>JAQQTP010000089.1:53640000-58485000 GCA_029884605.1 Ormosia emarginata | reverse complement strand
CCACGTTGTTTCCATCGTCCCCTGCCTTTACATATATCTTGGCACAGTTGAAACACCGCATCACTGCTGGCACCACGCCACACCACCGTCCCCTATCTTCGTTGTTAAGGGGGTGAGGCGCTGTGGTTCTGGGAAGGGGACACGACGGCTCAACTGCAAATGGTGACGCGACTTGCTGGAGCTCTGGCCAACAGTGGTGGCTTGCGGATCTGGTGGTGGTTGAAGGGATCTAGTTGTTGAGGGGAGGAAATGGTTCACTATGGTGGTTGTGGTGGCTCGCAGATCTGGAGCTGTGGCCTATGGTGGTGGCTCGCAGATCTGGTGGTTGAGGGGAGAAAATAAATCACTTTGGTGGTTGTGGTGGCCAACAACGGTGGTTCGATAGAGGGCTTGAGGCTGTGGTGAAGAAATAAGTCACGGTTTGAGTTCTACACAATACTGAGGAAGATGAATGATAATATGGTTAGAATAGATAATTACATATAATATCAAGTTGTCTATACTATGTACATCAAATATTTGATAGTATAAAATCTTATCAGCTTATTTATATTATTAGACCTTATTTTATTATCTTATACTATCTTACTTTATACTATCAAGTGTATCAAACATAACTTAACTGTATAACTATATGTGACGTTAAATTCAGTTCACCTTTTTTAATTCACCCTTCTTTCATTTTTTTCAGACTTCTTTAACATTGAACTACTAAACCCATTTGAAGCAATTAGAGGTTAATTACCCATTTGAAGCCATTAGAGATTAATTAAACGCTACCAACAATAGAAGAAAATTCCAAACTGGGCAAATGTAAAGTTACCCGTCAGTATATTTTTATGGATAATTTTTCACTTTCCTATTTACTATTAAATTTAAATTAAGCACTGGAAAATAGGCATCGGAAGTGAAACCCCAAAACTTCACCCCTTAAACTTTATACTCATGTTTCTAAATTTTACCTTTCCCTGTCCTGTGGCTAGTGAAAGGGGAATGTCTAACATGGACCGTTTATAAAATAGTTCATAAATAGATTATAGTTTTTAAGTTATTAATTTATTATTAAAATAAATTAATAATTTAGATTAAAAAATAAATTTTAATTAATAATATTTAAATTTGTATAAATATTTAATTAGATCAATTTTTTTTTATTTTTTACAAATAATTATATATATAAATAATTTATAAATTTTAATTAATAATTTTTTTATACACTTAAATTTATATATAACTACTGTTAGGTTAAAAAAAAATCTTAGTCGATATTAGCATCCTCTTAGTGCAAGTCAATATCACACGGAACTAACAGTAAGAGTAAGTGCAAGTCAATCTTTTCTCAACATCTCCAGAAATTTACTTATCTGAGAATTATCAGCCCAACATGTTAATCTAGTCCATTTTATGAATTTATAACATTAATTAATGGTAAAAACTGAAAATTGTCGTATTACCATGCTATGTCTGAATCCTGTGCCTCATTTGGCTTGATTTTGCAATGTAAATGATTGGTAGGCTTCTGCCATATTGCAATGTCATCCTTTTGAACCAATTATTTTTCTAGCGTACATTCTCAATTGCATCCTGTTCATCTTTGAGACTCTCACGAGTCCTTTCCCAGCCTATCCCATGTTTCTGCTAGTTTATTGGTGGCCCAGGTAGAATCCAATTTCCACCAAGACGTAGTACTTGATCAACTTCAGTCAAGTAAATGCCATATGCCAATCAGCATTGCAAAGTCAGAAATTAAGGGTGTTCATTGAATCGGGTTGAACCGATGAATCCGAAAAGTTGATCCAAACCAATTAAATTGATTTAATTTGATTTGAATCATAAGGTCAATACTAATCAAACGTCTTGCAAGGCTGTTATTTGCGACAGGGTTCTGCTACAGGCTCGTCACAGCACAGCAAATGCATATCTGTTAGTTTTCGCAAAATCATAGCATTGCAGCTTAGGGATCCCTAGATTGGTGAGTTGTGTTTGAGTTATATCCCTTTTGTCCTGTTTCTGTGAGAGTCTGAGTCATTATAAGAATTTTCTTAGGAAAATGTTTATACCCAATGTTCATTTTGAAGGCCTATTTGTGGTCTTGATAATGATAGATTTGTTTAGTATTGTTGGTTAGATGCTAATGGATCGACTTGTAATATGACATTGAGAAGTTTGATTCAATGAAACTTATTTTATGGCTTTGAGAAAACTGTTTGAAATCCAATCCAACCCGTTATTAGTCGAGTTGATTTGGTTCGGGTTAGTAAGATTATTTTCGCAAAATCGAACCAATCCACACCCTTACCAGAAACAATTTAGTGTCGCCTTAACACACCCATTGGTTGCCTAAAATTGTGAACATGGTTTACTGTCAGGGAATAATGGATGTACCATACTGGCCCCAAGGAATGAGGTAACGTGAGCAGTGAGTTATGTAAAACAGTCAAAGGCTCTTGAAGGGTAAGGAAGCCTGGTTGAGGCAAGAACTCAAATCAATGTAAGAACTCCTAGTTCAAGAGCAAATTGAACCTGAGCTTCATGGGTATGTCTTGGTGCAAATGACACTGTTAAAATGTCATGAGACAGAAGATTGTAAATTGCAACTTGTTAGAGGCCAAGTAAAAAATTTGTCATACGTAGGAATGAATGTGTGCTAATTAGAAACATCTATACATCTTCCTTTTCAGTATCTTCCAATAGTGCACAAATTCGATGGTACCAAAACTCATGCCCTGGTGGAGTTCCTGTGATGTTAATAGATGTTACTGTAGATGTAGCCACAACACAAAGCACATGGTACATGTTTGACATCCCAAAAGGAAATAAGGAAAAGAAAAGGTCCAATTTCAAATGCCTTCTAATGTAAATTTACTATTATTCCTAGGGAGGTGGGGAGAGAAGAATGAAGTATTGATTAACTTAAAAATCAGGAAAAGGAAGGCATGGTTGAAATGGTTGGGTAGTAATCTATGTCTATGTATTCTTAAATATAAGGAGCCAGAGGCCATGCCAAAATTAAATATAAGGTGCCTCAGTGACCTGCATATACAGTATAATTGCTTTACAGTGCACACTGGTTGGTTGCAGCAACAGCTTATCTTGAAACACTTGGTGTAGGCTGCTATGTATGTCATGCTGGTTTAGTTCTATAATAGAAACTGATAGGAACCCAAGAATGACTAAGGTTTATTCTAGAAGGGGACAACCAAATACAGGAAATTTGGACCCTAAAAGTGAGAAAACAAACAAGGCTTTAGCTGTAACTAACTTGCTGAGGTGGCAGAGGGAAGTGGGGTGAGGATTTTGTTGAGGATTCTGTTGAGAGAGGGGGGTATATGTTGTGGGTGGGTAGTAGACACTAACTTGTTGAGGTGGCAGAGGGAAGTGGGGTGAGGATTTTGTTGAGGATTCTGTTGAGAGGGGGGGGGTATATGTTGTGGGTGGGTAGTAGACGTGAGTAGGCAAGTTTTTGGCATGGAATTTGGGAGGGTCTAGATACCCTTTACTTGTCTAGAATTTTCTTTCCTCTTGTAATCAGTTTTTCCATTCTAAGAATACACACCAGAGCTAGATATCAGTATGATATCTGCTCATTATTCAGTATATCTGCATTTCTTCATATCATCATAAAAGATGTAAAGAAGAACATTAACATATCATCATAAAAGAAAAGGATAAAATACAGAGAACAAAAAAATTAGAACATTAGATCATATCATCATAAAAGACAAAAAAGAAAGATCATTAATATATGCAAAATATGTAAGGTATTATAAATGCATATTCTGATGTCTGTCAGTCATACATACAAAGCACTCGTGAATTAACTACCTGTTTCAAGGGAACCTATTTGTAGTTCCTTTATCTGTTTTGACATTGACCATTCATTAATTCATTCATTCATTCATGTTGAGTGAGTGTACATGTCAAAGAAGATCCCATAAAAAAAGGAAACATAAAAAAATAGGACTAACTAAAATAAAAATTTAGCAACTCTATGCCAGCATCTTGAAATTTTATACCAATCCCAGTCACTTGAACACTTAAAAGCAGAGGTTTATCATATGATATCTAATGACTTATCACAAACAAATAAATTAAAACATCAAATTGCGCTGAGGAACATGTCAGAGAATATCAGAGTAATGCTCAACAATAAGTTCCTCATCGTAATGCTCAATTTCCCAAACAGCTTTGCAAATGGCTCTACTAGATTTCCCACGCAACACTGCTAGTAGTGTTTCCCGAAAATACAGCCAAGACAACTCTATAAATCTGATGCAAAGGTGGAGAAATACTCAAATGACATGAAGCTTTGTGGATGGCAGACTTGTAGTACGGGAGAACACAATAGAAAAAAGATACAGGTTGAAGAGTGAAACAGTTTATAAAGTGAGAGTTAGTATTTATTTATCTGTACAAATTTATCCCTGCACAAAACTGTGGACAAAATCAAAATCAATGACAAATTTGGAAAAATAAATTTAGACACTAGAAGGGAAGGAAATACAAATTCAAATTAGAGTAACATGATTCAAATTAGAAAAGCTAATGGCATAGAGATAGAAAGAATTAAAATAAGCATTCAGAATAACAGACTACATCATTATTCTGCCATAAATGATCAAAATAACTTGTTGGATTATGGTACAAAAAGAATCTAGGACAAGTAATGTATAACCTCATGCAAAGATTCAGTCAAATCTACATGCCGCCTTTTTCTTCTCTTAGCTTTATTTACCTTAATCAAAAATATTATAAGCTTACCAACGTGGCAATGCATTGTTATGGCAGCTTCGACAACAATTCTGGAAAGCAGTTTACGTCCCACGCGACCTTCAAGGCAAAGGAAAACAGAGTAAGTGAGAAGTATTCCTTAATGGGACGCATGGCGGTATTGAGGGTGGAGAAGCCTTCGAGTCAGTAGAACCAAACCTGAGACCCAAGGCTCTTTGATATGGTTTGCTTTGAAAGTTACTATTAAGTGGAACAAACTAAAATATATTGAAATTAGATGTAGGAAACTATGATTGGAAACTAAGGCACTGAAAAAAACACATTACTGTAAGCACATGATTGGTTCGGCTTTTTTAAGCCTTCTAACAGCTTTTTTTCACATAAAAGTTGTTGCAATAATAGAACGATATGTTTGGGTAAATAATCAAAAAGCCGTTGATAGCTTCTTTTGTACGGACAATAGCTTTTAAAAAAAAGCTATATTTTGAGCATTATGTTGAAAAGTTATTGAGATTATTTTTGTTTTGATATATAAATATTATTTTATTTTTTTTTTAATTAAATAATTTTTTTTAATTATTATATACTTATTTTAATAATTTAATATATAAAAATATTTTTATATTATTTAAACAAAATAGATTATCTTAAAATTATTTTTAAGTTAACATATTTAAATATAATCAATTATTAAAATAATTAAATTTTTATAACTTGATTATTAAAATAATCAAATTTTCACATATATTTCAAACATGTACTAAGCTCAATTAGTGAAAGACTTAGTCTTTTCTTGGGCAACATGCACGATGGCTTTAGAGTCACCCTTGTCTCATCTCGACCAACATTGTCACCCCAAGGCTTGCACATCCACATCTGAGAGAGAAAATAAGCAAAAAATGGAGAGAGAAAATAAAATAAAACAAATCAAAATGTCAAAATTTTCTGATTTCAAAAGTCCTACTTCCTAAGAATTTGAAACAATGTAGAAATCATAAAATATTAATTCAGATGGAAGAACACATTTTCCTCTTCATCTTCAATCAATCTGGTGGCCACGCCTTTCTCCTTCCACTAGTTCCCTTTCGTGTCAATCATTTTCAGCCTACTTTCATTTTCATCTTAGATCATTTTCTTTTTCATGCAGAAGCAGGGTCGTCCATCCCAAGATTCCACCACCACTGATCGCTAGTCCCCATCCTCTTCCCCACAATGCCCTCCCATTGATGATGACACTAATCAAACCACCCAGAATCCTAGTAGTGTTGGAGGAAGTGGGGGCTCAACAGATGGAGGAGAAAAGATGAAAACCCCTTTGGAAGAGCTGACAGAACATGCTAGTAGTGAAAGCAGTGGCAGCGAAGATGACGGCGACGTGAGCCAAAGTGGGGCCTCTGTGGCCGCAGTGGGGGAGGAGGGAGGAGGCTAGGTTTGTGAGCAAAAGACGTGAGAAGAAAAGAAAGGCTTCGGATCTGAGAGATGAGAGGAAGAAAGTTGATTTGGCAGTGCATTGAAGAGACAATATCAGAGGCAGAGAGAATGAAGAGTTAAATCCTTCTCCTATATGTTTTTCAGATGGCCTTCTCACCAGGAAGAGTGTCCAATTTTGTCCTCTCATTAGCTTCCTCGAGACGCATCCTGCAAAACTAACCAAACCTCTAACCTACACCTAACACCTATTTTTTTACTTTTTAAGTAACATAAATGCCATAAAATGTAAATGGAACCAAATGAACGAGAAGCCTCCACATGTATTTGAACAGCAGATGCACAGTAGAATTTACCTTCTTTACGAGTATCGTTTATATATATATATATATATATATATATATATATATATATATATATATATATGAGGAGGATCAATTACCCTAATTCCAAGACTGTAAGTTTTTTTTTTTTTTGTACTTACACTTATTTTCAACCGTTAGATCTACTTTCATCTAATGGTTACTTTTAATGAAATCATCTCAACCATTAGATGAAAGTGGATCTAACGATTGAAAATAAGTGTAAGTCAAAAAAAACTTACACTGGTGTAAACCGATCCCTCCTCTATATATATATATAGGATCTTACTCTAGTGAGAGGAGTATTTATTATGAGAGGTGAGAGGAGTAGATATTGACCATTGGATCTTACATGAATGGTCAAGATTTGAACATAAATGCATGTGACTTTTTTAAGTGGTTACATGACCTTTAAGTAACTTTTAATCTTGACCATCCATGTATGGTTGTATGGTCAAGATTTACTCCTCTCATCATCTCATAATAAAAATTCCTCTCACTAGATATGCTCCCTACACACACACACACACATATATATATATATATATATATATATATATATATATATATATATGATAACTCCAATGGCCTCAATTGAATGAACAATTGAATGCCAAGCCCTAATTCTCTTTGGTTTATGAGGATTTTTACATGAATTCATGCATTGCATTGCCAATCAACTCTAGCTTTCACCTTGTTTTAAAGGAACTTCATGTGCTAGATTGAATGAAACTAATCCCTAATTCCAAGACTTATGAATTGACTGATTTTTTTTTTTGTAGGACTTGGAGGGCAATGATGATTTTGGAGAAGGGTGAGGAATGAAGAGAAAGATGAAGAAGTATGAAGGACTAGACAACTAGGGAGTTTTCTGAAAGCATCAAAGGAAGATTTTGAGCACAAAAAACCATGCATATGCGTGCTCTTTTCAGCTGATTTGCATTACAAAATGACCGAGAGCTCCACATATATGTGCAGAGTGAGTGAGTATGTTTTATGCTTCCATGCATATGAGTGGAAGTACCCTTTGATTTGTTAGTGATGTTTATAACTCGTTTTGGATGAGTCTTTTCTCCATTTTTTCTCTTTTTCACACACCCATTTGAGAAAGGAAGGGAGGCTTCAACCCTAAGTGGACAAGGAGGAACTCAAGAGGAAGATCGATTCATTCTCTCTTCTCTATGACTATTTGGTTTATCTTTCCCTAACCTTTTCTTCTTTGTTTTTCTCCATGAGTAACTAGATCCCCTTTGCTAGGGGGAAATGTAACTTGACTTGAATATTGATATAATTGGATTTCTTGTTTGATCTAAGTTTCTTTTCATTTATTTGAGCATTTATCATTGTTCTTATTGATTTTATGACTTGATCAACCATAGATTGATTTGATGGGTATGTTGTAGATTAAGAAATCTCAATGTACTTTGTGCTACTTATGATGAATGTCATGATCTAACAATCTCTAGGAATAGATGTTGTTGATTGTATAGTTTGATTGGGAATCTTGTGATTGTATCCTTTTTGCTATTAGGTCAACTAAAAAATTAGCTTAACCTAAATAATTTAAAGAGAGCTAGTTCAACAAGGAATTAGGCTTTAGCTAATTAAGGAAATTCCTACCATCAACTAGTGAAATTGAACTTAATTAAGCAAGAAGTCATGAAATCAACAGAATAGTCAAGTAAAATTGAATCCTTGCATATTTCTCAATTGTGTTTCATCAACAAATTTGCTTTAGAAACTTGCCAAAAATACAATTGTTCTTTAATTTTCCTATTTTTATTTGCTTTATTCCTTTTTACCTTAAATCATTAATCATCTAGCTAGTATTGGATTAGTGAATTTAGTACTTGACAAACATAATCTTTATAAGAACGATACTCTTTTATTATTATATTATTTTTACGATTTAATATACTTGTCAAGTAAACAGCAAGTTTTTGGTGGAGGACACCTGCCACAATATCATTGCTTATATGCAAATGTTTATCAATCCTCATTGCCCAAAAAGGTCATGTGATTCAACTCTACTTTGTCTTTTTTGGGAGCCACCTAATGGTATTCAGATGATCATATTTGATGATGCATATGTGTTACTGTTCTGCTGTTAGCTTGCTTTCTTATCTATCAGTTGTACTAAAATAAAATGTTATTGCTGTAACCACAATGTTTTAAAAACTAAACTAAAGATTGAATCAGCAATAGCTATAGATCATAATTCGATTGATTTAATCAGTTAAATTTAATTAAAATTAAACTAAACTAAATAATTTAAAAAAAAATTAGATTACAAATATAGCTGATTTACAATCTAATTAGTTGAACCAGCCGATTCCGTTAAATTTTTAAAACATTATTAACCACAAACCCATTCACCTCATAGATTCATGGGTGATAACCGCTTCTATCCCCCCCCCCTTCTCTTTCGTTTCGTGTTGCATTCATATTTCTTTTATATTTACTTAGATTTGCTTCTTTTGGGCCATTTTTGTTTTTGTCGGCAGATATTCATAGTCAGACTGATCTAAGTACACATCGCCATTCATGGGCCAAAAGGCCATCATAGTAAAACGCCTAATTGGAAATGCTTGGGCTTCTCCAAAGCAACTTGATCCAAATGTAATAAATTTATAGTATTTACTCTGTAACAACTATTTTTTTGTTTGTTGAGAAAGACAGATATATAACTACTAATTTGCTTTTGAATTAGAGATAGGATATAATAAAAGACCACACAAGTTATATGATAGGCATAAGAAGTACATGTTATATTAAAATGAGAGTATTCCTTAGGTCTTCACTTATCTATAATAAATTACAAGTATTGCTAATATTGGATAATTAATACAAGATACATAATAAAATAAAAAAAAAAGAGTATACAATTACTCTAAACTTTGACTCTTTTATAAATTAATACCATAAACTTTAAAATCTTCTCAATTAATCCTTGAACTTCGACTCTTTTACAAATTGTCACCACAAACTTTAAAATCTTTCTAATTAGTCCATGAATTTTAACCCTTTTACAAATAGTTATCACAAACTTAAAATTTTTTTTAATTAGTCCATAAACTTTAATTCATGTCTCAATAGATCCTTATGTTTAAGTTAGATATATTAATTTACTAACGATGATATTGTGTATGAAATATTTTTCCGCTTTAACATTAATTCTAAACTATTTATTAAAATTTAATTTTAAATATATTTTATTCATTACAAAGTACATAAAAAATAATTTATTTTAAAACAAAATTTGTTTTTATTTATTTTGTAATAATAAAATGTATTTATAATCAAATTTTAATAAATAAATTAATAAATAGTTCAAAATTAATATTAAAACCGATAAAATATCATTATACAATATCATCGTTAATTAGTGAATTAATATATCCAAATTAAACATAATGATCTATTGATATATTAATTAAAGTTTATGCACTAATTGAGAAAGTTTAAAAATTTGTAGTAGTGATTTATAAAAGGGTCGAAGTTCGGAGATTAATTTAAAAGATTTTAAAGTTCGTGATAGTAATTTATAAAAAGATCAAAATTCATTAACTAATTGAAAAAATTTTAAAGTTTATGATGTTAGTTTACAAAAAAATCAAAATTTATAATGATTGTATAATTTTTTTCCTAAAATAAAATTGCACCTACTACATTTGTATAATATACATATCCTAGTAGAACATCCTAAGAAATTTACAACGTCAATAACAGTGCAATTTTTTTTTTTACGTGGAAATAGTGCAATAACATACTACCTACTACACCACACTTAAATTTATTACATACAACCTTTGTAAAATCGTGAAGCTTGGTAGCCTTGGTTATGTTTCCTTTTTATTTTTTAAAAAACGCGCTGGCTTGGCATAAACTCAGAGGCGATGACTAAAGTATGAGCAGAATGACCGATATTGGTTTCTATGAACATCCATTAAATAATAAATTATGTGCTGCAAACGTGCTCACCGCATAGAGTAAGATTCTTTCTTTCAATTAAATTAAATGGCTTACCATGATATAGCCCAGAAATATAAATTAGAATTTTTATGGCATACAATTTTTTAAGATAAATTATCAAATATTTTGTTAGTTATGGATTATTTTTAAATATTTATTATAAATTTAGTATTTAATAAATATTTGACAACTTATTCTAAATATCAAACCCATCAGATATCATAAAAATTACTAATATAAAAAGATAATGGATCAAATATATTGGATTCGTAACCACTCTATTGCAAAGAAAGATGACCAAATATCAGCAATTGACCAAAAACAATACCACAAAAAGAGTGGATAAAATATTTTAACAATTAGCCAAATATAATTCGTAAAATTGACATAAAGGGAACGTATACATTATGGAAAATGTGATAGCATGCTCGGCTGGTAAAGATCTTTATAGCTCGATGTAACCTCCTCCTCCAAAGTGTAATCCCATGTATACCTAATGGGAGTACTGTGATGGCCACAAGGATTACTTGGTTAGGCAATGAATATATATTTATTTTAATAAGTGTAAAATATATATTCTAATAAGTGTAAAGAATTTTACACTTACATTCATTAATATTTTAACATGTATTTTTATTTTAATTATTAAAAAAATATAACAATAAATATTAATTTATTAAAATATTAGTATATGTCAATAGAAAACTCACATTACATATAAACCTGATAATGTATACCAATTAAACTCTTTTAATAAATATAAAATAATTTTATAAAACAAGCTTGGAGCATATATTTAATTTAAAAAATATTTAATTAAAACAACAATCCTTTCTCTCTTCTTGTTCTCCAATTTGAGAGAAAAGGAAGCAGAATACTTCATACTCATTTTCTCTCTTTTTCACTCATTAAAAATCATCTAAATAAAAATAGTATTCATTTTTACCTTCTAATCGTGTCATTTTCCCCTTCTTACCCACATCGTAGCAGTACATAATAAATATCATTAATTTCATTTTATATAAGACATTATCAATCACTTGCTATTCTATTTTGACAGCTATTAGAGTTCACAATTGAGCTAAGAGAAAACTCAAGAAAGAACAAAGCGAATGAAGGAGTAGAAAATGGAGCGTATTTTCATTCATCTGATTTAATTGTGTAAAAAGAGTGTTTATATACATGAATAATCTACATCATAGTTGTCAAAATCGCGAGTTAACTCGTAAACTCATTCAAGTTTACGAGTTTAAGCGAAAAAAATAGGCTAACTTGCATTAAAACTTGTTTCTGGGTGAACTCGGGTAAACTCAAGGTAACTCGGTCAAAATCGCGAGTGAACTCATGAGTTAATTATTTAGAGTTGTTTTAAGTGTTTTTTCCACAGACCACGTAAAACGACATTGTATTTTTTCCCCTGACTCCCAATTCTTGAAAATGGACCTACGGGTAAACTTAAATCCCAAATCAAATCGTGCTCTTCCAATTCAAATGGAGATGCTGCCCTACCCAACTCGTTTTAGGGCTTAAATCATGCAAGGTGTGACTGCAAACCTCTGTTCAACGTCAATGGAGATGGTGAAGCCAACTCTGTTCGATGCCAAGCTCCATGTTAGGTGCGTGAAGATGGTGAAGCGGCAGAGCAGTTAGAGTGTTTGCGGTTTGGTTTGTATCGATTTTAAGTGAAAAAGTCAACCGATCAAAATAATATTATTTATATCAGTTTAGATTATATTAAACTTGTTACATTTTGAAAACTAAACAAATCCAATCCAATTTCAATCAGTTTGGATTAGATTGATTTAATCGGTTTTTGGCCTAAAATTTTTGTAAGGAAAAAATTGTATGAGTTAAAAACAATTTAGCTTATTAAAAAGAAAAAAAAAAGGAAATAGAAAATAGAAAATATAAATAACTCATTTCAAATGCTTAAAATAATATTTGATCACATAAAATGAGATAAGTGTATGAAAAATTAGAATTATTATAAATAAAAATATAAATTCTATAATAAATAAATATATTATATAATATTAATCAGTTTGGATTGAATTAGATCGATTTTGAAAATCAAATCCAAAATCTGATCCGATCCAATTAGTTTTGAAAAACTTAATCCTAAAAGAATCAAATTTATTCAGTTTTAATTGGATTTTGATTTTTGGTTTAGATTGGATTTGAATACCCCTGAAAGTGGTGGAGGCGTGGAGCGGTGAAGGTCCTTTGCTCCAGGCCAGTTTGCGGATTGTGCGACAACAACACCGTTGAAGGTTGTAACTCTGTTTGTGTGTCTAGTCACTCCAGTGTGAAGGTTGTGGCTCTGTTCTTGTGTCCAGTTTGCAGCTCTGTTCTTGTGTCTAGTTTGCAGCTCTGTTCATGTGTCCAATCACTCCAGTGTTAATCTTTGTCCGGGTAAGAGTGAAGGTCATGTTTCTCAAATTTTATGGCATGGAATGGACTGATATTTGATATTTACGTGTGTGTGTGTGAATTGTTCATAGTTTGATTGCTTAATTACTTTGATTATTGTATTAATTCAGTGTGTGTGTGTGTGTGTGAATGGACTGATTTGGTCAATTTATGGCATGGAATTGACTGAAACTTTGATTACAAAATACTGACTATGACTTTCCATATTACGTGTGTGATTATGAACTTGTTATTTGCTCATATATGTATGGTTTTAATTTTTATTATCATACTTTATGACTTTGTTTGCTTTATTATGGAGTTTCAATGTGGAATATTAATTATGGACAAGTTATTATATTATGTTTGGATGCTATGGATTTTTTTTAATATTTTTTTTAAATAGATAAACTCTTATTAGTTTACGAGTCTAATTTACCTAGGCTCCACAAGTTTAGGTAAACTCATGAGTTTGACAACCTTGTTCTACAACTATGATTAATCTATACAGTTATATTAGAAGGCACATAACAGAAGAAAAAATTAACTAACTAATTTAACATAATCTCAACTAATCTAACTCAGTGCCAATTAAGTAGCTGGCGAGGCTTCCAATCAAGTTGTTGTCAGCTTAATAACAAACATGAATGGTTGTGAGAGTGTTGTAGCAGTATTGAGGATAAACATTCTCCTAATGATCCATCCTTTTTGACAGTTGCCATTGTAGCATTCAATTCTGATAATTTCTATGTTCATAATCCCTCAAGTTAATGTTAGAGATATAATAAAAGTCATTTTTGTGTCTTCATCTAATAATTTAAACTTTTAATAAAGTTAGTTCATGACATAATATTATAGTTTTTATAACTAAATGGTCATGGTTCAATTATTGCCCCACATTATTTTAAATAAAAGAATAAAAAATACATAATGAAAATGAGTCTGAGCATTATCCACGCTTCAAGTCTAAAAAACTCTTACTTGTGGGGGGTCATATAAGGATTTGATTTCGGTGAATCTTCCCATGTATCAAACCACATGGATGTTGTTGAAGAGCTTGGGATATTACCTCCTCTTCAAAAATGTCAATACTCACTAATAAAATCTCAAAAAAGTTATCATTAGTTATTAATTAAAAATCCAAACATAAATACATTCAAGATGAAGTGTTTGTTCTTTATCTTAATAGCTCGAGTTTGAACATTAAGTTTGTACGAGAAATAATTCTTTTAACTGTAATTAGGCTGAGATAGGAGATGTGTCATTAAAACTAATTAAAAGAACACTTACCCTTTGTTTGGATTAGAAGAGAAAATGAGATGAAAGAAAATGAGAAGAAAGAAAATGGAAGGAAAGAAAATAGATAAAAAAGTAGGGAGAAAAATTAATTGTTTGGATGAAGAGAAAATGAAAAGAAAGAAAATATGAAAAATATTTTTTTAAAAAAAAATTTACATTGGTAAAGATTTTTTTTTTTAAAAAAAAAAATTTATTCCCACCTCAACCAGATCACCACGCCCATCCCCCTCCCTCACCCACATCGTCATCGTAACCCCACACCCCCAACCCTTCTCCCCAATCCCCATCCTACTCCCTTTTTCCCCCACCCTTTCCTCCCTCGGATGCAAGGTGGAAAACACACAAATGCAGTGGTACCGAAGGGCACGGTGTTGGGTGAGAGTTTTCTCACCGCTTTTCTCCTCATCCCCTACCCCCTTCCCACTCACAAGCATTTTTCTCCTTTCTTCCCTCACTCCCATCCCCTTCCCTTTCATCCCCACCGCCCAACCCTTTCTCTTCCTCACACATCTCATCTCCATCGTTCTCTCACCCCCACCCCCACTCCATCGTTGAGGACGTTAATACAGCCAGCCCTTTTGGCCACACTCCAAGGTTCAGTTCATGCCACCACCACCACTGCTTCGTTGGCCACTCCGAGATGGTGGCCATCATCTAACTCTTCCTATTTTTCTTACCTTGTTCCTTCAATTTGGGTTAGATATGTTAAAATTAGTACAAATTAGAAGAATCTTTTGTTGAGTTTGTTTGGTGTGGAACTTAAAATGGTTAAGATTTTATTTTCTCATCTTACAATACTCGTTGAAATTTTTTTTGGTCTATGTTGCACTTTTTGCCCCACAGCTTCTTCATCTATTTCTAGTGGCTGCATTTTTTTTTTAAGATTACAACTTTTCTTTTTTCAAAGAAAATCTAATGTGAACAAATGTATATCTATCAACACCATATTGTTTCTTATTCACTGTAAAATGAGAAATTGATCCTATTCTTCAATCGTCGACAACAACATATGTGCAGTGGGTGTTCTGGATTTTGTGTTTGAGTCGTTTTTCATTCCGCCGCCAATACAACCCCATGTTCCTCTCCATTTTCTCTGCAGTTTAGCAAATAAAATTTTTTTAATAGGTCCCATACTAACTCTTTCTTTCTCTTCAATTTTCTCGCCTCATCCAAACGAGAGAAAAGTGAAAATTCTATCAGTTTTCTCTCCATTCTTTTTCCTTCCTGTCATTTTCTACCATTCCAAACGAAGTGTTAATTTTGATTGACACGAAAACTACCTAAGAACTTTATTGTTAAAAAAAAACTAATTAACACTTGCCATTCAAATAAATAATTGCTGCAGTCTGCGTGATTGCCATGTTTTAGCACCTTCTTAAATTATGCCAATCTATTTTTTTAAACTGAAATTAATGCAATATATTTGTATAACTTTAACTCGTTGAGTTAATTTAGTAGTTAATGATGTGTAATTTCTATTTTAGTTATTTGTTTTGTTGAATTTTAAACTAGCACTCAAGAGAACTAATTCTCTCAATCCTTGAGATCGTCCAAGATAAACTTAGCATTATATGATATAAAAACTAACTCGATGATAACCTTATCATGCATAAAAAATTTCTCATAACCTTTCACACATTAGAAAGTCATACCCTTTTGTCGTTTGGGCGTTGGTTCAACGTTAAAGTTAAAGGCGGTTTGCAGCGGCACCCGGATTAATCATCCATAGTATGGTAATCGTTTGTACAAATTATTCTTGCAATTTTTTTAAATCAATGGCTTTGCTAGATTTCAGGTCCTTTTTTTTTTTACTGTAATTTTTACTATTCAGACTTTAACGGTTTTTTTTCAGTCATTCACAAAATTTTAAGATCTCTCTTATTACAAAAAAAATATTAATTTATATAAGATATGGATAGTTTTAAAACATGCATGTTTAATAAAAGAGAAATATTTTTGCAGAAATATGTGTTGTATAAGACAAATTTAGAATTTAGTTAAAATTTCAAGTACACGTAATAACACTCACTGTTATTTGTATAAGCATAGAAGGTAATGTGCATAAAAAAGAGAGATGTAAATAACATAATAAACATTTAGGCAATCTAATTAAAGTCTAAAAATAGATCAATCTATGAATAATAAAAAAAAAAAACAGATCAATCTGCGTAAATGTAAAAGTTCAATACATGATAATAATATATATAAAAGAAAAAAATGAATTTAAAAATGTTTAAATATGACAGTTTTTCTGAAAGCGCACATTGTAAATATGTCATTTTAGCTATATATTTCGAGTATTTTACGATTTTCATGTCAATTTGTCCTTAACCACTACGTTTGTCTTCTTGTAATTATTTCACGCACTGCAAATTATTTATATCGAACAAGAGCACAAAACGGCAAAAGCCATGTGTTCCGCACGACAATTATAATATGATCCCTCAAGCGTCTGATCAATGTGACAAAGATCCGTACAAATGAGCATGTCCACATCCGACCCACATGTCTGTTTCACATTTTATCTGAATAATATTTGCTGGACAATATTAAGACTAACGCTACTTCGCATTAGAGTAAGATATCAGAATTAAAATAGAGATGTATAAAATTTTAAATGAAAGTAATTACAATTAAATAGTAAAAGATATACAAATATAAAGTGATATTTGTTTGGATTATGATCTTTTCAATTTTTTTCTCTCAAATAGTTAATTGTAAATGAAAAAAAAATATAAAAAAATTAAATATGAAATTTAATTTTATAACTTTATATCTTTCTCTCTTTTACAATTAATTACTTAAAAAAAAAAATTAAGATAATTTTGATCCATATTTGTATACCTGTGCATAAGTAGCATTGTTTATTTTATTTGAAGAAATGATACATGTAAAATTCTCATATTGCTCATTTTATTTAAAGATATTCTTTTATTAATTTCTTTACACCGAACTTAAAAAATTTTAGTCACTCCTTCAAAATTTTATGAAACAATAATGCTATACATATATATATATATAATCTCATATTTATATAATTTTTAAGAAAAAATATTTAAAAAGTAATATTTAATTTAAAGAGATAAATAAAGTTAAAATTATTAAGAAAGATAATTCAAAATTTAATTAGAGAAAAGAATCATTTAATCTCACTTAAAAGACAATAATATCTTTAATGAGTAATTATTAGTTGCCTTTTATTGAATGATTATTAGTTGTCACTAAATGACTAACATATTCAAATTGAGTTCTATTTGAAAAAAAATTGCAAATATCTATTGCTTCTTACTAAAGTGATCATTTGTTATTACTGAGTAACTAACGTTTTAAATAAAGTTTAATAAATAAAATACATAAAATTAGAAAAAAATTTGCAAATGGCTATTGCATTTGATTAAGTGGTTATTAGTTGTCACTGAGTGACTAACTATTTCAAATTAAGTTTTATATGAAAGAAATTTTTGAATAGTTACTACTTCTTATTAAGTGGTCATTTGTTGTCACAGAGTGATTAACATTTCAAATGAAATTCAATATATAAAATAAATGAAATTATGAAAAAGTTTGCAAATGGCTATTACATTTTATTGAATAACCATTAGTTGTCAATGAGTAGCTAATAATTTCAAATTAAGTTATATATAAAAGAACTTTGTGAATGACTATTGTTTCTTATTGAGTGGTCATTTATTATCATTGAGTGACTAATATTTCAAATGAAGTTCAATATATAAAATACTTGCAACTAGGAAGAAATTTATAAATAATTATTGCCTTTTATTGAGTGGTCATTAGTTATCATTGAGTGACTAATAATTTCAAATTAAGTTTTATATGAAAGAAATTTTCGAATGACTACTACTTCATATTGAATGGTCATTTGTTGCATTTAAATGCCTAACTTTTCAAATACAAATTTTATTAAGGTTAATTTTGACTATTAAGTAAAATTAAATTATCATTCTCTTTAATTAAAATTTAAATGGTCATTCTTAATAATTTTGACCTTTTATAACTCTTTAAATTAAATATTATTCCTTAATGATCTTCATCATTAATTTTCGCTAATTTTTATTATTTAATTATATTTCATCCTATCTCATTTTTTATATTCTAATTCTCCCACCTACTCCTCTTAATACTAAGAGATGTAAGTATAACTCTTACAAATGTGCATTTTGCTTCATGAGATGTACCTTACATACAATTTAAAAAAATCAACTCATTCAAGTTTTATAAAACCTTCAATGATAAGTTTTTTGAAATTTAATTTTCATATACTATTAATGTAAAAAAAAATTATATTTATATTTAATAACATATTTTTACATCATTTAATAAATTTGACAAATCTCATTCAATTGTTAATATAATCAAATTAAATTAAATAATAGTGTAAAAAAAATTTAAACTGAGAATGCATTAAAATTAAAGATTTGCTTACAAATGTTCTAAAAGCATTGTTTTAAAGGATAGAAATTTTTAATTAAAAAGTAATGTATTTATTATATTAAAAATTAAAAAGTAATCCTGCTAGGTCATAACTTGCCTTTTTTCCTTGGGTCATAGGCCTGTTCATGAAACAAACTCCAAGAGTGCTACTCAGCAGTCTGTCTTCCAGCCTTGGGCATCTTTGTTATACCTTGTTATCTCAAATTAAGGATTTCCTTGGTCGTGATTGGGAAGTTTGATTAACATACTAATGGGGAGGTTAACTATTATGTCGATGCTCTAGCAACGAAGGGACATGGTTTTCCTTTAGGTTTGCATATTTATTATGTATTACCTTCTTTTTCTTTCCGTTTGTTTTGCTGTTGATTGTAACAGCACTGTCTTCTATCATCTTCTTGTTGGTTAATTAGGCTTGATGCTCCCAAATTCATAACAAAAAATAAATTAAAAAATATTTAATATTTTTGAAAGTAACTAAAAATATTTAATAAAAAGTATTAAATACTCCTTAATTAATACTCTTAGACAATCCTTAGCAAAATCCTTTACAATAATTTTTTTTTAATTTATAAATCTATATTTTCTCTTCTCTTTCATGTCCGCGTACAAAGCCAAGTAAGATTTCAAATTTGCTACTCAAACTGGCCGAATAGAACTTTTAAAAATAAAATTTTGTTAAAGATACTTGTTAAAAAAATTAAAATAAATAATTTTAAATAAAAATAAGATAAATAATATATTTTTTAAAATTTTTAATATATTAAGTATCTTATTTTTATTTTAACTTTCTTAATCAATGTATTACGACACTTATTAACAAAATTCTTAAAAATAATACGTATTATTACTGTTCAGTTGTGACCTTATTATAGCCACGTTGAGTTGTGGCCCCTTTCATAAAAACGTGAAGATATATGCCCAAGTGGACCAAAACACATGAAGATATTGCATTTTTTTTTATGAAAAAGATACTCTTATATTTTTTTAGAAATGTATTATTATTCATATTTTTTAAGAGATGTAATTAAATAAAAAAATATGTATAATAAATAATATTAAATAAAATATAAAAAAAATATATATACATTATTTAATATAAAAATATAAAAATTATTTTTTTATACCATATTGCATTTGTTTCTTATAATAATTTAGCCATTTGGTAAAAGTCACTTGCATACGTTACTAATGGTCAATGATAACAAAGAACCCTACTTGGCAAAAATAATAATAATCCCTACTTGGCAAATAATAATAATAATAATAATAATAATAATAATAAAAGCACGTGATATCCAAATTCGCTGATAATATTTTACTTAAAAATGGAGAAAGCAGACTGTGGATGACTCAAATGCAACATGACTCAGATGTGAGTGTCCTTATTGCATTGGTAAAAAAATATTTAATATTTTTATTAAATTACTTTAATTATTTTAATAAAAATATTAAATATTTTTAAAATGTTTAAAATATTAATATTTATTTATATTAATAATTTTATTTAAAATTCTTTAAACGCTACATTTAAGAGAGTGTTAACAAATTCTAAAAGAAAAATGTATTTGCTTTTTTATATTTTCTCTTTTATGTACACACTTTTGATTGAGTTCGAGATTGAGATGTAATGCATTTTGTTTACAGAGTGGCGGTGTTACAGAACAAGGAATTTATTGTCATTGTAGATATATTAGATGGCTAATTTTATTATGCACCCCATAAGTTAGGGTGCATCGTGTACCTTATATCATAGTCATTAATTTATTTTTAAAATATATCAAGTGTTAGATTTAATGACTAGCAACCTATTGAACCGGTTACCAAACATTAGGTTCATCCTCTAGCATTCATCTTCGTTCACCCGCTGCACTTTCTCTGGCGACCCCTCTTCTCCATCACCTACTTCCCCTTCACCTTGCTCCACTGTCCTCAATGTCATCAGAACTGCCCAATGCCACCACTTGCCAAGTCATCCCCATGCTCCAATTGTCAGAGTTTACGTTGTCGAAACCCCTTCATTTCTCCCTGGCGCCCGTCGATCACTCATGCTCGCCTCCACTGATCTGTTGCTAGGCTTCGCCAGGTAGTTCGGTGCCTTTCAGATCTGATGCCACAACATCTCCAGCCATGAATTGGGAAGCTGAAGCACGAAGATTTGAAACTAAGGTGTTTGAAACACTAGGATATTGCTAGAGTTTCGGCCATCACCACTGGTGCTGAGAGCAGCAATCAGTAGCCACCCGATTCAACGAAAATAGAGCTTTGTAACTAAACCAAACCAACAATGAACAAGAACCAAGCCAACGGTAGAAGAAATAAAATGTAGAAACAAAGCGCATGCATTACAAGAAATTTGTTAATTAACGACAAAAAAATCTCTCACTAATCTCTTGCTAATCATTTAATGCATATGGCTAGGGGTGTCAAAATGGGCCAGGCCCGATGGGCCGGCCCGATTAGCCCGACAAAATGGATGGGCTGGGCCAGCAAAATGCTAGCCCGAACCTTACATGGCCCGAATGGGCCGGGCCAGCCCGTTCTTTTTACACTACATAAAGCTAAATGGGCTGGGCTGGTAAAATACCAGCCCAAAATTTATGTGGCCCGAATGGGCCGGCCCGGCCCGTTTTGACACCCCTACATATGGCACATAAGCCTCTAGGTGTGGGATCCACGATCCTGGACTACGGTCGATTACGCTTAATCTCTGTAAACTATGATTGGTTTATAGGTTACGGTTAAGCCATAAGGGTATGGGTGAAAACCCTTGAATGCACTGCTTGACCTCGGAGGGTGTTCAAGTGGATTCTCCTATCTGGCCATTAAGTAAAAATACGCTTAACCTCTGTAAACTATGATAGGTTTATAGGTTAAGATCAGACTTAAATGGGTACGAGTGAAAACCCTTGAATGCTCTGCTTGACCCCAGAAGGTGTTCAAGTGGATTCCCTAGTTTGACCCTCATGTAGAGATGTTGGAATAGCTGATCCTTTCGGACCTTGTATTCCTCGGACTTCACCAAGGTACCGTGACCATGTGGGTTGTGACAGACCTAAGTATCTATGGACTCCAGGTCACTACCAAGATACTGGCTATAGATGTTGACGAGTTGTAGTAGCTGTGGACCCGTGGTCGCAGCCGAGGTACTGGCTTCGAGATAAGACATCAGTCGTGAAGAAACACCAATTTACTAATATGCATAGATATTCATTATACAACATAAGTAACGATTACAAGGCATTACATGATTATACGAGTTACTTTGTGTTGGCAATTGTTCTCTTGGTTGCTGTCTTGCAGCCACGCCCTACCTTGATCACATGAGTTATCCTGAGGTGAGCGTGGGTTGGGGTTATCATTTCTTGCCGGAAAACATTTTCTCTGATAACAAGGAGAGGGATTTCGGGAGCTATAGCTCTGTTTTCTATAATGACCCCTCATCTGGTTGTTCTTGGCCTTCCAAATATACCGGCCCAAATGGCCGTCCCAGATGAGGGACTCAATGACATCCCAAAGGTTGGTATAGTCCTCCATGTTGTGACTGGGACCATTATGCCATTCACAATGATTGGATGTGTCTTTCCGCGCAAGCTTCTTTAGAGGGGAGGCCTAGGTACATCCCGAAGCTCTATGTTCATGACTTCTTAGTAGATCTGGGCTAGTGGTGCATTGAAGGGACTATAATTGTCATACTTCCCCTTGAGGAGGCCCCTCAGATTCCTCCCTTGTTGATTCGGCTGCTCCCCAAACCTCGGTTTAGCATCTTTTTTGTCAAGATGCTTCTCTGCTCAGAGAACATCTTCGACATTAATATATTTATCGGCGCGGGCTCGAAACTCATCCATGGTCTTGGGATCCTTCTTTGCTAATGAGAAGGAGAACTGTCCTGGACGAAGTCCTTCCTTGATGTAGAACAATTTGAGTTTCTCATCCCAATCATGCACGTTTACGATTTCTTTGTTGAACCGGGATATAAAGTCCCGGAGAGACTCTTCTTTTCCTTCCCTTATCTGGGAAAACATGAAATGAATTTAGACTGCACTTTGCTAGTGGTGAAGTGCTACAAAAATCTTGAGGACATGTCTTCCCAATTATCCACGGATCTCGGAGGTAAGGTGGTGAACCATCTCATGGCGGTTTTCTTTAAAGACAAAGGGAAAGTGCAACATATGAGAAAGTCACCCCCTTCAACAAACAAGAGTGCAGACACGTAGGCGTCCACATGTTCCTGAGGATTCGTGGCTCCGTCATAAGTTTTGATATTGGCAGGATACTTGAAGCACTTCGGGATCTCATAGGTCATCAGTCTGTTGGAGAAGGGTTGGTTTTGCGACATCATGCCCGTTACTGCATGTGTCTGCTCTCTTGTGAGGACAGGTTCAGGCTAACGGCCAGGATTCGTGATCCTGCAGTTCTCCGGTTGACGGTCATCGTGCCGGTATTGATCTCTTCTGTTTTCATGGTTCCTCACTAGGGAACAGTTCTCTGCTTCGTTGCCCTGGTTAGCAGCCTTCTCAAAGTTATGGATTCTCTCGTCTTGACGGTGAATCCTCTCATCCTAGAGTCTAACCAAGGAAAGCAGTTCTGCTTTGGACAGTTCTTGGTGATCAATCATACCCTGTCCGGTCACCAAGGCATTGCATCGTCGATACTCACTGTAATGTGCTCTCTGAGGGCCAAGACGTTGTATCGCCAAAATCCTCAACGAAGGAGGAGGGAGATTCTCTCCAATGAAAGAAGTCTCCTACCCATCTTGTCTGGGTTTCGAGTGGGCTACAACCGATTCCAAGACTGGCTGATGAGCCGCGGGGTTAGAAGTCAGGCGATGGTTCAAAGAAGGAATGTTACGCAGAACGAAGATGCGATTCTGGTTGGTTGATGTCTATCTCATTCTTGTGTTCACCATAGTGGTAGTAGTAGGGGAGTTTTGAAGGTCGTATTGAGAGTAAAAATTTATCTTTTTCCACATATGACACCAATGTTTAGAATTGAGTTCTGAGAGTTACCTAGAGATGTAGGAGATGGTAGATTCCTCCGAGGTGCAACAACTGCAGTAGTGGAGCGAGGGGTGAATACATGTAAAAGGCTCTCCGACGCTCAAATCAGTAGTTGGGCAAGGAAGGTGGTGTGTAATGGAATTACGACATACCTTATCTTTATTGCTTAATGTATTTATATGAGTGTTTTAGAGTATGTGATATTTGAACATTCAGTGTATGTCGAATGCAACCTAGGATCGTGGCGACACGATCGTGGGGGACAGGATCATGAAGATCGCTATCCCTTTGTCCTTATTCGTCCACTTGTACGGGATACGGCCAGGATTTGTTTATGTTGTTATGCCTGATGTGTGTATTGTTTCATGCGCATTGTATGTTTGAGTGCTAACTTGACGAGTTGAGTTACTCCAATTTTATAAATTCGTAACTCGGTCTAGAACAGATAGGATTAAAAAAGAAAGATATATAGGATGGTGAGGACTAAAATAAAGAGAAAATATAGTAATAAAAATAGTAATATAACATTTAGTCTCAGAAAACAGTTCTCAGATTTAATATATATATGTGTGTAAAAGAGTAGATAATGACAGTTACATAAAAAAAAATTAATGTTTCTTTATAATTTTTTCATATCACGTGTTTGTTTTTTTAAATTACATCTTTTATATCACGTTTTGCATATGAAGTTAGCTGCTCATAAAAAAATTAACCCTATGAACTTCAGAGTAACACTTTAGTGCATTCATACTTGTCTCTTCGTCTATAAATACCTTACTTGGCTTCCCCACAAACTACAAGCTTCTCTCTCCTAGCTACCTTTGCCAAAAGAAGAGTGTTGCTAGCATTATCGAGAACAAGAAGTAGCAAAGATGCTTCCAATTCCAGGGGCAAGAGGCATCTTCAACAAGGGCCAAAAGATCAAGGGGACTGTGGTGTTGATGAGCAAGAATGTGTTGGACTTCAATGCCATAACATCCACTGCTAGTGGTGGTCTTGGTAGTGCTCTCGGAGGGATCTTTGGCGTTGTCAGCGACGTAGCTGGCTCATTAGTTGACGATGCTACTGCCATCTTCAGCCGTAACATCTCTCTACAGTTGATTAGTGCTACCAAGACTGATGGTTTGTTCTTTCTTTCCCTTTTTTCCTTCATCCTCAATCGTACAACTCTTCCTATATATTCTTCTTTCAGGTTCTAAAGAACCATATTAAAAAAATATATACTTTTTAAAAAAATCATCTGAAATTATTTTTTGAAAACAATTCTCACTAATATCAGAAACTACCTATAAAATATTTTTATAAAATAATTAGTATATGTTTGGGTTAACTTATTTTACATTAAAAATAATTTATAATCAAAATGTTACTATGAGAATTGTTAAAAAAAAAAATTTAAAAATTAATCAAAACCAAACCCGTAATAGCATTAGCATTTTTATTTCCCCTATTTATGACAAAATTGTTTACCCACAACTAGGTGGTATGCGACGGCTTAACCTTGCCACAAGGTGTTTATAATGAGTTTTAAAACTTTGAATTGTAAATAAAGTCCATTGACATAAAAAGTTCACGATGCTAATTAACTGAGTCCACCTTATGATAAATGATAGGACCAGTAGCATTATTATTCATAGTTTATGCGTCACGTGAAAGTGTTCTTATGATTGTTAATTTGTTATTCACTAATTGTATATAAACAAATGGCTAATGTGGTTGTACATGAATTTGACAAGAAAATATTACTTTTTTTTAGTTCAGCAACCGCAATGCACTATTAGTTTATAAATTATGTATAAAAATATTTGTGTAAGTATCACTTTTTAAAAGTTATTGTTCGATCACAAACTCATCTTTTTAATTTTTTTTTATTTGTATCAATATTGTAGGAAATGGAAATGGGAAACTTGGAAAGGCAACCTTTTTGGAGAAACATCTTCCCACGTTACCAACCTTGGGAGATAGGCAGGATGCATTCGATATTTATTTTGAATGGGATGCTGATTTCGGAATTCCAGGAGCATTTTACATAAAAAACTTTATGCAAGTTGAGTTCTTCCTTGTGAGTGTGACTCTTGAAGACATTCCAAATCAAGGAACCATTCAATTTGTTTGTAACTCTTGGGTTTACAACTCAAAAAACTACAAAAAGGATCGCATTTTCTTTGCCAATAAGGTAAGCTATTTATCTTAGCAAGTAGATTAAGAAACTTAAATACTATTTTTCTAACGTTTACAAAAAATTTAGTCCAATATTTTTTAATTATGTATACAACTTTCCCTAGTCCCAATCATTAATGTTTTTCATTAAATATATTGCAGACATATCTGCCAAGTGAAACTCCAGCTCCATTAGTCAAGTATAGAGAAGAAGAATTGCAAAATTTAAGAGGGGATGGAACAGGCGAGCGCAAGGAATGGGATAGGATCTATGATTATGATGTCTACAATGATTTGGGCAATCCAGACGCCGGTCAAAAGTCTGCTCGCCCAGTGCTTGGAGGGTCTAGCACCTATCCTTACCCTCGTAGGGTTAGAACTGGAAGAAAAGCAACTAGGAAAGGTTAGACAATCCATTTTTATTTTTTATTTTTTAATTTATGATTCAATTCAATTTTCATTTCATTTATTTTATTGGTAATAACCGTAATATCTAATTATTGTATTGATAACATGTAACTGATTTGGTAATGTTTACGAAAGCACTAAGGCCAAGATGTGGGGAAAAATATATATATATTCTTAATATGATTATGAATTTTTGCTTTTTGGGCCACACAATTCGTGCCCAGGTTGTTTGTTGATATATATTATACTATTATCTGATTCTTAACAGATCCCACCCAACAGTGAGAGACCTGGCGTGGTTTACGTTCCAAGAGATGAAAACTTCGGTCACTTGAAGTCATCAGACTTTCTTACATACGGAATAAAATCTTTATCTCAAAACGTTTTACCTTTGTTTCAATCTGTATTCGACTTAAATTTCACACCAAATGAGTTTGATAGCTTCGATGATGTGCGTGAACTCTATGAAGGTGGAATTAGGCTACCTACAGATGTACTTAGCAAAATCAGCCCCTTACCAGTACTCAAAGAAATCTTCCGCACTGATGGTGAACAAGTCCTCAAGTTTCCACCACCTCATGTAATTAAAGGTATGCTATACAACTTAATTGAACCACTTGTATTTAACATGACACCTTATATCATATTCAGCAGCATTTGTTGAATTAATCCAATTTGAAAATTATTTTCTTTATTATTTGGAGCAGTTAGTAAGTCTGCATGGATGACTGATGAAGAATTTGCAAGAGAGATGCTCGCTGGTGTAAACCCTTGCGTAATTCGTTGTCTTCAAGTAAGTACAAATGTTTTATTGTTAAGCACCTAAAACAGTGAATTTTGTGGTCCATGTTGAATTGTTTTATGGTGTAATGAAGAGTCACTATATTTGTCATCTTTCTTCATATATTCTTTATGAATGGCAGGAGTTCCCACCTCAAAGCAAGCTAGATGCCAGAGTCTACGGTGATCAAACTAGTACAATAACAAAAGAACACTTGGAGACTAACCTTGATGGGCTTACAGTAGAAGAGGTAATGACATAAATGTGTTTCACAATAAAATTAAAGAGTCATACATGTAATTACTAAGGTATTATTATGCATTATGAACCACTTCCTTGTTTCATGAAAAGCCATATATTTATCTAGGCACTATGCATTTAATTCCAAAAAATATGATACTATGCAATTAGTATTATAATAGAACAATTATGAATGATAGCTAAGCCTATAGATAAAGAGGATCATATAAGTTAATCTTATCGACTTTATCGAATGATAAGATAATAATCCGGCCAAAGTTTCTTATCCCACTCTAATAAGATATATACTATCCTCCTGATCCCAATGATATAACCCGATAAGATTTTCCTCCACTATTCACTTTTAATATTATTAAATTCGTAATTATTATTATTATTATTATTATTATTATTATTATTAAATTCGTAATTATTATTATTATTATTATTAAATTAGTAATTATTATTATTATTATTATTATTATTATTATTATTGAATTCATAATTATTATTATTATTAAATTCGTAATTATTATTATTAAATTTGTAATTATTATTATTATATTCATAATTATTATTATTAAATTCATAATAATTATTATATTGTAATTATTATTATTATTATTAATAAATTTGTAATTATTATTATTATTATTAAATTTTTAATTATTATTATTATTATTGTTATATTCGAAATTATTATTAATATTATTAAATTCATAATTATTATTATTATTTTTAAATTAAGTAATTATCATTGGTAGTTTGACAATCAAAAGGTGATAGTAAAAAATGTTAAGAATAATATAGTCATAGAAATAATTATATATCTTGTCGAGTTATTTATACTTAAATGCACAAACGCTTGATAAGTATAAATTATCAACTTATTTATACTTATCGACCTTATCCTATTTGTTTTATACTATCATATTTTATATTATCTAATTGTGTCTAAACGCAACTTAAGAATTTCCCTGACTCTCGTATAAATAGGAGATTCTCGTCTTGTATTAAGTGTGTCAAGAAACAGAAATTATATTCCTCTATAGATTTCCTATTCCTCCAACATGGTATAGCTTTGCACTTAAAGCCATATTGTTTGTGATTCTAAGCCATTAAACCAAGTGACTGAAAATATATTTGCGGAACAGGCACTCAATGGTCAGAGATTATTCATATTAGATCACCATGACGCATTTATGCCGTATTTGAGGAGGATCAACCAAACAGCAAAGGCTTATGCCACCAGGACAATCCTTTTCTTGAAAGACAATGGGACTTTAAAGCCACTTGCCATCGAATTGAGTCTGCCCCATCCAAATGGAGATCAGTTTGGAGCCGATAGTAAAGTCATCTTGCCTGCAGACGAAGGTGTTGAAAGTACAATTTGGCTATTGGCCAAGGCTTATGTAGTTGTAAATGACTCGTGCTATCATCAGCTCATGAGCCACTGGTCTGATCTCTGTCATTCAGATCATTACAAACAAATTTAGTCTATGTTTTGAAATAACTCTTAATCTTTTTTTTTTTTTACCCCTTGGGGTCACAGGTTAAATACTCATGCAGCGATTGAGCCATTCATCATAGCAACAAACAGGCATCTCAGTGTGCTTCATCCTATTTATAAACTTCTACATCCTCACTATCGTGACACGATAAATATCAATGGACTTGCACGGACATCCCTAATTAATGCTGATGGCATTATAGAGCAATCATTTTTGCCCGGCCCGTATTCTGTGGAGATGTCTTCAGCAGTTTACAAGAATTGGGTTTTCCCTGACCAAGCATTACCTGCTGATCTCATCAAGAGGTAATCTTTATAAACACACACCACTAGGAAAAAAAAAAACACTTTGGATTTTCAGTTTTAGGCATTAAAGGTATAAAGGTTTGAAATATAATGTGTTTTATTTTATAATAGAAACATGAACTTATCCAATTATGGGACTGCAGAAACAGAAATAATTTCCTTCTGATGATGGCATAAGTAACAAGTTTTTATTTTATTGATTCAGAGGATTGGCAGTTGAGGATCCCTCTTCCCCCCATGGCCTTCGCCTAGTGATAGAGGACTACCCTTATGCTGTTGATGGACTAGAGATATGGGATGCTATTAAGACATGGGTCCGAGACTACGTCTCCTTGTATTACGCAACAGATGAGGCTGTTCAAAAAGACTCTGAATTGCAAGCTTGGTGGAAGGAAGCTGTAGAGAAGGGTCATGCTGACTTAAAAGAGAAGGCATGGTGGCCCAAGATGCAGACTCTTGAAGAGCTGATTGAATCCAGCTCTAATATCATATGGACTGCTTCGGCCCTCCATGCAGCTGTGAATTTTGGACAATATCCTTATGGAGGTTATATCCTGAACCGTCCAACTATTAGCAGAAGATTGATCCCTGAAATAGGAACTAAAGAATATGATGATATGGTGAAGAGCCCTCAAAAGGCTTATTTGAGAACAATTACACCAAAGTACCAGGCCCTTGTTGACCTTTCAGTGATAGAGATATTGTCAAGGCATGCTTCTGATGAGGTCTACCTTGGGCAGAGTGATAATCCAAATTGGACATCTGATTCAAGGGCAATACAAGCCTTTCAAAAGTTTGGAAACAAGCTGGCGGAAATTGAGGGAAAAATCGTAGGTAGGAACAAAGATTCAAGTCTGAGAAACCGATTTGGGCCTGTTCAATTGCCTTACTCTTTGCTCCTTCCTACCAGTGATGAAGGGTTGACTTTCAGAGGAATTCCCAACAGTATCTCTATCTAAAGGAGTGCGTGGTCTCCTTTACTTTTGTACCTTTCAGTAACACAGATGTAAGTTTATCTATATGTGTAAGGTTGTGTGTATGTTTAAGTACTGTATTTGGATGCTCTTTGGTTTGCATATGTAATAAGAGCGCTATCAGGTATGTTACTTGGTTTGCCATGTATCTTATTTCGAGTTAAGCAAAAGATTAAGGAAACTGGCAAGAAATTGAATTGACTACAACAGGAATTCCCAATAGTATCTTTGTCTAAAAAGTGAGCTTCAATTTCTAATGAAGGATTGGGGGAATAGGAATACAACTGTTGAGGGAGTTTGGTTCAGGAGTTGTTTTTACATTATTGAGAATTTTGAAGTAGGAATGTTTTATTCTTATATTTGGTAAGAAATATAAAAAAAATATTTACATCCATGTTTTATATTTATTGAACAATACTCTCTCCAAATCATTCCTAAAGGAGAAGAATGGATTGAAATTATTCTTATCTAGTAGGAATAATTATAAAGTTACAAAATAACATTTTTATCCATCCTTATCCTTAAATTCCTTAAAATGATCAAAGTTAAACAAATTTAGGTTTAATAAATTCTTAAAAATATTATTCCTCAGAATGTCATTCTCAAAAATCTTACTTTTTGAAATGAAAAATCAAGTCTTCAACAAAATGCTCCCTAAATATAAATATCATGTGTAAGTTAAATAAATGTATTTGGACTATTAGTCAATAATGAGAGTAGTTTGTATTTGGTTACTGTTATTATGCATAGCAATATTAAGATTGGTTTGCATTAATAGGTTCTTCTCATGTTTATAATTCAAGACCTCGAACTTTCATTTTAAATCCCATTCTTTTAGGACTCGTGCAAATACGGCTGCCCCAAACACGTTTTTTTTTTTGTTTTTGGTCGGAGCCCCAAGACACGTTCACATCATAGATTCACGTGTTTCCCTTTTGGGCCCACTATCATGCATTAATACGTTTTTTTTTATCTCACACAAATTCTGATTTTTTTTTGTCAACACAGGTTCATGATAGGCTATTGGGTTTAGACTTGATCCTGAAGCGAACTTTTGAGCAAACTGGTCGACCCAAAAGAGTTTGGAGCTTGACCATGGACTAACCATTTGGAATAGTTAACACAGATTGTATAGGGGTTGCTATGCCCCGCTTGATTCCTTCCTGTTAGTTTTCCCCTCCTTTTGGGCTTCGGCCCCTCCTTGTACCAATAAAAAACAAGATTTGGACTTGATCATACATGGCCTTGTCATGGCCCAAAAAAACATGGCCTTGTCCATTGAACGACTCAAAAGGCCATCATAATATAAGGCCTGACTAAGTTTGGGTTTCTTCAATGGAACTTGATCCAACTGTAATCTTTAAATAAATAAGGGTTTTTTTAAAGAGTGACTCAACTGTAATTATAATAAATGAGTAGTGTATTCAATATATTGAAAATTTTTTAAAAAATATTTTAAATTCTTTAATAAGTGTCCTTAATACTTGTTAGAAAAATCTTAATAAATAATAATATTAACTATATAACTACTAATTTACTTAATTGTTATTGAGAAAACACCTTATTTAGCATAATTTAAAAATGAATAATGATGCATAAAATAAATTAAGCTTGAATTCATACTTTGCTAAAAAAAAATTACACAAATTATTTTGTAACTTAATTTTAAAACTGCAAATTTGTATGAAATGCATGCTTGGGTATAAAACTCTAAAGCACGGGCCTAGACATATTTTTGGTTTCCTTTTAAGGAAAGTCTCAATTCCCATTTGTGATGATTACCTCTTGTAAGTTTTGGTCCTAGGCTCTGAGCCTCTGCGTGATAAGGTACGGCTATGGTTCCTCAAAATTGGTACAGCTTGCGTGTGACATATATTAAAGGCAGTTTTAACATTTAAATACTCGGGTGTTACTATACACCCTTTTATCTTTAAGTATTTGATATATTTTTTATTTTATTTGTAATAATAAAAAAAATTTGTAGAATTTTTTCTTTTATATTTTTTTTCACACATCACTATCATTACTATTGTCGACTAGTAACTGTTCACCACAAGTCAGCCACCGATTGCTAGCTATCACTTTTTTTAAATTATACTATTTATTTTTTTAAGTTGCATAACTGTGTAAATAATACTAATTAAAATTATATTAGTCTTTATATTTTTTTTATAAATAACTGTGCATACTGAAAATTCAAAATATTTTAATTATAAATATTTATAATAATAAAATCTGTAGATTTTTTAGTATGCATAATTATTTATGAGGATTAGTACAATTTTAATTTATATTAAATACACAACTATACAACTTAAAAAAAATGAATAATATAACCTAAAAAAAGGTGGTGGACGGTGGCAGTTGTGGAGGGTGGTGGTTGGATGACGTGGTGGCCGGCAGGAGGTGGTGGTCAGTTAGCAACAGTGACTGTACAGCGGTGGTGGACGGCAACCGGCGATGGTGGACGGTGGTCGGCGGCCAGTGAGATCAACAAGTTACATGTCATTCATCATAATTGTTGATGTATTTTTCAACATAATCAACGACTGTGATCTTCAAGGAGCACGAAATCAATCTAAGAATAGAGAGAGTTTTATGTAGCTTATATACACATTTATCTATCTAACTGTTAACTAATCAGTAGCTAATACTAACAGACATAACTAACTTTAACAAACTATTTTAACTAACTCTAGCTATCTTGTCTACTATATCAGTAGTAAACCCGTTCATCCAGGTTGGTTCTGAATTGAATCCAACTGTTTGGATTTTTTATTTTAGGCTTTGTTGACATCCCCCACAAGATGGGTTGTATAGATCAACCAGACCAAGCTTGTTTAGTAAATGCTGAAATGGTCCAAGAGATTGTCCTCTAGTCAGGATGTTTGCAACTTGTGCTTTAGAAATAATAGGCAACAAATGTACTAGATCTAATTGTATCTTATCTCTCACTGTATGGCAATTCATCTCTATGTGTTTTATTCTTTCATGGAACAATGGATTTGTTGCAATGTGGATTGCTGATCTATTATCACAAAAGATTAGTATTGGAGTGGAATTAGAGACATGCAGATCTTGTAATAAGTAGACTAGCCATTGAACTTCATATACAGCTGCGACTAAAGTTCTGTACTCAACCTCTGAAGATGACCTTGCTACTTTAGATTGCTTTTTGCTTTTCCAAAAAATTAGAGAAGAGCTTAGAAAGAAACAAAATCTTGTTACTGATCTTCGAGTATCAGGACATGCCGCCCAATCAAAATCACTTAATCCAGTGAGTCTGATGTTTGCATTAGTTGGAAAAAATAAACCTTTAGCAGGTGAATTTTTGACATATTTCATAACTTTAATTGCTGCTTGATAGTGTTGTTGCATTAATCTATCCAAATATTGACTAAGAGAACTTACTACAAAAAACAAGTCTGGTCTTGTTGTAGTTAGATAAAGCAATCGACCAATCAACCTCCTGTAAGTTGTTATGTCCGAGAAGGGAGTGCTAATTTCTTTTTGGAACTTGACAGAATAATTAACTCGAGTAATGACAGGTTTTGAGCCCAAAAGACTTGCATCTTGTAATAATTATAGAGCATACTTCCTTTGATACAAAGCAATACCTTGTGCAGTTCTTGCAACTTCCATTCCTAAGAAAAATTTTAAATCACCCAAGTCTTTAATCTTGAATTTATCATCTAGTAGAGCTTTGACATAGTTGATCTATACCAAATCAGTCCTAGCTAGAATCAAGTCATCTACATATACCAAGATGGTAGTAAAACCAGTGGATTGACTCTTAACAAATAAAGAATAATCAGCTTTGGATTAGACGTATCCAGAATCTAACAAAATAGTAGAAAGCTTGGAATTCCACTGTCTGCTAGCTTGTTTCAAGTCATATAATGACTTTTGAAGCTTACAAACTTGGTTTGGAAATGTTGGAATCAAACCAGATGGCAGGACCATGTATACCTCTTCATATAAATCACCATGAAGAAATGTTGTGTTAACATCTAGTTGCTTTAAGTGTCAATTCTTGGCTGCAACAAGTGCTAACAAAGTTCTAATGGTTGTCATTTTAGCAACAAGGCAGAAAGTTTCAAGGTAATCAATACCTGTAACTTGAGTGTAGTGTTTTGCCACTAACCGAGCCTTATACTTCTCAACTGATCCATTTGCCTTATGTTTGACTTTGAAACCCCATTTACAACCAATAGCTTTCTTTCCAGTTGGTAAATCAGTTAAAACCCAAGTATTATTCTGCTTTAATGCCTTTAACTCATCAAGCATAGCAGCTCTCCAACACTCATGAAGCACAGCCTCTTGATAAGATCAAGGTTCAACAATAGTGGAAATGGCCAAAGAAAAATGCCTAAGCTTAAGAGAAATATGAGCATATGACAAAAAATTAGATATTGTTGAGTAGATGTTGTACAACCCCTTAGAAATACCAAGGAATGATGATAATCCTGTAAATATGTTGGTGTTTTCATTGTTCTAGTAGAATGTCTCATAAAATTAGATGGTGGACCAGTGATCAATTCTGATTTAAACTGTGGAGTAGGATTTGAAATTGTACTAGACTGATCTGTGACAGTATCATAACTAGGTATAGCAGCAGGTGACTCAGGAAAATGACCAATAAATGGATCAAAATATGAAACAAGATTTGAAGGTTGTGAAATAACTTAGGAATCAAAAAAATCACTAGAATATGGAAACATAGTTTCATGAAAGACTACATGTCTAGAGGTAAACACTTTTCTGGATTTTAAGTCAAATAGCAAATAACCTTTGGTACATGACTTAAATCCTAAAAAAATACACTTTCTGGCTCTCAAATCTAGTTTCTTCCTATGTGCTACCACAGTAGTAGCATAATACAATGATCCAAAAACTCTTAAAACTGAATAATCAGGACAACTACCAAAGAGTAACTCATAAGGAGTTTTATTACTCAAATAAGGAGTAGGAAGCCTATTTATTAGAAAAACAGCATGTGCTACTGCAAAGGACCAAAAAACTTTAGACAATTTACATTGGAAAAGCAGAGCTCTAGCTATATTCAGCATATGTTGATGCTTCCTCTCGACCACCTTATTTTGTTGGGGAGTTTCAACATAAGTCAGCTAATGAATGATGCCTTTGTTTGCATAAAATGAGCTCAAGATAAATGCAGGACCATTGTTTGATCTGATCACCTAGATTTTTCTATCAAACTAAGTAAACACTAAATTAGTAAATGATTGATTTAAAACAAAAGCTTCAGACTTCAATTTCATAAGATAAATCCATGTAAATTTACTTTTATCATCCACAATTGTCAATAAATATTTATGACTAAACATAGAAGGCACTGAAAATGGACCCCAAATATTTACATGGATGATATCAAAGGAATTCAAAGAAGTGGTAAGACTGTCAACAAAAGGTAACTTTTTCTGTTTTGCTAAGTGACAAACATCATAATGCTTTGTTAAGTTTGTACAAGTGATTGTATGATATGAATTATGTAAAGAATACATTGTTGTATAAGAAAGATGACCTAATTTGAAATGCCATAAATCTAAAAAAGAAAATGAACTATTTATAGAATGAGGAGGACAAACTGATTTTGTCACAGATGAAATTTGCTGACTAGAATTAGGAAACACCAAACTATAGAGACCATCTTTGAGACTAGTTGCACAAATCATCTTCAATGTACTCAGATCTTGAATTTGACAAGTTTGTTGTGAGAAAACCAATTTGCAATGCAAAGAAGATATCAGTTTGGAAACTGAAATAAGATTGAAGGCAAATGAAGGCATATACAGAACATCTAACAGGTAAAATGAACTAGAAAAAGTTACTATTCCAACAATTGTAGCAACTACTTGACTTCCATATGGCATATTAACTGAGATAGGTTTAATATGTTTATAGCATGTAAATTCTGATAAGGAGTAGCAGATATGGTCTGTAGCTCCAGTATCAAGAATCCACTACTTAGGCTTGACACTGCAAGATAAAACATATGAGATACCTAACATATGTTGTTGATTTGAAGCAACAACCTTCGAAGAAGATAAGGTAAGTTGATTATCTAAATGAGTAAGAGGTTGTGAATCTTGTTGCTAAAGTATAGCCAACGTAGCTTTTTGCTGTTCTTCTAATCTGTGAAACATACTAGGTTCCTATTGAATTCCTTCTTGAGAATAGACATCATTATCTTCATCATAAACTTCATCTGTAGTGAAATTGTTTACTTCACTCCTTCTAGGTTTAGTATTTGGAGGAAAACCATGTTTTTTGTAACATATATCAACTGTATGACTAACTTTTCCACAAAAACTGCACTTTTTTAAAGAACTCCCTATTCCTGCAACATTCCTTCCAAAATTTTGATACTGGCCACAAAATCCTCTACCTTCTCTAGCTCTTCCTCTTAGTGCATAACCTTCAGTTGAGTGAGCTAAGATTTTTAGTTCATCAAAAGTTACCAATAATTCTCTTTCTTGCTGAACAAGCATGGAAAACACCTTGTTGATAGTGGAAAGGAGATCCATTAACATGATTTGGGATCTCACAGAAGAGTATTGCTCATTAAGTCCTTTTAAAAACCTGATTACAAATTCCTTATCCCTATAACATTTGATAATATGAATTAAATTACAACTGCAATGAATTTGACAAGAACATGAAGGAATTGGACAAAAATTCTAACACTTCCCAGACATTTTTCAGTTGAGTAAAATAATCAGTTATTACATTATCCCCTTGTTTAAAAGCATAAAATTCTTCTAATAAAGCTGAAATTATGAAATAATCACCTTGATGAAATCATTCTTTGAGATGATTCCAGACTTCAAGAGCAATGTTTATCCAAAGAACACTGCGAATAATGGATGGACTTAAAGATCGTGTGATCCAAGAAAGAACCAATGTGTTGCAACGATCCCAAGCACTATACAGAGGATCTGCAACTAATGGCTTTGGAATTGAGCCATTCACGAACTGATCTTTGTTTTTCATGTGGAGAGCCATCATCATTTCGCGAGACTAGGTATGATAATTCTTGCCAACCAACACAAAAGAAACAATAGAAATTCTAGGATTTTCATTCAGATGAATGAAATAAGGACTTGATGGATCCATAATTGGATTGGATATTGAATTTGCCATAGAATCAACATAGTGATTATGATTATTTCCAATAAACCAAAGAATACGATCATTGATTCTAATCAATTCAATCGAAGTAGATGTAGTAGAGCTCCATCTGATATCATATCAAAAAAGAAGAAAGAAACTGATATGATATATTCCAAAGGAATCAATCTAAGAACAGAGAGAGTTTCATGTAGCTTATATACACATTTATCTATCTAACTGTTAACTAATTAGTAGCTAATACTAATTGATATAACTAACTTTAACTAACTATAACAAACTATTCTAACTAACTCTAGCTATCTTGTCTATTATATCAACAGTAAACCCGTTCATCTAGGTTGGTTCTAAATTGAATCCAACTAATTAGATTTTATGATTTCAGGCTCTGTTAACATAAGCAATCGGGATAAATACAATGTAAATTTTTTTTAAAAAAATCAAAATTATACTAATGCACAAATTTCAGTGTAAATTTTTTTTCATCTGAATGGTGGAGAGAATGGAGTTCATACGCAATTGAGCGGTGAACAACACCCTTAAATAAACTACCACAATATTTTAGATATTATTAGAATTTTAGTTTCGTAGTGGTTATGATAATCGTCACTAGGTTTAGATAACATATTCGATCCTGTTTAAAATCATGGCTTCTATTGTACAACCCATTAAAATATTTGATTATTTTGGTAAATATCCTAAGGTTTATATTACAACAAAACATTCTCCTACACCCCCCAAGTTAGAGATTTAATTACGACTAACAAAAAAAAAAAGAGAGAGTTAGAACTCAAAACAAGGCGCAATAATCTTTTTTCCAGCTTAAACGGTACTAAGACAAGACTTAGAACCAAATCAAAACAAACATTATAAGGTGTGAAAATCAAATCACAACTAGCCCTAGATCAATAAAGAAACGGAGACATTTATTATACTTCTATTTTATTTTATTTTTTTGAGTATTCATGTTCCGGTTACTTTATCAAATATAAAAATTGATAAATAATTGAAACTAACAAGTGTAAAAAAACTATCATAAAATCCAATATTTATTTACACAATTCCGGCGAGATACGCATTTCATCACAAATAAGCTTTTAGTACTCTTTTTTTTTTGTTTCAAATTGAAATTCATCACATTAATTAATTTCTAATTATTATAAGAATTTGTTTTCTCAATTTGGTTTCATTAATTTGCATTTTTTTTTTCATCTCATATGGTTTTGAAATTTGCAGGTGGAACAAAGGAGGAGATTGAGACTTTATTATTATTATTTTTTTCAATTTCAAGGGGTTATAAGAGTCTGATGTTAGAAGCTAAAGCTTCGTGATCGTATAGTAACGTTTAGCAGGATTTGACAACTGTTGGTTTTGACTTTTGAAAATTAAGTGTTGGTTAAAGATGATCTAAATTTTAATTGAAAAATTCAAAGACTAATAAATAAATATAACTGATTACGAAATTTATTAATAATCAATGCCAACTATAAATCTATTTCTTAACAATATTAACTGTTTAAACAATTAGAATATCCATATTCTATAGAATTTTAAAAACATTTTAAACGTTTCCTAAAGAAATAGCCAACAATCTAATTCTCATCCACTCAAATCAATATATCTCTCAACAGCTATCGTACATGCTTGTTTTGAATTTTTTAACAGCAAAATCACACTTATGGTAAGATTAAATGGTTCTGACTTCGATTTGAAGTAAATTTTATTTATAATATTAAAAATTTGAATTTCAAAATCATCATTTTAAGAGATTTTATTTAATCATTATCCTTGACAAAGAATTACGTGAATAATTTGTTAAATAAATAAACAAATAAATTAGTGTGTGTGGACACTCATTAATAAATTCTATAATACAGTTCACCAAAAAAAAAATGCTGATATAGACAGTACAATTAAGCTGACTGTTATGCGTACCTTTCGTCGTAAACGTTAGATGGGGAAGTACTTTATAAGGAAATTAATGTAACAGATCAGACAGCTATAGATAGCTCAAATTAAATGTCTTCACCCAACAGACTAAAATTAAATGTCTTCACCCAACAGACTACAGAGTGGTCGATTACCAATTGCCATTTTGGTATAGCCATTTTCACTAACACGGGCGGATCAGATAAATGGTTGATTGTTCACTTTGTTGCACCACTCAGCATGATTGATATGTTAAGACCCCACCTTAAATTATACCGAACTAATCACCACAGTTCTTAGATTACCTTAAATTATACCAAATTAATCACCATAGTTCTTAGCTTCAAATAAATGGTTGTTTGATACACCATTTTTCATGTTTATTTTAGCTTAGTTTTCATATAAAAATAATTTGATTAAATTAATATTCACATCCTTGTACTTCATAATTTTTTTTAAATAAATCCCTATAACTTAAAAACTATAAATGTATCTTTATAGTTTTAAAATGTTTCAATAAGGTCTTTGAATCTAATCTATTATTAAGTCTCTATAAGGACCTAATTGAAAAAGCTTTTAAAACTATAGGAACTCATTTCTAGTTTTAAAATTATTTAAAAAATACAAGGGCCTGTATATTAATTTAACAAAAGGAATTTTTAGTTAAAAGCTCTCCCAATAGCTTTTATAATAATTAAAAAACAAAATAAACTAATCATACGTGTTTAATTAGCTTAGTTTTTGTTCAAAGTGTTATGATTAAAATGATATAAGAAAGAACTTTTAATAAAAAACTTGTCGTTATGTAAAAACTAATTTAATTTAATTAAATATTTGTCAAGTATATGATTGCATATTGTCGTTTACACTTTGATCTAACTTTTGAAGTTGCAGCGGCACCCGCGTTCATCAATCCTTCTAGATAGCCGAAAAACAAAAATTGTAGCGGGCATTTTCCTAGACGATATATTTTGTTCAAAATATTCATACATACAAATCACTTACTTTGTAGCCGGATGCACTAGATTTTAGGTTTTATTATTATTATTATTATTATTATTATTATTATTATTATTGTGTATTTAGGTTTGATTTTACACAATCGTAAGTTTCAATATTTATTTTTTTAACTTATTAACTAAATTTTAGGATCTCTTATTATCAATAAAATATTAATTTTATATAAAATGTAAAATCTTAAAAAATTTCAACATCATTGCGTCTACATTTTTGTAAAAAAATTATTTTGTGCACCAAAATTTCAAAAAAAGGCATATATGAATCCTTGGATGTAAGGATAAAAGTAAGAAAGAGAAGAAAAAAAGATAAAAAAAAATGTGATAGGATAATCCTAATGGAAAATACTCTGTGTTTAATTTGTATATATATATATATATATATTATATTAATGTGAAAAAATATTAAATTATTTTGTATGTGATTATAATATTTTCATAAAATACAAAATAAATTTATAAATAAATTAAAAAATTAAATATATAAAAAATTAAATAAATAATGAGACGGTAAGAATTTTATCTATATATATATATATATATATAACATTACTCTTTAATATTTTTATCAGAAGCGTCCAAAACCACGTGTTCCGCAAGTGAATTATAATATGATTTCATGAACATGACAATGTCATAAAAAGTCAATCATTTATATCTATGGTCTATGGACTATGGTGTCAATGCAAGCGCAAAAAGAAAAACGTGATTCACAACTCAAAAAATGGGACAGTCTGGTTGGTACAAACATTATTTCTTGAAATTTAGTCTTTTTTTATTTTTTATATATAAATTTTATTTTGTAATACATAAATTTCTTAAACTTTGGTAAAAAGTATAACTTTGTGTTTTTTTATTAATTTTAACAGTAATAGTTTACAGGTAAAAAACATCTAACTCTTTCAATTTAATTATCAGAAACTCTCAAATACATGTAGACTATCACAGTTAAATTTAACATAAAATACAAATTTATTTTTTATCATAATTTTAAAAAATTATATGTTACAAAATAAAATTTATATATAAAAAATAAAAATAAATTAAATTTTAATAAAATAATATATAATTTATCCTTTATTTGACCATAGGACAGTCCTCTTTATACGAAAAGATATATTGATCAGATTATGTCAGTAATTTAAAGAATAAGTATGCGTTTGAATTATTTTATTTTCTGTTTAAAATAGTTTATAATTAAAAAAATTAGAGAGTTTTCAAAAAGTAATTACTTATTTTTTAAAAAAATTATATCAACTAAATATGTTCTAAATCTTTTTAGACAATAAACTTGTGATTATTCAACTAAAAAAATTGTGATTATTATAAAATAACAAAAAAAGCGATATTCTTAAAATGTTGGACTATCTGTAGACTTCGACTTTTTGTTATATTAATATCAAGATTCTGCAGTTAAAACCTATATTTTAAAACGTTAAAAAAATTATTTAAGGTATTATTTTTCATGTCAGCAACTAGCATAGTTTTTTTTTTTTTTTAGACATTAGATATTTGAAAGCCAGCTATGAGGGAGTTCCAGCTGGGAAATGGGAAAGGGGAACTCGAACTGTTAACCCCACTTTGTGGATAGAGTTCAACACCATTAATATATTATTATTACTATTATAAATTATAAATTCTGTAATGAATCATTAATAGGAAGAGAAATGTTAATAATATATTGTTTTATATGTATATTTTTATTTTTTTTATTTTAAAAATAAATATTGTTAGTATATTTTTTAATAATTTTTTAAATATATAAGGTGAATTAATAATAAAATAAGTATTAAAAAATGTTAATACCACATTATTTTAAATACTTGATTAACACTTATTTTATTATTAATCTAAAAATAAGTATTATTAATATTTTTTAATATTTTTTTAAATGTACAAAATGAATCAATAATAAAATAAATATTAAAAAATTTTAAAAAAATATTACTAATATTACGGTCACATCTGTGATAGCGTTGAGTGTTTTTCTATTTTAAATTCAAAAAATGAAAATGAAAAGCAGATCTCTCCACTTTAAACTTTAAAGTAATTTTGCTTTATCTTTTTTAAAAACTTTTAAAATCTTTTTAATATTTAATAAAAAATATTAAATAAAAAATAAATACATTTAAAGAACATAAAATATATTTAATATTTTTTCTATTTAATAATTAAAAATAATTAGAATTATTTTTAAAGTTAAGGTTTAGAATAACTCATTTATTTCGCAATAGATTTCTAACGATTTTTTTTTTAAATTGAAATTGTTTTTAAAATTAATAAATATGCATATATTCACCTTTGATTTAATTCAAAATATATTATAATTTTAACTTATTAAAATTTAATAATAAATATATTTTTATTTACTCACTTTAAAATTAAAATCAATTTACAAGAACCTTACCTGATTTCTAATCAAATTACATATCTTCTTGTCAACAAGAAATCCTTAAGAGGGTATTTGGTTCGTGAGTAATTTTTACATTATAAAAATTTTAAGGCGGGAATGAAATATTCTCATATTTGGTATAAGATAGAAAAAACACTCTCATTTAAAATATTTTTTGTTATAAAGAAAGAAGAATAGTAAAATGAAGAAAAATATAAAGAGATCAAAATAATAGAAATATGAATGTAAAGTCTAGTTCTTCATGAACTAGTTATGCTATCAAGTCTTTTTTATCTGACGTTCAAGTTAAATCATATACAAGAAAAGTAGTTTATATATCGGATAAGATCTCGTACTTTTGAGATTTGACAAAATATTTATAAGAGCATTTTATAATTTATATAATGTAATTATTTATGATTAATATATGTTACAAATTATGATTACTTTTAACTAATTTTTTTTATTTATATAAGATAATCAAGATAATTATCTACCATATATAAAATATGCATGTTTTATAACATTTTCAAATATATTTTTTAAAATTTTTTACTAACAATGATACTCATTTAAAAAGTCAAATAATTTTTTTTAATAAAAAAACATTTAATACATTGAAATTAAAAATATTTTATCTTTTTATTTAAAATTTTATATCTTAACTTTTTTTAACAAGTACTCTTAATAAAAACTTTTTTAATTAAAATGTCCATTAAATGATTTCCATTAAAATAGATGGGTTGAGTGCATTCACAATATGTGAGAATAATTCTAATTTTTTCAAAAGACTTTCTTGCCCCGATTTCTTTCCTTCCTCTGACATCTTCCTTCGTCCTCCTCGGCCAGTCGAAATGCCTTCGACGAAAAAGAAGACGCCGATGATGAGATCCAATCGATCCTGATGACGAGACCAATGGCGACAACGAGATGCAAGCGGCGATGACGAGGACAATAGCATTGTGAAATTGAGAGATGTAAATGCTCCTACGTGGGAAATTGAAAAGTTTCATGATACTGTTTCTTTCTTTTTTTAAAATACGAGATGTCCTCACATTTTTTAGTATGAAACTATTGATTTTTTATATATATTTGATAATATTTTTTTATTATACCACTTAACATGTGGTATAAGCTCTGGTAATTATTGCGAAGAAAAATTAAATATGATATACAGTTAAAGTTAGAAACAATCAATGTGATATACATTAGCTATTATCGATCTTTCAATAAGTGTATTTAAAAATCATGTTTCTTTGTTTAAAAATAAACAAATTAACACGTGGCGTACATTATAATTAAATCCTAAACTATTTGTTTGAGCTGAAATCTTAAATTATATTATGCATACATTCTATTAGGGTTATGTTAATTTGTATTTAAATTTACCTATTTAATTTTGAAGTTGTTAATAGTTCAACTGATAAAGTCTTTTATAGATGATTACAATTTTTTTATAAATTAATTATTGATTGAAATTTATAGAATTTTCTACGTCTGCTATCTTTAGAAAAAAAAAATTACCTACTTAATTTTAACCTTCTCCTCATCTTTTTTAAAGATTAATATTTAAATTTTATGCACCTCCACACAATATTTTCATTAGATACCAAAACATTAAATAAGCAAATATAATAAGATCATCTAGAAAACTAAACACGCATAAGGCACTAGGATTGAGTTAGTGGTGAAAGATTTAGATAATTTACATGAAATTATAAGTTTAAATTTCATTGTTATCATTGTTTTTTTTTAAAAAACTAAACATGCATTTTATTAGAACATTATTTCAGCAATTAGGTTTTTTTTTTTCTACGGAGTATCTATACTTTAATTAATGGTTAAATATTTAAATACTTATTGTGAATAGCAATAATTAAAAAATATTTAACAGCTCATTAAAGATATTAATTATTTTATCTACCAAAAAAAAGATTTTAATTATTTGAAAAAAAATCAAAATACAAAAAAATATTAAAAAGACATGGCATTACTACTTTTACGAAACGGCCAAATCGTCGTGGGTCGAAACTCGAAAGGCACATGGAATGAGGGGGCAGATCTTGATATAATGAATATAAATGATAGAGCCATGGATGGAGCCAGCTCAGCTACCACTTCCTCAAAAGCTTTAACAAGTATTTGTGATTTATAATACAACTCTTATATTTTTATATTAAATAATATATATATATTTTTTATATTTTATTTAATATTATTTATTATACATATTTTTTATTAATTTTTTTATTTAATTATATCTCTTAAAAAAAATATAAATAATATTTACACATTTTTAAAAGTGTAGAATAATCTTTATTTTATATAATATGAGTTTTGTTAACACGTATTGCATCTTAAGAATTAAAAATAATATTTATTATTAATTATTTAAAAAAATTAAATATATTTTAGATTTTAAAAATAATAAATACTTATATTTTTTATTTACTAGTATGTGTCCTAACAAAATCAATATAATATTTGTTTATATTAAAAAATTATTAAACTGCTCAAATATATAATTTGGACAAGTTTTTATGTATAAGAGCATGTTTGGTTGGGAAATAATGTATAAGAGCATGTTCAGTTGAGATTATTTCTCAACTAAACAATTTTTTTGGAGAAAAATGTTGTAATAATATTCTCATTTGTTTGGTAAAATTAATTTTAATTTTTGCATGAAATTTAATATATTATAAAAATATTTTTTATAATATTAAAATTTCAAATTTTATGATTCTATATTATTCTTTATATTTTGAGATATAAATATGATTTTGTCATCAATCAAATAATTTTTAAATTATTTTATACCTATTTTAGTAATTTAATACATAAAAATTAATACATAAAATTATTCTTTTTTATATTATCCAAATGAAATAAATTAGTTTAAAATCACTTTTTCAACTACGTCATAAATCCTAATCGCTGACGGACGACCGAAAAAGATTAGTATTTGAAAATCAATGGATCATGGCCACCATATTTATTTAATTTGGGAAAACATTAAAAAAAAAAAATAAAAGGCAAAACTGGTCTTTTTTGGAAAATGAGTTTGGGTTCGAGTCGATTACATGGTGGGAAGGTGTTAGCGTCCTATTACACTCACTGCTTCCAAAAATCGATGCCTAAGTCAATTGTGCAAATTTTAATAATATCAAATTTATTTATTTTACTTTTTTTGAAAAGACTTTCAGAATATTTTATTTTATTTATTTTTTTATTTTTATTTTTTTAAAGGAAAGAAAAGAGAAATAACTAAATTATGAAAATTTATTTTTCATTGAACAGAATAAAATCATAACTCCTACACGTATCCTCCAAGAATGATGATGAGGCTGAAAGTCGCGTAGTTAACAGAAAATAAGTATAGGTTGGTTGATTTTATTTAAAGAAAGATTTAATTTTTTCTTATTTTTTATAAAAAATTAAATTAACAAGTCGTCACGACTCTATTAATCAAATTATGATTTGAATAGGTGAAAATTTCACGTTACTGTAGAGAGCGTCACCCACTTTGATTATCAAATTTATTATTATTAAGTGAGATTTTTTTTCTAAAAATACCTAAAAAAAGGAAATAATTTTTATAGTAATTTTATTTTACATAATTCGGATCATTAGATTATCACAACTCGGATGATCCAAATAGTTCTAAGACAATTTCGTCACAACTTTGGTTAATCTTGTTTATTTCTAAAAAATAATTATTTTATATTAATCCCTTTTTATATTTTTTAATTTTTATATTAATCCTTTTTAACTTTTACCATTATTTTTAGCCTTGTCTTCGTTTTTTTTTAATCTATTCTGGTCCAAATTGATTGCTTTAGGCCCATTACCCTTAATGATAAAAAAATAAAAAATAAAAAAAACATAAAAATAGACAGTGACTTACGAAAAACAAAAAAGGGAGGGGTATTTGCTTTTCTCCTTCCTTGATATTCCTGAAGCAAAACAGAGGACACCAATGGAGGTCGGAGGTCGGCTGTAGCAGAGCAGGACAAAGACGCGACGGCAACGACGATTGGGCAAGGATCGGAGCACGACTCACTCACAGGGACTGGGCGGAGCTACGACAGATCCGGTGACTGGTGCGGTGCGGGGCGATGCGGCAGAGCTTCTAGCTGGCTCCGGAGTGTGCAACTCGATGGGCTCGATAGTGACAGATCCCAGTTGGGGTACAACGGTGGGTACGGTTCTGACTCGGTATGAGCTATCGACCGGTTCGCGAGTTCGGCGGGTTCGAGCGCTGCTGGTTCAACGTCGCCGGTCTGCTCGAGCGGTGGTACGGGGTCGCGGTTCAGTGTTGAGCCGCGGTTGATGGTGTGCGGCTGGCTTTGGTGCGAGGCGCTGTTCGACGGTGGCTCACTGGTCCAGTGCGGATGGAGGCAACAGATCTCGGGTCCGGTTCGGATGTGGGCCTGCACGGGTTGCACGGTTTTGGAGCCCGTGCATGACAGATCTGGGTTTCTCAGTTCAGACCAGCAGCGGTGCGGGGTCGTCGGAGCTTGGGTCTGTCGGGTTCTGGTGTGGGTTCATGCAGTGGTTTGTGACGGGTTCCGACGAGCTCGGTTCGAGTCGGTCGGAGGACAGTGAGCTCTGCTGGTGGATTGGTTTTGGTCTTGGATGATGGTGGGTTAAAGCTTTGGTGGTGGTTTCAATGGAATTTCGTGGTGATTTATGGGGTTAATGGTGATGGAAGATGAAAACTTGGCTTTGTGAAGATGGTTATGGTGTTTACTCACTGAGTTGACTCAGTTGGGTTTGGTTATGGAAAAGATTCGTGAAGATGAAAATGATGAAGAATAGAGGTGATGATGAAAGGAGATGAGTATGGTAGTATGAAAATCCTGAAGCTGAAAGGTGATGGGAGATTGGTTGGTTTTGAAGGCTTGGGATAGTGGAAGAAAATGAAATGGATGAAGTGAAGAAAATGAGGAAGATGAAGTAGTAATGGAAATTTTGTGATGGTGTGGAGCTTTTGTGTTTTGAAGGCTACGAGAAACCAAATATGGAAGGGTTCTCCATTGAAGTCTGTGTGTTCTCTCTGTTTCCTTTTAAAAAGCGGGAAAAAAGATGTTTCCATTATTCTTTCCCCTATTATTGTGCGTGTGAGTGGATATGCGAAGAAAAAACAAAAGTGCCGTGTGTGTGTAGTTTGGTGAGTGAGTGCAGAGTGGGTGCAAAGTGAATTGTTGAGAGTGCAATTAGGAATTAGTGAGTGAGTGCGGAGTGCAATTTGAGAGTGGAGGGTGCAAAGTGAGATTGAGTGGAGTGTAGTGCAATGAGTGGGGTGAGTGGCATATTGTCTGTTGCCAAAAAATAAATGCATAATGGAGTGGGTGAGAGTGAGTGTAGTGTGAGGTGAGAAATGAGCAAATTACCAAAAAAAAAAAAAAAAAAAAAATTATTTATTTTGTACAAATAAGAAAAAGTAAGATGGAAGTAAATAATAATAAAATGGTGTGATCACAACATTGCATGATTAAGCGTCTTTTCACTAAAAATATTAATCAATGATCAAGTAATAAAAATTTTATGACAAAATTGGGTATCAACAATTTCTTTTGCTTTTTACATTTAAAATAAATGGGAAGCGAGAGAAATTGATTCAATTTTCATCATGAAAATTTTCATTTCCTTTTCTTTTTCTTCTTTTCTTTTTCTTTCTGTTTCTTCTTTTTTTTAGAAAGCATTGTGACGCAAAAAACCACGAACATTAAAGCGAGGTAAAAAGCTTCATAGAGTCGAGATTATCCGTTTAAGAAAACTTAAAACTAGAAGGGAAAAAGACTATGGTCAGTTATCCGTGAAGCTTGGAAAAACTTAAAGCAAGAAAGGAAAAAGCTTCTATGGTCAGATCCATTGAAGCTTGGAAAAACTTAAAGCGAGGAAAGGGAAAAAGACTTCATGGTCAGTTATCCGTAGAAGCTTAGCAAAAACTTAAAACTTAGAAAGGAAAAAAACATGAAATGTCAGTTATCCGTGGCTCGACAGAAAACTTAAAAGCTTCATGGGTAGGGTCTTGTCGAAGCTCGACAGAAAACTTAAAAGCTTGCATGGGTAGGATACCCGTCGAAGCAATGAGTAAACTTAAAAACTTATGGGTAGGATCCCGTCGAAGCTTGACAGAAAACTTAAAAGCTTGCGGGGTAGGGTGCTTGTCGAAGTTGAATGACTTTAAAAACTTGCGGGGTAGGGTGCCGTCGAAGCAAGACAGAAAACTTAAAAAGCTTGCGGGGTAGGATACCGTCAAGCAATGACGAAAACTTAAAAACTTGCGGGGTAGGATCCCGTCGAAAATGACAGAAAACTTAAAAACTTGCGGGGTAGGGTCTTGACGTCGAAGCTCGAAGAAAACTTAAAAAACTTAAAAAGATGGGTGCGAGGACCCGAGAAAGGAAAAAGGCATTAGATCGAGGACCCTAATTGAAAAAAAAGGCGTGGGGACCCGAAAACTAAGAGCAAATGGATGCGGGGACCCAAAAAGCTACTGAAAGGCTTTTGCACTTTTCTTTTTTATGCTGAATTGATGCTTGATGAATGGATATAGGATGATCTGCAATGAAAGTCAGGCTTGAATCGGACATAGTAATGTAATGCCTAGGATAATGCATGATGTAATGGATGCATGATGATCAATGACACATCGAGCTTTAGGCCTTTGGATCACTTTTGGCTCCACAACACCCTTAAGAACTTCTTCCCATAGTAGGATCCGAGTTGAATAAACAAAATTCATCAATTTGCTTCTTGATTTGTTGGTGATTCTTTATTTTTCATCAATACTCTTATCGGAAATTCATCGCATTCCCATGACCTTTCAAAATTGTTAAAACAAAACTGAATGCTTTTGCAATATAATCACATGTTTCACATCTCAATATAAATCTATCATGATAAATGCATATTGAATCAACAATGGGTTGCAAAGAAAATGGACTATTATTATGGAAAGGAACAGTACAGGGAATGTGGTACCACAAAGGTTAGAATTGAAAGGTTTACAGAAGAATGTTGGAGTAGATTTTTCCAGCTCTTCTAGTGATGCTCTCTAGGATGACCAGTGCTAATTTCCCATGTGTAAGACCTTAAATACCCCATTTTCTATTTCTGAGAACATGAGTTGACCCAGTTTCCACGCGTCGGGAGGGTTCATAACAAGACTTTCCATTCAAACTGCCCCAGTTTGTGACTTGAGGCAACTCCATTTTTCCAGATGTGTCAAGAACCATCTTTGACCTTAACTTTTGCCTAGGTCGCTCTTTCCGAGTTTTCAACCTAGCAGGTCGCTCTAATTTTTGCCTAGATCGCCTTTTCAGGTTTTCAGCCTAGCGAGCCACTTTTCTCTTTTTTTGTGTGTTTGTTTTTTTTTGTTGTTGTTTTTTTTGTTTTTGTTTTTTGTTTTTTTTTAAGCATAATACATTTTGACAAAGATCATCTGAATTTACTGAGAAGTGGTAAATCAAAGACCATCCATATTTGTGAGAATTAAAGCTCCTCCCGAGAAAGCCTTTTTTACAACATAAGGTCCTTCATAGTTTGGAGTCCATTTTCCTCGATTATCCTTTTGAATGGGAAGAATCTTCTTCGAGTACTAGGTCTCCTTCTTGGAACTGTCGCGGACGCACCTTTTTCGCATAGGCTTTCATCATTCTCTTCGGTAAAGTCATTTGCCATGACACAAAGTCTTTGTTAATCTCTTTCCTTCAATGAGGTTCAACTGATCAAGTCGAGTTTGGACCCATTCAGTTTCTTCTAATTCTGCTTCTATCAGCACTCTTAATGATGGAATTTCCACTTCAATAGGGAGTACCGCCTCCATTCCATAAACCAAAGAGAAAGGGGTTGCCCCAGTTGAAGTACGAACAGATGTACGATAACCATGCAATGCAAATGGTAGCATTTCATGCCAATCTTTATACGTTACAACCATCTTTTGAACAATCTTCTTGATGTTCTTGTTTGCCGCCTCCACTGCCCCATTCATCTTTGGGCGATAGGGTGAGGAGTTGTGGTGCTCAATTTTAAAACTTTCACACATCTCTTTCATCATCTTATTGTTCAAATTAGTGGCATTGTCAGTGACAATTTTGCTTGGCAAACCATATCGACAAATCGCCTCCTTTTGACAAATTTGACCACTACATTCCTAGTCACATTGGCATAAGAAGTAGCTTCGACCCATTTTGTGAAGTAATCAATTGCGACAAGAATAAAGCGATGTCCATTTGAGGCCTTCGGTTCAATGGAGCCCTATGACATCCATTCCCCACATTGAGAATGGCCAGGTCTTTGTTAAAACATTCAAAGGTACAGTGGCGCATGAACCTTGTCGGCATATGTCCGGCATTTGTGGCACTTCTTCACATAATTGAAGCAATCGGTTTCCATTGTCAACCAATAATACCCACTCTTTAGTATCTTTCTTGCCATTGCATGCCCACTTGCATGAGTTCCAAAAGAACCTTCATGGACATCCTTGATGATTTTCTCTCGCTTCGTTGCATCAACACATCTTAGCGGACCATGTCGTGGTTCCTCTTGTAGAGAACTTCCCATTTAGAAAGAAACCCATTGTGAGTCTTCCGAGGGTTCTTTTGTCATTTTCTCAAGCATCCGGAGGGTACTCTCTGTTCTTGATGAAACATTTGATGTCATGGTACCACGGTTTCCCATCCGGCTCCGCTTCTACCATTTGGCAATATGCTTAGGTTGGTCACGACTCTCCATCTTTATGAGTGGCAAGTCCTTATCATGGCTTACTTTAAACATTGACGACAACGTGGCTAACGCATCGCCCAACCGATTATCTTCCCGAGGACGTGATGGAATGTGACTTCGTCAAGTTGTTTAGTCAACTCTTTAATGTAAGCATGATAAGGGATCAACTTGGTATCTCGAGTTTCCCATTCTCCCTTTAGGCGATGGATGACCAAGGCGAGTCCCCGTATACCTCAAGAACTTTTGCCTTTGATTCTATCGCTGCTTGGATTCCCATGGCACATGCTTCGTATTCGGCTATGTTGTTTGTACAAAAGCACAACCGAAGCATGATTGGGATAAAATTACTTTCGGGGGAAATCAATATGGCCCCGACTCCATGTCCCAGTGAATTAGAAGCTCAGTCAAACAACAAAGTCCATTTTTCTCTTTTCGAAGATTCTTCTTCTCCAAACAAAGCCATTATATCTTCATCGTGGAATTCACACCGCATAGACCCATAGCCCTCAACTGGTTGACTAGCTAAGAAATGCGAGCACTTCCTTTGATTGCTTTTTGGGTGACGTAGACAATGTCATATTCGATAGCAAAACTTGCCAACGTGCAATCCTCCCGGTGAGGCGGGGTTTTTTCAAAGATGTACTTGATCGGGTCCATTTTGGACACTAACCAAGTGGTGTAACACAACATGTCTTGCCTCAACCAACCGGGGCCGCCCATGCCAAGGCGCAACACGTGCGTTCCAATAATGAATATTTTGCCTCATAGTTCGTAAACTTCTTACTCAAGTAATAGATGGCACCTGCTCCTTTTTTGCCGGTTTCATCATGTTGTCCAAGTACACAACCCATGGATTCATCCAACACAAATCAAATACATGATGAGAGGCCTTCCTGGCATTGGTGGTACCAAAATCGGGGGTTCTTGCAGACATCTTGCTTGATCTTCTCAAATGCTTCTTGACAATCCTCGTTCCATTCTCTGTCTGGTTTTTACGCAACAACTTGAAGATTGGCTCACACGTTGCGCTTAATTGGGATATAAACCTAGCAATATAGTTCAGCCTCCCCAAAATCCACGAACTTCTTTTTCGGTGCGAGGAGCTGACATCTCTATAATTGCTCGAACTTTGTCTGGGTCAACTTCTATCCCTTTCTCGCTAACCACAAATCCCAAGAGCTTGCCTGATTTTACACCAAAAGTGCACTTAGCAGGATTCAATCTGAGCCTGAACTTTCTTAACCGCTCAAAAAGCTTTTGTAAATCGGTTATGTGATCTTCTTCTGTTTTTGACTTTGCAATCATATCATCCACATAAACTTCTATTTCCTTGTGCATCATATCGTGGAATAATGCTACCATTGCCCTTTGATAAGTTGCTCCGGCATTCTTCAATCCAAATGGCATCACTTTATAGCAAAAAGTCCCCCATAGAGTGATAAATGTGGTCTTCTCCATATCTTCAGGTGCCATCTTGATTTGATTATATCCCGAGAAACCATCCATGAAGGAGAAAAATGCATATTGAGCAGTGTTGTCCACCAAAATGTCAATGTGAGGTAAAGGAAAATTATCTTTAGGGCTGGCCCTATTCAAATCTCTATAGTCAACGCACATGCGTACCTTCCCATCTTTCTTCGGACAGGTACGATGTTGGCGACCCATTGAGGTACTTTGCGACACGAGGAAACCTGCATCAAATCGTCTTTTGACCTCCTCTCTAATTTTTAGCGACATTTAAGCTTCATTCGCCTCAATTTTTGCTTGACGGAAGACATTCTCGGTCTTAATGGCAATTTATGCTCAACTATGCTAACATCCAAATTTCCGGCATGTCTTGGTACGACCATGCAAAAATGTCACAATAATCGAGATAGGAGCTTGACCAACTTGCTTCGCTCTTCTTCTTTCATAGAAGTGCCAATTTTAACTTCTTTTTTATCATCTTCTCGTCCCCAAATTAATCACTTTAACGGCTCCTCATGGGGTTGAATCTCTTTGGCCTCTTGTTCTATTAATCTCATTAGCTCGAAAGAAGGTTCCCAATCGTCATCATCTTCATCAACATGATTAATGGGATGGTCAAAATTATACAATGGGGTCATAGCACTTGTCATTTTCAAGAGAACCACTTTCGGATCTGCATTTATTGATGTCAAAACAAGTAAAAAGGGTAATGAATAAAAGCTAATGCAATGATCGAGACGAAAAAATTAAAATGGAAGATAATTTGAAAATGCATTTTATTGATAGCAAATATTGAAAAGGAAACATGTGAGCCTGTTTTTACAACATATTTTCCTAAAGCCTTAGGCATAGCTATAGGATTAGCATTACGAATTACTTTGAATCGGTTTCAAAAGTCATGGGAAAATTGACGATCTCCCAATTGTTGAGCTCGCATCCGGAGAACAAGGGTACACCAGACTGACACCAAGGTCGATGGATTGATCATCATTGATAGCGGTCACCTGGTTCAGAAACACCAACCCGGCACTTCGGAAACTCTGTCGGATGTCACAGATGGGAATCCTCTCAGTTTTAGGCTCCCGATTTTCCAACCGAGCCAACCTCTTCTCCCTTTTCTCTTCTATGACCCTTCTCTTATCAGCTTTAGTTGGTTTATATCCTAACCCGAACCTGTCCTTGTTTTCACATGGGTGCAGAAACTTTGCAATGCCTTGTTTATTCATTCCTAGTCCATTTCCACTTTGATATCCTCTTTCAAGCATAACTTTAGCCATCATTATGGATGCACTAGATGACTGTGGTTTTGGAATTCGAGCTCCTTCCTTTACATAAACAGCATTGACAACCTCAAACGCTTGGAATGCTGTTTCAAGAGCTTCTTCCGCAGCTTCGATGTAAGGAGTCGATGGGAGCTTACTCACCAACAAGTCTTCCTCACCCGAGACGATCACCAAAGTATTACCAACTATGAATTTCACTTTCTGGTGCAAAGAAGACGGCACCGCGCCAGCGGAATGAATCCAGGGTCGTCCCAATAGGCAACTGTAAGTTGGTGTGATGTCCATCACCTGAAAGAGTACATGAAAGGTAGTAGGCCCAACCTGAACTGGGATCTCTACTTCTCCCATCACTTCTCTTCGGGTCCCATCAAAAGCTCTCACGATCATAGTACTTGGTTTCATATAAGTCCCATCAAAAGGCAACTTGGAGAGAGTTGATTTTGGCATTACATTCAAAGAGGAACCATTATCAATGAGCACTCTAGCCATTATATGATCTTGGCATTTGACGGAAATATGCAGCGCCTTATTATGCCCCATTCCTTCAAAGAGGATCTCATCATCGGTGAAAGTGACATAATTATCACCAGTAATGTTGCCAATAATACCACCAAACTTGTCAACTGTAATGTCATGAGAAACATGTGCTTGATTTAGTATCTTCATCAACACTTTCCTATGCGGCTCAGAATTCATCAACAAGGACAAGAGAGATATCCTTGCAGGAGTGCGATTTAACTGATCAACCACCCTATACTCGCTTTGCTTGATGAACTTCGGAACTCACAAACTTCTTCATCGATACCTCTTTCTTATACTCATTTGGCTTTGTCAATCCTCCTTTTCTTTCACATCATTCCCCATAGAAGTCTCTCCCTGTCTTGCTCTTCCCCTTGTAGTTTCTCTTTTCTTCTTCTTCTTGCCCTTTCGCAACTCCTCGGGAGTGTAAATGCGACCACTTCGTGTCATCCCTCCAATCCCCGATATATTTGTGACAATAGCGGTCGAACAAGATGAAACATTTGGCTGATTGTTTGTGAGATTATCTCCAAGGACTTGTATATCATAATTCCACGGTACGGCTCTGGTGTCCTTAAATGGAAAAGGACTAGGAACTTGAATGGTGATGGGCCTTGGGCCACATGGAGGTGGCGCAGGCGAACTTGCAGTGTAATAGATAACCAACGGTTTGATAGCTGGATTTGCAATGGAAGGGACCCGAGAGAGTTTATGGCTTCATGACCTTCTTGAAACTGTGGAATAGCACATTCATCCACCATACTTATGCCACCATTGTCACATAAATGACCTATTTGCACTAGTTGCATGTCCATTAGATCTTGGAGGATTTGTCTGAACTCACCACATTCGTCAATAGAATGTCCCACATTCCCATGGAGATTGCACATTATTTCATTATCGCCGCTCCCTTTCTCTTCAATATGAACTTCCATCATCCCGAATTTGCACAGTTCTTTAAACATAACCTTCATGGGGGTTTTGACATCTGCCACTCGTCTTATAAGTTCTTTGGGCGAACACTCCTCTATAGCATTGACTGTAGGATTCTCATGGTTAGGCAAAGGGTTATGGCCCACACTAGGGGTATTTGTCTTGAAATTCAACCATTTAGCATTGATTAGATCTTGCACCTTAAACTTCAGCGCTTTGCAGTTCTCTGTGGAATGCCCTGCGGCCCCGCATGGTAATCACATTTGGCATTTGGGTCAAATCCTTTAGGGTATGGGGTTCCACTGGTTTCATCGGGCAAGGAGCCAAGAGAGAGTTACGGATGAGTTGGGGTAGTAACTCGGTGTAGGTCATAGGAATTGGGTCGAAGTGGACAAACTTCCTTTCTTGGTTATTTGGTGGTCTTCTTTGGTTTGTGTTTGGATTTTGGGTCCATGGTTGAACTGTTTGAGGCGGTAAGGTAGGAGGTGTCCGGTATTGAGAATGAGATGGCATTTGGTGAGGCCTCATTGTTGAGAGGTGAGGTTGAGGATGAGGAACGTGTGAAGTATTGGCGACATGGGGGTAATAAGGCTGGGGATATGGAATTGGTGGTGTAGTGGGAAAGTATGGGTGATAAGGTACAAAAGGGGTTTGGAAGGATGATTGATGGTTTACTGGTGTTTGGCTATCTCTCCCTTGGGTAAAGGTAACAGCATGGGTTTCTCCTTCTTTTTTCTTTCCCATCGGGGGCCTCTTGGCATTAATTGTTCCTGTCGAACTTTCAACGATCTTCCCACTTCTCATTCCTCCCTCAATTCTTTCTCCGATGATAACCATGTCCGAGAAATTTGATGACACACTCCCTATCATTTTGTCATAGAAAGGCGGTTGCAGAGTGTCAATAAACGTGGCCACCATTTCTCTTTCTGTCAATGGGGGTTCTACTTGAGCGGCCATTTCTCTCCATCGCTGAGCATATTCCTTAAAGGTTTCAACATCTTTCTTAGCCATATTCTGGAGCTGCAATCTATCCGGTGCCATATCAATATTGTACTTATACTGTTTCAAGAAAGCATCGCCAAGTCTTTGAAACATCGAACATGGGCACGCTCAAGATGAGTGTACCAATTTGAAGCTGCCCCAGTCAAGTTGTCTTGGAAAAAGTGAATCAGCTGGCTTGTCATCGTGAGCACACGAAGCCATCTTGCGGATATACATGGTCAGATGGTTCTTTGGGCAAGTGGTCCCCTTGTATTTATCAAAATCTGGAACTTTGAATTTTGGTGGGATCACCACGTTAGGGACAAGGCAAAGTTCCGAAGCATCAAGGAGACCGTAGCTAGTTGCCCCTTCTATGGCTCGCAGTCTCTCTTCTAGAGTTTCCAACTTCTCTCTGGACTGGGAATTTTCAACAGAGGAATTCAATGGGTTTTGTGGAATAAAAGTAGGGATAAAATGTTGTGCCGGCAGGGTTCCGTTGGCAGGTGGTTGGGTTGTGTTTAAAGAGTTAGCAGTAGGATTGCTGCCGTCCGGGGGATTAGTCGCTTGTGGTGGTATAAAGCCGGCAGGAAAACCATATGGAGGAAGAAAGAAGGGGAATGGGTGCTGTGTTTGTGGTGTTTCATTAGCATTTGGCAGAGTAACCTGAGCTTCAGTAGTGTTTGGCGGGTTTGGGATTTGTGTTACTGCTGACGTGCCATTATCAAGGGAATTTGTGGCCAATGGTGGTACATACCCAGGAGGGAGGCCATATGGTGGGAATGATGGAGCCTGAGTTCCCTGTGAACTTGTGACGAAGAGGTTGAGTGGTGCTGTTTTGGATAAACAAGTTAGTGGCATCATAACTCCTTGAGGTTAATGCTTTGATGTTGCGAGGGGTTGGAGAGAAGCCAGGCGGGTGAAGAGGCGTGGCTGGGTGTCCTTCGTTCTGCTTGAGGGGTTCCCATCCGTGTTCCTTCTATTCTCCATAGACTGCAACAGCTCCATCATTTTGGACATTTGCTCTCTAAGCTGGTTCACTTCTTCCTTCAGTTCTTCTTGCGACTGTCCCAGTTCATCCATGACCTTCGATTGGGAGCGAGTCCTATAAGGGTGTTGTAGAGACAGTTTTTTTTCTGTGGTCATATTATTATTATTATTAGGAATAATAAAATGCAAACTTAAGTAAAATGCATGCAAAGACATGATCCAATGAAGCAAACGATATCGATAAACCTCATTTATTCAAAGATAAAAGCTTCATAGGGAGTTTCCCTTTACATCATGTTGATCATGCTACTCCTTAGGTCTAACTTGCCCTTATTTATTTACAGATAGAAGAACAAGATGGAATGAACCGAGACCATTCTTAATTTCCGAGAGAGCCAAGAAAAATACATCAGTTCTTAAAGAAGACTAATTTTGGTGATGTTGTTTAGTGAAATTTGCCAAGAAAATTCAAGTCCATCCTAACCCGGGTCAGAAGCTCCTGGGTTTCTCCTGGTATCAATTTAGCTTCCACTTCGAGAATCTCTCTTGCCCTTTTTCTCGAACGGTTGGAGATCTCCCTCACATTATTAATCACCACTTCAGCTCTCTTCATGTCTTGACTTGCATTTAAGTAGAAGTCTTTTTCATTAGCCAAAAAAATAACATCATTTTCCAACTTATTCTTCTCGTGATTTAAGATTTCAACTTCACCTTGTAACCTTCAAGTTGACCATCTTTCCTTGAATGATTGCCTCAAGAACTTGACAAGTCTCTCTTAGCTTCTCTATCTCAATTTCCTTAGAGACCATTTTCCGTTCTTGATTTTGGATTCTCTCTCGCTATGTCAAGTTGAGTCTTCAAGGATCTTCTCTCGGTGGCCCACTGTTGACAAATGATTTCATATCGGCCTTCTCGCTTCAAAGATGATAATCAATAGGTTCATTAAACCGGTGCATTGGTGGCTCCGGCCCCGTACCTTAGGAGCAAGAAACCCTTTCTTCCTACCACTTGCCAAATTGGGTAGTCTTCATTTGTTTTGGATGAGGGAGGCCAGGCTTTATACTTCTTACATCTTTCCAATCTCCAATGACCTCTTTGACCTTATGGTCGATTCCTTCATCATCATATGAGAATTCGTATTTTGATAACCCATGAGTCATAGGAATGAATTGCAAGGATGCCATTTGCCTTCGGACCATTGCTTGGGAGCATAGCTCACTACTCCCCATGGACCAATAAGTGGAACCCAAGGCTTACTCCCACATCTGTATATGGTGTATGTAAGAGGAAACCACTTGGCTCTCCAAACCACTTCCTTCAACTCCGCAAAAAAACTGATCCATTGCCCCATCATCGGAGTTCGGGAAGGCCAATTATCACGACCATATAGCGAGAGCGGGTGCTTAGGTATGACAAACTGTTTAAGATCAATCTCCGGGTGACCAAAGCATTTCAAGGTCGGTAGATGACTAAGCATCCATACAGCTAGCAGTGATGCACATCCCAAAATCTTCCCTTTTGATGAATTTGACAAGTAATTCAAAGATCGAATTGTCTCTCCAAGATTGGTGGGCTGGGTGTACCCCATTGTCAATCTGCTCAAACAAATTGATTACATGTCCATCTATCTGATTCTTTATTCTTGGGAATATTACCAACCCGTAAATAGCTAGAGCTAATGCTACCAAACCAAAACTTTGATCAACCTGAGTTTCAATGATCCTAAGCAGAAACTCGGAATCCAGGCTTCGTCCTCCATCCTTCATGTACCTATTCAATTCATTTGCACAATTCCTATGAGTTTGGACAACGTCCTTCTTGGCGTCTTCTTAGGGTCATGCGAGTATACTTTATCCTTGGGCATATTATCTTTATTGAGCAATTTGGCATACTCCTCAATTGTTGGTACCAGGTCAAACTCTCGAAAAGTGAAGCATCGATATGAGGGGTCCCAAAAGCGAAGCATGGCTTTCAACATTTGGGTATCAGGAGCGATGAACATCGAGGCTGCAATATCTCCATATTTGTCATTGAACTCTTCCTGTCTTTCCATGTTATACCACACATTACGAGTCTTCTAATATCATTTTGCTCAAAGTCATGGCCTCTCATTAGAGGTGGTAAAAGAGTATCCCTGTGTTGCGAAATGTTTCCTTCACTTACTTGAGCTCTTGCAGACTCTTCAATAACAGCCCATATACTTTCAGCAGCCTCAGACATTAGAGCTTTTTTCCCTTTATCCATGTTCGAGGTTTACCGATATCTTTGCAAAATTGGACCACACATGCAAATGCAAAAGAAAAATTAATGTCTACAAAAAATGAAATAAAGAAAAGAATATAGACAAAAAGAATTTTCTCATGTGTTAAAGGAAAATGATAGTCTAGGCTTGGTACCTGTCTTTTTTAAAAAAAAATTCTATGGACCATAGTACCTCTAAGGGTATTTCAACACGTGAAAACTTTGGTTTTAGACCCCTATCAGACAAAAGGTCCCCAAATTGTCCCTTACTGTCACCAACACTTTGGCTAGCAAGAGTCCTCAATCCTCACCTATGATAGGCTACAAACGGAAAGAGTTCAATCTGAGTGAGGGATTTTCATGTGCCTATTCGGAGACCAAAGGTCTCTCAAAGCAACACTACTTCGCCCTCTATCTAATCCTACAAGGTACCGAGCCCGGGTATAGAGCTTGTGTGTGAGAGAGCATACAAAACTGTACAAAAATTTAAAAAGACTAAATTACCCCCAACTCCGCAAAAGCATATATACAATAACCAACCAAAGAATCATCTACCCTAAGGTTTCAACAATTAAGCACAAAATATATACAAGTAAGTCATGTCAAAATGGACACAAAATAATGCCAGCAAATATTTACATAAAAATATCATATAAAATTTATTCACAAACAAGTAAGAAAACATAAATAAAGACAAAAAGGGGTAAAGTAAATAAATAAAAATTATTAATAATTTGCACAACTAACATCAACAGGCCTGACTCTCTCCATATCCCCAGTGGAGTCGCCATCTGTCGCAACCGGAATCGCGACGGGACGACCGAAAAAAGATTAGTATTTGAAAATCAATGGAGTCGCCACCAATATTTATTTAATTTGGGAAAACATTAGAAAAACCCTTAAAATAGGCAAAACTGGTCTTTTTGGAAAATGAGTTTGGGTTCGGGAGTCGATTACAGGTAGGGAAGGTGTTAGCATCCTACACTGCCCGTTCCAAGAACGGTACCTTAAGTCAATTGTGCAAATTTTAATAATATCAAATTTATTTATTTTACCCCTTTTTGAAAAGACTTTGTAACTATTTTATTTTATTTATTTTTTTATTTTTATTTTTTTTAAAGGAAAGAAAAGAGAAATAACTAAATTATGAAAATTTATTTTTCGGCTTGACAGAATAGAAATCCGCTCCTACGTATCCTCGGGTGCAATGAGGAACTCAAAGTCACGTAGTTCTTTAGAAAATAAGTATAGGTTGGTTGATTTTATTTAAAGAAAGATTTAATTTTTTCTTATTTTTTATAAAAAATTAGAATTAACAGGTCGTCACGACTCTATTAATCAAATTATGATTTGAATAGGTGAAGCTCACGTTACACTGAGAGACGTCACCCACTGATTATCAAATTTATTATTATTAAGTGAGATTTTTTTCTAAAAATACCTAAAAAAGGGAAATAATTTTTATAGTAATTTTATTTTACATAATTCTGATCATTAGATTATCACAACTCGGATGATCCAAATAGTTACTGAGACTAACAAGTCATGTCACAACTTGGTTAATCTTGTTTATTTCTAAAAAATAATTATTTTATATTAATCCCTTTTTATATTTTTTAATTTTTATATTAATCCTTTTTAACTTTTACCATTATTTTTAGCCTTGTCTTCGTTTTTTTTTAATCTATTCTCGTCCAAATTGATTGCTTTAGGCCCATTACCCTTAATGATAAAAAAAAAAAAAAAAAAAAAAAAAAACATAAAAATAGACAAGTGACTTACGAAAAACAAAAAAAGGGAGGGGGTATTTGCTTTTCTCCTTCCTTGATATTCCCGAAGCAAAACAGAGGACACCAATGGAGGTCGGAGGTCGGGTACATGTAGCAGAAGCAGAGGACAAAGACGCGACGGCAACGACGATTGGGCAAGGATCGGAGCACGACTCACTCACGGGGACCGGGCGGAGCTACGACAGATCCGGTGGATCCGTGCGGTGCGGGGCGATGCGGCAGCTTCTAGGCGGCTCCGGAGTGTGCAACTCGATGGGCTCGATAGTGACGGATCCCGGTTGGGGTACAACGGTGGGTACGGCTTCGACTCGGTATGAGCTATCGACCGGTTCGCGAGTTCGGCGGCGGTTCGAGCGCCGCTGGTTCAACGTCGCCGGCCCGCTCGAGCGGTGGTACGGGGTCGCGGTTCGGTGTTGAGCCGCGGTTGATGGTGTGCGGCGGCTTTGGTGCGAGGCGCCGTTCGACGGTGGCTCACCGGTCCGGTGCGGATGGAGGCAACGATCTCGGGTCCGGTTCGGATGTGGGCACACGGGTTGCACGGTTTTGGAGCCCGTGCATGACGGATCTGGGTTTCTCGGTTCGGACCGGCGGCGGTGCGGGGTCGTCGGAGCTTGGGTCCGTCGGGTTACCGGTGTGGGTTCATGCGGTGGTTTGTGACGGGTTCGACGAGCTCTGTTCGAGTCGGTCGGAGGACGTTGAGCTCTGCTGGTGGATTGGTTTTGGTCTTGGATGATGGTGGGTTAAAGCTTTGGTGGTGGTTTCAATGGAATTTCGTGGTGATTTATGGGGTTAATGGTGATGGAAGATGAAAACTTGGCTTTGTGAAGATGGTTATGGTGTTTACTCACCGAGTTGACTCGGTTGGGTTTGGTTATGGAAAAGATTCGTGAAGATGAAAATGATGAAGAATAGAGGTGATGATGAAAGGAGATGAGTATGGTAGTATGAAAATCCACGAAGCCGAAAGGTGATGGGAGATTGGTTGGTTTTGAAGGCTTGGGATAGTGGAAGAAAATGAAATGGATGAAGTGAAGAAAATGAGGAAGATGAAGTAGTAATGGAAATTTTGTGATGGTGTGGAGCTTGCTTTGTGTTTTCGAAGGCTACGAGAAACCAAATATGGAAGGGTTCTCCGCATTTGAAGTCTCAAATGTGTTCTCTGTTTCCTTTTAAAGCCGAAAAGATGTTTCCCTGTTATTGCTCCCCCTATTATTATTGTGCGTGTGAGTGGATATGCAAGAAAAAACAAAAGTGCCGTGTGTGTAGTTAGTTTGGTGAGTGAGTGCAGAGAGGTGGGTGCAAAGTGAATTGTTGAGAGTGCAATTAGGAATTGAGTGAGTGAGTGCGGAGTGCAATTTGAGAGTGGAGGGTGCAAAGTGAGATTGAGTGGAGTGTAGTGCAATGAGTGGGGTGAGTGGCATATTGTCATTGCCAAAAAATAAATGCATAATGGAGTGGGTGAGAGTGAGTGTAGTGTGAGGTGAGAAATGAGCAAATTACCAAAAAAAAAAAAAAAATTATTTATTTTGTACAAATAAGAAAAAGTAAGATGGAAGTAAATAATAATAAAATGGTGTGATCACAACATTGCAATTAAGCATCTTTTCACTAAAAATATTAATCACTGATCAAGTAATAAAAAATTTTATGGACAAAATTGGGTATCAACAAACTAACATATCTAAACATAAAACTGATTTTATTATAATTGATTATAACAAAAAAATTATACAATAATTGATTATTGAAATAATCAAATTTTCAAAACTATTCTAAACACACACTAATTTTTTTACTTTAAATTTAATGTACTGTACTATTAGTGTAAAGTTGTTACATCATTAATTAATCATACATTAATACATATATAATTTTTGAAGTAATTCTTATAAGAATCAAACGTTTTTAATGTTAGAGATAAGATGAACAAATTTTTATTATTAAATTATACATAAATGATCAAAATTTAAAATTATTTAAAAATTAAATGATTTTTTAAAAAGTCTTATAACTTTATATTTTTAATCTTAATCATTTATTAAGATTTAATAATTAAAATTTACTTGTCTTATTTGATATAAATATACTTGACACTTTATGAAGTATGTGTTATTGTTTAGTTGAAGCGGTGCCAATGTATGCAATATAACAATTGTTAATTGATTTCTCTTCTCTTCTCAAATAAATTTTTACACATATAATTTACTCGCTTTATAACATGTGATTAATTTATGGACAAAATTTAGATTCATTTTCTTATGTTTATTATATTTATTTTATCAATTAAGTTATGTGTATATTTTTTAAAAAAGAAAATAAAAAAATATTAATAAATATATGTTATAATTTGATTAAAAAATAAATATAATCGACATAAGAAAATAGACTTAAATTTTATCTTTAATTTATTACTCTACCCAAAAAAAACACGTTATTAAAATTAAGCATTAGTTTAGTCACTTACAATTTTCGTTACAAGTGTTAATTAATTAAGTATTTTGATATAAATTTTCTAAATATATTTAGCTTTGACTATTGCTTGTGTAGAAATTTATAAAAGTTACTAGATTTGTCGGAAAACATTGCAAGTTAAAACTCTATTTTTAAGTAAATATATTATCAATAATCAAAATATATTGTTTTTAAATAGTCTATGATAATAAGCTCTCTCTCTCTCTCTCTCTCTCTCTCTCTCTCTATATATATATATATATATATATATATATTGAGATTTTGTTTTCGGACCATTAAGGTAAAAGTTGTCTCACAAAGGACTTTTAACAAAAAATTTCACATGAATTAATAACGTATCACTTTATTTGATCTTTTTCATTGTAATCATGGTTGTTAAAAAGAGCACATCAAGTGGAAAGCGTACAATCTTATGTATTAAATATCTTAATATATGTTTGAATTAACTTATTTTATATTCAGAATAATTTATAATTAAAAGTTTTATGAGAATTAAAAAAATAATTATTCTCTTAAGAATAATTGTTTCTAAATATGCACTTATACCACATTGAATGTTATGTGAAATCTTAATATCATATAAAGCGAAATGCTTGGACCGTATGAGGATATTGTGAGACCCTCCGACCTTTACACACCATGCACAGTCTTGAAGCATTGTGTCCAGCCTTAAAGCACCATCTCAGGTCTTTAAATACCTTACCAATCCCAGGACCACATGTAACATCCTAATTCGAGTTACTTCTTATTACAACATATTTGAAATATATATAATAAATATAATTAGATTCGTTACTTCTAACTTCTAAATATCATAAAAGCTTTGTAAGAACTACACATATCGAAAGTATAATTTTGAATAGAGTCGAAAAATAAAACCTTGAAAGAAAGTAATTGAAGTAAAGATTTTGATTTATGCAACATAGTTACATAATTGAGAATTTTGATTCTTTATTGAAATATTTAATACATAATTTGTATATAAGTGTTCGAATACAACATTATATACAAATCGAAATAAACTCTACTCAAAACGACTACTTCATTTCTCCTCCTAAGAATGATCTTGATTTTGATTTGTAGTTATCATGGAAATAAACAAACAAACAATTCTCAGTAGCATAACATCAAACATAATCATCTGAAATACGATTCCAGATAAATACATAAAATAACATTTTGAATAAAATTATGTATGGATGCTCATCAAAATAATAAATGTAATGTTTATGAAATGTATTATGTTAATGCATACGAGATGATAAATGTTAAGGTTGATGAAATGTATTATGGTGATCCTTATGCAATGTCATGTCCTTCGACAAAGGGTTTTTCTTGCTCCTTTGACTTTAGTAAAGTGTTTTTCTCGCTCTTTTATTATGAGCAGAGTATTTTTCTTACTCCTCTACTAATTTTGCAAAGGTCTTTTCTTGCTCCTTTGACCTAGGCTGAGTACTTTTTCACTTTATCGATTTTGCAAATGGTTTTTCTTGCTCCTTTGACCTGGGCTGTTTAGCCATGTAATAATGTTTATGATATGCTAATGACATTATGAAACTGTTGTTATTCGAGTAACATCTCTCTAGCCTTTTTGAACGGCATCAAAACACCACTTTGGGTTATACTTTTTAAAATAGCTCACCTTGTCTTTTTCAATCTAATCGAAAACATGCTAGTCGAATAACTTTTAATATATTTGATTATTCTTGAAATTATGCCAATAGAATAGCTCTGTCTATTTACTAGGCATTTTTCGAGCATAATCGAAAACATGCTAGTCAAATAACTATTTTAGTATATTTGATTCGATTCTGTTTATTCACTAGGCTTTTTTCGAACATAATAAAAAACATGCTAGTCGAATAACTCTCTTAGTATATTCTATTAGTCTCAAAATTATGTCAATCGAATAGTTCTCTTGGACTATTCAATTAACCTCAAACTTACTATTCTAAAATGATCTTTTCAAATATTTTTCTTAGTCTATTTGATCACTATCGAAAATAGGTCATTCTAAACTTTTCAAATAGCTAAAGTAATATTTCGATTAACATCAAAATCATACAAAATCGAATAGCATACTTAGTCTACTCGATTAGCACTAGTAGTATGCCTTTCTAAACTGTGCTAATCGAATAGCTTTGCTAGTCTATTTGATTAGCCTTAAAAGTCATGTCATTCTAATTGCTCACTTAGTTTACTCAGTTTATCATTGAAATCATGCAAATTTGAATAGTTGACATATCAAAAATCTGGAACAATCTGTAATAATTTATTCGAATTGCCCTTGACTTATTCAAATAGAACACTATAAAGAAACATTCAATTCGACTTGCCCCTAGGCCTATTCGAACAAAACACTATAGAAAGACATTCTGGAACATCATAATAACTATTTTCCTGTTCTTTTCATTTCTATACCAATCCCATTTACTACAAACATCTATTAAAACCATATCTCATGTAGTAAAGTATTGGAAAATCATAAACAACAACTTCTAGTAGTTGTGTTCATGCATATATATGCTCAAATCTCATAAAAACTATCTCTTGTTACACTCAATTATGATTTTTCTTCGAGTATCATGAAGATCTCAGTTTTGTCCATTCTTTGCCATTTCTCATGAACAAAGAATAATAAAACACATAAATCAAACACAACAACCCCCTACCTCAACTCCCTATAGATAGTGTTCGATTTTTTCCTTGATCTTCCTTTAGTTCTTACTTCTTCTTTCTTTCTCATGTTTTGCTTTCTCTTTCTTCCTGCTACTCTTTATTTCTTTTCTTTCTTTCTTCTCTGTTTTCTCGATTCTTTTCTTATCTCTATCTTTTTATCTCTTTTCTGTTGCTTAGAGCTGTGTAAAATAAAAGAAAATGAGATATTTATGCCACCAAGTCAATGATGGTGGAAAGAAATCTTAAGGGATAATATCAATTGACTTAGGTAAGTTTGTACCTCTTAAAAGACATTTTAGTCCTCTAAGTTATACAAAAATGCATAACTAACTCATACTAATATTAATATAAATCTATAACCACAAACTAAAATTGATGTGTTAGAGATGATGTTACACCACCAGTGTCGGGCTCAAAGGGATACGATCACCCATTTGATATTCGGGCCTTGACCTAAAGGCTTATGATCCATGTTCCAGAATACTCCCCTCAACATAATGGGACATATGGCAGCACCTGATACGCTACATCTGATACGCCACCCAGGTAACATAATTTTCCTCCAAAATTCCCCTCCTTAGCATGGTAAACGTGAAGGGTGGTGTACTTTACACACCCTACGAGGTATGCACCCCAACCTCTATAAATAGTGATGATCTCATCATTCCTAAGTGAATTTTTCCTTTACCCTAAACACTGATATGTATCACCCCTCTACTCTGAGGCATTACTTCGACCTTAGAGCACTTTCCCCCAAGTGGTAGTTGTTGCTGACGCATCCACCTTCACCGCCCAAGCTCTGTCACGCTTAGGCTAATTGTAGACCACCCAAGGTACGACTAGCGAGAACAATACTTAATTTGCCTAGGTTAAAGATTTGTTTATGGACTACCTACTATCTTGTACTATGACTATTTGATAACACTAGCTATTAGACTCAAAATGACACTAGTTATTAAATGGTATACTTTTTATGTTTTGTTGTTGACACTGTAAAGTTAAGGGTGTTCTATTTTATTGTAGATTTAATGAAATATATTTTGCTTTTTAGAATGAATTCTAGTTAGGAACATTTGTATGTTATAATTTAAGTTCTTTAGAAGCAAATATTATTATCACTAAAATTTTTGTTAATGACATTAAAATCTCACCTGTACCAAAAAAGAAGAGGCATAACATTTTTTACCGGCAATAAAATGAGTATTTACCGACAATAACAAAGGTCGTTAAAGACATGAAAAAAGGCAAACTTGGGGTTGTTTTAGCCACCATTACAATTGCCAGTAAAAGACATATTTTTCATAGGCAATAAAATTGGTCTTTATTGACAATAACAAAAGCCGTTAAAGACATAGAAAAAGGCAAGCTTGTAGTTGTGTTAGTTGACATTACAATTGTTGGCAAATGATTGCCACTAAAAGGGCATACTTTTATTGGCCATAAAATAGGTGTCTATCGACACTATATAATGGCCGTAGCAACCTCCATCTTCACCCACAACCCACTCCAACCACCTTCAACTCCAACCACCATCTCCCTCCAACCGTGTAACCACCACCTCCAACCCCTCAATACCCAAAAAAAAAGCAAGCAGCAGCCTCCCCACCGTGACCCGGACCAAACCACCGTGCCTCAGCAGATCCAACCGCATCCTGCCGTCGCACTGCCCCTGCGCCGCCCCTCATCTGCCCCGTTGTCGCCAGACCACCCCGTCGAAGCCATCACCATTGTCTGCCATCCTTACGTCCTCCCTAAACCACCTTCACCGTCCTCCATAACTATCAAACCGTGAAGACAGCAACGCGGCAACCAGCCCGCGCAAGCTCTGACCGGAACGCCGCCGTCAACTGCAAACCAGAAGACCAGCCACCGCCCAAATCAGAGCCGCCATCAACGGAGCACGCCAGCTCGACCCGGAGTCGCGCACCACCAGCCGCCTTATCCTTCGCTCGAAGCCCAACCCGCACCCGCTCGCATCCTCCGCTGTCTCTCCCCCTAGTCGCGTTGCCGCTCCTCCACAGGAAGCCGCACCAAATCCCACCTCCGCGACGCCGCACTAGCCCCCCTCCACCAGTCTGAGACGCGCTGCACACCGCAACCCGCAACCAGCAACCAGCGCCGCTCCATCCGGTCCACGTCTTACACTGCGAATAGGCAGATTTGCTCTGACCTCCACCACTATTCAGAACTGGCACCGTTCTTCCAGAGAGGTTGGAGCTTCCTGTTCTCCTTCTCGTTTATTCTCTCATTTTTGCTGCTGTTCAATTTCTTGAGTTTTCTGTTTTGAAGCTTCCAAAGAAAGCCATTTTGTTTATAAGGCAAAAGACAAATAAAAAAGCATATAAAGGGGAATGTGGGCTTGGCAGCAACCCATGTAACGTGGGTCTATTTTGGTTCATGGTGAAATAATTGGAAATAATAATTACAAAGTAAATATGTTTGATTAGGTGATTAGTCCTTAAAAAAAGAAAAAAGAAAAAAAGGGTCAAGATAACAATGATAACAGTAATGAAAATATGTGTTTTTGGAAGTTAGTTTTTTTCGGATGTGTTTTTTATTTTATTTGGAAGTGTCTATTTTATTTGATAGTGTGTTCTATGTTACATCTTGTGATAAATGAAAAAAAAGTAAAATAAATGATGGAAAGTAAAAATAAAAATAAAAATCTGAAAATTGTTAGAAAAGTAAAAATAATGTTGCTTTGGTTTTTTTTTTGATTGGTGATGCTTATATTTAATTTTATTTTTTTATTTAGTTATTTACTTGGCTCATATAATTTAATTTTTTTTTTATTTTGTTTGTCCTTGTACCCTTTTTTTAAAAAATAATAAAAATAAAAAAAACAAAAAAAATAAAAAATATTAAAAAACGAAAATTCCAAAAAAAGATTTTTTAAATCAATACAAATGACCAATGATGATGATTGAATAGCAGATGTTATTTTCAATATCGTTTCGATCATAAGGGTTTATTGAGTAGCCAAGTGCTAACTTGAACCCTGTGAAAGAATGAATTTGTTTTAAAAAATAAAAAAATAAAATCTCTTTTCAAAAAAAACTTTTTAAATTAAAATCAATCAGCTCATAATCATACAGAACTACGTGACTTTGAGTTCCTCATTGCACCTGAGGATACGTAGGAGCAGAATTTTCATTCTGTCAAGCCAAAAATTAAATTTTCACAAATTTGGTTTTTCTTTTCTTTTTTAAAAAAATAAATAAAAAAATAATAAAAGATAAAAATAAAATAATTTCAAAGTTTTTTTTAAGAAGGGTAAAATAAATAAATTCGAGATTATTAATTTTTTGCACAACTGACTTAAGGTACCGTCTCAGGACGGGTGTGATAGAGGTGCAGTGGGATTAAGTTTCCACCCTTCTCTATCCATAACCGACTCTCGAATCCGATCTGGTTCCAAAGACCATTTTCTAAAAAGATTTTCTAATTTTTCCTAAATTTAAATAAAATTGGTGGCGACTCCATATTTTTAATCATTTTTAAAAATCACGCGAGCTGCTATTTCGCCGCGATCTCGGTCGCGACAGATGGCGACTCCACTGGGAAACTTGGGAGAGTCAAGCCTGTTATTGTTAGTTGTGCAAATTGTTAATAATCTCTTTTTATTTATTTTACCCATTTTGTCCTTGTTTCTGTTTTCTTTTTTGTTTGTAAATAGATTTTATTTTATTTTATAAATATTTGATATCATTTATTCTCGTATATATATATATTTTTTTTTACTTGTATATATTTTGTGATTAATTGTTTAAACCATAGGGTAGATGATTCTTGGCTAGCTGTTGTATATATGTTTTGCAGGTTGGGGGTATTTTTTGATCTTTGTAAATTTTTGGTACAGGTTTGTATGCTCCCTCACACACGTCACTGCCACTTACCTCACACACTTTTTTGGGATCTATACCTGAGTCTGTGCGAACCCAAGGAATAGGAGGGGTCTCGACCTTTGTTATTGAGGGGCTTCATGTTCACTTGACATTGGTTGGGACACCACTCAGATTGTTACCAGTATCATGTACTAATCATATTGAGAGGGTTTATCTCTGTTTGTGATTAATTCATGAATTGGATCCTTGTCTTTCGAGATAGGGGCAATCTGGGGACCATGACTTTTAGAAGTCTAGATCTATCCTAAAAACCTTGCACTGGTAGAGGGAATATAGTGGCTGTCAAAATTGGAGTTGTAACTTTGTCTAACCTTTAAGTTTCACCTGATTAGGACACAAAAGGAGCATGCTTTTTCTTTATCTGTTCATTTCTTATATCATTCATTCTTTGTTAAAAAAAATCATAAAAAGGGGAATGTTTCATCTTGCATTTTCATATCATTTGCATGACAGTCATAGCATTTTTTCAAACAAAAAAGAAAATAAAAAAACATGCATTATCTTGCATTTGCATGACATTCTTTAAAAAAAATTTAAAAAAAAAACCTCATCTTGCATTTTCTTGTCATTTCCTTGCATTCTAAAAAAATAAAAAAAAATATACCTTGCATTTTCATAGCATTCTTAGTATTAAAAAAATCATGCATTTTCATGTCATTCATAATTTTTTGAGAAAAAAAGAAAAAAAACATATACATCTTACATTTTCATGGCATTGATCTCATTTTTTTTAAAAAAAAAGAAAAAAAAAAGAAAAAATGTCTTCTGAGTTCATTCATTTCATCTTATGCGTCTCATGCATCTCATTCCTTCCATTTCATTGCATCTCATTCATTTTACCTTATGCTTCTCATGCATCTCATTCATTTCATCTCAGTCTTTGTTAAATAAATCAAACTAGTTCAGGAACCTTTACGCGGCCTAGGAAAGAAGAGACCAATCAAACTCGAGTTCACAATACCAGATCTCGGACCAGAATGACTGCAAATAATCCTGAGAAGGGGAGAAACTTGAGCAGAGAAATTGATGAAATGAAAGAGAGGATGAATGAGATATCTGAGAGTCAAGTAAGGATGGAAGCAATATTGCAAGATCTGAGGGAGTCCCTCCACTTAATCAGTGAAAGTAGAGGTACAAATAGGGTTGAAGCATATGCAAATGTGTCATCGGTGACTACTCTGATTTTCTCGACTGTAATCTCAGGCATCGTTATGGGGATACGTGAGCAACCTTCTCAAATGACAACAATGGGCATGCCTATTGGGGAAGGGTATCGCACCTTGGAAGGAGCTCATGGTGAAATTCTTGGTTATACTGGCCTACATGGGAACAACCTCATGTGTCTGTTCCGAGGCAAGCGACATTGTCTTGCTCTGGAAATAGTCATGTCATGACTGAAAAAGATGAGATGAAAGAAGAGTGGATGGAGAAAATAGAGGAACAAATCAAGGCAATCAAGGGCCCCAACGATTATGGACGTCTAAGAATAGAAGATCTGTATCCTACCACGGATGTCATAATCCCTAAAGGTTTCAAGATTCCCGATTTTGCTAAGTATGACGGATGTGGTAACCCTCAGTTTCACTTGATCAGTTATGGAACCACGTTGGCTGTTTGGTCCAAGGATGATATGTTCTTCATTAGCTTCTTCCACGAGAGTCTTATAGGCCCTGCTTTAGAGTGGTATCTTCAATTAGACCGTTGTAAGATTTCTCGTTAGACGGAGTTGGTTAATTTATTCATGGATCAATACAAGTTTAATTTGGATGCAGCTCCTACCCGAGAACAATTGAGCTTGATGCAGAAAGGAAGTGAGGAAACCTTCAAGCAGTATGCCCAGAGGTGGAGGGTTCTCGCAGCACAAGTACAACCACCGTTGACTATGACAGAAATGTGTTCATACTTCTTGGGGACTTTGGGAGCTCCATATATTGAGATAATGGCGGGTGCTGTGTATCGAGACTTTGCTGAATTAATAGTTGTTGGGGAGAGGATTGAATTTCTGGTAAAAGCTGACAAATTAGAAACCGACAACAATGAAGGTGATTTTGAAGAAGGATTATTCCCCTAGGAAAGGAAAGTGGGAAGTGAGCTACATGCAAATCAGCAACCTTCACAATTTCGCTTTCCGTTGTCTCACTCTGCTTATACCAATTGACCTCCAGCGATTTGGAACTTCTAAACAGCTGATGATCTGAGGCATTAATTGATGAGATTGCCATCTTAGAATTTTATGATATTGAATTCATTTTAGCTTTCTTGAAGCATTAATGTAATGGATTTGTATGGATCTCAGTATGTCTTGTTTCATTTTCTTATGCCTTTGACACTCATGTTCATGTCACGTCTTTTTTTTTCATTCTTTTCTTTCCTTTACTTGTCGTCTTTTGGTTCGAATCCCATGGATTTCTCGTTCTGAAAAAATTTGGTGGTCACGAAGGCCATATGTGTAGGTGTTATTTGCAAAAAGAAAAAAAACAAAAAAAGCAAAAAACAAAAAAAATATAACAAAAAAAAGAAAAATAAAAGGGAGTAGGAAAGTCTTCGCTCGGCATGTACTATCTTTTTGTCTCAAAATTAAAATTTTTGAAAATGAATACTCAAAATTTGAAATGAAGATTGGCCATCTTTCTTTATCTTTCACAGGAATTCATCTTTTCATCATCTCTTGTTATCCCTTTTTGAGCTTGAAAGTTTTCTTCAATTTAACCCTGGACAAGGATCACCCCTACACTAGGGGTTAACACAAAGTGAAAATTGTGTTTTTTTCTGAAAAAAAAAGGGAAAGAAAATGAAATGAAAGAGGTCACTACAAAGGTGAATTATTGAAGTAAAAAGAAAATGGGAAGAAATGAAGAACAATAAAAGAAATGTGTGCTTGAAAGCGCAAAGTCAGTTGATGAGGTTTAATTTTGAACAAAGATCCTTGGTCCCATTCAACCTTTAAACACTTGTTTGAGCCTTATATTCTTCATTTCATAACCACTAACCTTAGCCGCGTAACAAGTCTTAAAAAGTTCATTCTGATCAATGAAGGATTGTTGTCATTTCCATTAACTTTAATTTTGAGACAAAAGGTTCGTATTGTTTTGAGTTTTCAATTTCTTGCTCTTGTAAAAAAAAATGGGGAAAATGAAGAAAAGGAGGTACTTGTTAGTCCTACATTGGGGTAAATTTCTCTTCGGTTCAATTTGGCCTTGCACTAGGATAAGTTTCTACCCTGTTCAACTCAACTCCAAACTGGGGCAATTTTTTTTATTTCCCTGTTTCATTTGACCTACGTTTGGGCAAATCTTTTGGTCATTAGAATGTCCGCCCTATTCAATTCGGTTCTAAACTGGGGTAAATTTCTCTTTGGTTCAATTTGCCTTGATGTACATGCTTAGCAGAAGCCAACTAAAGATCATTTTTATGAAAGTTGAACCAATCCATACGGGGATGACACCTCTTCGAATCTCATATCTTTGTTTGTGTCTATCCTTTGTAAACAATTCTTTTGTGTAGTCAAAATTTTAATTCCAGTCCGGAAGTTGTTCACTTGGTCGATTTCTTTATTGTTGTGCTTTGGAATCCATGCATGTTTGTTACGTAATACTTCAAGTAAGGTGAACATGAGTACAATACTATGATTTGACCATCTAATGGTAATCTCCAGATGAACAATTCAGATCAAAAAGGAGCTTAGAAGTTTTGATTGAAGGGGAAAATGATATCTCAAGGGGTAATCCAAAGACAAGAGGTACTCGAAAAAAAGAGACGGAAGTGAGAACTTTGAAGAAAAGAATACCACAGAGGTCATCCAAATTAAAAGTCAAATTCCAGGTCCATGGCCTGGTGACGGTGCCAAAAAGATTTCAAGTCCTTTGCTTGATGGTTTTACAGAGTTCCAGGTTCATGGCCTGATGGTTGTGTCAAAAAGAATTTCCAAATCCTTGGCTTGATGGCTTTAGAAAGTTTCAGGTCCGTGGCCTGCTAAAAAATAAAGGGAGAGAAGAAAAAAAAAAAAAAGAAGAAAAAGAAGAAAAAGAAAAAGAAATGAAGAAGGGATAAGGGAAGTCAAGAGTATTCCAAGCCAATCGAAGGGTCTCGATGAAGAAAAACACGTGGACAAAGGGTTCGATTGGTCAAAGCTTTCCAAGATCGTCGTTAATTCAAAGGACTTTCAATAAGAAAAAAAAAAGAAAAAGAAAAGAAAAGAGAGAAAAAGAGAAAAAAAAAGAATTTTAAGTCCATGTTTAATTTGAGTGCATCGACTCCACGCATTTTAATTTCCTGTTGAGCGCATCGGCTCCTTGCATTTTAATTTTCTGTTGAGCGCATCGGCTCCATGCATTTTAATTTTCTGTTGAGCGCATCGGCTCCATGCATTTTAATTTCTATTGAGCATTTTAATTTTCTGCTGAGCGCATCGGCTCCATGCATTTTAATTTTCTGTTTAGCGCATTGGCTCTATTCATTTTTAATTTCCTGTTGAGCACATCGACTCCATACATTTCACTTTCTTGCCTTGTTTTGCATTTGTCATCTTTTGCATTCCCGAGCAAAATTTGAGTTCATATCTTCACTTGCTTCTTATGTTGATAATATGAAAAATTATAATTTTTCTTATTATCTCATAAGAAACAAGTAAAGAGGGGCAACTGTGAACACTCAATTTTGCCCGGGTCAAATAAAAAATTTTTTTCTTTTTCTTTTTGTTTTTCTTGACCAAATAATTTAATCATGTTTTAGTTCATTTATTTTCTTTCTTTGTTTTTTTTATTTTGAAAAAAATAATAAAAAAAATGAAATAAAAAAAATTTCTTTTTTTATAGGTTGCTTATCACACTACACACATGCATATCCTCTGATTTTTTCACTCACTCTGCAATCTCACGTTTCACACTCCACACACGCTACTCACCGCACACACGCAACCCACATTTTTCATCCATTGCACGTAGAAGCACAGGGGGGACCTCATTTTTGACACTGGCATTTCTCGAACCTAGCAGCTCTCCTCTTCTACTCACTATTCATCATCCCCTTCTTCAATCACCAAACACCCTCCCCTTCAACCATTAACTTCACTCTCCACTCTCACCCCTCACCATAACTTCATCTTCAAGCTCACCTCCACTTCCCTCCAACCTCCATCTTCACCCACAACCCACTCCAACCTCCATAGCCTTCAACCCGTAGCAACCTCCATCTTCACCCACAACCCACTCCAACCATCTTCAACTCCAACCACCATCTCCCTCCAACCGTGTAACCACCACCATCAACCCACCACCTCCAACCCCTCAATACCCAAAAAAAAAAAAAAAAAAGCAGCGGCCCCCCACGTGACCCGGACCAAACCACCGTGCCTCAGCAGATCCAACCGCATCCCGCCGTCGCACTGCCCCCCGCGCCGCCCCTCATCTGCCCCGTTGTCGCCAGACCACCCCGTCGAAGCCATCACCATCGTCTGCCATCCTTACGTCCTCCCCAAACCACCTTCACCGTCCTCCATAACTATCAAACCGTGAAGACAGCAACGCAGCAACCAGCCCGCGCAAGCTCTGACCGAATCGCCGCCGTCAACTGCAAACCAGAAGACCAACCACCGCCCAAACCAGAGCCGCCGTCGACGGAGCACGCCAGCTCGACCCGGAGTCGTGCACCACCAGCCGCCTTATCCGCCGCTCGAAGCCCAACCCGCACCCGCTCGCATCCTCCGCTGTCTCTCCCCCTAGTCGCGCTGCCGCTCATCCACAGGAAGCCGCACCAAATCCCACCTCCGCGACGCCGCACCAGCCCCCCTCCACCAGTCCGAGACGCGCTGCACACCGCAACCCGCAACCAGCGCCGCTCCGTCCGGTCCACGCCGTACACTGCGAACAGGCAGATCTGCTCTGACCTCCACCACCATTCAGAACTGGCACCGTTCTTCTAGAGAGGTTGGAGCTTCCTGTTCTTCTTCTCCTTTATTCTCTCATTTTTGCTGCTGTTCAATTTCTTGAGTTTTCTGTTTTGAAGCTTCCAAAGAAAGCCATTTTGTTTATAAGGCAAAAGACAAATAAAAAAGCATATAATGGGGAATGTGGGCTTGGCAGCAGCCCATGTAACGTGGGTCTATTTTGGTTCATGGTGAAATAATTGGTAATAATAATTACAAAGTAAATATGTTTGATTAGGTGATTAGTCCTTAGAAAAAGAAAAAAGAAAAAAGGGGTCAAGATGACATTGATAAAATATGTGTTTTTGGAAGTTAGTTTTTTTCGGATGTGTTTTTTATTTTATTTGGAAGCGTCTATTTTATTTGATAGTGTGTTCTATGTTACATCTTGTGATAAATGAAAAAAAAGTAAAATAAATGATGGAAAGTAAAAGTAAAAATAAAAATTTGAAAATTGTTAGAAAAGTAAAAATAATGTTGCTTTGTTTTTTTTTTTTTGATTGGTGATGCTTATATTTAATTTTGTTTTTTTATTTAGTTATTTACTTGGCTCATATAATTTAATTTTTTTTTTGTTTTGTTTGTCCTTGTACCCTTTTTTTAAAAAAATAATAAATATAAAAAACAAAAAAAAAAAAAAATATTAAAAAACGAAAATTCCAAAAAAAGATTTTTAAAATCAATGCAAATGACCAATGATGATGATTGAATAGCAGATGCTATCTTCAATATCGTTTGGATCATAAGGGTTATTGAGTAGAAGTCTTAACTTGAACCTTGTGAAAGAATGAATTTGTTTTAAAAAATAAAAAAATAAAATCCCTTTTCAAAAAAAAACTTTTTAAATTAAAATCAATCAGCATAATCATACAGAATTACGTGACTTTGAGTTCCTCATTGCACTTGAGGATACGTAAGAGCAGAATTTTTATTCTGTCAAGCCAAAAATTAAATTTTCACAAATTTGGTTTTTCTTTTCTTTTTTTAAAAAATAAATAAAAATAATAATAAAAGATAAAAATAAAATAATTACAAAGTTTTTTTAAGAAGGGTAAAATAAATAAATTCGAGATTATTAATTTTTTGCACAATTGACTTAAGGTACTATCTCAGGACGGGTGTGATAGGGGTGCAGTGGGATTAAGTTTCCACCATTCTCTATCCATAACCGACTCCCGAATCCGATCTGGTTCCAAAGACTATTTTCTAAAAAGGTTTTTCAATTTTTCTTAAATTTCAATAAAATTGGTGGCGACTCCATATTTTTAATCATTTTTAAAAATCACGCGAGCTGCTATTTCGTCGCGATCTCAGTCGCGACAATGGGTTTTTTTGTATAACCCGATTTGGGCAACAACTCAGTTTGGGTATATGACACAATTAAAATCAACTCTGCCTCAATGACCTGTTGTTGCATGAATATTGTTGCTCTGTTGTTGTCCTAGTATGCTGCCCGCAAGACTAGTCTTCATCACTAGAGTGGTCTAGGGATGACAATGGGGTGAGGTTGGGTGGGGGCGAGTAGTGCTTTTCCCGCCCTCGTCTCTGTCATGGGTACCCATTTGTGTTTTTCACGGGTAGGTGGAGGTATCCATGGGTAATTAATAATTTAAAATAAAATCTTAAAAATTACAAAAAACATAAATAAAATAAATTTTAACACTATATACTACAACTTTATTTAACAATGTAAGATTCTTACAAAATTAATAGAATATTATAAATAACAAATTAAATTCAATTATATTTTGTAATAATCAGTTTACATAAATAGTATATATTTTTCAACAAGTTTTATCATTATAGGCCCATTCAATAAAAAATTTATTTTAAAATAATAAAAATATATGTATTTTTATCTCATCTCAAAGTAAAAGGAAAAAAAATCATAATGTATAATATATATTAAATGAAAAAGTATACTTAACGGATTTGTGAGTATTTGCGGAGCAGATACTATAATCCCCGTCCTCAACCCTATTTATTAAACAAGTACCAATCTCTCGCCTTATATCACAAATAATTCCTGCAGAACTTCACATGTACAGATAATTTTGTCATCCCTAAACTGGTCTTTAACATTGTTGGCAAGACCAAGTAAGTTTGATGATATTACTATATTAATGTTAGAAATGTTCTTTTTTGCATGATTTATGATAACATAAAAGTTGAGTCTGACCTGACCTAAAATCTTATTTAAAGGTCTACACATTAAGGTCTTCAAGTAGGCCAAGAAACTCAAACTTTCTTTGATTTTTAAATATGTATAACATTTAACAAAATTATTATATTTTGTATAAAATAAATATATTTTATTAATATATAATAAACAAATTATTTAAGTATTATAAATTTTTAATTATATATCTAAATAAATAATAAATAAATAGGATAGCATGGTATAGGTCAAATAGGTTTTAATTTTTTAAAAAAGCCTAAACCTTACCCTTCTTAGTTATATAAGCCTTCTTAAAAACTTGCAAAAAAACTTCTCAAAAGTAAAATTATCTTTAAAGTGAGTAAATAAGAGTATATTCACTTTTGATTTAATTTAAAATATATATTATGATTTGAATCTACTAAAATTTAATTATGAATACACATTTACTTGTTTATTTTAAAAAAAATCTTATTATATTTAACAAATAGACTATGTTAATAAGATGTTCAGTCTATTCCCATCACTGTTGCCAATGAAGCTTGTCTTCATCGGTAAATTATTTATTGTTGAAACTAGACTTTAGAATGAGATAACCTCTCCTTCCCATAAATTTTTATAGAAAAAAAAAATGTTAGTTAAATTTCCATAGATGCATTCAAAATTTTTTTATACGTCAAACATAAGAAAAGTTACATTATAATATCTATATATATATAAAGGGTGTATAATTAAGATTTAATTAAGATAAGAAATTTTTTTCGTATGGCATCCTTGCATATGGAGTTAGTAGATGAGAGAAAAAATAATCCTCTCAACTTCAGGGTAATCCACCGTTGGCTCATTTCTTCTTGGACGTACGTCGCCTTATTTATCTATAAATACCTTTCTTGGCTTCCTCTTCCTCACAAGCCACAAGGTTCTCGCACCTTTGCATAAAGAATAGTGTTGCTAACATCAACAAGAGAAGGAAACTAAAGATGTTTCCAATTCCGGGGGTAAGTGGCATCTTCAACAAGGGCCAAAAGATCAAGGGGACTGTGGTGTTGATGGGCAAGAATGTGTTGGATTTCAACGCCATAACATCAACTGCTAGTGGTGGTCTAGTTGCCGCTGCCGGGGGGATCTTGAACCCGGCCACCAGCATTGTTGGTTCAGTAGTTGATGGTGCTACTGCCATCTTCAGCCGTAACATCTCCCTACAGTTGATCAGTGCTACAAAGACTGGTGGTTTGTCCTTTCTTTCCTTTATTTAATTTCCCTTATCCACAACTGTACAACTCTTCCTCTACTTCTTTCATTTCAAGTTCAAAAGAAATATGTTAAATTTATTTAAGTATAATTTCAAGTTAAAAAAAAAAAACTCATCTGAAATTAATTTTAGAAAACAATTCTTGCTAATATCAGAAGTCAGCTATATAGAAAAAAAAAATTGTTGGTACAAAGCTATAAAAATATTTTATAAATTATAGCCTTACATGTTTTTACATTTTTTAGATATGAGATTAATTTTTGTTCGAGTGTTGACTTAGCCTCGGTACGAATAAAGTCTATGAATAAAGTCTGTTAGAAAATGTGGTACGAATGAGAAAAATGAGAAACTCAGAAAATGACATTTATTGAATGATGGAAAGTGTGTGATATAAGCTTAATACATGGCTTATATAAACTAAAAATAGTAACTAACTATTAATTAATTACATGTTTATCTAACTAATCACTAATTAACTCAAATAATCATTAACTAACCACATGTGTGGTAATAAAGTCTATCCAAATATATAGAGCCTTGTGATTAACATAAAATGATAGGACTTGATAAGTAGAATTATTATTCATACTTAATGCGTCAGGTGAAAAGTGTTCTTCTGATCATTCTTATTCATGTACACGGCTGGTGTGATTGTATTTGGATTTGACAAGAAAATATTACTGTTCTAGTTCAGCAACAATAATTCACTAATAGTTTATACATTATGTATAAATGTATAAAATATTTGTGTAAGTATCACTTTTTAAAAATTATTGTTCGAACACAAACTCATCTTTTTAATCCAAAATTTATTTTGAATTTTATTTGTATAAATTTTGTAGGACATGGAAATGGGAAAGTTGGAAAGCAAACCTATTTGGAGAAACATCTTCCCACGTTACCAAACTTGGGAGACAAGCAGGATGCATTCAATATTTATTTTGAATGGGATGCTGATTTCGGAATTCCAGGAGCATTTTACATAAAAAACTTTATGCAAGTTGAATTTTACCTTGTGAGTGTGACTCTTGAAGACATTCCAAATCATGGAACCATTCGCTTTGATTGCAACTCATGGGTTTACAACTTTAAACATTACAAAAGGGACCGCATTTTCTTTGGCAATGAGGTAAGCTTTTTAGCTAGCAATCAGGTTATGAAATTTAAGTCCTATTTTTCAAACGCTTCCAAAATTTAGTTCAATTGTTTAAATTATGTGTATAGTTTCCCCCGTCCCAACTATTAGTGTTTTTCATTACGTAAATGAGAAGATTCATTAAATATATTGTAGACATTTCTTCCAAGTGAAACTCCAGTTGCACTAGCCAAGTACAGAGAAGAAGAATTGCAAAATCTAAGAGGAGATGGAAAAGGAGAGCGCAAGGAATGGGATAGGATCTACGATTATGATGTCTACAATGATTTGGGCAACCCAGACCAGAATATTGCTCGCCCTGTTCTTGGAGGGTCTAGCACCTATCCCTACCCTCGTAGGGGAAGAACTGGTAGAAAAGCAACAAGGAAAGGTTAGGCTTTTATTTTTCTAACACAGACAATTAAATTTGTTTGAAATTCTTTTGTTGGCGATATCTAATGACATTGTAACACAATCGTGTTGGTAACATGTATATTTTTATTATAACTAATTTGGTCTTGTTTTGGAAAGCAAAGATGTTATATATGTTTTAGGTAACATACAGAGTAACAGAGATGTTAATGTATTATGATTTTGAATTTTGTTTTCTTTTTGGCCATGCCATTCTCATTGTTATTGTTGCTGATATAAATATTCTACTATTATCTAATTTTTAACAGATCATAACAGTGAGACACCAAGCTCCGCTATTTATGTTCCAAGAGACGAAAATTTTGGTCACTTGAAGTCATCAGACTTCCTTACATATGGAATAAAATCTTTATCTCAAAACGTCTTACCTCGTTTTCAATCTTTAATTTTTAATTTAAATTTCACTCCTAATGAGTTTGATAGCTTCGATGAGGTGCGTGGACTCTTTGAAGGTGGACTTAAGCTGCCTACAGATATGCTCAGCCAAATTAGCCCCTTACCAGTGCTCAAGGAACTCTTCCGCACTGATGGTGAACAAATGCTTAAGTTTCCACCACCTCACGTCATCAATGGTATGCTACATATCTTTATTGAACCGCTTGTACTTAACATGACACTTAAAAAAAAAAAATTACATCATATCAGTATTAAATTAAAAAAACAAAGGAAAACTCGAGCATTTGTTGAAGTAATCTGATTTAACAATTATTTTCTATATTATTTGGAGCAGTTAGTAAGTCTGCATGGATGACGGATGAAGAATTTGCAAGAGAGATGCTTGCTGGTGTAAATTTGATACGCCCTCTGCTGAGATGGGGGAAGCCCAGATTGACAACCCAAAGCCCAACCATGCAAACACGGGGACTAGTGAGTCCATTGACAAAGAGGCCGAAACCCAATCACGTCCAAGGCGTCAAACTACAAAACCTGCTTGGATGAAAGACTACGTGTGCTGCATGGATGACGTGTGTTGAAGCTTTTGTCATGCGTTTTTAGTTGGCCTTCACACCTTTAGTGTGAGCACTATTATTAGCATTTTTTTCTTTTATTTTTATTCTTAGGTTGTTATTCTGTTAGGCTTGGCACTATTAAATATGATGTAATGGAATCAATAAGATATGATGAATATACAGAATTCTCTCCTTTCAGAAATCTCCACTCTGCCTCATTCCTCTTATCTTTTTTCCCTCTGTAACATCTCTAGGAGTCAGCCCTCACTCGAAGAGTGGTCTTCTGTGCAATCTGACATAAGCAGATTGTATCAAAATCCATGCGTAATTCACCGCCTTCAAGTAAGTAGTGTTTTATTTTTCAGTAACTAAAAGAGTGAATTTGCTTTCCATGTTATGAAGCATCATTTTTTATATCATCTTTCCTCATAATATTCTTTAATAAATGGAAGGAGTTCCCACCACAAAGCAAGCTAGATATTGCAATCTACGGTGACCAGACTAGTACAATAACCAAAGAACGCTTGGAGATTAATCTAGATGGAATCACAGTGGATGAGGTAATGATATAAAACGTGTTTCATAACAAAATGATAAATGAAGAATTCCTGCTATAGCTTTGGCACTTTGAAGCCAAACTGCCTGTCATTTGAAGCCATGAAACATAGGGATTATAATAATATTTGTGCAACAGGCACTTAATGGTCAGAGATTATTCATATTAGATCACCATGATGCATTCATGCCATATTTGAGGAGGATAAACCAAACTTCTGCAAAGGCTTATGCCACCAGAACAATCCTTTTCTTGAAAGATGATGGGACTTTAAAGCCATTGGCCATCGAATTAAGTTTGCCACATCCTGATGGAGATAAGTATGGTGCCAATAGTAAAGTTATCTTGCCCGCAGCCCAAGGTGTTGAAAACATAATATGGTTACTGGCAAAGGCTTATGTAGTTGTAAATGACTCGTGCTATCATCAGCTCATGAGCCACTGGTACGAATTCTGCCATTGAGATCATTACAAACAAATTTACTCTCTGACTTTATGAAGTGATTCTTAATTTTTTTGGTTCATGGGGTCACACAGGTTAAATACTCATGCAGTGATTGAGCCATTTGTCATAGCAACAAACAGGCATCTCAGTGTGCTCCACCCTATTCATAAACTTCTGATACCTCACTATCGTGACACAATGAATATCAATGCACTTGCTCGAGGCTCTCTAATTAATGGAAATGGCATTATAGAGCAAGGTCTTTTCCATGTGCGTGCCCATCCATTTCACCTTGAACCGGTGCTCTTGAAGAAGAGGAGGGAATGATAAACCACTGTGGCGAGATGGGGGAAGCTCTAAACATTGACTATGGGCTTGAGGCGAAGTACGCAGCATGGGGATAGTCGAGTCTATTGTGTCTGCAGAAAAATAGAGAGTCGTATACAGCCTACTTGGATGAAGACTTTCTGCATGTCTCGGCGTGTGTTGATGTCATTCTTGCCTGGGCAATATGCTGTAGAGATGTCTTCAATAGTTTACAAGAATTGGGTTTTTCCCGATCAAGCACTACCTGCTGATCTTATTAAGAGGTAATATTTAAATGCACAGACCACTAAAAAAAAGTTAAATTTAAGAATTTGAGTTTTCACTTATAAAAGGATAAATATTTGAAATATAGTCATTAATTAAAGTGTGTTTTATGATACAAACATTAACTTATCCAATTATGGAATTGCAAAAACACAAACAAATTATCCTTGATGAAGGGGTAAATTAGAAGAGACTTTTGCTGTTAATGACAAGTCTTTTATTGTCTTGATTCAGAGGAATGGCAGTTGAGGATCCATCTTCCCCCCACGGCCTTCGCCTAGTGATAGAGGACTACCCTTATGCTGTTGATGGACTAGAGATATGGGATGCTATTAAGACATGGGTCCGAGACTATGTCTCCTTGTATTACGCAACAGATGAGGCTGTTAAAAAAGACTCTGAACTGCAAGCTTGGTGGAAAGAAGTTGTAGAGAAGGGTCATGCTGACTTAAAAGATAAGGCATGGTGGCCTAAGTTGCAGACTCTTGAAGAGCTGATTGAATCCAGCACTATTATCATATGGACTGCTTCGGCTCTCCATGCAGCTGTGAATTTTGGACAACATCCTTATGGAGGTTATATCCTGAACCGTCCAACTCTTAGCAGAAGATTGATCCCTGAAATAGGAACTAAAAAGTATGATGATATGGTGAAGAGCCCTCAAAAGGCTTATTTGAGAACAATTACACCAAAGTACCAGGCCCTTGTTGACCTTTCAGTGATAGAGATACTGTCAAGGCATGCTTCTGATGAGGTCTACCTTGGGCAGAGGGATAATCCAAATTGGACATCTGATTCAAAAGCAATACAAGCCTTTAAAAAGTTTGAAAACAAGCTGGCAGAAATTGAGGGGAAAATCAATGGGAGGAACCGTGATCCAAATCTTAGAAACCGACTTGGGCCAGTTCAACTGCCCTACACTCTGCTTCTTCCTACCAGTGAGGAAGGGTTAACTTTCAGAGGAATTCCCAACAGTATCTCTATCTAAAGGAGTGTGTGGTTTCCTTTACTACTATTTTACCTTCCAATAACACTGATGCAAGCTTATGTTTGTATAATTGTCGTGTATATGCTTAAGTAATAGTGTTTTTGGATGCTCTCTGGTTTGGATGTGTAATAAGGATGCTCTCTGGTTTGGATGTGTAATAAGAGCGCCATCAGTTTGCTCTCTGGTTTTCTTTACTATTGTACCTTCCAATGACAGAGATGCAAGCTTAGTAAGTATTGTATTGTATTTGGATGCTCATTGGATTGCATATACAGTAAGAGCGCTATGAATTTGTATTTAGTTAGTAAGTATTGTATTTGGATGCTCGTTGGATTGCAGATACCATAAAAAAAATATCTTGCTCTCAAATAGAAAAAAAGTAGAATAAAAAATATCTCACCCTAAGAAAAAGAGTATTTTCATTTATAAGATAAGGGTAAACTATCGATAATTAAGTTTCCACTCGAGTTAACATTAGAGTGTGCAGTGAAATGCGCATGGATGCGATTGATTCAATTTTTATTTTTAACAGTGAAACATAGACAGAAAAAAAAGAGAAGTTACATTATTGTTCAACAATCATTACCATTTTGATATTATATACGAACAAAATAAAATGAGTTGTCACAGTCATGAACATAAAAATAAAGAAATAAAATTAGTTGAAAGGGGAGGCCTGGTAATAATCAATATTATCGTGTGATACTTTACTTGTCATGAATTTCTTTGTCGTTTCTCCATGACGCCCAAATCACATTTTGAACATGGACTCCGCAGCTGAGAGAAAATTAACCCTTCGATCTATCGAGCAAAAAAAAGATCATCATACATTTTTTTTTTTATATTATTTTTTATTTATTTTTTAATAATAATTAAATAAAAAAAATAAAAAAATTTGAAAATGATATCAAATGATATAAAAAATAATATAAAAAAATTAGAATTATTCGAGTAACCTTTTAGGTTTGGCTTTTTCTTCTCTTTCTTTCTCTTTAAATACCTTACTTGGGTTTCCTCTTCCTCACACAAGCAACAAGCTTATAGCACCTTTGCCAAAAGAAGATAGTGTAGTGTGTAGCAAAGATGTTTTCAGGGGTGACAGGCATCATCAACAGAGGCCAAAAGCTGAAGGGGACTGTGGTGTTGATGCGCAAGAATGTGTTGGACTTCAACAGCTTAACGTCTGTTGCTACTACCGTTACTAGTGGCAGTATTACTGGTGCTGTCGGGGGAATTATCGGCGCCGGTGTTGGCCTAATTGGCACGACAGTCGGCACAACAGTTGACAATCTTACTTCCTTCTTGGGCCGAAACGTCGCTCTCCAGTTGATTAGTGCTACCAAGGCTGATTGTTAGTTCTTTCTCTCATTCTTTCTATGTTTGAGTAATCATTTTTACACACACTTTTTATTATTTAATCTTAATTGATCTCTTATTATTTTTTTGCCTACCTACTCTTTTATTTTACCGCGTATGTATAATATCATATTCTCTCTCTTTTTTAAAAAAAAAATTAATAACTCATATTTATTAAGTTATATTTATAATTTTTATTTTATTATAATTTAATAAATTTGAGTTTAAGAATATGACTTTTTTTTTTAAAGAAAAATAAAAGATGCTGATCCATAAATATATTTTAACATTTTATATTTATGTATATTTATAAAAAATTAGAAATATGATAATTTTTTATAACGTATGAATTTAGTAAGATCTCACTATCATTTTTTTAATTTTTTATAAACATGTTTAAAAGTGAAGTGTTAGATTTATATCTCCATAAAAATATTCATAAGTAAGGTAATCCATCAAGTAACGTATGAAAATTATTTTTTATTTTTTTTTTTTTCTTTTTCCTTCATCCACAACTATAGAACTCTTCTCTTCCTCCTACACCTCCTCCTCTTCTTTTTATTTTCAAGTTCTAAAGAAACATGTTTACGATGTTTTGGTTGATGAAACTGAAAAGTAAGAAGTATTGAGTGACTTTAAAAAAGATTTTCATATGAGTTTTTTTAAAAAAATCTTAATTACATCATAAATTGACTATAAAAATATTCTATAATAGTTAATTAATGTAGAAGTGAATTATGATTTCAAGTTTACAATTTATAAAAATAGTTTTAGACATTTATTTTGTTCAAGAGGTAATGCTCTTTTAAAATAAGATTGTCTATAAAATAAATAAGTAATAATATATTTATTTTTAAGTTAAAATTATGATGTATTTTAAATTAAATTAAAAAATATATAATTTTTTTACTTATTTTATATACAAATTCATTTTAAACAACTTTTTTTAGTCAAGTAATAGTTGTTAGAATAAAATAAAATAAGGCTCACATTCTAATAATTGTTATGAAGAACTTATGTTTTTGTTTTAGTTAAAAAAATAAATTTCTGAGTTTTGTTAATAAGTATTGGTAGTGTATTTGTTAAGAAAATTAAAATAATAAATTTTAAATGAAAGTAAAATATTTAATATATTAAAAATTAAAATAATAATAATATTTATGCATCAAAATTTTTATATTATTTTTATATTCTATTATTTAGTTAAAAAAAAAAGTATGTTGGAGGGTTTTTTTTTTTTGGCTGCAAAATTGGAGGGTTTATTTTACTTATTTTATTATTTAAAAAAGTGATGTAAGAGTTGCGAAGGAATCATTAATATTTTTATAAATAAGATTAATTAATTGTTATTGTTCCTACTTTATGCATCACGTGAAAGTGTTCTTACCATTGTTTTTCTGATTGACCAATGACCACTCATTTCAAGGTCAAACAACTAAATTTTAACGTTCCTCAGTCATCTTGTTTTAATGTTCCTACTTTTGGCCTTCACGCAAGTCCTTGCAGATTTTTTTTTCCGACCAAATTAAGTAGGAAATAAAAAAGGCGTAATTCATTTTTTTTTAAAGAGTGAATATCACGTCATTTTTTTATTCCCATGAGTAATAATACATAATATAGTTTTGTTTTCATTGACAAAAGAACATTAATATATTAACTGAGCTACAAAAATCCATTTATAGTTTGTGCAGCACGTAGAAAAAAAATCGCAAAACCATCCTTTTAATTCAAAACTAAATTTGAATTTTATGTATAATCTTTTGTAGCAAGTGGAAAAGGGAAAGTGGGAAAGCAAACCTTTTTGGAAGGTGTTATTCTCTCATTACCAACCTTGGGAGCAGGCCAGTCTGCATTCGATATTCATTTCGAATGGGATAGTGACATGGGAATTCCCGGAGCATTTTATATAAAAAATTTTATGCAAGTTGAGTTCTTCCTCGTGAGTTTGACTCTTGAAGACGTTCCAAACCAAGGAACCATCCACTTTGTCTGCAACTCATGGGTTTACAACTCAAAACTTTATGAAAAGGATCGCATTTTCTTTGTCAACAAGGTAAACTATTTATGTAGCAAGTATTATGAAATTTAAGCACTACTTTTCAAATGTTACCAAAGTTTAGTACAACTTTTTTAATCATCTGTACAATTTTACCTTGTCCTAACTAGTAGTGCTATTCAATTTGTAAGTTCTTGAACTATATGACATCAATGAATATATTGCAGACATATCTTCCAAGTGAAACACCAGCTCCACTAGTTAAGTACAGAGAAGAAGAGTTGCAGACTTTAAGAGGAAATGGAACAGGGGAGCGCAAGGAATGGGAAAGGATCTATGATTATGATGTCTACAATGATTTGGGCAAACCAGATAGTGGTGAAACGCATGCTCGCCCAATCCTTGGAGGGTCTAGCACCTATCCCTACCCTCGTAGGGTTAGAACCGGTAGAAAACCAACCAGGAAAGGTTAGACTTTTATTATTTTAATTGTGATTCAATTTTGTTTTCAATTATTTTGTTGGCAATAAATATATAACCGTAATATCCAATGACATTGTACCATAATAATTGTATTGATAGCATGTAACTGGTTTGGAAATGTTTTGTTAAGCACTAAGCAGAGGTGAAGGTGTGAAAAAAGGGATATATAATTTGATGCAGATATTGAAGAGTTGTCTAATTTGCTAATTGCTGGACAAATAAGGATATGCTTTTTTGCTTTTTTGGCCACGCAGTTCTTGTTATGGTAGTTTGCTTATTATCTATTCTACTGTTATCTGATTCTTAACAGATCCTAACAGTGAGAGTCCAGGCGACGCTTATGTTCCAAGAGACGAAAATTTTGGTCACTTGAAGTCATCAGACTTCCTTACATATGGAATAAAATCTTTATCTCAAAACGTGTTACCTGCTTTTCAATCTGTATTTGATTTAAATTTCACACCGAATGAGTTTGATAGCTTCGATGAAGTACGTGGACTCTATGAAGGTGGAATTAGGCTGCCTACAGATGTAATTAGCAAAATCAGCCCCTTACCAGTCCTCAAGGAAATCTTACGCACTGATGGTGAACAAGTCCTCAAGTTTCCACCACCTCATGTGATTAAAGGTATGCTATACATCTTAATTGAACCACTTGTACTTATTAACATCACACCTTACATCATAATAGCATCATATTCTGCAGCATCGCAAAACTTGTGCATTTGTTGAATTAATCCAATTTGACAATTATTTTCTTTATTATTTGGAGCAGTTACTAAGTCTGCATGGATGACTGATGAAGAATTTGCAAGAGAGATGCTTGCTGGTGTAAACCCTTGCGTAATTCGCCGTCTTCAAGTAAGACCAAATGTTTTATTGTTAAGCACCTAAAACGGTGAATTTTGTTGTCCATATTAAATTGTTTTATGGCGTAATGAAGAGTCACTGTATTTGTCATCTTTCCTCATAATATTATTTAATGAATGTAGGAGTTCCCACCACAAAGCACGCTAGATGCCTCAGTCTATGGTGATCAAACCAGTACAATAACAAAAGAAAACTTGGAGATTAACCTTGATGGGCTAACAGTAGAAGAGGTAATGATATAAATGTGTTTCACAATAAAATGCCATATGAAGAATTTCTAGTATAGCTTTGCACTTAAAGCTATGTTGTTTGATTGAAATTATATTTGTTGAACAGGCACTTGGTGGTCAGAGATTATTCATATTAGATCACCATGACGCATTTTTGCCATATTTGAGGAGGATCAACCAAATAGCAAAGGCTTATGCCACCAGGACAATCCTTTTCTTGAAAGACAATGGGACTTTAAAGCCACTTGCCATCGAATTGAGTCTGCCCCATCCAAATGGAGATCAGTTTGGAGCCGATAGTAAAGTCATCTTGCCTGCAGACGAAGGTGTTGAAAGTACAATTTGGCTATTGGCCAAGGCTTATGTAGTTGTAAATGACTCGTGCTATCATCAGCTCATGAGCCACTGGTACGAATTCTGCCTTTGAGATCATTACAAACAAATTTAGTCTCTGACTTTATGAAGTGATTCTTAATTTTTTTTGTTCATGGGGTCACACAGGTTAAATACTCATGCAGTGATTGAGCCATTTGTCATAGCAACAAACAGGCATCTCAGTGTGCTTCATCCAATTTATAAACTTCTACAACCTCACTATCGTGACACGATAAATATCAATGGACTTGCTCGGACATCCCTAATTAATGCTGATGGCATTATAGAGCAATCATTTTTGCCCGGCCCGTATTCTGTGGAGATGTCTTCAGCAGTTTACAAGAATTGGGTTTTCCCTGACCAAGCATTACCTGCTGATCTCATCAAGAGGTAATCTTTATAAACACACACCACTAGGAAAAAAAAAAAAAACACTTTGGATTTTCAGTTTTAGGCATTAAAGGTATAAAGGTTTGAAATATAATGTGTTTTATTTTATAATAGAAACATGAACTTATCCAATTACGGGACTGCAGAAACAGAAATAATTTCCTTCTGATGATGGCATAAATTAGGAGAGACGCTTGCTGTTAATAACAAGTTTTTTTTTTCCCTTGATTCAGAGGATTGGCAGTTGAGGATCCCTCTTCCCCCCATGGCCTTCGCCTTGTGATACAAGATTACCCTTATGCTGTTGATGGACTAGAGATATGGGATGCTATTAAGACATGGGTCCAAGACTATGTCTCGTTGTATTATGCAACAGATGAAGCAGTTCAAAAAGACTCTGAACTGCAAGCTTGGTGGAAGGAAGTTGTAGAAAAGGGTCATGCTGACCTAAAAGATAAGGCATGGTGGCCTAAGTTGCAGACTCTTGAAGAGTTGATTGATTCCAGCACCATTATCATATGGACTGCTTCGGCTCTCCATGCAGCTGTGAATTTTGGACAATATCCTTATGGAGGTTATATCGTGAACCGTCCAACTATTAGCAGAAGATTGATCCCTGAAATAGGAAGTAAAGAATATGATGATATGGTAAAGAGCCCTCAAAAGGCTTATTTGAGAACAATTACACCAAAGTACCAGACCCTTATTGACCTTTCAGTGATAGAAATATTGTCAAGGCATGCTTCTGATGAGGTCTACCTTGGGCAGAGGGATAATCCAAATTGGACATCTGATTCAGGGGCATTACAAGCCTTCCAAAAGTTTGGAAGCAAGTTGGCAGAAATTGAAGGAAAAATCACAGGGAGGAACAGTGATTCAAGTCTGAGAAACCGATATGGGCCTGTTCAACTGCCCTACACCTTGCTCCTTCCTACTAGTGAGGAAGGGTTGACTTTCAGAGGAATTCCCAATAGTATCTCTATCTAAAGGAGTGTGTGGTTTCCTCATCTATTGTACCTTCCAATAACATAGATGATGCTTGTCTATGTATAATTGTCGTCTGTTTGTTTGTACTACTGTATTTGGATGCTCTTGGTTTGCATATAATAAGAGTGCTTTCACTACCAGTTTGTTTTTAGTTCATGTCACTTTTACCAGTAGTATGTTGAAGCAGTTACGATTGTTATTTTTTTGAGAATCCCAATCTATGAACAAGGCAAACCTACGTATAAGCAAGCCAGGGGCGCAAATGCTCCTCCAAGCTTTTAAAAATTTTAGAACTTTGGATGATTTTTTTAATGCTTACTTTCATAGAATATAACTTAACCCCTTAGAAAATTTATATTTTGCACCCCAAATATTTTTATCTGGTTTCGCCTCGTGACTTTGAATATATAAATTTAAAATCTCCATATTTTTCAACTACACCGAACCATTATTAAGAGTGAGAACTTCGTTGTTCAAATTTAACAATGCATGGGAATATAATTTGGCTCATATATCTTGATGAACGAAGCCATCTAATTTTCAAGCCAATTAACTTGTTCTTGAACATTTTTTGGCATTCTATAAAGAAAGTCATAATTTACACTTGCAATTAATAATATTATTTCATGTAATTATTAACATTTTCAAACTCATTTAATAATTATCAATGCAAAAATGTATAATAGTTTAAAAAAAGTTTACTATGTTAAGTATATCAAAATTAAACTCTTCCAAATGCATATGTATAGTCCCCAGTTAAACTAATTTGAATTGAGGATACAAATTTCGGAGCTTGTAAGTTATAACTTGTAAATGAAACATAATAAGAATAATTGTTCGGAGCTTGTAAGTTATAACTTGTAAATGAAACATAATAAGAATAACTGTTCAAAGTCTTTGTCTTGAAATGTATTCATATAAGTCAATTCTATTATACACCCTCCAAAAAAAGGAATACGGTATATATTATGATCTAAGTTATTAATTTAATCATAAAAAATATTAATGACTTAGATCAAGTACAAGAAATTTATTAAGCAAATTATGAAGGTTTAATCTAAAGGCAGTAGCCAACGACAACAACGGCGATTGGCGATGACAACCGTTGGTGGTGGTGGCAGTAAAGGCGGGTGGCGATGGCAGTGGTGGTGGCTGATAGTAGCAGCGGGGCCAGCAATGCAGCTGCAGGCAGTAGTGGTGATAGCAGTGGCAGTGTCAGTGGCAGGCAATGGGTGGTTGCTGACCGTGACCGACGATAGCAGTGACCGATGGAGGGTGGTCGTCGAAGGTGGCTGGCATGCGATGCCCAGTGGTGTCGAGGTGTAGTGACAGTTGCCGACGACGAGGATGGGTGGCTAGCAACAAAAGACAACAGCCGACGACGAAAGATGATGACCGACGTATGGTGATCGACAACGACGATGGTAGTAGACAACTGCCTGCACAAAAAAAGAGCAAAAAACAAAAAAAAACCCTACAAAAAACCTACAAATTTTTTTTTACAATAATAAATAAAATATAATATGTACAATAGACCCCAAACTTTAAAAAAAATGTACAGTTACAACGGCCTGCGTTCCTATGCACATAAATTGTAAAAGATTCGTAGCGTTGAAACTTGAAAGTTCAAACAATTATGACCCAATGACCATTAAACACGTTTGATTCTGACATGAAAGAGATTTTCTTGGGACAATATTTATATTTATTTTTCAGATTATCAAAATAAATAATTTGTTGATATTTTCAAAATTTTAAATCTTGAACTGCATTACTGATAGGACCACGATCACATCACATTGGGATTGTAATTTGTATCAACTTGCAATGGTTCACATCAGCCTATAACATTTGCAACATAATTGTAACTGTAATTCTAATTTAAAACATTAGATATTTTATATGAGCAATGCTCCACAATGCATCTTAATTGTTTCTTTCTTTCTACTCTGCGTTAACATTTTTTTTTCCAATCTTTAAATATTTGAGTAGAATATTTTTAATTTATATCATCACAATTAATCCACCACAAATGTTACTAACCGTTTTAGTCTTTTACAAATCGGGCAAAAGCATAAAGCAATGGTAGATATTGCGACTAAATGTCTGTTTATAATCTTTATAAAATTCCTTTTATCTTTAATTGTGATTAACAAAATTACATTCCTCTTTATTTTCTTGTAATGTTCTGTGGTAATATAATAATATTATTCATGCAAGGTCTATATACTTTTACTCTCCATAGTTTTACAAGAAAATATAAAGAGTATGTGCATAAAGTTTAAATTATATAAAATAATAACTTAATAGTGATTAGTTAGTCATAGTGAAAATAATTTACGATCACTTTAGAAAAAAATTTACTTAACTACCCCTCTGATCCAAAATTATGCAAGTAAATTGATGTAAAAAAAATTTATATAAAATAATCGTTTAGACATTATTTTAAAATTTTATGAGAGATCAATTTATATCGATATAAATTTTTTTTTATACTTATTTTTAATATTAATTTTACTTTTATCTAATAATTAAAATTATTTTATTAAAAATAATTATTAAATAAAAATAAAATTAACCATTAAAAATGAATATAAGAGAAAAAAGACTTACATTAACTTATATATGTGTTTGTGAGATTTTAAAAAAATAAAAATCTTATACGAGTTTCAGTTTCCTTATTATTTCCCACCTTTTATCAATTTTGTCAACCTAACTCTCATTAATTCTCAATAAATAAAGTCCCCAAAAAAAATATAGATAGGTGGAGTCCAAATTAAAATTTCACCCAGCCCCTGCCAATTTAAAGTTGAATTGACTTTCATCACAAGTGTATAAAATGTATACTCTCTCAATATTATTATTTTTTATTCGAAAGATTCAAACTCAATATCTTTTTTATAAAAAATAAGTATTAAATTACTTGAATCAATCAAACATGAGTAAATAATATAATACTTTAAAATCTTATTTACTTTTCAATGAAAATAATTATTTTGATTTACGTAATTTGCTTGTCTATGCTTATATTTCAATAAATGAAAGAGTTCTTTAACTTGGTTGTTTGCACGATGACATTCAAATTTTAACTTCATTGCATTAGTTGTTGCCAGTGATTATAATATTTTTTTTATTTAAGTGTGTATTTAGATAATTATGAAAATTTAATTATTTTAATAATTAATTATTTTAATAATTAAACCGTAAAAATTTGATTATTTTAATAATTATTTATGTTTGAATATATTAATTAAAAAATAATTTTAAATTAATTTATTTCATTTAAATGATATAAAAATTATTTTTATATATTAAATTATTAAAATAAATATAAAATAATTAAAAAAATATTTAATTAAAAATAAAATTATATTTATATAACACTATCGAAAATAATCTTTAACAACTTTTTTATAAAATGCTGAACTATGAACTGTTACTTCCAGCAGCATTTTTCGTTTGATAAAAGCTGTTGATTATTTTATTCAAACAACTCAAACATGACCACTTCTACACCCAACAGCTTTTTTTAAAAACTGTTGAAAAAAGCTGTTGGAAGGCCAAAATAATTGGAAACAGATACCCACTAAAGCAAAGATAATAATTAATTAATTAAAAAAAGTGTTACTCTTCATAAGTCTGTAAAGCTAAGGCCAATAAACGAAGGGACAAGGTTCCTGAAGTGTTGAACAAAGACATTAAAAAATTGACTTCACTGCTCAGTAGTCAGTACTAGTTATTTTCACAAAGTCACACTTCACCATGTTTAATCAACACGTGACTCGCGAGTGAGTTATAATATTTTCTTCTTGTAGATCGAGTAAAGATAATAATATTTAATTAGTTAATAATAAAATACATTTTGAATCTTTCAGATATTATTTTTTTTAGTATTGTGATTATTCTTACTAATTTGTATTTATTTCAACTAATTCACTAGTCTAATATTAGAATTAGTTTAATATCAAGCCATAAAAACAAAAAGAATAATAAATGTATTTTAATTTGGCAATGCAATTACCCATGTGTCATCCACGATAATATAATAATAAATCTTAATATATGGACATTGGGAGAATGAATTTTTTTCATATTAGAATATTAATGTCACATAAAAAAAGATATAAACACAAAATTTTTAACACATGATCTTACAAATTTCTATTATAAAAATCTTTATATTTACTTCTATCGGTACATGTCCTTGTCATTCATTCATTTACTTTCATTCTCCAAGAAATAGCTTAATTTGACAATTTCTAGTTTCTAGATTGAGAATCTGAGATAGATGAGAACAAGTTCCCTGCTCTCGCCGCGAAGGTAAAGCACCACACAAGTGCAGATTAAAATGTAGAAAACTCATTGTATAAAAAAAAAAAAAAAGGGTATAGAAATTCACCTAATTAGAAGATTCATTTACTTTTTGTTTTTCAATTGGACAAAGGGAAGGACGGCTGGAAGCTATGGTTTTTTTCAACACTTGCATCATATGCTTGAGCATTTGATTTAATACAAATATATAATAGATTGAGTTCAAATTTAATAATAAACAATGTAGTTACTAATCAACAGAGAATTAATGGTTTGATCATAAAAGATTGAACTTATTATTTTAGTATTCAATTCAAATTTTTAAGCATTACATTTCTTTTTTTTAATTTATTCAAATGTGTAAAAAAACAATATATCAATTAATAATAAATATCTTTAAAGGATTAAATTAACATAGATCACACAATCGTTTCACGAACTAAAATAGCAATTTGTTCTAATCAATATTATCTTTTTTTCCAGTTTGACATAAGTGATTAATTTTTATTCTATTTCTTATATGCAATCTGAACACGGGTAGATTAAAAATTTATCCTCGATAAGAAATTAATAACAATATTATCACTATTAAAAAACAGCTCACATGATTCACATTTTTTGTAATCAACGTAAGACAATAATTATCAAAAGAGGAATATTAATAATATATTTTTTAAAAATATTTTTTAATTTTTATTTTATTATTCATTCATTTTCTACATTAAAAAAATTAATAAAAAATATATTAACAATATTTTTTTAAATTAATAATAAAATAAATATTAAAAAATATATATATTATTAACATTTGTCTTACAAAAACAGAATATCAGGCAACAAAGTGCAGCAGAATACACGAAACGTGGCTCACACTTTGATTGCTTGTTACTAATGCAGAACTTAAGTCGAAACGTGAGTTTGAAATATCATATTAATCAACACAAAAGAAAAAATATCGCCCCAACTTACATTTTTTAAAAAAAAGATTCTTTGAACTTTCTTTTGGAAAAAAAACAACCCAAACATCATCGCACTACGCTCGGCAACTCACTTTTAAAAATCCTAACTACAAACCAAACACACACTTACTATCCTCAACATCGATGCTTTCATCATCATTTTATCATTGTGAGTAGTTAATTCTTATTGCTGCACATGATAATAAAGAACCAAACAAATGACATGTCCACATCTGACGCACAAGTCTGCTTCATATTTTATTTCATGTCCACGTACAAGACATGTAAGGTTATAAAACTTTTAAGAAAAACAATACTCATACATTATTTTTAGTAATATATATATATATAATTATTATTTATTTTAAATAATGTGATTAAAAAAAAATAAAAAAGTATACATAATTAATAATATTAGATATAATATAAAATATATATATATATATATATTTATTATTTAATGTAGAATATAAAAGTTAAACTTTTAAATGAGATTTATTGAGTGATAATTTTTTACTTTAAATGCAAATAATTTTTTAATATGTGAAAACTGAAAAGTTACATGAAATTATTTTAAAAATATATTTTATTAACACAATTTTATATAAATCAAAAAAATTGATTTACATGTCTAACCATTTAAAACATAAACTTCTTATACAATAATTTCTTTTCTTAAATATATTTTTTGAATTTAATTTAATATTTATTTTATACTATCAAATAATCATATATTATATATATTTAATTTTTAAAATAATTATTAGTATATATCAAATATTTTTTATAATATAATAACATATAATTAATAATAATGTAAAAAAAATTATACATATATTCAAATTAAATCCATATTTATTGGGTACATAAAAAATACTTATTATTGCCGTTCGGTTGTGGCCTTGATAGAGCCACGTTGAATTCTGGCCCCATCAGAAAAAAAAAAAAAAAAAACGTCGAAGACACACGTCGTGATCATATTGCACTACTTTCATGCAGTACTCATCCATTTACCTAAAAGGTGGAGTTGCTTTCACACGTTACTAATGTAATGGATAAGATAGTACCGCGCTTTGCAGAAAAATAATTGCACGTGATGTGCAAAACTGCGCTTATAATATTACAATAATAGCATGTTTGGTTCAGCTTAAACCAAATCAACCACTTTTGTTTTTATCTTTTAAGTTGTTGCTTTATGCTTTAATGTGTTTGGCATTTTATTGAAAAAATTAAACAATTTTTTTTTAGAAAAAAACTATTAAACGAGAATATAAAATTTAAGCATTATCACAAAAAATTATTAAGATTATTTTTAATAGTGAGATATAAATATTATTATATTTTTAATTAATTATTTTTTAATTAATTAAATATTTTTAAATTAATTTATATTTATTTTAATAATTTAATATATAAAAATAATTTTTATATTATTTAAATAAAATTAATTTAAAATTATTTTTTAATTAATATAATCAAACATAATTAATTATTAAAATAATAAATTTTTATAACTTAATTATTAAAATAATTATTATTGAAATAATAAAACCTTTACGACTATTCCAAACTCCCAAACCAAATGAGAAAAAGAGACTTTAATGTGCTGTTTAGATTTTTAATATGTTTTTCTTAATATTTATAAAAATATTATCTTATTTTTACTTTATTTTTTATTTTTAAAGTTTTATAAAAAAATGATGAAAATAAAAAAAATAAAATTTCCTTTACGGAACTTTTAAGATATAAAATTAAAAATAATATGAAATTATCTTAATTAACAAAAAATATACTAATTAAAAATAAAAACAAAATCAAATCAACACTATCTAATGTAAACTATATTATATATTTAATACATCATACAATGTTAGTTTAAAATTCCCTGTAGCAACGATGTAATTTGTCATCCTATTGTATAACTAAAAACTTGTTCCCCCCCCCCCCCCCCAAAAATAAATCTTAATCTCTTTATGTAGTTCATTCATGTAGTTACTAGCATTATCTCTATATTTGTTTATTCATTAATTATATAAATAATCTAAAATATTAAAAATCAAATTTTTTTATGACTATATTATAAATTATATTTTTATACAATTTTATGTAAAGGAATACTATAAGATATTTTCTTAAACTGTCGAAATAAATAATGAAATCAATATAAAAATTCATAATTTTTCGTACACAAGTGTCAATAGATTGTAATATATATATATATATATATATATATATATATATATATAAGCAAAAGCTTGGATTTGGAAAAATCAAGTTATATTAGTATAAAAAATTTTTATATTTATTTTTTTTATTATTAAAAATAATTAAAAAGAGGAGGTTGAAAATGACTTTTGCTTTTTAACAAGGCATTTTTCTCTAGGAGAGATCTCTATCCGTTTGGAGATCGCATGCTCTTCTAACATTGTTTTATAAATGTATTTTTCAGTTTACCGAGTCCACTACGAGTTAAATATTGTTATGATTATTAGACACATTAGAAAATTTATGCAACCAATCAGAATCCACTTGTTGTTAATAATATGATTAAAAGAAAGACCGTAGCTTAGTTCAAGAAAAGTTTTGGGTTGATATGTTAAATTTGATTCATGACATGACAACTACTCCTTGATTAGAAAAAAAAAATTGCTAACAAGTGTTTTAGGTACTAGTTAAAAAATAAAAGAAGAAAATATTATATAAAAAATAACATTGATTATGTTACGGACACAAAAAAATATTTAATATTTACTTTTAAAAGTAATTATTAAAAATATTTAATAGATGATTATTAAATTCTCCCTAATTAATCCATGCGTTCAAGCCACTCGTTAAAAAAAAAACTATATAGTAGTGTTGGAAATCTAAGATTAACTTTGAGATTTTATTTTCAATTTTTAAATTACTATTATCAATTAATTATTTAAAAATCTAAACATAGATATAAAAATTCAAAATTGTAAATATTTATTATTCTCTATTAACAATGATATTAAAACACTTCTTATTAATTATAACTTATTTCAAACATTATTCTTTACTATTAATTTTTTATTTTAATAAAAATATAAATTAACAAATTTGTAATGCTAGTTAATATATATAACATAAATATATATAATTTTTTTAACTGATCACATAATTTTTAAATAATTTTTAATTTTGATCATTTATATATAATTATATATAAAAATTTATTTTTTTTATTTTCTCATAACAAAAATTTCTCTTATTATATTTGTCTCTTATATATATATATATATATATATATATTTAAGAGATGAATATTTATTAGTAGAAATAAAAAAAATTAATTATTAAAACTTATATGTATAATTAATATTAAAATATAAATATAATTAATTTTTTTAAATAATTATATAATTTTTAATTTTAATTATTTATCTATAATTATATAATTAAAATTTATTCTTCTTATATTTCCATAATAAAAATTCTTCTCCCTCAATATCTCTAATATACATAATAAGAATGATAACCTTTGCCACAAAATATAATAAAATAAAACTACCACAAAATCACTATAATAAAATATAATAAAAATAGATCAGCAAGTTGGCTGTGCCTGCCACAAGTACGAACCAAACCTTCCATCTATCAATAAAAATAAAAATAAAATAAAATCAGAAAACATGATCAACCCTCCTCATTCTTAACACATTTTTATTTTTAAAAATATTAGATATATTGGTCGAATTAGACTTACAACATTATTAAAATGAAAGCTGTGGTTACTCACAGTCACGTGTTAGGATTAAAGATATTTATAGTTTAATTTCTATTTATTATTGCCATTACAGGAAACGTTTGAGGAGAATAGTTAACACTATGTGGTAGTATATTAATATTTAATACATCATATACATTGTTTGTTTAAAATTCCCTGTAGCAACGATGTAATTTGTCATCCTATTGTATAACTAAAAACTCCCCCCCCCCCAAAAAAAAAAACCTTCTCTTGTAGTTCATGTAGTTACTAGCATTATCTGTATATTTGTTTATTCATTAATTATATAAATAATCTAAAATATTAAAAATCAATTTTTTTAATGATTATATTATAAATTATATTTTTGTACAATTTTTATAATAAGATATTTTCTTCTCAAATAAATAATGAAATCAATATAAAAATTCTTAATTTTACACAATAATTTTACACAAGTGTCGATAAATTAAATTATATTAGTGTAAATATTTATTTATTTATTTTTAACTGTTAAATTTATTTTATTTAATAAATATTTTTAATAAAATAATTTTAACTATTAAATAAAAAAATTAACAATTAAAAATAAATATAAAAAAAATTTATATTAATATAAATTAATCTTTTCTTTTATATATATATATATATATTGAAATATTAAAATATTTAACAAACTAATTTTTTTATTGTACGTACAAAAAAAAAAACTAAGTTTTGTTAAAGTTTTTTGTTTTTTTTTTTTAAATTGCTACTTTATTAAGGGACCCAATTTTCACTATCGATTCTTGAATTCACGATTGATGGGTCCCAAATTCTCTATCCGATGCGATGGGCAGATATGCCGATCTTGTTTTGGACTTTTTTGTTTTTATATTTTTGGTGAGTGATCTGTTTTGGATTTATCACACATGAACGTAGACTTGCTAGTACATCCATGTGGATGTGGTGCCAATTCAATAATGTGCTTACTTTTATTGTTTTGGTACAGAATAATGTGCTTACTTTTTTCTTGGTACAGAATAATGTGCTTACTTTAATAAACGAGATATGGGATCTCGTAATTTAAAAAAAGTCAAATGAATCATTATTTGCCCATCTATCACTGACCAACCTAGCTATTTTTGTGAGAAAGTGTGGTTTCCACGAGAAAACCAAACGAAAAGGAAAAAGTGAGCTTCTTCTAAAACTAAACAACAGCGTATTTATGTTTAATTTTATAAAGTGTTTGGTAAGTGTTAATCTACAAAATTATTTAAAAGTAATTATATTTTTACTTATTTATTTTAAAGATAAATTTAATTTTAAAGGAATTTTTTTAAGAAAATAAATAGTTTAATTTTAATATATAAAAAATTTTATAATATTACTAAATGATATGTTATTATATTATTTAATAAGTTAAATATTTGATATAAGTTTTAACTTATTATATAATGTAGTAATATATCATTATTCATTAGAAGACAATATAATGTTTTTATATCGATAATACATTAAAATTAAATTAAAAAAAACAAAAGAAGTATTGATTTCAGTCCTTATGTAAATAAATTTGCGCATAAAAATGTTATAGGTATGCATAAAATTTAAGATAAATTCAATAATAAAAAATACAAAAATTATGAGAAAAAAATCAGCATGATTGCATAATTCTTAATTGGTCCAAATCTAATTATTTACCCTTAGTGATTATTTATAAAAGAAAGCATTGTTTGTTTTTGACGTGATAAAAGAAAGCACTTTAAATTTAAACCTAGTAGTTAATTTGATAAAAAAGAAAACACTTTAAGTAAATGAAGATTTTTTTTTTAATCATACAATGTATCTGTAAGGTTAGAAAAGCCAAAGATATCAAGAGATTTTCTTCCATTGGGCTAATCTTTCATGGATTAAGGAATGAATTATAATAGTAGATTATTTGGCAGTATATATTAACTTAAAACTTAAAAATTATTAAGTTTATGAGTCTATTCACTTATATTAACATTATATTTTTTATTTATTTTTAATATGAGACTTATTTTACTTTTATTTAAATTTTTAATAACATCTAATTAATTTTTATATTTATACTTATATAGATTGTTAAAAAGGAAGTTCTATTAATTTTATTTTTATGCCTTTCGCTCCATAACATGATTTTAAGATATAAAATAAAATAAAAATAATATTAAATTATCTTAATTAACAAAAAATATACTAATTAAAAATAAAAACAAAAACAAATCAAACTCTATCTAATGATCCAAAAGGCAACGATTATTATATTATGAAGAAATTTATATACGCATCTTCTCTTTATGCATACACTTTTGATTGAAATGTCTTTGTATTTTCTATGTAAAGTGGTAGTGCTACAGAATAAGGAATTTGTTTTCTTTTTTGTGTATAAAAATTTAGAATGAGAAGAGATTTTTTTATTTTAAAATTAGGATAAATCATTAATTTTAACCAAGATTTATGATGAGATTAGAAGAGTTTTTGAGGGAGATATTGTTGTATATTTTATTATTTTATAATAATATTTCAAAGTCAAAAACAATTTTTGTTCTTATCTTTTAGCAATTGCACGTTAGAACTTTTGTTTCTATTTGTTACTTTGATTCCTTCTGTTTTGGTAGCACGTTGGAACCGAACCATATCTTTATCCAACTAATTTTCTGGAGCCTTTTACTTAGAAAAATTTAACAGTTCTTTTATATACTATTCTATAAATATCAACACTTGGTTCTTTTATGAGTGGGACACAAAATTATTACTTCTTTTTATTTATTCTTTTACTTTAATATTCTTGTGAGTAATCTTATAAGTTGTTCTGGTGACCTTATTATTTTGTGCGGAGATAGCAAGAAGTGGTTGTTGTATCCTAGGGAGTATTAGTTATGAAACTATCTGCACTAAGTAATCTACTTATGGTGGCGAAATACTCTTAAGCTCAATGCATTTACACACCTCAACCAAAATATGATAAATTATTTATTTATATAATTTTAATTTTATTATCCATTTATAAGTTATTTCAATATTTTTCACACCAATCTTAAGAGCATTTTTGTGATGGATACTACTGTTATACTTACTGTTACTAATATTTTTTTTTGTGTTACCGAGATAAAACTAACAACCCCTGAAAAACAATATCTGAGGAAAAATAAGGGGTGGACCACAGGGATGAACATTGACGATGCGTGGGCGTGGTTGAAGCAGGGCTCACAGGGGCAACTAGATCGGGCGGTAGTGGCTTGTGTGGCTGTGAGGAACGGCGCGCATGGCGGTTGGTCAACGGAGCCGTGAGTTGCAGAAGGCAGAAGATGTGTTTTTGCAGATGGAGGACACACGGCTGCTACGAGGATAGTGCGTGGTTGGGTCTGGCTGCACGTGGGTGGACGGTGTGGCTGCTACTTCGCGGATATGGTGGTCCTCGAATGCGAGTCGTATGATGATTGGTTCAGGGCTGAAGACGCGATGGCTTGCTGGAACGGTGGTTCGAGCATGGCAGTTGGATCGTGGCGAAGCGGTAGGGTGTGCGTCTGATTTGGTGGTTCGCGATGCATGGGTTCTGGTCCTAGTCTCTGCTGGCGGCGAACCAATTAACGGAGGCGTTGGTTTGGAGTGCGATAGCTATCTGACGGTGGTTGGGCAAAGCTTGAGTTGCTGTGACGGTGGGGGCTCGGTTGTTGGTGGCTCCGACGCCGGGTCCAATGGCAGTGAGAGAGGACGGTGGTTCATAATGGAGGTGGCGGTATAGGTGTTGGTTCATGGTAGTTCTGAATGGGGATCCGTTGATGGTGGAGTTTGTGCTACTGCTGGGTGTTTTGGTCTTTGGCTTGCATGTTTGTATTTGAGTTTTTTGATAGAGGGAATTAGGGTGTGTTTGTTTTTAGGTGGTGTTTTCAGGGTCTGAGTACATGGAGAAAGTGAGGGAAGCACATAAGGGATTGATATTCCAAATGTGATTTGTGTTGACGAAAAGGGATTACAATTGAAGGAAGATAATCTTCACCTAACCATGAGGCTTAAGTTCAATTGGGTCACGTGCTGCCTAAGGCCTATCTTACCCATTTTGATGCATGAATTGAACTCTTTGGAGTGGTCTCTAATTTCAAGCCAGCCATTTTTTCAAGGTTTAATTCTAATTTCATTTACTTTGTCTCTTTGTGTTTCTACTACCACGTAGAACTTGCTTTTATTTCTAGATGTGTTATGTAGCTTTTACTAATGCTGCTGAGTTATTGAGTATGATGGAACATATTGAAACTCAGTTTGTTTGAGGGTCTTACAAAATTAATTTGGTTTGAGAATTCGTTGAAGGATATGAAAATATGAAAGAATCATTGCTCCTATCCTGAGCTGGATGCCTCCAGTTGGATCAGGTTGAAAGCAAAGTTGAGAAAGGGACCAGTGGATTGCATGTCTTGTCTCTCAACCTGAGATTGTCTAATATCAATAATTTTTAACTCGCATTTACTAAATCAAATAAATATATTCATGATTTATTTCTGTTATGCAAAGAGACTGGTCTAATTTGTTGTATTTTCAATTCTTTTTGTTTATCTATTTTCCTTCAATTCTCTTTGTTATAGTTTTCTTTCTTCAATATGTACTTGGGTATTTTTTGAGCATTTCAAGTTGTGTTTTTAAGTCTCTATTGGAGAAATATTTATAATTCCCCATATGGGTTTACTAGTCCTATTCTATTATAGTGATTGTTGCATAGAATTTCACTGATTTTGGTATAAGCATGTGAAATTATTTCTTGTGCAAATGTGTGCTTTCTATGCTTATTGGTTATTTGATAATATGCCAAATCTATTTAGGTGGCAATCTTGTGTATAGACTGTTTGTGCTAAAATGCTGACTATGATGTTCTCTAGCTTGTTCTTATTCTAGTATAAATTTGATGGTCTAATGTAATGACAAGTCTTGCGTGAGTCTTGGTAAGTTGGCTAACAAAGTGGTCTTGTGTGATAACCATGATCAAATGGTTTTGAACCATTGCTGCCTTGTAGAAGTGACATGGTTCCAATCATGTGGATAGTTCATTTTATAGCTTAATTTTAACTAATATTGATGGTGATGCTTAGTGTTATAAGTAGTGGCTAGAATGACCAAAACTCATTGCTTGTGACTTTCTAAAGGAAATGTAACTTGTAAACTAGATGGATTATGGTTGATAATAAAGGAAACTTATGCTCCTGTTATGACCGAATTTGTTATACAGTTAAGAGCAATATAGGTCATATAATTGGGGTTGGAACACCTTGAGCACATATTGCCCTGCTTTCTTACATTTGATTTGGTAAATTAAAGGTTAGTTTCATAGTTTTAATATGTTAGTCAAATAAAATGCTTAGGATTCTTAGCATGCCTTTATGAATGAGATTGACTGATATGTGAGTTATTTCATTACACATGGATGAGGTCCCTGGGCCAAGAATTGGTTAAATGAATTATTGAGTTTCTTAGTTGAAATATTAAGTGATTTTAGTGCATTTCTTTCTATTTAATTTGTAAATATGAAAAAAAAATCAGGCGTAATAGTGTGTATACATGTGATGAAAAGTAAGGAAGATGAACATTGTGTGATGAGGCTCGTCCAAATTTATGGGAGGAAGCTATCCTTTTTGTCTATCATATACAAAAATAGAGTTATAAACCCTTACGAAATTTGGGAAAAATGACTACCTAAAGTAAAATACCTTAAAGTGTGGGAGTATCTAACTAGAGTAATATTATCTTAACCAGAGAAGAGTTACACTGGATCTTGTTCTATGCTTTGGGGAGTATCTTGTTGTACGTGAATGGTATTCTAATATTGAATTTTTGATTCAATTGAGACTAAATCTATAGTGGGTTTATGTTTATCTTGAATGGATATGTTGTCACTTAGAAGTCATTCAAGTAAATGTGTTTAGCCCGATCTATTATAAAGGTCAAGTTTATTGCTCTTGACTTGACATGATCGGAAGTTGAGTGGCTAAGAAATCTCTTAGCAAATATTCCTTTATGGAAGAAACCTAAATATATAAATTCTTCAGAGTCTATAATTGCCAAAATGATAAATATTAAGAGCAAACTAAAATGAAAAATAGTGACATATATGTATATGTCACATTTCTGTGAAGCATATGCTAAAAGATGGAATTAAATCCATTAATTATGTGAAGTCATAAGGAAATTCGGTCAATCCTTTGACTAAGCCTTTGGGAAGGAATTTAATCAATACCACATCGAGGGGAATAAGACTTAAGTCACTTTAAAAATTAACAGTGATAGTAACCCAACCTTTGTGATTGGAGATCCCATGAAAAAGGTTTATATGGATAATAACAAGTAACTTGTTAGTACTGCTAGCACATTGTTTGTCCCTTCCTATGGTGTGAGAAGTATGAGAAGTGCTAGACTGCATTGAATGAGAGGATAAGTTAAAAGTTTTTAATGAATTTCATATTCCTTATGGGTAATGTATTAAATACAGTATACACTTGATGAAATCACCTATATAAGTGTGGAGTGGAGCTGCTCCTATGAGATGGTGGCATATCTCTAGAGCACTTATGAACTACCAGGCACGCACATGGCCTATTAGTGCATAACTACGTTGAACAACCTTGGATGAGAAGTCAGTGTGAGTGATAAGATCACTGATTCACAAGTGGAATGAGGTTCATAGAGATATTAATCTCACCAATATTCCTGTGAGTCATATCTTATTTACTCTATGCGCTAGTTCATAGTCTAAAAGGACACTAGTATGTATGCATTGAATTCTTAAAACTCACGGAAACTTTCTTTCTTGACTTTGAAATATGTGAGGGATTGTTGTATATTTTATTATTGTTTTATTATTTTGTAATAATATTTCAAAGTCAAAAACGGTTTTTGTTCCTATCTTTTAGCAATTGCACATTGGAGCTTTGTTCCTATCTTTTAGTAATTGCACGTTAGAACTTTTGTTTCTATTTGTTACTTTGATTCCTTCTGTTTTGATAGCACGTTGGAACCAAACCATATCTTTATCCAATTAATTTTCTGGAGTTTTTTGCTTAGAAAAATCTAACAATTCTTTTATATACTCTTCTATAAATACTAACACTTAGTTCTTTTACAAGTGAGACACAAAATTATTACTTTTTTTTATTCTTTTACTTATTCCTATGAGCAATCTTATAAGTTGTTCTAGCGACTTTGTTATTTCATGTGAAGATAGCAAGAAGTGATTGTTGTATCCTAAAGAATATTAGCTATAAGACATTCTGTACTGAATAATCTATTTATGATGATAAAATGTTCTTTAGCTTAATACATTTACACACCTCAACCAAAATATAATAAGTTATTTATTTATATAATTTTAATTTTATTATCCATCTATAAGTTATTTCTATATTTTTCACAACAGATATCATATATGAAATTACCGTGGTGGTGCTCATATATGAATTACAAGTTTCACATCGAATTATATCTCATTGCTTTCATGCACGGAAAAAAAAAAAAATTCATTGCTTTCTCTGTCTTATCCGACCTTAGGTATGGATGTAAACTAGCGTTATCCAGTATCGTATTACTTAGGAGTGTCAAAATGGTAAAATAGACAAATAGATAGATACGCCAAAGAAAATACTACCGTTACATACCGAATCGAAATGAACGAATGAATGGGCCAATTTTTTTTTTACACTACATAAAACTAAATGTAAGAAAATCCAAAATTTATGTATGGCCGATGAATTGGGCCCAATCTGCTTTACACACCCCTATTACTCCTTGTCTGTTGTCTTAATTTGTATGTAAATGAATACTATTGAATGAATGTAAGGTTCACACATTTGACTTAAACTGTCGAAATGTTCACCACATAAAAGGAAGGTCACTAATGTTAGAAATAAAATATTCATGAGAAATTTATTCGTAAGCTGATTCAAAATTTAAGTTTTTAATCAGATCAAAAAGAAATTTAAAATTTTTAAATATATGAAGGGAAAAGGAAAATACAGCATATGTAAATTGACGTGTAACTAAGCAAAAGCTTGGATTTGGGACGTGCAAATTGGTATGGCATGTACCTTGCCAATTAAATTTCATTAACGTGCTGTCACTTTTCTTTTCCTTTTTCCAAAGGTAGTGTATTGGTGTAGAGGAGGTTGAAAATGACTTTTGCTTTTAACAATACATTTTTCTCTAGGAGAGATCTATCCGTTTGGAGATCGCAGGCTCTTCTAACATTGTTTTATAAATGTATTTTTCAGTTTACCGAGTCCACTAAATATAGTAGACACATTAGAAAATTTATGCAACCAATCAGAATCCACTTGTTGTTAATAATATGATTAAAGTAAGACCGTAGCTTAGTTCAAGAAAAGTTTTGGTTTGATATGTTAAATTTTATTCATGACATGACAACTACTCCTCGATTAGAAAAAAAAATTGCTAACAAGTGTTTTAGGTACTATTTAAAAAATAAAAGAAGAAAATATTATATAAAAAAATAACATTGATTATGTTACGAACACAAAAAATATTTAATATTTACTTTTAAAAGTAATTATTAAAAATATTTAATAGATGATTATTGAATTCTCCTAATTAATCCATGCGTTCAAGCCACTCGTTAAAAAAAAAAAAACTATATAGTAGTGTTGGAAATCTAAGATTAACTTTGAGATTTTATTTTCAATTTTTAAATTACCATTATCAATTAATTATTTAAAAATCTAAACATAGATATAAAAATTCAAAATTGTAAATATTTATTATTATCTATTAACAATGATATTAAAACACTTCTTATTAATTATAATTTATTTCAAACATTATTCTTTACTATTAATTTTTTATTTTAATTAAAAATATAAATTAACAAATTCGTAATGCTAGTTAATATATATAACATAAATACATGTAAATTTTTTAACTGACCACATAATTTTTAAATAATTTTTAATTTTGATCATCTATATATAATTGTATATAAAGATTTATTCTTCTTATTTTTTCATAATAAAAATTTTTCTTATTATATTTGTCTCTTGTATATATATATATATATGGAACATATATGAGAGATAAATATTTATTATAATAGATAAGAAAAATGAGTCTTATTCATTAGATCTTATATAAATGATCAAAATTAGAATATAAATATAATTAACTTTTTTAAATAATTATATAATTTTTAAATAACTTTTAATTTTAATCATTTATCTATAATTATATAATTAAAATTTACTCTTTTTATATTTTCATAATAAAATTATTCTCACTCAATATATCTCCAATATATATAATAAGAATGATAATCTTTGCCACAAAATATAATAAAATAAAACTACCACAAAATCACTATAATAAAAATAGATCAGCAAGTTGGTTGTGCCTGCCACAAGTACGAACCAAACCTTCCATCTATCAATAAAAATAAAAATAAAATAAAATCTGAAAACATGATTCAACCCTCCTCGTTCTTAACACATTTTTATTTTTAAAAATATTAGATATATTGGTCGAATTACACTTGCAACATTATTAAAACGAAAGCTGTGGTTACTCACAGTCACGTGTTAGGAGTAAAGATGTTTATAGTTTAATTTCTATTTATTATTGCCATTACAGGAAACGTTCAAGGAGAATAGTTAACACTATGTGGTAGTATATTAATATTTAATACATCATACATTGTTTGTTTAAAATTCCCTGTAGCAACGATGTAATTTGTCATCCTATTGTATAACTAAAAAACTTGTCTCCCCCCCCCCCCAAAAAAAAAAATCCTTCCTTGTAGTTCATGTAGTTACTAGCATTATCTCTATATTTGTTTATTCATTAATTATATAAATAATCTAAAATATTAAAAATCAAATTTTTTATGATTATATTATAAATTATATTTTTATACAATTTTTATAATAAAATATTTTCTTCTCAAATAAATAATGAAATCAATATAAAAATTCTTAATTTTACACAAGTGTCAATTGATTGTAATATATATAGAAGGAAGATCAAGTTATATTAATGTAAATTTTTTTATATTTATTTTTAATTGTTAGATTTATTTTTATTTAATAATTATTTTTAATAAAATAATATTAATTATTAAATAAAAAGAAATTAATAATTAAAAATAAATATATAAAAAAATTTATATTAATATAAATTAATCTTTTTATATATATATATATATATATATATTAAAATATTTAACAAACTAATTTTTTTGATTGTACGTACAAAAAAAACTAAGTTTTGTTAAAATTTTTTGTTTTTGTTTTAAAAAAAAATTCCTACTTTATTAAGGGACCCATTTTTCAGTATCGATTCTTCAATTCACGATTGATGGGTCCCAAATTCTCTATCCGATGCGAAGGTCAGATATGCCGATCTTGTTTTGGACTTTTTTGTTTTTATATTTTTGGTGGGTGATCTGTTTTGGATTTATCACACATGAACGTAGACTTGCTAGTACATCCATGTGGATGTGGTGCCAATTCAATAATGTGCTTACTTTTATTTTTTTTGTACATAATAATGTGCTTACTTTTTTTTTGGTACAGAATAATGTGCTTTAATAAACGAGATATGGGATTTCGTAATTAAAAAAAAAAGTCAAATGAATCATTATTTGCCCATCTATCACTGACCAACCTAGCTATTTTTGTGAGAAAGTGTGGTTACCACGAGAAAACCAAACGAAAAGGAAAAAGTGAGCTTGTTCTAAAACTAAACAACAGCGTATTTATGTTTAATTTTATAAAGTGTATGGTAAGTGTTAATCTACAAAATTATTTAAAAGTGATTATATTTGTATTTATTTATTTTAAAGATAAATTTAATTTTAAAGGATTTTTTTAAAAAAATAAATAGTTTAATTTTAATATATAAAAAATTTTATAATGTTACTAAATGATATGTTATTACATTATTTAATAAGTTAAATTATTTGATATAAGTTTTAACTTATTAAATAATGTAATAATATATCATTATTCATTAGATGATAATATATTTTTTTTATATCGATAATACATCAAAATTAAATTAAAAAAACAAAAAGAAGTATTGATTTCAGTCCTTATGTAAATAAATTTACGAATAAAAATGTTATAGGTATGCATAAAATTTAAGATAAATTTAATAAAAAATACAAACATTATGAGAAAAAAATCAGCATGATTGCATAATTCTTAATTGGTCCAAATCTAATTATTTACCCTTAGTAATTATTTATAAAAGAAAGCATTGTTTGTTTTTGACGTGATAAAAGAAAGCACTTTAAGTTTAAACCTAGTAGTTAATTTGATAAAAAAGAAAACACTTTAAGTAAATGAAGATTTTTTTTAAATCATACAATGTATCTGTAAGGTTAGAAAAGCCAAAGATATCAAGAGATTTTCTTCCATTGGGCTAATCTTTCATGGATTAAGGAATGAATTATAATAGTAGATTATTTGGCAGTATATATTAACTTAAAACTTAAAAAATATTAAGTTTATCAATCTATTCGCTTATATTATCATTATATTTTTTATTTATTTTTAATATGAAACTTATTTTACTTTTATTTAAATTTTTAATAATATCTAATTAATTTTTATATTTATACTTATATAACTTGTTAAAAAGGAAGTTCTATTAATTTTATTTTTATGTCTTTTTCTCCATAACATAATTTTAAAGAGAGGGTGCAAATCTTAAATTTTTTAAGGTTTAATTCTCAAAACTTGTACTTTGTACGTTCTTATTCCCGTGCACGATGTTTAAGGGATGAGTTTAGTATCAAAATTTACCTTAATATGTTGATTAAATAATTTCTTTGAATATAGACATAATTTGGTCATAACTTGATTAATGATTGAATTAAAATTAAGTTAATTTGATATTTATATAAAATATATAATATTAAATATTATGTATAATTAAATTATAAAATTTAAAAATATATAATTAAATTTAAGAGATATTTTATAATAAATATTATGAAATAAATTATATTAATATAAAAATATTATTATGTTATATAAAATATATTAATTTATATTTAAATTTTTTATAATTTATTAATATTTGTTTAAAAATAAATATTAAAACATCATATTATATCAAATAAGACCAAATCAATTTAAAGTTTGACTTAAACTTAATTAAAAGAGTAATGTTATTTTTTTTATAATTTTGTTTAATAATTATTTTAATATTAAATGAAGAAATTATTAAATAAAAAAATAAATATATTTAATATATTAAAAATATAAAAAATATTTAATTTTTCTTAATTAATAAGTAAAAGAATTAATAAAAAATTAAATAAAAAATAAAATATTTCTCTAATTAAAAACATATTAGGTCAAAAATTTAGAAGCATAAACCCAACTTAATTAATTTCGAATTAAAATGAATGATCGGATCGAGACATGTCATTAACACTACTGTTCCCATCTTCTATTGAATAATGGGTGTAGATGGTAGAGAAAAACACAGGAGAAAGAAGTGGGTCCGATAACCCATGCGACGTAGCCCAGTAGCAAGTAGCAACATAGACACGTGCTTACTTATTAACCCCGCATCGACACAAGGTGGGCCCAGTTATATGGCTCATTGACTCTGTAAGTCTCTGTATGAGATTGAAGAAGAAAAGATAAGAATAAACAGAGTGACACAACTTTTCACCCATCCTCCAAAATTAGGAAATGAAACAAGAATTTGCATTTTTTAAAATAATTTATGAACAAATAAATATTTATTAATTATAAATAAATAAGTTTATTTATGAGTAATTAATAAATACTTATTTATATATAAATTAATTTAAAATATTTTTTTTATGAAACAAATCAGTGGAATTTTGGTTGGTGTGTTTGCATGGGAAAATGTTACTTATATATTTTTTTAAAGGTGTATGAATTATATACATTCTTTTAAGAGCATGTAATTAAATAAGAAAAAATAAAAAAATACTTATAATAAATGATATTAAAAAAATAAGTAATATTATATTTTTTATTTAATTATTTTAATAATTATTTTAATATTAAATAAAAAATAAATATATCTAATATTTTAATAACATAAAAATATTTAATATTTTTTATTTAAAAATTAAAAAAATTAAAAAAAATTAGATAAAAAAATAAATTATTTCTCTAAAAAAATATATATACATTGTTAATAATAAAAATATAGGAGTTGATTTGCATGACTCGAATATGCATCACGTTCACATACAGGCAGAGCAATAAGTGAGTAGGGACAAAGGAAGGTAGATTAGATAGAGGGTGAAAATGAGGTCAGAGACAGTAATTGGAAACACCATCAATGCAATACATCCGCTTGTTTCTTTTTAGTTGAACTTTCCAATCATTGAGGCCATTTAATACAACCATGCCCAAAATTCTATCTCAGAAAATGTGTAATAGTCTTAAAAAATGGATATAATTTAATACAAAAATTGGCACTTTCAATTTTAAAATATAAATTTGAATACGGATAAAAAATATATATATAAATTTGAATAAAATTACCAAAAAAATCTAACAATATAATTTTTTTTTCCTTAAAATCTTATCATGAGAGGGGACAGATGGAATCAGTTTTTTTTTTAAAAAAAAGGGGATAGATGGAGTCACATTAGATACGACTATCTGAATGCACAGATTTTGTAAATTTAATTAATAGCCAGCAAGAATGCGTTGGTCTTGAAGCATTTAACAATGCTATTGAGCTCCAGATTAAAAAAACAAAAACAATGTTATTACGTTATTTTACTTCTTTGATTTCCTCTTGGCATAACTGTGATTTTGACCCTTTTCTTTCATTGTATACTATCCCTCAATTTTCTTCATCTCTCTCACACAAGGCAATAATATAATTGATCATCAAGCCATACTATTAAGTTTGGCCCATTTGTGTGCCTCGTGGCTACTATTTAGCAATTGTAAATTGAGATATTCAGCACCTTTCATCATTACATCATCTTGATAGCATTTAAAATGCAATAAAAAATTTAGAAAACTAACAATCAAATTGATGTAAGACACAACACCATAGACTGCATTGATTAGGTTTCTTTCTTTTCATGTGATGTTTTGGACAACAACTTTAATATTTTTATCATAAATAATATATATATATATATATATTTATATTTTATTTAATATTATTTATTATATTTATTTATTTATTTTAATCACAATCATATAAAATAATATAAAAAATAATGTAAGATGATATTTTTGTTTAGACAATGACTCCCATACTTTTTGTTTTTGGAGTTTCTGATTGTTGATGATGTGGACTGGACACGTTCGAACTGCTTTGCATAGAGTCATGGACCCACCAAAGGATGTGACTCATTCAATGTGATATGGCCGCATTCAGTTTCAGCCATTGGCGTCTCTTGTGCTATCATTATAATATCTTTATCTGTCTTTGAAGTATTATTAAATTCCCCCGCGCGCAGCACGTTCCACCGTTATTTTATTTATAAAATGAAGGATATGTTCGGGAATCTTTCTTGTTATATATTTTTTGTTGATTAATTAAATAAGTTTGGGGTAGAATTTAAGGATAATTGACTTAAGAATATCATTATCGTATGAAAAATTTAAATAAGACTCTCATACGGTAATTTTAATTTATTAGTTACTGGCTTTTATAATTACTACGGACTAGATCTGTACATATAGAGTAATGATATTTAATTTGCATATATTTTATTTTTATAAATTTTATATTCTAAAATGGACTAATTTAACTTTTAAATCATTTAAAGAATACAGTAAAATAAAAAAATTATTTAATTACCTGAATGGAAGTTTACGAAGAATTTGCACTTTAATGTAGTATACTTTAATCGTACCAGTCTGTTTCTGAGGCCTTATTCATACCAACCTCTATTAATCAATTGTTAACTATATATGATGATAACATTGTGAAAATCGTGTTCATTTGACCCAACAAAACTCTTTATTGGAAAATGTCGCGACTCCTTCTCATACGTTAACAAAAAAGATATATATATTGCTGATTCACGCCTTCATCTTACCCAAAAGGGCCAAAATGCGGAGAAACATATTAAAATATGTAGTAGATTAAATAATAGTAGATGTGAGCTCAATAATGAGGGTGATTTAATTTTATATTGTCTTCTATGAGTCACTTTGTAGTTGGTAATGTTATCCATTGATAAACTAGAAGATTCACAACCTATACAAATATTTATTGTTAGATACAAGAAAAATAAATTTTGATTTTTGAATTTTATTTAAATTATTATGATTAAAATATAAATATATGTAATTTTTTAAATGATTATATCTTTTAAATAAATTTTAATTTTAATTATTTATGTATGATTATATAATCAAAATTTATTTTACTTATTCTCTTATAATAAAAACTTTTCACACACTATATATAGATGAGAGAAGTGTTTATTATAAGAGGTGAGAAGAGTATATATTAACTATTGGATCTTACATGAATGATCATGATTAGAACATAAATGTATGTGACTTTTTTAAGTAGTTACATGACCTTTAAGTAACTTTTAATCTTGACAATCTATGTATAGTTGTATAGTCAAAATTTACTCCTTTCATAATAAAAACTTCTCTCACTAGATATGACCATATATATATTATAAGAGGTGAGATAAGTAAATATTGATAATTGAATCTTACATAAATAATCAAGATTAGAACATAAACGTATATGACTGATCACATGATCTTTAAATAACTTTTAATCTTGATCATCTATATATAATTGTATGGTCAAAATTTACTTCTCTCATACTCTTACAATAAAACTTCTTCTCTCTCTATAAATATAATATTACAACACAAATTCTCCTTTTTTCAACTTAAGGAAAGAATACTCTAAATTAAACTAACTTCACCAAATAATACAATTTACTTATAAATTACATTTGCCTAAGTGATTTATTTATACATTGTAGTTCACTAACCAATTATCAATATAGCTATCCTCACCAATTATATTTCGTACCAGTCAGTACTTGTTAAGAATTTATTTTATCATGTCCATGGATGATCCTCTTCATACGAAGAGTTTCATTGATGTTGCATATCTGAATAGTAATTTTTTTTTTTGGAAGAGTACACAAAGACATTTTCAACTTTAAGTCAATTATAAATAATTATTATTACTTTTAAATTTATTTTAATTAATTACTAAACTTTTATTAATGTTATAATAGATCTTTTTAAGTATTAACTTTTTAATAACAAATTAATCCTAAACGTTTATCTTCATTAATTTAATATTTTCATTATTTTATTTTATTAAAATCATTTTATCTAATTATATAATTTTTTAAATAAACTATTATCACATTTCATGTGAGTGAAAAAAGTTTAAGAAATGTACTATCTAATCTTTTAATAACGACAATAATTCAAACGTTAATATTAATAAAATAAATTTTTTATAAAATAAATTAACTAAATAAATGAGATTCAATGAAATAAATAGTTTATAAGAATCTATTTAAATATTAGTAAAAATTTAAAAATTAATTATGATAAATTTAAAATTAAACATAACTATTTATAATTGATTTAAAGTTTAAAGTGACTTTATGATTTATTTATTTTTTACATGAATTTGTGATTTTTGTTCGTTTGTCTTTTTCTGCACATGGCACGAGAGCATTTGGCAGAGACATGAAAAGTAAATTTTAGATTAAACAATGGGGTTCAAAAAGAAGGATTAAATTATTAGGGATGATTTCGTCATTTCGGTGTAGAAGCACCTCACCTTATATTATAATATGCGATGTAAAATATTATATGGAAGTTATTGAACACGGACGGTGACATTATTTTACATTTATTATATCTAATAGTTTATTTTTATTTGTTAATCATTCAATATTTATGTAGCAATAACTTTTGAATTATTTTTGTTCTAAAATTCAGCTACTAAGATATTTTTTAAATTATAAGCATTGAATAATAAGTTACTGAATTGCATATATGTTTTTGTCAATGAATTTCATAAATAAATTTAGCAGTGTAAAAAAGTGTGAATTTTCCATACATATAAAGTATTATTTATACAGCAGTATATACGACCAAAAATGATAATATTACAGAAAATTGTTTTGAGAAGAAACAAAAAACAATTAATGTATATAACATTTTTTTTTATAAATATCTATGCAAAAACCAAATATTAATGTGACGTAAAAAATTGAGAAATAATTTAATAGTGTTGGAATGAATGTAATTTTTTGTTTTTCTAAATTTTATTTATATATACTACTACTTAAACCTTTTTACAGATTAATTCTTAGATAAACAAATTTTTACTAAGTCTAATCATTTTATAGGTTTTGGTAACAAATATGTTAGACACTTATTAATAAATAAAAAATAGAAAGTAATAAATAAAATGTATTTGTTTATAGATAGATTATTTTTTTAAATTTGACAATATTTATATATAGATTTAGATATATAAAAATTATCAGCTAAAATTTATAAATTATTTGTATGTACAAATATTTGTAAAAAAATAATTTAACTAAATTTTTATATAAATCTAAATTTTATTAATTAAAATTTATATTTTAATCTGAATTATTGATTTATTTTAATAATAAATTAATAATTTAAAAATCATAATTCATCCATAAATTTTTTTAAAAAAATTCATATTAAATTCTTCCTCCATATATAATTATCTGGCTCTTTTTTTTTAAAAAAAAGCACTTATGGCCAAACTTGCGTGGTGGTGTTGGTGCAATCCTTAAATGAAACTTATAGTTTTAACTATGGTAATGGATCCCCTTGTCCAAAAAAGAATTGTAAGGTGTGTAGTTTTTTATCCACTGACTGAATTTTTTTTAAACATATTTATTTTGATATTTTATGATAAAAAAAATAAATTTTGATAGATCTGATTCGTTCCTGTTTCTTACAAACAGGAAAAGATCTAGATCCTTTAACTATTAGGTTCATACTAAAACTTTTTATTTTTACCCGATGGTTACTAGACTCAATGTCTACTTTGCACAAAACTTGTTGAACATGATTGTTTTCCCTTCTTTTTTTTCACTCCACTTTTCAATTCTTCCACTCTCTGTTCATCCTCTCTCTTTAACCTTTCAGAAACATACCCAATCAAACACAGTTCCAAATATTCAATTAAAAGCTCCAAGCCCCCAACAGTAGAAAGATGTTGGACATTTATTACTCGGGAAAAGTTTAATATGGATGCAATTTTTTTATTTATGAATAAATTATTGATGTTTTGGTTATTAATTTATTATTAAAATAAATTAAAAAATTAGATTAAAAAATTAAATTTTTTATATATTTTAATTAATAATACTTAAATTTATATAAAAATTTAATTATATTATTTTACAAATAATTATAAATATAAAAAACTTATAAATTTTAAATAATAATTTTTATATACATATAAATTTATATATAAATACTATAAAAAAATCTATTATCCAAACTTGTTAAATCTATGATAGTATCGTCCTATTACTTGATTTGATTGATCCATTGACTCATCTTATCTTAGTCTCTACTGCTATAATAAAACGAGCATTTTTAGCCATGAAAATAATCAAGACAAGATTGCATAATAAGATAGAAAATGGCTATTACTTGATTGATCCATTTACTCATCTTATCTTTGTCTCTACTGCTATAATAAAACGAGCATTGTTAGCCATGGAAATAATCAAGACAAGATTGCATAATAAGATAGAAAATGAACTTCTCACTCACGGTTTGTTGATTTATATTGAGAAAGATAGCTGAAAGTTTTGCATCAGATATAACTATTAATTATTTACGTTCCGTTTAGTACATCGTATAAAATTTTTTTGATAATATAATGTTATCAAATTTTAATATGTATTTAGTATTGATACATAATAGAATAATCAAATTCAATTAATGATTTTTATTTTATTTTTACAAGATAATTCTATCATCTCTCATACTCTATGATAAAACTTAATATAATAATTATTACAACTCTGTCCCTTATCTTCATCTATTTTTCATTTCTCGATCAACACTCAGCCCCATTTCTCTATTTTCCTCTTACATCCCAATGTTTCATCAAGTTTCAATTTTTTCTCTGTTTCCCAAGTGGTGTGTGATTTTGTAAATATTAGTAGTAACTATTCAGGAGAAGGGAAGACAAAAAGAAACTGCAGCATAGAACTTGCAGCGTATTGTCCACTGTCACAACCAGTGGAAGACAGAAATGGTCGAGCATCGCGAGCCAGAGAAGGGAAGACAGAAACTGTAGATAATGATCATGAAATCTTTGATCTCCACCATGACCCCTCTGTATCAACCTAGAAATTAAAACACAACCCAATAAAACAAATAAAAAAAATACAAATAAAAAAAAATTCAAGTATGTTAAGGATTGAATTGGAGTAAAATGAAAAAAAAAATAGAAAAATGAGAATAAACCTATTCAAACATGAGATGGTAAAGAAGGTGAAGGATAATATGATTATATTAGATAATTACATATATTATTAAGTTGTTTATATTAGGTATATCAAATATTTAATAATATAAAAATTTATCAACTTATTTATACTATTAAATTTTATCATATTATTTTATATTATTATACCTTATATTATTAAGTATATCAAACACAATCTTAAAGTCTTAAAAGGGTGAAGCAAAGAGGATTACTTTAAAGCTCATTTGAATAAGTTTTAAAAATAATATATTTTTTAAAAAATGCCTTTTAAAAAAGCAAGAGCATTGGATGTAATACTCAAAAAGTGATTTTTTAAAATTCATTATTGTTTGAATGTAAAAATGTAAAAGAACTTTTTAATAATAAATTTACTTAGAATTCCATTATCTAAAAAAGTCTTTTTTAGAAGCTCCAAACTTTATTTTAAAAAACACAATTTGTGCTTTTTTTTTAAGTTAGTAAAAACATGTTAAAATTGAGTAAAAGTACTGATTTTTTATTTTTTAAAAAGCTTTTTTTTATATGAAAAATGTACATCCAAATGAACTTTAAATATAGGTAATTTCTAACTATTTTATTTGATTTTGTAAATTTAGTTATTTTTGTTTAAGTAAGTTGCTTATAGTATGACATATAAAAATTTTATTTTGTATTTAAATATGTTATAAATTATTCATGTAATATGTTTGTCCCTGATGAGAATACAAAATGTTATATTTTTATTTCTTAATGTTTAATCTTTTATATTTATTTTGTGTCTAAATATATTCATTTTTCTTATATTTTGATTTAGGATGCAAATGAAAACTTTAAGTACAAAACGAATCTAATAGGATGATTTTAAACAGTTTTGATATCGCTTCGTAATCTAGGATGTTCCTTAGCCTGCAATTTTAATACATGAATTTAACATGTTGTATTTTTGAAATTTTATTGATCTAGTACACACAAATTCAAGTTGAAAATACAATTTTCCTAGTTATATGCATTATGATCCTATTTTATTTTAAATATTTTTCTTAATTAGTTAGATTTGAATATTGTTATCTTAGGATAATATTTAGAATATTATAAGAGATTCTGTAAAAGATTTTATAGGAGATATTTATAGAAGATTTTGTAAGAAATTTAATAGGAGATTTGGTAGGCTTGAATGTTGATACAAAAAGGATAAAAGGAGGGGGGGAGTAATGATTAGATTTCTACATGCCACTCCCCCTCTTGTTTCTCTTCTCCTTCAATTTTTCATTCATGACCCTGCATGACTAAACTTTTAATTGGTTGAAGGAAACAAAAGTTTCGGAATTAATAAAACTGTGAGATCTAATTTATTTTTATTATTTAATTTATGCTTGATGAACATGCAAAAGATGTGATTTTTGTATTGAGAATTTGAATTAATTCTCCCTAATTTACTCTTTTTACTGCTTGTTTCTCAAATATCTTGCAAAGTTTGATTTAAGCTTATGGTTGAGGATAATTGATCGAAAGGAAGAAGAATCCTCACTTTTATAACGTATTTTTGCAGGAAAACACTCAAGAAAAGATGACTTGAAACCTTGAAGGAAAATCAAGAGCAATTTTGCTGGACACTAAGTGCTTAGGCGCTATAGAATCAGTACCTAGGCGCCCTTGAAGGCATCAGAAAGCTTTCCCTGGAAGTGAAGTGTAACACCCCAAAATTTGCTAATTTACAGTAATATCTAAAATGTACTGTTTTGTATTTTTTATGTGCTGTAAATTTATTTTGACTGTTTTGTGACTGTATTTGATTGTTGTGTGTAATTTATTTCGAGTCAAGAAAATAATAATTTTTGAGTCAAGAAAAATCTTTATCTAATTATTCGAAACTGGGGGATCTTACTAAACCCATTTTCGAGTGATACGTGTATAAATCTTTTAATTTTTAGAATTTATTTGTGAAAAAATATTTTATATTTTAATATTATTTTATTATCCAAATAACAAGCATCTCTTGACTTAAGAAATAGAATTCATCAAATGGACAATAAAACCGAAAAAGTCTTTGTGACTTACAATTCGGTGAACCAATAGAAATTGGTCAAAGATGGTGGCTTGATTTTCTAGACCAATAGAAAGTGGTCTATATTGATGGTTGGACTAGTTAGTTTAGTAACTAGAAAACCTAACTAAGTTAGCCTAAACTTAACTAAGTTAATCCAAAGAGCTTAAGTAGTAACTAAATGGAACAAACCTAGTTTGTTACCCATTAGAGCCTTAGTTACAAGAAGGTTCTAGCATATTCAAGAAATGGAGGAGTCATTCCTAGGTAACTAGATGGTTAGCCAAGTAACTAAGAAATCTAACTAAATTTACCTAAGCTTAACTAGATACCTAAATGAACCAAAACTTGGTTTGCTCTTCCATTGAGCAATTCGGCCAAGACACTCCAAGAAGCTTCAAGAACTTGATGATTTGATTTCCTAAGCCTATAGAAAACAAGCTTGGAGGCAAAGTTTTGAAGATCAACCTTTGGTTTCATCTAAGGCCATTAGGAGGTCTTGAGTGGTCAACCAAAGTGGCCACCTCCTTTGGGAGCTCCACGGCCAAAGGGCTTTAGAAGGAGCTAAGGATGACACTTTGCTAGTTCATTTCATCTTCATCCATTTTCTAAAGCAAGCTTCACCAAAATTCTCTCCTTTTCTCTCTTATGAACCTCACGGCCACCACACGATTTTCATACCTTCACTCTTCTAAAATTTTATCAAACATCACTTCTTAAACCTAAACACCATTCTAGACATCTTTCATGTTGTAAGTTTCTTCAAAATCATCCATCTTGTGCTTGGAAAACAAGCTTGAAGTTTCTTCTATACAAGGTAAAAGTCCTTGTTTCTTGTTTCTAAATTGATTCTTAAAGTCCTAAGCCATGATTGATCCATGGTTTTTCTTTTTCAACCATAGTTTATGACTTTGTAAATTATTTAAGTTTGCTAGGATTTTCTTTGGAGATACACGAAATCCATATGATCAAGCAAGAAGGGATTTTGTCTTCCTTAGAGGTAAGAGGGAGATTTAATCTCATCAACCATGTATTGGTGGTGAGAAGATGGATTTGTTTGTGGTAAAGAATCCATAAGGATTCATTCACTTGGTTGTTTAAAGTTTTTCCTATTTGTGATTAGTTTTGATGCAAGTATGTTTATAGCTTTGATATATGTTTAAATATGTGTTTATGCAAGCATGATAGATATTGTATGTAGTAGAATGTGAATAACATGATGAGGATTTGCATGAGGGTTACAAAGAACCCATGAAGCTCACGACTTCACCATCACCAAGAGGACCAAGATGTCCTAAATTATTTTCTAATCATGGAATAAGTGGTTTAATAATAATAAATTGGATTAGAAATTTTTACGAGAGATTAAATGATGGAAAACAATCAAATATTATTTATAAAGCATAAAATGATTTTTGACCAACATGCCTGCTTATGATGTTTTTAATTCAAAATTATTTCTAATAGAATTATGTAAATTAAAGAGAATTCAATTTAATGAATTCTAAAAGAATAAAATGAAGTGACCATATTTTAGAGTTTAATTAGAGAAATTAAGTAAGGATGAGAAATAAAATAAATACTTGAAAAGTACTAATGTATAGCTCACCCTTTGGGTTTTGAAGCGCGTTAGCAAGTTTCGAGTTGTAAATATTGGTTAAATCGAAGAAGGGTAAAATTTAATGAAAACAGTAGAAAATACTATTTAAAGGATTTTCATGGGAAAATGCTGTAAATAAAGCTAAAAATAAATATATAATGAAGAAAGTTTCAAAATTTAATTTAGACAGTAAAAAAATATTTTATGTAATTGAAAAATATTAGAAATACCTTACGCGTATTTAAAATAATAATTTTTAAATTACGTGATTGAGAAAATGATTTAAAAATATTACGCGATTGAAAAAACGATTTAAAAACGTTACGCGATTGAGAAAACGATTTAAAAATACTATGCGATTTCAAAAATGTTAAAAAATATTTACGTAATTTGAAAACGTTGAAAAAAGGTGACGCGATTGTGAAAATGCGATAAAATATTTACGTGATTGAGAATAACAATAGTTTGTTGTCGGGTTAAAGTGGTGGACCCAGTTATATTGAAAAATGGTACTGCTAAGTGATGGTGTGTGTTTGTAAGAAATCATAGTATTGTGATTTGTGTATTTTGGCTCATGCACCATGCATAGAGAAATGTGTCAATTTGGTTATTATTGGCAAGTTGTTTAAGAGATGAATTACACCATAGTTCGGGTGCAATAGGCGTAGTGTTGTTCATTGAGTGAACTTGGGGCGTTAGTGTGCGGAAGATTTCACATGAGGACAATTGGTAGCTCCTCTGGGCCATGGTACTGGGCAACACACTAGTGATCTCGACAAAGCACTATTCTTAATCATGATCTAGTTTAGACTGTCTAGAACAATACTTGTTGTACACGACGTTTTGACTATGTAATATTTGGCTGAGGCAGTCAGAGCTACATGCAGATCTACTAGGTCATTCTCTCTGACATTTATGGTTAGCTCCATAAAGTAGGAACAAGTCTGTGTACATCTGCATATGTGGTCTACATCATGATATGATATTTATATTTAGTTTGAGATATTATGTATGATGTGATAATATGATTTGACATATTGAATGCTATATCTGTTTGTACTATCATTTTCTATACTGTCATGTTAGTAATGATGTAGATTGTCTCACCTCTTTGTATGCATTTCTATATTATTATTGTGTTCGATAAAGATTGTGAGGAAGGCGAAGAGGAGCAACCTCCATATTGTCAATACGAAGAGGAACAGTATCCGAGTGATCAGTGCGAAGAAGACGAGCCTCTAGATCATCCATATTGTTTGGATTGATTTTGACATGTTATGATGCTACCGCATTTTCTGGGATTCATGAAACTGGTGTTTCATGGAGGTTCTAAAGCCTGACATCTACAATCTGATAGGGAGACAGTTGTTTATGTGGGACATTTGACTATGTCCCTTAGTAGGGAATATGATGGAGTCCCTATGTTTTCTACTACTATCTATGTACATTTGGAGTTGCCCTTGTCTATTAGGTGTTATTGGGGTGGGCGTTTCCATGCTCATAGTGAGCTTAGTAGTATGTCGACAGCACAAACTTCTGTCCGTAGAGCTACACAACATCCGAGGTTTCTGTCTTCCAATGATCTTCCAGAGGAGGATTCTTCGGAGGATCAGAACTTCTAGATGTATACTTGGGCTAATTTATGGTTTGTTATGAGTTAAACAATTTACTGCTTTGCTAAACAGTTTGTGGTATGTAAATATTTGTATCTTTAAAAACAAAATCATATGTATAACTATGGTGTGTATTTAATAGTTTATTTTATTTCATATTTTGTTTATTTTATTTAATGATATAATGTACAAATAAAAATTTACAACTTAGATTATTATATATTAATAAATGATTTATAACTTGGGTAAAGTTTTATTATAATTTGTCGTAAATGTAACATCCTAAGGAGGGTGTTACATGAAGCGCCTAGGCGCTAATGACGAAGCGCCTAGGCATTTAGGTTTATAAAATGAAAATGCGCTCTGGACGTTCAGCGCCTAGGTGCTCTAGACGCAGCGCCTAGGCACTCATGCCAGAATATAAATTCATCTTTTCTGACCTAAATTTGAGAGAGCTACGTGGGGAGCCATTTTAGAGCAGAGAAGGGCCCTATTTTGGGAGCTCTATGGTGGATTTGAAGAGAAGAAGAGTGAGAACTCAGATTTTCTTCAATCTTCCATAGAGTTTTGCATCTTTTTCCCTATTGTTTTAGTTTCTACATTTATTTCTATGTCTAGCTAAACTCTCCCTTGTTGGGATTAAGTGGATTTTGATGGATCTTGATTGTTTTTGACATTAGATTCAATTAATATAAGTTGTTATTTCTATTTTGAGTTTTTGATCTCTTCTCTTAATGTTTTCTAAGGATTAATCCTTTTTAGAATGATTTTAGGGTTGCATGTTGAATGAAATTTTGATGTATAATTGTGTAATGAGATTATGAGCCGTGCTTATCTCTAGGCTATGAATAGTCATTGATTTGCTTGTTATCTTGTTGAATTCTAAATCTTAATGCTTGTTATCTCTTAGAATCACCTAGGGAATTGGGGGTTTAAATTGAAAACAAAGGGGTCAATTACCTAAGGAATTAGGATTTGATTATTTTAGAGAATTCGATAATAAAATAGGAATAATAGCTTATATTAGTTCCAATTGATATGCAATAAGTGAAATCAAATGAAACTTGATCCCAACTCTTTATTAATTGATTATTTTTCATCTCGCATACCAAGTGTTTGATAAATTGTCAACTATAAAAACCCAAAAATATTGTCATTAATTTTGTTTCTTTTGATTTTGTTATTTTTATTGGAACTCACTTAAATCCAAATCTTAGTTTAAATAGTAGTTAATTTCGTATTTTGGTATTTAGTCATCGATCCCTGAGAATGATATCTAGTATCTCACCATTTTTATTACTTGATGATCTGGTACACTTGTCGTGGTCCCATCAATGCTTTAAGTATCGAATGTTCTCCTGCGACTATTTTTATAATTATTTTGTTTAATTATTAGGAAGCCTACTAGTTTATTATTCGCTGCAATTTATTACTAAATTAGAAATCAAATTCGTAATTATTTGATCCCTCTAATTTGTGAAACAACTAAAATTTAATGATTTGTTGCGTCATAAATTATTAGATCTTAGGAAGAACGTTTGACTAAATTAAATGCAACTGTTTATGCTTGTGTTATTTAGTTTCATCGATCTCTCTAATTTTTAAAGTTGCTACTTGATTAAACATTTACCGCTTATCTTGGGCTGTTTAGTAGTTACAATTATTTAGATTGCTTGTTTTCTAATTAATTACAACTAAGAAGAGATATGAAAAAAGTTCTAACGATGAATATTCAAAGTGTGGATTGATATATACGTGCATCGTTGATCATTTGTAAAATTTCGATGGTGGATGTTGACTTAGACTAAGGTTTGTTCTTTTGATTATTTTTAATAATTTAATTTGAATTGTTCCTTAGTTGTTTTTCTTAAAATTATTTTCGTTATACTCAAATTCCCCTATCTAAGTTCACTTAGTATAAAACTAGGCTCGATACTCTTCATGGGAACGATCCTTACTCACACTACTACATATATTTTTAGGAGTATATGTTTTATTTTTTATTGCCTGTGACAGTACACCAGTCACCCAATGTTTCAAGTCAAGTTTTGTGGCCTTTTGACCAATTTGCCCTTGATGACAAATTTATTTACCAAAATGTCACTATTTTGAAACTTTATACCAAAATGTCATCTTTTTGTTCAATGTATCATTTTTTTTTGTCAATACAGATAGCACCAACGTAGATGGCGCTTCCACTTGGATACTGTCAAAGCATTTGGCGTTATCCACGTGAAAGTGCCAAAGTAGATGACGTTATCTACATGGTAGCGCCAACGTGAATGGTGTTTCCACGTGGATAACGCCAAATGCTTTAGCGTTATCCAAGTGGAAGTACCATCTACGTTGGCGCTATCTACGTGGACAAAAAAATAATAAAAAATGTCACATTACAGACGTTTTTAATGCAATAGTGTCAGACGCGTTGGAGTTATAGACTTAGTAATGCTTGATGCATTACCAGTGTGCGTCATTTATTTTTTTTTAAATGTAAATACAAATAGAATTATTCTTTTATTGTTTTACTGAATGTGGTGGTATGTGGAAGTACCATCTACGATAGCGCTATTTGTGTAGACAAAAAATAATAAAAAATGTCACACTGCAAGAATTTTTAACATAATAGTGTCAGACGCATTTGAGTTATAGACGTAGTAACGCCTAACGCGTTAGTGTTACTAGTGTACGTCACTTACTTTTTTTAAAATGTAAATACAAATAGAATTATTCTTTTATTGTTTTACCGAATGTGGTGGTATGTGAGAAATATCAGAAGAAGGTACTGACTGTGATGAGTTTAGGTATGATGGGTATGAAAATGATGGTGTAAGGATAAAAGTCAAATGATATGATAAGTAAGTGTAAGTAGGTTGTGAGTATTCTGTAGATGGTGAGTATCCTATAGGTGATGGGTACCTGGATATGATGGGCAAGATGCACATGGTGGTTGAGATAGTGGGTAAGTAGAAATAGTAGTACCTTGCAATGTGGCTTTTTTTATTATTTTTTCTATCAACGCAGATAGCATCACTATAAAAAATGTCACGTTAGACAAAATGGTATCATTTTGATATATAGTTTTAAAAGAGTGATATTTTAGTAAATGATTTTGCTATCAAGAACAGTTTGGTAAAAAAACCTAAGTTTTGTCATTGGACACTTATTAGTAAAATCTTGCCTATCATTTGGAATTTAAAATTTTATTTTTCATTTAATACTGACTAAATTTATTTCTTTAATAAGTAAAATTAGAGAGCTTGCTAGCAAAATTCTTTGTATTAAATTTAAATATCTGTTTACAATTTTAAGTGCATTTGTTTGTACTTTTTAATAAGAAAAATATTAAAAAGCAATTATAAAACATAAATATATATTTGGATAAGATTTTAAAAAATATATATTAAAAACTAATTTTTTACTTTTTTAAAAGTAAGATTGAGTTGCTTTTTAAAATAAATTATAAAGAAATACAATAGAAGAAAAAAAAAAAAGTAAATAGTATTTTTTATAATTATATTTAAACGTAAAATAATTTTTACATTCTATAAAAGTCTTTAAAAATAATCAATTATTTATATTATTTTATAAAATAAAAAAATTAAACTTACCCAAATGCATCCTTAATTTCTATTTGCATTGAAATACACGCCTTAAATTATTAATGAATGTTTCTCGCGGGAAAACTCAAACTGCTTGAAATGAAAGATGACAAGAAATTAAATTTCAAAAATTGTAAATTCATTGAAAATTGAGATTTTCTTTAAAGATTTAATTTGAAGGATTTCACTAATAATTATCCTTATTAAAGATACCAAAATTAAAAATTTTAAATAGAAATAAAATATTTAATATATTAAAAATTTAAAAAACTTTACTTTTTCATTTAAATTTTTTTACTTTGTTATCTTTAACAAATATCTTTCGTAACATCTTAATTTAAATGTATGCTGGGTAAAAGTATTTTTTAACTATCATTTAATTATACACTAACACATTAATAAATATATTTAATTCTCACAATAATTTTTTGAAAAATCATATATGCGATAATATATAATTAGTTGATAGTATAATTTTTTTTTTATTAAGAAAATACATTAAAACTAAACTCATTCTTTATGGCCAAGATTATTAAACTATTAATGTCATAAAACTTGAAAAAATGACTTTTACAACAGTTTTATTGAAATTTGGGTTAAATTTTTTATAATAAGAATTTAATAATTATGAACATAAAATCAATCACGTAGTAATTAGAAACTTGCATATAGGCTTGTTACATAAATCTTTTTTTCGCTGGGAGATGCAGTGATTTCTGATACCGATTCTATTTAATAGAAAATTATTTTAGTACAGATATATGTTTTAGTTAATAATACTTCAATTAATTATTAAATCATTTTTTATAAATTTCAAATATTAATTATTGAAAATAAAATTAATTAAAAAATAATATATTACAATGCAATCAATATACTTCTTAATATATATATATATATATATATATATATGATTGATTAGGGCCAAATGATAAAAAGAAAATATATGTCAGGGGTGGCCAAATGAGTAATATTTTAATATTGTTTCATTTATTTAAAAAAAAATTATGTCATTGTAAAATAAATTTTTTTAAATGAGGGGGCACAAGGTCCCCTCAAGGTATATATGACGCTCCATTCTTGAACATATTTAATAAATGTATGGTTTTGATGGAGGATGTTATCATGCAACTGTTAGAAATTGATTTTTTAATTCTTTAAAATAAGTTTTAGATGCATACATCTTAAAACAAAATACTATAAGGCTTAGAATTTATATCATGTCAGATTATTAAAGATTCTTAGATTTTCATAAATATCTGAATCTATAGCTATTGATCACCAACTATTGTAGAATCTTTGCAGCAATCAATCATGAAAAAGGAGGTGGTTTATGATCTTCCTCAACCAAATCGCCTTAACTCCTCAATGAGACCGTCGTCTCTCTTCCAGATGAGGAGAAGAAAAACTGTGTTATGATTTTAGTATATTGTGGACCATAACCATTTCTGACGTATATTAACCAATTAGGGTTCCCATAATCTTCTAATGAGCCAATATGGTATCTACTCATTAAGCTCACATCAAGTTGTGAAGTCTACGAGCTCACTAAATTCGATCACATAATAAAAAGTTTAATAAATTAAATAGCTAATATAATTGTCATTTAAATTTGATGTCCAACATTAATTAGGAAATGCAAATTTCCTAACAATCTCCCATTTGAGCTTCATGTTATTCCTAGAACAATTATACTACAAATTTTTTAGGCACGTATCTGTATGTTATTTATCTTTAGACTTCTCCTTAATACAATTTGGTCCATCTCATATATTAGCTATGGAATTACTGCAACTTTTATCACAATCAAGCGTAACTAAATCATTATGATCACCATAGCAATATACTTAATGACATAGATCAAATATGGATGAGTAGTGTGAAAATTACATGCAACGTGATCTCAGACATGCCTATTTCCAACTGGTCCTTCTTTAGTCCTTAGTGAGATCAATTTGAAGTCCTTAAATGCAACACTAACATTGCATATACAAAGCATAAACAAGTTCAAAAATAGAATCATAAACCATCTACTTTATTCTACACAAAATCAAATAACATAATGTTCAAAGTAAAACATAGAACATAAAAAGACTCTCACTAAACTAAAGTATCCTCAAGAATAACACCCATATGAACAGTATGCTCATGAAAAACCTTAGGTATCAAGCCCTTAATTAATGGACCATCTAACATAAAACCTGTCCCTGTATGTTCTATAAAAATTTGTCTATCATGAACTATTTCCTTAACAACTAGAAACTTGATGTCGATAAACTTCAACTTCATCAACCATATGCAGTAACTAGTGATCAATGCCATCAACCATATGCAAACTAGTGACAAAGTTCTGCAGCCATATCCCGTGGTTAGACGCCTCATAACAAGTTATGAACTTCACTGCCATGGTCGAAGAAGGTATAAGAGTCTGTTTAGTAGACTTCCATAAGATAGCTCCTCCAGCCAACACATAGAAGTAGCCTGATGTGGAGCGCATGTTATTTTGACATCCCGCAAAATAGAAGTCAGAGTACCCGATGATCTCTAAACTGTCAGATCTCCAATAAGTGAGCATATAATCTTTTGTTCTCTTCAAATAACGCATTACGTGTTTGACCACTTTCCAATGGTGTATACCAGGATTGCCCAAATATCTTCCTAAAATTCCTATTATAAATGTTATGTCAAGACGAGTACAAACTTGAGCATACATTAGATTCTCTACCGTTGATGTATAGGGAATCTTCTACATCTCTTTCATTTCAAGATCATTATTGGAGCACTATTTGAGACTAAACTTGTCTCCTTTAGCAATGGGTGTGTCTCCTGGTTTACTTCTTTCATGCTAAATCTATTTAAGACTTTATCGATATAGCTTTCTTGTGACAACCTAAGGATACCTCGAGAGTGATCTTTTAGTATCTAAATACCCAATACAAAAGAGGCTTCCCTAAGATCTTCCATCTCAAAATTCTTTGTTAAAAATTTCTTGGTTTCATGCAATAAGTCTATATCGTTGCTAGCAAGCAGAATATCATCGACATATAATACCAGGAATATGTATTTACTCGCACTGAACTTGTGATATACATAGTCATTAACAACATTTGCCTTAAAACTACATGAGGTAATGACTTGATGGAACTTGTGATACCATAGACGGGAAGCCTGTTTGAGACCATAGATGGATTTCTTTAGCTTGCATACCATAGACTTTGGGTCACCCGACACAAAGTTTTCTGGTTATGCTATGTAAATCGTTTCGTCAATGTTTCTATTTAGAAATGCAGTCTTGACATCCATCTGATGTAACTCCAAATCAAAATGAGCTACTAGTGTCATTATTGTCCAAAAGGAGTCTTTCGAGGATACCAGAGAGAAAGTCTTTTTGTAGTCAATGCCTTCCTTTTGAGAGAAGTCTTTAGTAACAAAACGAGCTTTATATCTCTCGACATTGCCCTTTGAATCCATCTTGGTCTTAAATATCCATTTACAACAAATGAGTTTCTCACCTTCAGGTAATTCGACGAGATCCCAAACGTCATTGTCCTTCATAGACTTCATCTCATCCTTTATGGCATCAATCCACTTTTGAGAGTTAGAACTGCGCATAGCTTGACAAAAGTTGATTAGATCATCCGCTGTTAAACCAATATCATCCTTATGTTCTTGGAGAAAGATGATGTAATCATTTGATATCGCGTTTCTCCTCTCTCTAATGGATCTTCTTAATGGCACTTCTTGAAGTTGTTGAGTTTGTTTTATAGGTGATGCTTGAGGAAGAACCTCATCAATGTTGCCTTGTTCTGGAACAATGTTAGGAATAATAGCCTGAACATTATTGTCTAATATCAGAATTGTTTCTTAAACAGTGATAGGTATGATGTGTGGATAAAATACACACATCTTGTGCTTGATTTGAGGTAGATTTATGTGTGTTTTGATTGATTTATGTTGGAATTTATGCCACATTTATTTTGTTTATACTTGGTATCTCATGATTAGTCATTCTCTATGTTTTTAGATCCAAAAGAGATGTTTTGACATGATTTTATGAAGCTTTGGATGGATTCATTGTAATGGAGTTGAGCTCGGAATTTATATGGCTAAGATTAGCAGAGTTTTTGACCTTTGCGCGATAAAATAAGCATAACTTGAGTTACAAAGGTCGAAACGAGGTGATCTTGGTATCATTGGAAAGCTAAGTAAAATATCTACAACTTTAATGAAGATCGCTTTTTTTAAAAAAAATGACATTTTGAGAACTTAAGAGTTAGACACGGTTGTGGCTAACTTGGAAAACGCTTCTATCAAGCTCACACGGCTTTGTCTAACTTCAATGAAGCTTTTGTGTGGGAGACACGGTTGTGTCTCCCTCAAACATGCAAATTACGCTATTTTTTAAGCTCACACGACCATGTTGAGCTTAGACACGGCCGTGTGACCGTTCCTGACGTAAAAACAAAAAGGAAATTTTGCCCCCAAATCATTATAAATTGGGCAAAAACACTAAACTTAAGGAGACTTTTGGCTAAAGACTACAAGAAACTTTGAGAGGCACAAGAATTTGAGGCTAGGGTTTAGAAGACAAGAGGAAGAGTATTGAAGTTCAACCATTGAAGACATCTTCTCTATCTTCATCTTCTCCATATTCTCTTTTATTTTGGAATCATGGTTGTTTCTTTACCTTTTGTTCTTATTTGTGCTTCAATTGCCATGAGTGGCTAAACCCCTTTTTCTATAAATGAGATAAAATTCTATATTTCTCTATGTTGAATTGTTAATTTGATTCTATGTTAATGAAAATTATTATTCTTGATTCATTCTTAGTGTGCTTAATGCTTGTGTTATGTTGCCGACCATATTAACATGATCTTAGGCTTTAGGTGAAGGATCGAACAATGAAATCTAATCTCTTGATAATCTAAGAATTGAACTTAGGAGTTGAGACCTAGACATAAACTTAAATCCTTCGAGGGTTAAACAATTGTCATGAATCTTAATGGGTTAGAACTTAGATTAATTGCCATGAGAATATGATTGATGAAGTTTTAGCACGTTTTTAGTGCCAAGAAATTGGGCTTTAAATAATTTAAGACAAATCGCCTTCAAGAACATAATTGAACATTAACAAAGATAGAATTACAATTTAGCATAAGAGGTACTGTAGTGGATTCTCGTGGTAGCGATCTTTATTTTACTACTTGTACGATCCGTGCGCTTGTGAAAAATCAACAACAAGGTACAAGGACTTGATCACTATCAATAATGGGTTCTTCTTCAAAGACAACATTCTTATATTTCCTTCCCCCTCAAAGTCCACTTCCTCAAGGAATCTTGCATTTCCTGTTTCATAAAAGAATCTTGATGTGGGATTGTAAAACTTATACCCCCGAGAGCGTTAAGCATAACCAACGAAATAACAATTAACTGTTCTTGAGTCCAGTTTTCTTTCATATTGCCTATAAGGTCGTGCCTCAGCTGGACAACCCCAAATGTGCAAGTGCCTTATGCTAGGCCTTTTGCCAGTCCAAATCTCATAAGAGGTTTTGATTACTGTTTTACTTGGAACCTTATTAAGGATATAAAATGTGGTCTTTAAGGCTTCTCCCCAAAGTGACTATGGCAAGGAAGAATGACTAATCATACTTCTTACTATGTCCTAAAGAGTTCGATTTCGTCGTTCTGTAACACTATTCATGCTAGGTTTGCCCGACATGATGTATTGTGGGACAATTCCACACTCATAGAGGAAAAGTGCAAAGGGTCCTAGACGTTGCTCTCCTGATCTATCATATCTGCTATAGTATTCATTACCACGATCAGATTTGATAGCCTTAATTTTCTTTCCAAGTTGAAGTTCAACTTCAGCCTTGAAAGACTTGAAAACGTCTAGGGATTGAGACTTCTCATATATTAAATATAGGAAACCATACCTAGAGTAATCGTCTATGAACGTAATAAAGTATTATTATCCATTCCAAAAAGGCATAGGGAAAGGACCACAAATATCCGTATGAATTAGTTCTAAGACATCCTTAGCTCTTTCGGCACCTAATTTCTTTATATTTGTTCGTTTTCCCCTGATACACTCAATACATACTTGAAAGTTTGGCAGATCTAAGGGTTTAAGAATTTCATCCGATACAAGCCTCTGAATTCTCTGTTTAGAGATATGTTCTAAACGCTTTTGCCATAAGATGACTGAATTCTTATTTAATTTTTGCTTTGTACCTTTTGAACTTGTTTGCAATATTTCATTATAGGAACCGACAATGTCAAGTATATATAGATTATCAATCAAAGAACCAAAACCAACAACACATGAATCTTGATAGAGACTAACTTTATTATTTTCAAATGAACAAGAAAAACCTGATTTGTCCAAACTAGAAATAGAAATTAAATTCCGTCTAAATGACAGTGCAACAAATGTCTCAAACAAATCCAAATGAAATCTAGTTTTCAATTGTAATCTAAAAGTTCTTATAGCTTCTATTGCAACTTTATTGTCATTGCCCATAAAGATGAATCTTTCGTCATCACTTGGCAGTCGGCTCCACAGGCAACCCTGTATAGACATACTTATGTGAGTAGTAGCACCAGAATCTACCCACCAAGTATCCTTAGGTACAGAAGCTAAATTAATTTCACAACAAACTAAAGTGAGAAGTTTACCTTTCTTTACACACTAGGCGGTGTACTTAGGACACTCTTTCTTCATATGTCTTGACTTCTTGCAGAAGTAGCAAGTAAATTCCTCATCTAGCTTCTTTTGTTTCTTTTGATGAGAAGAATCTTCCATAGTATCCTTAGCTCTCTTCTTCTTCTTGTTCTGAGAGGTTGAAGCTAAGTGAGCACTTTCTGTCTTATCTCTCTGCAACATCTCTTCTTCTTGCACACAGTAAGATATAAGAACATTGAGGGAACATTTATCCTTCTGAGTGTTATAACTCACATTGACTTGCCCAAAGTGTGCAGGAAAAGAGATCAAAACCAAGTACACAAGCAAGTCCTCAGACAACTTTAACTTGAATGACTTAAGCTTTGATGCAAGATTAGACAATTTCATAATGTACTCTCTTATATTCCATTTGCCCTTATATTTCATCGAGACGAGTTTGGCCAAAAGGTTACTCGTCTCCGACTTTTCATTCTTGGAAAATATTGCTTAATTTCTTCAATGAACTTCTTGGCATTCTTGCTCTTAGCAATAGAGCCTCGAAATGATTTCGGAATGGAGCACTTCATGATCATCAAGCACATTCAATTAAAGCGATCTCACTTCTCAATTTAAACCTCATTAGGGTTTTTCCAGAGTAGGTGTGGGTCGCTCCGTCCTAAGTGTCAGATCTAAATCCATACTGCCGAGAATTATCTTCACGCCTTCTTTCCAAGCTTTGAAATTTGTCTCATTTAGCATTGGGATGGTATTGACTTAAGCAGAAACATTTACAGCACTAGCAACTGAAATTGGATAGAGAACAAAATAAACAAACATATTCATATAAATAAGCATGTCAATAAAAATAAGACATGAACAATTATTCAAAATTGAGAATCCATCACAAGATACCTAGCACAACATTAATTCTTAGTCTTTGAACAGAGAAATTAACTGTAAGTGGTACTCTCAATACAAAGATTAAATATTGACGATAAGTTCTATCAAACAACAACCTTTCTTTGAACAGACTATTGTTCACATGAAAAATAAAAACTTTATAATTGTTACATATTCACCACCATAGACATGTCATTATTTGGCTAAACTGTGTCTTCCTTTGGACTGAGCATAGTTCGCATAAATAACTTTACGTAAATATCCATGTAATTTTAATCAAATTAATTTACACAACATGGGTTATTTTGGCAACTTGTTATTTTAATTAACTTAATTTAAAATACTAGACCAACCAATAATTATTTTTATCAGTACAGGTCACGACCGTATTACTTAACACGGCCTGACTGTGTTCCATTCTATTAAGATTACCAGATTCAGTCTTGACGTATTACGACTGTGGACCCCAACACGGGTAGATTGTGTAGCTTACTGGAAAATTTTTACTTTTCGCAAAAGAAAACACAGGTTTCGTGCAGATTATATGCCAACACATATTCTTGTGCAGTGAAAAAAGTAAAAGCCTTAAATTTCATAATTAGGGTTCATAAAAAATTGGGAGAAACAACATTATAGGAAGATAAAAAAAATACCCTAACTATGCTCCAAAAAAACCACAAATCCTAATAATCTAACAATGATGACTGCTCTGATATCACTTGTTAGAAATTGATTCTTTAATTCTTTAAAACAAGATCTAGATGCATACACCCTAGAACTAAACACCATAAGGCCTAGGATTTATATCATGCCAAATTATCAAGGATTGTTGAATTTTCTTAAATACCTGGATCCATAGCTATTAATTACCAACTGTTGCGGAAACTTTGCAGCAATCAGTCATGAACAAGGGGATGGTTTATGATCTTCCTCAACCAAAATGCCTTAGCTCCTCAATGGGTCTGTCATCTCTCTTCCAGATGGGTAGAAGGGAAATAGTGTTATGATTTTGGTATATTGGAGACCATAACTGTTTCTGACGTATATTAACCAATTAGGGTTCCCATAATTCCCTAATGGGCCAATATGGTATCTACTCATTAGACCCACATCAAGTTGTGAAGTCTACTGGCTCACTAAATTAGATCACTTAATAACAAGCCAAATAAATTAAATAGCTAATATAATTGTCAATTGAATATGATGCTCAACATTAATTAGGAAACGTAAATTTTCTAACAACAACTAAATGTTTTGTTGCATGATGCACCTTATTTATTAACCCATAATCCCATGTCATTCTGGGTTTCTCTCCTCTTTTTTTTTTTTTTTTACAGGTTAGTCCTTTAGGACTTTAATTTTATTATAATTATTTACATTTTAGTCTATCCTCTTCTTCCCCAAATCCATGGCCATGGTCTTTGCTTCTCTGAATTTCTTTTGGCGGTAAGCAATACAAGTGGACCAAAACTAAGATCCACCTTAAAATTCGCTTTATAGTTCATATTAGCTTGTCTCTGAATCTCCAACTTCTTTGCTCATATTACTATAGTCAAAACCATGACATTTCATTGCCTAGACAAAAGAATCTCACATTATTCTTGATGTACTCAAAACTTATGAACTTACAAGTAACAATAACCATATACCTTCCAAATCAATAGAAAATATACATAGCTTGATTCAACTGATCAAGTAGAAAAATCTAAACACCCTAATATAAATTTGAGCTAAAATCAAGTGTAAATCTAAACCTTATATGCGACCCACAATAACCGGTCATCACTAGAAACGACACCACCTAACTTTCGCCACACCTGGACTTGAATTAGAACCGTTCCCAATGATCAAACATGTAGGTCACTGCCACCATGACCAAACAATTCAGACCCGTTTCGTTCTCTACTATCGCCAAGCCCATCACCACCACCAGAAAACAAAGCTATGGAGCTATGGGAGATTTCATCACAACCATGGAAAGTTTAATATAAAAGATTAATGAACAGAATAAGGAGAGAGAAAATCAAGAAGAAAAAAAAAAGAATCACATTGCGATTAAACAAAATTAGTTAAGTAACTTGTCGTTACTTAATTAAAGTCAGTAATATATTTTTACATATAAATTAATGATTGAGATCAAAATTATATTCACTCTCTCTAAGAGGGTGTATAATAAAAGTGGCTTGATATTCATTAGTTTGAAAAAAAAATCATTTTGTTTTTAATTTTTTTTTGGTAAAATTTTAATTATAGATTATTTTAAATATAAAATAAGTTAACTTAAATATATAATATAATAAATATTTTTTAAAGCCACTTTCCTTCACCATCAGACAACGAGCTGTTGGACGGTTGGGCCCAGTTTTTAACTAATGATGATGATGAAGTGCGAGATATAAAAAATTCCGACGATCTTATGAAAAAACAAAAATATCCCGTGATCTGCGTTATTTCTGCACGAATTTAATAGCCACGTGATTTCTTTTGTTAATAAAGTAAAGTTAGTTGTGGAATTTATAATGCCATGCACTTCCCGCCGTCTGGCCAATACAGAGTGGTACATATAATAATCACCATAATACAATTTTGGGAGTTTTATAACATGCCTAAGGGTAAAAAGGAATAAATTTTATTAAATTTCTTTTTTGAATATATGAATGTGTTTGGTTTACATATAAAAAATAAAAAATCTCATGGAGATAAATTTTCATGGAATTAAGAAATTCTCATATAACTCACTAATATGAGAAAATCATGTTATAAAAAAGGCACAAAAAATAATTATAATTATAATATAATCTATAATTATTTACGTAAAATCTATTAATTTTACTTTTGTTTATTTCTCTTATAACATGATATTCTCTTGTTACAAATGTGACATAAGAAGATTTTGATGTATTTTTCTTCTCTTTTAGTAGTAAATATTACTCCACTCTTAATTAGATTGAGTAGAATTTTCTCTATCACTCTTTCTCTTCTTTGGAACTTCTCACACTCTCTCTCTATTAGAGTCAATTTTTGTAATAATGAAGTTAGTTAGAAAACTGTTAACAAACCAAATTAGTTAAGTATCAATTAGTTGTTAGAGTTGTTGTTAGAATAGTTAGCTGTTGAGCTTGCTGTTAGAATGGCTTAGCTTCTGATTCTTATGTATAAATTGATCTCATCATATGTGTATTGATTATGATCAATGTATCAAACTTAGTGTTTTTTCATCAATTCTCTCTGCATATTTTCTCTTGCTTTCTCTTACTTTCTATCTCGCTTATCTTTCTTTTCTTTCTTATGGTTACTGCACAATTCTCAACATGGTATCTAGAGCTAATGATCCTGAGGATTCTTGTAATGATTCTACAATCTTAATAGCCAGATCTCCAGTTTCTTTCAATCACTCAATCACGATCAAGTTAGATGATAAGAATCATCAACTATGGAAGCAGCAGATTCTTGCTGCAATCAAATGACATAATCTTCAACAATACATCGAAAGTGCTGAATCAGTTCCACCAAAGTTCCGGTCTCTTGAAGATGCAGTATTGCAAAATATTTCTTTTGAGTATTTGATCTTGGAGCAACAAGATCAGTTGCTTCTTTCATTGCTTCTATCTTCTCTCTCTGAAGGTGTGCTTACACGTGTTGTAGGCTGTGAGTTTTCTTGGCAGGTTTGGAATCAAATTGAATCTCATTTCACTTCTTAAAACAGAGCACAAATTCATCAATTCAAGACTGAGCTTCGCACAAGCAAGAAAGGTTCTCGCACAATCAGTGAGTACTTACTTCGTATCAAGGCTCTTATTGATTCGTTAGTGTCTATTGGTCGTCCTATCAGTGCACAAGAACATGTTGAAATTATCTTGGAAGGTCTACCTGATGAGTATGATATGTTTGTAACTCTAGTAAACTCAAGACTGGAACCTTATACGGTTAGTGATATTGAATCACTATTACTGCTTCATGAAACAAGAATTGAGAAGAATGTGGTAGTTGGTAATTCTAATTTGATTTCAGTTAATTTGACTAATGTTACTTCTGCTGATAAATATGTCTCTCAGTTGAACTTGCCTCCATTTAATAGTCAATCACAAGTTCCATATGATAATTCTCAGTTTCTTGGTTTTAAAGTTGATTAATCAATAAACTTCACCAATTTTAGAGGCAATTCTTCAAATCTAAGTGCAAGGTTTGGTGGAAGATTTTGAGGCAGAAGTGGTCGTGGTAGAGGTAGATAAACCCTATCTTGTCAATTGTGTCATAAGTCTGGTCATACTTCATTAACTTGTTGGCACAGATTTGATCCACACTTTCAGCCTCTATCACCCTTATTTTTTGTCTCAGCTACCCCACCAATTCTGATTTCACTTCCTTCTACTACTCAGACCTCTAATCCCTCTCTCATAACCAGTTCCCCATTTCCTTCTAATCTCAATTCTATTCCTTTAAGTCCTGCAGTATCACAAAGGTTTTCTATTTCTATCAATATTGACACTGCATTACTGTTCTTATTGATACTACAGTACATGTTCTTGTTGCATCTGATAATTCAGTGCCTATTGTCATACCATCTCTTACCTCACTTATTACTTCTAGTCCTCCTAGTTCTAATCCTATTTTCAATTCTGCTCCTGCTTTACCATCTCTTTCTAATTTGAACTCACATCCAATGACTACCTAATCTAAAATTGGTATCTTTAAACCAAAAGTTTATCTCACTCATACCATTCCTACCTCTACTGAGGAAGCTTTTCAATCATCCAACTGGGCTGAGGCTATGAATGTTGAGTATAATGCCTTAATTGTAAATAATACATGGCATTTGGTACCACTTTCTCCTAACAGAAAGCTAATAGGCTACAAGTGGGTGTTCAGAGTTAAAGAAAATCATGATGGCTCCATTCACAAATACAAAGAAAGACTTGTGGCTAAGGGTTTTCTTCAGGAATATGGTTTTGATTACATAGAAACTTTCTCCCAATGGTCAAGCCAACCACAATTCGAGTCATTTTAACTTTAGCTCTGCTACATAATTGGTCTCTCAAACAACTAGATGTCAACAATGCCTTCCTTAATGGACAACTCTATGAAGAAGTGTTGATGACTCAGCCACCAGGTTTCATTTCATCAGACAACTCCTTAGTGTGTAAGTTAGACAAAGCTCTTTATGGTCTCAAACAAGCTCCAAGAGCTTGGTTTAAAAAACTTGCACAATCTTTACATCAATTTGGTTTTGTCTCAAGCAAATGTGATCTATCATTGTTCATAAGGAAGACTACTAATAGTTGTACCTATATCTTAGTCTATGTGGATGATTTTATTCTCACAGGGACATCTTCTGATTTTATCTCTCAGCTAGTCATCAGCCTAAATGATAAGTTTGCTCTAAAGGATCTTGGTTCTCTTCATTATTTCTTGGGAGTTAAAGTTCATTCTCTAAAAGATGGCAGCCTTAATCTAAGTCAGTCCAAATATATTAAAGATCTTCTAGTTCGAGCAAAAATGATTAAATTCAAAGAGGTTTCTACTCCAATGACTTCTGGTACAAAACTTTCTAAACATGGTTCTAATTTGTTTTCAGATCCAACATTATATAGATCAATTGTTGGTGCACTTTAGTACACAACAATTACCAGACCAGAGTTGTCTTATTCGGTTAATAAAGCATGCCAATTCATGCATCAACCACTAGACAACCATTGGAAATCAGTGAAACAGATACTCAGGTATCTCAATGGTACTTTGAGCCATGGTCTTCATCTACAAAAACCAACACACCTAGCTTTACAAGGATCTGTGATGCTGACTGGGGTAGTGATCTAAATGATAGAAGATCCACATTTGGTGCTTTTGTATTTTTTTGGAGAAAATTTGGTGTCATGGTGGTCCAAGAAACAACAAGTGGTGGCTTAATCCAACACTGAAGCTGAATATAAAAGTTTTGAGTGTACTATGATAGAATTGATTTGGCTTCAATCTCTTCTCACAGAATTGCAGATCAAGGTGAACAAACCGATCATCTATTGTCACAACATGAGCATTGTTCTTTTATCTCACAATCTCATACTTCATAATTGAACAAAGCATATAGAGCTCGATTTATTTTTTGTGAGAGATAAAGTTATGCAAAAAGAGGTGTTCATTCAGCATATTTCATCTAGAGATCAACCTGCTGATGCACTTACAAAGCTTTTGGCTTCTGCAAAGTTTCTTCATTTCAGAGACAAATTAACTGTCATTGATTTGCCTCATGAGAGGGCTCATATTGAGGGAGTATATTAGAATCAGTTTTTGTAATAACTAAGTTAGCTAGAAATCAGTTTTGTAATAACGAAGTTAGTTAGAAAACTGTTAACTAACCAAATTAGTTATGTATCAGTTATTTGTTAGAGTTGTTATTAGAATGGTTAGTTGTTGAGCTTGCTATTAGAATAGCTTAGCTTCTGATTCTTATGTATAAATTGATCTCATCATATGTGTATTGATTATGATCAATGTATCAAACTCAGTGCTTTTTCATTAATTCTCTCTGCACATTTTCTCTTGTTTTCTCTTACTTTCTGTCTCACTTTCCTTTCTTTTCTTTCTTATGGTTATTGCACAATTCTCAACATGGTATCTAGAGCTAATGGTCCTGAGGATTCTTATAATGATTCTACAATCTCAACAACCAGATCTTCAGTTTCTTTCAATCATGAATCTTGTGAATCCAATGTTAGACCCTACAAGTTCTTATTTTCTACATCCTAATGAAAGGCATGCAATCTTGTTGGTTTCTTCACCTCTTATTGGCAACAATTACCATTCTTGGTCCAGGCAGATGCGAATGACACTGCAAGCAAAGAATAAAGTTAGTTTTGTTGATGGATCAATTCTAATACCTGCAGCAGAAGATCCATTATTCTTAGTTTGGGAACGATGCAATACAATGGTAATATCCTGACTTACTCGGTCTCTTTCTCAAGATATTGCAAATAATGTCATGTGGATGAATAATGCACCTGAGGTTTAGTTAGACCTCAAAAGGAATTATATGCAATCAAACAAGGAGAATTTTCTGTTAGTCAATACTATACTCAGTTAAAATCTTTGAGAGAGGAATTGGAGAATTTTAGGCCAATTCCAAGTTATAAGTGTTTACAACCATGCAGTTGTGATTTAATTGTTATTATCATATCTTACAGACAGCAACATCAAATTATGAGATTTTTGAACGGTTTAAATGATCAATTTTCAGCAGTTAGATCTCAAATTCTAATGATGGAACCATTGTCATCTATTAGCAAAGTTTTCTCTCTTGTGGTTCAGCAAGAAAGATAGTTCAGTAGTGAATTCCATGAGGAACCCGTAGCCCTTGCAGTAGCTGTCAGAAATTCAGGATTTCAAAAGTTTGTTAAGAAACATGGATTTAACAAAGGCAATGGTATAGGGAAAATTTGTATACATTGTAGTAAAAATGGTCACACCATAGATGTTTGTTATGAGAAACATGGTTTCCCACCAGGACATCCAAGAAATAAGTTTCGAAGTGCAAGTCACACATTGAATAACTAGAAGAAGAACATGCTGAGGTTATCTGTGATAAAGCTGAATCAATAGAAGACCATCATCCAGGCTTTACCTCAGAATAATTCCAGACACTTATGAGCCTTTTCCAGAAGTCACATTTAGTAAATCATGTTACTACTCATATTGAGTCAAAGCGTGACCAATCTTCTGAACCACTCTCACGTGATCATTATATCTTTTCTTAACATTCAAAATTCATTCCTTGGATAATAGATACAAGTGCAACAGATCACATCTGTTGCACACTGAATCAGTATGCCTCTTATAATGAAATTCCACCCATTACTGTAAAGCTACAAAATGGCAATCAAGTCTTTGCAAACATTTCTGGTAAAGTCTAATTTCCAGATAAGCTTGTCCTTACCAATGTCCTTTACTTACCTCAGTTTACCTTCAATTTAATCTCAGTTACCAAATTAACTAATTTTGTAAATTGTGTCTTAACCTTTTCTTCCATTGAATGTGTCATACAAGAACATGATTCCTTGAAAAAGATTGGATCAACTGAAGTTGTAAAAGGGTTGTATGTGATGCAATCTCATTGTAGAAATGTTTTTGTACAAAATCATGCTTCTTCATATACTTTTCCATCTCACAAATCAGATTTGTGGCATTATAGATTGGGACATCCTTTTAATGCTACATTGGATTCTTTGCATACTCAATTTCCTTTTATCACTTGTAATCATAATTCTATTTGTGATATGCGTCATATGACTAAAATGAAGCATTTGCCTTATCCTATTAGTGTAACTAAATCTGACAATGCTTTGGATATGTTGCACATGGATATATGGGGTCCTTTTTCAATTTCATCTGTACATAGTTATAAGTATTTCTTAACTGTGGTAGATGATTTTTCTAGACATACTTGAAATTTTTTTTTATGAAATTAAAATCTAAAACAACATCTCATATTAAGCCCTTTGTAGCTCTAATTGAAACTGAATTTGAGCAAAAAGTCGAGATCATTAGGTATGATAATAGTCTAGAATTTGCCCTCTCTCAGTTTTACTCAAAAAAAGGAATTTTACATCAAAAGTCTTATGTAGAGTCTTCACAACAGAATGACATTATTGAACGCAAGCATCAACACATTTTGAATGTGGCAAGATCTCTAATATTCTAATCAAACCTTCATAAGCCTTTTTGGTCCTTTGCTATTGCACATGATGTTTTTCTTACTAATAGACTTCTATTTACTGTTCTTAACAATAGTAGCCCATCTAATTTACTCTATAATCAAATTCCTATTTTGGAAGTTCTCAAAATATTTGGTTCTCTTTGTTTTGCCACTACTTTGATTGATCACAGGAAGAAATTTGATCAGAGTTCAAAAATGTATTTTTTTTTTGGGATATAGGTGTTTGTCCTAAAAGGATAGAAAAACTTGTTGTCCTTTTTTAAGGCCGTAAATGCACTGATAACAATGTATTTTATGCATTTTATAATCCTCTTACTAGGCTTTTTAAGGTTCAATTTAGCTTAATTAAGTTGATTTTGTCATATTTTATGAAATTAAGCTTAATTGGATCATTGAAGAAATTATTGCTTAAATTATTATTAATTTGGATGATTGCATTCTTAAAAAAAGTGGCCACAACTTGAGTTGTAATTATCTGATTAATGTGATTTTGGTCTTATTAGAAAGTTTAGATAAATCTTTAATAACTATTCACTTGATAGTAAGAGCCACATTTATAGCAATATATTTTATTCATTGTATAATCTTCTTACTTGGCTTTTTCAGCAAACTGGCTATAATTTGAGTTACAAATATCCGATGGATGTGATTTTGGTCTTGTTTTTAAGCTAAGATAAATTACTACAACTTTCATGAGGCCTTAAGACCAGAAACACATGTTTGGATACTCAAATTGGAGTTGAAGCAAAATCTAGTGTTTTGAACCTGACAGCTTGACCTTTATGCACTCATTAGGCTATATCTCGGGCTATTGGAGTTCAATAATTCTGAAATTTTGACAGTGGAAGGTTAAGACCCATATCTAGAACTTTTATGAAGAACACAAAAGCTAGTTCAGATTCCTTGAAGGTGATATTGGGCTTAGAAGTCAGAACAGAGGTGTTGACATTGGGCCTGACCCATGAGCAGTAATTGGGCCATATCGTGGGCTGTGGTTATTGGATTTGTCTAAACTTTGTGTCTCTGGAAAGCTGAGACAATGTGCTAGAACTTTTATGAAGACCACTTGACTTAAAAATGACGCATGCCATGAGTTCAGAAGGGAAACATTTTGGAGACAAGAATCCACCCACCATTCATCTCTTTTAGCATTTTGTTCTCATCATCCATCATCTCTTTTGGCTATTTGTACTCTTCTAATTCTATAAAAAGAGGCAATGACTGATCATTTGAGGGTGTTAGCTTAGTGTTAGTCTAGATTTTACTTTCATGTTTGTATGTTAATTGTTTCCTTTATTGTAATTTTCTCTTGTTCTTAATTGAAGTTATATTCATCTTTTTCTCCTTCTCTCTTTCTTTCTTCTTGTCTATGAGTAACTAAATATTCATCTTGCTTAGGTGAAAAAAGTGAAGCTCTTGGTAATAAGTTAAGGTTAGATTAATTTCTTTCTTGTGCTTTAAATGATATATTTTTATGTGATCTTTATATGAGTTGTATGTTGTTTCCAATTAATTTAGAAACTCTTCTTGTATAATGAATATCTTGATCCATTGTAGACAATAAGATTGGCACAGTGGATGCTTTTGACGATTTACAAGTATTGGTAGATACTTATTGGAACCATTATATGATTACATGATAGAACTTTGAATGTTAAATCTTCCGATTGGAATCTTCATTATGCATGATTTCAATTGAGTTATAAAACGAAATAATCTTGTTTTTAATTTTTTACCAAGAGTGGATCTCCTAACCCAAGTAAATCTTTTTCATCTGTGAACAACTTATTTTATTTTTAGTAGTGTGACAAATATTCTCCGTACCTCAAATAATTTTCTCTTCATCAATTCCCTGTGGATCGACCTCGGACTCCCGAGAATTTACTACTTGAAACAACCTGCACTTGGGTTTGAAACTCGTATAATTATATCCCATCAAGTTTTTGGCGCATTCAAGCCGTGACTTGATTTGAAGTTCTAATATATTGAGGTTCTCTTTTTGTAAGTAAACTTCATTATCGGTATATTCTTCCTTTACTCTTTTCATTTTTATTTATCTATTTACTAATTTACTAACTAACTTACTAACTAACTTATTAACTAACTTTTATATTTAAGTTATTTATTTACGTTTTTTATTTTTTTTTTATTTTTGTTTTTATTTTTTATTTTATTTTATTTTTATTTACGCTTTACGCTTTATTATTATTATTATTATTATTATTATTATTATTATTATTATTATTTACGCTTTCTCGCTTACTAACTATCTAACTTTTAAATTAAATGTCATTTATTTTCTCGCAATCTAACTTTTAAATTGTCATTTATTTTCCTCATCTAACTTTTAAATTCTGTCATTTATTTTTTAATCTAACTTTTAAATCCTGTCATTTATTTTTCCTCAATCTAACTTAATGAAATAATTTTTCTTCTTCTCTTCTCTTTCGCCGGCTCTGTGGGGCTCTCCCACTCTACGATTTTCATATTTTAAATTTACTTTTTGCACTTTATTTTCTGTATTTTATTTTCCACATTTTTTTGTATTTTATTTTCTCGTATATTATTAACTCTCTAACTATCTAATTTTTATTTTATTTTATCAGTTATTTAACTTTTTAATTGTTAATTTTATATATATATATATATATATATATATATATATATATATATATATATATATATATATATATATATATATATTTGTGGTTGGTTTATACCACATCCTTCTTAATATTTAACGGCCGATTTATATTGCCTACTTGTACATTATTTTTATTTTATGTCATTTATTTATGCTTAACTAGTATCGCAACTCAAATTCTGGTCGTTTGGTTAAAATTAATCCAAGTAACTTATATATTGATTTATTTGAATCACAATCACACACAATTAACACAATGGCTGAATTTGAAGATGCACATGTTGAACATGATAATCAAACACAACGAGTTGAAAATGAAAGTATACATGATGAACAAGGAAATCAACCATTGCGAACTATGCGTGCATATTTGCAACCACCTCGAAATTCTAGTCCATCATGTTTTATCTTTCTATTTACTGCTAATAATTTTAGATTTAAGCCGGGTATGATTTCTTTACTTCCTAATTTTCATGGTTTAGAAAATGAAAGCCCATATTTACATCTAAAAGAATTTGAAGAAGTTTGTGTTGCTTTCAATGATCAAAATTGCACTGAAAAGATTGTTAAGCTTAAATTGTTTCCTTTTTCTTTGAAAGATAAAGCAAAAACTTGGCTTAACGCTTTGAAACCAAGATCAATTGGCATATGGCAAGAAATGCAAAGTGAGTTTCTAAAGAAATTTTTTCCAACACATAAAACCAATGCTTTGAAAAGACAAATCCAAAATTTTTTCCAAAATTCAAATGAAGTGTATTTTCAAAGTTGGGAACGTTTTAAAGATTTGTTAAATTCTTGCTCACATCATGGTTTTGAAAAATGGCAGACTATAAGCTTCTTTTATGAAGGTTTAACACCTGAAACTAAACAATTTGTGGAAATGATGTGTAATGGCGAGTTTCTTGATAAAGAACTCGAAGAAGCTTTAGATTATTTAAACCATTTGGCTGAAAATTCTCAATCTTGACATGGTACTAATCTTTCTGAAAATTCAATTAGATATAACCTTGCAAATGCAGAAAAAGAAAAATACCATCTTAGTCAAGAAGAAGATCTAAATGCAAAGTATGCTAGTTTGGTTAGAAAGGTTGAATCCATGGAATTAGGCAAAGTAAAAGAAGTCAAATATGTTCAAAATGAAGAAATTTGTAGCATTTATGATGAATTAGGACACTCGACAAATGAATGTCCTAATATTCCTGTTTTTAAAGAAGTTGTGCATGAGCAAGTAAATGCAATGAACAATTTTAAAAAGCCATTCACCTCTTCTTTTTCAAATTCTTACAATCCAGGATGGAGAAATCACCCGAACTTCAGTTGGAGGAATAATAATCAAGCATAATTTATGCAACCACCGCCTCCTCAAGAACAACAAGATTCTCAAAATTCTCAAGGATATGCACCTTATGTCCCACCATATAGGAAAAACCTTGAAGGAACATTGAGTGCATTCATAGAAAAGCAAAAAACTATCAATAAACAAAACACTCAAACCATGATTGACAAAAAAGACACTCTTTCCAAACTTACTTCTGCACTCACCATTCACGAGAAAGGAAAATTTTCTTCTCAACCTTAACCGAATCCCAAAGGTCAATATAGTCTAAATGAGGGTAGTTCAGAAAACCAACAAATAAATCAAGTCAATTCTGTGATAACTCTTACGAGTGGGAAAGTTGTTGAAAAAGAAATTTCTGAACCTTGTGAGAAAGATGGTGAATCAATTCCCCAAGATAAGGAAGAGGTTGATAAGTCATCTGGCCAAAATGAAACCAAACTCTCGTCTCCTCCACTTCCATTTCCTCAAGCTTTAAGCAAACTGAAGAAATTGGGCCACCAAACTGAAATTTTTGAAATTCTTAAACAAGTGAAGGTCAATATTCCGTTGTTAGATACTATCAAACACTTTCCTTCTTATGCCAAATTTTTGAAGGACTTATGCACTGTTAAAAGAAAATTAAATGTGAAAAAGAAAGCCTTTTTGGCCTAGCAGGTAAGTTCCATTATTCAAAGCAATAATGTTTTGAAACATAAAGACCCTGGTTATCCTACGGTTTCATGCATTATTGGAGAACATATAATTGAACAAGCTTTACTTGATCTTGGTGCTAATGTTAATTTGCTTCCATATTCATTTTATCAACAACTCAATCTAGGTGAGTTAAAACCAACTTCTGTAACTCTTCTACTTGCTGATAGATCAATTAAAATTCTAAAAGGAATAATGGAAGATGTGTTGGTATAAGTTGATAAATTCATTTATCCTATAGATTTTATTGTCTTGGAAACTGAACCTATGATTAATTGTTCCAAGTCAATTCCTATTATTTTAGGTCGTCCATTTTTAGCAACATCCAATGCTTTGATAAATTGTAGAAATGGATTGATGAAGTTAACATTTGGAAACATGACACTTAAGCTTAATGTTTTCAATTTATGCAAGCAATCACATGAAGTCAATGATGAAAATGAAGAAGCTGACGGGATTGAGGCCATTGTAGATGATCATCTTATAAAAGGGAGTTCTTCTGACCCATTAGAAATTTGTTTAATTAATTCATTTGATTCAGGTACGCAAGTAGATGGTGATATTTCTGAAATATGTTCTTTGCTTGATTGTACACAAGCAATGGAATATAAAAGATGGAAGCTGAGATTCGAAGAGTTACAACCCATGAATGATAATATTCATGAAGAAGTACCCACACTAGAATTAAAGCCGTTACCTTCTGGGTTGAAGTACACATTTTTGGGAGAAGACCAAAGCTTTTCAGTAGTAATTTCATCAATCCTTACTGAAGAACAAGAAGGTATGTTGATAGAAGTACTTAAAAGGCATAAAAGTATAATTGGATGGACATTAACATATATAAAAGGCATTAATCCATTAATTTGTACACATAGAATACATTTAGAGGATAATGCTAAAACATCACAACAACCTCAAAGAATATTAAATCCACATATGAAAGAGGTAGTTAGGGCTGAAGTTTTTAAATTACTTGATGTTGGAATTATTTACCCTATTTTCGATAGCCAGTGGGTAAGCCCTACACAAGTTGTGCCTAAGAAATCTGAAAAAATAGTGGTTGAAAATGAAAAAGGTGAGTTAATACCTACGCGAGTTTCATCTAGTTGGCGTATGTGTATTGATTTTAGAAAATTGAATACAGCCACTAGGAAAGATCATTTTCCCTTACCATTTCTTGATCAAATTCTAAAAAGAGTAGCAGGACATCCCTACTTTTGTTTCCTTGATGGTTATTCGGGGTATAATCAAATACCAATTGCATTAGAGGATCAAGAAAAGACTACTTTTACGTGCCCCTTTGGCACTTTTGCATATAGACGAATGCCTTTCGATCTTTGTAATGCTCCGGCAACTTTTCAAAGATGCATGCTAAGTATTTTTAGTGACATGATTGGGTATTATTTAGAGGTTTTCATGGATGATCTGACAGTTTTTTAAAATTCTTTTGAAAATTGTCTTGATAATTTGGATAAAGTTCTTAAAAGATGTGAAAAAAAAGATTTGTTTTAAATTAGGAAAAATGTCATTATATGGTTACTTCAGGAATCGTGTTAGGTCATGTGATATCTTCTGTAGGAATTGAAGTTGATAAGGCGAAAGTTGAATTAATTGCTCATTTGTCTTCCCCAAAAACAGTCAGAGAAGTTCGTTCCTTTTTAGGACATGCAGGATTTTATCGAAAATTCATTAAGGACTTTAGTGTCATATCTAGACCATTATGCAATCTTCTGATAAAAGATGCACGATTTGATTGGACTCAAGAATGCCAAAAATCTTTTGAAAAATTAATTGGTCTTCTAACATCGGCTCCTATCATGCAATCCCCTGACTGGTTTTTGTCTTTTAAATTAATGTGTGATGCAAGTGATTTTACTGTTGGCGCTGTGTTAGGCCAAAGAAAGGAAGGTAAGCCTCATGTGATTTGTTACGCAAGTAGAACTTTAAATAGTGCACAAATGAATTACACCACTAATGAAAAAGAACTACTTCCTGTAATTTTTGCATTGGACAAATTTCAAGCTCATTTAATTGGTTCTTCTACTATTGTTTTCACTGATCATGTTGCTGTTAGATATTTAATGTCTAAGCAGGATTCCAAACTTAGGTTGATACGGTGGATTTGTTGCTTCAAGAATTTAACATCACAATAAAAGATAAGAAATGAGCTGAAAATATTGTCGCAGATCATTTGTCCAGACTTACAACAGGCTCATCTTTTGATAGCACGCCTATCAATGATTCTTTTCCTGATGAGTTTTTATTTTCTGTCAATTCTATGCCTTGGTTTGCAAACATAGTCAATTTTCTTGTAACAGGAAAGATGCCGCCTCAATGGTCACATCTAGACAGAAAAAAATTTTTGACTGTGGTGAAAATTTTTTTATTAGGATGACCCATATTTGTTTAAATATTCTCCTGATCAAATCTTTCGGAGATGTGTACCCGACAATGAGGTAGGTAGTGTCATTAAATTTAGTCACTCAGAAGCATGTGGAGGTCATTTTTCTTCAAAGAAAACAGCTGCGAAAATCTTGCAGTGTGGATTTTATTGGCCCACTTTATTTAAAGACAACCATACCTTTTGCAAAAGTTACGAAAATTGTCAAAAATTAGGGTCCATTTCTAAAAGAAATATGATGCCTCTGAACCCTATCCTTGTCATTGAAATTTTTGATTGTTGGGGAATTGATTTCATGGGTCAATTTTCATCCTCATTTGGATATGTGTATATTTTGGTTGCAGTTGATTATGTCTCAAAATGAATTGAGGCGATTCCATGTCGACAAAATGACAATAAAATTGTTCTCAAATTTTTAAAAGAAAATGTCTTAAGTCCATTTGGAATCCCTCGAGCTATCATCAGTGATGGGGGAACACATTTTTGTAATAAACCATTTGAATCTTTAATGAAAAAATATGGTATTACCCATAAAGTTGCTACCGCTTATCACCCTCAGGCAAGTGGACAAGTAGAATTAGCAAATAGGGAAATTAAACAAATTTTAGAAAAAACAGTTAACCTAAATCGTAAAGATTGGTCTTTAAGACTAAACGATGCACTTTGGGCTTACCGTACTGCTTTTAAAACATCTTTAGGCACGTTACCCTATCGGTTAGTCTATGAAAAACCTTGTCACTTGCCTGTAGAACTGGAGCATAAAGCATTTTGGGCCATTAAAGCTTTCAATTTAAATCTTGATGATGCTTGCAAGTTACGTAAATTGCAAATAAATGAACTTGAGGAATTGAGAAATGATGCATATGAAAACTCAAAAATTTATAAAGAAAGAACAAAAGCTTTTCATGACAAATCTATTTTGAGGAAATCTTTTGAAATTGGTCAAAAAGTTCTGCTTTATAATTCTCATCTTCACCTATTCCTTGGAAAATTGAGATCTAGGTGGACTGGTCCTTTTATTGTCAAACATGTATATCCTTATGGGGCCATAGACATTAAGAATCCTAGGAATGGTAATGCGTCTAAGGTCAATGGACAAAGACTTAAACCATTTCTAGAAAATCAAGCTGCTGAGGTAGAATTCATTTCCCTTTCTGATCCTTGTTATGTGAAAAATTTACTCTAATTTTGTAGCTTTATTTTGTTGTGTAGCTCTTTAGCTCCCCGATAAAATGGCGGATGACGGTACTCCGTGACTCTCAAGTCGGGTTGCTTTCTTTCAGTTTTCCAAAATAACTAATTTCTTCTTCTTCAAAATGGATATCATTCTTTCAAACCTGAGAAAATATTTTCCTTCTCTTCCTCAAAATGCTCTAACAAAAATTTACAAGGCTAGATGTGAAAGATTGAGATTGTTAATGCACAAAGGTATACCAGAAGATGTACGTTGGATAATCGAAGCAAAGGTCAAATTAGCAGGTGAGTCTTCAATTTCATTTGACTCATACATGCCAGGTCTTGGTAGAAGTTCATATTCTAAAAGGAGAAGAGCAAAAAGATTACAAGTCTGTCACATATGTGGACGATGAAATTGTAACAAGTGATGTCGTTCTTTGGGGATGGTTTGCAAAAACAGAGAAGATAAAATTTTATTCATTAAGAATGGACTGAGTAAGGAGTCATTAGATGATATCTTATTGACTCTTGATACGCATTCTTGTGGTCTTGTGTATCGTGAACTTCTTAATTTGTGGAATCTCTTCAAGGATGAACAAAAGCAATACAGTCTTGGGAATCTGACTCTAAAAGACCCTGTTTGCCAATTTATAAGAAAATTAGATGTGAAGCTTATCCTCGACTCATAGAAGGCGTTTAAGCCGTTTCTGGACGTGAAACCAGAGGCAGATGTGAGCCATATCCACAACAACATGTACATATTTTCTTCTTCTTCTTCTTCTTCTTCTTCTTCTTCTTCTTCATGTTTAAAAAAAAAAGAAAAAAATAAAAAAAAAAGAAAAAAAAGAAAAATGAAAAAAAAGTATGTATACATCTTGGGTTTGGCTTTGGTAACACACAACGTGAATGGGAAAATGTATGCATCTTGATCCAGCCTTCTTAATTGAAAAACAAAGAAGGTAGATTGTATCCCACATGTGAGGTAGCCAGTCGTATTATGGCCACTTGTCCCTTTTGGGAGCCCTATGTTGTGCTGGTCTTGAATGAGTCTAATACTAGTCAACAATGCATTGGCACAAAGCCGAAAGAGCAGACTACCTGCATCCCAATATCAAGTGAGTATACACCCATCTTTCATCAGGTTTCTAACAACTTAAGAAAAAAAAAGAGGGCGAAACTACGGTTGTACTTGGTCTTTAATTAGATTAGGAGCCCCGGGCGGATGCCCGTCCTATCATAGACTCAGAAGGAGACCTTCACACGCCAGCATGTAAATAAAGTTGGTGTGCCATGCTTTGTAGAGAGCCGTGTGCTACATTCCCAGTTCTTGGAACCAAGGCTCTATAGCGTTGATGGACAGAAAGAAGCATCCCGTCTTTACAATGAACGGAAACTGTTATCTGAGCTATATACTTACTTTAATTAGTAGGTCTCTATGACGAGTTCTGACTGGCTGCGGTCAGGTACCATCTTCTTAGAATACAGGCCTTTAATTAGGTTTGCAGGAAGATAGAGAGCTGTTCTTTCGTAAGCAGGACAGAAAGAATTCAAAGGTTCTTGTTGTCGATTTGGCAATCCTTGTGGAATTCATATGTTGCACTGGTGACACGCAACTCAAATACATGCCACTACTGCGTTCATGACACGCAGTATAAAGATACGCCATAAAAACTGTACATATAGGTATGTCTTCGTTTATTATTTTTTTTTTATCTTTGTATGATTTTGTTGTATTTTGATTTTTGGACAGACGATCCTTTGAGTAGGGTCCTTCAGGAGTTTCTAGACTTCTTTACCCTGATGGTTTTCTTGAAGTTTAAAAAAAAATCAAATAGTAAAAAACAAAAAAAATTAAAAAATAAAAAAGAAAAAAAAAGATTCTGTTTTTTATTTTCAAACTTTTCTGACAACAGCCAACCTACCCATATAGGTGCTATGATTACTTTTTCCCTTCTTTTTCCTATTTAAACACTCCATTCTCTTCATTTTCCTCTAACTCATAATCATTCCAAGGGAAGGTGAAATTATAGGACCTCCTGTTCGTAACATTAAAAATGTTTGTGTTTTTTGTGGGTCAAGTTATGAGAAGGGTTTAGAGTTTGTAAGTGTAGCAAGCGCTCTTGGTTGAACACTTGCTGCAAGGAATATTCATGTTGTATATGGGGGTGGTTGTCGTGGGTTAATGGGGGCTGTATCACTCTCTGCATTTCTAGGAGGCAGTCAGGTTTTAGGTGTCATTCTTAAACCTTTAACTCAAAATAACATTACTGGAAAGACAGTTGGATAAGAAATTCATGTATCATTTATGCATGGCCGAATGAAAACAATGCTTGACAACTCTGATGCATTCATTGCCTCACCAGGTAGTTTTGGTACTTTGGAAGAAATTTTTCAAATTGTCTCTTGGGCCCAACTGAACATCCACCATAAACCCATTGGTTTGTTGAATGTTAATAATTTCTTTGATCTTTTGTTATTTTTTCTTGACAAAGTTGTGGAACAGAAATTTATCACTCCTTCGGCAAGAAAACTTCTTATCTCTGCCTCCACTATTGATGAGCTCATTGATAAATTAGAAGCTTTCGAGTATGAACCTGATAAAGTAATAGCTCAGATAGATTGATCAGCAGGAATGAGCGAGGAAAGCAATAAAAAAAGAAAGCTAGATCTGACACTTCATCTTTAATGGGTTTGATTTTATTTATCGTCATTTGTTTCTGGTTTAAATTTATGTCAGATTTCTCCAGCAGGTAATATCTTCTATCCTTTACTCATCTATATTTTAACATTGCGGACAATGTTGTGATCTGGTTGGGGGGAAGGATAAGGATAGTTAAATAGTTAAAAAAAGGAGGAAAGTATGATATGATTTTCATGAACTTGCTAAACCAATGAATATTGACAGAGTAAGGAGTAATTTTACTCTTGAGATGCATTTTAGTTGAAGAAAGTATGTTTAGTGAGATGACTGTCATAAACCTACAACAAAACTAATTAAGGATGGCAGAGTAAGGAGAAAATTTTGCCCTTAAGGTAATTTTACTCTTGAGACGCATCTTAGTTGAAAGAAAAATGGTTTTAGAAGTAGTAAAAAGCATATCTTGGGTCATAGCATAAATTTTCTTCTTTCTTATAAATCACATGCTTGGATATGAATGTTAAATTGATGGATTGAGAATGATAGAAATATACTTTATGAGATTTTGAGCCTATTGATGAATGGATTGAACATTTGTACCATTCTCTTCTTTCTTGTGTGATTTTCACTTGTGAAATTGTTACTCTAGAACTTGCTTTGATTCTTTTTTAGGCTACATTTTCATATGCATACATAAATATGATTGAAAAATTTTAAAATAGCTACTTTGACTAAATAGCCATCCTTGTATATTTTTCTTTGTGTAACCCCTTTGAACTAATTTGACCAGTTCTTGTTTTTAGTTCATTATGTGCCTTTAAAAAAAAGAAAAAGAAAAAAAAGAAACATGTTTTTACCTGACCTTAGGGAATAAGAGAGCATTGACTTTGTTCTTAAACAAGTGTGGGGGTGTGTGTGTGTAAAAAAAAAGGGAAAAAGAAAAAAAAGGAAAAAGAAAACGAAAAAAAAAGAAAAGAAAAGAAAAGAAAGAAAGAGCTGACCATCTGATACACTATGTGGCATATCCATATCTAGAATAAAGATAAATGCTTGAAAACAACATGAAGAGAAGGAGAATGTTTATGCCTAACAATGAATTCAACTCATCAATTTGGGATTAATCTTCAACAAAACATTAGTCAAATATTGGTCATTGTCCTTATTGATGAATGTTCTCAAATATCTTTTCCACTCTAACTGTACCATAATGCTCTTTTATTCTCTTTGGTATTTATCTTCTTATATCCATATTATCCTTCCTTCTTTACCATGACCCCGTTATAACCTTGAATAAAGTCCTCTTGATTTTTGTGTGCGTGTGTTCTGAGTAGTGGAGAAATAGAAGATAAGCAAGCTTATGGTAGTGCAATTTTTCATGAGTTGAATTGAGTGAAATATCTATCATTTTAAACAGTTGAGGGATTGAGAGTGAATCCTGTGAGGATCTTTCATTCTTGATTCGTTCTTTTTAACTGAAGTTTCCTTGCTTGTTGGTTTGAGATGTGAAGAAATATTACCTAAAAAAAAAATGCTTTGTTCTCTTGAATGACTAGTTGCTCTTCTTGTTTCATTAAATCTTTTAGAATTTTTAGCTTTTGAGTTTGTATCATTTTTCTTTGTTCCTTAGTTTTTTATGTGTTTTGCCCGGGAGTGCAAAAGTTTAGTGTGAGAGAATTTGATAACAATGTATTTTATGCATTTTATAATCCTCTCACTAGACTTCTTAAGGTTCAATTTGGCTTAATTAAGTTGATTTTGTCACATTTTATGAAATTAAGCTTAATTGGATCATTGAAGAAATTATTACTTAAATTATCATTAATTTGGGTGATTGCATTCTTAAGTAAAGTGGCCACAACTTGAGTTGTAATTATTTGATTAATGTGATTCTGGTCTTGTTAGAAAGTTTAGATAAATCTCTAATAACTATTCACTTGATAGCAAGAGCCACATTTATAACAACATATTTTATTCATTGTATAACCTTCTTACTTGGATTTTTCAATAAACTGACTATAATTTGAGTTACAAATATCCGATGGATGTGATTTTGGTCTTGTTTTTAAGCTAAGATAAATTTCTACAACTTTCATGAAGGCCTCAAGACCAGAAACACATGTTTGGATAACTCAAATTGGAGTTGAAGCAAAATCTAATGTTTTGAACCTGACAGCTTGACCTTTATGCACTCATTAGGCTATATCTCGGGTTATTAGAGTTCAATAATTCTGAAATTTTGATAGTGTAAGACCCATATCTACAACTTTCATGAAGAACACAAAAGCTAGTTCGGATTCCTTGAAGGTGATATTGGGATTAGAAATCAGAACAGAGGTGCTGACGTTGGGTCTGACCCATGAGCAGTAATTGGGCCATATCTTGGGCTGTGGTTATTAGATTTGTCTAAACTTTATGTCTCTGGAAAGCTGAGACAATGTGCTAGAACTTTCATGAAGACCACTTGACTCAAAAATGACGCATGCCATGAGTTCAGAAGGGAAACATTTTGGAGACAAGAATCCACCCACCATTCATCTCTTTTAGCATTTTGTTCTCATCATCCATCATCTCTTTTGGCTATTTGTACTCTTCTAATTCTATAAAAAGAGGCAATAGCTGATCATTTGAGGGTGTTAACTTAGTGTTAGTCTAGATCTTACTTTCATGTTTGTATGTTAATTGCTTCCTTTGTTATAATTTTCTCTTGTTCTTAATTGAAGTTATGTTCATCTTTCTCTCCTTCTCTCTTTCTTTCTTCTTGTCTATGAGTAACTAAATATTCATCTTGCTTGGGTGAAAAGGTGAAGCTCTTGGTAATAAGTTAAGGTTAGATTAATTTCTTTCTTGTGCTTTAAATGATATATTTTTATGTGATCTTTATATGAGTTGTATGTTGTTTCTAATTAATTTAGAAATTATTCTTGTATAATGAATATCTTGATCCATTGTAGATAATAGGATTGGCACAGTGGATGCTTTTGACGATTTACAAGTATTGGTAGATACTTATTGGAACTATTATATGATTACATGATAGATTTGAATGTTAAATCTTCCGATTGGAATCTTCATTATGCATGATTTCAATTGAGTTATAAAACGAAATAATCTTGTTTTTAATTTATTACTAAGAGTGGATCTCCTAACCCAAGCAAATCTTTTTCATCTGTGAACAACTTATATTATTTTTAGTATTGTGACAAATATTCTCCGTACCTCAAATAATTTTCTCTTCATCAATTCCCTGTGGATCGACCTCGGACTCCCAAGAATTTACTACCTGAAACAACCTGCACTTGGGTTTGAAACTGTATAATTATATCCCATCATGCACTGATCGAACAAGTAATACAATAAAAGAGTAGAGTATCGTTCCCACGAGGATAAATAGCTTCTAATACTAAATATCAACCAATAACTTAAGTAAATTCTATTTAAGAACATATAAAATAGGGGAAAATCACTTAAACTAATCTAAAGATGATAAAGCAATAAATGAAAGTAAAAATAATGATTTAGAGATTTAAGGAATCCTTTTTCATCTCATACTTCAATTAATGATATGCAATCCTTATAAGTAACATTAATGAATAGTTAGGTTAGCTTGAGAATCTACTTTAGTTAAAAGCCTATGTCTAGGTCAATCAACCATAACTTCATTTACCTAATTCACTATGTTTCCATGAGAACTAGTGCAAACTCTACTCATTAAGATCTATTCTCAAACACCCGCTATGCATAGCTAAGAGGTATATTTCTATCCTATTAGCAAATGAACTTATCCAAGCCAATTGAATTCTTCGAACATGCATCAACCATACAAATGATCTAAGATCCAAATTCCTTTGTCTAGGTTCATCAGATTTCAACAAATCACTTAAAAGCTGATCAAACAATCAAGAACATTAAGATCTATATGATTGAACAGAACCAAACATCAATATATACTTAAAGTAATACAAAATCATTAATATTCATACATGGATCCAAAGTAATCCCTAAATACAGCTCAGCTAATCATTGAACACAAAAATATACATAAAAAAGACATGTTCGATATAGAGAGAAGAGAGAAAAGCAAAGGGAGAAGAGGAAAGAAGCTCATAGATATGGCTTTGATGCTTGAATTTCTTTCCATGAAGAAGATGACCTCTAACTAAGGCTCCCCAGGTCTCCAATCAGTCCCAAACGTGAAGAACAAGCCACAGCTTCTCTAAACCTCAAAAGCTCTCCTAGTAAAATATGTTAAAATGTATTTATAGGCCCAGGAAAACAGGGGACGCCATGACGCTAACATGCCACCGTCGCGGCGCGTGTACATTTAGGTCACTAGCGTCGCAGCATTATATGCCTGCGCCACGGAGTGCAATTTTCATAGCTCTCTGTCTGGATGCAGGGAATGCACCACGCTGTGGCATTGACATGCCTACACCACAATGTGAGATGTTGAACTTCATACTTGGCTTTCTCTTTCAGTTTTAGCTCAATTGCTCCATATAATAGCTTGTTTGGAGCCTTTCTTGTAATAGAGAAATCACCAGATCAATAACAGTAATAAATCCACTTAATCACTAACATAATACGCATAGTTTGCTCAATATCATATTGGAAAGTATCAGAATTGAATTTTACAAATATAAGCATAAAAACCTTCTAATTATGCATAATAACAATGACTTAAGCAATCAATATAGCATAGATATGGAGCACAAATAATGACACATTGTGGAGTTTTCACACCCCCAAACTTAAACTTTTGCTTGTCTTCAAGCAAAATAAAGTATGACAAAGTAAACTTACTTTAACAATTTTATACTCAACATGCATTCACTAACTTTTAATTTTTATTTTAATATTTACCAGTATAGAATGATTGCATCAGTCCTCAATGAATGTTAAAATCTCACAATTAACTCCACACATAAACAATCCTACATATACTAACAATCTAAGTTTCCTTTCATGCAAATCACATTTTCCACAAACATGCAAGATAAACTTCTCCTATTCAAATCATACACATCTGGATAAGTTTATAAGCATACATGTATATGAATCATAAAATTCACAAAATTGAATCTAAACTCTCTCTACTAATGTAAACCACACCACACACGACTGAAGATTAAAAGGATCTTTAATAGCTTGTAATTGCAGGCCAATGGTAATGGGCGTATGAATAGAAATGGAAATGATACAATACAAACATTGAGAAATATAAATATGTTATTTCAATACTTGAGACCAAGTGATACACATAGGGTAATCAAAAGTGAAAACCAAAACTCTCTAGAACCATTCATTTCTTTCTTTTTGCATTTTTCTTTACTTCTGTCCATTGCTTGTTCTTTTTTTTTTACTACATACGGTTCCTTCAAGCTCATTTAACATTGAACATACATACCCCTACTTATGCTGATTAAAGTATGCAAACCCAAATGTAGGTTTTCTCAAGTAATAAATTTTTTGGGAGTCCGAGGTCGATCCACAGGGAATTGATGAAGAAAATTTTTTTGAGGTAAGGGAAGATTTTGTCACAACAATAAAGATAATAAAACTTATTTACAATTAAATTAAAGAACTTGCTTGGGCTAGGAGATTCACTTTTGGTAATAAATTAAGGACAAGATTAATTCTTTTTATAACTCAATTGAAATTCACGCACAACAAAAGTTTCAATCGGAGAATAAAACATTCAAAGTCCATTTAGAATTATATACGTAATTATATTATGGTTCTTTTAATTATTTACCAACATCTACACTTGTAAATGGGTTCAAGCATTCATTGTGCCAAACCACTTGTCTATAATGAATCAAGAACTCTACTTTGCAAGGAGGGTTTCTAAATTAATTAGAAACAAAATACAACATATATAATGATTACTTGATAATATAAGCACAAGAAAGAAATTAATCTAACCTTATTTTATTACTAAAAGCTTCACTCTTTCACCTAAACAAGATGAAAATTAATTACCCATGAGCAAGAAGAAAGAAAGAGAGAAGAAGAAGATGATCATAACTTCTATTTACAATAAAAGAAAATTGCTATAAGTAAATAACATAATAACATGAACTTAATCTCTAACTAAGATTTTCTAAATGATTTGCCTATGGTCCCTTTTATAGAGGATTAGGGATACTAAATGACAAGGGAATTGATTAATCAGTGAGTGGATGAGTGGGTGGATGAGTGGAAAATGCCAAAGAACTTTTATGAGTGGAAAATTATTAAAATTTCTTGTCTCCGAAATCATTCAGTGATGAACTCATGGATAACGTCAGAACAAAGCAAAGTGGTCTTCGTGAAAGTTCTAGGAAATTGTCTCAGCTTTCTAATTCCACCCGAATCATCCAAAAATTCGTCCTACAGCCTAAGATATGACCCAATTACTGCAAACTGCTCATGCCCAGTTTCAACACCTCTGTTTTGAATTCCAGACCCAATATGACCTCCAAGCTATCCGAATGAGTTCTTGTGTTCTCATTAAAGTTGTAGATATGAGTCTTAACTTTCATATGCCAAATTTTCAGCCCATTTCAGTTCCTTCAACTCGAATTATACAATGATTACTGCACACTATTCAGATTCTAGTCACAAAACTCGTGTTTTGACTTCCAAGCCCAATTCGCTCCACTAGATGTACGATTTTTCCCTGGAGCTCTTCATGAAAGTTGTAGAACTCTCTCTTATCTTTCTTACAAGGTAAAATACATAATTATAAGACATCTAGAACTTAAGATATGACCGAAATACAGAAATAGTGTAATACCAAAATAATGTTGAAAAAATCAATTAAATCCAATTTGAGTCCAAACCTACAAAACATAACCAAGCTTAATCAATTAAGTACATGAAGAGTGTAAATGACTAAAAATGAGGATTTATTAATGTATAAAATATGTGATTATCACCAACTCACTTGTCTCACTTCAAGAAATAACACATCATGTACTCAACAAATCTTTATGGTTGGAAAGAAAATATTATGCTTTCATATGCATTAAAATGGTTACAGGGTAAAGGAATACAAGGGTGAATGAAAAACATATAAGGCAAAACAATTATAAGGCTTCAAAATGGGACCTAGAGATATAATCATATCAGGGGAAGCTCGAAAGAGTCAATTGGTCCAAACAATGCCCTAATCATTTCTCAGTCATGCACAATTTAGGATTTCGCCTCAAGAGAGTTTAAAAACAACTTCTAGGATATCGAAAATCTACATGCACATCCATAAACTTTCTCTAAACATGTATTCATATCATTTTCAAAGCTACACTACATCTAAGTGGGATGTAAATCATACATAAAAAGTAATTAAATTGTTTTACATGCTTCTAATCACATATGATTTCGCTAAAAGTAATCAAATGGCAACCATTTATGTCATTGGACAATCAATTCCATACTAGCATCAATTCAATCATGCATTAAAAATTGAAAAAAAAAATCCCCAGAAAGCCATCAGTAATAGTCAACCTCAGCATATGATCATGATAACATGATGACTATCACTTCTGCATACTCTAATATCAAAACATGTTATATAAAAGAATTAAACATTAAAATATTCAAAACATGTAATGATACTCCCCCAAACCGAGTGACATACTATTCTCTCTACTTGGTAGAGTACCTGAGACTAAAAAACACTAAAAATGTGAGAGCCATGTGTTAAAAACAATAATATGGACAAAAGAATGTAATATGAATAAGAAAAAAATGTAATATGAACAAAATATGTACAAAACAGGGTATCACGCCGAGGCACACAACATCCATGCCGCGACATTCAATATAAACCCAATAACGTCGCAACTTTCAACAGCCACGCCGCAGCGCCGGGACGAATGTGGGGTGCTTTCTAGCCGCACCCAGAAAATGTTATGTTTTGTTTTTTCTTAACAAGTTTTATAGGGGCGCTGCGACATTGAACAAGCCATGTTGCGACGCTAAGCCCTCTAGAATTTGGCTCTGATGCACACAAATAACTTTCACGTCACAACGCCGCAAAGGTTACGCTGCGGCATGAGGAGCTAGCCTGCAGAATTCTGCAGTAAACTCTGTTTTGCTGTAGAATTTACCTCAAAAAGGCCCTCAACACCTCTAAAATTTGTCCAAATACTTAAAACATAGTATGAACAATTAAAATATATAAAAACAAAAAATCACATATATTAACCTACATATGACTTAAAACTAAGCATAAACATAAAAACTAACTAAACTTACAATAATCAAACATACTAATTACAAAATTATAAAAATCCTTCATACTAACATATATTTAACTTAAAACTCACTAAGACCATAAAAACTAACACAACTACAAAAATCAAGCATACTAACCTATATATGGCTCAAAACTTAACGAACACATACTAATTAACAAAAATATAAAAACCTGGGTTCCCTCCCAAGAAGGGCCTGAGTTATAGTCCCAACAGGACTTTCACAAGGCAAACCCCCAAAAATGCACTTCAGTATGCATCACTTTGGAGTATGGCCGGTTTGATCCCAAAATAGATGGATTGGATAATAGACCTTCTTTTTCCTAAGTAAGGTTTTCCATTGGGGGTTCTCGAGCTCTCTCAAAGGCCACGAATGATTAAGCTCATCCTCCATTTATTGTACCTAAAATTACAAAGAATGAAGACTTAAGTTAAATTGTACAAAAGAAAACTTGAACTATACAACTTGAATTAGAGCCCAATAAGCTCGTTATTGATATTAGCAATATAGACATAAACCGTCATCCTAGGCAATTGCCAAGGAATAAGTCTAAACAATAAGGAAATAAACCATCAATCCCCGGCAACGATGCCAAAAACTTGTTTGTCCCTAAAATGATAGAAAAACTTGTTGTCATTTTATTAGGCCGCAAGTGCATGGATCGAACAAGTAATACAATGAAAGAGTAGAGTATCGTCCCCACGAGGATAAATGGCTTCCAATACTAAATATTAACCAATTGTATAAGTAAATTCTATTCAAGAACATATAAAATAAGAGAAAAACAATTAAACTAATCTAAAGACGATAAAGCGATAATTGAAAGTAAAGATAATGGTTTAGAGATTTAGGGAATCCTTTTTTACCTCATACTTCAATTAATGATATGCAATCTTTATAAGCAACATTAATAAATAGTTAAGTTAGCTTGAGAATCTACTTTAGTTAAAAGTCTATGTCTAGGTCAATCAACCATAGCTTTATTTACCTAATTCACTATATTTCCAAGAGAACTAGTATAAACTCCACTCATTAAGATCTATTCTCAAACACTCGCTATGCATGACTAAGAGGTATATTTTTATCCTATTAGCGAATTAACTTATCCAAGCTAATTGAACTCATTGAACATGCATCAACCATACGTATGATCTAAGATCCAAATTTCTATGTCTAGGTTCATCAAATTTTAACAAATCACTTAAAAGCTTATCAAACAATCAAGAGCATTAAGATCCATATGATTGAACAGAACCAAACATTAATATATACTCAAAGTAATACAAAATCATCAATATTCATACAAGGATCCAAAGTAATCCCTAAATATAGCTCAGCTAATCATTGAACACGAAAATATACATAAAAAAGACATGTTCGAGATAGAGAGAAGAGAGAAAAGCAAAGGGAGAAGAGGAAGGAAGCTCATAGATATGGCTTTGATGCTTGAATCTCCTTCCATAAAAAATATGACCTCCAACCAAGGCTCCCAAAGCCTCCAATCAGTCCTAAACGTGAAGAACAAGCCACAGCTTTTCTAAACCTCAAAAACTCTCCTAGTAAAATATGTTAAAAATGTATTTATAGGCCCAGGAAAACAGGGGCCGCCGCAGCGTTAACATGCCACCGCCGCGACACGCGTACATTTAGGTCACTAGCGCTATGACATTACATGCCTGCACCGTGGCGTGTAATTTCTGTAGCTCTCTCTCTAGATGCATGGGATACACCATGCCACGACATTGACATGCCTGCGCTGCAGCGTGAGATGTTGAACTTCACACTTAGCTTTCTCTTGCAGTTTTAGCTCAGTTGCTCCATATATTAGCTTGTTTGGAGTCTTTCCTATAATAGATAAATCACCAGATCAATAACTGTAATAAATCCACTTAATTACTAACATAATACATACAGTTTGCTCAATATCATATACGAAAGTATCAGAATTAAATTTTACAAATATAAGCATAAAAACCTTCCAAATATGCATAATAACAAGGACTTAAGCAATCAATATAGCATAGATATGAGACATAAATAATGACACATTGTGGAGTTATCAATAGGCAAGGAGTCAAAGGTTATTTGTTGTATGACATTCACACTAGAGCTTTCTTTATTTCTAGAAATGTGGTGTTTCATTAGCATGTTTTTCCTTTTCTTTCTTCTGTTGCTCAAATTGATCTTTTTTAACATAGTAGTATTACATCTCCCCATGTCCTTGATTATGATGATTTGTTTCTCCCAAATGCTGCTATTACTCAAATACCTTAATTACCTATTCCATCTACTTATGCTCCTGCTAGTCAGTCTCAACTTCCTCCTAGACAGTCTAGCAAGACTAGACCTCCTCCATCATATCTACAAGACTATCATTGCTCACTTTCAACTTCAACTCAGTAAGCTAAATAGTGTTCTTTAAGTATTTTATATCATAATTCTAATTATATTTCCTATTCCAAATTGTCTTCAAATCACAGAACTTTTGCCTTGAACATCACCACTGAACTTGAACGTACATCCTATACCCAAGCTGTTAAACTTGAATACTGGAGAAAGTCTATGGCTTCTGAAATCCAGGCTCTGGAACAAAATAATAATTGGATATTAACCACACTACATCCTAGTAAACAAACCATAGGTTATAAATGGGTGTGTCGTGTGAAATACAAGTTAGATGGCAGCATTGAAAGACACAAAGCCAGGCTAGTAGCTAAATGCTACACACAAACTGAAGGTTTGGATTTCCTTGAAACATTCTCTTCTATTGCAAAGATGAGCATTGTAAGACTACTTCTATCTTTGGCCTCCATTCAGGATTGACATTTACATCAATTACATGTAAATAATGTATTTCTTCATGGAGATCTAAGTGATGAGGTATACATGACTTTGCCACCAGGATTTCATTCTTCAATCACTCAACAAGTTTGCAAACTTCAAAAGTCACTCTATGGACTAAGACAAACCAACAGGCAATGGTACTCCAAACTTTCAGCAGCTCTACTTAGACAAGGTTATATATAGTGCAAAGTTTATTACTCTCTATTTACAAAGGAGGTTGATGCTTCTTTTACAACACTATTAGTCTATGTTGATGATATCATTCTAGCTGGGAATGATTTGCAAGAAATTAGTGCTGTTAAGAACAACTTGGATTCAATTTTTAAAATCAAGGATTTGGGGTCTCTTAAATACTTTGTAGGACTTGAAATAGTTAGAAACAAATTTGGGATTTCTTTATGTCAGAAAAAATATGCTATGGAATTCATTCAAGATGCTAGTTTACTTGGATGCAAGTCAGTTTCCACTCCTATGGTTGCTGATCAGAAATTGTGTAATGATGATGACCATCCATTTGAAGACATTCCTTCTTATAAAAGACTCATTGGTCACCTGCTTTATCTTATCATAACCAGGCCTAATATTACTTTTGCAATTCACCATTTGAGTCAGTTTTCGGCTGAACCAATGTTGTCTCATCAACAAGTTGTTCTTCGAATTCTGAGATACATCAAAGCATCCCCTGGCAAAGGTCTCTTCTTCCCTAATTTCTCTGCATTACAATTGAAAGGCTTCTCAAACTTTGATTGAGCAGCTTGTTTGGACCGCTGCAAGTTAGTTACTGGTTATTGCATTTTCCTAGGAGATTCCTTGATCTCTTGGAAATCAAAGAAACAAGCACAATATCCAAATCCTCTTCTAAAGTTGAGTATCGTGCCATGGCTACTGCCGCTTGTGAATTGCAATGGCTAACTTATCTATTGCAAGATCTTCAAGTATCTTTCATCAAACCTTCTCTTTTTTATTGTGATAATCAGTCTTCCTTACACATTGCTGCAAATCTAATCTTTCATGAGCGGACAAATCATATAGAAATTGATTGTCACATTGTTAGAGACAAGATGCAAGCAAGCATCATCCATCTTCTTCCTATCCCTTCTGCTACTCAATTAGTTGATGTTTGTACCAAAGCTCTGCCACCGAAGATTTTTCATTTGATTACATCTAAGCTGGGAATGCTTGACATACACTTTCCAGCTTGCGGGAGAGTATCAAGCTAACAGTTGTCTAGCTGGAATAAATCAAGCTGGCACACTAAGTGAAGGTAGTTAGTGCAGTTAGTGTTAGCTAGTTAAAATATGTAGTTAGTTCAGCCAGTTTACAGTTAATTACAGTTAGTTAGATATAGCTAGTTACAGTTATCACTTGTATAAAAAGGCAAATCAGTATGTTGAATTCATTCAGTTGAATCATATCAGTATTTTTAATCTTTCTTTTGTTTCCAAGTAATGTTCTTCTCCGTTTCTGCATTCAAGATTCTTTTAAGGAGAAGATTACCCGAGTTATTATAAAAAGTATTTTGTCCATATACTCAATTGATATAATACTTAACACACCCCCTGTAATAAGTTCTGATACTATATTAGATTATCTGAAGTTAACTTCACCCCAAAAACTATCTTAAGAAAAGAAAATTGTCTAGGTTATTAAAAAAGATACGTTATCCATATATTCAATCGATTAAGGATTTAACATTTTACTCTAAGAACATGTTATAATATCTCAAGGGGGTAGTATACGGCGCTGCGTGCTTTGTGAAAGAAAATTCTTATATTAATTATACAAACTATTATTATTTTTTTATCTTAATTGCTAAATTCAGTTTTTTTATATATATATAAATACTAATTGTTAATGTAAATATAATGATAGACAATAATAAATTTTACAACTAATGTCAGCGGCGAATTATTAAAGGGTCTGGGGTGGCCAAAGGGCCGTGACACCCAAAATTTCTAAAAAGGCATATGTACAAGTAGCTTTTCATCATTCTTCCTAATTTAATATAATCTATATTTTGTTTAAGGTTTTATGGAAATATATAATAGCGAAGTTCTCAAACATAAAATTATTTACGTTTTTTTTTATGTGAATGAAGTTAGTAATAAAGAGAAAAATAATATAAGTTCACCATTTTTACTTTTAAAAAGCATAATTTGATACTCAAAATTGAATAATTCAAATAAAAGGACTTTTCTATATTCTAAGAGTGGCACCTAATGAATTAATTTGATACTGATTTTCTAAAATATAAGAGTCAAACAAATATGAGATACACATTAATTATTTAACCCCAAAGTTTACCCCAGACCGGGCACTTACTGAAGTTACGCACCTACAATAATAAAATGTGAAGAAAAAAAAAATCTTACACAAAGCTTTCCCCTATCCTATGTCAAATACTTTACTCCATTTCCTCAGTTAAGAGTAATTCAAAAAAAAAAATTACAGTATTTTTTCTTGGTTAAAATATGCAGTGAATTTATGAAAATAAATGCAGTAACTTTTACCATCGTTTTTATGAGGAAGGAAAAAAAAAAAGAAAAAAAAAAAGAAATGTAACATGTTTAACCCGAGAGAAGCGATGAGAATCTAAGCGTCAAAATATTGCCTGTTTTATGACATTTGATTTATAAGTCTTATCACTTCATTTTTTTATTGGATGAACTTATCACTTCATATTAAAAATCCGAGTTTTTACTTTAAAATTATTTTGTATTAAAATATATCAAATTAATAAAAATAATTTAGCTAACATATTTATAAAAATATTGAATTTAATTGCTTTATTAATTATTTCAATTTCAATTTCCACTGTAATTGTGTAACTGGGACTAGTTCAAGCTCACTTAATCGCTTTTTCACTTATGAAAACTGTAATATGAAAGTTTTCCTTCAACTTAAATTTTTTATTTATATAAAAAAATATAACCCAATAAATAATAGTTTGATTTTATTAATGAGTATCCTAAAAACACTAATTAAGGAACATTTAATATATTCTATTAAATACTTTTCATTAGTTAAAGAGGTAAGTATTAAATATTTTTTTATCTAACTTAATAAAGGTTTTAAAACATATTAACCTTTTTCTAGATATAATTCATTTCATTTAAGAAAATGGTATAATAGTTCTAAACACGGATTTTGTCTTTTATTCTCTTTTTTTTTTTTACTATTTTTTATACTTTTAATAAATCGGTCTGAATTTATTATCGAAAGGAGAAAGTTTAGATAAATTTTTTGAGGTGTTTGTGGTATTATTTTTTAATAAAAACATAATATGTATATGTTTTGAAGTGGATTTAGAGAAGTACATGAGATAGGCATGTTACGGTGATTTCCTCCTTGCATGGCTGCAGCAGAGTGTGTTGAATCAGGAGGGTTAGATATATGAGAAAGGCACGTTACAGTGGTTTCCTCGTTGCGCGATTGTAGCAGAGCATGTTGAATCATGGGGGTTTGGTACCTATAAAAGAACTTTAACATTCAAGTTAGGCAGTGCACAAGTAGAGTTTATACAGTGAGATCAATATACCTAATTAAGGTGACTTAGCTTTGTATTTATAGAGTGTGATTGGAATTATAATATGATCAGTATTAAGTGTATGTATTTAGGATTCTTATCCTGTTAGAGATGGCCTTCCTCTTATTATTGGAGGAGATAATATAGGAACGTAAATATTGTAGTTATCAACGGTTATAGGCAGTTATGAGTTATATAATCTCGGACGATCATGATTAACAGTTATGGGATATTGCGCAGATCTAGTGATCTTATTATTACGGTCCAATGTCGAAGTTCGGGGTCCTCACAATCTGTCATCAAAGCTTGGCTTGGATACTCATGGCAGATTCTGATGGTACGCAGATTGGGTTTGATCCTAGTGGATGTGATCCTGGATCATGGTCTAGAACAGTTGTCCACATCTTGACACTTAGATGGAACTGTTGAGTGTCAAGGTATACAAATTTTAATCGGAGTACCAGGCACGCGACGGATAAAGGAATCCTAGCTTTGATGCTAAGTTTTGCGACGTCTTATGCAAAGGTCGAGGTTCGTTGTCAAGTGTAAAGTACCTCTAGGGTTGGTATATGAGGTCGGAATCCGTTGAGGATTTGTTTGCATTGCCATTTCGTTGTTTGAGGTTCACCTTGTGTTGCCCCTGTGAATGGCTTCACAGGGTCCTTTCCTTTGTAGCCTTGCTCTGTAATTCATATTAGTCTGAGTTTTTTCGAGAGACTACTGCTTTGACTTTCTTGGTAATTAAAGATCCTTTAAGAGAGGATGTCAACTTCATGTTATTTTTCAACTGTCTGTTACTCCCGTAACTAATGGGAAAGAGAGAGCATTAAATGCGAATTTTATTGTGTGAACGGTTCTCTTTTCTAGGGGCCAATCAGAGCGCTTCATTCTTTTTATAAATAGGGAATGTTTTTGTTTGATGTTGGCATTCCCTTTGCTTTGCGCTTTTATCTGAGAATGATCCTTTTTTAGAATATGGTTTTTCTTTCTTTCTCTGTGTGCACATGGAGAGTTTTGCCCTTTGCGAAGATTATCTTCTTGTTCTTTCCAAAGTTTCTGAAACTATTTACCTTTTTTTAAAACAATCCCTCTAATGAGGGCCTCTCTTTCTCAGCATAATGGATGACAATAACCTTTCTCTCCTGGCGTACATAGGAGTGTTTGATCTACGCTTTGTCGCTGGAGAGATATGTGATACTTGTTGTGTTAGATGGAGACACTTGGGGAAACAAACTCTTGCCCTTCTTTCTTCCTGAGCGGTTTGGATGCACCAGGCCAGTCCCCTAAGTGCAATCGGATATGCATGAAGGCCTATTGTTTCGGATCTCCGTGCTTTGAAGCAACTTGGGGGTGATGCTGGTTTTTATTATCATTGTGAAGGAGGCAGGGAAGAAGAATTCAAAAGGTAACTACCCTGAATCACGGCAGCAGTGTTCCGTTCCGGTTTGTCAATGTTCTACAAAGCCTGCTCAACAGGAAAGAGACCGGTGCGTGTTTCGGAGGAACTATGGATGTGACATGATTCAGAATTTTGGTGATGGTGATGTTGGTTCCTTTCCTCGGGTTCTCTGATAATCAATCTTTTCTGAATACTTTTGATTTCAATATTTTCCTTCTTTTTAATGTATGATGATGTATGGAATAAGAACAAGTAAACAAAATTCTTTTCTTTTGAATTCTACTTGTATTTTCTCTTTTTCTATCTGCACTGTTTATCTTTTATTAGGGTGAGTCCAACGCTCGCCTTGCAATAATGCTAAGTTGCCCCTAACTTGGTACTTGGTTGATACCGGCGAAGTGGCAAACTTTAATACTTGCCTCGGGGGTCCTTGTACCTTGTGGGAACTTTCTAAAATAGCTAATGTCTGCATTGCCTTTCTTTAGCAAGTTATAGATGAACGCATCACTTGTAGCTGGGGTCTGTAGAAAATTTCTGAACTCTTGTTTACTGAGGCTACGTGTCTCTTGGTTTACTTTGCAAATGTCCCTTTAACAGCTATGAGGGCCACGTGATGCGCTTCGGTTAGGTAGTCGAGCCTAGTGCTTCGTGCATCGTGATGGCCAATTTTTTGAAAACTGAGAAGTTTTGACAAACAAATCCTCGAACTGTCTTATCATTATAAATAAGGGTCGAAGGTTCATTGTCCTCACTTTACTATTTCTGAGTGTTTTGGTAATTTGAAGGTTTCCTAAAAAGACTTCGTGCATCGCAGAGGCGTGAAAAGAAGAGCTTTTCAACCTTTTTCGTCCACTTCTACCTTTCTCTCTTTCTGCCTCTATTTCCCTTTTTGTTTTTCTTTCGTTTGCTTCTGCCATTTGAGTCAGAGAGTGGCTATGCATTCTATTTTTTTGGAGTGTACTTCTTTTTTTCCCATCTTTAAATAGAAGAAGTTTGGCTATCATAGTTTTTAAGTCTTTTCATTGGTATTGCCCCTTTAGAGCACCTCCTATGTCATGCTAAGTACAGAGATGTCCTTCTAATGCTTAGATTTTGGAAGGCGTGGAGGCAAGTATATGGGCATGCACTATTTTTTATATTTGCCCCCTTTCATATTTGAATCTTTAAGTTAATTGATTCTGACAGTTACTCATCGGCCTCTGTGGGTGTTACCAGGAACTTGATGGCCGGAGGAAGAAGAAGGGGTAGACCACAAGTACCAGTTCCCGAAGTCTGGGATCTAGTTGCGAAGACCATATCTGGATTCATTGTGGTCTTGGGTTAGTATACCCATGGGTCGGGGATGATGCTTATGACTAGATATCTGATTTTCAACCTGGAGAAGTGCTCAATAAACTTAAGGGTTATTTGATGCTAACTGAAGAAGGTAGAATGGATTATAAATTCCATATACTCTCGTTCTCTGACGAGAGAGTGTGCTCTTCTTAGCAGGTCAGAGCGCACTTTATGTTCTTGTATAAGGACTTTCTTACTTGGTTCAGACTTTGGCTTCCTTTTAATGATTTTCAGCTTGCTGTCCTTCGTACTCTTCAAGTTGCCCCATCCCAAATTTATCCCAATGGTTGGGTAAACATTCTCGTCTTCGAGAGAATTTGTTGATTACTCAGGTTGTGGTATTCAAAAAGGGTGTTCTTCTATTTCCATACTCGACTTAGTTTAGTGGATGCTAATGCCTATCAACAGACCTGACTCTTGATCCAAGCGAGGCAAGTTCAGAAAGTCTTTCTTCCCTACCAAGAAAGTTATAAGAACTTTAAAGAGAAGTTCTTCAAGTTAATGGAGGCCCCTAACACTCGTCCATTCTAGCTGAATAATGACAAGGAACCAAAATTTAGCATGTATTGGACTTAGGAGGCGCGACATATCCCTCTTAAGCTGATTAAGAAGGAGAAGCACTATCTCGATGACGACGAGGTCAAGTGTGTTGAGTTCTTCCAAATGTAGGTTGACCAAGTTGGCAGGATTTCTTTGAGAGACGTGCCGGGAACTTCTCATGACGAGACTCTTTTGGCTATTCTAGGTAGTGTGGTCCATCGTCCGCATTTGATTACATGCTCTTAATATTGCATTCTTACATGTTTTCTCTATTTCATGACTCTTTCTTTATTTTGCAGTAAGTTTGGCTTCAATAGAGTCCGCAAGTGCGTTAGCAGTTCTTGAAACCTTAATGGCCAATAATATGGATGGCTCTTCAAATGCTCCCGTGGTGATTGTTCCAGCTACTCCACCTCCATCAATTGAGGTCCCAGTAATTGAGGGGGAACCCGTTCAATTGGAAGACTCTCCCCAAAGGCTGCTCGAGAGGCGAAAGAGAAGAGCCGAGGAGGGAGGAAGGTCGGGTGATCAGGGCCGACTGGATCGATTAGCTTGTATTCTGAAAACTCGGATCCCATGACCTTTATAGACCATAATATTCTCGACGACTGAGTGATGGGTCACATCACTCAGTTTGATACAAAAGAGATTTTGTCTTCCTTTCAGACGTATGCTCTTTGTATTGTTGCTGAATATCATTTCCTCAAGAGATGCTATAATGACTATAGTTAGCAAATGGTCAAGAAGGTGTCAGTAGTTGAGTGGGGTGCGAACTTGGCCCTAAAGGCCAAAGAGGAGGCTTTGCGGGCCAAGAATAATGTTGATGCTCATGCCCAAGAGTTGAAAAAAGAGGTAGCTGCCTTAAAAGACAACTTGAAGCAGAAAGAAACCAGCTTGGCCGGAATCCAGAGGGAGGTCACCGTGGCCCAGGATGATAACAAAAGCCTTTGTGCTCATAACCAGCAACTTCAAGCTAGGACGACCTCTCTGCAAAGTGATATCCAGCAACTCATCACCGTTTCCTTGAAAATTAACACGGAGCAGTTTCAGAATGTCGTTGACCAAGTTCAACTCTTTAATCCCAGGGTGGCCTTGGCTTTGGATGAGTTGAACTCATGGAAAATAATTTGGGATTGTTGTCTCGTGAATCCCAGTGCTACTCTTGAAGGTCAAAGTGTTGTTGAGGCTTTGCCCACCATCGTTCAAGATTCGGATTTTGCTGAAGGCTTGGTAAATGCTTCCTAGTTCCTGACTTTGCCCTCTGTGCAGGGTTTTTATTTTTTGTTAAGACAATTACCCCGGTGGACGGGGTGCTTTAATTTATTTTCTTTTGTTATTTGCTTTCATTGTTCGTTTGCTTGTTTTCCATGGTCCATTTTGGATCCAATGGCCATTGCGTTGCTTTTCATAATCCTATTATAGACTTAAGAATCTTTCTGATAAGAAGAGAGCTGTGGTTCGGGTCTAACGTCCATTATAGTTGAGCGCTTAGAGTTCCTTTTAGGACTTAAGCATAATTTAAAATTAGAACCTTAGCTTAGAGTCTGATGTCCAAAACATGTTGGCATTTAGGATCCCACATGACTTAGGTATAAAGTAGAAACTTTGTCTCTCTCCATTACTAATCATTTTGGTATTTAGGATCCCTCGTGACTTAAGTATAATTTTAAATGGTCCTTAGCCCGAGTCTTTTAATGTTTACAGTTTAGTGCTAGATTTTTCCTAAAACTCAAGATTTTTCTATTGCACAACCTGTTTAAGATAAGACAACTCATGATAGGTACTATAATAGCATGACATGGACATTTTCAAAGTTGTCTATAGCCTTGAAGGTATTTTCTATCTTTCTAAATGTAAGCAAACGTATCAAAATCATTTCATTTTATTGAGTTGGGACTAAGGTCTATACAAACTACTCCCACGATGATTGGGACAGATCAAACATAAAGTAAACTAAAAGACTAGACCTCAGAAGATACTTAGCTATAGTACTTTCTAAGATTGTTCGCATTCCAAAAGTTCTTCACCGACTTGCCCGTTAATGTCACCAAGGTGTAGGCTCCTTTACTAGTGCTAACCATAATACAGTATGATCATTCCTAATTAGGGGCTAACTTCTCTTGAGAGGCATTCGTTCCTCCGATATTAGCTCTGAGGAGAACTAGGTCACCTGGCTGAAATTTTCCTTGAAACGACCTTTAGGTTATACTAGGTTGTCGTCCTCTGCTTGATGGCGACATCGCATATGTGGATAACATGTCTTCTTCCTTCCAAAAGATCTAGGCCTTCCCTGATCAACCAGAGGTAACTGTTAGGTGAGAAATGTTGAAGACACTAGTTAGGTTCTCCTATCTCTACTGGGATCATAGCCTCATATCCATAAGTAAGCTTAAAGGGAGTTTCACCTGTCATAGAGTGAGGCGTAGTCCGGTAGGCCCATTGGACGTAGTCTAATTGTTCAGCCTAATTTCCTTTGACTTCATTCAACATTCTTTTCAGTTCACGGATGATAACTCAGTTGGTAGCTTCAGCTTGTCCATTTGTCTGGGGATTCTCCACAGTGCTGTAGTGATGTTTAAATTTCAAACCAGTAAGCAGTTCTTTAAACCCCTTATCTTTGAATTGTGTCCCGTTATCAGTCACAACGAATTCTAAGATTCCAAACCTAGTAATAAGGTGGCACCAAGTGAATTTTTGGATTCGGAGAGAAGTGATAGTGACTAAGGGCTCTGCTTCAATCCATTTAGTAAAGTACTCCATGGCTACCACCAAGAATTTCAACTGTTTGGGTGCTTGAGGGAACGGACCCAATATATTCATACCTCACTGGTAGAATGGTCAATGTACGGACGTCGTGGATAGTTTCTTAAGTGGAGCATGATAATGGTCAGAGTACCGTTGGTATTTCTCATATACTTGGACATGTTTAAGAGAGTCTACTTCCATTGTTAGCCAGTAGTATCCAGTCCTAAATGCCTTTAAAGCCAAGGTTTTCCCTCCTAAGTGGTGTCCACAACTTCCTTTATGGACTTTAGCTAACACATATTTTCCTTCTTTTGGAGTGAGAATTTTAAGGAGAGGCAAAAAAAATCCACGCTGGTACAACTGTTCATTGTAAATAGTATACCGTACCACATTTTTTTACTAACTTAGAAGCTTCCTTGGGGTCCTTGGGATGAGTGTTAGACTGTAAGTATTCTATTACTGGTATAATTCAAGTGTGCTCTTGTTCTTCCAGCTGGAATATGGGTGTGTCCATGATGGAGGGTTGCGAAAGGGTCTCCTGGATCACTGAACAATTGTTACCTGGGCTTTTGGTGCTGACCAACTTGGACAGGAGGTCGACCCTTGAAATTATGTTCTCGACGTATGTGCTCTTCCTTTTTTGTTTAGAAACATTTGAGAAGCCCTTGTACTCTCACTAGGTATTTCTGAAGTAGAGGCTCCCTAGCTTGATAATCACCTTGAATCTGGGAAGTCACAAGCTGAGAGCCACTACAAAGTGTAATCTTAGTTGCTCCCAATTCTCTAGCCATAACCAGTCCAGCAATATAAGCTTTATACTCCACATGGTTGTTCAAAGTGTGAAATTTTAATCTTATAGACTTTTCAATGGTTACTCATTCGGAGTTTTCCAAGATTATCTCAGCTCCACTCTCCTTGGGGTTCGAGGACCAATCTACGAATACGGTCTAGGATATTCCCTCGAGATCTCTGGGGTACGAAGTAAGCTCAACAACGAAATCTGAAAGCGCTTGTGCCTTGATTGCTAACCTGAGCTCGTACATAATTTTGAACTCGGAAAGCTCAATGGACCAGAAGATAATTCTTCTTGTTAGGTCTGGTTTATGTAGTATCTGTTAGATAGGATAGTTTGCCTTTACCACTATCGGATGGTATTGGAAGCGTAGTCTGAGTCTTCTTGTCGTGATGATGAGAGCAAATGCATCTTTTTCTATTTTATGATAGCGGAGTTCGGGACCTTATAATACCTTACTCATAAAATAAATCAGTTTTTGACCTTCAACGATTTCCTGGATAAGCATTGAGCTTACGACCTCCTCATAAACAGAGAGGTATATGTACAATGTTTCACATGGGTCTGGGCTTGTCAAAATGGGAGGAGAAGACAAGAGGTTCTTCAAAGATGTAAAGACATCCTCACACTCCTGAGTCCTCTCAAAACATATCCTTTTTTTAACAACTTGAAGAGGGGAAGAGATTTGTGAGCAGTTTTAGCAAGAAACAATGTGAGGGTCGCGATCTGTCCTGTCAGTTGTTGTACCTCTTTGTTGTTCTGAGGGCTACGCATGTTAAGCACTGCCTGACATTTGTATGGGTTAGCCTCGATTCCACAGTGAGTCAACATGAAGCCCAAGAATTTGCCAGCCTGGACCGCAAATGTGCATTTCTCTGGATTAAGCCTTATGTTATGCCTTTTTAGTTAGGCGAACACTTCTTTGAGGTCTGAAGTATGTGATCTGGATAGTGGGGTATTGACTATCATATCATTAATGTAGACTTCAAGCATTCTCCCCAACTGATTTTCAAAAACCTTGTATTTTTCAAGCCAATGGGCATTACTATATAACAGTAGCTCGTCATTTCAGTTATGAAAGTAGTTTTATCTTTATCTTCGGAGTACATTGGGATCTGATTGTACCCAGAATAAGCATCCATGAAAGACAGCAATTAGAAGTCAGATGAGTTGTTAACTAATTTATCAACATTAAGGAGGGGGTATGGATCTTTGGGGCAAGTCTTGTTCAAGTCCATATAATCCATACACATCCTCCACTTCCCATTTGATTTTTTCACCAAGACCATATTGGAGAGCCATGTGATATATGAAATCTCCCTGATAAAGTCGGCACTGAGTAGTTATTTGACTTGCTCCTCGATGATCTGTTGTCTCTTGGGGCAATCTTTTCTTTTCTTTTAGGAGACCGACATCACATCCCGTTTAATAGATAAACGATGACAGATGAAAGTGGGGTCAAGCTCAGACATATCAGAGGAAGTCCATGCAAATAGGTCCTTATTTTTTTTGCAAAAGCTCTATAAGCTGGATCCTATCTTGTTCTTCCAGATTTACATCTATTTTGGTGACCTGGTCAGACTTGTCACTGAGCTGGAGTAGAAGCAACTCTCTTTCTGGCTAGGGCCTAGTGCCCTAGATTTCCTCACCTACGTCTAACTCGGTCATAAAGATGTTGATTTGATCCCGGATCGGGCTAGATGTGCGTGTTTTTATTTTCTTGGGGGTCCTATAGATTTTCATATTTTCATTATAACATTTATGCGCTACAATTTGATTGTCATTGACCATGACCATCTCATTATTCTTATTGAGGAATTTTATGGCCTGGTGAGCGGTAGATACTATTGCAGCAATGTCATTTAGTATAGGATGACTCAAAATAATATTGTATATTGATGGACAATTCACAACTAGGAATCTAACTTTAATGGTCTTGTAGATGTTGTCATTGCCCAAGGTTAAAAAGGTTTCAAAGTAACCTGTTGGGGTAACCTTTTCCCCGAAGAAACTAGCAAGTTCACCATCATAAGGTGTTAATGTTGACAAAAGGAACTTTAATCTTTCAAAGGCGTCCATGAACATAATGTCCATCGAGCTTCATTGATTGACAAAGATACGCCATACTTTGGCATTAGATATTATTCAGGAAATAACTAGTGGGTCGTCATGATCCCGGATAATATCGTCGTAGTCCTTGTTTGAAAAGGAAATGGGTGGTCCTTCCTTGTCTTCAACACGGGGTTTGCATGTAGAGCTGGAGACGCTTAAGGTCGCGGTCTAGAGTGCTTTCTTTCGAGAATTTTTAGATAACCCCTCACCTGCAAATCCTCCAGATATGGTACTAACAAGTTGTTCTTTCTTGTTGCCCCCACCTTGAGTATCCTAGTTCCGATCCTGCCGATTTTTAGTATCACGGTGGGGTAGAGTTTGGGATTTTCTGGCAGGGTTGTGGGTTCTTCTCCTCTGACGCAGAGTCAAACTTCGCCTCGGCTTACGGCTATATTTCCGATCACTTTGTCTTCCGCAACTCTCATTGCTTCTGAAATCTCTAATATTTTTTTTGCAATTGTCCCTCCTTGATCAGGGATTCAATAATATCCTGGAGTTAGTAGCAATACTCTGTTTCATGACCATAGCTTTTATGCTATTTACAGTGTTTCGAATGGTCCTTCTGAGAGTGTTTCTTCAGATGAGGTGACCTCTTAATATCTTGAAACCCAGTTTGAAGCACCTCCTTCAAGATCATCTATCATGGAGTGTTCAAAAGAGTGTAGTCAGAATATTTTGGCTGATATTGTTCGTTCTTAGAGGAGCCACGAGGTTGGTTGGAGTTCTGATTATTTTTCTGGTGAATGGATTCACTTTTTTTCAGACTTTCTTTAGCTATAGTAATCTCTTCGAGTTCGACATACTTGTTGGAGTGCGAGTAAAGTTCGTCTAAAGTCACTGGCTTCTTTTTTGCTAAAGACTGGAAGAAGTCTGAATTAGTTTGGAGGTCATTCCGAACATAATGAAGGGCTATCTTATCATCTAGGTTTTCTATACCAACGCAGATGTTACTGAATCTCTTAATGTATTCGCGCAAGGATTCGTCACTCCCTTGGATTAAATTTAAAAAAAAAAGAATCAATTGACTTTGGTTGTTCCTTAGCAGTGGTGTAATGTAGCAGGAAGCGTTGTCTGATATCTTCCCATCCTGTAATAGATTTTGCTCGTAAGGTGACGAACCAACGAAGAACGTCCTTCGTTAAAAAGAAGGGGAAGGCGTAGCACAACAATTCTGGGGAATTCCCATGGAGTTGCATAGACTTAGTGTAGCATCCAACCGTTCCTGTGGGTCCTTTGTCCTATTATAAGGTTCCAAGTTGGAAGGAGGTTTGAAGTTTCTTAGGACTCTGTACGCCATTAATTCATCTGAGAATTATTGTTATTGGCGGACGGGGGCCAAGTTATTATTTCCAACAACCTCGACACCATCACGTCGGGCTCTTTGCCCATTATGGGCGGCATTCTACCTTCTGTCGTCATTCTCCACCTGTACAGATCTTTCGAGGTCCTCTGACTAACGATGTTGTTCATCCAACTAACGTCGTTGGTCATTGATCAGCACTGTTTGTTGGCACAATAATTCTCGAAGGTCGTTCCTCGTCATTTCAGACTGGACATTGTTCTCATAGTAGGACTCGTGATCCGCATTGTTGTTTGAGGGCCCCAGACGAGCACGCACAGGAATCCTGGGTCCTTGATCAGTATTGTTGGCTGCTCCGATAAGGAACACGAGTCTGTCTCGAACGGAGGCGCTTCGCGAGGGGTGAGTGCTCTCAGTAGAAAGCGAACTCTCATGCCCATCGTAAGAGTTTCAATGATAATCACTTGGCTCTTAGCGGCTGAGGTTTCAGCATGTGTTGGTGGCACGACAGGCTGAGAATCGGGTTGTGCCGCCGGGCCCTGTTCTTGGCAAGGGGCAATGGGCGCAACGCCTCCTTTTCTAGGACGTTGTCTTTTGCTCACCATGGTTAAAGTGAGAATAGAAGTTTATCAGTTTCCACAGATAGCGTCAATGTTCTGATGTGGATTCAGAGGGATACTTGAGATAGGTACGTTACGGTGGTTTCCTCTTTGCACAGCTACAGTAGCGTGTTGAGTCAGGGGGGTTGGGTACCTGAGATAGGCACATTACAGTGGTTTCCACCTTGCGCGGTTGTAGCAGAGCGTGTTGAATCAAGGGGGTTCGGTACTTACAAAGGGACTCCACCACTCAAGTTAGACAGTGCACAAGTAGAGTTTATGCAGTGAGATCACAGATAGCTAATTAGTGTGACTTAGTATGGTATTTCTAGAACGTGATTGGAATCATAATGCGATCAGTATTAAATGCAAGTATTTATGATTTGTATCATGTTAGAGATTGTCTTCCTCTTATTATTGGAGGAGATCTCTATAATATAGGAACTTAAATATTGTAGTTACCAACAGTTAGAGGCAATTATGAGTCTTATAATCTCGTAAGATCATGATTGACAATTATGAGATACTGCGTACATCTAGTGATCTTGTTATTATGGTCCAATGTCATAGTTTGGGGTCCTCACAATGTGTCATCAATATTTCTAAGTGGCTTCAATACTTAAGAGGGGGTGAATTGAGTTTGTAAAACAAGTTCGTAATTCTTTCACAAAACACTTGATTCTCAATTTTTGTTGAAGCTATTGTTTAATAGAAATGAATGAATAGAGAGAATAATGGGCTTGCACATACAAGTAAAACAATCAAGCAGGACAGAATGCAAGGTAACCAATAAAACAATACACAAAGTAAATGAGATGAGTTTAGGAAGACAAACACAAAGCTTTATCCTAGTTCAACCACTAATCCACTTGTGGTCTATGTCCAATCCTCAAGTAAACACCCAAAATTTTGACTATATCTTCAAGCTTCAAACAGGTACTTGACAACCTTTACAAGATGGAGCACTCAACACACCTTAGGATACCTCACCCTTGTGCTTGAGTCTAAAAAACAAAGGGATACCTCACCCTTTCAATCCTTTGAGGGATACCTCACCCTTACTACAGATTACACAATGATTGAATAAATTGAAACTCTCTCAAAGAGCAGATAATACAAATTGAAGCTTATAGGTTTTTGATGATTCACACTTTAGCTCAAAAACAGAGAGAAATATGAAGAGAATATGTAAAACTCGTATTGATGTTCAAACAAGGTTTTTCAGAATGTCTCTCTAACCTCATTAATGCCCAACAACCTTGCATTTAAAGTCCATTGAGAAATAGAGCCTTAAATGCTTCATTATGTCCGTTGCATTCTGTTGGTTATTCGAATAAAACATCAAATAACATTTAGAGCAAAAGCTTGCTGGAGACCGTTATTCGAATAACACAAGTGTTATTCGAATAAGTCACTTAAAACATTTTTCTGGAAAAACCATGTTATTCGAATAAAACAGGGTTTATTCGAATAAATCTTGATCAGTTTACAGACTTGGCTTCCCTGACTTTTGTTATTCGAATAAGATATATCTTATTCGAATAAACCTAATTTCGTTTGAATTTCTGCTTTCACCTGACTTCTGTTATTCGAATAAAACAACTTTTATTCGAATAATCTATGTAAAACTTGTTGGGTCAGTAGTGAGGCAATGCCAAGGGATTTCAAGAGTTTTTATATGATTTTTGGCACTTAATAAAAATTCTTTGGGAGACCAAAAACTATTTTTGAAGCTTCTCTTCTCTTTTGCTTTTAAACCAATTTTGCTTTTCAAGATCTTTTTGAAAGATAGGTTATGGAACATTTGTGTAAATCACATTATACCTTTACATATTGATTTAGGTCCTAACTCTAGTTCTAAAGGTCTAGTTCTAAAGGTCTTGCACTTGAACTTGCAACATCTTCAAGTTTGTTATCGTCAAAACAATATCTTCATGGGTTGATAGCCAATTACAATCAAAGCTTGGCTTGGATACTCATGGTAGAGTTCGGTGGTACGCGTACCGAGTCTGATTCTACTGGAAGGAATCTCGGATTACGGCCCAGAACAATATACATTTTTTTACAACTCATCAATGAAAACTTTTAAAAAGATGGTAAAGTAACTAAAACATAAGACATATGTTATATTTTTATTAAAGAATAGCACCACAAGCACATAAATAAATTTACATAAGTTTGTTCGCTTATAATAAAAAACTTTTTGAGAGAGCTTTTGAAAAATAAAAGATTATTTTTCATAATTAAAGCTAAACCAAATATATTCTTAGTTTCTGCACAAAATTTTTATGATATTCCCATTTGACATGAAAATTAAGTATGTGTTTGAATTTTTATTTCAAATTTTAAATAGTTTAGAATTGAAATTTTGTTAACAGAGTTGTAAAAAAGTATAATTTTTCCAAAATACTAAATACATTCAAACATGCACTAATTGTTATAGAAACTAGCATATGTACCTATGTGATGTATGAGATAATATTAAAAATTATAATTATATAAATAATATAAATTTAATTTAATTAACTATGAATAATTATTTTGATCATTTCAAATTAAAAGATTACTAATAACTTATTTAACACAAACAATAAATAATTTATTATGTTTTTTATATGAATAAATAGTTGATTATGCTAAATTGTAATTATAAAATTTCTTTTTATATTTATAATCTAAAAATCATTAAAACATAACAAAATTTAATTACAGGTAATGGTAGAATAAGATAAATATGTTATCTTACATAAGTTTAGAATTGCAAAAGCAATTCATTAAAGAAAAAAAATGGTTTTGTGCAACAAAAAATATTTTTTAAAGTGTGTGATTACATAAACAATTCTAAGGTGTCCTTTGGCACATGGAATTGGGGTTGGAATTAAGTTTTGAAATTAGAATTTGATTTCCTAATTCTAATTATCTTGTATGGTATGTACGTTAGAATTGAAATTTTAATTGAGTCCAATTATATGCAATTGAAAAATGATTATTTTATGCTTTTTTCAATTCTTAGCTTATTCTAAGAATTACAATTTAAAGCACAAAAGTTAAAAATAATATGTTATAATTATTATTCGTTATTTTTGTCGCATACTCTGACAACAATTAGTGTCGATGTCAGCCAAGTCGTTGGCAGTATCTTAAAACCATCGTTGCTAGCCCTTAGACCACTATCAACCACAGCGTCCACCGACCACCATAATAAAAGTTTATATATATATATATATATATATATATATATATATATATATATATATATATATATATATATATATATATATATATATATATACTTAATCCACTTACTGGCTTAATGTAAGTAAAAAAGACTTATACCTAATCTTACACCTTTCATTTATTATGATCTTGTGGTTAAGATAAGAGATAAATGATAGCCACAAGATCATAATAAAATGAATGGTATAAAATTGAGTGTAAGTCTCTTTTACTTACACTAGGTGTAAGTGGATCCCCTCTCATATATATATATATATATATATATAGATATATATATATATATAGGGGAGATCCGTTTACACCAGTGTAAGTCTTTTTCTCTTACACTCATTTTCAACCGTTAGTTCAACTTTTATCTAATGGTTGAGATTATTTCATTAAAGATAACCATTAGATAAAAGTAGATCTAACAGCTGAAAATGAGTGTAAAAGAAAATCAACTTACACTTGGTGTAAGTTGATCATCCTTCATATATATATATATATATATATATATATATATATATATATATATATATATATATATATATATATATATTTTTAAATATGAGATTTCTTATTTGGGTTTTATATTTAATATGTAATAATTTATAAGAAAAGTTTTTTAAAAAAATATGAAGTCAAAAGTAATTTAAAGAATTCAAAAGAACAAGATTTATTTGATAATAACATATAATAAATTTCTTTTAATTTGGTATGTGACATTATTATAAAATAATCTGAAAAAATTACCAATAATTGGTCCATATTGTTTATTAGAAATTTTTCTTCACGAAGTTAACATATAAAAATGATGACAATTTGTAAGTAATTTTTTTTATTTACGGGAAGATTTGTAGGTAAATTTAAAGCAACTGTAACAACTTCACATGTATATAATATGCAAAAAAAAATATTATTATTGATAAAAAGAAATTCAAACAATAAGCTATTTAATTTTAATGCAATAAAATCATTTCTATGAAATTAATTGTAACATTTGTAAATCATAAATTAGGAGCAATCAAATGGAGTTTCTATTCTTTATACCTATTTTTTAATTTCTTTTTACATGTAATCATTTACATTATTCATTACATTTAAAGAGAATCATATATTTCTATAACAAATTGTATTTTGCCATATTTGATTCTTTGTAATTTAATGAGAGTGCTATTTTGTTTCCTCACTAATGAAAACGTGTTTTTTAACATTTAAAATAATCAATACACACTATTATTTGATTTATAATTAAATGAATTCTATAATGGTGTCTTTCAATTTGAATTATTTGATAAAATTTTTAAATAAACAATACATTATAGTTATTTAAAATGATTGATATATGAGTTTTGAATTGTTAAAAAAAATTATATGACTGCAATCAAATTTAATTGATTAGTGTCAATTATAATTATTAATTAATTAACTTTGATTGAATCATTTATAATTGTTGGTGTTAGAATTAATAATAACTAATCAATTTATTATTTTAGTTTATTTATTTTTAAATATGTGTCATCTACATGTACAAAGATATTAACATTGTGTTGTCATTTTTTTTTATTTTTTTTTATAAAAACACATGATATTTAAATAAGTAAGCTATTTGACACATGACAAATATCAGCAGAGTCGTTGATTTCAAATCCTCATAAATTTTTTATAAATATAATCTTCTGGTGATTTATGTTAGTTTTTTATTGTCTTTGGAAAGGGGCTATCGTGTTCTCTACTTTTAAGTCATAAGTAAATGTGTAAATGAGTTAAGTTAAACATTTAAAATTCAGGCTTGACTTGTGAAAAATGGAGACTATTCAAGCTTAACTTGTTTATTTAAACAAGCTAAATTTAAAATTTGAGTTTGACTTGTTAAAAATGTGAAGTTTAAGGTTGACTTGTTTAACTCATTTATGGTTTGATTATTTTGATTTTCTTTATCAAATCTCACATTGAAGTATTTTTTAAGTTATTAATTTAGTATTTACTAAACATATTTATAATAAAAGATTAAGCAAAATAGAACAGAGTAATAAATAAGATTATAATTTTAAAATTAGAGTTAGATAAATGATAAATAGTAACGAATAAAATTATAATTTTCTAGATATAATTACAATTTACTAAGTAATAGCAACATATATATTACTATTACCAATACCTTTTCTTATTTGAAATTACATTTTTTAGTGTGGTTGAATATATATATATATATATATATATATATATATCTATATATATATATATATATATATATATATATATATGAGATAAGTTTTTATTGTGAGAGGATGAGATGAGTAAATCTTGATCATACAACCATATATGAATGATCAAGATTAAAAGTTACTTAAATGTCATGTGACCACTTAAAAAAGTCACATGTATTTATGTTTTAATCTTGACCATTTATGTAAAATTTAATAGTCAACATTTACTCCTCTCACCTCTCACATAAACATTCCTCTCACTAGATCATAAGATATATATATATATATATATATATATATATATATATATATATATATATATATACATACACACATACATACATACATACGAGGGACGGATTCAAAAAATATTTAATGGATAGACCAAAAGTTATGAATCACATTATTAAATTATATCATAGTATTTATTAATAAAATTTATATTATAGTACAAAAAATAATATATATAATACCTTCATCGAAGTCGAGCATGATGTTCTTTCATATCATAAAACTCATCAATGATAGAATCTATATCAAACTTCTCAGTAATTCTCCTCTCAATATAAGTGATTAGATAATCATCCAAAACGTCATCTTCCATCTTATTTCTAAGTCTATTCTTCACAATATTCGTAGTTAAAAAAGATCTCTCAATAGTAGCAGTTGAAACTGGAAGAGTCAACACCAAACGAATTAAACGATCAATCAAATTAAGTATGTTAAGGAGAAAAAATGAACAGAAAATTAAATTAACTAAAATCAATTAAATGAACACTATATTACAGAAATAAAAAAAAAACTAGAAAGTACAAATTGATAGTAGCCACATTAGACATATATATAAAAAAATTAATAACAAGACATGAGAGTAACTCGAACCAACGAAAAGAAATTAAAAGAAAAAATAAAAGCCAATTAGCAAAACACCAAACCAAAAAGAAAGAATTAAAACATAAGGAGGTTGAAGGCATATTTTTAATAAAATACTAGATAGATAAAGATCTTAAGAAATAAGAGATGGAGACTTACGACTAAATTAGAAAGGCGAGATGTTTCTTATGCCTGTGACTCAGCTCCCTCAAATTGAACTTGTTGAGTTGGTGGGTTCTTGTCGTACAACTATGACCTCTCTGCTCACGACTCACTCACTTCCTTTAGAGTCATAAATGGATAATAAAATTGATTAAGAGAAACAGAGAGAATGGATGAATAGTTATGCCTTAACCTTAATGCACTTGTCTGTGCTGTGTGGGAGTCTGTAAGGCAATAAGACAAATTAAAAAGTAAATGATCTTTTTTTTTATAATTTAAAAATACTTTTTTGTAATTGTGAGATTTTAATTACTTAGTATTACTAGCAGTCTAGCTGCCAAAATTCACATAAAGATGAGATTGGTAGATCTCACGTATCTTCTTTTAAGCCTTTTAGCAAAATAGTTTATTGATATTAATGTTTATCATCAAATAAGTTTTATTCTTCAGACTTTAACCTTTATTTCACATTATAAGTATCTAATAAAAATATGTTTTCATTTTTATGGGGGATCCGTGGCCCATGCATGCCCCCTTCCATTTGTCCATACATATATATATAAAGACACACACATGAGCTATTCTTAAATTGTTATTGTCAAGCATATAAAATTTGATCTTGACTCATTTATATAATTAAGTCTAAATTCAAATTTAAGCTAATTTGTTACTTAAACAAACAAACTTGATTGAGAATATAATGAGTTAAACTTGAATAATTTACAAATATCTCAATTTATTTACCCTTTTAGTCTTGAGTTTGACCTTTATTATACTCAAATAAGGTATAATATATGAAAAAGGAAAACACTACAGCACAACTTAAAGTATTGTTTTTTTAAAATACAAAACTCATTTTTTATTATAAAAATTAAGAATTGTAAAAAAAATTCTTATATATTTTAAGAAAAACCTAACGATAAAAAAATAAAATAAGTTTATTTTACATTTAACATTACCTACATAATAATCACACAATTTAAACGCAAGTGTGCCATTGCTCAATCATAAACCTCTCATATTGGGGAAGATTTTACTTAATGACCATCCTCTAATCAGGGTTGTGTGAATAATTACTTGCTAAAAACAAACTCTCTCATTTTGGCCGGTTTAAACGAAAGAAAAATGTTAATAATAGAGGAATAAGGGAGCATTTTGTTATTCTAAGTGTAACTACGTATATAGAAACAAAAACATTAAACATTAAGAAAAAACCAAAGCTCTATAACAATAAAAAATTATCTAGTCTTGTTTGACGTGGATATGTTTGTATTTTTTTGTACAATTATAATTTTTTATATTATTTTTTATATAATTAATTACATCACTTTTTTTATTTTTTTTATTTAATCACAATCATTAACAAATATGATAAAAAATAATGTTAAATTTTTGTACTATGGAAGGAGGACCCGAATCAGTTTGGCACATGGAGTTAGTGTATGTTCGGTAACATATTAAATCTGTTTCCAACAAAAAAAATTTTAATTTTTTTATTGTTTAATTATATTTAATAAAATTAGTTATAACTTTTATACTAAATTTAATATATTATAATTTTTTTTTCATAATACTAAAGAGTAAAGTTTTTGATTCTATTATGTGTTTGAGATAGTTGTAAAAATTTGATTATTTTAATAACTAATTATTGTATAATTTTTTTTGTTATAATTAATTATAATAAAATAAGTTTTATATTTGAATATGTTAGTTGAAAAATAATTTTAAGTTATTTTGTTTCATTTAAATAATATAAAAAAATTATTTTTATGGATTAAATTATAAAAATAAGTATAAAATAATTAAAAAATTATTTGATTGAGGACAAAATAGTATTTACATATCAAATTATAAAGAATTTATAATCTAGAATCATAAGTTAAAATTTAAACATTATAAAAAAAAACTTTAATAAAGCATTGGATTTCATATAAAAATTGAAACAAATTTTGTCAAATATATAAAAATATTGTTATAAAAAATTTTTTACAAAAAAAACTATTTAGTTAAGATTATATCCCAACTAAATATGTTTTAGATTATAAATTATTTTTTATACTTTGAGATGTAAATAATATTTTATCTTTAATCAAATAATTTTTTTAATTATTTTATATTTATTTTAATAATTTAATACAAAAAAATAATTCTTTTTTATAATATCTAAATAAAATAAATTAATTTAAAACAATTTTTCAATTAACATAATTAAACATAAAATTAATTATATTATAATTAATTATATAATAATTAATTATTAAAATAATTAAATTTTCACATTTTTTTCACGTGTTGTAGCTCTCAGAAAAATGATCCCAACCCTCTGAACGAAACCTTTTTTAGGCTTATAAATACTCACCATCCATTGCTTGGGTTCTTCACAAGCCACAGGCTTTTCCCTCATTTGCCAAAACATAAAAACAGTGTGGTGTTGTTGGAGTAAGTAGCAAAGATGTTTTCAGGGGTGGCAGGGCTCATCAACAGGGGCCAAAAGCTGAAGGGGACTGTGGTGTTGATGCGCAAGAATGTGTTGGACATCAACGAGCTTACATCAGCTCAAAGTGCCACCGGTATTATCGGTGGTGCCGTCGGTATTGTCGGCGGTGTACTTGGCACCACAGTGGATACCCTCACTTCCTTCTTGGGCCGATCAGTGGCTCTGAGGCTGATTAGTGCTACCAGTGCTGATGGTAACTTCTTTCTTTCACTATACTCATCCACACATTACATGATAATGATGACATAAATATGTCAGTTAACTAAGGAGTTTAATTTGACAAAAACAAATCATTTTATTTTCTTGAAGAATAGGAGACCATACTGATCTAGTGTTATCACTTATAAGTGAGAAAGAGACAAATTTTATTTTATTTCAGGAGAACTTACCATTACTATTATGTTAAATTCTATAAATTTTATATAAAGATGTTTTATTTTTTTGGTACTTGCATAAAACGTTGTAGTGTTATAAAAATGTTTTATGGCCTTCATCCTCCCATATTTCCAAAAGCAAATTAAAATATCCAGATCATTTTATTTACATACTCAATTAAATATTACTCAGGTGGATGAACAGAAAAAAAAAACCTGCTAACACACATTTTTTTGTAATTGAGTTGTAAAAAACTTGATTATGAATAGCTATCAATAGTTTGAGTCAAAAGTATTACTTGAGAATCATATTTGGATAATTTCAATTTTTTTTTTCTAAGTGATTAAGCAGAGAATAGAAATAAATGCAAAACTTATAAAAGAAATTTTACGTATTATAATTGAGTTTCACTAATAAATTTTTTTTATTATTTCTTTCATTCAAATGATGACTTGAAGCAAAAAATTTGAGAGGATTTCATCATGATTACATAAAATTGAACATAAAAAATAATTCAGAATTTGACTAGTAAAATTTTTGCAGGAAGTGGAAAAGGGAAAGTGGGGAAGCAAACCTTTTTAGAAGGTCTTGTTGCCTCGTTACCAACCTTAGGAGCTGGCCAGTCTGCATTCGATATTCATTTTGAATGGGACAGTGACTTGGGAGTTCCTGGAGCATTTTATATCGAGAATTTTATGCAAGTTGAATTTTACCTTGTGAGTTTGACTCTTGAAGACGTTCCTAACCAAGGAACCATCCACTTTGCTTGCAACTCTTGGGTTTACAACTCAAAGAAGTACCAAACTGATCGCATCTTCTTTGCCAACAAGGTAAACCATTTACCTATAGCAACTAGTTTGTTAAAGTTAAATTCTATTTCCCAAAACTTCACATCATCAATGATAAAATTTATAAAATTATAAATGTAGACATATCTTCCAAGTGAAACACCAGCTCCACTAGTCTATTATAGAGGAGAGGAATTGAAGACTTTAAGAGGAAATGGAACAGGGGAGCGCAAGGAGTGGGAAAGGATCTATGATTATGATGTCTACAATGATTTGGGCGATCCAGATAAGAAAGCAAGTTTGGCTCGTCCAGTTCTTGGAGGATCCAGCAGCTTGCCTTACCCTCGAAGGGGAAGAACCGGCAGAAAAGCATCTAAGAAAGGTTAGGCTTCTGTTCTATCTACTTTGATATTTATTTTATGATGTTTTAGCACAAATGATATGGTCAAATGTGAAATTGTAATTTTTATTTTTAATTGGAAAGCTTGATGTGGTTATACTGAGTTGTTTAATGGTAGTACCTTAATTTCTATTAGCATGATTAATTATTATAATTAATCATGTTTTTAAAATAATTATAATTAATTTAGTATCTAATTAAATTAATTTAATATATAATTATTTTTTTTGTATAACAATTTTTTTTATAAATCGAAATTAACTTTTTTATTTATTTATTCATTAAAAATATACATAAATTATCAATATTTATCTTCTTATTTTTATTTCTAACAATTTCTATAAAATTAAAGGAAGATTTACTATAATATATTACGACTTTTTTGAACTAGAAAATGGCTTTTGTTGATCTAAACATTTTCTCTGCTATGATTCTAAAGTAGTAGTTGTTGTTGCTGATATATAGTTTTCTATTAACAGATCCTAAGAGTGAGAGTCGCAGCGACACTGTTTACCTTCCAAGAGATGAATCATTTGGTCACTTGAAGTCGTCCGACTTTCTTGTCTATATACTTAAATCTGCATCTCAAAATGTTATACCACAATTACAATCTGCACTTACCTTACAATTCAATCAGGCTGAGTTTAATAGCTTTGACGATGTGCGTGGACTCTATGATGGTGGAATTAAGCTGCCTACTAATATACTTAGCCAGCTTAGCCCTATACCATTGTTCAAGGAACTCTTCCGAACTGATGGCGAACAGACCCTTAAGTTTCCGGAACCTAAAGTGATTCAAGGTATATTTTCGATGAGTTAATTCAAGGTATATTAGAAACATACTGTTAGCAATTTACATTCAAAAACATGGAAAGTTTATGGTTCTTTTGAAATATTCTTATTTGGAGCAGTGAATAAGTCTGGATGGATGACTGATGAAGAATTTGCAAGAGAGACGATTGCTGGTGTAAATCCACACATTATTAGAAGGCTTCAGGTAAACTGTTAATTAAGTACATAAAACTAAAAACCTTTGATCCATTTTTCATGTTAAATTTGCAATTGATAACTTCATTGCATACTAAATTTAATGCAGGAGTTCCCGCCACAGAGCAAGCTTGATAGCCAACTCTATGGTGATAATACCAGTACAATAACCAAAGAACACTTAGAGCCAAACTTGGGCGGACTCACTGTAGAACAGGTAATGACACAAACTTTATTTTTTTTTCCTTTAAGTTAAGTAACATTGAAGAATTATACTATTGCTTTGCAGCAAAGTCGTTTTGTTTTGATATGATGCAAATGAATAACAATGACTAAATTATATTTGGTTGAACAGGCTATCACAAATAACAAATTGTTCATACTTGATCACCATGACTCAATCATTCCATATTTGAGGCGAATAAACGCAACTGACACAAAGGCCTATGCTACCAGAACCATCTTTTTCTTGCAAAATGATGGAACTCTAAAGCCATTGGCCATTGAGCTAAGTAAGCCACATCCTCAGGGTGATAATTTTGGTCCTATTAGTAATGTTTACCTGCCAGCAGACCAAGGTGTTGAAGCTTCTCTTTGGCTACTTGCCAAGGCTTATGTAGTCGTAAATGACTCCTGCTATCACCAACTTGTCAGCCACTGGTATAAATTTTGTTAATGAGATTTATATGATCAAACTTAGTTTATCTATCTATGAATTATTCATTAATATCTTTACTTGGATGACAGGTTAAACACTCATGCAGTTGTTGAGCCATTCGTCATAGCAACAAACAGGCATCTTAGTGTGGTTCACCCAATTCATAAACTTTTGCTTCCACACTATCGTGACACAATGAACATAAATGCACTTGCACGGAATGTCTTGGTCAATGCAGAGGGTATTATAGAATCAACATTCTTGTGGGGAGGATATTCTTTGGAACTGTCTGCTGTTATTTACAAGGATTGGGTTTTCCCTGAGCAAGCACTACCTGCTGATCTTATCAAGAGGTAATCCTTACAAGTTATAAAATTATGCCCCTAGAAAAATAAAGATTCTGGGTCTATTCATTAAGTAAGAGAAAAATGGTTGAGCTCAAAGACATTTTTTATGTTAATATTATCTCATTGCTTGTAATCCAGAGGAGTGGCTGTTGAGGATTCATCCTCCCCCCATGGCCTTCGTCTTCTGATAGAGGACTATCCTTATGCTGCTGATGGACTAGAGATATGGGCTGCTATCAAGTCATGGGTCCAAGAATATGTCTCTATCTACTACAATTCAGACGCTGCTATTGTACAGGATTCTGAACTCCAAGCTTTTTGGAAAGAACTTGTAGAGGTAGGTCATGGTGACAAGAAAAATGAGCCATGGTGGCCAAAGTTGCAAACTCGTGAGGAGTTGGTTGAAATTAGCACTACCCTCATATGGACTGCTTCAGCCCTTCATGCAGCTGTTAATTTTGGACAATACCCATATGGAGGTTTTATCCTTAACCGCCCAACTCTTAGCAGGAGGTTCATTCCTGAGAAAGGATCCCCTGAGTATGATGAGCTTGCTAAGAGCCCTCAGAAGGTGTATTTGAAAACAATCACAGGAAAGAATCAGACCCTTACTGACCTTACAATTATAGAGGTCTTGTCAAGGCATGCTTCTGACGAGTTATACCTTGGACAGAGAGATGGTGGTGACATTTGGACTTCTGATACAAAGGCACTTGAGGCCTTTAAGAGGTTTGGTAAGAAGTTGGCAGAAATTGAGCAGAAGTTAATACAGAGAAACACTGATGAAACATTGAGGAACCGATATGGGCCAGTGAAAATGCCCTACACTCTGCTTTATCCTTCTAGTGAGGAAGGATTGACTTTCAGAGGCATTCCTAACAGTATCTCTATCTAAGGACGGGCTTTATGGTTGTGAGTATTGCTGCTTTAAATAAAACATGAGAAGGAATTGAGTTCCTTCATCTACCTCTGTATTGTTTTCTTGTATATCTGGATGCTTATCATGTTTCGTATCAATGGGAATTGCTATGTTTGTACCATGCTAGACTTGCAATGTGTAATGGAACTTTCGTGTTTGGAAATTTTAAATCAAAAGCACCAAAGCTTGCAATGAAATGTGGAATTAAAAATAGTTAATGGTTTTGACAAAATCATTAATGAACCGTAATGATTTAATTTCCGGCCTGAAATGTTTTGCCGAAGCCACCTAAAAATAAAATGAAATTCAATTCATACTCCTCGAGTTGGCTTTTGCAAAATGTTTTGGAGTTTTTGTCTTGAGTGTAACAGGGAATTTCATTCAAGCCTTATTAAAAATAAAGAAGAAAGTTATAACCAGTACCAACTTTTGATTAATTCATCCTCCTCATCCATGCAAACCACCGACAGGTCTCCTTCACCACTGTCTATCACGGCTGCAGATCTTATTTCAGTTTAGGGACTTAATGGCAAAGCTTAATTTTCTACAAACTCATTAGCAAAATAGCAATTGAACCTATTTGATAATATGCATAACTTGCTACCACCAGTTTTTATGGGAGTTCATGGATGGACCCAAACATAGTTGGGTTTGGGTTTAGGAAGTACTTTAGGATTAGATTTATTTTGAGTCAGTTCCGCAAAGATTTTTGTTAATTAGTAAACTATGTAGCTTTTATTAGTGGGTTTGGCCTTGTAGGGGCAGGTAAAGTGATTAAAAATACGAAAAACAATCTGAAAGTGACTAAATAATAATAATAATACCATTAAGGCTTAAAGATAAAAATTTAAAAGAATGTGCACCAAAAAAATAAAATAAAAAAACATTTAAGTCCTTTGGCTGGCTTGATTAGAACTTAGTTTCTTTGTTTACTCATTTGACTTGTGTTTGTTTAATCTCGTGATTGATTGTCTTTATTTTTTTTCTTGATTGTTGCCATGTTATTTTGTTTTAATTAATTCATTGTTAAACAAATCTTTCTTGAGTAAATTATTTCTTCTTTATCTGAAATTTCCTTCGTTCCCTCTCTTTTAGAATAAAAAATTATGCTTTTGTTAAACAAAAAATGAAAAATATTATGTGATTTGTTTATTTCCACATTGGACACCAACATGTCTACCAGGTTAGCACTTAGTAGTGGCAAATAACGTGTCACATAGACATTTCGCTAACGGTTTTAAGACGTGAGTCAACGGAAAGACTAACTTCTTGTTACTTTGAATCTTTAGAGGATTAATTTGATAATAAAATGTTTTGGAAAGACCAAATTGATGTCAAATAAATCATTGAAGGACCAAATTGGTAGTTTTTTTTTTTTCAGCAAACCATAAGGATTCTACCTATTCTTCCTTTCACTCTAATTGCAATTAAACTGTAAGGGATTCAAATATACTTAAAAGGTTATAGTTATTTTGACACGTTGCTAATTATTACTGGATAAGATATATAGAGTACTCTACTTGGCAGAAAAATAATAGTATGTGATGTGCTAAACTGCTTATAATATTACTTTAAAGTTTAAACAAAAGGAATCAGATAATCTGGACCTCATACATGCTCTGTGAAAGGATACCAATCAGGGCTCCACTGACTTTGATTTGATTGCGTAAGATTGTATTTTATTAAGAAAGTCCTTACGATCCATCCTCCACATGCATGTTAAGAGGGAGAGAAATAGGGTAACTCATGCTTTAGTTAAGTTGGCGCATGAATGTCTTGATCGAGGATGCACGTCTAAACATATGTATTTTTGCATATCTGGATGGATGTTTTTCCAGCCGTTGTTTAATGAAATCTCTCTGAACTGAAGTTAAAAAAAAGAAAAGAAAAGAAAAGGAGAAAGCAGACTCTCAAATCTCAATGACTCAATAGGCAACGCGTAATATGCATCTTTATGTACACACTATTGATTATGACGTATTTGTATTTTCTCGGCAAAGTGGTGGTGCTACAGCTTACAATAAGGAATTTACTATCGTTGATAGAGATACGAAATTAAATCATACGGGCTGTATACATTATAAAGAAAATGTAGTAGCTAGAGCAATGCTCATCAATGAATTACGAGTTTCACGTTGTCATGTGTAGACAAAACTAAATGGCATTACTTTCTCTCCCTTATACCACTTTAGGTATATATGGATGTAAAGTGGCGCTGTCCAGATTGAATTACTCTGTGTCTATTGCCTTTGTATGTAAAGGAACAATTGAATTGAGGAAAGGTTCATAAACTATATTAAAAGGTGGAGGTAACACATAAAAGGAATGGAATATCAGTAGTACCACATAAAATGATGGTCACTAATGTTAGAAATAAAATATTCGTGAGAAAATTTTTCATAAGCTGATTCAAAAATAAATAAATAAATAAATTTAAATATATGAAAGGGGAAAAGGAAATACAGTATAAAATTGGCGTGTAACATTATTTGTCTTATACATTTATTTTGAATTTACCTAGTCCACTACTAGTTAAAAATAGTATACAAGACTCGTATAGGAAATTTTTTGCAGCCGATCTTAATCAACTTGTTATTATTATATGATTTATAGCATAACCGTAGCTTAGTTCAAGATAAGATCTGGTTGAAATGGTAAATTCATGATAACTACTCCTTAATATAATAGAAAAACTGTATATAAACTCTATCTGAAAGTTGAAACGATTTTTTCATGTGGCGATTGATGATGCTTGGTAAATGCCTACATAGTTATTAATGCATTTTTAATAGACGAAAAACTTATTTTAAAATAAATTTGTCTTTAAAATAAGTAAATAAATATATATTTATTTTTACTTTTATTTGAAGTATACTAAAATTAATCTATTAAAATTTAATAATACATACATTTTTACTTAATTATTTTAAAAATAAACTCATTTTAAAAACTTTTTCCCTTCTGTAGATAAGGTTCACTCACCATCCCAATCCCATTCATAATGGCACAAGGTATGGGGCTGTTATGTGACCAATTGGGAAATGGAACAAATCAGTGGATATTTTGTTTGGTGTGACTCCAAGACTCGAATATGAATCACATAAAGGCAGAGCTATTAGTGAGTAGCGACAAAGAGGGGGGACATGAGATCAGATATAATTGGAAACACCATCAATGCAATACATCCACCTCTTTATTTTTTATTGGATTTTCCAATCATTGAAGCTATTTGTGTACATATATGCCCAGGATTTTTTGTCAGAAGATGTGTTAAATTAATACAAAATTTTAGAACTTACAGCCTTCATATATAAATTTGAATAAAGTTACATAAAATAACCTATAAATTATATTTTTTTCCCTTAAAATATTACCATGATATAGGGGATAGATGGACTAGTCTATTCTCACTCTTTTATGTTTATTATTATTAGCACTCTTATTCTATTAATTTTTTTATTAAATGAACTATACAAATTGTGTAAATTTAATTAATGATGTCTCTATTAATAGCCAGCAAGAATGCGTTGAACTTCGAGCATTGAACAACAATAGAGTTCTTTTTTTATTTGCTCTTGGCAAAAATACGTTAAGAGTTTTGTTAATTGCACACATTTTCCTTAAATAACCTCGCATACTATTGTCTCATTTATTTATTTTATGAGTAACATTATATCTTTTTATAAGTTTTTTTAATAATTTTTTAATACTAAATAAAAAAATATTAAATAAAAAAATAAATATATTTAATATCTTAAGAACATAAAAAATATTTAATATTTTTTTATTTAATAATTAAAAAAATTAAGTAAGAGGATAAAATATTTCTCTTATTTTATTTTTTCTTTCAAACATCTATGATTCACAATTAATTTGTCATAAAAGTTGTGGATAACTTTTTTTTTTGTGTTTTACAAAATATTTTTTATTCGATAGATTGAAAGATTAATATATTAAAATAATAAAATATTTAAGTAATTTTTTTTAATAATATTATTTTTTGGCACATAAATTTTATAATCGAACTCAAAATAACATACTTTTATTTGATATACAATTTCTCATAAGAAAGGAAAGGAAGCATGCAATAGGAGTCTTTCCTTTGTTTGGTATAAAATTTAACAGAGGAGAGAAAGGATCGGGGGATATTCATTTTCTGCGAGTCCAACCGATTTTGCATCCATCCTTGGAGTGATGGATTAGGAGAGAAAGAAGTGGGTGCTGGACGTGAGTCTCACATATTTTGTAATGATTAGATAATTTAAATAATAATAAATAATTTAATATCTATTTAAATGATAAAAAATAATATTTTTTTATTTTTTATTAGATTATGCAAACAAGATAGGGATAACTCATCCCTCTTTTTCCTTTCTTTTCTTATTATTAACTCTTAAATACGTGAATAATCCTCAGTATAATTTATTTTATTGTATTCTCCTTAATTATCTTCTTCTCTCTCACAAGGGAACAATATAATTGGTAATCATTATTAGCCTTTAATTAGCCATACTATTTTTTTTTAATATATTTAGCCATACTGTTTGGTTTGGCCAGTTGTATGCCTCGTGAATACTGTTTAGCAATTTTAAAACAGAAATGATTTATTTTTTATTTAATTTTTTATTAATTTTTTTAATTATTTAATAAAAAATATTAAATATTTTTATATTTTCAAAATATTAAATATATTTATTTTTTATTTAATATTTTTTTATTTAATATTAAGATAATTATTAAAATAATTAAATTAAAAAATATAACATTACTCATTTTAAAATGAAGATATATTCATACATTCCATAAAGATAGGTTCTGCTTTGTTGGCAAGTTAAGGGGAGCCATTTGTATGCCTCGTGGCTACTGTTTAGCAATTTTTAAATTGTGATATTCATACCTTTCATCAAGATAGGTCCTGCTTGTCGGCAAGGTAAGGGGAGTTCAGATGTCGAGGAGCTCACTGAGAATGAGTTTAAGCGAGAAATTGTAATAACGAGTTTATATTACATTTTGATATAAAATTTTAAAATAATGAATTTATAAATTTTGTTACTTATATGATTTCTACTTTATCAATTCTTAATCAATGTGAAACTTTAAAATTTATAGTTGAATTTTTAATATTTTCTATTTCAAATATAAGTTTCAACATTAGTATATTTTTTTAAGCAAAAATCTTTTTGAGTATTTATCAAGTTATCAATTAAGAGTTAAATTTTGGTCAATACTTTACAACATGAGTCAAACACAAACTCGAACATCAATCATCATCCTCAAAAATTTAACTCAATTGAACTATTTATTCTGATATCATTTATTTGAATCATAAGAAAACCCAAAAGCTAAAAAATTCTCCATCAATAAACTTAATTGAAAAACTATAATAATAGATCAAATACCGATTTTAATTCAAAAATTTTAGACAATAAATTTATAATTTTTTTCATTTATATGACCTTTATTTTACCCATTCCTCGTTAATATGAAATTTTAGCTGACTTAAATTTTTAATGCAGTTTTTTTCAACAAAAAATTGATGGTGACTTTTTGGAGTAAACAAATTCTTCTTTTAAGAGGATAAAAGAATTTCTCAAGGTCAAGACAACGTATGCAATAAAAAATTTAGAAAACAAACAATCAAATTGATGTAACACATAGCCATAGGAGCCTTACTACAGAGTCCGGAATTTTTATTCCAATTTCAGCCCTAACATCACAAAATAATAATACATGAATAGGAACCATGAAAAAGGAACCCACACTTTTGTAACTACCTGGGTAAATCCGGGAACGTCTAATCCGGCTAGCTTCTTTCTAACCGTAGATTACATTCATTAATTTTCTTCCTTTTCGTATTAAGTATTGGACCATAATTGCGCTTGAGTGTCTATATGCTCGAGCTGTATGCACCGTAACTGTATATTTTTTTAAAAAAATAATTATCTTATATTTTTTTTAAGAATGTAAGTATTATTTATATTTTTTTAAAGAATATAATTGAATAAAAAAATAATAAAAAAATATATATAATAAAAAATATTAAATAAAATATAAAAAATATATATATACTATATGATGTAAGAATATAAGAATTAATTTTTTTTTTAATTTGTTATCTTAAACATACACATGTCTCGAAATTGTTTTGAGAATCAAGGTGAAAAGGGTCTAGCGTCCAACCGCTTAATAGCAAAATCCTTTTTTTTTTTTTATTGTCGATAGTATGGATTGGACGTGTGCTCTGAGTGGAATGCAATTTGCATGGACCACAAAAGCATCTAACTCATTCAACGTGATGTAATTGCATTCAGCCAAACGCGTCTCTCATGCTATTATTATAAGAAAAACAACACACAGCCCGAATCCTCGAAGTCCAATAAGATCTGGATTACACCCTCAACCTTTATTATTATATCTTTTTATTTAATTATTTTAATAATTATTTTAATATTAAATAAAAAATATTAAATAAAAAATAAATATATCTAATATTTTAAAAATATAAAATATATTTAATATTTTTTATTTAATAATTAAATAGATTAATAAAAAAATTAAGTAGAAATATAACATTTGAAATTGTAGTTAAGACCATTTTTCAAAAGAAATTATGAATAAATTTAAAAAAATGTTTATTATGTAAATAATTCTTATATTAAATAGTACATATTTTTTTTTATATTTTATTTAATATTATTTATTATATATATATATATTTTTTATTTTTTTATTTAATCATATTTATTAAAAATAATATAAATAATACTTACACTTTAAAAAAAAATATAAAATAATTATTTTCCTTATGTAGATGAACTGAGCTACTGTCAGGGTTCTTATCATCTGGGAAGTGTAGTATAGCTATCAAATAATATCTTTATTTGTCTTTGAAGGATTATTATTATGACTAAATATTCAGGTCCCTAAAAATATAAGGATTAAGTTTATTCTTTAAAAAATTTATATGTTAACTTGGTTTTTTATAATGTTTAAAATCAATACCAATTTGGTTCCTTAATATATTTTAGGAAATTAATTTAATCCTTAACTTTATGCTTATTTTGCACTGTAAAAAATTAAATTGGCCCCTAAATGTTTTCAAAAACTAACTTGATGTTCTATCTTGTATATTTTGTAATTGACCAATTTAAACATTTATTCTATTATAACATTCCCTCACGAGCTACACGTTCACCATTATTTTATTTGAAGGATATTTTCGTGTTCCCGAATCTTTCTTATTGTAGGGATTGTTGTACCCAGAGTAACAGCTCACGCCTCACAGAAGATAATGTGAGTTTTTTTTTTTTGTGGTGGATAATAAAAAAAATGGCAACTTCATTTATGTGAGTCAACACGACAACACCTTTTATCACTTCATATTATGAATTAAAACCATAGTTTCTAATTAAAAAAAAAATTGCATTAAAGTATATAATTCATATAATAATAATGATTCAAATAATTCATCTATTATAATATTACTGAATTTAATTGTTTGATGTTCAAATATTAAAAAAATAATTTTTAAAAAGAGATTACATATTTTTTTTATATTTTTATGATCGAACGAGAATTAATTACATAAACAGTTTAAATAAATTGAATATATAAAAATACCTTGTGATCTCATAAAAAATTTATTTGATTATTTACTTTAATTTTCACCTCAATTTTGTGTAAAATAATATACAACTCTATAAATAATATTTTGCACTAGCCTAAAAGTTCATTTTGGGACACAGATTATAAACCGATTTGATATAATATTTTTTAAATTATATTTTGGACTCTTAAATCAAAGTTAACTCTAACAAAAGTTTTATTTAATTGTAACGCAGGTTACTACATTTCTTTTCAATATGGATATTAATTTTTTTTTTTGTCTCTCATCTTATAATTTTTTTTATATCTTTTGAGTGTGATATTAGTCTTTACTCAAGTATCTAATAATTATAGCTATACAGAGAATGTCTAATATAGATTTAATAAGTTTGAGTATATAGATAGACTATTAATATTTTAATTATTAATTTATTATTAAAATAAATCAATAATTTAAATTAAAAATTAATTTTTTATAAATTTTAATTAATAGTATACAGATTTGTATAAAAATTTAATTAAATTATTTTTTTTTACAAATAATTATATGTATAAATAATTTATAAATTTTAATTAATAATTTTTTCATACATCTATATTTATATTTAAATATTATCAAAATAAAAAAAAAATCATCCATTGACCCAAACTTATTGGTTCATGATTGATTCCTCCTAACTCTACGTGCTTTTAGTGAGATTCAAATCCATATTCTTTCACTCACATTAAACTAAGGTGGGTAGTGAAATGAACCAACCACATGGGGGATGTTGTTTGTTTGTTATGTTATTCTGTCCTTCTCTCAAAGATTTTTATTAAATAACATGAGAGGTTCTATTCAGAAATAAAAACACAATCAAGTTTTCAATATAACTAGTGAAATATATAACTTATTACGAAAGGTCTTTATATATAAAATGTGTCTATTTTTTTTAACAAAATGATTTTATAATATGAAAGAATCTAAATTATTATCTTCATTTTTTTTACATTTAATAATCGGAGTTCTTTTTTCTATAATGGGGTAATAAGATTTAAATTTATGTCCATATACAAATTATTCAAATTCCTCACCATTAGTCTAATTCTAGTGACTTTTTTAATAATCATGTTTAATTTATTGTTGTAAACAAACTTATTTAATTTTCATAAGATATGTAGTTGATTTTTTTTCTTTTTTTATTTGGTTTTTTAGAGTATCCATCATCTGATAGGTGAAAGACTAATTTTTTGGGATACGATCATGCGCTTAATCAAAAATTCCTTCCAATAGTGTTATTTTCATATACATAAATATCGAAATCGAATATAAGATTACATGTTTAAAGGACATGAACTTCTTCCACTTAGATAATTACACATTGTGGCATTATTAGCATGGATCCTTTGAGTTAGGGTCCATGGATGGACCCTTAAAATCACTTGCTACAACAAGTTTTAAAACTTTATAATAAAGTCCTTCTTTTTTTATATTTTAATCCTTAATCTATTGTCATTTTTATTTTAGTCCTTTATCTTCTTCCTGCCACCACCAAACTAAGACCTTCATATCCCCACCACTAGAGCTCCACCATTAGTCGGAACCACCACAACAAACTCGTGGCGATGACTCATCATCTCCCTTCTCTTCCAAAACCCAAAACCTCACTTGTGTGTCTTTGTAGATCACTAAGATTTAGAGAAAAACAAAACAAAATGTTGTAGTCCCTTATGAGAGCCACAACCTAACCAAGACACCTCAACTTCATTGCAATCTTGTCTCTGAATTACTCTTCTAAGGCCCTTTTCAATCTTGTCTCTCAATTACTCCACTACAATCTCAAGAAACTTGCCTCCCTCACCCCTCCTCCTCCTCCTCCGTCGCCAACTCCATCTTCGATGAGCAGGATCGCATGCGCTGCCTCGCTGTCGATGAATAGATCTCTGAGTTCAAGGAGGCTTTCAACCTCTTCAACAAGGATGGCGAAGTGGTTGTGACACAGATTTGATTCTTAGATCCCTTTTCTCAGATCTGTTCTCATATCTATTTTCTCCATTTTCCTATTTCTTTGATCTGATTCCATATGAACAAATTAGAAGTGGACGAACGAAGGTGGTTGTGAATGTGGCTATGGCAAGCTCGATTGGATAAAGCATAAGTGGTTGTGGAGTTCAGTGCTTTGATGATATGCGTGGACTCTATGATGGTGGAATTAACTTAGACCTGAATTAGAACCATTCCCAATGATCGAACATGTAAGCCACTGCCACCACAACTAAACAACTCAGACTTGCTCCGTTCTCTACTACCACCAAACCCATGGCTACCACCCCACGTCTCCATCCATATCGAGCCATCAACCGCCAACGAACTCCAACCATGTCGCTGCCGACAAGCTCAATCACTTGAGCCCAAGTCGCTTGCCACCGTCTAGACCCAGGTCAAAAGCTAACGCACAGAGCCTCTGTACACCCACTCGTCAACAACCTAACACCACAATGACACTCCCACCAGCCACCGCATCTCAGCCACTGAGACCCATATAGGGTTGCACACGGGTCGAGTTGGTTCGGGTTTGGGAAAAAAATTCAAACCAATTAGTTAAAGTCGAGTTGGGTCGAGTTAGAATTATTTTTTTCAAGTAATCTGAACTGAACCAACCTGATTACAATCAATTTGGTTTGGGTCAGATAGTCGAGTTGTTCAAATTTACAAACAGAGAGAGGACAAAACCGGTGAAATGAAACTCAAGCATCTCAATAATGATTATACTGACGAGAATCATAACTAAAAATCAAACCAATGTATCCATAATATACAAATCATCACTCTTAAATCCACATAATTATTGTTTCCAATGAACAACAAGGAAAGCTTGTTTGTATCATAGAGATTCAACAATTAAACAAGAAAAGTTTTACAAGAAATTGAACTAATTTGGCTTTAAACTAGGAAAGTTTTTTTTTTAACCATATCTCAAACCTAAATAAGTTAACTTAAGCTATCAGCAAACTAAAATCATAACTAATAAAATAAAAAGAATAAAACAAAATAAAATGGAAAAAAGTAAACAAAGAGGTTCTGCGAATCTGGAGGCACGATGCAGAGGCTACGGCTAGAGGGGTGGTCGCATAGTGCCACATCGCGGTGGGTGTGCAGGGGAAGACGATGATGATGACATGCAGCGGCTCAAGCGACTGAGGGTTTGGTTGCAGATCTGGTCACGGTGCTCCGGTATTGTAGCGCAGCAGCCAGATCTGGGTTGGTTGGCTGGCTCGTGGATCTGGGTGAGAGAAGTAACGGATCTAGGCAGTGGCGTAGCTTGAGTTGAAGCTCGCAGTGGCTGGGACGCGGCCATAGGTGGTGGTTCATGTGCAGAGGCGTCAGCGTGGATATGGCTTGTGGCAGAAGGGGGTTGGTCCAACGGTGGTGGAGGTCTAATGGGTTGGTGGGTTGCGATGGTTGCAGAGGAAAGTGGTGACGTAGTGGCTAGAGTTGCTAGTAGCGTGGTGGTGCACAGTGGTGTTGGGTTGCTGTTGGCCGTGAATCAGGGCGGAGGATTGTTCGCTCTTTTGCTCCGCAAGTGCACGGGTTGCACTTTTAGTATAGCTAGGAGTCCGATATCGTTTCCACCAAGACTATTGCTAATTCAGAACTAATTATCAACCAATAGTTTAATAATTTCTATCTAAGAACATTCAAATTAAAAGAGTGGTGCGTAAACTAATGGAAAGATTTAAATGGTAGCTAATTGGGATTACAATTGTTGATTATGTTACCAAGTGGCTTCCAATACTCAAGAGGGGGGTGAATTGAGTAACAAAAACTTTTGCAAAAACCTTAAACGGATAAACTTTGCTGAATATAAATATTAAAGAACGTGGAAGATATGAGAAGAGAAAGAACAATTAATAATTAAATTGCAGGAATCAATAAATAAAGTGCATAAAATAAAGAGAATAAGGGAAGGAAAAACAGGCACAGTATTTATCTTGGTTCGACCACCAACTACTTGTGGCCTATGTCCAGTCCTCGAAACACAGTTCGAGATTTTTTACTATTCAAGACAAGCTTAAACAACAGGTGCTTGCAACCTTTACAATACGGAGCACTTTTCACACACAGGGAAACTCTACCCTTGTGCTCAAGCCTCAACCTGCAGGGATACCTCACCCTTACACAAACCTTAGAGGGATACCTCACCCCCTTTGAAGGATACCTCACCTTATTTACAACAAGGGATACCTCACCCTTTTACTGAGGGATACCTCACCCTCACAATACAATATATCAGAAAATAGATGAAGAAGAGAAACTCTCACTCAGAGCAAATATTACAACTTGAAGCACTATGGAGCTCTCTAAGGATATCTCAAGATTTTGGCGAAAAGAGCACAAAAAATAAGAGAAAATAGTGAATCACGTTTTTGACACAAGTAAAAATAATTCAAGTGGTTGGGCAACCTTTAGAAGAGACCCAAGGTCTCTATTTATAGAGCATTTGAGAAAAAGAGTCGTTTGAACAATTAATATCCATTTAAATTTGAATTATAGTCGTTTCTATCTATTTCAGAATTCCTGTGGTATTCAAATACCATCAGGGGGTATTCGAATACCGTATTCGAATACCATCAGAGGTATTCGAATACCTCTGATTAAAAAGCTTTGTAAAAATGTGATACTAGGATGTTATTCGAATACCTTTAAATGGTATTCGAATACCTCTGTTGAAAAAAGGCTTTTAACACTTTTAAATGCTTTCAAAACCATGATTTGGATTTGTGATATTTAATTTAAAATAATTTTGAAAATATTTCTTTGTGTCCAAAATCAATGAGATATCCAATGAGTCTCCTTACAAAGACCTTAAGTCCTAAAGCTAATCTTGAAAACCTTGGACTTGATCTTCTCATCATCTTAATGTTTGTTATCATCAAAATCATTGTCCATGTCGTAATAATTACCAATTACATTCTCCCCTTTTTGATGATGACAAACTAACATTTGAGAAAAGCATTAGTTCATATAAATTGAAATTCACAAAGTTAGTTTAGAGATACTTACTCCCCTCTTTTTCATAAGAGGTGATTTATATCGAGAGATGTCATAACTCCCTTACTTTTGGAATCCAATTTCTATTTTTGTTTTGACTTTTTTTTTCTTGACTTTTCTCAAACAAAGACATTTAAACTTGTTCTCCCCCTTTTGTACATTTGATACCATTCTCCCCCTTTTGTCATGATCAAAAAGATGGGGCAAGTATTTTTCTCTCCCATTTTATCATATTAAACAACATATGCATGTCCTCAAGTTGAATGAATTTTGTCCATTTAAATTTATGCTTGAGGTAGTGTTCTCCCTACAACAAAATTCAGAGTGCTTTCATTGGTATCCATTAATGTTGGATCCATAGGGGTTAGTCAAACTCATAAGCCAATAAACATTTAAAACAATGAGGCAAAAGCAGCAAATGATTCTCAAGGGCAAAAATATATTTATCGATTAATTTGGCCAAGAAATCACTTGTTTGATATCATTTGTTATCATTTGTTATTACTTGTTATTATGTTCATACCACTTTGATATCACTTGTTGTCAAAATGTAAAACATTTACCACTTGTTTGATATCACTTATCAAGATGTTCTAAGAATTTATCACTTGTTAACAAATTCTTATAAATCTGACATATGTCAATAAAAACATAGATATTAAATATTTCATATACCACTTATTGCACTTGTTCGTATATCAAAACAATAGCCAATTACATTGAGCATATTTTAGAAAAAAAATAAAAGGGCAAGAACAAGCCAAGAAATATGCATTTAAGAACATCATGTGATTTTCATATAAGACATAAATGAAGGCTTGATGAAATAAGATTAAAAGCATGTTATTTGCATTGCATATGCAAGAAAAAAGAATAGAAGCAGAAACGAAATAGAGAGGAGATGAAAAACTTGCTTTCAGCCATGTGGTATTCGAATACCTCTTGTTGTATTCGAATACCCATCACATTTTATAAACTCCAGAAGGAGCAAGTATTCGAATGCCTTGTAAGGTATTCGAATACTCCAGATAGCATGTAACAAGTACTGATGAAGATTTTTCAGGTTATTCAAATACACATTTGGGTATTCGAATGCCCCAGCTAATAAAACCACAAGAACTCTGTACTGATGTATGGTATTCGAATACCATGAGAGGGTATTCGAATAAACCTATCAGAAAAACATGGATTTTCACGTACAGATGCAATGGTATTCGAATACCACAGGGAGGTATTCGAATAACTCAAACATAAAAGCATATATTTTGCATCCAGAAGGCATATTTGAGATAAGAAAGCTTACCTTTTGATGGAAATACTCATATGAATGCAAGTCCAAGCCTGATAGAGACAAGAAGGAGAGCTTGGAATTTATTATAGTCTTGTGCTTGCAGCAACCACTTTCAAAAATGCCGAAGTTAGCTCTTGGCTATCAAGCACACCTGCAACACAATTTAATTTTTGGTTTTTGGTACCCAAATTTTCTTGGGTCCTTGAATGTCAGTTTTGGGTATAGTACCCTTAGGAACCCATACCATTTTAGTTCTAATTTTTGTATTAATGTTTTTCCTTACATTACATGTTGATGCACTATGACCCTTCTTTCCACAATAGAAACATTTAACAAATGGGCTACATGAAATGCTAGATTTAACAAAGAAATTTTTATAGGATTTGTGTTGATTATTCAGGTTATATCCTATTCCAGCCTTTTGAAAAACAACCCGTTGTTTTCCTAATAAAATATTTAAATTATCTCTTCCACATGTGAATTTGGCAAGGGTGTTCTTTAAATCTTCAATTTCATTTTCAAGCAAATGACATGAAGAACAAGGTAAACAAGTAGAAGCATGTGAGGAATGAGATGAGCATGCATCAATAATTCCCAAAGTTTCATTTTCAATTTTTAATTCTTCAATCTCTTTATTTAAAATTAGAATTTGATTTTCCAAAGAAGAGATAGTTTTCTTAGATGAAGAAATTAATTTAGTGAGCCTTATTAATTCGTCATGTAATTCTTCAAAGGCATCTTGTAATTCATCATAAGAAGGAGATAAGTCAGAATTTACCTCGTTGTCGCTTTCTTCTTCTTTTTCTTCTCCTTTGGCCATGAGACAAAGTTGAGCTTCTTCGCTATCTGAGCTATCAGTGGAGTCCATGTCGTTGTCATCTCATGCTATGTAGGCTCTTCTTTCTTTCTTTTCCCATGAGTGCCTTTTCTCATACTTCTCCACTTTCCTTTGATAGATTGGGCACTCTATTTTTATGTGTCCCAATTCTCCACATTCGTAGTATTTTGGAGGAGTGGAGGATCTTTTTCCTTTGTGATATGCCTTCTTTTGAGGAAGGGGTGGTCTTCTTTGAAACCCTTTTTTCTTTAGGAATCTTCCGAATTTTTTCGCAAGGAGACTAAGATTCTCCTCACTTAGTTCAAAATTTTCAGCATCCTCATCATCATCTTCAAGTATGGAAGAAGTGGCTTTGAGTGCAATTCCCTTCTTCTTCTTATCATGCTCTTCACTTTGATTGAGCCTATTTAGTTCCAGCTCATGTTCTTGAAGCTTTCCGAATAGGGTGGCTAGAGACATTGTTGATAAGTCTCTTGATTCTGCAATAGCCGTTACTTTGGGTTGCCAAATCCTACTAAGATATCTCAACACTTTGTTAATCAAATCTTCGTTAGTAAAATTCTTTCCTAATGATGCAAGATGATTAATAATGTGGGTGAACCTCTTTTGCATTTCTTGAATGCTTTCTCCTTGGTTCATAGTAAATAATTCATATTCACGAGTTAGAGAATTGATTCTCGACCTCTTAACTTCACTAGTACCCTCATGGGTAACTTGTAAAGTGTCCCACATTTCTTTAGCAGTTTTGCAATTTGAAATTCTAAAAAATTCATCATGCCCCAAGGCTGAGGTAATGATGTTTTTGGCTACTAAGTTATTTTGAACTTTTCTTTTATCATCTTTAGACCAATCACTTCTAGGTGTCTCGGTTTTTACACCATTGACAACACGTGTAGGTATAAATGCGTTATTTTCGACAGCATCCCATACATCTAGATTAATAGCCTCTATAAAGATTTTCATTCTTTCCTTCCAATATGCATAACCATCCCCATTGAAAAAGGGTGGTCGATTTATGGAAGTTGCTTCTGATAAAATATTTGATGAAGCCATGTACTCTTGAAGCGGCTAAGCTCTTTATACAAGAGTCTAGCTCTGATACCACTTGTTACCAAGTGGCTTCCAGTACTCAAGAGGGGGGGTGAATTGAGTAACAAAAACTTTTGCAAAAACCTTAAACGGATAAACTTTGCTGAATATAAATATTAAAGAACGTGGAAGAGATGAGAAGAGAAAGAACAATTAATAATTAAATTGCAGGAATCAATAAATAAAGTGAATAAAATAAAGAGAATAAGGGAAGGAAAACAGCACAAGATTTATCCCTGGTTCGACCACCAACCACTTGTGGCCTACGTCCAAATCCCCCCGAAACACAGTTCAAGATTTTTCACTATTCAAGACAAGCTTAAACAACAGGTGCTTGCAACCTTTACAATACGGAGCACTTTTCACACACAGGGAAACTCTACCCTTGTGCTCAAGCCTCAACCTGCAGGGATACCTCACCCTTACACAAACCTTAGAGGGATACCTCACCCCTTTGAAGGATACCTCACCTTCTTTACAACAAGGGATACCTCACCATTTTACTTGAGGATACCTCACCCTCACAATACAAGATATCGGAGAAATAGATGAAGAAGAGAAACTCTCACTCGAGCAAATATTACAACTTGAAGCACTATGGAGCTCTCTAAGGATATCTCAAGATTTTGGCGAAAAGAGCACAAAAATAAGAGAAAATAGTGAATCACGTTTTTGACACAAGCAAAAATAATTCAAGTGGTTGGGCAACCTTTAGAAGAGACCCAAGGTCTCTATTTATAGAGCATTTGAGAAAAAGAGCCGTTTGAACAATTAATATCCATTTAAATTTGAATTATAGTCGTTTCTATCTATTTCAGAATTCCTGTGGTATTCAAATACCATCAGGGGGTATTCGAATACCGTATTCGAATACCATCAGAGGTATTCGAATACCTCTGATTAAAAAGCTTTGTAAAAACGTGATACTAGGATGTTATTCGAATACCTTTAAATGGTATTCGAATACCTCTGTTGAAAAAAGGCTTTTAACACTTTTAAATGCTTTCAAAACCATGATTTGGATTTGTGATATTTAATTTAAAATAATTTTGAAAATATTTCTTTGTGTCCAAAATCAATGAGATATCCAATGAGTCTCCTTACAAAGACCTTAAGTCCTAAAGCTAATCTTGAAAACCTTGGACTTGATCTTCTCATCATCTTAATGTTTGTTATCATCAAAATCATTGTCCATGTCAGCTAGCCAATTACAGATTACAGAATATGGAATCATTCTTCACCTTCTACTTCAATTGATGATATGTAAACCTCTTTATTAACACACATGATATGGAATTTGTTGGCTTGAGAATCTCATCTAATTAAAAGCCTATGTCTAGGTCATTTAATCATGTTTCGTTTAACTAGTCTCTACGTGTCCATGAGAGCTAGATTAAATTCCACTCATTAAGAGCAAACCTCAATAATAGCTATGCATGACTAATAGGTATATTTCTATCATATTAGCTAACCAATTTATTCAAGTCAATTGAATAAAATCAAACAAGCATCAACCATATTTATGATCTTAAATCCAATCTCCTATGTCTAGAATCATTAGATTTAATCAAAACATATTAAACATTGGCCAAATATTCAAAAGCATTAGGAGCAATATGATTGACCAACTCCTAATCACATATATTAACTTAAAGGTTTACAAAATCATCAATATTCATAGAAGGATCCAAGGAAATCTCTATACACAGACTAGCCATTCATGATAAACAAAAATACAGCAAAAATACTCATTGTCATGATCTGAATGGAGAGGAAGATGAAGGAGAGGTAGTTGCAAGCTTGATAATGGTAGTCCTTGGTGCTTGAATCCTCCTTGTGGAAGGATTTGGCCTCCAACTTTGGTCCTTTTAGCTTCCCTTTAATCTCACAAATGAACCCTAGCAGCTGTGTTTTAAAATAAAAAATGTTCCCTTTTAAAATCTGATAAAACAGTATATATAGTGCTCCAAAAAGCTGTCTCACGTTGCGGCATTCCACATTCCACGCTGCGGCGCGTGGTAAAATTAGGTCAAGCATGCGCGGTGCTCATTCTTCATGCCGCAGCGTTCCAAAATGCGTAGCTTTAGCCTGAACAGGGGAATGACACACGCCGCGACGCAAACTTGCCCACGCTGCGGCGCTGAATACTGATCTTCATCTAATGCTTTCTCTTCCAATGCAGGTCTAAGTTCTTAATCATTATTCTCTTTTTTGAGTCCTTCCTGCAATTAAAAAGTCACCAGATTAATGACAACATTGAGTTCATATAATCAATAGAAGAATTATATCAATTTGCTCATGAAACATGTAGGAAGATATCACAATTGAAATCACTGAATTTAGCTTAAAATCTTCTAATTATGCCTGATAACAAAGACTAAGCAAGCAATACAGCGCAGATATAGGGTCACAATAACACCATTTTATGGAGTTATCACACCCCCAAACCTAGGATTTTGCTAGTCCTCAAGTAAAACAAAGCCTGATTAAGCAAACCAACTAAACAGCACACACACCTCATTCACTCAGCATTTATCAAGAATTCCCAGTATTACTGAAACCACTACTAGTGTATCAAGATTGATTTAATCATCAGAGATTGCTAATGTCATACCATCAAATTCACACATATGTACTCATCAGCATGCAAATAACCAAAATCTTTTCTCAAGCCGAACACATATCCCACTAGCATGCTAGTTAAACATATCCTAATCAAATCACATTTATCCAGATAAGTTTATGAACATACATGCATCAGAATCTCATAATCCACAAAATTGTATGCCAACTCTCTCTCCACTAATGTAAACCGCACATAATTGAGGATCAAACGGGACTTCAACAGCTTGTAATGATACGCCAATGGTAATGGGATAAAGAATAACATGGAATGGAGATAATACAAACATTAAGACACATAAACATGTTATTTCAAGACTTGAGCCTTCAACTAACAATATATGGGTGCTCAACAAAATTGAAAGATCAGAACTCTTGAGAACCATTCAATGCCTTTAGGATTTAACTTTTCTTTTTCTTTTGCTTTGTTTATCTCTTTTCTTTTCTTTTATAGTTACACAAAGCTTTTCTCTTTTTTTTTTCTTTTTTTTCTTTCTTTCTCAGCAGATGGTTCTTTCAAGCGCAACTAACATTGAACATTCACCCATACTCTTTAAATACAAGACTCAAGTCAAGAAATAACCTATTATGCACTTAACAAACTATGATGGTAGGATGGAATTGTAATATTTTCACATGCATTTAGGTTAGTTACATGGATAAGGAATATATAGGTGATGAAAAACATGTAAGGCCACTCATACATCAAGCTTCAAGGGGGACCTATGGATATATTCATATCAGGGTAGGCTTTTTAAGGCTCAATCGGTCCAAACAACGCTCTAATCATTTCCTCAATCCTGCACAGTCTAGGATTTCGCCTCAAGAGAGTTTAAACACAATTTCAAGATAATCAAAACTTCAACATGCACTTATTCATAAACCCTCTCTAGACAACACTCATATCATGATCAAATTTGCACCAACATACAAGTGGGATCTAAATCATGCATTTGAAAAGCGACTGGATTGTTAATCATGCTTTTTGATTACAAATGGTTTCGCTTAAAAGACGGCACTTCACAAGCAATAATATCATGGGACAATCAACATTACACTAGCAATTCGCACATAATGTACATCAAAGAATTTCAACATTTCAAATATACATGTAAACCATCATGCACCCTAGTGATATACATAAGATCTATACTATAAAAGGGAACGACAATTGTATCTTGAATGAGATTTTCACATTGCATTCTCCTTCAGATGATATCATTCTAACTAGCATTTAATTGGCCCAGAATGATACATTTCAACTTATTCAAATTCAAATATTCACAACATACACTCATTTGGCTATTAAAACATAAAACTAAATATTCACAAGTTATTTACTCAAAATACTAAATATAAACACAATAATAACATAATAATCACTAATTATCAAGCCAAAAAGTCTAACATTATAACATGCTCTTGAACATTAAAAACATACACCCATAATTGTTATAATGCTCACCCCCAAACCTATAGGAAATAGTGTCTCACTGTACAAAAACAAAATGAATGACAATGAAAGAAAGTGCCCTGTATGCTAGTCATCCGTGTCCTCGTCATCATCAGCATCAGCATCAGAGGCATCCAGCTGGGGCTAGGGCTTGGGTGGGTCAGCTACCGCCTGGGGTGGGAACTCTGGCACAGGATAGTCATCCATGGGAAGCTGGAGACGCTCGGCCATCCATCGCTGAGTCTGGAGACAGTAGGAGACCATGGCTTGAAGATGTGCGATCTGAGCGCGCAGGTCTCCATCATCAGCTGGGGTAGCAACTCTGGCTACCGGCGGGCTTACCGCTGTCTAGCTGGGGCTGGGGTTGCAGCTCCTCCCACACGCTCTATGAATGAGTCGTTGAAAGGCTATTTACTTTCTGTTAGCTCCTCATTCGGCCCCCACTGCACCCGCTGACGGCTGCACATAGTGTAGATCAGATATGGAAAGAAGAGACTAGTTGACTCTCGAATGCACCGCCGAATCTAATCATGGATGATCTGTGCTACATCAATGCGGTGGTGCTCCAGGATGCAGTAAATCAGGATGGCCCGATCACGTAAAACCTCAGATAGGTTAGTAGATGGAAGGATACAGGTGGTAATAAAATGATACCAGACCCGTGCCTCCGACATCAAGCATGATCGGGGAAAGTACCGAGGCCGGTTGGTCTGAATGCTTATGACCCACTGCGCCGGCTGGGAATCTGGCCGACAGATCTGGGCTGTGACGATCGCAAGATCTATGCCCTCAACTAGCTCCCACTAGCAAAAGGCTGCATAGTGGCATAAGAGCGGGGGCTCAGGGAATCCTAAAATAACTCGAACAGCAACAGAGGAGTAGGGTACATTGCACCCCCGAATGTGCACAATAGTAGTTCCCTCGGCAGCATGAAGGGCGTTCGCATAGAATTCACGAATGATAGGTAGTATAGCTGAATCCTCGGGATGCTGAGCAAACTGGCTCAAATTGAGCTCGTTGAGGAGACCCTCAACTTCGGGTTGGATGGCCCTAGAGAAGGAGAATCCCCTCTCGGCTATAATGGTCCTGGTGACCGTGATCCTGTAGGTCTGAGCTACAGCAGTTGAGATAAAAATCCTCCTGTCAAAATCAGGAGGCGGGGGAGAAGGCTCCCTACGCTGACGACTTGTCTCTCCTCGCTGACGTTTAGGACCCATGGTACTTGTCAAAAGAAAACTAATTTTGTCAGAATTGAATTGATAAGATAAAAGAAACTGTAAAAAGAAACAATTCTGTAAAATATGGTACCACACGTCGCGGCATTCCTCACAGCGCCGCGACATTCAAAAGATTCATGAACACACCGCGACATTTAACACTATATACCAAAAACGCCGCGACATTATATGCTCACGCTGCGGCATTCGAATAGGATACAAAATCACGCTGTGACATTCAAATAGGATACAAAATCACGCTGCGGCGTTATATGGACACGCCATGGCATTCATCAAAATAAACCAGAACGCCACGACGTTACATGGTCACGCCGCAGCATTGGAACAAAAATCAACAGAAATGCAAATATTAACACAAAATACATACAATAAATCAAAATAACTAAAATAATCTTATACATACCTCGTAAAAAGTGGAGAAATGAGGAAGAACGGGAGGAGAGGCAAGAAAACAGGAAGAAGAAGACAGAGAATCATAAAGAACAGAGAATGTAGAAATGTAAAATGGTAAACCAACTGACTCTGCACATAACCCACAGGCCAAAGTGCGTTGCGACGTTATTTGTGTAACGCCGAGGCTCGCATTAATTGCACAGAATTTATTAATTATTATTATGTCTTTTCTTTTTCTTTTTCTTTTTCTTTTTTTTTTCTTTTTTTTTGAACAGTGTGCCTCGGCGGTCAACATAGTTGCACCGCGGCGGTCAACATAGTTGTGCCGCAGTGCTCTAGCCTCTGGAATTTGGCTGATGCACCATGGGCACCGTGGTGTGACAAGCACCACGCCACGGCATGAGAGGCCAGCTTGCAGAATTTTGCATTCTGGTGCTGTTTTTGCACATTTCCAACCTCCAACACTTGCAAAACTTGCTCAAAAGGTTAAAACACAGTTTATACAACAAAAACTTAATCAAACTATAAAATCAACATATTAACATATTAAAGACTTAAAACACCTAATATTAAAAATTTGGGTTCCCTCCCAAAAAGGGCCTCATTTATAGTCCCGACAGGACTTCCAGACCTCATGTTGGAGCTGTCAAAGTGAGGGAGGTCGTCCCCCTTTGAATCTCTCCTCCATAGTAAGGTTTTAGGCGCTGACTATTAACCTTAAAGCTCGATGAACCATCCAAGGGAGTTATCTCCCCTGCTCTATGAGGGAACACTTTCCTTACCACAAAGGGTCCCGACCACCTAGATTTCAGCTTTCCGAGAAACAATTTAAGCCTAGAGTTGTAAAGGAGAACTTGTTGACCTTCTTCAAATCTCTTTTGCACAATCTTCTTGTCATGCCAGAATTTCACCTTCCCCTTATACAACTTTGCATTCTCATAAGCTTGATGCCTAAATTCATCAAGCTCATTGAGTTACAATAATCTCTTCTCCCCAGCAGCTTATAAGTTGAAGTTTAGTTGCTTGATTGCCCAGTATGCGTTATGTTCAAGCTCAACCAGCAAATGACATGCCTTCCCAAATATCAGCTTATATGGGGACATACCAATGGGACTCTTATAGGCAGTCCTATAAGCTCACAGTGCGTCGTCCAATCTTTTTGACCAATCCTTTCTAAAAGAACAAACTGTTTTCTGCAAAATTCGCGTAATCTCGCGATTGGACACCTCTACCTGTCCACTTGTTTGCGGGTGATAGGTAGTGACAATCCTATAGGTTACCCCATACTTAGTGAGAAGAGCTTCAAATGACTTGTTGCAAAAGTGGGACTCTCCATCACTTATAATGACCCTAGGTGTTCCGAATCGGGTGAAGATGTGTTTATTTAGGAAGCCTACCACTACCTTTGCATCATTGGTAGGAAAAACACATGCTTTCACCCATTTGGACACGTAGTCCACAGCCACGAGAATATACAGGTTTCCATATGAGGGAATGAAGGGACCCATGAAATCTATGCCCCAAACGTCAAAGACCTCAACTTCTAAAATGAAATTTAGGGGCATCTCATTTTTTCTTGAGATATTACCTGACTTTTAACACTGCTTACATCTTCGCACAAAGAAATGTGCATCTTTAAAGGGAGATGGCCAATAAAAGCCAGATTGGAGCACCTTTGCAGTTATCCTCTCACCACTATAGTATCCACCATATGGAGAAGCATGACATTAGTCCAGAATTTGCTTCATTTCTTCCATAGGTACATACCTTCTAAGCATCTGGTTAGAGCACCGTTTGAACAAAAATGGCTCATACCAGATGTAGTGTCTGACATCATGGAAGAATTTCTTCTTCTGGTGAGAAGTTAAATTATGTGGCAACACACCACATACTATGTAATTAACCATGTCAGCATACCATGGATATGATTGAGCGGTGGTTGCAAAAAGTTACTCATCCGGAAATGTTTCCCTAATTATGAGCTGTTCAACTTAATGGTCTTCATTCTCAAGCCTCAAAAGGTGGTCAGCCACTTGATTTTCTGCACTTTTCTTGTCTCTGATCTCCAGATCAAACTCTTGTAGAAGCAAAATCCACCTTATCAATCGTGGTTTTGCGTCTTTCTTGCTCAACAAGTACTTTATGACTCAGTGATCGGTGTACACTATCACCTTGGTCCCTACCAAGTAAGCTCTGAACTTATCGAATGCAAAGACCACGACCAGCAGCTCTTTTTCTGTTGTGGTGTAGTTTAGTTAGGCATCATTTAGTGTTTTACTCGCATAATAAATAGAGCGAAATACCTTATCTTTTCTTTGACCCAACACTACACCCACAGCATAGTCGCCGGCATCGCACATGAGCTCGAATTGTAACTCCCAATCTGGAGTGATAATCACGGGTGCAGAGACCAGTCTCATCTTCAGTTCCTCAAATGCAACCTGACATGAATCATCGAAGATAAACTGGATATCTTTCTCCAGAAGGTTGCAAAGAGGCTTGGCTATCTTCGAAAAATCTTTAATGAACCTCCGATAGAAACCCGCATGGCCAAGAAAATTGCGGATTCCTTTCACTGAAGTTGGCAGAGGAAGCTTGTCAATTACCTCAATATTTGCCTTGTCAACCTCCATCCCTCTAATAGAAACTTTATGGCCAAGAACTATGCCTTCTTGGACCATAAAGTGGCACTTCTCCCAATTGAGAACAAGGTTGGTTTCTTCACATCTTTTCAGCACGGAAGATAAGGTTTGCAAACAGCTCTCATATGTATCTCGGAATACTGAAAAGCCATCCATAAATACTTCTAGGCCATGCTCAATCATATCTGCGAAGATGGACATCATACAACATTGAAAAGTCGTGGGAGCATTGCATAGCCCAAATAGCATCCTTGTAAACCCAAATGTACTATAGGAACAAGTAAATGTTGTCTTTTCTTGATCCTTCGGCGCTATGGCAATTTGGTTATATCCAGAATAACCATCCAAGAAGCAGTAATAGGCCTTTCTTGCCAGACGATCCAACATTTGGTCAATAAAAGGAAGCGGGAAGTTATCTTTTCGTGCGGCCTTGTTTAGTTTATGGTAGTCTATGCATACCCTCCATCCTGTTACCTTCCGAGAGGGCATAAGCTCATTATTTTTCATTTGTGACTAACGTCATGCCACATTTCTTTGGCACGCACTGAATTGGGTATACCCAGGGACTGTCTAAAATAGGATAAATTATCTCTGCATCCAACTACTTGATAATCTCCTTCCTCACCACTTCTTTCATTATTGGATTCAGGCTCTTTTGGTGTTCCACAACACCTTTCTGATTGTCCTCTAGCAAGATCTTGTGCATACATATGAAAGGGCTAATGCCTTGAATATTGGCAATAGTTCATCCAATAACATGTTTGTATTTTCTAAGCACACGGAGAAGTTTTTCCGTTTGATCTTCTGATAGGGCAGACAAAATGATTACCGGTAGGGTAGAGGTTGCTCCCAGATAAGCATAATGCAGATGGTTAGGCAGCGGCTTTAGCTCCAACCTTGGAGGTTCCTCAATGGAAGGCTTAGATGCTTCCTTTGTTGGATCAGACTCCAAGGTTTTAAACTTAGGTGACCGATATTGCTTAGGGGGTGCATCAAGGTGCTTGATGTAATCTGACACATCCTCCCTAGCATATTCATCGTTATCCGTTGATGAAGTCAAAGCCATGGTAAGAGAATCCTCTGGAATATTGGCTTGGAATATGTCATCTATGATGTTATTCAATACCCCAACATAAGAACACTCTTCCTGATCTTGAGGAAACTTAATTGCTTTAAAAATATTGAAAGTTACCTCTTGATCTTGAACCCTCATAGTCAATTCTCCTTTTCGAACATCTATGAGTGTTCTCCCTGTGGCTAGGAACGATCTGCCTAGGATCAAAGGCACCCTTTGATCCTCCTCCATATCCAGAATCACGAAGTCCGCAGGGAATATAAATTTGTCCACTTTTACCAGGACATCCTCCATAATTCCCTTGGGATAAGTATAAGAACGATCGGCAAGCTGGAGGGTTACGGATGTGGGCTTGCATTCCCCCAAACCTAACCTTTGGAATATGGATAGGGGCATGAGATTAATACTTGCCCTATATCGCACAATGTTTGGCCTAAGAAGTTCTCTCATATAGCACAAGGAATAGTAAAGCTTCCCGGATCCTTCAACTTTAGGGGAAGCTTCTGTTGCAAAATGGCACTGTATTCTTCAGATAATGCAATCATTTCGAACTTGCCCAGCTTACGTTTCTTTGAAAGCATGTCCTTCATGAACTTGACGTAACTGGGTATCTGCTCTAAGGCTTTAGCAAAAGAGATGTTTATGTGAAGTTTCTTGAAAACTTCTAAAAACTTCTTGAACTGCTCATCCATCTTATGCTTAATTTGCCTACTTGGAAAAGGTAAAGGATGAATATAAAGCCTGTTCTCTACCTTCTTGTTATCGGCCTTCTCTTCACCTTTCTTTTCTTCCACCTTTTTGTGGACAACTTCTCCTTCCTTTTCTTCCACCTTTTCCTGGTCAATGAGAGCGCTTTACAATGATCAGTTGAGGAGCCTTTTGGATTATTGACTGTATCACTCGGGAAAGTGGCAGGGGGTCTATTATTGATTGTATTTGCTAATTGCCCCACCTGAGTTTCCAAAGCCCTTATAGAAGCCGACTGGCTCTGTATCACTGAATCATACTTTGCTAAGTGAGCTTTCAGTTTTGTCATGAAGGTATCAGTTTTCACCATCAACTGCATAAACATATCTTCAAGAGATGGTTTCTTATCTTGAAACTGTTGTCTGGGTTGTGAGGGGAATCTAGGAGGATTATAAGGTTGCTCAGCTGTAGGCGCTGAAGAAGAGGCTCCTTGATTATCCCTCCAAGAGAATTTTTGATGGTTTCTCCATCCAGGGTTATATTGGTTGGAGTATGGGTTATTCAGCTGGGAGCGATAGTTGCCAACATAATGTGCACTTTCAGACATACTAGGGCACCTATCACTCGCGTGATTATCTCCGCAATTGTCACAAAGGACAAATGGGCTTTGATGAGATCTTTGTTGTCCCATATTGTCCATCTTGCTTGCCAATACCGCAACCTATGCTGTAAGTGAGGTTAAGGCATCCACTTCATGCACACCAGCCACTCTCCGTGGAGTATTTCTTGCGGCAGGCCACTGATAGCTGTTAGCAGCTAATTCCTCTAAGAGCTGGAAGGCATCATCGAAAGATTTGCTTAACAAGGAGCCTCCGACTGCAGCATCAACTATTGGACAGTGGTGGTGGAGCAAGCCCTTATGAAATGAATAAATTTGGTGCCAAGGTGGTATCTCATGATGTGGGCACCTTCTTAACAGATCCTTATACCTTTCTCAGGCTTCATGTAAGGATTCTGAGTCAGACTTGGTGAATGATGTAATATCATCCACCATCTCTGCAGTCTTAGCTGGAAGGAAATATTTATTCAAAAACTTAGTACATACCTCCGCCCAAGTTGTAATTGATCCCGCTGGAAGAGAGTGCAACCAACTTTTGGCTTTATCCATTAAGGAGAAAGGAAAAAGCCTTAGGCGAATAGCATCCTTGGACACTCCATTATGCCTAAACGTGTCACAAATCTCTAAGAAGTTGGAGAAATGCGCATTGGGATCCTCATTAGATAAGCCGCCAAACTGCACAGAAGTTTGGATCATTTGAATGATGGCTAGCTTGATCTCGAAGTTGTTTGCCCGGATAACAGGACGTCTAATGCTAGATTGCAGATTATCCATCTGAGGAGTAGCAAACTCCCTCAGTGGCCTTATACGGCTATCGTCCTCCACCTTATGCGTAGCGACTTCTTCTGCTATATTTAAAACTTAACTAAACAAATTAAAGAATTGCAACTTAAAATAATATGCACAAAAGACTTAGACTAGAACTAATTAAACTCGTTGTTAATATTAGTTCTATCAAAACTATGTCGTAGTCTCCGGCAACGGCGCCAAAAACTTATTCGCTCTTTTGCTTACCGCAAGTGCACGGGTCGCACTTTTAGTATAGCTAGGAGTCCGTATCATTCCCACGAGGACTATTGCTAATTCAGAACTAATTATTAACCAATAGTTTAATAATTTCTATCTAAGAACATTCAAATTAAAGGAGTGGTGCGTAAACTAATGGAAAGATTTAAATGCTAGCTAATTGGGATTACAGTTGTTGATTAAAGAATAGGGAATTCTTCTTCACCTTCTACTTCAATTGATGATATGCAAACCTCTTTATTAACACACATGATATAGAATTTGTTGGCTTGAGAATCTCATCTAATTAAAAGCCTATGTCTAGGTAATTTAATCATGCTTCGTTTAACTAGTCTCTACGTGTCCATGAGAGCTAGATTAAATTCCACTCATTAAGAGCAAGCCTCAATAATAGCCATGCATGACTAATAGGTATATTTCTATCCTATTAGCTAATCAATTTATTCAAGCCAATTGAATGAAATCAAACATGCATCAACCATATTTATGATCTTAAATCCAATCTCCTATGTCTAGAATCATTAGATTTAATCAAAACATATTAAACATTGGTCAAATATTCAAAAGCATTACGAGCAATATGATTGAACAACTCCTAACCACATATATTAACTTAAAGGTTTACAAAATCATCAATATTCATAGAAGAATCCAAGGAAATCCTTATACACAGACTAGCCACTCATGACAAATGAAAATATAACAAAAATACTCATTGCCATGATCTGAATGGAGAGGAAGATGAAGGAGAGGAAGTTGCAAGCTTGATAATGGTAGTCCTTGGTGCTTGAATCCTCCTTGTGGAAGGATTTGGCATCCAACTTTGGTCCTTTTAGCTTCCCTTTAGTCTAACAAATGAACCCTAGCAGCTGTGTTTTAAAACCAAAAACGTTCCCTTTTAAAATCTGATAGAACAGTATATATAATGCTCCAGAAAACTGTCTCACGTTGCGGCGTTCCACATTCCACGCCGTGGCGCGTGGTAAAATTAGGTCAAGCATGCCGCGACACTTATTCTTCATGCTGCGGTGCTCCAAAATGCATAGCTTCTACCTGAACATAGGAATGACACGCCGCAGCACAAACTTGCCCGCGCCGCGGCGCTGAATGCTGATCTTCATCTAATGCTTTCTCTTCCAATGCAGCTCTAAGTTCTTGATCATTATTCTCCTTTTTGAGTCCTTCCTACAATTAAAAAGTCATCAGATTAATGACAACAGTGAGTTGACATAATCAATGGAAGAATTATATCAATTTGCTCATGAAACATATAGGAAGATATCACAATTGAAATCACTGAATTTAGCTTAAAATCTTCCAATTATGCTTGATAACAAAAACTAAGCAATCAATGCAGCGCATATATAGGGTCACAATAACACCATTTTATGGAGTTATCAAGGATCTGGTACGATTGTGGTATGGGTGGTTTGCATTCCCTAGTGACGTCCTTACCTTAACCATTGACTAGGTTCGCGCCTCACCTCATCTCACCTCCCTGAATCTCATGGTGGCTGGTCAGATATCACCCCATTGGCGTCATGGTCAGGACTGGGGAGGACAAACAAAGGTGAGAAGGAGGGGGACTATGGTTTAAGAACGTGGAAGAGGAATTGAGAAATCAAAAATGAAAGTAAAGGAAGAGGAATTGAGAAATCAAAAATGAAAGTAAAGTTTCTATGTAAAATGTAAATGGCACAAAACGACGGCGTTTAACTTCAGGTCATCGGATAGTCAGGTTAGGTTCACAGGTTGTATTTGTGAACCCGTCACCCGAACCAACCATTGATCGGGTTAATCAAATTTGACCCGATCTGACCTGATGACCCGAACCAACCCGAAAATACAAAGTTTGGTTGAGTCCAATTAGTCGAGTTGGGTTGACTCATGTGTAGCCCTAGACCTATACCCATCGACAACTGCCCTATAATCCGAACCCCCAACCTTCATTGCTAATCTCCAAGCTTCATTCATTCCCAAATTAATAGCCAACAAACTCCTCCATCACCACCACCAAAAAACAAAGCCATGAGAGATTTTCATCATAATCATGGAAGGTTTAATCTGAAATGTTAATGGGCAGAATATGGAGAGAGAAAGTTAGGAAGAAAAAAAAAAGGAATCACTTTGTAATTAAAATTAGTGATGTATTTTTACATATAAATTGGTGGTTGAGATCAAAAGTGTATTCACTTTCTCTAAGAGAGTGTATAATAGAAGTAGTCTAATCTTCATTAGTTTGAAAAAAATAAATCATTTTTAAAAAAAAATTGATAAAATTTTTATTATAGATTATTTTAAATATAAAATAAGTTAACTTAAATATATAATATAATAAATAATTTTTAAAGTCACTTTCCTTTACCATCAGACAACGAGCTGTTGGACGGTTGGGCCTTGTTTTTAACTAATGATGTGATGAAGTGCGAGATGTAAAAAATTCCTGCGATCTTATTTTATAGAAAAATAATTTATTTTCGTATTCAATCTCTTTATTAATATTTTTAATTATTAAATAAAATAAATATTAAATATTTTTTATATTATTAAAATATTAAATAAATTTTTTTTTTATTTAATATTTTTTATTTAATATTAAAATAATTAATTAAAAAATATAACATTACTCTATTTTAAAACAATCCTGTGATCTGCATTATTTCTGCACGAATTTAATAGCCACATGATTTTTTTGTTAATAAAGTAAAGTTAGTTATGGCCATGCACCTCCTGCCGTCTGGCGAACACAGAGTGGCACATATAGTATTCAATTTTGATTTTTTTATATTATTTTTTTATATTATTATTTTACATTATATCACTTATCATTAAAATAAATATTTATATATGAACATTTTTTTATCTAATTATAATTATTGATATGTAATGTAAAAAATGATATAAAATAGAACTGATGTAAAATGAATATTTTCTTATAATAATCACCATAATACAATTTTGAGAATTTTATGATATGCCTAAAGGTAAAAAGGAATACATTTCATTAATTTTTTTTAATATATGAATATGTTTGGTATACATATAAAAAATAAAAAATCTCATGGAGATAATTTTTCAAGAAATTAAGATCTTATATAACTCACTAATATGAGAAAATCATGATATGAAAAAAGCACAAAAAACAATTATAATTATATATAATCCATTATTATTTATGTAAAATCTATTAATTTTACTTTTGTTTATTTCTATTATAACATGGCATTCTCTTGTTACAAATGTAACATAAGAAGATTCTGATGTATTTTTCTTCTCTTCTGGTAGTAAATATTACTTCACTTTTAATTAGATTGAGTACAATTTTCTCAATCACTCTTTCGTTAAATTTTAATTTAAATATATATGTTACATGGATTAGTATTAATTAATAATTAAAATATTATTTAAATTATTAATATATATTAATTATAGAATTATGATTTATAATATAATATTTGGTTAATTTATGAACATGGTAATTGAGTTTTTATTGTGACTAACTCGTGATGAGTTTGACTATTTATTTGTAGCCTATTAAAAAGTCTTTACTCTTATTTGGTAAGTAAAAATTGACTTTCTCATTAGGCAGTTTCAGCACGTACGAAAAACTTATCAGGTTGAGGGTAATTTCTTTTACACACGTGAATTTTTTTGATCCCTTTACAGAACAACAATAGATTTTGAAATTATACCAAGTACACATTTTTGATCTATTTCTTGAATATAATTTATTTAATATGTTATAATCTTATATTTATAATTGATATAAGTTTATAGAATTAAATTATATCATTCAATTAGTATCAGAGTCAAATATATACACAGATTATGACTATTATATTTTTTTCATAATTAAATTAAAATTTCATAAACTCTAATTTATGAACCCTAATTTCAATTAGATCTTTTTTGGCCGAATTGATCAAATTAGTTTTAAATTTTTTTTTCTTGTACATGAATGTTGATTCATATACTCAAATAATTTCACAAAGAATCAGTGAAAAAGACACTATCACTTTTAAGGGCCGAAAAAATAAGAAGACAGAGAAATTGGCAAGCATCCACTCAATGACGTGACCCCGAATTTGAGTTCGATTACCCTTGAATTTTTCACACACAAAAATAATAATAATATTAATATAATATAATAATAATAAAAAAACAACAATAATTCGTGTGGAGGAAATTAGTCATAATCCTCTAATAATTGACAAGAAATATTAATATATTATGCAAGAATCTCTCTAGTTATCCAGCGTTCAATTTTTTTTCGTTCAATAATTGTTATTTAATATTTTAATATTTTAAAATTTTGTCGAAAATTTTAGACATTTGTAAATATTTTATATTAATATATCTAAAAATAATTTGTGATTTTAAATACTGCACTCTCAGATTTTGGGCTTGAAATTTTTTTGTGATTATTTCTTACTCTACTAGTGACTCTTTGATATATGATACTCTTTTTGTTAATGTGTCATAGTCATAAAATTAATTTTTTAATTTATATGTGAGTTAAATTTTTTATTATACATAATATGAGTTTATCATATTCTATTAAACATAATTACTGATAATTTGTATAACTATGAACTCATCTATCGTGGGCACAATTATGTAAATTTTGTGAGTTGAATGATTAATTTTTTTTAATAATAATTTTTTATTGCATTAATAGTAATTACACCCTATCGGTGTCTTGTTATTAATGTAATTTATTATTGTACAATGTGCTGTTAGATTTATGCTTATGTCAATTATTTTTCGAGTACCCTATCAGTATTAGAAATTTTGATAATATAAGATTTGTACATTGTATTATTATATTTCTTATTTATTATGACAAGTAAGAAATTTTTTTCTAGAAGGGCTTGTTTGATTGAGCATATGGAACCATTTAATTCTCTTGTTACATGATAACATTGTGCATATTAAATGTTTCTTTTTGTTGTTTTCATGCCAGTCTCTTTGCCTATGCAATTGACTTCTGTCAAGACTTTGAATGTGACCAATTTTGAGTATTGGAAAGAATCTCTAGATCTCTATTTGACTATCACTAATATGGACTTGGCTTTGAGAGAAGAAGAGTCTGCTGCTCTTACTACTGAATCCACTGCTGTTGAAAAGGCTTCTCATGAAAAATGAGAGCACTCAAATAGGGTGTGTCTTATGGTGATGAAATACATTATGGAGAAGTCAATTAGACAGAGCATTCCAGAGAGGAAAAAGGCTAAGGAATTTCTAAAATCTGTTGGTGAGAAATTCATGACTTTTGATAAAGCTCAGAAGGGCTAATATCTTTCTTTGATTGAGAAGACTAAATATGATGGTGTTAGTGGAGTTCGTAAGCACATCAAGAAGTTAGTGCACTATTTTAATAAACTGAAGTCTCTCAAGGTTGATCTCGGTGAAAGTTATCTAATCTAGCAGATTCTGGAGTCACTCCCTTCTTAATTTGATGTTCTGAAGACCTCTTATAACACTCAGAAAAATAAGTGGATAGTTGATGAAATGATTGCTATTATCTCTCAACAAGAGAATTCTATAAGGAAAGAGAAATCACACAGTGTTCAGTTTGTTGCGTCTACTTCTGGTACTAAAAATGAGAAAAAGAAAGGTTACAAAGGCAAGTTTCAACATGATAAGAAGAAATGGGGGAAATATCTCAACACCTAAAACCTAAGAAGAATTTCTTCATGGGAAACTGCAAGTATTGCAAGAAGTATGACCATAAAGTGGATGATTGTTACATTCTCAAGAAGAAACTTGAGAAGCAAGGTACACTCCTAGCTTTAGCTTGTTTTGAATTAAATGTGATTCATGTTGCTCCCAATACTTTGTGGTTTGACTCAAGTGTAACTATTCACGTTGTGAATTCTTTACAGGGGTTCACAAGCCTGAGGAAGCCAAGTAATGCTAAATCCAAGATCATTGTGGGAGATGGAGCTAAAGTATCAGTGGAAGAAATAGGAGTAGTTACCTTATATTTATCTTCTGGACATACTTTATTGTTGAAAGATGTTGTTTATGTACCTTTCATGAGAAGGAATTTAATTTCAGTTTCAGCTTTGGATAGATGTGGCTATACTTTTGAATTTGGTAATGGAAAAAGTTGGTGTTTGTTTTAATTCTGTTGTCGTTGGTTCAGGAGTTTTGTGTGATGGGCTTTGTATGCTGAATTTGAATGATATGTCTGTTAACTATGTTGTTGGAAGTAAGTGTAGCAGGACTGATGAGAGTTCTTCTATGTTATGATATAGACGCTTGGGGCATATCTCTATGTCCCAAATTGAAAGACTGATTAGGGAAGGTGTTCTTCATAACCTTGACTTCTCCGATTTCGACACTTGCGTTGATTGTGTTAAAGGCAAGTTCACTGCCAAAACTAGGAATAAAGGAGCAAACAAGTGTGACGATGTGCTACAGTTGATTCACACAGACATGTGTGGACCTATTACACCCACTGTCATGGGTGGATATAGGTATTTTATTACCTTCATAGATGACTTCTCCAGATTCGGTTGGATAAATATTCTCTAGGAAAAATCTAGTTCTTTGGATGCCTTCAAATCCTTCAAGGCTGCTGTTGAATTGAAGACAAGCAAGCATATCAAATGTGTGAGGTCTGACAAAGGAGGTGAGTATTATGGCAGATATGATGAAACTAGAAGAAATCCAGGACCATTCGCCAAATTTCTTGACGAATGTGGAATTGAAGCTCAATATACTATGCCTAGTACTCTTGAGCAGAATGGAGTTGCAGAGAGACGTAACCGCATGCTTATGGATTTGAAGACTGTTGTGTACATTCTTAATCAAGTACCCAATAAGTCTGTACTGAAAACTCCCTATGAGCTGATGACTAGAAGGAAGCCAAGTTTGAAACACTTTCATGTGTGGAGTTGTAAGGCAGAAGTTAAACCTTATAATCCTCAACAGAATAAGCTTGATCTTAAGACTGTTAGCGGCTTCTTCATTGGCTACTGTGTGGGCTCCAGAGGTTATAGATTCTATTATCATTCTCACTCCATGTGAGTCATTGAGTCTGACTGAGCGATATTCTTTGAGGATGATTTGGATAGTGGGAGCCATACACCATAATCAGTCACTCTTAAAGAAGATCGGACCGTAGTTCTTATACTGACTATTTCACTTCCTGCAGATTTCATGGTTCCAGTCAATCATAATGATGATCAGGCTCTTCGAGGAGAATATGATGTAGTGGCACCACCAGCTGATGAACAGGAACTAGATGACATTGCTAAAATAGTCTCATTAAGACGATTGTTAAGAGGACTTTGGCAAGTATACTAAGTCATGCAAGTAATAAAGAGATGAGTGGGTTGTCGATCACAACGAGGATCGTGACAAATACTAGCACATAACACAACAATCACTATCTAAACAATGAGTTTGGAAAGAAGGGAGCTCAAACAATAAATGATGAAATCAGAAATTAAAAGAATAAAGTCTTTTTGTAATTTTCTCAAACACTTGGTGAGCACAAATGAAATTGAATTCGATTAAGATGAAATGCTGGGGTTAGACTCACTAATCTTTTCCCAAATGTAATGACATGACAAACAATATAATCTCTAACTTCAATTATGAAAATCAATCCACTAATTACTCAAATCCTAATTCCTTAGATGAAAAGAGCCTAAATCCCCTAATTAAGTCCTGATTCCTTAGGTGACTTAAGAAGTGAATTTGCATTAAGGTTAAGGATTAAAAGATTACTAATAAATCAAGACTCATTCCTAGATTCAAGACCTATTAAGTGATTAATTTCAGATCTAGACCTAGCATCAACTTTCCAATTGTTTACTAAATCAAACATCAAGCCATGGATAATCAAACCACAACAAGCATTAAGCATAGAAATTAAGCACTCATAAAGAAGTAGAGAAATATATTGAATGATCAAATCAAATACATAAGAGATTCAGAAATAGATACATCTAACCCCAACAAGTGGATGATTAGCTAGACATGATCAAGGTGATAAAAAAAAAAAAGAAATGGGGTTGAGAGATGATGAAAACTCCATGGATACACTTCCTTTTTCCCAGCTTTCTCTCTTCGTTTCTAGCCGCCTCCAACAACCAAAAAATAAATCCCCCTCCTTTCATTCTGCGCAATATCCTGATTTTAGGATTGCTTCCACACGCATTAGCGCTTAGCGCAGAATTATTCACGCTGAGCGCGAATTAATTGACTCTGCTGTTGCAACGTAAGTAGTTGCGCTAAGTGCTAGATTAATGGCGCTAAGCGCGACATGTACTGAAATGCATCACGCATCAGTCAATCTTCTGGCTTCTTCAGGGCTAAGCGCCACAACCTCGGGCTAAGCGGCCGCTTCCATGTGTGGACTTGAGCTTCACTTCGGTTGGGCTTCAATGGCTTGCACCCAAACTACATAAAACACATCAAAACATCATTAACTAATCTAAAAACATCAATTAAGAAAATATTCTTAAAGACTCAATAAAACACATAAAACATGGACTAAAACGACCTCTCAAGTCTTAAAAGAAAGATAAACAACCTTAATGTACACCTATAAAGGTATGCATATTAGACATTTATCAAATTCCCTCAAACTTAAGACTTTACTTGTCCCTAAGCAAAAGTAAACCAAAAAAAAAAAAAAACTCAACACACAAGTTAACTAACAAATGAACAAAATTCAAAAGGAAATGAGATCCATCACAACTCAACAGGACAAAGTAATACAAACTCCATTGATGAGAAACTCACAAAGAAGATTCCATTCATAGCAAACTTGCATCCAGAATTTGCTCACACAGAAGAAGTCATAGCAAAAATGTACAATTATTTTCACTTTTGAAAGAGCAATAATCATGGCATCAACAATACAGTCAAAACAATGGAAACTCAGCTCCTCATAAGATATAGTTGTTTCCCTCAATCACTCTAGTGTATGGAGTGTGTGTTCCTCTCAAAACCACACATTAAAACCCTACAACTTCAATTTTTGCTTTTCATCTTAATTCTCCTTACACAATTCACATGCATGCACAGTCACAAGGGTCTTTACTAGGGATGTAACTTGGTTAGGCCGAAGGAAAAGTGATCAAGGATAAGCAGGCTAATCACCAAAGAGAATAAGAGAATTTCTTCTTTGACATTCTATGTATTTACTTATTATTTTTTTTATGTCACTTTTTAAATCTGCATCATATTTTTTTTATTTTTTTTTTGAATTTCTTCTTTGCCATTTTTTTTTATTATTTTTTCTTTTTTTTTCACTTTCACCTTTTTTTTTCCTCCCCCAAACTTATGTTAAACCCAAACACAAGAAAATGCTCTCTTATCCAAAAAGGTGTAGATAGAACATTGTTTTTCATTTTTTGGCATATGGGTTATCCACAAAAATTAATCATTGTCTTTCAGCTCAAGGGGGTATCACAAAGGATAAAAAATTTTAGGAAAGCTTTTTAGTCAAAATGGCTACTAGAAAAGAAGTGCCCTGATCATTTCTATGACATGCAAGTAAATTTTGAATTCAAATCAGATTCAAGCAAAATCAAGAGTATAAGTTCCAATGGTGCCACTCACAAAGAATTTATCATCAAAGGCCCAAAGAACTCACACAGGTAAAGCTGAATATTTCCATTGAATTTTTCCGATTTCCTTGCCATAGTCATTAGTCACAAGAGTTCAAACCAAACATCAAAACTATGATATCCTTATGAAAACAAAATCACAGAAGCACAGCAACCACAAATGTCAACTTCAATGGAAGAGAAACAACATGGAAGAAATGTACTACAATGAAATTGCTAAGAGTGATAATCTCAATTTTTTTTAAAAAAAAATCACATAAACACAAAACACTTTGACAAAAATAACAAAAAGAACATGGTAACATTTATTCATTCAAAATTAAATTCAAGCAAAGTAAAGAGAAATTTAGCTCAAGGGTTCCTAGAGGAACCCTCTCCAATCTTTTTCTTGCACGCCTTCTCTTTCTTCCCTTTCTTTGTGTCTTCTTTTTCCTCTTTCTACACTTGGAAAGTTTGCTTTTCTTCTTCCACCTCTTTAGGAGGATACACCCGCTCCTTCTCCTTTTTACACAAGTCCATCAGTGGTTGTAAGAATTCTTTGTAATCATCATCAATTTCCTGACCCTCCAAAGTCCAATTCTGATTTGGATTATTTCTTGCAATTTCAAGACCTTGTTTCACCATGTCTTTGTTCATATAATGAACTGGATTCGGTGTGGTCCTCTTAGGTGGCATCATATCAAAATCCATGAATGAAAATGAACCAATTAAAATCACACTCAAATATTTTTTTTTAACTCAACCAACACACCGAATTATTTTATCATAACTAAAACACCAAACAGCACATAAAAATTCAATAAACACAAACAAAAATTTAAATGAACAAAGTTTTAACCATAATGATATCCAAACACAGAATAACAAAATCTAAACAAAATAATCAGGTCTACACAATAAAATGATGACAAAGTCACAAAGTCTTCACAGCAAAACATTAACAATTATTCTCAAAATCAGATTAAGCAAAATCAAATCAAAATTCTTCAAGCTCTACTCCTCTTCATCCTCCTCATCTGCTAGCCCATCCCCCTCTTGAAAAGCATCCTGGTCCCCAGGATGTTCTGGCCACGCAACATAGGAATCCACCTCACTAGCAGATGGAAAGTGGAATGACCCCTCAGGTGGACTGGGCAAATGGGCAGATAAGTCACGCATCATATTCCACATCATCATGTCTGATCGGTGAAGAGCATCTAGCTTGCTGTGAAGCAAGCTATGGGATGATTCCAATGCATCTACACGTGTAGAGAGTGATCTGGGTGTAGGAGGAGTCAGTCTAGACGAAGCAGGTGCATCACTGCCCATACAATTTTTCTGAATGAACTTGGCAGTAATTGGGAGCTTGGGCTTAATCTTGGCACCTTGAGATACATCAACACCAGCAGCTCTACACAATTCAGTAATCAGAGATGGATGACCAAGCTGGCCAACTCCCACAGTATCAACAGCCTTCTGAATCTCAAAAGAAATTATCTCCCCCAAGTCCATAGTCAAACCATCCATAATAGCATAGAGCATGAGAGATCTTCTTTCAATGATATCAGAAGTATGGGAGCATGGTGAAATATTGGAATGCAAGAACGTCATCCAAATTTGGGCCAGCTGAGTTAAATCACCTCAGAGGATTTTCTGCCTTTGCCCTGATCTACTAGTGACATATTCAGCCCCAGGCTTACAAACAGTGGCTAAAACCTGTTAGTAGTCCTTGTTCCGATTCTTCCAATCAGTGTATCCACAATCCAATGGGGCCCAAGGAGTGGGAGTGCCCAAAAACTGATTTATTGCTTGTGCATCAAAGGTAATGGCCTTGCCACGTACATAACTCCTATGCTGTGGGAAACCTTCCTCCACAGTAATGGCATTGGCATAGAACTCCCATACAATGGCCACATTAGCTGATTCAGGGTAAGTGGACAGCTTGAGCCAACCGTGCCTCCTCAACTCAGTTTGAAATTCCTCATATTCACCAGCAACAAGTATAACTTTTCGCTCAGTTAGAAGGTTCCTATTCTCAATGTCCTTATACCTCTGTTGGTGCTCGAGAGATAGAAACCTGTCAGCATCATAAGAGGAAGATCCTTTTCTTTTCTTGGAGGTAAGCTTTGAAGGTGGAGCCATGACCGAAACAATCAATTAGCTATGCTCAGCGCTATACCACTTGGAAAATATAGAAACACAGAACACCACAAAATTCCAGATGCAAATGCTGCAAATATATAAGGGAAAATGCAAGTCACAAATGTTTCAATCACAAATGCTAGAAGTATAAGCATGCACAAATCCTGGCTCAAATGATTTAAGCAACCTCTAGAGCCATATACACATATGTAAACAGGCAAACCCTTGCTCCCCATAGGCAGAATTGCCAAAATCCCAAAGCAACAGAGAAGCATTCACACAAATAAGCACAGAGAATAAATGAAATGTGATAAACAGTGCTACCCATACGCAGAAATGCCAGAAACATCAACTCAACAGATCAGTATTACAAATACAGATAAAAGCCCTAAACCCCCAAATCCATAGGAAAAACGTAACCCCAACAAGTCCAATGAAAGTGCCAGGTTCTAAGCAATAGGCGAGAGAACACGGTTTGAATCAAATAACAAAAACAAAATAAAATAAAATAAAATAAAATGAAATGAAATAAAGAAAGAAAAAAATACCGGACGTGAATGAGAACGCAGAGAGGAGTGATGGCAGTGCGGTTGAAGTGAAAATGGAAGTGGGTGTGAGGATGTGGGTGTGGGGACGAAAAAATGAAGAAGAAGAAAGGGGTAGAGAAAGAGAGAGATGGAGATGTGGAGATGTGGAGATGTGGAAGTTTGGGAAAAGGAGAGGGGGAACGAAGGGGACGGTGGGAAAGAAAATGGGGAAATGGGGAAGTGGAAAGTTCCGGGAGGTGACGCCCTCTCGTACGAGGGCTCAACGCTTAGTGCAATGAAAACAGCGCTTAGCGCAATGAAAACCGCGCTTAGCACCGGTTATTAGGATTTTTTTAATATATATATTATATTTATTTATTTTTTTAATTTTTTAATTTTTTTAAGACGGATATGTGGCGCTAAGCTCCACATGTTTGAGGCTAAGCCTCAAAGCTTCAGCCAAGATACTGAGAAATGGCGCTAAGCGCCTTAAAATGGGGGCTAAGCCCCAAAGAATCAGAGAATGGCTTAATTTTGGTTCGCAAGTGGCGCTAAGCCCAATTAAATGGTGTTGAGCGCATGTGCAACAGACAGAACACTGAGAAATTACGCTAAGCGCCTTTAAATGGGGCTAAGCCTCATAGAATCAAAGAGCTGACTGATTCCAGCTCGTGAGTGGCGCTAAGCCCCCTATTCTGGCGCTGAGCGCCATATGCAAAAACAGCAGTATATCAAAAACATCAGAATAACCCCCCAAATCCATATATTTCCATCAAACTCACCCAAAACCCCAAAATAACACTTTAACATGGTAATTCAATCATGAAAGCACTTAGAGAAAGCATGCAAAACTAAAATAAAACAACCTATCTAAACAACCAAAATAACACAAAAAAGGATAGAAATCCTGGGTTGCCTCCTAGTAAGTGCTTCTTTAACGTCACTAGCTTGACGAATGGCCTTCAAGGGTCACGGAGATGCATAGTTGCAGTTGATCGCTCCAAGTTACCACCCAAATAGACTTTGAGCCACTGACCATTGACTTTGAAACTCCTCTGGGAGGAGAGATCCTCTACTTCCACAGCTCCATGAGAGAGAGCCTCTTTAACAATAAATGGTCCAGACCACTTAGACTTCAATTTACTTGAAAATAATCTCAACCTTGAATTGAATAAAAGAACTTGTTGTCCAGGCTGGAATGCTTTCTGGATAATGTGCTTATCATGGTAGGTCTTCACTCTTTGCTTGTAGATCACTGCATTTTCATACGCATTGAGGCGCATTTCCTCCAATTCATGCAGCTGTTGGACTCTTTTTTCACTTGCCAAAGAGGCATCGAAATTTAAAAACTTCAATGCCCAAAAGGCTTTATGCTCCAACTCCACTGGTAAGTGGCAAGCTTTGCCATAAACCATTTTAAATGGAGACAACCCTAATGAGGTTTTATAAGCAGTCCGGTAGGCCCACAACACATCATCAAGCTTCTTAGCCCAATCTTTCCTTGAAGTGGCCACAGTTTTTTCTAAGATCCGCTTGATTTCTCTGTTAGAAACCTCCGCTTGTCCATTGGTTTGCGGGTGATATGGAGATGCCACCTTATGTCTTACATCATACTTTGCCAAGACATTTTGGAGCTATGAGTTGCAGAAATGGGAACCTCCATCACTTATGAGAACCCGTGGCACACCAAACCTAGCAAATATATTCTTCTTGATGAACTTGACCACAGTCTGTGCGTCATTCTTCGGAGTCGCAACAGCCTCCACCCATTTTGACACATAGTCCACAGCCAGCAATATGAATTGATTCGAAAAATATGGTGGGAGTGGACCTATGAAATCAATACCCCAGCAGTCAAACACTTCAACTTCCAAGATGTTTTGAAGGGGCATTTCATCTCTCTTAGTGATATTGTCAGTCCTTTGGAATTTATCACAACTCTTCACATGATTGTGAGAGTCCTTAAAGATTGTGGGCCAAAAGAACCCAGATTGAAGAATTTTTGCAACAGTTCTCTCTCCATTGTAATGGCCACCATAAGGGGGGTTATGACAATGCCACATGATGTCCTTAGCTTCCTCCTTTGTGACACATCTTCTCAATAATCCATCCGGTCCAAACTTGAAAAGGAACATGTCATCCCAGAGATAGTGATTGGCATCTTTGAAGAACTTCTTCTTTTGTTGCCATGAAAAATGCTCTGGAACGACATTTGCTGCTTTAAAGTTGGCCATATCAGCAAACCATGGCCTTTCTTGCACCATCAGTAGTGCTTTATCCTGAAATTCATCTCGAAGCTCTTTTTCCTTTGCTATGATTTCCTCATTGACTAGCCTTGAAAGATGGTTTGCCACCACATTCTCGCTGCCCTTTTTATCCTATATATCCAAGTCAAATTCTTGTAACAACAAAACCCATCTTATTAGCCTTGGTTTAGAATCCAACTTAGTTAACAGATATTTAATAGCAGCATGATCAGTAAATATGGAAACCTTTGATCCAATTAAGTAAGGACAAAATTTTTCCAACGCGAATACTATAGCTAGCAATTCCTTTTCAGTTGTGGCATAATTAATTTGATTCTCATTAAGGACCTTGCTAGCATAGTATATAACATGGAAAAATTTATTTCTTCGCTGCCCCAACACAGCCCCAATTGCGTAGTCACTGGCATCACACATAAGTTCAAAAGGTGACTCCCAATTGGGTGAAACTATGATGGGGGTGGAAATCAATTTTTCTTTTAAGGTGTGAAAAGCAGTCAAACAAGCATTATCAAAATGGAAAGGAGTGTCTTTGTTCAGCAAGTTGCATAAAGGTTTTGCTATCTTTGAAAAGTCCTTGATGAATCTTCTATAGAACCCCGCATGTCCAAGAAACTCCTTATTTCCTTGACATTTGCAGGTGGAGGTAATTTCTCTATCACATCAACCTTGGACTTATCCATTTCGATTCCTCTTGCTGAAATTTTGTGCCCAAGCAAAATACCTTCCTGCAGCATAAAATGACACTTCTCCCAATTTAAGACCAAATTGGTATCCATGCACCTTTTTAGCACAGCAGCAAGGTTAGTCAAGCAAGTATCATAAGAGGAACCGAAAATAGAAAAATCATCCATAAATACCTCAATATATTTTTCTACCATATCAGAAAAAATAGAAAGCATGCACCTTTGAAAAGTTGCGGGTGCATTGCAAAGACCGAAAGGCATCTTCCGATAGGCAAAAACTCCAAAGGGACATGTGAAGGCTGTTTTCTCTTGGTCTTCCGGGTTAACCGCAATTTGGTTATAACCCGAATATCCATCTAAGAAGCAGTAATATGCTTGACCGGCCAATCTTTCTAGCATTTGGTCCATGAAAGGGAGTGGAAAATGGTCCTTCCTTGTTGCTTGATTAAGCTTCCGGTAGTCTATACACATCCGCCAACCAGTGACCGTTCGAGTCGGGATCAACTCATTTTTTTCATTTTTGACAACGGTCATGCCTCCCTTCTTTGGAACAACTTGAACCAGGCTCACCTAGATACTATCAGAGATCGGATATATCATTCCGACCTCAAGAAGTTTCAGCACTTCCTTTCTTACCACCTCTTTCATAGTTGGATTCAGTTTTCTTTGTGGTTGCACCACCGATTTGAATTTAGCCTCCATCATGATTGTGCATGCAATAGGTTGGGCTTATCCCCTTGAGATCGGAGATAGACCAGCCCAATGCTTCCTTATTGTCCCGTAGGATTCTCACCAATTTTTCTTCTTCCAACTTAGATAAAGAGCTATTAATTATCACTGGTTTCTCATCCCCTTCCCCAGGAAAAACACATTTGAGAGTGGAGGGCAATGGCTTCAATTCTAACTTGGATTTTTCTTCAACTTTCTCTGTTTTCAACTCTTCCATCTTCAAATTTACTGCTTGCTCTATTCTTTGTGCTTCCAAACCCAACAAACATTCTTCTACATCCTTTTCTTCCTCTTCACTAAGATTTTCAAGTGAATTCATCAAAACTCGCTTAAGAGATGTAGGGGTGTGTTGCTGCTTCATTGTTTTACATACCATTTCATCAACCACATCCATTCGAAAACAATGACCTTTATCATCAGGATGGTGCATGGCTTCAAATACATTAAAAGTCACTTTTTCATCTTGCACTCTCAACATAAGTTGCCCTTGCTGCACATCAATTAAGGCTCGGCCAATTGCTAAGAATGGTCTCCCCAATATAAGAGGTACTTCTACATCCTCCTCCATGTCTAAGATCACGAAATCTGCCGAGAAGATGAATTTATCAACCTTCACAAGAACGTCTTCCATGATGCCATAAGGTCGCTTGATTGATCTATCCGCAAGTTGTAGTGTCATCCTTGTTGGTTTCACCTCACCACCACCAAGCTTGTTCAAGATTGAGAGTGGCATCAAATTGATACTTGCCCCCAAATCACATAAAGCTTTACCAATAGAAATGCTTCCAATTGTGCAAGGAATTGTTAAACTTCCAGGGTCTTTAAGTTTTGGAGGCAGCTTCCTTTGAAGGATTGCACTACATTCTTCCGTCAAGGCAACGGTCTCATCCTCTTTAAACCTTCTCTTCTTTGTGAGAAGTTCCTTCATGAACTTGGCATAGATTGGCATTTGCTCAAGGGCCTCAGCAAAAGGAATGTTGATTTGCAACCGCTTGAATATGTCAAGAAAGCGAGCAAATTGTTCTTCATTCTCTTTTTTCTTAGTTGGGTGCGGGTATGGCACTTTAACATATGATGGAATCTCTTGAGGTGCATCTCCATCTCTCAAAAGTTGACTTTTGCTCTTCTTCAATATAGAATCTTCATCCACTAACTTTTCTCTCTTTTCATTTTCTTTTTCTTTTTCAGTTTCTTCCCTCTCAATCTCTTTGCCTTTTTTCTCATTTGTCTTGCTTTTTGTTTTATCACTTGACTCATTTTTTTCAATATCTCTCTCTTTTTCATTCAAAGGCTCACAACAAACATTCTCAAGGATTTTACCACTCCTCAATGTAATAGCTTTACAATGCTCTTTGGGATTGATTTGAGTGTTACCTGAAAAACTCCCTCATGATTGTTCTGCCAATTGCTTTGTAATTTGTCCAACTTGAATCTCCAAGTTCTTGATGGAAGCATCTGTGTTTTTTTGGTTGGACATAGACATTTGCATGAATTGATTAAGAGTGTTTTCCAAAGCAGAAGTCCGGTCCTAAGGTGGTTGTGTGGTCAGAGGTTTACTTGGTGACCCAACATCTTGTTTCCACCCAAAGTTCGGGTGATTCCTCCACCCTTGATTGTAGGTGTTGGAATAAGGATAGTTTCCTTGCCTCCCATCGTTCCCCATATAATTGGCTTCCTCAAAAGAATTGGGGGTAGCCTCACAATTGCCATTGTCATGATCACCTCCACAAAAATCACATTTCATTAATTGTTGTTGTGGCATATTGGTGCCTTGTATAGCTTGAATTTGCTGTGGAAACTGCATAAGTTGCTTGTTAATGGCCTCAAGTTGCTGAGTCAACAACTTATTTTGAGCCAAAATAGTATCTTTGGAGTCCAACTCTAACACTCCCCTGTTGAGTTGGTGCCTCGATCATAGTGCATCAAGTAATCATTAGATGTCATAGCTTCTATCAACCTCAATGCTTCCTCTGGTGTCTTGGTGTTCATAGAACCTCCAGCTGAGGCATCCAACATAAGCTTGGTTGATGGTCTCAATCCATTGCAAAATGTTTGCATTTGGATAAGATCATCAAACCCATGATTTGGGCATCTTCTGAGTAATTCTTTAAACCTCTCCCATGTGTCATGAATAGTCTCTCCCTCTTGTTGAACATAGCTTGTGATATCACCCCGTGTCTTCACAAATCTGGATGCAGGAAAGAATCTTGCTAGAAACTTGGCTTCTAAGTCATCCCATGTAGCAATGCTCCTTCTTGGTTGAGATTGGAGCCAAGCTCTAACTCTATCTCTAAGAGAGAAAGGGAACAACCTTAAGCGGATTGCATCCTCAGTGGCACCATTGATCTTCACCGTATCACATAATTCAATGAAATTGGAGATATGAGTGTTCAGATCTTCCTTTTCCATCCCAGCAAACTAATTTTGCTGCATAATGTTCAAGAGAGCAGGCTTGATCTCAAAATTGTTAGCAGTGACCGGAGGAGGTACTATGCTAAAGGTATGCCGGTTTGCATTGGTGTTGGCATAATCCCCAAGTGTCCTCCGAGCTCTTTCACCATTTCCAGCCATCTCCTCATCCACTGATTGAACCACAGGGGACGATGAAGTTTCTTCTTCTTGTTGTGTTGTCTTGGCTAATAACTTCTTCTTCCTTGTCAAACCACTATTTCTCCTTACTGTTTTCTCTATTTCCGGATCGTAAAGAAGTTGATCAGCTGGAGTTTTACCTCGCATAAACAACACAAGCTAGAAAAATTGATTAGCACACAATGAGATTATCAAAAGCAAAAATAATAGAACAAAAAAATAAATTTGTGTCTAGATTAGTAACCGAAATGATTATGCTAATATTGAAACACCGATCCCCGGCAACGGCGCCAAAAACTTGTTAAGAGGACTTTGGCAAGTATACCAAGTCATGCGAGTAATAAAGAGATGAGTGGGTTGTCGTTCCCAATGAGGATCGTGACAAATACTAGCACATAACACAACAATCACTATCTAAACAATGAGTTTGGAAAGAAGGGAGCTCAAACAATAAATGATGAAATCAGAAATTAAAAGAATAAAGTCTTTTTGTAATTTTCTCAAACACTTGGTGAGCACAAATGAAATTGAATTCGATTAAGATGAAATGCTGGGGTTAGACTCACTAATCTTTTCCCAAATGTAATGACATGACAAACAATATAATCTCTAACTTCAATTATGAAAATCAATCCACTAATTACTCAAATCCTAATTCCTTAGATGAAAAAAGCCTAAATCCCCTAATTAAGTCCTAATTCCTTAGGTGACTTAAGAAGTGAATTTGCATTAAGGTTAAGGATTAAAAGATTACTAATAAATCAAGACCCATTCCTAGATTCAAGACCTATTACGTGATTAATTTCAGATCTAGACCTAGCATCAACTTTCCAATTGTTTACCAAATCAAACATCAAGCCATGGATAATCAAACCACAACAAGCATTAAGCATAGAAATTAAGCACTCATAAAGAAGTAGAGAAATATATTGAATGATCAAATCAAATACATAAGAGATTCAGAAACAGATACATCTAACCCCAAAGAGTGGATGATTAGCTATACATGATCAAGGTGATAAAATAAAAAGAAATGGGGTTGAGAGATGATGAAAACTCCATGGATGCACTTCTTTTTTCCCAGCTTTCTCTCTTCGTTTCCAGCCGCCTCCAACAACCAAAAAATAAATCCCCCTCCTTTCATTCTACTCAATATCCTGATTTTAGGATTGCTTCCAGACGCATTAGCGCTAAGCACAGAATTATTCACACTGAGCGCGAATTAATTGACTCTGCTGTTGCAATGTAAGTAGTTGCGCTAAGCGCTAGATTAATGGCGCTAAGCGCGACATGTACTGAAATGCATCACGCATCAGTCAATCTTCTAGCTTCTTCAAGCTAAGCGCCACAACCTTGGGGCTAAGCGCTGGCTTCCATGTGTGGACTTGAGCTTCAGCTTCCAGTTGGGCTTCAATGGCTTGCACCTAAACTACATAAAACACATCAAAACATCATTAACTAATCTAAAAACATCAATTAAGAAAATATTCTTAAAGACTCAATAAAACACATAAAACATGGACTAAAACGACCTCTCAAGTCTTAAAAGAAAGATAAACAACCTTAATTTACACCTATAAAGGTATGCATATTAGACATTTATCAACGATCTCAGAAAGTACGCAGGCCTTCTATACCAGATGACTATGTAGTGTATCTTTAGAAGCACGAGTTTGATCTCCATGATGACGACAATCCTATAACTTTTAAGGAGGCAATCTCTAGTTCTCATGCTTATGATTGGCTAAATGCTATGCATGATGAATTGCCTTCTATGTCTCATAATATTATTTGGGATCTCGTGAAATTGCCAGTTTGTTGCAAACCCGTTGGGTGCAAATGAGTTTTCAAAACCAAGCGTAGTCCGATGGTAGATTTGAGAGGTATAAAGCTAGACTAGTAGCAAAAGGCTATAGTCAAAGAGAAGACATTGATTATAAGGAGACTTTCTCACTGGTCTCTACAAAAGATGTATTTCGAATTGTTATGACTTTGGTAGCTCACTTTGATTTAGAACTTCACTAAATGGACGTGAAGACGACTTTTCTGAATGGAGATCTAGCCGAGGATGTTTATATGGTTCAACCTGATAGTTTGTTGAAACAAGTAATGAGCATTTGGTTTGCAGACTTAAAAAGTCTATTTATGGACTGAAACAAACATCTAGGCAATGGTATTTAAAATTTGATCAGGTTGTCACTTCTTTTGGCTTCAAAGAAAATGCCTCAGATTAGTGCATTTATTTGAAGACTAGTGGGAATAATTTTAAAATTCTTATTCTATATGTCGATGATATTCTTCTTGCTAGCAGTTGTGTTAAACTTTTGAATGAAACAAAACCGATATTAAGTAATCACTTTGATATGAAGGACCTTGGCGATACTTCAGTTGTTTTAGGCATCTATATTTACTGTGATAGGTCACGTGGCATTCTTGGATTGTCTCAAAGATGATATATTAAAAAGATCCTTAAGCAGTTTAACATGCATTCTTGCTCCCCATGTGCTGCACATATTCAAAAAGGTGATAAACTCTCTAAATCCCAATATCCTCAAAATGATATAGAGATAGTTGAAATTAAAAAAATCTCATATGTTTCTGTTGTTGGCAGTTTAATGTTTGCTCAAGTTTGCACTCGTCCCGATATTGCTTTTTTTGTTAATGTTTTAGGGAGATACTTGAGCAACCCAGGTTTAAGTCATTGGAAAGCCTTGAAAAAGGTCTTGAGATATTTGTAGGGAATCAAGGATTATTTGTTGACCTATAAGAAGTCTGATCAACTTTAGGTCATTAGTTATTCTGATTCTGATTTCGCAGGTTGCCCTGACGACCGAAAGTCTACTTTCGACTCTATTTTTATGATGGCAGGAGGAGCTATCTCTTGGAAGAGTGTCAAACAGACTCTTACAGCTACTTCTACCATGGAGGCAGAGTATGTCGCTTGCTATGAGGCTACTTGTCAAGTCTTGTGGCTGAAAAACTTAATCTCTGGCTTTTATATTGTTGAAAGCATATCTAGGCCACTTGTGATATATTGCGACAATACTGTTGCTATGCATTTCTCTCAAAACAACAGAAGCTCTTCTTGCTCAAAGCATTTTGATATTAAATATCTGTTTGTTAGAGAGAAAATCCTAGAGTTTCAGACTCGAATTGAGCATCTTGCTATAGAGAATATGTTAGTAGATCCATTAACTAAAGGCTTAACTGTTGGAGCTTTTCAGAATCACATAGCTCATATGAGTTTAGTTAAGTCTTTTGACGTTTTGGGTTAGTGGGAGTCTGAAATTTTATATTTACTTATTGTCGTTCTTATGAGATATGTATGAGATGAAGTTACTTTTATTATCATATCTCTTATAGCATTTTCAGATGTTTGGACTATTCTTGGATTGTATATTTCTCTTAATTAATTATGTTTTTTCATATTCATTATTCTTTATGTGAAATATGAGCATTTAACATATATGATCTACTTCCCTATCTGATACTATTTCTACAGCGTTAAAGCTTATATTTCTAATATTGTTGGTTGACACGTGCTTTGACCATAGTTGGTATTCTAGTCTTAATGATTCTTGTATTTTAATGATTGACAATGTTATCTAAGTGAGAGAATTATTGAATTTTAATTCAAATATATATGTTACGTGGATTAACATTAATCAATAATTAAAATGTTATTTAAATCATTAATATATATTAATTATGGAATTATGGCTTATAATATAGCACTTGGTCAATTTATGAACATGGTAATTAAGCTTTTGTTGTGAGTGGCCCGTGATGAGTTGGGTTGTTTATTTGGTAGTCCATTGAAAAGTTCTTACTCACATCTGATAAGTAAAAACTGACTTCCCCATTAGGCAATTTCAGTACGTACGAAAAACCTACCAGGTTGAGGGCAGTTTCTCTCACACGCGCGAATTCTCTTGATCCCTTCACTGAACAACAATGGATTCTGGAATCATATCAGATATATATTCTTGATCTATGTCTGAAATACAATTCGTTTAATATGTTATAATCTTGTATCTATAATTGATCTAGGTTTATAGAATTGAATTATATCCTTCATCTTTCTCTTCTTTGGAACTTCTCACACTCTCTCTCTGATTGTTTCCTTCTCTACCATCACTTAAGATGCTTTTGTAGGTTCTCTCTCTAGTCATTGCTTTCATATGTTTTGCTACAAGAGACCTTCACTTGCTTTTCAACATCTTTAGATTTTTTATCTAGTGATTCTTGAACCAAGATGCAGGTTCTTGGTTGATAAATCTCTTTTTGTCAAAGCTGATTCACATTTTGAATGAGGTTCTAGTCGCTTATCAAGTTGGGGATGGAGCTTCGGCTACATATCAAAATTTCAACCAAACAACCTTTCTTTTAAAAAATGCTTCTCCAAATTAAAAATTTTTCTCCTGTAATTTTAAAGCTGCTACCAAACTCGCCCTATGCGTTTGGTAACCTTAAGTAATGCAACATAAAATAATAGTTAATTCAGCTGGCTAAATGGTTAATTGTATCATTTTCTTTAAGTGGTCAAATTAATTAAATAAATTATTAATGAATTTATGGTTAATAGTATATAAATAATACTGACTTAAAATTAATTAAATAATAGTTAATTTATAATGCATGCTTTAAGATAGATCTTTACCTTTAATTTTAAATTAATAACTTAAAATTTACATAGATTTGTTTAAAATTAATGGTGGAGATTTTTTCTAAAATATGTATTAATTGTGTATTAGAATTACTTGACCTAATTCTATCTTAAAAACTAACTCAATAAGGGGAAATTACTCAAATTATTATAAAAGGTATTTTGCCAATATACCCAATTGATGTAGTATTTATAACACACTTCCTATTATATACTTTGATACTATATTAAATTACCTGTATTTAACTTCACCTCAAAAGCTATGTTAAAAAAAAAAATTTATCCAAATCATTAAAAATATACGTTATCACCAATGTGAGATTTAACATTTTACTGTTAAGAACATGTTATAATATCTCAAGGGGGATAGTATACGGTGCCGTGTGCTTCGTGAAAGAAAATTCTTATATTAATTATACAGATTATTATTTTTATTTTTATCTTAATTACTAAATTCATTTTTTTAAAAATACTAATTGTTAATGTAAATATAATGAAAGACAATAATAAACTTAACAACTAATGTCATTGGCGAATTATTAAAGGGCCGTGACACCCAAAATTTATAAAGAGGCCATATATCTACAAGTAGCTTTTCATCATTCTTCCTAATTTAATATAATCTGTATTTTGTTTAAGGTTTTATGGAAATATATAATAGCGAAGTTCTCAAACATAAAGAAAATTACGTTTTTTTTTTTCATGTGAATGAAGTTAGTAATAAAGAGAAAAATAATATAATTTCACCATTTTTACTTTTTAAAAAGCATAATTTAATACTCAAAATTGAATAATTGAAATAAAAGGACTTTTCTATATTCTAAGAGTGGCACCTAATGAATTAATTTGATCCTGATTTTCTAAAATATAAGGGTCAAACAAATATGAGAGTACACATTAATTATTTAGCCCCAAAAGTTTAACCCAGACCCGGCACTTACTGAAGTTACACACCTACAATAATACAATTTGAAAAAAAAAAAAACTTACACAAAGCTTTCCCCTATCCTATGCCCAATACTCTACTCCATTTCCTCAGTTAAGAGATTTTTTTTTTAAAAAAAGAAAAAAATTGCGGTATTTTTTCTTGGTTAAAATATGCAGTGAATTTATGAAAATAAATGCAGTAACTTTTACCATTATTTTTATGAGGAAGGAAAAAAAAGGAATAAAGAAATGTAACATGTTTAACCTGAGAGAAGCGATGAGAACCTAAGCATCAAAATATTGCCCGTTTTATGACATTTGATTTATAAGTCTTATATCTTCATTTTTTTTTTATTGGATGAACTTATCACTTCATATTAAAAACACTAGTTTTTACTTAATTTTTTTTGTATTAAAATATATCAAATTAATAAAAAAAATAACTAACATATTTATAAAAATATTAAATTTAATTTTTTTACTAGAATATTGAATTTAATTGCTTTATTAGTTATTTCAATTTCAATTTCTACCGTAATTGTGTAACTGGTTCAATCTCACTTAGTCATCCTTCTATTTTAAACTTAAATTTTTTATTTATATAAAAATATAACCCAATAAATAATATTTTAATTTTATTTATGAGTATCCTAAAAACACTAATTAAGAACATTTAATATATTCTATTAAATACTTTTAATTACTTAAAGAAGTAAGTATTAAATGTTTTTTATCTAACTTTATAAAGGTTTTAAAACATACTAACCTTTCTCTAGATATAATTCATTTCATTTAGAAAATAATATAATCGTTTTAAACATGGATTTTTTTTTTTTATTCTCTCTCTCTTTTTTTTTACTTTTAATAAATTGGTCCGAATTTATTATCAAAAATAAAAAATTTAGATAAAATTCTTTAGGTGTTTGTGATGTTATTTTTTAATAAAAATATAATATGTGTATATATTTTTTATAACTCATCAATAAAAACTTTTAAATAAATAATAAAGTAGTCAAAAAATAAGACACATGTTATACTTTTATTAAAGAATAGTACCACAAGCAAATAAAGAAATTTACACAAGTTTTGTCCGCTTATAATCAAAAGCTTGTTGAGAGAGTTTTTGAAAAATAAACAATTATTTATCATAATTTAAGGACTTAGTTTCGGCACAACAAATTTATGGTACTCCCATTTGACATGAAAAATTAAGTATGTAGTTGAATTTTTATTGCAATTTTTAATTAGTTTATAATTGAAATTTTGTTAAAAGAATTGTAAAAAATATATTTTTTTGAAAATACTAAATAAATTCAAACATGCACTAATTGTTATAGAAACTAGCATATATAATGTATGATGTACGAGATAATATTAAAAAATATAATTAATATATAAAAATATAAAATAAAATTAATTAATTATGAATAAATATATTGATCATTTCATATTAAAAGATGACTAATAACTTATTTAACACAAACAATGAATAATTTATTATGTTTTTTATATGAATAAATAGTTGATTATGCTAAATTGTAATTATAAAATTAGCCTTTTATATACATAATATAAAAATAATTAGAAATAAAAAATATTAACATAACAAAATTTAATTACAGGTACTGGTAGAATCAGACAACTGTGTTACATAGGTCTCGAATTGCGAAAGCAAATACTTAAAGAAAAAAAAGTTTCGTGCAATAAAATATGTTTTTTTTTAAATGTGTGAATACAAAAACAATTCTAAGGTGCCGTTTGGTACGTAGAATTAGGCATGTAATTAAGTTTTGGAATTAGTATGTACATTAGAATTAAAATTTCAATTTTGAGTTTAATTCTATGAAATTGAAAAATAATTATTTTATGTTTTTTTCAATCTTTAACTTAGACTTTAAGAATTATAATTCAAAGTACAAAAATTAAAAACAATATGTTATAACTATTATTTTTTATTTTTATCGCATATTCTGACAACAATTAGTGTCGATGCCAACCAAATTGTCAGTGGCAACTTCCGACCACTGTCGTTGGCCCATAGACCATTATAAACTACAGCGTCCATCGATTGCCGTAATAAAAGTTTATATATATGATATTTCTTATTTGATTTTTATAGTTAATATGTAATAATTTATAATAAGTTTTTTTTTTAAAAAAAAGACGAAGTCAAAAGTAATTTAAAGAATTCAAAAAGTAATTTAAAGAATTCAAAAGAACAACATTTAGTTGATAATAACATATAATAAATTTACTTTTAATTTGGTATGTGACATTATTATAAAATAATTTGAAAAATCACCGATAATTGATCCATATTGTTTATTAGAAAGTTTTCGTCACGAAGTTAACATATAAAAATGATGCCAATTTGTAGGTAAACTTTTTTATTTACAGGAGGATTTGTAGGTAAATTTAAAACAATTGTACCAACTTCACGTGTATATAATATGCAAAAAAAAATATTATTTATAAAAAGAAATTCAAACAACAAGCTATTTAATTTTAATGCAATAAAATTCCTTCTATAAAATTAAATCTAACATATGTAAATTATAAATTAGGAACAATCAAATGGAGTTCCTATTTTTTATACCTTTATTTTTTTTATTTTTTTACATGTAATCACTTACATTATTTATTACATTTAAAGAGAGTCACGTATTTGTAGAACAACTTGTATTTTCTCATATTCGATTCTTTTTAATTTAATGAAAGTGTTATTTTGTTCCCTCACTAATAATTATTGATATTCAATTTTGTCCATAAACTTTTGTTGCTTAATCAATGTATGAATACCAAATTTTGTTTGGGTGATTCAAATCTTTTAATTCATAAAAAAAAAAAAGAAAGAACATAAAAAGAGAGATAAAAAAACAAAAATTCTCAAACTTGAAAAAATGAATGAAAATCTAAAAAATAAAAAGAAAAAAAAGGAAAAAGAATAAATTTGAAAAACTAATGTGTTTAGATTCATTGTATCACTAAGTTCCACATTAGAGAAGTCATGCTCCTTCTCCCTCCCCTCTTCCTACATAAAGGAGTGATTATCAATTATTTTGATATCAAAAAATTACACACTCAGACTTAATACTAAGTATAAGAACTCGATGACTTTAGTAAATTTTTTTCTTGTAAGTGATTTTTTTTCAAGGTTTAATTTGAAGAGAATGTGTGGGGTCCTGTGCATCAACTTTTTTGAACATTGCATTTTTTATACGCCTTAGAAGTAAGCTTGTTTATTTTTTTTCTTGTATTACTATTTTTTTACTATATACACGTGTTATTCATTTTAGCTTATTAGTTTGATTTATTTATTTATTTATTAATTTTTCTTGTAAATCTTTTTATTTAAAAATTAATTCAAGAATAAATCAAGATTAGTTAGTTGTGACAACTTGTTAATCTTGTAACTTTTAAAATCATTTAAATTGTGACCGCTTGATAATTCAAACTTTTTTTAAACATAAAAAAATCAAATAAGTTTTCAAAACAAAAATCTTTTATAAATTAAAAACAACCAACTCACAATCGTTTTTTCTAAAGAATTAAGTAACTTTGATTTCCCTATTGCATTAGGGGACATGCAGGAGCGGAAATTCATTTCTGTCAAGACAAAATTAAATTTTCATAATTTAGTTATTTCTTTTTCTTTTTTAAATGGTAAAATAAATACATTTGAGATTATTAAAATTTGCACAACTAACTTAAGGAACCGTTCCTGGAACGAGCAATGTAGGGTGCTAACACCTTCTCTACCTATAATCGACTCCAAAATCCAAATTCATTTTCTAAAAGACCATTTTTCTTAATTAAAAGGTTTTTCTAATGTTTTTTCAATTTAAATAAATATTAGTGACAACTCTATTAATTTTCAAATATCTTTTTTCGGTCGTCCCGTTGTGATCCCGGTTGCGATAATGATAACGTATTTTTTCAAATTAAAAATAATCTATACACACTATTATTTGATTTATAATTAAATGAATTCTATAATGGTGCCTTTCAATTTGAATTATTTGATAAATTTTTCAAATAAACAATACATTATAGTTATTTAAAATGATTGATATGTGAATTTTGAATTATTGAAAAAATTCATATAATTGTAATCAAATTTAATTGATTGGTGTCAATTATAATTATTAATTAATTATCTTAGATTAGGTAATTTATAATTATTGATGTTGGAATTAAAAATAACTAATTAATTTATTATTTTACTTTATTTATTTTAAATATGTGTCGTCCACGTGTACAGACATATTAAGATTGTGTTGTCATTTTTCCTTTCTTTTTTTTATAGAAACACATGACATTTAAATAAGTGAGCTATTTGACACATGACAAATATCAACTGAGTTTCCGATTTCAAATCCTCATAAATTTTTTATAGATATAATCTTTCGGTGATTTATGTTATTTTTTATTATCTTTGGAAAGTGATCGACTATAATTTTCGCTACTTTTTAAGTCATGACTAGGAGTGTAAATGAGTTAAGTTCTATGAAATAAGGACACACCGATTATGAGGCATATCTGCATGTCGGACACGTGTCTGTATCAGATACATAAAGACACACGTATGACATATGTGTCTGATTAAAAAAATTATTTTTTTCAGTTTGGACACGTCTCAGACACTTCTTAGACACGCTTGGATACGATTAGGACACGACTTGAACACGACCCATTAATATTTTTTAAAAAAAATTAATTTTCATGACTAACATTCAATTATTAAGTCCGTAGCTCACTCAAGCCTAATCACATGACTGACGTCCCAAGCCATTATTTTCACATACTAGTATTTTAAGTTTTATATTTTCACATACCACTATTAGACTTTTAAGTTTTATCTTTTCATACACCATTATTTTCATCTGCTCATTCTACCTCTACTCGTACCAAGTCGTCCACTTCGTTGTCACTGAAGCTTGCTTCACACTAATATTCCCTCTAATAATTTTTTTATGCACATGTACTTGTATATGATTAGTTCTATTATGAGAAGTTGATTTATGAGATTTTTTAGAATATGTCAATAGAAATTATGTTTTATATTTTTTAGGAGGAGCTTACTAGGTAGAAAATATTGACACATATGACATATATTAAAATATTATAAATCTTTAAGCTTATAGAAATGGTATTGATGAATTATGAATCTTTTTTCTTAAATTTTGAATATATATATAATGTGTCTGTGTCTTATAATTTTTGAATTTGGTGTGTCTCCGTATCCATATCCGTATCGTGTCCGTGGCTATGCTTCATAGGTTAAGTTAAATATTTGAAACTCAGTATTGACTTGTAAAAAAGGGAAACTATTCAAGTTTAGCTCATTTATTTAAACAAGTTAAATTTAAAATTTGACATTGACTTGTTTAAAAATGTGAAGCTAAAGCTTGACTTGTTTAGTTCATTTCTAGTTTGGTTATTTTTATTCCTTTTATCAAATCTCACATTGAAGTATTTTTTAAGTTATTAATAATTTAGTATTTACTGGACTTATTTATGCTAAGAGATTAAGTAAAATAGAAGAGAGTAATAAATCAAATTATAATTTAAAAATTAGAGTTAGGTAAATGATAAATAATAACAAATAAAATTATAATTTTTTAGATAGAATTACAATTTACTAAATGATAACAATATATAAATTACTATTACCAATACCTTTTCTTATCTGAAATTACATTTTTCTTGTGGTTTACTATATATATATATATAAAGACACACACATGAGCTATTCCTAAATTTTTATTATCAAACATATAAAGTTTAATCATCACTTATTTATATAATCTAAGTCTAAATTTAAATTTAAGCTAATTTATTTACTTAAACAAACAAACTTAATTGAAAATATAATGAGTTGAACTTGAACAATTTATGAATATATATATATATATATATATATATATATATATATATTATATTTAATAAATTTATTTGATAATAACATATAATAAATTTCTTTTAATTTGGTATGTGACATTATTATAAAATAATCTGAAAAAATTACCAATAATTGGTCCATATTGTTTATTAGAAATTTTTCTTCACGAAGTTAACATATAAAAATGATGACAATTTGTAAGTAATTTTTTTATTTACGGGAAGATTTGTAGGTAAATTTAAAGCAACTGTAACAACTTCACATGTATATAATATGCAAAAAAAAATATTATTATTGATAAAAAGAAATTCAAACAATAAGCTATTTAATTTTAATGCAATAAAATCATTTCTATGAAATTAATTGTAACATTTGTAAATCATAAATTAGGAGCAATCAAATGGAGTTCCTATTCTTTATACCTATTTTTTAATTTCTTTTTACATGTAATCACTTACATTATTCATTACATTTAAAGAGAATCATATATTTCTATAACAAATTGTATTTTGTCATATTTGATTCTTTGTAATTTAATGAGAGTGCTATTTTGTTTCCTCACTAATGAAAACGTGTTTTTTAACATTTAAAATAATCAATACACACTATTATTTGATTTATAATTAAATGAATTCTATAATGGTGTCTTTCAATTTGAATTATTTGATAAAATTTTTAAATAAACAATACATTATAGTTATTTAAAATGATTGATATATGAGTTTTGAATTGTTAAAAAAAATTATATGACTGCAATCAAATTTAATTGATTAGTTTCAATTATAATTATTAATTAATTAACTTTGATTGGATCATTTATAATTGTTGATGTTGAAATTATTAATAACTAATTAATTTATTATTTTAATTTATTTATTTTTAAATATGTGTCATCTACATGTACAAAGATATTAACATTGTGTTATCATTTTTTTTATTTTTTTAAAAAACACATGATATTTAAATAAGTAAGCTATTTGACACATGGCAAATATCAGCAGAGTTGTTGATTTCAAATCCTCATAAATTTTTTATAAATATAATCTTCTGGTGATTTATGTTAGTTTTTTATTATCTTTGGAAAGGGACTATCGTGTTCTCTACTTTTAAGTCATAAGTAGATGTGTAAATGAGTTGAGTTAAGTTAAACATTTAAAATTCATGCTTGACTTGTGAAAAATGGAGACTATTCAAGTTTAACTTGTTTATTTAAACAAGCTAAATTTAAAATTTGAGTTTGACTTGTTAAAAATGTGAAATTTAAGCTTGACTTATTTAACTCATTTATGGTTTGATTATTTTGATTTTCTTTATCAAATCTCACATTGAAGTATTTTTTAAGTTATTAATTTAGTATTTACTAAACATATTTATAATAAAAGATTAAGCAAAATAGAAGAGAGTAATAAATAAGATTATAATTTTAAAATTACAGTTAGATAAATGATAAATAGTAACGAATAAAATTATAATTTTCTAGATATAATTACAATTTACTAAGTAATAGCAATATATATATTACTATTACCAATACCTTTTCTTATTTGAAATTACATTTTTTGTGTGGTTGAATATATATATATATATATATGAGGCATATCTAGTGAGATAAGTTTTTATTGTGAGAGGATGAAATGAGTAAATCTTGATCATACAACCATATATGAATGGTCAAGATTAAAAGTTACTTACAGGTCATGTGACCACTTAAAAAAGTCGCATGCATTTATGTTATAATCTTGACCATTCATGTAAGATCTAATGGTCAACATTTACTCTTCTCACCTCTCACAATAAACACTCCTCTCATCAAAGTAAGATTATATATATACATACATACATACATACATACATACATACAGGGACAGATCCAAAAAATATTTAATGGATAGACCAAAAGTTATGAATCACATTATTAAATTATATCATAGTATTTATTAATAAAATTTATATTATAGTACAAAAAATAATATATATAATACCTTCATCAAAGTCGAGCATGACGTTCTTTCATATCATAAAACTCATCAATGATAGAATCTGTATCAAACTTCTCGGTAATTCTCCTCTCAATATAAGTGATTAGATAATCATCCAAAAAGTCATCTTCCATCTTATTTCTAAGTCTATTCTTCACAATATTCATAGTTAAAAAAGATCTCTCAATAGTAGCAGTTGAAACTGGAAGAGTCAACACCAAACGAATCAAACGATCAATCAAATTAAGTATGTTAAGGAGAAAAAATGAACAAAAAATTAAATTAACTAAAATCAATTAAATTAACACTATATTACAGAAATAAAAAAACAACTAGAAAGTACAAATTGATAGTAGCCACATTAGACATATATAAAAAAAAATTAATAACAAGACATGAGATTAACTCGAACCAACGAAAAGAAATTAAAAGAAAAAATAAAAGCCAATTAGCAAAACACCAAACCAAAAAGAAAGAATTAAAACATAAGGAGGCTGAAGGCATATTTTTAATAAAATACTAGATAAATAAAGATCTTAAGAAATAAGAGATGGAGACTTACGACTAAGTTAGAAAGGCGAGATGTTTCTTATGCCTATGATTCAGCTCCCTCAAATTGAACTTGTTGAGTCAGTGAGTTCTTGTCGTACAACTATGACCTCTCTGCTCACGACTCACTCACTTCCTTTAGAGTCATAAATGGATAATAAAATTGATTAAGAGAAACAGAGAGAATGGATGAAGAATTATGCCTTAACCTTAATGCACTTGTCTGTGCTGTGTGGGAGTTTGTAAGGCAATAAGACAAATTGAAAAGTAAATGATCTTTTTTTTTATAATTTAAAAATACTTTTTTGTAGTTGTGAGATTTTAATTACTTAGTATTACTAGCAGTCTAACTGCCAAAATTCACATAAAGATGAGATTGGTAGACCTCACGTATCTTCTTTTAAGCCTTTTAGCAAAATAGTTTATTGATATTAATGTTTATCATCAAATAAGTTTTATTCTTCAGACTTTAACCTTTATTTCACATTATAAGTATATAATAAAAATATGTTTTTATTTTTATGGGGGATCCGTGGCCCATGCATGCCCCCTTCCATTTGTCCATACATATATATATAAAGACACACACATGAGCTATTCTTAAATTGTTATTGTCAAGCATATAAAATTTGATCTTGACTCATTTATATAATTAAGTCTAAATTCAAATTTAAGCTAATTTTTACTTAAACAAACAAACTTGATTGAGAATATAATGAGTTAAACTTGAATAATTTACAAATATCTCAATTTATTTACCCTTTTAGTCTTGAGTTTGACCTTTATTATACTCAAATAAGATATAATATATGAAAAAGGAAAACACTACAGCACAACTTAAAGTATTGTTTTTTTTAAATACAAAACTCATTTTTTATTATAAAAAATAAGAATAGTAAAAAAAAATTCTTATATATTTTAAGAAAAACCTAACGATAAAAAAATAAAATAAGTTTATTTTACATTTAACATTACCTACATAATAATCACACAATTTAAACGCAAGTGTGCCATTGCTCAATCATAAACCTCTCATATTGGGGAAGATTTTACTTAATGACCATCCTCTAATCAGGGTTGTGTGAATAATTACTTGCTAAAAACAAACTCTCTCATTTTGGTCGGTTTAAACGAAAGAAAAATGTTAATAATAGATGAATAAGCGAGCATTTTGTTATTCTAAGTGTAACTACGTATATAGAAACAAAAACATTAAACATTAAGAAAAAGCCAAAGCCCTATAACAATAAAAAATTGTCTAGTCTTGTTTGACGTGGATATGTTTGTATTTTTTTGTACAATTATAATTTTTTATATTATTTTTTATATATTTTTTATATAATTAATTACATCACTTTTTTTTTTTTTATATAATCACAATCATTAAAAAATATAATAAAAAATAATGTTAAATTTTTGTACTAAGGAAGGAGGACCCGAATCACGTTTGGCACATGGAGTTAGTGTATGTTCGGTAACAAATTAAATCTGTTTCCAACAAATTTTTTTTTTTAATTTTTTAATTGTTTAATTATATTTAATAAAATTAGTTTCAACTTTTATACTAAATTTAATATATTATAATTTTTTTTTTCATAATATTAAAGATTGAAGTTTTTATTCTATTGTGTGTTTGAGATAGTTGTAAAAATTTGATTATTTTAATAATTAATTATTGTATAATTTTTTTTGTTATAATTGATTATGATAAAATAAGTTTTATGTTTGAATATGTTAGTTGAAAAATAATTTTAAGTTATTTTGTTTCATTTAAATAATATAAAAAAATTATTTTTATGCATTAAATTACAAAAATAAGTATAAAATAATTAAAAAATTATTTGATTGAGGACAAAATAGTATTTACATATCAAATTATAAGAAATAATTTATAATCTAGAATTATAAGTTAAAATTTCAACATTATAAAAAAAACTTTAGTAAAGCATTGAATTTCATATAAAAATTGAAACAAATTTTGTCAAATATATAAAAACATTGTTATAACAAATTTTTTACAAAAAAAAACTATTTAGGTAGGATTATATCCCAACTAAATATGTTTTTAGATTATAAATTATTTTTCATACTTTGAGATGTAAATAATATTTTATCTTCAATCAAATAATTTTTTTAATTTTTTATATTTATTTTAATAATTTAATACAAAAAAATAATTCTTTTTTATAATATCTAAATAAAATAGATTAATTTAAAATAATTTTTCAATTAACATAATTAAACATAAAATTAATTATATAATAATTAATTATTAAAATTAATTAAAAATAATTAAATTTTCACATTTTTTTCACGTGTTGTAGCTCTCAGAAAAATGATCTGAACCCTCGGAACGAAACCTTTTTTAGGCTTATAAATACTCACCATCCATTGCTTGGGTTCTTCACAAGCCACAGGCTTTTCTCTCATTTGCCAAAACATAAAAACAGTGTGGTGTTGTTGGAGTAAGTAGCAAAGATGTTTTCAGGGGTGGCAGGGCTCATCAACAAGGGCCAAAAGCTGAAGGGGACTGTGGTGTTGATGCGCAAGAATGTGTTGGACATCAACGAGCTTACATCAGCTCAAAGTGCCACCGGTATTATCGGTGGTGCCGTCGGTATTGTCGGCGGTGTACTTGGCACCACAGTGGATACCCTCACTTCCTTCTTGGGCCGATCAGTGGCTCTGAGGCTGATTAGTGCTACCAGTGCTGATGGTAACTTCTTTCTTTCACTATACTCATCCACACATTACATGATAATGATGACATAAATATGTCAGTTAACTAAGGAGTTTAATTTGACAAAAACAAATCATTTTATTTTCTTGAAGAATAGGAGACCATACTGATCTAGTGTTATCACTTATAAGTGAGAAAGAGACAAATTTTATTTTATTTCAGGAGAACTTACCATTACTTTCATGTTAAATTCTATAAATTTTATATAAAGATGTTTTATTTTTTTGGTACTTGCATAAAACGTTGTAGTGTTATAAAAATGTTTTATGCCCTTCATTCTTCCATATTTCCAAAAGAAAATTAAAATATCCAGATCATTTTATTTACATACTCAATTAAATATTACTCAGGTGGATGAACAGAAAAAAATTAACAAAAAAAAAAAACCTGCTAACACATTTTTTTGTAATTGAGTTGTAAAAAACTTGATTATGAATAGCTATCAATAGTTTGAGTCAAAAGTATTACTTGAGAATCATATTTGGATAATTTCAATTTTTTTTTTCTAAGTGATTAAGCAGAGAATAGAAATAAATGCAAAACTTATAAAAGGAATTTTACGTATTATAATTGAGTTTCACTAATAAATTTTTTTTATTATTTCTTTCATTCAAATGATGACTTGAAACAAAAAATTTGAGAGGATTTCATCATGATTACTTAAAATTGAACATCAACAATAATTCAGAATTTGACTAGTAAAATTTTTGCAGGAAGTGGAAAAGGGAAAGTGGGGAAGCAAACCTTTTTAGAAGGTCTTGTTGCCTCGTTACCAACCTTGGGAGCAGGCCAGTCTGCATTCGATATTCATTTTGAATGGGACAGTGACTTGGGAGTTCCTGGAGCATTTTATATCGAGAATTTTATGCAAGTTGAATTTTACCTTGTGAGTTTGACTCTTGAAGACGTTCCTAACCAAGGAACCATCCACTTTGCTTGCAACTCTTGGGTTTACAACTCAAAGAAGTACCAAACTGATCGCATCTTCTTTGCCAACAAGGTAAACCATTTACCTATAGCAACTAGTTTGTTAAAGTTAAATTCTATTTCCCAAAACTTCACATCATCAATGATAAAATTTATAAAATTATAAATGTAGACATATCTTCCAAGTGAAACACCAGCTCCACTAGTCTATTATAGAGGAGAGGAATTGAAGACTTTAAGAGGAAATGGAACAGGGGAGCGCAAGGAGTGGGAAAGGATCTATGATTATGATGTCTACAATGATTTGGGCGATCCAGATAAGAAAGCAAGTTTGGCTCGTCCAGTTCTTGGAGGATCCAGCAGCTTGCCTTACCCTCGAAGGGGAAGAACCGGCAGAAAAGCATCTAAGAAAGGTTAGGCTTCTGTTCTATCTACTTTGATATTTATTTTATGATGTTTTAGCACAAATGATATGGTCAAATGTGAAATTGTAATTTTTATTTTTAATTGGAAAGCTTGATGTGGTTATACTGAGTTGTTTAATGGTAGTACCTTAATTTCTATTAGCATGATTAATTATTATAATTAATCACGATTGTTTTTAAGAATAATTATAATTGATTTAGTATCTAATTAAATTGATTTAATATATAATTATTTTTTTTCTATATAACAATTTTTTTTATAAATAGAAATTAACTTTTATTTATTTATTCATTCATTCAAAAATATACATAAATTATCAATATTTATCTTCTTATTTTTATTTCTAACAATTTCTATAAAATTAAAGGAAGATTTACTATAACATATTACGACTTTTTTGAACTAGAAAATGGCTTTTGTTGATCTAAACATTTTCTCTGCTATGATTCTAAAGTAGTTGTTGTTGTTGCTGATATATAGTTTTCTGTTAACAGATCCTAAGAGTGAGAGTCGCAGCGACACTGTTTACCTTCCAAGAGATGAATCATTTGGTCACTTGAAGTCGTCCGACTTTCTTGTCTATATACTTAAATCTGCATCTCAAAATGTTATACCACAATTACAATCTGCACTTACCTTACAATTCAATCAGGCTGAGTTTAATAGCTTTGACGATGTGCGTGGACTCTATGATGGTGGAATTAAGCTGCCTACTAATATACTTAGCCAGCTTAGCCCTATACCATTGTTCAAGGAACTCTTCCGAACTGATGGCGAACAGACCCTTAAGTTTCCGGAACCTAAAGTGATTCAAGGTATATTTTTGATGAGTTAATTCAAGGTATATTAGCAACATACTGTTAGCAATTTACATTTAAAAACATAGAAAGTTGATGGTTCTTTTGAAATATTCTTATTTGGAGCAGTGAATAAGTCTGGATGGATGACTGATGAAGAATTTGCAAGAGAGACGATTGCTGGTGTAAATCCACACATTATTAGAAGGCTTCAGGTAAACTATTAATTAAGTACATAAAACTAAATACCTTTGATCCACTTTTCATCTTAAATTTGCAATTGATAACTTCATTGCATGCTAAATTTAATGCAGGAGTTCCCGCCACAGAGCAAGCTTGATAGCCAACTCTATGGTGATAATACCAGTACAATAACCAAAGAACACTTAGAGCCAAACTTGGGCGGACTCACTGTAGAACAGGTAATGACACAAACTTTATTTTTTTTTTCCTTTAAGTTAAGTAACATTGAAGAAGCAGCAAAGTCGTTTTGTTTGATATGATGCAAATGAATAACAATGACTAAATTATATTTGGTTGAACAGGCTATCACAAATAACAAATTGTTCATACTTGATCACCATGACTCAATCATTCCATATTTGAGACGAATAAACGCAACTGACACAAAGGCCTATGCTACCAGAACCATCTTTTTCTTGCAAAATGATGGAACTCTAAAGCCATTGGCCATTGAGCTAAGTAAGCCACATCCTCAGGGTGATAATTTTGGTCCTATTAGTAATGTTTACCTGCCAGCAGACCAAGGTGTTGAAGCTTCTCTTTGGCTACTTGCCAAGGCTTATGTAGTCGTAAATGACTCCTGCTATCACCAACTTGTCAGCCACTGGTATAAATTTTGTTAATGAGATTTATATGATCAAACTTAGTTTATCTATCTATGAATTATTCATTAATATCTTTACTTGGATGACAGGTTAAACACTCATGCAGTTGTTGAGCCATTCATCATAGCAACAAACAGGCATCTTAGTGTGGTTCACCCAATTCATAAACTTTTGCTTCCACACTATCGTGACACAATGAACATAAATGCACTTGCACGGAATGTGTTGGTCAATGCAGAGGGTATTATAGAATCAACATTCTTGTGGGGAGGATATTCTTTGGAACTTTCTGCTGTTATTTACAAGGATTGGGTTTTCCCTGAGCAAGCACTACCTGCTGATCTTATCAAGAGGTAATCCTTACAAGTTATAAAATTATGCCCCTAGAAAAATAAAGATTCTGGGTCTATTCATTAAGTAAGAGAAAAATGGTTGAGCTCAAAGACATTTTTTATGTTAATATTATCTCATTGCTTGTAATCCAGAGGAGTGGCTGTTGAGGATTCATCCTCCCCCCATGGCCTTCGTCTTCTGATAGAGGACTATCCTTATGCTGCTGATGGACTAGAGATATGGGCTGCTATCGAGTCATGGGTCCAAGAATATGTCTCTATCTACTACAATTCAGACGCTGCTATTGTACAGGATTCTGAACTCCAAGCTTTTTGGAAAGAACTTGTAGAGGTAGGTCATGGTGACAAGAAAAATGAGCCATGGTGGCCAAAGTTGCAAACTCGTGAGGAGTTGGTTGAAATTAGCACTACCCTCATATGGACTGCTTCAGCCCTTCATGCAGCTGTTAATTTTGGACAATACCCATATGGAGGTTTTATCCTTAACCGCCCAACTCTTAGCAGGAGGTTCATTCCTGAGAAAGGATCCCCTGAGTATGATGAGCTTGCTAAGAGCCCTCAGAAGGTGTATTTGAAAACAATCACAGGAAAGAATCAGACCCTTACTGACCTTACAATTATAGAGGTCTTGTCAAGGCATGCTTCTGACGAGTTATACCTTGGACAGAGAGATGGTGGTGACATTTGGACTTCTGATACAAAGGCACTTGAGGCCTTTAAGAGGTTTGGTAAGAAGTTGGCAGAAATTGAGCAGAAGTTAATACAGAGAAACACTGATGAGACATTGAGGAACCGATATGGGCCAGTGAAAATGCCCTACACTCTGCTTTATCCTTCTAGTGAGGAAGGATTGACTTTCAGAGGCATTCCTAACAGTATCTCTATCTAAGGCCGGGCTTTATGGTTGTGAGTATTGCTGCTTTAAATAAAACATGAGAAGGAATTGAGTTCCTTCATCTACCTCTGTATTGTTTTCTTGTATATCTGGATGCTTATCATGTTTCGTATCAATGGGAATTGCTATGTTTGTACCATGCTAGACTTGCAATGTGTAATGGAACTTTCGTGTTTGGAAATTTTAAATCAAAAGCACCAAAGCTTGCAATGAAATGTGGAATTAAAAATAATTAATGGTTTTGACAAAATCATTAATGAACCGTAATGATTTAATTTCCGGCCTGAAATGTTTTGCCGAAGCCACCTAAAAATAAAATGAAATTCAATTCATACTCCTCGAGTTGGCTTTTGCAAAATGTTTTTTGTTAAGATAGTTAGAATTCTTCAGAGTTAATTAGAATTAATTTTAATAATTAGTTAGTTTATTTGGATTAGTTGACTATATAAGTCAAGATTATCTATTATATTTTGCACTTCTTCATTCTATCAATATATAAATTTTCTCTATTTCTCTCATCTCTTTCTACTTTGAAACCATGAAATTCAACATGTTATGAGAGCTTTTTCACCCATCTTGAACACTTTGCTGCTGCATTTTCTTTTCTTTTTCTCTTTCTTAGTTTATTTTCTTTTCCCTTTACATTTTCTCGAGAAAATCCCACAAATTCTTTTCCTCCTCCATTCTCTTCCTCTCCCCTCTTCCCCTCCAGATTCTAATTCATTCCCCTTTTCCATAGTCTACATTCCCTACCGATTTCGTACCATCCGAAACCGATTCATCAGATCGGGTCATCCATCCATCCATCCATGGCGGCGTCGCGGCGGCTCTGCGAGATGCAATCCCAGCACAGGGAACAAGATCTCGCGTGGACTGCTCCCAGAAGAACCCGCAGTGGGCCTCCGTCTCCTACGGCGTCTTCATGTGCCTCGAGTGCTCGGCAAGCACCGCGACCTCGGCGTCCACATCCTTCGTCCGATCGGTCCCCATGGACTCTTCGGCAGCGACACGAACGAGCATTCTCTCGTGCATGGACACTCGGTGCGAGAGATCAACGATTCACATTGGGAATCGCATTCGCATCGAAGGACAAGTTTTTCTACAACAAAAGCAACGTTCAGTTGTCCCCCTGCGTTTCCAGACTCTCTCTCTCCAATTCCAACTCTCAGATCTCTGTGTTCAGACCCAAGGTCTACGAGATCTCGCTCCTTACCGTCCACTCTTCCTCCTCATGGACCGGTTCTTCCACCATATTTTGTCGATCTGTCACCACCACCGCGAGCGCCACCGTGTTCTACCGTGGGAGGCGATTTCTGGCCGCCGGTCGCCGCTGTTGAAGCCTCTGATGCTGATTCTTGCGCCCCTATTCACTCACCACGATTGCGATTCCTTGATCTTGAGTTCTTCTTGGTGGAAGCTCCAGCCTCAAATCTTGCAAGCCGATCCTGTTGTTGTTGCCCGTTTCTTTGCCTTGCTTTTGTGATTCTTCTCTCGAATCTTCAATCTTTCCCGAGACCGGAATGTTGTTGTTGTTGTTCTTCTTCTTTCTGTTGACGGTGTTATTAGAAGCGACCAAGGTTGTCAAATCTTGTGACTCTTCTTGTTGTGGATGATGGAGTCTCCATTGAAACTGATTCAAGGTCGCACGAAAGTTGAATGTTATTTTGATGATATTGCAGAAGGAAAACAGAAGTATACACGCATTTTGCTAGATTCTTTGTTTTGATCAAGATGTATTTCCAATGTTTCTTAAGTTCTGTGTACACCAAATATTTTTGTTATTGGAAGCTTCTGTCTATGATGGTTAAATGTTGATGAGAGCTTCTGCCCATGGTGGTGGTTAAGCATTGATGGATGTTCTTGCTTCTGTTAAGTGGTTAAGCCTTGAGTTGTGGCTTTTGCTTAATGGTTAAGCTTTTGCCCTTTGTTGGCTTTGATGATTTTAATTTCTGCCTTGTATGGTGGTTAAGCATTTGGAGCTTCTGCCTTTTATGGTGGTTAAGCATTTGTTGGTCTGCGTGCCTTACCAGTTCTTAGTATTATCATTATATTTTTTTAGATATGCATTTGTATTGATCATCCCAAGCTAGAAGTGTTATGTACACCTTCCAGCTTGCGGGGGGCTATTGTTAAGATAGTTAGAATTGATCAGAGTTAGTTAGAATTTAGTTAGAATTAATTTTAATGGTTAGTTAGTTTACTTGGATTAGTTGACTATATAAACCAAGATTACCTATTGTATTTTACACTTCTTCATTCTATCAATACATAAATTTTCTCCATTTCTCTCATCTCTCTCCATCTATTTTGAAACCATGAAATTCAACATTTTTGAGTTTTTGTCTTGAGTATAACGGAATTTCATTCAAGCCTTATAAAAAATAAAAAGAAAGTTAGTCCACATTTACAATAACTATGGACACGAAGGACACGATCATATTATTACTCATTATTGTAATTTGTAAAGAAAGGAATAAGGAACTTGGTCTTTCAGAAAATTAATAGAAGCACTTTGTTTTTCTGGTGTAACAAATTGTTCACATGATTTCAAATTAAAAATAATGACTAGATAAAATTGTCTATAAAGTTTTTGAAATTACTTCAACTTGTAAGAAAGTTTTTATAAAAGTTACATGTAATAAGGAACTTTTATTCTCTATAAGGTAATGTAGAAAGTCTTTAAAAAAATTACGGAACAATTCTCTATAAACTTCTTCGTTGTAAGAAAGTTTTTGAACTATAGAAGTTACATGTAAAAGGTAATGTAGAAATTAGGCAGAGTATATTTTATAAAAGGTTTTGAAATTACTTACAATGGATTAATATAAAAATAATACGGATCAAGGCACATGTAATCAGCTAGTTGTAATAACAAGCTAATTACATTTTTTTTTTAGGGTACATCAAGCTTGGTACTTTGAGAAGCATGTTAGCATTCAATTTTGCCCAATTTTTTTTAAAGAATTATAAATAAAAAAATTTTTTTTTAAAAAAAAACATATTTTGACCCAATTCTCAAAACAGTTTCCTTAGGTTCAAATTAACTAGATTTTACACTCGATGCACAGGTAAATTTAAGAATTAAATGATAAAAATAAATATAATTTAATTAAAAATAATTTTATTAAATGAAATATATGTAATAATTTATAAAAAAAATTTATAAGTTTAGTTAAAAATACATAATATTTTCATGAAATGATTTCATTCTAATATAAATATTAAAGAATTTAAATATGTAATATTATAAAATAACTTATATGTTTAAAAAATATTTATAAAATTAAAATATTTTTAGTTTCAAAACGTACTTGGAAAGAGAAGTTCTGTACCTTAAGCAACTATAATCTCAAAACTAAAATGTGTGACGAATCTTATAAAATCAAAAAAGAAAATATTCGTGTAAACTATTATTTTTTATTAGTTTAATTTTTATCTTTCTTTTTCTTTTTATCATTTCATTTGTATTTTTTTCTTTCTTTGCCTATGTAATTTTAATATTATTATTCTTTTTTAAGGAGTTTACATTAACATTCTAAATTATTAAGTTTTTCGTAATTGAATATGTGTCATCGACGTATAAAACATGTCAATGATATATTGAAAAAAGACAAGATATTCATCTTTTTTGAGATGAAAGAAATTTTTTAATCGTATAAAATATTTTGATTATTATTTTTTACTTATTTGAAAAGTTGTAATTTTGTTTCTTATTCATTTTTTTTTTTTTTTGGTTATTGAATTTTAATTTTTTAATTATTATTTGATTTTTGTACATTTTACATTTTCTTTATCACATGTCTCATATTGTATATTAGATCATATATAGCAGAAAATGACCACATAAGATAACATATGACAGAATATTAGTTACTCTACTTGTCACATGTCAAGAAAGTAATGTAATTACTTGTAGACTAGGATGATACATGATAAAATTGGAGGTCATATATTTCCGGCTAAGTCATGACCCATTTAATGAGATCAATTCAATATTTAGACAAAACATACAAATTTAAGTCTTATGAATAATTAGACTAATAATTACTTGTTTTAAAATATTATTTTAATTAGGCTAATAATCTTATTTATCATTAATTTACTTTTCTTAAAATAATTACAATATTTATTTAAAAAATTATTTTGAACAACAATCAATCCTCTAATAATTTTCATAAAGATATTATAAAATTATAAATAACATATAAAATATATTTTTATAAATTTCATTATTTTCTTTATAAAGAATTCATCCCTATTATGTAGATAATGATAATTAAGCAATTTATTAAGATTGATAAGATATGTTATTAATTTTAAAATGTTGACTATAATTTTAAATTTTATAATATTATTAATTATTAATTATAATATTGGTGATTATTAATTATTATCATATATCATGTCATAATTTATATTTATTTATTCATATATTTTGGTTTCTAATTTTATGGTAGAGTACTCTTAATTTATTAAATGAATTAATTTGGATAATATTGGAAGAAGTTCTACAATAATTGTAAAAACTTACCAATTTCAGATATCGTCGATCTCATTGGCTTACGCTCGATTGAGACTCCTAATTTGAGGTTGCTTCTCCTTGAGGACCAAAAAACAATTATTCTATTTCTTATCTTATTTTTTTTATTTTCATTTTTTATTTTGTTTTCTACTTATTGATTTTTTATATTTTATTTTATTTATTTTATTATTTGATTTTTGTAACAAAAATTATGACTTATTCTTTAGGTAGGAAATAAGAGGCCTATTCATAGGTATAATTGACTCGTGTATCACTAATCAATAATATGTTAATGTATTATAATAATTTGCATAATTTATTTTTAATGGTAATGACAATGATGATAATTGATTGGATGATTTTTACTTAGTTTGAATCTAAAATTCTAGAAGGAAATTAGTAGATAAAATTACATTAATTTATTTCTCAAATTATAAGGAGATTTAAGAAGATAAACCAAAACTAATATTTAATGTTAACCACAATATATATTAGAAAATTAGCTAAATTGTATTATAAATTATAAAAACTTATCAATATATATTCTATCATATCAAAATGGTTTGATTTGTCACACAAAATATTAATTAATTTCTAATTCTCCCATTAATCAATATATCTACAATTGATTTGTTAGTAAAAAGTTGGAATGAAGTGTAAATTAGTCTTCTACAATAATGAAAAGGAATTGGAAATAATTCTATAATAAATTAAAAAATGTACCAATTTTGGTGGTCTTTGACAAAAGTAACAAAACTATTTTGAAGAATGCCCTAACCTTTTAATAACTCTTACTCCCAACCTAGAGGTTGCCAGAGGTCTGCTTCCACCAGTCACCGCTCGTCTGTTGTAGCAGTTGTCACTCCTAGATATAATTCCTCCTTGTTCTTATTCTCCTTTCTTAATTCTTCTCTTTCTATGTCTCTATTTTTACTTAACGTTGATTTCTTTGTGAGGTCATGTGCCTCTTACATTGCTCGTTGGTACGATTCTTAAGACTCGCAATATTGTATTAATGAGAAGAAGATCAAGAAACAATGACAAAGAAGAGGACCAATATGTATTTTGGGGCTTCAACATAGTTTTATATTTTCTTAGAAATTTTGGGTTTCAAAATATTCTTCTGATGCATATTTTATATTGCAAATTCAAGTGCAAGTTGTTTCAAGTTATAAATTCTTGGGAGTCCGACGTCGATCCACAGGGAATTGATGAAGAGAAATTATTTGAGGTAAGAAAAGGATTTGACATAACACCAAATGTAATAAAAGTTGTTCATATATGAAAAAGGATTCGCTTGGGTTCGGAGATCCACTCTTAGTAATAAATCAAAGGTAAGATTATTTCTCTTTATAACTCAATTGAAATCTACACATAAAGGAAGTTCCAATCAGAAAAGATAACATTCAAAGTTCAATTATATATGCAATCATATTATGATTCCTTTAATTATCTACCAACACTTGTAAATGAGCTCAAGCATTCACTGTGTCAATCCTCTTGTCTACAATAAATCAAGATCTCCATTATATAAGGAAGGTTTCAAAATTGATTGGAAACAACATACAACACATATAATGATCATTTAATAATATATCATTTAAGCACAAGAAGGAAATTAATCTACCATCAATTTATCACCAAAAGCTTTACCATTTCACCTAAGCAAAATGAAAATTAGTTACTAATAACCAAGAAGAAAGAAAGAGAGAAGAAGAGAAAGATGAACATAACTTTAATTTAGAACAAAAGAAAATTACAATAAAGGAAAGCAATAAACAAGCATGATCATAATTTCTAAAAATCAAGCCTAACACCAAGAGTACCAAATGATCCGATCTGCATTTTGTGTTCTTCATGAAAGTTGTATATTTGGGTCTTAAATTTCAAGTGTCAAAAAGTTTCAGCTCTATTGACCACCTACAACCCGAGTTATACCTTGATTACTACACACTATTCGGGTTCTAATCACAAAACTCATGTTCTGACTTCTAAGTCCAATTAGTTCCTCTAAATGTCCATATTTTACCTGGAGCTATTCATGAAAGTTGTAGAGCTCTCTCTTATCTTTCCTACAAGGTAAAATACATAATTATTACACATATAGAACTCAAGATATGGCTAAAATACAGAAACATTGTAAGACCTAAATAATGCTAAAAAAAATCACTTAAGTCCAATTTGAGTCCAAACTTACAAAACATAATCAAGCTTAATCAATTAAGTACATGGAGAGTGTAAATGACTAAAAATAAGAGTTTATTAATGATGTGTGTGAAACAACATCATATTTTGTTCTTGTTTTGCATGCATTTTTAGGTATTTCAGGCATTTTAGTTTCCCTTTTTATTTACTTTTCCCCTTAGTTCAGATAACTGCGGTGTTTTTGGTGTTGTTGTGCAGGATTGGTACTGAATTGGTCTTGAAATGGATGGAAAGCTTGCATAATTGAAGTTAGAGCTTAAAAGATAACAATTTGGGACAAAAAGCTCACTCTAGAGGGTTTCACGGCCTGCCTATAGAATTCCCTACGGCCATGGATCGAGCAGCTGCGCGAAAAAGCAAAAGAGAACTTACAGGGAGTTCCACAGCCTAGCCGTGGAATTACCCACGGCCGTGGAACTCAAACAGAGAGATCCACGGCCTGGCCGTGGAATTACCCACGGTCATGGATCGTTGTCCATGTCAGATTTTTAAGTTCATTTTTCTTTCTTTTTTATGGGCTTGGATCAGTTTAGACCCCTAGGGTATATATAGTTGTTCTGAATACAATATTAGGGTTCAAATTCTATTTAGAGGAGGCACATTGGAGGCTCTTGATCTTCATCTTCCTCTTTTCTCTCTTCGATTACAGGTTTGAATGCTTTTGAACTTGATTTCTGATTTCTTCTTCTTCATGTCTAAGTAGTTCCTTTTGTTTCTAGGATTGGGTAATGCCCTTTGATACATTGATGATGATTAATTGACTTTGTTTACCCCTTTTATTAATCCTGAATGTTCTTGATTCAATCCTTATTGCGCTTATTCATGTGAATTTGCTGGCCACTTATTTGCATCTCATAGATATCTAGGGACGTACTGAGAGGTGAACCTAGGTGTTGGAACCATAAGAATTGAACTTAAGGTTTAAATCACGAGAGTAGGTTTAGTCTTTCGAGGATTTAATGAATTACCATAAGGCGTAATGGGTTCAATTTAGATTCAATTACCACGAGAGTAGGAATTGGTTTAATTAGGCACAGTTCTTGTCTCTTGAGAAAGAACATTAACTAATTTAGAGTAATTCACCTTCAATTGAATTTCAGTTTTAATAAAAAGATTGTCAATTAAGAGTCTTGTATCATTGTGGTTACCCCCAATCCTGGAAACCCTTTTGAATATGAAAATCTTTCTTAACAATTTGCTATTTTTGTTCTCAATTTTGCACCTTGACATTTATTTATTTAATTACTTGGTTACTACGTTCTTATCACTCCACAACTATATTCTCTTGTTTAATTGAATTGAATTAATTAATTAATTAATTGGTATTCATACACATAGTCCCTGTGGATTCGATCTTTTTATTACTTGACGACGAAATCGTACACTTGTGGATTTCACGCACCAATTAATATATAAAATATGTGATTATTAAATTCCTTCATACTTAGCTTTTTGCACTATTGGGTAAAACACATAAGACAAAATTTAAAAAACGACACAGACTCAAAAGCTAAACATTCTAAAAGACTCAATTTCCAATTATATTCAAGAATGCAAAAGTTTATAAATAAGAAGAGTAACCAAAGATTCAAGGGATCAAAACATTTTAAAATTTCTCCATATCTCAAATCAATAAGCAAAGAGACTTCAATTAAAAAGAATGAATCAATAATTGATACATCTTTACAGAATTCACTCTTAATCCCTTAAATGTTTAAAAGGTAAGTATTTCACTCAATTCAACCCATAAAAATTTCACTACCATAAGCTTGCTTATCTTCTACTTCTCCACTACTCAGAACACATGCACACACAAATCAAGAGAACTTTATTCAAGGTTGTAATGGGGTCAAGGTAAAGGAGGAGGGTAATATAGATATGACAAGTTAAATACCGAAGAGAATAAAAGAGCATGAGAGCTGGGTTCAATTAATAAGCATGAAAGTTCATCCCAACTCCATCTAATACAAATTCTTTTTACATTTTTTTGTAAATATACATTTTTTTCTAATTAACCACTTTTTTTCAATTTTTTTTTACAAAACATTCTGTACACGCACCCCCACACTTGTTCAAGAACTCATCCAATGACAAAGTTAATGTTCTCTTATTCCCTAAGATCAGGCAAGAACATTTTTTTTTCATTTTAGGCACGTAATGGGCTAGAAATAAGGAATGGTCAAATAAGCTCAAAGGGGTTAAGTAAAGGAAAAATAGGCTATTTTCAATGCCCTACGTTAGCATGAATCAGAGAATTTCTAAGAAGTCATAAGAGTGTTTGATATCATATTGAGACAATATGTTGTTGAGTAAGGCTGCCTATTTGTGCGCCAATCATTCTTGGCCATTTGATTAAAGTAGCTATTTCAAGAAAAATGCCTCAATCATGTTTATATATGCAGGTGAAAATATAGCCTAAAAAAGAATCAAAGCAAGTTCTAGAGTAACAATTCTATAAGTGAAAATCACACAAGAAGAAAGATAATGGTACAAATATTCAATCTATTCATCAATAGGCTCAAAATCTCACAAGGTATATTTCTATCATTCTCAATCCACCAATTCAACATCAATAACCAAACATGTGAAATTTAAGAAAGAAGACAATTTATTCAATCATGCTATGATCCCTGAATTTCAATTACTTCAAAGGATGTGAGAGTGCATTCACTTGAATCTTTCAAAGGAAATCAAATAGCAAAATTTTGTTACTTCCACAAATCAACACTAAATAGTTACTATCCCAACTAAGATGCATCTCAAGAGTAATAAATTATTTCTAAAATTTACTCCTTACTCTGTCATCCCTAATTGGTTTTACTGTGACTAGGTTTCTGACAATCATATCAATAAACAAACTTCCTAAGTTAGATGCATCTCAAGAGCAAAATTTACTCCTTACTCGGTCATCCCTAATTGGTTTAGTAAGTTACTGACAATCATATCATACTTCCCAATTTTTTTTATCAACTATCCTTCCCCCCAACCAGATCACAACATTGTCTGCAATGTTAAAATATTGATGAGTAAAGGATATAAGACATTACCTAGTGTAACAATTACTAAAAAGAGAAACCTAACATAAATTTAAACAAAAATAAAATACGAAAAATAAAATCAAAGCTTGAAATTATTTAAATAGCTGGAGTGTCTGATCGAGCTTGCGTTGCATATTGCTTCCCTCACCACTTCCTTCTAACCAATTTATCTGAGCTATTGCTGGATCAGGTTCATAAACAAAAGCTTCTAATTTATCAATAAACTCATCAACAGTGGAAGCATGGATAAGAAGTTGTCTTGCTGACGGTGTGATAAATTTCTGTTCTATAGCATGGTCAAGAAAAAATAACAAAAGATCAAAGAAATTATTAACATTCAACAAACCTATGAGTTTATGGTGGATGTTCAGTTGAGGCCAAGAGACAATTTAAAAAATTTCTTTCAAAGTACCAAAACTACCTGGTAAGACAATGAATGCATCAGAGCTTTCAAGCATTTTCCTCATTCGTCCATGCATAGTTGATACTTGAAATTTCTCCCTAATTGTCTTTCCACTGATGTTCTTTTGAGTCAAAGGTTCATGAATGATACCTAAAACCTGACTGCCTCATATATGCGCTGATAACACTATATTTTATACATTTTATAATCCTCTCACTAGGCTTCTTAAGGTTCAATTAAGCTTAATTAAGTTCATTTTGATACATTTTATGATATTAAGCTGAATTGGATCATTAAACAAATTATTGCATAAATTAACCTTAATTATCTCTTTAGCAATGTTTAGTAAACTGGCTATAACTTGAGTTGCAAATATCTGTTTGATGTGATTTTGGTCTTGTAGGAAAGCTAAGACAATTCCCTACAACTTTCACGTTGAACACTTTGTCAGATTCTAAGGTCTAATGGGTGATATTTGGCTTTGAAGTCAGAACAAAGGAGTTGAAACCTAGAGCCTAAATACTCTGCAATAATTGGATCATATCTTGAGTTTTAGGCATGATTTTGGACTCAGACCAAAGCCATTTTAAAGCAAATATCCAGGCCTACAACTTTCATGAAGACCACTTTTCTCAAAAATGAAGAAAATAGGACAACTTTGAGTTGGATGTATACGTTTGCTCAAGTATTATTATAAAAATAATAATAAAATAAAAAGAAAAACGTCATCCGTTACGTTTTTCTTAAGTTTTACTATGCATGTTACTGTGCAATACTTAATCGTTAAGTATTACTATGCAGGTTACTGTGCATATGCACAGTAACCTCCAAATTTTCTATAAATAGGGAGCGTCAGGCAGAGGGAAAGGTGCCGTGCCAGGGAGAGAAATTCTCTCGCTCTCTCCTTTGTTTTTCTTTTCCTTTTTCTTTTCTTCTTTCTTATGTGTAATTAATCTTCATCTAGCTTGGGTGAAAGAGTGAAACTTTTAGTAATAAATTGAGGTTAGATTTATTTCTTTCTTGTGCTTTAAATGATATATTTTTATGTGACTTTTATATGTATTATATGTTGTTTCCAATTAATTTAAATACTATTCTTGTATAATGAATATCTTGATCCATCAGTAGAAAATAGGATTAGCGCGTTGGATGCTTTTGACGATTTACAATTAGTAGATAATTATTGGAACCATAATATAATTACATAATTGAACTTTGAATGTTAAATTTTCCGATTGGAATCTTGATATGCATGATTTCATTGAGTTATAAAATGAAATAATCTTACTCTTAATTTATTATCAAAAGTGGATCTCTAACCCAAGCAAATCCTTTTCATTTGTAAACAACTTTTATCACCTTTAATCTCGTGACACATCTTCTTTAACTTTACCTCAATAAATTAGTTTCCTTCATCAATTCCTTGAATGGATCGATTCACCTCGGATTTCCGAGAATTTATTACTTGAGACAACCTACACTTCAGGTTAAAACTTTTAATTATAATTAAATCCCATCAAGTTTTTGTTAGTAGCATTTTGAATTTGATTTGAAGTTCTAATATATTGAGGTTATTCTTTCTACGTAAGTAAATTTCACTTATCGAGATATTCCTCCTCTACTTTTTTATTTTTATTTATTTATTTACTAACGAACTAACTAGTATTTTTTTTTTGTGTGTGTGTGAATAGTGTGAATAGTAATATAAACAGTAACATAAATAGTAAATAGTGAATAGTAAAAAGTAAAAAATAAATAGTAAATAGTGATAGTGAATAGTAAAAAAATAAAAAAAATAAAAAAATAAAAAAAAATTAACCTTTTGTATATATTAACTCAATTGGGGGTAATTCTCCATTTTATTTTTTTTTAGGTGAGGGATTAATTCTCCATTTTATTTTTACGTCTTTTCTCAAAATTGAGTCAGTAAAAACTCTCCTTTTTAATTTCCTGTAATTTATTTTTTGTATTTTTTGCTTTTATTTGGTGGTTGGTTTATTACCCCATCTTTGTAAACATTTTTTTTATTTACGCTTATTATTATTATTATTATTTACGCTTTATGCTTACTAACTTTCTAACTTTTAATTTTCATTTTATTTTACTGTAATCTAACTTTTAAATTAATTTATTAATTTATTTTACGCAATTACTTGCAATCTAACTTTTAAATTCTCATCATTTATTTTTCTGCATTTTAATTTTTGTATTTTTATTTATTATTATTATTTTTTTTTTTTTGGGTGGTTGGTTTCTACCACACCATTTTTTTTTTTTTTATTTATTTTTTTTTTTGAGTGGTTGATTTATACAACATCCTTGTTTATATTTAATGGTGGGTGACACATACAACATTATTATTTTTGTTTATTTTTAGTTATTTATGTGTTTATGCTTAATTGGTATCATGATTTAAATTTAAATTTGTTTGTTTGGTTAAAATTAATCCTAGTAATTTATATATTGATTTATTTGAATCACAATCACACACAATTAACACAATGGCTGAATTTGAAAGTATACATGATGAACAAGGAAATCAACCATTGCGAACTATGCGTGCATATTTGCATCCACCTCGAAATTCTAGTCCATCATGTTTTGTCTTCCCAACTAATGCTAACAATTTTAGATTTAAGCCGGGTATGATTTCTTTACTTCCAAATTTTCATGGTTTAGAATCTGAAAATCCATATTTACATCTAAAAGAATTTGAGGAAGTTTGTTTTGCTTTCAATGATAAAAATTACACTGAAGAGATTATTTTGTTTAAACTGTTTCCTTTTTCTTTGAAAGATAAAGCAAAAACTTGGTTTAACACTTTGAAACCAAGATCAATTGAAAGAAGAATTGAGGAAATTATTACGGAAAGCTTTGCACATGGCAAGAAATGCAAGGTGAGTTTTTAAAGAAATTTTTTCCAACACATAAAACCAATGCTTTGAAAAGACAAATCCAAAATTTTTCCCAAAATTCAAATGAAGCGTATTTTCAAAGTTGGGAACGTTTTAAAGATTTGTTAAATTCTTGCCCACATCATGGTTTTGAAAAATGGCGGACTATAAGCTTCTTTTATGAAGGTTTAACACATGAAACCAAACAATTTATGGAAACAATGTGTAATGGTGAGTTTCTTAATAAAGAACCTGATGAAGCTTTAGATTATTTAGACCATTTGGCTGAAAATTCTCAATCTTGGCATGATACTAATATTTCTAAAAATTCAATTAGATCTAACCTTGCAAATGCTAATAAAGGAAAATATAATCTTAGTCAAGATGAAGATCTAAATGCTAGGATTGCTAGTTTGACTAGAAAGGTTGAATTCATGGAATTAGGAAAAGTAAAAAAAGTCAAATATGTGCAAATTGAAGATATTTGTGGCATTTGTGATGAATTAGGACATTCAACAAATGAATGTCCTAATATTCCTATTTTTAAAGAAGTTGTGCATGAGCAAGTAAATGCAATGAACAATTTTAAAAAGTCATTCACCTCTTCTTTTTCAAATTCTTACAATCCAGGATGGAGAAATCACCCGAATTTCAGTTGGAGAAATAATAATCAAACACAATTTATGCAACCACCACCTCCTCAGGCACAACAAGATTCTCAAAATTCTCAAGGATATGCACCTTATGTCCCACCATATAGGAAAAACCTTGAAGGAACTTTGCATGCATTTATAGAAAAGCAAGATGCCATTAATGAACAAAACACTCAAACCATGATTGACATAAAAGACACTCTTGCTAAACTTGCTTCTGCATTCACCATTCACGAGAAAGAAAAATTTTCTTCTCAACCTCAACTAAATCCCAAAGATGTTGTTGAAGAAAGCAAAGAGATAAAGAGCCAAGTGTCTAGAATGATTAAGTCCTTGAGTGTGAATGAGCTAGAGGATGTGGAAAAGAATCACGATAGTAGTGATGTCAAGTTACCCAAGGAACCTGGGGTGACAAAAAGTCCTGTTAAGCCAGAAAATAATGACAAAGGTCACCATACATACATGATTGACTCAATCATGGAGAAGGGACTTTCTACAACCTTTGATTTTGATCCCCTTGAGAATCTTCTTGTTAATTCTGAGTTTAATTTTATTAGTAATCCATCTAATGTATTTGATAATTGTACTAACCTTTATTTAACTCAGGATCATGACACTCAGGGATGGAATCCAAAGTTTAAGGAGTTGTTTAATAAAGGTTGGAGTTTTCCTGATAAAAAATGTGGTCGTCCCCTGGTCTGTTCTCATGAAATTAAATTGGAGGAAGGTAAATGGTCAGGAGTTGAAGCTATAACTTGAGATGAAGGATCCAGATGTAGTCAAGACTTTGGTAGAAGATCCTGTCTACCAAAGCTAAGGTAAGTTTTTAGTATTTTATTTGTATTTTTATTAAGTCGACTTAAGTGCCTCCCAGATTTCGGAGCCTTTGTATGGGGATGTAAATAGTGTCGGCCAAAAAAAAAAAGTATACATCTTGGGTTTGGCTTTGGTAACACAAAACGTGAATGGGAAAATGCATGCATCCTGATCCAGCCTTCTTAATTGAAAAACAAAGAAGGTAGATTGTATCTCACATGTGAGGCAGCCAGTCGTATTATGGCCACTTGTCCCTTTTGGGAGCCCTATGTTACGTTGGTCTTGAATGGGTCTAATACTGGTCAACAATGCTTTGGCACAAAGCCGAAAGAGCAGACTACCTCCATCCCAATCTCAAGTGAGTATACATTCATCTTTCATTAAGTTTCTAACAACTTAAAAAAAAAACAAGAAGTGGTCCGAAGGAAATGTTGCGAGAAGCAGTAAGAAAAGGAAGCCAGTCAAGACACTCCATCTATTTAAATAATTTCAATCTTTGGTCGTACTTTGTTTCTGTTTAAATTGATGTCAAGTTTCTCTTTTCAGTAATTGCAACAACAGGTACTATCTTCTATCCTTTACCTTTCTAAATTTTAACATTGAGGACAATGTTGTGATCTGGTTGGGGGGAAGGATAGTGTGAATAATTGTTATGTGAAATAATTGTTATGTGAATAATTGTTATGTGAAATAATTGTTATGTGAATAATTGTGTAAAAAAAAATTGTTGCAAAAAAAAATTGTTACAAAAAAAAAATTTGTTTGAAAAAAAAAAATTTGTTTGAAAAAAAAATTAGGACGTGCGTTTATTAATGTATTTATATGTTTGTTAATAATTTTCTAACCTATACCAATTAAGGATTGCAGAGTAAGGAGTAAATTTTGCTGTGACAGTAATTTTACTCTTGAGACGCATCTAGATTGGGGTAGATAACTATTTTGTGTAAAAGTAGCAATTTTAATTCAGGAAAATTGGCATGATTGAGTAAATTGTCTTCTTTCTTAAACATCACATGCTTGGTTATGGATGTTGAAATTTTTGTGGATTGAGAATGATAGATATATGCCTTGTGAGATTTTGAACCTATCGATGAATGAATTGAACATCTGTACCATTCTCTTCTTTCTTGTGAGATATTTTTTTTCACTCATGGAATTGTTACTCTAGAACTTGCTTTGATTCTTTTTGAAGCTACATTTTCACATGCTTATATAAACATGATTGAGGCATTTTTCTTAAAATAGCTACTTTAACCAAATAACAAGCTTTGTTCAGTAGCATATTATTTCAATATGATATCAAGCACTCTTATGACTTCTTGAAAATTCTCGATTCTGATTCATTTACCTTGTATATTTTCCTTTGCTTAACCCCTTTGAGCTTATTTGACCATTCCTTGTTTCTAGCTCATTACATGCCTTAAATGAAAAATCATATTTTTACTTGACCGTAGGGAATAAGAGAACATTAGCTTTGTTAATGAATAAGTTCTTGAACAAGTGTGGGGGTGTGTGTGCAAAATGGTTGTTGAAAGAGGAAAGAGTGCCTAATTAAAAAAAAAAGTATGTGTATAGTTATGTTCATAAAAAAAAATAAATGTGTAAAGAAGGGCCAACAAGGCAAAAAGGAAAGGAAAAAATATGTAAAGGGAATATGCATTAGAGTTGGGATGAACTTTCATGCTTGTTAATTGGACTCAAATTTCTCATGTTCTTTTATTCTCTTTGGTTTTTAACTTGTCAAATCCATATTCCCCTCTCCTTTACCATGGCCTCATTACAACCTTGAATAAAGTCCTCATGATTTGTGTATGCATGTGTTCTGAGTAGTGGAGAAGTAGAAGATAAGCAAGCTTATGGTAGTACAATTATTCATGGGTTGAATAGAGTGAAATACTAACCTTTTTAAACACTTGAGAGATTGAGAGTGACTTCTGTGAGGATCTATCATTCTTGATTCATTCTTTTTAACTGAAGTTTCTTTGCTTGTTCGTTTGAGATATGAAGATATGTTGCCTCATGATTGTTTTGATCCCTTGAATGTTTGGTTGCTCTTCTTGAGTCATTAAATCCTTTAGAGTCTTTAGTTTTTGAGTCTGTGTTGTTTTTCTTTGGTTTTTGTCTTTTGTGTTTTGCCCAGGAGTGCAAAAGTTAAGTGTGGGGGAATTTGATAACACTATATTTTATACATTTTATAATCCTCTCACTAGGCTTCTTAAGGTTCAATTAAGCTTAATTAAGTTCATTTTGATACATTTTATGATATTAAGCTGAATTGGATCATTAAACAAATTATTGCATAAATTAACCTTAATTATCTCTTTAGCAATGTTTAGTAAACTGGCTATAACTTGAGTTGTAAATATCTGTTTGATGTGATTTTGGTCTTGTAGGAAAGCTAAGACAATTCCCTACAACTTTCACGTTGAACACTTTGTCAGATTCTAAGGTCTAATGGGTGATATTTGGCTTTGAAGTCAGAACAAAGGAGCTGAAACCGGACCTAAATACTCTGCAATAATTGGATCATATCTTGAGTTTTAGGCATGATTTTGGACTCAGACCAAAGCCATTTTAAAGCAAATATCCAGGCCTACAACTTTCATGAAGACCACTTTTCTCAAAAATGAAGAAAATAGGAGACACGGATGTATACGTTTGCTCAAGTATTATTATAAAAATAATAATAAAATAAAAAGAAAAACGTCATCCGTTACGTTTTTCTTAAGTTTTACTATGCATGTTACTGTGCAATACTTAATCGTTAAGTATTACTATGCAGGTTACTGTGCATATGCACAGTAACCTCCAAATTTTCTATAAATAGGGAGCGTCAGGCAGAGGAAAGGTGCCGTGCCGGGAGAGAAATTCTCTCGCTCTCTCCTTTGTTTTTCTTTTCCTTTTTCTTTTCTTCTTTCTTATGTGTAATTAATCTTCATCTAGCTTGGGTGAAAGAGTGAAACTTTTAGTAATAAATTGAGGTTAGATTTATTTCTTTCTTGTGCTTTAAATGATATATTTTTATGTGACTTTTATATGTATTATATGTTGTTTCCAATTAATTTAAATACTATTCTTGTATAATGAATATCTTGATCCATTGTAGACAATAGGATTGGCACATTGGATGCTTTTGACGATTTACAAGTATTAGTAGATAATTATTGGAACCATAATATAATTACATAATTGAACTTTGAATGTTAAATTTTCCGATTGGAATCTTCAATATGCATGATTTCAATTGAGTTATAAAATGAAATAATCTTACTCTTAATTTATTATCAAAAGTGGATCTCCTAACCCAAGCAAATCCTTTTCATTTGTAAACAACTTTTATCACCTTTAATCTCGTGACACATCTTCTCTTTACCTCAATAAATTAGTTTCCCTTCATCAATTCCTTGTGGATCGACCTCGGACTCCCGAGAATTTATTACTTGAGACAACCTACACTTGGGTTAAAACTTTTAATTATAATTAAATCCCATCATGCGCAGAGAGTGATACAACCCCCATTAACCCAATACAACCTCCCTCATATACTACATGGATTTTTCTTGCAGCAAGTGTTCGGTCAAGAGTGCTTGCTTCGTTTACATACTCTAAACTCTTCCCATAACTTGACCCACAAAATACACAGATATTTACAAGTTTACAAATAGAAGCTCCCTCCATTTCTACACTCACCTTCCCTTTGAATGATTATGAGTTGGATGGAAGTGAAGAAAATAGATTGTTTAAATAGGGAAAAGAATGAAAAAAGTAATGATAGCACCTATATGAGTAGGTTAGGTGTTGTCAGAAAAGTTTGAAATTAAGAAACATTTTTTTATTTTTTTTTTATTTTTTTATTTTTTAACTTTTATTTTTATTTTTAACTTCAAGAAAATAATCAGGGTAAAGAAGTCTAGAAACGCCTGAAAGACCTTGCTCAAAGGATCGTCTGTCCAAAACTAAAATACAACAAAATCATATAAAGATAAAAGAAATATAATAACAACTAATGACATACCTTTATGTACAACTTTCATGGCGTATCTCTATATTGCGTGTTATGAGTGCAATAGTGACATATCTTTGAGTTGTGTGTCACCAGTGCAACATACGGACTCCACAAGGATTAGGAACACCCTGTCGAAACAGACCACAAAAACCTTTGAGCCCTTTTTGTCCTACTTACAGAATAACAACTATCTATCTTCCTGCAAATCTAATTAAAGGCTTGTATTCTAAGAAGATATTACTTGACCGCAACCAGTCAGAACTCACCATAGAAGCCTACTAATTAAAGTAAGTATACGGCTCAGTAACAGTTTCACATGCACTGTAAAGACGAGATACTTCTATCTGTCCATCAACTCCACAATGCCTAGATGGTGAACATTGGGTTGTGGAGTGCGGCTCTCTACAGAGTATGGTACATGAACCTTATTTAAGGACAATGTGCAAAGGTCCACTCGAGTCAATGACAGGTCTGCCATTGGCAGGGGCTCCACACTCAATTAAGAGCATGGTATAACCGAAGTTTCGCCCTCCTACTCTTTTTTATTTCTTTTTTTCTTTTTTAAAGAAAAAGAAGAACAAAAACAAGATAATATATACAAGTTGTTGTGATTGTGGCTCACATCTTCCTCTAGTTTTACGTCCAGTAACGGCTTAAACGCCTTCTATGAGTCGATGATAAGCTTCTCATCCAATTTTCTTATAAATTGGAAAACATGGTCTTTTAGAGTCAAATTCCAAAGACTATAATGTTTTTGTTCGTCCATGAAGAGATTCCACAAATTAAGAAGTTTACGATGCACATTTCCACAAGAATGCATCTCAAGAGTCAATAAGATAGCATTCAACGACTCCTTACTCAATCCATTCTTAATGAAGAATATTTTATCTTCTCGGTTTGCGAAAACCATCCCCAAAGAATGACATTTCTTATTATAATTCCATCGTGCACATTTGTGACAGACTTGTAACCTTTTTGCTCTTCTCCTTTTAGAATATGAACTTCTATCGAGACCTGGTATATATAAGTCAAATGAAATTGAAGATTCACCTGCTAGATGGACATTTGCTTCGATTATCCAACATACATCTTCCGATATACCCTTGTGTATTAACAGTTTTAGTCTTTCACATTTAGCTTTGTAGATTTTTGTTAGAGCATTTTGAGGAAGAGAATGAAAATATTTTCGTAGATTTGAGAGAATGACATCCATTTTAAAGGAGAATGAATCAGTTATTATGGGAAACTAATAAACAAATCGACTCGAGAGCCATATAGTACTGTTATCTGCCACTTAACTGGGAAGATAAAGAACTACAGAAAGAAAACACCAAAATTAGAATAAATTCTATTCATAACAAGGATTAGAAAGGGAAATGAATTCTAACTCAGCAACTTGATTTTCTAGAAATGGTTTAAGTCTTTGTCCATTAACCTTAAACACATTACCATTCCTAGGATTCTCAATGTCTGTGGCCTCATAAGGATACACATGTTTTACAATAAAAAGGTCAGTCCACCTAGATCTCAATTTTCCAGGGAATAGGTGAAGACGAGAATTATAAAGCTGAACTTTTTGACCAATTTCAACAGATTTTCTCAAAATTGATTTGTCATAAAAAACTTTTGTTCTATCTTTATAAATTTTTGAGTTCTCATATGCATCGTTTCTCAATTTCTCAAGTTCATTTATTTGCAATTTGCGTATCCTGCAAACATCATCAAGATTTAAATTGAAAGCTTTAATGACCCAAAATGGTTTATGCTCAAGTTCTACAGGCAAGTGACATGCTTAAAGATGTTTTGAAGGCAATACAATAAACCCAAAGTGCATCGTTTAGTCTTAAAGACTAATCTTTACGATTTGGGTTAACAGTTTTTTTCAAAATTTGTTTAATCTCCCTATTTGTTAATTCTACTTGTCCACTTGTCTGAGGATGATAAGGGGTGGCAATTTTGTGGGTAATATAATATTTCTTCATTAAAAATTCAAATGGTTTATTACAAAAATGTATTCCCCCATCACTGATGATAGCTCAAGGGATTTCAAATCGACACAAAACATTTTCTTTTAAAAATTTGAGAACAGTTTTGTGATCATTATGTTGGCATAGAATTGTCTCAATCCATTTTGAGACATAATCAACTGCAACCAAAATATACACAAATCCAAATGAGGATGGAAATGAACCCATGAAATCAATTCTCCAACAATCAAAAATTTTAATGACAAGGATAGAGTTCAGAGGCATCATGTTTCTTTTAGAAATAGACCCCAATTTTTAACAATTTTCACAACTTTTACAAAAAGTATAGTTGTCTTTAAAAAAAGTAGGCCAATAAAATCTACACTGTAAGATTTTCACAGTTATTTTTTTTTTAAAGAAAAGTGACTTCCACTTGCTTTTGAGTGACAAAATTTAATGACACTACCTACCTCACTATCGGGTACACATCTCTGAAAGATTTGATCAGGACAATATTTGAACAAATATGAGTCATCCTAATAAAAAAATTTCACCTCAGTTAAAAATTTCTTTCTGTCTTGGTGTATCCACTGAGATGACATCTTTCCTTCTTGTTCTCCAGTAAGAATTGAGGAAATTATTACTGGAAAGCTTTGTTCTTCTCCCAAAAAATGTGTACTTCAACCCAGTAGGTAATGACTTTAGTTCCAGAGTGGGTACTTCTTCATGGGTATTATCATTCATGAGTTTTAGCTCTTCGAATCTCAGTTTCCATCCTTTGTATTTCCTTACCTCTATACAATCATGCAAAAAGCATATTTCAGAAATATCATCATCTAATTGCATACTTGAATCAAATGAATTAATTAAACAAATTTCTAATGAGTTAGAAGAACTCTCTTTTTGAAAATGATCATCTACAATGACTTCAATCCCTTCAACTTCCTCATTTTCATCAAAAACTTCCCGTGGTCGCTTGCACATGTTAAAAACATTGGGTTTCAGTGTCATATTTCCAAATGTTAGTTTCACCACTCCATTTTCGCAATTTATCAAAGCATTAAATGTTGCTAAAAATGAACGACTTAAAATAATAGGATTTGACTTGTAACTATCAATCATAGGTTCAGTATTCAAGACAATAAAATCCACATGATATATGAATTTATCAACTTGTAGCAACACATCTTCCACTATTCCTCTTGGAATTTTAATTGATCTATCGACAAGTAGAAGAGTTACAAAAATTGATTTTAACTTACCCAAGTTGAGTTGCTGATAAACTGAATATGAAATCAAATTAACACTAGCACCAAGATCAAGTAAAGCTTTTTTAATTTTATGTTCTCCAATAATACATGAAATTGTAGGACAATCAGGGTCTTTAAATTTCAAGGCATTATTATTTTGAAGAATAGAACTTACCTATTCAGCTAAAAAAACATTCTTTTTCACATTTAATTTCTTTTTAACAATGTATAAGTCCTTCAAATATTTGACATAAGAACGAATCTGTTTGATAACATTTAACAGAGGAATATTGACTTTCACTTGTTTCAAAATTTCAAAAATTTTAGTGTGGTGGTCCAATTTCTTTGGATTATTCAATGCTTAAGGAAATGGGGGTGAAGGCGAGAGTTTAGTCTCCTTTTGGTCAACTTTTTTATTTTCTTGGGGAATTGACTCATCATCTCTCTCACAAGGTTCAAGAATTTGTTTTTCAACAATTTTTTCACTCCTAAGAGTTATCATTGACTTGACTTGATCTATTTGTTGGGTTTCTGAACTTCCCTCATTTAGACTGTATTGACCCTTGGGATTCGGTTGAAGTTGAGAAGGAAATTTTTTTTTCTTGAATGGTGAGAGCCGAAGTAAATTTGCCAAGAATGTCTTTTATGTCATTCATGGTTTGAGTGTTTTGTTTATTAATGGTCTCTTACTTTTCTATGAATGCATGCAATGTTCCTTCAAGGTTTTTCCTATATGGAGAGACATAAGGTGCATATCCTTGAGAATTTTAAGAGTCTTGTTGCTCCTGAGGAGGTGATGGTTGTATAAATTGTGCTTGATTATTGTTCCTCAAGCTGAAGTTCGGGTGATTTCTCCATCCTGGATTGCATGAATCTGAAAAAGAAGAAGTGAATGGGTTTTTAAAATTGTTCATTGCATTTACTTGCTCATGTGCAACTTCTTTAAAAATAGGAATTTTTGGACATTCATTTGTTGAGTGTCCTAATTCATCACAAATGACACAAATTTCTTCATTTTGTACAAATTTGATTTCTTTCACTTTCTATGATTCCATGGCTTCAACCTTTCCAGTCAAACTGGCAACCCTAACATTTAGATCTTCTTGTTGACTAAGATGATATTTTCTTTTACTAGCATTTTCAAGGTTATATCTGATTGAATTTTCTGAAGAATTAGTACCATGCCAAGATTGAGAATTTTCAGCCAATTGATTTAAATAGTCTAAAGCTTCATCAGGTTCTTTATTAAGAAACTCACCATTGCACATTATTTCCATAAATTGTTTGGTTTCAGGTATTAAACATTCATAAAAGAAGCTTAAAGTTCGTCATTTTTCAAAATCATGATATGGACAAGAATTTAACAAATCTTTAAAACGTTCCCAATATTGAAAATATGCTTCATTTGAATTTTGGAAAAAATATTGGATTTGTCTTTTCAAAGCATTAGTTTTATATGTTGGAAAAATTTCTTTAAAAACTCACCTTGCATTTCTTGTCATGTACCAATTGATCTTGGTCTCAAAGCATTAAGCCAAGTTTTTACTTTATCTTTCAAAGAAAAAGGAAACAATTTAATCCTAACAACCACTTCAGTGCAATTTTAATCATTAAAAGTAGTACATACTTCCTCAAATTCTTTCAGAATCTAAACTATGGAAATTAGGAAGTAAAGAATCATACCCGACTTAAATCTAAAATTGTTAGCATTAAGTGAAAAGACAAAACATGATGGACTAGAATTTCGAAGTGGTTGCAAATATTCACGCATAGTTCGCACCGGTTGAATTTAATGTTCATCATGTACACTTTCATTTTCAGTCATTGTATCAATTGTGTGTGATTGTGATTCAAACAAATCAATATATAAAGTACCATGATTAATTTTAACCAAACGACCAGAATTCAAATCACGATACAAATTAAGCATAAATATATAAATAACTTAAAATAAAAAAAAATGTACAAGCTGACGATATAAACCGTCCATTAAATATTAACAGGATGTGGTTTAAACCAGCCACTAAATAAATATTAACAAATAAAAAGTTAGATAACTGATAAAGTAAAAAGTTAAATAACTGATAAAGTAAAAAATTAGATAGTTAGAGAGTTAATAAAGTTAGAAAATAAAATACGAGAAAATAAAGTACAAAAAATAAATTACGAGAAAATAAAGTGCATAAAGTAAATTTAAAATAGAAAAATCGAAGAGAGGCGTAGTCCCACCAGAGTCGGTGAAAGAGAAGAGAAGAAGAAAAATTATTTCATTACGTTAGAAAACAATAATAAATGACAAAAATTAAAAAGTTAAAAAGCAAAAAATAAATGACGTAAATTAAAAAGCTAGAGAGCAGAAAATAAATGACATAAATTAAAAGTTAGAGAGTAGAAAATAAATGACATAAATTAAATATTAGTAAACATAAATAAATGACATAAAAAAATTAAAAAGTTAGTAAGTTAGTAAATTAAAAGAGTAGAGATAGAATGTACCAGATGATGAACATACAAGATGATAAAATTTATTTAAAGAAAGAGAACCTCAATAAATTAAAACTTCAAATCAAGTCCCCGACAACGGCACCAAAAACTTAATGCAAATTTTATATTGCAATCCCAAGTGTAGGTTGTCTCAAGTAATAAATTCTCGAGAGTCCGATGTCGATCCACAGGAAATTTGTGAAGAGAAATTATTTGAGGTAAGAAAAGGATTTGTCACAACACCAAAGGTAACAAAAGTTATTCACAAATGAAAAATGATTTGCTTAGGTTAGGAGATCCACTCTTGGTAATAAATTAAAGGCAATATTATTTCTCTTTATAACTCAATTGAAATCTACAATTATTCAAAGTTATTCACAAATAAAAAATGATTTACTTGGATTAGGAGATCCACTCTTGGTAATAAATTAAAGGCAATATTAATTCTCTTTATAACTTAATTGAAATCTTCAATAAAAAAATATAATATTCAAAGTTCAATTATATATGCAAACATATTATGATTCCTGTAATTATCTACTAACACTTGTAAATGAGCTCAAGTATTCACTGTGCCAATCCTCTTGTTTACAATAAATCAAGATCTCCATTATACAAGGATGGTTTCAAAATTGATTGGAAACAACATATAACATATATAATGATTACTTAGTAATATATCATTTAAGCACAAGAAGGAAATTAATCTACCATCAATTTATCACCAAAAGTTTCACCCTTTCACTCTAAGCAAAATGAAAATTAGTTACTCAAAACCAAGAAAAAAGAAAGAGAGAAGAAGAGAAAGATGAACATAACTTCAATTTAGAACAAAAGAAAATTACAACAAAGGAAAATAATAAACAAGCATGATCATAATTTCTAAAAATCAAGCCTAACACCAAAAGTACCAAATGATCAGCCAATGGAGCCTTTTATAGGTGATTAGGGATACAAAATGATAAGGGGATGATTAATGAGTGAGTGGATGAGTGGTTGAGTGGTTGGATGAGTGGTTGGATTATTGAGATTCTTTGTCTCCGAAATTATTCATTACTGAACTTATGGATGCCGTCAGCAAATGAAAAAATGGTCTTCACCAAAGTTGTAGCATTTTGTCTTATCTTTCCAATGTCACCGGTTTCAGCTCCAAAGTCCACCTACGACCTGAGATATGACCCAATTGCTAAACAATGTTCAAGCCCAAATACAACACTTTTGTTCTGACTTCAAAGTCCAATATCACCTTCAAGGAATCCGATCTGTATTTTGTATTCTTCATGAAAGTTGTATATTTAGGTCTTAACTTTCAAGTGTCAAAGTTTTAGCCCTATTGACCACATACAACCTGAGTTATGCCTTGATTACTACACATTATTCGGGTTCCAATCACAAAACTCGTGTTCTGACTTCCAAGCCCAATTAGCTCCTCTAGATATCCATATTTTTAGAAAATAAAATACAGAAAATAAAGTGCAGAAAGCAAATTACAAAAAATAAATACAAAAAATAAAGTGCAGAAATTAAATTTAAAATATAAAAATCAGAGAGAAATAGAACCCCACCAGAGCCGGCAAAAGAGAATAGAAGAAGAAAGATTATTTCATTACATTAGAAAGTAATAATAAATGACATAAATTAAAAAGTTAGAAAGCAAAAATAAATTACGTAAATTAAAAAGTTAGAGAGCAAAAAAATAAATGACGTTAATTAAAAGTTTGATAGCATAATATAAAAGTTAAAAAGAAGAAAATAAATAACATAAATTAAAAGTTAGTAAATATAAATAAATGACATAAAAAAATTACAATGTTAGTATGTTAGTAAGTTAGTAAATCAAAAGAGTAAAGATAGAATATATCAGATGATGAATATACAAGATGATGAAATTTACTTAAAGAAAGAGAACCTCAATAAATTAAAACTTCAAATCAAGTCCTCAGCAACGGCGCTAAAAACTTGATGCAAATTTTATATTGTAAACCTAAGTGCAGGTTGTCTCAAGTAATAAATTTTCGGGAGTCTGAGGTCGATCCACAGGGAATTAATAAAGAGAAATTATTTGAAGTAAGAAAAGGATTTGTCACAACGCCAAAGGTAATAAAAGTTATTCACAGATGAAAAAAGATTTATTTGGGTTAGGAGGTCCACTCTTGGTAATAAATTAAAAGCAAGATTATTTATCTTTATAACTTAATTGAAATCTACACATAAAGGAAGTTCAAATCGAAAAATATAACATTCAAAGTTCAATTATATATGCAATCATATTAGGATTCCTTTAATTATCTATCAACACTTGTAAATGAGCTCAAGCATTCACTGTGCCAATCGTCTTATCTACAATAAATCAAGATCTCCATTATACAAGGAAGGTTTCAAAATTGATTGGAAACAACACATATAATGATCACTTGATAATATATCATTTAAGCACAAAAAGAAAATTAATCTACCATCAATTTATCACCAAAAGCTTCACCCTTTCATGCAAGCAAAATGAAAATTAGGTACTCATAACCAAGAAGAATGAAAGAGAGAAGAAGAAAAAGATTAACATAACTTCAATTTAAAACAAAAAAAAATTATAACAAAGAAAAATAATAAACAAGTATGATCATAATTTCTAAAAATCAAGCCTAACACTAAGAGTACTAAATGATCAGCCAATGGAGCCTTCTATAGGAGATTAGGGATACAAAATGACAAGGAGGATGATTAATGAGTGAGTGGATAAGTGGTTGAGTGGTTGGATTATTGAGATTCTTTGTCTCTGAAATCATTCATTGTTGAACTTATAGATGTCGTCAGCAAATGGAAAAATGGTCTTCATCAAAGTTGTAGCATTTTGTCTTATCTTTCCAATGTCACCAGTTTTAGCTCCAAAGTCCACCTACAGCCCAAGATATGGCCCAATTACTGAACAGTATTCAGGCCCAAATACAGCACCTCTATTCTAATTTCAAAGCCCAATATCACCTTCAAGAAATCTGATTTGCATTTTGTGTTCTTCATAAAAGTTGTATATTTGGGTCTTAACTTTCAAATGTCAAAGTTCTAGCCCTATTGACCACCTACAGCCCCCAAGTTATGCCTTGATTACTACACACTATTCAGGTTCTAATCACAAAACTCGTGTTCTGACTTCCAAGCTCAATTAACTCTTCTAGATGTCTATATTTTACCTAGAACTCTCATGAAAGTTGTAGAGCTCTCTCTTATCTTTTCTATAAGGTAAGATATATAATTATTGCACATTTAGAACTCAAGACATGACTAAAATATAGAAATAGTGTAAGACTCAAATAATGCTGAAAAAAATCAATTAAGTCCAATTTGAGTCCAAATTTACAAAACATAACCAAGCTCAATCAATTAAGTACATGGAGAGTGTAAATGACTAAAAATAAAGGTTTATTAATGTATAAAATATGCGATTATCATCTTCTATTTCGTCTAAAGAATGAATTTTTCTAAGTTTCATCATACTTTTGTATTACTTTCAAAGAAGTATAATTTCCTTTTCTATTACTAGAAAATTGAGAAAGAAGAAATCACAAAACTGAAATGTGATTTTGATTTGGAGTTAATTGATTTTTTTAATTAATTAATTTATTATATATTTTTTTTTGTAAATGTGATATTGATCACATTACTTTACACGTGAAAAAAAAGACCACAACAGATGACATATGACGAAAATTTAACTTTTTTATTTACTATATGTTTTCAAATCAAATATCAAATAATGTACCTACTAACAAAAAAGACACATGACAACTTTTAAAATTATATGCATTCTCTTTATATATTATGTGATTTTCTTTTTCATCCATTAGTCCGAAATCCCTAAACCAGGTTTAGGGGTGGAAACAAGGCAGACCAGGCCAGGCTTTGACTTAAACAGGTTTGGCCTGTATCCCAATTATAAGACCTGAGCCTGACTTGTAAACTTGTAACAGGCTGATTGTTAAGGCCTGACCTGACCTTTTTAAAAGCCTGGCCTGACCTGAAAGCCTATTTAAAGGCCTACTTTGCAATAAGGCCTTTAAATAGGCTAACATATCTACCTTTAAATAGACTAACATATCTATCTTTAAATAGACTAACAAGCTTTTACATAGACTAACAAGCTTACTTTTAAATAGGCCAACATGCCTTTACATAGGCTAACAAACCTACCTTTAAATAGGTCAACATGCCTTTACATAGGCTAACAGGCCTAAGCCTTAAAATAAGTCAATGGGTCTATTCATGACCAATAAGCATTTGTTATGACTTAACACTCACCTTCTAATTTTATAGATGTTTAGTCTTTGGTCGATGTGGGACTTAGAGATATACCAAGTTACAAACAACTTGGTATATCTCCAAGTCCCATATCGACCAAAGACTAGAGCAAGAAAGTAGTGAGCATCTATAAAAGTAGGAGGTGAATATTAATTTATCATTTCCATTCTAATAAATATATTACATTAACTATATTGATAAATATGTTATTTCTATTTTAACTTACTAACTTAGGTTTTAATTACTATAACAACAACAACCAAGCCTTTTCTCACTAGGTGGTGTCAGCTACATGGATCAAATGACGTCATTGTACCCTATCATAAACTAAGTCTTCAAAATGTCATTCAAATCTAAATCATTTTTAATAGTTTCACCTATAGTCTTTCTTTGTCTCTTTTCTACCTCTAGTTACTAATTTTTATTAAAATCTAATTAAAAAATATATTAATATATTATAATAAATTTATAATTATTATAATAAATATATATTATATTATATATAGTTAAATAAGCCAGACCAGGCTCCAGAGTTTAATAGGCCTATTAGATGACCTGAGGCCTGACCTTTTTAGTTAAACAGGCTTTTAAAAAAGCATTGACCTAACTTGTTTAGTAAATAGGCCAAGGTAGGCCAGGCCATAGGCCCCTAACGGACAGTCTGGCCTATTTCTACCCCTAATCAGGTTCCACATTTTTATCATGTGTTTTTTCGCATTTTTATCATATGTTTTTTCAGTTAAGGAAGGATGACATAATTAGGGGTGGATTTAAGAGTGGATTGATTGAGCAAAGGAATCAAATGGGCGATTGAAAACTAGGTCAAGAGGGAGAGAATTGGCCATTGGGTTTCACGAGGCATACACATAGAGGCTTTTGTTTTTGTTTTTATAAAGGAGAGGAGGTGAGCTAAGAGTGAAAAAAAATGCTTTGGAGCAAGAGAGGAAGCTATAAGAAGAGGAGCAAACAAAAGGAAGCTTTGAGGAAGGGATGTAAGGTTGGCTTCTAGTTTTTGGGGGTTGCAGTCAAGTAAGCTTTCCATAATTCTATGGGTGAGTCTAATATACACCCTCATTTGGAGGGTGTATAGTACACCTTGATCATCTCAGCCGTTGATCGTGTTGAAAAACACATCAACGGTTGAGATGAAAGACCTGTAACCTACCACCCCTTCCACTGTCGCAGGTCACTGTCTTCTGCCGTCGGCCACCGTCTTCCGCCACAAGCCGCAACAGATCACCGCCATCTCATCACGCAGCGCTTTTCGCGCATCGGCAACCTAACCGCCGTGCGCCGCCGCCTACAATCTCCGACAGCCACCACCAGCAACCTCCGGCCGACATCCTCTCCGACCCAACCACCTCTAGCAAACCACCACCACCGAAAAAAAAAAAATAAAACAAAAAAAAAAAACAAAAAAAAAAAACTTACAAAAAAAAAAAAACTTATAACAACAAATAATTTATAGAGTATATAATACACTCAAACTCAATAAGGTGTACCCTAACACCCCCCTAATTCTATTGCTTTCTTTTATTTATAGCTTTTGATCATGAGGTGCTAGCGAAGTTACTGTTCATCACTATTGTATGCATTTTTTTATTTTTATTCAGCTCTCCTTGGGAGTTGTGAGCTGCAATGTTACTTCTTCTCTGTACTAAAACTGCATAAATTGCAACACTGCCACACCTCCGAAGAACCACAAACCCAAACAAAGAAACGGATCCCCTATCTCTGCTATAGCACCGCCACCGCACAACACCTGAACTGCACCTCCAAGCTACCTTCGCCTGCGGTTTGGTTTTTCAGAGATTTTAGGATTTTCAGGTTTTTTGAGTTGGGTCTAGATCCAGGGGGTTTAACGTAGAGTCAGGTTGGTATTTGTGAATGGGTCAAAACTTGGGTAATGTATAAGATGGACTGGGTTTGGTCCATTAAGATGAACCCTTTGGGTTTGGTCCATTGATGGACCACGAAATTTAAACTATTGGATCATTGAAAATATATGATGGAGGGTTGAGAATTGAGATGAGAGAACTTGCTATTATGAACTTATTACGTTGTTTATTATGGACTTGTTATGTTGTCTATAGATGCATTATTTTTTTTATTTGATATAATTTATATGTAAATTTGAGTATATATAAATATTATTGATAAAAGTTTATAAATTTTTTAAATATATAATTATTAATAAAAAAATAATTTGATTAAATTTATAAATAAATTTAAATATTATTAATTAAAATTTATAAAATTTTAAATAATCAATCTTAATAGTTGTTTTTTAATTAAAAAATTAATTATTTAATATTACTGGTCATCAATGGATCATATATTTGGAGGTTCATATTTGACAGACAGATGAGACACCTGCAATATGAGTAGCAGGTAACTAAAAGAATGGAAGAATTGTTGTTTGGTCCTCATCGGATGATTGGGTTACCGATGTAGAGAATGGTGGTCATGGTCACGGTAATGGTAATCGTAATGGGTAATCGGTGGCGGCGGCGGCATTGAGGGGGAACGGGAACAAGGGTGAAGCCACCGCCATTGGTGGTGGAGCGAAAAAGTTGGTGTTTTTTGGTAATTCGACGAGGGGGTTTGATCTAGAAGATTTGTTTAGAGCTTCTGCAGAGGTTTTGGGTAAGGAAACTTTTGGGACGACGTGTAAAGCTGTTTTGGAATTGGGGCCGGTGGTGGCTGTGAAGAGGTTGAAGGATGTGACCATTTCTAAGGAGTTTAAGGAGAAGATTGAAACGTTGGGAGCAATGGATCATAAGAATTTGGTCCCTCTTAAGGCTTACTATTTTAGCACGGATGAGAAGCTGCTTGTTTATGATTACATGCCAATGGGAAGCTTGTCTGCACTTTTGCATGGTGAGCTTTTCAATTTCTTCTTCTACTTCCTTTTTTTCTGTTCTGTCTTTCTAAAGATTTGAAGTTATGCCTTCAGACTTTTCAATTTTTTGAGAATGAATGATTACTGAAATTTAGGTTCTTTTGGGTTTGGTGTGTATCTTTTATGAGGAATGCATCATTGCTCGGTAAAGATGGATCATTTATAACCAGTACCAACTTTGACTAATTCATCCTCCTCATCCACGCAAACACCACCGATAGGTCTCCTTTACCACCACTCTCTATCATAGCTGCAGATCCGATTTCAGTTTAGAGACTTATTGGCAAAACTTAATTTTCTACAAGGACTCATTAGCAAAATAGCCATTGAACCTATTGGATAATATGTGTAACTTGCTACCACCAGTTTTTACGGCGGTTCATGAATGGACCCAAACATAATCGGTCCATCATAGAAGTTACGCCAAACTTGTTTCTTAAATTGATAATAAATACGGAGGATTATATCATGGACTTAACAAGTTTGAATCTATAGATAGATTATCTCTTATTTTATTTTGATAGTATTTATATATAAATTAATGTGTATAAAAAATTATTAGTTAAAATTTATAAGTTATTTATATGTATAATTATTAAGTAAAAAGAAAAAAAGTGATCTAACTAGATTTATATACGCAAATCTAAATACTACTAATTAAAATTTATAAAAATTTAATTTTTAATCCGAACTTTTGATTTATTTTAATAATAAATCAATAGTCATCATAGATCTCTTTTAAAGAGGTCTATATTAGAATTTTCCAATAAGTACATGCTCTTACTCATTTTAAAGATTTTTACCCTTTTATAAGAAAAATTCTAATATGAACCTCTTTAAAAGAGGTTTATGGATGAATCATTGATTTATTATTAAAATAAATCAATGGTTCATATCAAAAATTAGATTTTTACAGATTTTAGCTAGTAATATTTAGATTCGTACAAAAATTTAATTAAATTATTTTTTTTACAAATAACTGTACATACAAGTAATTTACATATTTTAATTAATAATTTTTTTATACACACAGATCTGGATATAAATACTGTCAGAATAAAATAAGAGGTGATCCATTCATGGACCCAAACTTGTTGGGTCCATGAGGAAAATTCTAATATGGACCACCCAAGAGGTGGTCCATGGATGGACCATTATGTTTTTAACCATTGATTTATTATTAAAATAAATCAATGACCTAGATTAAAAGTTAGATTTATACAGATTTTAACTAGTAGTACTCAGATTCGCACTAAAATTTAGTCAAATCATTCTATTTTTTTTTACGAATAATTGTACGTATAAGAAACTTACAGATTTTAACTAATAATTTTTTTATACAACCAGATCTACATATTGTTAGTCATGGCAACCATCACCCAAGAGGGGGGGGTGAATTGGGTGATTACAAATTTTAATGCACCTTTGAGAAATTAAGCATTTTGAATCACTTAAGTAATAAAAGAATGAACATGTAAAAGTCTACAACTATTATAGATTCTTCAAATACAACTTGGGATATATGAATAATTAAGCAAATAAGCTAGATGTCAAGTTCATAGAATCAAATCACCAAGATGACAAGATATGCAATAGATAAATATCTACACTAAATATTGAAATTAAAGAGTGTAGGGAAGAGGGAATCAAACTCAAGAATTTATCACGGTTGTTAATGCCAACCACTTGTACTACATCCATCCAGAAGCTTAACTTGAGATTTTCTTCACTATCTCCTGAACTTCACGGGTCTTAGGAAAACCTTTGTACAAAACAAGAAAGCACTCTCACACTTTGGATACCTCACCCTTGTCTTTAGAGCCTCCAATTCTTCAAGCTTCATGAGGTGCTTGATGACCTTTACAAACTTGAGCACTTAAGCTCAACTCGGCTGGGATCTCACCCTGAGCTTGAGTCTCTTCAAACAAAGGATCTCACCCTTTACAATTTGGAGGATACCTCACCTCTCTTACAAAGTAATCAAGGTTGATAGAATGAAACTCTCATGAGAGTAGATATACAATTTGAAGAACAAAGTATAGATGATAGAAAACTCTCTCGAGAGTGGATAATACAAATTGAAGAACAAAGGAATAGAAGAATTTTGCAAGAAAGAGCTCAAAATATGATTTTGGTGATTCAGGATCAAATCAAGTGTTCAAGAGGTGTATAAGCTTCATACAACACTTATATATAAAGCCCAAGTGATAAAATAGCCGTTAGTAGTGTTTAGAAATGATTTTTTATGAAAACTAGCCGTTTATAGCCGTTAAAACGTTTAAGATTTCTTGTCGATTACACACTTCTTGTCGATTACATAAACTTCGACGTTGTTGTAATCGATTACGAATTGTGTCGATTACATTTTTCTGTTTTGAAATCACTTTAAAATGTCATAACTTCTTCATTTCTTATCCGATTAAAGCAAATGACCAGTCATTGGAAAGATCTTTGAGTCTATTTTCAAATGAAAGAAGTTTCACAACAAAACTCAAAGTATTTTGAGAGTTATGATCAAAAGAGTGAACAAAGGTCAGTTTTTCAAAACTCAAACTTGACTATATTTCATAGTTTAAAGCAAATGGTCATAACTTCTTCATTTCTTATCCGTTTAAAGTAAATGACCATTCATTGGAAAGATATTTGAGTCTATTTTCATATGAAATACGTTTCATTACAAAACTCAAAGTATTTTGAAAGTTATGATCAAAATAGTAACTGAATGTCAGTTTTGCAAAACACAAACTTGGCTATTTTTTAAATGTGTGAACTACCACCAAGATTAACTTTCCAAAAATAGTTTGTTGGGCATTTAAACATGTAAGAACCATTTTTAAAGACTTAAAAACATATTTGAGCTCTTTTCTTGTAAAACCTCTATCTTTACATAGGAGAAAACCTAAAAGGAAAATATCTGAATTCTAGTCCTTAAAACTTCTTGATGTGATCCAAGCTTCCAAAAATTTCTTCTCTTCAAATCTTGTAAATTGCTTGGAACATCTTATCATTCTCATTCTTCTTGAGTTGAGCATGATTATGATCTTTTGCTTTCTTGTAGCAATGCTTTCACTCTTGATACTTGGACTTTATCCTACAAAGTGTTACTCACTTAAAACAAACATAATTAGTCCAAATTCATACTTCAATATCTTCATATGCATGATTCATAAATGTATAACTCTAGTTAGTCTAACATGCATATAAGAATGTTGCATATATCTCATTACATGATTATTAAGTGAAGTATAATTAAATAAAGTACATAATCATGCATAATCCAATATATCTCTTTTGAGCACATATATGAAACATGATCAATATTCTTTTGTGATGCATTTGTCTTCTATAAAGCACATCTATCAAGCATAAGCATCATTCTTTTTGATTTGTATTTGTCATCATCAAAACTTAACATATTAAACCATTGGGGCAAACTTATTTCTACACATATAGATACTGTCAAATTAAAAAAAGAAGTGGCTCATCCATGGACCCAAACATTTTGTGTCTATGATAGTCTTCTCCGTCCATGATAGAATCCTCCCTTCTATAGATAAGGTTCACTCACTTGGAAAAGGCTATCATGGGTCCAAAATGTTTGGGTCCATGGATGAACCACCTCTTTTTTTTTTTTTTAATTTGATAGTATCTATATGTAGATCTAAGTGTATAAAAATATTATCAGTTGAAATCTGTAAGTTTTTTATACGTACAGTTATTCATAAAAAAAACAGAGTGATCTAACTAAATTTTAGTGTGAATCTGAATATTACTAGTTAAAATATGTAAAAATCTAACTTTAAATCTAGGCCATTGATTTATTTTAATAATAAATCAATGGTTAAAAACATGATGGTCCATCCATGGACCACCTTTTAGGTGGTCCATATTAGAATTTTCCCACTCACCATCCCAATCCCATCCTTAATGGCACAAGGTAACCATCTAGGAAAATTCTAATATGGACCACCCAAGAGGTGGTCCATGGATGGGCCATTATGTTTTTAACCATTGATTTATTATTAAAATAAATCAATAGTATAGATTAAAAGTTAAATTTTTATAAATTTTAACTAGTAGTATTTAGATTCGCACTAAAATTTAGTCAGATCACTTTATTTTTTTTTACAAATAATTGTACGTATAAGAAACTTACATATTTCAACCGATAATTTTTTTATATACCTAAATTTATATATAAATATTGTTAAATTAAAAAAAGATATGGTTCATCTATAGACCTAAATATTTTGGGTCCATGATAGCCTTCTCCGGCGAGCTGTTATGTGACGAATTGGGAAATGTAACAAGTGTGTCAGTGGATATTTTGTTGGTCTGACTGCAAGACTCGAATATGAATCACGGAGGAGTCGTTTGAGTCATGGATGGACTCAATAAGTTTGAGTCCATGGATGAACTATTTTTTTTTAATTTGACAGTATTTATATATAAATCTAGATGTATAAAAAATTATTAATTAAAATATGTAAGTTACTTATATGTACAATTATTCGTAAAAAAAAAGTAATCTGGTTAAATTTTTGTTTAACTTTTAATATGAATCATTGATTTATTTTAATAATAAATTAATGACCAAAATATCAATGATCTATCCATGAACCTCTTCTTAAGAGGTCCAAATTAAAATTTTCCATGAATCACATAAAGGCAAAGCTATAAGTGAGTAGCGACAAAAGGCAGGTAGATCATTAGATAGAGGGTGGAAATGAGACCAGAGATAATTGGAAACACCATCAATGCAATGCATCCACCTCTTTCCTTTTTATTGGATTTTCCAATCATTGAAGCTATGTACATATACTAGGGCATTAACTCGTGCAACGCATGACTAAATTATGTTATTATTACTTATAGATAAAACTGAATTGTAATAAAAATTAGGAATATGTTTTGAATTTGAATATTTTTTTCTTTAGTTTCTACATTAATTTATTAATTGAAACAAACGATGTATGTTTTGTTTTTTTGTTCATTCATACAAGGGAAAATTTAAACTTACAAATCGTCCATAATAGATATTCAAAATATAGTGAGGAACAAACAAAAAGTATAGGGTCAAAAAAGAATCACTTAGCATAATAGATAATCATTTTAACAGAAAATAAATTCACTAACTAATTCGTGTACCAAATCAAACATTGTACAATAATCAATCAAAAAATGTACTCACCAGAGATTACCAAGAAATAGTACAAAATGGATTTATATCTTTTTGAAAGCTTCTTTAAATACTACATTCTTGGTTCTGGAACAAAGACCTCCATCATCATTGCAAATCAATATCTTCAATCAAGTTCTACATTTAACCCGAGATATAGCAACATATAATTGTCCATGTGAAAATATTGGTTTGGGCAAATACAAACCCACATGAGATAATGTTTGTCCTTGACTTTTGTTAATTGTCATCGCAAAGGAAAGATATAAAGGAAATTGTCTCCTTTGAAATTTTAAGGGTAGTCTAGCATCAGAAGGTATTAAATTCATCTGCGGAATGTAAACTTTGTCTCCAACATGATTACCTGTCATAACCCTTGCACCAATAACATTTGAACCTAACTCATCCACAATAAGTCTAGTTCCATTACAAAGACCTGCAGATTGGTCAATGTTCCTTAACAACATTACAGGCACACCTTTTTTGAAAACTAACTTGTGATTAGGAAGACCTGAACACTTTATTCCATTAAGGAACTTAGGGGTAAACCAATCAACATCAATCCCTACATCTCTATCAGATTTGCAAATAGAATTAGAGCTAAGATATTCCCTATCTTCCTTGGGGATCAGAGAAAGAACAAATTCATTTACTTTCTCCACAACTTCCAGTGTCGGTGCTAGTATTACCCTGTCCTCAAAAAACTTGTAATTTCTCATATTATCAACCAAATCAGGGTATGTACATGCAACAATATCGGCAATATGGTCATTCGATTCCAGTATTAAAAAGTCTTCCTGAATCTCCACATCAGCCACACCATTATTGTCAACTCCGACATTTCCATCACCAATATCAAGGATCCAATTTCCAAATTGTACTACCTCATCCACATTAGACATATCAATACCAGATTGAAGCCTCATGTTCTTAGTTAACTTCAAAACTTTGCAATGTTTCCATAGTATGGATGAATTAATAGTTGCCATTACAATATCTGCCTTACTTGCCTTAGGAATAACTGACAAAATTTGTCTGAAATCTCCGCCAAGCACAATAACTTTGCCACCAAAGGGCTCATTTATACTATTAGCATTTGAAAATCGCATTACATCTCTCAAAATACGATCCAACACCTCAAAAGCCCATTTATTAACCATTAGAGCTTCATCCCAAATAATAAGCCTTGCATATCGAAGTAACTCAGATTTAACACTACCTTGTTTTATATTGCAAGTTGATTCCTCAGCCAAAGAGATTGGAATAGCAAATCGAGAATGTACAGTTCTACCACCAGGCAAAAGAAGAGAGACAATACCATTGGAAGCAACATTTAGAACTATCTTTCTCTCAAACCGAAGTCGACATGACAATGCTTTCCAAACAAAAGTTTTTCCAGTCCCACCATATCCATAAACAAAATAGAAACCTCCAACTCCATTAAGCACAACATTAACGACTTCATTGTATATGCATCTTTGCTCATCAGTAAGTGTTTCAAAATACTTGATATGTTCAGCCATCATCTCATTTTTATCATAGCTTAGCTCATTGATTAACAAAATATTTTTGAACTCATGCATCGGGGAGAAATTAGGACATGACATTCCAGGGAACCCATTCAATGATTTACCATTTGAATGCAACAATTTTTCAATATCTATCAAGCATAACATCTTCAATTCATCATCCTCAATGCTCAAATCTATAATAAGAAATGCTTCAGATATAACATTCAAATTTTTTTTAAGAGAATGGAAAAACATATCACTTAAAATAACATTTTATACATTATATGAATAAAATTGTACCTGGGCAACCAAGTGATTTCTGCTTTTCATAAAGAATACCATCAACCAATAAATCTCATGTTTGTTCCCACACAGAAGCTGGTTTGCTCATAGAGTTTGACAACAACAAAGTAACAAAAAGTCGTCTTAAATATCCACCAGATGCTAATTCTGAAGCTTCTTTTATTACAACAACAAATTCTTTATCATCAGACAACAATCTCAAGGCATAACAAGCATCTTAGAAAGTTTCATACGTCACATTATCCACGGTCCTAATACTCTCAAAGCTAGTATAACCTCGTTGTACATTTAACAACAACCTCATATAATACAATTCCCCTGTACCTGGAGGCACAAAGTTTAGTCTGCCAATTGATTGACCTTTCTTTCTCGGTTTCCACAATTGTGTATCTGTAAAATAAACAAATTGAGTTGGAAATTCACCATAAGTCAAATCTCTTCCCTCAAGATATGTTCTATTAGCTTTCATCCATGACAAAAATATTGACTTTTTATCCTTATTTTTTAAAACGACTTCATCAATCTTATCACGATCATTAAACACAATTGTTTGTTGTCGAGGGAGGTGAAACGACAATCGTTGAATAGGAGGCCACTTATAATGAATATCGAAGACAAAGATTCTCCAAATAGACTTACAAGCAGATAAATATCGATAATCATAATATTGCTTTATCTCATCAACTTCACCTTCTGTGTTTGGACATCCTTCTTGTGGTGTAATTAAAACAATAACTCGATCAGGGCCTTTATTCACATATTTGAACAAATACTTGATGGAATTTGATTTGTTGCAGAACTCCAGGTTAACATATGCCTAATACTTCATCAAAAGTTTTGGATTATAAGGAACAACAAACTGATTATCCAACTTAATATCCCTCTTTAAAGTTGTTATACCTGTATCTCTCCTCCTATATATTGGGTAACCTTCATCATCAAAGTCTTGCCAACAAATTTTTTGGGATAAAACTTTGAACACTTGCCATCCTTCATGCAAGGAGAAGTTCTTCGTGCAGCATCACATGGGCCATGAATCATGAAAGATGACACCATATGAAACAAATTTAGAAATTTGTTCTTATCTGGCAACTCAGCAGATATCATTGAATCAACTAAGTCAACAGTTTGAAGTTTATCCTTTTGGTGCAACCACAACAAAATGTGAGCATAGGGTAGTCCTATTTTCTGGAACTCAATGGTATACATACCTACATAAAATTGTAAAAAAGTACAATCATCAAATTAATTGTGCACAACAAAAATAATAGCAAATGAGATATTCAAATTTTCATACCAGTGACAACTTTTCCAAAAATTTGTCCTTTCTTAAAATCAACCATCATTTCATCTAACTTCATTCGGAACACTTTGCATGTAATATCAAGACAGTCATCAATAACTAGCCCTTTGTTTGAGACATACCGTGTAATTTCTAGCCATTTTGGGTTACATGTAATAGTCAAAAATAAATCAGGGAATCCACATCTTTTGCAAATCGTCATTGCATCTTGACAATTATTAAACATACATCGGCGACCCCCTGTAAAAGACGAAGGTAAAACAACACGAGTGCCAATAGACGATGGTTCAATATCCCCACGATCAACAACTTCTTCCAATCCTTTCAAAAATTCTGACCTAATCATGGACTGGTTATTTCTAATGAAGGATAACCTTTGTGCTTCAATCTTCGAGTAGCAATCAACTATAAACTGCTAGAACAACCTTCTACCCTTTAGGACAATGGATTCTTCAAAACTTTTTTCATACATCCTAAATGCAATAAACTCTCGAAGTGAAATTCTAGTCCTTTTTCTCTTCGCCATCACACCATTTGTTTGTGTCCGACAAATATCTTCTTGATAACCGTCTTCACCATATGAAAATAATAGAGGATATTGCAAAGGAATATAAGCAATATGTGTTTCATAAATCCTTTGCAATTCTCTATTACGACCATGCACAATAACATCCCGTCCAACATCAGAACTATCAAAATCACCAACAATAAGCACAACAACTTCATCAATTGTTAGAAGGTTATACATTCAAGCATCAGACACCTGATGTCTAAACAAACACAAACAAAATTTGACAGCTTGATCTTGTTCATAAAAATCTCTGACCCTTCTGAAAGACTTTGTCATAACATTATATTCATCGATCACTTCCATTAAATCTTTAACCAATGAAGGATCTATGTTATTAGTCTGGTCAGAATCACTGCAACAATTCAATCATACATATTACAAAAGATAATAATATCCAAGTCAATATTGTAATATCCATATCAAAGTATCATTTTTTTTTCTAAAGTAGCACCACACAAATGTTAGAAATACAACAACAACAACAACAACCAAGCCTTTTCCCACTAGGTGGGGTCAGCTACATGGATCAAACGACGCCATTGTGTCCTATCATGAACCAAGTCTTCAGAAATGTCATTCAAATCTAGATCTTTTTTAACCGTTTCACCTATAGTCTTTCTTGGTCTTCCTCTACCTCTAGCTATTGGGCTATTTTTCACCCGATCTACTCTTCTTACAGGGGCTTCTCCTTACATATCTAAACCACCTAAGGCGAGATTCTCTCATCTTTTTCACAATAAGTGCTATCCATACTTTCTCTCTAATGCATTCATTCCTAATCCTATCTTGTCTAGTATGGCTACACATCCAACGCAACATCCTCATCTCCGCGACACTGATCTTGTGCTCTTGTTGGCTTTTTACCACCTAACATTCAGTACCATACAACATTGCGAGCCTTATAGCTGTGCGGTAAAATTTACCCTTAAGCTTGAGAGGCACTTTTCTATCACAAATAACTCCTGAAACACTCCTCCATTTCATCCATCCAGCTTGAATATATATAAAAATGTTAGAAATAAGGAAGAATATATATAAAAAAAACAATAATTCAAAAACAGTTGACACTAATTTGAAACATTACAATCAATCATAGAAATTTAGCAAATATGAAATAAGCCAACCTGAAATATGTCATTCTATTTGAGATGTCGTAGTTTGATTAATATTTAGTAATTTGCCACAAAATTTTGGAATTAAGGGTGCTTGTTGAACTCTTTTTTCATTTTGATAAAAGAAGAAAATCATTAACACAGAGAGCAGAAAATTACAATGAATTTGGAGGATAAAGGATCCTCCATAATGAAAAAAGGACCAAGAAAAGTACAAAGACTCAATGGAACAACGCTGCCCAATCTCTCTGCATATCTGTTAAGGAAACCCCTTCAAAAAGACCATGTGTTTTACCCCAAATAGAAGTCAATTGCCTAATATTATCCCTTATCGAGTGTTGAACCTAAGATACCTCCTTAAAAACTCATGATTGTATATTCCTACTTACACACACTAAGTACTTGTTTATTAGTGCACTTCAAACATTCCATGTTAAATGAATTTTAATATAATCTGCTGTTATAAGTATCAAATGTTCTTTGCCTGTGCAAACTTCATCTGAAATAAGAGAACGTGATGGTGCAATGTGGTTACTTGTCACATGGATACTGCCCAGGCATATGCATGGAGACTTCAAAATTTTGTTCTTGGTGAGCATATATTAAAACAATGCCCAAAAAATCCAACACCTGTAAAGGTTAGGATCCCACTTCATTTAATATTTTTTTGTTTCCTAACATTCACTGCTTTCGAATAAGATGTTATACTTATTGGTGAAAAATTAAAAGTTTGATTTACTGTGGAGAGGAAATTACTGCCTAGCTGAAATTGATGTGACTTCCTTCCTAACATAAGCTTTTGATACCTACATACAAATAGTCAAGGGAAAGAAGAAATCAGACATTTAAGAAAAGAAGTTATCTACATATTTCTAACAAAGAGCTTCTGGCCCCTTCCTACAAAACTGGGGCTTTACTTGCAGCCACATTAGAGTGTCTAAATGCTCCGTTTCTGTGGTGTCAACCTCATGGATCTGTTGTAATGTCAGCAGTTTCTAATGCTATTATTATAACAGTAAATTTATTCATTGTAAAGTTTTATGGCATTAATTTGGGGCTCAACACGTGGATCCTTTGGAGGAATTTCTTTGGTAGACATGCAGCGGTAGCTTTTCTATCATATAATTTTCCTTGTTCTTGCTTGGTTTAAGGAGGATATCTTTCTTTTTCTGCTTAATACTTCACTCCTTCTCAAATTTTTCTTTATAGAGAAAAATAGTTTAAAATTGTGGAAATGTTGCTTTTTTTTTAATTTTTTTGCTTTTGTTTTTAGACAACTCAAATTTGGTAATTGAAACATAAATTAAATCTTGTGATCAATTTTCAAAGTAATGGATTATGTTGCATGGTTTGGCTGTTTCTGACTCTCCAGTCTAGGAGGCCTGGCTGGACCACTTCCCGGTTTAATTGGCCCAATTTTCAAAACACTGCTTTGTATACCATTTATGTATATGTTGTGATGCTTTAAAAATTCTAAAAAGTCTTAATATTTTAGTGTAATACTCATATATCATCAAATATAAATATTAGATATGTATATGATTTGACAAAGGGTGTTTAGCATCTAAGATTTCTAATTGTGATTTTTTACTTATGAGAAGCATGTCCCTGCCTGTGGTGCTTGTTTAGGGGAGGTGGTTGGGGGGAAGAGTTGTTCATCTACCCTTGTTTTTTGATTTTACTGTTTTATACTTGGACAATTTAATAAAAATAAAGAGAAACACTACAATGTTTTTTAGTTGATTTATCATTGATTTCTGTTTAGTATATAAGTAGTCCCTTACTGGAAAGCCATTTTCATGTTATTTGGCTAATTTATCATTGGTCATGTTTTTAATGTAAGTAATATGTGTATGTTGCAGAACATTTAAGGAGATATCAGATTTAGAGGGGGAGGGTTCATCTATCACAAACCTGTTATCTGCATAAGTTGCCTTGATACATGATTTGGCTGAGGGAGTTCTCATCGGTTCATTTTCTATCTCCAATTCGGATGGTTTGTCTGAAAATGCTATATCAAAATCTGAAGATAGGGAGACATCAGACCTGGACAAATGATTAGTTGAGTTTCTTGATCTCTTGGATGTTCTCTTGGCTAAAAGGCGAGTGAATGAAGCTGTGGCTGCTCTTGACGAAGGGGAATGTGTGGTGTCTGAGGTGAAAGAGATGGTGGATGAGTTTTAAATGATGATTGTATATCCGTCTATCGCTTCTTCTAGTTTTTAGAGATTTATTTTGTCAGCTTAGTTATCCTTATGATAGATACGATAAAGTAATGTTAAGATGTAAATTGTAGAAGCATTTAAATATTGTAGCTCCTCCCATTTCCTTAGGTAGACATGGTTATTTTATATCTTCAAACAGTTTGATACAATCTTCCCATTCATTGCCATAAATGCTAACTTATTTGAGTTTGATTTTCAAACGGATTTCTTATTAATTCCCACCTTTGAATTTCTTGAACAAACATATCTTATGTAACATGGGTTTCTGAGTTTGGATACTGGATTAAAGAATTGTTATTCTTTAGGACAAAATGCTAGAAATCCCATCCAATAAAAAACACTTTTGTGCTTTGAAACTCATCAATACGATTATTTGAACTTATTAAATCGTGCGTATTGACTCCTCATAAGGGGATTATTTGCTAAGGACCATAAGGAAGTTAATATTAACTATATGCACAGTTTGATTAATCCAATAGATCGTATTGGTGAGTTATATTAACTATATGCACAATTTGATTAATTCAATAGATCATATTTGTGAGTTTTAAAAGGCAGGATATAATTCTTTTTTATTTATCAAACTACACTAAGTTTTATTTTTAATAGCAATAATATATATTTTTTAAATTAAAAGTGATTAAATACAAACACTTTATTATAACATGTACAATAATTAGATAGAATATTATATTAAATTGCAACTCAAAAAGCTTGTGCGGGTATTATCCGTTAGTAACCTCTTAATGTATTCTATTCTTGCTGAGAAACCCAAGAAAGTGATCTACCATTAGTAAACCCACCTGCAAGTCTGCCTTCCATCATTTACTTTCCATTGACGGTTGCTATAACTACATTAAGCAAGCAAAATTGGGTAATTAATTATCCATTAATATGGTATTGCATCACATACATACAAATCCTACAGGAAATCAAAAGCACTGTATAACTTCACATTATCATTCAATTCAAGCATCATTAGCTTTGTCAAAAGAACACACAATTTGAGAAGAAAATTAAATAGTTCACATATAGTTCCACTTTTTTTGCTTCTTTTCTTCCTCTGTATTTTCATCCCAACACAGAAAACTTCAAGCTGATCAAATATCCATGTCTCTGATAGGCCGTCCTCATGTTGTCAATGGGGTTCAAAGAATGAGAACCTTCTACTATTTCTGATGGCTAAATTGTCAATGTAGAGTGAGGACACCCTCTACCAATGCAAATAGCTCTTTGTGCCCATATTGCTTCCATCAACTGCATTATGAGCTTGATATCTCAAGGTCAAGATTTCTCAAGAATATGCCAAATAACATGGAGCCCTCCCCTGCTAGTGCTAATGAATGGTTTGGCTCTCATTCTTTTCAACACAACAACTCAATGGAAAAAAAGAAGAGGAACTATGGTACTACGTTAGCTATATATAATCAACTTCTTAACTATATATAATAGCTACATTTTTCGATACAACCTCATCATGCTCTCATTCTGCATGCTTTACTGAGGTGTTTACAGAGATAACAGAGCAACAAATCAATATCAAGCTTGGATATACATTAAACCTCAGCAACATCTATATCGAAATATCTTATAACCTGCAAATTCCAAATTAGTAATTTAGTAATCACAAATATAACTGCATAAAAATTTATAGGATACCTTAAGGATATTTGAAAAAATAAAAATACATAACCAGTAGAGAAAGCACAATACAGATCATCATGATTGGTGCAATATCAACAGTGTTCCTAATTGATTGAGAATAGAATATTAAGTGAAACTTGTCCATTTTTTTCTTTCCTCCCTCCCATATTTTTGCTATTTCAGAGCCAACAGAGAAGGTGTAAATCACTGGTGACAAACAAAAGCAAGGAGTGGATGGTAGAAAAAGTGCCAGATCTCCTGATAAGCTTGATCAACAATATCATAGCACTATATAAGGCATAATTCCAAAAGATATGAATTATCCAGTACATTTGTAAACCCTTGAATATCTATTCAAAATTTCTTCATTGAATCTTTACAATGAACTGTATTACACAGCTTGAAGATGCTTAAAAGTTTAATAAAAAAGTGTTATGTAATGTTATAGAATTAGAAGCTATTTGCAATCATCAGTAATGAAGAAAGGATTTTAAAGATTCTCATTATACTTACGTATCATGCATGTGATACCACGAGGACAGAAGAAGCCTTCACAACATGCTTGATAGTTTGAAGTTCTTGCAGGTATCTCCTTTGAATTTGTAAGGTCAACCTTCTAGCTTGAGTGAACACTACAGGCCCATCCTGGCTCGCAACCGAGACCCATGAGGTTTAATTGCAATTCTTGTTAGGCTTTAAATAATTGGCACTTGTAGATCTCTCAAATAAACTATTTAAGTAAAACTTGACTTCTGCTGCGGTATACAAGCGTTTTGTAATATCTCATGTTAAATCATCAGAATGACCAGAATCCAAAGCATGAGAAGAGTGGTGCTATGAGTGAAACAGATTTCTGGTAGAAAACAGGAGCTCTGATGTTAAATGAGAGACCTTTAGTATTAACTGTGAACCATATAGTCACAGCATGAAGCCATGAAAATATTCTTGAAGTCCATGTTTGTAACAACATCCCTACTCAAGATCAAAATAAGTTGTAATTTTTATTCCTTGCATCCACATTAGTCTTAATATCTTCGTATTTTTCATCCTCACAGACCAATAAGCATGTTGTAAATACTAAAAATTTCTGTTCCATTAGATCTATGCACATGAGCTCATTCAGATTTTCTAACCAAATAATGAACATGTCTAATTGGCTGCTGAGAAAAAGAATAAAGGAAAACCAAAGAATTGGGGAAAAAAAATAATGTGCCTCTTCTTTTCATGTATTTTCTTAGAAACAAAATGGAGCAATAGTATAATTTCTTTCTAATTGATAGTGTTCATACCTTCAGTCTTCTTAATGCAAGAAGCCAGGAAGCCCAAATTCAAACGAAAAATTAAATGCTTGCTTCCAATCAGCATCCCTAAAAAAAGAAAATTTGGTTTCATAATCAAATCAGTATCTATACAGTATTATCTCTCATTGATTTCCTTCGCATGGAATTCATCTATTTTTTTAACTCTCATTTCAAACAAAATTACAAAGAAGCTACAATATATATTTAACAGGTTTCTCTATAAGAAGCTACAATCAATTGGTTGCCTAATTTTGTAAGGACCCCGTAGGCGTTTTGATCAAATAACTAAGCTATATCAAGACAGAATAGCAACACAAACAAACTTTCTATGTAAAATAAAGCTTTAAACTATATTGATGGCATGATAGCTAAAAAATAATAGGTAATTTATATAAAAAAAGAAATAAAGTTGAGAACCTAACACAGGAAAAGTGAACTAAACTGAGGAAGACTAAAGATTTCCACTCTTACCTGCTTAACTTCAAACAGAACCTAATGCCTTTGTGCCTCAACCTTGAACACAAGATTAGATGAATAATGAAAATGCAGCAAAAAATGTGCCCAGTTCCTTGTACTATAGCCTGAGTCTTTATTGAAAAGCCATTTTCAAAATCAAACCAGATGATAAAATAGTACATAGTGTTCAATATTTACTTAATTAATAAATAATACTTATGAATACCTTTAATTTTGATCTTCAACTCACAACAGAACACACTTGTAAACCTTTAACTTCTTGTTCAATGAGTTATACACAGTGTTGCAAGTTAGAATATGGGCAACTCAAATCAAAATATAGGTAAGTAATTTACATACTAAGGAATTTTGTTGTAACTGATAAAGACACAGGGAACACTTCTCAAAGCCTATATAAAAGAAGGTAAATAGACAAATATAATTGCAAGACAACATCTCATTGATATCAGATTCACTTTACAATGACAAGTATCTGGTGTATTATACATCAAAAGTATTTTCTAACAGGCTGAGTTCTAAGTAACTATACATTGAACCTTATCATATAATTTTATCAAATACAACACAAGGCAATCCCAAAAAAAGACAACCACCAGATTTATTTACACATACTAATAATAGAGTGGACCACTACGTTGAAAGCCAATGACACTGTTAAAAGTCTAGGTCCAGCACCCAAAAAAGGATAGTCACATACTGGTACGGTTTCTCCATCTTCACCACCTTTAACATATTAGCAATGGGAGCATCACCAACATACTTCATAGCTTCTTCAAGTTTTCTCTTTGTAGGTGTGTTCTTAACATTACCAGAAGGTTCAGCAGATTCAAGACAAACAACTTCATCAAGCACTTGGGAGGAAAATTCCTACAGGTGATAGAACACAGTTGTAAACTTCCATTTATCAGAAGAAATGAAGACCAAGTTAAAATGTAAGGGGTGAAGATCTCAGCAGCAACTGAAGCATCTTGAGATTCATCACAGCCCAGGTTGCAAACCCTAGGGAATGGCGGATTAAATAGGGCCTACATCCATTACATAGGCAGAATGAATTACATAATCTAATAAGATATAAATAAAGATGACAATTTTCTAACATAATCTATAAAGTACAAAAACTGGAAAGATGAACAAATTTAAATGGAAGCCTGAAATTTTTTAAATAAAAGTAAAACCTTAGTATCCACTAAATCCAAATGAGGAAAATCAGAACTTAGACTACAAATGTCTAGAAATGGTGGAGTGAACTTAGCCTAGTATGTAAGACAGAATATGTCAGTCAGTAGCAAAAAACTATACACAAAAACAAGTAAATTAAAATTAAATGTACAAACATTACACAAAAGATGCAATAATCAATTTAAGAAGAGAACTCTTGTTTCTACCTTAGTTGGAGTAACTTCTGCTCCAAGCAGCTGAAACATACTTAAGATTGCATCATCCCCACATACCCTCCTAACTCGATATGATGCCTCTAATTGAGCAGCTAGAGCAGTTTTTTTCTCAATCTTAAACAACATCTTCTTCCCCACCAATCCAACCAACACAGCAGGATGTAGGCCATCAATGCCAGACTTACCTTTTTGCAATTTAGAAAATTCAGTACAATCACTTCATAATTAGGGATAAAGTAAATAATCACCAATTATTGTTAACAAAAAAAAAATATTAACATTACCATTCTTCGCACCTCAGCAACCAAGTCACCACATGCCTTATGTAGGATTTGTTGTGCATCACGATCAAATAGCACAAAGACTGCATAACCACTGCCATATTGCACATTCAACTTTATCTTGTACCTATTTAGGAAGCATGAATTTGTTTAAAACAATAAATAAAAAATAAAATCATTAAGTAATTGCAATAAACAAATAAATAATAAAGAATAATAAATTAAAACTAAGACCTTGGAGTGACATTAAGGACATGGCAGAAGCACGAATCACAGTAATACAACCCAGAGTCAAGACTAACAGCCCTATGGCACTTGCATGCTGGATACCACTAACCACCATCCTCAACCACCCCATTAATAGTGGCTAAGACAATATAAATCTCATCCTACATGGAATACAACAAAGAATTAATAACATGGACCAATCCATATAAAGTAAAAGCATAAAAAATCAAAGGTCAAGTATCAGATAAAAAGGGCAAAGAATTTATCTAATCCAACATTTTTAGAATTATTAAACAATAATATCCATTCAGAATGAAACACAGAAAGGAAATCAAACCACAATATTTAGATAACAGAGGGAAGGAGACATGAATATCCAACCTCTTGAGTCTCTGCTAACTGCTATATGTTCTTCCGAACATAAAGACGTATGAAATCGTCCTCAATAGACACTCTGAGCCCATCAGGGACAACTGCCAAGGTTTGGGAGCCAACTAAACCATGCATAGAAAGTCTGCACAGAACACAAATAATACATTCATGTCAACTAAATGACAACCACACCAAATTTCAGTAGGAAAAAAATTGAAAAAGAAATGAAACAGAGGAAATTCACCTATTTCTAAATTCAATGGCCTTAGCAATGTCTGAATTAAACATCAATTTGGTTGCATTCGTGACATTCTGAATAACAATATTGCCTAAAGTGAAAAATTAAATAAAAGAAATCAAATAATGTGTGGTAATTTAATATAAGAAATCATCAAAAATATCAATTACAAAAGCAACCTCACCTCTGAACAACTTAATTTTTGCTAATTGGACGACTACCACAAGATTATTCAGATCACCACTTGTAAGGAATGCATTAAGCTCTTCAACATAATCACTAAACACAGTGCATTCAAGTTTTCCCCTACCAAAAACAAATTCAATAGACATTATCAGCACCTATAATAGTCAGACAATATATCAGTTGTCAATGATTATCATAACCAAGAGTAGTGTTAAAACATGTAATATAATAATGCAAATGTCTAGTAAGAAATAGACTGAAAATCTATAAGCTCCATGACCACCATTTTTGTCATCTTTCCACCCCTCTCATACTGTTTTTCAGTTGACACATCAGACAACAAACCCATAACATCTGCACATAACAATGAAACAAGGGTTTAAAAATGAAGCCAAACAAATAAAAATTAAAAAGAGAGAAAGCAACAATGATTTAATTTGGAATTTATAAATTATACCAACTAAAAAGTCAGAATCTCCATCATGTTTGTAGACATCCCCAAATGGAATAAGAGACAACCCATGAAGAGGAATTAGCTCAGATTCACAGGCAGTAACAGAAGTTCTAAATTGAAATACCAATCGGTAGTCATGAGTTATAACTCTATAAGAACCAATATTAGGGACAACAGTAAAATAGGTCATCCTATATATAGCCCCCTCTGCCAAGTTAGGCAGAAATTTGTTTACCAGATTCTTTTTGACTGAAGCTTGAATTTTTCCCCCTTGAGAAAAGAAAAAATTATCAAAAAAAAGTTAGGATAGAAATAAGGAAAAGCAAATAGCATATTGATACTTACATATTCATCCAACAGAACCATTTCAATAGAACTTATTTGAGATGCATTGTTGAATGTAGGGGCATTCCAGAGGCGGATGCGAACCTTGAGCCTCCAGGCTTTCCTCTCAACATAAATTTTGCTCACAGGATCAAACGGGGGTGCCATATTAGTCAAGTATAGTACGAAAAAAAAATAGCCGAAACTTAGCACAAGTTCAAGATTTGAGATTACGAAAGTAAAAACTTCAAGCTGATTGATTGCACACAAACCCAGAGCAATAGCAACCCATATTTATAGACCCAGGAATTTGAATTTGAATTCAGGAAAAGGAGGGAAAAACTAACAATTACCATGGGAAGAGGGAACCCCATACCATGGATTTGACATTTCCCACCATCACAGAGCAACAAAGGAAAAGAAGAGGCAAAACACAAGTTGACGCTATAGTTGGAGAAGCGTCTGGAATGGTTGTGCTGGAAACAAATCGTGGTGTGGGCTAACTGAAATACCCATCTGCTTTGTCGTCTCCAACACGCGACGTCTCCACCAACTCCTATCTATAACTTCAGATTGTTTCGTCGACCATGAAGAAAGTATTGTTTCGTCGACCATGGAGGAAGCAAGCAGGAAGACCTAATGCATAGCTATCTGGTCAAGTGCATAAGGGAAAGAAAATGTGTGGGGATGCTTGAAGAAAACAGGAGCTCTTTTCTGCTCACACTACAGGATCAATAATTGCATTCACGTGATTGGCAAAGGATATGGCAGCAACATATGGCTTCCAAAGTAATATAAAAAAAATTGACATCCTAGCAGACAACGTCCAAATAGTGCAAAGGAGTGAAAGAAATGACATTCAAACTCAAAAAAAGTGTTCTGTATGCAGCAGATAACATGTTAAAAGAGTGCAAAAACAAATGACTTTTACAGTGAAATGCATTTAATTGTTGCAACATGTTACGTGTAACAGGAGTGAAATATACAGAATCCAAAGCCAAAATATCAATTTGCAATTGTTCAATAAATTAATAATAATGGAAAGACAATTCTATCCTCCATCCAACAGATCACATTTCATCAGAATTTATTGATTTAGACAAAAACGTAATTTAACTTGCAAGAATTACTACAAGAATCACCTTTGTAACGAAAGGTCAACGCGTAAAATGAACAAGAAGAAGCACAGTAAAAAAAAGGTTCAACAATTGTATAGTGTATAGATGCCCAGGATTCTTTCTCGGAAGATGTGTTAAATTAATACAAAAATTTAGAACTTACAGTCTTTATATATAAATTTGAATAAAGTTACATAAAATAACTTATAAATTATATTTTTTTCCTTAAAATCTTATCATGATATAGGAAATAGATGGAGGAGTTTATTGTCAATCTTATTTTATTAGTTTTTTATTAAATGAATTATACAAATTGTGTAAATTTAATTAATGATTTCCCTATTAATAGCCAGCAAGAATGCGTTGGACTTTAAGCATTGAACAACAATATTGAGTTCTTTTTTTATTTGCTCTTGGCATAAATATGTTAAGAGTTTTGCTAATTACACACATTTTTCTTATATAACCTCGCATACTATTATCTCATTCATTTATTTTATTTTTCTTTCAAACATCTATGATTCACATTTAATTTTTGTGGATACAGTGTCATAAAAGTTGTGGATAACTTTTTTTTGGTGTTTTTAAAAGTATTTTTTATTTAATAAATAAATAATTAATTTTTTAAAGTACAATTAAACATTTAAATAAAGATATTTTTTAATAATATTATTTTTATACACATAAATATCAGAATCAAATTCAATGATACATGCTTAACTCTTTGTTTGGTATGCAATTTCTCAAAGGAAAGGAAAGATGTAATAGAAGGAGCCTTTCCTTCGTTTGGTAGGCAATTTAATACAGGATAGTGGATTGAGAGAGATCCATTTTTTGCAGGTCCTACGAATTTTGCATCCGTCCTTGGAGTGACGGAATGGGAGAGAGAGAAGTGGGTGCTGGATGTGGTCCCACATCTTTTGTAGTGATTGAAGATTTAAATGATAAAAATAATAATTTAATATTTATTTAAAAGATAAAAATAATATCATTTTTTTTCTTTTCTTTTCCATTAGATCATGCTAAACAATGGAGAGATAATTCCTCCCCTTTCTCTTCTTTTCCTTTTTTTCTATGATGCCAAATAAACTCTAAGAGATCCAAATTACTTCTACTTGAATTAACACACATTGATATATGGATAACCACTTTTGACTATATAATTGTGTCCCTTCTCTTTTTCTTGTAGGAAAATATAAAAAACCACAATTCTTTTGTTATATTTTTTTATCATAATGAATTGAAATTATTATTAACTCTTAAATACGTGAATAATCATCACTACTATAATGTATCTTATTAAGCGAAATTAAAATTGAAACATAAAATTTTAATTTTAATATCAATTTTTTAAAATTAGAATTGATTCAAAATCTTAAATTTTATGTTTAGGTTTGTCAAAGAATTATGATAAGAAATTATAATTCTAAATTTAATTATAATTTTATTATTTAAAAGGTATGATTTAAAATATTTAAAAATTATTTACAAAATTAAAATTAATAGAAATATTCATACAATAATTTTTTATAATATAATAGTCATATTTTTTTCATAAAGATATTTTTCAAGAAATTTTTTTAGAAAAAAATAAATAGCTATTGTAATAAATTTTATATAAATATAAAAATAATTTTTTATATAAATATAGAATTTTAATAAATATGATTGTTTATAAATAAATGTGAAGATAGAGAGAGAGAGAGTTTCAATTTTTAAGTTATAGAATTGATAATTCTTAAGATATAGATGTAAGAATTGAGAAATACTTAACTTAATTATTTTTCAATTCTATGAAATTGGTTTATAGAATTACAAATTTAATTCTAAATGACATTCCAAATTTAAAAATTAAAATTAAGATGTCCAATTCCAATTTCAAGATCTAATTCCATGCTCAATTCCAAGAGCAAAACGGACACTGGGTTCGTTTGGATAGCGGAATTAGAATTAAAACATAAAATTTTAATTTCAATTCCAATTCTTTCAGAATTACAATTGGTCCAGATCTTAAATTCTATGTTTGAAGTTGTCAAAGAATTATGATAAGAAATTGTAATTTTAAATTCAATTATAATTTTATTGTTTAAAGGTATGATCTAAAATATTAAAAAATATTTACAAAATTAAAATTAATAAAAATATTCATACAATAATATTTTTATAATAAAATAGTCATATCTTTTTATAAAGAAATTTTTCATAATTTTTTTTAAGAAAAAAAATAGCTATTATAATAATTTTTATATGAATATAAAAATACATTTTATATAAATATAGAATCTCAATAAATATGATTGTTTACAAATAAATGTGAAGAGAGAGAGAGTTTAATTTTTAAGTTATGAAATTAATAATTCTTAAAGTATAAGTTAAGAATTAAAAAAGACTTAACTTAGTTGTTTTTCAATTCCATAGAATTGATTTATGGAATTATAATTACAATTCTAAATGACATTTCAAACATAAAAATTAGAATTAAGAAGTTTAATTTCAATTACAAGTTCTAATTTCATGTTCAATTTTAGGAACTACTAAGTGTTCTACCTATTCTTCCTTTCACTCTATTTGCAATTAAGCTGTAAGGGATTCAAATATACTTATTGTTATTTTAAGACGTTACTAATTACTACTGGATAAGATATATAGAGTACTCCACTTGGCTGAAAAATAATAGTATGTGATATTCTAAACGGCTTACAATATTACTTTAAAGTTTAAACAAAAGGAATCAGATAATCTGGACCTCATACATGCTCTGTCAAAGCATACCAATCAGGGCTCCACTAACTTTGATTTCATTGCGTAAGATTGTAGTTTATTAAGAAACTCCTTACAATCCTGTAACTACATGCATGTTAAGAGGGAGCGAAATAGGGTAACTCATGCTTTAGCTAAGTTAGCGCACGAATGAGATCGAGGATGCACGTCAATCCTACGGGTTGTATACCTTATAAAGAAAATGTAGTAGCTATAGCAATGCTCATCAATGAATTACGAGTTTCACGTTGTCATGTGTAGACAAAGCTAAATGGCATTACTTTCTCTCTCTTATGCCTCTTTAGGTATATATGGATGTAAACTGGTGCTGTCCAGACTGAATTACTCCCTGTCTATTGCCTTTGTATGTAAAGGAACAATTGAATTGAGGAAAGGTCCATAAACTATATTAAAAGGTGGAGGTACCACATAAAAGGAATGAAATATCTCAGTGGTACCACATAAAATGATGGTCACTAATGTTCGAAATAAAATATTCATGAGAAAAAATTTTATAAGCCGATTCAAAAATAAAAATAATTTAAATATATGAAAGGGGAAAAAGAAATACAGTATAAAATTGGCGTGTAACATTATTTATCTTGTACATTTATTTTGAATTTACCTAGTCCACTACGAGTTAAATATGGTATATAAGACTCGCATAAGAATTTTTTTGCAGCCGATCTGAATCAACTTGTTATTATTATATGATTTAAAGCAGAACCGTAACTTAGTTCAAGATAAGATCTGGTTGAAATGGTAAATTCATGATAACTACTCCTTAATATAATAGAAAGAAAAACTGTATATAAACTCCATCTGAATGTTGAAGCTATTTTTTCATGTGGCGATTGATGATGTTTGGTACATGCCTACATAATTATTAATGCATTTTTATCAGATGAAAAAAAATTTAAAATAAAATTGTCTCTAAAATAATTAAACAAGTAAATATGTATTTATTTTTAATTTAATATAAAATATACTAAGATTAATTTACTGGAATTTAATAATAAATACATCCTCTTACTCATTTTAAAGACTTTCACCCTTCTATAGATAAGGTTCACTCACCATCCCAATCCCATCCTTAATGGCACAAGGTACCGGGCTGTTATGTGATCAATAGGGAAATGTAACAAATCAGTGGATATTTTGTTGGTCTGACTGCAAGACTCGAATATGAATCACATAAAGGGAGCTATAAGTGAGTAGCGACAAAAGGCAGGTAGATCATTAGATAGAGGGTGGAAATGAGACCAGATATAATTAGAAGGAAAAATATGATCGCATATCCTTTTTAGAGATGTGTATATTATATATATCTTTTTTAAGAGTATGTAATTGAAAAAAATAATAAAAAAATAAATATAATAAATAATATTAAATAAAATAAAAAAATGAGTGTATATATTATTTATAATAAAAATATGAGAATTATAATTGGGAACACCATCAATGCAATACATCCACCTCTTTCCTTTTTATTGATTTTCCAATCAGTGAAGCTATTTGTACATATATGCCCAGGATTCTTTCTCAGAAGATGTGTTAAATTAATACAAAAATTTAGAACTTTCAGTCTTTATATATAAATTTGAATAAAGTTACATAAAATAACTTATAAATTATATTTTTTTCCTTAAAATCCTATCATGATATAGGAAATAGATGGAGGAGTTTATTGTCACTCATTTATGTTTATTGTCACTCTTATTTTATTAGTTTTTTTTATTAAATGAACTATACAAATTGTGTAAATTTAATTAATAATTTCCCTATTAATAGCCAGCAAGAATGCGTTGGACTTTAAGCATTGAACAGCAATATTGAGTTTTTTTTTTATTTGCTCTTGGCATAAATATGTTAAGAGTTTTGTTAATTGCACACATTTTCCTTATATAACCTCGCATACTATTATCTCATTCATTTATTTTATTTTTTCTTTCAAACATCTATGATTCACATTTAACTTGTGTGGAATCTGTATCATAAAAGTTGTGGATAACTTTTTTTTTGTGATTTTTAAAATATTTCTCATTCAATAAATGAATAATTAATTTTTTAGAATATAATTAGATATTTAAATAATTTAAATAATATTATTTTTATACATATAAATTTTAAAATTAAACTCAAAATAACATATTTAATGTTTTATTTGATATGTAATTTCTCAAAAAAAAAAAAAGAAAAGGAAAGAAAATGAATGATGCAATAGAAGGAGCTTTCACTTCATTCGGCATGCAATTTAATACAGGAGAAAAAGGATTGGGAGAGATCCATTTTTTGCAGGTCCTACGAATTTTGCATCCGTCCTTGGAGTGACGGATTGGCAGAGAAAGAAGTGGGTGGATGTGGTCCGACATCTTTTGTAGTGATTGAATGATTTAAATGATAAAAAAATAATTTAATATTTATTTAAAGGATAAAAATAATATTATTTTCTTTTTCTTTTCCATTAGATGATGCTAAACAAAGGAAAGATAACTCTTCTTTTCTCTTTATTTCTTTTCCTTTTCTTTAATTTCCATCATATTCCTTCTTCTTTTTTTCTTTTAGAGTGTGTTTGGAATGTAAAAAAATAAGAAATAATTTGATTTATAAATCAAATTTAATTAAATTTTGTATTTAGAATGTTTAAAAATGAGAAATAATTTGATTTTTAAAATTTCATTCTTTCTTTTTGTTTTTAGAAATTTTATCAATTTTGATAGGATTTGTTAGGATTTGATTTGATTTGAAATAAATAGATTATTTTACTCTTAGTAACTACCTCTAACAATATTTTATAAGGGTTAAAATATAAAATAATAAAATCAAATCAAATCAAATCAATTCTCATTTTAATGAATTTCAAATACAAAATTTAATTTCTAAATCAATTCAAATCTTTTTTTTTAAGTTCCAAACACAAAATTTAATTTTTAAATCAAATCAAATCAATTCAAATCAAATCAAATCAATTCTCATTTTTATTCATTCCAAACACATCTTTATAATACCAAATAGATCTTAAGAAATTTAAAGTTATTCTAGTTAAATCAACACACATTGATTTGTGAATAACCATTTTTGACTATATAATTGTGCCCCTTCTCTTTTCTTGTAGGAAAATATAAAACAACCACAATTCTTTTGCTAATTTTTTTGTCATAATGAATTGAAATTATTATTAACTCTTAAATACGTGAATAATCCTCACTACTATAATTTATTTTCTTGTATTCTCCTTGATTATCTTCTTCTCTCTCACAAGGCAACAATAGAATTGGTAATCATTATTAGCCTTTATTTAGCCATACTATTTTTTTTTTTGGATACATTTAGCCATACTATTTGGTTTGGCCAGTTGTATGACTCGTGGCAACTGTTTAGCAATTTCAAAATTAAGATATTCATACCTTTCATCAAGATAGATCCTGCTTTGGGTTTTTTTTTTACTAGATTGCCTTTAGTGATAAAATTATTTTTCAAATTGTTATACTTTTAATATTCTATATTAAATTGTTACATTTTTATCACGTTGAAATTTTTATTATTTTCAAATTGCACGTAGATAGCACCAAAGATTATGGTGCTATCATTACAATTATGCGAAAACGTTAGGTGTTATCCACGTGGACACACTAGACGCTCTGGCGCTATCCTCTTAGTAACGCCAACCATGATGGCGTTATCCTTTTAGGAACATCAACAGTGATGATGTTACCAGTGCACACTTCTATAAAAAAAAGTCTCATCTCCTTTTCACGCTCAAATTTTTCATTTATTAAATTTTCACATTTTTTCTAGAATTTTTCTCTCTTTAAACTCTCTTCCAAACCTTTCTTTGACTGTAACTTATGGGAAAGACATTTAGATCATCATATATGTAAGTATTTTTATTCATTGTTAGATTATTTTTATTGTTATAATTATTGCTTATTTTTTAGGGTTTTTATGTTAATTGTGTATTGTATATTTTTTATGGTTCACTAGTTTTGTTAGTTAAGAGGTTTTTGGAATTTTTTCTTACAAAAATTAATAGTTTGAATATTATTAGGGTAACATATTTTTTTACTTGACACATGTGGTGATTATGTATTTTTTTGTTGTTTTCAATTGATTAAAATTGTGGGTTTATTGAAATTGAAACTAGTAGGGTATAGACAAAATTTCTTATGGAAATTAATATGATGAATTCATTGTTATGGGTAGCAATTTTGTTTCAGTTGATACATGTGTTGTTTGATTTCATACTTGTTATGTTGTTATTATTCAGAAGTTTGAGAATTAGAATTAAGATAGCAAAACACCTTGTTGTTCTCATTTACTACAATGGGAGAATGTATGGATATAAAAAGAGTCTAATGTGTGAAGGTTCTCATCTTAAGTCTATCATGATTAATCGTGATATGACTTTTGAGCTTCTAAAAAGGAGAATTCATTGATAATTAAGGCTCCAAGAAAATCAATATGTGTCTAGTGTTGTGTATAGATTTTCACAATTGAGCAATATACTGAGATTGATAGCTCTTCCATTAGAAGATGATGAAGATGTTGCTTGCATGATAAATTGCTTTGATCGGCATCCGAACTTAATTTCTATGGAGTTGTATATTGAGATAAAAACGAGTGAGCACAATGAGCATGTTGAAGCTCCTTTTGAAATAAAAATTCAAACTGGTCCTTCTAATCTTCCTGAATCATCGTACCCTATCAACACTCAATTCTCTATGACACATGTTGCTAACTTACCACAATATCAAGAAGTTGGTACATCTGCTATGCCTGAAAGGAGATCATCTGGGTTGGACTTTGAAACTGATAACCTACTTATGACATATGCATTATCTGACACAAGTAAAGATGAAGGAGAGCTGCTTGAGGGTGAGAATTCAGATACTGACTTAGAAGAAGATCACTTTGATGCTAGATTAAATATACAGCAACAAGTCCTTCCATTGTTAATTGCTTCTGAATCTATGTTTGTGCTTCCATGCCCTCAGTTTTCTCAAATTAATTGGGATGTATCGAGTACACCTGATAATCTGCCTGAATTATATTCTCATGGTATTTGGAGGCCAGAAGAAAAATTATATGTTGGGTTGCAATTTCCTTCTAAAGATATTATCAAGTTGGCCCTAAAACATTATTTGATTAGTAGATATCAGAACTATAAGATTGATGATTCTTATACACAGAGGCTAATTACTAAATGCCCCAGATATATTGATGGTTGTAATTAGAGAGTCAGGCCCATTCAAAGTAAGAAATCAAACATGTGACAAATTACAAAATATAATGAACTTCACAGTTGTGTCAACCCATCTATGTCACAAGATCATAAGAAGTTAGACTCCCTTATGATTTGTTCTTGCATTTTAGAAATGATTAACCAAAAACCTGATATACCTGTATGCTTGATTATTGAAAGGATTCGAAGTCAATTAGGATATGAAGCGTCATATCGAAAAGCTTGGAAGGCAAAACAAATTGCCATTGTGAAGATATTTGGAGATTGAGATAAGTCTTATGAGGTGCTGGCTAGATGGTTACTTGTCATGCAAAGAGACATGTCAGGCACAATGGTGGAGTTGCAAACCGTTGAATTTGTTGAGCGTAATAGAGTTGACCGTTCAAGACAAGTATTTTTTTCCGCTTATTTTGGATATCTAAACCATGTGTTGTTGGATTCCAATATTGCAAGCTCATTATTCAAATTGACGGTACTCATTTGTATGGTAAATATCATAATAAATTATTGATTGCAACAACACAATACAGAGATAAAAAAACTTCTGTCAATTGCATTTGTTATTATGGAATAAGAAACAAAGGATACTTAGAGTTAGTTCTTAGCCTTAATTCGAACACATGTCACACAACAACAGGGCTTGTGCTTGATATCTGAACGACATCAAGCCATCATACAGTCAGTGGCGAATTAACATCTGGGATGACAACCACCGCATACGCATCATGTTTTCTACATACGACATATTGGTAACAATTTTAACAGTCACTTCCACAATATGGCCCTAAAGAAACATCTGATTAACACAGGTAGTTAAAATTTCTAATTTCTATTTAAATTGACTATACTAAAACTTAGTTGCTAACACCAACTCATTCAAATTTTTATATCAGGGTACGAACTAATTGCATACAAATTTGAGGGTAGGTTGGAAAAGTTGACCTCTACTATCGAAATAGAAAATTGGATTAATTCGATTCTAAAAGAAAAATGGAGTTTGGCATATGATGGTAGCCACAGATTCGGTCATATGACAATGAACTTGTCAGAATGTATCAATGAAGTGTTGAAATGTGACAGAAGTCTATCAATAACTGCATTGGTTCATATGACATATTTTAAATTAGTAGAGTACTTTGTTAATTGAAAAGATAAGGCAAATGAGAAAATTATTGATAAGACAAAATGGACTGATGATTTTATGAAAAACTAGAATGTTAACATGCAAAAGGCAAGCTCTCACCAAGTTCATAGATATAATATATAGTCAACCACATTTTTGGTCGAAGAGAAATTTAATCCTATAACACAAGAGGGTGTAATTAAATATTCTGTAAACCTTTAAGAAGGCCGGTGTGATTATGAGTTGTTTCAAGCATTACATTTCCCTTGTTCTCATGCAATAGTAGCATGTGCTTCTAGGTCACTTAACTCTTTTCAATATGCGCATAAGGTTTACAGACTGCAAAATATTTACAGAGCTTATGAGGTTGATTGGCGAATCATTAAGGATGAACCATGGTGGCCACCAGCTCTGGAGATTACATTGGTGTCTGATCATCAATTTCTTAGATCTAAAGATCGACCTAAATTAACTCGACTTAGAAATGAGATGGATTGACGTGAATTAGGACCGAGATAAAGATGTTTAGCATGCCGTGAAGAAGGACATAATTCTCGTAGTTGTCATCGTGGTGGATCGACTTCCTTGAGGAATGACCAAGAAGGGTCATCTAGTTAATTAAGACATAATTTAATAATCATTGTATTATATTAGATGACTATCAGTGTGTCTTAGTTAACTATTATTGTGTATCATTAATTATTAGTTTGTGTTAGCTCACTATCATTGTGTATTTCAAGATTACTAATGTGTGTTAGTTGACTATTATTGTGGATTTCAAGGATGACAGTTTTCTATTTGATTATTTATATTTAATCTTATTCTTACATGAGCTTTTAGTAGTGTCTTCTAATTTGTATTCAATAACTCATGTTTAATATGTATATTATTTTTATAGTATATCTTATCATTCGAAGACTTACCTTTTGTTCTTGTTGTTTGCCTCATTACAGTGTGAAATATGACATTCCACTTGAACCCAAGCTTAGAGGACCTTTTAGTATTGGAGTTCTAGGAGTTTCATGTTTCAAAACATATATGGCAAGGAAATGAGGACATTTGCATGTTAGACGTGCTCATAAATTCAGGCATATGGACTCAAATAAGTTGATGATTCCATATCTACAGTAGGATGGTTTCATGGGGGTTACCCACATGAGAGATGGCGTCCCGAGACATATACATTTTCTATGCCTACTGGAGAGTGTACCATCACATTGGAAGATATTGGTATCATCTCGGGACTTCCTATTGATGGCGATGCAGTTACTAGTCGTACCCACCATCGCGATTGGATGCAACTATGTGTTGACTTATTAGGTTCAGAGCCGAATACATCACACTTATTAGGTGCACGTGCTGATATGTCGTGACTTTGGAGTAGATTTCATAGATGACTTACAAAGGACAATGGCGATATTTACGTGCAGCAGTGTGCACAGGCATATATACTTAGGTTGATTGGGGGTTTGTTATTTCTTGATCATTCTAGTATATATGTACACATGATGTTCCTTCCCCTATTGGAAGACTTTACCATTGTTGGGACATACAACTGGGAATATGCGGTCTTAGCGTACTTGTATATGGAGCTTTGCAAAGCCACAAACTACAATATGCATGAGATTGAAGGTGCTTGATTATTGTTGCAGTATTGGGCATGGTACAGATTTCCTGGTCTTGTCCCTACACTAGTTGATAATACCGATCCTAACATTTTGACTGCCTATACTGCTGATCATGGTCACCTACGTTCATTGGAATTTCGGTAAGTTTCTCAATATATCATTTGTTTATATTAGTTTATTATATATACAACTATCATTGACAATATATGACTTTGACATTTAAATAGGTGGCATAAACATAATGTATTGAATGAAACCCGAATAGGGGTGTTTATGTATTATCGTTGATTCTTTGATCAATTGAAGAATGATGAGATCAGTATTTGCTTATATTGATTTAAATAAGATATTTTGTCTTGCTTTCTAATTCTTTGTACATATCATTTTGTAGATTAAATGGCAGTCCTATACAGATGAGATTGTGACGTCACTACTAACTTTTTGTGTCACTAGTAGAGACATAATACTGACAGTGGTTCCTCTCATTTTTTCTACATTGTTGAATGACACCAGTTAGACAGTGTGATGCGTTAGTTTGGTTTGGACCAACTGATACTAAGGAGATCGTACCAACCTAACGATTTGCACTCAATAACATTGGCGGGAAGACATGATGATGATTAGCGAAACACGCACCTCGTACACATAGCCATTTTGGAGATTCGAAGGGAAATATGTGTTATTAGAAGGCCATTGGAAGCTCCCCTCACTGTGCATTCTCAATACATGCGCTGATACAGAAGAGTTATCAGATGTTGAATTTCTCGTACTAGTACATCTATTGAGTTTATGGTAAACTATGTAGCAATATGTTCTACTTTTTACTGAATGTATTTTATATTGATGATGACATATGTTATATCTGTTTCTTAGGCTGACATTGCAGAGAATTTGTATGCTACAGCTACAAATCTTAATTCGAGATTTAGTATGACTAGCCTTCTACAATCATTGAAGGAGCATGATTGCATTACATTGGTGCAACTTTGTCCAGATCCTTCTACAGATGACATTCTAGGGCCACTCGAGCAGTCTGACGAACAAAGGATGCGTCGAAGAAGAAAGATAGGGTTAACGAGTACTCAGTCACGACTTCGACATTCAGAGGACTCTGATTTTTCAGGTGTACCTAGGACTCAGCCCCCATTCATTATTACTACTACTTACCCACCATCTTAACCACCACCCCCATCTTACCCACCATATCTAGGTTACCTACCACCTACAAGTTACCCACCAACTACAGGATATGCACTACCTACTTACACTTACCCACCATATCCTTTGACATTTACCTTTACACCATCATTTTTATACTCACCATATATAGGTTACCCATTAGATCCTCACCCATCACAGTCAAGACCTTCTTCTGATCCATTCACCACCACATTTTGACCATGATCCTTCTCATGGATATGGTCATTATACTTAGATTAATTTATCTATCTTTTTATTACATATACTTAATCTGGGATGACTATATGTATATATACAAATGTTTCTGTTATGCATCATATAAGTGCTTTGTTGATTTGGAAATCTAAGTATATATGGATATGTTTCATTAAACAAGATGAAGTACTTTTGAGAATATTTTTAGGGGAAATTATGCCAAATTTCCTATAGAATCAGAATGCTTGAACTGCTAAGATTAGTTGATTTTGATAGGTTTGCTAGGCTAGTATTCTAGCCCATGAACCGATCGTGACCCTGGTTTTGAGTGGTCACAAATTTATCGAATGTTATTGTGACATACTTATATTTATTTACACTTTTTTTTTATTTTAGTCGTAGGTTACAAGTAAATTATAAAACAATTTTATTTATCGTATGATTACAAATTTCTATGTCATAAAAAATAAAATTTCTAACAAAACAGTTGAATTCATCAAAACAATAAGAGAATAATTCTATTTGTATTTACATTTTTTTTAAAAAAATAATGGTGTACACCAGTAATGCCAACATGTCTTGCGATAATGGACCACACACCCTCTCCATTATAGCAAGGTGCTCTAAATTTGTATGAATATAAAACAAAGCTTCACCCTACAATAGACACCCACAACTTCAGGAAAAAGATGAAAAAATGTGCTTCAAACAAACGTTTTAGCCGTACACTGGTAACACTATCACGATTGGCGTTACTAAGAGGATAATGCCAACACATTTGGTGTTACTTTCTAGATAGCGCCAGAGATTCTGGCATGTCCACGCGGATAACGCCTAGCTTGTTGGCGTAATTGCATTGATAGTGTCATCATCTTTGACGCTATCTACGTGGAATGTGAAAAAAATAAAAAATTCTAGCATGACCAAAAGTATGGTAGTTTGGTATATAGTTTCAAAAGTATAGTAATTTGATAAATAGTTTTGCCACTAAAGACAGTTTGTCAAAAACCCTCTTGCTTTGTTGGTAAGTTAAGGGAAGCTAGTTGTATGCCTCGTGGCTATTGTTTGGCAATTTTTAAATTAAGATATTCATACATCAAGATAGGTCGTGCTTGTTGGCAAGTTAAGGGGAGTCCAAAAGTCGAGGAGCTCATTGAGAATGAGTTTAAGTGAGAAATTATAATAATGAATTTGATGTCATATTTTAATCTAAAATCTTAAGATAATGAATTTATATATATTTTTTACTTATATGATCCTCACTTCATCAACTCCTATCCAATGTGGAATCTCAAAATTCACATTTGAATTTTTAACATTCTCCACCTCAAGTATGAGTCCCAACATTAATATAGTCATCCTCAAGCAGAAGTTATTCCGAGTATTCGCGGGATTATCAACCAAGACTTAAGTCTTAGCCAATGCTTTACAACATGAGTTAGACACAAACTCGAGCAATAACCATCATCTCCAAATACTCAACTCAGTTGAATCATCTGCTTTGATACCAATTATTGAGTCATAGGAGAAGCCCAAAAGTTATGGAGTTCTCCATCAGTGAGCTTAAGCGAAAAATCACAATAGTGGGTCAAACACTACATTTTAACCCAAGAGTTTAACACAATAATTTTATGAGATTTTTCACTTATATGATCCTTACTTTACCCATTCCTCACTAATATGAGATTTGAACTCACACTTGAATTTCTAACGCAATTTTTTTAAACAAAAAATTGATGGTTACTTTTTGGAGTAAACAAATTCTTCTTTTAAGAGGATAAAAGAATTTCTCAAGGTCAAGACAACCTATGCAATAAAAAATTTAGAAAACAAACAATCAAATTGATGTAACACATAGCCATAGGAGCCAGAGTTAAAACAGCCGGGTCATTTTTGGGCCGGCGATCGGGTTTTTTGTCGCCCAACTCGTTATTTTACAAGTAACGGTAAACAAACAATCCAATTAGATCGGACTATTTTAAATTTCGAGCTAACATTTTTTAACTCAAATTTCGTCCATTTTGTCGATTATTCTAACCCATCACTATTTTGACGCCTAATAAGAGCCTTACTACACAGTTTGGGAATTTTTATTCCAATTTCAGCCCCAACATCACAAAATAATAATACATGAATAGGATCCATGAAAAAGGAACCCACACTTTTGTAACTACCTGGGCAAATCCGGGAACGTCTAATCCAGCCAGCTTTTTTCTAACCGTAGTTTACATTCATTATTTTTCTTCCTTTTTGTATAAAGTATTGGACCATAATTTTTGTTTGGGAAGTGCTCTTGAGTGTTTATATACTCGAGCTATATGCACTGTAACTATATTTTTTTTTTATAGCAAACTTTTATTTTAGTCCTGAAATTTTATCCACTGATTACTTTAGTTTCTAAATTTAAAAAAATTAACAATTTAATCCTAAAACCTTAAAATATCTATCATGTTAGTTCCTGTATTCTTTACCGTTAATTAAATTTAATAAACACACACGTGTGACATATAAAATATCAACTTAGACATTGATGTGATTTTTTACTTAGTCTAAAATAACATAATTTTGATTGCACATTAAGAAACAAAGTTTCCAACCTTAAAACGACGTCATTTGGGTCTAAAACTAACTTCTGCCTTATTTGAATTCCATTACCATCTTCTCCCTTATTCTCCTCTGTAAACCCTTAGAAAACACAACCCCGAATTTGTAACTCATTAGCAGCACATTACACCATCGCAACAATATTATATTTATTATTGCTAATTTTATTTCAATTTTCTAGTTTTTATTGTTTAAAAATGTTTTAGTTTGGTTGAGCACTTGTCATCAACATCACCAATTTGCAGAGACTTGTCATTGACCTCATCAATTTGCAATTTTGCAACTCACAAAGTCACCGTTGACAAATTGGGCCATCTGCACAAATCCTAAGAATTTGTGGGGATGTCAAATGGGACACATATTAAAGTAAATGCTACAGCTGGCCAAGTTGTCCAACAGTCTCCACCAAAGAAACATTTGCACAATTTGTTGTTGGGTCACGAGATTGTGAGAAGCAATGAGATTGGCACAAGCTCAATAATTGGGAGCAAGAACAAAGCTTCCAAGAAGACTATGCCAACCTCCAAGAATTGTTGATGTTGCTGTATTTTTTTCCCTTTTTTTGGATATGACAGATTTTGCATGTCATATTATTATACTTTATTTTGGTGTTGTAATTACCCTTGTTGGAATTTTGAATATGGTATTGTTTTTATTTTGGTCTTGTAAGAACCCTTCTTTTAGAAGCTTAAATGTTTTTTTTTTCGGTTGCCATTGTCAATACGACTTATCTTTGTCATTAGGATATTAGTGTCTGCACTGTTTGGTGCTTTTAGCTTAGAAAAAAAATGTACATATAACGGCAAAAAAATTGATATTGCAGTAAAATACTTGTACACAACAGTTTTCATGCATTCAAAATATAAAATTCTATTGATTTGATACATTCAAGTACATTGAAGTATCCCATAATACATATATTCAAAAAAGCTATTCTTATCTAATACAAGCAACTGAGCTCTTACACACAACTAGATGTGCAAAAAGGTATTATTGTCTGAATAGGACTTCAAATCTATTCATATCTAATACATGCAATTGAGCTTTGTTAGAATCTCTTTGTTGTTACTTTGTGGCCCTAATTGCTTTAGGACTTCAAAAGAAGAATTCAATGACCTAAATTTATTTGATTTGTTCCTGTCCCTGCTTCTTTTTCACCTTTGATAGGGCTCCTCCACCCCAACAATCTCATAGACCCTTGTCACCGACATAGAAACAAAGAAAGTAGCTGCAAACTTTTGATGGGACTCCACCACTACAACTTTGAACTTGTAACTCCATTGAGTGTCAAAAATTTCCTTGTAGATTTCCTTTAATCTTCACAAAAACGAAGAGTCAAATATGTGCTTGAGGATTTGACTACATAAAATTACTATAACATCTCATTTAAACCTGAAAAGAAATAAATATAAAGAAAGATGGACCACCAATATACCATTAACAAAGAGGCCAGCTTTTCTGAAAAGCAATGGGTGCAGTAAACGCACTACAAACCACCAATCTTCAATTTCTTCATGTGCATTGGGTGCTATAAATGCACAACTACAATGGGTGCTATAAATGCACTACTACAACTGGTGTTGTAAACGCACAACTACAAACCACCGATCTTCAATTTCTCCTTGTCCATTGGGTGCTATAAATGCACAACTACATTTTGCAAGATACTTTAATATAGATCTCTAGGCTCTTGCTCTTTAATCTATTAGGAAATGCATAGCAATCAAAGTTTCATCTTTCATTGAGCAATTTTGTAACTTAATCAAGATTGTACTTGTCATCTACTTGAGTCATGAGAAACAGTTGAGTGAATAGTAAATTTACCAAACACCAATTTTAGATACGGACCATGAGCTATTCATCTTTTGATGTCCACAACAAAGTTTTGCAGAGTAATTAAAAATCATAAAAAAATTACTTTTGAAGCCAAGAAACAACCGTGAGTTAATTGAATAAATAAAAGAACTTGGAGTTAAATTCATAGTACATGACTTAAGAAAGAAATAATAAGAATAAAGAGGATTTCATACCAAGAAATTCTTAGGATTTGTGCATATGAGCAAATTTGTCAACGGTGACTTTGTGAGTTGCAAAATTGCAAATTGATGAGGTCAATGACAAGTCTTTGCAAATTGGTGAGGTTGATGACAACAACTCAACCAAACTAAAACATTTTAAAAAATAAAAAACCAGAAAATTGAGATAAAATCAACAATAATAGATATAATAATATCCTTTTGTCTGATATTTTGAAATTACCTTACTTGAACCCCCACAAGTCAGAGGTTCTTGGTTTGCTGCGATGGTGTAATTTGCTGCTAATGAGTTACGAATTTGAGGTTGTGTTTTTTAGGATTTTGCAGAGAGGAATAAAAGAGAAGATAGTAATGAAATTCAAATAAGAGAGATGATGGTTTTGGGCTTAAACAACGTCGTTTTAAAGTTAGAAAATTTGTTTTTTCACGTAATAGCAAAAAATGCAGAGACTAACATAACATATGTTTTAAATTATTATTTTTTAAATTTATGAATTAAAATGATCAGTGTATAAAATTTTAAGAAATAAAGTGAATATTTATTTTTTTTTAATTTGTTATCTTAAACATACACATATCTCTATTCCCCAACATCTCCAAAAACATACACATATCTCGAAATTGTTCGGAGAATCAAACGTGATAGTGTGGATTGGACGTGTGCTCTAAGTGTATTGCAATTTGCATGGACCACAAAAGCATCCAACTCATTCAATGTGATGTCATTGCATTCAGCCAAACGCTTCTCTCATGCTTTTATTATTATGACTAAATATAGGGAAGTGTAGTAGCTATCAAATAATATCTGGGAAGTGTATTAGCTATCAAATAATATCTTTATTTGTCTTTGAAGGATTATTATTATGACTAAATATTCAGGTCCCTAAAAATATAAGAGATTTAAGTTTATTCTTTAAAAAAATTAGATGTTAATTTGGTCTTTTAATGTTTAAAATCAATACCAATTTGGTTCGTTAATATATTTTAGGAAATTAATTTAATCCTTAAATTTATGCTTATGTTGCACTATAAAAAATTAAATTGACCCGAAAACTAACTTGATGTTCTATCTTGTATATTTTTTAATTGACCAATTTAAACATTTATTCTATTATAACATTCCCTCACGAGCTACACGTTCACCATTATTTTATTTGAAGGATATTTTCGTGTTCCCGAATCTTTTTTTTTAATGAACAAAAGGGATTAAACCCCAAACAAAACAAAGCTAAAAGCTTTTGGGTAACGAAATATAAGAAGCATCTGCCCTTAAGGCATTAACAATGAAACTAGAAGAGAAATCAAAAACTCTGACATGAACTTCCAAAGAAAGGCCAAATTTAGCAAGAGCATCCGCAACTTGATTTACTTCCCTGAAAATATGTTGCCAAGAGATAAAACCAGAACCATTGGTGACATTGTGAATGACTGAGACTAGAGAATAACAATAATGGGCTCTACTACAACCATTAGTAATAAGACCCAAGGCTACTCTAGAGTCCGACAACACACGAATCCTTCTAAATCCCCGACTCCAAGCAAAAGTAAGACCATGGAAAATTGTCCATAATTCTGCTTTAAGCACCAAACAAGAGCCAAGATTCATAGAAAAAGCAAGCAAGAAATTCCCCTCATGATCTCTAGCCACACCTCCACAAGCTCCTTTAGCTCCAGTTTCAACCACAGAACCATCAACATTTAACGCTAGCTCATCAGGAAGGGGAGGGATCTACCTAATATCACTATCTGTTGAAATAGGCATGTTACGTTGCATGTGGGTATCATGCTGGAAGGCCGCAGTTATTGTCTCCACCGCATGCCTAGCTTTAGTCAACAACTGAGTGGTAGTCCAACCATTATTATTAAAAATTTTGTCATTCCTGCACCACCAGATTTTATCCACCATCACTCGAAAAATCAAATTCCACTGAAAACCATGCAAGATATCTTCATTTACCATATTTTTATACAACCACTCCTCCCAAGCTTGAAACGTAAAAAATGGTAAGGAGTCAACGGGTAAAAGTTGCAACCAAGCACATCTAACCATATCACAATCTCTAAACACATGAAAATGATCCTCAACCATACTACCACACATGTCACATGAACTTGTGGAGGACATGTTACATCTATGTCTCCTCTCATTAGTAAGCAAAACCTTATGAACTACCTTCCAAAGAAACATTTTAATTCTCTCTGGGTCCTTCCACCTCCACACAACAGTGAACAAATTCTTGTGAGGATGGACTTCAAAATGTTGCATGGAGGCATAAGCAGACCCAACAGAAAATATACCATCAGAAGTTGGCTTCCAAGCAATACAGTTCGCAACATTTCCACTCTAGGGAGCAACCATCGCATAAATTCTATTCACAATATTTGATGGCAAAAGATTAGCCACCACCGCCAGATTCCACTTCCCTTGATCATTGACATAAAAACTTACATTATTGGAGAGATCATTCACAGTAACAAAACTCATAGCATGATTAATAAGCAGACCAAAATTTGGCACCCAACAATCCTAACAAAAATTAGTTAACAGACCATTACAAAGACTCCAAATTAAATTACCTGTAAATAGCACCCAAGCAGTACACAAACCACGCCAAAAATTATTCCCACTTCTCCTTATGTCCACCTTAGGAATATAATCAAAACCACAATTATATTTTTTCCTAATAACTGCTGACCAAAGGGTATCCTGTTGAGTGCAAAAACGCCAATTTACCCACATCATAAAGGACAAGTTAACATCTCTAGTTTTCCTCAAACCCAAACCTCCATATTTTTTTGGATAACAAACTATATCCCAAGATATCAAGTGAGGCTTTCTACCTTGAACAGAGTCACCCCAGATAAATCCTATACACCTCTTATCAATTTCATTACAAATGGATTTAGGAAAAACCACAATTTGCATCATAGGAAGGAAGAGCTTGAATAATTGACTTAGCTAAAGTAATTCATCCTGCAAAAGATAAGTGCTTCGCCTTCCAAGAACTGAGTCTACTATTAACCTTATCCATCAGAAATTGGAAAGTATCTTTGGTTACCCTTTTATGGAGAATAGGAACACCAAGATATTTCCTCAAATTTTCAGTCCACTGAATACCCATGGTATTACTCAGGTGTTGTTTAGTATGCCACCCCACATTATTTGAGAAATAAATTCTAGATTTAGCATTGCTAATTTTTTGACGAGAACTAGCACAAAATAAATCCATAACAGATTGGATAATAAAAACCTGATCTATATTAGCCTCAGCAAAAAGAAGAAGATCATCTGCAAAAGCTAAGTGAGAAATTTGTGGACCTCCTCTTGACAAGGTAATAGGCTTCCAAAACTTCCTGTCAACCGAGAGAAACACTAACTGAAAAAGACGCTCCATGCACAACACAAATAAATAAGGAGATAAGGGGTCACCTTGTCTAATTCTTCTGGTGGGAGAAAATTCATCCAAAGCCTCCCCATTCCACATAGTAGTGGAAGAAATACACTGCCAAATAAAATCAATCAATTTTTCTGGGAGCCTAATATCTTGCAAAGTATCTTTAATAAAGCTCCACTTCAGACGATGATATGCTTTCTCTAGATCAACTTTGATAGACATCCAACCTTTTGAACCAGTCTTCTTTCTCATAGAATGAAATACTTCCTGAGCAACAATAATATTGTCCCCACTTTGTCTATGAGGAACAAAACTACTCTGACATGGCCCAATCAAATTACTCATAATGCTCCTAAGCCTTTGGGCAATAATCTTGGTAATAACTTTATAAGAAACATTACACAAGCTTATTGGCCTAAAGTCTTTCATACAATTCACCACCTCTTTTTTCAGAATCAAAGAAATAAGGGTACCATTTATTTCTTTAATCTTCCCTAGCTCATAAAAAATGGACTTAACCAACTCACAAAAATCCCCTCCAGTAATATGCCACTGATTCTGGAAAAAGATTGCCTTGAGACCATCTGGATATGGAGCTTTAAAGCTCCCCATTCTTCTTAGAGTTTGAAAAATCTCTTTAGTAGAGACTCCTTTTTCCAAGTTCTGGTAGTCCACGCCATCAATAATGGGGAAAGAACCTGTCAAACCATAAGGAATATAGATGCCATTATCACAATAAATATTCTTATAATAATCAACAACAAGTTCCTCCAGCTGGTCAATCTCATCAATCCAAATACCATCATCATTCTTAAACATATCATATCTATTCCTTCTCCTTCGAATAGTAGTGATTCCATGAAAACAGCTAGTATTCCGATCCCCATGTTGAAGCCATCTAGCTCTAGATTTTTGATACCACAAAATTTCTTCTTGAGCAAGAACCACTTCATACTCTCTCCAAGTGAATAATATCTCATCCTCAAGCGCCTGACCATTTTGAACACCATGTTTCCTATCTAGCCACTTGAGTTTATGTAAAAGATTATCCTTCCTTTTTTTTAATACACCCAAAAACATCCTTATTCCATTTTTTAAGATCCTGTTGAAGCAAGAGCACCTTCTCGTTCCAAGTAGCTTGCTGCACTCCCCATTTATTCCTTATGAAATCCAAAAATTGATCATGAGTAATCCAAGCCGCCTCGAATCTAAAAGGACGACGACCTCTGTTAACATTTCTATCCACTTGAAAGCGAACCAGCAACGACCTATGGTCCGATTTAAGAGGAAGAAGATGTTGAATATAAGCCTCTTGGAATTGTACACGCCAATCTAGGTTGATAAGACATCTATCTATTCTAACCTCCTGATTACCTTTCTTCCAAGTAAAAGGCTCACCCTGGAAGCCAACATCAATTAAATCACAGTCCTGCAACACATTCCTGAAAGTATCCATGTCTCTGTGAGGATGGGAATTAACTCCCCCTCTGCGCTCATGAGGAGAAAGAGTGCAATTAAAATCCCCTAACACCGCCCAAGCACCAGAAACTGAAAAGGAAAGGGAGATCAAATCATCCCAGAGTTGTTGTCTTCTAGAGAAGTGAGGAGCATCATACACCGCAGTTAACATCCAAGGAACCTCTTTTTTCCACTGCACTTTCATATGGACAAACTGGTTTGAGTTACCCACTATATCAACAGTCCACCAATCTTTGTCCCAAAGGCACCAAATACCTGCAGCATGGCCATAAGCATCCTGCACAAAACTACCATTGAACCCAAATCTTTTAATAATACCAGCAGCTCTACTACCACCCGTATACGTTTCCATTAGGATAATGAACTTTGTACTATACTACCTTTTTAAATCTCTAACAAGAGATGAAAACCCTTACTCGCAGTACCCCCTACAATTCCAACTCAGAATATTCATTGGGAAATTGTTTGAGCGTTTGGCAACTCACTACCATCTTCATCAATTTGGGCTCACCCCACCGTATTAAGTAAAGCAGACTGAATTGACTCAGTCGGTTCCCCCATCGTCAAATTCTGCTCCTGCACGCTAGAAGTTTTTATTTTATGAACTAAAGCTGCAACCTTTGTATCTATATGAACATTCACAATAGGAAGAGATTGAGACCAAGCTGCACAAGCTTGAAAAATATTCTGTTGGTGAAGTTGCATTTCTTTCATACGCCTCAACAACCCTGCATCAGTAACATTTTTTGCCTTCACAACCTGCTCATTGACTTCAGAAACTATCGCTTTATCCAACTTTTCATTTTGCTTAGTCGAAGATGACACATTCTTTTTTAAATTTATCCTTGCAGCACCTTTAACATCTTTAAACCGCATGGCTTGTGAATTTTTTCCACCACTCATATTACGAACACGAGGTAAAGGCTGACTATTGGACCCGTCAAACCCCTTCCCAGGTTGAGTCGGTGAAGTAACAACACTCTTTCCTTTATTTTTTCCGTGTGGGACCAGCTCCTCTGCATGAACCGACACCTCTTCATTATTTGCATTGCTATTATTCTTATCAATAACTTTTTCATTAAGTCCTCTAATCAAATCAGATTTAACCACCTCGTTCCCCTCCTTGATTTTCTCAACGTCAACTAACACAGAAAAACTTGATCATTCATTTCCTTTAATTCCCTCCTTGATTTTAGGAGTCGATTTGGAACCAGTATATTTTCCACATGCATTCCGTCTAACCGGCTTTCTCGCAATCATCCACGACCCAAACTGATTTGCCTCATCAAATTCATGCGTAACATTAGAACTGCTGGCTTTCTCATTGCTTACGTCAGCCCTACTTGCACTCTGACCAGAACTGGACACAGCCCCCTGAGAATCCTTCTGAAATTTATCATCTTCCTGGACCAAGACCTCCCCTTCAACAAACTCTCAACACTAATCTTTCTTATGGCCAAACCTACCACAACGAAAGCAAATAACATGTAATCCTTCATATTCAAGAACCAATCAACAACCTCTAATAGTAATAAAAGGTGCCAAAGGTTTATCTAAATCCAAGTCTACATAGATACGAGCAAACTTCCCTCTAGAATGAATAGAAGTTAATCTATCAATTTTAATAAAATTCCCCAGTCGTGATCCAATTCTCCTAAGAAAAATATCATTGTAAAGTTCAATGGGCAGTCGTTGGATCCGAACCCAAACCGCAACTCTACGCACTCTCTCAGCACTCATAAAAAAGAAAGGCTGCCAACGCTGAACAATAAGATATGATCCGCCACCTTCCACCGACCCTCAAATAGAGCATGTTTGTAATCCTCCTCATTCTTAAAAACAACTTGATAATACCCATCATGCATGTCAATAATTTGAATGTTTCTATTTTTGGTCCATGTACGTTGCAGTTTATTCTCAAGCATTTGAAAACTTACCCTCTTGCCAAGCACATTAAGGGCTCGTTTGGTGGTCAGGATAAGAGAGACAGGATAGGATAAACTATCATATCCTATTTGAAACTATTGTTTGGTGAGCCAGCAGGATATGATAAATTAATCTTGTCACTTATCCTATCCTATTATTTAGTTCAAATTTTATCTTGAGGGAGAAATTTGGGTTAGAATCAACAAGGATAGGATAAGGTGATTTAAAGTATGATATAAAAAAATATTTTAAATATAAAATAATTAAAGTATAATAAAATATAACATGGTTATCAAAAAAATATATAATAAATATAAAATTTTTAAAATAATAAAATACTAATAAAAAAAAATATTTTTATTTTGTCTCAAGGCTAATTTTGTTATTTATATTATTTTTAAAACTAAAAAATATAAAATTATTCTAATAATTTAACTATATGTAAAGTAAAAACTAAAAATGAATATTTAAAATTATAAAAAATTAATTTAAGTTAAACAATATTTTCAAAATTTTAAAAATTATATGTAATTTTAACATAAGGATAAATTTGTCTTTTTATATAATTTAAAAAAATTAAAATTATAAAAAAATAAAATCAAATAAAATCAAATAAAATATGAAAACATTCCGAATAAAAAAGAAAAATTTTAAAATCATACTAAAATTATAATGTTATCCTTGTTGGTTATCTGATGGACACCAAACGTCAGATAAGATAACAGTTTATCCTGCTAATATCCTATCCTATCCTACTCTTATCCTGCTCTCTTATCCTATCTGCTCTTATCCTATCCTGACCACCAAACGAGGCCTAACCACCAAAGTATTTTTTCATGGATTAGACCATAGAGCAAGCTCTTCATCAAACAAAGGGATGTCTAATCCTTGATCTCCAGTAACCGGAACCTTCACTCCTTGATTAACCATCTCCTCCTTGTTGGAAAAAATAATAAATAAATTATTATATGTGACTCATGTGAAATAATGTTTTGGGCCTATATATAAATTAATGAAAAATAAAGGGACTTATTGGTTAATGTGAGAAGTTGAAAAACTTCTATTAACTGCTGGTAACTTGATGGGAGTTATCACTTTATGAATATTGGTTCTGTCTCTCCCATAAGGTCTCTCTGCCATTTTTGCCATCAAGAACAGGGTGTGAGAAAGTACGTACGGGAAGAGATAGATTGGGATTAGGAGGATTGTTTCTACGCTACAAGATCATTTCATGGATCAAGGTAAGTTCCTCTTCTATGTGAGAATCATAGAATCTAAGATCTTTACAGTATTGGTAGTTTTCTTGAATGTGAACCCTAGGAAAACTACAACTTACATGTGGTATCAGAGCAAGGTTGTGAATTTTATGATTCTCCATGTATGATTATTTCCCAATTTACCCTAATTTTCTAAAATTGGGAATTTCTAAATTATGATTGTGTTTTCCGCTGCATATTGTAAATTGATATTTATCTGAAATTGTGATAAAGAATTGTTATTGTTGATTAAGAATTGTAATGCATAATGTAATACACTGTTGGATGGATCAAGAATTCGGAATCGGAATTCCTGTACGTGATGAAATTCGGAATCGAGATTCCTGTATGTGATGAAATTCGGAATCGGGAATTCCCTGTCACTTTGGTTTACAATTTTATATATTGAATTGTAATGCATGTCTTTTCCTGTACGTGATTACAATCACTTTGGTTTACAATTTTATATATTGAATTGTAATGCATGTCTTTTCCTGTACGTGATTACAATATTTTTTTTTCTTTTCTTTTGTCAATTAATTGGCATAATTTGATAAAGTGAAAGGATAGAATAAAAAAAAAATGGATCATGCGGCTGTACAGGAGAAAATACATAATTTTGGATATGTACTATTTACCATCAAGTGTTGATATTTTGGAGTTAAATGTATGATAGATTTGTTAATCACCAAAGTGGTCAAATCTGTAAGTTTATTTAATTCCAAATTAATGATAATTTATTTCAATTACTCATAGAATGGATGCTATAAATAAAATGATGATTATTAGTTTATGGGTAAATTGAAGTTCATTGTTATAAGACATTTATGGATCACCCAAAGGTTGATTAGTTGTCTTTATAATTAATGGACATAATTGTTGGTAATGTGAATGTACTATTAGTTTTATTTATATATCCAAAGATATTAAATATTTCTAGTTAGTGCATGTTTCATTGCCTGATAATGTTGATTGTATTAGCATCATTATGTTTGCTGTATATTGATGTATCACCCAAAGGAGAACATTGATATGCACTAAATGTTTATTGTCTGAATTTATGTTGAATGTTAGATTATAACTCAAAGCATTAATGTTAGGCATGTGTTCATTGCAGTTTCTGTCCCTTTTTCCTTGCACTCGCTTGCTTCGTCTGTTCCAATCTTTAATGGGTTGAATTTCTCTGATTGGAGTGAACAAGTCCAATTTCACCTTGGTGTAATGGATCTTGATTTGGCTCTTCAAGTTGAGAAGCCTGCTGCTATTACTGCTGCTAGTAGCAATGAAGAGAAAACCCATTATAAGACTTGGGAAAAGTCAAACAGACTTAGCTTGATGTTTATGCGAATGAGCATAGCAAGTAACATCAAGTCAGCTCTTCCCAAAACTGAAAGTGCAAAGGAATTTATGAAATTTGTGGAAGAGCGCTCCCAAACTGCTGACAAGTCTCTTGCTGGGACATTAATGAGTACTTTAACCACCATGAAGTTTGATGGTTCTCGTACAATGCATGAGCATGTCATAGAAATGACAAATATTGCAGCAAGACTTAAGTCATTGGGAATGGAAGTGGATGAGAATTTCCTTGTGCAGTTCATTCTGAACTCATTACCGTCTGAGTATGGCCCGTTCCAAATGAACTATAACACCATGAAAGACAAATGGAATGTGCATGAATTGCACAGTATGTTGGTTCAAGAGGAAACGAGACTTAAGAATCAAGGAAGTCACTCTGTCCATTATGTGAACTATCAAGGAGCTGGTAAGAAGGCTGATAAGAAACATGGAAAGGGGAAAGGACTACTAAAGATAAATGAGTCCTCCGTTAAGATCCAGAAGAAAGCAAACAATGACAAATGTCATTTCTGTGGGAAATCTGGACACTTCCAGAAGGATTGCCCGAACCGAAAAGCTTGGTTCGAAAAGAAATGTAAGCTTAATGCTTATGTATGTTTCGAATCAAATTTAACTGAAGTTCTACATAATACTTGGTGGATTGATTCTAGATGTACAACTCATGTTTCTAATACGATGCAGGGATTCCTTTCAATCCAAACCATAAGCCCAAATAAGAAGTTTGTCTTCATGGGGAATAGAGTGAAAGTTCCAGTGGAAGCTTTCGGGACTTATCATTTGATCCTAGACACTGGACATCATTTGGATTTGTTAGAAACTTTGTATGTACCTAATATTTCTAGGAATTTAGTTTTTTTATCTAAACTTGATGTTGCTGGATACTCTTTTAGATTTGGTAATGGATGTTTCAATTTGTATAAGCATACCTTTATGATTGGATCTGGTATACTTTGTGATGGTTTATATAAATTGAATCTTGATAATTTATATGCTGAAACACTTATGACCTTGCATCATAATGTTGGCACTAAACGTGGTTTAGTGAATGAACGTTCTGCTTATTTGTGGCATAAGCGTTTGGGTCATATTTCCAAGGAAAGAATGGAAAGACTAGTAAAGAATGAAATTCTTCCAGAATTGGATTTCACTGACCTTAATATTTGTGTGGATTGTATTAAAGGAAAACAAACAAAACACACAAAGAAAGGTGCCACAAAAAGTACTCAGCTTCTTGAAATAGTACACACCGATATATGTGGACCTTTTGATGTCAGTTCTTTCGGTAAAGAAAAATATTTTATTACCTTTATTGATGATTATTCACGTTATGGATATGTCTATTTACTGCATGAGAAGTCTCAAGCAGTGGATGCCTTAGAAATTTACATAAATGAAGTTGAAAGGCAATTAGACAGAAAGGTGAAAATCGTTAGGTCCGATAGAGGTGGTGAGTATTACGGAAGGTATGATGAAAATGGACAACACCCTGGTCCATTTGCTAAGTTCCTAGAAAAGCGTGGCATATGTGCTCAATACACGATGCCAGGTACACCACAACAAAATGGTGTATCAGAAAGGCGTAACCGAACCTTAATGGATATGGTTAGGAGTATGTTAAGTAATGCATCTTTACCCTTATCACTGTGGATGTATGCCTTAAAAACTGCCATGTATTTGTTAAACAGGGTTCCTAGTAAGGCAGTTTCAAAGACACCATTTGAACTGTGGACCGGAAGGAAACCTAGTTTAAGGCACCTGCATGTTTGGGGTTGCCAGCAGAAATCGATTTATAATCCACAAGAAAAGAAACTGGATGCAAGAACAATCAGTGGATTTTTTATTGGTTATCCAGAAAAATCTAAAGGGTATAGATTTTACTGTCCTACCCATAGTACAAGAATTGTTGAAACTGGAAATGCTAGGTTCATTGAAAATGGTGAAACCAGTGGGAGTGAAGCTTCACGGAATGTGGAGATTAATGAAGTTAGAATACAAGTTCCTTTGACTTGTGTTCCTACTACTCAAGTTGTTGTTCCTCAAGTTATTGAACCGTATAATAATCAAGAAGAACAACAAATTAATGTTCCCGAGGTTAATAATGAACCTATAGTAGAACAATCACAAGAAATAGCATTAAGAAGATCCCAAAGAGAAAGAAGATCTGCTATTTCGAATGATTATGTGGTATATCTACAAGAGTCAGAAAATGACTTAGGAATTGATAATGATCCAGTTTCATTTTCAGAAGCCATTATTGGTGACAATTCTGATAAATGGTTAGATGCTATGAAAGATGAGCTTAAATCCATGGAACAGAATGGTGTTTGGGACCTTGTGGAATTGCCTAAAGGTTGCAAGAGAGTTGGGTGTAAATGGGTCTTTAAGACTAAACGTGACTCAAATGGCAACCTTGAACGTTACAAGGCCAGACTTGTTGCTAAAGGTTTTACTCAGAAAGATGGCATTGACTACAAGGAAACATTTTCACCAGTTTCCAAGAAAGATTCTTTCAGAATTATCATGGCCTTGGTAGCTCATTATGATTTAGAGCTACATCAAATGGATGTGAAAACTGTCTTTCTAAATGGGAATTTAGAGGAAGATGTTTATATGGATCAACCAATGGGGTTCATAGGAAAAGGAAAGGAACACATGGTGTGTAAACTTAAGAGATCAATATATGGACTTAAACAAGCTTTCCGACAATGGTATCTCAAGTTCAATGATACTATTATGTCTTTTGGATTTAAGGAAAACACTGTTGATCGATGTATATATCTGAAGGTCAGTGGGAGTAAGTTTATATTTCTGATTCTGTATGTTGATGATATCTTGCTTGCAACTAATGATCTTAATCTATTATGTGAGACTAAGAATTTTCTCTCTAACAACTTTGAAATGAAAGATATGGGAGAGGCAAACTATGTGATCGGAATAGAAATATTCTGGGATAGATCACTTGGATTGTTGGGTTTGTCTCAGAAATCATATATTAATAAAGTTTTAGAGAGATTTAGAATGGACAAATGCTCAAAGATCTCCGTTCCAATTCAGAAAGGAGACAAATTTAGTCTCATGCAATGTCCAAAGAATGATTTGGAACGGAAACAGATGGAAGCAATTCCGTATGCATCTGTTGTTGGGAGTTTGATGTATGCTCAAACATGTACGAGGCCAGATATTAGCTTTGCAGTTGGAATGTTGGGTAGATATCAAAGTAATCCAGGATTAGATCACTGGAAAGCTGCAAAGAAAGTTTTAAGATACTTGCAAGGAACGAAGGATCACATGCTTACTTATAGGAGATCTGACCACCTTGAGGTGATTGGATATTCAGATTCAGACTTTGCTGGTTGTGTGGATACAAGAAAGTCCACATTTGGCTATGTATATCTTTTAGCCGGAGGAGCGATTTCATGGAAAAGTGCGAAGCAGGCAGTCATTGCTGCATCCACCATGGAGGCTGAGTTTGTGGCATGCTTTGAGGCCACAGTTCAGGCTAATTGGCTGCGGAACTTTATTTCAGGACTTGGAATAGTCGACAGCATTGCCAGGCCGCTGAAAATTTATTGTGATAATTATGCAGCTGTCTTCTTCTCTAAAAACGACAGATATTCCAAAGGTGCTAAACATATGGAATTGAAGTACTTTGCTGTTAAAGAAGAAGTTCAGAAACATAGAGTGTCAATTGAACATATTAGCACCGAACTTATGATCGCTGACCCTTTACCAAAAGGGTTATCGCCCAAAATATTTGCTGGCCATGTTGAGAATATGAGCATTATGTCTGCTAGCGAATGTTGAATTGTAATGTTTTATGTTTGACACTCTGAGCTTGTTAATGTATAAGTTTCTGAATTTTCTGTTTTCTACTTATGTATATGCATGCAATTGATGCTGTTGAAAACAGATTATGTTATTGATAATGACATTATGTTTGAACCTATTAAGGACTTCTCATTTTAAGATCATATTGAGGAGAAAGGTTAATATAGTAGTACATGGAAGGAAGTGTGTTGATTAAATAATGTGCGACCGCCATGACTCTTATTAGCTTGTATTCTTGATTATGATTAATGATGGAACCAATGTATGTAAAGTCCGTTGATGCGCATCATGATTGATGTATTATTAAGTCACATGAGTCAAGTGGGAGAATGTTGGAAAAAATAATAAATAAATTATTATATGTGACTCATGTGAAATAATGTTTTGGGCCTATATATAAATTAATGAAAAATAAAGGGACTTATTGGTTAATGTGAGAAGTTGAAAAACTTCTATTAACTGCTGGTAACTTGATGGGAGTTATCACTTGATAAATATTGGTTCTGTCTCTCCCATAAGGTCTCTCTGCCATTTTTGCCATCAAGAACAGGGTGTGAGAAAGTACGTACGGGAAGAGATAGATTGGGATTAGGAGGATTGTTTCTACGCTACAAGATCATTTCATGGATCAAGGTAAGTTCCTCTTCTATGTGAGAATCATAGAATCTAAGATCTTTACAGTATTGGTAGTTTTCTTGAATGTGAACCCTAGGAAAACTACAACTTACACTCCTCCCTTCCTGTCTTACCATTATCTTCAACCTCCATAGACACCTAAGGAACGTTAACCAAATCACCAGCAACCATCGTATCCATACCCACCAAACCTCCAAAAGGACAAAGCAGTTTTTCTTTATATGAAAAGGTCTCCGTCAAACCCTCTTTGACTTTCTTTGTACTCCTACTTAGAAGATCTTCCTCTTGACTGGAAGAAGACCTTTGCATTTCAGACAAACCAAGAACCCTAGTAGAGCTCTCTTTTGCTATCTCTTTTACCAACCCTTTAACTAAACCTCATTGAGTAATGAATCTTTCTTATTGTAAGGTAATATGTTGTACCCAGAGTAACAGCTCACGTCTCACAGAAGATAATGTGAGATTTTTTTTATTTTTATTTTTTGTGATGGATAATAAAAAAATTGACAACTACATTTATGTGAGTCAACACAATAACACCTTTTATATCTTCATATTATGAATTAAAACCATAGTTTCTACTTAAAAAAATAATTGCACTAAAGTATATAATTCATATAATAATAATGATTCAAATAATTCATCTATAAAAATATTATTGAATTTAATTGTTTGATATTCAAATATTAGGAAAATAATTCTGATGAGAAGATTGCATAATCTTCATGTTCTCACGGTCAAACAAGAATTAATAACATAAACAGTTTAAATAAGTCAAATATGTAAAATTATCTTGTGATCTTAAAAAAAATTATTTGATTAGTTACTTTAATTTCCACCGCTGTAAAATAATATATAACCCTATAAATAATATTTTGCACTAGCCTAAAAGTACATTTTGGGACACTGATTTTAAACCGAATTGATATAATATTTTTTTAAATTATATTTTGGACTCTTAAATCAAAGTTAACTCTAACAAAAGCTTTATTTAATTGTAACGCAGATTATTAAATTTCTTTTCAAAATGGACATCAATTGTCTTTTTTTGTCTCTCATCCAATGTTTTTATATTTGAGTGTGACATTAGTCTTTACTCGAATATCTAATAGTTATGGCTATACGTGATTTTAGTGAGATTCAAATCGTATACTTTCACTCACATAAAACTAAGTTAGGTAGTGAAATGAACCACATGGTGTAGGGATATCCAGTGGATTGGATCAACTCGTGAATTTACGGGTTTTGACTCAATCTAATTCATAAAATGCGAGTTAATTTGGATTCGTGAGTTGAGTTAGGTAGAGAAATGTTTCAACTCACAATGTGTGGGTTGAGTAGCGAGTTAGAATATGTTTAAATCGCACAAACCCGACTCATCTACTTTTTTTTAGTAAAAAGTCATTTAGATGATAAAAAGTATATGAAAAAAATAGAGACTAAAGTCAATGATTATGTTAATACATATGACATGCGTGATGACACCGATTTCAATTGGTTAAACTAATTTGTTATTTAAGTTATGATTAGCTTTGTTTAGTTTATTTCAGACTTAGTAAGAACATTAGTTATTAATTTGTTATGCACTTATTGATTTATAGTATTTAGTTTATTTGAGATTGAGATCTATTATGTTTGAGTAATGTTGGTTGAAATTTATGATGTTAATTTATTAGATTGAGACCTATTATGTTTGAGATTGAGACTTATTGTGTTAATTTGTTAAATTTTGTATTTTGACTTTTTTTCTCAAGAATTATTTAAAAAAAAAAACATGTCAAACCTATGAATTCGACTCAACCTAACTCACTACTCTAATAAACGGATCAAGTTCAAAAATATTGTTGAGCCTACTCAGCCCATCGAGCAAACACCCCTAACATGATGGATGTTGTTTGTTTGGTATGTTATTTTCTCCCCCTCTTGAAGATTTTTATTAAATAACAGGAGAGGGATTTTTATTAAATAACAGGAGAGGTTCTTTAAAAAAAAAAAGACACAATCAAGTTTTGAATATAACTAGTGAAATATATAACTCATTACGGAAGGTCTTTATAAAAAAAAAACATGTGTCTATCTTTTTTTTTAACAAAATAATTTTATAATATGAGACGATCTAAATTATTATCTTAATATTTTTTTACTTTTAATAATCGGGTTCTTTTTTATATATAATGGAGTAATGAGAATTAAATCTGTGACTTTATACAAATTATCTAAATCCTTCATCATTAACCCAATTTTAGTGACTTTTTTAATAATCATGTTTAATTTATTATTGTAAACAAACTTATTTAATTTTCATAAGATATGGAGTTGATTTTTTTTTTTAGAATAACCTCACTCGATAAATGATATATTAATCTTGTAGGATACAATTATGTGTTTAAATAATAACTTTTCTCAATAATATTATTTTTATACACATAAATAATTAAATTTAAGATTATATATTTAAAAAATATAAACTTCTTCCACTTGAATCAATACACTGACATTTGACATGGACCCTTTGAACCACGGACCTCTTAAAATCCCTTGCTACGAGTTTTAAAATTTTATAATAGGGTCCTTTTATTTATATTTTAGTCCTTAATCTATTGTCATTTTCATTTTAGTCCTTCATCTTCTTCCTCCCACCACCAAACCAAGACCTTCATTATCCCCACCACCAGTCGAAGCCACCACAACAAACTCGCGGCGATATCTCATCATCTCCCTTGTCTTTCAAAACCCAAAACCTCACTTGTGTGTCTCTGTGGATCACTGAGATTTAGAGAAAAACAAAAGAAAATGTTGTGATCCTTTCTGAGAGCCACAACCCAACTATGGCACCTTAACTCCATTGCAATCTCGTCTCTCACTTACTCTTCTAAGGCCCTTTTCAATCTTGTCTCTCAGTTACTCCACTGCAATCCCAAGAAACCCGCCTCCCTCGCCCCTCCTCCTCCTCCGTCGTCAACTCCTTCTTCGATGAGCAGGACTGCATGCGTCGCCTCGCCGTGACGAATAGATCTCCGAGTTCAAGGAGGCCTTCAACCTCTTCGACAAGGATGGCGAGGTGGCTGTGACGCGGATCTGATTCTTAGATCCCTTTTCTCAAATCTGTTCTCAGATCCCTTTTCTTCCCTCTACCTGTTTCTTTGATCTGATTTCATATGAACGAATCAGAAGTGGACAGACGGAGGTGGCTGTGAACAACGAGATGGCTGTGAACGTGGCTATGGCGAGATCGATTGGACAAAGCAGAAATGGTTGGTGGAGTTCGGTGGTTTGGGTTGTGATGAGCAGAGGTGCGAGTCGTGCGACGAGGTCAGTGATGGTGGTGTGTGTGGTTTTGGTTGGGTTCGCCTGTGGTGGATGATGGGTGCTAGGCGATGGCTTGCAATCTAATGAGGCAAGGAAGAGAGAGAAAATAATGTGATTTTAAATTTTTGAGGGACTTTCACATAATTTATTTAAGTTATAAAATTACTTGTTGTATAAATTATAGGTGTTAAATCTGTACCATTAATATTTTTTTTTAATATTAATCAAGGATTATAAATCTAAAATACATGGATGAACCAAAACTTAAGAGGTACATCTTAAATGCCACCTCCACTGGTAGATATGGAGGTGATTTAGTTCGTGCACAAAAATTATATAGGATTTTAATCACACTACAACCGGATAAATCTAGTCTTCTATAAGCTGAGTCACCGACTTCAAATCCTCACAATTTTTTATAAAATAAATAAAATTCTTCAATGATTATGTTAGTTTTTTTATTATTATGTGGAACCTGTTGAGCTGCAAGTTCTCATTGAAATGTTGGGGTGTAGATTTGGATCGGCTGGCCTATGCGGGTTACTCCATCGTAGGCCGGAATTGATTAGATTAAATTTCATTGGAGCTAATATATTATAGAAAATACTTTAAGCTAGAACCAGAAAATTTGCTCGATTTTCGTAAACCCGACTTATTTGGCATCTAGGTGGATTTTACACATCAACTTTTTTATTTTTTCTCTCTCAAAGCTTCCTCTTCTCTATGTTTCCCTCAAACTCTTGTACTTCAATGCTTCAAATTTTCGTTAATGATACTGACCAAGTCAAAGTTAATAATCAATAGCAAGTACCCTATCTTCTTCTCTGACGGCACAAATCTCTTCTTCCATAAGTTGCAACCCATTATTTATGGGAGGCACCTTTGAAGACGGATTCAAAAGGTTAGACTTTTCCTCCTCATCACACTATGCAACACTACGTACGAATTATAATTACTAATATTTGGAAAGGAATTTGTATGTGTGAAATTCAAATCCAAAAAAATCGATATAAAAAAAATGGTCAAGATGAATCTGTTTGGAGCAATAGATCACACTCTCATAACAGAATGTGAATAATGATTGAAAAGTGGAAATTTCAAAAGGATGGAAGATTAAAAATGACAAGTTAAGAGAAACCCTATCAAAGTTAGAAGATAATAAAAGAGGGACACCGATAAGAAATTCATCAGTATTTTGCTCTTGACGGAAAGAATGGAAAGGTCTCTCTGATGTAGGTGGTGTCCCTAATTGTTATTGCATCTCCATTTAACAAACACTAATTATATAGTAATGACATGTAATTAGAGATTAGATGGCCATCCACCTCGCCTACCACATAATTCTGGCAATTCAAATTCGGATAAATTATTCTGGCTAAATAGCACCGCTCATAAATTATTCATTCAATTCCGTCAGATGCTGGTTGCGAGTTATTTAGAAGTAGTTGACCCATATTCCCTTTTTGTTTAAATTTTGTTTATTATGAGTCTAAAATTGTTAATTTTAAATAACTTATTTAATTAATTTATATTAAAGACTTAAATTCACTTGCATTGAAAGATTTTAAATTAATTATTACTTAAAATGAATAAATGTTTGTTTTAAAATGACACTAAATTTACACTTGTACGTTGCACTGACTACTTTAAAAGATTGTGTAATAAAAGTATATAAATAATAAATAAAAATAATAAATTTACAAATTATACCATTATTTAAAGAGAAATGATTTAAATCTCATGTGAGATGCATGTTTTAATCGAAGATAGATTTTTTTATTAAACTAAAATGATAGAAATAATTATTTATTTTTTATTTTTCTGTTAGCATAATTAAGTTTAATAATCATCATTATTTTAATTATTCACAGTTCATTCAAATAGAATAAAAAAGAGTTATGACATATATATAAAAGTTTAATTTTAATGCATTGTTATTGTAAAATAATTTTATATTTATTTCCAATATTAACAGATCATTTAATGAGTTTTGCTATATTAATAATGGAATGAATTTTATATCAGAACCATGAAGTTTTTCCTACATACTAGACCAATTATTAAAAAAAATATTAATATCATATAAGTGTTAAATAAAAGTTATATTACAAGATAATTTCTGAATAATTTATTATAAATTTACAAAAGATATAAATTTAAACATGCTTTAACCTAGTGCTCATTATAGACAAACTAAGAATAAAAGATCTTAAGTGAATGACATACAGTAAGTATACATATTAAATCCAATGCATGCACACATGAAACAATAAATTAAAGAAATAAATACGTAAATGAACTTAATTAGCATTTCCACTTTATTAGTGTAATAATTAGCATTTCTTGCAATCATTTTAGCGCATACATATAGTTCAATATTACTAAATTATTGAATTTCCACTTTTTAATTGTTCTCCTTGTGTTACTATTGATGTTATATATTTAAGTATAATATTGTGAAAGAATTAAATCAAATACAATAAATATTGAATTAATAAAAATAGAATAACAAATATTTTTAAGTAATGAATATTGATAAATTTCTTACCATTAACATGAAGTTAATAAAGATTTAAATTTTGAATTTGCTTATTTAAATAATGAAACAAGACATGTGTCACTCAATTAACTGTCATTTGTCATAATTTTGTTGAAGAATAAATGTCACAAAACAGAGCTGCCACTTGACAAAACAAATCAAAATTCTCTTTTTATAAATTATATTAATTGATTTATTGATTTATTGATTTATTGAAGATTAATTGATTTCAATAAACTTGAAAAGAAAAACTTAATAATACTAGTAGTTAATTTGACATTTTTTTGAACCTAACAAAAATATGTCAAAATGTATTCAAGCTCAACCTAAGAAAGTGTAAATTTCATTGGCTCAACCCACTCTTGTTGTCAAGTTATTCAAGTTCAACTTATTTTTACATTTCTATTGAAAAAGGCCATAATTTTCTAATCTTTTGTCTTGAAATTAATTTATAATACTTAAATAATAATTATCATATACTCACAAGAAATTAGTCGTAATGATAAATGAACTATGTTTTTAAAAGATGATAAAGGTTCAAACTCTATAGACACCACTTGTGAAAAGAGCCTAACTGTATCACTTCTTCTCAAAAGGATTAATTTCATACTCAAAAGGTGTAATAACACCCTAAAAAACAAAAACAATAACTATTGTGTGGCACTTTGTTACATAACAATGTGCAATATATAAGGAATTATGCACCATTAATATCATTGAATAAAAAAAATAAAGATAATGAAGATTATGTATAGGGATGACAAAATTACTTATATCCATGGAGATTTATGAGAATTACCTGTGATGAGGCGGAGAATTGGTACCCATTTAATAAAGGGGGCAGGAGCGAAGATTATAGTACATGCCCTGTAGGTATCCGCAAACCTTGTTAAGTACTTTTTTATTTAATATATATCATATATCATGATTATTATTTTTTTTTTTACTTTGAGATGAAATAAAAATACATATATTTTTATTATTTTAAAATGAATTCTTTATTGAATAAACCCGTAATGATAAAATTTGTTGAACAAATATATATTATTTATATAATAGTTATTTATGTAAATTGATTATTACAAAATATAATTGAATTTAATTTGTTGTTTATAATATTTTTTAATTTTGTAAGAATATTATATTATTAAATAAAGTTGTAGTATGTGATGTTAAAATTTATTTTATTTATATCTCTTATAATTTTTAAGATTTTATTTTAAGTTATTAACTACCCACAAATATCCGTGAATACATCCACCTTACCTATAGAGATCATAAATGAGTACCTATAATGTTTCCTCCCCCGTCCATTGTCATCCTTAATTATGTGAGTTATGTGAAAAACTTTTATGTGTAAGTAACATTTTTGTATATAATTTAACTTGTCTTCATTCCCATGCTTTATGCGCAATCTGCTTGGGACAAGGATAATTTTCAAAATTAAATTCATCATGTTAAAAAAAAAAGTGGGCTGTTGGCGGAAATTAAAATTGATGATGGGTGATATACTTGACTTATTGGTTTGCTTTATTATAGATATAGATAAAAAAAAATATTAAACAAAATGATTAAAAAAACTCTTTGTACAAGACAACATAGAAATTTTAAAACAATACGAATCTATATAAATTTAAAGATAAACCTAATGATAAAAATTAAACATTTTTTTCGCATTAAGCATTAACTATATGATAATCACACAGTTACACAGGTGTGGCACTACTCAAGCATAAACCTCTCATGTTGGTCCGTTTAAACAGAAGAAAAAGGTTAACAATAGAGGATTTTGTAGAGTAGCTTTTCTTTGGTGTAAGAGTAACTATGCATATAGTATAGTAAAAGCCAAAGCTCAATAATAATCAAGGATTTGAATAACCTGAAGTCGAATTGCAAAAACTTAAAAGAAGAAGAAGAAAAAAGAATAAATAGGTTACACAATTTTTAAAAATGTGAAACCCACGCGCTATCTTCCTTTAATCCAAATGTCTTGTCCTGTTTGATGTGGACGCGTTTGTCTTTCTTGTATCATGGAAGAGGATGCGAATCACGTTTTCCTCGAGGTGTTTGTTGGTGTATGTTAAAGTTTGTAAATTTAAATTTGGGTCAATTTAATTTAAAAATAAATTTAAAATAATATAATTTATATTTAATAATTTTTATTTTAAAAATAAATTTGATAAAATAAATATTATTTAGATAAAAAATTATAATTATTTTTAAAGTAAAATTAAAAAATATTTTTAATAAAATTTCACTAACGAAAAGGTAAAAATTTAAAGATTTCACTCTAATTGAAATTTAAAACAATTTTTTATTAAAATTATCTGAATTTTGTTAACTGAAAATTTTATCATATATATTAACACATCTTTTAAAACTTCAAACATTTCTTTAAGATGTTCCAACTTCTAACTAAAGACACTCTTAATATCCGAAGAAAATGATAGCATTCTTTGGCCTTATAAATACCCACCATCCCATGCTTGGGTTACTCACAAGCTACATGCTTTTCCCTCATTTGCCAAAACATAAAAACAGTGTGGTGTTGTTGGCGTAAGTAGCAAAGATGTTTTCAGGGGTGGCAAGACTCATCAAGAGGGACCAAAAGCTGAAGGGGACTGTGGTGTTGATGCAAAAGAATGTGTTGGACATCAACGACCTTACATCCGCTCAAAGTGTCACCGGTATTATCGGCGGTGCCATTGGTATTGTGGGCGGTGTTATTGGCACCACAGTCGATACCCTCACTTCCTTCTTGGGCCGATCAGTGGCTCTAAGGCTGATTAGTGCTACTAGTGCTGATGGTAACTTCTTTGTCTCACTATTCATCCACGAGATATTTTTTTATGCACAAAAAAAAAAAGACTTTATGACAATTTATTATCTATCATTTTCTCAGATTTATTTGACGTGAGAAAATATTTATATTTTTTAAAAAGTTTTTTTCTCAGTCAATAATTCTATTTTGGGATAATTTCTTTGGGACCTATCACACAATTTCTTTAAAGGAAAGTCATAATAGATATACAAATAAATTTGAGATTTTTATTATTTTAACATATTTGTTTGTCTTTTTTATATTTTTTTTTGTGTTTCCTCTATGAAGGATTTTTTATCTTCTTTTTTCATTGTATTTATTTTTTCTTTATGTCTAATATTACTTTATAAAAAAATAAAATAAAATTTATTCACATAGTTGATATGTGACTAAAATGATCTATAACTTTCTTTTCTTTATTAACTACGTCAATCATATGATATTTAACTTCAATATATCCTGTTATAAAAAAATGGTCCTCAAAATTTAAGGTGACTAAGGAAAATATTATTGAATGACCACATATGATAACACAAAATCAGAGTTTACAATAATCATTGATTTGACTTACGAAAAAAAGAAAAAAAGAAAAAAACGTATGTGAAATGAAGATGTGCTTTCTATTTAAATATATATGAAGTTGGCAAATTTACTAGATGAAACATCTTGAAGGAAAATTTAGTTATTTAAATGATTCATCTTTATTGACAATGATAAAGGTGTAGCCTATCCATAAATATGAACTTTTGGAGTTTTAATTTGAAAATTATTTCTATCAATTCTCCTTTTAAAGTGTAATGTGTACAATTATGGAATGATTTTGTTAGAGATACTAAATAGTCATAGTGTTGTTGAATCTCATGTTGGAGATGGACAACACATATTAATACGAAACTACGTTATTTTGGATTAGATAAGAAGCCACATCAGTGTTCAAGTTGACATTTAACGCATTATACAGACATATTTATCAAGTTTAATGATGGTAATCGACGTGAATAATGTATTGATGTTTTAAGATTTTAGAGATTAAGTGATCAATTTTAAAAAATCAAAAATAAATGTGACTAGTACATATAATTTCAAAAATTAAAGTAAATGTTTACTCTTGATTTATATAAGGAAAATGTATTTTTTACAACTGAAATATGACATCCTATAAAACACCGTATTTAGATATAAGTGTATTCCTTTATTTTTTTATATTATGTATATAATTTTAAGATCTACAACATATTTATATGTGAGTAAAATATCATAAATGTATGTATTTTCAAGTTTAACTAACGGAACTCTTAATAAAAAACGAATTGGATTTCCTACCGTTTAAAAAAAAATTGTAGAACTCAACAGTAAAAGTGTTGTGCTTTACAGTAAGATAAATATTATAAATATAATTTAAGGAATGTGAACCATTGGATGAGATCTGCACCTCCTTGCAGTTCTTTTGCAACTCCAGAGCATCTGATCCGTAGAAAACTCATCATTTTTTTTTTTGGGTGCTTGTAGAAAACTCGATTTTGAATAGCTATATCAATAGTTTGCGTCAGAAGTATTATTTTAAAAAATCAACTTCAATAATTCAAATTTTGACGTGTAAAATTTTTGTAGGAACTGGAAAAGGGAAAGTGGGAAAGCGAACCTTTTTGGAAGGTCTTGTTACCTCACTACCAACCTTGGGAGCGGGCCAGTCTGCATTCAATGTCCATTTTGAATGGGACAGTGACATGGGAATTCCTGGAGCATTTTATATCGAGAATTTTATGCAAGTTGAATTCTACCTTGTGAGTTTGACTCTTGAAGACATTCCAAACCGAGGAACCATCCACTTTGCTTGCAACTCATGGGTTTACAACTCAAAAAAGTACCAAACTGATCGCATTTTCTTTGCCAACAAGGTAAACCATTTACCAAACAAGTACTTTGTGAAATTTAAATTCAATTTCTCAAAACTTCAATAATTTGGTTAAATTTTTTTTATAAATGTAGACATATCTCCCAAGTGAAACACCAGCTGCACTAGTCCGTTATAGGGAAGAAGAATTGAAGACTTTAAGAGGAAATGGAACAGGAGAGCGCAAAGAACATGAAAGGATTTATGATTATGATGTGTACAATGATTTGGGCGATCCAGACAAGAAACCATGTCCAGACAAGAAACCATGTCGTAAAGTTGTTGGAGGATCTAGCAGCTTGCCTTACCCTCGAAGGGGAAGAACCGGCAGAAAACCATCTAGGAAAGGTTAGGCTTCTGTTGTACCTGCTGTGATATTTATTTTATGATGTTTTAGCACAAATGATATGGTCAAATGTGAAATTGTATTTTTTATTTTCAATTGGAATTAAGATTGATGTGGTTATAATGAGTTGTTTAATGGTAGTACCTTAATTTCTATAAAATTAAAGGAAGTTTTACTATAACATATAGCGACTTTTTTGAAGTTGAAAATGGCTTTTGTTGATCTAAACATTTTCTCTGGTATGATTCTAAACGACCCCGTTATTTATGAAACTTTTATATTTCAACTTTTTTTAACCCATTTACAAATTCATTCTATATGTTACTAGAAAGCTACAGTCATGTACAACTTGATTTGATATTTCTTTCATATGATATAAATACGATATACATATTTTTTTGTGTACGAAAAACATTTTCCGATTCTAAAGTAGTTGTTGTTGTTGCTGATATATAGTTTTCTATTATATATTTTAACAGATCCTGAGAGGGAGAGTCGCAGCGACACTGTTTACGTTCCAAGAGATGAATCATTTGGTCACTTGAAGTCGTCCGACTTTCTTGTCTATATACTTAAATCTGCATCTCAAAATGTTATACCACAATTACAGTCTGCACTTCGCTTACAATTCAATCAGGCTGAGTTTAATAGCTTTGAAGACGTGCGTAGACTCCATGACGGTGGAGTTAAGCTGCCAACTAATATACTTAGCCAGCTTAGCCCTGTACCATTGTTCAAGGAACTCTTCCGAACTGATGGTGAACAGGTCCTTAAGTTTCCAGTACCTAAAGTGATTCAAGGTATATTAGAAACATACTCCTAGCAATGTACATTCAAAAACATGGAAAGCTGATGGATTTTTGGAAATATTCTTATTTGAGCAGTGGATAAGTCTGCATGGATGACTGATGAAGAATTTGCAAGAGAGCTGATTGCTGGTGTAAATCCACACATTATTAGAAGACTTAAGGTAAACTTAATTAGTAGTTTATAGTACATAAAAATAAAAACCTTTGATCCACTTTTCATGTAAAATTTGCAATTGATAACCTCATTGCATGCTGAATTTAATGTAGGAGTTCCCGCCACGAAGCAAGCTTGTTAGCCAACTCTATGGTGATAATACCAGTAAAATAACCAAAGAACACTTAGAGCCAAACTTGGGCGAGCTCACTGTAGAAAAGGTATTGACACTAATTTATTTATTTTTGTTAAGTAACATGACTTTGAAAAATTCTACTATTGCTTTGCAGCAAAGTTGTTTTGTTTTGATATGATACAAATGAATAACAATGGCTAATTATATTTGGTTGAACAGGCTATTGCAAATAACAAATTGTTCATACTTGATCACCATGACTCAATCATTCCATATTTGAGGCTAATAAACGCAACTGACGACAGAAAGGCTTATGCTACCAGAACCATCCTTTTCTTGCAAAATGATGGAACTTTAAAGCCATTGGCCATCGAGCTAAGTAAGCCACATCCTCAGGGTGATAATTTTGGTCCTATTAGTAATGTTTACCTGCCAGAAGGCCAAGGTGTTGAAGCTTCTCTTTGGCTACTTGCCAAGGCTTATGTAGTCGTAAATGACTCCTGCTATCACCAACTTGTCAGCCATTGGTATAAATGTTGTTAATAAGATTTATACAATCAAACTTAGTTTATCTATCTATGAATTGTTGATTAATGTCTTTACATGGATGACAGGTTAAACACTCATGCAGTTGTTGAGCCATTCATCATAGCAACAAACAGGCATCTTAGTGTGGTTCACCCAATTCATAAACTTTTGCTTCCACACTATCGTGACACAATGAACATAAATGCACTTGCACGGAATGTCTTGGTCAATGCAGATGGTATTATAGAAAAAACATTCTTGTGGGGAAGATATGCTATGGAAATGTCTGCTGTTATTTACAAGGATTGGGTTTTGCCTGAGCAAGCGCTACCTGCTGATCTTATCAAGAGGTAATCCTCACAAGTTATAAAATCATGCCCCTAGAAAAATTAAGATTCTGGGTCTATTCATTAAGTAAGAGAAAAATGGTTGAGCTCAAAGATATTTTTTATGTTAATATTATCTCCTTGCTTGTAATCCAGAGGAGTGGCTGTTAAGGATTCATCTTCCCCCCATGGCCTTCGTCTTCTGATTGAGGACTATCCTTATGCTGCTGATGGGTTAGAGATATGGGCTGCCATCAAGTCATGGGTCCAAGAATATGTCTCTTTCTACTACAAGTCTGATGCCGCAGTTGGACAAGATTCTGAACTAGAAGCTTTTTGGAAAGAACTTGTAGAGGTGGGTCATGGTGACAAGAAAAATGAGCCATGGTGGCCAAAGTTGCAAACTCGTGATGAGTTGATTGAAGTTAGCACTACCCTCATATGGATTGCTTCAGCCCTTCATGCAGCTGTTAATTTTGGACAATACCCATATGGAGGTTTTATCCTTAACCGCCCAACTCTTAGCAGGAGGCTCATTCCTGATCAAGGATCCTCTGACTATGATGAACTGGCTAAGAGCCCTCAGAAGGTGTTTTTGAAAACAATCACAGGAAAGAAAGATACCCTTACTGACCTTACAATTATAGAGGTCTTGTCAAGGCATGCTTCTGACGAGGTCTACCTTGGACAGAGAGATGGTGGTGACCTTTGGACTTCTGATAAACAGCCACTTGAGGCCTTTAAGAGGTTTGGAAAGAAGTTGGCAGAAATTGAGCAAGAGTTAATACAGAGGAACAATGATGAGAGATTGAGGAACCGCTATGGGCCAGTGAAGATGCCCTACACACTGCTTTATCCTTCAAGTGAGGAAGGGTTGACTTTCAGAGGCATTCCTAATAGTATCTCCATCTAAGGGGTTCATGGTTGTGAAGTGTTGCTGCTTTAAGGTTGTGAATTGTTATCATGTATACGAGGGTTTATGGTTGTGAAGTGTTGCTGCTTTATGGTTGTGAATTGTTATCATGTATATGAGGGTTTATGGTTGTGAATTGTTATCATGTATATGAGGGTTTATGGTTGTGAAGTGTTGCTGCTTTATGGTTATGAATTGTTATCATGTATATGAGTGTAAAATACACTTATTTTTTAGATTTATTTATTAGGATTTTAATTAATTTTTGTTTATTTTTTATTTATTTTAAATAATTATTTTTTCATCTAGTCATATTTGTATTTTTAAGATAAATTATTAGATTTTGTTAAAAATAAAAAATTCTTGAAAATAAATATTTGAAAGATTTTTATCCTATTCTTAGATGTTAATTAGAGTTTTAATAAGATACAAAATCTTAAATAAGGATTAGGTTAAAAATTGGATAAGGAATCTCAAATAGATTAGATTTAGAGTAAAATTTGGATTTTTGTAATTATTTTATTTGACCATGTAGCATCCTGACCATATCTTAATAATTGAGTATACTTGCAAGCTAAATATCGATTGATATGCCGTTTGTGACATTGAAAAGTAACAAAAAATTTTACAACTTCTCTGTTGGGATCGAGGGAAATTCGACCATCTGGAGGGTAAAAAAAATCGCTCAAGTTACATACAAAAAGTTGTCAAGTTTTCTATATAAAAAGGAAAACAAGTTTAGCAAATAAGCTTTCTTTTGGTTCATAAAATACATGAAAATTATAGAGTTTTGGAGACTCAAAGGCAATAAGGGCCCTATAAGAGAAGGAGAAGCCTTCATGAAGCTCTCATGGAGTTGGAGATTGAATCACCATTGAAGACACTTTGGTTTCTTCTCTACGGTTCTATCATGATGAATTCTCTTTCTTCTTCTTTTCTCTTCTTCTCTTTTGTCATGAGTAGCTAAATTCGTTTGTTGCTAGGGTGAAGATGTAACTTAATTCAATTGATATGTATTAAGATTGAACTTTTAATTAATTTCTTTTCTATTCAATTTGAGTGTATATTATTATTCTTAATGCTTTTATGAATTGACTACTCATAAATTGATCTAGTGAGATGTGTGTAAAATTAAAAGGTTTGCATATGACTTAAACAATAAATAATAATTGTCATGATTTATAATCATCTAAGAATAGAGGTTATAGGTTGTGTAAGAGAATTGTGGTATTTTCCATGAGAATCCATAGAGTGAAAGTCATGCCTTTAGGACTTGGGGTTTAGATCAAGAAATTGACTAGCCTTTGATAATTAAAGAGAATTAATCCGCCAAAGAATTAAGTTTTAATTAATTAAAGGATTCTCTCATCAATTGAATGACTAGAAATTAATTAGAATGAATGTCTCAAAACTACTCTATTGTCTATGATAGATTGTTAAATTAAGTAAAGTCAGATCTCTAGCATCTTTACCATTACTTGTTTACATCTTAATTTGTTATCGTGCTCTTTTATTATTTTTAATTTATATATTTTTACCTTATTTTGTTTTTCCTTCAATTACTTGTTTTCCTTTGAACTCTTTTTAATCTTAATTAATTCCTATAGCCTAGATAGTGTTGATTTGGTGAATTTTGGTACTTGATAACGTAATCTCTATGAGACGATACTCACTCATCATTATATTGCTTTTGTGATTTGGTATACTTACCAATTGAGCAACATTTTTTGACGTTGTTGCCAAGGATTATTGCTTTTGTTTAGATTGTTTCTTTTTATTTCATTCTTATCTCTTTTCTTTATGTGAGGTATTGTTGATTCGAAGTCTTTGCTTTTCGACTCAAAAATAGAGAAAACAAACAAGAGAAAATAGAAACAAGACAAAACAAAAGAAACAACTAGAGGCAGGAACAAGTATGACTGAGACAAATCGTGCTCCTACTAGAAGAACTCTTAGGGATTATTCAACCCCCACAGCTGATGGGAATTTGTTCAGTTTTACCTTCCTCCAATAGAAGCTAACAATTTTGAACTGAAGACTTCTCTCATCAATCTAGTGCAGCACGACAAGTTTGAGGGGAATGCTGATGAAGACCCTAATCTCAACATTGCCAATTTTTTACACACATGTGAGAACATCAAGATAAATGGGACAAGTGAAGATGCAATCAAACTGAGACTATTTAGATACTCACTAAGAGATAAAGCGAAAAATTAGTTGCAGTCAATTACCAATGTCACCACATGAGATGAGTTGACCAACTAGTTCTTAGCCCATTTCTACCCACCAGCGAGATTTATGAAGTTGAGAGGGGAAAGTGTTGACTTTGCTCAGTAGGACGGAGAAACATTGCATGAAGCTTAGGAAAGGTTTAAGGAAATGCTTGTGAAGTGCCCAAAGCATGAATTTGATGAGTTCCAACAAATGTATATCTTCTACAACAATTTAAGTCCGACGACAAGATATATGGTGGATGCATCAGCTAGAGGTTCCCTCAACGCAAAGACTCTTGAAGAAGCAAGGGAATTGATTGAAATCATAGTGGCCAATGAATATCAAAGGCCAAGTGGAAGGTCGATGGGAAGGCGTGGTGTTATGGAATTGGAAACTTTGGATGCTCTTTTGGCTTAGAACAATTTACTCTCTCAACAAATGGCTACCATTACAAAACAAATTGGGGGATGTAAGTGAATTCTATAACTCTCCACCTCTAGTTTGTAATTTTTTTGGAGGAGACCATATGAGTGAAGCTTGTGTGGGGGGTATTTCAATTCAAGAGCATGTTAATTATATGAGAAGCTCCTCTAAGCCCTAGTATAATCCTTATACTAATACATACAATCTGGAGTGAAGGAATCATCTAAACTTTTCATGAACCAATCAAAATATGTCAAGACCGTCACCACCTCCATATTAACAACCATCCTTGTCATCCTCTTGACAACCTCAACAAGAAAAACCATCTAATCTTGAAAGTATTGTTAAGAAACTTACTCTTAGCACCAACAACTTTATATAAGAGACAAAGACTAATTTCAAGAATCATGAAGCTTTTATATGGAGTTTGGAGACTCAAATAGGGCAACTAGCCCAAATGTTAAGTCATAGGCAACCAGATTCATTTCCTAGTGATATCATCACCAACTTAAAAGATGACCTCAAAGAACAATGCATAGTCATCACCATTCGAAGTGGTATAAAGTTGAAGAGAAAGTTGAGAAGCCTATGGAAGAGGTTATTCATGAGCAAGTAGAAGAAGAGTCTCCCTTGGGTCAAGGTTCAAGCAAGATTGTCCAACAAGAAGAACGGACCAAGATGCGAAAGAAAAAAAAGGAGCTTGAATAGGATAAGTATTATGTTCCATTACCTTATGATAGAGTACCATATCCTTAGTTATTGAAGAAGCAAAACTAAGAGAAACAATTTTCTAAGTTTCTAGAAGTCTTCAAGAAACTACAGATCAATATTCTATTTGCAGAAGTACTTGAACAATGCCTTCTTATGCCAAATTCATGAAAGAACTTTTATCTAGGAAGAAGAAGTTAGAGGACAACGTCACTATAGCACTTACTGAAGAGTGCAATGTTATTTTATAAAAGAAGTTGTCACTGAAGCTCAAGGACCCTGATAATTTTACTATTCCTTGTGATATAGGTTCACAATTTTCAAGAAAAACACTTTGTGATTTGGGAGGTAATGTCAACTTGATGTCATTGTATATTTATAAAAAACTAGGTTTTGAAGATTCGAAATCCACTTTTATTATGATTTGTGAGGAGGCACCCTACCCCTACTTCCGAAGTTACGGGGTTATTTTGATGAGTTCCTTAAAAAGAGTTGTCTCGCGCTCTTAGGTATTCTCTACCTACCCACCTGTGTCGGTTTCAGGTACAAGTACCACAACAAGAAAAGTAAAATTTTGTGACAAATATTGTGCGGCGAATACAAATCCATCGCAAATTACAATAAATTTTACGACGAATATATGCGATGAATTTTTCATCACAAATTTGTCTGATGACACATTTAAAGTATTATTATTTTAAAATAAAAAAAGAGGTTTGCAACATATATTTTTACTGCAAAATTATTAAATTAATAAAAAAATTATTTTAAAGTAAAAAATTTAAAAAATAAAAATATTTGATACGGATCAATCCACCATAAAATCTGCCATAATTAAAAAAAAAAAAAAAAATGACAGATCTGCCTCTCTTTTAAATATCACCACTGAAATCTCACCTATTTGTTTTCCCTTACCACTGAAATCTCACGCCTCAGCCACCAAGTTCGTTGCAGCCACCAAGCCCGGAACCACCGTCTGCCGCTGCTGTTTTTGCTGTCGCTGCCGTTGCCATTGCTGTTTTCGCTGCCTGGTCGAGCCTCTGCCGTGTCGCGCCTGCACATCACAGATCCGTCCAGTCATGTCGCAGATCCTTCCAGCCACCGTCCAGCCACGTCGCAGATCCGTCCAGCCATCGTTCAGCCGTGCACCAACACTGTCCAGACCACCGCTGCTTGAGTTCTAACAGGTGAGTTCTATACTTCTATCTCTTTCTAGCTCTCTATACTTCTATGTTTCCTTTTTTTTCCCTGAAAAATAGGTGATTTTTCATAACTCAATAGCAGCTCTAGCCACGACGTCACCCACACTACCATTCTCTCTTTAGCTGCTGCTGGTTCTTTAATTTAAGACTGCTTCCTTTGGTTGTAGTTGTACCCAAAATACAGGCTTGAGTGGCTGCCATCAGCGTTTGCTGAGTCCATGTCTTCAGAACTTGGTCCGTAAGAATGCCTAGTAAATATACCTGACTGTTACCCTCTGTCCGAAATGTATTCTATCATTATTTTTGTTACATTTTCCTTTATGTGTGACATTGGGACATATTACATTAATGTCTGAAAGGTGTTCTAGTAAATCGTTCTTTAGAAATAGGAAATATGGTGTGGTATAGATGAATGTGAGTGATATCCATTTTATAATTAATCTAAATACATATTTAAACATATTATCAGCCCTGTTATGGATGGTATAACTTTGTGATAAACGAATGAAGCTAAGCATACAGGTCACGGCTTGTTTAAAGGACCACTTGTGGATATTCAAAGAGAGCAGGATGTGGTTAGTTTGATTTAGTTTGATTTTGATTTTACTTGTCGCTTTAATTTTATTTTTTTTAAAATTTTTTGGTTCTAGAATATTGTTCTTATTCTTTCTTGTCATTATTATTTTCCCTTTATTAATTCTTATTTCTTTACCACTCCCTGCCCCAAAAAAAGTTAACCATGAAGTTAACCATATATAGTTATATATATATATATATATATATATATATATATATATTTTCCAATTAATATTTCTCTCCAAATACTAAGAGGGGGTGGGCTGTAATTTTTGTTTTGTTTTTTTTGTGTTTTGTATTGTTGTAAAATCTAGGCTATTGAATAAAGCAGGAAATTATTATTTCTTTTTTAGTATCGTTTCTTATGTACAATTGTAGATCATTCATTACTGTCATCACACTAACCATTTAATTGTTTCAAATATAGTGATTCAAAAGAATGTTTGTATATATATTGTGGAGACTAGAGAGTACTGTTGTTGTTGTTCTGTAAAGTTATGTATTTACTATTTTATTTATAGTGTTAATTAGACATTTTTATGTATTAGCTTTGGCCATATTGTCTAGCAGTAGAGCCTCTATAAATTTGCGCTATATGTTCATGTTGCAACCATTGGTTATTGTTTAGCATTCAATTTAAGGGTACACATAAGGATTGATAGTCTAGAGAAATCTTTTAATCCAACTAAACACATTCAGTCATTTGTTAGTTTTTTTTTAAAATTTTAATTTTAGCATTTTATAAGTTAGCCTTCTGAGTCATTATTTGAGATGATTGAAGAGAAAGAAACAAATGGAGGAACATTGCAAACTCGTTTTCGGTGTTAGAACTTGACGTTGATGATACCCACCTCCACGCTCTTTCTCTTGCTTCCCCCTCCCACCATCAGTACACTTTCACTTTCCCTGTCCATGCCTATTCAATTTTCATTTTCTTAAAAAAAAATTAGATTCTTCATGCATAGTTGCTGAAATTGGGATTAGGGATTCACAATTGTTATTGATTTGGGTATTAAGGGGAGAACCCTATGAGCTTTGTTAATTATTCATATTGAAGAATTTGATGGAAATTAATTAATTTTTTTTTTGTGTTTTTAATACTTTGAAAAACAAAATGGGGTGCTTGATATTTTGCAAGTTGGTTGTTCAGTGCTTTTACCAAATGCTAAAATTAATGCCATGTTGCTTTGGATTTAATTTGGAGGGCATTAGATATCATATTGTCCCTTGGTGTAACAATTGAGCTGATTTATGCTATATTATTGGCTGTAATATTTTTGGAATTATTAGTTTATATGATTATTTTATGTCCAATTGAATGAGCTTGTGACTTGCGCGCTTGAGGAAATGAAGTTGCATAATCAAGGTAAAAAGAAAACAAAAATTATTTACCTGATTTGAAGGTTTTTTATGAGTAGGTGAAAAGCTGACAGTTGGAGAGTCATTAAGTGTTTATTGAATAGTTAACCCAAGTAAATTTGAGTGTTGTTTGTAAGTAAACCAATTCAATAAGAAACATTCAAGAACCTAAGTGGAGCAGCAGGAAGTAGAGAAAGATTGTTGAATGTTTCCACAAGCTAGAAGAACAAATTTATGGTGCCCATGAGTTGAACAATTGTATAATGGAATTGGGATTTGAGGAGTAGCTAGATGACTTTGTTGCCTATGATTTTCAGCTTGCAATTTTTTATTTTTATAATTTGATTTGTGATAAGAAAATATTTGTGCCTTTTAGAGTTATACCATTATTCCAAATTAGTTTATTTCAAGTTAAAATGGTGCCCATGAGTTGAACAATTGCTTTTTGCTTCCATTTTAATTTAATACTTAAAATGGTCAGTTTTCTTTTCTCAATATATCATACTCCATTATTTGACAAACATTTTCTTTGGGTTGACTCAGATTGGAGGTGTGCCTAGTCTATTCCATTTGAGTTGAATTTTGGGAGCAATCAAGGAAAAAACTTAATAGATAAGGTATGTTCAATGTCTTGCTTGTTATAAAAAGTTATGGTTTTGTTGAATATATAGTTTTAATTATTGTTTTTTGTTCTTGAATTTTTTTAGCCTGCTTTATTTGGGAGCAACATGAGAATTTGTACTCTCTACTATGCAACATATGTTGTGCATTTTGCATTTTGTATTTTGATCTAAGTGTAAAATTATCATTGCAGAAAATGGTAATTTCAGAAAATCATAGGTGTATGTATAATAGGAGATGGAGGATCGGGTTAAGGAGATGGAGGATCAGGTTCAGGAGATTCAATAGCAAATGGAGCAGTAGAGCCAATAACGTGATTCAAGGTGAAAAATGCGATTTCAACAATATCAACGTCAACAGGATAAACAAATTGGTAATTTGTTGAAAATATATTTAAAATCCACCAGTACTCAGCTAAGCCAACAACAATCACTATTAGAAGACAATGAGGATATTGAAGATGATCATGAAGATGAAAGTGATGATGAGGATATGGATTGAAATTGATGTTTGAGTATTATTTGAATTGTTATATTTCTTTTGAACTTTTTTATGAACCTAGTTGTGGACTTAATTTTAGTTTTAACTTCCTATGGATTAAGTTGTATTTGGACAAGCTTTATTTAAGTAATATAATTTGTTATGTTTGTTTTATGAATTGATTAGATGCATTGACAAGAAGATTTGGATATATGTAAAAATTGTTTGTATTGTATTTGAAGATTTTTCTAACATTAAAACAGTAATATAAGTTTTTTTTTCTCTAGAAATTTTATGGCGGATTTTTTGGCCTCAAATTCGCACAGATATTAGCAGTGGATGTATCTGCCTCAAATTAGCGACAAATTTATCTACCACAAAATTTGTTGCAACACCGCACTCCGACAACAAAAATTGGCGCATTGCTGGAGAGATTTGTGGCTGCTTTGTGATAGATATAGTAGCCACAAATTTGCGGCGAAAATTAAAATCTGTCGCAAACTATATTACAACCAAGGTTTTTGCGTCGGTCACGAATCCGTCGCAAATTCATCGCAAATTGTCAATTTGCGGCAGATTTTAGCCAATTTACGGTAAATTTATCCTTCGCAAATTCTGACTTTTCTTGTAGTGTATCCTTTTGTTTAAGGTTGTTCGAGCTTTTCCTGGGAATACGACATGGGTTACTTCAGCGCTGTAGCACCTGGTACTCGAACATTGACTCGAGACATTTTCTTTACCCCTTCTTACCCTGAAAAAGCAGGGGCACCTTGCGTCCTTGAGCCGATAACCATCTTTTGGCTAGCCTAGCCTCCTCCGTCCCTCAGGACCAACAAGGGGTAGTACAAGAATATTCACCTGTTGTCCATCGATTACGCCTTTCGACCTGATCTTAGGCCTTTACTCACCCTTCGTGGATGAACCTTACGGTAGAACCCTTAGGTTTTCGAGGCATTGGATTCTCACCAACGTTTGCATTACTCAAGTTGACATTCTTGCTTCTGCTTCAACCACCACTGCTCGTGTGGGTCCTTCTCTCTAAGGCGGAACGCTCCCATATCGATAAATTTTTACATGTTACAGCTTCAGCAGATCGCTTAGCCTCATTCATCTTCGGTGCAAGAGCGCTCGATCAATAAGCTATTACACACTCTTTCAAGGGTGGCTGCTTTTAGGCAAACCTCATGGTTGTCTCTGCACCCCTACCTCCTTTATCACTGAGCAGTCATTTAGGGGCCATAGCTGGTGATTCGAGTTGTTTTCCCTCTCAACAATGAAACTTATCCCCCATCATCTCACTGGCCGACCTTGACCCTTGTTATTTTGAGGTCATATCTAGTATTCAGAGTTTGCCTTGATTTGATACCGCTCTTGTGGCCTGCACTGAAGCAGTGCTTTACCTCTTGAGGATCATGTATCCCGAACATGCATGAACAAAATTTTTTTAGCGCAATTCGTTATAGTCCTCCCCGATGATACTCCAACTGCCCCACGAATTGGTTATTCCTAAATGAGTCATGAAGGGTATAACGAACATAACCTGTTTCCACATTGGGTCAAGAACAGAATCCGAGGGATAAGAAACTGCTAATTCATATAGAGCCATTGAACCGGCCCAACCAACAACCAGAGCTGTATGCATTATATGGACAGAAAGCAAATGGACGGGATCATTTAATACAACAATATGAACACGATACCAAGGCAAACCCATGAGCATACCTCTTCTATCAACAAAAAATAGACACTATGTAACTTTATTGCATTAGAAAAAATTATACTATGGACCCCCCTTTCAGTAGATTATCTCGGGTAAAGGATTAATATTTGTTTTAGTTTTTTAGTAATAATGGAACAATTATCTTCATAGGAACAAAAAGGAACAAATCTATTCTATATCGGATAAGTAACAATATGCAATGGTGGGGGGTCCATAGTAAACTCTACCTCTTGTTAGTCCATACATAAAACATAAAATGGCTACTATACATAAGATGATAATTTGTGTACTTTAAAATTTGGTTTTTTATTAATCATAATACTGCATATCTTTCCTATTTTTTTTAATCTATAAATATATCTTTATGACTCATTAACTTACTTTGTTGAAATCTATATTGTGACTAACCTTTGCTATAGCAGAATAAACCAACAAGGTATACTTGTGCATCTTACTTTGGTGCTGGTCGCAACCAGCAGCCACAAGAGGAGATCAAGTTTAATCACAGATAATTCACCTGCTGTGTAGATAGGATTGCTCTATATTTTCTCTCAGTGTTGCTTTATCTTCTTTGTAGGTTCACCATTTAACCTATATGTTATACATAGTTCCACGTTAAGATTTCTTCTTTTCTTTTCTTTTTTTACAAAAAAAAATTCATTATAACGGAATTTTAAATTAGAAAAAATACATCAGATTTATAAAGAAAAAAAAAACAAATACACTCTATCTTATGAATTAACCAGCGATATATAAATTTGGTCCTTGCCCAAAAAATATTGATATCTAAGTATTTTTTATAGTGGAGATCAACATGAAAAGTATTGCAGTTTGAAACTCTCCTCTACATGCAAAACTTTTATGATACAACCAACTACAAGGGGATTGAGAAAAGATGCCCTAAAAATTGAAAATCAAAGCACCCATAGAAGGGATAGCAAAACTCATAAAAGAAATAACAAAGTCATAAAATCTACCATTGAAAGAAGCATATCTAGACAATAAAAAATTATACATATTTTATATTTTTATTGGAGAGTAACAGCACAAAAACCTAAAATATTTTATCTAAGTTTTTTCCTAATTAATATTCAGATATTTACAATCAAATTGAAAAATAAAGATAACTAATGAATAAGAAAAATATTTATACGTAAAATATAAAATAAAAACTAAATTGTGGAAAGTTTACAATTTGGCATCACTTATGTGCTTACATATCCGTAAGTGGAATGGCAAATTCAAGGAGTTCTTTAAAAAATAATTGGAATTAATTAATTTTATTAATTAAAAAGATAAAATGTTCAAGAAAAATTGATCATTGCGGTTCACCCAATTCATAAGGACAAAACTTAACTCTAATCCAAATTGAAAGAAATTCATCTAACTCTCTCTAATTTTATGTCATGAGTCTATTTTACCAATTCAAATTTATAACTCACTTGTTTCAGTTCTATCAATTTAATAAAATAGACACATAAAATAAAATTAGATAAAGTTGAAAGACTTCTTCCAACTTGGGTTAGAGTCAAATTTTGTCTAATTCATAAACTTCTGCTTCCACACTATCGTGACACAACGAATATAAATGCACTTGCTCGAAATGTCCTGATCAATGCCGAAGGTGTTATAGAATCAACACTCTTGTGGGGAAGATATGCTTTGGAAAAGTCCGCTGTTATTTACAAAGATCAAGCAGTACAACCTGCTGATCTTATCAAGGGGTAATCCTTACAATTTATAAAACCATGCCCCAAATAAAATTTAAGATTCTGGGGTCAATTCATTAATTAAGAGAAAAAAAAAAGCTTGAACTCAGACATTTTTTATGTTAATATTATCTCATTGCTTGTAATCCAGAGGAGTGGCTGTTGAGGATTCATCCTCCCCCCATGGCCTTCGTCTTCTGATAGAGGACTATCCTTATGCTGCTGATGGACTAGAGATATGGGCTGCTATCAAGTCATGGGTTGAAGAATGTCTCTTTCTACTACAAGTCTGATGCCGCAGTTGGACAAGATTCTGAACTGCAAGCTTTTTGGAAAGAACTTGTAGAGGTGGGTCATGGTCACCAAAGTTGCAAACTCGTGAGGATCAGTTGTTTGAAACCTGTACTACCCTCATATGGACTGCTTCAGCCTTTCATGCAGCTGTTAATTTTGGACAATACCCATATGGAGGTTATACCCTTAACCGACCAACTCTCTTAGCAGGCGATTAATGCATGAGAAAGGATCCCTTGAGTATGATGAGTTGGCTATGAGCCCTCAGAAGGTGTTTTTGAGAACAATTACACCAAAGATAGAGACCCTTGTTAATCTTACCATCTTAGAAGTCGGGTCAAGGCATGCTTCTGATGAGTTATACCTAGGGCAGAGGGACAGTGACTTTTGGACTTCTGATCCACAGGCATTAGAGGCCTACAAGAGATTTGGAAAGGGGCTGGCAGAAATTGAGCAAAAGCTCATACAGAGGAACAATGATGAGACACTGAGAAACCGATATGGGCCAGTGAAAATGCCTTTAACCTCTGCTTTATCCTTCTAGTGAGGAAGGGTTGGCTTTAAGAGCAATTTCCAACATTATCTCCATCTAAAGTTGTCTATCTACGCTTGCTATTGACTATTAAGGCTTTAAATAAATGGTGGATTAGAAGGAACCTATTCCTTCATCCACCTATGTATGATTATGTGTGTTTGGGTGCTTTCATGTTTGGCATGAATAAAAACAGTTATGTTTGTTTGTACGCTGCTAGATATGCAGCATGCAAACAAACTTTAGTGTTGTGGAAATAAATCAAATAATAAAAGCAGTTATGTTTGCACACTTGTTACTTTGCGCTTATGAGAATTCGAGGTCTAAATATGGATTAAAAATAACAACAATTATATATGTGCACCGTTTTTTACATCAATTTTGCTCCGGTTAATGATGTGCAAGTTTTTGGTTCACATGTAGAGACTATCTATTATCAATCTTTTGTGTTTATTGTCATTCTATTATTTCATTATATTTTTATTAAATGAACTTTAATTTTGTTTAGAATTTTGTTTAGATTTCATAATTCAAATTAACTCATTTAATAACAAGTTAATAGAATAAGAATGACAATCGATACAAAAAAGTGACAATAAACATTTTCTCACGTATATTATGATAAGCTATTATTAGTCTATTAATCAAATAAGTGCATTATCAAATAACTTAGTTACATAAAAGGTTAAACTAAATAATTAGTACCTACAGTTTTACCCTATTTTAAATTTTGGTCCTTGTATTTATTTTTTAGATATTGGTCCCTATATTTTTACTTTATTAAATTTTAGTCTCTACCATTATAGTATTGGTCTCTATATTGTCAACTCATTTGGGTTTAGTCCTTATAGTCTCTACTAATTAAGGTATTAATTCATATTTTTTATTAAGAATTAGTCCTTATAATTTTATATTATTAAGATATTGGTCTCTAAGAGATTGAAATTTAAATTAGTGAAATTATAAGGACTAAAATTGAAAAAAAATATATAAGGATCAAAATCCAAATCGATTAAAACTATAGAAACTAATTATTTAATTTAACCTACATGAAAAATATAAAGAATTTGTAAGAATAAAATCTATACAAATATCATTACTGTTAATTCTGACCCATTCATATCTATAGTTTTATGCATGTGTAGCCAAATAATATTATTCTTTTACTCACAACACAAATAGCCAATTCAACAGTGGGGAGTCGCATCTAGTTACATCAAGCAATGTTTTAAAAATTGAAATGAACCCGACGGTTGAAACGGTTAGACCATAAACTAGTTATGTCTCTAATTTGAACTTTTTTTTATTCAATTATAGTTCAACTATAAATTTTTCTAATTGAATCATGATTTGAAAATCTTACAGATTCAATCTTCGGTTTGGTTTTTAAAAAACATTGATATCAAGTTATCAATTTAGTCACTAATTACATTAATTATAGGGTAGGTCGAGGTGATAAGCAACTTCAATCCCTTGAGACGAGCACGCGAGTTCAAATCTCAATAAATCAACTCTTAATGAGTAGACCGCATAATTTTTGTACTCTTGCGATTGAATAGAAATTAGTCTATTGGGTATTTTAAATAGGTTGAACCTATGGAAATACCTCGTGATTTTACAAAAAAAAAAAAAAACTGAGTCACTAATGTCATTATGTCAACTCCTTACAATTTTTTTTATAAATTATTTATAAAGATTATATTGGTTTCCAGTCTTCTATCAACTGAGTCACCAATTACATTAATTAATGGTATTAAAAATAAAACAGTAGCTTTTTGATTTTTTTTTTAAGTGACGATACTCGTACATAAGCATCTTATTGCATTGTTAATTAAGAAGACAAAAAGAATTGCATCACTCAACAATAATTATCATTATTATAATGGAGATGAACAATGCACGTAATTAAGAGGATAGTTGTAATTCATTTACATTATCTCCTACTCTTTCGATAATGATGTATTTGTCCTTTTTCTATTCATATTTTGCAATAGTTATATAACCCGACCTAGTCAGAAGGTCAAGTTAATTGATTAGTAGTTTGATTATGAATTAAGTGATTGAAAATAAAAAAATTTGAACAAATAATAAATATATTTTTTCTAAAAAATATTATATAAAAAGTACTTTATATAAAAAATATTATATAAAAAATATTAATAATGTAACTAAACTAATAATGATAACTATCTAATTTTGATTTTTTAAAATTGAATTTTTTAAATAATAATATAAATTAAAATTTTGAAAATATTATTAAACAAGAGCATGTAGTCTAATAATAAAATGCATTATATTAAAATGATCTTTAAGATATTATGTTCAAATCTTAAAAACTATCATTTTTAAGCTTAAAATAAAATAAAAACTAAAAATTCGGATCAAACCATCTAGGCAGGTCACCGGTCACCTTAATTTGACTGAGTTGACTCGAAAATCCATTATGATTAAGAATCGGATTGGTCCAGAGGCTGGATTGCAAGTTTTTCGATCGGACTGGCCGGGTCGGTTCGATTCATATAACTATGCATTTTAAAGATGGAGTGGGAAATTTCTAAAATAATTTTAGAGTATTACTTAATACTCTATACAAAATTAAAATTTCTGGATGGAGTGAATACCTTATAGAAGATGAAACCTCCGAACTTAAAAGAGTAATTCTAATTTTCACGTTTATTGTTCGTCTTCCATCTCTATAAATACCCACCGAACTTGCATGGCTTCGTCACAAGTCACAAGCTTTTCTAACCATTTCCAACGTGGTGTTGCTTGATTGGGGAAGCAAAATGCTTAACCTTTTTGGGCAAAAGATCAAAGGCACAGTGGTGCTGATGCAGAAGAATGTGTTGGACATCAACAGCATAACTAGTGCTGAGGGTATTATCGGCGGAGCTATCAGCGGAATTGGCTCAATACTCGATACCCTTACTTCCTTCTTGGGACGATCGGTCTCCCTTCAGTTGATTAGTGCTACTAAAGCTGATTGTAAGTTCTTTCACTTGCCTCCTTCATGCACAAACTCTTTAATTCTTCCCCATCTTCTTCTTTAAGTTATCATGCAAGATGTTAAGCTTTGGTTAATGGAACTACAAAATGTTTTTCTTTTTTTCTTAAAAATGTTTCCATATGAAACTTTCTTGAAAGATACATATATTTGGTTAGAAATATTTTCATATAGAGTATCCTCCTTCGTTACCTCTGCAATTATCATGTTCTAATATATTTTCAACTGAAGGCATATGTATATAATTTTTGCTCTTTTATTCATCTTCGTTTGTAATTTTTTTATGCTGAGTTGTTAGCTTTTAATTAAAAAAATGATGAGGGGGACAGAAAAATATAACATGAGATTTATCTCACTTAAAATATATTGCATTTGATAATATTACTTTCACAAATAATTTTTAACACATGACCTAACAAATTTTATACTTACCATTTATTTTTATGTTTTTTGCCCTCTTTCTCTTTCTCTTTCTCTTTCTCGTACTTTTTGTTTACTATAGATCAATGCCTAACTTTGGTTCTTGGAGATTTGTGCACATAACATTACCTTAATGTATAACTCTTGCGGGTGTGCATGTCATACAACAAATCGTCAAACAACTCCCTGTTAAAGTAATCGGTTAATATTCTTGCATAGATAAAGTTAGGAGAAAAATATAGTGCAAGCAACTCAACTATAGGTGCAAGTTAATTTAAATGTCTTAATTTTTAAATGTTCTAATTAAGGATTTCAAGATGATTAATTCAATTTCTGACGTCTAGGTGGCATTGAAAAATGCTGACTAGATATCAAAAAGTACCAACTAGACTTATAAGTATTTATGTGTTTTAAATATTACTTTATTCCTCCACTTTTATCTATCTATTTAGAAATCTTAATTTATTATACATTATTTGTCTATTTAAAAAATCAAAGAGTATATATATATATATATATATATATATATATATAAATTTACCTTCATATTTTATTATCTCCACTTAATTCAATAAATATATATTAATTAATATTTACAACTTAAAATAAACTATTCTAGTCAATACTGTCTTTTACTCAATTAATTTTAATAGAATGAGAGGAGGAAAGAGAATGTGAGATTAATGAAAATAGAGGAGGAAAACGAAAATATTAATTAAGTGAGAGAAAAAGTAATTTAATTTTGTTAAATCATATTTTTTTATCATTCAGCATATTTTTCTTAATCTATGTGCATTAACCTTAACGGAATGATAAAAGTGGACGGAAGAAGTAGTAAATATTTTTTTCAATTCAAATAAATTGTATTATTTTTAGTAATTTTATAATTTGAATAAAAATTAAATTATTTTACCAATTATTTGTATTTTAGCTTTTGCTAGACACACTTTGTCCTAGTTGAATAAATTTGCAGCATCTCTTTTCGATAAAAATAAAAAAAAAAATCCACTTCACCAAAAAAGATTTGAATGCCAATTATTTGTCACATAAGAGTACCACCATGTAACTAAGACACCTACACAAAAATTAATCATATAACAAGAAAAATATAGTAGAATATTCAAGCTCACTAACATATTATCAAATACATAAAATGCATTTTATCAATATTAATCCAATATGTGTGTGTCTTAGTTACAATATTGGTCGAGACTTGAAGCTCCAGTTTAAAAACATTTTTTATCTTTTTTTAATCTCTTTCTATTCCTTTCTCCAAAAGTTTTCTTTGATATTTTTTTATTGATTAAATTAAAAGAGATGGTATGTACTAAAAAAAAAAGATAGTTTTGAAGGGGAAAAAATTAGTTTTAATGCCAAAACACTTGATGACATGTAATATATATATATATAGAGGGAGTGTATCAGTTGAAAGGAGTGTTTTAAGAAGAGTGAATCTTGACCATTAGATCTTACATGAATAGTTAAGATTAGAACATAAATGCATGTGACATTTTTAAGTGGTCACATGACCTTAAAGTAGTTTTTAATCTTGACCATCCATGTATAGTTGTATGGTCAAGATTCACTTCTCTCACCCTCTCATAATAATCACTCCTCTTATTAAATATGTCTCATATATATATATAATGAAAACTAGTTGAGAAATTAGTCAAAGTCCTCAAAGTATACTTCACTCATAAAGTTAGTAAAGAACCAATACAAATTCAATTAGTTCGAAGAGAAATTTTTATATGGGTATAGTTTATCACATCATTATTTAATCGCTTAAATTATTATTTGATATATATAAAAATATTATTAATAATTGATATAATTATATGATAGTCTTTATTATTTTATATATGTCAAATAATAATTTAACACCTAAGAATTACTCAAATTTGAGTTAGTTTACTAAGACAGATAGAGAAAAAGAAAGAAAGAAAACTCAACAAACCATTAAGAAATCTAATCTGTGCGATATTTGTAATGTCACTGGCCGTTTGCGGAGGTAATACTGCCCTAAAATAATGGCCTCGAATCATTTGTGCCGAGTGATAAAGAAAATGTTTTTTTTTTACTATTAAATTTAACATCTTATATATTATATATTGATGTAAATATGAGTTAATATCGAAATATATCATATTTTAAAATAAAATAAACATATCATATGTTATTGTGAGAGAAATATAACTGAGTGTGAAATTCTAAATATACAAATAATGAAATCCATAAAAATAATAGTGTAAGCAGTGTTACTTTTAACAATCATAATCACAAAATCAACTTTTATAATATTTTAGGGGAAATTGAACTTTTCACTTGGCTCTAGTGTCATGCTCAAATCATCATATTAATAGGGGTAAAAATTTAAGATTAGTTTTATATGAAAAATAATATGCAAATTACAAAACTTACTTTTAAATTTTTTTACTCTTTGATTTTAAGGGATACCAAACTGACATTAGAGAAATTGAACCTTCTGCTCAAGAGGTCGATCATGCTAAATCTTAAACCTGTCAAATTTCAAAGCGAATTCTTTTATTACTTTTTGTGTTGAATTGATAAGGAACTTGCTCCTTTGTAATTACGCTAATTAAAATTCTGCATTTTTTGGCACAAATTTTTTCTTTAATAACTTTAAATTTTATGCATAAAATATTTGCAGCAAGCGGGAAAGGAAAACCTGGAAATCCGGCTTATTTAGAAGGTGTTATTTCCAATTTGCCAACCTTGGGAGCCGGCCAATCTGCATTCAATATTCATTTTGATTATGATAGTAACACTGGTATTCCTGGAGCATTTTATATTAAGAACTTTATGACAGCTGAGTTCTTCCTTGTGAGCTTGACTCTTGAAGATATTCCTAACCAAGGAACCATCCACTTTGTTTGCAACTCATGGATTTACAATGCAAAAACCTATCAAAGTGATCGCATTTTCTTCACCAACAATGTAAGCTATCTAACTAGCAAGTAGTATTTGGAATTTAAATATTTAAATTATATCCTTCTACATAATTGTTACTTACACATATTTACACTCATATATTTCCACACATACTATTCCACAAGCCCATGGGCTCCATTATAAGCTTATGACTTTTTTTAATGGTCTAATTCTATACATATTTGGCATAATATATGTAAGTATATTTTTCCCTTTCAACCTAGTGTTGTTTGTTGTAAAATTTCTTGAACTCTATAATCTATATCATCAATAGAAAATCATGAAATATATTGCAGACTTATCTACCAAGTAAAACACCAGCTCTACTAGTCTACTACAGAGAATTAGAATTGAAGAATTTAAGAGGAGATGGAACAGGGGAGCGCAAGGAATGGGAAAGGATTTATGATTATGATGTCTACAACGATTTGGGCGAACCAGATAAGGGTGAAAAGTATGCTCGTCCAGTTTTGGGAGGATCTAGCACCTATCCTTATCCTCGTAGGGGAAGAACAGGCAGAAAACCAACAAATACAGGTTAGGATTTTTTTTTAAAAAAAAAAATACTCTAGTATAGATTCAAATCTGTTTTTTTTTTTTTGGTTATAATATTTAATGAGGTTGAAGCATAAATGAATCGGTAGCATGTGAAGTTTCATTATTTAATTGGAAGGATTGATGAACATATTCGCGGGAGTTGTTTGAAATGGGTGAATGATACCAAAATAGGTTGAAAATTAAAGAATGTCTTGAGTGACATGGCAATTTTTTAGGACTAGAAAAAAATAATGTTGTTGTTGCTTATATTTATTATTATGCTATGATCTTAACAGATCCTAACAGCGAGAGCAGGGGTAGCAATGTCTATATTCCAAGAGATGAAGCGTTTGGTCACTTGAAGTCCTCAGATTTTCTTACTTATGGACTGAAGTCTGTATCACAAGATGTCATCCCTGCATTACAATCTGTATTTGATATAAATTTCACGCCAACTGAATTTGATAGCTTTGATGAAGTGCGTGAACTCTACGAAGGAGGAATTAAGCTTCCTACAGATGTACTTAGTAAAATCAGTCCTTTACCAGTGTTAAAGGAAATCTTCCGAACTGATGGTGAACAGGTGCTCAAGTTTCCACCGCCTAAAGTGATTCAAGGTACCCTACCTATCGTAAATCAGCCACTTGTATCTAAAATGGCAGTGCCTAGTAACATGTTCTAATTTTTTTACATTCAACAACATGAGAAGCTAATGGAGATCTTTTGAGCTAATCCTATTTGACTATGGTTATATTCTTCATAATTTTGAGCAGTGAGCAAGTCTGCATGGATGACTGATGAAGAATTTGCAAGAGAGATTATTGCTGGTGTAAATCCTGGGTTAATTCGTAGTCTTCAAGTAAGCTTATGAGTTCATTGTTAAGCAACTACATGCAATTGATGACCTAATGGAATATCATTGTTTAACATCATTCCTCATACAGATCAAAAAAGGAAAAAAAAAAAAATCATTCCTCATAATTTTTCTAAATTAAAATGCAGGAGTTTCCTCCAAAAAGTAAGCTAGATAGCGGAGTCTATGGTGATCATACTAGTACAATAACCAAAGAACACATTGAGCCTAACTTAGATGGGCTCACTGCAGATGAGGTAAATATATAGTTTAGTGTTTCATAATAAAATATTAATTTGAAGAATTCTGCCATTGCTTTGCAGTCAAATTCGTTTTATATGGTTCCAATGAATAAAATTGACTAAACTAAATTTGGTTGAGCAGGCTATCCAAAGCAAGAAATTGTTCCTACTAGATCACCATGATGAAATAATTCCATATTTAAGGCTAATAAACTCAACTTCTACAAAGGCTTATGCTTCCAGAACCATCCTTTTCTTGAAAAACGATGGAACTTTAAAGCCAGTGGCCATTGAGTTAAGTTTGCCACATCCTCAAGGAGATCAATATGGTGTTGTTAGTAATGTCTACTTGCCTGCATCAGAAGGTGTTGAAAGTTCTATTTGGTTATTGGCCAAGGCATATGTCATCGTAAATGATTCATGCTATCATCAACTTGTCAGCCACTGGTATCAATGAGATTCATATAATTAAATTTAGTTCTATGTATCTATAAATTAATTATTAATATCTTTTCATGGATTACAGGTTGAATACTCATGCAGTTGTTGAACCATTCGTCATAGCAACAAACAGGCAGCTCAGTGTGCTTCACCCTGTTTATTAACTTTTGCAACCTCACTATCGTGATACCATGAATATTAATGCCCTTGCTAGGCAAGCCCTAGTCAATGCAGATGGTATTATAGAAAAAACATTCTTGTGGGGAAGGTATGCTATGGAAATGTCTTCTGTAATTTACAAGGATTGGGTTTTCCCAGAGCAAGCACTACCTGCTGATCTTATCAAGAGGTAATCCTTACAAACATACACCAGTAAGAAAAAATCAAAACTCTATTTAAGTCCAGTTGATTAATGTTATTTAATGATGAAAATATGAGAACAAAAGGCATGAATTTGAAATTTTGAAGGCACTTATGATGATAATTATTATCTTCTTGTTTATAAATTGAAATTCAGAGGAATAGCAGTGGAGGATTCAGCTTCCCCCCATGGACTTCGCCTGGTGATAGAGGATTACCCTTATGGTGTTGATGGACTAGACATTTGGGGTGCTATTAAGACATGGGTCCAAGACTATGTCTCCTTGTACTACACTTCAGATGACACAATTAAGCAAGACTCTGAACTCCAATCTTGGTGGAAAGAACTTGTGGAGGTGGGTCATGGTGACAAGAAAGATGAGCCTTGGTGGCCTAAAATGCAAACTCGCGAAGAGCTCATTGAAGCTAGCACTACTATCATATGGATTGCTTCAGCCCTTCATGCAGCTGTTAATTTTGGACAGTATCCATATGGAGGTTTCATCTTAAATCGCCCAACTCTTAGCAGGCGATTCATGCCTGAGAAAGGAACTTCTGAGTACGATGAGCTAGTCACAAACCCTCAGAAGGCTTACTTGAGAACAATTACACCCAAGTTTCAAACTCTCATTGATCTTTCAGTTATAGAAATCTTGTCAAGGCATGCTTCTGATGAGTACTACCTTGGGCAAAGAGACAGTGCTGAATATTGGACTTCTGATACAAACGCAATAGAGGCCTTCAAAAAGTTTGGAAAAACGCTGGCAGAAATTGAGGAACAACTCATTCAGAGGAACAACAATGAGACATTGAGAAACCGAGTTGGGCCAGTTAGCATGCCTTACACTCTACTTTATCCTTCAAGTGAGGAGGGACTAACTTTCAGAGGAATCCCCAACAGTATCTCCATCTAAAGGGGTGTTGGTTTGTGAAGTATTGTGGTTGTGGCTTTGAAATAAATTATGGAAGACAAGGAATCACAATTCCTTCGTCCACTTATGTATAATTATTATCTTTTGTGTTTGGATGCTTTCATGTTTGGCAATAATAAAATCATTTATGTTTGTACAGTGCTATATTTGCAATATGCAGGGGTGGAGTCCTTAAACATCTTTCAATTTTTTTTTTTACTTTGTGCCACATTCTTGGTTTAGAAGAATAAATTATGGATTTGAGTTGGTATCCAAAGGTTTTAAGAATCTTTAATAATGGAAGTAGAAAATTAAAACTAGAGATTCATTTGCTTCCCTAACTCAACCCTTTTTCTTAAAGAGCATGAGATGTTTTCACACACAAAGGGTATCTGAGTAATTTCCCTTCGGAATCAGCTTTTGTCTGGACCAAGGTTTATTCTTGGTTTTATATCTAACACCTCTCTCATGCAGAAATTTTGTGGACTTTGGCATGGACAATGCCATGCCCAATCTTAAAATTACCTATAAAGGAACTGAGTCTCCATTGATATGTAATTGCGGACCGCATTATGGAAGGATTGACTATTGATAAGTTAGAAACCGTGGGTATGATATGGTGTAATGTATGGTGGGAGTGAAATTTGGCATGGAATGGAAGGCCAGTTCTATCTCAGATCAAGTTTATCACAATGCTTGTTTGTGTTTGGAGTTTGTTCGTGCATCTAGGCTTGGTTTGGATATGGAAGCACAATCAATCTCTTAAATCCAACATTGGATGAGAGCCATTGACAAAAATTTATAAAATCAATGTGGACATTGAGATTTTTATTGAGGATCACGCTTTTAGTGTGGGAATGGTGATAAGGGATTGGCAAGAAAAAATAAATGACTAGAGGATCCACCATATTAAGAGCATGATTGGCAATAATTAAATTCGTTGTCAATAACTTTTTTTTAAAAAAAAATTGTTATAACAGTATTTAATTATGTTTGACAAAATCAGTTTCAGTTTTTATACGAAATTCAATGTATTATAAAAACTTTTTTTTATAATGTTGAAATTTTAACTTATGATTCTAAATTATAAATTATTACTTTCACTTTGATATGTAAATATCATTTTATCTTTAACCAAATAATTTTTTTAATTATTTTATATATATTTTAATAATTTAATGTATAAAAATAATTTTTTTATATCATCTAAATGTAACAGAATAATTTAAAATAATTTTTCAATTAATATATCTAAATATAAAATTGATTTTATTATAATCGATTATAACAAAAAAAATTTATATAATAATCAATTATTGAAATAAGTAAATTTTTATAATTATTCTAAACATACACTAACAGTGATGTTGTAGATGCTCATATGGGAGAGTTGACTGCTACCTAAGATGTTCTGATCTTTGTTTGGGAGATGGGCTTTAGACTTTAGGCGTATTTTTTTAAGGGTGACACATGTAATGTCTACAAGAGCATTAAAGAAGGTGATGAAAATTCTTATTATAATTCGATTTTTAAGGACATTTATCTCAATGCTTCACGGGTTGATAGTTATGAATGTGATTTTATTTCTTGTAATTGTAATATTGTGGCAGATTTTTTTTTTTTTATCAATTATGCCAAACATTATGATCGGAGTATTTGGCTAAAGGATCCTTCAAATTTTATTATTCCTCTTTTGGATGTTTATTGGTTTGATAAATGAAGTTATATTTCATCTAAAAAAATTTGTCATTTGACCCATTATACATAATCCTCTATACACTTATTCTTGGGTGCATTAATCCTCTATGCATTTGATTGTGACAATTAATAGGGTTTTAGTTTTGTAATATTTAGTTTACCAAAAGTGTAAGATGGTTCCCGTTCCCGACATGCAAATCTGGTGAAGTGCAATAATCTTTTTCTAATGAAAGTGGTTGAAGTCTCAATTCTCAAAATAGTAATTGTGTCTATGAAAATGATTTATGAAAAAAAAAAATGAAAGCGTGGATTGTGATGCAATTGGTAAAGAAGATTCATTTAAAAAATATTAAATACATTTTAAATTCTCAATTTTGTTTTAAAAAAAATTCTCAAGCTATTAATTTTTTTACTTTTTATTTAATAATTTTTATTTTAATTCATTACCAGTGTATTCAAGTATTCGTTTGCAAATTCTATGATTTATTATTCTATCTATTTCTTTTATTTATTTGAGAAATATGACCAGAGCCACTAAGCCACAAAAAATTGAGAAAGGGAATGTGAAGTGAAAATAAAAAATTTATTGAAGGTATAAAAGTGTGTATAACAAGCTAATCATGTAGTTTATTTAGAACAAAAAAAAGTAATTAATTAATAATCAATCAGCTGACTTAGCAAACTAATCTAATTAGACCCTTTTTTTAAGGTACATGGGAGGCCAAGCTAAATAAACTTTAACTATACTCTAACTAATAACTATGATAAAAAGAATGAACATTAATATTCATTTGGATAACGCTTTTTTTTTTTTTGGGTCTACGGATAATGCAATTTTTAAAAAACACAAAACCTTCTCAAATTTAATCAGGCCTAACTTTTTTTTGGGACAGTAATCAGGCCTAACATTGTGAATTCAAACAGTTCTTTTGGAGCTTGGCCCTTCTGGTCAAAAAGGATGTTGGACATGTAAATTACACCATTCCTCTCAAGATTGTCTTTAAGTCTTCAACCTCTCCAACTGAGTCACTCTCTTCATGATCCTTGTCTATCCCATGGCTGGAGCATAGAGCTCTGAATCACTGTTATCTCTTTGAGTCTAGCTTGTTTCGTGCAGGATGTGGTTTGGGCTTCGTACACAGTATCAGAAATGGCAAGCCATCTGGGTATGTAGGAGTTGGAACCGGGTTCGCGTGGCTCACATATTGGCCCAGTTTGCTAAAAGTCAAATGCAGGTTGATTGCTGCAATAAAAAATAATTTAATTTGATTTAATTTGATTTAAAAATTAAATTTTATGTTTGAAACTTTAAAGAAAAGATAGGATTTGAATTGATTTAAAAATCAAATTCTGTGTTGAGAATTCATTAAAATGAGAATTGATTTGATTTGATTTTATTATTTTATATTTTAACCCTTATGAAAGATTGTTAAAGGTAGTTACTAAGGGTAAAATAGTCTATTTATTTCAAATCAAATCAAATCCTAATAAATCCTATCAAAATTGATAGAATTTTTAAAATAAAAAGAATGAAATCCATTAGATTTTAGAAATCAAATCATTTCTCATTTTTAAGCATTCTAAACACAAAATTTAATTAAATTTAATTTACAAATCAAATCATTTCTTATTTTTTTACATTCCAAACATACTCATAGTGCTTTATTTCGATGTCGATATTTTGCATTACACATTAAAAAAATGTATTAGATGTTGAATTTAATTTGATTTTATTATTTTATATTTTAACCCTTATAAAAGATATTTTACAAATTAACATCCAGAAACAATGCAATAATGATATTTTTAAGTGCATGTTTGGTTCAGATATTTTGAGTTGTACAACAGCTTTTTTATTGAAAAAAAAATATTTGTTATTGTACTATCATGTTTGGATTTACTGCTGAAAGAAATCAATAGTTTTATTTTTTTATAAAAAGCTATTGGTTTATAATCTCTTGGGTGAACATTATTTCAATAAGCTTTTAGTTTTTCAAAATTTGTGATGACTGAGCCCTTGTTCATTGAGTCGTCCAACTATCAAAATAAATGCAAAATCAACCTTAATAATGGCATTCATATTTTTTTAGGTAATTTAATGTATAAAAATGATTTTTTTACATTTAAATAAAATAAGTTATCTTTAAAATCATTTTTTAGCTAAAATATTTAAACGAAATAGATTATCTTTATAATTGATTATAACAAAAAAAAAATTTATACAATAATCGATTATTGAAATAATCAAATTTTCACAATCATCACAAACACGCACTAAATTATAAAATAGTTAGCATTTTTTACCAAAAAAAACTATATAATATGTTAAAGCTTGATAAATATATGTTACAATATGCTCTTTGACTTCACTTAAGATATTTTTTTTATTTGGGCAAAAAAGGCCCAAAAATACTTTTGACACAAATGGAAAATGATGTTCTTAAATTATTTTTCATCCCACACTTATTTTCACACCTATCTTGGATAAATGTGATTAAGTGAGAGAAAGTGATAGGAAAAAATAAGTATGATAAATGGTATTGGGAAGAGTGTGAAAAGAGGTGTATCCACTGTTTGTGGTAAGAAAATCAGAGTTGAACACAAATAAAACTTAGAAAAGAATTCAAATTTCAATTGTAAGAAATAAAACCTCAAGCAGTTTTTCTAAGCAATCGGATTGATGATTGATTCAAAACATAATAAACTCAATTTTATTAAAAAAAATAGAAAGTGGAATCCAAATCAATTTTTTTATATCAATGTATATTTTTTTATATTTATATATAATTAAGTTTATTTAATAGTTTTTATCATTTACAGATTCAATTTTATAAAAAAATCTCTCTTTTATAATAAATTTATTTTATACTAAAAAACACTTAAAAACGTTTAATTCAAATCATTTTTATTTATATTAAAATCTATTTATTTATATTTATATACAACTGAATTTATTTAATAAATTTTATATTTTTACATTTAAATCTACAAAAATATTTAACTTTTATAATAAATCTTACTTATTTATATATTCAAAAGATTAAAAAACACTTAAACCAATGGTTACAATGTGATATAGGTTGCAGGTGTTAGATGGTATATTGATCCACCTCAATGTTTGAAGTGCATCTAAGACAAAGCTCCATGTACATAATATCTATTTTACACCCAAAACTACAATTATGATGCAACTCTATAAGTACAAAAGAAGTAGAAAATGCAGATGCCAACAGGCAAAGATCAACTACTTAAACAAAACAGCTGGTAGATGAAACACAGTTAGCGCTATCTATTCTCACATGACGATCCTAACATATAATGACATGAAATATCTACTTAAATAGGTCAGCCATATAAAAAGTGAGATCTTTGAACATCTGCAAGCAACCCTCCATCATCCAATAGCCAATTTTACCTGATCAAGTGAAAAATAACAATCAAAATCCCTATAAAGCTCTTCCTACATCATTATCCCAATAGGGCTGACCCAAGTTCAGCACTAGTAAGAAACAAAAACATGTTGAGACTTGAGAAAATCGAAATTGTTCATTTTTTATGGTAGTGACTAGCTAACTTTATTATTAACACTTTCATACTTTATTAGAATAATTAACCTAACTTCACCCAAAGACTCTATCCCAAAAGCTAGTTTAAGGGGGTAAAATTGGACATTTAGAGTATGAAATTTGTAGACTTTACATTTGAAGGTGACTCAACTAAGATAGACTCCAATATTATATTAAAATAATTAGGCCTGACTCTACATTAAAAGTTAGTTCAAGGAAGTAAGATTGAACATCTGAAGTATAAAATTTGTTAGATTTAATATTTACAGGTGACCCAAATAAAAAATGATTTGATTACATATTATAATAACTAGATCTAATTCCTAAAAAATAGCTATCTTAAGAAAGGAGACATTGAACTTAACTCTACTCTAAAAGCTAGCTTAAAGAGACTGGACTAGACATTTGCAAAGTAAAATTTTTAAGACTGGATATTTGTAAGTGACTCAAGTAAGATGAGCTTAATACTATATTAGAATAATTAGGTCACCGCAAAAACTAGCTCAAAAAGAAAAAGTTTATCTAAATCATTATAAATAATTATTTACTCATATATTCAACTAACGGTGGTGGAGTTAATATATTACATACGGTTAATCCGTAGTAATTTATATGGCCAGACAGGACATTCTCCAGCTCTCGTTTCTTAATTCTTATTCTCTGCCGTTAGCACACTCTCCCTATGGGCTAGGAATTGTTGCTATTGGGCTGTTTCGTTGGGCCAACAAAGGCTACCGATTTCTTTTCGTTTTTAATCTTCTCTCTTTTCAGACCCCCCCAAAAAAAAAGATCTCCTCCTTCTTGTGTTCTTTTCTTTTAAAAAAAAAAATTCACTCTTTTTAGTTTTCTCTTTTTTTTTTCATTATTTATACTATTGATTTTTTTTTCATAAAAATTTTAAGACTTGAAAAATCTAAGTTTTGTTCCGATCAAATGATGCATATTACACTAGATGACTAGAATGAAGACATCGCATTCTCTAGCTGCTACCTTTCTTATGGCCATTGCACCTGAAGCTCTTTTTTTGTTTTGTTTGTTTTTCTTCATTCTTTGCCATAGATTAGTTCAGCAGGTTGGCTGATAGTAGCTTCACCATTTTCTTGATTCAATATTTTCATTGATGAATTTTCTTTCATCTAACCTTAATTTTTTTGTATGGTTTTGCTCTCTTCATGTATTCCTAAATGTGAAGTAGTAATAGAGAGCTCCAAAATAAAATAAAACATTTCTTCAGTGGTAAAAAACAAAAAAGAATTTTGCTGTTATATATGGGGGAAAAAAAATCTCTGCTAGCCATCAAGTTGTTACATGCATTTGAATTGCGATCACCCTTTACTTTGGCTATTCAGGGATGCCACATTTTTGTGTCAGTTTTTATGCACTAGATTGGTTAGCATATGTTATCACTCTAAAAACAAATTATTTATTTAAAAAAAAAAAAAAGTTTAAGACATACTTGTACAAATTGGACTGACCAGTACGATCGGAAATCCTGTGACTTAGCTTTTAAGTCGATCCGATTCATACTTATAATATATTTTCATGTTGAGTCAATCAATCTCAATTAAATGCAAATGACTCGAGTGAATTGTCCAAATGGGTCATACCAATCTGATTCGGTTTTTATTTATTATTTATTTAATTAGTGTTTTAAAAGTATAACTTGTGAGATTTGAACACAACATCTAAAAGATATTTGTTACAAGTTGAGTAATTTCCTCAATTTTATAATTTATATTATTAAAACTATTAATATTTTTTAATATAATATTTTTTATGTGATAATATAATATTTTTATATAAAATAATATTTTTATATAATATATTTTTTTCAAAAAAATTCTTTTTTGTTTGAATTTTTCAATTCAACCACTTTATCCATAATCAATCTGTTGAACAAATAATTCAACCTTTTGATCAAGTTGACATTCAGTCCAAGTTATACAATTGTGGCTAAGAGATGAAAAGTTGTCTTATTTTAAAGTCGTGTCGCGACCGGGACTGCGGCGAAATAGCAGCTCACGTGATTTGATTTTTTTTTTAAAAAAAATATAAAAATATGGAGTCGCCACCAATTTTATTTAAATTTAGGAAAAATTGGAAAACCTTTTTAGAAAATAGTCTTTGGAACCAAATCGGATTCGAGTCGGTTATGGTTAGGGAAGGGTGAAACTTAATCCCACAAAGACTTCTAACACACCCATCTTAAGACGATACATTGAGTCAATTAATCAGCAAACACTTGATAATCTCGAATTTATTTATTTTACCCTTTTTAAAGGACTTTGCAATTATTTTATTTTTTAATATTTTTTGTTTAAAGAAATAAAAAAAACCGAATTATGAAAATTTAATTTTTGGCTTGACAGAATGAAAATTCTGCTCCTACGTACCCTCAGATGCAATGAGGAACTCAAAGTCACGTAGTTCTATATAAAAATATTTGTGAGTTGATTGATTTTAATTAAAAGATTTTTGAAAAGAAAATTTTATTGTTTGAAACTAAAATCATTCTTGCAAGCAGGCTTGAAGCATTAAGACTAAGCTACTCAATAAACCCTTATGATCCAAACGACATTGAAGATAGCATCCGCTATTCAATCATCATCATTAATCATTGCATTAATTTAAAGAGTTTTTTTTTTTTTTTAAATTTTTTATTCCTTTTTTTTAAAAAAAAAAAATACAAGGGCAAACATAAATTTTTCATGAGCCAAATAAATGGGAACAAACAAAATTAAATATATACATCACAAAATCACTTAAAACAAAATTTATTTTTATTTTTAACAATTTTCAAATTTTTTCATTTTTTTTATTTTTTATTACTTGTTTATTCCTCTTTATCTACTCATTATTTTCCTAAACTTTATTTGTTTCACTTTCACATCATTTGCTTTAGTTTTTTTTTTTTAACCCACTAACGTAAACACAAAAGGCCCAACTAAAAGGATGCTATATATTTTCTTTTGAAAAAAAAACAAACTTCCAGAAACGACCATTTTCACGTTTTCAATCTTATATCATTGTTATTATTATTTAAAACCAAAGAAAAGCATTAGGGCATTAAAAACTCACCTTCTCTGTTAACAGCAAGAATATCTTCTTCCTCTTGAGAGAAAAAACAATGAGAGCTCTGCAGGTTCGGTGGGCTGCGGTGTTGGGCGGTTCGCGGTTAGTGCGGGGTGGAGAGCTTGCGACGGTGCGGAGTCTGCGACGGCAGGTCAAGGAAAATCCGGTTTGCTGCTCTGACTCCGGCGAGTGCGACGCGTCAACGGAAAGCTCGGACTGGGCGGCGCAGTGTGCGAGGCGCACGGATCTGGCTGGGCGGCGCGACGCTACGACACGAGATGGTGCGGCTCGTTGGTGGTTCGTCGGATCTGGAGGTCCGGGTTCGGTCAGGGAGCTCTCGGTTGCGGTGCCGGCAGGGACGAGGTCGTAGTGCACGGCGGATCCGAGCTTGGGGCAGGCGGTGCGGCGTGACGGCGTCGCGATCTGCTTCGACCTGCGCAGCTCAGAGCGGCGGTTTGCGGCGCTGCTGGTGGTTCGTCGGATCTGGAGGTCCGGGTTCGGTCAGGGAGCTCTCGGTTGCGGTGCCGGCAGGGACGAGGTCGTAGTGCACGGCGGATCCGAGCTTGGGGCGGCGGTGCGGGCGTGACGGCGTCGCGCGATCCGCTTCGACCGCGCGGCCTCGAGGCGGCTTCGGCGGCCGCTTGGTGGTGCGGCTGAGTGCACGGTGGTCTGGCTCTGGTTCTTCTTTTTTTGGTTGCTGGCTGGTTTTTTTTGTTAATGGTGCTTGGGGTGGTCTGTGAAAGTTGATGAAGCTTGGTGGTGAATGGTGGTTCAAAGGAGAAGGTGGGGATGATGAAGAAGGTGATCAATAGTGATTTTGAGTAGTGGTGATGGGTTATGGAAGGTAGTGGAGGTTTATGATGTGAGTTGATGATGGAAGATGAAGAGATGTTGTTGGTGGAAGTGTTGGTTGTGCTGAAGATGAAACTTGTGCAATAGTGTCGGTGGAGGAAGGTGAATTGAAGATGATGAAAAGTGGTGAGAGTCAATGGTGAAAGATGAAAGGCGAAGAATACAGCTGCTGGTTAGATAGAGACCTCGAAAATTTTTCGTTTTCCTCTCTTTTTTTTCTTTCTCTCCGCCCTGCTATTCCTCTGCCTCCTCCTGTGAAAATGATCTTCCCCTTGTAATAATGCCTCCCTTGCCGTAAGCAGATCACAATCTGCAGCCCCAAAAAAAAATCAGCTCCCCTTGAGCTTTCTAATCAAACTTCCGTTTTGATGAATTTTCTCTGAAGTTGTCATTTTTTCTCTGCAATTTCTTTGCCACTTTTTCCATTTAGGGCTGCCTTGAGCCATGGGATTACCGCTTGCACGATAACGTGCTACCTTCATTTTCCATTTTCTTTTTTTTTTTTTTTTTTTTTTTTTAAAACGAAATCGACTTTTTTCTTTTCTTTTTCTTTTCTTTTTTTTAGAATAATAAAAACGAAAATCAACATTTTTTTTTTTGGTGAAAATAAAATTAAATAAATAAAATAAAACAAAGAAATAAAATACATGAGATAAAGAAATTAATTAAAAGATATACACAAAATTTATTTATCATTTTTTGTTATTTTTGGTCCGGACAAAATTAGGTGTTCATTATTGTTGCTCTCTTACTCATTTCTTACTAGATAATGAGAAAAGTCGTGATTTTTCATGTTATCATCGTAAGAAAGGAGTAAAGATATGAACTTCAATTTTGTCCAGAAAACAAAACAAAGCAAGAAAATAAAATGTATGGAGCCGATGCATTCAAAGATAAAAGGCAATGGGCAACTGCGTCCGAAAATTAAAATGCAATGGGCAACTGCGTCCCGAAAATCTAAAATGCAATGCAATGGGCAACTGTGTCCCAAAATTAAATGACAATGGGCAACTGCGTCCCGAAAATTAAAAGGCAATGGGCAACCGCGTCCCGAAAATCTAAAAGGCAATGGGCAACTGCGTCCCGAAAATCTAAAATGCAATGCAATGGGCAACTGTGTCCCAAAAATCTAAAATGCAATGCAATGGGCAACTGTGTCCCAAAAATCTAAAATGCAATGCAATGGGCAACTGTGTCCCAAAATTAAATGACAATGGACAACTGCGTCCCGAAATTAAAATGCAATGGGCAACTGAGTCCCGAAAACTAAAATGCAATAGGCAACTGAGACCCGAAATTAAAATGCAATGGGCAACTGAGTCCCGAAATTAAAATGCAATGGGCAACTGAGTCCCGAAATTAAAATGCAATGGGCAACTGAGTCCCGAAATTAAAAGACAATGGGCAACTGAGTCCCGAAAACTAAAATGCAATGGGCAACTGAGACCCGAAATTAAAATGCAATGGGCAACTGAGTCCCGAAATTAAAATGCGATGGGCAACTGAGTCCCGAAATTAAAATGCAATGGGCAACTGAGTCCCAAAATTAAAAGACAATGGGCAATTGAGTCCCGAAATTAAAATGCAATGGGCAACTGAGTCCCGAAATTAAAATGCAATGCAATGAGTCCCGAAATTAAAATGCAATGCAATGAGCCGATGCACTCAGAAATTTAAAGTGCAAGGGGCTGATGCGTTCAAGGAATTAAACTGCATGTAAAAATTTTCTTTTCTCTTTTCCTTTCTCTCATTTTCTTTTCTCTCCTTTTTTTTTTGTCATTTTTCATTTATTTATTCAGAGTCATCTTAACCAACGACGATCCTGGAAAGCTTTGACCAATCAAACCCTTTGTCCACGTGCTTTCTTTCATCAGACCTTTTGTTAGCTTGAAAACCCCGGGATTTTCTCATTTCTCTTTTTTTCTTTTTTCTTTTTTATTCTGACCTCCTTAATCTCCTTGGCAACATATTACAACCCGTATCTCGAGTTACTGAGATCCTTTAATCTAAATTAATCATTGAAGGATTGCTGCACAATTGTCAAGTCAAATTGTCGACCCTAAGTTTATTTTATTTGAGACATAAATTAGTAAACATGCATTCATGAATAGAGAGAAATCTGTTGAATGAACAAACTTCCTTTTATTATTTTGGTAATATAATCATACATGAATTTTTGACAAGACACATACTTGAAAGACAAAAGAAAGATTGCAAGAAAAAATTTGCCCCAGTATTGGTTCCTTGTTCCTCATTCAATTGATTCACTGCAAGTGCTTGACAGTTCAACCGTTGTCTCTATTGATACCTCTTTCAACACGAACCCTCTTCAATTTCTTCAGACATTCTGCCCCGAGTATGGCCAATTCAATGCAAATGACTTGCCCTCATGTAACCGATTGGACGCACATCAAAAATTGCCCCGCTTTGGCGAGTTCCTCGAAGAGTTTCGTGCCCACTTTCTTTGAGATTTTGCCTATTTATTTGTCCTAACTTTTGCTTAGACTCCTTTTTCGTGTTTTCAGCCTAACGGACTTTTTTTTTTTTTTTTTTTTTAACTTTTCAATTGCTCTAACTTTTGCTTAGGCCGCCCTTTCGGGTTTTCAACCTAACGAGCTCCTTTTTTTTTTTTTTTTTTTTTTTAGGCATAGAATCTCTTGACAAGATCGTATTCACGGGTCTCGCAATTCTTCTCCATCCATATTCTCGCAAAACTAATGCTCCTCCCGAAAATGCCTCGCTTGACTATGTACGGCCTTCATAATTCGGGCCCATTTTCCTCCGCATCCTCTTGGTTAGGGAGAATCTTTTTCAAAACCAAATCCCCGAACGAATTCCCGGGACGAACTTTCTTGTTGAAGGCTCGCCATTCTCGCTTTGATACAATTGCCCATGACAAATAGTGTCAACCTCTTTTCTTCTATCATATTCAATTGCTCATACCGAGTCTTCACCCATTCGATTCCTCTAATTCTTTCCATCAAAACCCTTAGGGAAGGGATCTCAATTTCTATTGGAGAGACAAATTTCTCCATCCCATACACCAAAGAGAAAGGCGTCGCCCCGGTGCTTGATCGTATATTGGTACGATATGCATGCAGAGCATAGGGTAACATTTCATGCCGCCACCTTGTAGTTCACCACCATCTTAGCAACAATTTTCTTGACATTCTTATTTGCCGCTTCAACCGCACCGCTCATCCGAGGCCCGTAGGGAGCTGAATTATGATGCTTGATTTTAAAATTTTCACAAAACTTTTTAATCTCAAACACCATTGAGATTGGTACCATTATCTGTGATTATCTTTTCTCGAATTCCATATCTCGCAGACAATATCCCTTTTGAGGAATCTCAAAAACACTTTTTGAGTGATGCTGGCATAAGAAGAAGCTTCTACCCACTTGGTGAAATAGTCAATCGCCACTAAGATGAAGCGATGACCATTGGAAGCTTTGGGATTAATGGGCCCGATGACATCTATTCCCCACATTGAGAAAGGCCAAGGAGATACCAAATTATGCAAAGGGAAAGGAGGTGTGTTGACTCGATCTGCATACATCTGGCATTTTTGACACTTCCGTACATAATCTATGCAGTCTGTTTCCATTGTGGACCAATAATAACCACTTCTTAGAATTTTTCGAGCCATCATATGACCATTAGCATGGGTTCCACAGATTCCTTCATGGACCTCACCATGATTATACGAGCTTCGCAAGCATCCACGCATCTAAGTAAAGTTCCATCATGACTCCTTTTGTACAAAACCTCTCCATTCAAGAAAAAGGTCATCGCCAACCGGACAGTCCTCTTATTCACCTCACTTGCCCCCGTTGGGTATTCTCTATGCTGAATATACCGCTTGATATCATGATACCAAGGTTTACCATCTGGCTCGCCCTCCACATTAGCACAATACGCAGGCTCACTGTGTGTCTTCACTTGGATGGGTTGGACATTATTGTGAATGTCCAACTTGGTCATTACAGCCAAGGTGGCCAAGGCATCTGCAAACTGATTCTTGTCTCGGGTCAAATGGGAGAAGGTCACCTCCTCAAACTTCTCAACTAACTGGATCAAATACTTTTGATAAGGTACCAATTTCGATCCCGGTTTGCCATTCACCATTCACCGATAAATGATGAGTCTTTGAGTCTCCAAATACTCTTAATCGCTTGATCTCCAAGTCAATTGCAACTTGTAAACCATTAGCACAGGCCTCATACTCCGCAACATTATTGGTGCACTCAAATTCCAGCTTGACAGCCGACTGGGTATTGTTTTCCGGTTGGTGAAACAACCACGGCACCTATGCCACTACCATGCATGTTAACCGCCCCATCAAAATACATCTTCCAAATTCCCAGATTCTTCTTCTTCTTCTCCTTCCTCTCGCCATCGTATTTCTCCATCGGGAATTCAGATGTCACTTGTTGTCCACCCTCAAGAGGGTTTTCACTAAATGATCAAGAAATCGCACTTCCTTTGATGGATTTTCGAGTCATGTACTTGATATCGACTCGACAAAGATCACTTGCCACTTTGAAACCCTTAATGAAACATGAGGGCTTTCAAATATGTACTTCGTAGAGGGTCTATTCGGAGATCAACCACGTGGTGTAATAGAGCATGTACTTGTCGTAGTCGCTTTGAGGTCCATACCAACATGACAACAAGTCTTCTCAATAGCCATGTAACGAGCTTCACAAACCATTGAACTTCTTACTCGGTAAGTAAATTGCTTGTTCCCTTTTTCCCGATTCATCATGTTGTCCCAACATTGCCCCCATCGAGGTTGGCAAACACGCTTAGGTACAAAATTAAAGGGCGACCCAAATAGGGGGTACCAAAACAGAGGATTCATTAAATAGGCCTTTATCTTGTCGAAAGCTTCCCGACATTCTTCATCCCATTTCCCTGGTTGATGCTTCTTCAACAACTTGAATATAGGCTCACAGTGTGCGTTGTTAAGTTAGCAATGAATCTAGCAATGTAATTGAGTCTCCCGAGAAAACTTCGCACTTCACGCTCCGTCTTAGGGGCGGGGACATCTCTTGTATTGCTTTCGTTTTATCCGGATCCACCTTTATTCCTTCTCTCGCTAACGATGAATCCGAGCAATTTCCCAGTAGATGCTCCAAAAACACATTTAGCAGATTCAACCTCAACTTGTATTTTCTGAGTCTTTCAAATAGCTTGCGCAAAACTGCCACATGACTTTCTCCTTCTTTAGACTTGGCTACTATATCATCCACGTACACCTCAATCTCCTTGTGCATCATGTCATGAAACAAAGGCCACCATGGCACGTTGGTATGTAGCCCCAAAGATTCCTTAATCCGAACGGCATCACTGTGTAACAAAATGTTCCCCAAGGAGTAATGAAAGTGGTCTTTTCTTTGTCATTGACATCCATGAGAATTTGATTGTATCCTGAGTATCCATCCATGAATGAGAACCTGTGATTCTTAGCAGTGTTATCAACCAGAACATCAATGTGAGGGAGTGGGAAATCATCCTTCGGGCTAGCCTTGTTCAGATCTCTATAGTCCACACACATTCTGACTTTTCCATCCTTCTTTGGCACTGGCACGATATTAGCTACCCACTCTGGGTGTCTGGACACTTCCACAAATCCTGCTTCCAACTGCTTAGTCACTTCTTCCTTGATCTTCAGAGACATATCAGGATGCATCCTCCTCAACTTTTGTTTCTTTGCCTCAATATTCGGGTATAGTGGGGATTTTGTGCGATGCTATCTCTCGGGTCTAACCTGTGCATATCCCGATAAGACCAAGCAAAAACATCCATATATTCTTTGAATAGTGTGATCATCTCTTCAAACTCCGGTTTACCACTACTTTCAATTCCTTTTTCTCTTCCTCTCGTCCCCATGTTGACCACCTCTCGCTTCCTCATCATTCAAGACAAATCTCTTCTCTGAGTATTCCAGGAACTTTGCAAAATTTTCAACAACATCTTCGTCTTCTCCAGATCCAGGGTCTTCTTCATCAAACATTGCAGGGGAATCAATTGATGGGTTTTTGAAGTCCTTTTCATGAGGCGAACTTTCTACGAAACTCAGATCCCTGGAAAGCAATTTTGTGTGGAGTTGGAAGAGCAGAATAAAGGAGGAATGACAAAGGAAGAACAAGATATGGTACAAAAATGTAAAACAAAACAAAACAAAAATAAAATAAAATGGTAAGTGCAAAAAGATAAGTCAGAGAGTGCAACGAAGAGGAATGCTGAATATTCATGCAAGTTCATTTAATCAATGTCTCAAATAACATAAACCATAAGCTCAAAATAACTTCGACATTTGCTCAACACAATATGACTAGACAATTACTTTGAAACAATCACATCAATAATTGGTTCAGATTTCCAGTTCTTCAGCGGCTCCTTATCGAAGAATGTGACGGATTGCCTCGAGCTCTTCTTGGCTCTCTTCATGCAACGCATTGATGGTGAGGCGGTATCGAGGGTGAATGACCTCGTCAGGCATAATCACCTCGGCTGGTGCTGCCGGGAATGTTTCCCTCAGGTGGGGAATATGCTTCATCTTGCCCTTGTCACCCTTTCCTCCAAGCGTCATGCTCCTCATATGCTCCTCTAGAGATGCTTCGTACCCTATCCCAAACTTGTCTGACTTTCCTGGGAGTGACACTGGCGACCGAGCACCTTGTAGCTTTGAGCCCAAACCCTTTCCCTCCTGGTATCCACTATTAGCCATGATCCGGGCCACCACCTGATTCACACTTGGTGCGAGAGATTCATCTTTACCAAGTCCAGTCTCAACTACTTCGAAACTGTGCCACAGGTTCTCCTCTTCCTTTTCTGCACTCTCCACATATGGTACCGAAATTGGTTTTGACAGCATAATCTCTTCCTCTCCATGTATGGTGATGACCGACCAATCCTCAATATATTTAACACTTTGATGCAGGGTGGAAGGAACGGCACCAGCAGCATGGATCCATGGTCTCCCCAGTAGCATGGTGTAGCCAGGCTCCATATCCATGACTTGAAACAGCACCTGAAAATTACTTGGACCAATCTCTAGCGTCAACATTATTTCTCCCATAATGCCTCTCCTATTTCCATCAAAGGCTCGCACCACCATCTCCCGTGGCGACAGTTCATCCTCACTTATTGATAACGAGACTAGAGTTGACCTGGAATGATATTTAATGCACCCCCGTCTATCAAAACTTTTGCAACTATGTACCCTTTGCATTTGAGGGTTATGTGCAAGGCCCGCGGTTCTTCTCAGATTGAGAAACGATCTCTTCATCATTGAAGGTGATCATGTTAACACGTTTCACGGGGTCCACCATGTTAATCACACTTTCGGGAGTAACATCGGGCTTCACATAGGCTTCATCCAGAATTTTCAATAACGCCTTCCGATGCATCTCGTACGTCAAGATAAGTGACAAAAGAGATATCCCGGCCGAGTCTTTTTAACTGCTCCATCACATCATACTCGCTCTCCTTCATTATCTTCAAGAACTCCTCTTCACCTTCCATCTCTCTCTCTCTTCTTTTGACATTTTCTCCTTACTTCCCTCTTTAACAATCTTCCCTTTTTCTAACTCTTCTCGGGCCATAGCATCGCCCACTCCCGGTAATTCCCCCTACCCCGACTATATTAGTCACCAACTCCTTATCCTTGTGCACTTCAGCAATTCGGGCCTTCGACGTCTCTTCCCTACTCCCTTTGTTTCTACCTTGGTTTCGTAATTCCATGGCACCGAATGAGTGTCATTATAAACAAAAGGCACTGGTTTCTTGATTGTTACCACTACTTTCTCCGGTGTTGAGACTTGATTGAGAGGTGCCACCTTAAGCACAAAGCGTTCGACCACATTAACCTCTTCGGAGGAGGCTAACCCTTGTCTTGCATGTATCACTCCCAAAGTAAGCAACCCTTGGACTCGAACCTTGAAGTCCCAACAATTCTCAATATCATGTCCCATTTCCCCACAATGATAAGCACAATTTGACTCTGCATCACATTTTTCCTCTTCTTTCATCATGGCGGCTGGTGCAAGTGATATTATAGCCGCTTTCTTCAACCCTTCGAATATCCTTGCCATTGGTGTACGCAAGCTCATGACCTTTCTTATGGATGACCCTTCCGCCTCTAAAGCATTCACCGCATTCCTTCCACCATGATTAGGAATTGAGTTGTTAACAATACTGGGTCCAGCTTCTTCTTGGATATCAAGCTTCCCGTAGGCAATTAACCTTCTTATCGGTCTTAAAAGCCTCGCAATCTTCAATCGAATGCCCCGGGATATCCATGTGATACTTGCAGGTTGAGTTCGAGTTGTACCATGATGGAAATGGTGGTTCTAAAGGACGCACAGAATTCCCGAAATAAGGTGAGCATCAAACAATCTTTGGAATAGGTCTCGCATTCGAAATGGATAACCTTGGGAAGGGGGGAGGTTTTGAGGACGAAAGCGGCTTTGGTTTTGGAGGTTCTGGGCGAGGTTGTGAGTGGTTTGGGTGATTTTGCGGAGGTGCGAGTGGGTATCGGGCATAGGTTGGGCGAGTTGGTATATATGGCGGTGGCGAGGGGACGTTGTTAACTTGGAATTGTGGTGTTGGGGTGAAATTTGTGGCCGGTATAATTTGGTGGGATGGATAATGAGGTAGTGGCGGTGTTTGGTATGAAAAGTGAGGGTTGGGGTTGTATGATGGTTGATGACTTGGGCTATATCGCGGTCTGAACTTCGTTGAGGTCGGATATAATTCACCTCGTGTTCTTTTTCTTCTACTGAACCCTTTCTTGAAAGTAGTATTCTCTCAGTGCTACTCATTGGCAACTTCCCAGTTTTGGCCAATATTTCAATTCTTTCTCCGTAAGTTATCAAATCCGCAAAATCCTTATAGGCCGCCCCAGCCATCGCCCCAATAAAAGGGTTTCCTAGGGTCCCCAAGAAATACGAGCACATCTCAGACAATGTTAATGGGGGCTGGACTTGAGCCGCCAAGGCTCTCCACCTCTGTGCGTATTGCTTGAACGGTTCTTCGTTGCCTTTCTGCATTGAACTCAACTGCTCTCGGGTTGGGGCTGCGTCAAGATTGAATTTGTACTGGTCCATAAACAAATCAGCCAATTCTGTCCAACGCAAGACCTTTGAGCGATCTAATTGAAGATACCATTCTAGGGCGGGACCTGTAAGACTCTCATGGAAGAAACTGATGAGGAACTTATCATCCCTAGACCAAACAGCCATCTTGGTTCCATAACTGATCAAATGGAAACGAGGGTTGCCGCTCCCGTCATACTTCACAAAATCAGGAATCTTGAAGTTGTTGGGGATCACTACATCCGTGGTAGGACACAACTCCTCTATCCTCAGGGGTCCATAAGCATTTGGGCCCTTTATTGCCTTGATTTGTTCCTCCATTTTCTCCATCCAATCTTCTTTCATTTTATCCTTCTCGTCGTGACGTGGCTATTCCCAGAACAAGGCATGGTCACATGTCCTGGAATAGACACGTGAGGTGGTTCCCAAGTAGGCCCCGCATAACCAGGGGATTTCATTGTGGGCGCCTTCCGCAGCGCGATACCCCTCCCCAACGGGCATGACTATTGATGCTTTGTTTGAGGTGGTTGCTCGTGGATTCCCGCAAAGAATGCCCGAGGTTATGGCCGAAAGATCGGAGCAGCTATTGATGGTACGTTTGCATACGTTCCAACCCCACTTGCATTTCTATTTCCACTGATTAAGTGGAGAGACTCCCTTATATCTTGCAATATCGCTTCCAACCTCGCTTGGTTCTCTGACACCTCATTTATTCTTCCCGTTACTTCATCGACCTCCCTACTCAAGTTTCTTCCTGTCTCAAAATTATCAGCAGCCATCCTGGTCCGAGATCTGGTATTGTGAACTCGGGTTAGATTGGTCTCTTCTTTCCTTGGTCGCGCAATGATTCCTGAACCAAATTGATTTATTAAAGCAAAAAGCACATTAGAGGAAAAAAAAAAAAAAAAATTAACACTATTGTGAGGATGCTTGGCGATTGTGGAGAGATTCACATGGTCATTCAATAGCAAGGTAGGATCCAAGATTTGGGCATTAGCAGGTTAACCAATGGTGCCATCTTTAAACAATGCAATCATTCTTTCACCAAAAACCAAGATTCCCGTATTTTCGCTAAAGGACAAATCGTCTCAGGGCGAAAATATGGTTGACAACCTATTCAAGGGGGAATTCACCCCTCAATGAATAGTGCCTAAATGAAAAGCAATAACATCAATCATTCAAAGCAAAAAAAAAACTGCAACTGGTCATTCATTTCATTCCAAAATCAATACAAAGTCTCGCCTCCTCGAAGTGTAACGTAAACTACATTACATCAACAACTTTGTTTGTTTCTTCCTAAGACCTTTAGCAAGACCTCGACAATACTTCATAAACTCGGCTATCTTCTCGTGGTAGTCGTAGCAAAGGATTCATGCGAATCGAAGGTCCGCCTCATCAAAACGATTAACCGGTTGCGTAGTGTGATACCGCAAGTCGTTAGACATGTCCTCATTTTTATTCATCCAATATTCCCTTTGAGCCCTTTCATTTTGAGCTGCCCATTGCCACGCGCTTTCACTTTCTTCTTTTTTGCAGTCGTTGCTTCTGCGCTTCGAGTCTCCATTGCTCCTTTTCTTGCTCTAGTTCTTGAGCTTTCAACTCTAAACGCCTTGCTTTCTTGTTTGCTTCCTTGAGTGAACTATAATATTCTGCAGCCAAAACCTCGCTTTTGATCGGAGCGTCGTTTCACCTCAATCAGAGCTTCTTGTAAAGATCGCATCCTTTGGTCTTGTACTCTAGTATTCGCTTCCAATTCTTCTTTCTCTTGCAGAATCTTCTCTATCAATTCTTCTTGAGCACTTACCTTCACTCGTAGCTCTTGGATTTCTAAAGTGGTCTTATTTGATTCCACCTCTTTTCCTCTTCTTGCCCTTTTTTACCCGGCTCGGGGCTTCAGCAGCGTCAGCTTGTGCATCCTTTAAGTCTTCAACCTTGTCGGCTAACTTCTGGCACCGACTTGAGTGAATGACGACTTTTAACTCAGCGGCTTCCTTCCCTTGTTCCAAAACTGCATCTGTGCTTTCATCCTCTCTATCTGTGGTCATTTGAGATATAATCTGAGAGTAATTTTCATCACTTGACACCGCCTGAGGGGTACTATTTTGAGCCCTCCTTGTTGCTCTCCATTGTAGGTACTCAGGAGTAGGAATTACCACACGTTTTCCCAGTTCTTTCCTTCCTACCCTATGGGTATTCTTCCAAGCGTCCCTGACCTCCTTTTCCTGCTTGGTAGTGCTTCCATCCTTCCCATATAAAAAGCTAAATCCTCTGAGTTGTGTCTCGTCAGGCACGTGCTGAGTCCATTGGAGCTGTCTAAGCACAAGGACCGGTGAGAATGATACACAACCTCTCTACGCCCATTAAAGGAATGTTAGAGAAGTCACCACAACTTAGCAATATCTCTTCCCCATGATACCATGAGCAAACCCATTTGAAAGAGTCCGATCCCATCTTCATGAACTCATCTTTCCATTCATGGGCTTTCTCGTCCGCTTCACCGGAATACGGCTAAAATTTCTTAGCGGATCGTGTAAGAGACCCGTGCGATTGTGTACATCCATGTGCGTCATGATCCAAACATACAACATGTGTGTGCAACATCGGATCATACCCCTCCTTTTTGTGGCAAATCTCCATGGTTAAGAAAGTATCAGCAAGAATAGCAGGGATTGGATTTGACCTATGATTCTCAAACTTGAAGAAAGCATCCATTGCCGCTTGGTCCACCACATCCGAGGTAAACGGGAATAACACCAATCCAAAGATGGTTAGTGCCAATGTCTTGTTAAAGAGATCCCACCTTCCTTGTTGCGCTAATATCTCAAGATGCGCTTCCAGGTAACTCTTCTTCAATCCTTGTGTTCCTCCTCTCTTTTCCATTCCCAACTGATTTGCCTGAACCCCTATGAGTTCTGCTATTTTTCCTTCTGACACATAATATCCTCCATAAAGGTAAACATTGGGGTACTTGCTCATTGGGAGTCTCAACATGATGGCATACTCTTCTATGGTCGGTGCAATATCCAAGTCGGGCACTCAAAACATCTCGAGAGAACAATTCCAAAACTGGCAAGGCCACTCAAGACAGTTCTTCGACAGGATGCGCAACAAATCTAGGATCTGCCCATAACTGCTTGAAAACTCTGATCGAGCCTTAGGGGTCATGTGTTGAGTAATGTCCTTCACACGCCTTAGATCACTGCCATTTACTGTAATCTTCATATTCCTCTTGAGATTAACGGCATTGTTGGTGTTTTTCCTTTGGCCTATCTCTTCCATTCCTTGCTATTGAATGAGCACTAATCTTTCCACTTTACCAACTAAACTCACCCTACAAAAGAGTAAAAGAAGAATGTAAGGAAACCAATAAAAAAAGAATGCGTCCTAAGGGTACCCCTCATCGAGGTAACCCGAAAATGTATCCTAACCTTCTACATGGAGAAACCCTTATAGGGTCGTAAACCCAAAGGATTATGCATGATTTGCTGATGCATGCCCTCTTTATTTTTTCTTTATGCGAGAAAATGACATGGAACTGTAAGATGATGCATTTATTTTTGGGTGTGTAATGCAAATGCATGGTAATGCATATCCCTTTTTTATTTTTCTTTTGTTTGAGAAATGCTATGAATGTCATGCAGATGATATGAAAATGCAAGATGAAACATTCCCTTTTTTACGATTTTTTTTTTTAACAAGGGATGCATGATATGAAAAAAAAAAACAGATAAAGAAAAAGCATGCTCCCCTTGTGTCTTAATTAGGTGAAACTTAAAGGTTGGATAAAGTCATAACTCTAATTTTGACAGCCACTAAGTTCCATCTACCAAAGGTGCAGGTTTTTAGGACAGTGTCTAGACCTCTACAAGTTATGGTCCCAGTTGCCCTTATCTCGAAAGACAAGGATCCAATTCATGAATTAATCACAAGTAGGGATAAACCCTCTCAATATGATTAGTCCATGATATTGGTAACAATCTGAGTGGTGCCTCAACCAATGTCAAGTGAGCATGAAGCCCCTCAATGACAAAGATCGAGACCCCTCCTAATCCTCGGGTTCACACAGACTCGGGTATAGAGCCCAAAAAAAGTGTGAGGTAAGTGGCAGTGGCGTGACGTGTGTGAGGGGAGCATACAAACTGTACCAAAAATTTAAAAAACCAAAAATTACCCCCAACTGCGCAAAACATATATACAACAACCAAAAAGAATCATCTACCCTATGGTTTAAACAATTAATCACAAACTACATACAAGTCGAAAATATACTCGAACCATGATATTAAATATTTACAAAATAAATAAATAAAATAAAATTTATTTACAAACAAATAAGAAAATAAAAACAAGGACAAAATGGGTAAAATAAATAAACATAGATTATTAACAATTTGCACAACTAACAATAACAGGCTTGACTCTCCAAGTGTCCCCAGTGGAGTCGCCATCTGTCGCGACCGGGACTGCGGCGAAATAGCAGCTCACGTGATTTGATTTTTTTTAAAAAAAAAATATAAAAATATGGAGTCGCCACCAATTTTATTTAAATTTAGGAAAAATTGGAAAACCTTTTTAGAAAATAGTCTTTGGAACCAAATCGGATTCGGGAGTCGGTTATGGTTAGGGAAGGGTGGAAACTTAATCCCACAGCACCCCTAACACACCCATCTTAAGACGGTACCTTGAGTCAATTGTGCAAACACTTGATAATCTCGAATTTATTTATTTTACCCTTTTTAAAGGACTTTGCAATTATTTTATTTTTTAATATTTTTTGTTTAAAGAAAGAAAAAAAACCGAATTATGAAAATTTAATTTTTGGCTTGACAGAATGAAAATTCTGCTCCTACGTACCCTCAGGTGCAATGAGGAACTCAAAGTCACGTAGTTCTATATAAAAATATTTGTGAGTTGATTGATTTTAATTAAAAGATTTTTGAAAAGAAAATTTTATTGTTTGAAACTAAAATCATTCTTGCACAGGGTTCAAGTTAGCACTAGGCTACTCAATAAACCCTTATGATCCAAACGACATTGAAGATAGCATTCGCTATTCAATCATCATCATTAATCATTGCATTAATTTAAAGAGTTTTTTTTTTTTAATTTTTTATTCCTTTTTTTAAAAAAAAAAAATACAAGGGCAAACATAAATTTTTATGAGCCAAATAAATGGGAACAAACAAAATTAAATATATACATCACAAAATCACTTAAAACAAAATTTATTTTTATTTTTAACAATTTTCAAATTTTTTCATTTTTTTTATTTTTTATTACTTGTTTATTCCTCTTTATCTACTCATTATTTTCCTAAACTTTATTTGTTTCACTTTCACATCATTTGCTTTAGTTTTTTTTTTTTAACCCACTAACGTAAACACAAAAGGCCCAACTAAAAGGATGCTATATATTTTCTTTTGAAAAAAAAACAAACTTCCAGAAACGACCATTTTCACGTTTTCAATCTTATATCATTGTTATTATTATTTAAAACCAAAGAAAAGCATTAGGGCATTAAAAACTCACCTTCTCTGTTAACAAAGAAGAATATCTTCTTCCTCTTGAGAGAAAAAACAATGAGAGCTCTGCAGGTTCGGTGGGTGCGGTGTTGGGCGGTTCGCGGTTAGTGCGGGGTGGAGAGCTTGCGACGGTGCGGAGTCTGCGACGGCAGGTCAAGGGAACTCCGGTTTGCTGCTCTGACTCCGGCGAGTGCGACGCGTCAACGGAAAGCTCGGACTGGGCGGCGCAGTGTGCGAGGCGCACGGATCTGGCTGGGCGGCGCGACGCTACGACACGAGATGGTGCGGCTCGTTGGTGGTTCGTCGGATCTGGAGGTCCGGGTTCGGTCAGGGAGCTCTCGGTTGCGGTGCCGGCAGGGACGAGGTCGTAGTGCACGGCGGATCCGAGCTTGGGGCAGCGGTGGTGCGGCGTGACGGCGTCGCGATCGCTTTCGACCGCGCGGCCTCGGAGCGGCGGTTTGCGGCGCCGGCGGTGGTTCGTCGGATCCGGAGGTCCGAGTTCGGTCGTGGAGCTCTCGGTTGCGGTGCGGCGGGGACGAGGTCGTAGTGCACGGCGGATCCGAGCTTGGGGCGGCGGTGCGGCGTGACGGCGTCGCGATCTGATCCGCCGACTGCGCGCTCGGAGGCGGCGGTTTGCTGCGCCCGCCTTGGTGGTGCGGTGAGTGCACCTGGTCCGCCTCTCGGTTCTTCTTTTTTTTGGTTCTTTGGCTGGTTTTTTTTTTTTTGTTAATGGTGCTTGGGGTGGTCTGTGAAAGTTGATGAAGCTTGGTGGTGAATGGTGGTTCAAAGGAGAAGGTGGGGATGATGAAGAAGGTGATCAATAGTGATTTTGAGTAGTGGTGATGGGTTATGGAAGGTAGTGGAGGTTTATGATGTGAGTTGATGATGGAAGATGAAGAGATGTTGTTGGTGGAAGTGTTGGTTGTGCTGAAGATGAAACTTGTGCAATAGTGTCGGTGGAGGAAGGTGAATTGAAGATGATGAAAAGTGGTGAGAGTCAATGGTGAAAGATGAAAGGCGAAGAATACAGCTGCTGGTTAGATAGAGACCTCGAAAATTTTTCGTTTTCCTCTCTTTTTTTTCTTTCTCTCCGCCCTGCTATTCCTCTGCCTCCTCCTGTGAAAATGATCTTCCCCTTGTAATAATGCCTCCCTTGCCGTAAGCGATCACAATCTATGACCCCAAAAAAAAAAAACTCCCCTTGAGCTTTCTAATCAAACTTCCGTTTTGATGAATTTTCTCTGAAGTTGTCATTTTTTCTCTGCAATTTCTTTGCCAGTTTTTCCATTTAGGGCTGCCTTGAGCCATGGGATTACTGCCTGCCAGATAACGTGCTACCTTCATTTTCCATTTTTTTTTTTTTTTAAAAACGAAATCAGACCCCTTTTTCTTTTCTTTTTCTTTTCTTTTTTTTAGAATAATAAAAACGAAAATCAACATTTTTTTTTGGTGAAAATAAAATTAAATAAATAAAATAAAACAAAGAAATAAAATATATGAGATAAAGAAATTAATTAAAAGATATACACAAAAATTTATTTATCATTTTTTGTTATTTTTGGTCTGGACAAAATTAAGTGTTCACAAGTCGACATGCCATAAGTCTAAATGAGGTTGGTATATATAACTTATTAACAAAATACCACCAGAAAAATTTAAACCTAAAACCTTTATATCAACGCTTGTATAAAATTTATTTTTGGATCATGAGCTTCGGGTGTATATTTTTTTCTTTGTTGGAGTTTCATTCTTATAATCATGATATTTTTGAAGGTTTTGAATGTGTGTTGCGAGATGCTCGAATCTTATTGGTTTTCTTTTTTACTCCGTAAAATTTTCGCTTATCATTTGGCAGAAAAAAAAAAAACTCCCACCACTAAATTCAAGATAGTGATGAAAACAAATGTTTCACATTGGATATAATTCCTATCACAATCACACATATTGTTCAGCATTACATTTTTTTGGGGTGTTCTGTTCTGCATTACATTCTATTTTTTATATTTATTGTACAAAATATGTATAAAGTAATTTTTGTTCTAAATTTATCGCTTTCTCAATAAGTATAGCCGTAGACCATATATACACAATAATTTGATTTTTTATTATAAATAATGTATATATTTTTTTTTTTACACTTCTCTCAATATCATTTATCATATTTATTTTTTTTTTTTTTTCTCACTTAATCATCTATCAAAATAAGTGTAAAAATAAGTGTGGGATGAAAAATGATGTAGGAACATCATTTTCCTATACACAAACGTTAAAGTTGATACAGAGTGAATTCAAATAAAGTTTAAATGAGTATAGTTAAATTCTCAAGTTTCTAATTCTAACACATGCTTATCTCTATTTTAACATTAGTTCAAATAATACTATTCTTTTACTCACAACTAATGTTTTAAAAATCTCATTAAATTGGCCAATTAAATTAATTAGATTATGAATTAATCATATTTTTGGTTCAATATTTTTTAATTATGATTTAATTATAATTTAATTATAAATTTGATCAATTAAACTAATTAAATAATAACTAAAAAAATTACTAATTTAATCTCCCATTCAATTTTAAAAATATTTGCTCACAATACAAATAGTCAAATTGACTGAGGAAAGTCACATCTAGTTCTGTCAATTGAGTGGAGCATTGTTGTTTCATAACATTGCAAAGTCATTTATAATTTGTTTATTTGTTCATTTTTTTTTCGTGAGAGTTTTTTTTAATAATTGAATATTTAATCTTATTTATAGAAGTTTCTCAATTATTTAAGAAGTTATTTTAAAAAGTTTTAGCACTTTTTTTTTCTTTCTGAAATTGGATTTAAAAAAAACCACAGAGTAAGGTGAAGTGTCATATTTTAAACATAAATTGACAAAGTAATTTTGAGTCAAATCACAGGTAAATAAAATGTGATTTACCCTTAATCAAAATCAATATTATCTCTTCCTTGTTCGATAATGATGTATTTGTCTTTTTACCATTCACATTTTGCACATGGAATGAGTACAGTTAGAGAAGATCAAACCTTTGAACTTAAGAGAGTAATTCCTTTCACGTTTATTGTTCTTCTTCTATCTCTATAAATACCCACCGAACTTGCTTGGCTTCCTCACAAATCACAAGCTTTTCTAACCATTTCCAAAGCAGTGTTGCTTGATTGGGGAAACAAAGATGCTTAACCTTTTTGGGCAAAAGATCAAAGGCACAGTGGTGCTGATGCAGAAGAATGTGTTGGACATCAACAGCATAACTAGTGCTGAGGGGATTAGCGACGAAGCACTTGGCACTGTTGGCTCAATATTCGATTCCCTTACTTCCTTCTTGGGTCGATCAGTATCCCTCCAGTTGATTAGTGCTAATAAGCTGATTGTAAGTTTTTTTTTTTTTTAAATATATAAAACCATCCATGTCATTTACCTAGCAACTTAAGATTTAGAAAAAATTGGTCCTTGACATGATAACGAAACTTTTATGACTAAGTGGTTAGGAGTTAACACATGGTAAAATATGAGTCTGAATGTGCATTGTTCATGCTTTAAGCTCAAATGACTTATGCATGATGAAGAGTTTTAAATAATAAAATTATTCATATGCCTTCACTTAAGAGTTTAATTAAGCTTTTAGAAGTATTGGTTATTGACATAATATATATCAAAGCCTCTATAGTAAAGTGATTTAGAGTTTTGATCATTGTCATCCATATTCTTCTAATAAAAAATCAAATTTTATCACAAGATATGTGGTTCTATGCAATGTCTACTCCTTAAGTTAAGTTTTTCTTTTTTCTTTTTTTGCGTGAAGCGGCGTGTTAGATATGTGAAATTATTCATGAGAATGTTAGATATATGAAACCATTTATATTTGAAATCATTCACATATCTTCACCTAATATATAGTTTAAACTTTCGAGAGAGTTACTCCTAGACAGTTTTCACTCACCTCCTTCACGCTACAACTCTAGAATTCTTCTCCTTTTTGTTCTTGAAGTTTTCAAGCAAGATGTTAAGCTTTGGTTGATGGAAATACAAAAACAAAGTGCTTTTATTTTCTTTAAAGAATTTTCATATGAAACTTTCTTGAAAGATATATATTTGGCTAAAAATAATTTCATATCTAAGTATAGTTTTTTTTTTAAGCTAAGCATCTATCTATAATATATAATCTATTTATAAAAATATATAAAAGTTCTTCCAGTTTAATTGTCACATGTCAACAACACATTAAACTAATTTTGGATTTTATATTTTTTTAATATTATTTCCTGCATGAACTAATTGCATGATTGGAAATTAATAAACTTTAATTGCTCTTTTTAAAAAATAAATGGTATAAATTTATGATTTATATATTTAATTATATATTTTAAATTATTTTCTTTATTATGTATGCATTTCAATATTAAAACTTAAATAGTAAAAACATATTTTAAGGTAAATAAGTCATACTTACATTTTAAAAAATTTATTTAAAAAATTATATTTTATTCCTATCCTAAGTCTCATTTTCATCGTAAAAAAATTGTTTTTATTAACAAAGGAAGTAGGGGATCTAGCTTTGTTAGCTGTGATTTGGAGGTGGAAGGAGAAATTTGAGGACCGGTTGGGAGAGAAAATGAGGATAACCACATGTACCTCCATGTTTGGTCGAAAGAAGAACACATGAACTATTGCTTATAAAAAAAATATTTCTTCATAATTGAAAGAATGAGTTTTAAATTTTAAATTTCATTTGAATTAAAGAATTTTACAAAACATTGCATCTACTTTTATTAATTTAATCATTTGAAAACTTTATCTTTATTTTTTTAGTTATTTTTTTGAAAAATATTTGAATTTATTTTTTATTGAGTGCAATTACTTATTTATTAAATATTAATGTATATATTAAATATTTTCTTCTTTTTTTATAAATATTAACTATAATTGATCAAATTGAGTTGCATTAATTTATACATTTTGATTTTTTTAAGTACAAAAAGTTTAGATTGAAAACAAAAATATTCTATATACTTATACCAAAACAATTTTTTAATAAAATTATTTTTTACAAAATACTTTCATGCAACGCACTAGTAGAACACTAAGCCTTTGTTTGTTTCAAGAGAAAATGAGTAGAAAGAAAATGAGAGGAGTATGTCATTTTTTCTCGTTTGGCAGTGCAGAGAAAACATGGAGGAAAGAAAATTTTGCCGTGGGACCCACACAAAATATTCTCTTGTCTATGGTGCGTAGAAAATGAGAGAGATTATGTGATAGCCATGTTAAATTACCTTTATACCCCCACATTCATATCACAATATGTCATTTTCCTTTCCTCATTCGTGTGAGCTCAGTAAGATGAAACCTCCACCCGAGACCCCCTCCCTCTTCTTTCCTCGCATCCAGCCATAGGACGCCAACAACTATCTCTCCTCCGACACTGCTGCCGTCGCCGTTGTCTCTCCTTGCATCCAGTTGTGCGGCGTCCTTGCTCCGTCGTCGTCACTCCGATCAAATCCAGTTGCTCCGTTCAGATCCAGTCGTGCGACGCCGATGTTGAGTGTCTCCTCCGGCATTGCTGTAGCCACCGCTACAGTGTCTTTGCTCCTTCGTCGTTGCTCCGCTCAGATCCAACAGTGCGAGGCCAACACAAATAAGAAAAACAAACCAAACAAGGGTAAGGGTTCGAGGAAGATTTGGAAAGGGGTCAAGGTAGTGGCCGGGTGGGTGGTGTAACACCCTAAATTGCCTAAATAGTTGACAGTAATTTTGACAATTAATAGAATTCTAGTGTTTAGTGATTTCTGTGTACTATAAAATTATTTTGAGTATTCGGTCAGTACATTTGATCGTTTTGTGTGATTTATTCCGTGTCAAAAAAATAATAATTTTCGGGTCGAGAAAAATCTTACGTAATTTAATTATTACTGTTAAGTCTTAATTATTTTACATAATCTGATTTGATATTCATGAATTTTCTAATTTTTATGATTTTGTGTGTGATTATGAAATTTTTATATTACTCTGTTTATTTTAACGTTATCTGTGGGCCATCTATGGGCACAGGGAGGTCATATGTGGGCCCCGCGTGGGTCTAGAAAAGTGAAAATTTTTCTGTAGCAAAAAAAATTCGTACTGTTGAGACGGAGACGGTGGATCTTACTAAACCTGAATCCGAAAACAGTTTTTAAAATTTTCTTTTACTGTGTTTTGTACTGTATTTAATTATCAGATGATAAAAATACAGTAAAAATACTATTCAAAGGGCAATAACAGATAAAAAAATAAATACTATACTGCATAGTCAATATTAGTGGCTTGGATATCTACCATTGATGTAATCAACGGTGGAGACTTGATCTTGATTTAGTCAACGGTTGAGATTTGATCTTACAAAGTGGCTAGGACCATTTGTGACCGTTGGATTTGGATTTAATCAACGGTGGAGATGGATCATTTATGACCATTGGATGTGGATTTAATCAATGGTGGAGATTTGATCTTCTAAAATGGCTATGACTAATTATGACCCTTGGATTTAAAGTATGAAGGAGTAATCTTGACCCTTCATTTTTGGAGATGCATCAAATGGCTAAGATTTCAAGGAGAAAGATCCAATGACCTAGATTAAGTCTTCTAACCTAAAGCTAAACCTAAAATCTACATTAATCCTAACCATTGATCTAATCAATGGTTAAGGTAGCTCTAAAAGGTGGCTAGCAATAATGGTCACTCAAGGAGAGTGCATGTAGAGGGGGGGGGACGGTTTTGGTGAGTGCTTAAGAGTATAGAATGGTTTTAAGACCATTATTACTCTATCTTGATCATTATTGATCATTTTCAAGAAGCTAGCTCTTCAAAAATTTCTCTCCATCTCTTCTTCATGGTGGTTTCGGCCAAGGCCCCTAGAATTATCCTCCATCACTCAAAAATTTCATACAACCATATTTCTTGAATCCTTACCTTATTCTAAGCAACTTTCATGTTGGAGACTTTCTCTAAATCCATCATCTTCAAGGAGTTTTTCGAAGAGCAAAGTTATAGGGTATTTGAGGTGAAGTGTAAGGAAACTTCATTTTCTTCTCTCTTTTTCATGTTCTAAGCCATGTTTGATCCATGGTTCCTCTTGTTCAAGCTTGATATGCTAATAAATATATGTTTTGTTGTATGTTTAAGAAACTTTTGGTGGTGAAAGACTTGGAAAAAGAAGCAAAGCAATGAGTTTTTGAAGATCTTCAAGAGGTAAGAGGAAGATCCATCTCACCAACTAAGTATAGTGGTGAGAGATGGTCTTATATTTGATGGATGGTGAATTCATGTGAGGATTCATATCCATGGTCATGTAATAATTTGTGGGTGTTTATGTGTTTTGATTATTTGCTTATGTTTGATATGCTTTACATGATTTATTTGTGTTTACATGCTTAGTATAATTTTTACTTGCTTTTATGGTATGCTTAAAAATATAATATGTTGATTATATGTGATTTATGCCATAAAAATTGTTGGAAAGGAAAACAATTTTTGGTTCCAATGACCATGAGGATTTCGGCCTTAACACCTCAAAATAGGTGTTCACAAATTAATATTTTCATGAATGATAAAATTAGATGTTTAGAAAAGCAAGGAAAATAAACAAAAGGTTTGTTTTCAAAGAACATGAGTTCACGGTTTTGTGAAGAATTTTTAATGGTTTTGTTTGTGTAAAACCATATTAACTTAGAAGGAAAAATATTTGATGGTTTCAATGGCCATGTACCATGGTTTTGAAGGCTTGTAATGCCTTGATTTTATGGAAACAAAGTGATTTTCAAAGTGGAAATATAGTTTGATTTAGTACAAGGATTTTTGAAAAGGGAATCAGAGTGTTTTATCACTTAAGAAATGAAATTTTCATATGTAAATGAAAAATAGAGGTTGAAAGTATTTGAACCTCAATTTATTTTAAAGAGGATTAATTTTTAGAATTGATTTGAAATTACAAAAAATACGTTGGTGACTTGGGATTTTCTAACGTGTAACTCATCATTTGGGTTTTGGAGAGCGTTAGTAATTTTTAAAGTTAGAAACATTGATTTAATTCAATGGAATTGTGAATTTGTGGAATATATTGTGAAAAGGATTTTCTTGTGTAAGAAAATGTGGAAACTAATATGATAAATCATATTATTTTGAGGAAAAGATTTCTTAAAGGAGAAATGTGAAAAATGATGTTGGAAATGATATTGATATGTTTGAAAGTCCAAAATAATGTTTGGAATATTGAGAAATATTTTATGTGGTTGTAAAATGGTGAAAAATGTTTTACGTAACTTAAAAACATGATTTTTAACCTACGCAATTTGAAAGACGTTTAAATATTTTCACGCAATTTGAAAAATGTTGAAATATTTCTACGCAATTTGAGAAGCGTTTAAATATTTTTACGCATTTGAAATATTGTTGTAAAATCGCTACACGATTTAAAAATGGTGGAATATTTTTACGTGATTGAGAAAACGTTAAAAAATCACTACGTGATTAAAAAATGATATATTTTCACATGATTTGAGAAACGATGGAAAATCGCTATGCGATTTGAAAACGTAACAAAAATGTTGCGCGATTGTGAAAATACCACAAAAGTGTTTTGCGATTATGAAAACACGATAATATGATTCTGTGATTTAATATACAGTATGATTACTGTTGAACCAGTGTATAGACACTGTATGAAAAATGGATGAATTTTGTCTATGATTGGTATTGGTGCATTGAACATGCATTAGAAAGATGAATTTTGCCTGTGATTAGCATTGGTGCATTGAATATGCATTGGAAAGATATGCAGTGAAGCATATGATGAAATTGAAAAATATGCATTGAGGCATATGATGAAATTGGAAAATATGCATTAAGGCATATGATGAATTTGAACAAAATTGCATTGAAATATTCGTGCATTAAACAAAAATTAATAGCTGATGTTATTATGACCTTTGTGGTTGAAGAGATAATGAGAATTGATAATGAGGTCTATGATGGATCTTGGGGCCGTCAAGGCGCGGCGGTCGACCAGTGGATATTTATCTGTGGGCTAAGGCTGGACCATATGCCACTTGGTGATGCAGTCCATTGCAATGCATTGACAATACCCGACAATAACACGATTCTTTTCGATAACTGGGACATTGTCTTTAGGCTAAGGCTGACAATTAACCAGAGCATTCTTCTCGAAATTGTGAAAACCTCCATGGAGTAGGACATTGAGTCTATGTGCACATGCATAACATATGCATCATTATTGAGCATTGGTTATGATAATTGAACTGTTGAATACTTGGATAATAATTGAGGACATTATCGTAAATATTGAATATTTATATATGTGTGATATAATAATTGAGGAATATTGGATGATGATGATGATAAATAATGTTTGTGGCATTATTTTAATTATTGTTATTTTATACATTATGATGATGTCATAATTGTAATTATGGTATGATATATCTGTATGGTGTGCTGTTTGTGTTATCTTTATGCTACCATGTTGGTATTGGCATAGGTAATCTCACCTCTTTGTTATATTGTTTTGTTGTATTTTGTATTATTAAAATTGTATAGTAGATGGGACAAGTTTTCTTAGACGTAACAGGTGGTAGATATTCTGAGATTGATGACAACATTGAGGAGTGGTCATTCAGGATTCGATAGTGTGCAATGTTGACAAGGAACATAGACATGGTACATCAAGATGGATACAAGAAGGAATAAGTATGTTGAATTTTTTTTTGTTAGTGTTTTACCGTACTATTGAGTAGGACCCGTCATAAGGTTTGTTACTGTTTAAAATTAAGTCTGTAATTTTTATATTTCTTGAATAATTATTAAATATTAATTGGTGTCAATATTATATATTAAACAGGTTTAAATATATTTTTCAGTATTACTTATAAATTACAATAAATTTACGTTTTAGCGAGAAGAAGTTTTGAAATTCACCTTTTATAACTCAAACCTTCTATGAACTAATTTTCAAATTATGAGTTAGTAGTCGAAAATGTGATGTCCTACGGGGAGTGTTACGGTGGTGGATGAAGGGGTGGGGGGGGGTGGTGGGGGGAAGTGCGTTGGATGGGTGGGTGGTGGTGCTTGGTTTCGGGGGGGGGGGAGAGGGGGGAGACGTTGGGATGTTGGGGGAAGCTAGGGAGAGAAAAGAAAGGGGGAAAGAGCTATGTGGGTGGAAATGAGGTTGGTGGGATGAGAAAGAAAGTGAGAATGATTTTTTAAATTAACAAATAATTATATACCAAATTTTATAATTAATTTGTATTATAAAATACTTTTATTTACATAATATAATACATAAAAAATATATTTAATTAAAAGATATATATTAAAAATCTTGTTAGGGTAGGAGTGGTACCGTGTTAGTGATGGTGGATGTTGGTAAGCTAGGCATTGGAGTTGGGGTGGGGGTGGGTGTTGCTGTTGGTGAGTGGTGAGGAGGGGGTGTGGCCGCATGGAGTTGGTTCTAGGAGATGGGAAGTGGTGAAAGATGAGTAATGGAAAAAGAAATAAAAAGGTTTAAAATAAAAAATCAACATAATATTTTATTGATTAAAATATTATAAAATTATATTAATTAATGATAATTTTTATTAATATAATTTTAAAATAATTTATGTTAATAACTTAATTTTTAAATTAATGTTTATTATAAAATAAAAAAAATACATTTACATTTCAATATGTATGTAATGAAGACATATTTGTTATTGTAAATTATTATACATTTTTTTCTTATTTTTTAATATATTTATCATTTTCTTTTCATCCAAACACATGAAAAGAAAATATACTTTTCTCTTTATTTTCTCTCTTCTCTATTTTCTCCCTTCTCATTTTCTCTCCACATCTAAACAAAGGATAAGTATATATATGCCTATAATTTTTGTTCGTTTATACATTAAAGTGATGTACGTGGATCATGATTAATAGATGGACACATGTTAAAGAGAGTGGGAATACATGCTCCACTTATTTTTAGAATTTGTCTATTATTCATGATAATAATTTATCATTCTTATCGTTTTTATATTTTTAACTTTATTTTCATAAGTTCATACAATAATAAATAAATATTTATAGAGAGAGAAATTAAAATTTAATTTTTTTTAAGTTACATTTCACGTAATCAATTGTCAAGATAATTTGTATACACATGAAAAAAAAATATTTAATAATATTAATAATAAAAATTATTCAGCATGAAGGAAATAATAATAAATCAATTTTTTATTATTTTATATTACTGATTTTTTTTCATTTGATTTTTTTTTATACTTTTGTGTTGTCTTTTTTTTTTTTTCTAAAACTTTAGTATCTGTCACTTATGATTCGTGATGATTGACACAAGCCGACAAATGTAACATTTTTTTTTTAGGTAATTCGACGACTGTAACGTTTGATATATATTGTATAAATTTTACTAGTGTGCATGTCCAAATCATTAAACGACTCCATGTTCAAACACTTGTCTCAATCGTTTGTGCCAAATGTATAAAAATAAAAATATAATAGTGTAAGTAGTATTACTTTTACAATCATAATCACAAAATCAACTTTATAATATTTAGGGAAAGAAAAATGATAGTTTTACACTTATTTTAAAAGTGTAAATATTGTACATATTTTTTTTTAAAAATATGTGATTAAGTGAAAAAAATAAAAAAATATAATAAATAATATTAAATAAAGCATAAAAATAAATATATATTATTTATGATAAAAATATCATGATTGTAAGAAAAATTTAACCTATCATTTGCCTCTATTTTCATGCTCAAATCATCATTTTTCTAATCAAATTATCATTTTAATTAAGGTCGGTATTCTTTAAAAAAAAATTAAAAAAATAAGGGTAAAACAGATCCCAAGAAAAAAGGAGTAAAAATTTAAGAGTAAATTTTATATGAAAAATAATATGAAAAACTTACTTTTAAATTTTTTTAAACCTAATTTTAAGGGATACCAAACCGACATTCAGGAAAATTGAATCTTCGGCTCAAGAGGTCATGCAAAATTTCAAACCGGTCAAATTTGAAAGTGAACATGCTTCTTAGAAATTTAATCATGATTTTTTTACATCAATTTTTTTTATATTATTATTTTTTATATTATTTCTCATATTATTAATTATATTTTTTTCTTTACATCACTTTTTTCATTTAATCATAACTATTAAAAAATATAATAAAAAATGATATCAAATAAAAAAATGATATAAAAATATTATTTTCCTTAGAAATTACACAGATTAAAATTCTGCTTTACTAACTTTAAATTTCATGCATAAAATATTTGCAGCAAGCGGGAAAGGAAAACTTGGAAATACGGCTTATTTAGAAGGTGCTATATCCAATTTGCCAACCTTGGGAGCTGGTCAATCTGCATTTACTATTCAGTTTGGTTGGGATAGTAACTTTGGAATTCCTGGAGCATTTTATATCAAGAACTTTATGTCAACTGAGTTCTTCCTTGTGAGTTTGACTCTTGAAGACATTCCTAACCAAGGAACCATCCACTTTGTTTGCAACTCATGGATTTACAATGCAAAAAACTATCAAAGTGATCGCATTTTCTTCGCCAACAATGTAAGCTATCTAACTACCTAGCAAGTGGTATATGGAATTAGATATTAAAATTATAGTATTCCACATAGTGATATTACTTAATCATATTTAAACTCAAATTTTCCCTTTCAACTATCAGTATTATTCATTCTACAAGTGTTTGAATTTGCTACCATCAATAGAAAAATTACTTAAACATGTTGCAGACATATCTACCAAGTAAAACACCAGCTCCACTAGTCTACTACAGAGAAGAAGAATTTAAGAATTTAAGAGGAGATGGAAAAGGTGAGCGCAAAGAATGGGAAAGGATATACCATTATGATACCTACAATGATTTGGGTGATCCAGATAATGGTGAAAAGTATGCTCGTACAGTTCTTGGAGGATCCAGCACCTATCCTTACCCTCGTAGGGGAAGAACAGGCAGAAAACCAACAAATACAGGTTAAGGTTTTCTGTTTTTTTATATTCTATCAAAGAATTCAAGTCTTTAAAATTATTTTTGTTGTAATATTAACATGGCAAGTTTCATTTCATTATTTTAATTGGAAGGATTGGTGAGCGTATTCAATAGATTTTTCTAAATTGGGTGAATGATACCACAATTGCTTGAAATTTTCAAAGGATCTTAAATGACATTTGGCAATTTTTTGGAACTAGAAAAAAGCACGTTGCTGCTGCTTATTAGGTGTTGTGTTATTATCTTAACAGATCCTAACAGTGAGAGTAGAAGCGATAACTTTTATAGTCCAAGAGATGAAGCTTTTGGTCACTTGAAATCGTCAGACTTTCTTACTTATGGACTCAAGTCTGTATCACAAGATGTCATCCCTGCGTTACAATCTGTATTTGATATAAATTTCACGCCAACTGAATTTAATAGCTTTGATGAAGTGCGTGAACTCTATGAAGGAGGAACTAAGCTGCCTACAGATATACTTAGTAAAATTAGTCCTTTACCAGTGTTAAAGGAAATCTTCCGAACTGATGATGAACAGGTCCTCAAGTTTCCACTGCCTAAAGTGATTCAAGGTATACCTATCGTACAACAGCTACTTGTATCTAAAATGGCACTTCCTAGTTACATGTTATAATTTTTTCACATTCAACAGCATGGGAAGCTAATGGAGATCTTTTGAACTAATCCTATTTGACAATGGTTATATTCTTCATAATTTTGCGCAGTGAGCAAGTCTGCATGGATGACTGATGAAGGATTTGCTCGAGAGATCATTGCTGGTGTAAATCCTGGCTTGATTCGTAGTCTTCAAGTAATCTTTAAGCAACTACATCCACCTAAGATTGGATTTTCATACTATTCAAAATTTTCTATTCACAACCTTGATTGATTTGAGAGAAATTCTTAAATGTTCTTGGAGTAAGATATTTCTATTGCTTTGTGTCATTGAGTATCATATCAATTTTGTGAGTAATCATTGTCTCTCCTTTTAATTACAATTTTAATGCTAACTAATGTGTCGACACATTCAATGATACAAACTAAGAAATTTCTTGTTCCAAGAGCATAAAAAATAACTCTCTTGATTTGATGGCCTGATGGAGAATCATTGTTTAACATCACACCTCGTAATCATCCTAAATTAATTGCAGGATTTTCCTCCAAAAAGTAAGCTAGATAGCGGAGTTTATGGTGATCATACTAGTACAATAACCAAAGAACACATAGAACCTAACTTAGATGGGCTCACCCTAGATGAGGTAAAGCTATAATTTTGTGTTACGTGTAATAGCATATTAATCTGAAAACTTCTGCTATTCTTTGCAGTTAAAGCCGTTTTGCTTTATTATTTTTTGGTAATAAGCCGTTTTAATTATTTTCTAATGTTTACAACGAATAAAATAGACTAAATTAAATTTGGCTGAGCAGGCTATCCAGAACAAGAAATTGTTCCTACTAAATTACCATGATACAATAATGCCATATTTAAGGCGGATAAACTCAACCACCTCAAGAGCTTATGCTACTAGAACCATCCTTTTCTTGAAGGATGATGGAACTTTAAAGCCGTTGGCCATTGAGTTAAGTTTGCCACATCCTCAGGGAGATCCATATGGTGCGGTTAGTGTTGTCTACCTGCCTGCAGAACAAGGTGTTGAAAGTTCTATTTGGTTACTGGCCAAAGCTTATGTCATCGTAAATGACTCGAATTATCATCAACTTATCAGCCATTGGTATACATATTCAGTGAGATTCATTCAAATAAATTCACTTTATGTATCTATGCATAAATTATTAAATTATTGCCATGGATTATAGGTTAAATACTCACGCAGTTGTTAAGCCATTCGTCATAGCAACTAACAGGCAGCTCAGTGTGCTTCACCCTGTTTACAAACTTCTGTTTCCTCACTATCGTGACACCATGAATATAAATGCCCTTGCACGAAAAGAACTGATCAATGCAGATGGTATTATAGAAAAAACATTCTTGCCGGGAATGTATGCTATGGAAATGTCTGCTGTGATTAATAAGGATTGGGTTTTCCCTGAGCAATCTCTACCTGCTGATCTTATCAAGAGGTAATCCTTACAAATATAAACTAATAAGAAAATTCACGATTCTAAGTTTAATTGATCAATAATGAAAACAAAAGGCATGAACTTGAAGGCACTTTTTGATGTTATTGTTTATCTTCTTGTTTATAAATTGTAAATTCAGAGGAATGGCAGTCGAGGATCCAGCTTCCCCCTATGGACTTCGCCTGGTGATAGAGGACTACCCTTATGGTGTTGATGGACTAGACATTTGGGATGCTATTAAGACATGGGTCCAAGACTATGTCTCCATTTACTACACCTCAGATGACACAATTAAGCAAGACTCTGAACTCCAATCTTGGTGGAAAGAACTTGTTGAGGTGGGGCATGGTGACAAGAAAGATGAGCCTTGGTGGCCTAAAATGCAAACTCGTGAAGAGCTCATTGAAGCTAGCACTACTATCATATGGATTGCTTCAGCCCTTCATGCAGCTGTTAATTTTGGACAGTATCCATATGGAGGTTTCATCTTAAACCGCCCAACTCTTAGCAGGCAATTCATGCCTGAGAAAGGAACAGCTGAGTACGATGAGCTGGTCTCAAACTTTGAGAGGGCTTACTTGAGAACAATTACACCAAAGTTTCAAACTCTTATTGATCTTTCAGTTATAGAAATCATGTCAAGGCATGCTTCTGATGAGTACTACCTTGGGCAGAGAGATAGTGCTGAATATTGGACTTCAGATACAAATGCATTAGAGGCCTTTAAGAAGTTTGGAAAAAGGCTGACTGAAATTGAGGAACAACTCGTTCAAAGGAACAAAAATGAGACACTGAGAAACCGAGTTGGGCTAGTTAGTATGCCTTACACTGTGCTTTATCCTACAAGTGAGGAAGGACTGACTTTTAGAGGAATTCCCAACAGTATCTCTATCTAAATGTACGTTGGTTTGTGAAGTATTTTGGCTTTAAATAAACTATTATGCAAGTGAAGGAATCCTATTTCTTTCGTGCGCTTATATGTATAGTTATCAGGTGTGTTTGGATGCTTTCATGTTGGCAGTATTAAAAGCAGATGCCATTAAACAATATGCTGGACCAGGAGAGTCCTTAAACATTTTGGAAAATCTTTTACGTTAGACAATATTATTGCTTTAGAACAATAACTTATTTAAGTTGGCCTAGCCAAATGTTTTACGAATCTTTAATAATAGAAGAAGAAAGTTAAAATCAATGAAAATTAGTTCAACTAGTAAAATTAAACAACATCGATTAAAAGCGAGCAACCTACGCTCCCTTGAACTTTTAGCTGCCTAAAAACGAATGAAGAAAACTAAAACTGGGGATTATATTCATATGCAGTAATAACTTCCCAGATTTATCTGCATGCTTATAAAAGTCATTAAAAAAATAGTTTTGTTAAAGATTGCTCTGAGGGTACTTGTTAAGATTTCAAAATAAAAAGTTTTTTATGAAAAATAAAGTATTCAGCGTATTACAAATTAAAAAAATTCTTTTGTTATGCAAAATTTTTTATTTTAAATTTTTTATTAAGTGTTCTTAACACACTCATTAAAAAAACCCTTAAAAAAATTGAGATGTTAATTAGAACAAACATTTTAAATTATTAGTTGCTATTGCACATGTTTAAATGAAAACTGTTGAATTGATGGATATTTCTCTATAGGTTCCTTCATGAATATTGTATGTTTACCTGGGAAAAGAAAAATGTCTTCCTGTTTCCAACTATGACCTGAATATTTAGGAATTTTACTAGTTTAATGTGAACATTTAACTTGAGAGCCAGGTATTTCCCTCTTTTTTAAAAAAGTGCAAATCAAAACAGTGACCTTCAGCAGCAATAGAAACAACCATTCCACCAGCTGAAAGAAAAAATGGAGAGAGATAATAAGTGCAGATACGTTTAAAATGCACCCACCATAAGATACATCAACCTTCAAAATCCTAGATTTGGTATAAAATTAAATTAACGATTGATATTGATGATTTGTAATTTAAAGTACAAATTATATTTTTTTTATTTATTTTATAAATAATTATAAATAAAAAAATTTATAAATTTTAATTTATAATATTTATATACATCTAAGTTCACACATAAAAATTTGGATTATTTTTATATTTTTTTACTATAGATAATTATACATATAAAAAATTTATAAATTTTAATTGATAATATTTACACATATTTTTTATACATAAATAATTAATTGTATATATAAAAAATTTATAAATTTTAATTTATAATATTTATGCACACACCCACATCTATAAGCAAAAAAATTGAGTTTAAAAAAAATTATGATACTATTTTTAAAAAAAAAAAAATGTAATTGGATAACCAGTTACACCAAATAAATTAAAAAATGATGATTTTATATCACTTTTTATTTTATTTTTTAATAATTATGATTAAGTAAGAAAAAATGATAAAAATGATATAATTAATAATATAAAGAATAAAATAAAAAATAATGTGATAAAAAAATGTGATAAGAAAATCAAAGTTAAAATAAATTTATTTGATGTAAGCATGGATTTACGATAAACGCGTGCAATGCGTGTCCACAGCTCTGATTTCTCCATATATATAAAATAATTGAAGATATATAACTAATTAACAACAGATTCCTACTAATTATCAAAAAACAACAGACTCCTACTCCCAGCATAATGGCAAGTTGCAACCAATCAACCTGGTTTAACCGGTTCAACGATTTCAAGCCGCTTCTCAAATCATTGATTCTGAAGGTTTGATTGAACTAATTAGTAAACTGATCCTTAATTTACCCGTTCAAACCGGCCAGTTCAGTTCGCCTTTAAACTATGATTTTATATATGTACATAAAAAGCTTTTATCTTACTATGTGACTTTTTTTTTTGGTATAAAAAGTTTTTGTCTTGGTACAAGGATTTTTTTTTGGGTATAAATTTGAAAAGATATATTTATAGTATATAACTAAGTCACAAAATTTCCATACGAAAACTCAACCCAGATAATTAACCCACCCAACCTGAGGTTAGTTAGTTTTGAACTTTTTTGATATGAATTGGTCTGATTCAAGAAGTTTTAAAAAAATTAATAACCGGCTGGTTTGAGTTTTCTTTTCTTTTCTTTTTTCGTATAATAAGGGTATTAATATTTTGGGTCAGTTTTTATGTTATCTGAGACTAAATTTTCCACAAACGAACCTAAAGTACAAATCCTCACATTGGCCAGGTCCATTAGAGGATTTAATTTGTTTCCCTTCGCGCTGCCCCAAAGCTCAAAACCAAGTAATTAAAGTAGGGAACATATACCTCCTTAACTGTTAGGTAAATTTCTTGAGTTAGTTGATTTGGGTTTAATTATAGAGAAATTATATAGACATAGACTTTATCCTCATGAAGCCCTCACAAACTCGTAGGTGATCAAATTCATCTGGATAATTAAAAAAAAAATTACAGTGAAATCAAGGTGAATTATCCATTGACACATAATAGTTTATAAGAATAAATTATGTACAAATATCGAAACTATTTATTCTAATCCATTCATATTTATAGATAAGGATGAGAATAGGTTAATTAATTTATAGTCTACAGTCTAACTTATTTACGACCTATTTCGACCTAATTTATTTAATAAATAAGTTATATAATTAAAAATTAATAAGACTTATATATTTATATAATATATTTATTGTATTGTATATATAATATAATACTTTTATTAAAAGTTATACTTATTAAAATTAGAAAGTTTAAGTTACTTGATTTATTTAAAGATTTTTATATAATGTAAACTTTTAAATAGACTTTTAGGTTAAGTTAAATTTTTTACATTCTCACAAATAAACTTAATCAAACCTTAAAAAAGTATATAACAAATTACATCCTAGACTCAAACTAACATTTTACAAAATAAGTTTGAAGCTATTTATGGAAAATCTTGTTAGATAATATAGTTAGATAATATGGTACATTTATGTTTTATTTATTTTATTTATCTTAAAGATAATTTAATCTTTTATTTATTACATATATATTTTTATCTTTTTTTTTATTCTTGTAATGTTGACTGATTTACTTTTTACAATAAAAAATTCTATTCACTTTTCTCTTTTTCCTTATTTTTCTCCTCTTCTTCTCATCTTCCTCATATGCATTGCTAATCTTTATAAATCTAACTTACCCTACTTCCAGCCTTACCTATAGATTTACATGTGTATTCATCCATATCTATAGTTTTACATGAGTACACAAATAATAATACCATTCTTCTACTCAACACAAACAGCCAAATTGATTGTGCGAAGTCACACCTGGTTATATCAGCTGAGTCACTCATTTCAAATCGTTATAATTTTTTTTTATTAATAATTATAAAGATTATATTAGTTTCCAGTCTTCTATCAACTGAGTCATTAATTAAATTACTTAATATCCATCAAGTTGTTATACTTCTATCAACTGAGTCATTAATTAAATTACTTAATATCCATCAAGTTGTTATACGTATTTGAATTGTGATCTCCATTTTATATATGTTATAAACCTCAACAAGGACTTACAATAATATTTACACATGACATATCAATTAATTACAAGCAAGATTCGAAACTAATACTTTTGTTTAAGATTTATTTTTCGAACATGCGCTTCGCATGTATATTTTTTTATTTGTTGGAGTTTCATTCTTATTATCATGATACTTTTGAAGGTTTTGACACTATGTTGAGAGATGCTCGGATCTTATTGGTTTTCTTTATGACTTCGTAAAATTTTCACTTGTCATTTGGCAAGAAAATAAAAATTACTCCTACCAAAGTTGATGATAGTGATGAAAACAACCGTTGCCCATAGGATATAATTCCAATCGCAATCACACATAATGTTGATCATTACATTCTATTTTTCATATTTTAATATATTTATGCTACTATATAAGTAAAGTAAATTTTGTTCTAAATTTATCACTTTCTCAAATAAGTATAACCGTATAGCATATATATCAAAATATTGAAGTTGATGGAGAGCGAATTCAGATAAAGTTTAAATATGTCTAGTTAAATTCTTATGTTGAATTCACACATTGTTTTAAGGTTCATCTCTCGGTACTGTGCAGCTAGTTATTAATCAAGAAATTTTCTCAACAACAACCTACTTCAAAATTCAATTTTTAGTGATTTTTCTAAATGCGTAGCTCACTTATCACCACTTTCAATTCTTATTGATTATGTTACTATATATTTGCAAGTTTGAAAAGTAGTGTATATCTATAACATTCTTCAAATTCAAGCCAACATAAGTTGAAACTTCATAAAAGTTCATTTGCATAAAAATAATGGCAGCAGTGCAATTTAGAAAATGAAGAATATGATTCTAATAATTGATGAAAATAATAAGGAAGTGAATTATCATATATGTATAAAATGATTAAAATCTAGTATTTTATTCTCTAAATTGCAACCCTCGTATTAGAAGATTCAAATCCCAATTGTAAAAGTGACATTAGGTTGCTTTTGTAGTAAAAAAAAAAAGGGGAGGAAAAAAAACTCTTTTGTGAGTGTATTGGCATAAATACCCTTATAATATGATATTACATGAACATTTTATAATATTTAAATAAATAAAACCCATTGATTTTTTAAAATATTATATTTATACTCTAAAACTGATTCTATTTTACTAAGCCCATACAAACTTAAATTTGAAAGAAATTCTTTCACAATCAATTTGTTTGCAATCAAATTCATCGAGAACCAAATTTGCAAAATTTAATCCAAATACATGCTAAGAAACTCAACCAATTAAATTTTTTATTTACTTCAGCTTTTAATAATATTTGTATTAATTGGGTTAGAATTTTTAAATTATTTGATTTTGGGAGGACTTTAGATTATAGTAAAATTTTAAGCACAACCAAAAACAAACCATGTATATATATATAAAGACTTTTATATGGATATGTAAATCATACCTTGATCAAGTCCAACCAAAATACTCTTCAATAATGTGTTTTATACCACCACATACTCATCCTTATGATTTTATACAAAATTATCAATGAAATTTTGTGTATTTTTCACAGCAAGCACACTTAAATTCAAAGAGCATATGTTCTCTCTCACTCTCCATTTCTTTCTTCTCATCTCTTGTTTATCGTCTTATGTGAATAGAGTGTCTTGTATTTCTATTTATAGATATTCTTTCACATAAAAAATAACTTCCTACTCTCACACTTCCACACATTAGAAGTTATCGACTTAAAGGAGTTACATAGTTATTCCCTCTAACCCTTAATTCAATTAATTAATTAATTAATTGGATTAGATCATGGATATGAGTCACCCCATTATAGGCCCCTCATTTTCCAACGCGAAATAATTTCAAAAGCATATGCGTAGGATGTGTGACTAAAAATCACAAAACGTGCATACGGAAACTCAACCAAAGCAATTATATATCCTACCAAACCTAAGGTTAGATAATTTTGAACTCTTTTGATATGGATTGGTCAGGTTTATGGACTACGGAGGATTAGAAAAAGGGTAAAATTAAAAATGTTTTTTTTTCCTTTATCTTTATTATTATTATTTTTTAATTTGGTTCATAACTTTTTTTTTGTTAATTTAATTCCTTATCTTACAAATTGTCATTCAATGTAATCATTTGTCATGATTATGTTACTTTCTTAACAAAAATAATGACATATCATTAATCGATAATAACTAAGTTATTACCATGTTATATACACGTATCATTGTCTTATCATCATTGTTAATGACACGTTATCACTTTTATTAAAGCTTGTAATAGAATTGTGAATGAGGATCACATTTAATAATGATTTGTAAGATATAAAGAATCAAATTGACAAAAATAAAAAATACAATATCAAATTAAAAAAAATAAAAATAAGGAACCAAACTATCTATTTCGGCAAAAAAATAAGAAGTTAGTTTGACTTTAATTCTGGCCCATGTATATCTATAATTTTACAAATGTACAAATAATACTATTTTTTTATTCACATCACAAATAGCCAAATTGACTATGGGAGTCACATCTAGTTATATCAACTAAGTGAAGCATTGTTGTTTTATAACATTAGAAAATTATGATTTAAATAAACTTTTGGTTCATATATTTTCATCTGATTTAGATTTTGGTTTTAAAATTTATTTTTTTGGATTCTGTTCCCTGCATTTTCACTTTTTTTTATTTTAGTTCCTATTGTTATGGTATTGGTCATTATATTTTTTACTCGTTTGAATTTTAATTTCTATAATTTCTGTTTATTAAGGTGTTGATCCTTATTTTTTATTAAAAATTGGTCTTTACAATTTCAAATTATTAAGGTATACCCTGAGAGACCAAAATCCAAATTAATGAAACTATAAGGATCAAAATCCAAAAAAAAACTATAAGGGATGAATATATACAGACCAAAAGTTTATTTAAACCAAAATTATTTATAATTTGTTTATTTGTTCATTATCTTCTTAATGTGAGATTTAATTTTTTTTAATAAATAAGTATTTCGATATTTTCTATAAAAATTTCTTAGTCATTTTAAGAAGTTATTACTTATTTCTTAAGCTCTAACATTTTTTTTTGGGTTAAAAATTGGATAGAAAAAAACTACAAGATGATTTTGAGCAAAGTAATTTTGACCCAAATCAGCTAGAGACAAAACTGCATGTAATTTACCCTTGATCAATAGTATATTTTCCTTGTTTAATCATAACGATATGTCTCTATCTTTCTACAAAGCATTCACATTTTGCACATGGGATGAGTAGCTTAGAGAAGATAATCCGTGTGTGAACTTAAAAGAGTAATTATTTTTCACGTTTATTGTTCGTCTTCCATCTCTATAAATACCCACCGAACTTGCATGGCTTCGTCACAAGTCACAAGCTTTTCTAACCATTTCCAAAGTGGTGTTGCTTGATTGGGGAAGCAAAGATGCTTAAACTTTTTGGGCAAAAGATCAAAGGCACAGTGGTGCTGATGCAGAAGAATGTGTTGGACATCAACAGCATAACTAGTGCTGAGGGTATTATCGGTGGAACCCTCGGCACAGTTGGCTCAGTATTTGATACCGTTACTTCCTTCTTGGGCCGATCGGTCTCCCTTCAGTTGATTAGCGCTACTAATGCTGATTGTAAGTTTTTTCGCTCACCTCCTTCATGCACAACTCTGTAATTATTCCTTTCCTACAAAATGCTTTTTTCTTCTTTTTTTTAACAAAATTATTCATTCATTAGCTATGCAATTATTAAGCTCTAATATTTTCGTATATATATATATATATCTGATGAGAGAAATATTTATTATAAGATGTGAGATAAGTAAATCTTAACTATTAAATCTTACATGAATGATCAAGATTAGAACATAAATACATGTGATTTTTTAAGTAGTCACGTGACTTTCAAGTAACTTTTAATCTTAACCATCTATATATAGTTATATGATCAAAATTTACTCATCTCACATTCTCACTAGAAAAACTCTTCGCACTAGATTGCCCCTGTCTCTCTCATAGTTTTTGTTCGTTGCTTTATAGTTTATACATCAAAATGATGTATTTGAATCGTGATGATTTACAGAAGTCGAAAATATAATACTTATAATCTTGTGATGTAAAAAGTGTTGTAGAGGAAAAATAACCATTTGATCATAATCATTGACATGTGATGTAAAAAGTGGTTATGATCATTTGAATGAGGGAAATATTTATATATTTATAATATTTATTTTATTTAATCATAACTATTGACATGTGATGTAAAAAGTGACGTAGAGGAAAAATAATGTGAAATAAACATTTTCCTAACGTTTAATATGAGAAAAATCTACTTCCTCACTTTTTTTCACCCTAGGTATATACTTGGTTATTCACGTGTAAATAACTAGTGATCATTGTATATTATTTGGTGACTAAGGACTTTAATTGACATATAAATAATCGGTGATTAAGTCATTACATAATACATACTAATTACTAATTATTTACTTATTAATTATCAATTATTTATATGTTAATTAATGGTTTCAGTCACCACATAATACACACATCACAAATTATTTTTATACATGAATCACTAGGATTGTAAATAATGTGCCAAAAAGTTCAAATAACACAATTGTTCAAATATATATATAATTGTTTATAATATATATATATATATATATGTATAACTTTTGTATAACTTTTCGAGTGTGCATGTTGTCTAGCTCATCAAACGACTTTACATTAAAAACTAAAAATAACATAATTTTTTAGTTGCTTTCAAAATAAAAGATTTCACGTACTATATATTATTAATTGAATATATGTCACGTTAATTAGCTTTGTAGATTCTTATTGTTTCTTATTTTAATTATATTTTTTAATATATATAATAATTGATGTGACACACATTAATAATAATATATTTTTCTTATCCTAAAAACATTTAAGAATTTCTCGTTAAAATTATAGCCTCGAATCATTTGTACCGAATGTAAAAATAATTGTGTAAGTTTAGTTTTACTTTGTGTACCCAAAAAAAAAAAAAAGTTTTACTTTAACAGTCATAATCACTAAATCAACTTTATAATATTAAGGGAAATTAAACTTAATCTCCACTTGGCTCTAGTTTCATGCTCAAATCATCATTCTAATCATTACTAACTTAGGTATTTTTTAAAAAAAAAAAATAGGGGTAAAAATTTAAGAGTAAGTTTTACATGAAAAATAACATGAAAAATAATACGCAAAACTTACTTTTAAATTGTTTACTCCTAATTTTAATGGATACCAAACTGGTGACATTAAGGGAAATTGAACCTTCGGCTGAAGTGGTCATGCTAAACTTCAAACCTGTCAAATTTCAGTGTGAATTTTTTTAATTACTTTTTGTGATAAATTGATAGGGAACATGCTGCTTAGAAATTACACAGATTAAAATTCTGATTTACTAACTTCAAATTTCATGCATAAAATATTTGCAGCAAGCGGGAAAGGAAAACTTGGAAATACGGCTTATTTAGAAGGTGCTATTTCCAATTTGCCAACCTTGGGAGCTGGTCAATCTGCATTTACTATTCATTTTGATTGGGATAGTAACTTTGGAATTCCTGGAGCATTTTATATCAAGAACTTTATGTCAACTGAGTTCTTCCTTGTGAGTTTGACTCTTGAAGACATTCCTAACCAAGGAACCATCCACTTTGTTTGCAACTCATGGATTTACAATGCAAAAAACTATCAAAGTACTCGCATTTTCTTCGCCAACAATGTAAGCTATCTACCTAGCAAGTAGTATTTGGGATATAAATATTTAAGTTATATTATTGTACAAGTACACATACTAGCACTCAAATATATATATTCTACACAGACGGAAAAAAAAAATCCACACGTACTAGCTCAATTGTAATTAAGTTTTTCAGTTGTCTAATTGTATACATAATATATGAAAGTATGTTTTTCCCTTTCAACTATCAGTGTTCGTTCTGAAATTTATTGAACTCTATACCATCAATAGAAAATTTATGAAAAATGTTGCAGACTTATCTACCAAGTAAAACACCAGCTCCACTAGTCTACTACAGAGGAGAAGAATTGAAGAATTTGAGAGGAAATGGAACTGGGGAGCGCAAGGAATGGGAGAGAATATATGATTATGATACCTACAATGATTTGGGCGATCCAGATAGTGGTGAAAAAAATGCTCGTCCAGTTCTTGGGGGATCTAGCACATATCCCTACCCTCGTAGGGGAAGAACAGGCAGAAAACCAACAAATTCTGGTTAGGATTTTGTTTTTCTTTTCCCCTTAGTTTCTATCAAATATTCAAGTCTATTCTCTTTTTTGTTTGTAATATTTTTTAATTATTTTTGTTATAATATTTAATGAGGTTGAAGCATAGCCGAATTGATAACATGTGAAGTTTCATTATTTAATTGGAAGGATTGATGAACATATTCAAGAGAGCTGTTTAAATTGGGTGAATGATATCACAAATGCATTAAGTTTAAGTGACAAGAAAGGAAAAAAATAAATGCTGTTGTTGCTTATTTATATGTATTATTATTATTATCCTATTATCTTAACAGATCCTAAAAGTGAGAGTAGGAGCAACAACGTCTATATTCCAAGAGATGAAGCTTTCGGTCACTTGAAATCCTCAGACTTTCTTACTTATGGATTGAAGTCTGTATCCCAAGATGTAGTCCCTGCGTTACAATCTGTATTTGATATAAATTTCACGCCAAATGAGTTTGAAAGCTTTGATGATGTGCATGAACTCTATGAACAAGGAATTAAGCTGCCTACAGATGTACTTAGTAAAATTAGTCCTTTACCAGTGTTAAAGGAAATCTTCCGAACTGATGGTGAGCAGGTCCTCAAGTTTCCACTGCCTAAAGTGATTCAAGGTACCCTACCTATCGTAAAAGAACCACTTGTATCTAAAATGGCACTTCCTAGTTATATGTTATATATAATTTTTATACTTTCAACAGCATGGAAAGCTAATGGAGATATTTGGAACTAATCCTATTTGTAAACGATTATTCATAATTATTTTGAGCAGTGAGCAAGTCTGCATGGATGACTGATGACGAATTTGGTCGAGAGATTATTGCTGGTGTAAATCCTGGCTTAATCCGTAGTCTTCAAGTAAGCTTACGAGTTCATTGTTAAGCAACTAGATGCAACTAACATTGGATTTTCATGCTATTTTAAATTTTCTATTCACCACCTTGATCGATTTGATGGCCTAATGGAGATAACATCATTCCTCATAATTTTCCTGATTTAATTGCAGGAGTTTCCTCCAAAAAGTAAGCTAGATAGCGGAGTCTATGGTGATCATACTAGTACAATAACCAAAGAACACATTGAGCCTAACTTGGACGGGCTCACTACAGATGAGGTAAATATATAATTTAGTGTTTCATAATAAAATATTACTTTGAAGAACTCTGCTCTTACTTTGCCGTCAAAGTCGTTTTATTTTTTTTTTATATTTTTCCAATGAATAAAATTGACTAAATTGAATTTGGCTGAACAGGCTATCCAGAACAACAAATTGTTCCTACTAGATCACCATGACACAATATTTCCATACTTAAGGCTAATAAACTCAACTTCTACAAAGGCTTATGCTTCCAGAACCATACTTTTCTTGAAAAATGATGGAACATTAAAGCCTTTGGCCATTGAGTTAAGTTTGCCTCATCCTCAGGGAGATAAATTTGGTGCTGTTAGTAATGTCTACTTACCAGCAGCAGCAGGTGTTGAAAGTTCTATTTGGTTACTGGCCAAGGCTTATGTTATCGTAAATGACTCATGCTATCATCAACTTGTCAGCCACTGGTATACAATTTGTCACTGAGATAATTCATACAATTAAATTTAGTTTTATATTTATGAATTGATTATTAATATCCTTTCATGGATTACAGGTTAAATACTCATGCAGTTGCTGAACCATTCGTCTTAGCAACAAATCGGCAGCTCAGTGTGCTTCACCCTATTTACAAACTTTTGCAACCTCACTATCGTGATACCATGAATATTAATGCCCTTGCTAGGCAATCCCTAGTCAATGCAGATGGCATTATAGAAAAAACATTCTTGTGGGGAAGGTATGCTATGGAAATGTCTTCTGTAATTTACAAGGATTGGGTTTTTCCAGAACAAGCACTTCCTGCTGATCTTATCAAGAGGTAATCCTTACAAATATACACCAGTAAGAAAAAACAAAATTCTAATTAAGTTTAGTTGATTATTAACTAAAATAGTTTTTCTATTTATACACCAAAATCTGCACACTACTTTTACACTGATTACCACATAATACACCTATCACCACATAATGGTATTGATTACCATTCTCAATCAGACAATCACTGCACATAGTGTAAAAATGGTGTGCAAATATCTTTTTCCTAACTTAAATTTGAAAGCAAAAGGCATGAAGGCATGAATTTGAAGACACTTTTGATGTTAATGATTATCTTGTTGTTTGTAAAATTAAATTCAGAGGACTAGCAGTCGAGGATTCAGCTTCCCCTCATGGACTTCGACTGGTGATAGAGGACTACCCTTATGCTGTTGATGGACTAGACATTTGGGATGCTATTAAGACATGGGTCCAAGACTATGTCTCCTTGTACTACACATCAGATGACACAATTAAACAAGACTCTGAACTCCAATCTTGGTGGAAAGAACTTGTAGATGTGGGTCATAGTGACAAAAAAGATGAGCCTTGGTGGCCTAAAATGCAAACTCGTGAAGAGCTCATTGAAGCTAGCACTACTATCATATGGATTGCTTCAGCCCTTCACGCAGCTGTTAATTTTGGACAGTATCCATATGGAGGTTTCATCTTAAACCGCCCAACTCTTAGCAGGCAATTCATGCCTGAGAAAGGAACTGCTGAGTACGATGAGCTGGTCTCAAACTTTGAGAAGGCTTACTTGAGAACAATTACACCTAAGTTTCAAACTCTTACTGATCTTTCAGTCATAGAAATCTTGTCAAGGCATGCTTCTGATGAGTACTACCTTGGGCAGAGAGACAGTGTTGAATATTGGACTTCTGATACAAATGCATTAGAGGCCTTCAAGAAGTTTGGAGAAAAGCTGGCTGAAATTGAGGAACAACTCATACAGAGGAACAACAATGAGACACTGAAAAACCGAGTTGGGCCAGTTAGCATGCCTTACACTCTACTTTATCCTACAAGTGAGGAGGGACTCACTTTCAGAGGAATCCCCAATAGTATCTCCATCTAAAAGGGTCTTTGGTTTGTGAAGCGTATTGTGGTTGTGGGTTTGAAATAAATTATGCAAGACGAGGGATCTCAATTCCTCCGTCCACTTACGTATAATTATCTTTTGTGTTTGGATGCTTTCATGTTTGTGTTCGGAGGCTTTCATGTTTGTGTTCGGAGGCTTTCATGTTTGGCAATAATAAAAGCAGTTGTGTTTGTACTGTGCTAGAATTGCAATATGGAGGGGCGAAAGTCCCTTAATATCTTGGAAAATATTTTACTTTATGCCAGATTCTTGGTTTAGAAAAGCAAATTATGGATTTAGGTTGTTATCCAAAGGTTTTAAGAATCTTTGATAATGGATGTAGAAAATTAAAATTAGAGATTCATTTGCAGTAACAATTGCCCGACTTAAATTTTTTTTTCCTAATGAACACGTGGTATCCCTACAATTTTTTAAGTCTGAAATTAATCTCTATCTAAACATTAGGCACTGGTCATAACAACTTAATCCATTTTTATTTACATGGAAGTGATAGACTTGATGTTAGATATATTATAATCCTTCACTTAACAACTTAATTTATTAGGAGAATTGGTAATTGACATTGTGACATTCTACTAGAACCTTTATATCTAATTGATCAATCGTTTAATCATTTTTATCTCCGTTCATCTCAACAAAAGTTAAACTTTAGTATATGCATTGTTTATCCTTTATGCTTAGAGGGTTCTTGCATTGTGATATGGATTAAGATTTTTTCAATTTTTTTTCTGAAGTAGTTAATTGTATGAAAGAGAATGATACAAAATTATAAAAGAAATTTCACATATTTTAATTGAATTCCACATTTAATTTTTTTTGTATTTTTCTCTCTCTTACAATTAACTATTTGAAAGAGAAAAAAATTGAAAGGATCCTAATCTGATTCACATGAGATTATTTTAGCACGAAACATTTTTAATTGAAAACTCTCCGTTGAATTGGTAGACATTTTTCTCTTTAGGTTCTTTTTAAATTCTTGTTTACATGTTAGAAAAAAATAAAAAATAAAAAACTTGTCTTCTTTTCTTTCCGGCTATAACCCGAATATTTAGGATTTACTAGCTTAATTAGCATTTATTCGTATAAATTCTAAAATGTAATTACAGTAACTCGAGCTTTTTTATAAATATTTTTTGCAAAAAAAATCATCTTACACTTCTAAAAAAGTATAAATATTATTGACATCTTTTTGAAAGGTGTCAGATTTAGTAAGAGAGAATGATATAAAAAAATATATATGATGAATAATATTAAATAAAATATAAAAAATGTATATATTATTTAATGTAAGATTATTGAAATTATATTTTTTTACTTCTATTTTAACAAGGACATGCATCATATATAAAATACTATTGAAAAACTATTATTTTTGTTTACTTTGTATAGTATACATGTCATAAAAAATTAAGTAGTTTGAATAAATTGTTCAAATTTTAATAATTTATATGCTTTTAGTAAAGAAAAATGATGTTTATATATTATTTTTTTATATACAAAATTTTTATACTATTTTTTAATAGTTATAATTAAATAAAAAATAATATAATTAATAATATACAAAATAATTTAAAAAATAATTTAAAAAAGTCAAAGTTATTTAGTAAACTCCACTTAGTCGGACCCTGAATATTGAAGGGTAATGTGTACTAGTGTAGCCCTGCCTTAGCCTATCCTCAGTCCTTACCCTGACTTATGGGAGTTTGCAGAGTGTAAACATCTTCGTGTTTGAACCTCGAAGTTAGATAACCATTTTATCGTTATGTTAGTAGTGTTAGGGGTGAAAATAGATTAGATAATCAATTAGGAGAGTTTATAGCTTGACTTATTTGAGGTTTGATTTAATTTAATTTGTTTGTTAAATAAGTTAGGTTATAATTTTTTAAAAAATTTGTTTAATTAAAAAAATTAGGTATTAAGTCATCTAATAAGTCTTTTAAGTCTGAAAAGTTAATCGATATGTTTAATTATATATATAATATAATATATATATTATAATAATTATAATTATTATTTTATTATAATATATATTAATATATTTTTTAAATAAATTTCAATAAAAGTCAATAACTAAAAACTAAGTTAAAATTTGAATAAAAATAATATATTAAAATTATGTTATAAATTAACACTCATCTCCTACTTTTATAGATGTTTAAAAATTTTTTTGTTTTAATCTTTAGTTAATATAAAACTTGTAGATATAACAAATTACTATCACAACATAATCAAAAAAAGCAAGATACAACATCTCTACTTCTATTTTTTAATATATATTTTTTTCATTGATCTTCTCTTTTACGCAATCATCTTCACTTGAAAATTATTAAGTTATTAAAATGTTTGAGCATTATTGACTCTCAACTTGATCCATCTTTAAGCGATTAGCTAAAGATAAGTTATAGAAAGAAAAAAAAAAACTTGTGTTTAAGTGCCTGAGGCTGCGAGTCCAATATGTTTTGATGTTTTTTTTTTCGTAAGAATTCAAGTTATTTTGTCTTTGTTAGTTCTTATGTACAAACTTAGAATATGTTCGTATTATGCTAGATCTCTTGTTAATTCAATTCATAAATGGGTGGACTTGGATGCTTATGTTGCACAGAATATGTTGGATGAAAAGTGTTCGTCTCACTCTCATGAGCAAAGGACTCATTTTCAAATTACTATCTTACAAGTAGGACCAATTGGTGGAAAATATTGTTACAAGTGACCGATCTATTTTCCACATTAACCAAACTTTCTTGTTTGTTTGGTCATTATGGCTATGAAAGTTAGTAACTAGTGTGTTTTGCTTTTTTTTTTTTTTTTGTGTTGTGGTAATAACAGAATTTGTAACAAAATTTGTTATATTTTCAAATTCCACATCGACTAAAGATTAAAGTAAAAAAGTGATGAACATCTATAAAAGTAGAAGATGGGTGTTAAAGGCGTAGACTCGTTGACCTATTTCAAGGCTTAGACTTATTAGATTATGTAAAAGTCTGATAACTTATTTAAAGATAAGTTTATTAATTTATGTAAAGACATGTTAACCTATTTAAAGATAAATTTATTAGCTTATTTAAATGTCTGTTAACTTATTTAAGGCAGGTCAATAACCTATTTAAATATCTTATTGCAAAGTAGGTCTTTAAATAAACTTTTAGATCAGACTAGACTTTTAAAAAAGTCAAGTCAGATTTTAAAAATTAGTTTATTTCAAATTCACAAATCATGCTCAAGTCTTATAATTTATATATAGGTTAGATTTATTTAAGATAAAGTTTGGTCTGATCTAACCTGTTTGTACCCTTAGTTATGGTGAATTAATTGATGAGCTGGTAAACATTATTTGAACATGATCATCCCGGACACATTGTTTAGAATCAGTTTAATTAATAGATTAAGTGTGGATAAAAGATTATTTTAATAATTAATTATAATTATAATTATTTTTTATAATCGATTATGATAAAATTAATTTTATATTTAGATATATTAATTAAAAAATATTTTTAAGATAATATATTTTATTTGAATAGTATAAAATATTGTTTTTATATAATAAAGTCTTGGTAAAAATTTCAAATTTTGATTATAATTGAAATGTTCCAAAAAGAAAATTTTTATTATAATCAATTTGTAGTGTAAAATAAATAATCTTTGTATTATATTCAATTTTTTACATTTTTTTATAAATATTTCACAATCTACTTAAAATAGCTTTTAAAAAAAAACATATTTATCAAACATGCAATTATTGTATGTTTTAATTTGCTTCAATTTAATCTTTTCGAATGTTCTTGAATTTGAAACAGTTTTACGGTAGGCAGAAGGAAGCAAAAATTTGCATAGTCGCAGCATTAGCTCCCTTATACTTAATTTGTTCGGTGGATCAAATCGTTGAACTCATACTGGCATTAGCATACACCCATTTGCAGATATTACTCTTTTATCCATTTATTCATGAGTGTTGAAAATAGGTGAAAAGTTTACAAAAATAGGTTAGGAAATATTCAGACTAAATGATTATGATCAATATTAAATGCGTAAGTATAGGGTGTTCATTTAGGCGTGTACTTTGACAGTCTTAATTGAAGGAATATTTTGAAAAAAAAAAAGCAATAGGATGCCAATTAGCTTAACTCAATCGCATTAATTGGTCCAAATTCTTAATCTTAAGTATGATGTTAATATTGAAAATTATATATATTTTTTGGTAATATGGAAATTAGATCATTGATAAATTTTTTTTTATTTTGGGCTACCGAGTTGCTTTTCTCTCTTTCCTATTAAGTACTTGAACCTTCAATATAATATTTTAAAAAATAGAATATCTTCAACACGTGCCAAAAAAAAGTATTGAGGTGTGAAAATGCCTAATGGCAGCCTTGACCACTTGTATGCGCACATTAATCAAATCAAGAGAGATATGAGTTTTTTTTTTTTTTTCCTGCTTCCGTTGTAAAGAGAGATATGAGTCATTTCAACATAAGAACAAATTTGTCATTTACCCTAATGTAGTTTATCCTAAACGACACCCAAACAAAAATTATCCTAAACGAACAAGGACAAATGGTTGATTGTGAGCTAATTAATAATAGGCGATTATTGATTTCAACCCACTACCTCTTTATGTTAATTTTTCATTATTAATTTTAAATTATGGTTAATTACGTTGATTGATTTAGATTAGTTTTTCAAAGAAGAAATTATTGATTCAAAATTTCAAACCAATAATACTACATACATTCACTCACACACATATCATTTCACATTTATACAATTTTAATCATTTGATTATAATCTATAAAACACAGTGACACCATTTTTTAGGTGTGTCTGTGTCAAACACGTATCAATATCGGATACATAGAGACATCCGTACGACACAAGTGTCTTACGTATTCTAATGTGTCTAATTAAAAAAATTATTTTTTCAACTTTGACACATCTTGTACACGACTTGGACATGCTTGGACACGTTTAAGATAAGACTCATTAATATTTTTTTAAAAAAAATGAATTTTCATGACTAACGTCTAATTAGTAAGCTCGTAATTCACCCAAGTACAATCACATGATTGACGTCCGCAACCACTATTTTTACATACTAATATTTTAAGTTTTATCTTTTCACACGTTATTATTAGACTTTTAAGTTTTATCTTTATACACATTACTATTTTCATTTGCTCATTCTATCTCTACTTGTATTAAGTCGTCCACTTTATTGTCAGTAAAACTTGTCTCACACCACTATTCCTTCTAGTTAATTTTTTTGGATGCACATGTAGTTGTACATGATTAATTCTATTAGAAGAAGTTGGTCTAAGAAATTTTTTAAAAAATGTCAATAAAAATTATGCTTCATATTTTTTTAGAGGGACTTAATAGATAAAAAATATTGACAAATATGACATATATTAAGATATTATAAATCTTTTTAAGTTTATAGAAATAATATTAATAATTATGATTTTTTCTTAAATTTTGTAATTATATATATATATAAAAAGTAAATTAAAGAACTTGATTTATGTATATATATAATTACAAAATAAAAAAAAATTCATAAATCATTAATATTATTTCTATAATATATATATATATATATATATATATATATATATATATATATATTATATTGTGTCATATTTTTTTTTTGAATTTAGTGTACCAGTATTCGTATCTGTGTCATATTATTGTCTATGTCTATATTTCATATATTATAATTAAACTTATTTTATTTTTTACATATTTATACCTTAATTATATCACATAATCTTAATATGGGAAATGTATTTTAAAGTGTTGTATATGAAAAATTATTCATTTCATATTGATTGTTTTGGGCTACAATCTCAATCAAAGCACTCAAATTAAAACAGTAACTTAAAAACTTGAGGAGTTAAATTTAGAAATTACAATTAAATTATGGATTTTGTGTGTTCACATTAAGGAATAAAAATAATATTTAATATTCATCCTAATTACTTAAAGAATATAATATTAAATGTGTTTTTAGTTTTTTAAAATAATAAATACGTATACTTTTTATTTAATATTTTTTATTTGTGATTTATCAACATGTGTTTTAATATTTGTGCTCAATAATTCTTATTTAATAACAGGCTTTTTTTATATTATTATTTCTCATAATACTCTTACTTAATAGATAAGAGACTAATCTCATATAATATGATTAAACACTTAAGTTATATTGATTATTCTTTGAAGAACTATGCTTTTTCGGAAAGGTGCTATCTCACGAATTTTATTTTTTTAAGGAGTTTTTTTTTCATAAATTTCAGGAAGTTTTATTGAATCTAAGGAAAAATGAGAAATGGAGAATAGAGTGGTTGACCCCCACACAACTTGATAAAGATTAAATAAAATACCAGACCAATCTTAAGAAAATCATTTCTACGAAAAATAATACTAAATATACATTACTGACGCATAAATTTTTTAAAATATTTATATAATTTTTATTATTTAATTATAACTTATTTTACTTTATTTTTTGCATAATTATACTCTCCTTATATCATCTCACTTTTGTGTGACATGATGTGTACCAAAATAAAAAAGCATTAAGCGCCATGCTTCAAAGAAATGGTTACAAATAACGAGGTATATATAAGCATTTCTTTTTTCAGCCAACAAATAAAAATTTTATAAGAAAAATAAATATCCATTTATCATAGGTTTGATGAGTTTTACATTCTTTAGGCTTATATATATATATATATATATATATATATATATATATGATAATCATGTATTGGTTAATTTGTATTTTTTATTTTTTTAGAAAAAACAATTAAGTTGCAAATTTGATAAGTGTTTGAAGACCACTATAATTAAAAAGTAAAAAATATTTATAACGTTATTTTTTATATTTATTTTTAAATAAATAATAAGATATATTTATATTTTTATCCTATTTATACCTTTTAAATTATTAAATTAGTAAATAATAATAACTTTAAAAATTAAACATTAGAATTCTCTTTTTTTTTTTTAAGGTTTTCCATAGTATCATCTTCTAATAGGGTTAGACGCTTAAACAGAGACTCTTTCCAACGACATTATTTTCACACATATAAATCTCGATATCGAACACGATATTACATACTTAGAGACTTAAACATCTTTTACTCGGATCAATACATGTTAGTTTTAGAATTCTCTTTATTAATAGCATATATAAATAAGAGTTTAATTTTGATACATTGTCAATGTAAAGTTTTTATAATATCAATTAATTATATATTATTACATATGTGTGACTTTTGAGGTGATTATTATGAGAGTCAAATATTTTTAAATATGACATAATAATGCATGATTGAATAATAGTGTAAAAATTTTATACTAATAATGCATTCAAATTAAATCTTATAAATAATGTTTTTATATGAAATATCACATATAAATAATTAATATATCCATTCTATATGAATAATATTTTTAATCCTAAATTATAGATTTTCCTAACCTTAATATCTATTTCAATAATGCTAAGTGCTATAAAAAGCAATTAAGCCTTCTTCGACAACGTTATTATTCGTCCATTTAAAATACTCTTTAATTTTTTTTAACTCACTCACAAATTTATTTTGTATCTCACATAAATGTTATAATTATATACAATCTAATTTAATATCTCTCTCATATAAATCTATAATATAAATATAGTATATATATTTTAAATCACTTTTTGGTTTTAGATGCAGCTTTTTAATTTATTTCTCTCTCTTCAATTTTTTTCTCCTTTCATAATTGCTATTTTTTTCTTCATGTAATGTTGATTGGTGCAATTTATCTCGTACTAAATAGCACCATTCTATCTATTTTTAGACCCATTATGCACGTTAAATATATTTGACTGAAAATCGAGAATTTATGTTAGAAAAGCAAATTGTGATTATACATTTATACCTATTATTATCCATAATCCTCTATGCATTTAACTGCGACAATTAGTAAGGTTTTAATTTTGGTAATAATTAATTAATTTACCAAATTGTAGATTTTTTTATTTTGATAATTGCCAAGTTGTAAGATAGTTTCCCACCATGCAAGTCTCGTGGGGTGCATGAATCTTTTTTTTTTTTCAATGAAAGTGGGTCAATTATCAAAATAGTAATTGTATCTTTGAAATTGGTAAAAAAAAAAAAACAATATAAACCAACTTTATCATCATTTCACGAAAATACTTTCGTAGGATTCATCATTCCACTAAAAGAAAAGAGTGTGAAACGGATATTCGTCCTCTCATGGTAAGAATAGGTTGTACTCGACCTTTAACTTCCATATGCGTAATTCATAGATTGATATATAATAAGAAATGCTTCCACGAGTTCCACGGGACAGCCTCCAGCTAAATTGCAAAAGTTGCCCTCTTATTGTTGTTTTACGGTAAAGTGATGTTTAGTTTAAATTGTACACACTTTTATTAATTTATTTTTCTAATTTAATTAAAGGTAGACCTTCATGTTAGGATTAGACAATTCTTAAGGATAGTTTTTGCAATTTGATCCCAAATAATTGATATAATTAAAGTTTAAACTTGTTATTATTTACTTTAATTTTTGTTTTAAGTTATTTCATTTTTTCTCTCTCCTTTAACTGTATTTAGTTATCCAACTGAATTTTTTATTTATTTTTTAAGAAAAAAATATATTTTAAATTAAATTTTAATAAATAAATTAATAAAAAGTTCTTAATTAATATTAATAAAAATAAAATAATACTATATAATATTATCGTTAATGAATTAATGAATTCAAATTAAATATAAAAACTTATTAGGACATTATAAAGTTTAAGAAATAATTAAAAAATTTTAAAATTTGTGATAATAATTTATAAAAAGTTTAAAATTCAAGAGAATTGTATATTTTTTTACAAAATAATAATAAGATGCCAATTAACTTAAATCAATCACATTGGTCCAAATTCTTAAGTCTTGAGTATGATGTTGATATTACAAGTTAGATATTTTTTTGATAATATGAAAATTAGATCATTGATAATTTTTATTTTTATTTATTTTGGGCTACCGTGTTACTTTTCTCTCTTTCCTATTAAGTACTTGAACCTTCAATATAATATTTTAAAAAATAGAATATCTTCAATACGTGCCAAAAAAAAAAAAGTATTGAGGTGTGAAAATGCCTAATGGCAGCCTTAAGCACTTCTATGCGCACATTAATCAAATCAAGAGAGATATGAGCTTTTTTTTTTTCTGCTTCCGTTGTGAAGAGAGATATGAATCATTTCACAAGCATAAGAACAAATTTATCATTTACCCTAATGTAGTTTATCCTAAACGACTGTACCCAAACAAAAAATATTCCTAAACGAACAAGGACAAATGGTTGATTGTGAACTAAGTTTGATTAAAAAATAAATTTAAACTTAAGTTAATAAATTTAAGTTTGGTTGAAAGTGTATTTTTAAACTTAAATTTGATTAAAAATAAATTTGTAGTAACATAATTTATGTTTAAAAAATTTTACCTCAAAAGTGAGTTAAGATAACAACTTTAAAGTAAAAACAAGAAAATCTTGTTTTTGATCTAACGTACCTTGAGCTGCATATTCAGTTGAAGCAAATGAACATTTAAAATACACATATATCATTTTATCTCGTTCAAAGACTTTAAATGTCAATTTGCACAAACAAACTGATTTCAAAACATGCTCTTAATAATAGGCGATTATTGATTTGAACTCACTACCTCTTCAAAAAGTAAATTATTGATTCAAAATTTCAAACCAATAATGTTACATACATATATTCATACACATATTATTTTATATCTACATAATTTTTACTATCTCAATATAATTTGATTTACTTTATTTTTATACATCTATACTTTAATTCTATCACATAATCCTCCACTTTTCAAACGAAAAGATTCTAGGAAAAAACTTAAAAATGATGTATATAAAATATTATTCATTTCATATTGATTGTTTTGGGTTACAATCCCAATCAAAGCACTCAAATTAAGACAATAACTTAAAAACTCGAGGAGTTAAATTTAGAAATTATAATTAAATTATGGATTTTGTTAATGTGTGTTCACTTTAAGGAATAAAAATAACATTTAATATTTATCCTAATTATTTAAAGAATATAATATTAAATGTTTTTAGATTTTTAAAATAATAAATACTTATACTTTTTATTTAATATTTTTTATTTGTGATTTATCAACATGTGTTTTAATATTTGTGCTCAATTATTCGTATTTAATAACATACTTTTTTTAATTTTTCAGAATATTCCCATATGATTGGTAAGAAACCAATTTTTTGAAGTAGTACAATCAAGTGTTTAATTTATATTGATTATTCTTTGAAGAATTATGCTTTTTTCAGAAAAGTGCATATATCACGAATTTTATTTTTTAAGGAGTTTTTTTTTTTTTATAAATTCGAGAAGTTTTATTGAATCTAAAGAAAAATGAGAAATGGAGAGTAGAGTGGTTGAACACCCCACAATTTGATAAAGATTAAATAAAATACTAGATCAATCTTAAGAAAATCATTTCTATGAAAAATAATGCTAAATACATATTATTTACACATATATTTTTTATATTTATATAATTTTTTATTTTTTAATTATGACTTATTTTACTTTTTTTATGCATAATTATACTCTACTTATGTCATCTCACTTTTGTATGACAAGATATGCACCATCATAAAAAGCATTAAGCGTTAATGCTTCAAAGAAATGGTTTCAAATAACGAAGTATAAGTAATTTTTTTAAGCCAATAAACAAAAAATTTATAAGGAAAATAAATATCCATTTATCATAGGGTTGATGAGTTTTATATATATATATATATATGAGAGGAGGTGAGGGTATTACACTCATTTTCAACCATAAAATCCACTTTCATCTAATGTTGAGATTATTTCATTAAAAGTAACCATTATGGATCTAACAAGAAAAATGAGTGTAAGTCAAAAAGACTTACACCTGTAAATTGATCCTCTATATATATATGAGGGTATATTTAGTGAAAAAAATTTATTATGAGAGAATAAAAAGAGATTTTGATCATATAATTATATATTAATGATAAAAATTAAAAGTTATTTAAATGTTATGTGGTAACTTAAAAAATTACATGTATTTATTTTTTAATTTTGATCATTCATGTAAGATTTAATTCAAATTCACTTCAAGATTCATTACAATAAACATTTATTTCGCTTCTTTTATATATATATATGATAATCATGTACTAGCTAATTAGTTATTTTTATTTTTTAAGATAAAAAATAATTAAGTTGCAAATTTGATAAACGTTTGAAGACCATTATAACTAAAAATTAAAAAATATTTATCATGTTATATTTTTATATTTATTTTTAAATAAATAATAAGATATTTTTACATTTTTATCCTATTTATACTTTTTAAAATATTAAATTAATAAATAATAATAACTTTAAAAATTGAACATTAGAATTCTTTTTTTTTTATTAGGTTTCCCAGAGCATCACCTTTCGGAGGTGACATCAAGCGCTTAAGCAGAGAGTCTTCCTAACGATAATATTTTCATACACATGAATATAGATATCAAATTTAAAATTACATGCTTAAGAGATCTGAAGCTGCGTTTGGTACACCTGATAGTATAAAATATGATAGTACAAGACAATAAGATAAAATCTGATAGTATAAACAAACTGATAAGATCTTATACTATCAAACATTTGATACAAATAGTATAAACAACTTGATAGTATATGTAATTATCTATTATGACTATATTATCATTTACCTTCCTCACCATCTCTACAATCACACAACTGCATCACCACCATCAGCAGCGACCACACAGCCGTATCACCACGAGCAACCGCATCACCAGATCTGCGTTGCGTCACCACCAGATCTGTGTCACCCACCCAAGAATAGATTGTTGGATCAATTAAGTATAATAATATTTTGTTTCCTTTATTATTTTTGTCCCTCGAAAAACTAAAAAAAAGAATAAAAATATGTTCTTGTCCAACCACTCCACCCAATCCAATTGATATTTTTTCTTCCTCACCTTCTCTCTTCTTCCCTTCACTCTATCAGTGTCCTATTTTTCCCCCATTCAAGAGAGAGCAGCAGCAGCAGCAAGCTCAACACCATTATAGTATTTGCAACGCCCATATTCGAATTTGAAAGAAAGCTCAACAGACACATCTGTTCCTCATTCCACACTCTCTCCTTATAAACAAAAAGTTATGCCTTTTCACTTGTTATCTTACAACATTGTTCATCCCTTTCAAATCAAAACCACTATTAGGCCCAAAACGTTCATTCTTCATGCTACTTCTCTTTTATGCACATAAGCTTTCCAAAATGCATCGGAGCCACTGACTCTTGAAGCTGATCGAAAAATTATCGTCGGTTTGATGGAATCAGCGCCATTTGTGTTTAAGTGTTCACTGTTTCATGGAGATAATGGTTCTGTGTAGTTCATTCACGCTATCCAGATGCCCATATCTACGTCACCCACCCACGCAAAGCCACGAGTTCGCCCCTTGTTCAGATTACAAAGTCGTCGTCAACCATCGTGAGCAGCACCACTCGATCCGCCGCGCACTAACCACGACTATGGTGAATCGATGGTGGCAAAGTGGTTTGTTTGGTGGTGGCAGAGGGGTTTGTTGTGGGAAAAGAGAGGGACAATGGTTGTTCCTTGTGGTGGGGATGGAGTTTTTTGCAGAGAAGAAGAGGCTTGGACTGAGAGGAATGAAGTTGAGGGGTAGAGTGGGAAGAGATATCCTATCAGGTCTAATCAGGGGGTGAAGGAGATGATAGAATAATCAGGTTAGAATATGATAAAAATGTTAAACCTAATTTGACTATATAATCATGTTAAACTATCAAATACTTGATAAGACCTGATAGTATTAGTTAATACTATCATATCCTCCTTATCTTGTCCACCAAATGCAGCATGAATCTCTTTCACTCGGACCAATACATGTTAGCTTCAGAATTCCCTTTATTAATAGCATATATAAATAAGAGTTTTAATTTTAATGCATTGTCAGTGTAAAGTCTTTTATACTATCAATCAATCATATATTACTACATGTGTGACCTTTGAAGTACTTATGGTGAAAGTCAAATATTTTTAATGACATGACAATGTATCATGATTAGATGATAGAGTAAAAAATTTTTATACTGATCGATAGTGCATTCAAATTAAATCATATAAATAATATTTTTTTATGAAATAACATATATAAATAATTACTATATCCATTCTATATGAATAATATTTTTAATCCTAAATTATAGATCTTCCTAACCTTAATATCTATTTCAATAATGCTAAGTGCTATAAAAACCAATTCGTCACTTTTTGGTTTTAGATGCAGGTGTTTTCATTTATTTATCTCTCTTCAATTTTTTTCTCCCTTCATAATTTCTATTTTTTTTATTCATGTAATGTAGATTGGTGCAATTTATCTCGTACTAAATAGCACCATTCTATCTATTTTTAGACCCATTATGCACGTTAAATATATTTGACTGAAATTTGAGAATTTATGTTAGTAAAGCAAATTGTGATTATACATTTATGCCCATTATTATGCATAATCCTCTATGCATTTAACTGTGACAATTAGTAAGGTTTTAATTTTGTAATAATTAATTAATTTACCAAATTGTAGATTTTTTTCTTTTGATAATTGCCAAGTTGTAAGATAGTTTCTTACCATGCAAGTCTGGCGGGGTGCATGAATCTTTTTTTCAATGAAAGTGGTCAATTCTCAAAATAGTAATTGTATCTTTGAAAATGGAAAAAAAAAACAACAACAATATAAACAAATTTTATCGTGTCATTTCACGAAAATACTTCTGTAGGATTCATCATTTCACTAAAAGAAAAGAAGTGTGAAACAAATATTCGCCCTCTCATTGTAAGAATATGTTGGACTTGACCTTTAACTTCCAAATACGTAATTCATAGATTTGATATATAATAAGATATGCATCCACGAGCTCCACGAGACAGCCTCAAGCTAAATTGCAAAAGTTGCCCTCTTTAGTACATGTTATTATTATTATTTTACGGCAAAGTGATGTTTAGTTTAACTTGTACACATTTTTATTAATTTATTTTTCTAATTTAATTAAAAGAAGACCTTTATGTTAGGATTAGAGAATTCTTAAAAATAGTTCTTGCAATTTGATTCCAAATAATTGACATAATTAAGGTTTAAACTTATAATTATTTACTTTAATTTTTGTTTTAAGCTATTTCATTTTCCCTCTCTCCTTTAATTGTATTTAGTTATCCATTTTTTCATATTACAACATAATTTGTTTACTTCCTTAATACTTATTTTTGAACAGTCCACTTTATGAAAGAGCTTAAAGTAATTGTTTATTTTCAATTAAAAGGTTATTGACTAAAAGTTTAAATTGGTCCTTCAAAAATATATGAGATATCAAGTTAGTTATCTAAAGATTTTAGATATTAATTTGGCACTTTAATATTTAAAATGGATAATAAATTTAGTCCCTAAATTATACATATTTTATATATGAAGGATCAAATTAATGTTCAAAGTTTTTAGAAAACCAATTTGATGTTTTCGGGTATCTTTGAAAACCAATTTAAAATATTTACTCAAGGGTTATTTATTAATTGATTGTTAATTTATATAAGAGCTTGTCTAATGATCGAGTGTCCTAAGGACATTTGTTAAAAAAAATTAAAAATTAAAATATTAAATAAAAAATAAAGTATTTAATATATTAAAAAAATTTAAAAAAATTATTTTCATTTAATACTTTATATTTTTTATTCATTAACAAGTATCATAAGAACACTTATTAACAAAAATCATTTATATAATTGGTAGCCCTATAAATAAAAGTTGTGATTAATTAGTATTCTATTATGCACTAGATTCATATGTGATAACTATTAATTTAATTTATTGATTACAAAGCCTATATAAAAAGCATTAGTGGAGTTAGAAACTTTCTTAATTGGTTATGTACTCGAACTTCTTAGAAGTAAAGAGATTTAGATTTGACTTCCTATTGTAATGATTTTATTATTTAAGAATATAAACAAACACATTTTTTACATGTAATATTCATTTTTAATATGGTATTTGAATTTAAATATTTATTAGAATACATATACTTTTTAACTTGTTTTAAGAAAGCATCTATTATCACTCTTGTGTCTTTATTGTCACTTATCTTCTATTTATTTTTTTATTAAGTGAGCTATTTTAAATTATTAATCAAAATAAAATTAAAAGTCATTTAATAAAAAATTAATGACATAAAAATGACAACAGATACAAAGGTGTGGTAATAGACTTTCTCTTGTTTTAATACTAATAATCATTAATGCAAACAGAATACATTTTATTTTATTTTTTTGGTCATACATTTTTTTTGGACACACATATACTTTTTTTTTTCTTTGGTATGAGCATTAATATTCATTTGGATCATGCTATTTTGACAAAACCCAAAACGGCCCAAACCTACCCAAATTGAATCAGGCCTAACATCGTGAATCCAAACAGGCATTTTGGAGATGGGCCCTTCAGACCAAGAAATGTAATAGACCCACGTATAATCAAGCCTAACTATGATACTGAAACACCAGGGAAGAACACATTGCAAAGGAAAAAGATAATCTGATGTATATACTATTTATGTCCTTTTTAAAAATGTGTGATTTAGTAAGAGAAAATAAAAAATATATATATATAAATAAATAATATTAAAAAAAATATAAAAAATAATTTAAAAAAAATGAGTAAAAATATCAAAGTTGCATTGCGAATTATGCAGCACGTTAGCACCATTGCTCTCAAGATTGTGTTCAAGTCGTGGACCTCTCCAAATCTGAGTCACTCTTATCTCTTTCGGCTCTACCTTGTTTCTATGCAGCACGTTTGAGAGGGAACCTGGTCCGGGTAGCTCACATATAGTAATAGTAGTAGTAACAGTAGTATGCACCTTAAGTTACTTTTCTTCAGCTTTTTCCAGGAGCTAGAATTTTTAACTTCTTTAGATGTGTTACTTTTCATATAAAATATTTTATCATGAAAAATACTCCAAATAGGCAGTTAGTTATTTCAGTGTTAACATTTTTAATTTAGTTTAATAAAAATCATATTCAAGTATTCAATTATCTTTGTACATCACAAAATTTTAATTATATTGACTTTGTAAGATCATTATAATTTAAAAAATATTACTAAAGAGATTTTATCAAAATATAAAAAAGAAAAATCGAAAATTTAAAGAAGCAAACATATATAAAATTAAAAAACATTATAAAATTAAAAAAAAACTGATCATTATAATTTAAAAAAATATTTTAAAAGATATTTAAAATATTGAAATATGTGTCAACATGTTTAGTAAAAATTTTTATTAACAAAATTCAATTAATTTCAATGAAAAATTATCTTAAACCTCAGTTGAAGTGAAAGCTTTAAATTCTTATTTTTCAGTTGGACAAAATTCAATTAAAAATATTTTTCCTTTCAATCTTATTTGAAAAGTGATTTTAATCTTTTATTTAAATAATATTTATTTTGTCAAATTTATTTTAAAGATAGAAGTTCCTAAACATAAATTATGTTACTTTAAATTCACTTTTAACTAAATTTAAGTTTACAAAATCAAGTTAACTCAAACTTAATTTACAAACTCTAATTCAAACGCATACTAAACCATTAAATTTTAGGCCATTTGTCAATTAGATCTTAAAATTTAAAAAGATACAAATAAATTTCACATTTTATGCGTAAAACACAATATATTAAGACAAGTGCTAAATGTGTGACGAAATATTTTGTTAATTTTTTTACTTAAATACAATTTCTTTTACCTTAATTAAGATATTATTTAAAATTTAAAACACGTTTTTATTCTTTAATTTCTTATTGTTTTTCACTCATTTATAATTTTCTCATATTATTAATATTTTTTATGTAATTCACGTGATAATCTCATTTGAAAAATCTACTAATTTATTTAACGAAAAGTAATTTTTGTATAACAAAGTCTGCAATTCTTTATAGAATTATTTTATTTTGAAAAAGATAGTCTTATACTATTTTTTAGGAGAAAATTATTATTTACATTATTTTTAAAAAATGTAATTAAATGAAACAAAATAATAAAAAATATATATAATAAATAATATTAAATCAAATATAAAAAATAATATATATATTATTTTACGTAAAAATATAAAAGTTATTTTATTTTATACAATTTTCAAATCCTAAAACTGTAATACCAACCAAAATAACAGGTGTAATAGCTGCAATAAATGGTGTTGTTTACTGTGGACCACTTGTGTTACGGTCTATTGATGTACCCTTTAAATTACTTATTAGATTGCATTGGATTATGTGCATATTAGATACATGGTGTGGATATTTATTTATTAGTTAACATATTAAGTATGTATTTGATATAATTATAAAAATTTGATTATTTTAATAATTAATTATTGTATAAAAATTTTTGTTATAATTTATTATAATAGAATCAATTTTATGTTTAGATATATTAGTTGAAAAATAATTTTAAGTTAATGCTTCGTTTTGATAATATAAAAAAAATCGCTTTTTACGCATTAAATTATCAAAATACGTATAAAATAATTAAAAAAAATTATTTAATTGAGAACAAAATAGTATTTACATCTTAAAATATAAATGAATAATCTATAATATAGAATCATAAGTTAAAATTTCAGCACTATGAAAAAAAGTTTTTATAATGCATTCATTTCATGTAAAAATTAAAACTGATTTTACTAAACATGTTATAATACTGCTAAAATAATTTTTTTATAATAAAGGTTATTTTCATAGGAAAAAAACGTTCACAAACATGCTCTAATAATATATGAGTTTGAATTTGGATTTAATTTATAAAAACAAGGTTATTTGTGAAAAAGACCCCACATGTTCCAAAACATTAGAGCACTCTCCGATATAGTTCACCTCTCCGGCAACCTTATCAACGGCGCCAAAGGCTGAAGCAACTGCAACCGTCACAACTTAGTAACTATTTTGGTAATGAATCTCTCCAAGAATAGGTTTGGAGGGAGACATTGCATGAAACTCACTTAACAAAATGGTTCATTTCCATCATTGCAAACCCCAATCTTTAATGGATATCTACGACCAACCTCTGACTAGTCACACAAGACGTAGTGAGGTTCGTCGTTGCACAGTGAAGTGCATTGTTGCACAATGAAGTGCGACTACAATGCCTCAGTTACGTGTGATTTGGACGATGTGAACCCAAATCCGCGAGTCTATGACGGTGAGATGCAACCTCGGTGCTAATCCAGATCTATGACAATGAGATGCTGAGGTGCATCATTGTGATGTGCTAGCCACCTTCATGAGTTGTCTTCGTCGCTAGTGCAGTGATGGGTGAGGTTGTCAACAGGTGCTTCGAGATTTGGTCGATGTGTTCTGCTTTTGTGTTTAGGCACCAGAGTTGTTGGTGGTGGCGATGGCGGCATTGCAATGACTTGAGGACAAGGTGGCTGCAGGTCTCAGCTACTTAGTGTAAGTAAAAAATACTTACACTCAATCTTATACATTTCATTTTATTATGATCTTGTAGCTACCATTTATCTCCTATTGCAATCACAAGATCACAATAAAATGAAAAGTGTAAGATTAAGTATAAGTCTTTTTTACTTACACTAGGTGTAAGTAGATATCTTATATATATATATATATATATATATATATATATATATATATATATATATATATATATCAGAGTTAAGGACGAAGATCACGGGAAAAACAAAGGGGAAAAGAGAGCAGGATGAAGAGAAGTAGGAGGTAGACGAACTGCTTACATGATATGAGATGTGGAAAATAAGATAAATAAATTTAAAACATTAAAGTGAAAATCAGAAGTGCGTCAGAGACGGCGAGATCCGGCGAAGAGATGAGAAGAGAATAGTAGATTACATATGATAAAACTGGAGCTTTATTGATATAAAGAAAAGATTACAAGATTGAAGAGAGATGGGAAGAGGGAGGAAGACTGAGTCTCTCTCTGATCACTTTATAAGACTAGAAACTTAAAAATGGTCTAAATTTTTGAATGCCTTACAAGTCAGAAGACAGGAATTAAATAGACAAAGAATTTACTATTACAAACAGTAAAATGAACATTTCCCACTACAGTGAATAGTAATAAATATTGTTGTGTCGCTTTCCGTTACAGTGAACAATGTACAACGACCATGCTACAGTAACCAGCCGCAAGGGTGGCTATTCATCATCGTCAAGATCAATGCATTGACTGTCAATGTCTTTGCCATAATAGTCATCTTCATTCTGAATTGTATGAACCAGAGCCAGATTTGTCCTGAGATTTATCCTCTTCAAGATTTTGAAGGATGATGCGAAGATTTTCTTCAAATTCTTCTTTTGAAGTTGAGGCAGAGAGGGTTGCCGTGGCATGAGCTCTTTGATTGAGAAAGATGCTGGTTTCAAGATCAGCAACCTTCAGGGACTTTGGATTTTGATTAAACCAAAGTTTAATACCTTCAACGGTGGCATAAGCTGCATCATACTTGGGCCACCATTTTACAGATGCTTGTCTGTCAAGAATTGGTAAGATATTGGGCCATCCTTTATGATAATGAATTGCCATAAAAAGATCCATGAGATTGAAAATTTAAAGAAGAAATGCAACTCAATTGGCCAAGGGTCAGCAGCAAGATCAAGTCTCTTCTCAAAATATTTGAATCCTTCAAGAACATCAGTAGGAAGGATTTCAGTTATTGGACCAAAGAAAGTCCACCATTGATAGAACCAGTTTGGGAAGTCATAATTAATTCCTCTTTTGAGGTAGATAAGCCAAGAATGACGCTCTGCTTCAGTCTTGATCCAAAACATGGAGTACCAAGCTTGGAGATAGTCATAATAGTCATAACCAATGAGATTGAAAATTTTTGGGAATTTCTTGGTTGTGTGGAAGTCGCATCCCCAGTCAGTAGGAGAAATGAACTTCAGAATCTGACAAGTTGAGTAATTGATTATACCCTTATCCTTGAAATGCTTTAAAGCAATTGATTTGGTAGCAACCAGAATATATTCATAAAATTGCTGGGTTTTGATAAGAGACAATGGTTTGAATAAAAATCCTTTTGGAAAGATTTTTTGGGTAGCTATTTTTGGATTAACATCCCAAAATTCCTTTTCCATTTGCATGACTGGAAGACAGTAGTTGGTTTTGGGAATATAAGATGTTTGGGTCATGACTGGGCTTGGTTAGGACATGACAATTTGTTTGCTTGGGGAATTAATGACAATTTCTTTGTTTTTCTATTTTTGGATTAAGGTTTCAAGGTCATCTTGAGAGGCTATGTCAGCCCATGATTGCTTGGGTAGTTTGATAAGGCCATGTTGTTGGAAAGCCTGAAGTGTCTAGATTGGGATGGCATAGTCGTCATCTGTTTGTTTATGGGAGCTAGATTGGGTAGATTAGATCTGAGTGGATGACTTAGGAGGAGTAGATGACTCTGATGATGGGTTTTTGGTTAACTCTGAAAGAATTAACTTACCTTTGCAAAGGCCTCTTCCCTGGGAAGAGGATGTTGAGCCTCCTCGAGGCATGCTGCTAAATACCCTTCAGGTTTGTAGAGCTCGTTTGTGAAAATTTTAGGGATTTTCCAGTTGTCAAAATCTTGATTAATATCTTCAAAATAAAATTTTTCATTAAAGATAACTGTTTTAGGTGTTTTGGCTTATTCTTCAGAAAGAGAAGAAGATGAAGATTGAGATGATTTGATTGAAAGCTTAGAAGAAAGAGATGAAGACAAAGATTGCAACATAATAAAAGAAATAAAGAAAGATAAGAAGAGAGAAAAGCAAAGCAGATATAAAATATCGAAAGCAAGTATGATGTATAAACCCCTAATATCATTGCCATCATATAGATCCATAGAAGCGAAAATGAGAAATTTAAGTTAAATTTATCTTCTGAACTAGATCTTAAGATTACCAAATTATTTCATACTTTGATTTAGATCTGAGTTATTTATCAAATATTAAACCATATTTTAACCTTTTAAGTTTATAATTATGTACAAATCTATAGCCACCGCAAACATTTACCATATCTTGGTCTAAGGTCACCACCGTACCCAAACTATCACTTCCTGTGAAAGCATCGTCGAATTAGACTTACTACCCTTCACCACCAGGTCTTACTGCTACAGCCCCACAGTAAAGATCCAACACGGGTATCATGTACCATCCAGTCCAAGATATGGTAACATAAACTGCGTACTATCCAGATCCAGAAATAATAACAAAGATTAATAGATTATAACATAGTTTAACAAAGAAATAAACAGATCAGATAAATATCAAAGCATTATAAGATAATAACGTTAGTTTCTAGTTCAATAAGATAAAAACAACTTAAATCTGTTCATTTACTTTCCTACTTCCCCATTAAGCTCTGATACCAGAGTTAAAGGCGAAGATCACGGGAAAAACGGAAGGGAAAAGAAAGCAGAATAAAGAAAAGTAGGAAGCAAACAGATTGCCTTCCCCGTTGACCCTTGGCCAATTGAGTTGCATTTCTTCTCTAAATTTTCAATCTCATGGATCTTTTCATGGCAATTCGTCTATCATAAAGGATGGCCCAATATCCTACCAATTCTTGACAGACAAGTATCTGTAAAATGGTGACCCAAGTATGATGCAGCTCATGCCACCGTTGAAGGTATTAAACTTTGGTTTAATCAAAATCCAAAGTCCCTGAAGGTTGCTGATCTTGAAACCAACATCTTTCTCAATCAAAGAGCTCATGCCACGGCAGCCCTATCTGCCTCAACTTCAAAAGAAGAATTTGAAGAAAATCTTTGCATCATCCTTCAAAATCTTGAAGAGGATAAATCCTAGGACAAATCTGACTCTGGTTCATACAATCAGAATGAAGATGACTGTTATGGCAAAGACATTGACAGTCAATGCATTGATCTCGACAATGATGAATAGCCACCCTTGCGGCTTGTTACTGTAGTAGGGTCGCTAAGAACATAATATCTTCTTACAAAGATTTTTAAGTCAATCATTGAGGAATTCTCTTCTAAAAACATGAAGAATCCAATCATTAGAAATAAATATGATCTTAAAGAAACAATTAAGAAGCTTGAGAAAACTTCTTCTAAAAAGCCCGTCACTCTTCAAGATCTTCAATCCGAGATTAATAACCTTAAGATTGAAGTAAAAGATCTTAAAGAACAACAAAAACTTCATTCCCTTATCATCTCTCAGTTAGGTGATATGCAATCTGATTCTGAATCTGAGAAATTTGAAAAGATTCCTGAAACATCAATCTTAGTTAATCCTAAATCTCAGAAGATAATATTGCATTCAGCGACATTATTAATCAACTGAAGATCCAAAAATTCTTCATTAACATTAATATCAAAATTGGTGATTTTGTTTTAAACACTGTTGCACTATTTGATACTGATGCAGATTCAAACTGTATTTTGGAGAGAATGGTTCCGACAAAGTATTTGAGAAAACTACTGAGCGGCTCAACACTGCTAGTGGTTCCAAGCTTAAAATACAGTACAATCTTTCTTCTGCAATCATCGAAAATGATGGTTTCGAAGTAGAAACATCTTTCCTTCTTGTCAAGAATCTCAAATAAGAAGTAATCTTAGGAACTCCGTTCATTAGGTCTCTCTTCCCTCTTCAAATCACTGACGAAGGAATCATCACTCAACATCTCGGCAAGACTATCTGTTTTTCGTTTCTCAGAAAATCGATTCTCAAAAGTCTTAATCCAATTGTTAATTTGATTAGCAATAAGCAAAAACTAATAAATTATCTTAAGGAAGAAATTTCTTTCAAGAACATCGAATCTCAGCTTTCTCAACCTCAGGTTCAAAAACGCATTCAATCTCTCCATCTTCAAATTCAAGATTCAATATGTTTCGATCTTCCTAATGCATTTTGGGAACGAAAGAAACATATGGTTGATTTGCCATATGAGAAAGACTTCAACGATCGACAAATCCCAACCAAAGCTCGTCCTATCCAGATGAGTCATGAATTGCTTAACTACTGTCAAACTGAAATCAAAGACCTTCTGTCTAAAGGTCTCATCCGAAAGAGTAAGTCTCCTTGATCTTGCTCTGCCTTCTACGTCAACAAACCCGCGGAGATCGAAAGAAGAACTCCATGACTTGTTATAAACTACAAACCGCTTAATCAAGCTTTACAATGGATTAGGTATCCTATTATAAATAAAAAGGATCTTCTCAAACGTCTCTATTCTGCTAAAATCTTTTCTAAATTTGATATGAAATCAGGATTTTGGAAAATCTAACTCAAGGAGTGTGATCGCTACAAGATGGCTTTCACTATACCTTTCGGGCAGTATGAATGGAATGTAATGCCCTTCGGTCTGAAGAATGCTCCTTCGGAGTTTCAGAGGATCATGAATGAAATCTTCAATTCTTATTTAAACTTCACAATCGTATACATTGATGATGTTCTTGTATACTCCCAATCAATTGATCAATACTTTAAACACATTAATATTTTTATTAATGTAATTAAAAGAAATGGTTTAGCTGTTTCTAAATAAAAAATTAATCTTTTCCAAACTCAAATTCGACTTCTTGGTCATAACATCTATCAAGGACCTATCAATCCCATCAACAGAGTTATTGAATTTGCTGACAAGTTCCCTAATCAAATCATTGACAAAAAATAGTTACAACGGTTTCTCGGTTGCCTTAACTATGTCGTTGATTTCTTCCCTCAGCTTAGTAATCTAATCAAACCTCTACATGATCGTCTAAAATCCAATCCACCTCCATGGTCAGATGTCCATACAGGTATTGTAAAATAGATCAAGTCTCAGGTAAAGTCCCTTCCATGCCTTTACCTTCCCAATCCGGAAGCTTTCAAAATTGTCGAAACTGATGCCTCTGACATTGGTTATAGTAATATTCTCAAACAACGTGTCGTAGGCAAAGAGCATGTCATTTCATATGCATCAAAACACTAGAATTCTGCCCAGCAGAATTATTCAACTGTGAAAAAAGAAATTTTGACAATTGTTTTATGCATTACAAAATTTTAATCTGATCTTCTAAATCAAAAGTTTTTAATCCGTGTGGATTGTAAATCTGCTAAAGACATTCTGTTAAAAGATGTTAAGAATTTAGCCTCCAGACAAATTTTTGCAAGATGGCAAGCCTTTTTATCTATCTTTGATTTTGATATTGAGTATATTAGAGGATCCTCAAACACTTTACCTGACTATCTTACTCATGAATATCTTTAGGGTATTTAGCAGCATGCCTCGAGGAGGCTCATCATCCTTAAGAGGCAAAGACAAAGGTAAGTTAATTCTTTCAGAGTTAACCAAAAACCCATCATCGAAGTCATCTACTTCTCCTAAGTCATCCACTCAGATCCAATCTACCCAATCTAGCTCCCATAAACAAACAGATGATGACTATGCCATCCCAATCTAGACACTTCAGGCTTTCCAACAACATGGCCTTACTAAACTACCCAAGCAATCATGGGCTGACATAGCCTCTCAAGATGACCTTGAAACCTTAATCTAAAAACAAAAAAACAAAGAAATTGTCATTAATTCCCTAAGCAAACAAATTGTCATGTCCCAACCAAGCCCAGTCATGACCCAAACATCTTATATTCCTAATATCAAATACTCTCTTCCAGTCATGCAAATGGAAAAGGAATTTTAGGATGTTAATCCAAAAATAGTTGCCCAAAAAATCTTTCCAAAAGGATTTTTATTCAAACCATTGTCTCCCATCAAAACCCAATAATTTTATGAATATATTTTGATTGCTACCAAATCAATTGCTTCGAAGCATTTCAAGGATAAGAGTATAATCAATTACTCAACTTGTCAGATTCTGAAGTTCATTTCTCCTATTGACTGGGGATCCGACTTCCACATAACCAAGAAATTTCTAAAAAATCTCAATCCCATTGGTTATGACTATTATGACTATCTCCGAGCTTGGTACTCCATATTTTGGATCAAGACTGAAGCAGAACATCATTCTTAGCTTATCTACTTCAAAAGAGGAATTAATTATGACTTTCCAAACTGATTCTATTAATGGTAAACTTTCTTTGGTCCAATATATATATATATATATATATAAATTTTTTTGACTGACATTATAAGAATGGTTCTTTTAACGAAATAATCTCAATCATTAGATGAAAGTAATCTATAAATTTCAAAAAAGATTTACGTTGGTGTATTGATCCTCTTCAATAAATATATATATTTAAATTTTTATTATAAGAGAGTAAATAAATATATTTTGATCATATAATTATATATAAATAATCAAAATTAAAAATTACTTAAAAATTATATGATTATTTAAAAAATTATATATATTTATATTTTAATTTAAATCATTCATATAAAATTTAATAATTAAGATTTAATCATTTAATTTAGAGTTCTAAAATTTATATATATATAATGTTTATAAGCGACAAAGAGCGGGAGCAGAAGCTTCTAGCGAGAGGGCAAGTAACTGAAGAGCGAGAGAGAGAAAGTGAAGAGCTTTATCTGAAACTAAAACTGAAAGCAAGAACTAAGAAGTAAGAAGAAGAAGAAGAAGAAGATCTGAATGGGGAATCAGAAGCAGAAGTGGACGCAGGACGAAGAAGATGCGCTTATCGCGGGAGTGGAAAAGCACGGCCCCGGCAAGTGGAAGAACATTCTCAAAGATCCCCAATTCGCCCCTTTCCTTACTTCACGTTCCAACATCGACCTCAAGGTTTCTAACTTCTTGTTTTCTTCTTTCTTCAATTCATGCCTTCTTCTTTCTTTGTTTTTTTTTTTAAAAAAAAAAAATTAATTTTCATTTTTCAGGATAAGTGGCGAAATTTGAGTGTTAGCAATGGTACTCAAGGCTCTAAAGAAAAATCCAGGGTTCCCAAGCTCAAAGCTGTAGCTCCTCCCGCTGCTGCAGTTCCCAGTGCCACTCTACAAAATGCTGCTGCTCCTATACCTCATCCAACTGCTGCACCTTCGTCTGATGTTGTCATGTGTGATCCTGATTCCCAAAATGAACACGATGTCAAAAATCCTCCGCGGTATGTGAATCTATATTCCCAATACTATATGTATATGGCTTATCCATTTATTCCCATTAACATAAAAATAAATGTTATCTTAGCAACTAGTTGCGACTGTTCTTTACATTAACACCCCCCCCCCCTAAAAAAAAATGGGCATTGATGAGCAGCATTTGTTTTGAATTGTAAGTTGACAGTTACTCTGTTTTTGACCCCTTTTCATCTTGCATATGATGATGACAACCGGTTCAGACTTTTTGCATTTCCTTTTTTTTGTTTTTGGGGTGGGGGGGGGGAGGGGAGATAAAAAGAAGAAAAATTTATTAGGATGAAAGAAGGGTTGCAAAGAAAAGGGGATAAGATTTATATATTGTTTAAACCAAGCTGCAAAAATAAAAAGCTACTCAATCCCTCTCCCTCCTCTCCCTCTTTATGTCTACTAATGAAAATCCTTGGAAGAATCCACATACTGGGCAAAGAGATGCCATAAATAAAATAATCTCATCCCATACCTAGTCTTGGCCTTCGGAAGAGATGTTTTTCATTAAAAGTCCTGGCATTCCACTGCAGCCAAAGACAACAAATGACAGCTGAAGTTGAAATTTTAATTAGAATAAATTACTAATTATTATAAATGTATGATGGAGTGAAGAGATATGTTATCCACTTATCAACTTTATTTTTTGATGCAGTAGAATATAATGTTACAGAACTATTCATTCAGTTATGATTTACAGCATTTCTAGCTGACTATCATTAGTTATTTTGTTATAAATTTGATGAAGCTTTTTAATGTGACATGGCTTTCCTAGTTTTTATTATTTGTTCAATCAATTAAGATCATATTATGAGGGATTGTTGGTACTTTTGTTCTTTTTAACAGGTATAATGCAATGGTTTTTGAAGCTCTATCAACACTAAAAGATACTAATGGATCTGACCTAAATGCCATTGTTAGTTTCATTGAGGTCAGATGAAAGCCTATTTTACTTGTAATGTTTCCATATATTTGACAACACTCTTACTATCACCATTTTGTAGATTGGTTAAAATGCCCTGTTTCTGAGATTATAATATATTGATTTTACGTATCAAAGCCTAGAATGGAAATGCTTATCAATTACCTTGATATAATTATGCGATCATTATGTGCCTTAAAGATCTACCGTTGTGTTTTGGCTGTCCATTAGGTTGTCTGACTCCCCAGTACAGGCTAACAAGAGAATAATAAACAATTTATTTATTTTTTCTGTGAGGATAAATTATTCTGATAACGCCAGACATGTTTGTTACTTTACATATCCCTTTGCCATCTTCATGTTACTTTTGGGTATTTAGGATCAATTCATCAACTCAAAGGACCTCTCAGATTTTTAACCTGAAGAGATGATAATTGTTCCAATATGATCTTTCAAAGTAGCATGTTGAGGCCCTGCAGTTTTTTTTTTTTTTGGGGGGGGGTGGGATGTTGGAAATCTAATTTAATATGGAGTGTCTACTGTACATATTGTTCTTCTATATTGAATATTCTCTAGTATGCTTTTATTTTAGACTTTAGAAGTAACAACAACCACATAATACTGCAGGAAAAGCACAAGGTTCCTCAAAATTTCAGAAGGGCATTAAGTACAAGGTTGAGGAGGCTTGTTAGTCAAGGGAAACTTGAAAAGGTAAATTAATCCTCTATGATGCTTTTATAGAAATATTGTATGTTATAGTTATCCATTTTTATTATTTCAACTTGTGGATATTAAAGCTGAGTTTTATCCTTGAAGCATGTTACTTGGTTGACTTGGCTTTAATGCATGTTCGATCAGTGATTGTTGTTCCTCTCTTTTTCTGAAGAGTAAGCATATGCCTGCCTCCTCCGCTCCCCAGTTTTATTCCCTTATTTTGTAGCTGCAATGCCCTCAGACATTTTGTTGCTCTAGACAGTTACCTTATTCAAGTTTGTTACCATTGCTCTTTACTTACTACATATCTTCATTCAAGAAAGCAATTGGGGTTCCTCAAAGGATTGGGAAGATATGAGAGACTTTTTCTGGTTGGGTTGGGAGAGAAGTGGAGACATCACTTGGTTGATTGGGAGACTTGTTGTAGGTCCAAGCAGGAGAGTGGTTTGGATTTTTGGCATTCTAGTGTCCAAAAACATTGCTTTGGCAAATGGCTATGGTGTTTTGTACTAGAAACTTCTTACCAATGACTAAGGAGTAAGCATTGTTTTCCACCAGAATGGGTGGTGTGCCAACCCAGCAATCTTTGCATCTCACTCAAGTCCTTGGAAATTCTTCGCTGACTGATATGTATTCTTTAGACCTCTGATTTCTTTGAAATTGGGTAATGGCTCTGACATTTGTTTTTGTAAGGATCTTGGGTGGGGGATATTTTTAAAGTAGATGTTGTCCCTGGCTCTCCTCTTTTACATCATTATCTCTATCCAAGTTTGCATCACGGGACTATCACCATTATACTATTGCTTCTATTTTCAGGACTATCACCCTCCCAAAATAGCTGTTCCACTGCTTCCAACCATAGGCCTACCTTTCTGCATAGACTCTGCACTCTTGGCAGTTGGCGCATAAGCAGAAATTTCACATATTTAAGCTGAATGATCTTGAGGCTTGTTTTCATTCTATGTGGATTTCTCAACTCTTTACCATCTCCTGCAGGTACAAAATTGTTACAAGATAAAAAAGGACGCCTCAATGGGGACAAAATCACCTGCACCGAAACAAAAGGATAACTGGCCACAACGGCAATCGCCAGCCTCTGGTCTTATGGCATCTAATGAGACAATAAAGGAAGCCGCTGATACTGCAGCTTACAGAGTTGCTGATGCTGAAAGCAAATCATATTTGGCCGCTGAGGCAGTCAGGGAGGCAGAAAGAATCTCATGCATTGCTGAACATTCTGATTCAATGTTGCAGCTAGCGAAAGAGATTTATGAACAATGTACTACAGATAAACAATCCTACCTACTTATTAGTGAATTCTGCAAGCATATGATTCTTAATAATAACCATTGATCTTGTGGGTCTATTGATGCAGGTTCGCGCGGTGAAATTATCCTCTTGGCTTAAGTTGGTCAATGTAAGGTCGATAAATGATTCGTCCGGACTTTTGCTTTCTGTGTAAAAATTTGTTGATCCAATAAAATGGTATTTTTAACATTTTCATTTGGCTAAACTTGAGGCTATCTCGAATTTGAAACACAGTATTTACGTGTATCTTGGTTGGATGTGACTATCGTTTATATTCATATTATATTAATTATTTTTAATTATCATTTTTAAAATTACCAATGATTTATAGCTCAAATGGATTTGTCTTTATTTGTATTTAATTTAGATTAATTTTAAAAATTAATTTCACTCACCTTGTTCACTCTAATTTATTTAACTCCGAAATTTGACGTTAGGAAGATGATGGTTTAGTGTTGTATAAATGTTTTTTTTATAGTTGAAAAATTAATTATAAAAGAATATAAAACAAAATATCGTGTTTTTTTTAAAAATAATCTATAATTTCAAACAGAATGCCTATTCACTGCTAATTCTAAGTGGCTTTCAGAAAAGATAATGTTCAAAGTTCTAACAAGGGTTTTTGGTTATTTCGGTCATGATTGTGCTGGAGATGGTTGGAGGGTCAAGTTTGTTTGATTAGTTGAGTAAATTAATAATAACTTTCGTGATTTTGTTTAACTCGGGTTAGATCGACTGAATGTAATAGTGTAAGTCCCACTTTGGTGGATCCCATGTACAAAGTGGGACTCACTGTTTCTTTTCACTTGTCTGGACTCCGTCGGGCTCACTCTATCCGGGAAATGTAGCAGAATTCTTTGTTTTACCCGTTTATTTTGTTGTTGGTATCTTACATTTTGGACGTTAAGCTTAAATTTATTGGGCCATGAACCAGAAAATTAAATAGATTGAGCCTATAACAATGTTTTTTTTTATTTTTTTTATTTTCATATGATAACATGATGAAAAACTAAACAATGTGTCAATTCCGTTTTCCCTTTTCAGAACATGATATAAGAATTATAAATGAATTAAAACAGTTTGGCATATTATTTAGTTCAATCATAATGCTTATATAATTATTAAGTATTAATAAAAAAATTAAAAATATCATTTCATATATGAAAACATACAAATACAAATTTTAATATAAAAGGTGTAGATATATTGTCTTCCAAAATCAATAACGAAAAATACATATTAAATATTGATAAACGTGGGGAAATAGGAACGCTATGGCATTGGCAATCCGTATGGGTCACAATCTCACATGCTCAGTTGCTCACATTGATTTAAGTGAGTAAAATTCGTTGTCCATTTGGGTAGGTCTCTCAAATATGCATCAATGCATAAGAGGCGGAACAAGAAGACAATTATGTTGCAATGACACTGCTTTTGCATTTTCTGATGAACATTCTGATTTAGGCCATATGGCCAACATTCAGTAAAATAACCACTGTTATTAAAGTCTAGGAGAACATAATCATATGCCTTGCTAAAAAGAATGTTAGAAGACAAACATTTAAGCTTAAAAGGACATAATTGCAAACAAGAATTGACATTGTTTAGGAGTATATTTAGAATATAAAAAATAAGAAATGATTTAATTTATAAATTAAATTAAATTAAATTTTGTGTTTAAAATATTAAAAAATAAAAAATAATTTAATTTTTAAAATTTTATAAATTCCATTTTTTTATTTTAAAAATTTGATTAAATTTAATAAGATTTAATTTGATTTAAAATAAATAAAATATTTTATCCTTAATAACTATTTTTATTTATCTCTCATAAAAATTAAAATATAAAATAATAAAATCAAACTTAAATCAATTCTAATTTTGATAAATTCAAAACACAATTTGATTTCTAAATCAATTTAAATTATATATTTTTTTAAAATTTTAAAGACAAAATTTGATTTTTAAATTAAATAAAATCATTTCTTATTTTTATTCATTCTAAATATAACTTAAGTTCTACCAGTTGTGGCATCACTGACATTCGTAAAATTTGTTTGCTCAAAATGCAAAATTCAAGGTCTAAAGGTGGATCACCACATAAAGTCTGCCAGCAAAACCATTATGATTTCTAATCCACCCATACCATGATAATTTTCCAAAATTTAGACAACAAAAGCACAAGCCCAAGTTCTGGCGGCTTCAATGCATGCTTTATTCGGTAGTTGTAAAGATAATAATGAAGCTTCCCATCACCTGGTCCAAACTTAAGTTCCTTGAAGAAGGTTTCATTCTGCATGACATCTAATGCATTGAAGACGTCATAGTCCCTCTGTTTTGCTACAATGAGAGCATCAATCATCAGCTGAAGCAAAGGGGTCATTGTCGAAATGTTATAAAAGAAATACGCAGCTTTCAAAATTGAATAATTTTGGTTGCCAAGGATAGTAGAAGGAAGTGTGTAAAAGCTACAAAAGTCAGTGACCTCACGAGTTTCAGGACTTTCAACCAGATAACTATCAACTACATTCTCCTTTGGAAGAAGCCAATGCTCCAGTCGAGTAGTTGGAGAACTGCTACTACAGTTGAGTAGTAGCAGTGCAGAGTTAGCTTTGGTCTTTGGCATTCAGTTGTGAGGATAAAATGCTCAACTTGAAATTCATCTTGTCAAATCAAGTACAAGATCAAGATCACACATATGAAGTATACTAACAGAATGCTAAAAAATATCAAACAACAATAATTTTTCGAATATTCAATATTAAACAACAGTGTGTAGTACTATTGTATGTTAGATCTAGATGCAGACTCCAATATGCAATATAAAAATATTTACTACTCTTATTTTCCATTTCGAGGACTTGTAATTCAAAGAGAACAAAATGCTAAATCATTATCATTAACCACGCAACTCAAGATATAAATAAATAAAATTCATTATCATCAACCACTCATGATATAAATAAATAAATAAAATCCATTCTACACCAAAATGAAATCTTAACCCATTAGGAAAACAACCAAACTCGACAAACACAGAAGAGAATGCATTGCATGCCGGAAACAAAGGAGACGTTCAAGTGATGAGAGCTCCCAGATGCCTCCTGCCCTCCTCACTCCAGTCTCACCAGCAGGAAAAACAAGCAAGACGTGGTTCAGCTCAATGATGGCTGTCTGATCCTAATGTCAAGTCAGACGTTTTAACTTAAAAATAAGAAAATGTTACACTTACACCCCTTTTTTTAGTAGTGTATTATTATTGATCACATCTCTTTTCTTCAAATATAATATAAAAAAAAATATAATAAAAAAAAATACACCGTATAATAAATAATATAAGATAAATACTGAAAATAAAAATGTACAATATTATTTAATATAAGAATATAAAAATTATAAAAAATATTTACAGAGATATTTATAAATTACTCAAGTCAATTGTGTTGCTTTTTATATCTTTTTATTTCTTAAAAATACAACTCGGTCTAGACAGAAGTGAGTGGGTTGCATGTCGAAGTTTGGGTTTATTGAATTTAATAAATTAGTTGCAATACCTGTGCTAGCAGATTATTTGTGAACAAAAATATGAAATTTTAAGTATTATCTTGTACTTACAAATAAATAGAAAATAAATACATATCAACTTCCATTTTATCACTTTTTTTAGTGTTCACTTATTCAATATAATTTTTTTAATTGAAAATCATAATTGTATAACATGAATTTATAACACATAATCTAAAACAAGAATACCCAAAATTAAGGGAGATAAAAAAATACGAACACCAATATTCTTATTTTTTAGAACACCCATTTGATATTTCTCAAAAAACTTACACAAAAATCCACCAGTTTAAAATGATTATACTATGGTGGTGGTACCGAACTCGATGGGAAATGGAAGTTGATCAGCTATGTCGTCATCTTTGTCTTCGACAACAAAATATACAAAATAAAATATACAGTAAAAAATCTAACACTCACAGTGAAATCAACAAAATAAACAAAGTTAAATATTCACCCAATAAAAATGGAGCAACGAGCAAAAGAGGAATAAAAGAGAGATAAAGAGAGCCAGCCAAATGAATTGTCCTCTCTCACCTACAAAAGAAAGATAAATTTCATTCAAATTTTGAAATTCAAATCAAGGGAATTGCTATGATACCTTAAGTTGTTTGAAAGTTATTTTAAAAGAAATAGTAGAATGACAAGAAATGGTTAATGAATCTCTCTCTTCCTACTCAAAGTCTTTATTTTTTTGTTCTTTTAATTTGAGGGGTCAAGGAAAGAATAACTTGAGTAATTCATTTTCCTTTCTCATTAAACATTCAAGTAATTGAGTGACATATTCTATTTTATTTCATTCATTGTCTTTTCATTTTATTTTATTATGAGTCACTCCCTTCCATTCATCTTTAAAACTCTCAAATATAGTCTTAAGAATATGATACTCATGGTGAAATGTTAAATACTCGTTAAAAATTAATTTTATAATAAATATTTAAAATCCTATTAAAAACCACTAACAACTAGTAAAATGCTTGATGGGTACCATATTCTAAAAAAAAAAAAAGAGTACCATAACATTGCCTCAAATATCAAAAAAAAAAAAAATATCAATAGAGGAAGAAGAAATAAGTGTAAATTGAAAGAATAAGTCACAATCATTGGATGTAAATCAAATCCAAAGGCTATTAAGTGATTGAAAAATGATGTTATCACATTATTTTTCTTGATACATTATTTATATTATTTTTAAATGGTTGTGATTAAATGAAAAAAGTAATAAAAAAAGTAATGTAATTAATGATATGTATAGAATATTATAAAAATTGATATAAGAGAAAAATAATGTGAAAAAATCAGAGTTGTAAGTGATTATAAATAATATAATAATATTGTAATATATAATATTATAATATTATATTAGTATAATAATAAATATAATAATATTACAATATTAATAATATATAATATTGTAATAGTATGATATTATTATAATATAATATAATAATAAAAAATTGAGCGGAAAAAGTTATTGTTTGAAATGTAGAGCGATTTTATAGATTAATAAATAGATAAATAGATTCAATAAAAAATGGTCCAAAAGCTTGTTGGACTGGCATAGTGCCTGATTTGAAGGTGTTTTCGACAAATTTGCTGAGCCAATCCAAATTATTATACAACTATAATCAAAAGATGATAATTGTTAATATGTAGAGGCCTTGCACTATTTTTTTCGTATGGTTGGAAATTTAATTTAATATGGAGTGTCTCTAGTGAATATTTTTCTTTTAATTGAGTATTCTCTTGTATGCTCTTATTTTAGACTTTAGAAGTAATAACAACCTCACATGAGGTTTCTCAAAATGTCACAAGGGCATCAAGTACAAGGTTGGGGAGGAGGCTTGTTAATCAAGGGAAACTTGAAAAGGTAAATTAATACTCTATGATGCTTTTATAGAAATATTGCATATTATAGTTATTGTTTTCCACCAGAATGGGTGGTAGACCAAACTCGGATTTGGCTCCTCTTTAAACTCAGCAACCTATGCAACTCACTCAACTTCCTGGAATTTTTTTTCTCTAACTGATATGTATTCTTTACACCTCTGAATCTCTGATTTCTTTGAAAGTGGGTAGTGGCTCTGCCATTGTTTCTGTAAGGATCTTGTGTGGGGGATATTCTTTAAGTGGAGGTTGTCCCTTGCCCTCTTCTTTTACATCATCATATCTTTCCAAGTTTCTACAACACACAACGGACTCTCACCATTACTGTAAGCTGAAATTCACCTTAGAGGCTTTCGTAAATTATAAAATATCATGTTCTAACAATTTCTTTTTTAAAATATATATATATATACACACAATAAACATTTATTTTAAGTTGGTGAAAAACTAATCAACGTGCGAATTTCTTTTTCCCTTTTCAGGACACGATATAAGAATTATAAATGAATTTAAATGGTTTAGCATATTAATTAGTTGAATTCTAATTTTTATTATTGATAAAAAAGTTCAAATCTCATTTTATATATGAAAACATATAAATACAAATTTTAATATAAAAGGTGTATATATGTTGTCCTCCAAAATTAATAACGAAAAATACATATTAAATATTGATAAAACATCGGGAGAGAAGAATGCTATGGCATTGGTATTCCATATGGGGTCACATAATCATTGATTTAAGAGAGTAAAAGTCGTTCAGCATTTCAAACATGCATCAATGCATGAGAGGCAAAATAAGAAAACAATAATGTTGGGATAACACTGCTTTCGAATTTTCTGATGAACATTCCAATTTCGGCCATGTGGCCAACATTCAGTAAAATAACCAGTTATTAAAATCCGGGAGCACATAATCATATGCTTTGCTAAAAAGAATGTTAAACGACAAACATCTAAACTTAAAAAGACATAACAATCAGCATGAAAAAATTGCAAGTTCTACGAGTTGTGGCATCACTGACACTCCAGAATCGCTTCCTAGGAGTAAGTAAATTTGTTTGTTCAGAAGGTAAAGTAAAATTTAAGGTCTAACGGTGGATCACCACATAATATGCAATCATACAAAGTTTACCAGCAAAACCATTATGATTCCTAATCCATCGATACGATGATAAAATTTCCAAAATTTAGACTACAGAAGCACAAGCCCAAGCTCTGATGGCTTCAATGCATGCTTTATTCGGTAGTTGTAAAGATAATAATGAAGTTTCCCATCACCTGGTCCAAACTTCAATTCCTTCAAGAAGGTTTCATTCTGCATGACATCCAATGCATTGAAAACGTCATAGTCCCTCTGTTTTGCTACAATGAGAGCATCATTCATCAGCTGAAGCAAAGGGGTCATTGTCGAAATGTTATAAAAGGAATACGCAGCTTTCAAAATTGAATAATTTTGGTTGCCAAGGATAGTAGAAGGAAGTGTGTAAAAACTACAAAAGTCAGTGACCTCATGAGTTTCAGGACTTTCAACCAGATAACTATCAACTACATTCTCCTTTGGAAGAAGCCAATGCTCCACATCATTTTCGTCAAAATCAGGAGCAACAACAAACTGGCTCAAATAATTCCTAATTAGCCTTGTAACCGCAGGAACATCATGGATTTCCATCTTTCTAAACCCTGGGGTGACGGTTGCATCTGGAAGCTTGTAAAGCTTGATGGTCCGACTCATTGTCATTCGTGCACCAAGTCGGGAGAACCCAACATCAATTAGCTTCTTGGGATTTAAAGATCTGTGCCAGTATTGACATGTTGCTATTGGGGTAGGAAGAATCACTCCAGCAGTATAGGCTGCCTGCCACATATTCTCCAAATGCACTCTCCTGGTCACCTCTTTGATCATAACAGGAGCAAGCCTCTTTGTTCTAAGCTTCTTATGAACACACAGAAAATTAATCTCTGCCATATTAACAACCTCATCACTAACTCGGATTTTAGCAGGAACACCTGTTATAAAGGCAACCATCTTCTTGGAACTTTTAACACGGACACCAATATGCCAACTCTTGAAATAACCAGGAGGTTGCAGAGCCCAGCGCAGAAATTCTTTTGAGTAGTTAAACCTAAACATGTTCTCATCATCCTCAACATAATTATTAGCAAGAAGGTTGTATACCTCATTGCACACCTCCTCGGAGTTGATGTCACAAGTAAACCACTCATAGAGGTTAGGAAGGTTGTATGGTTCTTGTTTGACCTCAGATAAGGGGGTTGGAGGTTCAATAGGGCCTTCTGGCAAACTGGTGTCCCCTATATCCTTGAACTGCCCAACAGGTTGAGTTTCCCAAAATTTGTGTCTTTTTTCAAGAGAGAGAGATTCTTGAACTTTTTGCGCTAGATTGTCCAGTGCAAGATCACTTTCAGAAGGTGCATTCCCATCTGGGTTGGGATTTTGAGTTTCTTCAGGTGATCCAGAGGAAGTATTGCTATCAACCATTTGAAATGTTTTCAGAAAGGAAGTCTGAAATAAAAAAATAACAAATTTTCAATAAATAGATTTGGTAGAAGAAAGCAAAGTTTTCCCTTAACACTGGATGGCTGCAAAAGTTTCAAAAGAGATATTCATCAGTGGTTTCTTTGGGGAAAAAAAACTAGCCGAAATTTACCTGACAAAACTATTTGATCTGTTGAATTTCCAAACTAGTTCATTCCGTTTTTAACATACAATTCTATTCAACAATACAACCTTTTGTTCACTTCTTAGGGACACAGAACAAGAAAGTATTTTAAGAAAACATAACCAAACAAACTTTCAATCTCTATCGAAGCATATAAACATAATCCCCATTAAGTTGCTTTATATCCCCCCTAGGAACAGGTGCAATATGCGAAATTTTGTTAGATAACCACCAAAGAAAAAAAATACTCACCAATTCACAATAGTTTGCCGCTATAACTAAATGGGGAAGCACGGTATGACCTACTTATCGATAAACCTTTCTCCCATGAAGTGTGAAAGGTGGGATTTGCCTGTTTAGAGTTTAGACTGCAGTGGGTAATCCCATGTACCTTAAATTATCACTCATGGAACAAAAATATGGGGCATGGTGGGAACCATATTAAGTGGAAAGCAGTCCCCATGTGTTTGATGCAGTGTTTTTGAATGAAGATGATTCAGATCATATGTACAGTAGAAATTCCCTTTGGTAAGCATACTATGTTTTTATAATTACTAAAAATCTTCCCTGATGAAGGTTGTTAATTAGCAGCCAATTGAAGTTGGAAACTAAGAAGTAAAAGCAATCCATAAAGTACAACTGACTAGAACCGGTTACAGGGAAGGGACCTATTTAAAACACAAGACAGGCCCACCAAACATCAGAAAATGGAAGAAAAAAAATATGTGATAACGATAAAACCCACAAAGCCAATAGTAATAGTAATAATAATAATAGGCATTTAATATATTCTAAGCAACAAGAACACGCCGTCGCAGAGGCAACTTGTTCTGTTCTCTATTTTCGAGGATCCAAAGGGAATGGAATTTTACCTGGAATTGCTCCTCCTATGAAGAATGAAGATGAACGCAATCAGGGCAATCCCCTCCTCTACCTCTCAGTCTCAGCTAGATCCTCTAACTCGAATTCGTTAGATCTAATGCTCAGACAGAGAAAGAAGTGTTGGAGGTTGGGCCACCATCAATGGTGTCAAACGGGCCGGGCCCATTTATTAGTTTGGGTACAATGGCCTCCTAAAATGTGTCTAATTTTTTTTTTCTAGCTGTGTACATGATTATGAAATATTTTTGGTATAGTAGCGCAAAAAAAAAAAAAAAAAAGAAGACAAAACTAACTTAAAAGCTACTAAGTATATTATAATACCAAATCATTAAAAGAAAAAAAAAAACTAGAGTAATGCTACGTATACTTTCATACATTATCTCAAATCACTTCATTTCACATTAATAAAATATCAAACATATTTTATCAACAATCAACCTATTATTAACTAAGTGCGTATTTAGAATAATTATGAAAAATTAATTATTTTAATAATTTATTATTGTATAAAATTTTTTTATTATAAGTTTATAATCGATTATAATAGAATCAATTTTATATTTAAATATGTTAGTTAAAAAATAATTTTAAAAATTAATCATTTACATTTATATAATATAAAAATGAATTATTTTTATACATTAAATTATCAAAATAAGTATAGAATAATTTTATCAAACATGATTAAACATAAGTTATAATTTTTATAAAAATTGAATTTCAATATTATAATTTTTTTATAATACATTGAATTTCGTAAAAAAATTAAAATTAATTTTATCAAACATGATTAAACATTATTATAATAATTTTTTTTTTGAAAAAAAGTTGTTGAAAATGATTTCGTTGCCAAACATGCTATAAGTCTCTTGAGATAACTCAATTGATAGAGCTGTCGGACATGCGAGGAGAGCACGAGTGGTTTCAACATGAACCTTGTAGTCAAAGATTCATTTATGAACCTACTCATGTGAACCATTGATTAAGAAGACTTTTATATTAATGACTAAGATCAATAACCTAAAACCTGAAAAACAGGTTAATGCACAATGTTGATAATTGTAAAATTAGTCTTTTAATAAAAGGAAATTATGCAACAACCACAAAGGTCATCTCCTCCTCTGTGATTGCAAATGGGTCCTCCACCCAGATCTGTCATAGTCTGGCCTCTGCTCCATTGCTGCTACACCAGATCTGTCGACGTCGCCCAACCAGCCACCACATTGCCCCATCCCCAAGCCAGAAGTGTCCTTCACAACAAACCATCGGATCCAATCTTCTTCCACCCAACTCGGAACCAAACTCGACCCGACTCTTACGTCCATGAACTCTACCCAACTGCGCCACTTCCGTCACCCATGGACGCCACTAGCTGCAGCCTGATTGTCGAAGACCTCACTCACCGTCGCACCCTTATGGTCGCCTCTGATCTATACCTCGATGACCATGCCGCCTCTGGGTCTTTTTTTTTTTCCAAACAGAGAGCTCAAGCCCTTCCCTTATCTCTTTGTTTCTTTCTTTTCATTTTTTTCATTTATTTATGTATTTATTTGTTTTATTTTTACTTGGTGGTGGTGGCTAGCAGGATGATGGTTCTGGTAAGGGGACGACAGAGGCTCTGGGTAGTAGTTTGTGGATGGTGGTTCGTGGGCAGATCTGGACTCAAGAACAGAGGTGGTTCGAGTTTGTAGATGATGGATCGTGAGTGACTTTTGGGCTCGGTTTTCCGATGGCTGAGGTCGCTATAAGTGGCTAAGATGGCAGTGGACGACAAGTTCATTTGGGGTTTAAGAGTGGTGCTACCATGAAAGGTATGATGTGTTAGGAGTGACAGTGATTGGTGCTAGGTGCGAGATCTGGTGCGCAACTACTATTAGAGTCGTCGTCAAGGCAGATCAATGCACCACTGAATCTATTGGTGGTGATGGGTGGCACTGGCGGAGGTGGAGGTGCAAAAAAACCACCATTATCGAACACCAACCTCCACCATCATCGGTCAGGTGGAGCTCTGGTTAGCCGTCATGGAGTAAGCTGGTGATGGTAGAGCTCTGGTTCTGGTCATTGAAGTTGTAGTTCTGGCCGGTGGCTTGGAGGTTTTGGTTTTGGCCGATGGTAACGATGTTCTGTAGTGGTGGTTGGCAATTCTCTAACATGAAAAAATTTATACTCGACTAGTGTAAAAATGTTAATAGTTAAAAGGGTTTTAAAACAATAAAAACTTAACTTTTAGTGCAAATTTTAAAACTTAGTATAATAAGTAAAGTCAAAAGATCTATTCATAAATCTTTGACTACAAGGTTCATATTAAAACGACTCGAAGAACACCATGTTTAAATCCTGAAATGTACTTGCCCTCATTTTCCATTCCCACTATAAGATCCCTTATGGACTTCCCCAAGACCCACACAGTAATGAGTCCTCTCCTAGAAAAAAAAATTTCTTTCTCCTTACCTCACATTCAAACATGTAATAATGATTTCATAAAAAGAATCATGATTAAGTAGTTAACTGATTAATGACAAGTAAATTATTAGTTAATTATCTTTAATATTTTATTAATAGAAGTGATGTAAGGTAATATTTGTAAAAGTATTTACATTTATTTTAGAATTTTATGTTATAACTTGTGTTGATTTGAGTGAAAAGAGCTCATGTTTTTAAATATGTGATCCTTAATTTAATTTTGAGATTTATATATATGAAAATAATATCATTGAGAGAATTTTTACGTAAGCGTTTGATCGTAATTTAAAAGATTAATTTTTCACTTATCAAGTATAAGATACTTTAAGAAATAAAAAATGATAATTACAGAAGAAAAAAAATGCAATTTGTTTAAGCTACTTGTTAAATTTATTTAAGCTTGTTGGTGTTACATCACAAATCACATTCACATGAAAAGGCAAGAAAAGGTTGATATATTATTGATAGAAATCCCACAACGCATCTGAAGGGGTAAATGTGGGAACCTAATTTTGATTGTCTTTTACTTTTACCCTTTCGAATGTAACACTCCCTCTCTGCATTCGCCTCCCTTCAACTCCGCGGCGCAGATCCGAGGAGTTTCGCAATTCGCAAACCTTACCGTCCCTTTCCCTCTCGCTTTCTACTACGAACCCATTCAACGTTCTAGCGGGTACCCCCTTTTTTCTAAAGTTATTATTTTTCTCCAATTCCTCTATCTTCTCTCTGTTCAGTTTGAAAATTAGTCACTTTGCGTTTTGAATCTGGTGTTGATCTGATTATTTTCCCTTCAAAGTTATTATCTTTGAATCAACCCAGAAGCTTTTGATTTGTCATGCCTTTGTCTGTTTAGTTTCTGGGCAAAAAGAACTTGTTTTTAGATTTGTTAGATTCTGGGGTACTGCATATTTGATAGATGCTGTTGATAGATATTGTTAATTGATTTGTTTTTGAATACTTAGCATTTAGCTAGCTGTAATATGTTATGCTCATTGTGAACTTGAGATTTGAATAGTCTTTTTTAAAGTTTCCCTTGGATTTTGGCACTGTTTCACTGATTCTTGGAGAAGTGGGCAAAGTGGGTATCTGACACTGAAAGATTTTTATTTTTTTTGGTATGGGATATATCCTTTTGCCCTTTAAAATGTCTTCTCCAGATATTGAAGGAAAACAGAAGTTTAATGCTTGCACTTCTTCCTGTGTTGATTGCAAGTTTGGCTCTTCTGTTACATGTGTCTCATGGAGGATGTGCTTTTCTTATACAAGGATGAGAGTAATATTTCTCCCAAGCTACTGATGTTCCTGGAAACTTATAATGGAGGCCCATTTATTTCTGTTATTTGTATCAATGGACTTCCCTTTGTTATTTCATGTTTTGATTTTGCTGGAGTATTTGAATGTATGGGTTTGCTTGTTAAATATTTATTTTTCACGGAAGTTTTGCTTTTTGCAGTGATGGCAGGTTTGGCTCCAGAAGGAACACAATTTGATACTCGTCAATATGATGCTAAGATGAATGAATTGTAAGTTCCTGCACTTCATATTCTTCCCTATATTCAATGCTTGAATTCTTTATTCATGTACCTTTCATGTAATTTGATGCCTTGCAAATTAAATTTTCAGGCTTTCCACTGATGGACAAGAATTCTTCACCTCATATGACGAAGTCTATGATAGCTTTGATGCAATGGGTTTACAAGAAAATCTTCTGCGAGGCATATATGCTTATGGTATGTACTGGAGGATTTTTTTGTTTTCATTACTTATGTTAAGTGCTTATTTATGTCAGCGTGAGTGCCAATTACTCAGTAAGCAAGTTTTAACACTCAGGAGTCAGGATTAGATCTAATGTGTTTTGACATTGTTGTTCGCCGTATTTATGTTGTTGAAATTATAAAATTTCCACCCTCTATCAGCGCAATCAGCCCATAGGGCCCTTCTCACAAATTTAATACTAGTTCCAGTAACAAGTCTAAATAATTAATTTGTGCTGGACTAACTGAATTTATGATGAAGTCTCATTTAAAATCATAAAGATTTATGTTTTATGATTATGTTGGCAGTGATTAAGCAAATTGGGACGGTTTACAACGACTTGATAATGTACATATAAAAAGGGCATCAACTTTTTTTTTTTTACATTACATATATGCCCGCAGTTTTTGTATTTTAAATTTACCTTAGTTTGTGTTTCAAAATTATTTACTTACTAGAAAAGAACAAAGTGGACCAACGGTATAGAAATCAATATACTTTCTAAATTTTTTTATTGTTTTGATACTGAACATCTTCGGTGGGGGGAACATTTGTAATGTTCTTGTAAAAGAATAAATGTTACTCTTGTTTAAAACTTTTCCACAAGATCATGTGTATGATATTTTATTCTTGTTCTGAAGGTTTTGAGAGGCCTTCTGCAATCCAGCAAAGGGGAATTGTTCCTTTCTGCAAAGGTCTGGATGTGATTCAACAGGCTCAGTCTGGAACTGGGAAGACAGCAACATTCTGTTCTGGAATTTTGCAGCAGCTTGATTATGGATTGGTTCAGTGCCAGGCTTTGGTTTTGGCACCAACGAGGGAGCTAGCACAGCAGATTGAGAAGGTTATGCGAGCTCTTGGTGATTACCTTGGTGTTAAGGTTCATGCTTGTGTTGGTGGGACAAGTGTTCGTGAGGATCAACGCATTCTCCAAGCTGGTGTCCATACTGTTGTTGGCACTCCTGGGCGTGTGTTTGACATGCTGCGAAGGCAGTCTCTGCGCCCAGATCACATAAGGATGTTTGTTTTGGATGAGGCCGATGAAATGCTTTCACGTGGTTTCAAAGATCAGGTTTGTTGGTTTGCTTTCCACTTGTTTGTTTAAATTGAGTGGGCTATTTTATTCTCGGCTGTCTTATACTTGTTGACTATCCTAATTCCATTGTTTGTAATCATCCTTGCAGTTTGAAGCATGATTCCTTTTGTTTACAAGGCACAAAGAAATAAATTTCACCAGCCAAAAGCTTTATGCAGTGATGCCTACTTAGTGTTAATATGTACTTCTCTAGGAGTCTCTATCATGTATTGATTTCAGCCAATCTTGTTTAATTTTCATGCATGTCATAGATAGAAGAGGGGAGTTATAAGAAAAATGCAATATTTATTTCTTTTGACAGGATACAGGAATTTCCCCCTCTTCCTTCAATCTAAAAAACATACAATATAGACAAAGTCATCTTCTGTTAGACAGCTAATAGTTTATGTTCTTTCATGCATGACATTATCAATATTTTTGTTGTTGTTGCAGATCTACGACATCTTCCAGCTACTGCCAGCCAAAATTCAGGTTGGAGTGTTCTCTGCGACAATGCCACCAGAAGCCCTTGAGATTACAAGGAAGTTCATGAATAAGCCAGTGAGAATCCTGGTGAAGCGTGATGAACTGACCCTCGAGGGTATCAAGCAGTTTTATGTCAACGTTGAGAAGGAAGAGTGGAAGCTAGAGACATTATGCGACCTTTATGAGACTCTGGCTATCACCCAGAGTGTCATTTTTGTGAACACCAGGCGCAAGGTGGACTGGCTCACTGACAAGATGCGAAGCAATGACCACACGGTCTCTGCCACCCATGGTGACATGGACCAAAACACTCGCGATATCATCATGCGTGAATTCCGGTCTGGCTCTTCTCGAGTTCTCATTACCACTGACCTCCTGGCTCGTGGTATAGATGTGCAGCAAGTCTCTCTGGTCATAAACTATGATCTGCCAACCCAACCTGAAAACTATCTGCATCGCATAGGCCGAAGTGGGCGTTTTGGAAGAAAAGGTGTTGCTATAAACTTTGTGACATTGGATGATGCCAGAATGTTGTCTGATATTCAGAAGTTCTACAATGTGACTGTGGAGGAGCTGCCATCAAATGTTGCTGATCTACTCTGATGAGTTAAATTTTGTTCTCTGTTAAGTCATCGGGGCATTTACTTTTTGACAAGTACTATATTATGCTCTTTTTTTCTTTTTTATATTTTACCCATTAGAGATCAAAGACATCTGATTTGATGCTATTTATAATGGATTCTATAAAATTTGTTTAATTAATTAGCAGGGTGCTGTTCAAGCCTGCTTTTATTTTCTCTCGTCTCCTCTATATTTCTTTCTTGTCACACTAACCTTAATTTCTAACCACGTGAACATACCCCACAGTTATGAATCTTGTTTTGAAACAAGAAGTAATTTAAAATTAGATTTCAATTAACTATTTTATTTAATAGACAATCATGGAGGAAATCATCAACCATATTTTGAATGAATAGAACGGCAAAAGGTTAAATAAGCTTCAAAACTTTTAATTTCATTTAGAAAATGTTTCATGTGCAGACTTTTAACTCCACGTGCAAAATATTAATTTGATACGTGACGTAGGAATTTTTATTGTTCTTTATTCAGTCAACATTGTCAATTATGTATAAGCATGCATATGATCTTTCAAACTCGTGTGAATGTCCGACTGTAAAATATGATAGTGTTTAACGAATTATTATTGCATGGATTGATCAAATATCTATATAATGTTTAGTCTCGTTATATCATATATTCTCATTACATTCTTGAAAATTAATAAATTTTAACTATAATAAGTTGCGATATAAAATTAGAAAAAGAATACTTTTAGGAAATTCGAAATTCGATGTCTAAGATTACTAAATGCATCAAATAAGAACCTCACTCAAGTCTAAGCATATAAATTATCATACAAATGTAAAAATCTTACATGTTTAAAGATCATACTCATACATTTCATATTCAATTCATGCATATTTGAAATACAAATATAATAATCTAATATCTATGTACCAAATACTTCTTTACTTTTTACTTCAAAGTTCAACTTAATGAGAAGTAGTGCTCTAGTCTTTTGCTTTCTTTGACCAAGCTCTTTCGCATTTTTGGACCAAATTTCCCCTAAAACTTCAGTTGCCAACTCGCCATACCATAGTGTTATTATCAACGTAACATAGCTGGAGGACCTACCAAGAAAAAAAAAAGCTCTTACTAATGACAAAAGGAGATATTATTCAGAGATTATAGAATGCAAAAATTGCTTTCCGTGCTGAATCATTGAAGTATGGTTGAGAAAGACGCATGCCGAATTCCTTATCAATTAGGTCTTCAAGTGGGACAGTTGCAATTAGCTTGTAGCGGATTGCTTCAATGGTATTGACACTGACAATACTAATAACTAAGTTACCATCATGCACTTTCGACCAGAACTTGAAAACAAAGCTTATAGAAAATTTTGAAAGCAATCTTTCCAAAAAAAAAAATGTTTGTAACTTCAGGCATTGAAATCAGTCTCTTGTCTGAAGTCTAAACGCATGGTGATATGAAAGAACAGAATCCTCGAAAGTCTACAAGTTGTGTACAAATTTTCTTGGTGTTCTGAATGAGTTTCAGAGGTTCACCTAAGTGAGGTTGATGAATGTAGATTCCTTTGAATTACGGTGGCAGGGACGGTGGCGTGAAGAGTGAGTACTTGCAAAAGTGCTACGACTTTAACATACAAATTAGGCAGGTCTGTAAGTGAGTAGAGTGTTTATGATTAAATATATACCTTAACTACTTTGTATGATATTTATAGGAGTGACTTAGTAGATAAGAATCATATTTAAATCTGCATTAAATGTTGTTAATTAGGATAAGAATCTAATAAAATTGTTATCTCTTATAACTAACTCATCTATTTATGTGAGATTCTATTAGACATTTACTCCTCATAAATTGACATATTTACTTATCTAATTGTGCTCATAAATATCCGAGATCCAACTCTAGTGGACCGATTTGTCCCTAAACCGCTAACCCGGAACTTGGTTCAAAATAGTTGCTCCTAACTTAATACTCAGATGTGATAATTGAGTGTCAAGATATCCAAGATTATCAGAAGCAAACGACATGCGTGAGACAAAAGAATCTAAGTCATGATATAGATGTTGGATCTTACGATGTCTTTAATGAAGGGTTGAAGTCCGTGATGAAAAATAAAACTTGAGATGCCCTAATTTCGATTAATTTGGCTGGGATTCGAAATAAATCACTTTGCCTTAAAGTTGCTACACCATTGTCTGGTATTCATATTAAGTTTCCCCCATACCAATTTAGGCAGTGGACCCATTGTTGATTATGAACTTTTTGAATATGAAGTCGTAATTCATATTAAGAATTTACAACAACATTATAGTATTAGTCCGAGGTCTGGCATAAATATCATCTTGTTCTATCATGTGTCGCTTCAATCCTAACCATAGTCCTTTCAGCTACTACATCAGGTTCGTACTACCACACAGTGAAAAGTTAGTGGAAGTTGTCATTTGATCTTCATGCTGCCATGATTGTTGTTTTCAAATCAAATGTAGAAGGACTATTTTGCCCCTACGTGTGGTGGTTATTAGAAGTTACACTTATGCCTATAAATAAGAATCAGGGTTTCCTCCCCCATTTTCACCTTCTACTGAATTTCTTCTCTAATTTTTCCTCCATTCTAGGTGATTTTCGGTGAGTCTCAGTGGCGATTCTTGGTAGTTTTTGCTTCCTCCAAGCTTTTTTTTTTCTCATATTTTCAAGGTATTCCTTTCTCCAATTTTTGTTTTTCTTCTATAAATATCATGGTGAAAGTGAGAATACTTGAACCAATACTTTCGGAAGGGGATCTCCGAGGTAGGGTCTATATGGGGTAGGGGGTTGACCCAGAGTGGATAATTGACAACGCCCTTCTAACCCATGCATCAAGATGTCCTAATTGAGCATGACTTAATTGAGATTATCCGGGACGCGCAGGTTCGAGCTATTCACAATGCCTTCGTCCTCTAGTTCCTAGAATCTACTTTTGAGTCTGTTCGTCAGACTCGTGATTTGGAGAAGGAGCTGGATACCCTCTAGGGTGAAAAGAGGGAGTTGGAGAAAATGGTGGCTCAAAAAGACAGGCAGCTGGCCAAGGTGAGCGAGGAACTTGGTCTACACAAGGTCGAAATAATTGGGCTCCAAGAGAAGGTCGAGGAAGACGAAGCTCGGGGGAAGACTCTAAAAGATCAAATTTCTTCAACTGAGTCTAGTATGACCACACTCCGCATTAAGAATGAAATCTTTTAGCAGTTTGAAGTGAAACTCAAGAATGAGGTGTTATATCTTAAAGATGAATAGGCAGCTTCGTGGATGACTCATTTGCCAACGCGCTCGCCCAACTTCGCTTCTTGAACCCGAACCTCATTACTAAGGGGATCGGATCACGGAAGGTGGTCTGAGATGGTTACATCGTAGATGCCATCTCGGAAGCCACCTTGGTGAGCCAGGTTCCTGCAACGAATGGCTGCGAAGAAGATGACGAAGAGAGTGAGAAGGGTGGCCAAGAAGAAAAAGTTGAGGTGGAGGAGGCTGACCAAGGAGAGCCTAACCTGGATGTCTGATTTCATTCTCTTTTTGTTTGCCCCCTGCATGGGGTTAATTTTTAAATATGTATGGACAAGTCCCGTATTTCGAGTATTTATTTAATAACTTAGAATATTTTCTGCTTTCACTTGCATATTCTTCTCACTGCCTTTGTTTTTTTTCAACTAGTATGAGTCCAACACTATCTTGGCGGTTGTCCAATTGACATTTAGCAAATTTTTGTCTTTTTAATCATATAGCAACCTATTTTTTGAGTTTAACCTTTGTGATATACCATATTTCGGCCCTTACTCTTCATTAGAGTATTTTGGCACTTAACTAATTTTTTAAGTGTGATTTTGACGCAGAAGCCTCTTAGGGTGGTATCCATTTTTCGGACACTGGCAAATGTTATTGCCTTATCCCGAACATTGGTCAAATACTCTTAACCTCTTTAAAGTTGCTTTAAGTTTATGGGTTAAGGTCATGCTCATTAGAACATAGGTTAAAACCTTTGAACTCATTTCTTGACCATGAAGTATAGTAAAGTGAGTTGCCCTTTTTAACCTTCATTAGTGCATCAGAATATCTGATCCGGGGTAGACCTTGTATTTCACAGACCTCTCCAAGATATTGTAGATTGCAATAGTTGTAAATGTTTAAATTAACCAAGTAATGGGAAAATAATCACCAATTTATTCATATTGGAACTCACCACTTACATGATAAAAACATAATACTAAAGACAATTAGCTATAATATTTTCTAGGTTTATTAGCATTCCAGAATTTCTTAATACTTTTTCCAATAAGGATTTTTAGGTTATAGACTCCAATGTTTGTTTTAGAAGTGGTTCAACATGGTCCTTCCAAATTAAGAGCTAGTTTTCCCTCCTTCGTATTTTTGCCTCTGATATCTACTCTAAGCAAAATGAAATCGCCGAGAATAAACCTCAATAGTATCACTTTGGAATTGTATCGGCCTATAATTCTTTGTTTGATAGTGGCTTCACAAATATAGGCAATGCAACATTGTTCTTCCAACAAATCTAAGTTATTGCGGATGAGGTAGAGGTTGGCTTCTTCAGATAAATTGTCTCCTCTAGCTTGGTTCTCCTACCTCCACCAGGATCATGACCTCAAAATCGTATGTTAACTTAAAGGGACTTTCCCCTGTTGAGGAGTGGGGTGTGGTACGATATGCCTATAGGATGTGGTCGAGTTGTTCCACCCAATTCTCTTTAGTTTCATTAAGTCTCTTTTTGATTCCATGAAGTATAACCCAGTTGGCCGCCTCAACTTGTCCATTAGTCTTCAGGTGCTTCATTGAGGTAAAATGTTATTTAATTTTGAGCTTGACTAGGAGATCCCTGAACTTTTGGTAAGTAAACTGTGTTTCGTTATCCGTAATGATGGATTCCAAAACACCAAATCTACTGATAATGTTCTTGTATGTGAACTTCTGTATTCGCATAGAGGAAATGGTGGATAACAATTCTGGCTCAATCCACTCAGTGAAGTAGTCTAAAGCTATCACTAAGTACTTAACATGTCTTAGGGCTTAGGGGAAAGGACCTAGGATATCCATCCCCCATTGATAGAAAAGCCAGGGAATGGACATCGTAGATAGCTTTTCTGGAAGAGCTGCATAGATGTCTGAGAACTATTGATATTTGTCACATTTATGGACATGTTCCATACTGTCGACTTCCATACTAGGCCAATAGTATCCGACCCTTAATGTTTTTTGTGCTAACAACTTTTCATCGAGGTGGTGGCCACAACTTCTTTCATAAATTTCGGTCAAGACATATTTTGCTTCTTTTTGGTCGAGGCATTTGAGGAGAGGAGAAGAAAACCCACGACAATATAGTTGATTATCTATGATAGTATACCATGCCAATATCTGTACAAATTTATGGGCTTCCTTTTAGTCTTCAAGCAATGTGTCATTACGGAGATAGGCAACTATAAGTGTGATCCATGTTTCATCATCTTTCGTAAGAGGACTTCAAATTCAGTAATACTGGATGCAAGCAGTATCTCTTGGATTATGGATCTGTTGTTGCCGAAACTTTTGGTGCCGAAACTTTTGGTGCTAGCGAGCTTTGGTAAAGTGTCAACTCTTGAGTTCTATTTTCTGGGAATGTGCTACACCTTAACGCTGTTGAAGCTCTCAATTAGCTTTTTTACCTTAGCTAGGTATTTTTACAATAAGGGTTCTTTAACTTGGCAATCACCACGAATATCTAGGATGTCACCAACTGTAAGTCACTAAAGACTATGTCTGTGGATCCTATTTATTTTGCAATTGTGAAACTCGTAATACATGCTTCGTACTCTGCTTAGTTATTTGAAGTTGGGAACTCAAACCTTAAAGAATATTCCAGAGTGAATTTGACTTCATTTTTCGATATGACTGCAGACACCACCCCGGAACCATCAACAAAGATAGTCTAGGAATTCGATCTAGGATGGCCGAAATCCGGTGTAAGCTCCACCAAAAGGTCAGATAACATTTGAGCCTTTATGGCTTGTCTTAGCTCATAAGTGATTCCAAATTTGGACAGCTCCACTGACCAAGCGATCATTCTTCCAGCGAGGTCTGACTTATGCAACACCTGATGAATTGGCTAATTCGTTTTTACGATCACGGGGTGATACTGAAAGTATTGTCATAATTGTATGGTAGCGGTTAGCAGTGCTAGAGCCAGTTTCTCGATCTTATAATATTAGAGTTCGGGACCTTGTAGCACCTTACTCACAAAATAAACTAGCTTTTGACCTTCATCAGTTTCCTTTATCAAGATTAAACTGATCACTTCATTGCTAACTGAGAGGAATGCATATAACTTTTCTCTAGGTTCCAGCCTTGTCAGGATTAGCGGTGTTGCTAGCATTTTGTTCAACTCTTAGAATACAGCCTCGCACTTTGGGGTCCACTCAAAGTCTTTCCTATTTTTTAGAGTTTTGAAAAAAGGAAAAGACTTTTAAGCAGCCTTAGCTAGGAAGCGAGTGAGGGCCGTTATCCGTCCTGTTAGTTGTAGCACTTCTTTCACGGATTACGGACTACATATATCAAGAACAGTTTGGCATTTCTCTAGGCTGGTTTCAATCCATGATTTGTTAATAAAAACCCCAGAAATTTACTGGCTTATATTGCAAAAGTGCATTTCTCAGGATTCAATCTCATATTATACTTTCGTATTTGGGCAAACACTTCTTCCAAGTCTTTGATATGTTTCTCAGACTCTGTTGTCTTGACAAACATGTCATCAATATAAACTTTCAGCATCTTTCCGATTTGTTCTTCGAAAACTTTATTCATCATTTGATGGTAAGTTGTGCCTGCATTTTTTAACCTGAATGACATAAAATTGTAGCAATAACTTCCCATCTCAATTATAAAAGCAGTTTTGTCTTTATCTTCTGGGTTCATGGATATTTAGTTGTATCCAGAATAAGCATCCATAAAAAAGAGAAGCCAAAATCCAAATGAGTTATCCACCAGCTTATCTATATTAAGGAGTAGGTAGGAGTCTTTAGGACATGTCTTATTCATGTCATTATAGTCAACGCATATACGTCACTTCTTATTTGTCTTCTTTAATAGGACTATGTTAGACAACCAAGTGGTATAAGAAACTTCTCTGATGAACCCAGCACCCAAAAGCTATTTTCGCCTACTTCTACATTACCTTATGTCTTTCTGGTTTGACATTTTTTTTTGTTGTGCCACCAGCTTTGTGTATTTTTTTTATAGAAAGTCAATGGCAAATAAACTTGGGGTCCAACCCTGGCATATCAACGACGTCCACGAGAAAGGATCGTTGTTTTTCTCAAGAATTTCGATTAGCTAGGATCTTTCATCTTGATCTAACTGCCTTCCAATCTTGGTTACCTGATCTGACTTAATGCCAAGTTGAAAGAGTTAAAGTTCTCATTTAGGTTAGGGACGTGTATCATAGATCTCTTCACGAATTTCCAGTTCAGTCAAGAGGATGTTAACGAGATCTGTAGTAACTGACGCTAAATTGTTACGTTGGTCTGTTATTCGAGGTTTCTTTGCAATCTTTAAGCTCTCGTTATAGTATTTTTGAGACGTCGCTTAGCCTCATTTAACTATAACGACCTTGTCATGATGGTCAAAGAACTTCATAGTCAAATGGGATGTAGAGATCATAGCCCCAAAAACATTTGGTGAGGGGCAATCCAAGATAATGTTATAGGCAAAAGGACAATCTACAACAAAAAAATTGACCCTAAGTGTTTTAAACAAAGGATCTTTCCCCAAAGTCAAATAAGTTTCAATGTGTCATACCAGAGTGATCTTATATCTTATAAATCTGATTAACTCGTTGGTGCACAAGATCAAATCTTTCATTAAGAGCCCTAACTTCTTGAAGAGATTTAGGAATATATTATCAGCCAAACTCCCTTGGTTAACAAATATATGTCGAACTTCAGTGTTGGTTATTATCATAGAAATCACCATGAGATCATTGTGGTCCAGGACAGTGCTACCATAGTCTTCGTCTGAAAAATAGATCGACGGGTCTTCCTGGGTCCATTATCTGTCTTTGATTCCGAATGGGAAGCTACGCTCAACACAGTCTGAAGTACGTTCTTTCTTGTATTCCTTTATTCACTGCCACCTCCAAAACCCCTCGAAATGGTATTGATTATCCGGGTTACTTCTGTGTGACGATGTTCATTGTCCTGATTATGATTATCTTAGGGTTATGCCCTTTCCTGGTTCTGGGTGTTATCCCGGGATAGACCCGTCCTAGGATTTTCGTTCTTTGGCAGTGAACGTCTTATCTGATATGGTGGAGATGAGCTTCTCTAAGGACTATAACTCCTCTTCTTATAATTCCTTTATCCCCTCTGATTATCATTTCGGGATTGACGAATATATCGGCCCAGACGACCATCTTGGATTAGGGATTTAATGACATCTTGGAGGTTGATGCAGCCCTCAGTGTTATGTCCGTAGCCTTCGTGAAATACACAACGCTTGGACTTATATTTTTGTGCATGTTTTCTCAATAGAAGAAGTTTTTACACATCTTTGAACTCTATGTCCATCACTTCTTGGTAAATCTAAGTTCAAGTTGTATTAAATGGTGTGTAACTTTCATACTTTCCCTTTAGTGATGGTCTCAAATTCCTAGTTTATGGGGGAGCCTATTCGGGTTTCAATTTGACATCATCTCATTTTTCTAAATGCTTTTTGGCGTGGATAACGTCCTCCACATTGATATATTTGTTAGTTCTAGCTTGGAATTCATCCATCATCTTTGACTCTATTTTAGCCAGTGAAAAGGAAAATGCCCCGGGGCAGAAGCCTTTCATCCCAGTCACGAATGTTTACTACCTATTTGTTGAACTAGGATATATAATCTTGGATGGACTCTTCTTTTCCTTTCTTGATATGGGAAAAACATGAAATAAATTTTGACTGCACCTTACAAGTGGTAAAGTGTAGCAAAAATCTCGAGGACAAGTCTTCTCAATCAAAAACGGATTTCGAAGCCAAAGTGGTGAACTATCTCAGGGCTGCTTTCTTCAAAGTGAAAGGAAAAACACGACACATGAGTGAGTCATCTCCTACAACAAACATCAAAGTAGAAACATAAGTATCTAAGTGCTCTTGAAGATCCGTGATTACATCATAGACTTCAATATTAGTTAGACATTTGAAGCATCTAGGGATCTTGTAGGCCATCAACTCATCAAAAAAAGGTTGGTTCTGCTTAACCGATTTCCTTCGTCCAAGTTCTTACTCTTTATTTTCACGCATCAGATTTTTAGCTCTTTGTCTAGGTTACATTATCTTGGAATTTTTCGGAATACGTACCTCATCATGGGTTGGTTCCTTCCCATTGTCTCGATTCCTATGGAGAACCCAATTTTCATCATTCTTTTCCTGCTTAGCAGCTTTTTCCAGGTCATGAATACACTTATCTTGGAGTCTGACCAGAGAGATAAGTTCTTCTCGAGATAGTTTTGGGAGATGTGATTCGCCCTGCTGGTACTAAACTTTATCATTGTTCTTCTGTGTTCCTAAATGCTATAATGTTAATACCTGTTATCTGGCCTCTTTTGAGGGGGCTCCACGCGGACCTAGTGTCTTCGAAACACGTCGTGGCTAAGAGGAAAGGTTTTCGCTAGTATGTGAAGTCTCTTCTCCATCTCGCCAAGGTTCCAGTCGGGCAACAACTAGATTTTGGATTGGAATGGAGGCCAGACGACGACTAGAGGATGGTTGATTTTGTGTGGAAGAAGTGTAATTTTGCTTGATAGTGACCATGATGGTAGTGATAAGAATCGAAGTTTATCGTTCCGTCAGATGACCCCAATGTTCTGAATGAGTTTCAGAGGTTCACCTGAGAGAGGCTAATGAAGGTGGATTCTTCTATAGCGATGACAACGACGGTGGTGTGAAGAGTTAGTACATGCAAAATGCACTCTGATACTCAAGTTAGATCGTGTACAAGGTGGATATAATGTTTAGAGTTATATGCATACATTTGTTATCTTATGTGATATTTATAAAAGTGTCTTGGTAGATAAAAGTCATATTTAAATCTGCATTAAATGTTGTTAATTAAGATAAGAATAGGGATGATAATTTTAACCGCGGGTAATACCCGTGACGGGGACAAGTAATACCCGTTTAATTTCTCCCGCCAGTATAAATACTCGTTTATATTATCCTCCGTTTAATAAACAGGGCGGGGGCAGGGGTCGTTCTTCTTGTACCCGCGGGTACCTGCAAATAAAATTATCAAAATACCGTATATAAAATTATTTTTTTAATTTTTTGAATTTTATTTATTTTTTTCAAATTTATTGGGTACCCGCGGATATCCGCTGGTATCTATTTACCTGCGAAGGATGAATAAACGGATACCCGTGCAGATATGGAGGCGGAGGCAGGGGCGGATATTATCCTCAGGGGCGGGGGGCGGAGAGCTGCTACCCTTCCCTGCCTCGTCCCGTTGCCATCCCTCGATAAGAATATACTAAGATTGTTATATCTTATAACTAACTTTTCTATTTATGAGAGATTTTATTAAATATTTACTTCTCATAAATGGACATATTTACTTATCCAATAACACTCACAAATATCTAAAATTCAACTTTAATAAATTGAGTTGTTCTCAAATTGTTAACTCGGTATCCAATTAAGAACACTTGGGTTGATATAAGAATTTTATTTTGGCTGGTAATTATATAAATAGACCATATTTAAATCATTTTTCTTAATTTGATTTAAAATGATAGTTCGCACTGGAAAACAATTCCAAGTCTTTATTTAGCCTCTTTCGTGGCTATTTCCATTTTTTTTCTCGTTTATATATAGAGGCAGAGAGATACAAAGAGGAAAAAGAAGTCAAAATTTTCACCTTCTAGATTGCTGATTGCCAAACACTCAAACATGTGGTGAACCATTGGGGTACTATTCAAGATGTGGCCCACAATTAACTAAAAATCAAAGTGTTTTGCTTTTTAATGAACTGAGATTGGTCTTAATAGTTTTGTGAAAAATATAACAGAAATGGGGGACGCTCCTCTCTTACTCCTTCAAATATATACATGAATTTCCTATCTCTCCATCACCTCAGTTGTTTATCCACTTACTCTTATAACAACAAATTCAGATGCTACTTAAATGTGAAATTTAATCTCAAGTTACTCAATTAAAGCAAGATACTTTAGCTACAATTAATTGCAAAATAGAACCCATCTGCATTTAAGGGCACTGGTTATCTGTTGAAATAGTATAAGTTTACTTCTTCATCTCACTTTATAAGGTTTTGTAAAGATTATGAGTAACTCCAAGAATTATAAGAAGTTTGTGTGTTTTTGCTATTTTGCAAGTTTAGCCAAGAGGGTGGTGCATTAATTTGTATTTTATGAAAATAGCATTACTCCTTTGCAGCCAGCTACCTCCATTCCATAACCAATTTTAACACTTCCACGTGTGAAGGCCAGTCAAACCCAAAAGCCTAATGCAATTCTGATGTGCTAAGCAAAGTTGAATCCTACGCTGCCCCAACAAACTTTATTAAAGAAAACAACAAAATAAAGAATAACATCATCATTTTGAACTGCTTCATATTCAGAAAAGATTTGATTATATAAGGTAAAGTTAGAAAAAGAGAAGTAATAAACAATTCTAATAAAATACAACTAGAAAAAACAAACCCACCAACCATCTCCTTTAACTTCATTCTTTATCATTCACCTTAAAAACACATCCTCAGTTTTTCACCCTTGGGTAATCTAGTTCCCATCATGGAATTCAGATCCAAATCATGCAGGGATGAGAGGCTGCAGATTGAAAGCTACACTGGAGGCAGGGTGGCCCCAACAAGCATGGAAGATCTGAGGTGTTACAGTGCAAATTATGCTGCTTCATCTGCTTATTCACACCAGATAGGTAAGGAAGTGACGATGCATAAAGCATCAAAAAGTTGGAGCTTCAATGACCCAGAGTTGCAGAGGAAGAAGAGAGTAGCTGGGTATAAAATTTATTCTGTGGAAGGGAAAATGAAAGGGTCTCTTAGGAAGAGCTTCAGGTGGATCAAGAACACATACACCAAAGCTGTCTATGGATGGTGGTGATTACTGATTAATGGGTATAAACTATATACTATTGTTTTATGTTTTTCTTTTCTTTTCTTTTTGTGATTTACGTATTTTTATTTTGGATTCTATATCTATTTAAATTAAATTCCACTGCTGTATGTTCCTCTAAGCTACCAGGGAGCCATAATCTATAAATTTATGCAAGTTACTACTGAATTTCCTATTCCTCAGTTCAATCTTAAAAGTAATACTATTGTCTATTGCTTTTGAACTAGAATTTGGTTTATTGCTTGTTAGTTTTGTTTTGATTGTCTCAAAAAGAAAATAGAAAAAGAACTAAACGGGTTTTGGGGGAGTAACTCTGTTTCAGCCCCTGATCATGTAAGATATCTAGTTATCTCAATACTATCGAATTCAATAAATTAGATTGAGTTTGAAAGAATTTAACAAACTTCTGATCCGCTTTATCATTGCCGGATTGAAAAAAAAAATTGAAGGTGTAAGATGAAGTTTTTTCCTTTCACACTTCTGCTATTATTACTAACTTTGCATGGTTGGTTATTAGGAAAAATTGCGAGACGTTCAAAAATGCATTCAGAGGATATCAAATTTCTGAATAATAGAACATTTTTCCATTTTATATTCGATGTTTTGATAAACTTGTTCAAGCTGTTAAACCAGGCTGTTTATGCTCAATAATGAGCAAAAATTAGCACATTGAACGCGTAAGATGCAATTAGATTAGTTTAAAATTGATCTGATAGTATTGACTTTTTCCCACCGTCGAAGCTATTATTAAAGTGAGAGTTTAAAGACGCTATTTCAAACGTTTCACCGCAGATATTCCTTTGTTTCTTCTATTATGGGGGCATGGAAAACAGACTTTATATTTACAGCTACCAAAGGAAGAGTCTCAAATTTATCAAAAGGAGAGGAAAAAGATAGAGATATCAATAAGAGTATGTTTTGAATGTAAAAAAATAAAATAAAAAATATTTAATTTATAAATTAAATTTAATTAAATTTGTATTTAAAATATTAAAATATAAGAAATAATTTGTTTTTTAAAAATCTCATAAATTTTATTAAAAATTTTATCAAATTTGATAAAATTTATTAAGATTTGAAATAAATAGACTATTTTACTTTTATTAATTATTTTTAACTACATCTTATAAAATTTAAAATGTAAAATAATAAAATAAAATCTCATTTTAATAAATTCTAAATATAAAATTTAATTTTTAAATTAATTTAATTTTTATTTGTAATTTTTAAATATAAAATTTGATTTTTAAATCAAATTAAATCAAATTATTTTTATTTTTATTCATTTCAAATACAACCTAAAGATAATTAGCAGATAAAGGAAGGATTGGTTGTGACTCACTCTATGTCTCTCTTGCATGTGATACCAGCATAATCTCAAGTTGAGAAGAGTTAGGACTTATGAAAAATAGACACGGACACGGGACACGACACAGATACAAACACAGAGACACATTAAATTCAAGAAATTAGACGACACCTATACACGACATATATATATATGTGTATATATATATATATATATATATATATATATATATATATATATAATTACAAAATTTAAGAAAAAAATATTTATAATTTATTAATATCATTTCTATAAACTTAAAGATTTACAATATCTTAATACATGTCATATGTGTCAATATTTGTTACTTAGTAAATCCCTCTAAAAAAATATGAAGAATAATTTCTATTGACATTTTTTAAAAAATCTCTTAAACTAACTTCTCTTAATAGAATTAACCATGTATAAGTATATGTGCTTCTAAAAAAGAAAATTAACTAGAGGGAATATTAGTGTGAGGTAAGCTTTGGAGACAACGAAGTAGAGACTTGGTACAAGTAGAGGTAGAAGGAGCAGATGAAAATAGTGGTGTGTAAAAAGATAAAACTTAAAAGTCTAATAATGACGTGTGAAAAGATAAAACTTAAAATATTGGTATGTAAAAATAGTAGCTTAAAACGCTAGTCATGTGATTGGGTTTAGGTGAGTTACGAGCTTACTGATTGAACGTTAGTTATGGAAATTAATTTTTTTAAAAGAAATATTTATAGATCGTGTTCAAGTCGTGTTTTATACGTATTCGAGATGTGTTCAAACATGTTTGAGACGTGTCTAAACTAAAAAAAATATATTTTTAATTAGACACATTCATATACATAAAACACGTGTGTCGTACATGTGTCCTCATATATATGATATAAACATATGTCTGACACATAGACACATTTAAAAAATAATATATCCGCACTTTATAAATTAGGACAAAATTTCACACATCGAGTACGTAAACAAAAATGAAAAGAGTGTACAAAATCACCAGATCATACAATGCCTACTGATCCTAATTACCATGTTATTATATTTGTGATGGATTTGTGACTGCAACTAACCACAATAAATCCTTCGTTTGCATACTAAGCACTGACAAGGACACGATCAATGTGAAATAACAAAATCTCAAATATTCTATTAAAATTTGAAGTTTCATGCACATTTAACAAGCGACAACTTTCTTAAAATTATTTAGGCTTTATAGTTTGCATCCCAATTCACGTTTATGTCTCATTTCTTTAATATTTTGGATACATAATATTAAATAATAAATGAACCCCTTCAAAAAGTTTTTTGTTTATGGTTCTTTGAATGGGAAAGTAAAATACTTCATTCAGCAGGGAGCTGAAGTAAGTTTATTCGTACCAATTGTTCATGCAATTCAATCTTCATTACGGTTAAATTATATATATATATATATATATATATATATATATATATATATATATATATATAAATTGCATATGATTTTCAAATACTCAATAATTCTAATAGGGCCGACAAGTTTAAATTGTGAGTAAATGTTTTTTCGGTCCTCAAAAATATAAATGTCATCATTTTTATTTTTGATTGAAAAATCAAATTGATGTAAATATTTTTAGAGGACTGAATTGATGTAAGTTTCTATGATTTAAAAATTAAATTGACATTAAAATTATTTTGAGGGCCAAAATTATAACACTTGTATATTTAAACGACTAAAAATAACACTTTAAATTAACATTGACATTTTTCCCTTTTCCCAAATCTCATGAAAGCTTTGATAGTTTCCATTTAGTTTAATACCCTCCTTCAAAGTCGTTATGAGCAGCACTCTAGAGAGTTTTACATTAATAAAAACGGAAAATGATAATTTCATAGATTTTATTCTTACAAATTTTTCAGAGACTCCCATGTAAATTATTGGATAATACTTCAGTCTTTTTATAATTTATTTTAATGGTCTAGGTAGAACAACCTTACAGTCAAAGTCTGTTAAAAAAGTTTGTCTGAATAAAATCTGTCTTGAGTTCATGATCAGCTAATTTATTTTTTGAGTAAATTACATTCTATCCTTTAGGATTTCGTTCAAATCAACTGCTGCATATTAACTTTAAAACTTTATTTTACACTCCTTATATTTAAAAAAAAGAGAGATCAACTTACATCAGTATAAGTCTTTTTTTTCTTACATTCATTTTCAATTATTAGTTTCACTCTCATCTAATAGTTACCTTTAATGAAATAATCTCAACCATTAGATGAAAGTGAAACTAACAATTAAAAATAAGTATAAGAAAAAAAAATTTATACTGATATAAATTAATCCTCTGTCTTAAAAAAATATACTTTTTACTCTACTTAAACTCCTTTAAGATTCACAGAGCCACAAAACTTTTTAATCATTTTATTCAATAAAAGTTCACCAAGATGTACAGCATATTTTGATGCACTTTCCTTATTTACACGCAATTTATTGTGTTTTTCGCTCTTTTTTCCCCTGCAATTCATCCACAGATATGCTCAGATCCACTGCTATTACACATCTAACTTCACTTTGTGCATAAAATCTTTTCGTTCAAATGTGTTATACAAGGGAATAATGCTCCATGCACATCACCAATAAACATATCTCCTCACATTAGGAGTAAATGTCAAAATCAGATTATAAATGTGTAAAAATCCAAGTGAAATCATCTAATAATAAGATGATAAAAACTATCCAAATGCAGAGTGATGTATGTTTAAAACTTCAAATATGTATCTATATACATGGTGTTCTTCTTTTCTTTTTTTCAAGTGCCCCTACTTGAACAAACGACAATATCTCTTTTGTTGTCAGGATAAGAGCAATTAAAAGCCATTAGTTATTCAAAACGATACCTTAAAACCTTGAACTCACTGTCATACAAGATAGCTTCGATCGATAAAATTATGTTAAAACGACACAATTCAGGTTCACATCTTGCCCAAGAATCTAAGAATTCCCCTACTTAAAGTTTTACAATGATATCTACTTACAGTTTTACAATGATATGCTTTTATCCCCAAAAAATAGGCTAGGAAAGTGAGACATAAAATATCAAAGATATCAAGAGAAAACGATAGTAAAGGTGAAGTAAAACATTTGTCAGTACAACACAAGCTGTATGAACAGAAGCCTTCTAAGAGGCCAGTTTTGTCAGGAAACCACCTAAGCATATATATCTGTATACTTATGGGGATAATTTCCAACTTGTTCGCAGCTTTTCTTCAACACAATGCACAGACAACACTCCACTCCGTAGTTTGTGAAAAAGAGTATAAAACTTTTCAGAATTTACAAAGAAGAAAGGTGATCAAGAGTGGCAGCTGCTAATACTGTACCCTCTCGTCATTGAAATGCAGGCTCTCAATACCTCTAAGAGTTGACTCCAAATTCTTTATGTTTGATGTGTTTCTGCCAGAGGATGCTCGGTTGTGCTCAGATGCCATGATAGGTGAACTTCTTTGAGCACCAGGGATTTTACGAAGTGCTCCCTGACTTGAATCCATGGTGGGAGGACGAGAGGGCTCAGTCTCACTGCCAACAACTGCATCACGGCTGCCGGAGACAGCACCTCGCCTTGTAGATCCACTTGACCGGAAGAAATTAGAACTCAACAACTGCATAAACCATGCACAAAATTCATAAGTAACATGCAAACTAACTGCAATATAAACAGATAACCTGGTATAACCTTAACCAGTAGTTAATTTAAAAAGTGATAAGAATTATGAACCAACTAAGTAATAAGACAATCACAGAAAATCATTATACATGAACCATATTCATTTTCTTTGCCGAGAAAACATGCACTATATGAATATATTCACACCACAGAACTCTTAATGCAGGTCTGAAAAGTGAAGTCCAGAGAAATGATATATAACATGTCTAACAAAGAGCTGAGTTCTGAGGAATATTTAAATTACCTGCTTATCTTATGCTTCAGCTGTGCACATAAACACAAGTGATACAGCCAATACTTTGTAATCCAGTCATGACCAAAATAAACAAGATGCAACAAAAAATAGCTTCATAATTTTTTTTTCGTCTTGGATAAATGGTAAACAATGTTCATATTTTTTTCTTCTAAAATGATCCCATATTCCTAATAAATATTAATTTTCTTAATCAGAAATAATTTGACAGGTATAATAACTTGGACGAAAGAAATCTGAATATTAATGCATAAAGAAACCATCATCTTTGAACTTTCTGTAAGAAATATGCTGACTTCACAGGCAAAAACTGGCCCACAAATAAATACACGCACCATAACATCTTTAGATCCAGTTGAATCATTTGTAAGTGGGGCTTTTTGTCTAGATAAGATTCCATCATTAGCAATAGGTCCAGAGTTTCTCCTACGAGTAGGATCTGATGAAGACCAACCAGTATGCCTACCATCTTCCCCACCTACACAGAAGTTACCACATTAAAAAACACAAGAGTGACATATCAAAAAAGCATGAAAAGGATGAGTCAAATGAGAAAATAAAAAAGCAAAAAGTATCTACACACAATAACTAACAGATTTTTTTTTTTGACGGTCAAGTATCTACACAGAATAACTAACAGATTGTTGAATGGTATGAAACTACACTCTTTAACAATCTGTCTGTAGGCGTCTTAATCAAGGTAGTCAAATGATAGATCAAGGATGTGAAGTTAAAATAAAAAGTATACCTGGCTGTCCATCAGCATTTGCAACAGCTGGTGGCACGCCAGAACTTGGTCCAGCAGCAGGACCCTGCAAGTGTCACTTACACTGAAATAACCAAATCTCAACAATCAAACAGCTAATGCAACAAGATAGCACACCATCACTTACAATAGCACGGGCAGTAGGAGTGGCAATTTGAGATTGCTGATATTTCAAAATGGTCCAATCAAAGACATAATCAAACTGGAATCCTGGAGCAAGAAGTCAACAACAGCCAAAAAGAGAAATGACATATTAAAACATAGCCATCTAGTCCCTAAAATATTGTTATCAATTGTAACCCAAAAAAAAAATGTTGTCAATGACTATAATAAATCCCCGAATAAAATATAAATAGGAAAACAAGGCTCAAACCTTCACGAATGAAAAGGTCACGGAAAAGTCTTTTCAAATAAGCATAATCTGGTTTATCATCAAACCTCAGTGACCGACAGTAATGGAAGTATGATGCAAATTCTGAGGGATAGCCACGACAGAGAGACTAACAAAGAAGCAATCCACAATCAGTTACAACTTTTAAAACAAAAAATGAGCATAAATAACATGAAACAAAACACATTTTTATCACACAATCATACCTCAATAGAAGTAGAAACTTTTTTCTCACTGATTTTCTCATACTTCTGCTTCTTAGTGCCTGCTTTCAATCCCTGCCAAGGCAAACTGCAGAAATACCAAATTAAAACATAGTAGGTGATAAAGAAATATAAGAAATACCAAATAACACAGGTGAGAGGCAAACTACCTTCCTCTTAAAAAATACATAAGAACATATCCAAGTGACTCTAAATCGTCCCTACGGCTTTGCTCTATTAAAGCATGAAAATGACATTTTCAGGTCAGAATCAATAGTCAATAGTCATCAATAAAGAAATAAGAAAGGGTATTGATCAAGAGAGACATTAAGAGCATACCGATTCCAAGATGAGTATTCATACTAGCATACCTAGCAGTTCCTGTCAAATTCTTATTCTCTCTGCAAAGGATCACAAGAAAGTCAAATTCACAGAAACCGCACAAAAGTACGTTGACAACTTAGAACCAAAAAAAGCAAGTGCTATCTTGATCTTGAAATAAATAATTTGAAAGACTATTGTAAAGTGACAATATAAATAATAAACAACATAAAACAAAGGCTAATTACGCAATCATCACAGAGAAACTACTTAAAGAACTGATGTAAGTAACAACAACGAGTCATGCAATGATTAAAGAAACATATATTCACAAATCACAAGTGCATAAAATAGCATTAACAATGGGAACATGAAAGCATAAAAGTTCCAGTGCAAGCCAAATTAGTTTCACATCTTTCAATGATGCCAATTTTGAAGCTGCTATTCTTTTACAAGAAAACTCTCCCACTAAATAGTCAGTTAGTCACACAAACAATAAACAATATCGTAACATCCAGACATAGGATTTGCCCTAATAATAGATAATGGTCCTAATTCCTAAAAGTCGAAACTAGTTTGAAGTTGAACTGTGCAACAATGGTGCATAAAATCAGAAAAAGTTAGAATGACAAAAAAGTACCTGTAAGGAATATGCTGATGTGTAGAGGTGTCTCTGTATTTCTTAGCAAGACCAAAGTCAATGATATACACCTACAAAAGAAACAAGTTTGAAAAGGATGCATCTATATAAGGAGATGACAGTAATAAAAAAAGGAATTGAAAAAGCAAGAATTGAACTAATACTTGATTCGCACGCCTCCCTAAACCCATGAGGAAGTTGTCTGGCTTGATGTCCCGATGTAAAAATGATTTGGAATGAACAAATTCAACTCGATTTATCTGCAAACATTTCAAGATTGAGACAATATAAGAAAATTAGTGAAAATAAATTAGAAGGATGTCGAGGTGATACTGGAAAACCTACCATCTGATCAGCAAGCATGAGAACAGTTTTGAGGGACAATTTCCGGCTACAGAAATTGAATAAATCCTCAAGACTAGGGCCCAGTAAATCCATCACAAGGACATTGTATTCTCCTTCAACGCCAAACCATTTCATATTTGGGATCCCAGCTGCCAAATAAAGGTAGCCGACCAAAAACATTTAAGTTGAGTGAGTAACATGAAGTCAATGACAAGCAAAGAGTTCCAAAAGACACAAATTCAACGAGATGAGAGATTACTTCCGCCTTGCAGTATTTTATACAGCTTTGATTCATACAACAATTGTGGGTGCTTGGTTTTGACATTTTCCTGAATCAAAAGGAAAAGAAAAATACGAAAGTATTCAATTAAACACGTTTGAGTTGGCATTCAATAATTTCAATTTTGCAGCAGAAAGATGCATAAAACTTCAATTGCCAGTCACTTCAGCAAAATAAAAAATAAAAAAAAGCATACAAACAGATATCCCACGGCTCCAATATTGCCCCTACAATTAAAACATTCCAATTCTCCTAATTTCCGTAACTCCTTAAATTTTCTCAATAACCAAACAGTAATAACGAAAGTATATGAACTTTGCAAACACCAGAAAAAAAGATGTTAACCATTTTTCCAAATTAGGGTAGGTAGGATAGAGAACTCACAAGCTTAATCGCAACCTCTTCATTTGTCTGAATATTAGTACCTGGATCAAAATTGAAGAAAAAAAAAATCAAATGAACGAAAAATAAGAAAATATGGAAAAATTAGAAGCGCGTGGAAAGAGAACGCACCAAGATAGATCTCCCCGAAGGATCCGCTACCAATCTTCCGACCAAGACGGAACTTGTTCCCAACTCGAGGTTCCATTCAACCAAAATAGTAGAAGGTTTGGGAATTTGAAATTGGAAAATCGAAGACTTGAGCTAACTACGACTTCAACTTCAAGTAGTCATGGTAGAAGAAGAAGAAGAAGAGGACAAAATTGAGAAATGGGGAAAAAGCAGAGGACAAAAATGGAAAAGAAAAAAAGATAAAGACAGACGAGACGAGGTCGACGAAGAGGAAAGAGAGAGAAAGAGCGAGAATGATCGTCGTCACGCGCTCACCTTCCTCGCGCTTTCATTTATCATTCATCAACCTACCAGTTTTCCATTTTCACTTTTCCATTAACGGAACCTCTTAAAACGACGTTCTTTTGGCTTTGGTTTTGGTTTGCTGGTTTAACTCTTCTTTTTTCCTCTCTTGCTTCATTATGATTATTAAGGTTAAACAAATTTTAAATTTTCAGATAAAAAATAAATAAATTTTAACAAATGGAAATTGCTCCTAATTTTCGGGATTTTTTTTATTGATTATTTTTACTGTTTTGCAAAAGTAACAACAATAAAAGGTATCCGAATGCTTTTACCATTATTATGCTTATTATATCTGCATGATTATTTTAATGTTTTATGGGGATCTTGAATTACTGACCTCCCACAATTTCTGTGTTTGCTCCATTTGAGATATGAAGGTAAGGTCTTCATGATTCTATAAGTTAATTGATCATGTAAGATTGAGCTTCTTGATGAGATTTTTTATGCCTACACAGAAAACTATATATCCTGCAGATTCAAAGTCGACCACGACTTGATAAATTGATATGGAAACATACCCCAAAAACCAGTATATGTACACAATACAGTCAGGATGCAAAGAAGATTTTTGAATTGTTCAATTTAGTAATAATGGTCTTCATCATGTTTGGAAGAAAATTTGGAAACTTGAAGTTTCAACCAAATAAAACTACTTCAAAACCCCTAGCCCTAGAAATCTTGAAAAAAAAAAAAGTAATACAAATTAGCTGCTTCATTTCTTCAAAGCCACTGGAATCATAACCATTTGGTATGAGAATTACAAACTGATCATTCAGAATTTAACCATCTGTTAAGCTCTTCTACGTAACTATGTTACATACAACAGCTCCCATGCTTTTCCGTAATGAATGGGACTTTAATTCACCCTGTTTAATCAAACAATATAAGCAGGCAAAGTATTAAAAAGGGGCAAAATTTAAAAAAAAAACCCACAAACCCTAAAAAATACCCAAAACTGTTAAATTATGTAGTGTCACGATGCGGACAAAATACCCAAGGAAGATTGCTTCTTCTGCAGCTTTCCTTTCAATTGCCTGATCTTTGCTTCCACTCTTGCTGTGAATCCAATCTGGGTTTCCTGTCTTGCTTTAGACCGCTCCCTTGTCCACATGTGTTGATCTTCAATATCCTTCTTGTAGTACTTGATTTCTTGGATAATGTGATGATCCATGGGATTGAAACATCTTTGGAAGGATATATGGGCAAGATAAGGAAGATTGCATGTAACTGTTACTAAAAGGGTTGCTGTCCAGTAAATAGGCGCAGGACCAAGAGCTTCAACCAGTATTTGGTACGCATTCTCGGAATATTGTGGAGAAAGCATGCCATATAACAAGAGAAAGAGGTACCAAGTGGTTATGCTGCCCCATACAAACAGGTGTTGAATCCATGTAAAATGGCTCATTGTCAGCGCAATCTGGCAGTTGACTGCCCAGATGATGCAAGTGAACATTGTGGTCCCAACAGCAGCCATATCAGCAGTCTGGCCATTAGAACGGAATGCTTGGTCGTAGAAGATGGTGACATTAAGGAAGAAGATAATGAGGGAGGAATAGAGACCATTGCCCATCCATCCCAATATTCTATACCAGTCAAAGAACAAATTTTTGGGTCCTTGTTGATACAGTGCGGGAAACTGCAAAGAGCAACAGCCAACAGCTCATCAATAGGTTGGATTATTCAAACACGGATGAAACATATTGAAGGCGTTTCAAGAGAACAAACCTGTAAGCAAACTTCCGATGGAACATCTTGTTCAAAAACGCCAAGTGAAATGACAGGTAATGATGTCAGAACAACATTGAACAATATCATGTACCAGTCATCATAAACTGATTGACCAGAGAAGCCTGTAAAGGCCTCAAAGTAGAAGATGGTGAGGCCAAATGCTATATTCTTGTAGAAGAAATAACATATCTGCATGCATAACAGATCAGTTTAGAAGAGAAATACAGGAATCAATTCATAATAGAAAGATACGAAATGCTAAAAATGTTACATGCTTTTCTATCCATGCAAAGGATGCACAACACACAAGACGTTGAAGGCAAGGCATCCAACTTGAGAGAATAATGATCAAGACGATATTAATCAATTACCATTTGTGCTATTCTCTTGTAACACCAGTGTCCATGGACTACCAGAAGCCGCTCTAAAAATCGAAATTGGGCAATAGCAAAGTCACTAGCCATCACCGCCTGAAAGAAAGTCGCAAGCCTGAGTTCCACAACTTGCAGAAATCTTACATGATTCCAAACAGAAAAACATATATGTGCATTTTATTGACTTGCAAGTATGAAAATGACAACTAACGAGAGGACATGTGTCAATCATAGTTTTTAACTAAACTATTCTACATGAGATTAACGAGGTAAACATGAAAATGGAATCAGACAATTTAGCCAGTTTAAAATATCTTCTTATTATATGAAGGAAAGCAACGAATTTGCTAAATTTAAACATTGATCAACTGACAATTCCTATTTCAGCTCATATTCAAAACAAAAACTGTAAGTCAGAGTGAACAAAGCTAGTAGATACTTCTATTTAACGTTAAATAATCAATGTAAAAAATTAATTAACAATTAGCATTAGCTAGCATGAATTCTAGTGTCCATGGGATCATTGGGATGAACAGCAGAAAGGTTGTACTTCATTGCCCATATGACATCGAAAATTTAGCTTTTCAAACTGATCAGAAATAACTATATTCAAACTATAATCACTAAAAGAATTAACAAAATACCAAACTGCTAAATAAGTTTCATTTGAAGCAAGGAAGTGTCACCTTTTCCTCATTTTATAGAAGAAATTAGTCTGCAAATAATTATTAACAAAGCAAAGAGAAGTTCACTTTAGTTCACTTTTCAACTGCATTGATCAGTTTTGATCACAAGAAGGCTATCAGAAAGGCTTGACAAGAAGTATGGTCCACAGCTTGAAAAACGAAGCCCAAACATGTAAAAACAAACATGACAGGTTCTCTCTCTAACCCCAATATTATTAAAAAATTAAAGCTATAAAAACTAAAATTTGATTTGTTTATGAAATATAAAGTGTATGGCATTGCAACTTGCAACATTAAAGGTTAGAATCAACCCATCATGTGCAGTTGATAGTTTTGTGTGACATAATTAAGCTTAAAGAGCCAGTCATGTATGTCACTAACCTGCATACCTTCAACCCCACTGATTCCAACACCAATATCTGCTTCTTGAATCATGCCAACATCATTTGCACCATCACCTATTGCTAGAGTGGTCTTCCCAGTTCCTTCTTTCACTAACCTTGTTACCTGATGCCAAAAGATTAAAGAATTAGGACAATATAAAACAGTACACAGCTTTATATCTCACAGTTGATATAGTCACAGAGATTAGATAGATGCTACCTACAGAAGTGTTGCAATCACTAATGTGCAAAACTGAACTCATTGATCCATCTGACTTTAACTGGACCTAATTTTTCCTATCTAACTAAGATGGATCCATGTGTGCAGTCATGCACACATTTAACTCCTATAATCAACTACTGAAATGCATTATAAAATATTAGAAGAGGGCCCACAAAATTACAACTGAAAAAGGGGGGAGAGGGGGAGTCCTACCAATGCCTTTTGCTTGGGAGACACACGACAGCAGATGACAGATGCACAATCAACAGCCAATCCCAAAAATTGGTGCTTCATATCATCTTCTAAAGCATATGTCAAAGTTTTCCCATCAATAATTAATGCAAATGCAGCATGAGGATCCTTCTCCAGCTTTATCATTTGTGAGGCATTGGTGATTTGATTCAAAATGTTGTCCTTGATGACCTGGGATGTTAAAAAGAACTAGTCCTAACATCAGATAAAACCTAAGTCTATAAAGTAAATTCCTCTACTCTTTCTCAATGAAAAAAGTACCTCTTTGCCATCATTTACTGAGTCTGAATTCGGAGTAGTAATACAGATCTGCTTCATGCCCTGTCGAAGCAAACTACAAGCAAATCTGTACCACACAAAAAACAGTTTCATCATACTTTTTTACATAGGCACTTTTGAGTAAGTTCAACCTTAATTATTTAGAACAGAAATGAAATAGTGTTATGAGGATAAATATTGTGGTAGACAGACCCAATGTTGATTGCAGTTTCCATCTTATCCCCTGTCAATACCCAGATCTTGAGACCAGCTTGAGCAAGTTTATCAATGCATTGGGGCACCTGAGGAGATTAAAAAGTTGAATTTGGTTAAGTCTTGAAGTAGAGAAAACAGCAATATATATTGACTATAAAGAATCATAAAGCCTACCCCTTTCTGCAGTTTGTCTTCCACAGCAGTAGCCCCAACAAGAATCAACTCTCTTTCCATAATCTCTGATACCCGCTCAAGCATTGCCTCTCTGTCAGCCCCAACAGCTGTTTTGGCTTTTTGAAACTCATTGTTCCAAGCAGAGTACTCTTGCTCATCAAGCCTTCTATAAGCCAGGGCTAATGTCCGCAAACCAGCTTCTCCATATTCATTTAAATGTCTGGTAGTAGCCTCCAAATACGTTTTTCCATTCTTTGACAAACGATCAAATATGATACTGCATAACCAAGCAAGAAAAGAATGGATGTCAAAGTTTAAAGAGAGATGTTAAAAATCTCTCTATGAAAGCATTTGTGTGTGTTTTTGCAAGCTTCTTCTTTGGAAGCAGGGAGTTGCTGAGATTATGTTGTATAGTAGTAGTAAGTTGAGTTTAAACGCCACAAGCTTGAACAGAATTCAATTTCCTTTATTATGTAGAAACTGAGAGAAGGTCCTATTAGTATTAACACCATACATTCAGCTGTCAGTAGTCAGTACAATAGAGCATAGACAGAAATAACAGATTCTGTAAGCTAACCTGTCAGCCCCTTTGCACAGAAGAAAAATGCTTCCCTCCTCATCACGCACAATCACTGACATACGCTTTCTTTTACTAGTGAAATCCAGCAGATTCAAGAGTTTGTACTCTCTGTATAATTCACCCAAAAAAGTACAGAAATAAAAATAAAAAACTATATACACAGAAAAAGACAAAGACACGACAATTGAAAGAATTAAAAAGCAAAAGCAAATTTTGGAACCCCCTAATAAATAAAAAGAAGAAGAAGAAATGGATGAGCATAAGAGTTTTCATGAATGCTCACCTTTCAACCACTTCTCCTGAAGCAGATAATCTTTCACGTATGAAAACACTTGACTGAGTCCTTCTGAAAAACTCAAAACCAAATTCTCTTGCTGCTACGAGAAAAGCCCCTTCATCAGGTGACTCAGCTTCATATGTAAAACTGCCAGTCTCCTCATTCAGCTCAGGAATGGCAGTATGGCAAACTGCTAATATTCGGAAAAAGAACAAAAGGACATCAGCGTTGGGCTCTTTCAACCAGTTAACATTCATGAGACGGCTGTCTTCAAAACCAAAACCCTTTATGGCAGGCCTTTGATCCTCATCACTATTGGAAGTAACAACAGACTCCAGTTCAATTTCTTCAGCTTTTCTAACATCTTCCCATGAAACTTGCGCTTTAGTCTTAGGCATGGGGAAATTGGAGAGATCTGAATCCTGGTCCTCAATATCAGAAGCCATCTGCTTTGCTGCAGCAAGTTCAACTTCACTGGAACGCACACCATATGCAGTACCAGCAATGGAGCACTTCAAAAAGTCCATCTGATTGCAGGTTAAAGTGCCAGTTTTATCAGAGAGGATGGTGTCCACCTGACCCAACTCTTCATTCAAATTTGATGTCCGTGCATCAGCGGGAGTCCCAGTTTCTTCATCATACATTTGAATGTCTTGGTTGATGAAGGTTGCCTGTAAAACCTTCACAACCTCAATTGAAACATAAAGCGAGATGGGTATCAAATATCCATAAAGAATGAGTGCAGTAATCAGATGACTCATCCCAGCCACTCCAATTTTCTGGGGATCATACTGGTATTCAATATTGTCAGGCCGTAAGTACCACCACTTTGTGGTTTGGTACTTAGTCTTTACCACAAATCCTATGGAACTAATAACGGATATCAAAATAAGGACAGTGAAGAGAGTGTATATGATATAATCCATCTTCTTCTCTATTGTGCTCCTTTTTGAAGGGGATTTTGTGGCATTCTGCATGACTTTGCTGTCGTGACCAGTGAAAATGACCACCCCATAGATGTAATCAGTGTTCCTGAGCTTAGAATCTCGAAGGAGAATTTGACTAGGATCAAGAGGATAAACCTGGCGTTCATACTCAAAGTTTCCAACAAAAGTGTAAAGACTGGGGTTTGGGTCTTCACAATGTATTGTTCCTGTGAAATCCTTAAAAGCTCCATCATTATCTAGAGTCAAGGTAGTCTCCAAAGATCTTTTCACCTTCAAGTTGGTCTCACCATCTAAATTCATTGTCTCCACATAGCATATCCCATCCTCATAACTTGATGACAAGAGAAGTAAATCAGCTGGAAAAAATTGATCCTTTTCTACTTTTACCACATCCCCAACCATAATGTTCTGCCACGACCTGGGACCAAAAACACCATCGCCTTTATGGTGATTAACTTTCCGGTGATTAACTTTGACATCCTGAACAAACCTGCGTGAATCTTCCAATGCTTCCTTTGCCATACTAAGCCCCACAACAAATGCCAAAGGAGCAATCATGCTTAGTGGGCTGAAAGGTGAAATCGGAGAGGCTGAGAGGCACGCAGCCAAAAGGAAGTATATATTAGCAACCCTTCGAAATTGTTCAAAAAGTGCCTTAGGCAAAAATGTAATAACATTGTATTTGGTTGTGGATATATCATTCCTGCAATAAAACAGAGGTTTCCTTTCATGGAGTTGAGGCTGGTTGCAATGCACAGTTCGCGAATACCCAGGACCTTGAAGTGGATGAGGCGCCTCCTCGGTGGCGGTAGGCCGAAGACAACCAAATGTGTAAAGATGGCTCCTCCGGAGCCTTGCCCTTATCCTCCCCCGCGTCATTTAGCCGGATTTCAGCTCAAGGTAGTTATATTTAACCACCAAGAACAAAACCCAAATCTCACATCTAGTGAACCATCAAACGTGGCCCTTGTCCCCAATTTCTTCTTCTAAAACCTAACAAGATATACACATCCGGAAACAATTAACTTCAGCACATAAATAGGATGATCATTAAATGCATACTACAGAATCTGCATAATATATCAAAACTGCATATAACTCAAACCAAAGAAATCAAGATTCATGCATGAAAACGGAGAAACATCAAAATGGGAACAGAAACCACCCATTCAAACCTACATTCAAATTCCTGGAATACCCTTAATAAATTTTCTGAAAAAATAGAAAGTTAAGATGAAAATAATTATTAAAAAGAAAAAAAAGAAAATCCGACACCAACTACCGAGATCTCATGATATACTCGTTCCCCTTCTCAGGTCTGAGAATTTGGAGAAATCAAATCAACGAGCTAACGCAATGTCTCAAGCACAATAATGCGTTCATCTTTAGAATTCAAAACAGCTGAAAGAAACCAACGTCTTTTTCAGGTTTTAAATTATCTTTTTTACAAAATTTCTCCAAAAAAATAATGATAATAATAATAATCCAGCTAAAGGTGTAAAGCAATCGTCAATGCCGGGGAAGATTCATGGTAACCAAGCCACCAAATTGAAAATAAAAATTATTTTCACAAAAACAAAGCCAAAAAAAAGAAAGGAAAAAAATTCAAAAACACGAACAATGTGCACGAAAACGAGGAAAAAGCGAAAACACACCGAACGTGAGGGCCCTCATTCATGTTGAGGAACGTAGCAATGCAGCAAAGGGGGGAGGGGTGGGGGGGGGAAGAGGGAGCAATGTTATGTTATGCGTGTTGCAGTTGCAGATCGAGGAAGGAGACAAAGTCTAGAGAGAGAAAATCGTGGAATCGAAAATTTTAGAGAGAGAAGAAGCGAGGACAGGGTTTTAGGACAAAGAGAGAGACTCTCACTCTCTCTCTCTCCCTTTCCCCTCCCCAGATGCCAGCAATTTCCGGGGCCCCCGTTTCTCCTCTCTCGACATTTATATTTTTCCCCTTCTTTTTTTTTTGAATTTTCGAAATATCGCAGTTATTTTCGCTGGTAATTTAATTTTTTCCAGCTTTTTTTAGGTGTGATTTAGGAATAGGGGTTGTTTTTTCTTTTGTTTTGTTCTTTTTTTTTAATTTTATTGTGATTGGTTACTGTTGCATTTCTAATTCTTAAGTTGACCTAATGTTCTGGCAAATGGAAAGGGTGGGCCCCACTTAGTTGCAAGCTTTTTCTTTTTTTTTCTTTAGTTTATTCATTCATGGTGGGCCCAATGATTGCCACGTAGGTAAAAATCCGTTATGGAGGCAAAACTTAGGTGGGGGTCACATGTATAGCCTATATGTAAGGCTATAATTAGAGTATTTGATGGCTGAGTTGATGGATACATCAGTATTTTAAAATTTGATTTGTTCATTATAATAGTGAGTTAAATTAGATTAAGTTAAAAAGATTTTTTTTGTTTAATTTGATCTGATTCAACTTATTTAAGGATAGATTAAATTGGATCAAATTCATGAATTTGTTATATTTTTTATTAATTTTTTTATAAAAGGATAAAATATAAAATTTAATAAATTAATATCATAAATTTAAATCTTAAATATAATAAATTTTAATATAATAAATTAATATCATAAATCTTAATCTCAAATATAATAGTCTTAATTTAATAAATTAATATTATAAGTCTTAATCGACTTTATTCAAATATAATATGTTTCAATCTCAAATAAACTAAATACTATAAATCAATAAGTATATAATAAATTAATAACTAATAAATTTTATTAAGTCTGAAATAAATTAAACAAAATTAATAATAACTCAACAACAAATTAATCTAACTAATCAAAGTCAGTTCTATCAATGTTGATGGATCAAGTTTGTACGGGTTGAATATGTTTCAACTCGGTACTTGATTCACATGTTACAGGTTAAAACATTTTTTAATTCAACTCAATCCACGAACCCAACTTAACACATATTTTATGAATTGGATTAGGTCGAAGTTAGTAAATTCACATATTGACCTAATTACTTAACACCTCTAGCTATAACTGTAAGGGAACAGGTAACATCTTAACTATGTTTGAGCACTAATGTGGAACCAACCTAATCTGCTTACTTGTGAATATACTAATTAGTTAATCAAATTACATATTTAGTGCATTTCTATTTAGTTATGAAATTTACTTATTTTTATTAATTAATTTCATTTAATTTAAGTACAATATTATAGCCCGATTTAACTTTTTAATAATAAATCATCCATGTTGCTCACAAAATATACAAATGACAATACTATTTGTCTACAAAAAATATTCTCACAAACTCATTCTGTATTTCATGATAATGTTACAGTTATGTATAGTTTAATTTGACATCTCTCTCACATAAATTTATAATGTAACTACGATGTACATATTTTAAATATACGAATAACATTATCCATATACAAACTCATGCTTATCCCTAATTTAATAAGTGTGTGAACAACATTATTTTTAAAAAAAATAGATCTTCTAAAATAAGGGTACAGTTTATTACTATTCTGGTAGAAATTTAGTGTGTGGCAAAAATTTAGGCAAGGGCTACATGTATAAGTATAATCTATATACATAAGGCTATAACTATAACTATAAAGGGGACCACATAAAATTCAACTTCTTGTGCAATAATGTCTTTTTTTTAACTACTCACATAAAAAGGAGTTTATGCGGCTATGTATCTATTCCATAAATTAGTACGACTCATTTTAGGATTTCAATTCTATTTGAATCAAAAGCAAAATGATATGATCTTGTGACCACAAAATTTATCTAAAAATTAAATATAAGTCTTCTTCTTCAGAGATACAGTTCACGTCTGCTATAAATTTAGTGTCATTGAATAGTAATGTCGAATCAACCTAATATGTTGAATCTATAAAGGATTGTTAGTGAATATATCAATTAGTCAATCAAATTACAAATTTCGTGCAATTGTAATTAATTATGTCATTTATTTATTATTTCATTTCATTTAAGTATAATATTATAGCTCGATTTCACTTTTTAATAATAAATCAACCATGCCACTTACAAAATATTCACGCTCATGAGTATCGCCAAATTAATAAATGTGTGAGCAGCATTAATTTTTTTTTTAATTTAGATCTCTCATAAGATATAAGGATACAGTTTATTACAAAAACAAAATACAAGTGGTAATTGTTTATAAGAAAATCAGTAGAATAGGCTTTTTCTTATTCATGATTTGTTATTCAGTCATTTTTTTTAGTACACATTTTTAGACATTAATTTTTCCAGTTACTGATGTTGTACTTTATTTTTTAAAATGTAACCCTAAGTTTATATGATCAAAATCTCTTATTTTTTTATGCATAATATTGATTATAAATGTTGAAAGTATATGTACCAATTTTTTTTTCGAAGGTCTATACAAACTTTGCTTTGCAAAATTAATCTATAACTTTATTAAGTGATATTTTTATTATTTTATATCAACGCATAACGATGTATCTTCTTTTGAGGAAAGTAGCTCATAACAGAATTATGCTTTGATATGAATAAGTCGTACTTTTTATTAATTAAAATCATGTTAGAATTTGATTTGAAAATTGCATTGGCAGTTAAGAGTATTTGTTGGTTGAGTTAAGTTGGATCCATAGTATTTTTAGATTTTATTTATTTATTTGAGTAGTGTATTAGATTGGGTTAAGTTGAGAAGATTTTTTTGTTTAACTTGATCAAATTTGACTTGTTCAAGAATGTGTTAGGTTGGATCAAATTCATAGATCTGACATGTTTTTTTTAAATGAAAAAATTAAAATACAAAATATAATAAATTAATATCATAAGTCTTAATCTCAAATATAATATATTTCAATCTAATGAATTAATATATCATAAATCTCAATCAACTTTATTCAAATATAACATATCTTAATTTCAAATAAACTAAACAACACTAATCAATAAATATATAACAAATTAATAATTAATAAATCTTACTAAATCTGAAATAAATTAAATGAAATTAATCATAACTCAAATAATAAATTAGTCTAACTAATCGAATACATTATTATCACACATATCATATGTATTAAAATAATTATTAATTTCACTCTTTATTTTTTTTATATACTCTTTATTATTTAAATATTTTTTTACTAAAAAACATAAATAGATTAAATTTGTGCCAGTTAAACATATTCTAACTCATTATTTGATCCATACATTACTGCTTGGAACATTTTTTAACTTAATTCAACTTACAAATCTAATCAAATTTGTATTTTATAAATTAAATTAGACTGAAATCTATAAATTTACATATTAACCCAATTCACTAAACACACCTAATGCCAATAGAAGACAAAAGAAGGACAGCAAATTTTATTTTTGTAGGTACAGAAAGGACAGCATTTATAATAACGTTTATAATAAGATGATACACTTGTGATTTATCAACGGAAAACGTTTTTCGTCCAACCAAAATACTTCAACTTTTCTCCACCGTATGCTTCTGTATATATGTTTGTTGATTTTTTTATATGTTAATATTTTAATTTCTCGCTTCTCATTTCTCGCTTTTTGGATTCACCAAAAACTGATACTGATTAACCATTTATTCCTAACGTATTAATCACTTACTCATTATTGGGAACTCTTTCTTAGATTTACCGGAAACTTATACTGATTAACCACTTATTCCTAATATATTAACCACTTACTCATTATTGAGAACTCTTTCTTGGATTTACTAGAAACCTATACTGATTAACCACTTCTTACTAACGTATTAACCACTTATTCATTATTGGGAACTCTTTCTCAGATTCACAAGAAACTGATATAGATTAACCACTTATTTCGAATGTATTAACCAGAAACTTATACTGATTAACCACTTATTTCTAACGTATTAACTACTTACTGATTATTGAGAACTCTTTCTTGGATTCACCAGAAACTTACACTGATTAACCACTTATTCATAATGTATTAACCAGTTATTCATTATTCGGAATTATTGGGTGGATTCACCAGAAACTTATACTGATTAACCACTTATTCCTAATGTATTAATCAGTTAATTTAGATTCACCAATTAATGAGATTCACCAGAAACCTATACTGATTAACCACTTATTCTTAATGTATTAACCAGAAATCTTGTGCCGCGGCATTCACAAGTTTTGTCTTGCGTGAACAGTGAACCAGAAACTTATACTTGATTAACCACTTATTCTTAATGTATTAACCGAAATCTTGTCTTGCGACATTCACAAGTTTTGTCTTTGCGTGAACAGATTCGCTTCACCGAAACTTATATTGATTAACCACTTATTCTTAATGTATTAATCATAAATCTTGTGCCGCGGCATTCACAAGTTTTATGCCGCATGAACAGTTTCAGTTTCAAATTTCAAATTTCAAATTCTCTCGGGTGAATCAACAAAATACAGAGGTGGATAATAGTTGAAATATTTTCGTTGGACATATAGCGCGACCGTTTATCAACTGATCAAAAAACAAAAACAATGGGTGAATGGGACCCACTGAAGGTGAGGATCCCACGCCCATTCCATGCCATTGGCATGTGATATGGCCTTAACATTCCGGCTGAAATTGACCTTTGCAAGTTGGAAGTTTGAAGGAGCAGGATCCTCTAGAGTTGTAAAAGAATTGCAAGGTGCAGTTATCATCCAATGGTTCATATTTTTTAAATTATATTTATAATTTTATCTTATTATAAAACACAATACTTTTACGATTGAGATCTTCTATAGTTTTTTTTTAATGTGGTAAGAGATTTCAATACATTATGGTATTGTTATTTTCTTGAGAGAACTTAGTTAAGGGATACATAGGCTTTTATGGTGAACCATTTTGGTCAAGGATGTAGCGATGCTCAGTTGAAGTTGAACTAATTAGGTGTAACAAGTAATTATAATTTATAATCTAATCATTTTGTTTTATTATGTTTGAGTCCTATAAGTTTTCAAAATTAAAAGCTTGTCTTTTTGCTGAAACTAACTAGTTGGAATATATTAGGGCAAGATTGACCAAGTCCTTCACAACTTGTTTGAGTGCCTCCATCGTTGTGCTACTCATTTCTTACCAGTTACAAAAGCTATTTTGTCCTCTAACTACCATTGCCAACAGTTGGAGGCGTTAACCATCTGGTGGGATTGTTCAGGGACAACATTCGTTGCATAGTGATGGTGGCGGGGATAACGTCCTAACCCGACGAACATTACGTTGTCGTCCATTGTGCACTCGAATCCATGGTCGTACCCGTCTCCATTGCACACCACTCCTCGCACAAAACAAGAAGAAGACGATTGGGGTGTCAACTCACAATACATACCCAACTAAGCAAATTTGTCCAATAAGCCTCACGCATTCATTTTTCTCAAATATTATTAACCCACAATATAATGCTTTGCATCATTGATCTCAATCAAAATATTATTGAAATTAGCCGAATCAACAAATATCTTCGAACTTAGTGGAAGGAATGCAACCAACTTCAAAACTTGAGAACACAAAGCGCATGCATCTTTCTACATCAATACTATAATATAATAGAAGAATAATATTATATCTTTCAACAAGTTTTTCATAATAATTTTTTTAATATTAAATGAATAAAATATTAAATAAAAAAGTAATACATCTAATGTCATGTGGATATAAAAAATATTATATATTTTTTTCATTTAATAATTAAAAAAATTAATAAAAAAATTTGATAGGAAAAAAAAATATTTCTCATAATAAAATTTATACCACTCTCCCTCCAAAATGTTCTATGCTTCCTACGATCATCTACATATAGGGCAGTTCGAGTTTCTCTTCCAAGAGATTCAAGACCACAATATTCAGTTAGTGAAGTCGGCATCTACGTCAGACCATAGGTAAAGTTAAATTCTTCCATAAATCAAGAATATTTAAATTGAGTGCATTAAATTAATCATATCATTTAATAATGATAGATTAGGTAAAAGTAGATGGAAGGAATGCAATGTGATTAACTCACTTAAGGACAACTCAAACTTGACTTGATGATGTCTTCGAAATCTTTTTTTTTATTGCATATGCAATGGGGATTAATGCTAATTGAGAAGATAAAGTAAAAAAAAAAGTGTGTAAATTGATTTGTATTTAAACATGTGTAATTAAGTGTTGATGTAATTTTATATAAATGTAAAAATAAATTTATATGATAAAGTATAAGCTTTTTATTTTTAATTATTCAAATTTTTAATTACTGTTTGTTTGTTTAATGATTCGTATAATTATAAGTATGTAAATTGATTCGTATATAAACATGTTTAATTAAGTGTAAATTATTCTATATTATTTACTACTGTTTTATTTTTTTAATGACGTACCTGCTACATTGTAAAAATAATTATATATATTGGAGTATATTTACTACTGTTTTATTTGTTTTATTCTATATTATTCGAGTCTTTCATGCTTCCCATGGTTTGCAAACTTTTCTTTGTTTATTTCTGGTGATTTTATTGGAGTATCTATGTCCAAGTTTTTTTTTTTCCAGTCCTTTTAGAATTAGACTCCTTTTATTTTCACGAGAAAAATACAAAATTTACTTGAAAATAAAATTTGGATTCAATCATAAACATGTTGACATTTAAAGCATAGGAATTTTGTTGGTTTATTGAATTTTGATAACAAGTGTCATTAAATAGAAAGGATTTTACTTAAGTATCTTTATGGCACTTTTTAAAAAATAAAAATAAAAAGTTAAACTTTTGAGTTCTCAATTTTTAAATAATTTATTTTTAATTTAATTATTTATATTTTTTATTATCTTTAGGATACTGGTAGCTAAACCCTATTTTTATATTTCTATTCTCTAGCAATTGTCTCTCTAATTTGGCAAAAGAAAAACTAAAAAACATAGTCATCTCTTTAACATAGTAACATTATTATTCTTATATATAGAGAGAGAGTTCATGATTGCATCATTGTACACTAGCTAGTGAGATTTCATCATTAGAGTATGGAAATCACTTGTTTTAATTGAAATTAATATTTTAAAAATTGATCTAGATATTAAATTCAACTTTGATATTCTTACCACAAACAGTGCATACATCTTCTTTTACACTTTATTTAATATCATTTATCTTACTTACTTTTTCTTATCACTTTCTCTTTCTCAATCACTTACCCTTAAAAATGGTGTATACAGTACCTACACATCTAAAAGAGTTATAAGATCATCTTTGTCCTATTAAATTGGTAAGGCTCCTGAATGATAATTCAATTGATTTACTGATTAAATTTGTAGTTAAACAATGATTGAATCAAAAAATATTTAAATTAAAGACATGATCAATTTATGGTCCAACTAATTCAATCAAATAAATCGATCCATTATTTAAAATATTATTTGAAATTATTTTTTTGAACTTTTTTCTTGTGAAATTGCAATTGCTTATTAGAGATAAGATAATATCTTTACATAATATATATAAAATTAGATATTAAATCTTTAATATAAAAACAACTGTGATATTAATTGATAAATTCTACCCACACCATCAAACTCCAACTTAAGTCGTGGGAAACTTGTTTAAATTAAATAATGGAAAGCTTTTAAATACTATTTATGAGTATTAGTTAATTGACCTATTTAGCCATACAGTTATTGCAATTCAATATATATTAAAAAATATATTTTTATATTAATATACATTCAAAATTTAATATCAAGTAACTAATATAATATAGAGTTTCATTATTTGTCTAACTTTTATACTTTAATTTTTTTTTTAATTCACTCATAAATTTATTTTATATTATGTAAGAATGTTACAATTACATATATCTTAATTTAACATTTATCTCATATAAATATACGATAGACATACATTTATCATATTTAAATTTGACAAAAAACATTTTCCTATAACATATAATCTCATCTAGCTTGAAGTATTTTTTGTCATTCCTAGACTAACGTTGTGTTTAAGGATAAATGGTGAGTATGAAATTTAAACAAAAGTAAAATAGTTCTAATCAAATCCAACTTCGTGATCTCAAAGCACAAAGGAAGCAAACCTACTTTTGTCGGTCAAACGCACAAAGGAAGCTTCTTTTTAAAAATGAAGGGTGTGATACGTCGTGTCATTCTACTCCACCGTCACAATTAATTTAAAATAGAATTTCTCCAATGCACCAAAATAAAATAAAAATAGAATTTATAATGGAGAATTAATTAATGCCATTTTTTTGAGAATATTCTCACTTAATAAATAAGATAATAATATTTTAAAATATAATTAAATATTTAAATAAATTTTTTTTTTAATAATATTATTTTCATACACATAAATCATGAAATTGAACTTAAAATTATATATTTAAATAATTTCAACTTTTTTCACTCTAATCAATACATATTAATTTAATTAATGTCATTTACAACAATGCTAAGTACAATAATAAATGAATTATGTTTTTTCAAATTTAATTAAAATTTAAATATTGAAAAAGACAATACTCAATGAAAAATATTGGAATAAGTCTCAATTAGTATTAATAAATAAAAATGGAGAATTATATTGAAATAAATATTTTTTAATCCTTATGGTGGGTCCACATTGTGTACCCCATCTACAAGTGGGACTTTTTTTAAAAAAAAAAATTACTCTCCTAGTTAATTTTGTGCTGCATGTCTTTGGGCTAACTAGAAGTAGAACTACCTTAAATGCATTTTTTAATTTAATATTTTCTTATTAAGTGATAATAATTATTAAGAATATTTATTAATTTATTAAGTGTTAAAAACATTTATTAATATTTAGTACTTTCTTTTTTTTCTTTTGCTTTCATTACCATATAAAAAATTTATTAAAAATATTTTAAAAGAATATAACAAAACTTTATTGAAATTTCTTTTTTCTTTTGAGACACAAATCCTAACACTATCTATATTTATAATGTTTGTGATTGTGTTGTATATTGTCTCTATATTTGGCTAAAACTTAATGAGTCATTACAAAAGCAGCATCCGGGGACGTTTTGCAAATAAATGAATTACATCCAAGTTTCTAACTTAGTCAATAAGAAATCAAGGTGGAAAGGTATTGCGTTCCCCACTAGCAATAATATTGAGTTTCCCTCGCCAAAATAACTTTTATAACGCGTTAAATGGATCATCATGGGTTCCACTCATTATTGACATCCTACCACATGTCCACATCTCTTTGTTCTCACTAATCTCTTTGTTCTTTCCTTTTCAAATATTTGACGTTAACATGTGCTCTAATTTATAGCATGGCTTTGGCCTGGCTCAAAAAGAAGTGAAGAACAAGTAACCTTGTAGCTGTAGGGCTCATTTCAAAAAAAAAAAAAAACTTGTAGGGCTTTTATTAGAATAAATTATACAACAAAAGATAAATCTTTTTTGTCTTTTTGGAAACTTTATTTTTTCATATCGACAGGATTTGACATCTAGTTTTTTTTTTTCCTTTTGATAAATTTAAGTTTTATTCCTTAAAAAAATATACATTGTCTTTAAGTCCATGTTCTTTTCCAATCCATATTAGCATATTCACTCCGAAATTATCAATATCTTTACAATTTATCTATTCTTTTTTTTTTTACAATAAATTTACACTTCTTTATATGTATATTTACCGTGCAACTTTTGAGAAATCCTTTTTCACATTTGGATTATAAATAAAACTAATACACAGGAGTACATGGTAGAGGGTCACAACTACTGGAATAATTTTTTTTAACCTTTTGCCGTTATAGTCTTGAAAGGAAATTTTCTCTAACATGGACCAGAAAGAAAAACATTTTCCTGATAAAATAAATTAGAATTATGTCTTATCTTTTTAATGCAAGATCCCGAGAAATATTATAAAAAATTATTTTCTTACTATATATTAATTAATAAAAGAAATAGAAAGTTCATCTAAACCATATAAAGTCATGTTTAGATTAGAGTGCAGGGTTATTCAAGGCATGGGCCATATGCTGCAAAAACTAAATCAAAGGTACACATGCAGGCGAATTGAAAGGCCTTGTTGGAATTGATGAAAATTGTGAGCACATAGAATTGTTACTAGAAAAGACAACAATTACTAAGGCTGTACTCTTGCCAATACGGAAGTTGCTGCTTTTTGGTAAATGTAAGAGAAGAATCACTAAAGTATGGACAAATTATTTATGTGATAAACTTCTGATTGATCCGCATCATCAACACATTTAAAGTTGTCAGATCTACATTTGTTATGAGAAGGCTCAGTAATAAGAAAGTTTTAGTTGTCCTTGGTGAAGTGAACAGTTCGGAGTAATTAGAATATTTAACTAGAGAGTGTGATACCTTTGGGCCTGGTAGTAGAGTCATCATAACAACATGCGCATTTGATGATAGGAAGAGCAAATGAGAAACGTGAGGTCAAAGAAATGAACTCTCAACATTCTCTTAATTAAGCTTTTTAGCTTGCGAATGCCTTTCAAAGAAAGTAACCACCAAAATGGGATATGAAAGTAACCACCAAAATGGGATATGAAGAGCTATAAGAAAGAGCAGTTATCTATGCCAAGGATTAGACATTAGTTCTTGAAGTTTTGGGTTCACTTTTACATACCAATTATATCAAAACATGGGAAAAGGCGTTGAGAAAGTATCCCAATGTGCACTTCAAAATGTTATAAAATTAAGTTATAACGGATTAGATGATGCAGAGAAATTCATATCTTTAGACATTGCATTCTTTTATGAAGGGGAAGATAAAGATCATGTCATAACGCTACTAGATGCATGTGGTTTCTATGCAATTAGTAGAATAGAAAACTTTCTAAATATAGCTTAATAACTATATCAAATGGCAACATAATATGTATACAAGATTTGATACAAGAAATGAGTTGAGAAATAGTTCGTTAAGAATCTCTTAAAACCTTGGAATGGAAGTTTTAGCCGATTAAGGGATCCTGAGGAAGTCTATCATATGTTGAAAAATAACAAGGTAAGAGAAAGATGCACTTAAATATGTTGCACATAAGAATGTTCAATGGGTTGGGTCGATCCACGAACTCGTGAGTTTCGAACTAACTCAACTCATAAAATATGGGTTGGGTTGCGGGTTCGCAGGTTAGATTAGGTTGAAAAATGTTTCAACTCGCAGTGTGTGGGTCGGGTAGCAGGTTGAAACACTTCAAATCCGCACAAACCCATCCCACCTACCTTTTTTTAAAAAAAAAATGGCTCAGACAGAGTGTACATTTTGCTTGAAAAATGTCTTTAATGTTCGTAAATATCATCTCTGATATAGTTAGGAACAACGTTAAACCATGTAAATACGCTAACAAATAGAGGCCAAAGTAGGAAGAGAAAAAGACATCAAAACCCTATCTATCTACTCCCTCTCCACTGGCCTCAGCGCAACTAGTAGTTCTTTCTTCTCTGCAACTAATTCTCATCAGTGCAGCCGTTCTCCCAGGCTCCCAGCATTTGCACCTTGAGTTCGTGACCATTGCTTCTTCTCCCATCCGATCTCCTAGCTGTTCTCTGCAACTAGTCATGCCACATCCACGTGTCCCTCTTCCCTCTTGCGGCTTTTTTAGTTTTCTACGCCATGCAACCCCAGCAGGTAAGTCTTATTCCTCTACTCTTTTCATGTAAATCTGGAACATAAGAGGGAATACAACTGGATACAGTGCAGTTGCACCGTACGGGCAAGGAAGCTACAGGGGGGAGGGGGTCAAAGCGGGCAGTAGTGTAACACCCCTTTGGAGGATGTCACACATAAAAGAAAATAAAATAAATAGAAATAAAATCTACCCAAGTTGCGGAACATTTGATAAATATTATTACGGGTTGTAAAATAATTCCTGATAGACAGAAATATGTAATAAAAAGATAATACGAAAAATACGAAATAAAAAAAAAAACATCATCACTAATAATATACATATGGTTAAGTTATAAACTGTACATATAATTTACAACTAAGACTACAACTATTTAAACAAAAACAAGAAAGAAAGCAATAAAAGAGTTAATATATACGTACATACTGACGCGCCCAAAAAAAAACATCATGATTATCTATTCCTCGATGAATCACTCTCGTGTGAAAATGATCATCGGGAGATAAATATCCTCGATGTCTCGACACACGGCGATAACGGGATCGCGCGGTCGACACGATGCTTATCTCACTAGGCTCGGGGTTTTCAAAGCACCCCAATAACGCCTAATGGATAAGGGTAACTCTAAGTGCGAAAAAAGCGTCGTCGTCGAAATCGGATCTCCATCAAACCGATGACGTAGAATCACGGTCATACGTCCAAAGGCCATAGGTAACGAAGCACGATCTCCTCGTAAATGCCAAGCCGATCACCTCCATGGAATACCGGCTCTACGAATCCCAAAAATGCAAAGGCGTCGCCATCCCCCACACAATCAATCCGGAGGGTATGGATGATCGGATGGTTCTTGCTCGTAAAGCGATCGTCGGTCTGCTGATCTCCCTCTTCCTCAGGGTACACGATCTCAAGAGGTTGTTCCTCTTCTTCCTCTTCAAACTCTTTACCGCATAAAAATAAATAGACAATAGACACATACAATAAAGAGGTAAGACAACATAAAATCATCGCAACATGGCAAATAAGAAGACGACACATAACTACTACACAGTTCATACAATACGAATAAGCTATAACAGTAATACATATTAAATATCCTAGTGTTTCAGAACATCACGGATATAACACAAATAAAGAAATTCATACAGATAAATCAATCTCACAGATAAAATAAGATAAGAAATAAACAACTAACATAAAATTTATCAGATAAATACAAATAGAGAAATGTAAAAACATCCAAGATGTTACCAGATAAAGATAAATAGAGAAAAATGGAATATGATCCAAGATATAATCAAATACACCAAAACACAACCCTACTCCATGGAGCTAAACCCAAACAGATATCAGAGAGAATGACTTGCAAAATCTATTAGTACCACGGCTGCCCAACCAACTATTACGCGGTCACACGTTGCGTCAATAGCCTACGACACCGGGAATCTACCATCCAGCGTAGTATAGTTCACATCTCCGTTGTGGCACTATAGGCAATGTACTACTAGACTTTACAAACCTCGATTAAATATAGTGAATGTCGAGTACATTAGGGTGCTATCGGTTTACTGCACGGCCACGTGAATTTCTATACCAACTCATTCACATGTGGGATCCCGTACACTAAAGTCTCCAAGTTTATTAGAACAATAAACAACACTACACTTATCGCATCGACAACACGATGTGATTCGTCTCGTCAACCCAAAACACTAAAAATTGGCATAAAGACAGAACATAATTCCAACTATATGAAATTACGAAAATGCCCTTAAGATAGAAATATATGCCCTCAATGGCAGAAAGCCTGTACGGGTTCACTTTTTCCCGACAGCGAAATAACCTCAAAAACCTGTACGGGTTCACATTTTCCCGACAGCGAAAAATAAATATAGTAACGGTCAATCGCGTAGAAATTTTATCGCGTTTTTGAAATCCCGTCGTTTTTACAAACGTTTAAAAATCGGGTAAAGATATTTTTCTGTTTTTAAAATCGCGTAGCGTTTTTAATACGTTTTCTCAATCGCGTAGGATTTTTAAATCATTTTCTTATTCGAATGCCTTTAAAATTACCATCTAAACAGATAGAAATAATATTTAGTACATTTAAACTACGTAGAATAATTTTTCATACCGTATACTGTCATTAGGATATTTTTACTATCTTATAGGTTCATTTTTACTAAAAATTGACAGTATTTTGTTTAGAAACTTATAATAATGATTTTCTAAATTTTCCATAAAATTTCTATTTACCTAAATTTTTAACCATTTCATTAAATTCTTTTTGAAATCTCTAACATGCTTCAAAACCAAAAGTGAGCTATATGTTAGAAAATTTCTTAACATTACTGTATTTCCTTTCTAATGATAAAATTATGAATTTTAACCCTTTAGACTTACTTCTAATCAATTGGTTCCTTCATAAATCATTATAGAAAATTTCTTCTTAACCTGTATTGTTTCTTTTTAATTGAAAAAGGTTTAGAAACAAGTTTTTAAAATCATGAATTCCTATAGGGCATGTTGGCCGAATTTTATAAAACTTTTGCATTTGATTTCCAAAATGTCTTTCACCTTTTAAATCATATCAAATGTATTCTATAGTCTAAGTTCATTAAATCATTTTAGAAAATAGTTATCTATATTCAATTTAATCCTTTAGGCATGTTGGCCCAAAATACTAAGTTTGTACCATTTGATTTCTAAATGCATTTTTCTTTGATCAAATCAATTAAAAACTTTCTTGATTCTCCTAGGTTAATTAAGCTACACTTTAGGAAAAATCAAGAGAACATTTTGGTCCTCACATTTTGGCATTGCCGTGAGCTATTGGATTGTGTTCTTTGGAACACTCATGCAAACTTACACATGTTATTCACATCCTAAACCTTATCATACAATTCTAATACATGCATTTATATCTCTAACACATGCAAAATATTTCTAACACATGCAAAATATTTCTAACACATAAACCTAATTTAAAGCTTATAGACATACAATCAAAAGCTATTAGACATGCAAGATTATTACAATTACCAAATAAGAAAGCTACTAACACATAACACTTAAGCTACTAGCAACCACAAAAATTAACAAATACACATCAATAAACACACCACAACCGAATCCTTATGGATTCTACAAACAACTCATCTTCTTACCACCATCAAGGGATGATAAGAATTGTCTTCCTCTTACCTTAAATGAAGACAAAAACTTGCTTTCTCACCTCCTTAGGTCACGGTTTTCACTCCACCAAACACCTAAAAATTTCAAACAAAACCTACATGTTACTAACCATGAAAAAGAAGCTAAACCATGGAAAAATCATGGCTTAGAACTTTGAAAAAGAAGAGAGAAAAGAAAAGTATGAAATTTCACCTTCTAGGTAAAACTTCCAAGGTTGGTTTCCAAGCTTTAGATGGAAGAATTTGAAGAAACTCCCAACTACAAAGGTTCTTAGAATGGTGTTTAGATTAAGGAAACTTGGTTAGAAAAATTTTTGGATGGTTGGAGTGTTAGGAAATGAGCTTGGCCGAATATGGTGGAGAAAATGGGCAAGAATGGTGGCTAGGGTTCTTGATGAGAGAGAAGAGAGAAAAGTGATGAAGACAAAGTGATCTTTTGGTCACCAAAGGCCTCTTGGCCGTGGACTTCAAGTGGGGTGCAAGGTGGGCACCTTGCTTGGCTTCATCCAAGCCATTGGATGAATCAAAGGCTAAGATTAAGCCTTGGTGAGCAAGCTTGCTTCTCATTGGTTAGCTTATGGTGACTCACATGCTGAGTCACACAGTGTATTTAATTTTCTGTTTGAGTCACTAGTGAGTCACACTGTTTCGAAAAGTTCTACACTACGGTGATTAATTAAGCTACCGATCTAACCGTTACTGCTAATTGTGGGTCCCGCAAAATATTTCCTGGGTCCACTTGTCACTAAAACACACTTGACTAATAAAATAATATTATAATAATATAAAATTATTTTATTTGTGATTAAATCTAAAAATTAAAAGATTATTTTTAGTCTCATTTAGAATCGGGTTAAGTAAGATCCCCCAATTCTAAATAATCAAATAAGATTTTCCCGGCCGAAAAATATCATTTTCTGCCTCGGAGCAAATCACACAAAAGTTCATATAAAATCACAGGTATTTTCGGCATTAAATCAAGAAGAAAACAATTAAAAACAGACAAAAACAGAGAAAACAAGATGCGTTCGGGACGTAACGGTCATTTCCCCGTTTTTCCCACAACGTAGGTAATCGTCCAAAACGTTCAAATAAAATATCCAGTAGTATTATTTAGTTGTATATCTTTCGAAAAAATTAATACAAGCTCGAGAAAAATTTTTATTTTACCGTCTCAAGCAAACTACGTAAAACGATCAAATAAAATTTGAACTGTATTATCGTAGTTGTTTTCATACATAAATCGAGAACAGAAAAATAGGGACACAGCGGTCATTCATACAAAAGCATGAAAAACAGAAAACAGTACATTCAGAATATTTTCTAAAAATTGGGGCGTTACAAGTAGAGTTATGGGTACTAGCAGAGTGGGTAGGTGATAAATTTAGTATCGCTGGAGAAGAAGAAGAGCAAGCTTCAAGGGTTAGGGGCTGGATTGGCTATCAGCGCCATACCAGGTGGGCTTGGTGTACTCGCACTAGGTGAAGGCATTAACATTATGAAAGAATGAGCTTGAGAGGTACAAGGAGGATGATGTTGATGGCTTTGATATTCTGATATGGTGGAAAGGAAAGACTAAAAAGTATCGTGTTGTTTCATTCATTGCTAAGGATATCTTAGTAATTCTTGTTTCTATAGTTTCATCTGCATCAGCATTTAGTACTGGAGGTCGAGTTCTTGACCTTTTTCATAGCTCTTTGCAACCCACCATTGTTAAGGCATTGGTTTGTGTTCAAAATTGGTTGAGGACTCCTAAGAAACTCATTGATTTACGGGCGCAGATGAATGACACTACTAGAAATTTGGATTTTAGAAACTGATTTATTTTGGTTTCTATAGAGATCGATTTTTTTTTTAAAATCAAATTTGCTACCGAAATAAAATCAGTCTCTAAATTTTTTAGAGACCGAATTTGAGACCGAAATTATGTTATAAAAGAAATTAAAAAAAATAAAAAATGTGTCTTGTTGTTAGAGACTGATATTTCAGTCTCTAAATAAAAAAACTACAATAGAAATAAATAAATCAGTAGAGACATCGATTCGGTCGCTAAAAAAATAAAAAAATATTATAGACCGTATTTCAATATTGATATCTAAATAAAATAATTTATAAAAAAATTAGAGACCGAAAATTCGGTCGCTACACCCCGTACTCACCATCAAACCTGACCTTTTTCCAAAATTTTCCCACATTCTCTAATTCTCTCCCTTACTTAATCTCTTCATTCCCCCTCTATTCCCCAGTTCTCTGGTTTTTGCACCGTCCAAGGCTCCACGGGCCATGCACCAGAAACCGGATCTGCTCCAGCACCCCGGATCTGCTCCACGCTTGAACCACCAGTTGCAGCCCGGATCTGCTCCACGCTCGAACCAGAAACTTGGCTGCGAACAGTTGTCGTGTGGTCAAGATGGCACGGTGCTGGCCGGATCAGGTACGACCCGGCCCGATGGCAGAAGAGTGGTGATGCGCGACGGAAAGGGGACGACATGTGTGGATGATGGCTGTCACGGTTGCAGAGCGTGGATTTGTGGCTGTTGAGGACAAAGACGCGGTGACGCATCAGTCGTACATGATGGAGCTGAGTTTGTGAATCTGGTAGCAGTGGCGGCTCCTGGGTTGCAAATCTGGTAGCATCGTGGGACAGAGAGGGGACGATGATGCGTGAACGGCCGGGGCTGCTACAAACGGTGTGGTGGCTGGTGGTTATGAGGTGCGCGGGATGGTGGCCAAGATCACGTGTTTGTGCTCACTGATGTGTGTGTTCTTGCTTCATCAGTTTTTTTTTAGCTTAGTTTATGTGTTTGTCTGTGCTTGCAATGCAATTGTTCTTTTTAAGGTTGTAACTGTGAATTTTTACGGTAGTGTCAGTGAATTGTGATTTAATGATTATATGTGAATGCTCTCTGTTTGATGTAAAATTGTCTTGGTTTTAGAATTTGTTGCATGTGATCAGTATGGATTAGAAAGGAAGAAAGAGTTCAAGGAAAGAAGGTTCCATGTGTTGAATTAATTGCACTATGTCTTTGCTGGAATCAGGGTTTTGTTACACTTTTTCAAATATTATGTTTTCTTATAAATATAATGCAGTTTGGATGAGAAGTTTGATCTGCATGTATATATAGATTTAGTCCTATGTTTGTGGCCTAAATTATCACAAACTTTTATCTATTTGCTTTTGATGCCTGAGTGTTTACTGTCTTGAGAATTAACTTTTATATACTTGTATATGCAATATTTTTAAGTCATGCATTGCTCTGTCCAACTTCAATAGCAGTTTTATCTTTTTTAAGAATTTTTGATGTCATAATTTTTTTTTAAATCTTCTGCATAACCTTAATGTCTGTAGTTTTCACTTACTTGTTTTGTTCAAATGAATTTTGTTGCTCATTTGTTATAGTGATATTAGTGTGGTAGCAAGTGTGTCCATGAGTATGTGAAGAGTTAAAAAAATCAGGTGACTTTTTGTTTTTCACTGCTATTACAAAAGTTTTTTTTTTTTTGTGTCCAAGTTGAATCGGTAGAGTTCTGTAGCTTAGAAGTCTTTGTTGTCCTTCATTCTAAAATTTTGTTCTTTTTCTGTTTAAAAGGATACTAAATGCAAGGTCTCAACCACTTCCAACATGGGAGGGCCAAGTCATAGTGATAATTTCTGGAGATGTACTGTTGGTGCATGCAGAAGTATCTGAGGGAAAGGTGACAAAAATCCTTTTGGTTGGCCAGCCTATTAACTCATATATTACCTTTCAGAGTGTGACTGAATATAAGTTGTATGAGGTCTTTGTTGTCTGGCATGGGATGAAGAAATAGAGGGTGACAGGATTTGATCAGAGACATTTTGAAACAACCTGCAATTTGGATTTAAGAATCTATTATTACTTCTGATCAAGGACCTTACCTTGGCGTAGTTTGTGTACTTGGAAGAAGGCCAGATTCACTTTTGGACCAATCTTTCACTATATGTCCAGTTTTTAATGAGAGGCAGAGGCATCAGTATCTTGCCTAGTAGCAGGGCAAGATTGGAGGGGACTTTGGATGCAATTTTTCTTTGATTCCTACACTTGGCAGTGAAAATCTCAAAAAATCTTGAGGAATAAAAGATATTGGTGCCTGGCCTTTTAAGTACCTATCAGATGAAACTTATGGATTGTAAATTGAGTAGCTTTAAGTCCTTTATTCTGATGTTGAACTCTTTTTTTTTCATTTTTTTATATCAGGCATGTATTTAGGGATTAGAAATTAGATTGGCCAAACTGATTTTAGGATGTCTAGTCAAATGGAATCTTTAACACTTTAGGTCTTGGGGGTGTCTCCTTTTGCCCATAGAAATTTGAGTGAAAAAGGGCTTGATATGATATGCAATCTTTCTGAATGCTTTTGCTTCTATTGTTTGATCAGAATGTGCTAAAAATATTTTAGCTAGTCTTGTTGTGTTTTGTTTTAGTGACAACAATTCTCATTTATTCATCAAAGTTTATACTTGGATGAAATCTATCATGAATTGCTTGAATGTGTATTGTTCTGAGTAATATTATTTTTCTTTTGTGTGTGACATGTGAAAGTAATCATGGTAGTAGAGTCTGAGGATGCGAATTCATTTTGTGCACACTATTTGTTTGATCACTTTTCATTGGTATCATATTTGATGACTGGTATTTGATTTTTCTTTATATATTTGTGGTTTGCACTCAATAAGCTTGTGACATATTACTATATATAGCCGCTTTAGGAATAAGATGACTTTCTCTGTTCTGCAAGAATATATATATGAATAATCACCATGCAGGTACTTGAGGTAACATTAAGTCATTGACTTGGTAAATATAACGTAGACAGAATCAATAATTAGTCATTTTTAAGAATATGCTTCCTAAATATTAGTTATGAATAAATGTTAGAAGAGTGAGGTAAAGGTAAAAGACTAATACTTCTTCATTAAACAGGTTAGGTTATTCTTCCGAGAAGAGTCTTCTTCATAAGTTGGGTTAAGTTCTCAAAATCACCTCCAAGCAAAGCGATCATTGCTTTTGCATCCAGGTGGAGCAGGTTCTGATGACATTCTACCTCCCAGCTTTGAGGGAACTTATGCTTCAAGTCAGTTTGAGATTAATCCGTCCCAAATACCAGTGATAATTTGGAAGACCACAATATCGTGGCTCAAGTTCTTCATCATCTGACTGATTCGAAGAGATGAACTTGAAGAATTAAGAAGTGAGAGAAATGAGCTTCGGACTTAAGTGGCAGATAATAAGAGACAGACTGAGGAGACAAATTGGCTGGTACAAGAGATGATGTAGTCGATGAACTTTCAACATTCTCAAACATTTCCCGTGATTGATTGAGCAGAAGAAGAGGAGGACGACGATGATGAGGATGCGTTTTTATAATTAGAGTTTAGTTTGTGTTGTGTTCAACTTTCTTATATTTGAAATGTTATAGTAATGAGATATTGCAGATAATACTTATTTTAGTTTATTCTAGAATGTCTTGATGTTTAAATGATGTATTCTAAAGACCAAATTAGTTTAGTTTATGTTATTTTTTATTTATGTGTTTGGTTATATATGAGATTGTTGATTGTTATTTATTAAGTGTTTAAAAAATTTGGATTTTAATAAATTTAAAAATAATTACAAATTCATATCACAAATTAGAGACCAAATATATAAAAAAAGACATTTAGCGATCGATTTAGAAACTGATAAACTAGTTTCGTAATATATTGAGCCTTTTAGAGACCGATTTAGAGAATGATAAATCAATCTCTAATTTAGAAACCAATTTAGAGACTAATTTTATAAAATATATAATATATTCAAAGTTTTAGAAACCGATTTAGAGACCGATAAATTAGTCTCTAGTTTAGAGACTGCGTTAGCGACCAATTTTATAAAATATATAATATATTCATGCTTTTAAAGACCGATATAGAGACTAATTTAAAGACCGATTCTGAAAAATCGGTCTCTAATGTACTTTTTTGAAAAAAAATATTTGACCAATATCTGACCGAAAATTAGCGATTGATTTAGAAACTGAAAAAATCGGTCTCTTTAAAATCGGTCTTTAAATCGATCTATAATATTTAAGGACGAGGCTTTTAGAGACCGACTTAAATCGGCCTCTAAATCGATCTCTAACTATTTTAAAGACCGATTTTCTTGATTTAGAGACTAATTTTTCGGTCTCTAAAACTTAAATTTCTAGTAGTGTGAGATTGAGAAGCTTGAAACTAGTAGTGTTTTATATAGAACTCATTCAATTTGTTTAATGAATTACTAATTGTCTATTATTAATTGTTAATACTTTTTTAGTATGTTAGATATATCAGTTATTAGAAAAGAAATTATGAGTCTTAAACATTGATTCTTTTAGTTGTTTGCAGTTTAATGGTTGACTTTCTAATTCTTATAAACTTATTATTTCATTGTTGAGTTTAAATTTGTATGTAATTAATAATTGTCGTGTTGATTGTGCAAACCAAGGATGAAAGGAGGACACACTATCATGCAGAGTTCTATGAGATGTTCATGGATCCTAAATGCCCATAATAGTATTTTAGGATGCTTTCTCTCATTTTTCTATTGTTCCAATCAAGTTTAAGTGTATGCATTGTGGTGTCACTCTCAAAGTGAACAAAGAAAATAAGTTCATAAGACTCACGACACATCTAAGTGACAGTTATATTGAAAAACTAATGGATCATTTAGATGATAAAAAGTATATAGAAAAAATAGAAAGTGAAGTCAATAATTATGTTAATACATATGACATGCGTGATGACACTGACTTCGATTGGTTAGACTAATTTGTTGTTTGAGTTATAACTAGTTTTGTTTAATTTATTTTAAACTTAGTAAGACTTATTAGTTGTTAATTTGTTATGTAATTATTGACTTATAGTGTTTAGTTTATTTGAGATTAAGACTTATAGTATTAATTTTTTTAGATTTTGTATTTTGACTTTTTTTAAAAAAAAATATTAGATTCACGAGTTTGACTCAACCCAACCCACTCTTGAGCGGGTCAGGTTGGATCGGGTTGAGCAAAAAAATATCTTCGACCCAATCTAACCTAACTCACTGCATTAGTAAGCAGGTTGTGTCCAAAAATACTGTTGAACCCACTTAACCCAACTCATGGACACTCCTAATTACACATGTTTTGTGTACAAATTGCATGTATAGTATTTGAAGCAATTGAAGGCAAAATATTAGTATTTTTTTTTTCATCAAGAGCTAATGTAGTTGAAGGCATAATATTAGGTTGGTCTCAAAATAGAGATCTACACTTGTGTGATGACATGTTCAAAAAGATGACTATCTCAAATTATATTATGATAAGAGATCATGTAATGTTTACCTTCCTCGAGGTCTTGAGTCATTTTTTTCTAATAAATTAAGGTATCTTGAGTGGAATGAACATCTTTGGACTATGTGCCATCAACTTTCTGGGGAGGGGATCCTCTCTTGTTTTTAAAATAACAGGAGAGGTCTTGTTTTCAAATGAAAGACAAAAATCATACATATCGCATGCGGTATGTTATAAAAAAAATTCACATACCACATGTGATATATTATAAAATGCATGTATTTTTAACTAACAGGACCATCTCCTGTTTTTAAAGAACACGAGAGAATCCTAATCCAACTTTCTGCCCTGAGAAGCTAGCTGAATTTCACATGCCACACAACCAACGTAAAAAAACTTTAGGATGGTGTGTATGTATATATATATAAATAAAAACATTTGTGTTTTAAATTGAGTCTATATAAATGCAAAAGACTTTGGAGTCTTTAGACTGATATTTATTTAAGATATCTTGAATATCCCTACGTCGATGGCTCTTAATGAATTTCATTGACATATGAGAAAATGGGGTAGTTAGACTTAAGAGGGGACATCAATCAAAACATTGTCCTAGTCCATTGAGCGTTTCAACAACCTTTTTATCTCTGCGACTAGCTAAAAAATCTTCCAAACTTATTGAAAAATTGGTTTGTGTTGAAGGATTGAGAATTCAAATGTGAGTTCTAAGTGCATATATAAGTAAAAGAAGTTTTATATTATTTAGAAATGGGTAAAGCGAAGATTTTATAAGTAGATGGACTTATGAATCTACTGCTTTAAGATTTTGGGTTAAAATGTAGTGTTAAACTTAATTATGTGATTCTTTGTTTAGTCTATTAGATGCAAATCTTTCTGATCTTTTGAGTTAAGATGTAATGTCAAAATAATAACTTTAAAAGTGGTTGGACCTATCAACTTATATGCCCTAAGATTTTGGGTTAAGAAGTACTGTCCAACTCACTTTGATGTTCTTCTTCAAGTTCATTGTTTTATTTCTTATTTGTATTTTGAGCTCCATCTTTCTAACAATATATATGAGAGTCGCTAGTTTAGTTTGGACGAATATTTTATCACGATTGTTGGTGTTCTTATGGTTGTTCTTCCCATTGGAGAAAAAAAGTCAAGTTCAGTAAGACCGTTTATAACGTCCCGGGACTGCCTACATGATTGATGAGTGTCCCCACAAACCAACATGGGTCCTTTCAACGTGCTTTGTCCTCACTCACACGCATCCTAGGAAACTTCCCAAGAGGTCACTCAGCCCATAAGTACTCTAAGTCAAGCACGCTTAACCATGGAGTACTTATGTTCTTGGCTCCCGAAAATAAGATGCATCTTGTTCCTTCCTCAAATTCTGACACTACGCCTTGCTTCTTTAATTCCTTCTCGTCTTGCAAATATTGGTCATCTATCTGCTTCTCTCGAATTTCATTCATCAAACTATTCGAGATAATAATCATATTCAAACAAATTCTTCCGAGTGTCAATTCCACAAACAACCTCATATCTCTGAATTGCTTTATTAATTCACTTTCATTGACTATCATAACAAAAACACTAAGCATCTTTCTACTCAAGGCATCTACTACGACATTTACTTTTCTAGAATGATACTGAAGTTGAAAATCATAGTCCTTTAAAAATTCTAACCATCGCCTCTACCTCATATTCAACTCTTTATGGTTAAACATGACTTCAGGCTCTTATGATCGCTGTATACATTGAACGTTGCTCCATAAAGAAAATGTCTCTAGACTTTCAAGGCAAACACCACAACTGCTAACTCCAAATCATGAGTAGGATAATTCCTCTCGTGCACCTTTAATTGCCTCAAAGCATATGCCACAACTCTCCAGTCTTGCATAAGCAGACAACCTAATCCTTGATATGAAGCATCGCAATACACCTCAAAAGATTCATTAGGATCAGGTAGAATCAACATTGGCAAAGTAGTCAGTCGTCTTTTCAACTCTTGAAAACTTTTCTCACATGCATCAGTCAATGAAAAAAGTTAATTCTTTTGTGTAAGCTGGGTAAGAGGTCCTGCTATCTTGAAAAATCTCTCAATAAACCTTCGATAGTAATTGGCTAATCCGATGAAACTACGAATCGCCGATATAGTCTTCGGCCTTTACTATTGCAAAACTGTCTCCACTTTTGACGCATCTACTTCAATTTCTTCCTCCAAAATCACGTGCCCCAAAAAATTGAACTTCGCTGAACCAGAATTCACATTTGGATAAATTAGTGTACAACTTATTCTCCTTCAAAATTTGGAGAACCACTCTGAGATGTTTCATATGTTCCTCCAGGCTTTAAGAATAGATCAAGATATCATCTATAAAGACAACGACAAACTTGTCAAGACAAGAACGAAAGATCCTATTCATGAAATCCATAAATATAGCAGGAGCATTCGTTACTCCGAATGACATCACTTGATACTCGTAATGTCCATATCGCATCTGAAATGCTATCTTTGGAATATCTTCCACCTTCACACGAATCTAGTGATAAACAAAACGTAAGTCAATTTTGGAAAATACAGCAGCTCCCCGTAGTTGATCCATTAAATCATCTATCCTTGGAAGAGGATATTTATTCTTGATCGTAATGTTATTCAATTGACGATAGTCTACGCATAGGCGAGAAGTTTCATCCTTCTTCTTCACCAACAGTACTGGGGCTCCCCATGGTGACACACTGGCCCTCACAAATTGCTTCTCCAATAATTCCTCCAGCTATTTCTTGAGCTCTTCCAACTCTGACGGTGACATTCGGTATGGTGTCATTGATATAGGTCCAGCTCCTAGCACAAGATCAATAGAAAACTCTATTTCTCTTTCCGGTGTTAATCCTGATATATTGTCAGGAAAGACTTCAGGAAACTCGTTGACTACCAAAATATCTTTCACCTTCTCTTCACTTTTAACCTCCAAGGAAGATAATAACATGTATCCTTGGGCTCCTTCCTTCAAGCAAGCTTCGGCTTGATTGGTCGTTAGAAATCCAAAATTCTTAGTCTCGGGAAAAACTAAAGTCTTATTGGAACAATCTAACAGGATATGATTAGAAAACAACTAATTCATTCATAAGATTACATTAATCTTTGAAAGAGGTAAACATACCAAATCAACAGAAAAGATTCGATCCCTAACACAAATAGGGCAATTTAAGCAAACTTTTGTAGTAATTACAAGGTTATCAGTAAGGGTAGAAACACTCAAATCATAAGGCCATGTAGACACAGATAATTCTAAACGATCCACACAATCACTAGCAATGAATGAATGGGTCGCTTCTGAATCATATAACACAATTAAATAATTACCTTCAATAACACACTCCTTCATAATCTGATCCTCAGACTTTGAGGCTTCCTCTCCGCTCATGGTATATATTCTTCCCCCTGCCTGTGGTCTTGCAGTACGAACGTTGCCCACAGAGGGTTCCTCCTTTGGTTGATTGCAGTCCTTCGAAACGTGTCCATGCTTCCCACTTCTGAAGCATATAATTCCCTTGATTATGTAATCTTTTATCAGGTGGTCTTTTCCACACTTAAGACATTTAGAAGAAGACGTCCCAGCTTAACCAAACTTGTTGCCACTAGAACCTCCCCCATATGATTGTTGCTGAGTTTGATTTCCTGGTGGTCTTGTATACGGCTTCTGTTGATAATGGTTGCCACCGCTACTCCTTCTCCTTTGGAACCGAGCAGGTCCAAAGTTTCGATTTCTAGTGTCTCGATGCTGATCCATTTCCTCAATTCGACGACACTTGTCTAACAATGCTGGGAATTGCCCAATTCCCAGAGGTAACACTGCCCTATTCAAATCATGCCTTAAACCTTCCTCGAATTTTTGACACTTCTATTCCTCATTCGACTGTAACTGGAAGTACCTTGAAAACTTTGACAAGCTCTCAAATCTTGTTGCGTATTCACTGACAGACATTACACCTTGTCGTAGGCCAAGGAATTCTATTTCCTTAGCGTGTCTGGCACTAGCTGGAAAATACTTTTCCAGGAACTTGTTCTTGAAAACTTCCCACGTGATCGCCCTTCTTTCTGCCTTCAACAATCTTTGCATTCTAGCCCACCAGTCTTTGCCATCCCCGACGAGCATAAAGGTAGCGTAAGTTACCTTTCTTTCATTGGTACATCCTATACCTCAAAATATTTTCTCCAACTCTTTGATCCAAAGATTTGCCTTCTCTGGATCAAAGAATTGGAGAAAATATTCCGAGGTATGGGTTGTACCGATGAAAGAAGGGTAACTTACACTACCTTTATGCTCTTCGAGGATGACGAAGACTGGTGGGCTGGAATGCAAAGATTGTTAGAGGCAGAAAGAAGGGCGATCACATGGAAAGTTTTCAAGAATAAGTTCCTGGAAAAGTATTTTCCAGTCAGTGCTAGACATGCTAAGAAAATAGAATTACTTGGCCTGCGACAAGGTGTAATGTCTATCAGTGAATACGCATCAAGATTTGAGAGCTTGTCAAAGTTTTCAAGGTATTTCCAGTTACAGCCGGACGAGGAATGAAAGTGCCGAAAATTCGAGGAAGGTTTAAGGCACATTTTGAAGAGGGCAGTGTTACCTCTGAGAATTAGGAAATTCCAAGTTTTGTTAAACAAGTGTCGTTGAATTGAGGAATTGGATCAGCATCGAGACACTAGAAATCAAAACTTTGTATCTGCTCGATTCTAAAGGGGAAGGAGTAGCAGTGGCAACCGTTATCAACAGAAGTTGTATGCAAGACCACCAGGAAATCAAACTCAACAACAATCGTATGGGGGAGGTTCTGGTGGCAACAAGTTTGGTCAAGCTGGGACGTCTTCATCTAAATGTCTTAAGTGTGGAAAGGACCACCTGACAAAAGATTGCACAATCAAGGGAATTATATGCTTCAGATGTGGGAAGCTTGGACATCTTTTGAAGGATTGTAATCAACCAAAGGCAGAACCCTCTGTGGGCAACGTTCGTACTGCAAGACCCCAGGTAAGGGGAAGAGTATATACTAATAGCGGAAAGGAAGCCTTAAAGTCTGAGGATCAAATTATGGAGGAGTATGCTATTGAAGGTAATCTTTTAACTGTGTTATATGATTCAGGAGCGACCCATTCATTCATTATTAGTGATTGTGTGGATCATTTAGGATTATCTATGTCTACATTGCGTTATGATTTGAGTGTTTCTACCCCTACTGATAAGTCTGTAATTACTACAAAAGTTTGCTTAAATTGTCCTGTTTGTGTTAGGGATCGAATCTTTTCTATTGATTTGATTTGTTTGCCTCTTTCAAAGATTAATGTAATCTTAGGAATGGATTGGTTATCTTTTAACCATATCCTGTTAGATTGTTCCAATAAGACTTTAGTTTTTCCCCAGACTAAGAATTTTGGATTTCTAACGGCCAATCAAATCGAAGCTTGCTTGAAGGAAGGAGTCCAAGGATACATGTTGTTGTCTTCCTTGGAGATTAAAAGTGAAGAGAAGGTGAAAGATATTCTGGTAGTCAACGAGTTTCCTGAAGTCTTTCTTGACGATATACTGGGATTACCACCGAAAAGAGAAATAGAGTTTTCTATTGATCTTGTACTAAGAGCTGGACCTATATCAATGGCACCATACCGAATGTCGTAGTCAGAGTTGGCAGAGCTCAAGAAACAGCTAGAGGAATTATTGGAGAAGTAATTCGTGAGGCCCATGTGTCACCATGGGGAGCTCCAGTACTGTTGGTCAAGAAGAAGGATGGAACTTCTCGCCTATGCGTAGACTATCATCAATTGAATAAAATTATGATAAAAAATAAATATCATCTTCCAAGGATAGATGATTTAATGGATCAACTGCGGGGAGCCGCTGTATTTTCTAAAATTGACTTACGTTTTGGTTATCACAAGATTTGTGTGAAGGTGGAAGATATTCCCAAGATAGCATTTCGGACGCTATATGGACATTACGAGTATCAAGTGATGCCGTTCGGAGTAACGAATACTCATGTCATATTCATGAATTTCATGAATAGGATCTTTCGTTCTTGTCTTGATAAGTTTGCCGTTGTCTTTATAGACGACATCTTGATCTATTCTCAAAGTCCGGAGGAACATATAGAACTTCTCAGAGTGGTTCTCCAGATTTTGAAGGAGAATAAGTTGTATGCTAAGTTATCCAAATGTGAATTCTGGTTGAGCGAAGTTCAGTTTTTGGGGCACGTGATTTCGGAGGAAGGAATTGAAGTAGATGCGTCAAAAGTGGAGACAGTTCCGCAATGGGAAAGACTGAAGACTGTATCGGAGATCTGTAGTTTCATCGAATTAGCCGGTTACTATTGAAGGTTTATTGAGGGGTTTTCCAAGATAACATGACCTCTTACACAACTTACACGAAAGAATTAACCTTTTTTATGGATTGATGCATGCGAGAAAAGTTTTCAAGAGTTGAAAAGACGATTGACTACTTCGCCAGTGTTGATTATACTTGATCCTAATGAACCTTTTGAGGTGTATTGTGATGCTTCGTATCAAGGATTAGGTTGTGTGCTTATGCAAGACTGGAGAGTTGTGGCATATGCTTCGAGGCAATTAAAGGTGCACGAAAAGAATTATCCTACTCATGATTTGGAGTTGGCAGCCATTGTGTTTGCATTGAAAGTTTAGAGACATTTTCTTTATAGAGTAACGTTCAATGTCTACAGCTATCATAAGAGCCTGAAGTACCTGTTTGACCATAAAGAGTTGAATATGAGGCAGAGGCAATGGTTAGAATTTTTGAAGGACTATGATTTTCAACTTTAGTATCATCTTGGAAAAGCGAATGTCGTAGCTGATGCCTTGAGTAGAAATATGCTTAGTGTTTCTGCTATGATGGTCAAGGAGAGTGAATTAATAAAGCAATTCAGGGATATGAGGTTGTCTGTGGAATTAACACCCGGAAGAATTTGTTTGAATATGATTACTATCTTGAATAGTTTGATGGATGAAATTCGAGAGAAGCAGAAAGATGACCAATATTTGCAAGACAAGAAGGAATTAAAGAAACAAGGCACAATGTCAGAATTTGAGAAAAGAACAAGATCATTTTCTTTTTGAGAGCCAAGAACACAAGTACTTTATGGTTAAGCGTGCTTGACTTGGAGCACTTGTGGGATGGATGACCTCCTGGGAAGTTTCCTAGGATGCGTGTGAATGAGGACAAAGCACGCTGAAAGGACCTGTGTTGGTTTGTGGGGACACTCATCAATCCTATAGGCAGTCTTGGGACGTTACAAATGGTATTAGAGTGAGACTTCTCCCAGTACGGTGTGGTTCGGGGACGAACCATGCGGAAGCTGGTGGACATATGACACCCGGGGTCGACGAGGATAGAGAGTGGTCGCTGGTGCAAAAAAAGATAAAGCACGGACAATGAGTGGCTCCTAGCAGGCTTCTAGGCGAAGAGACACATGAATGAACTACATACACACCAAAATGAGAGGAATTTAGAAACTGTGCAGATATAAGACTGTATAGTTGAGGATGACTAAAATGAATTGATTAGCACCACTCATATCAACAAGATGCATCTTTTTTTAGGAGCTAAGAACATAAGTACTCCATGGTTAAACGTACTTGATTTGGAGCGCTTGTGGGATATGTGACCTCTTGGGAAGTTTCTTAAGATGTGTGTGAGTGAGGATAAAGCACGTTGAAAAAATCCGTATTGATTTGTGACGACACTCATCAATCCTACAAGTAGTCCCATGACGTTACACTGCTCGAGGGGTAATGACCTATTTGTGGGATGCCTTTGTGTGTGGATTCATACTTGTGAGAGATTATTAGAAATTCCATTGTGAATTTCAAGTGTATATGTGAGTAAAAGATATTCTACATTGTTTAAAAATAAGTAAAGCGGTGATTTTATAAGTAAATGAATCAATAAATTTATTGTCTTAAAATTTTAAATTAAAATATAATATTAAATTTATTTATATGATTATTTATTTAGCACATTAAATACATACATCAATGACATTGTGGGCTATCCTGATCCTAACACAAACTTCAAAAAACGAAAATCATAAAACACAATATTTTTGCGTGAATCACGGGCTCCCTATCTTGCACCTTCTTACACCCTTTTCAGTTTGTTCTATTGATGATCGTCGGTACATTGTATATACTAGCAACTGGGTGGAGCTACGGAGAGCTTCCTAGCCACCCAATTAATATAATTATTACAAACTTTAGTTAGATACCTGCTTTATTAAAAATAATAATGTTAAAAAATGCACGCGCGTGTTTGATTAATACTATGTACATAATTAAACACAAAAGAATATTCATTCTTTGTGCGGTTTAGATTTACAATTGGGGAGTTATATCAATATTTCTATGATTAATGATTTTATATGTAAGCAATGACCTCACATACGTACGTGAATATCACTTTTGTGTTTGAAGTTTTAATGGATTAGTCATTTTTCTTTGTGTTAAGACTCTTGTCTTCACTTATTTCCCCTAAATTAAACATATGGCAGGATTAATATGTGTTATTTTTAGTAGAAAGGGTTCCGAATCATTTACGCATATGATTTTAATTTTATTTTAAAATTTTTATATATAAAAATAATATTATTAAAATAGATATTTATTTAAATACTTGATAATATCTCAAAAGAATAATATCTCATTTATTAAATAGAGAAAAAAAAATATAGCAGGTAGTGCTGCACTCTCGTAATTAACGACCCAGACAATTATGATCCATAATAAAATTAGGGATGTCATGGGTCGGTCCGATTAGTCCGACAAAATGGATGGTGACCGCCAAAGAAAATCTTAATCAACCTTACATGATTCGAATGAAATTTGGCCGAGTGAGTAGAAAAATGGCGGTAATACCACCTTCTTTTTTACACTACATAAAACTAAATGAACCTACTGATTAACAAAATACCAAATTTCGAAATTTATGTGACCGAATGAATGGTACCGAAAATAACCTAAATCCAATGGATCGCTAAATGTTGCCGAATCCACTGCTTTCGTTTTGACACCCCTAAATAAAATCACTATAGAAAGCAGTAGCTACGTTAATACTGAAACCACACACTACTCATGTGCAAAAGATTGAAGGGGACTAAAAGAGGGCACTGATTAGTGTTTTTTATTAATTGGTTCTTTTGGATCTAGTGCAGTATTGTTGGTATAAGATTTGTACATATATATCAAATTTAAAAAAATTACTTAAAAAATTAATATTTTTAAAATTAGACGAGAATCTATAAAAGTTCATAGTTCACTAATTTAATCATGATTAAACTGTAATTGAACCAATAATAATTAACTATGTAATTTTTATATTATATAATATATTAAATAATAAATCAGCATATTAATACTTCATATTCAATTAATTTAATGATAACTTATGTAGCTTACTTAGACAACAAGAAGTTGAATTTAAGTAGAGAGGTAAGATATTTATAGTATTATTTTTTATTTTCTTCAATATTTTTAATTCTACTGTCTAATTTTAGTAATTTTTTTACCCACACAACTCAAAATCAATATGGGTCATTAAAAAAAAAAGGACAATTATATTTATCTTTGATACAATTAAATTAAATTTTAGTGCATGTTTCGCAACAGATTAAATCTGTTGTCAACAGTTTTTTTTTTTTAAAAAGTTTTTTTCATTGTTCAATAACGTTTAATAAAATTAACTTTAACTTTTATATGAAATTCAATACATTATAAATTTTTTTTTTCATAATGCTGAAGATTGAGAGCATGTTTGGTTGAAATTATTTCTCAACCAAACAACTTTTTTTTGGTAAAAAAGTTGATTCAACAATGTTATAACATATTTAGCAAAATCAGCTTCAGCTTTTATACGAAATTCAATGCATTATAATTTTTTTTTTCATAATGTTGAAATTTCAACTTATAATTCTATATTATAGATTAATTTTTACACTTTGAGATGTAAATATCATTTTATGTCATCAATCAAATAATTTTTTTAATCATTCTATATATATCTATTTTGGTAATTTAATGCATAAAAATGATACTTTTTTATACTATCTAAACAAAACAGATTAGTTTAAAATATCTTTTCAGCTAACATAGTCAAACATAAAACTGATTATATTATAATCGATTATAACAAAAAGCTTTTATATAATAATCGATTATTGAAATAATCAAATTTTCACAACTATCTCAAACACGCACTAAAGCTTATGATTCTATATTATAAATTATTCTTTATACTTTGAGACGTAAATGTCATTTTGTCTTCAATCAAATAACTTTTTTAATTATTTTATACTTATTTTGATAATTTAATGGATAAAAATAATTTTTTTATACTATATACAAATAAAATAAATTAATTTAATTTTTTTTTCGATTAACATATTTAAATATAAAACTAATTCTATTATAATTAATTATAATAATAACAATAATTAATTATTAAAATAATCACATTTTTACAACTGTTCTCAAACACCTCCTTAGTTTTTGCCTTTAAAAGTGGTTAGATTCTCCGATCATGGGTAGTTGTTATAACACAGCATATAACCTTGATAGCGTGCATTAGTGTATATGCTAGCTTGTGCATTCGCAGTAGCTAATATGGCCAGTAGTGCTGTTTCTTCCTCTTCGTTGGCTGCATTTTCTCCCAAAAAGTATGATGTTTTCATAAGCTTTAGAGGTGAGGACACCCGCAGCAACTTCACTAGCCATCTTTACACTGCCTTGTGTCAAAAATCAATCAAAACCTACTTAGATTATGAGCTTGACAGAGGAGATGAGATCTCACAAGCACTCACCAAGGCCATTGAGGATTCAAACTTATCTGTGATTGTGTTCTCAGAAAACTATACTTCCTCAAAATGGTGTTTGGATGAACTCACCAACATACTCGAATGCAAGAAGAATCAGGGACAGGTTGTTATCCCCGTGTTCTATAAAGTTGACCCATCAAATGTCAGGAAGCAGACTGGGATGCAAGCACTCACAAAACATGAGCAAGATTTAGCTGCTCTCATTGAAGACAAGGTGCACAAGTGGAAAGCTGCTCTCACTGAAGCAGCCAATTTAGCTGGCTGGGACTCCCGGACATATAGGTAAGCAGCCAATTTAGCTACTAGTTGCCATAAATTAAATTAGTGTTGGTTTCCAAGGTACTCATATTGTTTACATTATTATTAATGATTTTCAGCTATATACGTATATTTTAACTATGATAAAGCAAAAGGAAATTCATCCGAACAACGTTAACAATAAAAAGTGAGATAACTATGATAAACTGATAGGAAATTTTTTATAAACGATATTCAACATTTTATCACCGGAACAAAAGCTTATGTAACTTTGTAAAGTCTATTCACATTATCTATATGTTGAGGCTAAATTTGAGTGTGTTTTGAAGATAAATTGATGAATTTGGTCAAATACACAAACTGGACACTAACTGTACCATGTATAATTTTAATGGTGTCAAGTAAGAATATTATATTCCTAGCTAACAGCTAAGGAGGTACTAAATGAATTGAGGCGAATATTAATGAGTGATGGAATAGATTACAAGAAACGATTTTTTTTTTTTAATGAATACAAGAAATGATTTTTGGTAGACTAAATTGAGGGGGAAAAAATAGTGAGTAAGCAAATTATGATTTTGTCTTAATATTTTTATACACAAATCTACACAAAATTCAATGACTCTATATAAAATCAACTATGATAATCTTACATCAAATAGTGCATAGATCTTTTTTTACATTTTATCTAATATTATTTATTATACATATTTTTTTATCACGTTCTCTCACTAAATCTAATACATTTAAAAAAGGTGTCAACAGTACCTACATCCTTTTAAGAGTGTAAGTGTAAGATGATCTTTTTTTATATAAAATACTTTTGTATTTATAATAACTTGACATTACGCATATTTTATAACATCATATTGAATAGTTCCTTCACTTCATTACTTGTGATAAATTTAGTATTTAGTACTTTTTGTTTTTTGTTTTGTTCTTTTTTCTTTCTTTCTTTTTTTTGTGGGGGGCAAAAGGCATTTCGTTTACTGTTTCATATATGGCAGGGACGAATCTAAACTTATCGAAGACATTGTCAATGACGTTTTGCAAAAACTAGATCATAAGTACCCAATCGAGTTAAAAGGCCTCGTTGGAGTTTATGAAAACTGTGAATCTATTGAATTGCTCCTGCAAAAAGTCCCAATAGTTGGAATTTGGGGCATGGGTGGCTTAGGTAAGACAACCATTGCTAAGGTTGTCTTTGCCAAACTATCTTCCCAATATGACAGTTGCTGCTTCTTGGAAAATGTAAGAGAAGAATCACAAAAGCACGGATTAAATTATTTACATGATAAGCTTCTTTTTGAGCTGCTGAAGGAAGAACATCCCCATAATAGCACATCTAAAGTTGTAAGATCCACATTTGTTATGAGAAGACTCAGTAGTAAGAAAGTTTTCATTGTCCTTGATGATGTGAATAGTTATGAGCAATTAGAATATTTAGCTAGAGAATGTGGTTCCTTGGAGCCTGGTAGTAGAGTCATCATAACAACAAGAGATAAGCAGTTGCTGATAGGAAGAGTTAATGAAATACATGAGATCAAGGAATTGAACTTTCAAGATTCCCTTAAGCTTTTCAGCTTAAGTGCATTCAAAGACAGCAATACTCAAATGGAATATAAAGAGCTTTCAGAAAGGGCAGTTGTTTATAGCAAGGGCAATCCATTAGTTTTGAAAGTTTTGGGTTCACTTTTTCATTCAAAAAGTATAGAAATATGGGAAAGTGCACTTAGTAAACTCAAGAAATATCCGAACGTACAAATTCAAAATGTGTTAAAATTAAGTTATGATGGATTAGATGATGCAGAGAAGGACATATTTCTAGACATTGCATTCTTTTTTGAAGGAGAAGATAATGATCATGTCATAAAGATACTAGATGCATGTGATTTTTATGCAACTAGTGGAATAGAAACCCTTCAAGATAAAGCTCTTGTAACTATTTCAAAAGATAATAGAATATAAATGCATGACTTGATTCAAGAAATGGGTTGGGAAATAGTTCGTCAAGAATCTATCAAGGACCCTGGAAGACGTAGCCGATTGAGAGACACTGAAGAAGTCTATGACATATTGAAAAATAACGGCGTAAGTGGAAACTTAAATTTGTTGCACACGTTTTTGCGTAGAAATTGCAGCTTACAATATTGTTTCCTTACCATTGTTCCAATTTTCATTTTTGATAGGGAACTGATGTAGTTGAAGGAATAATATTAGACGTGTCTCAAGTTAGGGAACTGCACTTGAGTGCTGACATCTTCAAAAAGATGGCTAATCTAAGGGTGCTCAAATTCTATTCTTCCTTGAATGAGAGATCATGTAATGTGCACCTTCCTACAGGTCTTGAGTCATTTTCACATAAATTAAGGTACCTTCATTGGAATGGATACCCTTTAATGTCTCTGCCATCAACTTTTTGCGCCAAGATGCTTGTTGAGCTTCGCATGCCACATAGCCATGTAAAAAAACTTTGGGATGGAGTGCAGGTATACATACAATTATACATACATATGTATGCTAGTTTTTTTATTTTGATTGAAATTTGAGGATTTCTGCATTGATGTTTCTCTTTAAATGGCTTATTACAGGATTTTGCCAATTTAAAAGAAATAGACCTTATTGCATCCTTACAGTTGATGGAGCTCCCAGATTTATCTAAGGCATCAAAGCTTGAAATAGTAAATGTCTCCCACTGTGTAAACTTGTGTCATGTTCATCCATCTATTTTATCTCTCAACACGCTTGTTGATTTGGTTCTATATGGTTGCAAAAAACTCAAGAGTCTTCATTTAAGATCTGTCAAGTACCTCTTTGTCAATGGTTGCTTAAATCTCAAGGAATTTTCACTGACCTCGGGAGAAATAAACATGTTGGATTTAAGAGGGACAGCAATCGAAACATTAGACACGTCCATTGGGCGTCTCAGCAAACTTGAAAAGTTCTATGTCTGCCAGTCACTGAAAAATGTTCCAAAGGAGTTACCTTCCCTGACATGTCTTAGGGAACTGAATCTTCATAAGTGCAGGCAACTTGATGTGTCAAATTTGATGCTTCACGTTCTGTACAAAAGCTGATTTTGGATGAGTGTTGTAACTTGTCCGAAGTCCCCTACAACATCAAACATCTTTCACGCCTGGAATATCTGTCTCTAAGGGATTGCATGAGGCTTAGATCTCTACCTGAGCTTCCACCATGTGTTGGACATTTAGATGCCATCAACTGCACATCCTTGGAGACAGTGTTGCCTTTAATGGCTCCTAGACAACTGTGGGGAAAGGACATAAGCATTTCATTCGAAAACTGTGTGAAATTGGATGAACATTCACGTTATGGTATTATGGAATATGCCAATTTCACAATGAAGCTAGCTGCATATGCAAATGTCAATGTTCCACACCATCTGCATAAAAGTGGTGCTGTTTGTTTGCCAGGAAGCAAGTTGCCAGAGTGGTTTGAAAATCGGACAACACAAGCTTCCATAACTGTTGAACTTCCTTCACCTTCCCACTTATTGGGTTTTGTTCTGTGTGTTGTTCTTTCTCAGTTTCGCTCAAATGGTAAGTATGAGAATCATCGGATGGTATGCCAATGGTGCTTGGAAGATGGTAATAGGATTGGATACACAAGTAGGTGGTATTACAAAGCTATCACGGAATTGAATTCAGATCATGTTTATCTATGGTATGAACCATCCCGTGACAAGATAATTGAGGCAGTTAAAGAAAGTCAAGTCATTGATGAGTGCACCACTTATAACCTGAATGTTTCATTGAGATTCTATGTTGAAACTCATAAGCTTTGTGATCCCACACAAATTGGCTTGATCGGTATCCGAGAGTGTGGGGTCTGTCCAATATATGCCACAGAATATTATTACAGTTTCATAAACCACATGGAATTGGACCAGAAGTTAGAACATAGAGCTAGAGAGATTACAATGGGGGTTGGAAGCTCTGATGAGAAGAAGGATGAGCCAGAAAGCAATGGAGTAAAAACCCAAATGCAGAATCAAGAAAAAGACTCCTGTGATTGCTTAATCGGTATGGAACTTACTCTTATTCTCCAATCTATTATATATATAGCTCTTAATTGTGCCTCCTTATTGTTCTCTATTTCCTTCATAAATTAACAACAATTCTTTACAAGTAGATAGAATATTAGTTAATAGTAGCTTTTTTGCCAACTTGACTTCTGCAAGATTAAAAAAACACAAACATTGGATCATAAATGTGTACTGTTGATTCATTGGTTTCAAAATATTAAGGCAGTAAACACTATAAGCCACCTTGCATTATTAGAAAACAAAGAAATGATCTGTTGGTATAATCCATTATTTACAAAATTATATGCTGAAAGAAATAGGAATAATATTGCTCTTGAACAACGCTTGCGTTGGGCAGGTCTCATATTGAAGCAATTATGGAGATGGGTCAGCACTTAGTTGGTGTCAAAGCAGTAATGAAACTCGGAAATATCTGGACTTTTCTCTCTCTGTTTCTTGATTCAGAAGTAAATGGAGATAACATTGTGGACTTCCTTGTCAAAAGACCAGATATAAGAAAACAGAAAAAAAGCATCAGTCAGTATCATACCTCTACCTCTGTGAATGACTTACGACAGTAGTAACATGAAGACGAGCAGGTACTGAATTCAATTATATATGCAAATTGCTGATGTAGGTTTATTCTGGTTTTTGTTGTGCTTCCAAATTATACTCTATGTTTTTTTTATAATTATGTTGTATACTTAGCCATTGTCTGCCTCTCTAGATGTATGTAAAAGAAAAGAGAATGGGAAGTTGGGTATAAACTTGTTTCAGACAGCACACCAGTTTACTAGCTGCTGCAGAACTCTCATTTGAACTTGTAGCTGTAACAAGCATTCTCATTTATTTATGTTGTACACTTAACCATTGTTGTCTCTCTATTGTGTTAGAGGCAAAAGAATGGATATAGAGAAAAATGTACTTGGAAGCGGTGGCCCTCTTCGAAACTAACAGTGCTATGATAGATTAGTCATTCGCCTTTCGAGCAGAGGAATTGTGAATTGCTTTACTTTCTTCAAATACCTTATGGCGCACCAGGTTTGCATCAAAATACCAATCTACTTGGACTGTCCAATTCTTGAGCTTCTTTATTTTAAGTTTTTAATTGCTATACTTTCACTTATTTTGATTTTTGATTCCTATACTTAAAAAATTTTGATTTTGGTTATTTTGATTTTAGTCGTGAGAATTTTCTACCATGAAGGTTTTAGTCTCTCATATATCAATACTTAAATAAGTTAAATTATAAGCATCAATTCTTTGTAGAGAATAGTGACTATTCACTTTTGATGAATAGAAATTATAAGAATCAGAACTTAAATAAATAAAAAATTTAAGGATTATTACTCAATGATAGGGATTAAAAATTAAATAAATAAAAATATAAGGACTAAAACCTAAAAAAATATATTAAAGAGACTAAAATCTAAATTAATGATAATTGTAGAAATTAAAATCTACTTTAAACCTTTAGTTTATATCTTACTGCTGAACACATGCTTATGTACTTTTATTTCCATTGGACTATTTCCATTGGGCTTCTCTGACAATTTGCCTTTTCTTTTAGTAACCATGGCCCCATGACCCCATCCACCAGTGGGCTGCTGCCTTCCAACTTGCACCTTAAGTAGATTTGTTTCTTTGGCAGCTCAACCAAGGGCCAGCTACAGATTTTATCTCACCACTTCATCAAATTTATTAGCTCATTGGTTGAGAAAAGTTGAAGATTTAGGCCCAATGCACATCCAATTCTTACGCCTTGTTCTAGCCTAAGACCACAATATTCAATTATCAACTTCTCTCGAAGAAAATAAGCAGTAGTGTAGTAGGGTTATTCAAATTACTCAATCATAGTGTAATAAAGCCTACTTTTATACATAAAAAAAAAACTGCATATGTAGGATATTATCATGTTTGAAGAAATTAATTTCACTAAATATATTAACTTAAGGTTTGAATGTGGGTGATCAATGTAAGAAGTAAGACTGTTCAAATTCAATACAAATAAAAAATTCAATTGAAAATCAAACTAAAAATCGAAATTCAATCAAAATTAAATAAATTTAATTCTTTTTTATTTGATTTTTTAAAAATCGATTGAATTAGATCAGCTTTCAGTTTTAATTTTTTAAAATCATTCTAATCCAATTAAAATTGATTCATATTATATAATATATTTGTTTCTTATTAAAATTATATTTTTATTTATAGTAACTTTAATTTTTTACATATTTCTCTTATTTTATATGATCAAATATTTTTTTTAACCAAGTATTTCTATAAATATTGCTATAATATTAACCTTTGAGCATTGTTGATTTTAAACATGTGAAATGCAGAATTTTTTTTAATAAGCTAAATTGATTTTAACTCATAAAATTCTAGAGTTACAAATTTTTTGATAAAATACCAATTCAATGATTCAATTTCCAAAATATAACAAATTCATTTCAATCTAAACTAATGCAAATAAAATTATTGAAATCGATTGATTTTTTTATTCAAAACCGAATCATGAACACCCTAATAAACCCATCTCCTTAAGTTAGATGTATTGTGGTATATTGTTATTCTAGCTGTGCATCAGCATCTGACTTTTGTTCTACGTGCTTTACACTGCAGGCGTGTACCTGTAGGCTGTAGTCCTGTACCTAGCCATTGTTATCTCCATTTTCTTTCTATTATAGTTTATATACGGGAAACAAAGTAGTTTTTTATAAACTTTTTTTTTTTTTTAGAATCGTTTCATTAATAATATCAAAGCTTCTGCAGTGGCAAAAATATTTTATTCCTACCACATACAATATATATATATAAAATCAAGTCAATAAAAGTTTATTACTTTTGAACGAGAACACAACTCACATAATACAATATATTAGATTGGAAACTAATCATATACAACAACAGAGCATGTCTCATTCGGTGGATTTACTGTATAGATAAAATAATGTTATTGTGTTATGTTATAAATTATGTTCTTATAAATGTTATTTAAAGCTAAGTTATTTTTAATAGTTTTACTTATAATTTTTTTTCTCTACCTCTAACTCTAATTATCATGCTATCATTCACTTGATCTACTCTTCTTATTGAAATTTTTAATAGTCTTTTCTTCGTATGGCCAAACCAATTAAAATGAAATTCTACTATCTTTTTTAAATTGGTGTTACCTCTACTTATTTTCTAATGCATTTATCATAATTCTATCTTGTCTTGTATGTCTATTCATCCAACATAACATTTTCATGTATGCAATGTTGAGTTTATGCTCTTGTCGACTTTTTATTACTTAACATTCAATACTATAAAGTATCGCGAGTCTTATAGTTATATGATAATTTTTTCCTTTAAACTTGATAAACATTTTTCTATCACAAATAACATTATATGCATTTCTTCATTTCATCCACTCAACTTAAATTCTATAATTTACATCTCTTTCTATTTCTTCATCATATATGGAAACTAATTATATATAAATTAATAAAAAGTTTTTTGTTCAGTATTATTTGTACACTGCATTTATTATTATTATTATTATTATTATTATTATTATTATTATTATTATTATTATTATTATTATTATTAGTAGTAGTAGTAGTAGATATATTATTAATTATTAATATTATTGACAAGGAAATGATAACAAAAATATTACATTGTTAACTTTTGGAAGAAGAGATTTGTTCAATAATTCTTTTCTAAATTTATATAAAACTAAATTAATTTATCAGATTATTGCCCTATTGATACCCGTCTATTGCAATAGGTAGATAGGAAAAAAATCCTAGCTAGAGGAGCAATCTTTGTCAGTACCTCAATCGATCATTTATGACTAACTCAGGTACGCTTCATAGTTCATGTTTATATTAGTGTCTTGGATTTATATGACTGCATAAAACTTATATGTGGTATCAGAGTTGTTAGAGCCGATGATTTGTCTGGCCGAGTATTTGGAGACAGTAGTTTGTGTTCGAGTTCGACCCTAATTCATGTTGTGTAGCACATTGACAAAACTTGAGTTTTAGTTGTAACCCCTTAAAGACTCAAAATCTCTTTCACTTGAGGGGAAACATATTAATATTGTGACTCATAATTGAAGGAGAGAATATTAAAAATTTAAGTGTGAGTGTTGAAGTCTCATATTAGTAAAAAATAAGTTAAATGAAGAGTATATAAGTAAGAAAACTTACAGACTCATTATTTTAATATTTTGAATCAAAATGTGGTGTCAAGTCTACTTATTTAATTATTTGCTTAGCTCATTTAATATAGATTTTTCCGATGTTTTGAACTATTTTAATCTTAAGAAGTGAGATTAGAGTTTAATTATATATAGATTCAAGATCCATATTATATGATTGAGGAAAATTGAACATGGTATACAATTTTCGTACCTACTTGTGGATGAACGTGAGATGATTATATTGGCAAATGTTTTTGTGACAGATTTCAAGGAATTTGTTAGGGAATTGTGTGGTACCCTTAACGACGAGTTCATATATTATTTTTTCTTTAATTCGTTGGATATATATATAAAGGAGAATATTAATCATGATCTCAGGTTTTATACCTTTTAACACGTGAAGTTATTGTTTAATTAATTTTTGAACTTGAAGAAAGCAATTTCGTTGGCTGAAAGCCACATGCACGTCTATCATTATACATAGAAAAATGATCATCAGAGGTGTAAGAATTATTAATACCATTTTCAAGAGTGTTGATTAAGTGAGAGAAAGTGAATAAAAAAAAATATGTATGATGAATGATATTAGAAAAAGTGTGAAAAGAAGTGTATGCATTATTTGTAATAAAAATATAAAAGTTGTTATATATATGTTTGATATGATGAATGGGTCATGATTTACATTGTTTTTAACTTTTTGTACTATTGAGATAGTTAATTTTGTTAACTGTTAATTAGTTAAAAATCTGTTAGAATCAATTATTGGTAATTAGGAAAGTTAGCTACATTAATACACATCCATCTTGTATATAAACACACGGTGTATCAGTTTTGGTGTTGAGTTGAATTTCATACTATTCAGTATTCATCTTCTTTGTTTCTTTACTCTACCAAGCTTTTGCTTTCTAATACATACAAATATTGAAAATAATGGATTTGTCTAATATACACCATTAAAAAAAGGTGTATGGTACACTTTATATTTCATACTATTAATTTAAATATAAAAAATATTAATAACTTTGATCAAGTACAAAAAAATTATTAAACAAGTAATGAAGGTTTAATCCAAAAATGGCAGTCGACAGTGGCGGTGGAGGTGGTGGCGGCAACGGTGGCAGTGGTACCAATGATGGTGGCTGTGGTAGTAGTGGCAGTGACAACGATAATGACAGCAACTGTTGCCAATGACAGTGATGGTGACAGTAATGGTAGAGTGTGTAAAAAAAATAAAACTAAAAAAAAAAACCTATTAACCTAAAAAATTACTAACCAAAATAAAAAAAAAATCTTATAATTGTATGTAAAATAAGAAAGTGTATCATATACCCTCAATTAATCGAGATAATGATAGCACCAACCTGAAAACAATAAAAAAAGACATGTTGGATTTAAGAGGGACAACAATCGAAACATTAGACACGTCCATTAGGCGTCTCAGCAAACTTGAAAAGTTCTGTGTCTGCCAGTCACTGAAAAATGTTCCAAAGGAATTACCTTCCCTGACATGTCTTAGGGAATTGAATCTTCATAAGTGCAGGCAACTTGATGTGTCAAATTTGAATATCCTACTTGATGCTTCACGTTCTGTACAAAAGCTGATTTTGGATGAGTGTTGTAACTTGTCCGAAGTCCCCTACAACATCAAGCATCTTTCACGCCTGGAATATCTGTCTCTAAGGGATTGCATGAGGCTTAGATCTCTACCTGAGCTTCCACCATGTGTTGGACATTTAGATGCCATCAACTGCACATCCTTGGAGACAGTGTTGCCTTTAATGGCTCCAAGACAACTGTGGGGAAAGGACATAAGCATTTCATTCGAAAACTGTGTGAAATTGGATGAACATTCACGTTATGGTATTATGGAATATGCCAATTTCACAATGAAGCTAGCTGCATATGCAAATGTCAATGTTCCACACCATCTGCATAAAAGTGGTGCTGTTTGTTTGCCAGGAAGCAAGTTGCCAGAGTGGTTTGAAAATCGGACAACACAAGCTTCCATAACTATTGAACTTCCTTCACCTTCCCACTTATTGGGTTTTGTTCTGTGTGTTGTTCTTTCTCAGTTTCGCTCAAATGGTAAGTATGAGTATCATCGGATGGTATGCCAATGGTGCTTGGAAGATGGTAATAGGGTTGGATACACAAGTAGGTGGTATTACAAAGCTATCACGGAATTGAATTCAGATCATGTTTATCTATGGTATGAACCATCCCGTGACAAGATAATTGAGGCAGTTAAAGAAAGTCAAGTCATTGATGAGTGCACCACTTATAACCTGAATGTTTCATTGAGATTCTATGTTGAAACTCATAAGCTTTGTGATCCCACACAAATTGGCTTGATCGGTATCCGAGAGTGTGGAGTCTGTCCAATATATGCCTCAGAATATTATTACAGTTTCATAAACCACATAGAATTGGACCAGAAGTTAGAACATAGAGCTAAAGAGATTATAATAGGGGTTGGAAGTGTTGTAAACTTTGGCCTGCAATGATCAGAAACAGAAAAAATGTGAAGCCTGAAGCGTGCAAAGCACTGCCCTCAAAGATTATTTTGGTATAAATGAAAATCTCCTTAGGATACTACAGACTCTTTCTATTTGACAGGAATTCAAGAACTACAAGAATTTTCCAACCACGTAGCCCAACAGAGAAAGAGAATAGAAGTGAAAATTAAGGAAGGAAGTAGTAGTTTATTCAAAACTTACCAAATGAATGGTATTTATAGAAAAACAAAATATGTTCATTGGAATATGATCGGGTCAAAACTCAGATAAGATCAAATCATTTTTAACCTCTTTAAAATCTTCCTTCTAACCAATGTGAGACTTTATTCTTTTGAAAATATAACACTTATTACAATAATCTCTCACATATTTCAAAAGAATATGAAAATAAAATAAGTAAAATCAATTAAAAAACAGAATCTGGGTTATATAATTAGTGCAAACGTTTCGAATCTAGTGTCTTCTAGTCTATGAACCAGACCTAGATAAATAGGACTTTAACTTATAATGTAAGTAGTGAAGTTTAAACTTCTATGAACCAAAACATTTTTTGTGTAAATTAGAATCTCATTTGATCACATTTACTCCCTCGCTAATCTCTTGTGTTAATGCAGTTTTACACTTTTCGGCCATATGCGTGCATGGTTGTTTATGAGTGCTCTAGAGATTATGTCATTATCTCATAGGAGCGGCCTCACTCCACACTCATATAGGTGATTTCATCAAGTGTATACTGCACTTTATACACCACCTGTAACGGATATGAAATTCATTAAAAGCATTTAACTTATCCTCACAATAAATGTAGCCTAATACTTCTCATACTTCTCACACCATAGGAAGGGACAAACAAAGTGCTAGCAGTACTAACAAGTGACTTTGTTATTACCCATATGAACCTTTTTCATGAGATCTCCAATCACAAAGGTTGGGTTTCCATCATTGTCAATTTCAAATTTCCCCTCGATGTGGTATTTATTCATTTTCTACACAAAGATTTTGTCAGAAGATTGACCAAATTTCCTTATGACTTCTCATAATTAATGGATTTAATTTCATCTTTTAGCATATGCTTCACAGAATTGTGACGTATACATATATGTCACTATTTTTTATTATACACATTTTGTTTGCTCTTACTATTTGCCATTTTGGCAATCTTAGATTCTGAAGAATCTATGTCTTCAAGTTTCTTCTATACAGGAATATCTACTAAGAGATTTCTTAGTCACTCATCATCAGATCCTACCAAGTTAATAGTAATAAACTCGACCTCTAATGTGTATCTGGCTATACAGGTTTGCTTGCATGACTTCCAAGCGACATCACCTTTATTGAGGCTAAAAATAAACTCACTTGTGGATTTATTTAGCATTATGATCATCATGTCCACACCTCAAATTCAACACCATGGCTCTTCGTCCATAGTCTCATCAATCTCAACTAATCTCATAGTGCAATAAGGACATGGAATTCATGCATGCAAGCATCATCGAATACTTGATCATATACATCTAGATCATGGTTATCACACTCTATACATATATAATTATGCATGTTACATAACCAAGTTAATAGTAACTCAAAGACATCGTAAGACATTACATGAAGCACTCAATGCTTTATTTTAATTTTCAAACTCTACATAAACTATGTGTGTATTTGCTTAATCAATTTATAACACATGCAAAATCAAGTACATAAATGCTACCAATATTTGAGCATATTCAGATTGTGATGCACTACTATTAGATCTCAGGCTATCATATCATATTCTAGACTCAGTAGCCTTTTAACTCATTATACACTCCACGTCTAATAATAGAATAAAAAAAAACTTTATTTCAGACAATTAGAAGCACCACATTGCCTCTTTCTTGGTTCAAATAAAATAATTTTAGTTAGGCACCCTCACACTTTAAGATATTTATATCATTTCCTCATTAAAATCCTCATATATTTCTCATCACAAAAACACACGACAATTCAAGAATCAAGACAATACAACCAAAAAATTCAACAAACATACCTTAGGTTCGCCATCAACGTAAACTATGGCATCGTCTTGATAAATAAAAAAAAAACTTTCCATCCGAGGTTGCTATCATGAACCCCAAAGTATGTGTTTGCTATCTTCCTTTTCTTACTCAAATATTCATCAAAAGGTTTTATTAGAGATAACATCAAGAAAAAACATTATTAACAGTAAACATAATAATAGTATGCAATCGCGATCCGCATATGATCCACCATCTGAGTCGTACCACGCCTAGATCTGCTGCCAAGACCACTACAGTCGCACCCATTTAGCCGTCGAGCATAGAGCCACACATCGCAACCCGAGAACGCGCCCCAGCCGCAAACGTCCAAATCTAACCAACCGAAGCCACCAGCTGCGTCCTCCACTCCGTCAAAGGCGTCGCGATCCGCAAGCCCCCACCAGAATCGGATCTGATACTGAAGCCAGTGCGCCACCCCGACTAGTGCAGAACCCCGACCAGCCAACATCGTCTCAGCCTCACTTGCTCCACTCCCTCGCGTTGCCTCATCATGGGTGAAACTAGAGGTCTGAGCCTCACTCTTATTTTTTTTTCATTTGTTTCTATTTGTTTCTCACCAAGACACTAGAGGCCCTCTGTTTCCAATGGTTCGACCATAATCCTTGAGATTGTTGTAAACTTTGGCCTGCAATGACAGAAAAACTGTGAAGCCTGAAGCGTGCAAAGCACTGCCCTCAAAGATTATTTCGGTATAAACGAAAATCCCTCCAGGGTACCACAGGCTCTTCCTGTTTAACAAGGATTCAAGAACTACAAGAGTTTTCCAACCACGTAACCCAACAGAGAAAGAGAAGAGAAGTGAAAATTAAGGAAGGAAGTAGATTTGCTGCCAAGACCACCGCAGTCGCACCCCTTAAGTCGTCGAGCACAAAGCCACACACCGTGACCCGAGAACTCGCCCCAGTCGCGAACGTCCAAATCCGACCAACCGAAGCCGCCAGCTGCGTCCTCCACTCCGTCAAAGGCGTCGCGATCCGCAAGCCCCCACCAGAACCGGATCTGACCCACGTCACACCAAAGCCAATGTGCCACCCCGACTAGCGTGGAACCCCGACCAGCCAACATCGTCTCAGCCTCACTTGCTCCACTCCCTCGCGTTGCCTCCTCGTGGGTGAAACCAGAGGTCTGAGCCCCCCTCTTAATTTTTTCATTTGTTTCTATTTGTTTCTCACCAAGACACTAGAGGCCCTCTGTTTCCAATGGTTCGGCCATAATCCTTGAGATTGTTGTAAACTTTGGCCTGCAATGATCAGAAATAGAAAAACTGTCAAGCCTGAAGCGTGCAAAGCATTGCCCTCAAGGATTATTTCGATATAAACAAAAATTCCCCCAAGGTACTGCAGGCTCTTTCTATTTGACAGAGATTCAAGAATTACAAGAGTTTTCCTACCACGTAACACATTAGAAAAAGAGAAGAGAAGTGAAAATTAAGGAAGGAAGTAGCAGTTTATTCAAAACTCACCAAATGGATGGTATTTATAGAAAAATAAAATATGTCCGTTGGAATACCGTTAGAATATGACCGTTGGAATATGTCCGTTGGAATATGACCGAGTCAAAATTCAGATAAGATTAAATTATTTTTAACCTCTTCAAAATCTTACTTCCAACTAATATAGGACTTTATTCTTTTTAAAATATAACACTTTTTACAACAGGAGGCTCTGATGAGAAGAAGGATGAGACAGAAAGCAAAGGAGTAAAAACCCAAATGCAAAATCAAGAAAAAGACTCCTGTGATTGCTTAATCGGTATGGAACTTACTCTTATTCTCCAATCTATCATATATAGCTCTTAATTGTGCCTCCTTTATTGTTCTCTATTTCCTTCATAAATTAACAACAATTCTTTACAAGTGGAAAGAATATTAGTTAATAGTAGCTTTTTTGCCAACTTGACTTCTGCAAGATTAAAAAGACACAAACATTGGATCATAAATATGTATACTGTTGATTCATTGGTTTCAAAATATTAAGGCAGTAAACACTATAAGCCACCTTGCATTATTAGAAAACAAAGAAATGATCTGTTGGTATAATCCATTATTTACAAAATTATATGCTGAAAGAAATAGGAATAATATTGCTCTTGAACAACGCTTGCGTTGGGCAGGTCTCATATTGAAGCAATTATGGAGATGGGTCAGCACTTAGTTGGTGTCAAAGCAGTAATGAAACTCGGAAATATCTGGACTTTTCTCTCTCTGTTTCTTGATTCAGAGATAACATTGTGGATTTCCTTGTCAAAAGACCAGATGTAAGAAAATAGAAAAAAAGCATCAGTCAGTATCATACCTCTACCTCTGTGAATGACTTACGGCAGTAGTAATATAAAGACGAGCAGGTACTGAATTCAATTATATATGCAAATTGCCGATGTAGGTTTATTCTGGCTTTTGTTGTGCTTCCAAATTATACTCTATGTTTTTTTTTTTATAATTATGCTGTATACTTAGCCATTGTCTGCCTCTCTAGATGTATATAAAAGAAAAGAGAATGGAAAGTTGGGTTTAAACTTGTTTCAGACAGCACAACAGTTTACTAGCTGCCGCAGAACTCATTTGAACTTGCAGCTGTAACAAGCACTCATTTATTTATGCTGTACACTTAACCATTGTTGTCTCTCTATTGTGTTAGAGGCAAAGAATGGATATGAAGAAAAACGTAGTTGGGAGCAGTCGCTTTCTTCGGAGCCAACAATATCGTGATAGATTAGTCCTTCACCTTTCGGGCAGAAAGATAGTGCAGGAAAAACAAAAAAAGCGACAAAGTATGGATTGTGAATTGCTTTACTTTCTTCAGATACCTTATGGTGCACCAGCTTTGCGTCAAAATATCAATCTACTTGTACCGACCAGTTCTTGAGTTTTTTTTTAAGTTTTTAATCTCTATACTTTCCCTTATTTTGATTTTTGGTTCCTATACTAAAAAATTTTGATTTTAGTCTCGAGTTTTCTATCATTAAAGTTTTAGTGCATGTTTTGTTTAGCTTAAAAGTTGAACCACAGCCTTTTTTTCATCTTTTAAGTTGTTGCTTTAAAAGCAATGTGTTTGGCATTTCAAAGCCAAAAAAATTTGAGCATAATCTAAAATTTGAGCATTTTCTCAAAAAATTGTTGGGATTATTCCAAACAGTGATATATAAATATTATTTTATCCTCAATCAAATAATATTTTTAATTAATCAAATAATTTTTTAATTATTTTATACCTATTTTAGTAATTTAATGTATAAAAGCGATTCTTTTTTATATCATCCAAACAAAATAGATTAGTTTAAAATTACTTTTCACCTAACATATCCAAAACATAATCGATTATTAAAATAATCAAGCCTTTACAGTTGATTATTGAAATAATTAATTATTAAAATAATCAAATTTTCACAACTATCCCAAACACACACTTAATTTCTCGTATACCAATACTTAAATAAGTTAAATAAGAATCAATTCTTTGTAAAGAATAGTAACTATTCACTTTTGATATATAAAAATTATAAAAATTAAAAACTAAATAAATAAAAATATAAGGACTAAAACCTAAAAAATGTATTAAAGGACTAAAATCTAAATTAATGATAACTGTAAAATCTACTTTAAAACTTTATTTTATATCTTACTGCTGAACACATGATTATGTGCTTTTATTTCCATTGGCTTCTCTCACAATTTGCCTTTTCTTTTAGTAACCATGACCCCATCCAACGGTGGGCTGCTGCCCTCCAACTTGCACCTTAACTAGCTTTGTTTCTTTGGCAGCTCAACCAAGGGCCAGCTACAGATTTTATCTCACCACTTCATCAAATTTGTTTCTTACATATTTCTCTTATTTTATGTAATTAAATATTTTTTTTTAACCAAGTGTTTATTGTAAGAGGTGAGAGGAGTACATATTGACCATTGGATCTTACATGAATGGTCAAGATTAAAACATAAATGCATGTGACTTTTTTAAGTGGTCACATGACCTTTAAGTAACTTTTAACCTTGATCATCTATGTATAGTTATATGGTCAAGATTTACTCCTCTCACCCTCTCACAATAAAAACTCCTCTAATTTGATATGCTTATATATATATATATATATATATATATATATATATATATATATAATATAATCAAGTCAATAAAAGTTTATTACTTTTGAAAGAGAACACAACAACACACATAATACAATGGAAAATGTTACTCTTACACTCCTTTTTAGGGGTGTATTACTATTTACACACTTTTTAAGAGATGTGATTGAGTGAGAGAAAGTGATAAGAAAAAATATGTATAATAAATATTATTAGATGAGGTGTGAAAAGAGGTGTATGTACTATTTGATGTAAAAATATAAGAGTTGTAATACAATATATTAGATTGGAAACTAATCATATACAACAACAAAGCATGTCTCATTCGGTGGATTTACAATATAGATAAATTTTTCTCTACCTCTAACTCTAATTATTAGACTATCATCCACTTGATTTACTGTTCTTATTAAAACTTCTAATAGTCTCTTCCTCATATGGTCAAACCAACTAAACTGAGATTTTATTATCTTTTTTTAATAGGTGTTACCCTTACTTATTATCTAATGCATTCATCATAATTTTATCTTGTTTTGTATGTCAACTCATCCAACATAACATCTTCATGTATGCAATGCTGAGTTTATGGTCTTGTCAACCTTTTACTACTTAACATTCAATACTATAAAGTATCGCGAGTCTTATAGTTATATGGTAAAATTTTCCTTTAAACATTATAAACATTTTTCTATCACAAATAACATTATATGCATTTCTTCATTTCATTCACTCAACTTAAATTCTATAATTTACATCACATTCTATTTCTTCATCATGTATGGAAACTAATTATATATAAATTAATAAAAAGTTTTTTTCAATATTATTTGTTCACTGCATTATTATTATTATTATTATTATTATTATTATTATTATTATTATTATTATTATTATTTGACAATATATTATTAATTATTAATATTATTGACAAGGAAATGATAACAAAAATATTACATTGCTAACTTTTGGAAGAAGAGATTTGTTCAACAATTCTTTTCTAAATTTATATAAAATTAAATTAATTTCTCAAACTATTGTCTCGTTAATAGCCTCCTATTGCAAGAGGTAGATAGAAAAAATGATCTAGGTAGAAGAACAATCTTTGTCAGTACCTCAATCGATCATTTATGGCTAACTCAGCTTCATAGTTCATGTTAATTATATTAGTGTCGTGGATTTATATGACTTCATAAATCTTATATATGATATCAGAGTCGTTAGAGTCGATGATTTGTTCGAACTAAGTATTTGAAGGCAAAGATTGGTGTTCGAATTCGACCCTAACTCATGTTATGTAACACATTGACAAAACTTAAATTTTAGTTGTAACCTTTTGAACACTCCAAATTGTTTTCACTTGAGGAGAAGTATACTAATATTGTGACTCATAATTGAAGGAGAGATGTTAAAAATTTAAGTGTAACTGTTAAAATTTTATATTGATAAAAAATAAGTTAAGTGAAGAATATATAAGTAAGAAAACTCATAAACTCATTATCTTAATATTTTATATCAAAATATTATGTCAAATCTACTTATGTGATCATTTACTTAACTTATTAAATATAATTTTTTTTGATATTTTGAACTCTTTTAATCCTAACAAGTGATATTAGAATTTCATCATATATAGATTCATGATCCATATTATATGATTGAGAAAATTGAACATGGTATACAATTTTCGTACCTACTTGTGATGAATGTGAGATGATTATTGAAAAATGTTTTTGTGACAGATTTCAAGGAATTTGTTAGGGAATTGTGTGGTACCCTTAACGACGAGCTCATATATTAATTTTTCTTTAATTCGTTGGATATATATATAAAGGAGAATATTAATCATGGTCTCAGGTTTTATACCTTTTAACATGTGAAGTTATTGTTTAATTAATTTTCGAACTTGAAGAAAGTAGTTTCGTTGGCTGAAAGCCACATGCGCGTCTATCATTATACATGTGTTTGACATGCTGAATGGGTCGTGATTTACATTGTTTTCGACTTTTCGTATAAATATTGAAAATAATAGGTTTATTTAATATACACTCTTTAAAAGAAAATGTATGATATGTTTTATATTTTAAATCATTGATTTAATTATAAAAACATTAATAAATTAGATTAAATATAAAATATTTGCTAAGTAAATTATAAATGTTTGATCAAAAAATGACTACCAACGTGGCAATAGAGGTAGTGGCAGCAACGGTATCAGTGGTGGCAATGGTATTTGGGATGGTGACAATGATAGTGATGATGATGACAATGATAGAAGCTGTCGTCAATGGTAATGATGGTAACACGGCCATGGTAATGATAGTGACAGTAATAGTAGGGTGTATAAAAAAAGGAGAAATAATTTTTTTATTTAATTTTTGTATTAATTTTTTAATTATTAAATAAAAAAATGTTAAATATTTTTTATATTTTTAAAATATAAATATATTTATTTTTTTATTTAATATTAAAATAATTATTAAAATAGTTAGATAAAAAATATAATATTACTCATAAAAAAATAAAACTAAAAAAATCTATTAACCAAAAAAGCCTACTAACAAAAAAATTCCTATAATTACCTGTAAAATAAGAAAATGTATCATATACTCTAAATTAACCGGGATAATGATAGCATCCGCCTGAAAACAATAAAAAAGTCGTTGATTCCCGTTACGAAAAGTAAGGAAAAGTATTGTACGCATGCCATAATAATTATGATTATAATTATAATTATAATATTAATATTTCTTTGCCGCACTTTTGCTTTCCAACTCTAGAATCGTCGAGCTGTCAAAAAAAAAAAAAACTCTAGAATCGTCGATTCCCATCATACTCATAATTTTGCTTTCCAACTCTAGAATCACGACTTAGAATGCGGAACAAAATTAATTTACAATCAGTATTCTCCGTACTTTTACTTTCTCCGTAAAACAACGAAAATAATCAGATTGGCATGTTATTATTAGAATCAATAATATGTTATAAAATTAATTTATACATGACATCAAAATAATATAATAATTTTTTTTAAATTTTTTAATTAAGATTTAATAAATTAAATAAATAATTATTATCAATAAAAAATCATAAATTTTATAATCTTATTATGATTTCATATGTTAATTTATATATATACTTTTAAAAATTTAATATAAAAAATTATAATTCAATATAAAAATTTTAAAATTCATGATTTTCACAAGTGAAAAAGTTTAAAAATACTAATATTATCTATGAATAAAAAGTGAATTATATTATAAGAGTGTTAAATAAATATCAAAACTTACTTTTTATTTTTTTGTCTTATTTTTTTTTCTACTTTAGTGATAATAAAAGAAAAAAAAATTCTGTCAGAAATTGATATTAAATTTTACGTAAAAATTATTTTTTAAACATTATTAACTTTTATCTAATTTATAATTATTATAATTGTAAAACTATTATTTTATTTTAACCCAATAATTTATTTAATTAATTAAATTATTTATTAAATTAATAAAATAAAATTACATACATATTACATGAGATTCTTAATTCAATAACTTATTGTTATAATAATAAATTTCAAACTTTTTACTTTAATTATTTTAAATCGAGTAAACATTCACTTTAATCCTTGAAGTTGTATGCACCAGTCATATTAGTCCCTGAATTTTTAAAACTGATTACTTAGTCATTGAAATCGCAAAACGTCAGTTACGTTAGTCCCTGCAACTTTTCCCATCAGTTAAACTTGACGGAGAAGCACGCGTGGCACGTTAAGTGCCATGTTGGACGATGACCTGGTTCCTACCTCCCCCTAAACGACACAGTTTAGCTGGGGCACCAAAGTAGAAAGCTCTGCACAATTGAAACGACGCCATTTTGAGCCTAACTAATTCTATCTTCCCCCTGCCCCAATTAAATTCCATTACAGTAACTTAGTGCACCCAATTCCTTTTTGCAAACCAAGAAAGAAAAACCCCAAATTCGTAACTCAGGTTGGCAAGGCTAGGAGATGATGGGTGGTGGAAACCCATCCCAATTCGCATCATCAAACACTGAAGGAAGTTGGAGTGGGAGTGCAGGTTCGATACCCAACTCGTCTCGTTACAGGGGAGGAACTGGTAGTGTCAGGGTTTGTCTTTGTGGTCACACAACGGTGGTAAGAAGATCCAAAACCACGGCCAATCCTGATAGACCATTCTATGGCTGTCCTAATTACAAGACAAAGGTAAGAGTTAAGTGAACTAGAGCTGTTGGAATGAGCATTGTTGTCTCTGTTTTTTATTTGTAATGTGAACTATGTTACTGTTTTGATGGTTTGCAGAACAATGAGCATTGTAACTATTTTTGTTGGGTTGATAATGAGGCAACAGATAATGGAATTAGGACTGCCACTGAAGCTGCATGTGAACTTGGTAGAAGGGTTGCTACAAGTGAGAATCAAGAATGGAGATTGAATGTTGCTTGGAAGATTGGAAGCTTAGAGACTGAAGTTAGGATCTTAAAATGTTGTGTAATTGGCTAATGTATTATGATGCTAATTTTTATCATAATGTGGGGCTTAGTTTGTTTATAGAAATAGATAATTGGATTTTGAATTTGTAATGGTGATGTTGTGTTATTAGTTTGGGGAATTAGGTAATTGTGGTGTTGTGTAATTGGCTATTTGGCCTTTGTAATCTAATGAAATGAATGAAAATTAATTTGTTTAAGCTCATTGTGAATATGCATTAGTTTACTCCACAATTGAGAGATCTATAAATCTTGATAACATTTTCCTATTTAAAACACACACCATTAGTTACATTGATTTGCATATATAATAGCATCATGTATTGATGGGTGAGAACTCAATCAGCATGTTCCATAGGTCCCCAACTCATCTCTATGACAAAATCCAAGTTGAGTGGAATTTTTCTTGGCACTTGGCCAAATGGACATATAGACAACATTAAAACTAATGAACAACAAGGGTCTAGTAAGATAAATAGAAACATTTGTGCACTAACGAACAATACTATAAACACATCCAAAACACATCCATGGGTGTAAAACTTCTATATTGATCATTTATAAAATGTATTCCCAATTACATTATAAGCCCTTTACAAAACGGCAGTCCTTTACAAAATGACCACTAACATTGGCAAGAACAATACTTTATAAGAACAATACAAAATGTATTCCCACATTTACATTATAATCCATATACATCATCCAACAGGGACAAATCTTCAATTCATCTTCTTTGGTGGAGCACCTCTCAAACCAGGGGTTGGTATGAACCGCATGAACCTTGTCGTTGTACCCTCACTTGTTGCTGCCAGTGTTTCTGCACTAATAGGTGTTGGACCAGGTCTTATTTCAGCATTTGCAGTGGCAGAGTATGTTGGAATAGGTGGTGGGACAACTGGTTGAACAACTGCTGCTGATGTAGTGGCAGGTGGATGTGGTGGTCTTAAACCAGGTTGTTTGATAGGGAGTTTGTACCTGATTCCCTGCAAGAAAAAACAAGCACACGAGTCAAACAAAGTACAAGTGAATCAATAGTAACTGTTCTATGACAATTGTTGTACCTCCACATTAGGGGTTGCATCTTGAGAGAACTGTGGCTGAGAACATTGCTCCAGATGAGACTGTGTTACATCTATCTCCTCAGCCTCAGTGGTTGGCCCATGCTCATCACTTGGCCCAGCCCCAGCCTCAGTAGTTGCTGAAGCCCTATGCTCAGTACTTGCCCCAACCTCAGCCTCAGTACTTGGACCAGTCCCAAAAGCATTTGTTACTTTTTTCTGCCTTTTGGGTTTAGGAACTCCTTGGGCTTTGCATCTTTTTCTGTGATGCCCTGACCCACCACACCTATAACAAGTGAATGCAGGGTACACTCGCTTCAGTTTGTGTGGGTTCTGGTTGACATCTTCCTCTTTTGTATCTTTTCTTCTTTATTTTTTTGGCCTTCCAATAGGCCTCTTTATTGGTGGTGGGACAGGCTTTGGGTGTGGCGTGAGCTCCCAATACCTTTGGCCTCTCAATGGTTTGACAAAATAATCATATGTTGCATGATAAGCAACCATGGTTAGCCAAACATGATAATAGTCCTCAGGTTTGTGATTGACATATGCTATTGCAGCAACAACATGCATGCATGGCAAACCTACCATAACACATTTAACCATTTCAAGTAAGTAAATAAACAAATATTAACTAAAATTTAACAAATTAAACTAAACTAAATAAGTGTGATTAATACCTGTGAGTTGCCAGAACCTACAGGTGCACGTTTGTTTGTTTAAATCAACATCAACATTGCCCGGGTAGCCTTGCACCTTAAATCTATGATGCTCCTGGTCACCAGCCCAAACAGGTGTCTATTTGTTACTCTCCCTTTTTTTCCTTGTTCAACCTACTTTGTTGTAGAGGAGCTAAGGTCCCTTTATACCTTGCCAACTTTAGCTTATTTGTAACCATGGTCTTCATTATATAGCACCTTATCTCCTCTGCCATGGTTAAGATTGGCTTGCCCCTCATCTTCACAATCTATGCATTGAAAACTTCACATGCATTGTTGCAGATCTTGTCAAATTTAGGATATTAAGAGAAATAAGCCTTGGTCCATGCTTCCTTAGGCTACTTGGCCAGATACTCCTATGCTTTCTCATTCACCCTTTTTACACTCTCCATGGCAACATTAAACTCACTCGCAGTGGTTGATCGTGCACACTCCCATATCATACCTCTTAACTCCTTGTCTTTCCACATCTTAGTGAAATTCCTCCACAGATGCCAAACACAGAACCTGTGAGGCACTCCAGGCATCATCTTTTGCATTGTTGGTATCAGGCCCTGAAAAAAAAATACTTCATATTAGTCCCTGACACATACATAACTAATTCATATTAGTCCCTAACATATATACAGCTAATTCATATTAGTCCCTGATACATATATAACTACTTCATATTAGTCCCTGCGAATGATGTTACTTTCTGCATGTCTGAAATGAAGTTCCAGCCATGTTCTTTATAGTCCCCCAGGTCTTCATGTAACAATGTCAGGAACCACTTCCAATTGGCTTTGTTCTCCACATCCACGATGGCATAGGCAATGACAAAAATGTCATTGTTGGCATCTTGTCCAACAGCTGACAAAATTTGGCCACCAAAATATCCTTTCATAAAAGCTCCATCCAAGCCAATTAAGGGCCTACAACCAGCCTTAAACCCTAGTTTGCAAGCATCCAAGTAGACATAAAACTTTTCAAATTGTGGAGAGGAATTAGGAATTTCGAGGACACCCAACCTCACAGTAGAACCAGGGTTGCTCCTCAACAACTCTGTAGAACAATCTCATAACCTTCTATATTGCTCTCTCTCATTCCCTTCCATAACTTCTCTTGCCTCCTTCAAAGCTTTATATATTTTGGTATCATTCAAATGTACCTCACACTTGGCTTTCATGTAATCAAAGGCTTCCTTATGGGTCAGAGTTGATTGCTTTCTAAGTTTTCTAACCAGCTTCCCAACAACCCATTTCCTGTTGGCCTGAGAATTCTTGAACCCCCTACTGCAGCTGTGCTCATCATTGAAGGTCTTGATTTGGAAACTATTTGTAACATTACTCCATGCACAATACATAACTCATATGCAGTTGTCATTCTTACATTTGGCTCTAGCCCTCAACTTATCATTCTTCACCCACTCGATCTCTCTACCCATCTTAATTGTGTAGTCCTTAACGCCCTGCTTGAATGCCTCTAAAGTCACAAACTTCGTTCCAAGCTCTAGCCTGACATGTCCAAATCCAGCACCTTCATTGAACTGATGGTACATTTCTTTAGTAGTCCTCTCATCATCAGAAGTAACTGGAGTTTTCATGTATTCAAACTTCCAATGTAATCAGAATCTTCACATGTTTTTTTAGTGACCCCAATATTTGGTCCATAGCTTTGCTTGTGTCCTAAACCCCTCCCCACAGGTGCAGCAGAGTCGGTTGTTTCATCATAATCTGCAAATGCATCATGTTCAAAGTAAAGTTGATGAATGAATCATTAACTTGAAAACAGAAATATTATGAGGTAGTAAATTATGAGTATTATGAGTATATAGCTGACTATAAAATACTTTAGTATATACTTATGATAGAGAATTATGAGTATCTATATATAGCTAATAAAGTAAAAAAAAAGTGCAAGTAATGGCATCATACCGGAAGGCGCATCACTATCAAAGTCACTTTCTTCATCATCAGGGACCTGTGCATTGCTTTTATCAACAGTGATCTTCTTATTCTTCTTCTGTACAACTCTCTTTCCCTTCTTCGCATCAAAGCTTTTAACTTTTTTATTCTTCTTCTTCAAAAGACTAGCAATAGGCTCATCCTCATCTTCTTCTTCAAATAAAGAAGGCTTATAAGGGCTGTCATCTGCACTTTCATAATCATCACTAGAGGAACTTGAACTAGGAGTGTCATCAACTACACCTTCAGTTGCAGGTTGTTCTTGTTGAGGGTCACTTGTTGGTAGGGGTTGGACTTCCTCTGGAATATCTGTCTCAAGCTGGGTCTCATTGCCATCATTTGGTTCATCCTCATCAGGGAGTGACACAATCTTAGGGTTAGCAATTATGAGGTGTTCATAGTACAAGTGAACAACCCCATTGTTCATCCTTGAAGCCTCAACCATCTGTAGAAGATCAGTATCTGTCTTCATGTCCATTAAACCATTTTCTAGTTCTTAATCAGGCATCAACTAATAGCAGTTATCCACCTTATGGTAACCAATTTGTTTAGAAAAACCAATTAAACTAAAGACATGCAACATATCGTCATCAGCTTCAGGCCACCACTCTTTTCCACCACTACGATAAGAAACTTTGCCTCCAATTTCTTTAACAAAAGAACCACCATGATGGAACACAAGTCTAACCATCTAAATAGATACACATAACAAAAACACAACTTATTAAACACTTATACATGTGTGCTATACATAAAAAAAAAAACATGCAATGCAAGGGAACTACGTTGTGTGTTATGGGTAAATGTAAAAGTTCAAAAATATGCAAGACAGGACCACACACAAGGGACCACATGCAGTAACAATAGAAGACAAACAGGGGACCACACTGGTATAGAAGACAAGTAGAACGACATTGAACTTAGGACACCTCCACCTCCAATACAGGAACAACATACACTGCACTGACACGTAGCAAGCAACCATTTATAAGTAATTCTACAAGCAGGACGATACAAGGGGACCACATTGCAGCAAAAATGGAAGACAAGCAGGACCATAACACTAAAAAAGGAAAAACAGGAACCACAACACTAAAAAGGAAAAACAGGGACCACAATGACCACACAACACAGAGAATATTTGGAGTTTAGGGAACATACCTTTCTAAAGCTCGAATTCGACGACGAAGATGATAAATTCAACGTTGTAAGGGAGCCTTAAGACCAAAACAAAGTTAATTGTAGAGGGAAATGTAGTGGAATTTCGTGAATTTTTTATTACAATACGAATTAGGAACTTAGGGTTTTACTCAACCATATGTCATTGAAATTAGGGGGGAATCTGAAAAATTTAGTAAAACCCTCAAAACGGCATCGTTTCAATTGTGCAGAGCTTCCTACTTTGGTGCCCCAGCTAAACTGCGTCGTTTAGGGGGAGGTGGGAATCAGGTCATCGTCCAACATGGCACTTAACGTGCCACACGTGCGTCTCCGTCAAGTTTAATTGACGGGAAAAGCTACAGGGACTAACGTGACTGACGTTTTGCGATTTCAAGGACTAAGTAGTCAGTTTTAAAAATTCAGAGACTAATATGACCGGTGCATACAACTTCAAGGACTAAAGTGGAGGTTTACTCGTTTCAAATCTATCACATATCTTAACCTTACAAATAATCGATAATAGTTTAGATGTACGACGTGATCAATGTAAGAAGTCCATCTGGTTGACTTGGATGTATTGTAGCTTATTGTTATAGTAGTTGTGCATCATCATCTGACTTCTATTCTACGTGCTTTACACTGTAGGCGTGTAGCTGTACCTAGCCATTACATTACAATCTCCTTTTGCTTTCTATTATAGTGTATATGGGAAAAAAAGTATTTTTTTTAAACTTCTATTTCTTTTTAGAGTCATTTCATTAATAATATCACAGCTTCGGCAGTGCCATAAAGATTTTATTTCTACCACATACAACATAAAAATAATATAACCAAGTTAAGAAAAGCTTATTACATTCGAAAGTGAACTCAACAACACACATAATACAATATATTAGATTGGAAATTGGATAGTTCTGAGTCTAAGATATAATAGATTTACCGTAAATTTATACAGGCCAATAAAAAAAACTCATCTATTAGGTAGGTCTATTTTGAAACAACAGACTCAAGAGAATCTAGGTCAACCCAATCGAGGTACTGCTTGTAGGATCTGATCGGTCTATAGTCAAACGGGAAACGACTCGCTAAATACGTACTTAATGTGATTCCCAAACAGTCATTGGCTGGTCGGTATTATCATGACCAATGGTTGTGAATGACTTCATGCCTTAATGATCGGGCATATAACAAATCTTAATGCTCAGAGCCCTAAATGGCATAAACGATAGATATTCGATGAGTCAGTGCTCAAATAATTTATATAAATCGGTCTGACAACCAACATTAGGCAAGTTTCATCTTTACCCGAACACTCATGTCAACCATACTTTGCGATCATTCTGCTGACCTGCCTAGGTATCCTTGACCTTGTTGTTGTCTCGCCTGTAGGTCTCCAGCGAGTCCCTTTCTTACATACCGACCTAGGTCCTGATCAGTATCTGGAACATATGGCACCCACCGCGGGGCTCAGGTAAAACTTTCCTACCCCACAACCAACAAACTTCACCTTCACCACATTTATCTTTCCAACTTCACCTTCATCGAAGTCATCTTTCTAACGAATCACGGTCACTAATGAAAGCAACGTTGACAACAGAATCCACCAAGAGAGTCCTCAGCCCAATCCCATTGAAATACTTATACAGGTCATCAAAGATATACACAGCCGAATCGATCAGATAACTAAGAAGGACCAATCGTGTGCGAATCCTGAAAGGGAGACTGAAATGAGGCCTGAAGAAAACACTTTGAATAAAGAAGCTTGCCGAGAGACAAGTTATCCTCCTCTAGTTGCTGACCATCCTTTATCCAATTTCATAATGTTGATTCCCTTGCCGAAAGGTTTCCGACTCCCGACCATGGAGCTTTATGAAGGGACGCCCGAACCTCATGAACATCTTACAATGTTTAATTCGATAATGTTCTTAAACAAGGGAGCCAACCCATCAAATGCCGAACTTTCTCGACAACCCTAAAGAAATCAACATTACTTTGGTTCTCGAGGCTTGAAGCAGGTTTGATTTATGATTTCGCAAAATTGTCAACTAAATTTCTTAACTATTTTTCTATAAGAAAGACTCACTAAAAGACTTTGCCTAGCATTATCAACTATCGGAATGAATCACTCAAGGAGTTTATGAGGAGATTTGGTGAGGAAGCAATTCAGATCAGGGATCTCAACCCTGTTATATCTCTACATGCTATCAAGGTCGGACTGTGACCAAGACCCTTTGCAGATTCTTGGGCCAGAAAACCACCTGTGGATTTAGATGATTTGAGAACCAAGTCTATAGGGTACATAAACATAGAGGAGATTGCAACCTCAAGAAGACAAATGGAGCAGCAACACTCGGGATCGAAAGTCAGAGGAAATACAAGTAATCTTCAAATTTCTATCCGATCGAGCTTTCAAGACTGACCATATGGAGGAAGAGGAGTAAATCAGAGGGACAAACTAATGAGAGTGGAGGAAAAAATTGACCAATTTGATCGTGCTCCTCGGGTAGCTTTAAGTCATCTGCAACTTCGGCACGATGTGTATACGCCGCTGACCACCCGACTGGAGCAAATATTATGGGAGCTCTATAACACTAGTATTATCTAGCATCCAAAGAGTGCAGAACAGCCGAGAGGGCATGACAATGTTGATAAAATCAAAATGTACAATTACCACAAAAGGTATGGCTATACGACTGAGGAATACATTACCTTGAAGGATACAATCGAACAACTCATCTGATAGGATCATCTTGGAAAATACGTCTACTAACGTAGAAGTTGAAGCAGAGAAGCGAGGGAAGGAAACCAGTCCAGGCAGATGAGTCCGAGCTCGGGAAAAAAAGGGCAAAGCAGTCGTGACAACTTCTGATTCTAGAGACTAGATGATCAGGGGAGTCATAGATTGAATAATCGATGGATTCGCAGGAGGTGGAAGCTCAAATTCGTCTCGAAAGCGTCATCTCCGAGCTGTAATGTCAGATTTTTCCTACTGAGTTTTGCCTTGAAATTTTTAATGAGACACATCTTAATTCCATCATATCATTAATAAAGTTATTTTCTATTGTTGTCTCAGTTATAATAAAGTTTTTAAGGCCCAGTCCAATAAATCCGGTTGAGGTCATGAAGACGGCCTAGCCCAGTAAATCTGGCCGAGGTCATGAAGATGACCCAGTTTGGTAAACCCGACCAAGGTCATGAAGACGACCTAACCCAGTAAATCCGATCGAGGTCATAAAGACGACCCAGCCCGATAAAATCAACTGAGATCATGAAGATGACCCGGTTCGGTAAATCCGATCGAGGTCATGAAGACGTCTTAACCCTTTAAATCCAGTCGAGGTCATGAAGACGACTCATCAAGGTAAATCTGACCGAGATCATGAAGACGACCCAGTCTGGTAAATCCGACCGGGCTCATGAAGACAGCCCAATTCGATAAATCTGGTTGAGGTCATGAAGATGACCCAGCCCGATAAAATCGGCTAAGGTCATGAAGATGACCCAGTTTGATAAATTCGACCGAGGTCATGAAGATAGTCCAGCCCAGTAAATTTAGCCGATGTCATGAAGACGACCTAGCCCGATAATCAGCCTAGGTCATGAAGACTACCCAGCCCAGTAAATTTGGCCGAGGTCATGAAGATGACCTAACCCAATAAATCCGGCCAAGGTTATGAAGACGACTTAGCCTGGTAAATCCGGTCGAGGTCAGGAAGACAACCCAGTATGATAAAATTGGTCGAGGCCATGAAGACGACCCAACCTCATAAAATCAGTTGAGGTCATGAAGACGGCCTAACTCGGTAAATCCGGTCGAGGTCATGAACACCTGCTTGAAGAAGCTGGATACATGTGAAGTCATTCGAAGTGAGTAGATATTTCAAATCGACAAATCAAATTGAATACAAAGTATACAACTTCAAACTGAAGAACAAGGGCGAAAAATGAACCAAAGGTACATTTATCCATCAAATACAAATTTGAGTTTAAAAGACTACAAATTCATCAATAATGTTTTCCCCAACTGTCGCAACCGGGATCGCGACGATCAAGATTAGAAATGTGTTACAAAGTTCAAAAAAACATTATTACACTTCATCATTAATGCTCGATCCTCCTATATAAGCTCGGCTCATCTTCATAGATGACCAAGATAAGGGGTTGTAGACCGTCTTGATCCATTTCTCATCCGGCCACTCTTAAGCTCGACTTATATTTACAGATGATCAAGCTGAGGGACTGTGGACTGTCTCGAGCCTTAGATATAATAGGTCTACCTTAGACCTATACAGGTTGACCATACAAGTCCATCTGTTAGGTAAACCCATTTCGAAACAACAGGCCCAGGAGAATTCGGGTCAACCCGATTGAGGTCCTACTTGTAGGATCTGACCAGTCTATGCTCGAACGGGAAACGACTAGCTAAACACGTGCTTAATATGATCCTCAAATGGTCATTGGCCAGTCGGTACCATCATGACCAATGGTTGTGAATGGCTTCACGTCTTAATGACCAGACATATAACAAATTGTAATGCTCGTAGTTCTAAATGGCCTGAACGATGGGTATCCAACGAGTTAGTACTCAGATCATCTATATAAATCGGTCTGGCAGCCTAGATTAGGCATGTTCCTTCGTTACCCGAACATTCATACCAACTTTACTTTGTGATCATTCTTCCGACCTACCTAAGTGTCCTTGACCTTGCTATTGCCTCACCCATAGGTCTCCAGCAAGTCCTCGTCTTATTTACCGATCTATACGAACCTAGGTCCTGGTCAGTATCCGGAACAGAAACATAATCAAGAATATCTAATAAACCGATCTATACGAACCTAGGTCCTGGTCAGTATCCGGAACAGAAACATAATCAAGAATATCTAATAAAATGTTGAAAGAGTGTTTGGAAACTAAGAAAATAAAAGGGAAAACGAAAAGAAAAAATCTATTAGCTATTGCAGTGGAAGGAAGGAGTTCAAGGTGGGTGATATCGCTCTAATACTATGTTGAAAAAATGGTGGGGAAAAATAAAAATTGAGAGAGTTGAGAGAAAAGTAAGAAACAGAATTTACTGAATGAAGAAAAATTGGTACAACCAGCCTAGAGTGTGATTTATATACAATGTAAAATAGTAACTAACTGATAACTAATTAGTAACTTAGCAAGCTATCCTAACTAACACCAATATACTATAACAAGAAGAGTATATTAAGTGGATGATAGCCTAATAATTAGAGTTAGAGATAGAGGAAGACTAAGAAAAAATATAGGTAAAACCATTAAAAATGACTTAAATTTAAATGATTTTTCTAAAGACATAATTTATGATATAGGTCAATAGGTAAAAAAGGGACTCGCTAGAGACCTACGGGCGAGGCAACAACAAGGTCAAGAACACCTAGGCAGGTCAGTAGAATAATCACAAAGTATGGTCGGTATGAGTGTTCGGGTAAAGATGGAACATGCCTAGTCTAGGCTGTCAGACTGATTTATATAAATGATTTGAGCGCTGACTTCTTGGATACCTGTTGTTCAGGTCATTTAGGGCTCTGAGCATTAGAATTTGTTATATGTCTTGTCATTAAGACGTAAAGTCATTCATAACCGTTGGTCATGATGGTACCGGCCAGGTAATGACTGTTTGAAGATCATATTAAGCATGTGTTTAACGAGTCATTTCTTGTTTGGGCATAGACTGGTCGAATCTTACAAGCAGGATCTCGGTCGGGTTAACCCAGATTATCATCAGCTTGTTATTTTGAAATGAGCCTACCTATCAGATAAGCTTATATGGTCGACCTGTATAGGTCTACGGTAGACCTATTATATCTTAGGCCCGAGATGGTCCAGTTTCCATCTTCAATTTCTCTTGAATATCAAATTTTCCCCAAATTTAAGTTCTAAAATCCCTAAGAGTCCGTTTGGATAGCGGAATTGGAATTGAAACATAGAATTTTAATTTCAATTCCAATTCTTTCAGAATTAGAATTGGTTCAGAATCTTAAATTCTATGTTTGGGGTTGTCAAAGAATTAGGATAAGAAATTATAATTCTAAATTCAATCATAATTTTATTGTTTAAAGGTATGATCTAAAATATTAAAATTAATAAAAATATTCATACAATAATATTTTTATAATATAATAGTCATATTTTTTCATAAAAAATAATTTCATGATTTTTTTTAGAAAAAAATAAATAGCTATTATAATAATTTTTATATAAATATAGAATATCAATAAATATGATTGTTCATAAATAAATGTAGAGAGAAAAGAGAGAGAGATAATTTAATTTTTAAGCTTTGGAATTTGTAATTCTTAATGTATAGGTTAATAATTGATAAAGACTTAACTTAGTTATTTTTCAATTCCAAAGAATTAGTTTATGAAATTACAATCCTAATTCTAAATGAAATTCCAAACGTAAAAATTAAAATTAAGAGGTCCAATTTCAATTTCAAGCTCTAATTCTATGCTCAATTCTAAGAGTCAAACAGATACTAAAATGTATCTTTGTCTCATATATTTTTCTTTCTTCCCCAATCGTTTTTTCATTCCTCAGTTTTCTTCAAGATCTGTTGCAATCCCGGTCTTGCTATGATTAGCACCGGTGAACTACATCCATATGCAGGCTTCCAGCACTTTCTATGGTGTCTATGTGGCTTTATTGTTCCAAGATTTGGCACTTCTAGCGTTGCACAGTGCTAGATCTGTTCGTAAATCTTGCATTAATGGTCTTGGAGACGCCACTGATGAGCACAGTGGTTCTATTTCGGTGATGGGTTCTGTCCGACCTGTTCTGATTTCTCACCTGCAACCGACGACCAGTTCTGTTTCGGTGAGGTATGACAATGGTGACTCGTCGCCATCACGTTTCCATTCGTGCTGGCTTTGGTTATGGAACCTGATCTGCATTTTCTAGTTAATGATCTTTTTTATGTGAACGATGGTGCTATTGGTCTTCTTCGAAGCACTATTGGTGACGTCGTATATGTGCAATGTCACTTTCGCCATCTTCACCAAAAACCATAACTTGGCTTAACCCCACTTCCTCTTTCTTGCTCTAAACTCTAACTATCTATATGGGTCTCTCTATTTCCCTTCTCTCAGAAATTATTCAGTTCAAGAAAGAGCATCTACACTCCACTCTTTTCAACGTGCCACCTATGTTCTTGTTCTTGTTCAATTTTTCTCTACTCGTTGGGTGTTTCTATCTGGGATTTGATTCAGAGTGAGATTCTGCATTCAAAATCCCTTCAATTTTCTCTTTGAAATTTCCTCTTTTTATCATTCTTTACTCAGTTCTCTTAATATTTAATTTACCATGAAAATGTTGAAGTTTATTTTCCCTAGAACAAGGGATTTGCGATATGTATACATCAAATTCTTTCTTGAAAGGTAACTAAAAAACTCTAGTACCTTCCTCATAGAATCCAAATGACCATTCATCATCTCCATAAACCTAAATGGCGTTGTGGAACTAATCTACGATGGAAGCCCCTGTGTCTATTCTTGCTGCGATGACGCAGAGATTGTTGCAAAGAATTTGAATAATTGGTGTTCTAATAGAGATGTTTTTGGTCTTGGCTTTGTTCTTGCATCGGTGTTCTGAGTGGATCTTGGTGTGGTTGATCTTGTTTTATGGCGTGTTTCCTGTGATGTGTGAGATCGTTTCTTTGTTATTCATCATCTTTGCTGGTGCGAGATCTGAGCAGCCATCTTCTCTAATTTTTTGCTTTGTTTTGGACTTGAGTCCTCGAGCTCTGTTGATGGAGGTTTTAGATCTGTTCTTGTTTAATGCACAAACTGTTTGTTAATATGTCTCATTGAGAAAGACTTAGTTTTCTTCAATTTTTGTTTGAAGTTGGTTGAAGCATTGTAACCCTTTGATTTCGATTGGTGGTTGGGTTCCAGTTCATGTTGTTTGGAGTATAGTTGTGATTAGTTCAGTTGATTTCACCAAGTTTTAGATAATTCTTTGCTGCCAAGTTTATGATTCAGTTATGGTTAATCAAATTACTCTTTGATTTAGTTTTTTTTGTTGAAGATTGATTTAGCCTTGAAGTGACTTTGATTTGCTTCTGCCATAGGTGGTTAAGCATGAAGATAAGCTTTTGTCCTTGGTGGTTAAGTTTCGCCTAATATGGCTTTGATTTTGCTTCTACTAAGTGGTTAAGCACTGGAGTTAGCTTCTGCTTGAGTGGTTAAGCTTTTTTGCCTTTGATTGGCATTATTGATGATGGATTCCGAAATTAGAATTTCTTGATGTTTGGAGGTCCATAGTGCCTAGATTTTGAGTGGCTTTTGACCAATATTATTTCGGCGAGTCAACTCTTTTTAGATACAATTTCATCTTTACTTGGGATGAGCGCTGTGGAAATGCCAGAAATAGAGCATACTTCTACGAAACTTGAAATAGTTCTTTTAGATTTTTTTTTTTCAAATACAAAACTTGTATTTTGCGATTAGTTTGCTTTGTATTTTGCTTACTTAGTAACATTGTACTGTTGATCACAAGTTGGGAATGCTAGTATACATCCTCCAGCTTGTGGTGAGGTGTTATAGTATATTGGTGTTAGTTATGATAGTATGCTAAGTTACTAATTAGTTATCAGTTAATTACTATTTTACATTATATATAAACCACACTCTAGGCTGGTTGTATCAACTTTTTTTCATTCAATAAATCCAGTTTCTCACTTTTCTCTCAACTCTCTCAATTTTTCTTTCTTCCCACCATATTTTTCAACACTTCTTAATAAGACTTTTAATAATCTTCTCATCATACAGCCAAATTACCCAAAACAAGATTGTACTATCTTTTCTTTAATAAGTACTACTCCCTTTTTTTTTTCTCTCTAATATATCTATTCTTAATCTTATCTTATTTTATATGTTAATTTATCTAACGCAACATTCTCATTTTTACAACGTTAAGCTTATGCTCTTGTCACCTTTTTACTACATAGCATTCATTATTATAAAACATCGAGTCTTATAATTATACAATAAAATTTTCTTTTAAGCTTGATAAACTATCCCAAATAATACTTGAATTACTTTTCCATTTCATTGACACATTTTGAATCATATGCTTTACACCTCTCTTTATTTCTATGTCATATATGAAAACTAATTATATATAAATTTTTAAAAAAAAATTGTTCAGGGTTATTTGATCACTGCATATATTATTATTTATTATTACTGACAAATAAATGATAACAAAAATATTACGTTACTGACTTTTAGAAGAAGAGGTTTGCTCAGTAATTCTTTTCTAATTTTTTTAAAAAATTAAATTAATTTCTCAGACTTTAAAAAAAAAAATTGCTACAAACGAAAAGAGGGTCAAGTAAACAACACATTTAAGAGACCAAGTTGCTCTTAAAAGAATATTTGAATCCATCCAACCAACGCCTTGTTCTTGAAAGAATATTTTAAATCATGATGAGTCTTTTATTTATTTCGGCCTGGTTTGTGCTCAGCAGATGGGTCTCTCTCATGTGATCATTGAATCAGATTGGAAGACTGCTTTGAAGCTCATTCATTCAAAGTTGGAACCGTGGCACGCGTGTGATGTATTGGGCGTATAAATTGTCTAGTTAATTTGGATTGGCAAGTCATCTTCCAGTACACCTATAGGGAAGGTAATATTTGTGCTAATCAACTCGCTAAGCATGGTCATTCTTTACCTAGGTGTACATAATCTTGCTGCTGCTCCTTCAACTCTCACTTGGTTTGCTTGCTGATGCAAGCCCTATTTTTTTTCTCGTAAAGTAGCTGTGTAGTTTGAGCTCTTTGTCTCAATGTTTATAAAAAAAAAAAAAGATAGTTTAATTCATCCACCCAAACATAATATATATTTGAATACATTAAAAAGGAATAATTTAATGTGACTATGACCGGATCGCCATGGAGTGACATTTGTTTAATGAAACTGTAAATGTAATACAAAATATTACATGCCTGTGCCTGTCGGTCAGCGAAGGCGTGAAGTAGAATCATAGGTTTTGTTTAATATATTATTTTGATTTGATTGATTACCGACCATCTACTTGCACCGACGGGAACATATGAGCCGATCCTACTTTTTTCTTACATCTGTGGTATTGTTTCTTTTTTTCGGCCCCTTTGGGTGTCTATCTAATGGAGGGCCGCCACCAATATCATTCAGCGGTGGTGATTTACATTATCTTTTTTAATAATTTTATTTAAATCTTTTAAATTTGTGATTTTTTTTAAAAATATAAAGAATTTGGTTTTAAATTTTTTAAATCTATCTATTATTACAATAGATTTGAAATTTTAGATTTAATTATCTCATTTATTGTATGTCTTACCATTATGATAACAAAAACTTTAGATGTACTAAAATAAGAAATATAATACACATACTCTTCAAATAGTATCATGTTATGTAAGGGTGTTCATTGGTTGGATTAGTTTGGGTTTAGGAAGAAAAATGTTCAAATTAATTAATTGAAGTCGAGTTGATTTGGATCGATTTAAAAAAAAATCGGGTAATCCAAATCGAACCAACTCGATTACAATCGGGTTGATTTGGATTAGGTAGTCTGGTTAATAAGATTGAAAGAAAGGAGTATACTTGCTGTATTTGATACCTTTTTTTTATCTTCATTTCAACATTGCTAAACAGATCTACACTACAATGAGTATCCCTTTGCAAGAAAATCATCATAACCCTAATGCTTCCACTTATGAAACAGAATCTCAATCTTTCCAACAAGACTAAAAAATGCATAAAAGTATAAATTTTTTTTTACTGAAATCACACCTACTGACAATGCAAAATAATGTTCAATATAGACAGCACAAAAGCATCGAATCACATGGACTAGAGTTGCAGATTTTCAAAAAGAAAAAATCAAAACAAAAAACAAAACAAAACAAAATCAGCAAGTAGCAACTGCAAGTAAAAAAAAAGAAAGAGACTTTTAGTCTCTGAAAAATGAAACAGAGGAAAGAAGAGTGGGGTTTGAGAGTGTCAACCACTCAGCAATGGCAGAGATGAAGGTCGACGGTGCGTGGGGGCGGTTGACGGAGGGGTGGTGACAGACGAACCCGCGATAGGGTGATCCTGGGATCGCGGTGGAGGACGTCAGTTCTAGCATATCTGGGTAGTTAGTCTTGATGGTGACAAATCCGGGCAATTGGTCACGGTGGTGCGTAATGGAGACCCGTGCTTGGCTATGCGAGGTGAGGCGGCACAGTGGAGCTCCAGGGTCGATTTGCTTTGGGACAAAGGATTGGTGGTGGTTGAGCTCTGGGATGATGGGTTCTGGTTGTTCAAGTTGCAGGGAGGTGGATCGCAGTGGAGGATGATTGTTCTAGCGTGGTGGCGTGATGCAGATCTAGGTAGTTGGTCGCGGTGGTGCGTGGTGGAGACCCTTGCGTGCGATGCGAGTGAGAGATGGTTGAGAGCCTGAGAAACCCTAACATTGAGCAGCAAAAGAGGTGGCGCGCCGCTTAGGGTCAGGGGATTTGGGAGTGAATTGGAAGGATAGAGGAAGAAGAAGAATAAGAGAAGGAGATGAGAGAGAGAGAGAGAGAGAGAGAGAGAGAGAGAAAGAGAAAGAGAAACACATATGAGGGGGTGGGTGTATGTCACTGGGTGATTTTAGGTTCGGGTTAGAAAGAAAATAAGAAACAAAGATAAAAATGACGTCATTTTTTCGGGTCATCGGGTCAATTTACTAACGGGTTCATTGGGTTTGACCTGAATAGACTCGATTACCTGAACCAACCTAGATATTTTATATCGGGTGAGTCGGTTGGTCGGGTTCGCAGGTCGGACTAGACCCATGAACACCCCTAATGTTATGTGTCGATTTCAATTTAATAAATTTATTATTTTTATTAATATTGTAAATGCTAATAAACTTTTATTTTAATGAATTTATATTTTCATGTAGAAAAAAACATTGGTAAAAGTAGAATAATCATAGCTTGGATTTCTCTTTGCATTACTCGTCCCAAAAACTATAAGGATATATGTTTAGATAGAGAAGTAAATATTAAAGAAAAAGAATAGAAGAATATTTTTTTATTTTATGTATCAAATAAAATCATTAATCTATTCATATTATTTATAAAGGGTATTTTTTATTTTAGTGTTTAATTTTTTTTTTAAAAAAATTACTATTAATTATTCATTTCAAAATTTAAAAAAAAACAAAGTTGGATTAAATTATAATTAGATACTATTAGTCATTTATAGACAAATATAAAAAGATGAGATTATAAATACATGATATTACCTTTTGAAATATCCCAAGATAAATACAAAGAAAATAATTGAAAGTTTCAGATAATCTTAATTGTTTCGGATATTGACTGAGACCTAGGTCGGAATAGTTTGGTAAGTAAGAAGAGGACTCAATGGAGACCTACGGGCGAGGCAATAGTAAGGTCAAGGACATTTCGGAGCACTGATTCCTCAGATACTTGTCGTTCAGGTCATTTAGGGCTCTGAGCGTTAAGATTCATTATATACTCGGTCATTAAAGTGTGAAGTCATTCATAACCAACGGTCAAGATGGTGTTGACTGGCCAGTGACTGTTGGGGGATCATATTAAGTACGTGTTTAGCAAGTCGTTTCCCATTCGGGCATAGACCAGTCGAATCCTACAAGCAGGACCTCGGTCGAGTTGACCTGAATTCTCCTAGGTCAATTGTTTTGAAATAGGCCTACCTAACATATGTACTTGTATGGTCGGCATGTATAGGTCTACGGTAGACCTATTATGTCTTGGGCCCAGGACGATCCACAAATGTTAGTCATGGCAATCATCACCAAAGAAGGGTGGTGAATTTGGTGATCACAAATTTTTAAAACAACATTAAGAAATAAAACATTTTGATATACTCAATCAACACTTGCAGCAGAATAAGTCTAACAAAGATACAACTATTGTAAATTACTCAAATACAACTTGAGTTATGGTATAAATCAAGTAACTAAGCTAGATATCAAGTTGTTAAAATCAAAACATCAAGAGGACAAGATATGCAATAAAAATATATTGCACTAAATATTAAAATAAAAGAGTGTAGGGAAGAGAGAATCAAACTCAAAAATTTATTCTAATTTAACTACCAACCACTTATGGCCTACATCCAGTGTCCAAACTTAACTTGAGATTTTATTTACTATCTTCTAAACTTCACAGGTGCTAGAAAAACTTTTGTACAAACAAGAGCACTCATGTACTCCCCACACCTTAGGATATCTCACCATTATGCTAGAACCTCTAACTCTTCAAGCTTCACAGGTGCTTGAAAAACCTTTACATTTAATAACATTCACAATACTTATGGGATACCTCACCCTTTGTGTTTAAGTCTCACTAAAGGATACCTTACCCTTTTACAATGATTTTAAGACAAAGAGAAATATGATAAACTCTCACAAGAATATATATACAACTTGAAGAACAAATGAATAAAATGATTTTGTAATAAAGAGCTCAAAATATGATTTTGATGATTCAAGGATCAAATCAAGTTCTAGAGTTGTAAAAGCTTCAAACATCACCTATATATAGAACCTAAATGATAAAATAGTCGTTGGTCGTGTTTAAAAATAATTTCTTATGAAAACTAACCGTTTATAACTGTTAGGAATGTTTCAGACTCGTGGTAATCGATTACATGGATGTTGTAATCGATTACATGGCTCTTAAAACACATTTTGGGCTTTCTGGACAGGATGTAATCGATTACAAGGTTCATGTAATCGATTACATGACCTCTTACAAAGTTGTAATCAATTACAAGGCTTGTGTAATTGATTACAACATTCTGATGCTTGGAAAATGACTTTAAATACCTATAACTTCTTCATTTCTCATCCATTTTAAGCAAATGAACACTTATTGAAAAGATCTTTGAATTTATTTTCATATAAAATAAGTTTCATAACAAAAATCAAAGTATTTGAAAAGTTATGATTAAAAGAGTAACTAAATGTCAGCTTTTCAAAACTCAAACTTGACTATTTTTCATAGTTTTGAACAATCACTGTGACTAACTTTTTAAAACATGTTTGTTAGGAATTTTAAGATGTAAGAACTATTTGTAAAAATTTAAAAACATATTTGAGTTCTTTCATGTAAAACCTCTATCTTTACATAGGAGAAAGCCTAAAAAGAAAATATATCAATTATAGTTCTTAGGCTTCTTGATATAATCTAAGCTTCCAAAAAAAATTCTTCTCTTCAAATATTGCAAATGCTTGGAACATCTTATCATTCTCATTCTTCTTGAGTTGAGCATAATGGTGATCTTTTGTTTTCTTGTTGCAATGCTCACTCTTAGTACTTAAACTATCCTATAAAGTATTATCCACTTAAACAAATATAGTTAGTCCAAATTCATAATTTGATATCTTCATATGCATGATTCATAAATGTATAAGTCTAGTTAGTCTAACATGCATATAAGACTTTTATAGACACATCCAAATAAGACATTTATTAATTACTAATAGATATGCTCTATATATGATACAACAAAGAATACTTTGCACATTTTTATTTAAATAGAGTCAAATCAAATATTAATTTAATATCACTCATATAATATATTATTGGATATATCCTATAAAAGATACTATAAAGAATATGCATGATTCTTATATGAAATATGTCGCAACCGTGATCGCGGTAAGAGCAACGAAAAATAAAAATTATTAGGAAAATAGAAATGGAGTCGCTGCTAATTTTATTTTTATTAGAAAAAATTGGAAAACCTAAAAAGACGGTCTACGTATAAAAACTTAGGTTCGTGAGTCTAATTATGCACAGGGAAGAGTGGAGACTTAACCCCACAACACCCCTAATACATCCGCTCTAAGACAGTTACCTTAAATCAATTGTGCAAATTTTTATAACTCTTAAAAATATTTATTTTACCCATTTATTAAAAGATAAACTAAACAAATCAATTAATTATGAAAATTTAATTTTGGCTTGATAGAATTGAGATTTTGCTCCTACGTATCCTCGGATGCAATGAGGAATTCAAAGTCACGTTATTCTTTAGAAAAAACAATTGTAAGATGATTATTTTTAATTTTGATTTTTTTTTTGAAAATTCATTTGATTTTTATTTTTTATACTATTTTTTTTAAAACGAATCATCAAGTTGTCACAACTTAGATAATTTTAAAAGCTTAAAGATTAACAAGTTATCACAGCTCAGGTAATCTCATTTTATTTTTCTTAACATGATTCAATTGTTTCAATTTTCTTTTTTTAAAACCGAAATGCCTACGCTTGTAACTCCTTAACAAGTCTCAGTCCACTAACCTATTTGATAACGTCTAAATAGTCTGGCCTAATCGAAAATCAGTAACCTAACTAAAAGCTCAAAGCAACAAACCTTAAATTAAACTAAATAAAAAACAAAGAGGTAAATAAAATAAAAATAAAAAAGGAAAGCAGATAAAATTTAAAGAAAATGATGGTCTCTTTCGTTCAAACCAAATAATCAAAAGCAACGACGATGAGCAAGCCACGGAGGCACTGTGGCATATAGCTCCGACGATGGCGTGTGGAGGCACGGTGCGGCACGAACGGAGGGAAGCGGCAGAGGAGGACGAGCTCCAATGCGACATGGTGGCTTGTTTGGCGCAGATCTGGCTGCTTGGGGCGGTACTGTGGTGGTTCCTGGCCGCGATCTAGTCGGTCTTGGTCTTTGAGCGGCGAGGCTTGGTTGGGCTCAAGGATCTGAGTCATTGAACATGGTTGACGGCGGTGCTGCAGGTGCGTTGTGGCTGCCCAGATCTAAGTTTTCTTGGGTGGAGTTGCGGCTATGGCTGCGTTATGGTGTTTGGGGAAGGGGTGAACACAAAGAGGTGGCTGGAGGTTTGGAACGTGGGGACTATGGTGGTTATGATGGTTGGTTGGGTTTTGTGATGGCTATGGAAGTTAAAGGTTGAAGATGATTTCTTGGTGGGGTGTTGCTGTGTTTGAGTGTGATGGAGTTCTAGTGTTGGGCATGTTGGTTCAAGGTGTTGCATTGTTGATATAGTCTCAGTGAAAATCGTTCTCTGAGGAATGCTCTCCAGAGAGATGGTTCTCCAAAATCCCCCATTTGTAAGCAGAAAAATCTTCTGCAACCCCAAGGAAGATTGCTTAGGTAGCAGATAGAGTGACTCCTATTTTTCTAGCACAGTTTCCTTTTCCATGTATCTTCTTTAGTTTTGTGACTTTTTCCAAGCTTCCATCTCTGTCAAACTACCATTTTTGTGCTTCTCCTTGAGCCTTGGGTTTGTAGGCTTGCAACAATGTGGCAATGTGACAGATTTGACAATGGGTAAGGGATATTGACATGGGTTCAGTTGGAACATAACCAGAAGAAAACCAACTGAAGAATTGTTTCCCCTCCCCTCTTTTTATTATTATTTTTATTTTATATATTTTTTTTTGAGCCCGGATAAAATTAGGTGTTCACAAAATATAACAAGATAAATTACATGATCATGCATGATCCAATATAATCTATTAAGCATATCTATGTAGCATAAACATCATTCTTTTTATCTTGTATTTGTCATTATCAAAACTTAGCATATTAACTCATTAGGAAAAACTTATTTCTACAACAGCCCCTTATCTTGGTCATCTATAAAGATAGGTTGAGCTTAAGAGTGAGCGGATGAGAAATGGGTCAAGACGATCCACAGCTCCTCAGCTTGGTCATCTGTGAAGATGAGTCAAGCTTATATAAGAAGACCGAACGTTAACGTTAATGATGAAGTGTAATTCAATTTTTTAAAACTTTGTAACACATTTTTTATCTTGATGAATTTCTTTTAAACTCGAATTTGTATTTGATGGATAAGCGTACCTTTGGTTAATTTTTCACCATTACTCTTTGGTTTGAAGTTGTATACTATGTATTCAGTTTGATTTGTCGATTTGAAATATCTACTTACTTCGAATGACTTCATATGTCTTCAATTTCTTCGAGTAGGTCTTCATGACCTTAGGCTTATTTATCGGGCTGAGCCATTTTCATGACCTTGGTCGGATTTACCGGATGGGGCCGTCTTCATGACCTTGACCGATTTTATTGGGCTGGGTCGTCTTTATCACCTCAGCCAGATTTCCTAGGCTGGGCCGTCTTCAAGACCTTGGCCAATTTTATTGGGCTGGGTTATCTTCATGGCCTTGACCAGATTTACCAGACTGGGCCTAACCTCAGTTGATTTTATCGGGTTGGGTCAACTTCATCACCTCGGTTAGATTTTTCAGGCTAGATCGTCTTCATGATCTCAGTCGATTTTATCGGACTGGGATGTCTTCATGACCTCGACCAGATTTACTAGGTTGGGTCGTTTTCATGACTTAGGTCAGATTTTTCAGGTTAGGTCGTCTTCATGACCTCGACCGATTTTATCGGGCTGGGTTGTATTCATAACCTCGATCGATTTTATCGGGCTGTGTCGTCTTCATGACATCGACCAGATTTACTGGGTTGAGCCGTCTTCATGACCTCGACCTAATTTTTCGAGCTGGACAGTCTTCATGACCTTGGTCAGATTTACCAAACTAGGCCGAATTTACCAAACTAGGCCATCTTCATGACCTTGACTGATTTTATTGGACTAGGTCGTCTTTATGACCTCGATCGGATTTACTGAACTAGGTCGTCTTCATGACCTTTACTTATTTTATTGGACTAGGTCGTCTTCATGACCTCAGTTGGATTTATCATACTAGGCCGTCTTCTTGAGCTCGACCAATTTTATTAGATTGGGTCGTTTTCATGACCTCAATCAGATTTACTGAACTGTGCCTTAAAAACTTTATTCTAACTGAGATAACAACGGAAAATAACTTTATTAATAATATAATGAAATTAAGATATGTCTAGTTAAAACCTTCCAAGCAAAGCCTAGTAGGAAAAATCTGACATTACAGCTCGGAGATGACGCTTTTGAGATGAATTTGAGCTTCCATCTCCCACGAATCCATCGGCTATTCAATCTATGACTCCTCTAATCATTTGGTCTATACTTCGGCTTCTACATCGGTAGATGTCTTTTCCAAGATGACCTTCTCGGATGAGTTGTTTGATTTTATCCTTTAAGGTAATGTATTACTCGGTTGTATGCTCATACCTTTTGTGGTAATCGCACATTTTGCTTGTATCAACATTGACTTACTCCCTCGGTTATTCTACACTCTTTGGATGCTGGATAATACCAGTGTTATAAACCTGCCAGAATATTTGCTCCCACTGGGTGGTTAGCGGCGTATACACATCGTACCGAGGATGTGGATGACTTAAAGCTACCCAATGAGCACGATTAAATCGGTCGATTTTTTCCTCCATTCTCATTGTTTTATTCCTATAATTTGTTCCTCGTACTCTATATGGTTGATCTTGAAAACTGGATTGGATAAAAATTTAAGGATTACTTATATTTTCTCAGGCTTCTGATCCCGAGTGTTGTTGCTCCATTTGTCTTCTTGTGGTTGCATTCTCCTTCATGTTTATGTACCCCCGTAGACCTGGTTCTTAAATCATCCAAATCCACAGGTGATTTTCTGGCCAAAGAATATACAAAAGATCCTGGTTACAGTCTGACCATGATAGCATATAGAGACACAACGGGGTTGAGATCCCTGATATGAATTGCTTCATTACCAAATCTCCTCATGAACTCCTTGAGTGATTCATCCCAACCTTACTTCAAGTTGATAAGGCTAGCCGAAGTCTTTTGGTGAGTCCTACTAGTAGAAAAATGGTTAAGAAATTTAGCTGACAATTCTGTGAAATCATAAATCGAACCTACTTCAAGGCTTGAAAACCAAAGTAATGTTGATTTCTTCAAGGTCGTTGGGAAAGCTTAGCATTTGATCGGGCCGATTCCCCCACTCAAGAGCATCATTGAATTAAACATTGTAAGATGCTCTTGAGGGTCTGTCGTCTCATCATAAAACTCCATGGTTGGGAGTTGGAAACTTTCCAGTATGAGAATCAACATTATGAAATTGGAGAAAGGACGATCAGCAACTAGAGGAGAATAACTTGTTTGTCGGCGAGCTTCTTTATTCAGATTGTGCTTGATTTGATGTGTATTTAGGTGTGCTTTAATTGATTTATGTTAGAATTTATTTCGCATTCAATCTAATTATCCTTGGTATTTCATGATTGGTCTTTCTATGTTTTTAGGTCCAAAATAGGTGTTTTGACATGGATCTATAAAGTTTTGGATGGATTCATTGCAATGGAGTTAAGTTCGAAATTTATATGGCCAAGATTCGCAGAATTTTTGACCTTTGCGCGATAAAATGAGCATAACTTGAGTTACGAAGGTCGAAACGAGGTGATTCCGGTGGCATTGGAAAGCTGAGACAAAACCTTTCAACTTTCATAAAGATCACTTATCCAAAATCCAATCTATGAGTAATTGAAGAGTTAGACATAATTGTGTCTAACTTGGAAAACGCTTCTGTCAAGCTCACATAACCTTGTCTAACTTCAATGAAGCTTCTGTGTAGGAGACACAATCATGTCTCTTCTTATGTTACAAATTACGCTATTTTTCATGCTCATACAATTGTGTCGAGTTTAGACACGGCTGTGTGAGGTCTCTTAAGCTTAAAAACAATAGTTTTTCACCTCAAACATTATAAATATATGCAAATCCCTAAACCTAAGGAAGGCTTTTTGGCGGAAACTTTGTTTATAACTAGTTTTGAGAGGCAAAGGCGGAGAATTGGAGACTAGGGCTTGGAAGGCAGGATTATGAGTCATTGAAATTTAACCATTGAAGTTATTTTCTCCATCTTCATCTTCTCCATCTTCTCTTTTTGTTTAGAAATCATAGTTGTTTCTTTAATCTTTGTTTTTGTTTGTGTTACAATTTCCATAAGCGGCTAAACCCTTTTTTTCTAGGATTAGGATGAAACTCTCTATTTCTCTATGTTGAATTGTTAATTTGATTCTTTGTTAATGAAAATTATTGTTCTTTATTCATTCTTGTTATGCTTAATGCTTGTGATATGTTGTGCGTCATATTTATATGATCTTAGGCTTTAGGTGAAGGATCGAAAGATGAAATCTAATTGCTTGATAATCCAAGAATTGAACTTAGGAATTGAGACCTAGACATAGACTTAAATCTTTCGAGGGGTAAACGATTGTCATAAAACTTAATGTGTTAGAACTTGGATTAATTGTCATGAAAATGTAATTGATGAAGTTTTAACATGTTTTTAGTACTAAGAAATTGAGCTTTAAATAATTTAGGACTGTTGGATAATAAGTCAAATTAGATTAGTTGTACTATTATTTTTTTTAGTGGATTAGTTGTAGTGGGTCAGTTGTATTATTAGGACGGCATAATTAGGAAGACAACATGATTAGGATAGGCTTTAATTTATATAGTGGATTAATTAGTCTTTATTTTATTAGCCATAATGTATCTATAAATGTTGAGTTCCTTTGTACAGAATTTGAATGAAATAATCTATTTCCTGAATATTTCACATGATATTAGAGCTATTCTAATCCAGGTGCGAAATCTCATTCCTCTATGGCAAAAAAAACTAGCTCGGTCATATATCCAATCCCAAAAACGGCGACTGGGATATCCAACATGACCAGTATGACCGAAAACACTATCCTACCAATCACCGGCTATAAGTTGAATGGCCAAAACTACACCCAATAGGCAAGATCTATCCGGATTTTCCTTCAAGGGAAGGGAAAAAAAGATTACATCACCGGTGATGCCAAAGAGCCAGAAAAAACGGATCCCAACCACTCAAAGTGGAAGCTCGAGAACAGTTCAATCATGTCATGGGTGTTGAACTCGGTGACCACTGAAACAAGGGAAAACTTTATGTATTACAGCATTCCAGCAAAGATTTGGAGCGCTGCCAAGGAAACTTACTCAAATATTGACAACACTTCTGCCATATTTGAGATCAAAAGCCTTCTCCATGACCTGCGACAAGGAGATGCAACGGTCACTGAATACTACCATAACTTCTCCCAGTATTGGCAACAATTGGATGTTTATGAGGATATAGAGTGGAAATGTCCAGAAGACAGCAAACATTACAAGAAACTGGTGGAGAATGATCAGATTTATCAATTCATTCTTAGCCTAAACAAGATTTTGGATGAGGTAAGGGGAAGGATTCGTGGAACCAAACCTCTACCCAGCATTAGAGACGCCTTCTCAGAAATGAGAAGAGAGGAGAGTCGAAGGAAGATCATGCTTGGTAGCCCCAATCAAAGTTCCATCACTGATAGCTCAGCCTTGACTGTGAAAGGAAACTAGAAAAATCTAGAAGATTGTGTGATCACTGCAAAAAGCCAGGCCACACCAAGGACATATATTGGGCCATTCATGGGAAACCAGCAGATTGGAGACCCCCTAAGAGTAGGGACAACCATGCCAATACTGCCACATTAGGAGGAGACAATGTGATGACTACACCAACACCTGAATCAAGCCCATTCAACAAGGAGCAAATGGAAATGTTGCAAAAAATGCTACATCAAACCCTCCAAAACACCAGCACACACTCTGTTGCCACTTTGGCTTAAAAAGGTAATCCCTCGAGTGCTTTTCTTGTTAAAAAAGAAAAATCTAACTCATGGATTATGGACTCTGGAGCTTCAGACCATATGACTGGGGATATCACTCTATTTGATAAATATTTCCCATGCAATGATAACTCAATGGTATGGATAGCAGATGGCTCAAACACAAAAGTGATTGGTAAAGGCTCAGTTATCATCTCTAAGGACATTACTCTTAACATAGTCCTTTATATTCCAAAATTGAATTGCAATCTCCTATCCATAAGTAAATTGACTCAGGATCTAAATTGTATCACTAAATTCTTACCTCACCTGTGCAAATTTCAGGATCTGGATTCAGGGAGGAAGATTGGAAATGCTAAGGAATGTGCAGGCCTCTACCTCTTTCAAGTTAGTGATTTCAAGAAAAGAAGAAATGACTCGGCCCATGCGGTAGCGTTAAGTAGTGATCTAGAAGATAATGTGATGCTATGACACTATCGTTTAGGATACCCAAACTTTATGTATCTTGAAAAGCTGTTTCCTTCATTATTCAATAAAAGTTCTAAACTTTTCCAATGTGAAACCTGTCAATTATCCAAACATTCACGTAGTCATTATCCTCCACAAACTTATAAACCCTCCCAACCTTTCTCATTGATTCATAGTGATGTTTGGGGACCTTCCCGAGTTAAGAACGTAACTGGCTCAAAGTGGTTTGTGACCTTTATAGATGACCATACACGGGTTACTTGGGTGTTCCTCATGAGAGAAAAATCTGAAGTGAAAAAAATCTTTAAGAACTTTCACAATATGATTCAAACCCAATTTCAGACCAAAATCCAAATCCTCAGAATCGATAATGGTCGTGAATGCTATCACAACTCCCTCAATTCCTACCTAATCAAGCATGGCATAGTTCACCAAACCACCTGTGTGGATATACCACAACAGAATGGTATTGCGGAGAGAAAAAACCAACATCTCATGGAAGTCACAAGGTCATTCATGTTATCAACTAATATGCCAAACCATTTTTGGGGAGAAACTGTTCTCTCAGCAGCATATTTTATAAACAGAATGCCATCTAAAACCCTTACTTTCAAAACCCCTTGTCAAACCCTCTCATCCATTTACCCAAATACTAAAATCCTATTAACTATACCTCCAAAAATATTTGGTTGCAGTGCATTTGTGTATGTTCACTAACCTAACAAAGGCAAATTAGAGCCCAAATCCCTAAAATGCATATTCTTAGGATTCTCACCCAATAAAAAAAGGTATAAGTGCTACTCCCCTATAACCTAAAAATTCTACCACTCCATGAATGTAACCTTTTTTGAAAAACAACCTTACTATCCCAAAGTTGGCATTCAGGGGGAGAGACAAGGAAGCACAGTCGAATCCCAACCTTGGAAAATGGAGCAAAATTTTTTGGAAACAGAACAGAACTCCATAAAACAGTAAGCTATAGAACCAGTAATTGAGCTTGTGACTGGAGAAAAAGTAGAACCAGTAGCCGGATTAGAGGCAGAACCAGAAGTAGTAGTCGCTGATCCCACTGTTCAAGGAAGCAAAGAACTGATGATATTTTCAAGAAAGAAAAAAAAATCGAAGAGAGGAAGGGATTTGCACATCTCCGAGGCTAAACCAAAATCCTGACCAAAATTCAGATTTAGAAATTCCACCAAGTAACATTGTTCCTGAGCCTAATACCTACTCAATTAATTATGGTCACTGTTTGAATGAGAATGACCTTGACTTACTAATTGTCTTGAGGAAATGAGAGAGATCATACACTTAACATCCAATTGGCAATCGTGTGTCTTATGAAAAATTGTCACAGGAATACAGGGCATTTATCGCCACCTTGGATAGTGAAAAATTTCCCCGTGATGTCCAAGAAGCTGTTCAACATGCTAAATGGGAGGCTGCAGTGGAAGAAGAAATTGAAGCATTGGAGAAGAATGACACATGGAAGTTTATGGAGTTTCCAGAAGGAAAAAACTCTGTTGGGTACAAATGGATCTTCTCAATTAAATATAATGCGGATGAGAGTGTGAATAGGTACAAAGCCCACTTGGTGGCAAAGGGTTTTACTCAATCCTATGGGGTGGACTATGAAGAAACGTTTGCCCGAATTGCAAAATTGAATTCAATCTGTGTCATTTTCTCCTTAGCAGCAAATCTTGATTGGCCTCTACACCAACTAGACATCAAGAATGCATTTCTAAATGGTGAACTTGAAGAAGAGGTGTACATGAAGATACCACCTGGACTTGAAACTCCCGAAACCAGTAGCAAGGTATGCAAACTTCAAAAATCACTTTATAGTCTTAAATAATCTCTATGGGCATGGTTTGATAGACTAACCCGAGTTGTCAAGAGGCATTGATTTACTCAATGTCAAACTGACCATACAATGTTTGTTAAGCACTCTAGAGAAGGGAAGATGACAATTTTTATTGTCTATGTAGATGACATCATAATCTCAAGGGATAACCACAAAGAGATAGAAGAACTCAAGAAGTTCTTAGCCAGAGAATTTGAGGTCAAGGACCTTGGACACCTAAAATATTTTCTTGGAATGGAGGTTGCTCATTCCAAACATGGAATCTCTATATCCCAAAGAAAATATGTGTTGGACCTACTAGAGGAAACAAGAATGTTAAGGTGCAGGCTAGCGGATACACCCATGGAACCTAACATAAAATTGATAGAAAAAGAGGGCAGCCCTCTTGCTGATAAGGAGAGATACCAAAGGTTGGTAGGAAAACTAATTTACCTAACTCACACTAGACCAGATATCGGCTATTCAGTAAGTATGGTAAGCCAGTTCATGAATAATCCAACTGAGGATCACATGAGAGCTGTAAATCGAATTCTACAATACCTTAAGAAGACACCAAGAAGAGCCCTTCACTTCAAAAAGAACCCAGAAAGGAAAGTGAAAGTCTTCACAAATGCAGATTGGGTCAGTTCTTTAACTGATCGTAAATCAACAATTGGGTATTGCTCGTATGTGTGGGGAAATTTGGTTACTTGGAGAAGTAAAAAACAATCAGTGGTGGCAAGAAGCAGTGCAGAGGCCAAGTTAAGATCAATGGCTCACGACATCTGTGAGGGAATCTGGTTGTAAAGAATGCTCAAAGAACTAGGAGTGCTAACAGATTGCACCATGAGTTTTTTATGCAACAATAAGGCAGCCATCAGCATTGCTAAAAATCCAGTCCACCATGATAGAACAAAACATGTAGAGATAGACAAATATTTTATAAAGGAGAAGATTGATGATGGAATTATCAAATTGGAATACACTTCTTCCAGTCACCAAATTGCAGACATACTAAACAAGGTTCTTCACAAGTCAAATTATGAGAACTTAAGGTCCAAGCTAGGCTTGATTGACATCTACTGCCTAACTTGAGGGGGAGTGTTGGATAATAAGTCAAATTAGATTAGCTGTACTATTATTATTTTTAGAGGATTAGTTGTAGTGGGTCAGTTGTATTATTAGGACAGCATAATTAGGAAGACAACATGATTAGGATAGGCTTTACTTTATATAGTGGAGTAGTTGGTCTTTATTTTATTAGCCATAATGTATCTATAAATGTTGAGTTCCTTTGTACAGAATTTGAATGAAATCACATATTTCCCAAATATTTCACAAGGACAAATCGCCTTCAAGAACATAATTGAATATTAACAAAGATATGATTACAATTTATCATAGGGGGTAGTGAAGTTGATTCTTAATTCTAGGCCTTTAAATCTTTGTTGAACCTAATCTTTTCTAGTTTTATTTGTTTACTTTATTGCTTTGTTTTTCATCTAAATTTTAATTGAGCTTTTACTATTAATCTTACTCGCTTAAATAATCAAAGTAACCATAAGAGTTAGTAATCAATCAATCCTCGAGGGAACGATCTTTATTTTACTACTTTTATGATCCGTGCGCTCGCGGAAAATCTACAACAACCACAAAGTATGGTTGGTATAAGTGTTTGGGTAAGAATGGAACATGTCTGGTCTAGGATACCAGGTCGATTTATATAGATGATCTGAGTACTAACTCCTCGGATACTTGTCGTTTAGGTCATTTAGGACTCTGAGTGTAAGGAGTCATTATATGCTCAATCATTAAGGCATGAAGTCATTCACAACCGATGGTCATGATGGTGTCGGCTGGCCAGTAATCGTTGAGGAATCATATTAAACATGTGTTTAGCAAATTATTTTGCGTCAAGCATAGACCGATCAAATCCTACAAGCAGGACTTCAGTTGGGTTGACCCGAATTCTCCTAGGCCTGTTGTTCCGAAATGAGACTACCTAACAGATAAGCTTATATGATAGGCCTGTATAGATTTATCGTAGGCTTATTATGTCTTAGGTCCGAAACGGTTCATTAATCATTATTTCTTTTGGTAAATATCATTATTTATTTTTTTATTTTGAACTAATAAAAAATACGAATTGAAAAATGCATTGTGTCGATCAATACATGTATATAGAAAAAGAATAATAGCTTGAAAGAGAAAAGTGAAAGCTATTAACATGGTATTCAATTTGAGGTAAATAATTATATTTTAATAAAATTAAGAAGATAATATTGTATAGAAAAAATACAATATAATAAAATAAAAAATTTAATGTCTCAATTAATGAATATTGATTCTAATTAATTAAAAAATAATTTATAATTCAATTTAGGATAAAACTAAAGAAGAATATTATGAGTAGTCAAATTAAATTTTAAAATAAAATTAATTTAAGATCTATTATTACATTATTTTCTAATTATAAAGGATAGTTTCACAATGAAATAATACTTAAAAGAAAAATGTAATATAAAAAAGGAAAAACTTAGATATTTGTTACACATTTTTAATTCTTATATTTTCTCACATGGTCATGATATGATGATAAAATCAGAATTTAAATATATTAAATATAAGTAAAATTAATTATAATTAAATAATAAAATTGTACAAATATAATGTAATATATATATATATATATAATATTATTTTTAAGTAACATAGACTAAAATCAAATTTTTAGCATTAAAAAAGACTCTGTCATAGTCGAACATTGAATCAAGTCAACAAAGTTAAGCAACCGTTGTAAGGAATAATATGTTTGACCATAATCTTTTCACATTATTTATTTTTCATATAATTTTTTATAGTACTTTTCATATTGTTAATTATATTATTTATTATTATTATTTATTTAATTACAATTATTAAAAAATAATATGAATAATAATATAATAAAAAAATGAGATATACTCATTTTCCTAATATTTTAGAGTTAATTATTTAATTTTGCATGAATCACGGGCACCCACGGCAGTGAAAAAAAAAGAGTATGCACCCACCCACATCCATATATATATGGCATTAAAAAAGATTCTGCCATAATCGAACATAGAGTCAAGTCAACAAAAAATTAAGCACAAAGAAATAATATTTTAAAGTTATTTATGCATGAATCACGGGCACCCACGGCAGTAGAAAAAAAACAAAGAAGTACGTACCCACGCACCCACCCACCCACACACACACACACACATATATATATATATACCACACACACACACATATATATATATATATATATATATATATATATATATATATATATATATATATATATATATATATATAAAAAAAAAAATTCTACCGAAATCCAACATAGAGTCAAATCAACAAAATTAAGCAACCGTTGCAAGGAATAATATTTTAGAGTTAATTTTGCATGAATCACGGGCATCCACGGCAGTTTAAAAAAGTGTGCCCCACCCACGTACACACACATATATATATAGAAAAAATTAATTTATATTAGTATAATTTTTTTTATATTTATTTTTAATTATTAATTCTATTTTCATCTAATAATTATCTTTAATGAAATAATTTTAATTATTAGATAAAAATTGAACTATCGATTAAAAATAAATATAAAAAAAAATTTACACGGATGTAAACATATCTCTCCTCATATATATATATATATATATATATATATATATATATATATATATATATATATAATCTTACTCTGGTGAGATGAGTATTTATTATAAAATGTGAGAGGAGTAAATATTGACCATTGGATCTTATATGAATGGTCAAGATTAGAATATAAATACATGTGACTTTTTTAAGTGATCATATAATCTTTAAGTAACTTTTAATCTTGACTATTCATGTATGATTGTATGGTCAATATTTACTCATCTCATTCTCTCACAATAAAAACTCATCTCACTAAATATGTCATATATATATATATATAGAGGGGAGATCGATTTACACCAGTGTAAGTCTTTTTTGACTTACACTCATTTTCAATCGTTAGATCCACTTTCATCTAATGATTGAGATTATTTCGTTAAAAGTAACCATTAGATGAAAGTGAATCTAACAAATTAAAAAATGAGTGTAAGTCAAAAAAAACTTACACCTACAGGTGTAAGTTGATCTTACCTCATATATATATATATATATATATATATATATATATATATATATATATATATATATAGGAGAATGAACTTACATCAAGATAAGTCTTTTTTTTTATACCTATTTTCAATCGTTAGTTCCACTTTCATCTAATGATTACCTTTAATGAAATAATATCAACCATTAAATAAAAGTGGAACCAACGGTTGAAAATTGATGTAAAATAAAAAATACTAACACTGATGTAAACTGATCCATCTTCATATATATATATATATATATATATATATATATATATATATATATATATATGGAGTGTATCAAATGAGAAAAGTGTTTATTGTGAGATAGTGAGAGAAGTGAGTTACTTATATATATATATTTGGTGCGCTTACTTTGTGTGGTTCGATCCTTCAAGTTACTTATTTTTATTTTTTGTTCTCAAAATTATTTTTTTTCTATTTTATTTCTCTCACATGTATTAATTCTCATTTTAATCCTTCAGCGCTTTTTTATTTTAATTTGATCCCATATAAATGTATTTGTTTTCATTTTAATTTCTTAGATTAATTTTTGCTCTTTCTTTTCTCTCAAATGACTGTGGTAGCTTATTGGGATAACTCTAGAAGCTTCTTTTATGGGTTTGGTCTATCGGGTTAGGGGCGCTTACAATGATTTTGATGTTCAAGTCGGTAACTTATATAAGAGAAGATGCTAGGAAGTATAAAAGGATAAAAAGAGAAAGAAAAAATTGTTTATGTGAGATGAACGATGTCTATTTATAATAGTTTTAAGATGCACACTGTATACCCTAGGATATAAGTAGACCTACAGTAGGTCAAAAAACTTTATATTCCAATGTTGACACATGTCTTAACTGTTACAAATATTTTGGAGAGTTTTTTAGGCAACAAAATCAGGTAAAATTATGAGTTTGAGGTCGGGTCTAAGTCATATGGTCAGAGCATGTCAAATAAATCTTGTGTAATAGGGTTTTAATGAGTCGAATTTTGATAGGTGAATTGTGTATAACCTTATAAGAAAATAGGTTAGTGCGACCCATGTATGAAATGAATGTTATAAGCTTTGGGCCAAATTAGGAATATTAGCTCAGACTCTTCTTTTTTAGTACAATCCAATTTTCTTTTATTTTAATTTTTATGTCTATTTGTCCAAGTCAATGAAGCAAGTTTTGAATGAAGTTTATTTGGCTATGAAAAAAATTTAAAAAATCAAAATATAAGTACATATGTAAGTGAAAAAATCAGTATTTTAGTTATAATATATTTGGTAGAGCTAAGGACTAACGCATTGCATTCAAAATCAAAGGGGCAAGACTCTTCTTCTTGCTCATGAAATAGGGGATCCGAATCATATTTTTTGCATTGTTTTATCTCAATCTCAAGTTTATAATTGATCCAAGGGCTGAGATTGCGTTGACCTTATGATAAATACATAAATATAATACAACCAGACTCTGCTCCTGTAATGTGTTTTCGTCTATGTACACTCCAAGCCGATAAAAGAAGAAGAGTGTATTCCTTCTTTGCACTCGCAATAGCTAATCGGGAGATGTCTTCCTCTACCAAAAAGTACGACGTATTTCTTAGCTTTAGAGGTGAGGACACCCGTACTAACTTCACTGGCCATCTTTACACTGCTCTGGGACAGAAATCAATCAGAACATACATAGATTATCAGCTTAATAGAGGAGAAGATGTTTGGCCAGCACTTGCCAAAGCAATCGAGGATTCGTGTGTATCAATTGTTGTTTTCTCAGAAAATTATGCTACCTCAAAATGGTGCTTGGAAGAACTCGTCAAAATACTCCAATGCAGAAAAGATCACGGTCAGGTTGTTATACCTGTGTTCTATGAAATAGATCCGTCACACATAAGGAAGCAGACCGGAAGTTATGAGAAAGCATTTGCGAAACATGAGCTAGATCTCGGGGGCAAAGACAATAAATCTAACAAACAAAGAGTGTTCGGGTGGAGAGCTGCTCTGACTGAAGCTGCCAATATATCTGGATGGGACTCTCGAACCCACAAGTAAGTATTATCTCCTTTTTTTTTTTTTATAAACTTTGAACATATATGCTAGATGTTAACTAGATTCTTACAGTGTTAATTCATGATTATTTATCCATTTAAGTTATTTAAAGAATTTGTTAATTCATTGAATGCTAATTTTATCATAAATATGTAAAATTTCGTTAAGAATAATAATAACTAATAAAATAATGAATAATATTCCTTAAAAAAAATAATATCGTAGTATTATCCTAAAATATTTTTCAGTACCTAGATAGAAATTATTATTTATTTTTTTAAAAAAAGAATAGGACAATATTGTCTTTTGATGTTTGATTGAAAGTTTTGAGAAGAACATGAGTGAAAAAGATTGGGAGAGAAGTAGAATAGATGGGCAGAGGCCTAGTGGGGAATGAAGAGGGTTGTATTTTTCTTTTTGGTTACAAGGAGGGCTTAAACCCATTTACAGAGGAACTCTATGCAAAAAGGAGCACCAGCTAAATCCAGGAGGTGAGCCCCGCATCCCTGAGGGTTGTCATTTTTGAATTGTCAAAATAGCCTCTAGTAAGAGAAGATACGAAAATGAGTTAAGGCCTAAGAGCAAAACAAAATAATTGTGCGATTTTTAATTAAGGTTATGAAAATCAGGTTGGTCAAGGGATTGATTTAAAGTTTAATAGTTAATTATAATTAAATAGATGTGTGTATATATATATAAATATATAATTATAATATATTTTTATATCAATATTATTAAATTTTATAAACATTAATTATGAAAGTTTATTATTTTAAGTTATTTTTATATTTATGATTAGAATATTATTCTATTTAATATGAAATGTAAAAATATTAAAATAAAAAATTTTAAAATAATTATATGAAAATACTAGTATTGTTTGAGCCAGACCAGCTAATCTGATTGGTCAAATTAGGAATCGACGCCCTTTTTTATTTTGGTTTGTTAGTATGATCGTTTAAGTAGTCTGATCAGATTAAATTGGTCAAAACCAAGGTTAGACCACCGGATTTTAGTAAACTGCGATTTAAAACAAAAAAAAGATAACCTCCATCTTCCAGATCTAGATGCCACTGCCTTTATGAGAAATTGAACGCCTCCATTGTCAACAATGGGCCAGTTGTCGGCTGTTCATTGCCCAACTGTCGACCATCCATGCTCCCAGTCACAGGTAAGATTTCTTTTTTTTTTTTACCCCACACTAATAGAGAGTATGAGACCGAGAGAGAATAATGTAAGAGAAGAAACAGAAAAAGGAAAAAACAATAGGGATGGATAATGGATTTTGGACCGTCTTGACCTAATTGGCATTCAGTTATAAGCTAGGCCTATTTCTGTAAAGTTTGACTAACCTATATCCTAACGGGTAACTACTCAATAAACACGTGCTTAATACGACTCACCTACAGATATAATGGTCTCGCGTTATAATGACCAGACATAACGTCTCGCTCCATAATAATCAAACATAATGACCTTACGTCATAATGACCTTACATAATGTTCAGAATCCTAAATGGCCTGAACAAAAGGTATTCGGAGAGTCAGTTCTTCGGATCTCTATATAAATCGGTCTGAAAGTCTAGGTCAGACATGTTTATTTTTCTCTACTCTTACATGTATGACTGTCTCGGCTCGAGGACTGATCGGTCGGAGTGTCTTGGCGAAACTCCACCTTGTCTCCAACCAACGAACTGTTGGACGACTGACTTAGAGTTCTCCGATGACTACCCCTCAGGTAGAAGATGGAACATCTGGCGCCCACCATGAGGCACGATAAAACTCTCCTACGCCACAAAAACATCACAAGAGTCACATTCTGATTCAAAGTGGGGGAGAGTACTAGGAAGCTCAGCCAGAATTGGCTTTAACTGGATAGAGAATGCTTTAATATATGGTGGCAGAATGAAACGTGCACACCACAGTTTTGGAAATTTGGATTTGTTATTGAAAGAGAAGCAAGTGATGCCTGCAGTTGTTGATTCCTTAGCTGATATCTCTAACATGTTATCCATTGAGGATGATGATACTTTTGTTGAATTACCTGATAACCAAAATGATAATGGATTACCATTAAATCACGTATCAAGTGTGGGTTTATAAGAATATATGGCGGTAGCTGGGTTGTGCAAGCGGCTAGTGCTCTCTCCACCTCTTGTCAATTTGCATTCTTATGAAAGCCAGAAACTTCTTGAAGAAATTCAAAATGGAAAAATTGAAGGCTTCCATAGGTTAATCAATCATTTTCGAACGCAATTGAAGTGAACTTGTGACCAGTCTGGCCATGGTCTTGAATTCTCTTGGTATTACACCTAGAGGAAATTGCGGTGGTTAGATCTAAGTTTTTCATATATATTGGTAAATTTTGGTAAATGCTAATACACATTAACCTAATTATTGACATTATAATTATAATTATAATTAGATTTTAATCCATTGCATGGCATGGTTCTTTGCTCTTTTTCAATTTTTAGTTTTTAAATATTCAGTAGCCTTTACGGGGTTTATTGCATACAAATTTTGCATCTCACTATTTTTGTCAACTCTTAAATCTCAATTTCTTTTTAAGATCATTCTAATTAATGAACTTCATTCAGGGAGAAATTTTCCCCAAATTTACCTTTAATCCATTATAGTTTTTCTTTGTTAGTAAAATGTTTCGACTTTGATACTATTTTTATTTGAGAAGGGATCCGTTTACATCAGTGTAAGTTTTTTCTCTTACACTTATTTTCAACTGTTAGTTCAACTTTTATCTAATAGTTAAGATTATTTTATTACAAATAACCATTAGATGAAAATAGATCTAACAGTTAAAAATGAGTGTAAGAAAAAATTAACTTATACTGATGTAAGTTGATCCTCCCTCTTTTTATTTTATAGTGTACACATATATTTATTTGCGAATTGCGATAAAATTTGATTTATATATTAATAGTGCTTTTTATTCTTATTCTTTACTAAATTTGATGCATTCATATGTTTGTCACCATCATCAAATTTGTTTGTCAGTTGTTATTTTTTCTTATATGCTCTCACTGTGTTGCATTGTGTGTATACAATTTATTTGTTTTTATTATATTATTATCTTTTATTACTAATTAAAGAACATATATAGCATGATAGTAAATGATATTGATATGCATTGTTGTCATATAATTAATTGGATATTGGTTGATTGCATTATTGTTATTTCATAGAATTAATTGGTTATTAATTGATCATTATTTTATATATTATTGTCTTTTATTACTAATTAAGGAATATATGTTATGATAGTAAATGACATTGATGTACATTATTGTCATGAAATTAATTACCTATTGATTAGTCATTATTTTATATAATTATTGTTATTTCATGATATCATGAAATTAATTAGCTATTAATTAATTGTTCGACATGTTATTGGTGAAACATTAATTCAATATTAATTGATATTTTAAATAATATTCATTGTCATTTGATTCTTTAATACTATTTATTATCATTAATTTATTAATTAATAATTACATTGATTATTATATTGCTTTAATTGTCATTTCTCATTGCTCTAATTCCTATTTATTGTCATAATTTATATTCATCTTAACTTATTGTTGTTTATTTGCATAGCATTAAATTATATAATTTTATATATTTACTATTTTAATTTACACTTTTTAAGCAATAAGTGTATGACTTTTATTTACATGAGTTTAATTTAATTGTGTTGAGTAGCATAGTACTAAATCAGTACCATTTATCCCATTCATTCAACTTGGAGAAAGGCTACGTATACTTTATGAAATGTCACCACTAATTTGTATATTAATGCCTTTCATTTGCAATGTAATTCACTGCAAGTACACCATAACCATTTTAATTTCTCCAATATTTTTACCTCACATAGGTTCTTACGTTTATGTTTACTCGAACTTCTAAGTATGCAGTTATACTTATTTGTATTAATTATATTAGGTAAGATATAGATTATATTATATTATTAATAATTTGATATGCTGCCGTCGAAAATCTTTTAACTTCAAAAAAGGGTGAAGAGAAGGTAGCCATGGTAGTTATTGTGGTAAACCAGTCAACCATGCAATCCGCAAATTAAGCAATTACACAAATAGCAAAGAAGCATTTGTGCATCGGGCCTACTCTTTTTCTAACTTTATTTTGCATAGGATTAACTTCTTGTTCATTGCCATTCGTTTGATCATGTCGTTTGATATATTCATATAAATCTCTATTAGTTTATTGGCAATATTTCAGGCACTATTTCATTGTGACTAGTAACATTCTAAGCATTAATTTATTAGATTAGCATAACATTAACTAGTTTTTAAGATTATTTTTCCACATCAATTGCATGACCACCATAACATTAATTAGCATACATTTCCTTTACCGTGGCGTTTGTGATTTAGTTTTATATTAAAATAAATGACTACTTGGTGGAAACAATAACGTCTCAAACGGTGATTGTATTTAGTTTTATATTAAGATAAATGACTAATTGGTGGAAACAATAACATCTTAAACGATGATTGCAAGACTCTTAATCAAATTAAGCTTGAGCAGAAGGTATTTAAATGACTAATTGGTGGAAACAATAACATCTTAAACGATGATTGCAAGACTCTTAATCAAATTAAGCTTGAGCAGAAGGTATTTATATGTCATCTGTCGAACAAGTAATCATTTCTTCATCTATTCATTTGATTATTTATAACTGCTGGCTATGAAGAAAGCCTCCCAAGAAAACTGAATGAGATTATGAAGAAGGCCTCCTAATAAAATCAGTCGAGGTTATGAATAAGGCCTAACTCAGTAAAATTAACTGAGGCTATGAAGAAGGCCCTTTGGTAAAATCGGCTGAGGTTCTGAAGAAGGTCTCCCAGTAAAACCGATTGAGGTTATGAAGAAGACTCCTGGGTAAAACCGACTGAGGTTGTGAAAAAGGTCCTCTGGTAAAATCAGCCAAGGTTATGAAGAAAGTCCAGCCCGATAAAATCGGTTAGGGTTATGAAGAAGGCCCCTCGGTAAAATCGGCTGAGGTTATTAAGAGGTCCCCTAGTAAAACCGATCGAGATTATGAAAAAGGCCCCTCGATAAAATTGGTTGAGGTTATGAAGAAGGCCCCCTGGTAAAATTGATTGAGGTTATGAAGAAGACCTAGGTCGGTAAAACTGACTGAGGTTATGAAGAAGGGCCCCTGGTAAAATCGGCTGAGGTTATGAAGAAGACCCCTCGGTAAAATCGGCCGAGGTTATGAAGAAGATCCAACCCAATAAATCCAACCGAGTTTATGAGTGCCCATCTTGAAGAAACCGAAGACATATGAAGTCATCCGAGGTATACAAATATTTTAAATTAACAAGTCAAATTCAAACCAAACGTAAGTCGGAAGTATACAAACCAAGTGGACCGTCCAGACTCATAAACTGTAATTAAACCAATGATAATTAACTATATAATTTTATATTATATAATATATTAAATAATAAATTAACATATTAATACTTAATATTCAATTAATTTAATGATAACTTATGATAGCTTACTTAGGCAACAAGAAGTTGAATTTAAGTAGAGATGTAAGATATTCATAGTATTATTTTTTATTTTCTTCAATATTTTTAATTCTACTGTCTAATTTTAGTATTTTTTTTTACCCACACAACTCAAAATCAATATGGGTCATTAAAAAAAATTGAAAATTATATTTATCTTTGATATAATTAAATTAAATTTTAGTTCATGTTTGACAACATATTAAATCTATTGTCAATAGCTTTTTTTTAAAAAAAGTTTTTTTCATTGTTCAATCATGTTTAGTAAAATCAACTTCAACTTTTGTACAAAATTTAATAAATTATAAAAGTTTTTTTTTCTTAATACTGAAGATTAAGAGCATGTTTGGTTGGGATTATTTCTCAACCAAACAACTTTTTTTCATAAAAAAGTTTATTCAACAGTGTTATGACATATTTGACAAAATTAACTTCAATTTTTACACGAAATTCAATGTATTATAAAAGTTTTTTTCATAATACTGAAATTTCAACTTATAATTCTATATTATAAATTATTTTTTCACTTTGAGATGTAAATATCATTTTATCCTCAATCAAATAATTTTTTTAATTATTCTATATCTATTTTGATAATTTAATACATAAAAATAATTTTTATACTATCCAAATAAAATAGATTAGCTTAAATTACTTTTCACCTAATATATCTAAACATAAAATCGATTATATTATAATCGATTATAACAAAAAGTTTTTATACAATAATCGATTATTGAAATAATTAAATTTTCACAACTATCTCAAACACGCATCAAGTTTATGATTCTATATTATAAATTATTTATTATACTTTGAGACGTAAATGTCATTTTGTCCTTAATCAAATAATTTTTTTAATCATTTTATACATATTTTGATAATTTAATACATAAAAACGATTTTTTTATACTATACAAACAAAATAAATTAGTTTAAAATTATTTTTTAATTAATATATTCAAATATAAAATTAATTATATTATAATCAATTATAACAATAACAATAATTAATTATTAAAATAATTAAATTTTCACAATTGTTGCCAAACATCTCCTTAGTTTTGCCTTTAGAAGTGGCTGGATTCTCCGATCATGGGTAGTTGTTATAACACAGCATATAACCTTGACAGCGTGCATTAGTGTATAGTCGATCTTGTGCATTCGCAGTAGCTAATATGGCCAGTAGTGCTGTTTCTTCCTCTTCGTTGGCTGCATTTTCTCCCAAAAAGTATGATGTTTTCATAAGCTTTAGAGTTGAGGACACCCGCAGCAACTTCACTAGCCATCTTTACACCGCCTTGTGTCAAAAATCAATCAAAACCTACGTAGATTATGAGCTTGACAGAGGAGATGAGATCTCACAAGCACTCACCAAGGCCATTGAGGATTCAAACTTATCTGTGATTGTGTTCTCAGAAAACTATACTTCCTAAAAATGGTGTTTGGATGAACTCACCAAGATACTCGAATGCAAGAAGAATCAGGGACAGGTTGTTATCCCTGTATTCTATAAAGTTGACCCATCAAATGTCAGGACTGGGATGCAAGCACTCGCAAAACATGAGCAAGATTTAGCTGCTCTCATTGAAGACAAGGTGCACAAGTGGAAAGCTGCTCTCACTGAAGCAGCCAATTTAGCTGGCTGGGACTCCCGGACCCATAGGTAAGCAGCCAATTTAGCTACTAGTTGCCATATAGTGTTGGTTTCCAAGTTACTCATATTGTTTACATTATTATTAATGATTTTCAGTTATATACGTATATTTTAACTATGATAAAGCAAAAGGAAATTCATTCGAACAACGTTAACAATAAAAAGTGAGATAACTATGATAAACTGATATTGAAATTTTTTATAAACGATATTCAACATTTTATCACCGGAACAAAAGCTTATGTAACTTTGTAAAGTCTATTCACATTATCTTTATGTTGAGGCTAAATTTGAGTGTGTTTTGAAGATAAATTGATGAATTTGGTCAAATACACAAACTGGACACTAACTGTACCATGTATAATTTTAATGGTGTCAAGTAAGAATATTATATTCCTAACTAACAGCTAATTACGGGAGGTACTAAATGAATTGAGGCGAATATTAATCAGTGATGGAATAGATTACAAGAAACATTTTTTTTTTAATGAATACAAGAAATGATTTTTGGTAGACTAGATTGAGGGAGAAAAAATAGTGAGTAAGCAAATTATGATTTTGTCTTAATATTTTTATACACAAATCTACACAAAATTCAATGACTCTATATAAAATCAACTCTGATAATCTTACATCAAATAATACATACATCTTTTTTTACACTCTATCTAATACTATTCATTATACATATTTTTTTATCACTTTCTCTCACTAAATCTGACACATTTAAAAAGAGTGTCAACAATATTTATATCCTTTTTAAGAGTGTAGGTGTAAAATGATCTTTTTCCATATAAAATACTTTTGTATTTATAACTTGACATTACCCATATTTTATAACATCATATTGAATAGTTCCTTCACTTCATTACTTGTGATAAATTTAGTATTTAGTATTTTTTGTTTTTTGTTTTGTTCTTTTTTCTTCTTCTTTTTTTTTTTCTGTGGGGGGCAAAAGGCATTTCGTTTATTCTTTCATATATGGCAGGGACGAATCTAAACTTATCAAAGACATTGTCAATGACGTTTTGCAAAAACTAGATCATAAGTACCCAATCGAGTTAAAAGGCCTCGTTGGAGTTTATGCAAACTGTGAATCTATTGAATTGCTCCTGCAAAAAGTCCCAATAGTTGGAATTTGGGGCATGGGTGGCATAGGTAAGACAACCATTGCTAAGGTTGTCTTTGCCAAACTATCTTCCCAATATGACAGTTGCTGCTTCTTGGAAAATGTAAGAGAAGAATCACAAAAGCACGGATTAAATTATTTACATGATAAGCTTCTTTTTGAGCTGCTGAAGGAAGAACATCCCCATAATAGCACATCTAAAGTTGTAAGATCCACATTTGTTATGAGAAGACTCAGTAGTAAGAAAGTTTTCATTGTCCTTGATGATGTGAATAGTTATGAGCAATTAGAATATTTAGCTAGAGAATGTGATTCCTTGGAGCCTGGTAGTAGAGTCGTCATAACAACAAGAGATAAGCAGTTGCTGATAGGAAGAGTTAATGAAATACATGAGATCCAGGAATTGAACTTTCAAGATTCCCTTAAGCTTTTCAGCTTAAGTGCATTCAAAGACAGCAATCCTCAAATGGAATATAAAGAGCTTTCAGAAAGGGCAGTTGTTTATAGCAAGGGCAATCCATTAGTTTTGAAAGTTTTGGGTTCACTTTTTCATTCAAAAAGTATAGAAATATGGGAAAGTGCACTTAGTAAACTCAAGAAATATCCGATCGTACAAATTCAAAATGTGTTAAAATTAAGTTATGATGGATTAGATGATGCAGAGAAGGACATATTTCTAGACATTGTATTCTTTTTTGAAGGAGAAGATAAAGATCATGTCATAAAGATACTAGATGCATGTGATTTTTATGCAACTAGTGGAATAGAAATCCTTCAAGACAAAGCTCTTATAACTGTTTCAAAAGATAATAGAATACAAATGCATGACTTGATTCAAGAAATGGGTTGGGAAATAGTTCGTCAAGAATCTATCAAGGACCCTGGAAGACGTAGCCGATTGAGAGACACTGAAGAAGTCTATGACATATTGAAAAATAACAGCGTAAGTGGAAACTTAAATTTGTTGCACACGTTTTTGCGTAGAAATTGCAGCTTACAATATTGTTTCCTTACCATTGTTCCAATTTTCATTTTTGATAGGGAACTGATGTAGTTGAAGGAATAATATTAGACGTGTCTCAAGTTAGGGAACTGCACTTGAGTGCTGACATCTTCAAAAAGATGGCTAATCTAAGGGTGCTCAAATTCTATTCTTCCTCGAATGAGAGATCATGTAATGTGCACCTTCCTACAGGTCTTGAGTCATTTTCACATAAATTAAGGTACCTTCATTGGAATGGATACCCTTTAATGTCTCTGCCATCAACTTTTTGCGCCAAGATGCTTGTTGAGCTTCGCATGCCACATAGCCATGTAAAAAAACTTTGGGATGGAGTGCAGGTATACATACAATTATACATACATATGTATGCTAGTTTTTTTATTTTGATTGAAATTTGAGGATTTCTGCATTGATGTTTCTCTTTAAATGGCTTATTGCAGGATTTTGCCAATTTAAAAGAAATAGACCTTATTGCATCCTTACAGTTGATGGAGCTCCCAGATTTATCTAAGGCATCAAAGCTTGAAATAGTAAATGTCTCCCACTGTGTAAACTTGTGTCATGTTCATCCATCTATTTTATCTCTCAACACGCTTGTTGATTTGGTTCTATATGGTTGCAAAAAACTCAAGAGTCTTCATTTAAGATCTGTCAAGTACCTCTTTGTCAATGGTTGCTTAAATCTAAAGGAATTTTCACTGACCTCGGGAGAAATAAACATGTTGGATTTAAGAGGGACAGCAATCGAAACATTAGACACGTCCATTGGGCGTCTCGGCAAACTTGAAAAGTTCTATGTCTGCCAGTCACTGAAAAATGTTCCAAAGGAGTTACCTTCCCTGACATGTCTTAGGGAACTGAATCTTCATAAGTGCAGGCAACTTGATTTGTCAAATTTGCATATCCTACTTGATGCTTCACGTTCAGTACAAAAGCTGATTTTGGATGAGTGTTGTAACTTGTCCGAAGTCCCCTACAACATCAAGCATCTTTCATGCCTGGAATATCTGTCTCTAAGGGATTGCATGAGGCTTAGATCTCTACCAGAGCTTCCACCATGTGTTGGACATTTAGATGCCATCAACTGCACATCCCTGGAGACAGTGTTGCCTTTAATGGCTCCAAGACAACTGTGGGGAAAGGACATAAGCATTTCATTCGAAAACTGTGTGAAACTGGATGAACATTCACGTTATGGTATTATGGAATATGCCAATTTCACAATGAAGCTAGCTGCATATGCAAATGTCAATGTTCCACACCATCTGCATAAAAGTGGTGCTGTTTGTTTGCCAGGAAGCAAGGTGCCAGAGTGGTTTGAAAATCGGACAACACAAGCTTCCATAACTGTTGAACTTCCTTCACCTTCCCACTTATTGGGTTTTGTTCTGTGTGTTGTTCTTTCTCAGTTTCGCTCAAATGGTAAGTATGAGTATCATCGGATGGTATGTCAATGGTGCTTGGAAGATGGTAATAGGGTTGGATACACAAGTAGGTGGTATTACAAAGCTATCACGGAATTGAATTCAGATCATGTTTATCTATGGTATGAACCATCCTGTGACAAGATACTTGAGGCAGTTAAAGAAAGTCAAGTCAATGATGAGTGCACCACTTATAACCTGAATGTTTCATTGAGATTCTATGTTGAAACTCATAAGCTTTGTGATCCCACACAAATTGGCTTGATCGGTATCCGAGAGTGTGGAGTCTGTCCAATATATGCCTCAGAATATTATTACAGTTTCATAAACCACATAGAATTGGACCAGAAGTTAGAACATAATGCTAGAGAGATTACAATGGGGGTTGGAAGCTCTGATGAGAAGAAGGATGAGACAGAAAGCAATGGAGTAAAAACCCAAATGCGGAATCAAGAAAAAGACTCCTGTGATTGCTTAATCGGTATGGAACTTACTCTTATTCTCCAATCTATTATATATAGCTCTTAATTGTGCCTCCTTTATTGTTCTCTATTTCCTTCATAAATTAACAACAATTCTTTACACGTGGAAATAATATTAGTTAATAGTAGCTTTTTTGCCAACTTGACTTCTGCAAGATTAAAAAGACACAAACAATGGATCATAAATATGTATACTGTTGATTCATTGGTTTCAAAATATTAAGGCAGTAAACACTAAAATCCACCTTGCATTATTAGAAAACAAAGAAATGATCTGTTGGTATAATCCATTATTTACAAAATTATATGCTGAAAGAAATAGGAATAATATTGCTCTTGAACAACGCTTGCGTTGGGCAGGTCTCATATTGAAGCAATTATGGAGATGGGTCAGCACTTAGTTGGTGTCAAAGCAGTAATGAAACTCGGAAATATCTGGACTTTTCTCTCTCTGTTTCTTGATTCAGAAGTAAATGGAGATAACATTGTGGATTTCCTTGTCAAAAGACCAGATGTAAGAAAATAGAAAAAAAGCATCAGTCAGTATCATACCTCTACCTCTGTGAATGACTTACGGCAGTAGTAATATGAAGACGAGCAGGTACTGAATTCAATTATATATGCAAATTGCCGATGTAGGTTTATTCTGGTTTTTATTGTGCTTCCAAATTATACTCTATGTTTTTTTATAATTATGTTGTATACTTAGCCATTGTCTGCCTCTCTAGATGTATGTAAAAGAAAAGAGAATGGGAAGTTGGGTTCAGACAGCACACCAGTTTACTAGCTGCTGCAGAACTCTCATTTGAACTTGTAGCTGTAACAAGCACTCTCATTTATTTATGTTGTACACTTAACCATTGTTGTCTCTCTATTGTGTTAGAGGCAAAAGAATGGATACAGAGAAAAACGCACTTGAGAGCGGTGGCTTTCTTTGGAACTAACAGTACTACAACAGATTAGTCACTTATCTTTCGAGCAGAGAGATTGTGAATTGTTTTACTTTCTTCAGATACCTTACGGCGCACCAGCTTTGCGTCAAAATACCAATTTACTTGGACCGTCCAGTTCTTGAGCTTCTTTAATTTAAGTTTTTAATCCCTATACTTTCTCTTATTTTGATTTTTGGTTCCTATACTTAAAAAATTTTGATTTTGGTCGTGAGAATTTTCTACCATGAAAATTTTAGTCTCTCATATATTAATACTTAAATAAGTTAAATTATAAGCATCAATTCTTCGTAAAGAATAGTGACTATTTACTTTTGATAAATAAAAATTATAAGAATCAAAACTCAAATAAATAAAAAATTTAAGGATTATTACTCAATGATAGGGATTAAAAATTAAATAAATAAAAATATAAGGACTAAAACCTAAAAAAATATATTAAAGAGACTAAAATCTAAATTAATGATAATTGTAGAGACTAAAATTTACTTTAAACCTTTAGTTTATATCTTACTGCTGAACACATGCTTATGTACTTTTATTTCCATTGGGCTATTTCCATTGGGCTTCTCTGACAATTTGCCTTTTCTTTTAGTAACCATGGCCCCATGACCCCATCCACCAGTGGGCTGCTGCCTTCCAACTTGCACCTTAAGTAGATTTGTTTCTTTGGCAGCTCAACCAAGGGCCAGCTACAGATTTTATCTCACCACTTCATCAAATTTATTAGCTCCTTGGTTCAGAAAAGTTGAAAATTTAGGCCCAATGCACATCCAATTCTTACGCCTTGTTCTAGCCTAAGACCACAATATTCAATTATCAACTTCTCTCGACGAAAATAAGCAGTAGTGTAGTAGGGTTATTCAAATTACTCAATCATAGTGTAATAAAGCCTACTTTTATACATAAAAAAAATACTGCATATGTAGGATATTATCACGTTTGAAGAAATTAATTTCACTAAATATTAACTTGAGGTTTGAATGTGGTGGGTGATCAATGTAAGAAGTAAGACTGTTCAAATTCAATACAAATAAAAAATTTAATTGAAAATCAAACTAAAAATTGAAATTCAATCAAAATCAAATAAATTTGATTTTTTTATTTGATTTTTGAAAAATTGATTGAATTGGATCAGCTTTCAGTTTTAATTTTTTAAAATCATTCTAATCCAATTAAAATTGATTCATATTATATAATATATTTGTTTGTTATTAAATTTATATTTTTATTTATAGTAACTTTAATTTCTTACATATTTATCTTATTTTATATAATCAAATATTTTTTAACTAAGTATTTCTATAAATATTGCTATAATATTAACCTTTGAGCATTGTTGATTTTAAACATGTGAAATGCACAATTTTTTTTAATAAGCTAAATTGATTTTAACTCATAAAATTCTAGACTTACAAATTTTTTGATAAAAAACCAATTCAATGATTCAATTTCCAAAATATAAAAAATTCATTTCAATCTAAACTAATGCAAATAAAATTATTGAAATCGATTGATTTTTTTATTCAAAACCGAATCATGAACACCCTAATAAACCCATCTCCTCAAGTTAGATGTATTGTGGTATACTGTTATTCTAGCTGTGCATCAGCATCTGACTTTTGTTCTACGTGCTTTACACTGCAGGCGTGTACCTGTAGGCTGTAGTCCTGTACCTAGCCATTGTTATCTCCATTTTCTTTCTATTATAGTTTATATGGGAAACAAAGTAGTTTTTTATAAACTTTTTTTTTTAGAGTCGTTTCATTAATAATATCAAAGCTTCTGCAGTGACAAAAATAGTTTATTCCTACCACATACAAAATATATATATATATATATATATATAATCATGTCAATAAAAGTTTATTACTTTTGAAAGAGAACACGACAACACACATAATACAATATATTAGATTGGAAACTAATCATATAAACAACAAAGCATGTCTCATTGTGGATTTACTGAATAGATAAAACAATGTTAGTATGTTATGTTATAAATTATGTTCTTATAAATGTTATTTAAATATTAAGTTATTTTTAATAGTTTCACTTATAATTTTTATTTTTATTTTTTTCTATCTCTAACTCTAATTATCAAGCTATCATTCACTTGATTTACTCTTTTTATTGAAATTTTTGATAGTTTTTTCTTTGTATGGTCAAACTAACTAAAATGAGATTCTACTATCTTTTTTAAATAGGTGTTACCCTTATTTATTTTCTAATGCATTTATCATAATTTTATCTTGTCTTGTATGTCTATTCATCCAACATAACATTTTCATGTATGCAATGTTGAGTTTATGCTCTTGTCGACTTTTTATTACTCAAAATTCAGTACTATAAAGTATTGCGAGTCTTATAGTTATATGATAAATTTTTCCTTTAAACTTGATAAACATTTTTCTATCACAAATAACATTATATGCATTTCTTCATTTCATTCACTCAACTTAAATTCTATAATTTACATCTCTTGCTATTTCTTCATCATATATGGAAACTAATTATATATAAATTAATAAAAAGTTTTTTGTTCAGTATTATTTGTTCACTGCATTTATTATTATTATTATTATTATTAGACAATATATTATTAATTATTAATATTATTGACAAGGAAATGATAACAAAAATATTACATTGCTAACTTTTGGAAGAAGAGATTTGTTCAATAATTCTTTTCAAAATTGATATAAAACTAAATTAATTTCTCAGACTATTGCCTCATTGATACCCGTCTATTGCAATAGGTAGATAGGAAAAAAAAATCTAGCTAGAGGAGTAATCTTTGTCAATATCTCAATCGATCATTTATGACTAACTCAGGTACACTTCATAGTTCATGTTAATTATATTAGTGTCTTAGATTTATATGACTGCATAAATCTTATATGTGGTATCAGAGCCGTTAGAGCCAATGATTTGTCTGAGCCAAGTATTTGGAAACAATAGTTTATGTTCGGGTTCGACCTTAACTCATGTTGTGGAACACATTAACAAAGCTTGAATTTTGGTTGTAATCCCTTAAACACTCAAAATCGTTTTCGCTTGAAGGGAAACATATTAATATTGTGACTCACAATTGAAGGGGAGAATATTAAAAATTTAAGTGTGAGTGTTGAAGTCTCATATTAGTAAAAAATAAGTTAAGTGAAGAGTATATAAGTAAGAAAACTTACAGACTCATTATCTTAATGTTTTGAATCAAAATGTGATGTCCAATCTACTTATGTAATTATTTACTTAGCTCATTAAATGTAGATTTTTTCAATGTTTTGAACTATTGTAATCTTGACAAGTGAGATTAGAGTTTAATTATATATAGATTCAAGATCCATATTATATGATTGAGGAAAATTGAACATGGTATACAATTTTCGTACCTACTTGTGGATGAACGTGAGATGATTATATTGACAAATGTTTTTGTGACAGATTTCAAGGAATTTGTTAGGGAATTGTGTGGTACCCTTAACGACGAGTTCATATATTAATTTTTCTTTAATTCGTTGGATATATATATATAAAGGAGAATATTAATCATGATCTCAGGTTTTATACCTTTTAACATGTGAAGTTATTGTTTAATTAATTTTGGAACTTGAAGAAAGCAATTTCGTTGGCTGAAAGCCACATTCGCGTCTATCATTATACATAGAAAAATGATAATTCTACACCCTTTTTAGGAGTGTAAGAATTATTAACACTTTTTTTAAGGGTGTTGATTAAGTGAGAGAAAATGAATAGAAAAAAGTATATATGATGAATAATATTGAGAGAAGTGTAAAAAGAGATGTATGTACTATTTGTAATAAGAATATAAAAATTATTATACATATGTTTGATATGATTAATGGGTCGTGATTTACATTGTTTTCGACTTTTTGTACTATTGAGATAGTTAATTGTGTTAACTGTTAGTAGTTGTTAGTTAGTTAGAAATCTGTTAGAATCAGTTATTGGTAGTTAGGAAAGTTAGCTAAGTTAATACACATCCATCTTGTATATAAACACACGATGTATCCGTTTTGGTGTTGAGTTGAATTTCATACTATTCAGTATCCATCTTCTTTGTTTCTTTACTCTACAAAGCTTTAGCTTTCTAATACATACAAATATAGAAAATAATGGGTTTGTCTAATATACACCATTTAAAAAAAGGTATATGGTATACTTTATATTTGAGATTATTGATTTAAATATAAAAAATATTAATGGCTTAGATTGTAAGAGAGAAAGGGTAAATGAATTTTTTGAGATAAAAAATTATCTGGTTAGTTGTAATTAGTTACAAGTTTGTTAATTGCAATTAGTTACAAGTCAGTTAGAATAGTTACTTAGTTTTTCAATGTATATAACCTCATCACAGTGTAATATTCAGATTATCAATATCACGTTTTCATTCAGTATCTCAAATCTCTCTCTCTGTCTCATCTATTTTTCTTTTCTTCACACCAACCTGGCCCTGATACCTTACATGGTATCAGAGCTCAGTGTTCATCCATGGATTCTGCTCAAAGCTCTTCAACAACAACTGTGAACACAACAAATCAGTTTGTGCTTCACACATTTTCTAATCCTGTATCGATAAAGCTTGATGAGGATAATTTTTTGGCATGGAAGCAACAAACGTTAGCAACAATCAAAGGTCATAAACTTTTTCAGTATATTACTGGAGAATCGATTCCAAAGAAGTTCACCTCTCAAGATGATGAAGCAAGAAATCAGATTAGTGAGATTTACCTCAACGGGGAGCAATAGGACCAATTGCTAGTTTCTTGGTTACTCTCCTCTATGAGCACTTGTTTGACAACAAGGATGGTTGGCTATGAGTTCTCATTTCAGATCTAGAAGAAACTAGAAGTGTTCTTTGCATCACAGATTTGAGCAAAGGTAAGACAGCTCAAAAATCAAGTAAGAAATACAAAGAAAGAATCCTTTGTCTCTTCTTACTTACTTGCAATTAAGAAACTAGTGGATACCTTAGGATCAACAGCATCTCCAGTCGATGAGTCTGAGTATGTTGAAGCAATTCTTGATGGATTGTCAGAGGAATATGAGGGATTTGTAACTGCAATTACTCCAGAAGTGAGCCTTGTAGTGTTAGTAAGCTTGAAGCTCTTCTCATAGCTCAAGAAGAAAGAATTGAGTGTTTTAAGAAGATAAATTTAGGAGTAATTCAAGGCAACATTGTGCAGTCTCAAATCAAGAAAAATCATAATAATAGTGGTTACAGTAATAATTTCAATTATAGAGAAGACTTTAATCAAAGGCCAAATTTCAATGTTGGTAGTGGTTTTGGCATAAATCATGGAAGAGGTGTTTTTCCTGGTGGTGCATTTCTTGGTAGAGGTCAACAGAATTTTAGAGGACGTTTTAGGAGAAGAGGAGGTAGATTCTCACCTAGTGAGAAGCCTTAGTGTCATCTCTGCAAGAAAAATGGTCACACTGCTGTTAATTGTTGGTATAGATATGATCAGTCATTTACAGGATCCTAAAATTATTAGAATTTCAAAAATCAAGGAAATTGTAATACTTCTATGAGTGCAATGGTGGCACAAAGTTCTGATCTCAACTTCTCTGCTAATCCTATGAACACGATGTTGGCCACTCCTTCCACTTGATTTGATCTAGCATGGTACCTGGATTCTGGTGCCACACATCAGCTTACACCAGATCCATCAAATTTACAGCATAAGGTAGAGTATGATGGCACAGAAAAAGTCTTTGTGGGCAATGGTATAGGTTTGTCTATTCAGCATGTTGGGCATTCTAAGTATTCTTTAGATTCTGTTCATTCTTTTGTTTTGAATAATCTTTTACATGTTCCAAAAATTTCTAAGAATTTGTTAAGTGTGGCTCAATTTGTAACCGATAATCATGTATTCTTTGAATTTCATTCTGATAAATGTCTTGTCAAATCTCAGGATACCAAGGAGATCCTACTCCAAGGCACTCTTAAAAATGGCTTGTATGTTTTTCCCAACTTTCATCTCCAAAATTCTTCTCAGTCTGTTCTCTGCAATGTTGCTTCAGCACCATCAACAGTTGACTTCTCCATTTGGCATTCAAGACTTGGTCATGCCTCTACTCAAGTAGTAACTAGAGTGTTAAGGTCCTGTAATCTTTCCATTCCTTTCTGTAAAAATCAACAATATAATGTTTGTGAGGCTTGCTGTATGGAAAAATCCCATTAACAACCATTCTTTGATTCTAGTTCTGTATACAATACTCCTTTACAGCTTGTATATACTGACATTTGGGGTCCAACCCCTGTGAATTCATTGTCTGGTGCAAGATATTACTTGTTGTTTGTTCATGCTTATTCCAAATATTCATGGCTTTACTTGTTGCATTCCAAGTCTCAAGCTTTTTCTATCTTTCTTCAATTTAAGCAAATGGTTGAATTACAATTGGGAACCAAACTTAAGGCATTACAAACTAATAATACAAAAGAATTTCTAATTTTTTCCAAATACCTATAGTCATATGGCATTATACATAGACTAACTTGCCCTTATGTGCATCAACAAAATGGTAGTGTTGAGTGAAAACATAGGTATGTCACTGAAATGGGCATCACAGTGCTTGCTGCTTCTTCTCTTTGTCTAAAATTTTAGGGAGATGCTTTTCTTCATGTTACTGATATTATCAATATTTTGCCTACCCCTGTCTTAAATAATGTCTCTCCATTTGAGACTTATTCAAGACAAAGCCCTCATATCATCATCTTAGGGTATTTGGTTGTGCTTGTTATCCTTTTACTAGACCCTATAATAAATTTAAGCTTGATTACAAATCTGTAAAGTGTCTTTTTCTAGGCTTTGCTCCTCTACACAAGGGGTTCAAGTGTCTAGCTCCTTCTGGCAAGTTTTTTTTCACTCCATATGTTATTTTTGATGAGTTATCTTTTCCTTTCAAATCAGTTTCGAATCTTTTTATGTCAAGTTCCAGTGATTCTTCTCCTTCTGTTGTACCTGATAATCATATATTTTATACATTAATAAACCCTCTTTTTTAGTTATTTACACTCTTCATGCACTTAATTGATTGAGCTTGGTTATGTTTTGTAAGTTTGGACTCAAATTGGACTTAATTGATTTTTTTCAGCATTATTTGGGTCTTACACTGTTTCTGTATTTCAGTCATATCTTGAGTTCTAGATGTGTAATAATTATGTATCTTACCTTGTAGGAAAGATAAGAGAGAGCTCTACAACTTTCATGAAGAGCTCCAGGTAAAATTTGGACATCTAGTGAAGCTAAATGGGCTTCGAAGTCAGAGTACGGGTTTTGTGATTGGAACCTGAATAATGTGCAGTAATCAGAACATAACTCGGGCTGTAGGAATTAGCTTGGGCTGAAATTTGGATATTTGAAAGTTAAGACCCATATCTACAACTTTCATGACGAACACAAGAGCTTGTTCAGACAACTTGGAGGTGATATTAGGTCTGGAAGTCAAAACAGAGGTGCTGAAACTGGGCCTAAACAGTCTACAGTAATTGGGTCATATCTTGGGTTGTACGAATTTTTGGTTGATCTTGGTGGCATTGGAAAGTTGAGACAAAATGCTACAACTTTCATGAAGACCATGTTGCTTCATTCTGATGGCATCCATGAGATCGATACTAAATGATTTCGGAGACAAAGAATCTCAATAATTTTTCACTCACCAATTCACTATTTGGCATTTTCCACTCATCCACCTACTCTTAATCAGTCCCCTTGTCATTTTGTATCCCTAATCCTCTATAAAAGGCATCATTGGTTGATCATTTGGTGCTCTTGGTGTTAGGCTTAGGTTTTAGAAGTTATGGTTATGTTTGTTTATTGTTTTCCTTTGTTGTAATTTTCTCTTGCTCTAAATTAAAGCTATGTTCATCTTTCTCTTCTTCTCTCTTTCTTTCTTCTTGTCTATGAGTAACTAAATCTTCATCTTGCTTGGGTGAAAGAGTGAAGCTCTTGGTAATGAAATAAGGTTATATTATTCTATTTCTTGTGCTTAAATGATATATTATCAAATGGACATTATATGTGTTATATTTTGTTTCCAATCAATTTAGAAACCTTCTTTGTATAATGAAGATCTTGATTTATTGTAGACAATAAGATTGGCACAGTGAATGCTTGAACTCATTTACAAATGTTGGTAGATAATCAAAGGAATCATAATATGATTGCATATATAATTGAACTTTAAATGCTATATTTTCTGATTGGAACCTACGTTGTGTGTGGATTTCAATTGAGTTATAAAGAGAAATAATCTAGCCTTTAATTTATTACCAAGAGTGGATCTCCTAACCCAAGCAAGTTCTTAAATTCATTTGTGAACATCTTTTATTACTTTTAGTATTGTCTTAAATCATTTTCTTACCTCAATTAATTTTTCTTCATCAATTCCTTGTGGATCGACCTCGGACTCCCGAGAAATTTATTACTTGAGACAACCTGTACTTGGGTTTGCATCATTTAATCTCGCAATCAAGTTTTTGACGCCGTTACCGGGGACTTGATTAGAAGTTTTTATTTATTGAGATTCTTTTTCTTTAATAAAATCTATTCTCTCTTCTCCCTCATCGGAGCAAAAGATCGGCTTGCCGATCCTTCGGTTTCTTTACTAACTCTCTAACTTTCTAACTATCTAACTTACTAACCTACTAACTTGCTAGCATACTAACTTTCTAACTTTTAATTTTTGTCATTTATTTTCTGCTCACTAACTTTTATTTTCTACACTCTAACTTTTTAATTTACGCCTTTTATTTTCTGCACTCTAACTTTTTAATTTCTGTTATTTATTATTGTTTTCTAACATAACGAAATAATCTTTCTTCTTCTCTTCTCTTTCGCCGGCTCTGGTGGGACTTTGTCTCTCTCTGGCTTTCATTCTTTAAATTTATTTTTTGCAATTTACTTTCTGCTCTTTATTTTCTGCATTTTACTTTCTGCACTTTCTAACTTACTAATTATTAACTCTCTAATTATCTAAATTTTTAATTTATCAATTATCTAACTTTTTACTTGTTAATATTTATTGGGTAGTTGGTTTATACCACTTCCTTGTTAATATTTAATGGCTAGTATAAACTGCCGACTTGTACATTATTTTTTCTATTTTAAGTCATTTATATATGCTTAATTGGTATCGTGATTTAAATTTTGGTCGTTTAGTTAAAATTAATCCTGATACTTTATATATTGATTTGTTTGAATCACAATCACACACAATTGACACAATGACTGAAAATGAAAGTGTACATGATGAACATGAAAATCAACCGTTGTGAACCATGCGTGAATATTTGCAACCACTTCAAAATTCTAGTCCATCATGTTTTATCTTTCCACTCAATGCCAACAATTTTAGATTTAAGTCAGGTATGATTTCTTTACTTCCTAATTTTCATGGTTTAGAATCTGAAAGTCCATATTTACATCTGAAAGAATTTGAAGAAGTATGTATTACTTTCAATGATCAAAATTGCATTGAAGAGATTGTTAAACTTAAATTATTTCCTTTTTCTTTAAAAGATAAAGTAAAATCTTGGCTTAACACTTTGAAACCAAGATCAATTGGCACATGGCAAGAAATGCAAGGTGAGTTCCTGAAAAAAAAAAATTCCAACACATAAAACCAATGCTATGAAAAGACAAATCCAAAATTTTTCCCAAAATTCAAATGAAGCATATTTTCAATATTGGGATCGGTTTAAAGATTTGTTAAATTCTTGTCCACATCATGGTTTTGAAAAATGGTACACTATAAGCTTCTTTTATGAAGGTTTAACACCTGAAACTAAACAATTTGTGGAAACAATGTACCATGATGAGTTTCTTGATAAAGAGCCTGATGAAGCTTTAGACTATTTAAACCAGTTGGCTGCAAATTCTCAATCTTGGCATAGTACTAACCCTTCTGAAAATTTAATAAGATCTAACATTGCAAGTGCTAATAAAGGAAAATATCACCTTAGTCAAGAGGAAGATCTAAATGCTAGGTTTGCTAGTTTGGCTAGAAAGGTTGAAGCCATGGAATTAAGAAAAGCAAAAGAAATTAAATTTGTGCAAAATGAAGAAATTTGTGGCATTTGTGATGACTTAGGACACTCAACACATGAATGTCCCAATATTCCTATTTTTAAAGAAGTTGTACATGAGCAAGTAAATGTAATGAATAATTTTAAAAAGTCATTTACTTCTTCTTTTTCAGATACATACAATCCAGGATAGAGAAATCACCCGAACTTCAACTTGAGGAATAATAATCAGTCACAATTTGTGCAACCACCACCTCCTCAGGCATAACAGGACTCTCAAAATTTTTAAGGATATGCACCTTATGTCTCACCATATAGGAAAAACCTTGAAGAAACACCGCATGCATTCATAGAAAAGCAAAAGGCCATTAATAAATAAAACAATCAAACCGTGAATGACATAAAAGACACTCTTGCTAAACTTTCTTCTGCACTCAACATTCACGAGAAAGGAAAATTTCCTTCTCAACCTTAACCAAATCCCAAGGGTCAATACAGTCTAAATGAGGGGAGTTCAGAAAACCAACAAATGGACCAAGTCAAGTCAGTGATAACTCTTAGGAGTGGAAAGGTTGTTGACAAACAAATTCCCGAACCTTGTGAGAAAGAAGATGAACCAATTGCCTAAGAAAATGAAGAACCTGACCAAAAGGAGACTAAACTCTCGCCTTCACCCCCATTTCCTCAAGCATTGAATAATCCAAAGAAATTGGGCCACCACACTGAAATTTTTGAAATTTTGAAACAAGTAAAGATCAATATTCCTCTGTTAGATGCTATCAAACCGATTCCTTCTTATGCCAAATATTTGAAGGACTTGTGCACTGTTAAAAGGAAACTAAATATGAAAAAGAAAACATTTTTGGCTGAATAGGTAAGCTCCATTCTTCAGAATAATAATGCGTTGAAATATAAAGACCCTGGTTGTCCTACAGTTTCATGCATTATTGGAGAACATAAAATTGAAAATGCTTTACTTGATCTTCATGCTAGTGTCAATTTGCTTCCATATTCAGTTTATCAACAACTCAACTTGGGTGAGTTAAAACCAACTTCTGTAACTCTTCTACTTGCCGATAGATCAATTAAAATTCTAAGAAGAATAGTGGAAGATGTGTTGGTTCAAGTTGATATATTCATATATCCTATAGATTTTATTGTCTTGGATACTGAACTTATGATTGATAGTTGCAAGTCAATTCCTGTTATTTTAGGTTGTCAATTTTTAGCAACATCAAATGCTTTGATAAATTGCAGAAATGGAGTGGTGAAACTAACATTTGGAAACATGACACTGGAGCTTAATGTTTTTAACATGTGCAAGCAACCACAGGAAGTCCTTGATGAAAAGAATGAAGTTGAAGAAATTGAAGCCATTATAGATGATCATCTTCAAACAAGAAGTTCTTCTGATTCATTAGAAATTTGTTTAGTCAATTCATTTGAGTCAGGCATGCAACTAGAAGATGATATCTCTGAAATATGCTCTTTACTTGATTGTACACAGGTAATGGAGTACAAGGGATGGAAGCCAAAATTTGAAGAGCTAAAACCTATGAATGATAATGCCCATGAAGAAGTACCCACACCGGAACTAAAGTCATTACCTGCTGGGTTGAAGTACACATTTTTGGGAGAAGAGCAAAACTTTCCAGTGGCAATTTCCTCGTCTCTTACTAAAGAACAAGAAGGTATGTTAACAGAAGTATTTAAAAAGCATAAAAGTGCAATTGGATGGACATTAAAGGACATAAAAGGCATTAATCTATTAATTTATACACATAGAATACATTTAGAGGATAATGATAAAACTTCTCAACAACCTCAAAGAAGATTAAATCCACACATGAAAAAGGTAGTTAGAGCTGAAGTCCTTAAATTGCTTGATGTTGGAATTATCTATCATATCTCTGATAGTCAATGGATAAGCCCTACACAAGTTGTGCCTAAGAAATTTAGAATAACAGTGATTGAAAATGATAAAGGTGAATTAATACCTACGCAAGTCTCATCTAGTTGGTATATGTGTATTGATTTTAGAAAATTAAATGCTGCTACTAGGAAAGATCATTTTCTCTTGCCATTTCTTGATCAAATTCTGGAAAGGGTAGTAGGACATCCATACTACTGTTTTCTTGATAGTTTTTCAGGTTACAATCAACTACTAATTGTATTGGAAGATCAAGAAAATACCACTTTTATATGTCCATTTGGTACTTTTGCATATAGAAGAATGTTTTTTGGCCTTTGTAATGCTCTAACAACATTTCAAAGATGCATGTTAAGCATTTTTAGTGACATGATTAAGCATTATTTTGAGGTTTTCATGGATGATCTGACAATTTTTGGAAATTCTTTTGAAAATTATCTTGATAATTTGAAAAAAGTTCTTAAAAGATGCGAAGAAAAAGGATTTGTGTTAAATTAGGAAAAATGTCATTACATGGTTACCTCAGGAATAGTGTTAGGTCATGTAATATCTTCTAAAGGAATTGAAGTTGATAAGACCAAATTTGAATTAATTACTCATTTGCCTTTCCCAAAAATAGTCAGAGAAGTTTGTTCCTTTTTAGGACATGTAGGGTTTTACAAAAGATTCATAAAGGACTTTAGTATCATATCTAGACCATTATGTAGTCTTCTGTTGAAAGATGCACCATTTGATTGAACTCAAGAATGTCAAAAATCTTTTGAAAAATTAATTAGTCTTCTGACATCTGCCCTTATCATGCAATCTCCTGACTGGTCTTTGCCTATTGAGTTAATGTGTGATGCTAGTGATTATGTTGTGGGCGCTGTTTTAGGCCAAAGAAAGGAAGGTAAGCCTCATGTGATTTATTACACAAGTAGAACTTTAAATAGTACACAAATGAATTACACCACTACTGAAAAAGAACTACCTACTGTAATTTTTGCACTGGATAAATTTCGATCCTACTTAATTGGTTCTTCTATTATGATTTTTACTGATCATGTTGCTGTTAAATATTTGATGTCTAAGCAGGACGCCAAACCAAGATTGATACGATGAATCTTGTTACTTCAAAAATTCAACATCACAATAAAAGATAAGAAAAGAACCAAAAATGTTGTTGCTGATCATTTGTCCAGACTTACAATAGGCTCACCTTTTGATAGCACACCGATCAATGATTCTTTTTCTGATGAATTTTTATTTTCTGTCAATTTCATGCCTTGGTTTGCTCACATAGTCAACTTTCTTGTAACAAAAAAGATGCCGCCTCAATGGACGCACCAAGATAAAAAAAAATTGACAGAGGTGAAAATTTTTTATTGGGATGACCCATACTTGTTCAAATATTATCCTAACCAAATCTTTCGGAGATGTGTGCCTGACAGTGAGGTAGGTAGTGTCATTAAATTTTGTCACTCAGAAGCATGTAGAGGTCATTTTTCTTCAAAGAAAACAGCTGCGAAAATCTTACAGTGTGGATTTTATTGGTCTACTTTCTTTAAGGACTGCTATACTTTTTGTAAAAGTTATGAAAATTGTCTAAAAATAGGCTCAATTTCAAAAAGAAACATGATGCCTCTGAACCTCATCCTTTGTCATTGAAATTTTTTATTGTTGAGAAATTGATTTCATGGGTCCATTTCCATCTTCATTTGGATTTGTGTATATTTTGGTTGCAGTTGATTATGTCTCAAAATGGATTGAGGCGATTCCATGCTGACACAATGATCATAAAACTGTTCTCAAATTTTTAAAAGAAAATATCTTGTGTCGATTTAGAATCCCTCGAGCTATCATCAATGATGAGGGAACACATTTTTACAATAAATCATTTGAATATTTAATGAAGAAATATGGTATTACACACAAAATTGGCACCCCTTATCACCCTCAGACAAGTGGACAAGTTGAATTGGCAAATAAGGAGATTAAACAAATTTTGGAAAAAACGGTTAACCCAAGTCGTAAAGATTGGTCTTTAAGACTAAATGATGCACTTTGGGCTTACCATACTGCTTTCAAAACATCTTTGGCCATGTCACCCTATCGGTTAGTCTATGAAAAACCTTGTCACTTGCCTGTAGAATTGGAACATAAAGCATTTTGAGTCATTAAAGCTTTCAATCTAAATCTTGATGATGCTTACAAGATACGCAAATTACAATTAAATGAACTTGAGGAATTGAGAAATGATGCATATGAGAACTCAAAGATTTATAAAGCCAGAACAAAACATTTTCATGACAAGACAATTTTGAGAAAATCTTTTGAAATTGGTCAAAAAGTTCTGCTTTATAATTCTCGCTTGTACCTATTCCCTGGAAAATTGAGATCTAGGTGGAGTGGTCCTTTTGTTGTCAAACATATGCATCCTCATGGGGCCGTAGATATTGAGAATCCTAGGAATGGTAATGTGTTTAAAGTCAATAGACAAAGGCTCAAACAATTTCTGGAAAACCAAGTTGATGAGGTAGAATTCATCTCTCTTTTTTATCCTTGTTATGAATAGAAGTCACTCTAATTTTGTTGCCTTGTTTTTGCAGTTCTTTGTGTTGCCGGTTAAGTGGCGGATAACGGTACTCTGTGACTCTCAAGTCGGTTTGTTTTTCAGTTTCCTAAAATAACTTAATCCTTTTTCTCCTTTAAAATGGATGTCATTCTTTCAAACCTGAGAAAACATTTTCCTTCTCTCCCCCAAAATGCTCTGAAAAAAATTTACAAAGTTAGATGTGAAAGATTGAGACTGTTAATGCACAAGGGTATACCAGAAGATGTATGTTGGATAATTGAAGCAAAGGTCCGACTAGCAGGTGAGTCTTCAATTTCATTTGACCCATACATGCTAGGTCTTGGAAGAAGTTCGTATTCTAAAAGGAGAAGAGCAAAAAGGTTATAAGTCTATCACAGGTGTGGACGATGGAATTGTAACAAGCGATGTCGTTCTTTGATGATGGTTTCCACAAATAGAGAAGATAAAATTTTCTTCATTAAGAATAGACTGAGTAAGAAGTCATTAGATGATATCTTATTGACTCTTGAGACGCATTCTTATGGATTGGTGCATCGTGAACTTCTTAATTTGTGAAATCTCTTCAAAGATGAAGAAAAATGCTACAGTCTTGGGAATCTGACTCTAAAAGACCCTGTTTGCCAATTTATAAAAAAATTGGATAGGAAGCTTATCCTCGACTCATAGAAGGCGTTTAAGCCATTACTGGATGTGAAACCAAAGGCAGGTGTGAGTCATATCCACAACAATCTGTACATATTATCTTCTTCTTCTTCTTCATGTTTTCTAAAAAAAAAAGTTAAAAAAAATGTGTTTGAACAAGGGCGATCCGGAAGAAGTACCATGACTTTAATTAGTTATGGAGTCCCAGCCTTTGGCTGACCCATCATTGACTCGGGTAGACCTTTGCATGTTGGTCCTTAAAAAAGGTCCATGTACCATGCTCTGAAGAGAGTTGCACTCCATAACTCAATGTTTACCATCTAGGCACTGTGGAGTTGATGGATAGGCAGAAGCGTCCCACTCTGGTTATTAGTGAGAAGTAACCCGCGGTTGCCAAAGCGTATGAGGCATATGAGCTTGATCATCTCTTTTATTAGAAGGGGCTTTAGCACCCTAGGATAAGACATTCTGGATCTTGGACATTACAATTTCAGATTTTAATATCTTTATTGATGTTACGAGCCCAAGTGTGAGCTCTCCAAGTTCCAGACCCAAGATAGAAACCCACGATGGTTTCTTCTTTCTCTTTTCTTCGAATAAACGGACATGAATGTCTACTGCACTGGTGACACGCAGTATAAAGATATGCCACTACTGCACTCATGACGCGCAGTATAAAGATACGCCATGAAAATTGTACATAAAGGTATGTCATCATTTGCTATTATATTTCTTTTATCTTTGTATGATTTTACTGTATTTTGGTTTTGGACAGACGATCCTTTGAGCAGGGTCCTTCAAGAGTTTCTAGACTTCTTTACCCTAATGGTTTTCTTGAAAAAAAAAACAAAAAAAAATTAAAAAAAAAAAAGATTATGTGTCTCTTAATTTCAAATTTTTCTAACAACAACCAACCTACCCTTATAGGTGCTATTATTATCCTTTCCATTCTTTTTCCTATTTAAACACTTCATTTTCTTTATTTTCTTCTAACTTAGAATCATTAAAGGGGAAGGTAAGTATAGAAATGGAAGGTGTTTCTATTCGTCAACTTAAAAATATCTGTGTATTTTATGGGTTTAAGTATAGGAATGGTTTAGAGTTTGTAAACGCAGCTACCACTCTTGGTCGATCACTTGCTGCGAGGAATATTCATCTTGTATATGGGGGAGGTTGCCGTGGGTTAATGGGGGTTGTATCACTTGCTGCATATATAGGAGGCAGTCAGGTTTTAGGTATCATTCCTAAACTTTTAGCTCAACAGAACATAACTGGAAAAACAATTGAGGAGGAACTTAAGGTATCATCAATGCATGAACGATTGAAGATAATGCTTGAAAACTCTGATGCATTCATTGCCTTACCAGGTGATTTTGGTACCTTTGAAGAAGTTTTTCAAATTGTCTCTTGGGCCCAACTGAACATCCACCATAAACTCATAGGTTTGTTGAATGTAAATAATTTCTTTGATATTTTGTTATTTTTTCTTGACCATGCTGTGGAACAGAAATTTATCACACCTTCGGCAAGACAACTTCTTATCTCTGCTTCCACTATTGATAAGTTGATTGATAAATTAGAAACTTTTGTTCATAAACTTAACCCAGCAATAGCTCAGATAGATTGGTTAGCAAGAAGCAGTGAGGGAAGCAAGATGAAAAGAAAGCCAAATCTGACACTTCATTTATAACTTTTCTTTACCTTTGATTTTATTTATCGTACTTTGTTTTTATTTAAATTTGTGTAAGATTTCTCCAACAGGTAATATCTTCTATCATTTACTCATCTATATTTTAACATTGAAGACAATGTTACGATCTTTTAGAGTTTTTAGCTTTTGAGTCTATGTCTTTTTTCTTTGTTTCCTAGCTTTGGTCTTATGTGTTTTGCCCAGGAGTGCAAAAAGCTAAGTGTGGGAGAATTTGATAATCACATATTTTATACATTAATAAACCCTCATTTTTAGTCATTTACACTCTTCACGCACTTAATTGATTGAGGTTGGTTATGTTTTGTAAGTTTGGACTCAAATTAGATTTATTTGATTTTTTTCAGCATTATTTGGGTCTTACACTATTTCTATATTTTAGTCATATCTTGAGTTTTAGATGTGTAATAATTATGTATCTTACCTTGTAAGAAAGATAAGAGAGAGCTCTACAACTTTCATGAAAAGCTCCAGGTAAAATTTGGACATCTAGTGAAGCTAAATGGGCTTGGAAGTCTGAGTATGGGTTTTATGATTATAACCTGAATAATGTGCAGTAATCAGAGCATAACTCGGGTTGTAGGAATTATCTTAGGCTGAAATTTGGACATTTGAAAGTTAAGACCCATATCTACAACTTTCATGACGAACACAAGAGCTTGTTCGGACAGCTTGGAGGTGATATTGGGTCTGGAAGTCAAAACAAAGGTGCTAAAACTGGGCCTGAACTGTCTGTAGTAATTGGGTTATATCTTGGGTTGTAGGACGAATTTTTGGTTGATCTTAGTGGAATTAGAAAGCTGAGACAAAATGCTACAACTTTCATGAAGACTACATTGCTTCATTCTAATGGCATCCATGAGATCAACACTAAATGATTTCAAAGACAAAGAATCTCAATAATTTTCCACTCACCATTTGACATTTTCCACTCATTCACCTACTCTTAATCAACCTCCTTGTCATTTTGTATCCCTAATCCTCTATAAAAGGCACCATTGACTGATCATTTGGTACTCTTAGTGTTAGGCTTAGTTTTTAGAAGTTATGGTTATATTTGTTTATTGTTTTCCTTTGTTGTAATTTTCTCTTGCTCTAAATTAAAGTTATGTTCATCTTTCTCTTCTTTTCTCTTTCTTTCTTCTTGTCTATGAGTAACTAAATCTTCATCTTACTTGGGTGAAAGAGTGAAGCTCTTGGTAATGAAATAAGGTTAGATTATTCTATTTCTTGTGCTTAAATGATATATTATCAAATAGACATTATATGTGTTGTATTTTGTTTCCAATCAATTTAGAAACCTTCTTTGTATAATAGAGATCTTGATTTATTGTAGACAATAGGATTGGCACAGTGAATGCTTGAACTCATTTACAAATGTTGGTAGATAATCAAAGGAATCATAATATGATTGCATATATAATTGAACTTTGAATGCTATATTTTCCGATTGGAACATTCGTTGTGTGTGGATTTCAATTAAGTTATAAAGAGAAATAATCTCACCTTTAATTTATTACCAAGAGTAGATCTCCTAACCCAAGTAAGTTCTTAAATTCATTTGTGAACATCTTTTATTACTTTTGATATTGTGACAAATCTTTTTCTTACCTCAATTAATTTTTCTTCATCAATTCCCTGTGGATCAACCTCGGACTCCCAAGAAATTTATTACTTGAGACAACCTGCACTTGTGTTTGCATCTTTTAATCCCGCAATCAGTACCTATTCCTTCTATCCCATTGTTGTCCACAGGTGCCCCTCCTGCAAATAGACATTGTTGTATCAATCCTGCATTTGGTTATCATTTTGTGCCTAACAATTTTCATGAGTAGTATTCTTCCTCTCAGCACCATGTTACTTCCTTAGCACCTTCTGTTGCAGCACCTGTCAGTCATACATCTTCACAGCAACTATCTACTGTTATTCCTATTATTCAGAACTCCCATCCAATGTTAACCAGGGCTAAGGCTGGTGTCTACAAACCAAAAGCATTTTCTGCTAATTTAGATCCAACTTCTGTTTCTCAAGCTCTTGCTCAACCTCATTGGAAGCAAGCTATGACAGATGAGTATCAGGCTTTATTAAGGAACAACACATGGTCACTGGTCCAGCTTCCTCTTGACAAAGTTGCCATTGGAAGCAAATGGGTGTTCTGAAGTATAACTCAGATGGCTCTATTGATAAGTATAAGGCAAGATTAGTTGTCAAAGGTTTCAATCAAAGGCCTGGTTTTGATTTCACTGAAACTTTCGGTCCAGTAGTAAAGCCTACAACTATAAGGCTGATTCTAACCATGGCTTTAGCTCACAACTGGTTCATTCATCAACTTGACATCAATAATGCTTTTTTAAATGGTGATCTACAAAAGGAAGTTTATATGCAACAACCTCAAGGTTTTGTGTCTGGAAATTCTCACCTAGTATGCAAACTTCACAAAGCCCTCTATGGACTCAAGCAGGCTCTTCAAGCCTGGTTTCATAAGTTGTCCACTGCTTTATCTTCTCTTGGTTTCTCTGCCACCAAATCAGATGTCTCCTTATTTACCAAGTTTTCTTCCACCTCTACTATCTTCATTCTAGTCTATGTGGATGATATCTTGATCACTGGTTCTTCTGCTTCTGAGATTCAATCTCTGATTGCCACATTAAATTCTACATTTGCTTTTAAAGATATGTGACAGCTGCACTATTTCCTTGGTATTGAAGTGCAGCCCACTAAAACTGGTGGTCTACTTTTGTCTCAAACAAAATACATTTGTGATCTATTAGCTAAGGTTGAAATGAATAATTATAAACCTTATGCAACTCCTATGACTGCTCATCTTCAACTCTCAACTCAATGAGGTACTCCATTTTCAGATCCCAGCTTATATAGATCAGTTGTAGGCAGTTTGCAATATGTCACCATCACTAGGCCTGAAATCTCTTACTCAGTCAACAAAGTATACCAGTTCATGCAATCTCCCTTGGATTCTCATTAGAAAGCTGTAAAACGTATATTGAGATATCTTCATGGTACTCTCACCCATGGTTTACATATTCACAAATCTGATTCGTTGGCACTCTCGGGCTTTAGTGATTCTAATTGGGGTTCTGACCTAGATGATCGGAGATCCACTAGTGGTTATTGTGTGTACTTTGGCAAGAACTTGATTTCCTGATCTAGTAAGAAACAACATATTATCTCCAGAAGTAGCACAGAGGCAGAGTATAGGAGTTTCACTGCCTTAGCTACTGAGCTCATCCGGTTACAAACTTTACTCAGTGAACTTAAGGTATCCCTGCCTCATTCCCCTCGAGTATTTTGTGATAATATGAGTGTTGTTCTCTTGGCTACTAATCCTATTCTGCATACTCGGACCAAGCACTTTGAACTTGACTTACATTTTGTTCGAGATCAAGTTGTCTCAAATAAGTTGCAGGTCAGCCATATCCCAGCATATGAGCAAGTGGTTGATGTTCTCACTAAAGTTGTTTCCAGCTCATTATTCCTCACTTTCAGAGACAAACTCAACATTGAATCTCTTCAACTGCTGAGTTTGAGGGGGGATGTAAGAGAGAAAGGGTAAATGAGTCTTTTGAGATAGAAAATTATCTGGTTAGTTGTAATTAGTTACAAGTTTGTTAGTTGCAATTAGTTACAAATCAGTTAGAATAGTTACTTAGTTTTTCAATGTATTTAACCTCATTCATTATCTCAAATCTCTCTTTGTCTCATCTATTTCTCTTTTCTTCACACCAGTCTGACCCTGATACCTTACATAGATCAAGTACAAAAAAATTGTTAAACAAGTTATGAATGTTTGATCCAAAAATGGCGGTCGACGATGGCAATGGAGGTGGTGTTAGCAACGGTGGCGGTGGTACCAAAGTTAAAGCGTGATGACAATGATTAATGACAAAGAATTTCCGGGTAATTATTGAAGTGATGGTGATAGTAACAGTAGAGTGTGTAAAAAAAACTAAAAAAAAGCCTACTAACCTAAAAAATTACTAACCAAAATTTGAAAAAAAAAACTTATAATTGTATGTAAAATAAGAAAGTGTATCATATACCCTCAATTAACCACGATAATGATAGCACCAACCTAAAAACAATAAAAAAAGTCATTTTTTCACATTACAAAAAGTAAAGAAAAATATTGTACGCATGCCATAATAACTATAATATTAATATTTATCTATGAAACATAGATACGTCATTTTTTAAGCGTATTTATATATTGAATATGTATCAGTGTCAGACACATAGAGACACTCGTATGATACATGTATCATGCGTGTTTGAATGTATTCGATTAAAAAGATTATTTATTTTTTAGTTTGGATATGTTTCGGACATGCTTAGACATGTCTCGGACACGTTTGAATACGTCTCGGACACGCTTGAACATATCTCGGACACGGCTTAGACATAGTCCATTAATATTTTTTTAAAAAAAAATTAGTTTCTATGACTAACGTTCAATTAATAAGCCCGTAACCCACTCAAACTTAATCACTTGATTGACGTCCCAAGCAATTATTTTCATATACTAGTATTTTAAGTTTTATCTTTTCACATGTTATTATTAGACTTTTAAATTTTATCTTTTCATACACCACTATTTTCATATGTTCCTTCTACCTCTACTCGTACTAAGTCATCTACTTCTTCGTCACCGAAGTTTATCTTATACCAATATTATCTCTAGTTAATTTTTCTTAGATGCACATGTACTTGTACATAGTTAGTTCTATTAGGAGAAATTAGTTTAAGAAATTTTTTAATATGTCAATAAAAATTATCTTTATATTTTTTAGAGAGACTTATTAAATAATATATTAACACATATAATATATATCAAAAAAATAATATATATATATATATATATATATATATATATATATATATATATATATATATATCCTATAACTTTTTAAATTCAATGTGCCCTCATATCTATATTTATATTGTATCTCGTGTTTATATCTATATATAATTCATAGATATTTTTAGTGCACTTTTGCTTTCTAACTCTAGAACCGTTGATTCCCATCATGCTCATAATTTTGCTTTCCAACTCTAGAATCACGACTTAGAATACGGAACAAAATTAATTTACAGTCAATATTCTCCGTACTATTACTTTCTCTGTAACACAACGAAAATAATCAGATTGGCACGTTATTATTAGAATCAATTAGATTTTGCACTTGAATTTTTCACTTGTGGGATGCACAAATAAATTTAAAAATTAAATAATAAAAATAAATATAATTTAATTAAAAATAATTTTATTAAATAAAATATATGTAATAATTTATAAAAAAATATTTATAAGTTTAATTTTAAAATACATAATATTTTCATAAAAAGATTTTATTTTAATATAAATTCTAAATCATTTAAATATATAATATTATAAAATGACTTATATATTTAAAAAATATTTAAATGATTTAGAGTTAGGTTGAAAATGTATATAATGTTTTAATATATAAATATATAATATTTAATAAAAATTACATATAAATTAATTTAATTTATATTAATGTAATTTAAAATGAAGAAATAATGAAACAATTTTTGCCAAAGAAGAAATAATGAAACAAATTTTTAATTTATATTTGAATTTATTATAGAGCTTCTGGTAATAATACATTGGAGCAAAACAATATAATGTTCAATAGTCCATTAACTTTAATTTTGGGAGAATTTCATTTATACAAATATTAATATAATTTTCAATAAAATTAAAAGTGAAATAGATAATAAAAAATAAATAGATAATAATAAACAAAATAATTTATATAGTGAAATATATATTAAAAGATATTAACCATATAACGTTTACCATAATATATATTATGAAATTGAACAAATTGCATTATAAATTGTCAAAACTTATACATATATATTCTTCCGGATCAAAATATTAAATAATTGACTCCAACCAATAATTATAACTTTTTTTTTATACAATAAATTTGATAATTTAGCCTACAATTGGTCCTTTGGCAAAAAAAGGGGAAAGAAACATAAATTCACCTTCTACAATAATAGGAAGGAATTAGAAATAAAAAAATATAGGCACAACTTTAGCCTTCTACAATTGTAGGCTAAAAAAATAAAAAATAAAACTATAGGAACAACTTTTTCTATCATAATCTCTTATTTAAGATCCAATTATCATCACTTTGCTTCATAACTTTCATTGAAGATTTTAGGGGCAAGACCTGTAAGAAAAAACATAAATAAACATAGACATTTTTTAAAACTACAATCCAATCTTAATAACTGTAACAATATATTAAAAATATACAATAAAAAATACTCAAAGAGAATGAAGAAAAGATATAAGCTTACCTCATAAAAAGAAAACAAAGAGAACCAAAAAGGTAAAAAGGTGAATATGCAAAACAAGGAAAGATGAATTCAACCAAAATGAAAAAAAAAAAAAGAAGATAGAAATCATAAACCAAATAACCTAACATGAAGGGATTAAAAATATTAGAGAAATTTATATAATCTGATTCTTTTGTATTTTGAAATTAGAACAATTAAAATAAAATCTAGTCAAGGAGAATGAAAGAAAGATAGAAGCTTAGCTAGAGAGAGAAGTTAAAATGAACCAAAATGGTGAATACATGGATCTGTAAAGCAAAGAAAGATTAGTTGAACCAAAATTAAAAAAAAAATGAAACCGTAAACCAAATACCCTAATGTGAATGAATGAATAATATCAGAGAGAATTTATATAGAGTGTATCCTTTGTATTTTGAAATTAGAAGAATTAAAATAAAATATAGTCAAGGAGAATGAAAGAAAAATAGAAGATTAGCTAGAGAAAGAAGTTAAAGAGAACTAAAAAGGTAAAAATATGGAACTGTAAAGCAAAGAAAGATTAGTTGAATCAAAATAAAAAAGATGAAATCATAAACCAAATATCCTAATGTGAAGTAATAGATAATATCAGAGAGAAACTATATAGAGTGAATCCTTTGTATTTTGAGATTAGATAAATTTGATTTAAATAATATATTATATTAGAGGCAATCAATCGTTTGTAGGTCAAACAAAATATTATTAGATGCAATCAATTAATTAATGAATTAAAAGGAACAATTTTAAATTTTAGAATTTGAATCCATATATATTATTTGAGTCATTAAATCGTCATTTGAAGGTAAACAAAATTAGATTATATTTAGAATTTTTTTCAATATATTTAGAAATTTAAAGGAATGTAAACAGATAATCATGTAAATGAATGAAAACTATATTGAGAAATTGCATGACATAGATTGTTTAGCCAAAATTAAGCTATATTTTAAATAATTGCACAATCAACTCCAATCAAAGGTGATAGGATATGTGATAATTATAGTAATTGTAGACAACTATAATTATAGATAAATATAATTCAAATTTTTAATTTTGTCAAAATAGTGAATAACATGAGATCATTCTTGTAATTATTCAAATTAAATGTTAAATAGAATAAAATGTTAATTTGAAATTATGTGATAATTATAGATAATTATAGACAACTATAATTATAGATAAATATAATTTCAATTTTGTCAACATAGTGAATAACATGAGATTGTTTTGTAATTATTCAAATTATTAAATGTTAAATAGAATTAAATGCGAATGTCAAATTATTGCCATAAGTGGACAATTTAAAATTCAAATTATTATTTTCAATTCAAATAGAATTGCTAATTTTTGCTCTAATCTCCCATTGATTAGGTATAAATGTGTCATAAACATATTTTTTCATATTTATTATCATTTGAAATTATTTAAAAAAAGTATAAGCGTTGACATATAATAATAGACACTTAATTGATTACATTTAATAATAATAGATGACAACTATAATTATAGATAAATATAATTCAAATTTTTAATTTTGTCAACATAGTGAATAACGTGAGATTGTTTTTGTAATTATTTAAATTATTAAATGTTAAATAGAATGAAATGCTAATATCAAATTATTGTCATAAGTGAGTACTTTAAAATTCAAATTATTATTTTCAATTTAAAATAGAATAATCTCTCATTGATTAGGTATAAATGTGTCATAAACACATTTCCATATTTATTTTCATTTGAAATTATTTAAAAAAATTATAAGTGTTGACATACAATAATAGATACTTAATTGATTACATTTAATAATAATAGATAATTTCACTCCTTCCTATTTTTTTTTCCAAAATGGCATTATTTTTTCATTGTGGCGACACATATATTTTTTATTTAAATTCTAATATCATATGTCACATACGCTTTTTCTGAAATAGATATTTGTCACATGTACACAAAGATTTTTAGATAAATCTTCGCCACGTCGAATGACACATGATATGATTCTAAAGGCGTGCCACAGTGTCTCTCTTTTTATATATTATATGATAATATGTTATAAATTTAATTTATACATGGCAACAAAATAATATAATAATTTTTTTTAATTTTTCCAATTAAGATTCATATAAATTAAAAAAATATTACTATTAATAAAAAATCATAAATTTTATAATCTTATTATGATATCATATGTTAATTTTTATATATATTTTTAAGAATTTTAATATAAAAAATTATCATTAAATATAAGGATCTTAGAATTCATAATTCTCATAAATAAAAAAATATAAAGACACTAATATTTATTCATGAATATAGAGCAAATTATATTTTAAGAGTATTAAAAAATCTCAAAACTCACTTTCTAGTCTTTTATCTTCATTATTCTCTTAATCTCTTTTTTCTAATTTAGTGATAGTGAGAAAAAAAAAACTCTAACCATTAAGAATAGACATTGAGTTTTATGCAAAAATTATTTTTTAAATATTGTTAACTTTCATCAAATTTACAATTATTATAATTATAAAATTATTATTTTATTTTAATTCAATAAAAGTTTAATCAAGTAATTTAACTTAATTATTTATTAAACTAATAAAATAAATTATACACCTATTACAAGAGACATTTAATTCAATAACTTATTGTTATAATAAATTTCAAATTTTTTACTTTAATTATTTCAAATCTATCACATATCTTAACCTTACGAATAATCGACAATAGTTTAGATGTACAAAGAGACGCAATCAATGAAAGAAGTCCATCTCCTTGACTTGGATGTATTGTGGCTTATTGTCATAGTAGTTGTGCATCATCATCTGACTTCTTACACTGTGGGCGTGTAGCTGTACCTAGCCATTGCATTGCTATCTCCTTTTTCTTTCTACTATAGTTTATACGGGAAAAAAGCAATTTTTTTTTTAAACTTCCATTTTTTTTTAGAGTTGTTTCATTAAGGAAGTGTTTGGGAAAGACTATTCTTACTTTTTAATAATTTTTTTTTAAATTATTGTAACAGTATTCATTTATATTTGATAAAATTAGTTTTAATTTTTTTATAAAATTTAATGTATGTTAATAGTTTTTTTATAATGCTTTGAAATTTTAAATTTTATGATTTTATATTATAGATTATTTCTTATATTTTGAGATATAAATATTATTTTATCCTCAATCAAATAACTTTTTAAATCAATTAAATAATTTTTTAAATCATTCTATACCTATTTTAAAAATTTAATGTATAAAAGTGATTCTTTTTTATATCATCCAAACGAAACATATTAGTTTAAAATCACTTTTTAGCTAACATAATCAATTATTAAAATAATCAAATTTTCATAACTTAATTATTGAAATAATCAAGTTTTCACAACTATTCCAAACACGCACTAATAATATCATAACTTCAGCAGTGCCATAAATATTTTATTTCTGCCACATACAACATAAAAATAATATAATCAAGTCAAGAAAAGCTTATTACTTTTGAAAGATAACATAACAACACACATAATACAATATATTAGATTGGAAATTGGATCGTCCTGAGCCTAAGATATAATAGGTCTATTATAGACTTATACAGATCGACCATACAAGCACATATATTAGGTAGGCCTATTGCGAAACAACAGACCTAAGAGAATTTGGGTCAACCCGACCGAAATCCTGTTTGTGGGATCCGACCGGTCTATATCCGAACGGGAAACAGATTCATTAAACACGTGCTTAATATGATCCCCAAACTGTCACTGGCCGGCCAGTACCATCATGACCAACGGTTGTGAATAGCTTCACGCCTTAATGACCGGACATATAACAAATCTTAACGCTTTGAGCCCTAAACGGCCTGAACGGTTGGTATTTGAGGAGTCAGTGCTCAGATCATCTATATAAATCATCCTGATAACCTAGACTAGGCATGTTTCATCTTTACCCGAACACTCATGCCGACCATACTTTGCGATCATTCTGCTGACCTGCTTAGGTGTCCTTGACCTTATTGTTACCTCGCCCGTAGGTCTCTAGCAAATCCCCTTCTTACCTACCGACCTAGGTCCTGGTCAGTATCCAGAATATCTTGCGCCCATCGTCGGGCTTAGGTAAAACTTTCCTACCCCAAAACTAACTAACTTCACCTTCACCACAGTTATCTTTCCAACTTCACCTTCACTGAAGTCATCTTTCCAACGAATCATGGCCATTAACAAAAGCAACATCGACGACAGAATCCACCAAGAGAATCCTCAGCCCAACCCCATTGAAATGCTTATGCTGGCCATCAGAGATATTCACAGCCGAATTGATTAGATAACTAACAGGTACCTACTGCTTGTAGATCCTGAAAAGGAGACTGAAATGAGGCCTGAAGAAAACACTCCAAATAGAGAAGCTCGCCGACAGACAACTCATAATGTCGATTCCCCTACCAGAAGGTTTCCAACTCCAGACCATGGAGCTTTATGATGAGACGACCGAACCTCAGGAGCATCTTACAATGTTTAATTCGATGATGTTCTTGAACGGGGGAACCGACCCATCAAATTCTCACATTTCCCGACAATCCTGAAGAAATCAACGTTACTTTGGTTCTCGAGCCTTGAAGCATGTTCGATTTATGATTATGCAGAATTGTCAAATAAATTTCTTAACTATTTTTCTACTAGCAAGACTCACCAGAAGACTTTGGCTAGCCTTATCAACTTGAAACAAGGTTGAGATGAATCACTTAAGGAGTTTATAAGGAGATTTGGTGAGGAAGCAATTCAGATCAGGGATCTCAACCTTGTAATGTCTCTACATGCTATCATGGCCCGACTACGATCAAGACCCTTTGCAGATTCTTTATCCAGAAAACCACCTGTGGATTTACATGATTTGAGAACCAGGTCTATAGGGTACATAAACATGGAGGATATTGCAACCTCAAGAAGACGAATGAAGCAGTAGCACTTGGGATAGGAAGTCAGAGGAAATACAAGTAATCCTCAAATTTCTATTCAATCGAGCTTTCAATACCAACCATAATGAGGAAAATGAGCAAATCAAAGGGACAGACCGATGAGAGTGGAGGAAAAAATTAACCAATTTGATCGTGCTCCTCGGGTGGCTTTAAGTCATCCTCAACCTCGACACGATGTGTATACGCCGCTGACCACCCGACGGGAGCAAATATTCTGGGAGATCTATAACACTAGTATTATCCAGCATCCAAAGAATGCAGAACAACCGAGGGAACAGGTCGATGTTGATAAAAGCAAAATGTGCGATTACCACAAAAGGTATGGGCATACGACTGATGAATACATTACCTTAAAGGATAAAATTAAACAACTCATCCAAGAGGGTCATCTTGGAAAATATATCTACCGACGTAGAAGTTGAAGCAGTGAAACGAAGGAAGGAAACCAGTCCATGAGGAGGAGTTCGAACCCGGGAGAAAAAGGCAAAACAATCACGACAACTTCTGATTCTAGAGACCAGATGATCAGGGGAGTCATATATTAAATAGCCGGTGGGTTCGCGGGAGGTGGAAGCTCAAATTCGTCTTAAAAGTGCCATCTTCGAGCTGTAACGTCATATTTTTCCCGCTGAGTTTTGCCTGGAAGGTTTTAATGAGACACATCTTAATTCCATCATATTATTAATAAAGTTATTTTCCATTGTTGTCTCAGTTAAAATAAAGTTTTTAAGGCCCAGTCCGATAAATCGGCCGAGGTCATGAAGACGGCCTAGCCTAGTAAATCCGGCTGAGGTCATAAAGACGACCTAGCCTGTAAACTTGGCTGAGGTCATGAAGACGACCTAACTCGATAAATTTGGTTGGTGTTATGAAGACGACCTAGCCCGATAAAATCGACCGAGGTCATGAAGACGACCCAGTCCGGTAAATTCGATCGAGGTCATGAAGACGGCTCAGCTCGGTAAATTAGGTCGAGGCCATGAAGACAACCCAGCCTAGTAAATCCGATCGGGGTCATGAAGATAACCCAGCCCGATAAAATCGGTCGAAGTCATGAAGACGACCCAGTCCAGTAAATTTGACCGAGCTCATGAAGACAGCTCAATCCGATAAATCCGATCGAGGTCGTGAAGATGACCAAGTCCGGTAAATCTGACCAAGGTCATGAAGATTACCTAGCCTGATAAAATCGGCTGAGGTCATGAAGATGACCCAGTCCAGTAAATCCGATCGAGGTAATGAAGACAACCCAACCCTATAAATCTGATCGAGGTCATAAAGACAATCCAGCCCGATAAATCCGGTCGAGGTTATGAAGACGACTCAGCCCTATAAATCCGGCCGAGGTCATGAAGATGACCCAGCCAAGTAAGTCTATCTGAGATCATGAAGACGACCTAACTCGATAAAATCGGCCGAGGTCATGAAGACGACCCAGTCCGGTAAATTCGGCCGAGGTTATGAAGATGACTCAGCCTAATAAATTTGACCGTGGTCATGAAGATGACTCAGCCCGATAAAATCTGCCCGAGGTCATGGAGACGACCCAGTCTAGTAAATTCGGCCACAGTTATGAAGACGACCCAGCTTGATAAAATTGATCGATGTCATGAAGATGACCCCGCCTAATAAAATCAGTCGAGGTCATGAAGACGACCTAACCTTAAATCCGGTCGAGGTCATAAATACCTGCTTGAAGAAACTAGAGACATGTGAAGTCATTCGAAGTGAGTAGATATTTCAAATCGACAAATCAAACTAAATATAAAGTATACAACTTTAAACTGAAGAGCAAGGGCAAAAAATGAACCAAATGTACATTTATCCATCAAATACAAATTCACGTTTAAAAGACTACAAATTCATCAAGATTAGAAATGCGTTACAAAGTTCAAAAAAACTAAATTACACTTCATCATTAACGCTCGGTCCTCCTGCATAAACTCGAATCATCTTCACAGATGACCAAGCTGAGGGGTTGTGGACCATCTTGACCCATTTCTCATTCGACTACTCTTAAGATCAACTTATCTTTACAGATAACCAAGCTGAGGGGTTATGGACTGTCTCAGGCCTAAGATATAATAGGTCTACCGTAGACCTATATAGGCTGACCATAGAAGCCCATTTGATAGGTAAGCTCATTTCGAAACAACAGGCCCAGAAGAATCTGGGTCAACCCGACCGAGGTCCTACTTGTAGGATCCGACCGGTGTATGCTCGAACAGGAAACGACTCGCTAAACATATGTTTAATATGATCCCTAAACGGTCACTGGTCGACCGGTGCCATCATGGCCAATGGTTGTGAACGGCTTCATGCCTTAATGACCGAGCATATAACAAATCCTAACGCTAGGAGTCCTAAATGGCCTGAACGGCAGGTATCTGACGAGTCAGTGCTCAAATCATTTATATAAATCAGCCTGACAGCCTAGACTAGGCATATTTCATATTTACCTGAACACTCATACCGACTGTACTTTGCGATCATTCAGCTGATCTGCCTAGGTGTCCTTGATCTTATTGTTGCCTTGCCTGTAGGTCTCCAGCGAGTCCCTATCTTACTTACTGACCTAGGTCTCGGTCAGTATTTGGAACAGAAACATAATCAAGAATATATGATAAAATGTTGAAAAAGTGTTTAGAAACTAAAAAAATAAAAAGAAAAACGAAAAGAAAAAATTTATTAGCTATTGCAGTGGAAGGAAAGAGTTCAAGGTGGGTTATATTGCTCTGTTACTATGTTGAAAAACATAGTGGAGAAAAAGAAAATTGAGAGAGTTGAGAGAAAAGTGAGAAACTGAATTTACTAAATGAAGAAAAGTTAGTACAACCAGCCTAGAGTGTGGTTTATATACAATGCAAAATAGTAACTAACTGATAACTAATTAGTAACTTAGCAAGCTATCCTAACTAACACCAATATATTATAACAAAAAGAGTATATTAAATGGATGATAGTCTACTAATTAGAATTAGAGATAGATGAAGACTAAGAAAAAAATATAGGTAAAATCATTAAAAATGACTTAAATTTAAATGATATTTCTAAATACGTAATTTATGATATAACACTATGACATTTTTATTTATATAGTCGATCTTAATGAGAAAAAAGTTTATAATTATTGTATATAATTAGTTTCTGTTCCGGATACTGATCGGGACCTAGGTATAGGTCAATAGGTAAGAATGGATCTCGCTGGAAACCTACGGGCGAGATAACAGCAAGGTCAAGGACATCTAGGCAGGTCAGTAGAATGATCGCAAAGTATGGTTGGTATGAGTGTTTAGGTAAAGATGGAATATGCCTAGTCAGGGCTATAAGGCTGATTTATATAGATGATTTGAACACTGACACCTCAGATACTTGTCGTTCAGGCCATTTAGGGCTCTGTGCATTAGGATTTGTTCTATGTTCGATCATTAAGACGTGAAGCCATTCATAATCGTTGGTCTTGATGGTACTGGCCAGCTAGTGACCGTTTGGGAATCATATTAAGCACGTATTTAACGAGTCATTTCTCGTTCGAGCATAGACTGGTCGGATCCTACAAACAGGACCTCAGTCGGGTTAACCCAAATTCTCATAGGCTTGTTGTTTCGAAATGGGCCTATAGATCATATGGGCTTGTATGGTCGACCTGTATAGGTCTACGGTAGACCTATTATATCTTACACTCGGGATGGTCCAGTTTCCATTTTCAATTTCTCTTGAATATCAAGTTTTCCCCAAATTTAAGTTCTAAAATCCTTAAAATCTATCTTTATCTCAGAAATTTTGCTTTCTTCCCCAATCATTTTTTCATTCTCGATTTTCTTCAAGATTTGTTGCGATCCTGATCTTGCTACGATTAGCGTCGGTGAACCACTCCCATATGCGGGCTTCCGGCACTGTCTGTGGTGGCTTTTTGGCTTTATTTTTCCAAGATATGACACTTTTGGCATTGCATGGTGCTTGATCTATTCGTAGCTCTTGCATAGACGATCTTGGAGACGCCGCTGATGAGCACAGTGGTTCTGTTCTGGTGAGGGGTTTTGTCCGACCTGTTCTAATTTCTCACCTACAACCGGTGATCGATTTTGTTTCAATCAGGTGCGGTAGTGGTGACTTATCGCCATCACGTTTTCGTTCGTGTTGGCTTCGATTATGGAACGTGATCTACATTTTCTGGTTAATGATCTTTTTTATGTGAACGAGGGTGCTATTGGTCTTCTCTGAAGCACTATTGGTGACGTCGTATATGTGCAGTGTCACTTTCACCATCTTCACCAAAAACTGTAACTTGGCTTAACCTCACTTCTTCTTTCTTGTTCTAAACTTTAACTATCTATCTGGGTCTCTCTCTTTCCCTTCTCTCGAAAATTATTCAGTTCAACAAAGAGCATCTACACTCCACCCTTTTCAACATGCCATCTTTGTTCTTGTTCTTGTTCAATTTTTCTCTACTTATTGGGTCTTTCTCTCTGGGATTTGATTCAGAGTAAGATTTTACATTCAAAATCCCTTCAATTTTCTCTTCCAAATTTCCTCCCTCCGTCATTCTCTACTCAGTTCTCTTAATATTTGATTTACCTTGAAAATGTTAAAGTTTGTTTTCCTTAAAACAAGGGATTTGCGATATGTATACATCATATTCTTTCCTGAAAGGCAACTAAAAAACTACATTACCTTCCTCACAGAATCCAAATGACCATTCATCATCTCCATAAACCTGAACGGCTGGCGCGTGGAACTAATATACGATGGAGGCCCCTGTGTTTGTTCTTGCTGTGATGACACAGAGATTGCTGCAAAGAATTAAAATAATTGGTGTTCTAATGGAGATGTTTTTGGTCTTGGTTTTGTTCTTGCATTGGTGTTCTAAGTGGATCTTGGTGTGGTTAATATCATTTTCTGGCGTGTTTCCAGTGATGTGTGAGATCATTTCTTTGTTATTCATCATCTTTGCTGGTGCGAGATCTGAGCTTCTCCAATTTTTTGCTTTGTTTTGGACTTGAGTCCTTGAGCTCTGTTGATGGAGGTTCCAGATTTGTTCTTGTTTGATGCACAAACTATTTGTTGATATGTCTCATTGAGAAAAACTTAGTTTTCTTCAATTTTTGTTTGAAGTTGGTTGAAGCATTACAACCTTTTGATTTCGATTGGTGGTTGGGTTCCAGTTATGTTGTTTGGAGTATAATTATGATTAGTTCAGTTCGTTTCACCAAGTTTCAGATAGTTCTTTGCTGCAAAGTTTATGATTCAACTATGGTTAATTAATTTTCTCTTTGATTTAGTTTGTTGTTGAAGATTGATTTAGCATTCAAGTGACTTTGATTTGCTTATGCCATGGGTGGTTAAGCATAAAGATGAGTTTTTGCCTTTGGTGGTTAAGTTTCGCCTAATATGGATTTGATTTTGCTTCTGCTAAATGGTTAAGCACTGAAGTTAGCTTCTGCTTGAGTGGTTAAGCTTTTTTGCCTTTGATTGACATTATTAATGATGGATTCTGAAATTGGAATTTCTTGATGTTTGGAAGCCCATAGTGCCCAAATTTTGAGTGGCTTTTGGCCAATGTTATTCCGACAAGTTAACTCTTTTCAGATACAATTTCATCTTTACTTGGGATGAGCACTATGGAAATGCCAGAAATAGAGCATACTTCTACGAAACTTGAAATAGTTCTTTCAAAATTTTTTTCAGATACAAAACTTGTATTTTGCAATTAGTTTGCTTTGTATTTTACTTGCTCAGTAGCATTGTACTATTGATCCTAAGTTGGGAATGTTAATATACATCCTCCAACTTGTGGTGGCGTGTTATAGTATATCAATATTAGTTAGGATAGTTTGCTAAGTTACTAATTAGTTATCAGTTAGTTACTATTTTACATTGTATATAAACCACACTCTAGGCTGGTTGTACCAACTTTTCTTCATTAAGTAAATTCAGTTTCTCACTTTTTTCTCAACTCTCTTAATTTTCTCTCAACTCTCTCAATTTTTCTTTCTCCCCACCATGTTTTTCAACACTTCTTAATAGGACTTTTAATGATCTTCTCATCATATGATCAAATTATCTATGCAAAATTGTACTATCTTTTCTTTAATAGGTACTATTCTTTTTTTTCCTCTAATATATTCATTCTTAATCTTATATTATTTTATATGTTAATTTATCCAATACAACATCCTCATTTTTACAATGCTAAATTTATGCTCTTGTCACCTTTTTATTACATAGCATTCAATATTATAAATTATTAGGAGTCTTATAATTATATAATAAAATTTTCTTTTAAGCTTAATAAATATTTTTCTACCACAAATAATACTTAAATTACTTTTCTATTTCATTCACAAATCTTGAATCATATACTTTTACACCTCGTTTTATTTCTATGTCATATATGAAAATTAATTATATGTAAATTAAAAAAAATTGTTCAGTGTTATTTGATCACTGCATATATTATTAATTATTATTACTGACAAATAAATGATAACAAAAATATTACGTTACTGACTTTTCGAAGAAGAGGTTTGCTCAGTAATTCTTTTTTAAATTTATTTAAAAATTAAATTAATTTCTCAGACTAAGTTACTCTTAAAAGAATATTTGAGTCCCTCCGACTAACGCATTGTTCTTGAAAAAGTATTTTAAATAACTCTTATATTTTTATATTAAATAATATATATATATATATTTTATATTTTATTTAATATTATTTATTATATATATATTTTTATTATTTTTATTATTTAATTATATTTATTAAAAATAATATTAATAATATCTACGTACTTAAAAAAAATATAAGATAATTATTTTCCTACTTTAAATCATGATAAGTCTTGTATTTATTTTTGGCCTGGTTTGTGCTCAGCAGTGGGTCTCTCTCATGTGATCATTGAATCGGATTCGAAGACTGCTTTAAAGCTCATTCATTCAAAGTTGGAACCGTGGCACGCGTATGCTGTAATGGTGGAGCGTACAAAATATTACATGCCTGTGCCTGTCGGTCAGCGAAGGCGTGAAGTAGAATCATAGGTTTTGTTTAATATATTATTTTGATTTGATTGATTACCCACCATCCACCTGCACTGACAGCAACCTACGAGCCGATCCTAATTTTTTTTTACATCTGTGGTATTTTTTTTTCTACCCCTTTGGGGCGTCTATTTAATTAGGGATGACAACGGGACGAGGCAGATAGTAGTTTCTCGTCTTTCGCTCTTGCGAATAATATTCGTCTTCTTTCTCACTCTTATATTTATGTGGGTATTTATTTATTATTTTTTTGTGGATAAACAGATACTCACAGATATTCACAAATATTAAATAAATTATAAATAAAATTAATAAATTAATAAATAAAATCAAATAAATTTTTAAAAAAGTATAATATAATAATATTTTAATTTATATAATAAAATTTTTAATAATTTTATATAAAAAAATTATTTTTTTTTCGCGGGTATCCATGCGTAGTGCGGAAACTACCCACTACCGCTTATTAAACGAGGATAACTTAAACAGGTATTTATACCCGCAGGAAATTAAACGGGTATTACGATCCGTCATTGAGATATTACTCGCGGCATGCCGTCTTCAAGCTCTTAAGTGTACGGAATCGTGATTCTGAAAATCTTAATCGATTACGTCTTGTTTGTAATCGATTACAGAGATTGTTTACTGTCGATTACAAAGAGTGGTGTAATCGATTACACAAGCCTCTGATATCACGAAATGGTGCTTCTGGGAATCATGTAATCGATTACAACTTGTGGGTAATCGATTACGGAGGTTCTGTCTAATTGGTAATCGATTACCACGGCTGTGTAATTGATTACCAGGTCCTTGAAGTTACGAATTATGGTTCTGGGAATCATGTAATCGATTACAATGAGATTGTAATCGATTACAGAGATTCTGTTACGTTGGTAATCGATTACCAGAGTGATGTAATCGATTACCAAGACCCAAAAATGAGATTTTTGAGCTGGAAATGATTGGAATTATGGTTCTTTGTCCTTTGTAACTCAAACATAACCTAAAAACCCTGGATTCAAGGATTTTACTTTACTTAAATGCTATAGGAATATGTATTCATACCAATAGAGAAGAAATGATTTTGAAAATGGAATTCTTGGATCCATGACATGGAAATTGTGGTATGTAGGAATATATATTCCTAGTGAGAATTATTGATGCAAGTGTGATTCCCTATGTGGGTTAGCAGTTATTGATTCAGTATTCAATTAGATAAGAAATGATGATATGCCATTGAGGCAATGTTTTTAATAGATGTATTGTTGATATGTCATGTTGATCATTGAATAATGCTTATGTGCCATTGAGGCAATGCTTATGTTGAATGCATCATTGATGAACATACATGATTGGACATTGTGTCATTATGCATATGTGTTGTCCATTGGACATTATTGAGAAGGCTATGTTGCCTAGGAGTTTGAATAACACCTATGTGCAGGTGCGAATAGACTAAGCGTAGGTATCATATGTTGTTGACCCTGGGGGCGTTGGGGTGTGGGTGTCTCACAATAGATCAGTGGTAGCTCACGTGGGCCGTGGGATAGACCAATGCAACACACCAACGATCCGGCCGAGACGTCCCTATATCGCGATCAACTGTTGAGTACTATGTATAAGCCATTGTGCAAACAATTTTATGAAAGAAAGCACACTATATTTTAAGGCTACCTTGAGATACTTGGTATTACTCCTTGATCATTCACTCCTCGAAGATGTTTATGTCTAGCTCCATGGAGTAGGAACTTTGGTACCCTTGTTGCATTGTGAGTTATCAGTCACATGGTCCATTGAGCATTTATAATTGGATAATGTGTTTACTATTATGACTGCGATACTTATTTGACTCTTGGTAATGCTAATGTTGCTAGCTGGCTATGGATAATGTTAACTATTGTTCTTTGCTGCTTTACTCTCATTAATTGCTTTCGGGTATTACTGCATTTGTATGTATTAACTGTGCCTTATGTGGGCGTTCGACGCCGTTTATTTTCTTCTTCGCCTTGTTGGTACTGAAAGTTGGGAATCTCACCTCTTTCCTATATTTGTGCATTTCTGTTTTACATTTATATTTGATAAAAGATCGTGAGGAAGATAAAGAGGGACCATACCTTGGTTGATTGACATGAGCATCTGGACAAGATTTCGTCGACTACGTAAGAGTGCAGCCGCGTGGTGGCATTGATGCCTGTCGTGTGAACTGGGACGTCGTGCGTCATGTGCATATGGGGTTGCGGCCTTGTCTGCTGGTAGTACCCATCCCTGGGTTACTACTCCTCCCCTTTGATGTTTTTATTCCCGCTGTATTTTATTTGACTCTGTAATTATTATATTCTATGTTATCAGTAATTCGTGTAAATTGGCTATAAAATATATATATATATATATATATATATATATATATATATATATATATATATATATATATATATATATATATATATATATAAGGAACGTGATTTCATGCCAATGGTTGTATTAAGGGTTGAATACATTTATATTTCATTCATGGCTCGTATTTTCTACTTATGCATAAATGTGAAAAAGGAAAAATTAAACTCGTAAGTTTTGGAAACTACTGTTATCATGACTGTGACACACCTGGATTTATTAACTGTGGTGTAATGTCGATTGCGCTGCAGTTGGTATATTTAGGTGCGTTACAACATTCATCGTCTGCCTACTCTGCTCCCTATAGCTTCTTTGCCCGTACGGTGCAGCTGCACCGTACTCAGCTGTACTCCCTTTTATATTCCAGATTTACATGAAAAGAGCAGAGGAAGAAGGCTTACTTGCTGGGGTTACGTGGTGTAGAAAACTGAAAAAGCCGCAAGAAGGACACGTGGCTGTGTGGTGGCGTGACTAGTTGTAGAGAATGACTGAGAGATTGGGTGGGAGAAGAAGCAATGATACAGACTCACAGCGACAACTCAATCACTTGGACTAAGAGATCGGGTGGGAGAAGAAGCAATGGTCACGGACTCAATGAGCAAATGCTGAGAGCTTAGGAGAACGACTACACTACGGAGAACTACTTGTAAAGACTAGTTGTAGAGAAGAGAAAACTACTAGTTGCACTGGGGCCAGTGGAGAGGGAGTATATAAATAAGGTTTTGATACTTTTTTCTCTTCCCACTTTGGCCTCTTTTTGTTAGCGTATTTACATGGTCTAACGATGTTCCTATCTATATCAGAGATGATATTTACGAATCTTAAAGGTATTTTTCAAGCAAAACGCACACTCATATTAAGCCTTTTTTCAAAAAAAAAAAAAGATAGGTGTGTTGAGTTGGATTGGGTTAGAAGTGTTCCAACTCGCTACTCGATCCACACATTGTGGGTTGAAACATTTTTCAATCCGACTCAATCCACGAACTCAACTCAACTCGCAAAGTCAACTTAACCCGTATTTTATAGGTTATGTTGAGTTAAAACCCACGAATTCGTGGGTCGACTCGATCCGCTTGACACCTTTATTTATGATAACAATAATTTTAGATCTATTATGATAAGAAATGTAATATATTCTTTAAATAGTATTTATGTGTCGGTCTTACTTAATAGATTTATTAGTTTTTATTAAGATTATAAATGTTAATAGGCTTTTATTTTAATGAATTTATATTTCCTTGTAGAAAAAAACATGGGTAGAAGTATAATAATCAGAGCTTGGATTTCTCTTTGTATTACTTGTCCCAAAAATTATAAGGATATATGTTTAGATAGAGAAGTAAATATTAAAGAAAAAAGGAGAAGAATAATTTTTTATTTTATGTGTGAGATGTATCAAATAAAATCATTAATTTATTTATATTATTTATAAAGGGAATTTTTCATTTTAGTGTTTAATTTTTATTTTCTAAAAATTACAATTAATTATTCATTTCAAAATTAGAAAAAATACAAAGCAGGATAAAATTATAATTAGATACTATTAGTCATTTATAGATAAATATAAAAAGATGATATTATAAATACATGATATTACCTTTTTAAATATCCAAAGATAAATACAAAGAAAATAATTGAAAGTTTCAGATAATCTTAATCATTATTTATTTTGGTAAACATCATTATTTATTTTTTATTTTAAATAAATAAAAAATACAAATTGACAAGTACATTGTGCTGATCAATACATTTACATAAAAAAAGAATAATAGCTTGAATGAGAAAAGTGATAAGTATTAACATGGGATTCAATTTGAGGTAAAGAATTATATTTTAATAAAATTAAGAAGATAATATTGTATAGAAAAAATATAATATAATAAAATCAAGAATTTAATGTCTCAATTAATTAATATTGATTCCAATTAATTAAAAAAAATTATAATTCAATTTAAGATAAAACTAAAGAAGAATATTATGAGTAGTCAAATTAAATCTTAAAATAAAATCAATTTAAGATATATTATTGCATTATTTTATAATTATATGGGATAGTTTCACAATGAAATAATACTCCAAAGAAAAATGTAATATAAAAAATTAAAGAATTCATGTCTCAATTATTCACCATTGATTCTTATATTGATTAGAAATAAATACAAATAAAATATTATTCAATCAGCATTGCCAAAATTAAATAAGATTGTCTACGGCTACTCTTGTTTAATTAAATTTTTAAATATCTTTTATTAATTAATAAATATATTAGATTCAACTATTTATTTAATAAGAGACAAATTTAAAAATAAAAACATTAATTAAAATTAATTAATAATAAATAAATAAATAAAAATAACAATAAACACTATAAAATAATATATATTATTACTCTTTTGATAGTCAATTCCCTTCCATAAAGAAATGTGAAACTTTGAAAAGTAATAATCCGACATATAACCAAGTAACCAACCAGACCACTAAAGAGATTTGGTCAACAAATCATTTGTTTATTTATTTTTAATAATATTTGTTACACATTTTTAATTCTTATATTTTCTCACGTTGTTATTTTAAATATGTGAAAAATAAATAAAATAAGCTATAATTAAATAATATTATTGTATAAATATAATGTAATATGTATATAAGATTATTCTTTAAATTACATAGACTAAAATCAAATCTTTAGCATTAAAAAAGATTCTGCTACAATCGAACATGGAGTCAAGTCAACAAAATTAAGCAACCTTTGTAAGGAATAATATTTTAGAGTTAATTTTGCATGAATCACGGACACCGACGGCAGTGAAAAAAAAAAAAGTGTGCACCCACCCACATCCACACACACATATATATATATATAGAGAGAGAGAGAGAGTCAAGTCAACAAAATTAAAATTGAGCAACCGTTGCAAGGAATAATATTTTAGAGTTAATTATTCATGAATCACGGGCACCGGCGGTAGTAAAACAAAAATATACTTTTTCTCACGAATTTAAATTCGTGAAACGACGCAGAAGTAAAATTTATTATTACTGTCTGATTTATTTTATTATTTTTTTCACTCGTAACTTTTGTATAAAGTAGATGTAACTGTTTTTTTATTAATCATGCTTTATCACTTTCCTACTGTATCATTCTTGTGATTTCTACTAAAATATATCATAAGAAATAACAACTCTTTAAAAAAAAAATGCACCTATCCTCACACACACATATATATAAAAGATCTTATTTAGGTAGGGAAAGTTTTTATTGTAAAAGATGAGATGAGTAAATATTAATCATTAGATTTTATATGAATAATTAAGATTAGAATATAAATATATGTAATTTTTTTAAGTAGTCACATAACATTTAAAATTTTTTTAATCTTAACTATCTATATATGACTGAATAATCAAAATTTATTCATCTTACTTTCTCACAATAAAAATTCTTCCCATTAAATATATCTCTTATATATATATATATTAATCCAACATAGAGTCAAGTCAACAAAATTAAACAACCGTTGCAAGGAATAATATTTTAGAGTTAATTTTGCATGAATCACTGTCACGGCCATCCAAGGCAGTAAAAAAAAAAAGTGTGCACACCCACCCACATCCCCATATATGTATATAATACGGTGTGGTTCGATCCTTCACGCTACTTATTTTTATTTTCGCCTCGCAATTTTTTTTTTTATTTCTCTCATATGTATTAATTTTCTCATTTTATTCCTTCAGCGTTTTTTGTTTTAATTTAATCCTTTATAAATGTATTTATTTTCATTTTAATTCCTTAGATTCATTTTTGTTCCTTCTTTTCTCTCGGATGATTGAGATAAGTTGTTGGGATAACTTTAAAAATTTCTTCTGAGTCAGATCTGTCAGGTTGGGCTACTTGCAAAGACTTTGATAATCAAGTCAGTAACTTATATGAGAGAAGATGCTAGGAAGTATAAAAGGGTAGAGAGAGAAAGGAAAAATTCTTTATGTTAGATGAATAATGCTTATTTATAGTAGTTTTAAGATGTATAGTGCACACCCTAAGACATATGTACACCTGCAGTAGGTCAAAAAACTTTCTATTCTGATACTAACACGTGTCTGACTATTACAAATATTTTGAAGGGTTTTTTAGGTAACAAGATTAGATAGGATTCATAGGTTTAAGGTCGAGTCTAAGTCAAATGGTCAAAGTAAGTCAAGTAGGTCTTGTGTAATAGGGTTTTGATGGATCGAGTTTTGGTAGGTGGGTGGGTATTACCTTGGGAAATGAGTCACTGCGATCCATATGTGAAATAGATGTTATAAGCGGCGGGTCAAATTTGAGATGTTAGGTCAGACTCTTCTTCTTTAGTATGGTCTTGTTTCGTCCTCTACCTAAGGGGTAGTCGTCGGAGAGTCCTAGGTCGATCGTCCAGCAATTCGTTGGTTGGAGACGAGGTGGAGTTCTGCCAAGACACTCCGACCAACCAGTCTCCAAGCTGAGACAGTCGTACAAGTAAGAGTAGAGAAAAATAAACATGTCTGACCTAGGCTGCCAAGTCGATTTATATAGAGATTCGGAGGATTGACTCTCCAGATACCTTTCGTTCAGGCTATTTAAGATTTTGAATGTTATGTCTAGTTATTATGACACAAGATGTTATGTTTGGTCATTTATGGCGCGAGACCGTTATGTCTGGTCATTTATGGCGTGAGGTCGTTATGTCTGTTTATTTATGGTGCGAGACTGTTACGTCTGTTTGTCAAATCGTTACCCATTCAGGTATAGGCCGGTCGGACTTTACAAAAAATGAGTCTAACTTATGGTTAGATGCCAATTGGGTTAAGATAGTCCACAGCCTCAGCTTGGTCATATGTGAAAATGAGCCGAGCTTATGAATGATCGGATGTTAATTGAGCCAAGACGATCCACAGTCTCCCAACTTGGGCAATCAATGATGATAGCCTGAGTTTGTATTATGAATATTTATTCTTATCCAAGCTTATGAGTTTGGACGGTCCACAACCCCCCATCTTGGGCAAATCATAAAGTGAATGACCGAGCTTTTTCGAGCTCTTCGTAATTTTTAAGCTTCGTCCCTGGGTAACATTCCGAGATGAGTGGTGAGGTTTTTTGAGCATGTATTTTCCTGACCTTAGCTATGAATTTTCTCAACCAGATCTGATCTTGAGTTTCTTCGATTTAGGCCAGTCTTCAAAGACATCATGGTCAATTATTTTCTGAGCTTGGCCGACTTCATAGTCTTTTCAATCGACATCATGGTTTTAATATGATCTCGGATTTTTCGAGCTTGCCGATTAACATTTAAGGTCGATCATGTCATTTTGAATCTTTCACATATCTTTATTTATTTAACAGGAGTACATTATGAGCTCGTATATCTTTGATCGACCTTTGGGCTGACATTAGCTCTTGGACCGGTTGACATCTTTTTTGGACCGACATTGGCTCTCAAGTTAATTAACTTCGGTTCTCGATCAGTATCCATTCAGAAACCGATTTTGATTTAGTGACGTACCTCAGCTCGTGGATAGCATCGGCTCAGGGCTTTTCATCAGCTCGGGGTTGGCATCAGTTCTTGCTTATATATTGGCTCAAGTGCTTTCATCAACTAAGGGCAGGCATCGGCTCGAGGTTAGTTACTTTCATCAGCTCAGGGTTGGTATCAGCTTCGAGCCAGTTACTGGCTCAGGGCCTTTCATCAACTCAGGGCTTGCATCGACCTGGGGCCGATTACCTTCATAAACTGCAGGCTGGTGTCGACTCGGGGCTGGTTATTTTCATCAGCTTGGGGCCGGTTATTTTCATCGGCTTTGTGCTGACATCGATGGAAGGGCTGGTTACTTGGCTCAGGGCCATTCATCAACTTTGTGTTGGCATCGACCGGTTACATGACATCGGCCGGTTACTTGGCTCAGGGTTAATCATCAGCTTTGTACTGGCATTAACTGGTTACTTTCATTAGCTTTATGCTAGTATCGGTCAGTTACTTTCATTAGCTTTGTGTTGGAATTGGCTGAAGGGCCAGTTACTTTCATCAGCTTTATACTGGCATCGACCAAAGGGCCAGTTACTTTCATTAGCTCGGGGCTGGCATCGGCTCGAGGCCAGTTTGACCTGAGTATTCGGGGCCTTCGTCTAGAATTTTGCAAGAATTTGTTGGAGGTTTAATTTGACTTGTCTTGATCTTGCCATATGAGTAATTATGATAATATACAATTGAAATATATAAAAGTAAGTTTCCATACCTTGGTAAGGTTAGTTGTGCCGAGATGTAATGAGATTGCTCTTCTATATTATAAGCCTTTTAGATTTCATACGTCGAAAAATTCATGATTCCAACTTTGTTAAAGAATAGCTCGATAATTTTACAATTCGGAACTATGAACTCGGGAACTTCAAATCTTGGCTTTGAGCTAAAAGCAATTTATTAACATTTGATGTCGCTAATGCCCCTCTTGCAATCGTAATAACTAGTTCTTTATGGCTTTATGAGTTATAAAATGAATATCCTTTTGAAGTAGTTATCTCTATGAATGCCAAAAATCACCACGTGATATATATAGTTGTCAAGTAAATTATCCACCTCCTTTAAATTTCAAAAGCTTTCATTAAATGGGAATGAATGAGTTGGAAATAACGGCAAAGTATAGGACATCCCACGATGGGTGTCAGATGTTTCAGATACTGTTTGGGACTTAGGTCGAGAAAAAAAAGGGTCTTACTAAAAACCTATGGAAGAAGCAACAATAAGGCAAGAATATCTAGGCAGGTCAGCAGAATGATTGCAAAGTTTGATCGCTAAGAGTGTTTGGGGGTAAGAATGGAACATTCTAACCTAGGTTGACAAGCCAACTTATATAGAGGCCCAAAGATTGACTCATCGGATTCTTACCGTTTGAGCTATTTAAGGCTATGACCGTTTCCGTTTATGCTACACTCAGTATATTATGGCGCGAAACTATTTCTGAACATTGGTCACCCAATAGCCAAGAGTCGTAAATGGTAAAGCATGTGATGGAATAGTTCACTAAGTCGTTCAGATTCAGATCGGTCAAGTCTAGTTGCTAGACAACGCGCGAACAGACTCGGACTATCCTGGGTTTGCTACTCCATAATGGGCTTGTCCGAAACAATTAGATCAAGATGGTCCACATTTATGAATTTGACCGAGCTTATAAGAGGCCCAATGATAATAGGACTAGGACGGTCCACAGGCCCCCAGCTCTGTCAATTACTGAAATTGGCCAAGCTTATGAGAGGTTCGAGGATAATTGGACCAAGACAGTCCATACCCCCTAGCTCAGTCAATTGTTGAAATTAGCCCAACTTATGAGATGCCTGAGGACATTTGGGCTTGATGACAATGAGCCTTGCTCATGCAGATAGACAGAACATATTAAGACCTTTTTCCTAGACTGGGTGCTTCGTAGTTCGTACAGCCATTCTTGCGTGGAAAACAGCATGCTATCGCCATGTGTCACATATTCATTAACCAAGCGTCATTCCCATCATTTCGAAATTAATGCCTCTATTTCTTAACATAATTAGGACCATTGATCTTAAAACTCTTGCAGTCTCACCATTAGACGTATCTAACCATCCTTCTTATGTCTTTTTATTTCCTTGATTATTAACCATTGAATCCAGTGGTTTATTTTTATTTAAAAAATTCTCCCTTGAACCCCCCTTGAATTACACTTCTATTTACTCCTCCTCCTATTTTCTTTGCGTTGCCAACCTCTGCCTTTTCCTTCTCATTTACGCAGTTTCCTTCTTATTCCAATACAAGTGCCTTATCAACATGCACCATTTTTTTTCAAACTCACAGCATATTCCACGTAACATTCCAATCATAAACTCTTCACTTTACTTGCAATTTGTTTCAATTTCTTAGAATTAAGATAAGAATAAAGGGTTTCAACATGATTGAATTTTTTTTTTTGAGCTATATAGCTCCTTTGTTAAATCAGGGTCCAAATGAGGTTCTTTTTTGCTTTCGTTTTTGAAAGGAAATGCCATAAAAGTAATGACCCCCTAACATTGTGGATTTTAACCCTAGGTAGAAAACAAATGTTAAACATCTTTCTGATATTAGCATTCTACACACGTATTTAGGAAATCTAGAAAATAGGTTTGATTTTTAAAGACACGATGTAGGATTCGAAACATCTGTCTCAAAGGATGGCTTATACGTCTGTCTCTCGAGATCGACCGACTGGAGAGGGATCGGTACAAACCTACGATTGGGTTAACCCCGCTATGAGCAAGTATACATCGACCTTTAACATAGCCGAAAGTGTTGACCTGCTCTAAAAACGCATATCAGTGAGCAGAGATAATGATGACTGATGAGACTCAGTTCATTTACCTTCCATGCCAAAGTGACGAACGAATTTATATGTCACCTTGTGTCGATGATCAAGTCGGTTGGGTATATATGTATGACACCTTCTTTCTTCATCTACACTTAAAGTTGCCATTTACTGACTTTCAGTGTCTGGTCCTTGACTGATTAAATGTTACTCCGACCCAGCTTCGTCCCAACAGTTAGACATTTGTGTGGGCGTTTGGAATTTTGATGGACTTCCTCGGTCGATCTCCGAGCGTAAGAGTTTTCTTCTTTTTTTTTCAATGTAAAAGGTTTGGTAGAGGTGGTTGGGTTTCACTCAACAACCATCCTCGTAAGAAGCTTTTTTCTACTTTTGATACATCATATAAAAATTTTAAGAACAAATTCTTCCAAGTAAGATCTCGGAAATGGGACATTCCTTTTTATGCAGACCAATTTGGGGTAGAAAAGTTTCCACTTTATTGAAGAAATGAGCCAACATCAATATTAAGTGTAGATTACTGAAGTTTTCATTTGGCCGACCGAGAGATAATCAACTTCTTGGAAGATTGTCCACTACTGAACATTAGTTCTTTCATCAAATTCAGGGATTATCCAGACGAGATGGCAAAACTAATGAGTAAGTTTTAAATTCAATGTTATGATCTTTCAAATTTTCAATTAAACTGACATTAACATTTTGTTCAACTTTTCAGAATCAATGTCACCTCGGATATCCATTCGGCAACTGCATAAGTTTGAAAAAGGACTCGGAAATACCGACTGAAGATGTTGAAGTAGCGTAGCCAATCTTGACCCAGTGAAGATTAGAGCTCCTATAAATATTGTTGACTCCTCCGAGACCCAATTGGAAACATTGACTTGGAAGAGAAGCCGAGAAAAAGCTGATGATGAAAACGAAGTTGCTACAGCAAAAACTTCATCAACCCATAAACGTCGAATAATAGGTGGGGGTTTTTCTTCCAAGAATCAAGAAATTCGAGGCGCATTTGTGGCACTGAACGACTTCGATGCTGGTGCAGATGACCCTTCTCTTTGGGCGGCCTCATTTTCTTTTGAAACTTTTGTGGAGTCGCAAATTACTATATCAGGTGATAGGGAAATGAAAGAGAAAATTGGTGGGATAGGTTTGTGCCGATGGACAAAGGTTTAACTACTTTGAGCAACAAGTGTGATTAAGTCGGTTGAACCTGTGTTGGAAGACACAAATAGAAAGTTGTCATCCTTCAACAAACTCTACAGGGCAAAACTCGAGAAAACTCAAAAGGTGCATCTATTCGAAGTCTCCGAGCTTAAAAAGGAGATTGAGCCCTAAAAAAAAGTCATGTCGTGTTGATGGCCTCGAAGCTTCAGTAGAGTTTTTAGAAAATAAGAAGAAAATGGTTGAAGAAGAATTGGATAAGTCAAAAGAAGATGCTAAGATACAAAAGATCGAAGCTAACTGTGTTCTGCAAGAGGCTTTGAAGTCAAAAGCCGACTTGAAGACCGAGCTAATGAGCTTAAAAGAATAAGCAGCCGAGCAAAGGATTATCGACTTTGAATATGGTCTTCAGCAAGCTAAACTCCTTAACCCTGACAAAATTTTTGATGATCGGCTAGGAGAGCTTAGTCCATTTAAAATCATAGATGATGGTTGCATTATTGATCGCTGGAGGAGGAAGAAGCCAAAGAAGAAGCATGGAGATAACTTACACCTTCTATTTTACTTTGTCTTATCTGTAACAATTTTTTAATGACAATTTTCTTATTTATAAGTCGGAAACTGACCTCTTTGTAATGATAATCTTTGACATTTTGCAAACTGGAATTAAGAACTAAAACCTTGCCTTTCAATTTGAATGTCAAAAATTGACTAAGAATGATATCAACTTCTAATTTTGGTTGACCTTATTAACTTGAAATAACACTTTTCGTTTTATTAGTCTGAATTCAATTATACAATAGGCACTTTTGTTAATTAAAAATTGACCGTCAAATGATAAATTATCCTTGGGGCCAGTTATTTGGCTCGGGGCCATTCTTGAACTTTGTGCTGGCATTGGCCGGTCACATGACATCGACTGCTTACTTGGCTCAGGGCCACTCATCAGCTTTGTGTTGGGATTGGTCGGTTACATGACATCGACCAGTTACTTGGCTCGGAGACATTCATCAGTTTTGTGTTGGCATCGGCCAGTTACATAACATCACCTGGTTACTTGGTTCAGGGTCATTCATCAACTTTATGTTGACATTGACTGGTTATATGACATCACCTGGTTACTTGGCTCGGGGCCATTTATCAGCTTTGTGTTGACATCGACTGGTTATATGACATCACCTAGTTACTTGGCTCGGGGTCATTCATCAGCTTTGTGCTGGCATCGGTCGGTTACATGACATCAGTCAGTTACTTGGCTCGGGGCCATTCATCAGCTTTGTGTTGGCATCGACCGGTTACATGACATCAACCAATTACTTGGCTCGGGACCATTCATCAACTTTGTGTTGGCAGTTGAATTTTTAATTTTGTGAAACATGCAATCTTCTGGCAAATAACTTTAAAAGACATAACAAACTTAAGATGTGTCTCATTAAAACCTTCCAAGAAAAACCTAATGGGAAAAAATCTTGGAAAGGAAAAAGAGTACAACATCCTAACCCTTTTATGTCACAACTAAATAAAAGTATATTCTTGAAATGATAAAAAACTTAGCTAAAATATTGCAGTAAAAAAGTCGCGTTCCAGGTTCTAGGAAGAGCTTTTCCAAAAAAATCTCTAATTTTATATGCTTCTCCACCGATAACTTTCAAAACTCGAAAAGGTCCTTCTTAGTTACCTGATAATTTTCCTTCACCATGTGGCTTTCTGAATTCTTCTACTTTTAGCAAAACAAGATCTCCTTCCTGAAATTTTCTTGGTCGCACCGTGTGATTATATTTCATAGTTGCTCTTGCTTTGATCACTTCCTTCCGAATGTGAGCGACCTCTCTTTCTTCTTCCAATAAATCAAGGTCGGTATTCCTTGGTTCATCATTAGACTCTTTGGAGAAAATCATCCTTCTAAAGCTCGGCTCCTCGACCTCGACCGGAATCATAGTTTCGGCACCAAAGGTAAGTCAGAAATGTGTTTCTTGCATAGTTGACTGTGGCGTAGTGTGATACGCTGACGAGCGCCGAACTCAGTCAAAATTATAACCGAAGTTATTACCTAAGCTTGTAGCATAGTGACAACACCGGATCATCTCCATGAGGATTGTAGATGCAATTTAATCAAATCAAGTAAAAGTTAGCAAAGGGGGGTTTGATAGTTTAAGATCGCACTTAACAAAATTAAAGGAAGAAATGATAAATAAAGAGTAGTCAATTTAGAAACCTATCCAAGATTGGGTGGATTCAATCATAGACCCTTCATAAAACACTTGAAGCGCAATTGAATTGTTAATTTGGATCTAACCGAGATCTCTCGCATCAAATCCAGAATTCATACTAGACGATCGTCTAGAATTCAATTAACAAGTGATAAACACAAATCCGCAATCGCACCATTCATGAAAATCTATGTTAATTTCAAGTACCGAATTCAATTAACTTAGGCACAAATCGATAACCTAACCTCTTCAATTCGTGATTAATTTAGATCAATCAGTTCTAAGTTTCATCACAAATCTCAATCTTCATTTATGTGATTAGTTTAGATCAATTAGTTCTAAGTTTCATCACAAATCTCAATCTTAAACCAAGATCAATTAGATCAACATAAATAGAATCACCATTCATGCATTCAAGATCAAGAAGAAGAAAAAGAAGAAGAAAGAGGAATTCAATTGCAAATCAAATACAATGCATAACCAAGGTCTCAAGAATCCAAACCACAATCTCTTCAAGAGTTCTAAATTGACCCAAAGTAGCTTAGCCCTCCATTACCATGAAGGGGAGCATCAAAATATACAAAACTATGAGAAACTATGAAGAAGCAAGAAGAAACATAGAGAGAAAATGAAGGAGAATTATATGTTGTTCATGATAAATGGTGCCTTTTATAGAAGTCTAAGGTAACAAAATGACAAAGGGAAGTGGGTGGATGAGTGGATGAGTGAGTGGAGTGTTTGAGTGGATGGATTAGTGGGTTAGTTTAGTGGATTGGTTTAGTGGATGAGTGAGTGGAATGGTTGAGTGGTTGAATTAGTGAAAAATGCCAAAGGACTTTTGGTGAGTGGGAAAATATGGACATGAATGGGTGAGTGGATGGATTAGTGGATGGATTAGTGGATGAGTGGGTGGAGTGGTTAAGTGGTTGGATTAGTATATGAGTGGATGAATGGGTGAGTTAGTGGATGAGTGGATGAGTGGATGAGTGGATTAGTGGATGGATGAGTGGGTGGTTGAGGACGAAAATTTCGTGTTTGACTTGGAAGCCAAAAACGACCCACTATACTTCAGAACCACGAAAAGTATTCTTCATGAAAGTTGTAGATCCTTGTCTTGGCTATAAAATGGATAGCTGGTTCGTCCAATTTGGCTTCCTTAAGCCCAAGATATGTCCCAAATACCGTAGGTTGCTCAAACCTAACTTCAGCACCTCTGTTCCGACTTGCAAGCTCAAAATGACCTACTAGACTTCTTTTTCTCAAAATTTGTTCTTCATGAAAGTTGTTTATTTGGATCTTGAATATCCACTGTCCAAATTTCAGCCCATATACATTATTACATCTTGAGATATGATTTTATGAGTGCACACTATTCGGATTCTACTGACAAAACCCGTATTCTGACTTCCATGTAAACTTAGGTCCCTTAGACATCTGAATCAGACTTCGAGCTCTTCATCAAAGTTGTAGAGCTTCCTCTTAGCTTTCCTAAAAGGTAAAATTCATGTTCATAAGATATTAGGAACTCAAGTTATGGCTAAAATACAAAAACAGTGTCAAATCTCAATAATGCTGAAAATATTCAATTAGGACCAATTTGAGCTCAAACTCACAAAATCATACCAAACTCAATCAATTAAGAATATGGAGAGTGTAAATGACTAAACATAAGGGTTTCTTAATGAATAAAATATGTGATTATCAAATTCCCCCACACTTAGCTTTTTGCACTCCTGGGCAAAACTCAAGACCAAAATTTTACAATCAAGAAGAACAACCAAATGTTCAAGGGATCAAAACATTCATGAGTTAACAATTCTCCACATCTCAAACCAACAAGCAAGGTATCTTCAACATGAATCGAGAATGATAGAACTTCACAAGATCCCCTCTCAATCTCTCAAGTGTTTAAAAGGTAGGTATTTCAGTCAATTCAACCCATGAAAATTGCATTATCATAAGCTTGCTTATCTTCTACTTCTCCACTACTCAAAACACATGCACACACAAATCATGAGGACTTTATTCAAGGTTGTAGTGAGGTCAAGGTAACAGGAGAGGATAAAATGGATATGAGAAGATAAATACCAAAGAGAATAAAAGCAAATGAGAGCTGAGTTCAAATAACAAGCATAAAAGTTCATCCCAACTCTAGTGTATATCCCTTTACATATTCATTTCCCAATCCTTTTCTTTTTTTAAACACTTGGTTTTTTTTTTTTCTTTTTTTTTTTTTTTTTATATATGAACATAACTATATACATACATTTTTTTTTTCTTTTTGGGCACTCTTTTCTTTTTCAACAACCATTTTGTACACACACCCCCACACTTGTTCAAAAACTCATCCATTAACCAAGCTAATGTTCTTTTATTCCCTAAGGTAAAGTAAGAACACGATTTCTCATTTAAGGCACATAATGAGCTAGAAACAAGGAATGGTCAAATAAGCTCAAAGGGGTTAAGCAAAGGAAAATATACCAGGTTGGCAGGAATCAGAGAATTTTCAAGAAGTCAAAAGAGTGCTTGATATCATATTGAAAACAAGGTTAGCTATTTGGTTAAACTAGCTAATTAAGAAAGAGAGACTCAATCATGTTCATGCATGCAAGTGAAATGTAGCCTCAAAAAGAATCAAAGCAAGTTCTAGAGTGGTCATTAACATGAGTGAAAATCACACAAGAAAGAAGAGAATGGCATAAATGTTAAATCCATCCATTAGGCTCAAAATCTCACAAGGTATGCATCCATCAAACTCAATTCATCAATTCAATCATCCATCACCAAGCATATCAGTTCAAGAAGGGAGAAAAGTTATTCAATCATGCAATGAACTCTTTTTTTTTGTTTTGATTTTTTTTTAACAAACCAAAAGAAAAGAAACATGCTAAAATCTCTCCCCCACACTTAATATAACATTGCCCTTAATGTGAAAGAGAGATATAGAAAAGAGCAACACAACCTGATAAGAAGTGAATCAACGCCAAGCAGAAAAGAAGCACACTGTCGATTCGCATCGTGATCCTCCTGCCACCAATTAAGATGCGTCTCAAGAGTAAAATTCTCCTTACTCTGCCATCACTAATTAGTTTAATAAGTCTATGACAATCATATCATACTTTCCAAACAAAACAACAAAATTTTTTTTTTTAATAAATCAAACCCATTAAAGAGAAAGTGTCAGATCTGGCTCTTTTTTCTTGTTACTTCCTTCGCTGCTTCCTGTTGACCAATCTATCTGAGCTAATACCTTATCAGGCACATACTCAAAAGCTTCTAATTTATCAATGAGCTCATCAATAGTGGAGGCAGAGATAAGAAGTTGTCTTGTCGAAGGAGTGATAAATTTCTGTTCCACAGCTTTGTCAAGAAAAAATAACAAAAGATCAAAGAAATTATTAACATTTAACAAACCAATGGGTTTATGGTGGATGTTTAGTTCGGCCCAAGAGACGATTTGAAAAATTTCTTCCAAAGTACCAAAACCACCAGGTAAGACAAGAAATGCATCAGAATTGTCAACCATTGTTTTCATTCGTCCATGCATAGATGTTACCTGAATTTCTTCTCCAATTGTCCTTCCAGTGATGTTATTTGCAGCTAAAGGTTTAGGAATAACACCTAAAACCTGACTGCCTCCTAAAAAGGCAGCAAGTGATACAGCCCCCATTAACCCACGGCAACCTCCCCCATATACAAGATGAATATTCCTCGCAGCAAGTGATCGAACAAGAGTGCTAGCTGCGTTTACAAATTCTAATCCCTTCCCATAACTCAACCCACAAAAAACACAGACATTTTTGAGGTTACGAATAGGAGGTCCCATTTTATACTTTTCCTCCCTTTGAGTGTTTCTTAGTTGAAGGAAAATGGAGAAAATGGTGTTTAAATAGGAAAAAGAATGGAAAGGGGAATAATTGCACCTATGAGGGTAGGTTGGCTGTTGTCAAAAAAGGTTGAAATTAAGAAACACAGAATCTTTTTTTTTTCCTTTTTTTTGTTTTTTTGTTTTTTTTTGTTTTTTTGCTTTTTTTGTTTTTTTTTTTTTTTTTTTTTTTTTTTTTTTTTTTTTTTTTGTTTTTTTTTACTTCAAGAAAACCATCAAGGTAAAGAAGTCTAGAAACCCCTGAAGGACCCTGCTCAAAGGATCGTCTGTACAAAAATCAAAATACAACAAAATGATACAAAGATAAAAGAAATAGAAAATGATGACATACCAGATGTATGTAGTTTCCATGACGTATCTTTATCTTTACAAGCGTCATGAGTGCAGTAGACATCACGTCCTTTTTTTTTGTGAAATTGTTAGAAAAACTTGATGAAAGATGAGTGTATACTTACTTAAGATTGGGATGGAGGTAGTTTGCTCTTTCGGCTTTGTACCAAAGCATTGTTGACCAATATTCGATCCATTAAAGACCAACGTAACATAGGGCTCCCAAAAGGGACAAGTGGCCATAATACGACCGGGCCTCACATGTGGAATACAATCTACCTTCTTTGTTTTTCAATTAAGAAGGCTGGATCAGGATGCATGCATTTCCCTATTCACAGTGTGTGTTACCAAAGCCAACCCTAAGAAGTATACATTTTTTTTGTTTTTTTTGTTATTTTTTTTTGTTTTTTTGTTCTTTTTTTTTTGAGAGATGACATGAAGAAGAAGAAGAAGATGATATGTACAGATTGTTTGTGGATATGGCTCACATCTGCCTCCTCGGTTTAACGTCCAAGAACGACTTAAACGTCTTCTATGAGTCGAGGATAAGCTTCCCATCCAATTTTCTTAAAAATTGGCAAACAGGTCTTTTAGAGTCGATTCCCAAGATCGTAGCGTTGTTCTTCATCCTTGAAGAGATTCCACAATTTAAGAATTTCACGATGCACCAATCCACAAGAATGCGTCTCAAGAGTCATTAGATATCATCTAATGACTCCTTACTCATCCATTCTTAATGAAGAAAATTTTATCTTCTCTATTTGCGGAAACCATCCCCTTAGTACGACATCGCTTGTTACAGTTCCATCGTCCACATTTGTGACAGACTTGTAACCTTTTTGCTCTTCTCCTTTGAGAATATGAACTTCTTCCAAGACCTAGGCATATACGAGTCAAATGAAATTGAGGACTCACCAGCTAATCGGACCTTTGCTTCAATTATCCAACGTACATCTTCTCGGCATACCTTTGTGCATTAACATTCTCAATCTTTCACATCGAACTTTGTAGATTTTTCTCGAGTATTTTGAGGAAGAGAAGGAAAATGTTTTCTCGTGTTTGAAAGAATGACATCCATTTTGAAGGAGAAGAAGGGTTCGGTTATTTTGGGAAACCGAAAAATAAACCGACTTGAGAGTCACGAGATCCGTATCCGCCACTTAACCTAAGAACACAAAGAACTCAAGAACTTGGTTTTCCAGGAATGGTTGAGTCTTTGTCCATTAACTTTAAGCGCATTACCATTCCTAGGATCCTCAATATCTTCGGCCCCGAGGATACACGTGTTTGACAAAGAAAAGAACCGCGCCACCTAGATCTCAATTTTTCAAGGAGTAGTTGCAGATTATAATCTCAAAGCGAAACCTTTTTGACCAATTTCAACAACTTTTGCAAAAGGTGTAGCAGATCTTGAATAAAGTGGGCCAATAAAATCCATATTGCAAGATTTTTGCAGTTGTTGTCGTTGAAGAAAAAAAAATGACCTCCACTTGCTTCGAGTGACAAAATTTAATGGCACTACCTACCTCATTGTCGGGCACACAACCTGTTTTTTTTTTTTTTTTTTTTTTTTTTTTTTTTTTTTTTTTTTTTTTTTTTTTTCATTCATAATGCGGATGGAGAAGGTTCATCACCTCCACTTCTGCATTCTCTGGAAGTTCATGATACTTTTTGAGGCGGTGTCCATTTACGATGAAAGCTTTGGCAGTGACCTCACTTTTAATCTGAACAGCACCAGAAGGAAAAACCTTAGTAACAATAAATGGTCCATCCCATCTAGACCTTAATTTGCCAGGCATTAGTCGGAGGCGGGAGTTATAGAGGAGAACTTTTTGACCAATCTCAAATGTTTTCCTCAAAATTAACTTATCATGGAAGGCTTTGGTCTTCTCCTTATATAGTTTGGAACTTTCATAAGCCTCCAAGCGGATCTCCTCCAATTCTTTGCTGCAGCTTCCTTTCCATACCTGCTTGATCTAGGTCCAAGTTGCACCTTTTCACTGCCCAGAATGCATGATGCTCAATTTCCACCGGCAGGTGGCAGGCTTTTCCAAAAACAATCCGATACGGAGACATCCCGATTGGTGTCTTATAAGCAGTCCGGTAAGCCCATAAAGCATCCTCAAGCCTCTTGCTCCAGTCCTTTCTGTTAGGTTGAACTGTCTTCTGGAGTATCTGTTTGATCTCCCTGTTGGAAATCTCGGCTTGCCCATTAGTTTGGGGATGGTAAGGTGTAGAAATTCTGTGCAAGACCCCATACTTTTTCATCAAAGCTTCCATGCTTCGATTACAAAAATGTGAACCTTGATCACTGATGATGGCCTTCGGAACTCTAAACTTGCAGAAAATCTGTGATCTAACAAAATCCACAACAACTTTGGAATCATCAGTCCGAGTAGCTTTCGCCTCCACCCACTTGGATACATAATCAACAGTTAGCAAAATGTAAACAAAACCAAAAGAAACAGGAAAGGGTCCCATAAAATCAATACCCCATACATCAAAAATCTCACAGAATAATAAGGATTTCTGGGGCATCTCATTCCTTCGAGAAGTGTTTCCTATTTTTTGGCATTGATCACAAGATTTACAAAACACATATGCATCATGAAATAGAGTGGGCCAATATAATCCAGATTCCAAAACTTTCCTAGCAGTCCTTTGGGGACCAAAATGACCGTCATATGCAAATGTATGACAAAAGCTAAGAATAGAATGAAATTCATTATCAGGCACACATCTCCTAATGACTTGGTCACTACAAAATTTCCACAGATAAGGGTCATCCCACACATAATATTTTGACTCACTTTTCAATTTATCAATCTGAGCCCTAATAAAATGTGCAGGGAAAACACCAACAACTAAGAAATTTATCAAATCAAAGAAACCAAGGAGTGTTACCTTGCAGCTTGAAAAGCTGCTCATCATGGAAGACATCATGGATAGGAAAAGTATCTACCTCCCTTTCAATTCACTTAGGTGATCACCACTAAATTCTCTCGCTCCACTTTTATCACGGATTTCAATATCGAACTCTTGGAGGAGCAAAATCCACCTAATCAACCTAGGCTTTGCATCAAGCTTCTTCGGGAGAAACTTGGTAGTCAGTATGATCTGAAAACACAACCACTCTAGAACCAAGCAAATATGATCAAAATTTGTCTAAAGCAAAAACAATTGCTAAAAGTTCCTTTTCAGTGGTGGTGTAGTTGACTTGTGCAGGATCTAAAGTTCTTGAAGCATAGGAGATGACATGAGATATTTTGCCGACCCTTTGTACAAGAACAGCTCCCAAAGCATAATTAGAGGCATCACACATGAGCTCAAATGGGAGTGTCCAATCTGGTGGCTGGATGATATGTGTACTGGTCAATGCTTGCTTCAAGTGATTGCAGGCATCCTTGCATTTCTGATAAAAATGGAACTCCACTTCTTTTTGTAGCAAGTTGGATAGTGGAAGAGCAATTTTGCTGAAATCCTTTATGAACCGCCTATAGAAACCTGCATGACCAAGGAAAGAACGAACCTCCCGCACGCATGTGGGGTAAGATAAGCATGAAATAACATTTATTTTTGCAGGATCTACCTCGATACCCTTGCTAGATATTACATGTCCTAAAACTATACCTTGTTCTACCATGAAATAACATTTCTCAAAATTCAGAACAAGGTTAGTTTCAATGCATCTATGTAAAACCTGAGCCAGACTATCCAGGCATGCATCAAAGGAAGAACCATAGACAAGTAAAATCATCCATAAACACATCCATGCAATTCTCTAAAAAGTCGAAAAGATACTTACCATACACCTTTGAAAGGTGCCCGGAGCATTGCACAGACCAAACGGCATCCTCCTATATGCAAATGTGCCAAATGGACAAGTGAAAGTAGTTTTCTCTTGGTCTTCTGGGGCTATATGAATCTAAAAATAACCTGAATATCCATCCAGAAAACAATAATGTGACTTGCCAGCTAGCCTCTCCAACATCTGATCAATGAAAGGTAGCGGAAAATGATCTTTTCTGGTAGCCTGGTTAAGCCGCCTATAATCAATGCAAACCCGCCAACTGTTCTGAACTCTTGTGGGTAAAAGTTCATTATTCTCATTCTCAACTACTGTGACCCTAGATTTCTTGGGAACAACCTGCACGGGGCTCACCCATTTACTATCTGATATGGGATAAATAATGCCAGCTTGAAGTAGCTTGGTCACTTCCTTCTTCACCACATCTAGAATCAAGGGGTTCAGTCTCCTTTGGGGTTGCCTTACTGGTTTCGTATCCTCTTCCAATAAAATCCTATGCATGCATGTGGAGGGACTAATACCAGGAAGATCTGCAAGTGTCCATCCGATGGCTTGCTTATTCTGCCTCAAAACCTGCAGCAATTTTTCTTCTTGTTCAGGTTGCAGATTCTTAGCAACAATTATGGCAACTTCTCACCATCTCCTAAATATGCATATTTAAGATGGTCCGCAAAGTCTTCAACTCTAAGGATGGGGGCAGTACAATGGAAGACAAAGAAGCTATTTGAAACAACTAATTCAAGAACATTAAATTCAAAGACGGTTCGACTTCTATTTTCACATGCGGTATCATTTAAGTCGGCGGTTGCATCATCACTCATACCAAAGATAAATCTCAAAGACATGCAAAGACATGACTCAACATCACAAGTAACACATGTATCACAAGAAACGAAATCCGAGAAAGTCAACAATATCGGGGAATTCAAAGATATAAATCAAAGATAAACATCATCAACCAAAGATCTCAATCACATCAATATGAAAAACAGAATGCTCCTCTGGGGATGTCTCATGGCATCAAAAATGTTAAACTGTACCAAATCATCGCCAAACTCCATAGAAAGGGTGCCAGCATGCACATCTATCTTGGTCTTGGCGGTCTTGAGGAACGGTCTGCCTAGAATTAATGGAGCATAGTTTGCTGAAGACTCATCTTCTATGTCCAAGACATAGAAGTCCGTTGGAAAAATTAGCTCATTCACCCAAACTAATACATCTTCTAGCACTCCTGCAGGATAAGCAGTGGTCCTATTTGCCAATTGAATCACTATACCAGTAGGTTGCAGAGTGCCAATGTTCAAGGATTGATAAATTGACATAGGCATGACATTAATCGAAGCACCCAAATCTAGCATTGCATGTTCAAATTTGGAGTTACCTATCGTGCAAGGAATTGTGAAAGTTCCAGGATCTTTGCATTTTTGTGGCATGCTTGGTAGAATCATTGCAGAAATATTTCTGCCCATGCTTATTTTCTCAGTACCCTTAAATCTTCTCTTGTGAGTACACAACTCTTTGAGGAATTTGGCATACTTGAGAATCTGCTTGATTGCATCAAGGAGGGGAATATTGATTTCCACCTTCCTGAATGTGTCCATGACTTCTCTTTCTATTTCTTTTGCGCATATGCTTGACTGTGTGACTTTGTTTGGAAAAGGTAGTGGAATGGCCGATTTGAATTCTCTCGCACATTTCTTCGTGTCATAGATTTTTGGACTGAGCTATCCACTTTTTTCTGTTTCTGGTCACCTTCTGGTTGCTGCACTTGTAGTTCAGGTTGTGGTGGAGTAGAACCGTCAACTTCTCTGCCACTTCTCAAGCTAATAGCACTTACATTGCCTCTTGGGTTGTTGACTGTTTGTGAAGGCAATTGGTTCGACCCTTGACTTTTCAGCTCACTCAGAGTGGTTGCCATCTGCCCAATTTGAGTTTGTAAATTCTGGATGGTGGCATTGACATTCTGCTGAAACTGTTTCATCAAGTCTTCGAAAGGTGGCTCAGCTGGAGTGGCTGCTGCATGGGTGGCGGCGCAGGTTGTGCTTGCCTAAATGCAGGTGGTTGGTACTTGTTGCTAGGGCCTGTAGCTTGGTATCTAAACTGTGGTTCTTCTTGTTGGTAGAGAATTGTTGTTGTTGTTGACCAGAATTTCCATATCTCAGGTTGGGATGGTCCCTCCAGCCAGGGTTATAGGTATTAGAAAATGGATCATATCTGGGCTGCTGCTGTGATTGCTGATATTGGAGTCTACTAGAAAAAATACCAGCTGCTGCAACAGATTGTTCTGGAAAAATAGAACCACCATCCTGAAGTGTAAGGCATGCATCAGTAGGATGAGATGAACAATAGCAAATGCCACACAAAGTTGCAGCCATCTGCATTGGTGCTTGTTGTCCCACTGCTAACTGCCTCACCAAAGAAGTTAATTCATCAAGTCTGTGTTCCATTCTCTGTTGGTCTACATGAGACTATTGAATTTCATTGACTCCTCTGGTTGAAGTAATAATTCGTGCGCCAAATTGTTGGGTGTTGGCTGCCATGTTTGCTATCAAATCTCTCGGCTGCAGGGGTCTTGTCTACTAAGGCTCCTCCGGAGGCAAAGATCCACCATGCTTCGTCATTTGACAAACAAGCCTTCATAGAAATATTGAATTAAGAGTTGATCGGTGATTTGGTGGTGGGGACAAATCGAGCACGCTTCTTGAATCTTTCCCAATATTCATGCAAGGTCTCTCCTGTCATTTGTCTTATGCCACATATATCTTTTCTAATGGCAAAGGCACTCTAGAGGCGAGGAAAAATTTCTCTAAGAACAACCGCTTCATGTCAGTCCAACTTGTTACTGAACCTGGTGAAAGATAAAATAACCAATCCTTGGCTGTATCAGCAAGTGAGAAAGGAAATGCCCTCAGCTTGATGTGCTCTTCTGAGATCCCTTATGGTTTCATGGTTGAACAAACCACATGGAACTCCTTTAGATGCTTATGGGGATCCTCACCTGCAAAACCGTGAAACTTGGGCAACAAATGTATCAATCCAGATTTTAACTCAAAATCAGCATCAAGATCTGGGTATTGAATACACAAAGATTGGTTAGTTATATCAGGAGCAGCAAGTTCCTTAAGAGTTCTATTTTGCATGTTATCTGCCATGGTTTCAGAATTATTCAAGATCTCAAATTCACTCTCAATATTAAGATCAAATTCAGAAGCAATTCTTGCACTTAGCCTACGAGCTCTAATCAACCTATGCAAGGTTCTATCAATCTCGGGATCAAAGTCAACCAAGTTATCAGGCTCAGACCTAGTCATGCATCACACAAAAACAAATAAATAAGCAAAATACACTAGACAATGGTTAAAAATGTTAGAAAAATTAATAAAAAGTAAAAGTTAGTAAAAACACTTCAAATGAAAAGATTACACTTACTAATCCCCGGCAACGACGCCAAAATTCTGACGAGCGCCGAACTCAGTCAAAATTATAACCGAAGTTATTACCTAAGCTTGTAGCATAGTGACAACACCGGATCATCTCCATGAGGATTATAGATGCAATTTAATCAAATCAAGTAAAAGTTAGCAAAGGGGGGTTTGATAGTTTAAGATCGCACTTAACAAAATTAAAGGAAGAAATGATAAATAAAGAGTAGTCAATTTAGAAACCTATCCAAGATGTTGGGAATTTGCGGATCAAAAGTCTCGCAGCGGAATAACAGAATTCCCTCTCAGGATCCATGCGAAAAATCCATAATCCGAGTTTTTAAATTTTTACCTCTTGAAGCGTGATAGACACAAGCGAGGTGAATCACCAACACCGTAATAGCGACGATGTTTCTGCGGTATCCACACGAACAGACTTGCAAAAGGAGTCACGCCTCTGTTTTCGTAGTGCTAGCTGCGAAGAGAGGAGAAGAAGACCTCACTATCTCTCACTCACTTTCTACGTAGGTGCGGCTAGGGTTGTGATGTAACCTAGTAGCAGCCCCCTTAGCGTATTATTTATAACAAAGGCTACCTTAAGTGAGTGTGAGCGTGTAGCAAGGTAAGTGGTGCAACCCTAAACCCATCTGTCATGAGTTAGGCCCACAATTGAATCCGAGTCCAACTTGGATTCGATTACTCCAATTTAGTCCGTTCTAAGTGTGCGACTCTGCGAGGTTCTCATGACGTTAGTAGTAATATTAAAATCTCATTTTAATATTACAAACAAGAGCTGGTATCTAGCAACACATCACTGCTACCCAAGTAATGAGAATGTCAGTGATTTGACATAACCTATCTGTGACCAATGTTTCCGTGTAGTTTAGTCTCTTTGTCCAGATATCCAGATTGAACACAAGGCATGGAATGTGTCACCCTTTTTTAGTTCAATCTTCAGTTTCCTGATTCCCAAGTAGACATAGTAATAGCAAATAAGATCAATATCTCATATTGACTTATTTGAGCATGGTCATGCATTTCGTAGTCTCACTCAATCAGGGGGCCCGAAAATATCGCTCCTGTTATGTAGGAGGGACAAATCCCATCTAGGTCACTCACATTCCTCCACATGTATTGCGGCATGTCTAATAACCAACGTTATAATCATCTTGTTACAGATGACGTTTGATGGCATTAAAACACACAACTCCTCATGTAGGAATCGTAGTGATTTCAGGTCAAAGGACCACATACACCATTATCACTATGAGAATCGCTTATGACACTCACGTAACGATCCACGTAGCGTTCTCATGGCGGGTCTGTCCAATACATCATTACTCTAATATGTATCCATGTGTAGACTTGATATCTCATATCAATGACCCGTGAGATGTGGTCATCAGTCTACGCACATACTAGCCTCAATGTATTATTGTTGTCCTAATTAACAATAATACTTGACTAGGGACATTTAAGAATAGTATTTTATCCAATAGGATCTCACGATCAAGTCATCCACTTGATGTCCTATGGTATCAAACTTACTATTCTAAGGACTTTATTATGTTTACCAAAAAGAACACAATAAATGAAATGCCTCATATAAAATAACATAATATAATGTATGTAAATACAAACAAAATGTATTGGCCACTAGGGCATACACCAACACAAGATTGGGTGGATTCAATCATAGACCCTTCATAAAACACTTGAAGCGCAATTGAATTGTTAATTTGGATCTAACCGAGATCTCTGCATCAAATCCAGAATTCATACTAGACGATCGTCTAGAATTCAATTAACAAGTGATAAACACAAATCCGCAATCGCACCATTCATGAAAATCTATGTTAATTTCAAGTACCGAATTCAATTAACTTAGGCACAAATCAAGAACCTAACCTCTTCAATTCTCGTGATTAATTTAGATCAATCAGGTTCTAAGTTTCATCACAAATCTCAATCTTCATTTATGTGATTAGTTTAGATCAATTAGTTCTAAGTTTCATCACAAATCTCAATCTTAAACCAAGATCAATTAGATCAACATAAATAGAATCACCATTCATGCATTCAAGATCAAGAAGAAGAAAAAGAAGAAGAAAGAGGAATTCAATTACAAATCAAATACAATGCATAACCAAGGTCTCAAGAATCCAAACCACAATCTCTTCAAGAGTTCTAAATTGACCCAAAGTAGCTTAGCCCTCCATTACCATGAAGGGGAGCATCAAAATATACAAAACTATGAGAAACTATGAAGAAGCAAGAAGAAACTTAGAGAGAAAATGAAGGAGAATTACATGTTGTTCATGATAAATAGTGCCTTTTATAGAAGTCTAAGGTAACAAAATGACAAAGGGAAGTGGGTGGATGAGTGGATGAGTGAGTGGAGTGTTTGAGTGGATGGATTAGTGGGTTGGTTTAGTGGATTGGTTTAGTGGATGAGTGAGTGGAATGGTTGAGTGGTTGAATTAGTGAAAAATGCCAAAGGACTTTTGGTGAGTGGGAAAATATGGACATGAATGGGTGAGTGGATGGATTAGTGGATGGATTAGTGGATGAGTGGGTGGAGTGGTTAAGTGGTTGGATTAGTGTATGAGTGGATGAATGGGTGAGTTAGTGGATGAGTGGATGAGTGGATGAGTGGATGAGTGGATTAGTGGATGGATGAGTGGGTGGTTGAGGACGAAAATTTCGTGTCTGACTTGGAAGCCAAAAACGACCCACTATACTTCAGAACCACGAAAAGTGTTCTTCATGAAAGTTGTAGATCCTTGTCTTGGCTATAAAATGGATAGCTGGTTCGTCCAATTTGGCTTCCTTAAGCCCAAGATATGTCCCAAATACCGTAGGTTGCTCAAACTCAACTTCAGCACCTCTGTTCCGACTTGCAAGCTCAAAATGACCTACTAGACTTCTTTTTCTCAAAATGTGTTCTTCATGAAAGTTGTTTATTTGGATCTTGACTATCCACTGTACAAATTTCAGCCCATATAAATTATTACATCTTGAGATATGATTTTATGAGTGCACACTGTTCGGATTCTACTGACAGAACCTGTATTCTGACTTCCATGTAAACTTAGGTCCCTTAGACATCTGAATCAGACTTCGAACTCTTCATCAAAGTTGTAGAGCTTCCTCTTAGCTTTCCTAAAAGGTAAAATTCATGTTCATAAGATATTAGGAACTCAAGTTATGGCTAAAATACAGAAACAATGTCAAATCTCAATAATGTTGAAAATATTCAATTAGGACCAATTTGAGCTCAAACTCACAAAATCATACCAAACTCAATCAATTAAGAATATGGAGAGTGTAAATGACTAAACATAAGGGTTTCTTAATGAATAAAATATGTGATTATCATACGCCCAAAGGTCACTTGGTAATTTTTCTAACCAAAGACTTTTAGCACGATCTAGCATTCTTTTTAGCCTGGTCAAGATGACCTTGTTTGTTGCTTCAGCCAAACCATTGGTCTGAGGGTGCTCAACTGATGTAAATACCTGTTTAATTCATTCTTAAAACAAAATGGATCTGTTGATTATTTTCATATCTTGAGTGTCACATGCTTGATCTAATTGGACTTCATGTGTGTTTAATTGTTAACTTTTAGCTAAGTTTTTGACTATGAAGTTTAATCGAATCTTTATTGTGAAACTGTGCTTAAGTGTGTCTATAAGTACTCATGATTACATTGTGTTTTTCAGGATATCAATATTATCCCTAGGAGCGAAGAAAGAAAAGTATATGTGAAGAATTATGACAGAATTTGAAGAAAGCAAGTTATAGGACCCATGTCATCTGACTAGGGGTAGGCCATGTCCTCATCTGACTTGCAATCCACTTGAATTTGTGTTGACAGAACCTGATAGGGGGTAGGCTGTCGCTATAATTTTAAGATGTGCAAGTGTACACAGTCAACAAGTAATAAAGTGTAAGTCAAGATCGTTCCCACGAGGATTTAAATTGTATTAAATACCAATTCTAGAGTTAACTTCTTCTATTTAAATGCAAGAAATTAAAGATAAATTTTTAAACATGTAAAGTAAATGGAGAAATAAGATATCAAAGCAAAAAATAATAAATGCAAGAAATTAATGAAAGCAATAAATGAAGTGTTTTAAATCAGAAATGGGAACAGTTAGGATTTTAATCCTTTGTAATTCTTTACTTCAGGGTAACGTATGCTTCAGGATGCTACAGCATTTAGTCCAGGAAATGAAATTTGCTTTCCAAAGATTAAAAACGAGTTCATTAAAAGCTTCTTATTCCTAAGTTCAATTAATTTCCCTCAGTTATCGAGAAAGCACGTCCAGCTACTTAAAGACTTGAAAGCTATTCCTAGCTCATTCAACACAATTAATTTTCCAATTAACTGTTCTATCTTTATCTTCTAATCAAGTCCACTAACTTGGTTTTTCTAAACGAAATTAGTTGATATTTCAGATTAGTTGATCAAGCTAAACCGAAATTAAACATTTAAGCAGAAAAGAAGAAAATGAATAACATCCATAACATTGGATTACCCTTCAGTACAATTACAAATTCATAAAATCCTAACTAAGAAAATTTAGCTCATAATGAGCTTGGAAACAAAGTAATCAAAGAAAATGGAAAAATAAAACATAATGCGTAAAAACTGGAATTACAGACAAAACCAGGAGCTGACGACTCTGCACAGTACCAAAAAGCTCTCCCCCCTCAAAAGCAAGGTCACACTCACTATTTGTACTAGCTCCCAAAATAGGGTTACACTCTCTCTCATGCCTCACTTTTTGGGCTTTTACCAATTCAAATACTAAAATATTCCTTGTCCCAATTTCCAAGTACACACAGCTGCTGCATTGTATTCTCTTTCTTCCTTTTAAGCGCAACACAGCAGGTATTTTGTCTTCTAGTGGGCAAGAGCTGAGCTGGAAATGATTTTATCTTATAGTGACTCGCTCCTCCAAAGCTGCAGCATTCCAAAACATCCAAGAGCAACACCTTCAGTAATTACACCATTATAACCTGCTCAGAAATAATTCAAACCTTCAGCAATAACAGATCAGAATTTACAGCTTTTCACAATTACTCAGATTAACACAGATATTTACTAAATCAAACAAAACTTGAAGTTCTTCTCCAAAAATTGATCAAAACAAGAACAATGATTAAGCAAAAAAAATTGTAATAACTCTTATTTCTAAGAGTTATCACACCCCCAAACTTGAACCATTGCTTGCCCTCAAGTAATGACATTCAACAAGCATTAACAAAACAAAACCAGAATAATATAAGCCAGATCCATGCCAATCCTCAGATGCATTTTTCAGAATTATGCTCAACACAAAATACCACTTTCTTAATCACTTTCCATAGTGTGTGTGTGATTTCCCTAAGCTCTCAGCTCAGTTTTAGCAAGGAACTCCAACCAAACCACCTCTCAACAGAGTCTTAGGTGCATTTTCCAAATATCCTTTGGATGTTAGGGTGAAGACTCACTAGATTATCTTCCTAAGAACAGGGGCTTAACACACTATTGGGTTTGTCATATCGCTCAATTCACTCAACTTTATGTTCTGTGTTGATGTTTCACTCAATCATCATTCACATGCAACTCTATCATATGCTTGACAAATTTCTATCAATCAAAAGCACATACACACTTTTCACACAGCAAGAGGACCTTAATGGGCTGTAATGAGGCTAAGGTTCGGGTGTGGAATTTTTGGGAAGTAGCTAACTTAGGTGGAGTTCAAGATTTTTGTCAAAATTACCCACCCCTAAACTTAGACAATTTTTATTTATTTATTTATTTACCCATACTTATGGTAACAAGGGAGAAATTCCTTTTCTTCTCTTCCTCTTTTTTTTTTTTAAATATATGAAGAAATAGAAAATCCTTTGATAATTTGCTCATTCCTCCCTTTTTATTGCGTAGGCACCCCACCCCCAAACTTATACTGCTGGTTGTCCTCAACCATTGTGGTCAGGACCTATAATTAGGTAACTCTTTGACACAGTCCTAAACTCCACCTAAACAGGGTAGTGCATTGTTTTTCAGGGAGTTTGAGCTTGTAATGTGGCTTGTCACCGACAAAAAAGTCTTAGGCTCAAAGGGATTCACAAAGGGTAATACTTGAGGGTTGGCCATTTAAGTCTCAGTATTTAAAACAAGAACAGTGCCTCAAGTCAATTTGTGTGCAACAGTGAAATATGCAATCAATCACAGAAATAAGTCAAGTTCTGCAGAGAAAACACATGAATGGAATGCATGATGAACAAAATCTGCTGAAGCTCAAAAACTCACAGGATTGATGCTGTAGAGTGCTACAGCATCACATTCAGTCTCACTCACCCCCAAACCTAGGTTGAAATCTAATTTAGACCTCACCCTCTCTTCCTTGGACAAGGGTCTTTGTAACCCAATTCCCCAAATTGATTGGTAACTTTTGAAAGAAGTCCTTCTTCTAAGTTCATTTTGAGCTAGGGATTGTGGTGAGAAAAGATTAAATCAAGGTATTAATGTATTTTACATGCAGAAGGTAAAACTTGTCTTCATCAGAATTACATGGACAGCAAACACTATTCTTTCATTAACATTTTTATTTTTTTTATTTTTATTTTTTTTAAATAGAAGCAAGAAAAACAAACAATACTACAATTCTAACAACAGAAATTAAAACAACTAAAACAAATTAAGACAAACTAAAGAGGGATCAAGGGAAATCCTGGTCATCGATCTTTGCCACATCTTTGCACACACTGGGTGTTCCTTCTTGCTCAAGGCTGAGCTAATCTTGCACTGCTCCTTCTGCTGCCTGATCTGGCCATCTGCTTCATTGTTGGTTTTCTTGTTCCCGAAATCTCTTTGGTAATGGTCAATTCAGCACTTTTTTCTTTTTCAGCTTCATCCTCCTCCTCCCCTCCTCCAACTCTTGGCTGAGCCTTAGAGACCGTGAAAGCCTTGAGTTTCCCAATTCTTCCCATAATAGGCATATTATCTTCAGAGTCCTCACTGAGTGCAGTGGGGGTCTCTTTAGCACCTACATCAATCCCTAATTGTTTTCTAATCCTGGGAGGAGCTCTGTGCTTGATTCTGCCCTTCTTTGGTGGATGGGGGGTCTTCTGGTGCTTCATCAACCAACTTTTCTTTTCCTCTTTTGGACCCGTTTGGTTGAGTTGGAGGTGGTGGTGGTGGTGGATCTCTGGGTGGTGGTGGTGGTGTCCAGTCAGAAATAACATCATTGTTATTTATGGAGTGCTCACTAGCAGTGGGATGAACAGAAGGAATTTCAGGTTCTTCTTGTGGTGAAAAAGGGTCAACAGGTGCAGCATCCTTTGCAGGATGGGTATGTGTCTTGGGTTCATGAGGAGAGTACTGGAATGGTTGAAGGATTTCTTCAGGAAACAAGGGAGGATAGCTACCTTGCCTCAGCTTGTTGATGCCAAGAGACCTTTGTACCCATAGATGCTGTTCCTTAGCAAATTCCCAGAAAAGCTGCTGCTGCTTTAAAATGTGCTGCAGCATTTGATAGCATTGGTCCATTTTTGTGTTCACTTCATGTGGTCATTCTGCGGTTCAGAGGGAGGAACTGAACTTTGCACCTTTGATGCCGATGCCCCAAAACGTTTGATAGCTATCAAATCTATGGCTCCCTTGTTGTCCATAATTTCATCCTCAGACAAAGCCTTGATTCCACATCTCAAACACAAAGAAGTGATTAAGGAAGGGAAAAACAACAATCCTTTCTTCTTAAATGCACAAGCAACAATTTCCCGCTCAATCAGTTGGCCCACATCCACCTTCTTTTTAGTCAAAATGCAATACAATAGGACTAACCTCTCCTTGTTTACTGTTTCCAAGTGCGCTGTAGGAAGAATCTTGGTTCTGATTACATGATACCAAACTTTAGCCAAGGGTGTGAGATCAGGCCTGGCTATTTTCTAATTTTCATCTGACTGAATCCAGTTGGCCCCTTCCACTGTAACTTCCCGCATCATGTCAGTAAGCTCTGTTTCCTCAGTATTCTTCAACAGGGTCACGTATTCGTCTTCAACATCCTTCAAACCCCACCTCCTGTTCAACGTGGCCGCAGAAAATGACACCTTTAAACCCCTCACTATGACATATTTTTGCTCTGGTGCAGTCAGATTAGCATAAAACTCGCGCACAAAAGGGACAATGGGTTCTCGTGGGTGAGATACAAACTGCTTCCAGTTGTGGTTGTCTATGAGCTCAGTAATATCCTCGGTGAGCCCGTAATGAGGGGAGTCCAGTATGAAGAAACCCTTCTCTAAATGAAAGTTCCGTTTCTTGATTTCCCTCTCAAATTTTAATTTTCCTTCCTCATCCACAAACCGCAAATTGATTTCCTCATCAAAAGAGGTTGGACTGGCAGTAGCGAGGTGTTTGGAAGACTGAGCTTGTGCTTTACCCATGATCTTTGGAATGGTATAAAAGAAGAGTGGGTTGATGGTGATAGAAAGAGACATGTGAGACAGAATGTATTGGTGGGGCTGCGTGTGGGGCTAAGGCAGAGAAGACAATGGCTTTAATAGAGAGAAAGGGAGATTGAGGTGAGAGGTTAAGGATGGAGGTGAGTGGGTAGAGGAATTAAGTTTGTGGGTGGGTAACTTACATTCCCACGATTTCTGCAACCCATCCGTGCTCACACACTCTTCAACTTTTGAATTTGGAAATTCAAAAATATTGCAGTTGAATATGGGCTCTTGCTTGTCCAACTGTCACCACCACTAATACTGTTAATTGGGCCCGATGTGACCACACACCACCTTTCCATGATCAACCCTGTATTTAGGATGGTCTCTACTGTAGCAAACACTAGTCGACTCAGATATATATATATATATATATATATATATATATATATATATATATATATATATATATATATATATATATATATTTTTTTTATTATTTTTGAATAACTATTATTTAAACTGAAATTTAAAAGATAAAGTAAAGGATATAAAGCTGGGCTGCCTCCCAGTAGCGCTTGGTTTTATGTCTTCAGCCTGACTTCACGCTGTTGATTAAGGATCTGAAAGATGAGTGGTGACCCTCATTCTTGCCCACTGTTCACCCCAATATGGCTTCACTCTTTGTCCATTCACCTTGAACTCTCTTCCAGAACTTTCCTCCAGCAAATCCACAGCTCCATGAGGGTGTATTTTGACCAATTTAAATGGTCCAGACCACCTTGATTTCAACTTCCCAGGGAACAATTTTAATCTGGAATTAAACAAGAGCATGTGCATTCCTTCAACTAACTCCCTGGGTTGGATTTTCTGATCATGCCATGCCTTTATCTTGCTCTTATAGATTTCAGCATTTTCATAGGCAACGAGCCTGAACTCTTCAAGCCCATTCAGCTGTAGTAACCGTGCTTCACCAGCTGCTTGTGCATCAAAATTCAACTTCTTAATAGCCCAGAATGCCTTGTGTTTCAGCTCTATTGGTAAATGACAAGCCTTGCCATAAACCAATCTGTAAGGAGACATGCCAATGGGAGTCTTGAATGCTGTTCTGTAGGCCCAGAGAGCATCATCTAAGTGCACAGACCAATCCTTCCTAGAAGGATTCACCATTTTTTCAAGGATTCTTTTGATCTCTCTGTTGGACACTTCAGCTTGTCCACTGGTTTGAGGATGGTACGTAGTAGCCACTTTATGTTTCACTCCATATTTTGTAAGCAAGTTAGCAAATAGCTTGTTACAGAAATGTGTCCCTTCATCACTGATTATAGCCCGAGGAGTGCCAAATCTGGTGAATATGTTCTTGTGCAAAAATTTGGTAACTACCCTGGCATCATTGGAAGGCAATGCTACTGCTTCTACCCATTTAGAAACATAGTCTACTGCAACTAAGATGTAGGCATTTCCATAAGATATAGGGAATGGTCCCATAAAATCTATTCCCCATACATCAAACAACTCAATCTCCAAAATGGTGTTGAGTGGCAGTTCTTGTCTGTTGGAAATGTTCCCTACCCTCTAGCATCTATCACAAAACTTGACAAACTCATGAGCATCTCTGAATAAAGTGGGCCAAAAGTATCCTGATTGTAAGATTTTTGCAGCTATCCTTCTTCCTCCAAAGTGACCACCATAAGGAGCAGCATGGCAATCATTAAGGATAGCTTGCACTTCTTCCTCAGCAACACATCTTCTCATGATCTGGTCTTGACATCTTTTATACAGAAAAGGTTCATCCCAGTAGAAGTGTTTAACTTGATGCATGAACCTCCTTTTCTGTTGAGAGTTCATATCCACTGGAATTATCCCACTGACCAGGAAATTCACTATGTCTGCGTACCAAGGTGCTGTAACATTTTCAATCAGTAAAAGATGTTCATCAGGAAAATTTTCTTTGATTTCTTCTTGAAGCTTGGATTCTCCTTTCTCAACAATTCTGGACAGATGATCAGCTACCTGATTTTCAATTCCCTTCTTATCTCTGATCTCCAAATCAAATTCTTGAAGCAAAAGCACCCATCTGATAAGTCTTGGCTTTGCATCCTTCTTGTCAATGAGATACTTGATGGCTGCATGATCAGTGTACACCACTACTTCAGCTCCCACCAGATATGCTCGGAACTTGTCAAATGCAAATACAACTGCTAACAATTCTTTTTTCTGTAGTGGTGTAGTTAATCTGAGCATCAACGAGAGTCTTGCTAGCATAATAGATAGTATGGAATATCTTATTATGCCTCTGACCTAGCACAGCTCCCACTGCAAATTCACTTGCGTCACACATTAGTTCAAATGGCTTCTCCCAATCTGGAGCTACTATCACGGGGGCAGTGATCAGGGCCATCTTCAGAGTTTCAAAAGCTGATAAACATTCATCTGTGAAATGAAATGTACTATCATGCTCTAACAGCTTGCAAAGTGGCTTGGATATTTTAGAAAAGTCCTTGATGAACCTTCTATAAAACCCTGCGTGTCCTAGAAAACTTCTGATGCCTTTGACAGAATTGGGTGGAGGGAGTTTTTCAATCACTTCAACCTTAGCTTTGTCCACTTCTAAGCCTTTCCTTGACACCTTATGGCCTAGCACAATACCTTCCTTAACCATGAAATGGCACTTCTCCCAATTTAGCACTAGATTGGTTTCTTCACATCTATCTAGCACCTTTTCTAAGTTGTCTAAGCATCCTATGAATGAATCTCCAAAAACTGAGAAATCTTCCATGAAGGTTTCCATAGTTTTCTCAATAAAGTCAGAGAAGATGGCCATCATGCACCTCTGGAAGGTTGCTAGAGCGTTACAGAGCCCAAAAGGCATTCGTCTGAAAGCAAATGTACCATAAGGACAAGTGAACGTAGTCTTCTGCTGATCTTCAAGTGCTACTGCTATCTGATTATAACCAGAATAGTCATCTAGAAAATAATAAAACTCTCTTCCAGATAACCTGTCAAGCATCTGATCAAGGAAAGATAGTGGAAAATGGTCCTTCCTTGTGGCCTTGTTCAACTTTCTATAATCCATGCATATCCTCCAACCTGTAACTGTTCTTGTAGGAATTAACTCATTCTTCTCATTTTTCACTACAGTAACTCCTCCTTTCTTTGGAACGCACTGCACTGGACTTACCCACACACTATCTGAAATGGGGTAGATGATTCCTGCATCAAGCCATTTAATGATCTCCTTTTTTACCACCTCTTTCATAATTGGGTTCAATCTTCTCTGGCCTTCAATACTGTTCTTAGTATCTTTCTCTAACGAATTCTGTGCATACAAAGACTAGGGTGATTCCTTTAATGTCTGCCATTTGCCATCCAATAGCCTTTTTGTGCTTCCTCAAAAGTGAAATAAGACTACTTTCTTGCTCAGAAGTTAAGAAGGAAGAGATGATGATAGGAAGAGTTTCCTTTTCTCCAAGATAAACATACTTCAAATGAGAAGGTAATTGCTTCAATTCAAGGGTGGGAGGTCTTTCAACAGAGGGAACATTCTCTGTGAAAGTGTCTGCAGATATGTCTAAGGATTCATATTTTCTAATCCAAGATCTGTATGCCAAGTTCCTTTCAACTGGCTGCTTTAACTGTTCATCTGCAAAATCAGGTTCTTTATTCAATTCAGCCTCATGCTCCAAGTCTCGGCCTAATGCTATCAATTGCTCTTGCACCAGAGCGTTAATATCAGTAATGACAGAACAACTTTCCATATCTTCATCAGGATATTGTAATGCATTAAAAACATTGAAAGTTACTTGCTGATCATTCACCCTCATAGTAAGCTCTCCTTTCTGCACATCTATCAATGTTCTTCCAGTTGCCAAGAAGGGTCTTCCGAGGATAATTGGAATTTCCTTGTCAGCCTCAAAATCTAGAATAATGAAATCCACTGAAAATACAAACATGTCCATTTTGATTAGGACATCCTCGATCTTTCCTTCTGGATAAGCAATAGACCTATCAGCAAGTTGCAAAGTCACAACAGTGGGCCTAGCTTCACCAATGTTCAGTTGCTTGAAAATGGACATAGGCATCAGATTAATACTTGCTCCAAGATCACATAAGGCTTTTCCACAATAAGTATTTCCTATAAAACAAGGGATAGTAAAACTGTCTGGGTCCTTCATTTTCTGGGGAACTTTGTTCTGTAACAGTTGGCTGCTCTCCTTTGTCATTGCCACTGTTTCGAATTCTCCTAATCTCTTCCTTTTAGTAAGAACATCCTTCATAAATTTGGTGTAGTTGGGCATCTGCTGTAGAGCTTCAACTAAAGGTATATTAATATGCAGTTGCTTCAGAATATCCAGAAACTTATTAAATTGCTTCTCTTGAGCTGCCTTCTTCAACCTCTGTGGAAATGGAGGAGGTGGTCTCTCTGGAATCATCTTGGGTTCAGTCCACTTAGGAATGACTTGCTCTGTATCTTCAGGCAGTGGTACTGATTCATGTTTAGGTTCCTCAGTTTCAGCTGGTTCAGTTACCTGTGTCCCCTGCTGGTTAGATGTTGTAGCATCCTGTAGCACTTTACCACTCCTCAGGGTTACAGCTTTAACGTGTTCCTTCCCTTTATCATCTGAAGATGATGGAGACTCTGTGGAAGCAGGCAAGGTACCAGCAGGTCTGCTAGCTAATGCAGTGGCCAACTGACCTACTTGGTTCTCCAAGTTCCTTACAACAGCTCCTTGATTCTGGATTTGAGCTTTACTTTCAGCCATGAAAGCTTTCAACATAGCTTCCAATGATGGTTCCTTTGCATGAGCATGGTTCTGCTGCTGAATGTTCTGTTGTTGTTGCTGGTAATGTGGAGATGCATAACCAGAAGGAGGATTCAGAGTGTTGGAGTGATTACTGTAGCTGAAATTAGGATGTTGCTTCCAGCCAGGATTATAAGTATTGGAAAAAGAATTATTTCCTCTATTTCCCACATAGTTCACTGACACTGGATTGTCAGAGCATTCTTTAAACAGATGCCTTCCTCCACAGAAAACACAAGCTACTGAATTTACTGGAGCCATAGTAGGTTCAACCATGACAGGTTCCTTACTAGTGTTAGCCGCAGTTAAGTTTTTCAGCATGTTGGTAATGGCAGCAAGCTGAGCAGACATAGCAGTCATCTCCTTTACTTCATAAACACCAGCCCCACCTTTAGAAGAATTTGCTCTGCTGGTTGGCCACTGATAATTATTGGCAGTTATGCCCTCAATTAACTCATAAACTTCATTATAAGACTTATTCAAAAGAGCTCCTCCAGAAGAGGCGTCCAACATTAACCTTGAAGGTGGTAATAATCCATTGTAAAATGTTTCCATTTGAATCCACACAGGAATGCCATGATGAGGGCACCTTCTTAACAGATCTTTAAACCTCTCCCAAGCTTCATACAGTGATTCATCCTCATTCTGCCTGAAGGAAGTAATATCATTCCTCATTCTGGCATTTTTAGTGGGAGGAAAATATTTTGTCAGGAACCTTTCAGCCAGTTCATTCCAAGTAGTAATTGAATTGGGTTCCAAAGAGTTCAACCAAGTCTTTGCTCTGTCTCTCAATGAATAAGGAAAGAGTCTCAATTTGAATGCATCATCACTTACCCCAGGGATTTTGAAATTGCTAGCCACTTCAAGAAACTGCCTTAAATGCAAGTGAGGATCTTCAGTAGGAGCACCACTGAATTGCCCAACCGTTTGAAGCATTTGAAACATCATAGGCTTGAATTCAAACTGCTGGGTGGTTATTTCTGGCCTCACTATCCCAGTATTCATCGTTTGGGGATCAAAGACTGCATAATCCTTGATAGACCTTTCTCTGTCATTTGCTCTGTCGATCATACTGGGTTGCTCCTCATCATTTAAGAAAAGATCAGCCATGAGGCCTAACTCAGAATGTTGGATTTGAGCACGTTGTTCTTTGGTTCTCTTCCTTATCCTCTTAGTTGTTTTCTCTATCTCCAAGTCAATTTGAAACTCAGGTTCACCCTTACTGCGCATACAGATTGCAATACCTGACCTGTTGCTGAACACAGTACACCAAACTTTTAGAAGAAACAAAATAAATTAAGTTAACAAAAGAATTTAAATATTCAACACCATTGTCAATCCCCGGCAACGGCGCCAAAAACTTGTCGCTATAATTTTAAGATGTGCAAGTGTACACAGTCAACAAGTAATAAAGTGTAAGTCAAGATCGTTTCCACGAGGATTTAAATTGTATTAAATACCAATTCTAGAGTTAACTTCTTCTATTTAAATGCAAGAAATTAAAGATAAATTTTTAAACATGTAAAGTAAATGGAGAAATAAGATATCAAAGCAGAAAATAATAAATGCAAGAAATTAATGAAAGCAATAAATGAAGTGTTTTAAATCAGAAATGGGAACAGTTAGGATTTTAATCCTTTGTAATTCTTTACTTCAGGGTAACGTATGCTTCAGGATGCTACAGCATTTAGTCTAGGAAATGAAATTTGCTTTCCAGCATTAAAAACTGAGTTCATTAAAAGCTTCTTATTCCTAAGTTCAATTAATTTCCCTCAGTTATCAGAGAAGCACGTCCAGCTACTTAAAGACTTGAAGGCTATTCCTAGCTCATTCAACACAATTAATTTTCCAATTAACTGTTCTATCTTTATCTTCTAATCAAGTCCACTAACTTGGTTTTTCCAAACGAAATTAGTTGATATTTCAGATTAGTTGATCAAGCTAAACCGAAATTAAACATTTAAGCAGAAAAGAAGAAAATGAATAACATCCATAACATTGGATTACCCTTCAGTACAATTACAAATTCATAAAATCCTAACTAAGAAAATTTAGCTCATAATGAGCTTGGAAACAAACTAATCAAAGAAAATGGAAAAATAAAACATAATGCGTAAAAACTGGAATTACAGACAAAACCAGGAGCTGACGACTCTGCACAGTACCAAAAAGCTCTCCCCTCTCAAAAGCAAGGTCACACTCACTATTTGTACTAGCTCCCAAAATAGGGTTACACTCTCTCTCATGCCTCACTTTTTGGGCTTTTACCAATTCAAATACTAAAATATTCCTTGGCCCAATTCCCAAGTACACACAGCTGCTGCATTGTATTCTCTTTCTTCCTTTTAAGCGCAGCACAACAGGTATTTTGTCTTCTAGTGGGCAAGAGCTGAGCTGGAAATGATTTTATCTTATAGTGACTCGCTCCTCCAAAGCTGCAGCATTCCAAAACATCCCAAAGCAACACCTTCAGCAATTACACCATTATAACCTGCTCAGAAATAATTTAAACCTTCAGCAATAACAGATCAGAATTTACAGCTTTTCACAATTACTCAAATTAACACAGATATTTACTAAATCAAACAAAACTTGAAGCTCTTCTCCAAAAATTGATCAAAACAAGAACAATGATTAAGCAAAAAGAATTGTAATAACTCTTATTTCTAAGAGTTATCATAGGCTGTGTCATACGACATGGGCCGTGTCGTCAAATCAGAAAGCCAGATACGAATTCAGATGCAAAATTAGGTCTCCAAAGATATAAATAGGATTGTCTGGGGCTTTAAAAAGGGAGTCTGGACTGGGGAACTGCTAGGAGGCTAAGGAGAAGACTAAGAACAAGGGAGAAGGAGATTGGATAGAAGATTGGAGTCTCGGGTTCTAGCAATTGGAGATCAATCATCCTCAACCTTTGGAAACTAGTTTGATCTTTAGTTTTCTTCTACACTTTCATTCTAGACAATGTTTTTTTGTTGCTTTTCTCTTGATTTTAAATTTGTCATGTGTGGCTAATCTTCTTATTTGGTTAAGGAAAGATGAAACCCTAGTTTTGATTATGTGAACCTTGCATATCTCTTTATATCAATTCAATTGAGTTTTTATTCATATGTTTATGAACTTAATTCAGTATATAAGTTTTTATACTCTTTGCTAATTTCGAAAGTGGTAAAACTAGGATTACTATGCATTGTTGCGGTGGTAGGACTAGTGAGATATATGATCTAAGTAACTTAATCCTGGTATGTGATTAGATCTTTGTGTGATTTGTTTTCTAAATCTTAATGCAATCATTAGGTGGGGATAAGAGCGATTACTTTATAACTAATTAGTGATTAGGATCTAGTTTGAGCAGTTGCTGAATTTAGCGAAACTTAAGGAAAACAGAGGATTTATCTCACAATCACATAAAAGCATAATTGGTTATATTGGTATAAAGGGAATGTAAGTTAGCATAATCATATAAATCTACTTGTGGATTTTATCTCTTAACTAATGTCTTTTAATTGGTAATTCAAATCATGTTTACTGTTATTGCTTTAGATTTAATTTATATTTTGTTTTAATAAACAAAATCCCCTTTTTATTATTTACTGTTTTTGAGAGTTTAAAATCAGGATTCAATTTATAGTGTCAATTGAATTAGTTCTCTGTGGATCGACCATTGCTAACTACAACTAGTTGCAAGGTTTTTATTTTTGGTGGAACTTAGCAACTGATTTTCATTTTAAATTTTAATTACAATCTACACCACACCAAAAATTCTTGGAACTTTTTGTCAGTAAATTGCGTTCCGTTATCAAATATAATAATAAATAGTGAACTAAACTGACAAATAATGGTTTTCTAAACAAACCTCTTGACCTTTTCTGATGTTAAGCTAAAAAGAGACTCTGTTTTGATCTATTTTGTAAAGTAATCGATTGCCACTATAATGTATTTTAATTGCCTGGTTGCTATTGGAAAAGGTCCTAACAAGTCAATTCCCCATCTGCAAAAGGGCCACGGGGTATGTAGGCTATGAAGTTCTTCTGGAAAGGCTTTATGCAAACTAACGAATTTCTGACATTTGTCACATTTCTGAACATAATTCAAACATTCAGCTTTCATTGTCGGCCAATAAAGCCCGGCTCTCGAGACCTTTCCAACCAAAGATTGACCTCCGATACAACTGTCACATACTCCTTCATGGACTTCTTCCATTACCGACTTAGTCCGATCTTGCCCTATGCATTTTAAGAGGGGTAAAGTAAATCCTCTTTTAAATAATTGTCCCCCGATTAAGGTGTAATAACTGGTCGATTTCTTCAACTCTTTTGCCTTTGTATTGTCGGTCGGGAGCTCCCCGTCTTGTAAAAACTTGATAATTGGTGTCATCCAAGAGTTCGGATAATTGAAAATGGCACAAGATTCATTTACCTCGACGCCATATGTTCCGTTCTCTACCTGAGGAGTGGTCGTCGGAGAGTCCCAGGTCAGTCGTCCAACAGTTCGTCGATTGGAGACAAGGTGAAGTTCCGCAAAGACACTCTGACCGACCAGTCTCAGAGCTGAGACAGTCGTACAAGTAAGAGTAGAGAAAAATGAACATGTCTGACCTAGGCTGTCTAGTTGGTTTATATAAAGATCCAGATGATTGACTTTTTGGATACCTTCCGTTCAGGCCATTTAGAATTTTTAACGTTATGTCTGATTATTATTGTGCGAGACGTTATGTCTACTCATTTATGACACGAGGTTGTTATGTCTGGTCATTTATAGCGCGAGACCATTGTGTCTGTTTATTTATGATGCGAGGCTATTATATCTTTTCGTCGAGTCGTTACCCATTCAGATTTAAGTTGATTGGACTTTACAAAAATGAACTTAATTTATGGTCGAATATTAATTGAATCAGGATGATTTAGGTCCAATTTTATTTTATTTTAATTTTTATGTCTATTTGTCCAAGTCAGTGAAGCTAGTTTTGAATGAAGTTTATTTGGCTATGAAAAAAAATTTAAAAAATCAAAATATAAGTACATATGTAAGTGACAAAATCAGTATTTTAGTTATAATTTATTTGGTAGAGCTAAGGGCTAACGCATTGCATTCAAAATCGAAGGGCCAAGACTTTTCTTCTTGCTCATGAAATAGGGGATCCGAATCATATTTTTTGCATTGTTTTATCTCAATCTCAAGTTTATGATTGATCCAAGGGCTAAGATTGCGTTGACCTTACGGTAAATACATAAATATAATACAACCATACTCTGCTCCTGTAATGTGTTTTCGTCTATGTAAACTCCAAGCCGATAAAAGAAGAAGAGTATATTCCTTCTTTGCACTCGCAATAGCTAATCGAGAGATGTCTTCCTCTACCAAAAAGTACGACGTATTTCTTAGCTTTAGAGGTGAGGACACCCGTACTAACTTCACTGGCCATCTTTACACTGCTCTGGGACAGAAATCAATCAGAACATACATAGATTATCAGCTTAATAGAGGAGAAGATGTGTGGCCAGAACTAGCCAAAGCAATCGAGGATTCGCGTGTATCAATTGTTGTTTTCTCAGAAAATTATGCTACCTCAAAATGGTGCTTGGAAGAACTCGTCAAAATACTCCAATGCAGAAAAGATCACGGTCAGGTTGTTATACCTGTGTTCTATGAAATAGATCCGCGACACATAAGGAAGCAGACTGGAAGTTATGAGAAAGCATTTGCGAAACATGAGCTAGATCTCGGGGGCAAAGATAATCAATCCAACGAACAAAAAGTGTTAGGGTGGAGAGCTGCTCTGACTGAAGCTGCCAATATATCTGGATGGGACTCTCGAAACCACAAGTAAGTATTATCTCCTTTTTTTTATTTTTTTTTATAAACTTTGAACATCTATGCTAGTTGTTAACTAGATTCTTAGAGTGTTAATTCATGATTATTTATCCATTTAAGTTATTTAAAGAATTTTTTAATTCATTAAATGCTAATTTTATCATAAATATTTAAAATTTCATTAAAAGTAATCATAATTAATGAAGTACTTAATGAATAATATACCTTAAAAGAAATGGATAATTGGATATTGTAGTATTGTCCTAAAATCTTTATCAATATCTAGATAGAATTATTATTATTTTTAAAAAAAGAATAGGACAATATTGTCTTTTGATATTTGGTTGAAAGTTTGGAGAAGAACATGAGTGAAAAAGAGCATAGAGAAGTATAGCAGATGGGTAGAGGGGAATGAAGAGGGTTGTATTTTATTTTTTATTTTGGTTTTAAGGAGGGCTTACTTAAACCCATTTACACATGAACTCTAAGCAAAAAGAAACACCAACTAAATCCTGAAGGAAGAGAGCCCCGCATTCGTGAGGGTTGTCATTTTTGAATTGTCAAAATACCACTAGTAAGAGAAGATACAAAAATGAGTTAAGATCTTAAGAGCATAACAAAATAATTGCGTGATTTTTAATTAAAGTTATGAAAATCAAATCGATCAATAATCCGATAAAGAGATTAATTTAAAGTTTAATAGTTAAATTATAATTAAACCAATGAGTATATATATAAATATATAATTATGATATATTTTTATATTGATATTATTAATTTTTATAAACATAAATTATGAGAATTTATTATTTTAAGTTATTTTATATCTAAGACTAAAATATTATTCTATTTAATATGAAATGTAAAAATATTAAAATAAAAATATTTAAAATAATTATATGAAAATACTAGGGTTGTTGGAAACTTGGAATCGGTTGATCCGACCAGCCAAATCAGAAACCGACGCCCTTTCCAGTTTTGGTTTATTAGTATAATCGTTTGAGTGGTCTGATCGGATTAAATTGGTGAGGACTGGGGTTGGATTGGAAAACTGCCCGATTTTTAATAAACCACGATTTTTTTTTTAAAAAAAAAACCTCCATCTTCCAGATCTAGATGCCACTGCCTTTATGAGAAACTGAGCGCCTCCATCGTCGACGATGGCCCAATCGACGGCTGTTCATCGCCCAACCGCGGACCGTCCATGCTCCCAGTCACAGGTAAGATTTCTTCGTTTTTACCCCACGCTGATAGAGAGTATGAGACTGAGAGAGAATGTAAGAGAAGAGAAAGAAAAAGGAGGAAACAGTGGGGATTGGTAATGGGTTTGAATGCAGAGAAAGAGAGAGGAGAAAGAGTGAGGAGACATAGATGGAAACTGGAAAGGGAAAACCGCAAGGCGCACGGGAGAGAGAAAAAAGTGGAATGAGAAAAGTCGATCAAGATCTGATATTTGATTTGAGGGACAGGATATATTTTTAGCTGATTGAGGGATATGATTATAATATTGAATAATCAGATTAAATATTATATATATATGTATAATATAATAATGTATTTATATAAAAATAAATTAGATTATATAAAGATCAATAAAAGATTTTGAGGGATTTTTATTAGAATATAATTTTTTTAATCATTTTTTCTTATATTTTAAATTATGTTTTAAAATATGCTTGTTTTAAAATATGTTTAGAAGTAGTCGTGAGTGATTGTGATTTATGACTTGTATAATTCTTTTTTTAGTAAGTAATTTAGAAATTGTTATAGGTGATGTAAGCTTTTAATTTGTGTAATTTTTTTAGTAAATAATTCAAAAGTTGCTATGAGTGATGATAGTTTATGACTTGTGTAATTTTATTTTTTTAATAAATAATTCAGATGTCACCATAAGTGATGACTGTTTTGATCTTATGTAATTTTTTTAGTAACACCAAAAAAGTAATAAAACTTAAGTGATAATTTACGATGCATAAAAAATTATAAAATGATGAATATAAAGATAAAATGAAGTCTTATAATTTCTTATCATACTTATGAAAGTTAGAAATTTTGTTAATGAAAAATCAAAATATCCTTAATAGATACAACACTATCAAAAGTCAAGTAACAACCTTCTTTGTTTGAAAGTGTTGTATCTATTATAGATATTTTGATATTCTATTAATTAATTTTTTAACTTTCATAAGTATGATAGAAAATTATAAGACTTCATTTATTATTTATACTCATCATTTTATAATTTTTTATACACTGTTAACTATCATTAAGTTCTATTATTGTGTTACTAAAAAAATTACATAAGTTAGAACCTATGACGACTTTTGAACTATTTATTAAAAAAATAAAATTACACAAGTCAGAAGCCTCCATCATCTATGTTAACTTTTGAATTACTTAATAAAAAAAATTATACAAGTCAGAAGTTATCATCACACATAATAACTTCTGAACATGTTTTAAAACAAATATATTTGAGTACATAATCTAAAAGATAAGATAAAATGATAAATAAAATAAAAAAGTTATATTTTAATAAAAATGTTAGATTTTGAATTTGATATTATTTATCAATATTATTATATTTTTAAAAATATAAAAAATATTTTTATTATATAAATTTATATTTAATATAATTATGATATGATAAATTTAATTATCTGATCTAATCGATTAGATCAATTAAATATAATTTTTTTAAATTTATTGTCTAATTTGACTTTAATAATATTAAAAAATATTAATTACTAATAGATTTTTAATAATGTATAAACATATATAATATAATATTTTTTATGTCAAGTCTAATAATAACACGAAATCCATTTAATATAATAAAAAATGTAATAAATATACAAGTAAGTGGAATAGCCTTAGTGGTTTAGTGCACATTTTTTCATGGAATTCAAGTCTGACCTTTGGAATATTCGTCTATTCTTGTATGTAAATGCCCTGAACTTATTGAACTGCAATCGATTTACATAGTTTAATGACGGTCTATCGATTCAAATACTAGTTCTTGAGTTTTCGATTATAAAACCGTGACTGGACCGATTATATGGCTAGTTCACGGTCGGACTGGCCAGTCCCAGACCAATTCTCATAACATTGCTTTTTGCATCACTCCATCTCAAACCTCTCAATTTGGGAGGAATTCATTCAGATATAGGCTATTGAGTGTATTTACTCTCAGAAAACTTATAAGTTAGGCTATGAAAAAATGCTCATATATATATATATATATATATATATATATATATATATATATATATATATAAAGAAGATTGTCAATCTTTATATTTTCATGCAATTTTTACTTTTTGTTTTAGACAAAAAAAAAAATTAAAACTTTTTATACAATATCTTAGTCTTAAGAATATTTTAGTAATTTGAAATTATCAAATTTAATGAAGAGAGAGAAAGAGAAAGTACTAACACAAATTTTAATAATAAAGATAGAATTTGACTTTTTTTGCTAAATGAAAAAGGAAAAAGATAAAAAAAATCAAATATTTTATAAAAATAAAAATTATGTATACATAAAAACTTATAAATAAAAGACTTTCAAATATGAATAAATTGAAGAAATTTGAAGAATTAAATAAATTATAAAATATTTAACTACGTAATTATGTATTCATATTACGTAATTGAAAGACTTGCAAATTATGTATACAAATATTGAAGAACTCTGTAAATTATAAATTATTTATATTTTATAAATCTGTCTTATAAATTTATGTACCAAGAAAATTATCTTATAATTTTTTTATAGATGTGTAATTTTTATTTTTTATCCTTTTTTTATTTAATGAGAAAAGTTAAATTTTCTCTTATCATTAAAATCTGTATTAATACTCTCTTTTTATTAAATTTGATAATCTAAAGTTATTAAAATACACTTAAGATTAAGTTATTAATAAAATAAATAACGATTAATTTTATTAATTTCATTCCTCACATTTTATATTCTTAATAATTTAATTTCTTTATCAATTTCAATCTATTAATATTATTTTAATCATTAAATAGAAAATGAGAATATATATATATATATAACAGATTTAGTTTTTATCGATGTATAATTATTTTGCATTATCATTTAATTATATTTATTAATACATCATTAAAAAAGCCTAGTGTTGTTTCTTTGGATTAAATTAATGGGAGAAAAAGCTCTTAATAATAACATGTTTTATGAAAATATTTCAACACCTAGTCTTTCAAATAGTTTTTATTGTAGTCAAACTTTTTTAATAATATAATAAAAACACATTATTACATGTGGAATGTAGTTTAGCTGGTATCTCCCCTTGAATAATAACACATTATTATAATAATATTTTCTTCTTTAAATAATTAATAAAAATTAATAAATGCTATTTTTAATTAATTATCAAATACACGTTAATAAAACCCTTAATAGTTTATGTTGAAAGTTTTTCACATTCGTGATAAATTTAATATTTGCTTTTATCTCATTTGTTCGTTCATTTATGCTAGGGACGATTCTCAAATGATCAATAACATTGTCAATGACGTAAGGCAAAAGAAGAACCTGAGGTACCCTAATGAACTAAAAGGCGTTCTTGGAAATGAAGTAAACTGTACAAAAGTTGAATCATTAATGAAAACACTCCAAGTGATTGGAATCTGGGGCATGGGTGGAATAGGTAAGTCAACCATTGCTAAAGTTTTGTTTGCCAAATTCTTTCCCCAATATGACCATGTTTGCTTCGTGACCAAAGAATATTCACTTGATAAGCTTCTTCGTGAGCTATTAAAGAAAGAAGACACCACATCTAATGCTGTTGAATTCACATTCGATATGAGAGAGCTCAGTGACAAAAAAGTTTTCATCGTACTGGATGATGTACTTGATGATATGAATAGTTCAAATCAATTAGAATATTTGTGGAGAGAGTACCGTCACCAAAGTCCAGATAGTAGACTAATTATAACAACAAGACATAGGCAATTGCTTACTGGAAGAGTTGATTGGATATACAAGGTCGAGGAATGGGAAGCTCCAAAATCTCTAGAGCTTTTTAGATCAGTAGCCTTCAAGGAAAGCAATCCCCAAAATGTTTATGAGGATCTCTCAAAAAGGGTAGTTGATTATGCAGGTGGTATTCCATTAGCTCTAAAAGTTTTGGGTTCATATCTTCGTTCCAAAGAAAAAGAATTTTGGGAAGATACTTTGAGAAAACTCAATGAGTATCCTAATAAGACAATTCAAGAAATTTTAAAAGTGAGCTATGATGGATTAGACGATGTGGAGAAGAAGATATTTCTAGACATTGCATTTTTTTTCAGAGGAGAAAACAAAGATAATGTAATAAGGATATTACATGCATGTGATTTTTACGCAGTTAATGGAATAAACGTCCTTGTAGATAGAGCTCTGATAACTATTTCAAGTAACAATAGAATACAGATGCATGACTTATTACAAAAAATGGGTTTGGAAATAGTACGTCAAGAATGTACTGGAGATCCTCGAAGACGTAGCCGATTGAGGGATAATGAAGTTCGTGGTGTACTCGAAAAAAAAGAGGTAAGGAAAAGATATGGTGACCTTTCACAAGACATGTTTTTATATAGAAATTGTTGCTAATTTGATACCATTTACTTTCGTGTTTTGTCAGGGGACAGAGGCAATTGAAGGCATAATATTAGACTTGTCTCAAATTAAAGATTTACACTTGAGAGCGGACTCATTCAAAAACATGAGAAAATTGAGATTTCTTAAATTCTATATCCCCATGGGTCAAAGTTCTGGTACTTTGCACTTTCCTACAGTTCTTGAGTCATTTTCTGATGAACTGAGGTACTTTGAGTGGAATAGATACCGTTTGGAGTCTCTTCCACAAATTTTTTGTGCTAAGTTGCTTGTTGAGATTCGCATGCCACACAGCAATGTTAAACAACTTTGGCAGGGGAGCCAGGTAAAGATACATACATATGCATACTTTTTTGGTTTAATAGAAATTTGAGGATTTTCAATTGTGATGTCTCCTTTTGAATTGTTACAGGAACTTGATAATTTAGAAGGAATTGACCTAAGTGAATGCAAACAGTTTGAAGAGCTTCCGGATTTGTCTAAGGCGTCAAGACTTAAATGGGTGAATCTCTCCGGTTGTGAGAGTTTGGATTATCTTCATCCATCTGTTTTATCCGCCGACACACTTGTTACTCTGATATTGGATAGGTGCACAAATCTGGAGAGTGTTAAAGCTAAGAAGCATTTAAAATCTCTGGAGACGATCAGTGTCAATGGTTGCTCAACTCTCAAGGAATTTGCAGTGTCGTCGGATTTAATTGAAAACTTGGATTTAAGCAATACAGGACTTGAAACATTGGACACATCAATTGGGCGTCTACACAATCTTAAGTGGCTCAATCTAGAGGGTTTAAAACTCAACCAACTTCTAAAGGAGTTATCTTGCCTGACATCTCTTAAGGAGCTGAAGCTTTGTCACAGTGGACTAGTAATTGACAAACAGCAGCTACATGTCCTGTTTGATGGCTTACGATCTCTACAATTACTACATTTGAAGGATTGTAGTAACCTGTTTGAACTCCCTGACAACATCAGGGTTTTACAACAATTACAGGAATTAAGGCTAGATGGAAGCGGTGTGAAAAGCTTGCCTCCAAGCATCAAGCATCTTGAAGAGCTGGAAATTCTGTCCTTGGGGAATTGTACGGAGCTTGTGTGTCTACCAGAGCTCCCACCACTCATCAAACAGTTATATGCCGTTAACTGCATGTCATTGGAGTCAGTATCAAATTTAAAGACTTTCGCAACAAAGATGATGGGAAAGACGAAACACATTTCATTCAAGAATAGCTTGAAATTGAATGGACATTAACTCAAATGTATCATGGAAAGCCTCCACCTAACAATGGTGAGTGCTGCATTTCACAATGTATCAGTAAGAAGACTACGCGTGGACGTCCACAGCTATAATTATAACAGTGTGGAGGTTTGTTTACCAGGAAGCAGAGTCCCAAGGCAGTTCATATATCGAACAACAAAGTCCTCCATTACCATTGAACTTCCTCCCCGTTCCAACTTGCTGGGCTTCATTTACTATGTGGTTCTTTCTCCATCATCCACTGGGATGAAGAATTATGGTGCTGAAATAAAATGTCAATGCCACTTTGCAGAGGGTACAAAGACTTCATGGCAAAATAAAGACACCACGGAATTGAAATTGGATCATGTTTATGTATGGTATGATCCTTTCCATTGTGACAACATTCTCAGATTTTATGAACCAACGGTTTGTTTTGAGTTCAGTGTTACAACTGGTGCGGGGGAAGTTGATGCCTCGGTCGGTATTAAAGAGTGTGGGGTACTCCTCATAAGTGATCCAGAATTGCACAGTGTTTTACCGGAATTGGACTTGGATTCTGGTAAGAAAAAGCACTTGGAGAAGGGATTGGAGTTGGAATCAGGACGTAGCATATAAAGAAACCAGATACGGAATCAACCATCGGACGTGAGTGAACATTGGTCCTCTGATTGGATAGTCGGTATGCAACTTATTATTCTCTATCTCTAATCTCATATAAATTATGTTTCTTGTTATTGCTTATTCCTTTAATAAATCAATTGTGTTGAAACAGAGTGCTGCTATGGAGAAATAATAATAATTAATAAAAGGACACTAAGACTTTAACGTAATTTGACAAATTCGTTTACGTCCACGTGTGGAGAACATCAAGAAAATTTCATTATGTGACGAAAGAGTATTACAAGAAATATTAATTAAAATATTCTTTACAACTCAAAACTCATTTACACCCAAAGAACACTCTCATATGTATAAACTTTCAACACTTTCACTGAGCATAAACTCACTATTAGAGAAAAGAGAAGAGACTTCAAAGCTTAGAAGAGAGCTTGAAGAATGGAATGCATAGAATGTCTTCTTAGACACCTATTTATAGGAGAGGAAGACTTTGCCTTTGGTGATTTTAGACTACACAATTTACTTGGTCAATAATAGACAAGTATTAGCCACAAATTTACTTGGCAATGGATGATGTCATGTGTATGACTTTGTCTTTTAGCCATTATTATTGATAAATTGCATTTTTTTAAATGATCACACAAAAACCTAAAAAAAAAGGATGTTTTCACAAAAACTACAAATTCATCAAAAAATATTCTAGGACTTGAGATTGACAGAAAAAGAAGAGAAGGTTGTGTTTATCAATCAATCCATGTAGCCAACTGAATACCACCATTCAACCAATTATACCACCATTTTTTGTTTTCCTCAAAAAGCTATCTTTGTGTTGGGATGAATGTGGGGAAGGAAAGACAATAAAGAGAAGGGGAAATAATCTCTTACATTTTGAATTTTAATAATAGATAAGAAGGGAAAAAATTTTAAGAAGAATGATTTTTCTTCTCTTCTTCTTAAATATTAAATTTTTATTCCGTTAAAATTGAAATGGAATGAGAAGAAATGATCTTATAAACTTAAAAATAAATATTTTACATTTTGTTATGTTCATTTATAATTTAACTATCAAATAAAATAATGAAATTTCGTTTCATTCCTTTATTAGTCTCTTCTAAATAAGAAAAAAATGTAACTTTGTTTCGTTTCTTCTATTATCTTTTCGGTCATTCTCTACTCATTTTGTTTCATTCTATTAATAAAAAAAATATTTTGTTACGATTTGTGACTTATAATTTTAAAAGTAAATAAAATTGGATTCTATCTTCATTTTAAAAGTGAGTGAAATTGACTCAATTCAATTCTTATCATATTAAACATTCCCTCATTTCAAAAGATGAAAAATTTAATACAAAAGAGTTAAATTGAGTCAATTTCATTATTTTAAAATAAGAATTGTGACCAATTTCACTTATTTTTGAAATTACAAGAACACGAACTGTAATGAAAATTTTTGAAAAATCAAAATTAAAAATTGATGTATTTAAAAGAAAAGAAAACATGTTTAAGCCTTTTTTATTTTTTATTTAGACACAGAATCAAAGTCAGTGGTTGTTGAACCAGAATCGGCTGAAGAAGGTACTGGGAGAAAATACTATTTTTCTGTTGTGGAAGAGAGCATGGAATCTGCTCGCAAGCAAACCAAGACCAGTGGTGGAAGAGGCCGCGGGGAGAATACCAGAGAGTCTACAAAAGCTGTAAGTCAAGGGTTGTTTTATTTTGACAAACTTCATCTTCCATCTTACTTAAAATGTGTGAAAAATACAAAATATTAAGGACTTATTTGGATACACTAATATAAAAAAATACTTTCTTTTATGTCTCTTATTTTGTAGTGCTTTTTTAAAGAACAAATTATTTTACATTTAAATACAATATTAAATAAGTATTTATAAGTAACATAAGCTATTCTTAGTTTGTTTGGATAAAAAAGAATAGAAGTGATTTTTTATAATAAAATTACTAGAAAAGACATCTAAAACCACTTTTTTTTATCTGTTTGGATAATAAAAAGTGATTGTTTTTTTAATTTAGAAAAACCAATTTCCTAATAATTCATGGAGTGTTAACACTTTGGCTTGTGTTATTGCATGCACCCTGAAAAGTGTGAGAAAGGTAATATTAAATTATAATCATTAGCCTCATATAATTAGATTAGTAGCCAAATGCCAAGTTAACATAGTAACTTGATAATCATTAATTTGAATGGCATTTTTTAAAGATTACCTTAGCAAGCTTCAGAATGAGAATGTCGAGCATATGTTAATCGGGTTTGAAGTTGCTTTCGCTTCACTTCTTGGTATAGCTTGAAGTTTAAACATTGAAGTACCAGATGATTCCCTTATCTTGAACGACTATTTCAATAATGTCATTTTGTCAATATGATGATTACAGAAGATTCTACAGAAGATTCATTAATGATTCTACAGAAGATTCATTAATGACTTTAGTACCATATCTAAACCATTATGTAATCTTCTGATAAAATATGCACAATTTGATTGGACTCAAGAATGTCAAAAATCTGTTGAAAAATTAATTAGTCTTCTGACATCTGCTCCTATCATGCAATTCCCTGACTGGTCTTTGCCTTTTGAGTTAATGAGTGATGCTAGTGATTTTGCTGTTAGTGTTGTTTTAGGTCAAGTAAACCTCACGTGATTTGTTATGCAAGTAGAACTTTAAATAGTGCACAAATGAATTATACCACTACTGAAAAAGAATTACTTGCTGTAATTTTTGCATTGGACAAATTTCGAGCTTATTTAATTGGATCTTTTATTATTGTTTTTACTGATCATGTTGCTGTTAGATATTTAATGTCTAAGCAGGATGCTAAACCTAGGTTGATACGATGAATCTTGTTGCTTCAAGAATTCAACATCACAATAAAAGATAAGAAAGAGGCCAAAAATATTGTTGCAGATCATTTGTCCAGACTTACAACAAACTCATCTTTTGATAACACACCTATCAATGATTTTTTTTCTTGATAATTATTATTTTTTGTTAATTCAATGCCTTGGTTTGCTAACATGGTCAATTTTCTTATACTAGGAAAGATGCCGCCTTAGTGGACACACCAAGACATAAAGAAATTTTTGACTGAGGTGAATTTTTTTTATAAGGATGACCCATATTTGTTCAAATATTCTCCTGATCAAATCTTTCGGAGATGTGTGCCTGACAGTGAGGTAAGTAGTGTCATTAAACTTTGTCACTTAGAAGCATATAGAGGTCATTTTTCTTCAAAGAAAATAGCTACGAAAATCTTGCAGTATGAATTTTATTGACCCACTTTATTTAAAGACAGTTATACCTTTTGCAAAAGTTGTGAAAATTATCAAAAATTAAGGTCCATTTCTAAAAGAAACATGATGCCTCTGAACCCTATTATTGTCATTGAAATTTTTGATTGTTGGGGAATTAATTTCATGGGTCCATTTCCATCCTCATTTGGATTTGTGTATATTTTGGTTGCAGTTGATTATGTCTCAAAATGGATTGAGACGATTCTATGTCGACACAATGATCATAAAATTGTTCTTAAATTTTTAAAAGAAAATGTCTTAAGTCGATTTAGAATTCTTCAAGCTGTCATCAGTTATGGGGGAACACATTTTTGCAATAAGCCATTTGAATCCTTAATGAAGAAATATGGTGTTACCCACAAAATTATCACCCCTTATCACCCTCAGACAAGTGGACAAGTAGAATTAACAAATAGGGAGATTAAACAAATTTTAGAAAAACGGTTAACCCAAATCGTAAAGATTGGTATTTAAGACTAAACGATGCACTTTGGGCTTACCGTACTGCTTTCAAAACATCTTTAGGCATATGAACCTATCGGAAAGTCTATGGAAAACCTTGTCACTTGCCTGTAGAACTGGAACATAAAGCATTTTGGGTCATTAAAGCTTTCAATTTAAGTCTTGATGATGCTTGTCAGTTATGCAAATTGTAAATTAATGAACTTGAGGAATTGAGAAATGATGCATATGAAAACTCAAAAATTTATAAAGATAGAACTAAAGCTTTTCATGATAAGTCAATTTTGAGAAAAACTTTTGAAATTAGTCAAAAAGTTCTGCTTTATAATTATCGTCTTCACCTATTCCCTGGAAAATTGAGATCTAGGTGGACTGGTCCTTTTATTGTCAAAATGTATATCCTTATAGGTCCATAGACGTTGAGAATCCAAGAAATGATAATGTGTTTAAGGTCAATGGACAAAGACTTAAACCATTTCTGGAAAATCAAGTTGCTGAGGTAGAATCAATTTCCCTTATAAATCCTTGTTATGAGAAGTATTTAATCTAATGTTGTGGCTTTGTTTTTGTAGTTCTTTATCACCCCGGTTAAGTGGTAGATAATGGTACTCTGTGGCTCTCAAGTCGATTTATTTTTCAGTTTCCCATAATAACTGATTCATTCTCCTTTAAAATGGATGTCATTCTCTCAAATCTAAGAAAACATTTTCCTTCTCTTCCTCAAAATGCTTTAACAAAAATTCACAAAGCTAGATGTGAAAGACTGAGACTGTTAATGCACAAGGGTATGCCAGAAGATGTACGTTGGATAATCGAAGCAAAGTTCCGTCTAGCAGGTGAATCTTCAATTTCATTTGACTCATACATGACAGGTCTCGGTAGAAGTTCTTATTCAAAAAGAAGAAGAGCGAAAAGATTACAAGTCTGTCATAAATATGAACGATGGACTTGTGACAAGCGATGTCGTTCTTTGGGGATAGTTTTCGCAAACCAAGAAGATAAAATATTCTTCATTACGAATGAACTGAGTAAGGAGTCATTAAATGATATCTTATTGACTCTTGATAGGCATTCTTGTGGATTAGAGCAATGTGAACTTCTTAATCTGTGGAATCTCTTCAAAGACAAACAAGAACATTACAGCCTTAGGAATCTGACTTTAAAAGACCATGTTTGCCAATTTATAAGAAAATTAGATGGGAAGCTTATCCTCGACTCATAGAGGGCGTTTAAGTTGTTACTAGACGTACAACCAACAGAATAAGTGAGCCACGATCACAACATTATGTATATATTATTTTGGTCTTCTTCTTTCAAAAAAGAAAAAAAAGATGAAGTATGTACACATCTTGGGATTGGCATTGGTAACACAAAATGTGAATGGGGAAATGCACGTATCCAGATCCAGCCTTCTTCATTGAAAAACAAAGTAGGTAGATTGTATCCCACATGTGAGGCATCCAGTCGCATTATGGTCACTTGTCCCTTTTGGGAGCCCTATGTTGCGTTGGTCTTGAATGGGTCTAATACTGGTCAACGATACTTTGGCACAAAGCCAAAAGAGCGGACTACCTCCATCTTACTCTCAAGTAAATATACATTTATCTTTCATCAGGTTGTTAGTAACTTGGTATTTAGTCCATGAAATCCTGGTGCATGGATCCTTACCTCATTTGTTTGGAAGGTTCTTTGGAGGTATTGTAGTCTTAGAACCAACTTCTCGTTGAAAGTATTTTTATGTAAAAAAAACTTCAGTTGTCCTTGGTCTTTAATTAGATTAGGAGCCCGGGCAGATAGCCGCCCTGTCATTGACTCAGGAGGAGACCTTCGTACACTGGTCTTTACATAAGGATAGTGCACCGCCATGCTCTGTAGAGAGCTGTGCAAGCATTCCCAAGTTTTAACCGTAGGCTCTGCTTGCTGACAGACAGAAAGAAGCGTCCCGTGTTTGCATTCTCGTGTGACAATGCCTCTGAGCTCAGTTCCTGGTATTGATTTATTGGGTTCCTGAGCATAGCTTCACTGGTTGTGGTTGTTAGTAGTAGCTGTCAGATTTACGCATTTTAATTAGTTGTGTCATAACTCAATCCAAAATATTCCACAAGTGGGAGGAGAGCCTTAAGTCTAAAATTCCTTAAGGGAATGTGATGTCTCTTTCAAGGTGCGGTAAGATTGTGAAGGCTTCTGCACTGGTGACACGCAACATAAAGATATGCAATTACAACACTCATGATGCACAGTATAAAGATACGTCATGAAAACTCCACATAAAGATATACTGTCATCTGTTATTATATTTCTTTTGTCTTTATATAATTTTGATGTATTTGGACAGACGATCCTTTGAGCGGGGTCCTTCAGGGGTTTCTAGACTTTTTTACCCTTATAGTTTTCTTGAAGTTAAAAAAAAAATTGTTTCTTATTTTCAAACTTTTCTGACAACAGCCGACCTACCTAACTATTTCTTATTTTCAAACTTTTCTGACAACAGCCAACCTACCTATATAGGTGTTACGATTACCTTTTCCCTTTTTTTTTTCTATTTAAACACTTCATTCTCTTCACTTCCATCTAACTCATAATCATTCAAAGGGAAAGTGAGTGTAGAAATGGAGAGATCTTCTGTTCGTAAATTTACAAATATCTATGTATTTTGTGGGTCAAGTTATGGGAAGAGTTTAGAGTATGTAAATGCAGCAAGCACACTTGGTCGAACACTTACTACGAGGAAAATTCATGTTGTATATGGGGGAGGTTGTATGTGGTTAATGAGGGTTGTATCACTATTGGAACATATAGGAGGCACTTAGATTTTAGGTATTATTCCTGAACCTTTAACTCAAAAGAATATGGCTAGAAAGACAGTTGGGGAGGAACTTCAAGTATCATATATGCATGGACGAATGAGGAAAATGCTTGAAAGCTCTGATGCATTCATTGCCTTACCTGGTGACTTTGGTACTTTGAAAGAAGTTTTTCAAATTGTCTCTTAGGCCCAACTGAACATCCACCATAAGCCCATAAGTTTGTTGAATGTTAATAATTTCTTTGATTTTTTGTTATTTTTTCTTGACCATGCTGTGGAATAGAAATTTATCACACATTCGGCAAGACGACTCCTTATCCATGCTTCCACTGTTGATGAGTTGATTGATAAATTGGAAGCTTTTGTTTGTGAATATGATCCAGTAATAGCTCAGATTAATTGGTCAAAAGAAAGTGGTGAGTGAAGCAGTTAGAAACGCAATCCCGATCAAACACTCCAGCTATTTAAATAATTACAGTCTTTGGTTTTATTTATTGTACTTTTTTTCTGTTTAAATTTGTATCAAGTCTGTCTTTTCAGTAATTGCTATAACATATAATGTCTTTTATTCTTTTCTCATCTATATTTTAACATTGCGGACAATGTTGTGATCTGATTGGTGGGAAGGATAGTTGTTTGTTAAAAAAATCAAAAAAATAAAAAAAGAAATTGAATGTTTGATATGATTGTCTATAACTTACTAAACTAATGAAGGGTGGCAGAGTAAGGAGTAGTTTTGCCCTTGCGGTGATTTACTCTTGAGACACATCTTAATTGGTGACAGAATAAGGAGTATTTAGGTAATAATTAATTAGTGTTGATTTATGGAAGTAACAAAGTTTTCATCTTTTAACCAGTTAAGGATGGCAAAGTAAGGAGTAAATTTTAGAAATAATTTATTACTCTTGAGACACATCTTAGTTGGGGTAGTAACTATTTTGTGTAGACATAGCAATTCAAATTCAGGGATCATACCATGATTGAATGAATTGTCTTCTTTCTTAAATTTTACATGCTTGGTTTTGGATGCTGAATTGATGGATTGAGAATGATAGATATATGCTTTGTGAGATTTTGAGCCTATTGATGAATGGATTGAACGTTTGTACCATTCTCTTCTTTCTTATGTAATTTTCACTCATGAAATTATTACTCTAGAACTTGTTTTGATTCTTTTTTAGGCTACATTTTCACATGCATACATAAAGATGATTGGGACATTTTTCTTGAAATAGCTATTTTAACCAAATAGTCAAGAATGATTGACACACAAATAGGCAGCCTTGCTCAGCAACATGTTGTCTTAATATGATATCAAGTACTTTTATGACTTCTTAGAAATTCTCTGATTCTTGCCAATGTAAAGCATTGGAAATGACCTATTTTCCTTTGTTTAACCTCTTTAAACTTATTTGACTATTCCTTGTTTCTAACTCATTATGTGCCTTAAATGAAAAATCATGTTCTTACTCGACCCTAGGGAATAAGAGAGTATTGACTTTGTTATTGGATGAGTTCTTGAACAAGTGTGGGGGTGTGTACAAAATAGTTGGTGGAAAAAAAGTGGTTAAAGAAAAATAATGTATATTATCATAAAAAAAAAACATAAATGTGTAAATAAGAGCCAACAAAGAAATAAAAGAAGAGAAAAAAATATGTAAAGGGAATTTGTATTAGATGAAGTTGGGATGAACTTTCATTCTTGTAAATTGAACTTAGCTCTCACGCTCTTTTATTCTCTTTGGTATTTAACTTGTCATATTCATATTATCCCTTCCTTTACCTTAACCCCATTACAACCTTGAATAAAGTCCTCATGATTTGTGTGTGCATGTGTTCTGAGTAGTGGAGAAGTAGAAGATAAACAAGCTTATGGTAGTGCAATTTTTCATGGGTTGAATTGAGTAAAACGCCTACATTTTAAACACTTGAGGGATTTAGAGTGAATTCTGAAAGGATCTATCATTTGTGATTCATTCTTTTCAACTGAAGTTTCCTTACTTGTTGGTTTGAGATGTGAAGAAATGTTACCTCATTAATGCTTTGATCACATGAATCTTTGGTTGCTTGTCTTGATTCATTGATTCTCTTAGAGTTTGTTTTTAGCTTTTGAGTCTGTATTGTTTTTCTTTATTCTCTAATCTTGGTCTTATGTGTTTTGTACGGAAGTGCAACAGTCAAGTGTGGGGGAATTTGATAGCAATATAATTTGTATATTTTATAATCTTCTAACTTGGCTTCTTAAAGTTCAATTTGACTTAATTAAGTTGGTTTTGTCATATTTTATGAAATTGAGCTTAATTGAATCAATGAAGAAATTATTGCTTGTAATGTCATTATTTTAGGTGATTGTATTTTTCAGTAAATTAGCTACAATTTGAATTTCATATATCTGATTGATGTGATTTTGGTCTTGTTGGAAAACTAAGACAATTCTCTACAACTTTCATGAAGTTCTCAAGGGTCAGATCACACGTTTGGATCATTTAAATTGGAGTTGAAGCAAAATCAAGAATTCTGAACCCGACAGCTTGACGTATGCGTACTCATCAGACCATATCTTGAGATATAAGAGGGCTTTTGGACTTAAACTAGTGCCATTTGAAATTTAAGATCCATATATACAACTTTCATGTAGAATACAAAATTCAGTTCGGATTCCTTGAAGGTGATATTGGGCTTTGAAGTCAGAATAGAGGTGTTGGAGTTGGGCCTGAATACTATTCAGTAACTAGTCCATATCTCGAGCTATAGGTGAGCTTTTGAGCTGAAACTGGCGGCATTTGAAAGTTAAGACAATTATCTAGAACTTTCATGAAGACCACTTGGCTAAAAAATGATGCAAGCTATGAGCTTAAAAGTGAAACATTTCAGAGACAAGAATCCACTCATTCATCATCATCAAACAACTATTTTGACATTTTTTCTCTTCATCCATTATCTCTTTTGGCATTTTGTACTCTTCTAACTCTATAAAAGGAGGCAAGGGCTGATCATTTCGTGGTGTTAGCTTAGAGTTTACTTTTATGCTTGTATGTTAATTGTTTCCTTTGTGTAGTTTTCTATTGTTCTTAATTGAAGTTATGTTCATCATCTTCTTCTTCTTTCTTTCTTTCTTTTTAATTCATGAGTAACTAATTTTCATTTTGCTTGGGTGAAAGGGTGAAACTCTTGGTAATAAGTTGATGTTAGATGAATTTCCTTCTTGTGCTTAAATGATATATTTTTATGTGATCATTATATGTGTTGTATGTTATTTTCGATCAATTTAGAAACTCTTCTTGTTTAATGAAAATCTTGATTTATTGTAGACAAGATATTGGCACAGTGGATGCTTGAGACCATTCACAAGGTTGGTGGATAATTAATGGAACCATAATATGATTACATATATAATCTTAATTGAACTTTGATTGTTGTATTTTTCGATTGGAATCTTCATTATGTATGATTTCAATTGAGTTATAAAAAGAAATAATCTTATTTCTAATTTATTACCAAGAATGGATCTCCTAACCCAAGCAAATCTTTTTTATCTTTAAACAACTTATATCATCTTTATTGTTGTGATAAATCTTCTCTTTACCTCAAAGAATTTTTCTTCATCAATTCCTTGTGGATCGACCTTAGACTTCTGAGAATATATTACTTGAAATAACCTGCACTTGGGTTTGCAACTTTTAATTCCCATCATAACTCATAGGGTAAGAACAGGTTTTTCGATAAGAAAACTACGAAATCACAACAGCCCTTTTATACTCCAAAACCAAGGCCAGTTTATACATCTAGGCCTAACATGAATAGTTAGTTGGTTGAGTTATCTGGTGAATCTGTGGGAAACAATTCATTTCCCAAGAGCTATAAAAGGGTGGCACTAGGATAAGAGTGCCACTCGCCAATGTTACTGTGGATAGGTGTGTTAAAAATTCTGTAATGACATGTCACTCGCAATTTCGACGAAATGTGGCTGCCAGGAAGAATAGATTTCAGAGGGATCAATCATTATGGAATAAAGACTATAGACATGGTAAGATCAACTAAGATGAAGTTTTGATTGGACAGAACGAAGCAGGGCATTCAAAATGTCAAAGAGTCGAAAGAGGAAATTGCAGAGGTTAAGACAGGCATAAAAAAGAAAGAATATGGCTAAAGGTTTAGTTATCAAAGAATAACTCACAGAAATGAGATGTTTAGTAGTAGAAGCTAAACCAACATCAAATGAAAAAGATGACAAGAAATTGAAGAGTATTGTCAGAAAGGAATTCATAGATACGAGGGAATCAATCCCAGTAAAGCCGACAACAACTGCTGTTAGACGACTAGACATGAATGACAATCTCCGACAAGAAAAACTTGCAGAGATAAAGAAAGGGAAACAGGTTCAAGGGTCTACTCCAAATAAAAATAGAAGAAAATGACTGATTGGACTAGTAGCAGCAGAGAAAGAAGTGAAGAAGAACAATCTAGAAGTTAAGGAAAAAATGACTAAGTTGAAAGCTGAGAAGATGATAATGAGGATAGCTGAGAACAAAAGTAGTGAGATTGAAAGTGAAGATATTGAAAATTGGTCGAATGATGAAATCATGAAAGTTCTGAAAGATCCTGACCAAGATGTCGAGTGGAGAAAGAAAATGATTGACATGATTAAAGGGAAAAGAAAATTGGCAGAGCCCGATTGCTAAGCCACAAACATGGATTTGACGGCTGATGAGGTTATTGAGGCTTTGAATGATCCAAATGATCTTTTAGGCCTTGATGATAATGATCAATTCGATATGGATTTCAATTTGGACAAGGATTTGGATGACATCATAATAGCCATAGATAACAATTTATCGTCGAAGGACTACCTCAAGTTTGGTGGATATAGGAGTAATGAAGAGTCAGATAAGGAAGAGTTCTGAAGTCAATGAGCGTGAACTTGATTTCAATTTTACCTACTGAGTTCGAAGGATATCATGAAATTAAGTATGTAGGAGAAAATGAAGATTTTGATAACCTCAATGATCACTAGCTTTTCGACCAGGATAACATGTTGACTGTGTTCGACAATACAACACAATTCGAAAAGCCAACAGAGGAGTAGAAGACTCATCTCTATCCATTGCACATCAGGGCTTTGTTAGAAGGTAAGCCGACAAATAGAGTCTTGATAGACGAGGGACAACCATCAATTTGATCTCAAGGGCTATGTTGAAGAGACTTGTGAAGAATGAGTATGATCTAATGACAACTAACATAATTGTCACTGATTTCAGTGGTAAAACTTCCCCATCAGACGGAGTAATAATGCTGAAAGTGCAAGTCGGATCTATTATAAGGTCGACATTGTTTGTCATAATTCCGACGAAATCCAGTTACAATCTTCTACTGGGAAATGATTGGATATATGCCGTAGGAGCAATACCGTCGACGGTCCATCAAAAACTCATTCTCTAGAATGCAAATGATCAGGTGAAAATAGTAGAAGCAGATGATAGTCCTTGCTATCTGCAACAACTTCATGTTGATTTTAAAATTTATGCTCTAAATGTTAAGCCAGTCACAGCAAGTGATGGAGTCATTGACAAGAATACACTTGAAATATGCCTAATGAATCAATTTGGCATTCAACTAATGAATAAGGCCGAAGAGGATCGGCCAAGCACTAGCCATGAGTGTTAATGATAACTTGGATAGACTGTCGGCCTATTTGGCTGATAGAGCAGTATACACCACTGAATGTTTATTGTCAGATTGCATAATAGATAAGAGTCCTTTGGGATTTGAGAAAGGTCCTGATGAGAGGCAAAGTGTAAAGGTCGAAGATCCTTTGTAAGAGATAAACTTGGGCACTGAAATAGATAAAAGACCTATATTTGTGAGTTCATTTCTGCCAAAGGAGTTCAAGGATCAACTTGTCAATTTAATTAAGGAATACAAAGATTATTTTGTATGGGATTATGATGAGATGCCTGGGTTGAATAGAGACCTTGTCAAACATAGACTATTATTAAAGGAAGGATACAAACCTATCAAGCAAGCCAACAAGAGATTTATACCTAAGGTGGTATCGAAGATAAAAGCAAAGGTCGAATTGTTGCTCAGAGCCAGGTTCATTAGAACGACCAAGTATGTCGAATGACTGTCTAATATAATTCCTATAATTAAGAAAAATGGGAAGTTCAGAGTATGCATAGACTTTAGGAATTTAAATGTTGTTACTCCTAAAGATGAATATCTTATGCCTATTGCGGACATGTTAGTTAAAACTACATCTGCACATGAATTGTTAAGCTTTATGGATGGCCATACAGGTTATAATTAAATCTTCATAGCCGAGGAGGATGTGTCAAAAACTGTCTTTAGATGTCCAGGAGCTATTAGGACATATAAATGGATAGTCATGCCTTTTGATTTGAAAAATGCAGGGCCCACCTATCAAAGAGCAATGAACACTATCTTCCATGATATTATTGGGAAGTTTATAGAGGAGTACATTGACGATGTAATTGTCAAGTCAAAGACAAAAGAGAGTCACCTAACAAACTTGAGGCATACATTTGATAGGATGAGAAAGCACAACCTCAAGATAAATCCGGAGAAGTGTGGTTTTGGAGTGTTGGCTACCAAATTCTTGGATTTCTTAGTTCATAAGAAAGGTATTGAAGTGGACAAGAATAAAGTCAAGATAGTTCTGGAAGGCACACCACCGACGAACGAGAAGGAACTTCAAATTTTCTTAGGAAAAGTGAATTTTTTGAGGAGATTCATATCCAATCTGTCAGGAAGAACTAGAGTTTTCGCCTCATTGGTCAAGTTAAAGGCTGAACAGGATTTTGTGTGGGAGTCTTACCACCAAGAAGCCTTCGACAAGATCAAATAATACTTGACAAACCCACCAGTCATGATGCCTCAAGTACCTCGTAGACCATTGAAGTTATATATATCAACGTCGGATGAGACCATAGGAAGTATGCTAGCTCAAGAAGATGAAAATAATGTCAAAAGAGCTATGTATTATCTTAGTCGAGTTTTGAATGATGCTGAAAAAAGATATAGTACAATAGAGAAGCTTTGTTTAGCATTGTATTTCTCATGTACTGAACTCAAGTATTATATGATGCCCTGTAATGTATTGGTTATGTCGAAAACTGATGTAATAAAATATATGTTGTCAAAGCCAGTACTAAATGGATGTATTGGTAAATGAACTGTTGCTTTATTAGAATTTTTTTTACAATATGTTCCAATGAAAGCTGTTAAGGGCCAAGTAATTACTGATTTTTTGGCTGACCATCCATGTTTGGATATTAATAGTATAAATTTTGTCGGGTTAAAACCTTGACGTTTATATTTTGATGGTTCAAGGCATCAAAATGGAGTTGGAGTGAGAATTTTAGTTGTTTCTTCTCAAGGTGCTCTAACTAAGTTTATGTTTGAGCTTAAAATATACATGCTCCAATAATGAGGCTGAGTATGAGACCTTAATTGTCGGACTAGAAATATTAATATAAATGAAAGCACGTAACGTGCATATTTTTGGGGATTCACAGCTAGTTATTAATCAGCTTACCCAAGAATATAAATGTGTCAGTTATAATTTGATCAAGTATTGCATTGTGGCGAGTGCGTTAATAAAGAAATTTGTTGAAATGACTATCGAACACATCTTTTGAAATATGAATGAATAGGCTAATGAATTGGCACATATAACCTTTGATTATAAAATTTCATCCAAGGTTCTAACAAATCTAATGGAAATTAGGGAACTTTTATATCCATTAGAAGAAAGAGATGCACTACATAATGATATTTCAACAGTTGATGATTGAAGATAGCCAATATTAAGTTATTTAGAAAATCCAAGTCAAAATGTGGATAGAAAGTTCAAGTATAAAGCGTCAAAATTCGTGGTACTAGGAGGAGCCTTGTATAGAAAATCTGTCGATAGAAATTTAGAGGTTTGCTTGAGTGAAGCAGAGGCTTATATTGCCTTAGCAGAAGTCCATGAAGGAATTTGTGGAGCTCATCAGGCAGGAGATAAGATGAAATGGGTCCTTCAACGACAAAGATATTATTAGCCTATACTAGTCAAGGATTGTATAATGTTTGCTAAGTCTTGTGAAGAATGTCAAAGACATGGCTATATATAGAATGTTCATACTAGTGAATTACATTCCATAATCAAACCCTAGCCTTTTAGAGGATGGACTTTGGATTTAATAGGTCAAATTCATCCCACATCATCAAAGGGACATAAGTACATTTTAGTATGAGTTGATTACTTTATTAAGTGGGTTGAAGCCATAGCCTTAAAAGATGTAACCCAATAAAATGTAATTGACTTTATAGTTTGTCAGTTTGGGATACCACAAACATTGACAACCGATAAGGGACGACGTTCATTGGTAGGAGAGTTGTCGAATATGCCTATTCGAGGAAGATTAAAATGCTTACATCAACTTCATATTATGCTAAGGTAAATGGCCAAGTAGAGGCCATGAATAAGATAATCATAAGTTTGATTAAGAAACATATTGGTTGACAACCTAGGAATTAGCATAATACTCTTGATCAAAATCTATAAGCATATAGAAATTCACCAAGAGAATCGACGAGCACATCACCATACAAATTAGTTTATAGTCACGATGCAGTGTTATTGGTTGAGATTAATCTTCAATCAGTTCGTATTCAAAAACAAGATGAGTTACCTATGGAACATTACTAAGACTTGATGTTTGATGAATTAAACAAATTAAGTGATGAGAGATTGATTGCTTTGGAAAATTTGATTCTACAAAAAGAAAGAATTGCTAGATTTTACGATAGTCGAATTAAGACAAGTTTTTTAATGTTGACGACTTGGTTTAGAAGGTGATTTTGCCCATGGATAGAAGTTGTCGAGAGTATGGGAAATGGTCTCCAAAATGGGAAGAATCATTTAAAGTTACTCAAGTATTTTTTCGAAATGCTTATGCACTTATCGGAGTTAATTCAGGTTTAAGAATTAAATCTATTAATGACAAATATTTGAAGCCATATTGGCCAACAATGTGTGAAGTAAAGATTGACAAATAATAAAATTTCATTCATGTACTTGGCAATTGAATTACATTTAGAGTTTTTTTTTAAAAAAAAAAGTGGAGCCGACAATTAGCTCAAAAGGAGAAGAAATTTAAATCCTTTGTAAAGACTCCCAAGAGTCTTTTAAGCATTGTTTGTCGGCACAAGCTTTATGATAATCTGCTTCAAGGGAATTTATCTTTGCTAACACTGCCTTGGCCTTGACAACCCATTTCTTGGAATTATTGACAATGCTTTATTGTTTAGCAGTCCCTTGTTGTAATGCAATGCCAAGTTTTTGTTTCCAACATCGAGCTTCTTCAAGTTTTTTCTCCAGGTCTTCAATTTCTTTGTCGAGTTCTGCTTCTTTATTTTTCCCTTTGATGAGATAATCTTTTAATTTAGTAGTCTCATCCTTCGCATCGGTCAGCTGCTTTAAGATTCTAGATTTTTCTTAAACTTCTTAATCGTAAGTAGGAATGACTCGACAGATGGTAGGCATTTTTTATGATAAACTCTAGAGGAAATCCTTGACTGTTATAGGAAAAGCTCGACTAGTTATTGGTAGTTAATGATAAAGGGGTTCTAATTCGGTTACAATGACCATCATCCTCTCTCGAAGAGGTTGGTCAGAAACCAAGTGTTCGAATGAGTAAGTAAAAGCATTCTTTAGCTTAGCCAATAGTTCGGTGACATGAGAGTCACTAGAATCTTGCCCATGTTACGTGGAAGAGCGAGCTGACTATGGAGAACTTCTATGACTACCCGACAGCATGGCAATTAGCCCATCAAAATCTATTTCCACGTCTTCTACATTTTTTGGTTCTGCAGCCATTGAATTTTTTGGAGAAGGTGGAGGTGGATTGATAAAAGCAAACTCAGCCATAAGGGTGTCCATGTCGAAATTTTCTGAGAAAACTTGGACAGGACTGGCCAAGTCTGCTGGAGAAGGACCTTGAAGGATTTGTAGCAGTATGTTCAGTTTCTGGGTCCGAAAAAGAAAGAGAAATTTGATCTGGAATACAATTCAAGTCCCAGTTACTTGAGGAAATGAGTTATGTCGACTAGAATTTACCTTAAAGGAGATGGTTGTTTCTGTCTCAAGTTCAGCGGTGGGTTTCATGCTGGAACTTGAAGATTGGGTCTTCTTTTTTCTTCTGCAAAGGTAAAATGAGGTGAAATTTTACCAAGATATATAAGAGGAAGTAACAGAAGTTATACCTTTGGGGGGTTCTCAGAAGATGGCCTTGAAGACTTGATAACTTCGACATAAGAGGTGGAAGTCGAGTCACCAATCTATATTCAACACAAAATTTAGTTTCAAGTTGAGATTAAATTTAGATAATTGTTGGAAAATATTGGTAAGGTTGAATACCTTAGGAGTTTTTGCTGTTGAAGGTTTAACAACAGTTTTGTGCTTGAGGGGATCTTTTGTCGAAGCCGTTTCAATTGTCTTAGCCTTTTGAGGTTTTGAGATAGGAGGATTCTGAGCTTTCTTGTTTCTTTTCTTCTTTTAAGAATTGGTTTCTTTTTCTCCCTCTTCCCCTTCTTGAGATTTTTTGTACTCCAAAGGTCTCTTTAATGGGGTTATTGTGAAGAAAGAATAACAATTAGTCGACGAGATAAGAGTTAAATGACAGAATATAAAAGAAATACCTTTGGGAATCTTAGTGATGATTCGGGTATTCCTGGCAAATTGTTCATGTGACAAGGCAAACCGATGGGTAAATTTATCTTCTGGAGTTCTTATAAAGAAGATGTTACTCACAGAATAAATTCTATTAAAAATAGGGAAGTTACCAGCCCTAGTGGGTTTACCTAGAAATTCGTCGGCCAAACCAAAATGAGCACAAGGAAGAGGCACTGGTTTTGGAAAAAGGGACTTGAAATGGTTCAAGACGTGCCAAAGGGTTTTTTATGGAAACCGCAAAGAAATTAGTGGAACAATTCTCTTTGTGTGCTTGTTTTAGTTTGGCCACGACTTCTTCGTAGTGTCGAACAATTAAGCCAGGATACCTGAAATCTCATTTGATCTTGTAGTACTTTTCAAAAGCTATAATATCTTGAATATGTTTACCTTTGGTTTTTATGGAAGGCTCTTGATCCTGCACAGGAACAAGGATTTCAGTAATACAATTTCGACAAATGTCAATATCGATATGGTAAGGACTATAATATTTAGTCCACCATTCGACAAAATCTTTAGTGATTCTTCTGTGTGGAGTGAATGCAAAAATTAAGAAATACTACTTGCGCCTTTCATTCCTTATAGCCACACGTACAAGGTCTGCCATCTCTAGTAATTCGTCATTGATGAGGTGCTCTTTGGCTTTTGGAGAAAATGGTGCTGGGATGGCTTGGCAAAATCCTAGCTATCGAGCTACCATGTTTAGCAGATGCAGTTCCAAAGATTTATCCATCGAGCCAGGAAGGCCAGTAACCAAAATTTGCCGACAAAGGAAGTTTGACTAGATGGAAATATTGTCGGCTTGAATGGAAGAGTCGTCAGAAATTAATGGTCGAGTAAACCACTCGGGACCAAGAGAACGGCTGGCGAATGGTGCAAAATAGATATCTTCAATATTGAAAGAGATGGAATGAAAAATGCTAAAGAAATGCATGAAATTCTCCAAAATTTGCTTATGAATTTTTTCATGTTTAACATGGCAAAGCCTTATGCTGTAAGTAGCTTGAAAAATTGTCGAAGGTGAGGTGTCGACCAGATAATCTCCTAAAATGACGTTTAGCTAGAGTTTAAGTAGCCATATTGGACCACCAGAGTTGGTCTTCTTCACTTGAAGCCGAATACTTTGAACCATTTTGCCAATGCTAAGGTAAAGATTGACAAGGAGGAATTTGCAGAGAGCCAATGTTCAACCTTCATGAAGAAGGTTGACAAGTTGGAGATAAGATTTGGATATTTGAACTGATTTGGTACCCAAAGCATAGGCCGACGACCAAAGAAGAAGGAAAGCAACATGTTCTTCATCGAACACTGAGCCTGTTTCTGTGAAATAAAAACTAATGAAGTTTGAAAAAGAAGTTGGAGCTTTTGTGTAAACATCAATGGTGTTCAAAGGTTGAAGGATAGGAGTTATGATTTCCCCATCCAGTCGAAGACCAGTTATGGCTGCTACGTCAAAGAGTGTAGGACCCACTATGCCATAAGAGAATTAAAAAGAGTTCGTGATTTTATTCCAAAAGAAAAATGATGCACCCAACATGCAAGAATCCATTTTTATGGAGTAACGAGAAAGTTGAATGCAATCAAAGATACCTATGTTCCTCCATAAAGCTTCTTTAGAAGCTTGAACTCTGTCAAGCCAATCAAGATACCCATTGATTTGGATAGGAGGAGTTCTAAAAAGTCTCTCATATTTACTAAAATAGCTGATACGAATGGAAGGAAGAGAAGTCAATATAGCTTCTTTGGAATTTTTACAAGGGAAAAAGCTATTGATATCAGTAGTAATGGATTCTTTAAGCAAAATTGGGGCCAAGAAAGCAGCCAGAGGACCTAAAGAAAGCGAAGAGTCTGCAATAGGAAGAATTACCTTAGAATGATTCCACAACTCAGATTTCTTCAGGATTGGATCTTGTACAACAACATGGTTGCCTAAATCCATTGATGATACGGTAGGAGATTGAGAGCTAGAAGCCATTTTAGAAAGCAGAGATTTGTAGAGAAAGGCGCAAGAATAAGGTTAAAGACGATGAACAGTAGAGAAAGGAGTGAAAAGACGCATGACTCTGTGAATTTAAAAAGTTGTTTCTGGATAAGAGTGGGTAATCATGATCCCTATTTATTGGGAAACAACTATTTAATGCCTAAAGTAATTATTTCTGTTGTGGCCTTCGAGAATTTTACGGAAGGTTTTTTTGGTTTTAAATCCTTAAAAAAAATGAAATGAAGGATCTCTAATAAGATATTGGTGTCACGTTTGGGACTAGAAGATGGAGTTAAAATTTATCTTTCTTCCAATAGTGTCGAAAGAAAAATTTTAGGGTACATTTGTTGGGGGTGAAAATGCTAGTCTTGAATTCGACAGCTAGACGATGATCCAAGTGGTGGCCAACTCAAGTGTTAAATGGTCAGGGATTGGTTTTGTCGAAAGTAAAGGTTACCAAGTCTGAATTCAACATGAGTTAGTTATTGTTGAAAGTTAAGTAAGATATTAGTGAGAATGCGGCATAACTGTCATATATGCATTCAGTTTTTAAGAGTTAGTTATTTTTCATAGTTTGCTTATAAATATTGATGTTCATGATGTACAAAGGGCGGTTTTGTTGGATATACAATTTTAATATCTCATTCAAGCAGATTAACGAATTTAATCCAAGTATGACTTTTTTTTTTCATTTTAAGTCATTTAATTTAATGTAATATTCTTTTAAATCCTTTATTTCTTAAGTCTTGTTTTTTAAATTTCTTTACATTTCGTTGCACTCTTTTATGATTTATTCCATTTGCCGTTCTTTAATTTTTTATACTTTACATTCTCTGCATTTTAATTCTCTACAAAAAACATTTACTAGTTTTCTTTATTTTTCTGCAAAGTTTTAAAGTTTATATGCACTTTTCATTTATTTCATTTACTTCTAGCATTAAGTTTTACAAAGTTTCGTTATTTACTTTCAGTTTATTTTCAAAAGATAAAAAAGCTTTTCAACGATATTACTAAATAACTTTGAATTCACAATGACTTGATACTATATATTTGTTTGTTAGACTTTGTCTTAACTAAATTTACCCATAAACAATTATACTCTCAAAATTATACTAAATCTAAAAGTATTATTTTTATACTAACATATATATGTCAAAATATTATAAATTTTAAAACTTATATATATCATATTATAAATTATAATTCTTTTCTTTAAATTTTAATTTTTATATATATATATATATATATATGACATGTTGCTTTCTTACAATTTTTTTAATTTTAGTGTGTCGACGTGCATGTCAGTGTTTATGCTTCATGTAGTAATGCTCTTTACCCATTTATTGTGTCTATCATTTTAAATTTTCTTTTTTTCTTCAATTTAATAACGTACTTAGTGGATTAACTGGACAACACTGCAAGGCATTTAGTCAAACACATGAGGTGCATAGCACCAATAATAGGAGTGTGCAAGTGAGAGAGAGAGAGAATGTACCATAGCCATAACCAATGAAGGCGCCGGCGAAGTGGAGAAGGCAAACAGCGAGGGCATTCACCCTATTTATTTCCCTGGCGCAAGCCATGAGTGATTCGGACAAACCAGTCTGTAGCCCATAGATCGTTGATGGCCCAAACCAACACTCCTACTCACACGGCCTCATCCATACTCAAATAAATAATTATGGCCACACCACTTATTCACCTCGTACATAATTTTTGTTATATATCCTGTTCTGTGGTCAAAGGGATGTTTGTTAGCCACCACTGTGCATGTGGGCTTGGTGAAGACAAGCCCATATACAGAATAAAAGAATCAAGAAAAGATACGTAAATAATTTGAATTACTCCCTCCATTGTTTTTTAGTTGTCATTTTACAAATTTTTTTACGTTTCATAGTGATTTTAGAATTTTAACATATAATTTATTATTTTATACGAATTTGGATTTTAATTTTTTTATTTATTAATATTTAAGAATAAAAATAATTATTTAATATTTAAATTTAAGAATTCTTAAATATTAATTTTAATTTAATTTTATGCAATAAATATTAATTATTTAATTCTTAAATTTTTTTAATATTTATTCATTTAATTTTTATCTCTATCTTTCCACATTATTTATTGGTCAATCATATATATTAATGATTACAGACAGATCAAGGCCAGACGACGTGATTGGTCGGTCAGCAAAAGCAACACGTTTTATCTTGACTGGAAAAGGGTAGAGCTAAGGACAAAGGGCGAAGACTTTGTCTTCAAAGACTTGGAGCTCTCCCGACGACCACAACTCGGTTAGAGGACGGAACAGGATCCAAATTAGTATTTTTGACATATTATTTTGTTATCTCGAGTTTGCAAGTTAAAGAAGAAGACTGTGTTCTCTCTTTCCACTCGCAAGTCGCAACAGCTAATCGAAAAATGTCTTCCTCTGCTGGACCCTCTCCCAAAAGGTTCGATGTTTTTATAAGCTTCAGAGGCGAGGACACCCGTTCCAATTTCACTAGCCATCTTCATACTGCTCTCTGTGACAAGAAAATCGAAACATACATTGATTTTCGGCTTAGTAAAGGAGATGCTATTTGGCACACACTTTCCACAGCAATCGAGGACTCACAGATATCCCTCGTAGTTTTTTCAGAAAACTTTGCTTCTTCAAAATGGTGCTTGGAAGAACTGGTTAAAATCATCGACTGTAGAAAAGAGGGACAGGTTGTTATACCTGTGTTTTATAAAACAGATCCATCGCACATAAGGAAGCAGACAGGGAGTTACGAGAAAGCATTTGCAAAACATGAGCGAGATCTCGGTAACGATGAATTCAACCAATCTAGAGTGCATAGGTGGAGAGCTGCTCTTGCTGAAGCTGCCAATATATCTGGATGGGACTCTCACACTCATGAGTAAGTTATATTTTTTTTTTTCAGCATACCAATAATTTATTAATAAATGAAAAAGAATACAAGAAAACAAAGGGAGACATAAACCAATACCCTTAAAGCATTATTTAAATCTATAATAGGGAAGACCCACCCTCTTACGAAAAAAATCCTCACTAATCAATCTAGGAATTGAATTCCACCAACAAAAATCATTAAAGCTAAAGTTAATTGAAGCAATTTTATCAGCACAAGAGTTGCCCTCTCGAAATATATGGGAGGAGACAAAGATCATGCTTCTAGTTAGATGTGAAACATTGTTCCACCTATTTCTTAGCTTCCAAGGAACCAAGCCACGAGACTTGAAGGACAAAATGACTAATTGGGAATCACACTCCAGCCATAGATTCCTCCAACCTTTCTTATAGGCAATTTCTATTGCTGTCATGGCACCAATAAGTTCTGCATGAAAGGCATAACTAATACCAAGATTAATACCAAAGCATCCTAAAGCTGTCCCCCTATTATCTCTAAAAATTCCGCCACAAGAGGCAATTCCAGGAGAACCTTTTGCGGCACCATCAGTGTTGCATTTAACCCAATTACAAGGAGGAGGAACCCATTTGACTTCTATGATTCTAGGAGCCAAACCAGGCTTTGTTGCAATATTGAAAGCCTTTAGGAGTGAGAACTCTCTCATGGAGGATGAGGCACAACCTTTGCTGGAATTGCCTAAGAGAGATACAGTGGCAGAAATCCAATTGATAGCAATAGAAGCTTTCCTGTTGTCAAACCTGGCCCTGTTTCTGCATCTCCATATGCAGCAAAAGATGTTAATAATCGATGCCAAAACCACATCAAAAACCTAAGAAGACCAGGACATATTGCAGACTGAAAGTGTTGAGTGGATGGTTGAATGATCAATTTGTAATTGCAAGATTGATCCAAGCCAGAGCCAAAGATGATTAGCAAAAGAACATTCGCAAAAAAGATGAGCCGAAGTTTCAGCAGCACCTTGACAAAGACTGCATATTGAGATAGTAATGCAACCTCTATGCCGTAAATTTTCATCAGTTGAGAGCTTGTTATGCAAAATTCTCCAAACCAATAATGATTTTGAAGGGGAAATTGCTGGATTCCAGATCAGTTTTGCCCAAGCAATTGACTGACCAATAGGTTTGAAAAATAGATAAGCAGCCTTGAAAGATAACTCACCATTAGTTGATGCTTTCTAGATGACCTGATCCGAGGTTTGACATAAAGGAATGTCAGTGTTTTGCATCATGATAGCAAGCTGAGGGAATTGCTGCAGCAACCTCCTTGGAATAGACCAGCAACCAGACCTGATATAATCCTCAACTTTTGAGTTCAATTGATGCTGAAAATTTTCAGAAATGTTTAGGAGACTAATAAGAGGTTCAGGTAGCCAAGTATCATGCCAGAAATTGATCCTAGCACCATTACCAATCAGCCAAACAGAGTTTTCCTTTACCATATGCAAAACAGATTTCAACCCAGGCCAAACCGAAGAACCAATATGATATGCAATTGGATTACCAAGCCTGAAAACTCTTGCTCTTAGCAGAATTGCCCACTGAAGATCGGATTGAACCAACTCCCAGCAAAGCTTCAAAGCAGTAGCTTGATTGATTACTTTCAGAGATCTTAAACCCAGACCACCTTCCAATTTAGGCCTACAAAGTTTGTGCCAAGCCACAGTGACTACCTTCTTTTGATTAACATTACCAGACCAAATGAAGTTTCTAATCCATGTTTCCACTTTCTTTAGGAGCATTGCAGGCCAAGTGTATATCAAGAAGCAGTGCATCATCATCCCATACACCACTGATTTCACCAATTCAACTCTGCTAGCTGTAGATAATAATGAAGCCTTCTAGGCAGCGAGTTTCACCCTGATCCTGTCTGCATAGGGAAGGAGATGAATAGTTCTAGGTTTTCCTTTGAATATAGGAACTCCTAAGTACACAAATGGCAGCTTGCCCACAGCAAAGCCTAAAAGAGCAGCAACTCCTAAGTTTTATATATATATATATATATATATATATATATATATATATATATATATATATATATATATATATATATATATATATATATATATTGTATCAACTTACATTAGTGGAAGATTTTTTTCTTATTCTCATTTTTAACCATTAATTTTACTTTCATTTAATGATTACTTTTAATTTTGATGAAAGTAGAACTAACGATTGAAAATGGGTATAAGAAAAAAATAAATTATACTGATATAAACTTATCTTTTATATATATATATATGGGAGCATATCTAGTGAGAGGTGTTTTTATTGTGAGAGGGTGAGAGGAGTAAATCTTGACCATACAACCATACATGAATGATCAAGATTAAAAATTACTTAAGGGTCATGTGACCACTTAAAAAAATTATATGCATTCATATTATAATCCTGACCATTTATGTAAAATCCACTGGTCGAGATTCACTCATCTCACCTCTTATAATAAAGACTCCTCTCACCAGAGTAAGATCCTATATATATATATATATATATATATATATATATATACACACATGTGAGGATTATATCTGATGATAAACATAATAACATGTTAGTTGTTAACTAAGTTTACAAACGAGATTATCAAGGGCAAAGTCATATGTATAGGTTACAAGGTGCAGGAGTGGTAGAGAGGAATGGAGAGGGTTATCATTAATGAAATGTCAAAATAGACTCTAGGAGAAGGAGATAGAAGAATATGTAACAAAAAAATAAAAAAAATAGAAGAAAAATTGAGACAAAAAATATAATTGTGTAATTTTTTAATTTCTTTTCCCCACTCCATTCCAAATTTGTATTGGGCACTGTTTACGGGTGAATTTGGTATAAGACAAATTCTAACAAACAAATATATTTTATCAGTCGAATGTGGGTTCACAAGTTATGTGGTAATCTCGTTTGAAAAGAAGTTTTTGATGAGTTACGTGCAAAATGTAAAGTGCAAAGAAATTTTAAAGTGCACAGAAAGTAAATTACAAGAAATGTAAAGTGTTGAAGATTAAAATACAGAAAATAAAGGTGCAGAAAGTTTAAATGCAAGAAATGTAAAAGTGCAGTAAGTTTAAAGTGCAGAAAACGTAAAATGCATGAATTTAAAGTACAAAAAGAGTAAAGAAATTTAAAGGACAAAGCTTGAAAATAAAGAATTTAAAAGACATTACATTAATGTAAATTACTGTAAATGAAAATGAAAGTCATATTTGGAGTCAAATCTGTTAATCTACTTGAGTGAGATGTTAGGATTGTATATCCAGTAAAACCACCCTTTTTTACATCGTGAATACTAGTATTTATAGGCAAAAACGAAATAACTGACTCCTAAGAAACTGACCACGTTCATGGCAGTTATGCCACGTTCCTACTAATATCTTAATTTTTGACAATAACCAACTCCTGTCAAATCCAGAATTAGTATCTTTTATTTTCGACGAAACCAACCCTTGGCGTTTTTAGAGTTGGCCACCATTTGATCCTCCATCTGCCTTTTGAGACCCTTATTTGTCGAATGTCTCAATGGTATCATTCGACTGAAAACATTATCTTCGTCGAATATCACTTGTCCGTCGAGAACATCTTTGTCAAATTAAGACTTGTATTTTTCACCCCAACAGATGCCCCACAAAATTTTTCTTTCGATGCTACTGGAAGAAAAATAAATTTTAATCTTATCTTCTAGTTCCAATCTGACATCAAGACCTTATCAAAAAATATTTTTCGAAATCATTTTTAATTTGATTTTAAAAAAATCCAATAAAATCTTCTGTGGATTTTTTGAAAATCACAACTACTACTTATCATTTCAAACATTAAATAGTTGTTTCTTCCTAATAAATAGGGATCATATTTATCCCTTTCTGAAAAAACAATTTTTTTACAAATATCACGCGTCCTTTTACCTTCTTTACTGTTTATCACTTCTTTAAATTTCACAAAAACATGCCACTTTTACTCCATCTTCTATTGTTCATCTTCCTTCACCTTATTTTCGCGCGTCTTTTCTGTAAAAACTTCTTTCTCAACAATGGCTTCTCACTCTCAATCTATCAATGAACTATCAGTAGATTTGGGTAGCCACGCCGTTGTTCAAGACCCAGTTCTAGAGAAATCTGAACTGTGGAATCTTTCCAAGGTAATCCTTCCTATTAACGACCTTTCACTTTCCCTAGATCCTCCAGCTGCTTTCTTGGGCTCAGTTCTGCCCAAAGAACTTATTACCCAATAAATTCAAAGCTTTTTCCCTTGCAAAAATCCAAAAGAAGAATGCATCTTGGCTTCTCTTCCTTCCATCCCCATCAGTTATTTTAACAAATCTGAGAGGCTTTTTAGAATCCCACCTGGCCAAATCAATGGGTATCTTGATTGGCTTAATATAGTTCAAGCCTCTAAAGAAATTTCATGGAGGAAATCAGGTATTTTCGACTGCATCCAACTTTCGTGTTATCCCATAAAAATGGATTCTTGTATGTTGGGTGCGTCTTTTTTCTTTTGGAACAAGACCACCAATTCTTTTCATTTCCCTTTTGGCATGATGGGACCTACGCTTTTCGACATAGCTGCCATAACTGGTCTTCGACCAGATGGGAAAATCATAACTCCTATCCTTCTACCCTTGAACATCATAGACGTTTATTCAAAAGCCCCAACTTCCTTTTCAAACTTTATTAATTTCTATTCTTCATTAGATGGCCCTGTATCTGACGAAAAACATGTGGCTTTTCTTCTCCTCTGGTTGTCGACCTATGCTCTCTGTACTAAATCAGTTCAGGTGTCGAAATCCTATCTTTATCTTGCCAATCTTCTTCATGAAGGTCAGGAATTGGCTTTCGGTCAGTTCCTTCTTGCCAATCTTTACTTTAGTATTGACGATATTGTTCAAAGTATTCGGTCTCAAACTAAGAAAACCAATGTTGGTGGCCCTATATAGTTGTAGCAACTCTGGCTAAATGCCATTCTTGGGGACTATCTAGTCGACACTGCTCCTTCGACAATTTCTTCTGCTACTTATGGCATTAGACTTTGCCATGTTAAACATGAAAAAAATTCACAAGCATCACTCAGAAAATTTCATGCATTTTTTCAGCATTTTTCATTCCATTTCCTTCAATACTGAAGACATTTATTTTGCACCTTTTGCTAACCGTTCTGTCGGTCTAGAGTGGTTTACTCGACCACTAATTTCTGACAACCCTTCCACTCAAACTGACAATATTTCCATATGGTCAAACTTTCTTTGTCGACAAGTGTTAGTTGTTGGCCTTCCTGGCTCAACAGATAATCTCTTAGAATTGCACCTGCCAAATTCAGTGACTCGACAAATAGGGTTCTGCAAGGCCATTCCAACTCCATTTTCTCAAAAAGCCAAAGAACACTTTATTAATGGCTGCTTACAAGACATGTCAAATCTTGTACGGGTTGCTGTGAAGAATGAGAGATACAAACAACATTTTTTTATTTCCCATTTTACACCTTATAGAGGGGTTACCCTAGATTTTGTCGAATGATGGACTACATATTATAGTCCTTACCATATCGATATTGATGTTTGTCGAAGCTGTATAACTGAAAAACTCGTTCCTATGCAGGATCAAGAGCCTTCAACAAAAACCAAAGGTAAACATATTCAATATATTAGAGCTTTTGAGAAATACTACAAGATCAAGTGGGACTATAGGTATCCTAGCACAATTGTTCAACACTGTGAAGAAGTCGTGGCTAAACAAAAACAAATGCACAAGGAAAAATGCTCCATTAACTTCATTGCGGTTTCCATAAAAAATCCTTTGGCACGACTTGAATCTTTTCAAGTTCCTTTTCCAAAATCAGTGCCTCTTCCTTGTGCTCATTTTGGTTTGGCCGACGAATTCCTAGGTAAACTCACCAGGGCTAGTAACTTCCTCACTTCTGAAAGGGTCCTTTCTGCGAGTAACATTTTTCTTACAAGAACTTCAGAAGTTACTTGTACCCGTCGGTTTGCTTCGTCGTATGAACAATTTGCCAAAGATACTCGAGTCATCACTAAATTTCTCGAAGGTACTTATTGTGTTTCTGATATCAATTTCTTATTTCATCAACTGATTATTATATATATTTTTTAGCAACTCCATTGAAAAGACCCCTGGAGTACAAGCAACCAGAAGAAGGGGAAGAGGAAGAAATAGAAACTTCTGCCTTAAAAAAGAGAAAAGGCAAGAAAGCTCAGAATCCTCCTATCCCAAAAGCCCCAAAGGCTAAAACTACTAGAACAACATCGATGAAAAGTCCTGCTAAACACAAAGCTGTTGCCAAGCCTTCTAAGGTAAAAACTTTCAAGGTATATTTTTCTTTTGACCAAACTTTAAAAACTTGATCTCAACTTCTCAAAACTAAATCTTTTGTCAAATCTAGGTTAGTGGCTCGACTCTTACTTCTTTTGTCGAAATTATTGAGTCTCCAAGCTCATCATCTGAAAATCCTTTGAAGGTATAATTTCTATTACTTCCTTTATATATATATATATATATATATATATATATATATATATATATATATATATATATATATATATATATCTTGGTAAATTCTCATCTCATTTTACCTTTGTAGAAGAAAAAGAAGAAGACTCAATCCTCAAGTTCTAGTTTGAAACCTACCACTGAACTTGAAGCAGAAACCACTTCTATTCCTCTCAAGGTAAATGATATCCGACACAATTTTCTTCCCTTCAAATTGAAAACTTCTAAGACTTCATTCAATAATTTGATCTTTCTCGTTTCAGGATCCAGAGGCTGAACAAACTGCTGAAAGTCCTTTAGGACCTGTCACAAAATTAAGCGCTGAGGATCAAATTCGATAGCCTGCTGAGGTAAGATCTTCCAAGTCTTTCAACTGAAAAATCTTTTTTATTTCATTTATCCTGACATTACCTTTGTTTTCTACAGCAGTTGAAAAATCTTGTTATACCCGACAATCCTATTGGGCAAGGCAATGAGAATCCTTCTTTGGAGGATCAAATTTCTCCAGCTCCTGAAATACCCATTATCTCTTTGCCTCTCCCGACAGAAATCCAGGGTGCTAGTTCCTCCCAAATAAATGAGGATACTCTTGTCGAAATTGTTTCGGAAGAATTCGACATGAATGCTCTCTTAGCTGAAATTGCACCTTCTAATCTACCCCCACCATCTCAATTCTATTCTACTGTCACAGAACCAGAAAATGCTGAGGACACAGAGGTAGATTTGGATGAATTGATATCCATGCTGTCAGGAAGTCATAAAAGTTCTCCGCGGTTAACTCGCTCCTCTATACAGCTTGGACAAGATTTCAATGACTCTTATGTTACTGGACTTTTGGCAGAGTTGAAGAATGGCTTTACCTACTCCTTTGAGCAGTTAAGTTCCGACCAACCGCTTCAAGAAAGAATACTGGCCATTGTAACTAAGTTGGAACCTCTCTCTCAACAACTTCCAATAACCAGTTGAGCTCTTCCTTCGACTGTCAAAGATTTTCTCCAGAACTTATCTTTGAACATGCCTACTATTCGTCAGATCATTCCTGCTTATGATCAAAAACTTAAAGAAAAATCCAGGATCCTAAAGCAACTGACTGACGCAAAGAATGAGATAGCCAAATTAAAAGGCTGTCTTATTGATGGAAAAAATAAGGAGGCAGAACTAAACAAAGAAATTGAAGACTTGGAGAAAAAGCTTGAAGAAACTTGTCGTCGAAAGCAAAAACTCAGCATGGCTTTGCAACAGGGGAATATAAAGCAGCAAAGCATTGTCAACAACTCGAAACAATGGGCTGTCAAAACCAAAGTTATGCTAGCAGATATACATTCTCTTGAACCAGAATATCAAAAAGCTTGTGCTAGTAAACGAGCTTTTGAAGATTCCTGGGAGGTTTTGCAGAGAATTTAATTGTATTGATTTTTTATATACTGTCGGTCTATCAATTCGACAAAATTTGTATGGCCTTCTAGGCCAACACTTAATAAACATTCCTTTTGATTAATTTTTAATAAGTTTTTTTTATTGCTCCATAATTCTATAGGCTTTAAACGCTCTTTTATTTTGTTTCTTTTCAATGCATCTCGTAACTGTGCATCATAATTAATTTAATTAATTATAATGAAAGTTACAAAACATTGCTTAATGACTTATTCTGCAAAAAAATCCCTTATAAATAGTGTCCTTCGAGGCACCAGTATTCAGAAGAGTATAATCTAACCCTTTCCTTCTTCCTTTCCAGCGAAATTCACCATGTCATTAGATAACTTCATCTTCTCTCAATGGAAAAAATGGAAGAAGGTCTCTGTATTAATGGTGATGCTTATCTTTGGCTTCAGTAAGAATCGTAATATTCCTGATGAGCTTCAGTAATCATCGTAACAATCCAGTGTTTCTGAAACACGGTTGTTATGATGTGGAAGACTCATCAGGGAGTAGATGACCAACCAACATCTCGTCCAGGACAAGTTAAAGGTCGTCTACTTCTTCCTCTTCTTCGAGTCCCACGAGCTCAAACGGAACACATGCTTAGCTGGGGAGAAGCTTCTGGTTTATTTAGAATAGGTCTATTTTTCTCTGTATTATTATGATAACTTAAACAAGTTGTAATATCAGTATATAACTTGTAATTGTCAAATATATGAATAAAATTTTTATTTTTACTCATTGTCAATTTTTACTTCACACATTGTCGGTTTATATCGCTTTAAATATTTGTCATTAATTGACTTAATCCTCAAACCAGAATTAATTTCGACAAGTGCATAAGCATTCCCAGAAAATGCTTGAGTAATTTTAAATGGTCCTTCCCATTTTGGAGACCATTTTTCATATTCTCGACAACTCTTATCTGTGAGCAAGATAACTTTCTAAACCAAGTCATCAATCTTAAAAGATTTATACTTAACTCGACTGTTGTAAAACTTCGCAATTCTTTCTTTCTGTCGAATCAAGTTTTCAAGAGCAACTAATCTTTCATCACTTAATTCGTTTAATTCATCAAACATCAAGTCCCAATAATGTTCAATTGGTAACTCATCTTGTTTCTGAATCCGAATGGATTGAAGATTAATCTCAACTGGTAACACTGCATCATGACCATAAACTAACTTATATGGTGAAGTGCCCGTTGATTCTCTTGGTGAATTTCTATATGCCCATAGAATTTGATTAAGGGTATTATGTCAATTTCTAGGTTGTCGACCAATATACTTTTTAATCAAACTTATGATTATTTTGTTCATAGCCTCTACTTGGCCATTTGCTTGAGCATAATATGGAGTCGACGTAAGCATTTTAATTTTTCTTGAATTGGCATATTCGACAACTTTCTTTCCAATGAACACCGTTCCTTGATCAGTTGTCAAAGTTTGTAGTATTCTAAACCTACACACTATAATGTCTTCTATAAAGTCAATTACTTCTTGTTGGGTAACTTCTTTTAAGGCTACAGCCTCAACCCATTTTGTAAAGTAATCAACTCCAACTAAAATATACTTGTGTCCTTTCAATGATGTAGGATGAATTTAACCTATTATATCCAAAGCCCATCCTCTGAAAGGCTAATGTTTAACAATGGAATGTAATTCACTAGCAGGAACAATCTGTATATGGCCATGTTTTTGACATTCTTCACAAGATTTGGCAAACATTATACAATCCTTTACTAGCGTAGGCCAATAATACCTTTGTTGTCGAAGGACCCATTTCATTTTATCACCTGCTTGATGAGCTCCACAAATTCCTTCATGGACCTCTGCCAAGGCAATATAAGCCTCTGCTTCACCCAAGCAGACTTCTAAATTTCCATCGACAGATTTTCTATACAAAGCTCCTCCTAATATTATAAATTTCGACGCTCTGTATTTGAGCTTCCTAACCACGTTTTGACTTGGATTTTCCAAATAGCTTCATATTGGCTGTCTCCAGTCATTAACTGTCGAAATATCATTTTGTAATACGTCTCTCTCTTCTAATGGATATAAAAGTTCTCTAATCTCCATTAGATTTGTCAGGACTTTGGACGAAATTTTATACCCAGAAGCTATCTGTGCTAATTCATTAGCCTTTTCATTCAAATTTCTAGGGATATGTTCGATAATAACTTCATCGAATCTCTTCATTAGCTTACTTGCCACAACACAATATTTAGTCAGATTATAACTGACACATTTATATTCTTATGTGAGTTGCTTAATGACTAACTGTGAATCCCCAAAAATATGCACATTACATGCTTTCATTTCTATTAATATTTCTAACCCGACAATTAAGGCTTCATACTCAGCCTCATTGTTTGAGCATGTATATTTAAGTTCAAACATGAATTTAGTTTGAGTACCTTGAGGAGAAACAATTAAAATTCTCACTCCAACTCCATTTTGATGCCTTGAGCCATCAAAATATAATCGCCAAGGTTTTAACCCGACGAAGTTTATATTATCAACATCCAAACATGGATGGTTAGCCAAAAAATCAACAATTGCTTGGCCTTTGACTGCTTTCATTGGAACATATTGTAAAGAGAATTCTAACAAAGCAATGGTCCATTTACCAATACGTCCATTTAATATTGGTTTCGACAACATATACTTTATTACATCAGTTTTCGACATAACCAATACATTACAAGGCATCATATAATATTTAAGCTTAGTACATGAGAAGTATAATGCTAAACAAAGTTTTTCTATTGTACTATATCTTCTTTCAGCATCATTTAAAACTCGACTAAGATAATATACAACTCTTTCGACATCATTCTCATCTTGAGCCAGCATAATACCTATAGTATTATTTGACGCTGATATGTACAATTTCAACGGTCTATGAGGCACTGGAGGCATCATAACCGGAGGATTTTTCAAATATTGTTTAATTTGGTTGAATGCTTCTTGATGACAAGACTCCCATGCAAAGTCTTGTTCAGCCTTCAACTTGATTAATGAGGCGAAAACTCTGGTTCTTCCCGACAAATTAAAAATGAATCTTTTTAAAAAGTTCACCTTCCCCAGGAAAGATTGTAATTCATTTTTATTCGTCGGAGGTATGGCTTCCAAAACTGCCCTAACTTTATTCTTATCCACCTCAATACCTTTTTTATAGACTAAAAAACCCAAGAATTTAGTAGCCGACACTCTAAAACCACATTTCTCTAGATTCATCTTGAGGCTGTGCTTTCTCATCCTGTCGAATGCCTGCCTCAAGTTTGTCAAGTGACTCTTTTTTGTTTCTGACTTGACAATGACATCGTCGATATACACCTCCATAAATTTTCTAATAACATCATGAAAAATTGTATTCATTGCTCTCTGATAGGTGGCCCCTGCATTCTTTAAACCGAAAGGCATGACTATCTATTCATATATCCCAATAGCTCTTGGACATCTAAAGGCAGTTTTCGACATGTCCTCTTCGGCTATAAAAATTTGATTATAACCTGCATGGCCATCCATAAAACTTAATAATTCATGTCCAGATGCGGCATCAACTAACATGTCCGTAATTGACATTGGATATTCATCTTTAGGTGTAGTAGTATTTAGATTTCTAAAATCTACACATATTCTTAACTTGCCATTTTTCTTAATTACAGGAACAATATTAGAAAGCCATTCGACATACCTGGTTGTTCTGATGAACTTGGCTTTGAGCAACCTTTCAATCTCTTCTTTTATCTTCAAAAACACCTCAGGTGCAAATCTTCTATTAGCTTGCTTGACAGGTTTGCAGCCTTCTCTCAATGGCAGTCTATGCTCGACAAGATCTCTACTCAAACCAGGCATTTCAATGTAATCCCACGCAAAGCAATCTTTATATTCCCTAATTAATTCAACAAGATTTTCTTTAAACTCCTTTGGTAAAAATGAACTCACAAATATAGGCCTCCTGTCTGTTTCAATGCCTAAGTTTATCTCTTCCAAAGGGTCTTCCACCTCTACACCTTGTCTTTCATTAAGTCCTTTCTCAAAACCCAAAGGACTATCGTCTATTATACAATTCGACAATACACCTTCAGTGGTGTACACAGCTCTGTCGGCCAAATAAGCCGACAGTCAATCTAACTGATTAACACTCATGGCTAGTGCTTGGCCAATCCATTTCGGCCTTATTCACTAGTCGAATGCCAAACTGGTCTATTAAGTATGTTTCAAGTGCATCTTTGTCGATAACTCCATTATTTGTCGTGACTGGCTTGACATTTGGAGCATAGATTTTAAAATTGACATGAAGCTGTTGTAAATAGCAAGGGCTGTCATCTGCCTCTACTATTTCCACCTGATCATCTGCATTCTAAAGAATAAGTTTCTGATGAACCGTCGATGGTATTGCTCCAACGGCATGTATCCAGTCTCTCCCCAATAGAAGATTGTAACTGGATTTTGTTGGAATTACGACAAACAATGTCGACCTCTCAATGGATCCAACTTGTATATTCAACATTACTACTCCGTCTGACGGAGAAGTTTTGCCACTGAAATTAGTAGTAATCATGTTAGTTGTCATCAAATCAGACTCATTCTTCCCAAGTTTCTTTAACATTGCCCTTGGGATCAGATTGATAGCTGCCCCTCCATCTATCAAGACTCTATTTGTCAATTTTCTTTTTAACAAAGCCTTGATGTGCAGTGGGTGGAGATGAGTCTTTTGTTCCTCTGTTGGCTTTTCAAAATATATTGTATTGTCAAACACAGTTAACATATTATCTTGATAGAAAAGCCAATGATTATCGAGGTCATCTAAGTCTTCTTCATTCTCTCCTATATATTCAATTTCGTGATAATCTTCAAATTCAGCAGGTATAACTGAAATCAAGTTCACATCCATTGACTTCAACAATTCCTCCTCATCTGACTCTTCATGACTTTTATACCCATCAAGCTTGAGGTACTCTTCTGACGGTAAACTACTATCCATAGCCATTATGATGTCATCCAGATCTTTGTCTAGATTGAAATCCATATTGATTTGTTCATTATCACCAAAGCCCAAAAGATCATCTGGATCAGTCAAGGCTTTAATAACTTCATCAATTGTCAAATCCATATCTACAATTTGGCAATCAGGCTTCGCCAAATTTCTTTTCCCCTTGATTATACCAAGCATTTCCTTTTTCCATTCGACATTTTGGTCAGGATTTTTCAGAACTTTTAAGATCTCTTCCTTCGACCAATCTTCATCATCACTATTGCTTTTGTTTCCAACTATTCCTTTTATCATCTTCTCAGCTTTCAACCTAGCCATGTCCTTACTTTCATCAACTGCCAGATTGTTTTCCTTTGCCTCTTTTTCTGCTGCTATAAGTCCAATCGATCATTTCCTTCTAATTTTGTTTGAAGTAGGCCCTTGAACTTGTTTCCCTTTCTTTATCTCTATAAGTTTTTCTTGTCGAAAATTGTTATTCTCATTCGACCATTCAACTTCATTAGTTGTTGGCTCAGCTGGGATTGCCCCCTTTGTATCTGCAAATTCTTTTCTGACAATGCTCTTCAATTTCTTGTCATCTTTATTTTCATCAAGTGCTGGCTTAACCTCGACTACTAAACATCCCATTTTTGTGGGTTGTTCTTTAATAACTAAGCCCTCAGTCAAACTCCTTCTCTTCTGGGCCTGTCTCAACCTCTGTAACCTTCTTTTTCGACTCTTTGACATTGGTAAAGACTTTGATGGTCCTGCTACATCATGACCAATCAAAATTTCATTTCGGTCAATTCTACCATGTTTGTAATCTTCATTCCAGAATGGTTGATTTTTCTGAAACCTATTCTTCTTGGCAGCCACGTTTCGTCGAAAATACGTGTAGCTTGCCATTGCAGAATTTTTGACCCATCTGTCTACAACAACATTGGCATATGGTACTCAGGTCCTAGCTGGTCCGACGCAACTCCTGGGAAATGCATTGCTCCCCATAGATCCACTAGACGATTCGACCAACCAGCCATTCATTTTAGGCCTTGGCATATAGACTGGCCTAGGCTTTGGAGTATTAAAGGGCTGTTGTGGTTTTCCAACTTTCTTATCGAAAAAATTCTTTTTACCTTGTGAATTACCCTTTTGCTCCTCAGCAGCTTTCTTTGTAGCAAATTCATCATACACCGCATTGCATCTTGGACATAACCTTACTCTGCCTTTTTCTTTCTTTCTTTCCAGGAAATTTTTAAGAGATTCTCCTGATTTGGGATAAACGTCCATTGCATCTTCCATGTCAATGTCGAATCCCTGCAAACTCTTTATGTTGATCATTCCAACATTTAAAGGAACTTGTTGATCAACGTATGAAATCCCAGCCTGAAACAGATCCGTATCAACTTTCATATCTGCTTTAGGCTTGTCAGCAAATTTCAAATGCCCGTCCATTAGTGCCTTCTGAATCAAATCTCTGAAACGAATACATTCGTTAGTAACATGACCGAAATTGTTATGAAATTTACAATATTTTCAGTCTTTTGTTTCATCATATTTTAATAACTTATGGCCTTTCGATAATTTAATCTGTTTATCTTTTAACAACAAATCAAAAATTTTGTCGGTTCTTGTTACGTCGAATGTATATGTTTTTCTATTGACATAACTCATTTTTTCCTTATTTCTTGTAGGCTGAAGAGCCTGACACACATAAGGGGAACCATTCTGAAGTTCAGCAATGTTAACTTCAAATTCGTCATTGCTATCTTCAGTTTCATTGTCGGATTCACCAAATCCGACGAATGCTACTTTCTCCCTTTTGAGGAATCTCTTTTGTTTATGAACATTTTCGACTTTTAGTTGTTCTATTTGCCTAACCTTTTCACCTAGTTGGGCAAGATCAACTAAATGTTAGTTCACTAACTTTTTTCTTATGTAATAGTATAAACCTCCTGCAACAATTTTTACTATTTCTGCTTCAGGTATAGGAGTAAAACATCTACTCCTTATTTGTCGAAACCTAGATAGGTAATCTTCTATTGTTTCATTATACATTCTCTTGATATTGAAAAGATCTGTAAGTCCAACTTTCAAATCTCCTCTGAAAAATTGATCATGGAAACTTCTTTCTAATTGAGTCCAAGAGTGTATTGAATTTGCTCTCAATGTCGAAAACCAAGAGAATGCATTTTTAGTAAGGGAGCTTGGGAAAAATCTCATTTTGAGGCCTTCAATAGTGGTCAATTCTCCTATTTCTATTGTATACCATGCGATATGTTCGACGGTCGATTCTCCATTTTCACCAGCAAACTTTAAAAGTTTAAGAATTTTAATTCCTCTAGGCAATTCTGCTTGTTATACCCACTCAGGAAACACTGAAACAAAATAGGGTTGGTTGGCATATCCAACATTGAACCCAAATCTATTCAGCACCTGTTCCACTACTTGGTTTACATTTTGCTCAATTACATAGTGCCCCCCAAGATTTTGTCGAAGCAATCTCATGGCTGCATCATTTCTAGCCATTTGATCCTCATCACCTCGACGGAGCATATGGACATTCCCATATTCCAAGTGTGGCTGATTATTTTGCCTAGGTTGTTCTTGGCTTTGTTGATTTTGTCCCCCATTTTCCTGAGATATAACCATTTCTCTGTTTACTCTAGGTTGAGTTCCTTACACATTTTCATTGGCCAATTCACTTATCCCCAAAGCTTGATTTAGCCTTGCCATTTACTAGGCCAATACGCTGCAAGCATTATTTGTGTTTTTCATGATTGGTGTAATCACAACACCCATTTGCTGAGTGAACATATACACCATTTCATGATTACTTTCATCCATTTGTTGTCGAAAACTGGCCAAAGAATTTGTAGTTAGCCCAGTTATATTCTGAGGAATATATCTCGACATATTTGGGAATACAGGTCCCAAATTCAATCTCTCCTATCGAAAAAGAGTTGAATTACTTAAACTTGCAACTCTTGTTCCTTTTCCTTTAAAACTTGCTAAAGCCGAACTTATTTGTGGTTGGCCTTGTGAAGCTACCGTTTGGCCTATAGTATTATCCAAAGTAGAACCAAGTCCTATTTGTGCTATCACAAGAGGGATATAATTTAGTGGCAAACCATATTGTGGTGCCAACCTTGAATTTGAGTTCATTACACTTTGATTACTTGGTTGATTTGGTGATGACTGAGTTACTCCAGGCAACACTTATTCTAGCACTGGGTTACTTCTGAGAGTACCAGTTGCTATTATATCAACCACAAGACTCGTACTAACAACGGTTAAAGGTGATGCAGTAACGACTGTCGAAGATGGCACACTAACTTCAACTGAAAGTGCATTCGACGCCTTGTTATTTGCGTTACTCATAGTTTGCGTATCTTGAGAAGAGAAAGAAAATACCAAATTTTCACTTCTTAAACGCATAAAACCATCTTCTTATGAAGAGCTTTATGACACTACCGAGTTACTCTGAACTCGTCCCATCAGGCGTGCTAATTTGTTTACGGGTGAATTTGGTATAAGATAAATTCTAACAAACAAATATATTTTATCAGTCGAATGTGGGTTCACGAGTTATGTGGTAGTCTCGTTTGAAAAGAAGCTTTTGATGAGTTACATGCAAAATATAAAGTGCAAAGAAATTTTAAAGTGCACAGAAAGTAAATTACAAGAAATGTAAAGTGCTGAAGATTAAAATACAGAAAATAAAGATGTAGAAAGTTTAAATGCAAGAAATGTAAAAGTGCAGTAAGTTTAAAGTGCAGAAAACGTAAAACACATGAATTTAAAGTGCAGAAAGAGTAAAGAAATTTAAAGGACAAAGCTTGAAAATAAAGAATTTAAAAGACATTACATTAATGTAAATTGCTGTAAATGAAAATAGAAATCATACTTGGTCAAATCCGTTAATCTGCTTGAGTGAGATGTTAGGATTGTATATCCAGTAAAACCACCCTTTTTACATCGTGAATACTAGTATTTATAGGCAAAAATGAAATAACTGACTCCTAAGAAACTGACCACGTTCATGACAGTTATGTCACGTTCCTACTAATATCTTAATTTTCGACAATAACCAACTCCTGTCAAATCCAGAATTGGTATCTTTTATTTTCGACGAAACCAACCCTTGGCCTTTTGAGAGTTGGTCACCATTTGATCCTCCATCTGGCTTTTGAGACCCTTATTTGTCGAATGTCTCAATGGTATCATTCGAGTGAAAACATTATCTTCGTCGAATCATCCAACTTCGTCGAATATCACTTGTCCGTCAAGAACATCTTTGTCAAATTAAGACTTGTATTTTTCACCCCAACAGGCACATAGTGCTTCGACTGTTTGAGTTCCTATCCAAAGTGCCAAACAATGATATATATCATTCCATTGCTTTCAAACATAGTCTTAATGTACATCCATTCTTCAAGATACAAATTCCAATATGCAACAAATATCTAGTAACACGAAAAATATCAAGGAATGAAGTAATTTTTCCAAGTCATCTCTCCTCTCCAAAAAAATGTCATCCCTCCTCTTAAAACAAAATGATATATGTAATTATTTAGGATGAACAATCAGCTCCACTTTAGCATCTCTTTCAATTATGATTTTCAAATTCAGACCAGATTGGTCAGTTGGGCTAGAAAAATTAGAAACTGATAAATAGATATTTGAACTGAAAAATCGGTATCAAATCGATCAACCAATGTGAATTGGTCATTGTGTAATACTAGTTTTTTGCATCAACAAGAATAAAATTACCAAATTCCCAAGAATAAAAATTCACGTTCTAGTGTATGCAGTAATGTTGAAATATTTTGTTAGTCATTACCGAAGAAATGAAAACTATAATGAAATGTAAGGTGGACTAATGTTCATAATAATATACCTATCAAAAGCTTACATAATGATGTATTGATGTCTTCAGATTATATTTTCAAATTTATATATATTTCTCTCAAGTGTTGTGGTCAAGTATATCTAAAATCTAAATAATAGATTCATCAATTATTTTTCTTACTCGTGATAAATCTAATCTTCCCTTTTGTTTCGTTTATTCTTTTATATGCTAGGGACGATTCTCAATTCATTCAGAACATTGTCAAAGATGTTTTGCAAAAGTTGTCCTTGAGGTACCCTAATTACCTAAAAGGCCTTGTTGGTATTGATAAAAACTGTAAATACATTGAATTATTACTCCAAAATGTTCGAGTAATTGGAATTTGGGGTATGGGTGGAATAGGAAAGACAACCATTGCTAAAGTCGTGTTTGCCAAACTCTTCCCCCAATATGACAATGTTTGCTTCATGGAAAAGGTATCGAAAGAATCAAAAAAGCAAGGACCAACATATTTACGTGAAAAGCTCCTTTTTGAGCTACTAAAGGAAGAAAATCCCATATCTAATGTTGTAGGATCCACATTCATTATGAGAAGGCTCCATAATAAAAAAGTTTTAATTGTACTTGATGATGTGGATAGTTTTGAGCAGTTAGAATATTTGTGTGGAGAACATGGTGACCTAGGACCGGATAGTAGACTCATTATTACAACAACAAATAGACATTTGCTTACTGGAAGAGTTGATGAGATATATGAGGTCAAGAGATGGAACCTTGAAGAATCTCTAAAACTTTTTAGCTTAAATGCCTTCATGAAAAGCCATCCCGAAAAGGGATATGAGCACCTCTCACAAAGAGCAATAAAATATGCAGGAGGCGTTCCGCTAGCTCTAAAAGTTTTAGCTTCCTATCTTCGCTCTAAAACTATAAATTTTTGGGAAAGTACTTTGAGCAAACTCGACAAGCATCCTAATGAAGAAATTCAAAACTTATTAAAAGTGAGCTATGACGGACTGGATGATCTAGATAAGAAGATATTCCTGGACATTGCATTCTTTTTGAAAGAAGAATATAAAGATGATGTGATAAGGATACTAGATGCTTGTGATTTCTACGCAGTTAGTGGAATAGATGTCCTTGAAGATAAAGCTCTGATAACTGTTTCATATAACAATAGAATAGAAATGCATGACTTGCTACAAAAAATGGGTTTGAGCATAGTTCGACAAGAATGTAGCACAGACCCTGAAAGACGTAGCCGATTGAGGGATGAAGAAGTTTATGACATACTTAAAAATAACAAGGTAAAGAAAAGATACACTAACTTTTTTAAGACATGTTTTTATATAGAAATTGTACCTAGTTTGATACAGTTTTCTTACTTTCTTGTTTTGTTAGGGGACTGGTGCAGTTGAAGGCTTAACATTAGATTTGTCTCAAATTGAAGATTTACACTTGAGTGCCGACGCATTCAACTTGATGCCTAACTTAAGATTTGTTAAATTCTATATTCCTTCGGGTAAGCGATCAGGTACTGTGTACCTTCCTAGCGTCCTCAAGTCATTTTCTGATAAATTAAGGTACCTTGAGTGGAGTGGATATAGTTCAAAGTCACTTCCACCAACTTTTTGTGCTAAATATCTTGTTGAGATTCGCATGCCCCACAGCCACGTTGAAGAACTTTGGCAGGGGAGGCAGGTAAAGATAGATATATATATGTATGCTCACGCTTTTGATTTGATTAAAATTTGAGGACTTTCCGTTGTGATGTCTCCTTTTGAATCTAATTACAGGAACTCGATAATTTAGAGAGAATTGACTTAAGTGAAAGCAAACAATTGACGAAGCTCCCAGATTTGTCTAGGGCATCAAAACTAAAATGGGTCTATCTCTCCGGTTGTGAAAGTTTGTGTGATCTTCATCCATCTGTTTTATCTCTTGACACACTTGTTACTTTGATATTGGATAGGTGCATAAAACTGAAGAATCTCAAAAGTGAGAAGCATTTAAGATCTCTGCAGACACTAAGTGTCAAAGGCTGCTCAAGCCTCAAGGAATTTTCAGTGTCATCGGATTTAATTAGAAAGTTGGATTTAAGCATGACGGGAACTGAAATATTGCACTCATCAATTGGGCGTCTAAGCAGTCTTATGTGGCTTAATCTGGAGGGTTTAAGGCTTAAAAACCTTCCAGATGAGTTATCTTGCCTAACATCTCTTATGGAGCTTAAGATTTCTAACTGCAGACTAGTAATTATCAAAGAGAAGCTACATGTCCTATTTGATGGCTTAAGATGTTTGAAAGTACTATATTTGAAGGATTTTTGTTACTTGTATGAACTTCCAGACAACATCAGTGTCTTATCAATGTTACATGAATTAAGGCTAGATGGAAGCAGTGTACAGAGGTTGCCAACAAGCATCAAGCATCTTCAACAGCTGGAAATTCTGTCCTTAGAGAATTGCAGGATGCTTGATTGTCTACCAGAGCTTCCATCATCCATCAAAGTGTTATATGCTGTTAACTGCACATCATTGGTGACAGTATCCACTTTAAATACTTTCACAGTAGAGATGAAAGGAAAGGATAAAATCATTTCATTCAAGAATGGCATGAAACTGGATGCACGGTCACTCCACTACATGATGGGAGGCGCCCAGTTAACAATGATAAGTGCTGCATTTCACAATGTATTAGTAAGAAGGTACAGTGTGGATGCCCACAGCTATAATTATAACAGTGTTAGGGTTTGTTTACCAGGAAGCTGTGTCCCAAGGCAGTTCACATGTCGAACAATTGAGTCCTCCATAGCTATTGAACTTCCTTCGCGTCCCAACTTGCTGGCTTTCTTTTTGTCTGTGGTTCTTTCTCCTTCCCGTGCAATGAAAAAGCATGGTGCTGAAATCGAATGTGAATGCTATTTGGCAGATGGTTCAATGGTAGGATACTTCGGGACAACATGGCATCATAAAGCCATCACGGACTTGAATTCGGATCATGTATTTGTATGGTACGATCCATGTTTTTGTGACAGCGTTCTCAGGACTTATGAACGTGAGGTTTCTTTTAAGTTCAATGTTAAAACTTATATGAAGCAACGTGATGGCTTGAGTGTTATGAAAGAGTGTGGTGTCCGCCTATTACATGCCTCAGAATTTCACAGTTTTTTAGGGGACTTGGAGTTAGAATTGGATAAGAAAGTGGATGTGGGATTGAAGTTGGGATTGGCGCTGGACTTGGAGCTGGGATTGCCGAAGCAAGTGGAGCGGAGATTGTTGTATGCATTGGAGATGGGATCTGAGTTGGAAGGAGAAGTGAAATCAGGGTTTGAATCACGACGCACAGAAATTTTATTGGCAATTGAGAAAGAGATATACAAGCCTAATGAATTCGTCCTTCCAACCATCGGAACTAGAATCTGGAACAATAGAACACAGGACTTGGAGGAGGGATTGGAGTTGGAATCAGAACGTAGCACAACCTTGACGTCAATTGAAAAAAAGAAAAGAAACCAGATACGGAATCAACCAGGGGACTTGAGTGAACATTGTTCCTCTTATTGGATAGTCGGTATGCAACTTATTATTCTCTTTCGCTAATCTCATATAAATTATGCTTCTTTGGTTGTTGCTTATTCCTTTAATAAATCAATTGCATTTTTTTTTAAATAATCGCACAAAAACTACAAAAAATGATGTTTAAGCAAAAACTACAAATTCATCAAAAAATATTCTAGGACTCGAGATTGATAAAAAAAGAAAAGGTTGAGTTTATCAACCAATACATCATATACATGTAGCCAACGGAGTACCACTTTTCAACCAATTATATAACACCATTTTTGGTTTTCCTCAAAAAGCTATCTTTGTGTTTGAATTAAAGACAATGTGGGGAAGGAGAAGGGAATAAAGAGAAGATGAATAATTTTTCATGTTTGGAAGTTTAATAATAGATAAAAAGGAAAAGAAACTTAAGTGGAACCATTCTTTTTTTATTTTTTTCAAATATCAAATTTTTGTTTCGCTGAAATTAAAGTAGAATGAGAAGAAATGAACTTATAAACTTAAAAATAAGTATTTTACATTTTGTTATGTTCCTTTGTGATTTTACTACCAAATAAAATAATAGAATCTCGTTTTGTTCTGTTATTAATCTTCTAAATAAGAAAAAAAGGTAACTTTGTTTCATTTCTTCTATTCCCTTTCCAGTCATTCTCTACTCATTTCGTTTTGTTTCATTAATAAAAAAAGATCAAAACATAGTGTATACTTTTACTTATTGTCTGGAATCTATTATTTATGTCAACTTATCATTTTTCTTTGCGTTAAATATGTTTTTAATCCTTCTAAATATATCAATTTTTAGTTTTGATCTCTCAAAAAAATTTGTTACGGTTTGTGACTTGTAATTTTAAAAGTGAGTGAAATGGGTCTCTGCTCTCATTTCAAAAGTGAATGAAATTAGTCTCTATTTTCATTTTAAAAGTGAGTGAAATTGACTCAATTCAATCTTTCTCATATTAAACATTCTCTCACTTCAAAGGATAATAAATTTACTATGAAAGGATTAAATTGAGATAATTTCACTTACTTTTAAAGTGAAGTCATGACCAATTTCAGTTACTTTTAAAATTACAATAACACGAATCGTAACGAAAATTTAAAAAAAAAACAAAACTAAAAATTGATATATTTAAAATAAAAAAAAACATATTTAAACTTTTTTCTTTTATATTTAGACACACAGTCAAAGTCAGTGATGGTTGAACTAGACTCGGCTGAAGAAGGTACTGGGAGAAAAGACCATTTTTCTGATGTGGAAGAGAGCATGGAATCTGCTCGCAAGCAAACCAAGACCAGTGCTGGAAGAGGTCGCGGGGAGAATACCAGAGAGTCTACAAAAGCTGTAAGTCAAGGGTTTTTTATTTTCAAAAACTTCTTACTTAAAATGTGTGAAAAATATAAAATATTAAGGGCTCGTTTGCATCATACACTAGCATAAAAAGTGTCTTTTTTTTATGCCTCTTATTTTGTAGTTCTTTTTTTAAAGAACAAATTATTTTACATTTGAATACAATATTTAATAAGTACTTATAAGTAACATAAGTTATTTTTAGTTTGTTTGGATAAAAAAGAATAGAAGTGTTTTTTTATAATAAAATTACTATAAAAGACATCTAAAAGCACTTTTTTTATCTGTTTGGATAAAAAAGTGATTGTTTGTTTAATTTAGAAAAACCAATTTCCTAATAATTCAAGGAGTGTTAACACTTTGGCTTGTGTTATTGCATGCACCCTAAAAAGTGTGAGAAGGTAATATTAAATTATAATCATTAGCTTGGTAGCCAAATGCCAAGTTAACATAGTAACTTGATAATCATTAATTTGAATGGCATTTTTTAAAGATAACCCTAGCAAGCTTCAGAATGAGAATCTCCAGCATATGCTAATCGGGTTTGAAGTTGCTTTCGCTTCACTTCTTGATATAGGTTTGTTGGGGGTAAAATCACAAGTTCTAATTCAACGAAGATAATTTTGATGGTCAAATGATACCATTGAGACATTCGACGAATAAGGGTTTCAACAGCTGGATGATAACATTGAGATATTCGATGAAGAGATTTTCGACAGTTCGATGATGACATTAAAGAAATTTTCCAAGTGTTGAACCGACATGTTGAATGTGGGAACACCAGTCTCGAATTTGACAGCTAGATGATGATCCAAGTGGTGGCCAACTCTGTTAAATGATCAGGAATTGGTTTTGTCGAAAGAAAAGTTACCAACTTTGAAATCGACAGACTAGATTTAAGTGGTGGTCGACACAAATATTAAATGGTCAGGAGTTAGTTACTGTCGAAAGTTAAGTAAGATGTTAGTGAAAACGTGGCATAAATGTCATGAACGTGGTCAGTTTTTAGGAGTCAGTTATTTTTCATAATTTGTCTATAAATACTAGTATTCACGATGTACAAAGGGTTGGTTACTGGATATACAATCCTAACATCTCACTCGAGCAGATTAACGGATTTGACTCCAAGTATGTCTTCCATTTTCATTTCAAGTTATTTACTTTAATGCAATATTCTTTTAAATTCTTTTAAGTCTTGTTCTTTAAATTTCTTTACACTTTCTGCACTTTAAGTTTATGCACTTTACGATTTCTACATTTTAAACTTTCTGTACTTTTAATTTTCAGCACTTTACATTTCTTGCACTTTACTTTCCTGCACTTTAAATTTATGCACTTTAAATTCTTGCCCTTTATATTTTCCGCATCTTTAATTTTTTGCAAAGTTTTAAAGTTTTTTCTAAGCTTCCATTTCTTTCCATTCACTTCTTGAATCAAGTTTTCACAAGTTTTTTCAAAAACCATTTTCAAAATGAGATTACTACATAACTCTGAACCCACATTCGACTGATAAAATATATTTGTTTGTTGGAATTTATCCTAACCAAATTCACCCATAAACAAATTGGCACGCCCAGTGAGACAAGTTCAGAGTAACTCGTAGTATCACAAACCTCTTCATAAGAAGATGGTTTTATGCATTTAAGAAGTGGAAAGTTAGTATATTCTTACCCTTCTCAAGATACACAAATTGTGAGTAACGCAAATAACCAAGCTTCGAATGCACTTGCAATTAATGTTAATGCACCACTTTCAATAGCCGTTACTGCATCACCTTTAATTGTTGTTAGTACAGGTCCTGTGGTTGATATAGTAACAACCGGTACTCTCAGGAGTAACCTAGTACTAGAACAAGTGGTCCTTGGAGTGACTCAGTCATCATCAAATCAACCAAGTAATCAAAGTGTAATGAATTCAAATTCAAGGTTGGCACCACAACATGGTTTGCCACCAAATTATGTTCCTCCTGTATTGGTACAAATGGGACTTAGTTCTACTTTGGCCAATACTATAGGCCAAACAACAGCTTCATATGGCCAACAACAAATAAATTCGGCTTTAGTAAGTTTTAATGGCCAAAGAACAGGAGTTGCAAGTTCAAGTAATCCAACTCCTTTTTGACATGAGAGATTGAATTTGGGACCTGTATTCCCAAATATGTTGAGAAATATTCCTTAAAATATGACTGAGCCAACTATGAATTCTTTGGCCAGTTTTTGACAACAAATGGATGAAAGTAACCATGAAATGGTGCACATGTTTACTCAGCAAATGGGTGTTGTGATTACACTAATAATGAAAAATACAAATAATGCTTGCAGCTCGTTAGCTCAACAAATGGCAAGGCTAAATCAAGCCTTGGGAATAGGTGAATTGGTTAATGATAATGCTCAAAGAGCCCAGCCTGGGGCAAATACAGGAGTAGTTGTACCCCAAACGAACGTGGGACAAGACCAACAAAATCCTGATCAATTTGGACAAAATGATCAACCGTGTTTGGAATATGGTAATGTCCATGTGCTTCATCGAGATGATGAGGATCAAATGGCTAGGAATGATGCAGCCATAAGATTACTTCGACGAAATCTTGAGGGGCACTAAATGGATGAACAAAATGTTAATCAAGTAGTGGAACAAGTGCTAAATAGGTTTGGGTTCAATGTTGGATATGCCAACCAACCCTATTTTGTTTCAGCGTTTCCTGAGTGGGTGCAACAAGCAGAGTTGCCCAGAGGAGTTAAAATTCCTAAACTTTCTAAGTTTGTAGGAGAAAGTGGGGAATCGACTGTCGAACATGTCACACGGTATACTATAGAAATGAGAGAGTTGACCAATATTGAAGGCCTTAAAATGAGATTCTTCCCAAGTTCCCTTACTAAAAATGCATTCTCTTGGTTTTCGACATTGAGACCAAATTCGATATATTCTTGGACTCAATTAGAAAGGAGTTTCCATGATCAATTCTTCAGGGGAGATTTGAAAGTTGGACTTATAGATCTCTTCAATATTAAGAGAATATACAATGAAACTGTAGATAATTATTTATCTAGGTTTCGACAAATGAGGAGTAGATGTTTTACTCATATACCCAAAGCAGAAATAGTGAAAATTGCTACACGAAGTTTAGACTATTACATAAGGAAAAAAATTAATGAATCAACATTTAGTTGATCTTGCCCAACTAGGTGAGAAGGTTAGGCAAATAGAGCAACTAAAAGCTGAAAAGGTTCAAAAGTAAAAAAGATTCTTTAAAAGAGAAAAAGTGGCATTTGTCGGGTTAGATGAATCCGACAATGAGACTGAAGATAGCAATGATGAATTTGAAGTTAACATTGCTGAACTTCAAAATGGTCCTCCTTATGTGTGTCAGGCTTTACAGCCTACAAGAAATAAGGAAAAAATGAATTATGTTAATAGAAAAACATATACATTTGACATAACAAGAATCGATAAAATCTTTGATTTATTATTAAAATATAAACAGATTAAACTGTCGGAAGGTTATAAGTTATTAAGACCTGATGAAATAAAAGACCGAAAATATTGTAAGTTTCATAACAATTTTGGTCATGTTACTAACGAATGTATTCGTTTTAGAGATCTAATTCAGAAGGCACTAATGGATGGGCGTTTGAAGTTTGCTGACAAGCCTAAGGTGGACATGAAAGTTGATACAGATCCGTTTCAGGCTGGAATTTCATACGTCGATCAACAGGTTCCTTAAAATATTGGAATGATCAACATAAGGAATTTACAGGGATTCGACATTGACATGGAAGATGCAATTGATGTTTATCCCAAGCAAGGAGAATCTCTTGAAAATTTCCTTGAAATGAAGAAAGAAAAAGGCAAGGTAAGGTTATGTCTAAGATGCAATGCAGTGCATGATGAATTTGCTGCAAAGAAAACTGCTGAGGAACAACAGGATCATTCACAAGGGAAAAAGAAGTTTTTCGACAAGAAAGTTAGAAAATCACAACAACCCTTTAATACTCCAAAACCAGTTTATACTCCAAAGCCTAAGCCAATCTATATGCCCAGGCCTAATATGAATGGCTGGTTGGTTAAGTCATTTGGTGAATCTATGGGGAGTAATTCATTTCCCAAGGGCTGTGTCGGACCAGCTAGGACCAAAGTGTCACCTGCCAATGTTACTCTGGACAAATGGGTTAAAAATTCTACAAATGGCAAGTTATACTTATTTTCGATGAAATGTGGCTGCTAGGAAGAATAGATTTCAAAAGGATTGACCATTTTGGAATAAAGATTATAGACATGGTAGAATCAACCAAGAAGAAGTTTTGATTGGCCAAGATGTAGCAGGGCCATCAAAGTCCATACCAATGTCAAAAAGTCAAAAAAGAAGGTTGCAAAGGTTGAGACATGCACAAAAAAGAAGAAATTTGGCTGAAAGTTTGGTTATTAAAGAGCAACCCAAAGAAATGGGATGTTTGGTAATTGAAGTTAAGCCAACACCAGACAAAAATAAAGACGACAAGAAATCAAAGAGTATTGTCAGAAAAGAGTCTGCAGATACAAGGGGGCAATTCCAGTTGAGCCGACAACCAGTGAAGTTAGACGACTGAATGAGAATGATAAATTTTGACAAGAAAAACTTGTAAAGATAAAGAAAGGAAAATGGGTTCAAGAGCCTACTCCAAACAAAATTGGAAGAAAATAGCCAATTGGACTTGTAGCAATAGAAAAAGAAGCAAAGAAGAACAATCTGGTAGTTAAAGAAGATAAGGATATAGTTAGGGTGAAAGCTGAGAAAATGATAAGGAAAATAACTGAGAATAAAAGCAGTAGTGATGATGAAGATTGGTCGAAGGAAGAAATCTTGAAAGTTCTGAAAGATCCCGACCAAGATGTCGAGTGGAGGAAGAAAATGCTTGACATGATCAAAGGGAAAAGAAATTTGGCGAAGTCTGATTGCTAAATTATAGATATAGATTTGACGATTGATGAAGTTATTGAAGCCTTAACTGATCTAGATGATTTTTTAGGTTTTGGTGATAATGAACAATTTGACATAGATTTCAATCTGGACAAGGATCTGGATCACATCATAATGGCTATGGATAGTAGTTTATCGTCAGAAGAGTATCTCAAGCTTAGTGGATTCAAAAGTCATGAAGAGTCAGATGAGGAAAAATTCTTGAAGTCAATGAATGTGAATTTGATTTCAGTTTTACCTGCTGAATTCGAAGGGTATCACGAAATTGAATATGTAGGAGAGAATAAAAAAGACCTGGATGACCTCAATGATCATTGGCTTTTCTGTCAAGATAATATGTTAACTGTATTTGACAATACAACATATTTTGAAAAGCCAACAGAAGAACAGAAGATTCATCTTCGTCCATTGCACATCAAAGCTTTGTTAGAAGGCAAGCCAACAAATAGAGTCTTGATAGACGGAGGGGCAGCTATTAATCTGATCCCAAGGGCAATGTTAAAGAAACTTGGGAAGAATGAGTCTGATTTAACGACAACTAACATGATTGTTACTGATTTCAGTGGCAAAACTTCCCCATGAGACGGAGCAGTGATGTTAAACATACAAGTTGGATCCATTGAAAGGTCGACATTATTTGTTGTAATTCCAACAAAATCTAATTATAATCTTCTATTGGGGAGAGATTGGATACATGCCGTTGGGGCAATACCATCGACAGTTCATCAGAAATTTATTCTCTGGAATGCAGATGATCAGGTGGAAATAGTAGAGGCAGATGACAGCCCTTGCTATTTACAACAGCTTCATATCGATTTTAAAATCTATGTTCCAAATGTTAAGCCGGTCACGACAAATAATGGAGTTATCGACAAAGATGCGCTTGAAACATGCTTAATGGATCAGTATGGCATTCGACTAATGAATAAGGCCGAAATGGATCGGCCAAGCACTAGCCATGAGTGTTAATTAGTTGGGTCGACTGTCAGCTTATTTGGCCAATAAGGCAGTGTACACCACTGAAGGTGTACTGTCAGATTGCATAATAGATGATCATCCTTTGGGTTTTGAGAAAGAACTTAATGAAAGACATGGTGTAGAGGTAGAAGATCCTTTGGAAGAAATAAACTTGGGCACTAAAACAGACAGAAGGCCTATATTTGTGAGTTCATTTCTACCAAAGGAGTTCAAGGAAAAGCTTGTCGAATTAATTAAGGAATATAAAGATTGCTTTGCATGGGATTACGATGAAATGCCTGGATTGAGTAGAGATCTTGTTGAGCATAGATTGCCATTGAAAGAAGGTTGTAGACCTATCAAGCAAGCTAATAGAAGATTTACACCTGAGGTGGTTTTGAAGATAAAGGAAGAAGTCAAAAGATTGCTCAAAGTCAAGTTCATTCGAACAACCAAGTATGTCGAATGGCTTTCTAATATTATTCCTGTAATTAAGAAAAATGACAAGTTAAGAATATGTGTAGATTTTAGAAATCTAAACACTGCTACACCTAAAGATGAATATCCAATGCCAATTGCGGATATGCTAGTAGATGCCACATCTGGACATGAATTGTTAAGTTTTATGGATGGTCATGCAGGTTATAATCAAATTTTTATAGCCAAGAAGGATGTGTTGAAACTGCCTTCAGATGTCCAGGAGCTATTGGGACACATGAATGGATAGTCATGCCTTTCGCTTTAAAGAATGCAGGGGCCACCTATCAGAGGGCGATGAACACAATCTTCCATGATGTCATTGGAAATTTTATGGAGGTGTACATTGACGATGTCATTGTCAAGTCAGAAACAAAGGAGAGCCACTTGATAAACTTGAGCCAGGCATTTGACAGAATGAGAAAGCACAACCTCAAGATGAATCCGGAAAAATGTGGTTTTAGAGTGTCGGCTTCCAAATTCTTAGGCTTCTTAGCTCATAAGAATGGTATTGAAGTGGACAAGAATAAAGTCAATCTGTCAGGAAGAACCAGATTGGAAGTAGGCTTCTTAGCTCATAATAAAGGTATTGAAGTGGACTTCTTTGGAAGCTGCGCCACCGACGAACAAGAAGGAACTACAATCTTTCTTGGGGAAGGTGAATTTTCTAAAGAGATTCATATCCAATCTGTCAGGAAGAACCAGAATCTTTGTCTCATTGGTCAAGTTGAAGGCTGAACAAGACTTTGTGTGGGAACCTTGCCACCAAGAAGCCTTCAACCAGATTAAACAATATTTGACAAACCCTCCGGTTATGATGCCTCCAGTGTCTCATAGACCATTGAAATTATACATATCAGCATTGAATGATACTATAGGTAGTATGCTAGCTCAAGATGAGAATGATGTCGAAAGAGCTGTGTATTATCTTAGTCGAGTTTTGAATAATGTTGAGAGGAGATATAGTACAATAGAGAAACTTTGTTTAACATTGTATTTCTCATGTATTGAACTTAAATATTATATGATGCCTTATAATGTATTGGTTATGTCGAAAATTGATGTAATAAAGTATATGTTATCAAAACCAATATTAAATGGACGTATTGGTAAATGGACCGTTGCTTTGTCAGAATTTTCTTTACAATATGTTCCAATGAAAGCTGTCAAAGGCCAAGTACTTGCTAATTTTTTGGCTGACCATCCATGTTTGGATGTTGATAATATAAATTTTGTTGGGTTAAAACCTTGGCGCTTATATTTTAATGGCTCAAGGCATCAAAATGGAGTTGGAATAAGAATTCTATTTGTTTCTCCTCAAAGTATTCTAACTAAATTCATGTTTGAACTTAAATATACATGCTTAAACAATGAGGCTAAGTATGAAGCCTTAATTGTTGGGTTAGAAATATTAATAGAAATGAAAGCATGTAATATGCATATTTTTGGGGATTCACAGTTAGTCATTAAGCAACTCACCCAAGAATATAAATGTGTCAGTTATAGTCTGACCAAATATTGTATTGTGGCGAGTAAGTTAATGAAGAAATTCAACGAAGTGATTGTCGAACATAACCCTAAGAATTTGAATGAGGAGGCTAATGAATTAGCACAAATTGCCTCTGGGTATAAAATTTTATCCAAGGTCCTGACAAATCTAATGGATATTAGAGAACTTTTATATCCATTAGAAGAAAGAGATGTACTACAAAATGATATTTCGATAGTTAATGACTGGAGACAGCCAATATTAAGCTATTTGGAAAATCCAAGTCAAAACATGGACAGGAAGCTCAAATACAAAGCGTCGAAATTTGTAGTATTAGGAGGGGCTTTGTACAAAAAATCTGTTGATGGAAATTTAGAGGTTTGCCTGAGTGAAGCAGAGGATTATATTGCCTTGGCAGAAGTCCACGAAGGAATTTGTGGAGCTCATCAAGCAGGTGATAAGATGAAATGAGTCCTTCGATGTCAAAGATATCATTGGCCTACACTGGTTATGGATTGTATAATGCTTGCTGAGTCTTGTGAAGAGTGTCAAAGACATGGCCATATACAAAATGTTTCTGCTAGTGAATTACATTCTATTGTTAAACCTTGGCCATTCAGAGGATGGACTTTGGATTTAATTAGCCAACTTCATCCTGCATCGTCGAAGGGTTGAGGCTGTGGGTTGAGGCTGTGGCCTTAAAGGATGTAACCCAACAGGGTGTGATTAACTTTATCGAAGATAATATAGTTTCTCGGTTTGGAATACCACAAACTCTGACAATCGACCAAGGGACAGTGTTCATTGGAAAGAAAGTTGTCGAATATGTCAGTTCAAGAAAAATTAAAATGCTCAGGTCGACTCCATATTATGCTCAAGTAAATGGCCAAGTATAGGCTATAAATAAAATAATCATAAGTTTGATTAAAAAGCATATTGGTCGATAACCTAGAAATTGACATAATACCCTTAATCAAATTCTATGGGCTTATAGAAATTCACCAAGAGAATCGACAGGCACTTCACCATATAAATTAGTTTATGGTCATGATGCAGTGTTACCAGTTGAGATTAACCTTTAATAAGTTTGTATTCAAAAACAAGATGAGTTACTGGTTGAACATTACTGGAACTTGATGTTTGATGAATTAAACGAATTAAGTGATGAAAGATTAATTGCTTTGGGAAACTTGATTCGACAAAAAGAAAGAATTGCTAAATTTTACGACAGTTGAGTTAAGTACAAATCTTTTAAGATTGATGACTTGGTTTGGAAAGTAATCTTGCCCATGGATAAAAATTATCGAGAATATGAAAAATGGTCTCCAAAATGGGAAGGACCATTTAAAATTACTCAAGTTTTTTCTGGGACTGCTTATGCACTTGTCGAAGATAATTCAGGTTTGAGAGTTAAGTCTATTAATGGCAAATATTTAAAGTCATATAAGTCGACAATGTGTGAAGTAAAAATTGATAATGATTAAAATAAAATTTCATTAATATATTCGATAATTACAAGTTATATTATAACTTGTTAAAGTTGTCAGAATATTACAGAGATAAATAGACTTATTCTAAATAAACCAGAAGCTTCTCCCTTGCTGAAGCATATGTCATCTAAGCTCGTGGGTGCTGAGGAAGAGGAAGAAGTAGACGGCCTTTAACTTGTCCTGGACGAGATGATGATTGGTCGTCTACTCCCTGATGAGTCATCCATATCATAATAACTGTGTTTTAGTAACACCAGGTTGTTACGATGATTACTGAAGCTTATCAGGAAGATTACGATTCTTACTGAAGCTCAAGATAAGTATCACCATTAATACAGAGTCATTCTTCTATTTTTCCCATTGAGAGAAGAGGAAATTGTCTGAAGACATGGTGAAATTCGCTGGAAATGAGAGGAAAAAGGTCAAATTGCACTCATTGCTGAAGAACACTATTTATAGGGGAGTTTGCAGATAAAGACGTTACATAATATTTTGTAACTTGCATTTTAATTAATTAAGTTAATTATGATACACAATTATGAGATATATTAAAAAGAAACAGATTAAGAGCATTTAAGCGTATGGAATTATGAAGCAATAAAAAAAATGTATTGGAAATTGATCAAAATAAATGTTTATTAGATATGGCTTTGAAGGCCATACAAATCCTGTCGGATTATTAAACCGACACTAAAAGAAAAAACCAATACATCTAAATTCTCTGCCAAACTTCCCAAGAATCTTCCAAAACTCGTTTGCTGGCACAAGCTTTTTCATATTCTGGTTCAAGAAAGTTTATGTCTGCTAGCACAGCTTTGATCTCGACAGCCCATTATTTTGAGTTGTTGACAATGCTTTGTTACTTGGCACTCCCTTGTTGCAATGCCATGCTTAGCTTTTACTTTCGACAGCGAGTTTCTTCAAGTTTTTTCTCCAATTCTTCAATTTCTTTGTCCAGTTTTGCCTCCTTATTCTTTCCTTTAATAAGATGGTCTTTTAATTTGGTTATCTCATTCTTCGTGTCGGTCAGCTGCTTTAAGATCTTGGATTTTTCTTGAATTTTTTCATCATAAGCAGGAATGATTTGATGAATGGTAGGCATGTTTAAGGACAAATTTTGGAAAAAAAATCTTTGACAGTCGAAGGAAGAGCTCGATTGGTTATTGGAAGTTGTTGAGAAAGGGGTTCCAATTCAATCACAATGGCTAGCATTCTATCTTGAAGGGGTTGGTTGGAACTTAATTGCTTGAAAGAGTAGGTGAAGGCGTTCTTCAACTCAGCCAAAAGTCCAGTGACATAAGAGTCACTAGAATCCTGTCGAGGCTATGTAGAGGAGCGAGCTGACCTTGGAGAACTTCTACGACTACCCGACAACATGGATATCAATTCATCCAAATCTACTTCCATGTCCTCAGTATTTTCTGGTTCTGCGACAATTGAATGGATTTGAGATGGTTGAGGTAGATTGGAAGGTGTAATATCCGCCAATAGAGCATTCATGTCGAATTCTTCTGAAAAAATTTCGACAAGATTGTCTTCATTTATTTGGGAGGAACTAACACCCAGGGCAGTTTGAACTTCTGTCTAAAGAGGCAAAGGAATAGTAGGCATTACAGGAGCCGGAGAAATTAGATCCTCCGGAGAAGCATTTTCATTGCCTAGCCTAGCAGGACTGTCGGGTATAACAGGATTCGTCAATTCCTGTAGAAAACGAGGGCAATGTTAGAACAAATAAAATCAAAAGGATTTTCAGTTTTTAAAAAAAACTTAGAATATTTTACCTCAGCAAACTGTCGAATTTGATCCTCAGTGCTTAATTCGACGTCGGGTCATGAAGGACTTTCAGCAGTTTGGTCAGCCTCTGGATCCTGAAACAGGAGAGATCAAATTATTGAATGAAGTCCAAATTTTCAATTCTTAAGGGAAGAAATTATGTCAATTAGCATTTACCTTAAAGGGGATAGAAGTGGTTTCTGCTTCAAGTTCAGTAGAAGGTTTCAAACTAGAACTTGAGGATTGAGTCTTCTTCTTTTTCTTCTACAAAGGTAAAATAAGGTTAGAATTTACCAAGTTATAAAAAAAAAGGGGGAAGTAACAGAAATTATACCTTCAGAGGATTTTCAGAAGATGGGCTTGGAGACTCGATAATTTCTACAAAAGAGGTGGGAGTCGAGTCACTAACCTATATTTAATAAAAGATTTAGTTTCGTTAAACTGAGAATAAGTTCTGAAGTTTGAATGAAAAAAATACCTTGGAAGTTTTTGTCTTTGAAGGCTTGGCAGTAGCCTTATGCTTAGTAGGACTTTTCATCGATGCTATTCTAGTTGTCTTAGCCTTTGGGGCTTTGGGGATTGGAGGATTTTGAGCTTTTTTGCCTTTTCTCTTTTTTAAGGCAGAGGTTTCTACTTTTTCTTCTCCTTCCTCTCCTTCTTTTGATTGTTTATACTCCAAGGGTCTTTTCAATGGAGTTGCTAATGGAAAAGGAACAATAATTAGTCGATGAAATAAGAATTCGACATCAAAAAATGAAAAGAAGTACTTTCAAGAAATTTAGTAATGACGCAGGTATCTTTGGCAAATTGTTCATACGACGAAGCAAACCGACGGGTAAAAGTAACTTTTGGAGTTCTCGTAAGAAAGATGTTACTCGCAGAAAAGATCCTATCAGAAGTAAGGAAGTTACCAGCCCTGGTAGGTTTACCTGGGAATTCGTCGACCAAACTAAAACGAACACAAGGAAGAGGCACTGGTTTTGGAAAAGAAACGTGAAAAAGTTCAAGCCGTGCCAAAGGGTTTTTTATGGAAACTGCAATAAAGTTAGTAGAGCATTTTTCCTTATGCATTTGTTTTTGTCTAGCCACGACTTCTTCATAGTGTCGAACAATTGTGCCAGGATACCTGAAGTCCCACTTGATCTTGTAGTATTTCTCAAAAGCTCTAATGTCTTGAATATGTTTACCTTTGATTTTTGTCGAAGGCTCTTGATCCTGCACAGGAACAAGTTTTTCAGTTATACGGCTTCGACAAACATTAATATTGATATGGTAAGGACTATAATATTTAGTCCACCATTCGACAAAATCTGGGGTAACCCTTCTATAAGGTGTGAAAGAGAAAATCAAAAAATGCTGCTTGTATCTCTCATTCTTCGTAGCTACCCGTACAAGGTTTGTCATGTCTTGTAAGCGACCATTAATAAGGTGCTCTTTGGCTTTTTGAGAGAATGAAGCTGGGATGGCTTGACAGAATCCTAATTGTCGAGCCATTGAATTTGGCAGGTGCAATTCCAAAGAGTTTTTTGTTGAACCAGGGAGGCCAGCAACTAACATTTGCCAACAAAGAAAATTTGACCAAATGGAAATATTGTTGGTTTGAGTGGAAGGATTGTAAGAAATTAGTGGTCGAGTAAACCACTCTGGACCGAAAGAATGGTCAGCGAAATGTGCAAAATAGATGTCCTCCATATTGAAAGAGATGGAATGAAAAATGCTAAAGAAATACATGAAATTCTCTGGGTGTTGTTTGTGGATCTTTTCATGCTTGACATGACAAAGTCTAATGCCATAGGTAGCAGAAAAAACTATCGAAGGAGAAGTGTCAACTAGATAATCTCCAAGGATGGCATTAAGCCAGAGCTGAAGTAACCAGATGGGTATACCAGCGTTGGTTTTCTTTGTTTGGGACCTGATGCTTTGAATAATCTCGCCAATACTAAGGTATAGATTGGCAAGAAGGAATTGGCCAAGAGCCAAACTTTGACCTTCATGAATAAGATTGGCAAGCTGAAGGTATGATTTTGATACTTGAACTGATTTAGTACATAGAGCATAGGCCGACAACCAAAGAAGGAGAAAAGCCACGTGTTCTTCGTCAGACACAGGACCTTTTGCTGTGGAATAGAAATTAACAAAGTTTGAAAAAGAAGTTGGGGCTTTTGAGTAAACATCTATGGTATTCAAGGGTTGGAGGAGAGGAGTAATGACCTTCCCATCTGGTCGAAGACCAGTTATGGCAACCACTTCGAAGAGCGTGGGTCCCATCATGCCATACGAAAAATGAAAAGAATTGGTGGTTTTGTTCCAGAAGAAAAAAGACGCACTCAACATACAAGAATCTATTTTTATGGGATAACGTGAGAGCTGGATGCAGTCGAAAATATCCATGTTTCTCTATGAAGCTTCCTTAGAGGCTTAAACTCTATCAAGCCAATCAAGATACCCATTGATTTGGCTAAGAGGGGTTTTGAAGAGCCTCTCAGACTTATTGAAATAACTAATGGGAATAGAAGGAAGAGAAGCCAAGATAGCTTCTTCTTTGGGATTTTTACAAAGAAAAAAACTTTGAATTTCTTTGGTCATGAATTCTTTGGGCAGAACTGGGCCCAAGAAAGCAACTGGAGGATTTAAAGAAAGTGAAAGGTCGTTGATATGAAGAATTACCTTGGAAAGATTCCACAGTTCAGATTTCTCTAGAATTGGGTCTTGAATAACGGCGTGGCTGCCCAAATCTACTGATGGTTTATTGAAAGATTGAGAGTGAGAGGCCATTGTTAAGAAAGAAGTTTTACAGAAAAGACACGCGAGAATAAGGTTGAGGATGATGAACAATAGAGAATGAAGTAAAGTGGTGTGATTTTGTGAAATTTAAAGATGTAATGAACAGTGAATGAGGGGAGAAGACGCGTGATATTCGTAAAAAAATTCAAAAAGCTATTTTTCAGAAGAGTAAATATGATCCCTATTTAATAGGAAAAAATAATTATTTAATATTTGAAATGATAAGTTGCAGTTGTGATTTTCAAGAAATCCTCAGAAGATTTTACTGGATTTTTGAAAATCAAAATGCTTTTAAAAAAAAATTGATAAGATCTTGACGTCGGATTGGAACTAGAAGATAAGATTAAAATTTATCTTTCTTCTAGCATTGTCGAAAGAAAAATTTTGGGGGGCATTTGTTGGGGGTAAAATCACAAGTTCTAATTCGACGAAGATAATTTTGATGGTCAGATGATACCATCGAGACATTCAACGAATAAGGATTACAACAGCTAGATGATAACATTGAAACATTCGACGAAGAGATTTTCGACAGCTCGATGATGACATTAAAGAAATTTTCCAAGTGTTGAACTGAAATGTTGAAGGTGGGAATACCAGTCTTGAATTCGATAGCCAGATGATGATCCAAGTGGTGGCCAACTCTGTTAAATGGTCAGGAATTGGTTTTGTCGAAAGAAAAGTTACCAACTCTGAAATCGACAGACTAGATTTAAGTGGTGGTCGATATAAGTATTAAATGGTCAGGAGTTAGTTACTGTCGAAAGTTAAGTAAGATGTTAGTGAAAACGTGGCATAACTGCCATGAACGTAGTCAGTTTTTAGGAGTCAGTTATTTTTCATAATTTGTCTATAAATACTAGTATTCACGATGTACGAAGGGTTGGTTACTGGATATACAATCCTAACATCTCACTCGAGCAGATTAACGGATTTGACTCCAAGTATGTCTTCCATTTTCATTTCAAGTCATTTACTTTAATGCAATGTTCTTTTAAATTCCTTTATTTTAAGTGTTATTCTTTAAATTTCTTTACACTTTCTGCACTTTAAGTTTATGCACTTTACGATTTCTATATTTTAAACTTTCTGTATTTTTAATCTTCAGCACTTTACATTTCTTGCACGTTACTTTCCTGCACGTTAAATTTATGCACTTTAAATTCTTACCCTTTATATTTTCTGCATCTTTAATTTTCTGCAAAGTTTTAAAGTTTTTTCTAAGCTTCCATTTCTTTCCCTTCACTTAAATCAAGTTTTCACAAGTTTCTTCAAAAATCATTTTCAAAACGAGATTACCACATAATTCTGAACCCACATTCGACTGATAAAATATATTTGTTTGATGGAATTTGTCCTAACCAAATTCACCCATAAACAAGCTTGTAGTTTAAACATTGAAGTACCAGATGATTCCCTTATCTTGAACGACTATTTCAATAATGTCATTTTGTCAATATGATGATTACATTGTGCAGGTCAAAAGCAAAGAAAATGAAGGAATGCCAACTGAATCTGATACTGGATTGCATCTACCAGTTGATTCAGTGGACGAAGAAAATGTGTCTAAGGACAAGTCAAGTGAAAATGATTCTGATAGGCTAGAACATATAGAACAGGCCAAGCATTCAGATGAAAATCAAAATCTACAAGGACGACAAATCATTGTTCAATCTGACATCCATGATCTGGCTGTTGAAGAACCATACCAGGAAAAAGAAAATGAACCAATGGGTCATGACAAACCTAAAGGTCAAGATGAGTCAGATGAGGATTCCCTTGCTAAACTTGAGAGCATCTTGTCGGGAAGTCAAAAGCCCTCGCCAAAAGCAGCCTGTTCTACAAGCGACGTTGCTATAAGGGAAGCTTTGCATAATCTTAAATGCCTATTGGAAAAGTCACTTGAGAACATTTTCAGTGACGTCCAACTACAACAGCAATTACAAATTTCTTTGGAACGCATAGAACAAGCATCCGACAAAAAAGTTTCTCCTAGTGTAGCGAAGCTTGTTGAAAGCATGACATCCTCTTTTGAGGAAATGTTCAAAGAATTTGTCTCAAATCAAAAAGTAGTCGAAGATCACACTAGCCGTTTGCAACAAAGAGACAAACTTTTGCAGCAAACGAAAGATGCTAAGAAACGGCAACAATCACTGAAAGAAAAAATGAGTCAATATAAGTTTGAAGCCGAAAGTCTTGGCAAAGAGGCTGAAGGGCTTGATGAAAAGATTCGACATCTTGTAGAACAAAAGAAAACTGTGGAGATGAAACAAACCAAGTTGAAGGAGGCCCTGGAAATATGTGAAGGTGAAAATAAGAAACTGAAAGATGAGGCAAAGAGTCAGATACCTGATAGCGAAGAGCTAATGTTGGCAATTAAGAATTCTGAATCCTCATACGCTGCCGCCCTGTCAAAGCAGGAGAAGTTGAATGACAAATGGGAAGGTTTCAGAACAGCTTTTGCAGACAACTCTAAAACCTTATCTTAAGGTAATATTGTAATAACAATTTTGGAAATTTATTTTGACTTGCATATGTTATTACGAAAGGAGAAAAAATTTTGAAATTTAAAATGAAGCAAAAATTTGACCCAAATAAGAGAAAATTTCAAATTTTTAAAATTTTCTTTCCTTCTTATCTTATTTCTCTCAATCCAAATGTAGGACTGTACATATCAGGATTAATCAGCACGTTGAAGGGAGACAAAGTAGTAATGAAAGTCAGCAAATTTTGGTGTGTTCTTTCTCTGTTTCTTGATTTAGAAGTAAATGTCTAAACATTGTGCATTTCCTAAAGAGGAGAAGTAAAATTAAAATAAGAAGCTTCAGTAGCATTCCTCCGTTACAGCAGTCTAGTAACATGAAGATGAGCAGGTGTTGAATTGAAATATCTGCAACTTGTTGATAACTTATCATTGAAGTAATCCTCCAGTGTCCAAATGTAAGGTAGTGACTACTGAGAATGTAGTAGTTATATTGGGGTGGTTTACTCTCGTTCTACTTGTTCATCTGATTTTTGTTCGATGTGCTTTATAGTGTAGCTAGCCATTGTTATCTCCGTTTTCTTTCAGTTTTTATGCTTTATAGTGTAGCTAGCCATTATTATCAGATAGTTTATTTGTGTTTTTCTTTGTTGAAGACAGGATTCTTTATGTTAACTCTTGACTTGTTTACGTAATATAATGCTCAAAAGAGAAAGGTTGGTGCTATTCCTCAACCTTGCTAACTATTGAGCTCCGGTGAGCATCTCTGACATTCTCTTCAACATCTTCGTAAAAGTGATGCAAGAACTTCATATCATCAACTAGTTTTTACACAGTATCATATTTAAACGAATAACACTGTAGATAATAAATTAAACAACTTCGTTAAATCAAGCACCATACAAGAGGCTATGAACTGCTCATTCTTAACAACTGCGGTCTATGTCCATTATCAAGAACCTTTTTGTTGATAGAGAAGTTCATGATCGTACTTTTTATTGATGGAGAAGTTCATGATCATGTCCAGTTTTTACTTTTGGGGAAAAACGTGGGGAGAGCCGCAGAGGAAGACTATATTTTAAACTATGACCACCTGGCCAGAACCTCTAGAATTGAGAACACAGAAGAATTCAGCAACACAACTTGTCATGAAGCATCTATTCAACATTACTAACAGAATATGAATGCCCCTAATCCAAATAGACAAGTTCCTAAAAGTGTTATTGTAGATAAATGCCTCTAGTATGTTTTGATTAATGACTAAACTTAACATGATTATTACTTTGATTCACTAACTACTTGCCAAGCTTGATTTTATTAATGAGATTTAATGAAGCAAGAACAGTGGATGCAAAGGATCAAGGATCATGAAGGAAAACTTAAAGAAGGAACATTATGAAGAAGGAATTCAATGAAGATCATTAGGAATCTTTTTGTAAAGAAAAGACTTTGTTTAATTCTGTGATTAAGCTCTCTCAAATAAGTAAAAATGGTTTTCAAAAGTAAAAATAGATTAAGAATGAAAAAGGTTAATTAATAAGTTTGTACATCTATGTGTACATCAATATACTTTCTGTTAATTAACTAACTTTTAATGAAAACCTCAGTGTATATCTATGTATAAATGTTATACATCTATGTATACATCAATTGATTACGAACTTAATGAAAATCTCAGTGTACATCTATGTATAAGTGATTATACATCTATGTATACATAGATGGATTCTAGACTTACTTGATCAGTGTGCAATTTTGCATCTGTACATCGATTGATACATCTATGTATAAACCAGAACAAAAGCAAGAACTTTTTGAAATAGTTATACAATCGATTAGGTAATCGATGTATAAACTTCTGGACTGAAAATACGAATGTGTTTCAAGAACAACATCGATGTACTCATGTGTGTATTAATCAAGAATCAAGAACTTCCAAGAACACAATCGATTAGGCAATCGATGTACATACATTGTAAAAGTGAAATCTTGTTTAATACATCTGTGTACTAATCGATTGACTGAGAATAGAATTTTTCAGATAAATCTGTTTTGATCTTAACTGACTTGTAAAGTGTATCCAACGGATCTATTTTGAAATATACCTATATAAGGACATTGGCAAACACTTTCTAATTAACAATTGATTCGAAATTTGAGATCAATCACAAAAATACTGTGAGAGTTTTTTATTGAAAGAAAACAGAGTATCCTTTTCTATAGAACTTCAAATTGTTATATCTGATTTCTTAGAATCTGATTCAATCTTTTCATATTTGTAAAAGAGAGATAAGAGAGAAGGTTCTCTCGCTGATGAAATCAAGAGTAGAAGGGACTCTTGGTGTTGTGCAAGAATAGAAAGAATTCTTGTGAAAATTGCAAGATTGCTTTGACTTGAAAAGCTGTCATTTGGATAGAAGGAATCCAGAAGTGAAGCTTGTGTAAAGAATCTTGTATATTGATTTTTCAATAGTAGATAAAACTCACAGTGGTGTGGGGACTGGATGTAGGTTACCAGAGGAGGTAGCTGAACCAGGATAAACTCGGTTTGAAATTTTCTCTATCCCTTAACTCTTTATTTGCTTTATTGTAGATTATATGAATTAATCAATACGTTAAGGATGTTTGCATGATTTGATTAGTTTATAATCTTGTTCATATCTGAAATTAATCTTATTGTTAATATTCTTTTTAAGTTTCAAGTCTTGATTGTAACATATTTTGTAAAAACACATTTTGATTTGATTGGTTGACAAAATCTTTTTCATAGTTAAAGAAAAGAATCAATTTTTGCAAAAAGGAGAATAAGTTTCGAAATGTTTTATTACTCAATTCAACCCTCCTTCTTGAGTATTCAGAAGCCACAACCAACAATTATCACATTTTCCTACTCTTTAGAGGAAATATTAACAAGTTTTCATCTCTATACGAAATTATAAGTTTGTTTTAGATCATAAAGATTTAATGCTTATTCAACCATATTTTGCAGAAGCACCATAATATGATCCACATACTGCCTATGAGTTCTTGATAATCTCTGTATGAAACATGAATGCAGCAAGCAACTTCAGGTCGAGATCTTGTAGTTCAGATTGCCGGAAAGTTACCTGCAAAAGGAACCACATAAATACACGTAATCAAGACCCTAATTTAGCTAGCAATTCCTTCTACAAGAATGTAAAAACATACATTGAAATTTGAAATGCTGCCGTCATTCATGGGCTGATACCCACTAGGCAGATTAGCTGCTAGTCCTCCCAAGCAGATGAACCGCTATAGCAGACCACCTGATAATTGAAATAAAACATGTGCAAATCACTTATTTATATAAGATTCTACAAAATTAACTTAACATAATAGTCCAAGCGTAAATTGGAGAGCTTTCATTCTAAGCATACCATTTAAGAAAAATGTCAATTCTTCCGAGATTTTGAAGTGGCATGTAATTAACTGAGTTTTTTATCTTCATACCAGATGCTTCTTGTAGAGGGCAACACATATATACGCACACATACACCATAGCCATGAAATCAAATGAATAGTACGAAGATTACTGATTCCCAAGCACAGCATGCCAATTGATGATGGCATGTTTTTCTTCCTCAGAGGATTTTCCTCTTTTGATATCAGGCCTCAAATAGTTAGTCCAGCTTAGCCTGAAACTCTTGCCACACCTGTTCAATCCTGCATGAATTAATGTAGGTGCATCAAATCCAAAATTTCAGCTGCTTCAGCCAGGTAAACATGTTTGTGCATGAATTCATCATGTTTGGTGTTCTTCTGAACATGCGATTCAAGGAACTACTGAATTGTTCTCCAGTAGAGATCACCGCCAGCTAGACAAGTAAGTATCCATACGCAAGGCTTCATCAACAAATAGAGATCTGCCATTGTTTGTTGTTTACTTGGCAATCTGCAAATAAATGGTTTGATTGATTGGTAGTATGAAGTACGGAAACACTACTTGGTGCAGTGTCCATGTGTCGGACACACATGTCGTATGTGTCAGTAAGTGTCTGATTAATTTTTTTTTATTCGGACACGTCGAAAATATCGCAAGACACGACCAATTTAAAATTAAAAAAAAAACTTAATTATCATTTAAAATAAAAAAGAAAAAAATTAATGATATATTCAATTATCAATTACCCATTGGTCATTACTCAAGCCCAATTACTTAGTTACCAATATCACTTATCCTAATCAGACTATAATATTTTTCACTATGAGGTCATCATTCTCATCTAGCTATCTATCTCCATCTGCTACTAAGTCATCGTGTCAATGGTAGAGACTGAAGAGCAAAATGGAGTTAATCATTAGATACTCTCTTTAATTTTTTTTTTTATTATACATATACTTGTATATGACTAGTTCTATTATGATAAGTTAATTTCGAAAAAATTTTAAAAAATATCTATAAAAATGATGCTTCATGTTTTATATAAGGAGCTTATCAAATAATAAATAATAACACATATAATATATGTCAAAATATTATAAATCTTAAAATTTATATATCATATTATAAATTATGAATTTTTTTTTAAATTTTTAATTATATATATATATATATATATATATATATATATATATATATATATATATATATATATATATATATATATATATATACGTGTCATTGTCTTATAATTTTTTAATTTTAATATGCTCGTGTCGATGTTTATGCTTCATGTGTTACTGCTCTTTACCCATTTATTGTGTCTATCATTTTTAAATTTTCTTTTTTTCTTCAATTTAATAACGTACTTAGTGGATTAACTAGACAACACTGCAAGGCATTTAGTCAAACACGTGAGGTGCATAGCACCAATAATAGGAGGGTGCAAGTGAGTGAGTAAGAGAGAGAGAGAGAGAATGTACCATAGCCATAACCAATGAAGGCGCCGGCGAAGTGGAGAAGGCAAACAGCGAGAGCATTCACCCTATTTATTTCCCTGGCGCAAGCCATGAGTGATTCGGACAAACCAGTCTGTAGCCCATAGATCGTTGACGGCCGAAACCGACACTGCTACTCACACGGCCTCATCCAAACTCAAATATTTATAAATGAAGATTCTCACTTGTTAGTAAAAACAGGAGAGACTTTTATTTTTCTTAAGATGAAAAAATAGTTAATTTTTTCCTCTTTCCTTTCAACCTCTAATTATCAATTTTTCTCTTTTAAAAAAAACAAAAACCTCTCCATCAACAGGAGAGGATCTCATCCAATAATCATGGCCACACCACTTATTCACCTCGTACATAATTATTGTCATATATCCTGTTCTGTGGTCAAAGGGATGTTGGTTGGCCACCACTGTACACTTTCTTATGTTTTATTTGGATGGAAAGAGAAAATAAAAAGAGAGAAAATAAGAAGAGAGAAAATAGAGAAGAGAAAATATAAAGAAAAAAATATATTTTTTTTCGTATTGTTTTGTTGAAGAAAAAATGAAGAGAAAGAAAATAAAAGTTAAGAGAATAAAGTAAAATAAAAAAATTATAGTTATATAAAATTACATATATACTCTTATTATAATGAGATACAAATATATATTATTTTTATTTTATATCTATAATTAATTTTTTTTAATAAATTACATAAATTAATTTATAATTTATAATAAATATTAATTACATAGTCTCACATACAAAATTCACTTACAAATTTGATTTAAAATTTTAGTTAATAAAAAATCATAATTAATCTTTTATAATTCTATAATATTAGTATATAAATTTAATTTAATATAATTAATTAATATATTTACTAAATAAAACAATTTTACCATGTATTTTTTAATCATTTCTAAAAAATTTATCTCACTATTACTTTTTTTCAACACTCATCAGCTCCCTAACGACCCCCACCCCACTCCCATTTACGTTTTCCCATTCCCGTTTTCCCAATCCCTAACGCCCCTCTCCCCCTCCCATTTTCCTGTTTTCCTCAATCCAACACCCATGAGGAGGATTCAAACTTTGATCGGTGGCTAGCGGTGCATGACGGTGCGACGGAGCGGTGCGGCACAATGGGACGTAGGCCGCGTGAAACGGCATGACACAGTGCGGTACTGGATCCGGATCCACTGCTGGTCGAACGGTGAGACGGCGAGCGGCACGACGTAGCGGTGCGATGGAGCGGTGCGTTGGCCTCGCACGACTGGATTTATATAGTGGGCCTGGATCTGAGCTCCGCCGTTGGATATGAGCGGAGCGACGACGAACGACCAAGGACACCGCAACGGAGGACACACGAGCAAGGGCGTCGTACGACTGTAGCTGAGCGGGTGACCTGGATTTGAGCGGAGCCTGCACCACGGAGCAAGGACGCCGCACGACTGGATGAGAGGAGAGACAGCAGCGGCGGCCCACGGGGATGCGGTCGGAGAACTTGCCAGAATGCAAAGAAGAAGCATACAGAAGGGCCGTGTCGGGGATGTGGCAGTACCATCCGCCGGAAATGACAATGGTGGTACTGTGATTGTGTTGCCTACTTTGATAGTGGAAGAAAAAACTATAGGGACAGAGTGGTAATTTGACATTTTGAGTTTTGGTTTCCTCATTTTCTTCGCTCATCAGCAAAACAAAAAAATTGTCTGGGTCCCACCAAATTTTTTTCTTTCTTGCTTGTTTTCTCTGCTCTCCCAAACGGGAGAAAATGAAATATTCCATCCTTTTTCTCCTCCCCCATTTTCTTTCCTCTTATTTTCTCTCAAACCAAACAAAACATTAGTGAAAGTGTATCATACACTTTTCATCTCAACCATTCATTTACAGGTAAAAATACATCAATGGCTACAATCAAATAATAGAAACCTACTTAACCGGTTTTGTTTAATTGCCAAGTAATCCTTTTTTTTATTTCTTCCTACTTTCTCTCTCCTTATTCTGCCCATTAAACTTTTTGATTAAACCTTCCATTGATAAAACCTTTCATGACTTTGTTTTCTGGTGGCGGTGATGGAGGAGTTTGGTGGCTATTTGGGAATGAATGAAGCTCGAAGATTAGCAATGGAGGTTAGGGGTTTAGGTTACAGGTGTTGGTGGTTATGGGTCTTGATGACTGAGCCTGAGATGCGGTGGTAGGTGGGAGTGTCGTTGTGGTGTTGGGTTGTTGACGAGTGGGTGCACAAAGGCTTTGTGCGGCAGCTTTAATTTGGCCCGGATCTGGACAGTGGTAGGCGACCGGGGCTCAGGCGATGCAATGGTGAGCAACGGTGACCCAGCAGCTCACGCGATGCAGCAAACCAGCGGTGAAGCTAGGCGGTGCGTCCTAAACAGAGAAAAAATTGACACCACCACTGCCCTTCCTCCTTCCACCTCTTCAACTCCACGATAAAAAATTACAGCAAAGACTCAATTCAATTGACACCATGAGAAGAAGGAAACTTTTTCAAGACTTGAACGAACCCATTAACAATTGAGAGCTTCTGAAAAATGGGTCGCTGTTAGATTTGCAAAACAACATGATTTTTTTCCACAAACTCAACACAGACACCCTCATGGTGCATACCTTTGCTTCGTGTTGTGTTGCAGAGCATACATCACGTAGAGATTGGGTTTGAGGTTGACGCAGGGAGACACAGTGGTTTTGGTTCGGTTAAGGACGGCAGATGCAGGGGTTGAAGATGGTTCTTTGGGTGGTCATGGGTCTGATGTGGTGGTGAGAGGTGGAGGCAGATCTGATGAGGATGAAGATGGTTAACGGCTCTTCCTCCTTCCACCTCTTTGACTCCACGATAAAAAAATTGCAGCAATGACTCATTTCAATTGACACCATGAGAAGAAGAAAACTTTTTCAAGACTTGAACGAACCTATTAACAATTGAGAGCTTCTGAAGAATGGGTCGCTGTTAGATTTGCAAAACAACATGATTTTTTTCCACAACTCAACATAGACACCCTCATGGTGCAATCAGAGAATAAAACCCACAAATATTTTCAACTAGATTAAATTCTTAGTTGTTTGATCTTAGTTTTGGTCTACTCGTATTCTATTGCTTACCTCCAAAAGAAATTTAGAGATGCAAAGCCATAGTCATGAGTTTGGGAAAGAAGAAGATGAACTAAAATGTAAATAATTATAATAAAATTAAAATCCAAAAGGACTAACTTGCAAAAAAAAAGAGAGGAGAGAAACCCACTTACATGTGATTATGGGTTAATAAACAAGGTGTGTCGTACACCAAAACATATTTCGATATATGATAGCGTTCATTCCACAAATAGTATATACATCTTTTTTCACACATCATCTAATATTATTTATCATTTTTATTTTTTTTTATTTTTTTTAATAACATATTTAAAAAAAAATGTGTATAATATTTAAACCTCTAAAAAAGATGTAAAATCATCTTTTTTCAATTGCAAGTTGGCATGGTGAAGACAAGCCCATATAAAGGATAAAAGAATCAAGAAAAGATACGTAAATAATTTGAATTACTCCTTCCATTGTTTTTTAGTTGTCATTTTACATTTTTTTTATGTTTCATAGTAATTTTAGAATTTTAACATATAATTTATTATTTTATAAGAATTATAATTTTAATTTTTTATTAATATTTAAGAATAAAAATAATTATTTAACTTTAAGAATTCTTAAATATAAATATTAATTTAATTTTATGCAATAAATATTAATTATTTAATTCTTAATTATTTTTAATATTTATTCATTTAATTTTTATCTCTATCTTATCCTAATATTTATTGGTCAATCATATATTTTTCTTTTAATTAAATAATTAAAAATAATAATATCTTTTATAATTATTTTTTTAAAATTAAGATTATTAAATTATTTTTTAAATATTAATATTCTTTTCATAAAGGGTAGATAAAAAAAATTGAAGGAGTAAATGGATAACTTCACTCGTACGTACCTGCATGAATAAAAGAATATATTAAAAAATTTATCGTGAATACAAATGATTACAGACAGATGTAGGCCAGACGACGTGATTGGTCGGTCAGCAAAAGCAACACGTTTTTTCTTGACTTGAACAGGGTAAAGCTAAGGACTAAGGGCGAAGACTTGTCTTCAAGGACATGGTCCAAATCAGTTTTTTTTACATATTATTTTGTTATCTGGAGTTTGCAAGTTAAAGAAGACGACCGTGTTCTCACTTTGCACTCGCAAGTCGCAACAGCTAATCGAAAAATGTCTTCCTCTGCTGGACCCTCTCGGCCCTCTCCCAAAAGGTTCGATGTTTTTATAAGCTTCAGAGGTGAGGACACCCGTTCCAATTTCACTAGCCATCTTCATACTGCTCTCTGTGACAAGAAAATCCAAACATACATTGATTATCAGCTTAGAAAAGGAGATGCTATTTGGCCAACTGATACGCTAGTGGGCTTGAAAGAAAAAAACCAAGGAATTAGGTAACCTGACAAGAGTAAAGAAACCCCACCAAGACCCATAAGGCCCATTCGAATGAGGAAACAGCCAAGTTGGATGGCTGACTATCAGTGACTCACCTTTTGGCAATTTTGTTAATTTCTTCTCAACAATTCTATTATGCTGTTACGGGGATATTCCCTTGTTAGTTTTATGCATTAACTCTACAATTATGTTATTTCTAGTTTCATGGAACACTGTACACTTGTCAGTGGATCCTCATTTGTAGGAAATGAAAAAAATAGTATAAACAATACAATGAATGAAAGAAAAAGGAGGAAAAGCTTGGACAAATTTTACTGTGTTATTGTTTTCCTTTCTCTCTGGAGTCTACCTCTACTCGAAAGAGGATTTCCCGATCCCACTAGCATCAATTTGGTGCTTTCATTGCCTTCTCAATGCCTCCTAAAACAGATAAAAATGACAACTCAGAAACACCCGCTGATGAGATGTTGTCCCAATTCCGGGAGATGCAACTTTCCATGGAACAGAATTTACAGGCATTCATCAGCAACCAAATTACTTCCCAAATGACAACCCTTCGTGATCAGCTAGCCTTGTCCTCTTCCTTTCACCAAAAGCCCCATCAACCCAGAACACCCAAAATCACTCTGAACCCGTTTGATGGCACTGATCCTCTGGACTGGATATTCCAGGCAGAGCAATATTTTGAACTGAACCAAAAACCTCACCACTAGCGACTGACGTTTGTTCCCTTCTTTATGCAAGGCCCTGCCTTAGGATGGTTCAAATGGCTGCATACCAACCACCAACTCACCACCTGGGAGGCCTTCACCAGAGCACTTGAGCTCCGTTTTGGCCCTTCTACTTTCGAGAACCACCAAGCGACCTTGTTCAAACTCCGCCAATCCGGGACCGTAATGGAGTACCAGCTTCAATTTGAAACCCTGTCCAATCGTGTGACTGGGCTCTCTGCGGACTTGCTATTAAATTGCTTTATCTCGAGCCTTCGTGCCGATATCCAACAAGAAATGGTTGTGTTGCGACCAACCACTCTGCCCCACGCCATTAGAATGGCTAAACTACTTGAGGCAAAATTCTTGGATTCCAAACCTCCCTTTAACCGTGGCCGTTTCACCCCCCCAAACCCACCGAACCAATCCACACCCTCCCTGCTAGGACACCACCACCCTCCAATACCGTACCTATTCGCCGGATGTCGCCCTCCGAGATTAATGAGCGTCGTGCTAAAGGCCTCTGTTTTTACTGTGACGACAAGTTTTCTCTGGGGCATCGTTGCCAGCACCGAAAATTTTTGCTCCTCTTAGCCGATGAGCTAAACCCACCCGACAACCCCTCCTTGGCCATCGGACCCATTGATACCGGACCACCCACAAACCCAAATCCTTCAGACCCCGATCCCACCCTCGATTGCCCTCACTTCCAACTTTCCCAGGCCGCCCTTCTCGGACCACCCTCGCCCCGTACCCTCCGTATCCATGGCCGCATTTGCGAGATTATGGTAACCATCCTTATTGACTCTGGGAGCTCGCATAACATCATGCAACCCCGTATTGCGGAGTTCTTGAATCTACCCATCTTAGCCCTGACGCCATTCTCCGTAGTGGTTGGCAACGGCAACTCCATTCAGTGCTCCGGGTCCCGCGCCGATGTACCTGTCACCCTCTCTGATACCCTGTTCCACATACCATTTTACATTTTGCCCATACATGGGGCGGACCTAGTATTAGGGGTCCAGTGGTTACAGACCCTTGGCCCATTTCTCTCTGACTACACCGTCCCCTCAATACAATTTTCCTATAATAATAAACCCATCACCTTAGTTGGCACCACCCTCCCCAAGCCCACCTCAGCTACCTTGGCCCAATTTTGTAGATTTGCATTCACCTATTCCATTGATTCCCTTCACACCATTACTGTAACCCAACTAGAAGACTCCTCCACCGAACCCAATCACACAGACAACCCATTCGACTCTTCCAACCTCCATCCTGATATTGCACCTTTACTCCTACAATTTTCGTCCATCTTCAGCAACCCTCAGGGCTTGCCCCCCAACCGCAACCAAAATCACCACATCCACCCCCTCCCAGACTCTGCACCGGTGAATGTTAAACCATATCGCTATCCACATTGTCAGAAGGAGGTGATGACCACTATGATCAAAGAAATGCTTCAGGACGGCATTATAAAACCTAGCACCAGCCCTTTCTCCTCCCCTGTATTGTTAGTACGCAAAAAGGATGGAACTTGGCGAATTTGCGTCGACTACAGAGCCCTCAATGCGATCACAGTAAAGGATAGATTTCCGATCCCAACCGTCGATGAGCTTTTTGATGAGCTTCACGGCTCCACGGTATTCTCTAAACTAGATCTCCGCTCAGGTTACCATCAAATATTGCTTTCTCCATCTGATACTTTTAAAACTGCTTTTCGCACAATTGATGGTCACTTCGAATTTCTTGTGATGCCGTTTGGGCTCACTAACGCACCTTCCACGTTCCAAGCAACGATGAACGACGTATTTCGGGATTTTCTCAGGAAATTTGTCCTAGTATTCTTCGATGATATACTCATTTATAGCCGAGATTGGCACTCCCACAGGCAGCACCTTGCCCAAGTTTTGCAGCTTCTGTGCGATCACAAACTTTTTGCCAAGTTCTCTAAATGTCAGTTTGGGCTTAATCAGGTTGATTATTTGGGCCATGTCATAACACCAGAAGGGGTCGCTGCGGATCCATCTAAATTGAAGGCTATACAGGAGTGGCTCGAACCTCTTTCCATTTCGGCCTAGCGTGGATTTCTGGGCCTCTCTGGCTATTATCGCCGATTTGTCCTCAATTATGCAGCGCTAGCCAGCCCATTAACAGATCTACTTAAAAAGAACCAATTCACATGGACTGCTCAAGCCCACGAGGCTTTCCAAGCTTTGAAAACGGCCATGACCTCACTTCCGGTACTTGCTCTGCCCAACTTTGCATTAACTTTTGATGTAACTACTGATGCTTCTGGGACTGCTATAGGTGCTGTATTATCACAAGAGACCCATCCCATTGCTTATTTCAGTCAGAAGTTATGTCCAAGAATGCAACGAGCTTCTGCCTATGATAGCGAAATGGCTGCCATCACTTCTGCCGTCAAGAAGTGGCGGCATTATTTACTGGGTCGACACTTCCGTATCTATACCGATCAGAAAAGCTTGCGTGGTCTCCTCGCACAAACCATTCAAACTCCGGCGCAAGAGAAGTGGCTTACTAAATTATTGGGGTATGATTATGAAATCTTTTACACTCCCGGTCGCAGTAACGTTGTTGCCGATGCGTTATCTCGTAGGCCCGACAGCACCGAAGCTCTATTTGTTTCTGTTACCACTTGTCAACCATTGCTACTGGACCAACTTCGGGTTTTCTACACTGATAATGCAACGGGTCGTGCTTTGTTTATCAAATTCCAACAATCAGGGGAGCATTCCAAGAATTTCAGTATCCAACAAGGCTTAATCTACTTCCGCCAACGCCTCTTTGCCCCTTTGGAAACAGGGCTTCGACCCTCTCTACTTGATGAGTTTCATGCCACACCCACTGGAGGGCATTCTGGAGTTAAGGGAACTCTCACTCGACTGGCAGGGTCATTTTCTTGGCCTAATATGGCCAAAGATGTGAGGTTACTGGTTCAATCTTGCCCAACCTGTCAGCAAAGCAAGTATTCCACCCAAAAACCCCTTGGTTTATTACAGCCCCTTCCCATTCCATGTCAAGTTTGGGAGGATATTTCCATGGATTTCATTACTCACCTCCCACTAGTGAATGGTAAGTCGGTGATTTGGGTCATTGTGGATCGATTATCCAAATATGCTCATTTTATTGCCTTACCGAGTACTTATTCAGCTGTCACTCTAGCCTCTGTATTCATTGCTGAAATTTACCGTCTCCATGGCATGCCCAAGTCGATTGTTAGTGACAGGGATCGAGTATTTGTGAGTAAATTATGGAGAGAGCTGTTTCGGTTACAGGGTACCAAGCTTGCCTTCAGTAGTGCTTATCACCCTCAAACAGACGGGCAAACCGAGGTCACTAACCGCATTCTTGAGACTTATCTTCGTTGTTCTGGCGGTGATTCACCCTAACTCTGGGTTCGTTTCCTTCCAATGGCAGAGTATTGGTACAACTCTACGTTTCAGTCCGCTCTCCGCTTCACTCCTTTTGAGGTACTCTATGGAAGACCACCCCCAACTCTCAGAGCATTTGTCACAGGATCCACCACAGTGGCTTCCTTAGAGGAATCCTTAACACAGAGGTGTCATATGATGACTGTGGTGCGTGAAAACCTCACTTTGGCGCAACTTCGCATGCGCAATCAGGCTAATATGCATAGGATGGACCGGTCATTTAAAGTTGGCGATTGGGTCTGGTTAAAATTACAATCTTACAGGCAAGTTTCGGTGAGGGGGCGCCCTCCTCCAAAGCTGGCTCGTCGCTACATGGGTCCCTACCAAATTGTCAAGACTATTGGGAAAGTTGCTTATGAATTGGCCTTGCCCCCAGACTCTCGCATTCACCCAATATTTCATATCTCTAAACTCAAGCCATTTCATGGTGACCCACCTGCAACCATTCCAGTCCTGCCCCCATCACTCATTGGTACTAGAGTATTACTTCAGCCCCAAGGAATTTTGGGTAGCCGCACTCTATTAACACCTGCTGGACCTTGCCAACAAGTTTTAGTTCAGTGGAATGGCCTCCCTGATGTGGATGCAACTTGGGAGGACTTCGACTCCATTAAGACAACCTATCCCAACTTCAACCTTGAGGACAAGGTTGTCTTGGAAGAGTGGGGTAATGATACGCTAGTGGGCTTGAAAGAAAAAAACCAAGGAATTAGGGAACCTGACAAGAGTAAAGAAACCCCACCAAGACCCATAAGGCCCATTCGAATGAGGAAACAGCCAAGTTGGATGGCTGACTATCAGTGACTCACCTTTTGGCAATTTTGTTAATTCCTTCTCAACAATTACATTATCTTGTTACGGGGATATTCCCTTGTTAGTTTTATGCATTAACTCTACAATTCTGTTATTTCTAGTTTCATGGAACACTGTACACTTGTCAGTGGATCCTCATTTGTAGGAAATGAAAAAAACAATATAAACAATACAATGAATGAAAGAAAAAAGGAGGAAAAGCTTGGACAAATTTTAATGTGTTATGGTTTTCCTTTCTCTCTGGAGTCTACCTCTACTCGAAAGAGGATTTCCCGATCCCACTAGCATCACCAACACTTTCCACAGCAATCGAGGACTCACAGATATCCCTCGTAGTTTTTTCAAAAAACTATGCTTCTTCAAAATGGTGCTTGGAAGAACTGGTTAAAATCATCGACTGTAGAAAAAAGGGACAGGTTGTTATACCTGTGTTTTATAAAACAGATTCATCACACATAAGGAAGCAGACAGGGAGTTACGAGAAAGCATTCGCAAAACATGAGCGAGATCTCGGTCAACCAATCTAGAGTGCATAGGTGGAGAGCTGCTCTTGCTGAAGCTGCCGATATATCTGGATGGGACTCTCGCACTCATAAGTAAGTTTTTTTTTTTTTTTTTTCTTTATATATATATATATATATATATATATATATATATATATATATATATATATAGAATTTGTGAGGATTATATCTGATGATAAACATAATAACATGTTAATATGTGTTTGGATTGTAGTTGAAATTTTTAAAAGTGAGTTAAGATGTCTCGAACGTAGTGCAATGTTATTTAGGTTGTTTTTTTTTCAGTTGGCTCAACATACTTTTTCTTCCAAAAGTAAGTTAGGACCAAAACAACATTTTTTTGCTTTTGTGTTCAGTTGAGCCTAAAAATAATATTTCAAACTTACTTTTGAAACAAAAGTTCCCAAACATAAATTAGTTATTGCAAACTCACTTTTAACCAAACTTAAGTTTGCAAACACACTTTTAACTAAACTTAAGTTTACCAACTGCAATCCAAACACACACTAGTTGTTAACTAAGTTTACAGACAAGATTATCAAGGGCAAACTCATGTGTATAGGTTACAAGGTGCAGGAGTGGAAGAGAGGAATGGAGATGGTTATCATTAATGAAATGTCAAAATAGACTCTAGGAGAAGGAGACAGAAGAATATGTAACAAACAAAAAAAGAAGAAAAATTGAGACAAAAAAAAATATAATTGTGTAATTTTTAATTTCTTTTCCCCAGTCCGTTCCAAATTTGTATTGGGCACATAGTGGTTCGACTGTTTGAGTTCCCATCCAAACAATGATATATATCATTCCATTGCTTTCAAACATAGTCTTAATGTACATCCATTCTTCAAGATTCCAATATGCAAAAAATATCTAGTAACACGAAAATATCAAGGAATGAAGTAATTTTTCCAAGTCATCTCTCCTCTCCAAAAAAATGTCATCCCTCCTCTTCAAAAAAAAAATGATATATGTAATTATTTAGGATGAACAATCAGCTCTACTTTGGGATCTCTTTCAATTATGATTTTCAAATTCAGACCAGATTGGTCAGTTGGGCTAGAAAAATTAGAAACTGATAAATAGATATTTGAACTGAAAAATCGGTATCAACCAAGATTAAAATTACCAAATTCCCAAGAATAAAAATTCACGTTCTAGTTTATGCAGTATTGTTGAAATATTTTGTTAGTCATTACGGAAGAAATGAAAACTATAATGAAATGTATGGTGGACTAATCTACATAATAATATACCTATCAAAAGCATACATAATGAGTATTGATGTCTTCAGATTATATTTTTAAATTTATATATATTTCTTTTAAGTGTTGTGGTCAAGTATATCTCTAAAATCTAAATAATAGATTCATCAATTATTTTTCTTTAAATAATAGATTCATCAATTATTTTTCTTACTAGTGATAAATTTAATCTGCCCTTTTGTTTCGTTTATTCTTTTATATGCTAGGGACGATTCTCAATTCATCCAGAACATTGTCAACGATGTTTTGAAAAAGTTGTACTTGAGGTACCCTAATTACCTAAAAGGCCTTGTTGGTATTGGTAAAAACCGTGAGGACATTGAATTATTACTCCAAAATGTTCAAGTAATTGGAATTTGGGGAATGGGTGGAATAGGGAAAACAACCATCGCTAAAGCCGTGTTTGCCAAACTTTTCCCCCAATATGACAATGTTTGTTTCATGGAAAATGTATCGGAAGAATCAAAAAAGTTCGGACCAACATATTCACGTGAAAAGCTTCTATTTGAGCTACTAAAGGAAGAAAATCCCAGATCTAATGTTGTAGGAACCACATTCATTATGAGGAGGCTCCATAATAAAAAAGTTTTCATTGTACTTGATGATGTGGATAGTTTTGAACAGTTAGAATATTTGTGTGGAGATCATGGTGACCTAGGACCGGATAGTAGACTCATTATTACAACAAGAAATAGACATTTGCTTATGGGAAGAGTTGATGAGATATATGAAGTCAAGAGATGGAACCTTAAAGAATCGCTAAAGCTTTTTAGCTTAAATGCCTTCATGAAAAGCCATCCCGAAAAGGGATATGAGCACCTCTCACAAAGAGCAATAAAATATGCAGGAGGCGTTCCGCTAGCTCGTAAAGTTTTAGCTTCATATCTTCGCTCTAGAAATAAAACCTTTTGGGTAAGTACTTTGAGGAAACTCGACGAGTATCCTAATGAAGAAATTCAAAAATTATTAAAAGTGAGCTATGATGGACTGGATGATCTAGATAAGAAGATATTTCTGGACATTGCATTGTTTTTGAAAGAAGAAAATAAAAATGATGTGATAAGGATACTAGATGCTTGTGGTTTCTACGCAGCTAGTGGAATAGATGTCCTTGAAGATAAAGCTCTGATAACTGTTTCAAATAGCAATAGAATAGAAATGCATGACTTGCTACAAAAAATGGGTTTGGACATAGTTCGTAAAGAATGTAGCACAAACCCTGAAAGACGTAGCCGGTTGAGGGATGAAGAAGTTTATGACATGCTTAAAAATAACAAGGTAAAGAAAAGATACACTAACATTTTTAAAACATGTTTTTATATAGAAATTGTAGCTAATTTGATGCAGTTTTCTTACTTTCTTGTTTTGTTAGGGGACTGGTGCAGTTGAAGGCTTAACATTAGATTTGTCTCAAATTGAAGATTTACACTTAAGTGCAGACGCATTCAACATGATGCCTAACTTAAGATTTGTTAAATTCTATGTCCCCTCGGGTAAGCGATCAGGTACTCTGTACCTTCCTAGCGTCCTTAAGTCATTTTCTGATAAATTAAGGTACCTTGAGTGGAATGGATATAGTTCAAAGTCTCTTCCACCAACTTTTTGTGCTAAATATCTTGTTGAGATTCGCATGCCCCACAGCGACGTTGAAGAACTTTGGCAGGGGAGGCAGGTAAAGATATATATATATATATATATATATATATATATATATATATATATATGTATGCTTACGCTTTTGATTTGATTAAAATTTGAGGACTTTCCGTTGTGACGTCTCCTTTTGAATCTAATTACAGGAACTCGATAATTTAGAGAGAATTGACTTAAGTGAATGCAAACAATTGACGAAGCTCCCAGATTTGTCTAAGGCATCAAAACTAAAATGGGTCTATCTCTCCGGTTGTGAAAGTTTGTGTGATCTTCATCCATCTGTTTTATCTCTTGACACACTTGTTACTTTGATATTGGATGGGTGCATAAAATTGAAGAATCTCAAAAGTGAGAAGCATTTAAGATCTCTGCGGACACTAAGTGTCAAAGGCTGCTCAAGCCTCAAGGAATTTTCAGTGTCATCGGATTTAATTAAAAGGTTGGATTTAAGCATGACGGGAACTGAAATATTGCACTCATCAATTGGGCGTCTAAGCAGTCTTATGTGGCTTAATCTGGAGGGTTTAAGGCTTAAGAACCTTCCAGATGAGTTATCTTGCCTGACTTCTCTTATGGAGCTTAAAATTTCTAACTGCAGACTAGTAATTACCAAAGAGAAGCTACATGTCCTATTTGATGGCTTAAGAGGTTTGAAAATACTATATTTGAAGGATTGTTGTTTGTATGAACTTCCAGACAACACCAGTGTCTTATCAATGTTACATAAATTAAGGCTAGATGGAAGCAGTGTGCAGAGGTTGCCAACAAGCATCAAGCATCTTCAACAGCTGGAAATTCTATCCTTAGAGAATTGCAGGATGCTTGATTGTCTACCAGAGCTTCCACCATCCATCAAAGAGTTATATGCTGTTAACTGCACATCATTGGTGATAATATCCTCTTTAAATACTTTCACAGTAGAGATGAAAGGAAAGGATAAATTCATTTCATTCAAGAATGGCTTGAAACTGGATGCACGTTCACTCCACTACATGATGGGAGGCGCCCAGTTAACAATGACGAGTGCTGCATTTCATAATGTATTAGTAAGAAGGTACAGTGTGGATGCCCACAGCTATAATTATAACAGTGTTAGGGTTTGTTTACCAGGAAGCTGTGTCCCAAGGCAGTTCACATATCGAACAACTGAGTCCTCCATAGCTATTGAACTTCCTTCGCGTCCCAACTTGCTGGCTTTCTTTTTGTCTGTGGTTCTTTCTCCTTCCCGTGCAATGAAAAAGCATGGTGCTGAAATCGAATGTGAATGCTATTTGGCAGATGGTTCAAAGGTAGGATACTACGGGACAACATGGCATCATAAAGCCATCACGGACTTGAATTCGGATCATGTATTTGTATGGTACGATCCATTTTATTGTGACAGCGTTCTCAAGACTTATGAACGTGAGGTTTCTTTTAAGTTCAATGTTACAACTTATATGGAGGAACGTGATGGCTTGAGTGTTATGAAAGAGTGTGGTGTCCGCCTATTATGTGCCTCAGAATTTCACAGTTTTTTAGGGGACTTGGAGTTAGAATTGGATAAGAAAGTGGATGTGGGATTGAAGTTGGGATTGGCACTGGACATGGAGCTGGGATTGCCGAAGCAAGTGGAGTGGAGATTGTTGTATGCATTGGAGGAGGGATCTGAGTTGGAAGCAGAAGTGAAATCAGAGTTTGAATCACGACACAGAGCAATTTTATTGGCAATTGAGAAAGAGATGAACAAGCCTAATGAATTTGTCTTTCCAACCATCCGAACTAGAATCTGGAACAATAGAACACGGGGCTTGAAAGATATAGCCTCCCTATTCCTTTGATTGCTTAAAAGGTATCAAGCACCCCTCTCTCTATTTTCATATCCCTTATTTATACTAAAAAATTCTTAAGTCACTGATTAACAACGTTTTCTTGTGCAGTCGCAAAATGGTGCAGAAGTGAAAAGTTGGTCTTCAAAACTAGGCATCCACAAAATGGTGCTTAGATGAACTCACCAAAATATTACAATGCGAGAAGGACCTGGGGGCAGGTTTTTATAGCAATGTTATATATAGATCCATGTCAGTTCTATGTATTTCTTTTATTATCATTAATCATTATATCCTCATTAAATTTGTCTTAAATCTCTTCCTTCCATCTTCCACCAGTTCATGCATATGGTTTAACTACCCTGCACATTATACTGCTGACTGTCAAGGTGCAGGGGACATAGGACAAGGACTGAAATTGTGTTTATGGTTGGCAAGAACAAGTGAACTGTGCAATTAAATTCTTCATTCGTATTTGTACCATGCTCTTGCAGGTTTGCAGTTATACATGCTTAGTTTCTATTTTTTTGTAAGAGGCAGCATGCGAAGTTTATTATTTCAACTTCCTAATTTTTACACGAGTGCTTCATTCCACCCTGAGCTTTTATAATAAATTGGCATATTAAAATATTAAAATCAGGCTATGAATTTGGTAGCTTTTTATTAATTTAGAGATTGTATTTTGTTTGCCTTTACTTTTAGGGTCCGTTTGGTACGCATGATAAGATAATGTCTGATTGTATTAAGTTTGATAGTATAAGGCCTGATAGTATATGGATTGATAAAATTTTAATACTATCCAATGTTTGGCGCGACATTGTATAGGCGTATAAGTTGGTTGACGTGAAACAAAGAAAGAGGATTTCCAACACAAGAGTCCTGGAACAAAGCATTGGGAGTGTGGTGCTTTAGAGGTGGAGATTGGAAGGAGCAAAGGGGATGATGGCTGGGTGAACATTTGAGGATGGCGAAGCAGAGGGATTCGGGTTTGGTTGATGAATGCGAAGCAGAGGGGATGGTGGTTGGGTCTGCTGGCGGTTTGGCCATGGAGGGGATTGGTGGTTCGGGGTTGAGGCACGGTGGTTGGGTGATTCTGGGGTCACGATTTTCAGGTCGAACGATAGCTGGCCATCATGGGTGAAGTGGAGATCAGGGTGAGAATGCGCCTAGCTTGCAGGGTGGTCGACGTTTAGATTGTGGAAGCAAAAATGGGGTGTATTGTTCTCAAGTGTTTGGGATGGGTTTTTGTGGTTCAATTGAGTTTGAGGTGGTTGACGAAATGAAGGGCGATGACGGTTTTGGGTGGCTGGGTTGGTGTTTGCTGGCTGAATCCACCGAAGGAGACAATAAAAGATTGGTGTTATATGAGCTTATCCATCAAAACTTAATTAGGCTCAATCTTACTCCTCAATGCTTGATTAAGTTATATGTTATTTTAATGTTATAAGAGAGATATGTTAGATAAGTTTATACAATAATATAGTTGCACTAAATAACTAATAAAATTATAATGTATTGTATAAACTTATTCTATTGAGTTTTATACATCGTGTCAAACGTGCCTTGAATGTTTTAGTTTCTATTTGCTCTGAGCATAATTTAGAATATTCAATAATTAGTACATAAGCATATAAAAAAATGCAATTAAAAACAATGTTAGAGTTGCTTACTGAAAGATGTCCTAATATTCATGGAATCTGTGTATTAGGACATCTTCCTGGAAAGAACGCATATACAACAAGCAACTTCAGGTTGAGGTCCTGTTTAGGGTTGTCAAAACGGGTCGGCCTAACCCATTCGGGCTGGGTCAACTCGGGTTGGATCAGATTGGGTCATGTTAGTTTCGAGCTGATATTTTATTGGCCCAACCTGATTTAATGTAGTGTTATTAATGCGATCTGGATCGACCCGTTCGAGCTTGGCTCATTTGACTTAGTCCATTCGAGTCATTTCTAATTTTTTGTTCTTTTTTATTAGTCTAACTTGTTTATTTTATTAGATTATTCAGATCAGTTCATTGGACATGATTTATTTTGACGGCTCTAGTCCTGTTGTTCAAATTACCGGAAAGTTAACTGCAAAAAGAAGCACATAAATAAATGTATTCAAGACCCTAATTTAGCTAACAATTCCTTCTACAAGAATGTAAAAACAAATTTTAATTTGAAATGCTGCCGCCATTCATGTGCTTATACCCACAGGGCAATTGCCTGCCAGTCCTCCCAAGCAGATGACCTGCTAAAAAGAAGTAATAATGTGTTCATAAGACTAAAAGGGCTTCCAATTATTGTTTAATTATATTGGTATGGTGTCAATTGGATGAGTAGGGGTGTTAAAATTATCGATTAAAATAACTCCATAAAAGATGTGAGTTATATTAGCAAAATAAAAAATTAATATTTTTTTGACTTGATCAGACTTAAAGTTAACGAGATGATTTGAGGTTTAATTTTTTGTGAGTATTATCAAATATTTTATATGATATGTAAATATTTTATTTTTATTTTTTTATTATAAATTAATATTTATATCATAACACATTTTTAATTTGATATTTGCTAAAATTTAAATTAGGCAAAAGAAAAAATAAAGCATAAGAATAAAATTTTAAAATATTGAAAATTTAAGAAAAACAAATATAATCGGCATGCAAAAGGCTAGGCTAAGTTAGTAATTGCAAGCATGCAATAATTTGGGCCTAGCCCAACCTGACCCAAAATTAACTAGGCTCATAATGTGTCAACTCAAATGAACCAAGCTAGATTGAATTAACACCTCTAGGATGGAAAAATATCAAATATTAAATTAAATTAATATCATTATTATTATATTGGTAAATTTCCTTGAATCGATTAATAACACTAATAATGAATTATTATTTTATTGTATACTAAAGTTTTTTAGTCAAACATTTCATTTGAAACATTTTTATTATAAGTTTTTTAAGTAAGATAAATTAATTTAAATAAATATTAAATATTTTTTAACAAATAAAAAATTCATAATCATATATATCAAATCAAAATAGTTTCGTAGAAATATTAGGAATTTAAATCTTAAAGTTATCATTTTGAAAAGAAATTTATCTAATTATCATCCCAATCCAAAATTGTGTAAACAATTGGCCAAAGACCAAAAAATAATTTTGGAGAAAAAAATAAAGCACGGACAAAATAAGTAACGTGCTTGTGACTTTTGAAGAAATAAATAACAGTTTAAAAAAATATATAATTCATTCATTATTATTACTGATAAGTAAATGATAACATAAAAATAGGTTTATGTAATGAATACTCTAAAGACATTTGTTGAGAAATTAAAAAAATAAATTAAAAATTAAAAATAACAATTGAAAATTTAAATTTTTATTTATTTATTTTTATTTTTTAATCGTTAAAAAATTAAAAATAACAATTTAAATAAGAATATTATTCATATTATTATTATTATTGATAAAAATGATTAAAAATAAATTGTCTATTATTCTAAAAAAATTATTAAATATTAAAAAATTATTAAATTAAAAATAAAATATTTAATACGTTAAAACTTAAAAATTTTAACTTTTCATTTAATATTAAAAATACTTATTAGCAAAACTCATACAAATATTGCGGTAGTGATTGCATCTTCAACACTCGACAGGAACAATGGATTTGCTCAATAATTCTCTCAATTTTATTTAAACTAAATCAAATCTCAACCTTATGAAAAAAAAAATTAAATCTCAGCCTTCAAAAACCATATTTGTTTTTGTAAATGAATAGTCAAGTGATTAAGATTTCTTTGAACATTTAATTTATTTATTTATTATACTATTTATTATTCCCACTAAGAGATCCATAGAAAATTCAAATGAAAAAGAATTATTCCACTAAGAGATATTAAATCTCTTAACAAAAACTCGTAAGTAAATATCTAAATCAAGTGAGCTGGCTGACGGGACTGAGAAGCCTATTTCAGGAAATAATATTGTGCTATGCTTGACTCAGAAATTGACTTTGGTTAGCATTGTTTCTCTTGAAGAATTTCGCTAAGTAATGGTCTTTATGAGGTACTACCTAGGTTATATGCTGATTTTATCTTTTTGTATTTATTAATGCAACTGATGAGTTATATCTTTATTTGCTATAGGCATTTCCATTGGAGGTGATGTTTTCTCAAGCTCCACATTTGTGACCATGGTTTGCGGTTAAACAGCATACCACAGGTAAATTTTTGCTTTCATCTTGGGGAACTTGACTGCAGGTTGAAAATCAACCAAATCGCTCAACATATAACTAGGTAGTATAATTGTATAGTTGACAAGAATATGGAGCATTTCAGTTTGCATTTATCCTGAAATTTTTCATGTCTCTAACTTAACTTTCTACCCTCTCCCCATCCCCTGAAGGGGGCAATTTTTAAAATACGTCTCCTTAGTTTCCTTGATAAGTTATAGTATCATAGTTGGCTAATCTTTTTCTAAATAGATCTTCGTGCTGTCAATTTTCCATTTAGATATTTCTTTTCACTCCCAGCTTCTATCTTGCTGATACATTACATTGGTCAAATAAGCATTATGCCATGCACATGTATGTAAGTGGGTTGAATTCCTTCTTTTGCAATCTGCTCTTAGATGAATTTTCTTACCCTTTCAGCAGCATTGAGTGTGAGGTAAGTTATAAAAATAACTTGCTCGTGTCATGAATTTTCTTATAAAATTCTGTTCATTTTGCTTTGTTCAATCAGCAATTTTAGATTTAGTATTCTTAGAGACATTGCAAGTTCAACCTTTTTTAACTTCGCTCATTCTCCTTTTCTTCTTGGCTCTTCTCTAGTTATCCAGTGATTGAGAACCACATTCCAATTTTTATTGGCAAACTCTTTAAAGAAAATCCTTTCAAGATGACCAAAAGTATAGCACATCTTAGATTGGCTGTTTTTGCATCACTAGAAGAATATCTTTGTTCACTATGGCACTACAAGCCAGCACTACCAAGCAATGACCACAGGGAAAGTGATTTGCAGGAATCAAAAGATAACATGTATGGGAAAATGGTTGCATTGTTTTAGTTGAGGAAAAGTGGGGTTATAAAGCCAACAGATAGGACTGTGGTAATGAATCTCTTATGTTTCACATTACTTGTATAGGGGTTGGGGACATATTAGAGTGAGATAGCTGTGTACTAAATGGTAGTTTTGTATATATAATGCAAATGGGTAGAACCGAAGAAGTTGTGATCTTAGAATATTCTTACTATAGCAAAAGTTGAGTAAGGATTGGTATTGTAATGTATACTCTTATGTGAATTAATGAGAAACAAGTTGGAGATCTTTCAAATATTTCTTCTGCAATTACCAGTGTACTACTTAAATCCTTTTAATTTTTGAGTAGAGGTTTCTTGCAATGTTAAAAGGGTCTATCTTAATTTGATCTTTTAGTCTTAATTATATCTTTTGGTTCACTCCTAGTTTGATCTTTCAGTCTATTTGCTTACACAGACAAATCGAGTCTAAATTTAGCACTTATTCCAAAACTGACTATCAATGTTTCTTTCTTCATCCAGTTTTATAGTTAAGAATTTGATTTCCAAAGAAAGGGTCTATATGAACCCTGTATACAGATTGTACACTTGAACAGGCATGTCTCAGCTATAAGGGTGGGCATTGGTTCCATAAGGTTTATTAAAATGCTTCATTTAACCTTTGTATTATATCAATCCAACAGCTAAAACCTAGTCAGGAATTGTGTCTCTGATGGGGTCACCAACCTTGTGGATGGTATTTTGTACTGGAGGTGCGTCAAACAGTACTATGAAAACCTGCGATTCATTATTTTGAAACCAGATGCGTAAGATGACAACATCGTAAGCAAAACTACGATGCTTCATGTGAAAACCTACTGTGGATTAGTTTAACGACTGGTTTTTTTATTCCCTTACAAGGGCTGTGACCCGTGGATTACTCTTATATTAAAAAATAATAACATCCACATTTTACATCATTAATAATTTAATAAATTAATAAGCTTGAAAATTGACACTAGTTAACTAAGTATGAACCCTGAATACGACCACGACATAAATATAATGATTGTACATAAACGTCCTTGTGTGTTCTGTCAAAATGTTCTGGACAGTCGTAAGATAGTGTACACGTTGGGGAGTTTTTCCTGTATAGATACGTATGCACAGACATAGGTTTTATGTGGTACCCACAATGGGTCTCACATAGATATGTTTATGCCTTAAATACGTATTTATGCAAGAATGTTGGGTTATACAGACTTGATCAGTAAATTCTGCGGATCCAAAACTTTACCGTAACTTGAATATCACAATATCTAGCTTGCTTTTTTATTTTTTTATTTTTTTATTTTTTTCCCCATGATCGTTTATTTAGGATTAATAACTTCATTCCTGCATTTGACAAATAATAAGAGAGATACAGAAGGAGGAAAACCCTTGTCAGCAGAACGGTATGCTGCTCATAACTCAGCAGCTCAACAAATTAGGGGATAAAACAACTCTCATTAACAGACAAAAAATTTACTACTCAAATATAAGTGGCTCATTTCAGTACATGCAAGCATCATTTTAACAGGTTTCTTGTCAAATGTTCTCTGGCTGTAGCCCATGCTTGAGTTAGTGTCTGCAATATCAGAAACTCACTGTCAGAGTTAAGATCAAGTAACACGTCATTGTTATTCTAAAATTTAGTCCATAAGAAATTAACACTGATTTAAACACGACGAAATTGAGCTTGCAAAAATGTCAGTTAGATAATTGCCGTTAAGGTTCTCAAAAGTAATATAAGTAGGAGGAATAATCTAGCAACCTTTGGTCTATATGGCAAGTTTTGTGCGTTTGTGATGTAAAATCAAATAGAAAGCACAAATTACTGACAGAAACTAAGCTGAAAGAGAGTTGCATTACCTGCTCAGACAAGGGGGCATCAGCATCCAAGCTATGAGAGGTCACTTTTTCAGTAATAAGAGGTCCATTTGTTTCAAGTATCATCCTTCAAGGAATAATAAAGAACTATTAAAAAATAAATTAAAATTTTATGGGAAAGAAAATTTGTGGCTAAGAAATATATGCACACCCTCCATCGACAATCTCGTCAAGACATAAAAGAATGAGATCCAAGTTCTCAAGTGCCTCTCTTTTGTCAACATTGTTCCTGTAAAAAGCACACAAAGGAATAAACAAAACAGAGCATGATAAGTAAAGGCGCATCCTTGGTTTAAGTCTAGACAGCAAAATACAACCAAAAATACCTCAACAGAAGGGTGACTGCATCAAAGAAACCCTGAAGAACTGATGCTAAAATGAGCTCATTTTCATCATCACCACCAGTGACAAAGAAATGCAGGTCTTGTACAAATTTGTAAATAATGATATTGTTCTCAAGTAATGTTATGTCAGCTGCAGATAATTGTAAACAACATATCAGTTTCAAAAGAAACATGATAAACATGAGGGGTGACAGAAGTTTGTTCTTTTCTGCAATAATAACAACAGATACCAGCATTAGTGTGGTACTTTGAAAAGTACTTTTGTTGGCTGCATTTCGATTGCCCAAAAGGGCAATAAAAGAAAGAGCAATCATGCCTAAGGTCGTTAGGGATATTTACCATCATATGATGGAAGAGTACTAACAGAATATTGGTACCACTACTAGTTACAGGCTAATCAACATTAAAATTTATTTGTTTATCAATTAATATAAATAAAAGGGACAAACCAAAATATTACATGTTTAGTAGTATGGCTGACCTGCATGAAAAATTTGATACATTCAAACAGGCTTTTTTATAGATTTTTTTTTTTGGGGGGGGGGCGCTAATATAGTAGAAATGTTGTTTAAATGTTATACTTAGGCACTTAAAATGTTAGGCATTGTCAGAGAGGAATCACTGCAGAAGTAAAGAATGGCCCAATCTATTTCTAAACTTGGCATGCAGCAGAGAGGAATGCTGGCTCATAAGAATGTTTCAAAAGAAATCACTGAATTCTATGTATATTGATGCTAGACACCAACTGAAGTGATACACCATGCGAGAAACAAGATCTACTTTTGTCCATCATATAAAAAAGAAGTCACAAAAGCTCTCCAATTTATTATTTAGTCCAAGGTCCAACATTATCATTTATTTTCTAATGAGTGTAAGAAATTAGTTCTGAAGTGAAAGTAAATAGAATCCTTGAGCATAAATGCCATTTTCTACAAACAGAAGGTTTTTGAAGACCAACATGCACAACAGAATAACCTATAACAAAAATTACATATCCGTTACATATCATTTAGATTGATATAGCCACCCCTAAGCAACTAGCACCCAATATAAAATTAAGTGTCTTCATATTGTGATTAGTGCTTGTCAAACTCTGCTGCTTACCTTCTGCCCGAGCATTTGTCTTAGCAGTCTTACTGAATACAAACTTCTCAAAAGCTAACTTTGCATTGTTTGTTGGCCAGTCATCTGAGTAATACTTGACTGCCACGCGCCTCCCTTCAGAGTCTAGAAGAAGAATATTTTTTATTGAAGGACATAAGCCCTACAGATGAAACAATATAGCAACAAGTCATAAAAGGAGCACCTTATCTATTACCAATACCTTGCACAAATATTGGAAGCTCCTCTCCCCACTCCCCCCCCCTCCGGGTCTCTCTCTCTCTCTAAAAGAGGCAAAATTGATAAACATAAAAGCAAAATGCAAGTAGAAAGGGATCTGCTGTACAACTTATTCAATTTCACACACCATTCATAGGAAACCAAAATTTTATGATCAACACTTTTCTTTTATTAGTTCCCACTTCCCACTAAGTTGTACTGTCAACAATAAGTATTGATTATGGCACTTGACATTGCAAAAGTCAAACAACAGAATTTCAATATAGGGAGCCACAGCGCATACTTAGAGTATTTACTTCATACAGTAGAGAAAAATAAGGTTTCCAGCATTCAATTAGCATTAATCATCAGACTTTAGTGTACATCAAGAGAAAAATGAATCCCTTTCTCTCACCATCAATTCTCCCAGTAGCAGGGGCCATGCTTTCACAAATTGATGACAACCCAGTTACAGATTTATATATTGGTGTCTGATAAGTTTATGAACCAAAGCTTCACAAATAAACACTCAGAGGATTAATGTTCTAAAACAAATCTGAAATGGAAATAAACAGATATCTCAGATTTAAACACTCGTTCACAGGTATACCATTATTCAAAACTCCAAATCACTTGATGATCCAACCAACAACAACAAAATAGGAACTTTCTTTAAACCCAATTTCCAGATTTATGCGAAGAAGCTCAACGTGGATTCATGTGCTTACAGGTTCATTATAACATAAAAGAGCTCAGAGTTTCATCCACTTAATTTCTTCATGAATCTATGATCTTTAGCTATTACATTGTGATTTGTGTGCAGAGCATGATATGATATATGACATGAAGAATTTGAAAGTGAATAGAAGATTTTGTAGAGAAAGAAAGAGGCTTACATGGGACGCCATGTCTGAGAAGAGAAGAGAAGGAGTTTCAGTGCCCGCACTTTGAAGATCTGTGGGAGGAAGGGATCACTCATTCATTGCATAGTTAAGGGGAGGGGCAATTTGGTAAATAGAAAAAAATGCTACTATAAATAATAATAGTCTATTTTTTCACTGGGAAAATAATAGCAAAAAAATGTGTCAAAATCAGCACCCACACCACACAAACCCAAACAAAAACTTGAAAAGAAAAGGGTGTAAACTATTTTGCCACTAAAAATTAAGAACTGAAATCTCCTTACCATGTTATTGTCTGTCTATAAATTTTTTTAATAGACTAAAATGCAAACAATTCTTTTAATGATAGGTTAATTTTAAAAAAATTATAATGGTTTAAAATTCAACAATTTGACTACTTCAATTTCATAAATTATAAGTAGTATAAATTTAACATTTTATGTATATGTAGAAAAAATTATTGTAAAAAATTTATATGCACTATTTGATAAATTTAAAGACTTAAATTATTGAGTTTTGAATTATAAAAAAAATTAAAATTAATCTATAGTCGAAGGGATTATTTGTATTTTATCCTTTTTAATAATATTTTTCAATTTTAAATAACAAAGATCTGGAATACAAATGAGGTTTGTAATATTTTTGACAAGTTGCTTCTAAAAAAAAAAAAAAAGACTCCCTCTATACAATAAGTAACTATGAAATCATCTTAAAAAATTAAAAAAGATTTAACAAATATTTATTTTGGATATAAAATATAGTGATCAAATATGCTCTTTTTTTTTAGTGTTTAGACATGAAAGGCTTAATGTATTTGTTCATTTCACATACATTATGATAAGAGAAATTTTTCAAGTAAAAAAAAATGATAGGAGAAATTCTTGGATACTTGGAACTAATATTTTTAACGTTCAGATATTATTGTAAAATTAATTTAATAACACAATTTCTATTTTTATGTTACATATTATATTTTAATTAACTTAGAGTCTTGCTCTTAAAATATACAAAAGCTTTATATGAGTAAAATTTTGTAATACTCCTCAACTTTTTTATATTAAATAAATAGGCAACATGCAAATATTTCTAGGTTAAGTTTTTATATCAAAACAATGCATAATTAATTATTTTTCATCTCAGTGGTTGTTTTTTTACCTGTTTCATTCCAATAATGTTTTTTTTTCTTCTTACATGTTCGTAAATTTTATGTTAAACCCAAAAATCTCCGAATTTATATTTTTATTATAACAGTTTAAATTTTTAATTTGTTAATTAAACCAATAAATGAAAATCCCGGTGCTACTACTAGTAGTGAGAAACTTCTCTCTGTTGCTTGGTGCTTCGGAAGCATCCGCGGACGCCGCCACAAACCGTCGTCGTATACCGGTGAGTTCCATCGTTTTGATATTTTTATTATATATTTTTGGAGGTACGATCTGGTGCATTCGTCTCTGGATTTGTTATTTGTGCATATGTGGCTGCTTTGTAATTTAATGAATTTATGAATCTTGCTCCGTTTTGTTGCCACTGAGCTACATATTGATCACTGAAATTTGCTGTCAACCCATTTGTGTTTGTGAGTTACTGTTTTTAAAATCCAACCTTGCTGTGTTCCTCAACTAATGGATGAATTAAAACAAAAAAAACAAAAGGACCTTTTTTCGGTTTTTTATGGTTAAATGATTTTATTTAGTGTTTGTGATGATTAATATAAGGAGTATTTGTCAAGCATGATGAAGGAACTAGGTTGTGTTACAAAAAATGAAAATTAAGACAATTTGAGGATGACAGAAAAACTTTTAGAACAAACGAGGTTAGATAAGTTCAGGGAAAGTTGGAAATGAATGAAAGGGATAAGTTGACAGAAACAAACTACCATTTTTTTTATTTTTTTTTTATTTTTGGGATTGTATCAAAATAGGTGTAACAATAGAAAATTGTTAAATACGTATAGAGAAGAATGCATGTATCGTTTCTTATTATTAAGTACCATGTATGAGAATGTGAGATGTTGTTTCACAGGAAAAAGTAGAAAATTCAGATGTTGAGTAATTAAGAGATGGTATTGAAGGAATGAGTTTCAGCTTCATGAAGAATCAAGAAACAGATATATCCTTAAGCTATGACATTCATATGTTCATTGTACCTGCAAGCTTATTTCCTAATGTGAGCACATAGCTGACAGTTTTGGTATAATGCGGCCTTGAGGAGAATCTCTTTTAAAGGAAATCTAGAAATTAGGAATTTAGACAGTGAATTAATATTGTTAATACTTAATACACACTGAAGAGGAAATAAACTCAGATTTTGGTTCATTTGTTTAGATGTGTGTGAATGCTTGTCCAAGTTTATGTATGAGTTTTGTTCCTAGTGAAATTATACAAATAATGTTGCAGGGATAGAGTCATGGCAATGAATGTTTCCAAGTCGATCAAAGGCATTCTCATAGCAAAGGAAACAATTGGGGCTGCATGCCAACGGACTTTTGCCACTGGTAAGGCAAGGAAAGGATCCAAAGGGGGTGGAGCAGCTGATGCACCAAAAGCATCAATACTTACCAAAGAAGTGAAGTCAACTACTGCGGTTGGTGCCAACATCCTCAAGGATGGAGTGGATCCAAAGATATTGCCTGATTCTGAATACCCTAATTGGCTGTTGCACCTGCTTAATAAACGCCCAGCGTTAAGTGAATTAAGAAGGAAAAATATTGAAACACTCCTTTATGAACATCTAAAACGCTTTGTTAAGCCGGACAACCGAGCAAGCATCAAAGAGAATAATTCTGTCAAGGCCAAGAATTGATTTCACAAATGGGAAAACAGAAATGTGTTAAGAGATCTTATATCTTTGTGTGTTATACATGTTTGTCTTCTGAGATTTTATTTTTCTTTTCTATTATGTACTTACATTTTTGGAGCTCGTTATATTTTTCTTTTCTAATTTATTGTCTCACTTTTCTAGGATGTTTCAATCTCTCTCTCTCTCCATTGTTGTCTTAATCATTAAGTGGCTTATATCAAAACTGGTTTGATATTGTCCTTTGGACGGAGTTCGTTGTGACATGGTTTAGTGGTCCTTTAATTTGTTAGATGTAGCAGTGAGCTACAATGCATGAGTATATTATACTGCAGTATAATGATACCCCTAGGAGACCGGATTTTGAGGGTCTAACGCATATCTTAATAACAGGTGAACTGTGAATTGTACAGCTTTTGGTTATATCGCTTTGGAATTGAAAGGGTTTTATAGTTTGCCTTCGACTGTTTTGATTTGGGACTTGTTTTAAGAAACTACTCAAGACAGATAACTAAATATATAGTAATATCTTGCCACCACTTTCCGCAAGTATTGCAATTAATTCATTCTTAATGGAAAGGGCTATTGTCTTGGACTCTTGGCTATAAACTTGAAGACAATAGCATATTAGCATATCAGGACCATCCTTTGTATTCAAAGCAGAATGAAATCAAGGCGCTAAGCTCTCGTAGACTTCGCCTCTTTACCAAAATGGATAGTGTGAGACAGAACAAAAACAGCAGAATTCTTAACGAACGAGAGAGAGTCAATATTGAACTATGGCTAAAGCAGCCCAAATGGTGAAAGATTACTCGTTAGGGACCGTGCCATTGGTGAATGCTCTGGGTATGCTCTAGATTGTTCTAGTTAATCTGGCATAAAATCTTACCTAACTATGGAAACCCTGGACTGGGTAAAATACTCATTGAGCCAATTAATTGTGTGCATTAAGTCATTAAGTTACACGTGACTAACGTGATCATAACCTTATAATATGCTTTACTTTCCCATATTATGATGATAAAGTGAAGGTAACTCACTCAACCTTTTTAAGGTAACAACTTAAAATGAATTTTTAACCTTTCTAAGTGTGTTTTTAATGCATTCCAAGTGTTTTAAAATAAATTGTCCGTTTTGACTGGTTTTAGGCAAAAAGATTGGAAAATGAGTATTACTTGTGCAGGGTATACTGTTTGCAAACGTGAATATACACCTGATAAGAATGTGATATGGGCATTTAGAAATTTTGGAATATCGTCGTGTCTCATTTTTTACTCTTACCAATAGGGCTAATCTGATCTCATTCAAGCTCCAATTGTGTTTTTTAAGTCTAGTTATTCTGTTTAAGCTTGCAACTACACTAGTAAGACTTAAAAGTAAAAAATTTGAAAGCAAAATTTATGTTTGATTTTGTTTAAAAGTGGGATAAGACTTTCAACTCAACGAAGAGTGCAAAGATTGGAACTTTTTGCAAACATCATTTATCGTCTTCGAGAACCTTCAACTTACGTTTGCCAAACGAGAAACTAAACATGCACTAAGACTTTAAAACGAGCAAAGTGATTGGTGGGATAAGACTGAAGAGTGCAAAGATTGGAACTGCAAATCTGTAGCTCCTCCCCCAAGAAACTTTTCCTAAAATGAAGATAAAGCGGTTGAGGCCAAGCAAACGATATGGGTCAGACCTTGCGCATGCAACTTGGGATTTTGCCATGCCTGCTGATGGAATATATGTCCAGTTTCCAAAAAAGTTCTGATGTCAAATGAGGGCTAAATTTGAGGATAAGATGGTTATGAAAAGTATAATGACATAAATGAATTTTTCAATATTCAAGATTCAAAAACACAAATGGAATAGTAGATGAGAGGAAGAAATGCTATCCAGGTAACCTTATCAAATGCATCTAATGCAGACCGTTTAAATTTAAATGTGTCTCAAGATTATATGTATGTGGTCAGATGATTGGAGCACATTGTTTTGAGATAAGCCTATGAAAATTAGCTTCTTCGCACTGATTGAAATCACAACAATGATTTAAGAACATTCTTTGAATATAAGGTTTGTACAAACTACAAAGGGATATTAAATATGAACTTGAGAGGGAGATATATCAGATGAACAATGTTCATGGGCTGTAGAAGGAAGGACCACACTTGCATTTCCAGCTCTCGGGCTCATAATTTGCATACTGGATGCCCAAATGGCTGCGCCTGCTGCTCGTGCTGGGCACTTGGATGGCTTGACAAGGAACGCAACCATAACACTTGTGCTCACAGCTTGGTGGACTTGACCCTATTTTGCTCACTCCTCTATCATATGCTTCCTGCCTTGTCTCTAAGATACCTTCAATGCCCATTAAACCCTTCAACAGACACATTACAACAATATATATTAGTCACTAGCACACCAAAGAGACCCTCCCAGCTCCAAACATACAGAGAGGGATCATAAGACATACCTTCTTTGATTCTTTAGTATAAGGTGGTGAAGACTGTTGAGCCTCTTCTTGGGCTGATAAAAATGGGTGATAAGAGTTAACATAGGAGAGAAAGAATGAAGCCTATAAGCTAAAGCAGAATGAGTTGGTCAAAAAGTTTAAGAAAAATTTTCACTGGGTGCAGACACCGACACGGGCAAAGACTTCTAAATGCCATTTTCTTGTAACAAATGTTTGAAAAGTTTTAGAGGAATGTCACTGCCAATTACTAAGTTGAACCTGAGGTATGATAAAACCCATAATTGCAAGAAAAAGTCTGGGTTAAGCAAGTAATAGAAAGCAGTCAATATTCAAAAAGGTCTCCAGGTAACTAACCTGGATGTGGAGTGCCATCGGTTGGAAGAAAGGGCCTCCTTGCTGCAGCAACCCAACTCACTATTTGCAGAGCTAGCAGGAAACAGAAGAATCTTCCCTTCATTTTTCTTTTTTCAAAAGCTCAAATGATGAATGTGATTATGTTTGTTGTTGAAGGTAATGTTTGTGAGAGAGTTGCAGGTTTTGAATCACTCACAATAAGAGGCTAGGCAAGATTGCTGGAATATATGAAGGGGATAAAATAAAGGCTACCAAAGGAGCTTGCAACTCCCAAAAAGCAGACCAGGACCTCCAAACATTCTAGGGTTACTCTTTAAAACCTTTGCATTGGCCGAGAGATTTTGCTTCACAAGCAAGTGATTCTGGTTTCTTGTCACACAGTTAAAAACCCCCAGCAAGTTTTTCACCTTCATTTGACAACTCACTCGGAACTCCAAAGACTAGTCTTTTTTCCACTGTCTTTCTGCCTCTAACCTTGGATAACTTACCTTTTAATACAAGCCAAAGCTTTTTCTCACTCAAATCAATCTAAAAGAGTAGTACTATATACGGTGGTCCACAAATTCAGAATAACAGCACCGTTTTTGGGTCTGAAGCACCTGCAAGAACCTTATAATTATCTGATATTTCAGATTTAAAAAAAAAAAACTTTGACGCCTAGACTACAGAGCCTTTCCCTTTTCCTGATTCTTACATTGCCATATAGGGAAGAAAGAAATCAATGGCAGAGTGCCAGTTATATGAAGTGGAAAAAAAGCATCAGCCTCTGAGACATTCAGTTCTGCAGGCAAAAAATTTAATGAGTTAGTTAATGAATTAAATAAGGTACTATTCTCAACTTTCTAAGGGTTGGTTGTTGGAGAGCATACAAGTCTCCTCACCAACATCCAATCTGGGCTATTCCTTTACTATTTGGCATTGAATTTGGGTGTCCCTCCTCGCCTGCTGGATATTTTCCCACATTCAATGAAGGTCATATATTCCAGTAACATCATTTATTATGGTTCAAAAGGCACCAAACCATTGAGGAAAGAGCAGCTAAGAAGGCATGCGCAATATGAGGTTATTAAACATAGAGGGTTCAGTTCACAATAGGTGAAGTTGCCATTGAGTATTCTCTCATGTTTGAGTATTCTCTCATGTTTCTGCTGATTTTAAAGTCGGCCTTTTTTATGAAAAATGATGTGAGTCACACCACTTTTCACACTATTTGTAAATGGTTGTGATTAAGTGAGAGAAAGTGACGGAAAAAAATGATGTAATTAATAGTATAAGAAGTAGTGTAAGAAGTGATGAAATTTTTTTATACCAATTCATGTGAGAGAATAAGCATTTAAAAGAGATAGACAATAGTTAAGCTCGGTGATGTTATATAAAGGTTAGTCAAAATGACAAGAGTAGGTCGTCAATCAGTCATGTTAAAGGGCAATCAGGGGAAGGCACAGCTAAGCAACAAATGCACCTATATATACACTTTTCTGTAAGGGGGGTGTACACTATTATCTGGGAATTATTACTTATAGGGCAGCTGTGTGATTTGAGTAAAAGGATCTTTCATGTGTTGATGTGCTATATAGTCAAGGAAGCTGATGTTATCTACCTACAGACAGTTGCCAAGAAAGTGACAGAAAAGGACCCTAGTAATAGTATAGAGTTTAGGGCTGCTGCAAAGGAGTTAAGAAAACAAATTGGGTGAGAAAAAAGAGAGGTGTTATGGGTTGGATCGTGTGCACGAATGTTTGGTTATTATGGTGACGTTAACTGGGAAAGGAAATCATCAATGCAGCATTTTAAATATGTTTGAAGTTACTATTAAGACAGATAAATTCTGCTTAGGTGCAGTTTTTCTAGTTTCCTAGCGCCGCTTCTGTATAAACTATAAAGCTTGTTGTGCAGAGATTCACTTTTATATCATTGGACGTGGAAATTAGTTCGTGTCACGATTACGTTAATTTTTCATTAAATAAATGATGGTTACTTAGCTATCTTATTGATGGTGAATATGTTGCCTATAGGAGTGTGCATAAAATTATAAATAATCTTATGACATAGTGACGGAACAAGAAGAAAAAATACTAGATACACATCACTATGACTTAAATCTCTCACATTAGAAATTAGATAACAGAATTAAAATGTAGATATACATAAAAATAAGATCAGACCTAATGTAGTGAAGGTGTGAAATAATATGAATATAAAGATGTGTATGTAACATTATTTGAACAACAAGCACCCACTGCATTATCAAGGCTGCCAGTAAGGATTGTAAGACCCGTCATATATACCACATCTCAAGGTGAAGCATAACAGCAGAAGAATGAAGAGCCTATAAAAGGCCCATATATTCTTGAATGCCAACCATGAGAACCCATACCAACCATCCTTGCACCAACCAATAACTTGAGCCGCTAATATCCCCAACTTATGACATCAAATGCAGCTGCTCCACCAATTATACCAACTTGAATAAATAAACCAGAAGTCAGTAAATCTTCCTTTGAGCCTAGAGGTACTTTTGGGTTGAAAATTTGATGACAAGTGAGAAGGAATTACTAGAAAAGGTGAATTTTCCAGCAAGATCAGATATATCATCTAGGTAATATTTAAATTTGGATCATCAAAGTTACAATGTCAACAGCTAGAATTAGCCATGCAAGTTGAATGTAAAAAAACACCCATATTAGTTTAATTAAATCCCAAATTTTATTCCATTTACAGGCATGACCTAAAGAGATAAATGTGTTGTTCGTGCAAATTTAGCCACCAATAAAGCAGATGACAACATACTTCGTGAATTTTAAATCCTGCCGATATACCAGATGAAGTTACAGATCAGAGTCTACCATTGAACTTTCACATTGATAATGTACCAATCCAAGGGTCAAATTTTCTTTCTTTCTTTCTTTCTTCTTCTTCTTTTTTTTTTTCAAAGAAAAGGACTCAGCATTCAAATAAACAATTGAGTTTTTTTTAAAAAAAAAAAAAGAAAGAAAAAAAAACATAATCATTTACTTTTGATATCTAATGGAAACAACAACAATAGAAAAAATAATAGACAAAAACAAAGAAAGTAGTTTTGATGGTTAACAGACAAGTCTTCACACTCTGTCACAAAGGTACATTCCACTTCCACTTGTCACTTTGATGGCAAGTCATGAGTGCCAGATTCTTTCTTAGGATGAATGGCCTCAACCACAGCTTCAATCTCCTCCTTCACCCGTTCAAACACATTAGGTGCTTTGACTTCAGCAACTGAAGTTTCCTCATCAATGTCATCACTTCTCCCATGAGTTTCTTTGTGATGGTGAGGCGATTTGTCATGGTGAAAAACTGCCTCAATCTCCTCCTTAGCTCGTTCAAGAATGTTTGGAGCTCTGACATCGTTTTCTTTCAAGATACAAAATAGAAAATACAAGGGATTGAAACAAAAATTTTTAAAAAAAAAATTCAATTGTCAGATGTTGATATATGTTTCAAATGTACAAGGAATTAGTCCACATATATAACAAGAACCTTGAACCAACAATTACATCATGTTCTAGTAATACATATGATAAGATACATAAGAAATCAAATAACCTCCACATCTTCCCCACAACCAAAAAGAAAGGAACTTTTCGCAATGGAGAAATAGAAGAAACTCAATAGAATACAAAAACAAGAGCCATAAATAGATTGTTCTAACTCTAGAACTCAAAAGGTATTACCAATATTGTAATCAATTTCAACAATAGCTTTTAATAGATCAACGGGCAATCTTTGAGACTAGGGTCACAAAATCAAACATGCCAACAGATTATAGATCAACCTCAATGATAGCACCAATTTGCATTGCAAGTATAAGAATATTGTAACGAAAATATGAAAAGAGGAAAGTTTTTTATGATGGTACCTGAAAGCGAGTCTTTTGGCTTCGAATCCATTTCTGCCATTGAAGTGACTTAAGATACGCTTCAGTTGAATTGAGGCTATAAAAGGATGATGCACTTTTGGCTTTTTTTTTTGGTGAAGTAGTTTTGGTATTTTGGTCTTTGGTCTTCCTAAAAGGCTAAAGACCATGTATGGCAGATTCACTAGTTTTCAGAAATCATCAAAATGAACCAGCCAACTTTGGTTTTGAGACCTGAAAAAATTGCACTGGGCCTTCCACTCCAACCATAATGTGGGCCCAAAATCTCTGTGGCCTTCAGATCTTTCAACAACCCATTATGACATATTAAGTTATTAACATGGTCCGGTAACGAGGGCTTCAGTTACTCATTGTGTAGTGTTGTTGGGTGAGTCCTACAAACTTGTTTACATGCACACACAAATGTTTGGATTACATATGTTTTTTATTTATAAAAAAATAATATTTTTTATTTGAATTTTTCAAAAATTTATTGTTTAGTTTATATATTTGTAATTTTAAAAGTCAGTGAAATTAGTCTATGTTTTTAATTTTAAAATGAATTAAATTAACTCAATTTAATTCTTCTCATATTAAATATTTTCTTATTTTAAAGGTTAAAAAAAATTAATATGAAATGATTAAATTGAACCAATTTTATTTACTTTAAAAATGAGAGCATAAGCCAATTTTATTTACTTTTAAAATTACAGAAATATAGACAGCAATAAAAAATTTTAAGAAATAAAAACAAAAATTTAATATATTTAAAGAGAAAAAACATATTTAAACCTACAATTTATTAAGTAAGTATCACTATTCGCACATAATATAACTTTTTTTTTCTTCACAAAGTTTTTTCAAAGGGTGTGAGAGTGAGACAATCATGATATGAGACGCCTCTTTCCTAAGTACTTTTTCACATTCTTAAACTCATGTCATTGTAATTTGAAAAGCTACTCAGCCATTAAGATCAAATTTACTTGACACTTAAATCACTTCTTATCAGTTTGCACATAATATAAATAAATTATTGCAATTTTGGATTTTTTTCAATAGTTGGATTTTGTTAATAAAAATTATTAAATTCAGATTTAATCAAATGGTGTAGAAGCTTCTATACTAGCACTTATACCATTGAATCAAATTAATCTGTACTGTTTATCTTGGACAGAGCTACTTATGCAGTTATAATTATGATTATTATGTGAGTATTTTATAAGTATCATTACTCATTTAATATATATATAATAACATAAGTTTTTATTTTGAGATGATGAGAGAAATAAATATTAATTATATAATTATATATTAATATTTAAAATTAAAAATTATTTAAAAATTATATAATTATTTAAAAAAATTAAATATATTTATATTTTAATATTAATTATTTATATAAAATTTAATAATTAATATTTATTTTTATCATTTCTTACCATACATACACATCTCACGTTAGAGTGGGAGATCAATCATATATATTAAAAAAAAAATTGTGGGATGAAGGTTTGGTTTCCTGTACATGGCAGCGCACAACATGGATCACACGAAATTGTGCATCTTCGAAGAAAAACTGATGATTCACGACAGGGGCTCTATAGAAAAATGGGACGGTAGGTAACTGAGTCAAGGTTGGAGTCACGCAGTTGAACGTTTTGTGCGAGCAAGTTATATTTATGGCAAGGAATTCAAGAGACAGACGGAGGGAACAGTTCATGAGGACCATGAAGATGAAGCGCGTTGAAAACTCAATTCAACGAGGGGAAAGCTGAAAAGAAAGAAAAATGGTCCATTTTTCAATTTCACAACTTCGACAAAATCACATCCTAAAAACGATATGTTTGAAATATGAAAATGATGTACTGCAGCTTGCGCCGGTCCCGGGAAACACTCGTTTGATGTTTCATGCTGTTTGGATTTTATTGTCTTATTCATATTCAAATGTTTGATTTTATTACTCTTTGTTTCTGGTGAGGTTTCTATTAATTTTATCTTAATTGCTTAAATTTAAATATCCATATTTGTAAGTATATGTAAAGATTAACTGCGATGGGATGATAGGTAGGTACCTCTTATCTATTTAATAAACTGAGGCGAGGCGAAGATTATATTACTTGCATGTATAGTTGTAAACTTGTTAAATGTATTTTTTATTTAATATTATATATATATATAGAGTCTTTTACTTTGATTTGAGATTAAAAAATATATTTTTTAATTATTTTATAATAAATTTTTAATGAATATATATTATTCTTATAATAATTATTTATATAAATTAATTATTATAAAATATAATTAAACTTGATATATTATTATGACATTTTTTAATGTTGTAAGAATTTTAAAGTGTTAAAAGATATTATTATATATGATATTAAAGTTTTATTTATTTATATTTTAAAAAATATATATTTTAAATTATTAAATATTTATGAATACTTACGAATACTTTTTCTTATAGATATTATATTATAAGTGAGAGAAACACTACTCATCCTTACCCTGTTGTTCCTAATTATGAAATCATCTAGGAATATATTTAAATTTTCTTATTGAAGACACATGATAATTATCTTCGAGAATGTTGTTCAATCTGACTATTTTTTCTACTTCAAATGTTGTCCAATGTAAAAAGCTTTAAATGAAAAGATAAAATATTTTTAATTTTAATTTTTAGTACATTAAATGTTTTGTTTTCATTTAAAAAAAAATCTTTTTTAACTTCTTTAACAAGTACCTTACCAAAACTCAAAAAAAAAATGTCAATCCCTTCTTTGTCCCAACATTCAATTTTGCGTTTTGAATTTGATTGATTTTTCATCATTTTTTAAATAAAATAATTTTGTTAACATCATTTATTATCAAGTAATTTTTTTTTTAAGTATTACGAATATGTAGGGTTCAAATCAACTTACGCATATGATTAATTCACTTTATCATCTGATAAAAAATAAGTCATACACACTCAGATTATAAAATTCCCAACAATATACCATGCAACTTGATCCAAAAAATTAGCATAACTCTATTTACTATCAAATATTAAGTAATGTGGTAGAGCTATGCTTCTTTTATAAGAAATAAGCCGATGTATCTGGGGCTTCATTACCCCGCCTAATTTTTACTTGGTTTGTCTTCTTCTTCTTGAACTTCTTTTCTTTTTTTAAAAAAAAAAAATTGCACAAAGACATCTTAAATTTTAAGTCAGATACAAATTATTATTCTTAACTTTAAATTTGTTCTAATTGATCTATAAATTTTTATTAATATTTTAATAGATCCTTCTAAGTATTAACTTATTAACGACAAATGAATCATAACCGTCTATCTTCATTAAATATTATTTTTTTATTAATTTATTTTATAAAAAATTATTTTATCTAATTATATAAATTTTTAAGCAAATTATTACCATATTTTAGCAAAGCTAAAGAAGTTTATAAAATGTACGATCCAATATCTTAACAATAACTATAACCTAAATGTCAATATCGATAAAATGAATTTTTATAAAATAAATTAATGAAGAGATTATATTCAATGAAAATAGACGACCATGTTTAATTTACGTTAAAAAAGTTAACACTCGTTAAAATTTATTGAAATATTAATAAAAGTTTAAGAATCTGTTCTGAAGTGGATTCAGAAGGTACCTGAAGTTGGTACGTGTATGGTAGTTTCCTCCTTGCTAAGCACTATAGCGCGAAGTCCGGGGGGTGGGTACACCGCGATGGGACTCCAACGCTCAAATCGAAAGCGAGCACTAGAAGGTTAAAGATAATGGAATCGTAGTCGTCCCCTCTCGGGGTAACTTAGCCTGGTATATATTGAGAGCGTGATTTGAATCCTCAACTCCACGCAGACGAGGGTACCTTAGGATCGTGTCATGGCGGGGAATTCACCCATGATTGTTGAGGTCCGTCTCGACATTGTGGACTGTCCCACGATCGTTGAGGTCCGTCTCTGACCTGTCGAAACTGTCCCACAATCGTTAAGGTCCGTCTCGACTCTGTCGAGACCAATGATCGTGGAGGCTCATCTCTATTCTGTGGGCATGTCTTTCCTTTAATGGCCAATCCTTGTACGCAAACAGTCGTGGTCCCCATTGCTGAGAATAGGGGGTCGACTGCTACAGTCCGACGACGGGATCCAAGGTCGCAAGGCCGAAGTGGGAGCTTTGTTGGCAGAGTTCGGTGGTATATGTGTCGGGTCGATCCTTCGAGACGGGACCCCGGACCACGGTCCAGAACAGCTGCCCCCAGCTTGGCGCTTGGACGAGGCTCAAGTGTCAAGGTACCGTCGTGCTCGCAGTGGGCGATCTCTTAGCTTTGAGGCCGGGTTTCGCGATCTTCCACGTTGGCCGGGGCCCGTGATCGGTCATGAGACGACTCGGCGGTCGGGACGTGGTTCGGAGGCCGAGGTGGGTCCTTACCCACGTCGCTAACCCTGAGTCTCGTGGTTTTCCTTTGGCTGCCCCCTGGACGTAGCTCTCGGGGTCTGTTTGATTTGCCGCAGCGTTTTTTACTGATCTTGAATCGTTGGATCCCTAGGGAAACGCCGTTTTGACCTCCTTGAGAATAAGCGAGTCTTTTATGGGGAGCGTCAGCTTCGCGCAGTTTGCAACCGTCCGTCCGCTTCCCTTGCGACCAATGAGAAATGAGGGGCATTGAATGCGGATTTATGGTTTCTTTAATGCAAGGAACGATCAAGGCGTTCCATTTCCTCTATAAATGAGGGCTTTGCATTTGATCATGGCATTCCTCCTTGCAATGTTCATTCCGGGAAGTGACCTATCTCGAGAAATGGCTCTCCCTTCTCCTATGCGCTTGGAGAGTGTTACCTTTTTCCGGGTTTTCTTCTTGATCTTTCCCAAATTTACGAAGCTTGGCCATTTTCGAGTGGGAGGCTTCTTGAGTAGATGTCTCACTTTCTCGGCGTATTAAGCGGCGGATGTCTCACTTTCCCAACGTACTTGCATTGCTTCTTTGGTATTTCTCGTTCTTTGGGGAGGTTTGAGATTTTAAGCTTTTAGACTAAGGGGTGGGCCTAAATTTGCTCTCCTTTCCAGTAACTTCTAAAGCAGCTTGGATATGCGGGAGGGACTATTGAGGTCGCTCTTCGGCTTCATACTTGAGGTGATTAAAGTTCCGTTCTTCTCATGAGAAAGTTGTGCCTCATCTGTCAAAGGAGAGTGCGCCCCGGTCTCTTGCTGCCTGGCGAAGAAGGAAGTGAAGAAAAGTGGTGGGTACCGAGGTTCGGAAGTGGTGTTCCGCTCCGGGTTTCGAAGCCTATCCACTTTTTCAAGATACTGCTTCGGGAGGAGAAGGCCGGTGCTAGCTCTTGGAGGAAATGTGGATGCGACATGGTCCGGGATGCCAATGATGTTAATGGCGGTTCGCACCTCCGGGGTTTCTTTCATTATATTTTCCATGTCTCTGTACTTTTCTTTTCCTTCTTTTTGTTGTAAGATGATGTATGGAATGAGAATTTTAATAAAATTGCTATTGCTCCTTTTCCTTTAAATTCTGTGCTTTCTGCTTTCATTTGATCCGTGGTATCTATACTATACCGGGGTGAGTCCAACGCTCACCCTGGCCGTGCGGTATGTTGAGTTGCCCCCAGCTTGGTACTTAGTCGAGACCGACAAAGTGCCAAGTTTAGGTACTTGATTCCGGGGTCTCTGTACCTTTTGCTATTACCGGGGTAATATAGTCCCGTGGTGCGAGAGGGTTTCCCGAGCTCTTAGACCCTGCGGTTGTGTGTCCTTTAACTTGCTGGATAATTGTAACGTGAGCTGCCATTACGGCCGCGTGGGCCACGTGGCGCGCTTGGGTTGAAAAGACGTGTGTTGTGCTCCGCGCGCTATAATGGGTGCCTTTTCAAATGTGAGGCATCTGGACAAAACTACCCTCTAACTGTAACCCCTATAAATAGGGTGTCAGCTTTTTGGCTTTTTTTCGTTCGACTTTTATCAGAAACGTTTGAGACTTGTGGGTGGTTTCTGACGGTCGTTGCGGCGGGCGAGACGATCTTCTGGACTTCGCAGGAGTGACCTCTTGCTTCTTTTCTTTGTTACGGTAAAAACGATTTCTTTCTTTGCTTCTTATTCATCCGGTTTTTTCTTGTCTTGAGAAAAAGGTGAGGGGTTGGGGAAGGGTGCTTTCCCTTCCGTTAATGGCGTTTGCCCCCCGGAGCACCTCCTCCGTCGCGCCGCGTGCGGCGAGGTGTCCTTCGAGGCTTTTTGCCTTGGCGGGTGCGGGGGCGGAGAACATTTGGATCTCTGAACTTGGACTGGTTCTGACCCTGAGCCTCTGTGTGTCATCCAGGAAATCGAATGGCTAGGAGGAGGGTGTTGAGAGTTGAGGAGCCCAACTCGGATCCCGAAGCTCGCGAGCCGGGGTCAAGAAGCCGTTGATGAGTTAGTGCGTATTCGCCGGGGGCCGGGATTACCTTATGCCTGGGTTGCGGACGATGCTTTTGACAGGATCTCACGCCACGAGGTCGGGTCCGAATTGGACAAATTGAAAGATTACCTGGAACTTACCGCGGGAGGTCTCTGGGATGGTGAGTTCGTGATCCTGTCCCCCGGGAGAGAGCGTGTGTGTTCGACCCGTGAGGCGGGGAGCACTTCATGTTTCTCTACGAGGACTTCTTCACGCGGTTTGGGCTTCGGCTCCCTTTCGGTGATTTCCATGTCGCCGTACTCCGGACCCTTCACGCTGCGCCCGGTCGATTCATCCCAATGGTGGGCGAATATTCGGCTTTTGAAAAGATATGCTTGTTCTTTGGGGTTGCGATGCTCAGAAAGGGTATTTTTCTATTTCCACACCGGTATTCCGTCCACGGTGTTCGTGCTCGTCAACAATCTTGGTTGTCCGTGCGTTCCGGCAAGGTAGGACGGTGTTTCTTCCCTACCTAGAGAGCTATAAGGATTTCAAGGAGAAGTTCTTCAAGTTAATGGCGGCGGCGGCACTAACTTTCCGTTGGGGAGTGGCGAGGAGCCAACATTCAGCCTGTATTGGAATCCGGCGGCATGGAGCATCCCCCCTCAATAGTTTGAGAGGGAGGTTTGTCACCTGGATGACGGGGAGCTCGAATGTGTCAATTTTTTCGAGACATGGGTTTCCGAGGTCGACAAAATCCGGCCCAAAGATATACTGGATGCCGTGGATGATGCGGAACTTTGGGCCGTGCTAGGTAGCAGAGGCCTTTGTTCATGCTTTACTTTCTTTCCTTCTTGCTCTTTATGTGGACCTGATTGTTTGTGTTTGCTTTCCAGGAAGCTTGGCCGAGATGTCCGAGGAGGGGAATGCTCTGGCGATTCTGGAAGCACTGAGGGCCAGGAATGACTCGGGGCCTACGGATCCAAAGCGGTTTCGGTCCCATTACCCCGTCCAGTCGAGGTGCACGCCCCCGGAGGAGGAGCCGATCCATGTGGAGGATTCCCCCTCCTACGGGCGAAAGAGAAAAGCGGGCGACGAGGGAGGGCGGAGTGACCGGGGTAAGAGGTCTGGGTTGAGGAATGTGCCGACCCGAGTGGGGGGGGCAATCAACCTGTACTTCGAGAATCCAGATCCCCGTCGGTTTGTTGATGATTTCCTTCTAGATGAAGAAATGGAGGCAAAGCTGAACCAGCGTAGTGCTCCAAACACTCTCTGTAGTTTCCAAGTTCTTGGTCTTCGTCTTGCCATGGAGGCTTGGCATCTGGAGTATACGAACAGGACTACGAGCGAAGAGTTGCTGCTGCGGAACGGGGTAAAGCCCAAGCTCTTTTGGAGAAGGAGGAAGCTGTTCGGGCCAAAGAGGAGGCCGCAAAGTCCAAGGATGATGCTGAGGCCCTGAATCGGGAGCTGGAGAACGAAGTAGCCGCCCTAAGGAGTGCAGTGAAGGAGAGGGAGGCCACTTTAGCGGGCGCGAGAAGAGGCATGGCCGAGCTGAGGGCTGAGAGTGAGGGCCTTCGTGCTGAGAACAAGCGACTCGGAGGGCAAGTTAATGCGCTGAAGGGCGATGTCGGGACTCTCCTGACTGTTTGTACCGACATCAAAGAGCAGCAATTCAGGAATGCGATCAAGCAAGTTCAACTCTTCAATCCTGAGGTTGACCTGGTTCTTGATTCTCTGGACTCCGGGAAGGTAGTTCAGAATGGCCAGCTCGTCGTTCCTCGCCTTGCTACTTCGGGTCTGAATACTGGGGGTTCTTCTGCCGAGGTTGATGGTTCGGAGCCTCCAGCGGAGTGATTCTCATGGTTTTTTAGTCTTGCCCTCTGCGCGGGGTTCTTTTTCTATGTTCAAACATTGTCCCGTCTTTCTGAAATTTGTAATGACCTTGCTATTTTTTGTATGTATTTTTTGGGGTCCAATGCCCTTTTTTTTTTTTTTGCGTATCGCGAAATTTCGACGAGACACAGTAGTGCAGGTCCAACACCCATTTTGACTGAGCGTTTTAGGATTTCTCTTAGGATTTGCGCGGTGAGAATGCTCAGAAGCCTTGGCATAGGATTCGATATCCGCAGTAGCTTGCCCCTTAGGAATTCGTGCCCAAGGTAAGGAATCTTAACCTTGGCTTGGAATTCGAAGGCAATAGCTGTTTGGGATTTAGAGTCCGTGCCTAAGGAAAGAAACCTTGTCCGGGGTCCATTACCGGTTGTTTTAGGTATTTTAGGAGGCCGCGTGACTTGTGGTTTCGGACTGGTCCTTCTTAGGGGTCCTTTGTGCGGGTGGATTGGTGCGAGAGTTTTCCCCCTGTTGGGATTTCTCTACTGCACTCCCTACCTAGCACAAGACACTACGGTTGGTACCATGGTGACTGAGTTCTTTGATAATTGAGATGCTTGCTTAAATTTAAAATTGAAAAAGTGTACATATAATTGTGGCGGATCAATCATGAAGTGAACTAGGAGACTAGGCCTCGAAAGGCGCTTAGCTGTAGTATTTTCTAAGTTTGTCCGCGTTCCAAAAATTCTTCACGGGCTTGCCTGTTAACGTTTCCAAAGTATAAGCCCCCTTCCCGGTACTGACTACGACGCGGTAGGATCCTTCCCAGTTAGGGGCTAATTTTCCTTGGGAGGCATTTCTTCCGCTTACGTCGGCCCTGCGAAGCACCAGATCGCCCGGCTAGAACCTTTTGGGGATGACCTTCAGGTTGTACCAGGCTGCCGTTCTTTGCTTGGTTGTTACATCGCGTATGTGCGCGACGCACCTTCTTTCTTCCAACAAATCCAAGTCTTCTCTTATTAGGCCAGGGTTGGTGTCTGGTGAGAAATGTTGGAGACGCCAGCTCGGTTCTCCTATCTCTACCGGGATCATTGCTTCGCACCCGTAGGTCAGTTTGAACGGGGTCTCACCGGTTGTGGAATGAGGGGTGGTTCGGTAGGCCCAAAGGACGTGGTCTAACTGCTCGGTCCAGTTTCCTTTGGCTTCGTCCAGCCTTTTCTTTAATCCCCTAACTATAACCCGGTTAGCCGCTTCGGCTTGCCCATTTGTTCGAGGGTTTTCCACGGCGCTGCAGTGATGTTTAATTTTCAGTCCGTGAAGTAGTTCTTCAAAACCTTTGTCTTTAAATTGCGTCCCGTTGTCCGTAACGATGGATTCCGGGACTCCAAATCTGGTAATGAGGTGGCGCCAAGTGAATTTCTGATCGAGCCGAGGTGATGGTGGCCAGGGGCTGCTTCTATCCACTTGGTGAAATAATCTACACGACAACCAAAAACTTCAACTGCCCGGGCGCTTGAGGAAAAGGTCCCAAGATGTCCATGCCCCACTGGTAGAAAGGCCAAGGGATGGATGTCGTGGACAATTCCTCTGGCGGGGCGTGGTAGTGGTCAGAGTGTCGTTGTCACTTATCACATGTTTGGACATGTGCAAGAGAGTCTGCTTCCATTGTGGGCCGCAGTAGCACCGGAGTGCCTTCAATGCCGGGCCTCCTCCTAGATGGTGTCCGCAACTCCGCCGTGGACTTCGGCCAGGACATACCCGGCTTCTTCAGGCGTTAGGCACTTCAGGAGGGGTGAAGAGAACCCGCGCCGGTACAGCTGCCCACCAAAGATAGTGTATCTGACCGCGGCTTTCTTCAATTTGGCTGCCTCCTTAGGGTCCTCGGGGAGGATTCCGGACTGCAAGTATTCCATCAGTGAGGTGATCCAGGTGCGTTCTCGTTCATTAACCTGCAGGACGGTTATGTCAGAAATCGCGGGGTGGGAGAGGGTTGCCTGGATCACCGATCTGTTGTTACCTGGACTTTTGGTGCTTGCCAACTTGGATAAGAGATCGGCCCGGGAGTTTTGTTCTCGGGGGATGTGCTCCACTTTGACTAGCTGGAAGTTGGGGAGGAGCTCTTGCACTTTTGCCAGGTACTTCTGTAGGAGGGGTTCTTTAGCCTGGTATTCGCCTTGGATCTGGAAGGTCACGAGTTGGGAGTCGCTGCAAAGTTTGATCTTTGTGGCCCCCAAGTCTCTGGCCATTGTCAGTCCTGCGATGCATGCCTCGTATTCCGCTTGATTATTCGAGATGGGAAACTCAAACCTCAGTGAGTTCTCGATAGTTACCCCTTCGGAGTTTTCCAAGATTACCCCGGCGCCGCATCCTTTTGGATTAGAGGACCCGTCCACGAATATGGTCCAGGGTATTTCATCTGTATAACCGGGGTCTGAGGTAAGTTCGGCCAAGAAGTCTGAGAGGGCTTGCGCCTTGATTGCTATTCTGGGCTCATAGGTTATCCCGAATTCAGAAAGTTCGACGGACCATGCGATCATCCTTCCTGCTAAGTCTGGTTTGTGCAGTATTTGTCGGATTGATTGATCCGTTCTTACCACAATGGGGTGGCATTGGAAATACTGCCTTAACCTTCTGGCCGTGATGATAAGTGCAAAGGCGACCTTCTCAATCTTTTGGTATCTGAGTTCGGGACCTTGCAGCGCTTTGCTCACAAAGTAAACTGGTTTTTGGCCTTCGGATGTTTCCCTGGTCAGTACTGAACTAACTGCTTCTTCGTTGACGGAGAGGTACACGTAAAGGGTCTCGCCTGGTTCGGGCCTTGTGAGGACTGGAGGGGATGCCAGGAGGTTCTTTAGGGACGTAAAGGCGTCCTCGCACTCCTGCGTCCACTCGAATCCGGTCTCCTTCTTTAATAACTTGAAGAGGGGGAGGGATTTGTGGACGGCTTTGGCTAGAAATCTCGTGAGAGCTGTGATCCGGCCATTCAACTGCTGCACTTCTTTGATGTTTCGGGGGCTATACATGTCGAGCACCGCCTTGCATTTGTCGGGGTTTGCTTCTATGCCGCGGTGGGTCAGCATAAACCCCAAGAATTTCCCTGCTTGGACCCCGAACGCACACTTTCCGGCATTGAGTCTCATGTCGTGCCTTCTCAGCTGCGCGAACACTTCTTCCAGGTCCGAGGTGTGTGATCCATCCGACGGGATCTTAATTATCATGTCGTCGATATAGACCTCTAGCATTCTCCCCATCTGCTTTTCAAAGACTCTATTCATCATCCTCTGGTACGTGGCACCGGCGTTCTTTAGTCCGAACGGCATTACCTTGTAGCAGTAGCTCGCCCTTTCGATGATGAAGGCCGTTTTGTCCTGGTCTCCGGGGTACATCGGAATTTGATTGTACCCTGAGTAAGCGTCCATGAAGGATAACGTCCGGAAGCCGGAGGAGCTGTCGACCAACTTGTCGACGTTTGGGATGGGGTATGGATCTTTGGGACATGCCTTGTTCAGGTCGGTATAGTCCACGCACATCCTCCATTTCCCATTTTCCTTTTTAACCAAGACTACGTTTGAGAGCCAAGTAGTGTACGAGACTTCTCTTATGAATCCGGCGTTTAATAACTCCCTGACTTGCTCCTCAATAGCCTGTTGTCTCTCGGGGCCAACTTTCCTCTTCTTCTGGGCGACCGGCTTTGCATCCCGTTTAATAGATAAACGATGGCAGATGAAAGCGGGGTCGATTCCAGGCATGTTGGCGGAAGTCCAAGCGAAAAGATCCTTGTTTTTCTGTAGGAGCTGTGTCAATTGGGTCTTTTCCTGGTCTTCGAGGTTTGCTCCTATCATGGTGACTTGATCGGGCTTGTCGCCCAGCTGGAGTGGGGTCAGTTCTCCTTCGGGCTGGGGTCTTGTACCTCGGATTTCTTCGCGGACGTCCAACTCCGTCATCAAGATGTTGACTTGGTCATGGGCGGTGCTGGATGTTCGCGTCTTTGTTTTTCTGGAGGTCCTACCGATCTTTAAGCTCTCGTTGCAGCATTTGCGGGCTGCGATCTGGTCGCCCCTGACCGTGACCACTTCGTTGTTCTGTTGAGGAACTTCATGGCTGGTGGGCGGTAGAAACCACGGCGGCAATCTTTGTTCAGCGTTGTGCGGCCCAGGATGATGTTGTAGGCCGAGGGACAATCTACGACTAGAAACCTCACCTTCACCGTTCTGTAGGTGTCGTCGTTGCCCAAGGTGAGGAAGGTCTCAAAATAACCCACTGGGGTTACCTTCTCTCCGGAGAATCCGGTTAACTCGCCTTCATATGGAGTAAACGCAGACAGGGGAAATTCTAACCTTTCGAAGGCGTCCATGAACATGATGTCTGCCGAGCTCCCCTGATCTACAAAGATACGACGGACTTCGGCATTGGAGATTATCCCGGAAATGACGAGGGGGTCGTCATGATCTCGGATAATATCGCCGTAGTCCTCTTCGGAGAAGGAGATGGGCGGCGCGCCTTTGTTTTCCGCATGGGGCTTTCGGGAAGAAGAGCCGGATACGCTCAGAACCGCAGTCCGGAGTGCTTTCTTCCTAGAGTTATTTGACAGACCGCCCCCCGCGAATCCCCCTGAGATTGTGCTTATTAGCCGGTTCTTCTTGTGGCCCCTGTCTTGAGTATCCCATTCCCGGTCTTGCCTGTTCTCATCGTTGTGGCGTGGAGGGGTCCGGGATCTCTGGCGGGGCTTTTGCTTCTCCTTGGGCGCCGGTTCGGACTTCGCCGGGGGCTGCGGCTTTGCCTCCGGTTTCTGCATCTTCCATGGTTTCCGTTTTCCCGAAACCCGCTGATATATTTTTGCAAGCGCCCTTCTTTGATCAGGGACTCGATAACGTCCCGGAGTTGGTTGCAGTCCTCTGTTTCGTGGCCATAGCCATTTGTGCCACTGCAGGTGTTTGACCGATCCTTCAGGCTTCTTTTTATGGGCGGTGGTCTCTTGATATTCTGGAACTCGGTTTGAAGGACCTCCTTCAAGATTGTCTCTCGATGGGTGTTCAAAGGAGTGTACTCAGAGTATTTGGGCCGGTATCGCTCGCTTCTTGAGGGGTCACGGGGTTGATTGGAGCTTTGGTTCTTCTTTTGGTGTGCTTCACCTTTCTCCGGCTCTCCTTCGCCCCGGTGACTTCCTCCACTCAACGTATTTGTCCGCCCGTCGGTGAAACTCTTCTAGGCTTTCTGGTTTCTTTTTTGCTAGAGACGCGAAGAAGCTTGAGTTGGTCTGGAGCCCGTTCCTGGCGTAGTGGAGGGCTATCCTCTCGTCTAGGTTTTCTATGCCTACGCAGGCTTGGTTAAACCTTCTGACATATTCGCGCAAGGATTCTGAACTTCCCTGGCGAATCCCGGAGAGGGAATCAATGGACTTCAGGCGCTCCTTGGCCGTGGTGTATTGTTGCAAGAACCTTTGCGTTAGGTCTTCCCATCCTGTGATCCTCGTTCGCAAGGTGACGAACCATCGGAGGGCGTCCTTCTTCAGGAAAAGGGGGAAGGCCCGGCATAAAAGTTCCGGGGTGTATCCGTAGAGCTGCATGGACTGCGTGTAGGCGTCTAAGTGCTCTTGGGGATCCGTTGTTCCATCATAAGCTTCCAAATTGCTCGGAGGTTTGAAACTCCTCGGGACCCTGTATGACATTAGGGCGTCCGAGAATTGTTGTAGGCGGTCGGGGGCTAGATTACTGTTTCCAATAATCCCGGCGCCAGCGCCTTGATCCGTATGTCCGTTGCGAGCCTCGTCGTGTCCTCCGTTGTCGTTTTCCGTCCGTGCTGATCTCTCGAGGTTCTCCAGATGGCGTCTCTGTTCCTCTAGCTGACGTCGTTGATCCTCGATAAGAGCTGTTTGTTGACGCAACAACTCCCGGAGGCCATTTCTCGTAATCTCGGATTGGACATTGTCTTCGTACTGAGATACGTGGTCCCCGTTGTCGTGGGAGGCTCCCAAACGGGCGTGGACAGGGATCCTAGCTACGTTGTTTCCTCCGCGGGTTACTCCGTAGTTTATGTTGTTGGTTTCCCCGTGGGGGAAGGTGAGCTGTTCCTGATTGAGACCCTTCGGGATGGGTCAGGGCTTTCGGCGGAAAGTGAAGTCTCGTGCCCATCGTTAAGGGTTTCGACCATGGCAGGCCTGTTTCTGGCGGCGGAGGTTTCTGGTGGTGTGACTGAAGGGGGGTTGCGCTGTGTCTTCTTGGGTCCTGTATGGCCATGGACTGCGTGCGTAGCGCTCCCTCTTTTTTGGTTGTGTCTCGTGCTCACCATGGTTGTTGCGGGAATGGAAATTTATCAGGTTCCCACAGACGGCGGCCCAATGTTCTGAAGTAGATTCAGAAGGTACCTGAAGTTGGTACGTGTATGGTGGTTTCCTCATGCTTTGCGCGGTTCTTCTTTGAGGAGCGCGAAGTCCCGGGGGTGGGTACACTATGGGACTCCAACGCTCAAGTCGGTGCGAAGCACTAGAAGGTTAAAGATAATGGAATCGTAGTCGGGTCCCCTCTCGGGGTAACTTAGCCTGGTATATATTGAGAGCGTGATTTGAATCCTCATGCACTCCACGCAGAGACAGAGGTACCTTAGGATCGTGTCATGGCAGGGAATTCAGCCCATGATCGTTGAGGTCCGTCTCTGACATTGTCGGGACTGTCCCACGATCGTTGAGGTCCGTCTCTGACTCTGTCGAGACTGTTCCACGATCGTTGAGGTTCGTCTCTGACTCTGTCGAGACTGTCCTATGATCGTGGAGGCTCATCTCTATTCTGCTGGGGCTGTCTTTCCTTTAATGGCCAATCCTTGTACGCAAGCAGTCGTGTTCCCCATTGCTGAGAATAGGGGGTCGACTGCTACAGTCCGACGACGGGATCCAAGGTCGCAAGGCCGAAGTGGAAGCGTTGTTGGCAGAGTTCGGTGGTATATGTGTCGGGTCGATCCTTCGAGACGGGGCCCCGAACCACGGTCCAGAACAGAATCAATTTGGACAAATTTAAAGTTGATGGTAATTATTTGTAACTGACTTAAAGTTTAGGATGATTTTGTGTATTTTTTTTCAAATAAATAAATAATATATTTTTAATACGAATATGAAAATAAATTACTTCCGTAACGTACCAAATTTCACCTCTAGTATATAGATGATTAAACCATATTAGTAAGCTTTTGGTGTTTTTCTTTCTCGTGCCATCTAATTATTTACTATATATTTGATTTAAAACCAGCACAAAGGTAAATTGAATCACCTAAAAAAATTAATGATGAAATTGATAAAATCTAAATTTGACTTGATTAAATAAAAATTCGGATTTATTTAGTTACAAACACAGTATATAACCATCTAATAATTTTTATAACCAATCTTTACATATAAAACATACCTGGCAAATATATATATATATATATATGATCTTATTAATTGAGAGTAGTGTTTATTATGAGAGGATGAGAGGAGTGAATCTTTATATATATATATATATATATATATATATATATATATATGAGGATTATTATAGTATTTATATAAAATTATGGATATCATAATCTATGTTGATTTGGATAAATAAAATAATAACACATAAATTAAGTGAATTAAGATAAATCTTTCAATGGTAAATAAATACTCTTTTAAAAAATTACAATATATTACTTTTTAATTATATATATATATATATATATATATATATATATATATATATATATATATATATATATTGTGTATATTTTCTTGTATTTGAAAGTCATATTAAATATTGACTAATTTAAAATTAAGTTAGATTAAATTATAAATGTATAAAAAATTTTTAATATTAAATTTTTTTATTCGCAAGATTCAAGACTTTACTTAAATAAATCATGTATTAAATTATTTGAATCAACCAAATATTATTTTATTTTTTATATTAAGAGACTAGACTAAAGAGTGATTTGGACATCTGGTCGTGGTAGTATCAATGAACTAAAGAGATTAGAACCAAAGATGTTGAAACAAGATCTGTGAATCCCCTTTTTCGTTGAATACATCTATGAATCCATGAGGTATATACGATATATATAATCCACCTCTTTTCTTCAACACTCACTTGAGAAATAATAAACATCCAAGAATCTCATAGCTGCAAACCCTCCCAGTGCAAGAGCCACTGTCCTCTCCGTATGTTCTTTCCCCCCTGACCCTGTTCCAATCAAACACAGCTATAGATGTAAATCTTTTTTTTTTTATTTTTTTTAAAAAGAAAGAAAAACCCACTTACCAAGATCCTATGAATCCCTTCCCAACCCCACTTCTCAAGTTGTTGTACTTGACTTTGACAGTTGACGGAGTACTAAATTACTAATAGAATTCGATGAAGAAAATGTATATTTTTTCTGTTGAACAGCCAATTACACTTGATTAAGTATTAATAGAATTCTACATAGTTGTATACTAATGGTAAGGTATTAAAATGACTCGAGTCTAAGAGTCTAATAAAATAGGTGGATAGAGTTAAAAAAATTGATGCAAAATTAATTTTTAATTCAACTATGCCAGTTTGATGTGGGTTGGTCTAATTTATTGATTTGATGTTTAATTATTTAATTATTAATTTTTATAATATATAAACAAATTTATTCTTATTTTTTAATATAAATTAATATTTATGTCATAAAAATAATTTTATTTAATATTTATTGTATTTGAATTATGAAAAAAAATATAATGATAAAATATATGAATAAATTCTTTTATTGTTAAAAAATAAGAGATTATTTTATTTAAAAAAATCAAATTAATGAATCAGTCCAATCCAATCTGACTTAAAATTTGACTTAATATGCATAACTTAACCTATTTTACATCCCTAACCAATTGAGTTTTGAATAGGGATGGCACCATGTAGTGGTGGGCGAGAAGCTCTCCGCTCCCAATCCGTGACCTCAATCTCGTCCCGTCCCCGTCCCCATCCCCGATCTTCATCGTGGGGAGATTTTTCCCCTATCCCCGCTTCCCCATGGATACCATGGTATTCTCCTCTATATTAAAAAAAAATAAAATAAAAAAGATAAAATAAATTATTTTAATATTTTTAATTTTAAATAAATATAAAATTTAATTAAAGATGAAATTATTAAAATATATTTATTTATTGATATAATAATACATATATATATATATTATAAAGGATATTTTTGTAATTTTTTCGGAGGCAGGGGACCATGAGTGGAGTATGATCCCCGTCCCCGAATGTACTACGGAGAGATTTTTCTCTCCGTCCCCATCCCTGCAGGTAGAAAAATCCCGCATTCGAGGTCCCATTCGGAGCAGTCCCTGCAGGGATCCCCGAATTGTAAGGAGAATTGTCATCCCTAGTGTTGAAGGAAAGGGACGAACAATTCTTCAACATTCTTTTATTTTTTTGAAAAATAAGGGTTTATCACTTGCAAATTGTATCACTTTTAGATTATTTTGCAAAATTAATTAGTGAACAAAAAAATACTTTACATGTCATCATTACTATTCCATACGGCTAGCTTTTATTAGTTCACATAGACACAAGTTCTGGAACCCAATTTTGTACTAGGAATCCATAGAATTTCTCTCTACGTATATATATTAAATATATCTGATGAGAGGTGATTAGAGAAGAGTGTCTATGCTAAGAAGTGAAATAAGTGAATTTTAATTATTGAATTTTATATAAATAATTACGATTAGAATATAAATATATATAAGCTTTTTTAAGTGGTTACATGATCTTTAAATAACTTTTAATCTTGATCATTCATATATAATCGAATTTATTCTCTTACTCTTTCATAATAAAAACTTATTTCAATATATATATATATATATATATATATATATATATATATATATATGGAGAAAGATCAAGTTATACTAGTATAAATCAAAGTCACTCTTATACCATTAAATAACTTTTAATTTTGATCATTCATATATAATCAAAATTTACTCCTCTTACCCTCTCATAATAAAAACTCATTTCACTATATATATATATATATATATATATATATATATATATGGAGAAAGATCAAGTTATACTAGTATAAATCAAAGTCACTCTTATACCATTGAATAACTTTTTATTGAATAATTTTCTTACTAAATCTACCGTTGGATTGAAAGTTCTATCATATAGATCATATCTATAAAATTTTACATTAATCCAAAATCATTTAGTACTTCATGATATACGTTAAAATTAACATAATATATATTTTTGAAATATATAAAAATAAAAATCACTTGAATTCATTCTTATTGATGTTTAATTTCTTCAAGATTTGACACAAATGATCAAGGTGTTGGATAATTATAATTCGATAGTTGAATCGATAAAAATTGCATTATATAAAAAGTTATTGAATGATGTAAGTATGTGAAGTTTTATACTGATATAACTTGATCTCTCTCCTATATATATAAAATAATGTACATTTTATTTTAAAATCAAATTCAGATTAATTTGATAGGATTTTACTAAGAGTATTTGTTAAGAATGTCAAAATAAGTAATTTTATACGAAAACAAAGAATTCATTATATTGAAAATTAAAAATTAAAATGTTTCATTTCTTATTTAAAACTTTTTATTTTAGAATTTTTAACAAAATGCCTTATTAGAACCCAAGTTAATATTATTGAGAATTTGTTTTTAAGAAAATTTCATAATACCACATCAAACTGTTAAGATTTAATATGGCATTTTAAATTTAATTAAACAATATGATTATGCTGGACGTGTTAATAGGGGGAGGGTAATAGAGGGAGTGTATTTGGGGGAGTGTAAGCTTGTTTGGTATTACATTTATCATGTGTTTTGATGTTTTTCATTAACTAACGGAATCTAAATAAGTGGAGATGGATCGGAAAGAAAAGGAAAGGAATGGAACATAGTTCCCCCTCTCTTTGTTTGAAAGATTCATTAACGAAATGGAACAGAACATGTATTTCTCCCATTCCACCTCAATTTTGGAGAGAACAAAAATTGAGCATTTGGGAGGAAGAAGGGGGAAATAATTCTCTCTGTGTTCTATTTCGTTCTTATGTATTTTAAAATTCTCAAATACAAAAAATTATTTTTATTCTTCTCATTTCCTTTCCGTTCCCCTCTTTACCTGTTATCCAAACATAACGTTAAGGAGGGAAATGAAAAGAACAGAGTAAAAGAAGAATGTCATTTCTTATATGGTATCACATTTTGATATGAAAAGAAAAGATTTTGAAGGGATAATATTTCCGTGAATCTTATTATTTTTAATCCTCTCCTTCTTCAATGAAAAAGAAGGGAAAGGAAGGGGTGAGAAAAAAATTTGGGCCCTACTATATATTTACACATATTTCTTTATATATATATATATATATATATATATATATATATATAAAACCAAACAAAGGATAGAGAGTCTCCTTTCATTTTCATTGAATGATACTAAATAAGAAGAAAGTAACTTTTATCTTCTTTTTCCTTCTTTTTTTTTCTATCATGTTATTCTTTTTGTTCACTTTTATCTATCCATTAAAGTTAATGTGCACAAATTAAAAAAAAAAAAATGTTACATGTGTTGAATGATAAAAAAAATGATTTAACATAATTAAATTATCATTTATTTCACTAAATTAATAATTTCTTTTTCTCTCTATCTTTATTAATCTCACATTCTCTTTCCTTCTCACTTCATTGACTACAATACTTGATTTTAAAATTTTATAAAAATTAATTAATATATATTTATTGAGTTTAGTAAAAATAATAAAAGATGAAAATAAAATTAAAAAAATAGTAATAGATATTATTTTATTTTTTAAATAAACAAATAATGTTACACAAATCAAAATTCTTAAATTAAGAGATAAAAATATAGTGAGGGATTACTTTGTTTTCCTTTCCAACTAGATACCAAATAGAACTAGGAGAAATTAGATGGGAGTAACTCTTACTATAGGAGTACTTGTCGGTGCAAAGCATAACAAAATCCAAGGAACGCGTAATTTATTGCAATGCAACTTTGCTCATTGGTTCCCTCTCTTTGTTAACAACTAAATTTCTTAGAGTAACGCACACATCAATGATGAATCACATCTTTCTTTCTCCATCACGGCTCCAATTCTTGTTTGTGAAATAAATAAATGCCATGAACAAAGTTTTTTTTTTTTCAAGCTTTTGACTGATTCTGTTTCTTTCACATCTCCGCGTGTAGCGTAAACTTTTCACGTACTCATGTAACACTTTCTGCAAGTCACACCATTATTTTCCAATTTCTCTATTCAAAATAAACCATTTCATGGGACTTGCACGACACACAAATTTTCCCATTTTCTATTCAAACCAAACCGGTTCATTGGTAGCCAAAATTCCAAAGGGGTCACCATTTTCTGCAATCTGTGCCTCTTACGTATTTGAAAGTACCTACAGAAGTAAACTTCCACCCTTTTCATGTCTTCCAAACTTGTGCAGTATAAAAGGGTAGTGCCCATTTCAAAGAGTAACACTCAGGTGCTATCTTTGCATAGAGGGAAGGAATCATACAGAAGCTGACTTCGTACTTTAAGGTGACCCTCTCTTCCCGGCACTTCTGATTATTCAGTTTCTTTCAGTTTTCTGTTGCAAATGCTTAAAATGAATTTTTAGAGGTCACATTGACAATGATATATGTTTCCAAGATTGTGATATATATTAGTCCTTAATTGAAGGTTAGGAAGGGAACTTGTAATGAAGTTGTGGTATGTTAACGGCATCAACATTTCTATGCTGCTTTTCTTTTGTTACTTTTTGAAGGATGCAGTAATTTATCAGAAAATTCAAATAGAAAGAAGATTCAAATTGTAGGGTGAAGAGGTAGGAATTGCTGTCAATTTGGGACATTGGTCGAATGTAATTAATGTTTTTTTTTTTTAATGATTGACTTGTTCTTTGATTTTTTCTAATACTTCCTTTGGGGTAGTGAATGTTTTTTTTTTTTTTCTGAAGAGAATTGCATGTTCATAATTGACGGTTCTGGAGCCGTCATATAAATGTACTATTCAGTCTTCCTCAAGAAATTTGATGCATTAAATGGGTCACTGCTAACAATCAATAAGGATAGGTCCTCTCCTTAAATTGCAAGCATTACTTGTGAAACTCTAAAGTGCAGCCTTTCTTATTTTTGCAGAGGAATGGAAATGGTAACGATAAGACCTGTGGACTATGAGCCCAAGGAAGGAGAGATCACATTGAGAACAATGAGCTTCAAGAAGGGCAGAAAAATCGATGGCTTGTATAAACCTGATAAGTTGGATGAGATTATTACTGAAGAGTCTACATGTTCAAAGAGAAGGAAGGTGGGAAATCTGAAGCTCCAAACCACATTCTCATTCAAATATCTAATTTCAGATAATTCTGATTCAAAGGAGGAAGTTGATGACTTGTTCAATAAACAAAGCTCCACAACTTTGTTACCAAAACCAGAAGTTTGGTTTTCACCAAAGTCCATTGTGGAGCTTGATGTAGCTGCAATAAAGCTGCAGAAAGTTTACAAGAGCTACAGGACTAGAAGAAATCTGGCAGATTGTGCAGTTGTTTGTGAGGAGCTATGGTTTGTTCAATATCCAAGTTTATGATATATTTTTATGGCTGAGGGATTTTATGTTCAATTAGAATTCAATGATTAGTGCTTAATAAACCTTCCCAAATGACTGTCTTAGTGTTTTCTTTTAACTCTTGCAGGTGGAAGGCTTTAGACTTTGCTGCTCTTAGCCGGTGCTCTATATCACATTTTGACTCGGTTAAATCAGAAACAGCTGTTTCAAAATGGGCAAGAGCTAGGACCATGGCTGCCAAGGTGCCCTTTCATATCAGAAGTTAGAATCTTTGAATAAATTGTGAAGAGTGGAATATCTTTTTCTGTTTGCTTCAATATCTGGGCCCAGATTGGTTTTTTTTAACCATACTAATTGCCTGAAAGATAATTGACTTGACATCATTTGGCTTATCAATTATGTATTTGACTGGGACCATTGAGACAAATTCAAAGTTTTCATTCTATTTCCGACAAATTTTCTTTTGGGATTTTGTTATCAATATACTTTTTTTTTTTTTGCTGTTGGTAGGTAGGAAAAGGTTTGTGCAAAGATGATAAGGCGCAGAAATTAGCTCTAAGGCACTGGCTTGAGGCTGTAAGCTCATACGTCTACATTTTGACTTATATCAGAGTTTTAATATTATTTTTTTGTTTGGTCATTTATTAACTTAGAGTCCAAGGAAATTGTTTAAACCAAGCTAAGATTTCCTTGTGTTTTGCAGATTGATCCCCGTCATCGTTATGGGCACAACCTACACTTCTATTATGATGTCTGGTTTCACAGTCAGAGTTCTCAACCTTTTTTCTACTGGTAAATTAATAAAATCTGATTAAATAGATTCATGTAGAAGTTAAATGCCTGAGTAAACTTATGATTGCTAATTTTCTAATTTCATGAAGGTTGGATGTTGGAGATGGAAAAGAGGTGAATCTTGAGAAGTGCCCAAGAAGTGAATTACAGAGACAGTGCATTAAGTACCTTGGACCCGTAAGTTACAATGCCACATGACATATAATGATATAATGGTACTTATATTCTTTTTTATGTTAATGGAAGTAAGGTCGTGTACAATATAATGCTTGGTCAATTCTAGAGTGACAGTGGTGCATGATTCGGGGACATGCTTAGCTTTGTTGACTTTTAAATTAAAATTAGGTACAAAATCCATTGATTAGTGAACTAGCAAAAGGGCATTTGTATCAGTGCATTCAAGGCACTAAAGACTTCACCTACAATGCTTTCAGTTTGTTATGAGTATTATTTTTTAGCAAATGCATTTTTTTTATGCTTTTCAAAAGTTTTGACTTTACATAATATAACGCAGCCACCAAAATATTCTTTATTTTAAGAGGTTCAACTTTATTGCTTGCAATTGCAGAAAGAGAGGGAAGCATATGAAGTGATTATGGAGGGAGGAAGGCTTATTTATAGGAAAAGCCAGGACCTTGTACACACCGCTGAGGGATCTAAGTGGATTTTTGTTCTTAGCTCATCTAGAATTTTGTATGTTGGGGAGAAGAAGAAAGGCCAATTTCAGCACTCAAGTTTTCTAGCTGGGGGTGCTACCATTGCATCTGGAAGATTGGTTGCCCAAAATGGAGTTCTTGATGTATGATACATGTTTTATACATACATACCATTGATAATTTTCAGGACTTCATAAAATGAAATTAATTTATATTACGATTGCAATTCTGTAATTTTGTGATAAAAGGAAATATTCAGAAAGAGGAACTGTAGTAGTTTCTCTTTCGGTGAGAAATTTAGGAAAAAGTTGAAAAGCACTTCACTTCCTTTATATGCAATTTAATATTCATTAATTCTTATTCAGGCTATATGGCCCTATAGCGGTCATTACTGTCCTACAAAGAAGAACTTCATGGAATTCATTGGCTTCTTGATGGAACATAATGTGGACTTGACAAATGTAAAGGTGAATCACTTTAAGGCATCTTTCCTGTATGGCTTATTTGGCCTTGATTTGAAGTCACTAAGCACCAACCTGTTGAACTTATCTAAAAACTTTTGTAATTTAATGGTTTCCTTCTGCAGAAGTATGCACTTGATGATGATGTCCCACCTTCTAAACCTGTTGATGAAGAGCTGCAGTTTGAGTCCACAGAAGGTAATGGGGGTTCCAGTGCCACTGCCACTGCCACTGCCACTGCCACTGCCAATAATTGTAGTCAAGATAATGTGGGTCACTTTGGTACCAATGAGGAAGCTTCACAACTTAAAGAGACCAAGCCATTGTCAAGTAAATGGACTACTGGAGCTGGTCCTCGGATTGGTTGTGTGAGAGAATACCCAGCAAAACTCCAAGTTAAGGCACTTGAACAGCTAAATCTATCACCTAGAGTCAACCAAGGAAAATTTGCTGCCAAGGCGCCCATTCCCTCGCCTAGGCCTAGTCCAAAATTCCATCTATCTCCAAGGCTAGTGAACATGGGACTTCCTAGCCCAAGAGTACATGTTACTCCCGCAAATTAGTTTGCCCAAAGTCACATTATGTGGGTCATTATTTGAGCTGTAAGGCAACAAGGTGCATATATAGGCACTGCTTCAGGTTTTTTATTTGGCCCATTAGTATAGAATATAGGAGGATAAAGGTCACAACACAAAGGATCTAACCCAAGATTTATTTTTTCATTTAGTTTTTTCTTGGCCAATTCTTTTGGTCATTTAGCTTCTGATGATTTTTTTTTCCTTCCCCTAATATGTTTACCCAATTGTTTTTTGGGTTGGGTCAATCTTCCATTCTTGTAAGTCAAATAATATTTAAAAATAATTTTTTTTTTATTTTTCCATATCTTCCTCCCTCTTTCTTGCTCATGAAGTATTCCCAGCCACTGACCAATCATTAGGGTGTGGAGATGAGGCATTGCGTCAGTGTTCACGAAATTGGTATCATATTCCACATACATATAATATGGACATACTGAAAGCAAGCCTTACTATGCTCTCCATCTATAAAGTGACATGTAATGGCCAATGTCTTGATTGGCAGGAGTAATGTATGTGTGCATTTGATTCGCTAAAGCATTTCAAAGTCAAGATTTGGCTTGTGTATCCAAAAGAACAAACAAAAAGAAAAAAAGGTCAAGATTTAGTTTGGTTCAAGGACATAAATGCTTTGAGTCATGAGCCAAATTGACCAAATTCTCATTAAGTAGGCGATGAATTAGAGACTATTTTTTGGATCCGGATTGTCTCCGGCCGCTGGAGGTGCGGCTGAAGAATCTCAGTCGTTAGATTTTCATCTAACGGTCAATTTTTTTTAAATTTTTAATATTAAAAATATTTTTTAATATTAAATTAATATTAACTATTGAATAAAAAATGAATGGTGGAGATTTACTCCAGCAGCTGTTGGAGGTGCAACTGCTGGATACAATCCAGGTCCTTATTTTTTACTTTAAAGATTGAAAAATTATTCCTTACAATAGCAACTGATGGGAATTTTACTTGGGCCCTTTCCTTTCCCCCTATTCCAAGTTTAGGGAAATGAAGCATAATGAACCAAACAAAACTCACCATGACTTTCAACTCTCTTTTTGTCCACAAAAATGCCAAATCAAACTTGACCTGTTATACCTTCTAATTTTTTTTTTTCATAATCATCTTATAAATTATTCCTTTTACCAAGTGGGATAAAAAATGATGTTATTTAATTTATTACTACCTGAATGCATTTTCTAAAAAACGAGTTCAATAATACCAATGTCTTAGCTTAATAGCTTATATCTTCAAATTTAATTACTCCCTCCAAGTCATTTAAGTTTTATTTTAGTACAAAACACAAGAATTAAGAAATACAAAACTAAGCCTTAATTATTATAACTTTTTACTTAATTGCTTTTATTTAATTTTGAATAATTAATTATTCTATTTTACTGTATCCATTCAATTTTCATGAATAGTTGAGACTTAAGAAATTTTAAAGTATAAGAATAGAACCAAAAAAACAACAATTAATACGTTATTAGAATGTAAAAATATTATTTATAATGAGCCATTTTTTTAAAATTAAAATAACATTTAAAATAGATCGGAAGCAGTATTATGCAGCAGGCATGCCCCATAACAAAAACCATGTTCTACCGACTACTGCATTGAGAGTTTGGGCTTTGTTCCAATGGGCTTTGGTGGCATCAATTTAAAGTGTGATGGGCCTGGTAGATTCTCATTTTAAACGGCAGCGTTTCCCGGCAATCAGTGGTCGCATTCATGACTGCTCAACTCTGAGCTGGACGTGATAAAAAAGAAGAAAAGTCTTCGTATCCGTTATGGTTTCTGTTCTTTTGAACTTCTTATTTTCACAAACGTTTCAAATTTCAAAACTTTTATTCTTCTTCTTCTCTCTTAATTAAGCCAAAATCAATAGCAGCTCCAAACTCGTAACACACACTGCATCTACATCTACTTGCTGTTTCCATTCTTCACATTCTCAGAATCAGAAACCAGCAGAATCTGCAAAAACAAGTTCTTCTCTCAAATGGGTGGTTCAGGAAGATGGTTTAAATCACTTATCTCTCTCAGAAAACCCTCCACAAACGATCAAGTTTGCAACTTTATTGGGATTTTATTTTCTGGGTATGTTTGACTCTGGTGATGTTACTTAGCGTTTCTTTTTTCTGTTTTTTTCAGGAGAAGGGTGGTGGTAAGGGTAAGAAGAAGTGGAAGCTATGGAGGAGCTCTTCAGAAGGCCTTAGGTTTGGATCCTCCATGAAGAATGGTCAAGATGCAGCTTCTGCTTCTGACAAGTCTTGTTCTTCGTTTGTGGTGGATGAAGAAGAAGCATTTACTGCTGCAGTGGCCACCGTGATACGAGCTCCACACAAAGATTTCATGGTGATCAAGCAGGAATGGGCTGCCATCCGCATTCAGGCTGTGTTTAGAAGCTTCTTGGTAAGTGCCACTCTTTACTTAGCTTATTTCAAAACTTTTGCATAATCATGATGCAGATTGTTTGTTCTGGTTTTCAAATCGTTTCTCTCTTCAAGGGATTTTTTTTTTTCAAATGTATAGCTTTTTAGTTATTATGAGTTTCTAATCTTGAATTATTTAAGAAGCAGATACTGCTACATGTCAAACACCTGAAGAAAGAAATCCTATATTTAGGCCTCAGATATTTATAAGACTTGGAATTCTGGACAGAAAAAAAAAAAGGACAAAAAAAATTGCATGACATGAAATTTAGTGCTGGGTAAGATTCCAAGTTTAATTTAGGATCAGGACCTCCTAATCATAACATGATCTTTTGTAGATGAATTACAAATAGTAGGTTGATTGGTGCTTTTGTTTTAGCAATTTCACTAATTTGAAATGAGCTCAATCGTGGTGAAACTTCAACCTGTTAGTACTCCTAAAAACAAGCTTTTGCTACTAGTTAAGAAGTTCACGTTGGCTTGATTTGGTTGGTTATGGGGCTACTGTACTATGGGAATATGATTTAGAGTTGAGTTCATAGTAGGATATCAATCTGCAATTTTTTTACCTTTTTTAAATGCTTATCACTGTGTAGAATATACATGGGGGTTTATTGCATAAAGTTTGGCCACTCTTTTGATCATTGTGTTGAGAGGTTTTGATTAATGATTAGTATATTGAACATATGATATGATTCTTGTTCTTGTGCTTGCATATCTTTTTGTCGATGTTTTTCCCTCCCTTGTTTATTTTGACCTTACTTCTGTGATAAATGTTGCAGGCAAGACGAGCTTTGAGGGCCTTGAGGGCAGTAGTGAGGCTGCAAGCTATATTTCGTGGGCGCCAAGTGAGAAAGCAGGCAGCTGTTACTCTAAGATGCATGCAAGCTCTTGTTCGAGTTCAAGCAAGTGTTAGGGCAAGGAATGTGATGAAGTCTCCAGAAGGGAAAGCTGTGCAGAAGCCATTAGATGAGCGTCGCAACCAAGCTGATCCTGTTAAGCAGGCTGAGGTATCAGTGTATCACAAGCTTTTTACAATTAGCCTCAAGTTTATGTTGATGCTGAGTTAAGTTGATAACAAGATGTTAACATATAGCAAATTTTGCCATGTTATTATCAGCAAGGGTGGTGTGACATTCCAGGAACTGTGGAAGAAGTTAAAGCAAAGCTACAGATGAGGCAAGAAGGAGCAATTAAGAGGGATAGAGCAATGGCATACTCTCTCTCTACCCAGGTAATGGAGCTGAGAAGATCTAATATACGTGTGGTGGTGAGATTCAAATTTCAATAGTTAAATGATTACCAAAATATGGATAATTCAATAAACTTTACTTGCTTTCAGCAATCAACATTAAGTGCTAGTCCTAACTTGAGAGCTGCTAAGCCAGTGACTCCTCTCAAGCACCGTAGCCTAGACAATAAGAGCTTGGAATGGAGCCTTTTAGAACGCTGGATGGCAGCCAAGCCATGGGAGAGCAGGTTGTTGGAAGAGATCTATTTTGACTCACCTGACATGACTCGAGTGTCAAGGAAAAGTGATGATCTTGTTTCCCACTTCAATTCATATCAACAAAATGGCTTAGTCAAAGCAAGAAGGAATGGTGTGACAACCAGGATTTCAGCTAAATCTCTTACAATTAGTCAATCAACTCCATCATCTTCAGCCATAAGCTCTGAATGCAGTATTAATGATGATAGCCCTGTGTCAATTTCATTGACATCTGGATCACCATCTCTACCATCTACCAACACTGTTATGGTGGAAGCAGCAGAGGAAAGAAATATTCGTAAACCAAGTTATATGAATCTGACAGATTCAACCAAAGCTAAACTGAAAGCTTGTAGGTGTTCTTCTCAGAATTCAAAGAGACTCTTAATGGATGATTGTCTGTCTCATAGCACAAAAACAGACTTTCTAAATGGAGATACTAGAAGCAGTTCTGGTTCCTATTCTTCAGTTAATTTATGGAAGGATCTCTATGCAAAACCTCTAAGGGCAAGTTATCAAAAACGATAAACTCTGGGAGATAAGTAGTTGCCATAACAATGGCTGGAATGTGTCTACTTTCAATGAATCCAACAGCTTGTTGTCCATTGTTACCTTGACGTAGTGAGATGAATGTGTGTACAAGTTCACTGATGGAGGATAACTGATAGTGTAGATAACACAAGTGGTTTTGTGTGAAGATGAAATAGCAGGGTTTCAATTTGTAAGATTTTTTACGCCAATTTTTATTTAGTAGCTCTATGTTTGCACTATCTAAAACACTGAAGTACGACATATGAGCTTAAGATTCTTGACTTGAAGCTTTTGTATGAATACATGGATGCATGTTTGTAGGTTGATACTGTAGATAAGCGAGTGGTTTGTTTGAAGAATGAATGAAATAGTGTTACTTTCATTCGTACGGTGTTTATAACTCTCATTTATACGTATCACCTCCATGTCTGTGCTATCTAAAATCTCTAGTAGACCAACTAAGGTGAGACATGTTCTTGATTTTTTTCTAAGAAATTATTTTCCTGTGATATGGATGTATAGTAATGTGATATATATAAACCTGAGAAAGTTTGACCCTAATTGGCTGAAAATTGCATTGGACTGTAGTAGCTTGTGTTAAACAGGACTTCTGTCATTACCTGGAACTTTTCAATATCAGAAAGTAATAACTAGTCTAATATAAGTTTATTGTAATGTTCAATATCAGAAAATAATGCTAGGAAAATCCAACTACTCCATTAATTTCCCTTCCTAATTTTGAATGATGTTGCCAAGAAATGTGGTATTTGACTGTCAGTTACTTGTATTGATTTTAAGAATTCACTGATTCACATCCAATGAAAATTACTTCCTCTGTTTCACAATATCTTTGTCGTTTAAGGTTTTTACATGTAGATTAAGAAAGTTATTAAATACTCTCAATTTTAGGGTAATATAACTAAATTTGACTAAATTACTCTCTCCCTCCATTAATGCTCTTTCTCATTCTTCTTACTAGAGATATCAAGAGACAAATGTAAAGTTGAAAAAAAATAATGACCAACTTATGTTAGTCTAAGTGGAAGGAATTCAGATCTCTTAAGCATGTGATCTTGGGTTCGATCTCAGAATTCATGTGTATAAAAATAATACTGTTGAGAGGAGTTTCCTCTAAAGAACCTAACAGTAATCCGAGAGATTAGTTTATCATCTATCAAGTCAGAGATATTAATCAGAGGATATTCTGATAAACAAAAAAAAAAATTATATCTTTTTAATTTTCTGAAGTAACAAATAAAATGAAACAAAATTTACTTTCTAAAACGATAATTATTTTGAAAGGAAGGGAGTAGAACTTAAAAGTAGCAGCATTCTAAGATGCTTTGGACTGCTAACCTATATTTCTCGTATTGATCAACATTCAGCCGTATTAAATCTCCTGTCACATTTGTTGTCTAGCTCTGGATAAATATTAAATAATGAAGATCTTCAGCAAGTCCAGGTGCTCACTCATAGACATACAGTACAACATATTCACATTTTGTTAATCTCGATCATTAATATCTTCAATTTAATCTATCATAAATAGTTATTTTTATTTCCTACCGACCAAATTCTTTTTTCATTTGTTTGTTTTGCTGCTTCAATGGCTCAATCTCTCAGGCCTGTCTACCCAACTTTTGTTGTGCATTATCAATTTCAACCCAAAACTGTATTGCAGTAATTGTCAACACAATTATTAATGAGAAGGATGCAGAAAAATACAATTCAAGATCAGAAATGACTAAGCTTTATTAGACAATTCATATCTCCACTTAAGCAACAAGAATAATTAATAGGAAAAATCATGCGGTCCATACTGATCAAATGATAATATGTAATGATGCAACATCTACTATGGACTGTGGTCCATTGGTCCAGTCATTCATGCTCCAAAAGGACCACTGCTATCACCATCACCAAAACTTTGAAATATTTGTGCGCCACTTGACGTTGAACATCAAAGAAAGAAGATTGATAGACACATAAAAAAATACTAACGAAATATTTTCAGATGGTCCATTGGTCCAGTCATTCATGCTCCAAGAGGCCCACTGTTATCACCCTCCCCAATATTTTGAAGTATTTGTGCGTCACTTACTGTTGAACATCAAAGAAGAAGATTCATAGACACATAAAATACTAATAAAATATTTTCAGTTCCAAATAGACCAAAAGATATGAAATGGTTCATAGGTCAATTTCAGAACCATGGACAAATACTGATAAGGCTTTAGACAGTATCTCCAATCCATTAAAGTTTGACTTCTCTCTACTGCATGGTCTACGTGCTCACGACGAGGTTGCTATACGGTTCACAGGATCCCCACGTGAGGTTATGCGCTAATAATGGCAAGAAATCAGGATGCCACCAAAAGTTGTAAAAATTTTTTAATGTCATTTGAGGGGATTCTGAAGTGAAGCAAAGTAAAATTGAAAAAGTGAGGGAACCATTCTTCATAGGGGGGTTGCCATGAATAGAAGGAAGACGAAGTGGGGTCTTATATAGGAGGTTTATTTTCTTTGATATCCCTTTTACTGTGGGCAATTGTAGCTTTGTTTCATTGCCTTATAAAGAATATTAGCTCTGTTTTCATTTTCCTTTACATTCCCATTATTTGCATCGGCAATAATGATAAGACCAACGGAAACGTTTAAATGCTCTTAAAACATTTTAAATGTTTAATGTAAGTGTGAATGTGATAGAACTGGTAGAACTAAGAACAAAGTTACTGAATTTCCTCTGTATTATTGATGACTTCTCTGTGGGAAATGTTCCCGAACAGAGATAGGATTACAATAATTGAGAGAGAAAGACTGAAAGAAAGAAATGAAAGAATTTTGTCAAGATTTCGAGAACTTGACTCTCTCCCTAACCAACTTCCAACAGAATAACTGCCCTAGACTTTCCCTCTTGTCTCTATTTATAGACAAACTGACTAACTAACCATCCAGCTGTGTTAAACCACATGTTGTTGGTAATGCTTTAGAATGCCTACGTACATAAGTCTATTTAATTGGAGGCTTATAGCTAACAATACTCTCCCCCAAAAGTTTCACCTTGTCCTCAAGGTGAAAAAGAGGAAACTGGTTCTGAATAGTATCAAACGACTCCCATGTAGCTTCAAAATCCAAAAGGTCTTGCCACTGTATCAAAACCTCAACTTGCTCGGAAGGACCATTGTGGATAGACAAGACCGCAACAGGTTCCACACGCAATTCCAAAGTATCAGACAACATCGGGGGTAGAGGTTGTGAAGTGACCGAGGGACCGAGAGCCTTCTTGAGCAAAGACACGTGAAAAACAGGATGAACCCTGCTCTCAGCTGGAAGATCTAACTGATAAGCGGATGAGCCTACTGTCTTACTATTTTGTAAGGGCCATAGAACCTAGGACGAAGCTTTTCATTCACCTTCTTAGCAAGGGACCGTAATCTATAAGGTTGGAGTTTAAGATAAACCCAATCTCCCACTGCATAGGAAACAGATATGCAGTGCTTATCTGCATAAGTCTTCATTTGATCCTAAGTTTTGAGTAAATTTGTCTTGAGATCATGAAGAATAGTATCCCTTTCAGCCACCAAAGAATTGACCTCTTCCACACTCGAAGGAATTATAGTACCTTTAAGAAGCTGTGGAGGATCCCGACCATAAAGAGCCTTGAAAGGAATGAGTTTAGTTGAACTATTATAGTTGGTATTAAACCAAAATTCAGCCCAACTTAACCAGCGTGGCCATTGTTTAGGCTTGGTTCCTGTTAAGCAACGTAAGTACGTTTCCAAGCATCGATTGACTACCTCCGTTTGCCCATCAGTCTGGAGATGATAAGCAGAGCTAAACTTGAGTTTAGTGCCAGCTAGCCGAAAAAGCTCAGTCCAGAAATGACTTAGAAAGACCTTATCCCGATCGGACACAATGGTGGAAGGAAACCCATGTAAACGAACAATCTCTTCGGTAAATACTTCTGCTATATCTTTAGCAGTGAAAGGGTGACTAAGTGGTATAAAATGAGCATATTTAGTGAATCTGTTCACCACCACTAAGATAACATTCTTGCCATGAGCTTTAGGGAGCCCCTCTATGAAGTCCATGGAAATATCATTCCAGACTTGAGTGGGAATTGGAAGAGGCTATAACAACCCTGCAGGAGACAAGGTTTGATACTTATTCTGCTGACAAGTGGCACAAGTAGCCACAAAATGTTGAATATCCTTCCTCATACCCTCCCAATACACCTAAGCAGCAATTCGCTTATAAGAGCAAAAAAAACTAGAATGACCTATGAAACTCCTAGAGCAACAAAGGAATTCTGGAAGAATTTCGAGGTAAAACCAATTTTCCCTTATACAATAATTGTCCATTCTGAAGAGAGAAACCTGGATGGGAGGTAGAATCCCTTATCAAGTCCTGAATAATAGCTTGCAACTTGGCATCCTGCTGGACTTCATCTTCCCACTCCTAGAAATCTGAAAACTGGACTCTGGAGAGGGCAGCATAAGTCATGCGGCAAGAAAGAGCATCAGCAGCTCGGTTATCACATCCAGGCTTGTATTGGATTTCAAAATCAAACCCCATTAATTTTGAAGTACATTTGAATTGTTCCTCTCCTAAAACTCTTTGTTCTGTGAGGAATTTTAAATTCTTTTGATCTGTATGGATGATAAAATGCCTCCCCATCAAATAATGGCGCCATTTCTGCACTGCCATCACAATGGCCATCAACTCCCTCTCATATATAGATCTGGATTGACCCCTTTCTGATAAAGTTTGGCTCAGAAAAGCCACAGGCCTACCTTCTTGCAATAATACAACACCTAGACCTTTATTTGAGGCATCTGTTTCTGTGACAAATGTCTTGGAAAAATCAGGAACCATGAGAATTGGTAATTCAGCCATAGCTTTCTTTAGAGCCTCCATTGCTCCTTGTGCCTCTGAATTCCATTGGAAACAATCCTTCTTTAATAATTGAGTTAAAGGTCTGGCCAACTTTCCACAATCTTGCACAAATCTTCGATAATAACCAGTAAGTCCCAAAAAACCCCGGAGTGCCTTGATATCTTTAGGAATAGGCCAAGTGGACATCACCTCCAGCTTCTTGGGGTCAGCTGCTACCCCTGCCTCGGAAATGATATGACCTAGATATTCCAATTTTCTCTGACCGAAACTACATTTCTTTTTGTTAGCATACAATTGATGATCCTTCAATACTTGCAAAACAGCCTGCAAATGCCTCCTATGGTCTATTTCACACTTACTATAGACCAAAATATCATCAAAGAAGACAAGAGCAAATTTCCTCAAATAAGGTTTCAACATTTCGTTCATGAGAGATTGAAACGTTGAAGGAGTATTAGTAATCCCAAAAGGCATCACTACAAATTCATAATGCCCTTCATGTGTCCTAAACGCAATTTTAGGTATATCAGTTTCCTTCATGCGAATTTGATGATATCCTAATTTCAAGTCCAATTTGGTAAAAATCTCAGCCCCCCCTAATTCATCCAGCAGCTCATCAATAATAGGGATAGGAAATTTATTAGGAACAATGATCTTATTCAAGGCTTTATAGTCCACACAGAATCTCCAACCACCATATTTCTTTTTCACAAGTATGATAGGACTAGAATAAGGACTAACACTAGGCTTTATAATTCCAGAATTTAACATATCATCTACTAATCTTTCTATTTCATTTTTTTGATAGTGAGGGTACCTGTAAGGTCTTAGATTGGGGATATCAACCCCTTCCTTCAACACAATGGCATGATCATGTCTTCTTGATGGAGGAAGGCCTTGCGGTTCTTGAAATAGCTCTTGATACTCATCTAACAATCCTGTAAGCCACTGAGGAATCTGTTCTGTATTCTCGAGTTCACCTTGTAAACCGTGATACTCTAATAAAAATCCCTGTCCATTGTCTTGTAAAGCCTTGACCACAGACTTGAATGAAGCTACAGTTCTAGCAAGTGTTGGTTCCCCTTTTAACACTTTAGTTCCATTGGCTGTAGGGACTTTGAGTGTTAATTCCTTAAAATTGGCCCTTATTTCTCCTAAACCCGTGAGCCATTCCATTCCCATAACCAAACCAACTCCTCCTAACTCAAAAAGGAAGAAATCTTGTTGGACCTCCAATCCTTGTATCTGGAGAATCAACTAACAACAAACCCCTCCACATTTAATTTTCATACCATCACCAACTTTTACTGTATATGGACCAGTTTCAGTGACACTTAATCTTTTTTTTCTTACCAACTCAGTTGATACAAAATTATGAGATGCACCACAATTCACCAATACCACTACCTTTTCTCCTGCTAATTCTCCCCATAATTTGATGGATTTCTTGGAAGTCAGTCCGATTATACTATACATAGACAACTGTAAGGCTTTAAATTCTAAACCTTTCTCTTCCTGAATATACTTCTCATTATTTTCTCCATCATCCTTCTCTAAAATTAATACCTGGAATTGTTTATGGGCACAAACATGACCAGGACCAAATTTTTCATCACATCTAAAACATAACCATTTTCTCAATTTCTCCTGCATCTCTGCATCAGTTAATCTTCGAAATCCTCAGCCTCTAGAAGAACTAGAAGAACCAGTTGTTCTAAGATTATTAGAATTTCCACTAGAAAATTCTCTCCCAGTTGCAGATTGATTCTGATTACGAAACCTAGTTTCCCAAGCCACTGTTGTTGTATGATTATAATTCTTAGGATTTCCTCCTCCCTTATTCACCCAGGAACTACCTTTACTCAGCAAAGTGTTTTTCTCATCGATTCTCTGTGCATAATCCATCAATTCAGGCAAATTCTCCACTCTATGGAGTTTCAACTCGGCTCGTATCACTTCTTTGAGGCCATTAAGGAAAATTCCCTTCAAGTATTCCGGTTCAGGGCTTCTAAGGGGACCTGCATACAACTCAAATTGTTCTCGATACTACTCCACTGTCCCTGTTTGTTTGAGACTCAATAATAGTTCATATGGACTTTGTATCATGGATGGTTGAAACCTCCTCACAACGGCTGATCGGAAATCGTTCCATGTAGGGTTCTTCGCACAAAATTCCCACCACTGATACCAAGTCAGGGCTTTTCCTTCCATGGCTACCATCACCGCTTGAAGCTTCTGTTCATCATTCATCCCTTTTAATTAGAAATAATGCTCCACCCTATTTGTCCATCCGTATACATCGTCTCCTTCAAAGATCGGAATCTCAAGTTTCCTCCATCGTTCTTCACGATTTTGGAAATTTCCGTGATTTCCCATGCTAACGTCATGATAGGAACGACTTCCCCCGATCGTTTCATGACTATCATTACGGCTTGATAACCCTCGCACTGTCTCAATCAGCTCGCTCAGTTGTCTTCTGGTTTCCACTCTTTCGAGTCGCTCCTCATCCACCATTCGTTTCAATTTGTGCAACTCCTCGCGCGCGGCGATGAGACCTTCATACCCACGCTCCAGAAATTCGAGTCTTGCATCCATTCCTCTTGTAGACACCATGAATTCCCTTCAGAATCGAAGAGCTTTGATACCAATTGATAGAACTGGTAGAACTAAGAACAAAGTTACTGAATTTCCTCTGTATTATTGATGACTTCTCTGTGGGAAATGTTCTCAAACAGAGATAGGATTACAAGAATTGAGAGAGAAAGACTGAAAGAAAGAAATGAAAGAATTCTGTCAAGATTTCAAGAGCTTGACTCTCTCCCTAACCAACTTCCAACAGAATAACTGCCCTAGACTTTCCCTCTCGTCTCTATTTATAGACAAACTGACTAACTAACCATCCAACTGTGCTAAACCACATGTTGTTGGTAATGTTTTAGAATGCCTACGTACATAAGTCTGTTTAATTGGAGGCTTATATCTAACAGAATGACAATGGGAAAACTTGTTTACCATTTCCTTATTCTCATCCCAGTGTATTGGTGTATAAGATTGTGTTGGTTAGAGTATGCATGTGTGTAAGCAAAGCAAGTATTTATCTCTAGCATAACTCAAGGACTCGTGTGAATCAATATTGAAGATGAACTTTTAGTTCAATCACTATTTTAAATCTACCCTTTATAATCTCTCAAGCCTATTCAGCTATCCAAGATATAGTGAACAAGAAAGATAGGCTATAGGGTTTTCACTTGGATTAGCATTGCAATATTTCTCCTCCCCGCTCTCTCTTTTCTTCTAGCCTGAAAAAATTCATGCATGCAGTCATTTATGATCAGTTCCATATTCGTTTAGCTCTTATTATTTCTTGGAAATACACTTCAGTTTACAAGAATTATAGTTCTTCCATCTAAAATATTCAAATCTATATCCTCTGGTGATTTACCAAGGTATCATATGTGACTTAAAGATAAGTTTAGGTAAGCCAGAAGCGACCTTTTGTTTCTTGTTTTGGGTCTTCGTTGTATCTCAAGGGACAATGCATCTTGATATTTCTTTCCTTACGTCAGGAAAAATTCCCCAGCCTCTCAAGAGGCGCAAAAAGAGAAGAAAAAGAAGAGGAGGAAACAAGTATTTGACTGAAAATGACCTATACCAAAACCAAACTTGAATCAAGAGAGGACAAAGAATTACATAGCATTGTTTCATGTACTTGTTATGATTTCTCCATGTGCGGGGAAAAAACAAAAAACTCTGACAACTAGAGTCCTTCGATTGCTCAACAAATAAAGAAAAAGAGCCTAGTAGTATTAAATGTTGCATGTGCAACGATTAATTACGAATCTTGTTTGGAGTAGCTGTTTCTTCTATCATAAGCATTCCAAGCCCCTACTTTTTCTTTCACAAGCAACAAATTACCAAGTTGCTTGGCAGCTTGTTTCACCGCAAGAGCATCTTCCTTTTATCTTATTTTACTAGATAGTAAAAGTTTTAATAATAAATTGATTCTTTTTAGTGCTGAAAGTTCAAAAAGATTAGTTTCTTTTTTGCATACCTTGGCATTAACAAATTAGATCAACTTGTAATTAGAAATTGCATAAGAATTACTTCTCTGAAGTGTGCATTCAAACTAATGAAACCAGCGCAGGACACTGATTGGTCAAAGAGCAATGAATAAATATTCAACAATATATACAGAATGATAAGGTGACCAATATGATAATTGATAAACATTTTCTACCACCCCCATACCAATCGTATATACCACCCTTGTTATACCAAAGGTCTTCAACAATAAGTATATATAACAAAGTTCATGACTAACGCTCAGATTTGATATCCCAGAAAACACAAATTAAGAAGAAAAAAAGAAACACGTGAAAAAAAATGAATGCTTAAATTAAGAATTCAGATCACCCAACCAAAAAGGTTAGATGACCCAATTATTTTAGCACTGCTTTAGATGGAATCCCTAAACAGGACGTGAAAGCATACTTTCCTCTATTTGCTTTCCGTCAATCAAAATGAAATGCAGTACTGCGGGTAAACAAATTTGCCGGCAATTAGATTCTTCTTCTTGTCCCCATTAGCCTATTTATAGTGGTAGCATTTTCTGTAACTCAGTAAAAAGAAATTACTTTTATGTATAGTTTCATAAGTTAAATTTGATGCATTGTTAAGGTCAATTTTTATACATTATTATTCAATTATATGTTAAATACAGCATTAAAATAATTAGGCTTCCTAGTGATTAGATAATAACTTAAAAAAACATTACACTACGTATATCAAAATTATAAATTCTAATTTTATAGCAGCCCCAAATCCGAAGAAGGAAAAAGAGAATTAAAAAAAAAACGTGTTTATGACCTTGAATTCAACTTTATTCTTAAAATTGACACCGTAGCTAACTGATGCTTAAGGTTAAGCTAATCATTGGTTTCCATAGCTCTAATAATTATGGTTATACTTTGTAAACAAGAAATAAGAGCATATGCCTCTCTATATTTTATTTGAAAAATAATGTTTTTATATTATTTTTTATCTTACATCATTTTATATCACATTTTTTAATAATTATGATTAAGTAAAAAAAAAAAGTGATAAAAAAAGTAATATAATTAATGATATAATAAATAATATAAAAAAATCATGATTGATTTCATTTTCATCATTATATCCTAAGCGACTTAGTTAAACTTAGTAAATGTAAAATTCAAAAGAACAGCACATCTCTTTATTAAAATATTCATAAATGGACAAGAACGAGACGAAAAAGAAAAACAAACTCATAATTGAAGAACGAGAGATATAATAGCTCCAAAAGGTTTGTGGCCATACCTTTCATATTTGGAGACGTACATCGTAACTCGAAAAAGGAATTGAGAATGGTAACTTGTTTAAGGTTGTTGAAAAATCAAAAATAAAAAATAAAACCTGTATAATTGGTTGGAAGTCTGATGCCAGCTCTATATCTTGTCTAATCTTTTCTGGGACAGTTCTAAAATTTCAGAAATGTAACTAACTATTAATGTCTCTTTCTTTTTCTTTTCATTCTGAGTTTCTATTTTTCTATCTAAAGAATGCACGCGCAACGAGTATGTTCTCAAACAAAAATATTATCTATTATATCAACGGAAGAAGAAGAAAAATCTATTACTATCTAATAAGATCATTATTATTTTTTGGTTACCGAATGAAAGTTAGAAATTCAACCCAGAAGATTGAGAGTATCTGCACTAAGCTGCTTTTCCACATCAAATACTTCATTAATTTATTGACAAATTAATATTGAAAAGCTGCCAGCAGTAAGCTACTTTCCTACATCAAGTACTTTGCTTTCCCAAAGTAGCGCATTTTAAAAAAATCTAACTTTTTTTTTTTTTTTTCTGTAAAGAAATCAACCTTCTGATTGACAAATCAATATTGCTAATGCATATTATGGGTTTGGGCAACAACAATCGGAAGGATTGCGTTATGGATTAGAAAAAGTTAATATTTGGACAAGTTAATTAATTAGCCAGATAGGTGCATATTATTAGAGAATAAGTTAGTTATGGTTGTTAGCTTTCAGTTGTGATTTCAGTTAGATCAGTTAGAGTTGTTAAGTCTGTTAAGTATGTTGAGCTATGATGAGCTATTATTGAGCTCACTATAAATACATGTAGTTGCTGTAATAACGAAATGTGATTTTCCAGATCATTCAATAACAGAGCCTCTAAAAGTTTCATTATGAAAATCTTTCACAGATTCTCTGTGAATTCTATCATGGTATCAAGAGCTTGAATTCTTGGGGCCATGGCGATCCATCTTCTTCTCCTCACGCTAATGCTTCACTTTCACTCTTTGCATCTTCATCTCTGGTTACGTTTACACATTCTATCTCTGTAAAACTAGATGAAAAGAATTTCTTAGTATGGAAACAGCAAATTGCTGCAGCCATTCGCGGTCACCGTCTTCAAGAATTTCTAACTGGAACTTCCATTCCACCTCAGTTCAATTCTTCTGATGATGAAGCTAATGGAAATGTGAACCCTGCGTATCTTACCTGGGAACAACAAGATCAACTTCTTCTGTCATGGTTGCTATCATCTCTGAGTGAAAGTATGCTAACAAGAATGGTAGGTTTCTCATGGCAACTTTGGAAACAGATCCAGGTATTTTTTGCCTCACAAACTCGTGCAAAGATCAAACAATATAGGTCAGAACTAAGAAATACGAAGAAAGATTCTAAAACTATCACTGAATACCTTTTACGTATCAAAGCTTTAATTGATGCTCTCACCTCCATTGGTAGTCAGATCAGTGTTGAAGATCACATTGAAATCATCCTTGATGGTCTTCCAGATAAGTATGATGCCTTTGTCACCTCCATTAACTCTCGCTTAGATCCTTATACAGTAGGTGAAATAGAGTCCTTGTTACTGGCACAAGAAGCTCGAATTGAAAGAGCATCTTCGAAGTTGGCTCTTGGTGATAATTTGATTGCAAATGTAGCTCACTTGGATGTATCTAAATCTAATTTCAATCTTCCACTTAGTACTAATACAGCTTCTCCCTCACCGGGTTCAAGATATGTTAATCCACCACACAACTCTTATGAACAGAATCATGGTGGCAGTTATGGTGCTTATGCTGTTAATCAGTCTACGATTCAAAATAATTTTAATAAGGATGGTCAAAACCAAGTATAACTACCAAAATACAAATTCCAATCTTGGAGTTCGTGGTTTTAATACATATGCTCGTGGTGGTGGTAGATTCTCCTATGGCGAGAGCGGGCAGAGCGGTTTGGAAGATTTGGTGGAAGAACTTCATCTATTGTCATCAACTATGTGATAGGCATGGTCATTCACCACTAATGTTACTACAGATATGAAAATTCCTCTCAGTTCAATCCTTCTCAGTTCCAATTCCCTTCTCAAAACCAATTCACATCTCAAAATTTTCTTTCCTCTCAGTACTCTCCCTCCTTTCTATCATCAGTGTATCCTTCCCAATATCATTCAGTTTCACAGTTCCCTTCATCATCACAACCTCCTCCTCCTGGATTTTCTTATCCAAATCAGTCTTCATCATCTTCTGGAGTACCTTATTCTAATCCTTACCCTTCATTTTTACCTGTTCCTTCTCAGTCTATGTCATCACATACCTATTCATCTCAATCTAGACTCTCCACTTATCCTCAAAGTGCACACATTTCCACTATGTCTGCTACTCCTGAAATCTTGACTAGTCAAGCATGGTTCCCTGACTTAGGAGCAACTACTCATGTCACTCATGATGACCATAATCTGTTGTACAAGGTTCCATTTGAAGGAAAGGAACAACTCCATACTGGAGATGGTACAGGTTTGCAAATTAAACATTTTGGTTATTCTAAAGTCATTTCTCCTTATAATGCTTCTGTTACCTTTAAGTTAAATGATCTCCTACATGTCCCTCAAATAACTAAAAATTTGGTTAGTGTAAGCAAATTTGCTAAGGATAATTCAGTGTTTTTTGAATTTCATCCTTACCATTGTTTTGTTAAATCACAGGTAACCAATGAAGTACTTTTGAGAGGTACAATTGGATCAGATGGCCTGTACTGCTTCCATTCGTTTCAGCCTCAGCATATTATCTCCTCTTCAACTAGTTCCAAAACTAGTACAAATAATACTTTTCCTGTTTTGTCATCTGACTTCAATGTAAACTCATTACAATCATATCATGTTTTTTCACCTTCCTCAATTTCAACCTACAAATGTATCTTCATTTTCTCTGTGGCATTGTAGACTAGGGCACCCTGCTGCTGCAGTGGTTAAACAAGTACTGTCCTCATGTAATCTCCTAGTTCCAAATAAGAATGTATTTGATTTCTGCTCTGCTTGTTGTCTAGGCAAAGCACATAGGTTACATTCATCTGCCTCTATCACCTCATATAATTCTCCTCTAGATCTCATTTTTACTGATTTGTGGGGACCAACTCCTTTTATTTCTTTTCGTGGTTTCTCCTATTACATTAGCTTTGTGGATGCTTGCACAAGATACACTTGGATATATTTGTTAAAAAGAAAGTCAGAAGCCATGTCTGTTTTTGTTGAATTCAAAAAGATGATAGAACTTCAATTAGACAAGAAAATCAAATGTGTCCAATCTGATTGGGGTGGAGAATTTCGTCCCTTTACTGATTTTCTTAAGACTCATGGCATTACTCATAGACTCATTTGTCCTCACACTCATCACCAAAATGGTGTTGTTGAAAGAAAGCATCGTCACATTACTGAACTTGGCCTTACATTGCTTGCTCAAGCCTCTATGCCTCTCAAATTTTGGGATGAAGCATTTATTGCTTCTGTATATCTTATCAATAGACTACCATCTTCTTCTCGTGTCTTACACATGTTCCATACACTAATTTGTTTCATACCTTACGACTACTCTTTTCTCAAAGTTTTTGGATGCTCCTGTTTTCCATTGATCAGACCATATAATAGTCACAAACTTCAATATAGGTCTGTTGAGTGCACTTTCTTAGGCTATAGTCTCAGTCATAAAGGATATAAATGTCTGGATCCTTCTGGTCGAATGTACATTTCCAAAGATGTTCTTTTTAATGAATTCAAATTTCCCTTTTCTGTTTCCCTGCCTACTTCTTCTCCTTGTTCATCTGTGATCTTTCCTTCTGCTACTCCTCCTTTAACTTCGTTTTCTACTGTTCCTCTCAATTCTACTGTTATTTGTTCACCTGTTCCTTCTACCAGCAATGTTGCTCCTGTTGCTCAATCAAATTGTACTTCTGCTGTGTCTCCAGTAGTTCCTAATACTTCCAGATCCCTTCCTGGTACTCAGTCTGCTCCAACTAATAATACTCAGTCTATTCCTGTTATCACAACTTCATCAACCTTGGTTCCTACTAATACTTCGTCCACTCATACTATGCAAACCAGGTCAAAATCTGGAATTTTCAAACCTAAGGTTACATTATCTTCATTATCGGTCCTTGTCTTGAAGAACCTTCTTCATTAGTGAAGCTTTGTCCAATCCTCTCTGGAGAAGGGCAATGCAAGAGGAATATGATGCATTGATTAAAAATAAAACTTGGTCCTTAGTCTCATTACCTCCTAACAGAACTGCCATAGGTTGTAAATGGGTTTTCAAAGTCAAACAAAACCCAGATGGCTCAGTGCATAAGTATAAAGCTAGATTAGTGGCTAAAGGATTTCATCGAAACATGGTTTTGATTTTCGGAAACCTTTTCTCCAAAGTAATCAAACCTATCACTCAAAATTCTCCCGACCTTGGCACTCACAAATAGGTGGTCAATTAGGCAATTAGATGTTAATAATGCCTTTCTTAATGATATCCTTCAAGAAGAAGTTTATATGGTCCAACCTCAAGGATTTGTCTCCACTGAAAAGTCTCTAGTTTGCAGACTACATAAGGCTCTATATGGACTCAAACAAGCCCCTAGAGCTTGGTTTGAGAAGCTTACACTTACCTTGCACAAATTTGGCTTTGTCAAGAGCAAATGTGATCCCTCTCTTTTCATTCAATCAGATTCTCTTGCCACTACCTACATTCTTGTTTATGTAGACGATATTATAGTCACTGGCAGCTCACCGACTATAATTCAGAATTTGATTTCCAACCTTAACACAGAATTTGCTCTCAAGGATCTTGGTAGCTTGAGTTATTTTTTGGGAATTGAAGTCACTGAACTTCAGGATAGAAGTCTTTATCTCACTCAGAAGAAATATATCAAAGACTTGTTAACTAAAGTTCATATGTTACATTCGAAAGGCATCATATCGGTTCTAAACTCACCAAGGTTGGTCATTCCCTGATGGAGGACCCTCACCTTTATTGTTCTACAGTAGGAGCTCTTCAATATGTGACAATTACAAGCCGAGAATTATCTTATGCGTTAACAAAGTACGCCAATTCATGCGAGAATCCTTATGATGATCATTGGAAGGCGGTAAACGGATTTTAAGATATCTTAAGGGGACTCTTAACTTTGGTCGACTCTTCGATCTATTTCAAAGCCTCCATTTTCTTTAACGCTTTTTGTGATCTTGAAATTTGGATGATCGAAGATCCACTTCAGGTTCTTGTATTTTTCTTGGTTCCAATATTATATCTTGGTGGTCTAAGAAGCAACAGGTAGTTGCCCGATCAAGCACTGAAGCTGAATTCAGAAGCTTGGCAAGCTCTGCTGCAGAAGTCTTGTGGATACAGTCTTTGTTAACAGAGTTACATGTTCCTATCTCTACTCCAACCATATTTTGTGATAATCTAAGCACTGTAATGTTGACACATAATCCAGTTTTACACACTCGGACCAAACATATGGAGCTTGATCTGTTCTTTGTGCGAGAAAAGGTTGTCCAAGGCAAGCTTTCTGTTGCTCACATCCCTTCAGTTGATCAGACAGCTGATGCCCTTACCAAACCACTTTCATTTGCTCGTTTTAGTATGTTGAGAAACAAACTCAGAGTTACTGATTCTTTCAATCTTAATCCACCCTGAGTTTGAAGGGGGAATATTAGAGAATAAGTTAGTTATGGTTGTTAGCTTTCAGTTGTGATTTCAGTTAGATCAGTTAGAGTTGTTAAGTCTGTTAAGTATGTTGAGCTATGATGAGCTATTATTGAGCTCACTATAAATACATGTAGTTGCTGTAATAACGAAATGTGATTTTCCAGATCATTCAATAACAGAGCCTCTACTGTTTTCTCTCTATCTTGTTTCTGTTATGAAAACCTTTCACAGATTCTCTGTGAATTCTATCACATATGCACCAATTTTGTATTTAAAAGACATCATGAAAGTATTGATGATTACTATAATTGTCCATGTGACACTCATTGAATATCTGTTTTATATAGTTGTCACTCTCTTAATTGAAAGTATTGATGCTTACTATAATTGGGCTCGTTTGATTCAATTATAAAAAAAAAAGTACTTATTTTAAAGGTTTTTTTAAATAACTTAGTTTTAAAGAAAATTTTATTTTATATTTAGATGTAATATTTGAAAAATGTTCATACTAATAATTACTAATATTAAAACTAATTATTGTTCTACATATTTTAAAATTTTGGGATTGTTAATTTCTAAAATAAATAGTTGAATCACTTCTTTTTAACTTCTATTTTTATAAGATGACATTCAAACATATTTCAAAACACTTCTAAATACTTATTTTTAAAATAAGTGTTTATTTTAAAAATTAAGTATATTCAAACAAACTCAATATATATCTTGATTTAAATTTAAATTTAAATTTGATGTACCATTGCAAAATATTTTATATTATCATTTAATTATGTATTAACATATTATTTAAAGAGTTTAACTTTTTATGTAAGAGTTGTGATATTCAAATTTAACAAAATATAATTAAATAATAATATAAAAAATTAAATTAATAATACATCAAAATTAAATCCACTTAATTTATCATTTTCAAAGTGAGTAACACTACAAACATCATTGTTTTCTTCTTCTCAAAGATACCCAAGATGTTTTATACTTTTAATCAAAAACTTGGAACGATAGTACATTATCATGTCTCACTTGCCAATGAAACTTGTTCAGTTTCATGAAGAACAAGAATTACTCATCATCATTACTGAAGCATATATTCGCCTAAGAAGTCAAGCACGTTTTATGTGGGTTTGAAGGCGTACACCGAGCCATTATGTTAAAAAAGAAGAAGCTTTGAAGTGTCATTTATCTTGAAAGTGTTTTCTCAAGGTTCTCAACTAATTTTAACTTTTACATAAGATGAAAATCATTGTTTATCTTCTTTTTCTTTTCTTTAATAATCATCACAATAGGGATCGGTACTGTCAGATACAATTTCTCTATACTATATTTACAATTAGATTAGATTACCTCTATCAGATTTATGGGTCTGCTATAGACGTTATTATTTTGCCAAAACAGGGAACACGTGCATAATTAAGTGTCCCAGCAAATAATCACTACCTTTGACCGTGTTTGGTGGCAATTTTCTAAAGTTAATATATACCATTCTTTTGGGCACATCTCAAATAATTTAATCTTAAAAAAAATAAAGAGACTGCTTCTAAGTTAGTGCTAGCTAGTTTTGATACCCTTTTTCTTCTGTTAAAATGAACTGACTAATCGACTACATAATTCATGTGAATGTTAACACCAATTTGATGCATTCATACAGAACCTAGAAGAAATGTCTGTTCACCAAAATCTGAAGAATGTCCTGCAGGTTTTGCCCAAATGGTAAGGAAATAAATACTATAAAATGATCAGGGGATTGAATACTAGATTAACCTTGTAATGGATGTAAATATGTAAACACAGTACTAGACATTTGAAGAAGAAAGCACGTTGGATCTAAAAGCTAGCTTACAAACTTTGAATTTAGATGCAAAATTGATTTAGATAACTTGTTCATGAAATTATCTTTTGGCTGATTCTTCCTTTTGTTTTTGTTTATTATAAAATTATTGATATGAAATTTTTATTATACTAATTGTCGTTATTTTTTTGAGTAATACTACATAGAATAAATAGTTAGAATATTTGATAAAATACATGTGATTATTAGATGAAATGAAATGATAAAGACTACTCAATCATTTAAGAGTCAATAAACATATCACATCATTTTAGTTTTTTAACATTTTTTTTTGTCGCATTATTATTTTGGTTTAAGAATAAAATATCCAAATATATGGTGCTGAAAATTCTTATAATAGTAAATTGTATAGCTTAATTAAGCAAAATAGAATTTATACATGAAGTTACTATGGAGTGCCAAGTTGATGGAAGAGCACAAACTTCTGCAGTAAAGAAATATAACTAATCTGATCATGTATAAGGCCTCCGCCAACCTTGTCTTTCCCTTAATCCACCTTTAATTTGGAATGCTTTTCATGCAAGATCTTTTAAAACTTTACACATCCATTCAATATTTCCAAAAAAAGAGAGATTTTTCTTGTAGTTAGGAGCTCATCAAATATTTTTTCAAAAGAAGCTGTCTTTAATCATAGTATCATACCATATAATTCGCTTAATAACTAGAGTTTTACATTACAGCTGAAAAGAATGTCTTTGATTATTTCCAAAAGTTGAAAAAGTGAACTATATCAAATTATTTACTCTTGCAAATACAATCTCAGCCGTTCAAACCACTGACCTTTTCCATTGTTACCATTCTCAAAAGACAAAACTGGAGAGGTAAACCATCCACGAAGCATATCAAGTTTCACCAACTCGTTGAGAACTTTCTTCATCTGCATATGTCCAAGGTGGGACCTGTCAACACATAGGGTCCCCACACCTGCATGTGTGACACGTGTACAACCCAGGCCATCCCCAGAGTGAGCAAAGAAGGATCCTTTATAAGGCCTAGAACTCTTGCAGGGTGACGGTGCAGCTTTTAGTCCTTTTCCACAAACCTTAACTGGGCCACCATGGTACAGCTTCCACATTAAATTCACCACCTCAGTGTACTCACACTTCTGCATATCATCCATTTCTCTGTTCAGTTTTCTTACATCATTCTTTTAACCCTTTCACCTTTTTCTAAATAATATTGTTTCCCATTGAATTGATGTATCAGTGCTTTGAGAATTTGAGAGTAAGTTAGGGAGAAAAGAAAGAAAACATACATGGGGCATCACTCTTGCTGCAACAAGCAGAAGGTCAAAAGAGGGCTATGGTCACCCGAAGAAGATGAAAAACTCATCAAATACATCACAACTTATGGACATGGTTGCTGGAGCTCTGTCCCAAAACTTGCAGGTAAGAAGAACTCTAGTTACCACTACTCTTTCTGCCCCCTCTCTCTTCTCTGTTTTCATTATCTTCATTTAAGTACTTCTCAAAACTTGTGTTTCTTATAATATGGTCATTTCATGGTGTGCAGGCCTGGAGAGGTGTGGAAAGAGTTGTAGATTAAGATGGATAAATTATCTAAGACCTGATTTGAAACGTGGAAGTTTCTCTTCTCAAGAAGCAGCCCTCATTATCGAACTCCACAGCATTCTAGGCAATAGGTAGCCATTGCCAACTAGATGCTCCCTCTTTTTTTTTCCCATTGTTCTTTACATGTGCATCATTAACATTATTATATATCAAAAGGTTGCTTTATTCACTTTTCTCAACAATGAGTACAATATTGTTTGGACAGGTGGGCTCAAATAGCCAAGCACTTACCTGGAAGAACAGATAATGAGGTGAAAAACTTTTGGAATTCAAGCATAAAGAAGAAACTCCTTTCTCATGATGTTGTTCCTTCTTTAGCCGCGTTTTCTGATATTCACAGCCAGGGCAATATTGGTTCTATGGAAAGTTTCTTCCCTTTTACTGCAAACTCTAATGTGATCCTAAATTCTCTTCGTCACCCAGACCAGCTATACCTTCCCAGCCCATCCCCAATCCAACAAGGTCTTGATCATAATGATATTAAGGTAGACATTCACAATTATAATGCCAATTTCCTTCAGGTTCAGAATCCAATGCCTGAAACAGTACCATCCAATCCATCCTCTTGTGAAGATATATGGTCATTGGACTGTGTAGCACTTCATCTTAATCCAAATCAAGAAAATCAAATTACCAAAAGTGACACCACCCCGCATTATATTGTTGACAAATTCATCAACCCAACTACATTGCAGCAATATGAATGTCACTTTGTGGAAACTATTGTGCCAAAAGTCAGTGAGAGCATTGAGGATTATGTTTGTAGCATCCCATATTCATCTGATTCCCAGGAACATGAGGCTTCAGCAAAAATTCAGTGTTATCCACCTAGTATTTATCCACAAGATCAAACTGTGGTAGCCAATCAATTGGAGTACATTGATGCCCTCATGACATTGTTGCCATCCTCAACTGCACCATCATCAGTATCAAGCAGTCAAATAGTCACAAACCCTATTATTCCTTCAAGCTGGGAGCCTTGAGCATTGGTACTATATATCAATATAAATTAAATTTATCTATTTATAGTATATATAATTGAATTATGGGGGAATCTCTATAATGATCGATATGAGCTCAATTATTTCCATGCATTTAATTATCCTTGACCTTTTGCACAAGAGGGTGTAGATCTCCTATTCGTAAACCTGAACCTTACTATTTCAGGCTCTTCCATTAAGTGATGCTCGCTGAAGTTCCATAAATATGTCTAGGTTCTTTCACATGTTTGTCACCTAAAAGAATATATGAATTATTTATGGAGAACTACATATATTTTGTTAACCAATCATATGACTAGTTGTGTACTTCAAATTAAATCATTGTTCCATTGCTTCCTCTTCCCTGCTCTCTCTCTCTCTCTCTCCCTCTCTCTTTACTGATGACGTTGTTGAACAAAAACAAAAGGCGTACACACAATGGTCAACTCGTAGGCACTTGAGGCGAAAGTGTCCTTAAATGTGATCTAGCTGGGAGGCTAGCAAGCATCTACTTTTATGATGTGATAAGAACTAATGTTTAAGGAAAATGTTTAAAGCATGCACAAATGTGAACTATCTTGTGATTGAAGATAAACTTTTTTTATTAATTAAGATTCCTCGACGTTGATTGGTAACACTATGCACTTAATAAGACCCAAATTTATCACTGTTAAATTACTTTTGCATCGTACGCCATTTTGTAAGGGTCCATTCTATCTTGACATTTGCTTTCCCCCCGCAGGAAAAATTAGATCTTGCTTCTAAATTGGTTAAACTTTTGCAAAGATTTAGGAAACAAAAGGTCACTTCTAATCTCTTGATGGAAAAATAGAAGAAAATAGAGGAACAAAATAAATAGAAGCCCGAACTTTGAACCTACGGGGATTAGAATGTACTAATAATAATAATATAACAAGGATATGATTTTATTTTTTTTGTATATATCGTATTTCCATCCGCACTTTTGTGAAACTATAAATAATATATTTATTAGAATGACTTACATTAAATCAATAAAAGGTGTAAGAATTTATTTCTCTTACTGCAGAACACTTTCGATGGAGGCTTGCCATTTTCAATAAAGGAAGAAGACTTTCTTTACCAGTAGTGATTGGAAGTTAAAAGGCTCAAATGTAAAGTTTGAAATGGTTCTTTATAAATAAAAAATTATTGCTTCATACAAAATATAATTAGTAGAAGTTGTTTCTTCTGTTGTTAGAGTAAGAAATAGATAGCGTGAGATAATTCTAAAAGTGTAATGTGTGAGTATAACCTGAGATTTTTTTTGGATTTATTTTTTAATCTATGTAATATTATAAATTGTAGTATGAAAGAGTCTCACTGGAAAATACTATATATTTTGTACCTCTTATGTGAGAGTATAAATAGGATATTGTAATTATCTTTGATATAGTGAAATATTTTTTCGAAGTTTATCCCCTGATTTCTCCCTCAGTGTACAAAAGAGTTTTTCATGTTAAAATTTAGTATGTAATTCTTGATCCATTTTGCTAGTACAAATAGTACTGACTAGTGGGTTCCACTGCAAAAGTATTATTTGTGCTTTACTATATTATTAGTTCTTCTCTATGGATATAAATGCGCTTCTGCTCACATCCATAAAGTGTTCAAGATATTTGAGGTGTATCCAACTTTCATTACCTAACAAGTGGTATTAGAGTTGCTTAATCAAATTTCAGATCAAAGATGTCAGTGCCAAAATTTGATGTGGAGAAGTTCGATGGATCCAACGACTTCAGTCTATGAAAGCTGAAATTGCAAGCATTACTAGACCAGTAAAGCCTGTCAAAGGCATTAGAAGGGCGAGAGCAAATTGCTGAAAACATTGTCTTTTGATAAAAAAGATGAGATAATGGTCAAAGCACATAGCACAATATAGCTGAGTCTAGTAGACAATGTGTTGCGAGAGGTTATGAACAAGAAGATTGCAGATGGACTCTGTAAAACTTTGGAAGAAAATTACTCTGTAAAGACTTTGTCAAACCAACTTTATCAAAGGAAGCGGTTGTACACATTCAAACTCTTAGGAGAAAAATCAATTCGAGATCATATTGACAAATTCAATTGGATGATCACTGATGTACAAGTAGCTGGAATTATAGTCAAATATTAATTTAAGCTATGATCTTATTGACTTCATTACATATGACAATTTCTTTGATACCATAATGCATGATATGTTCACCATCTCCATCAAAACCATCAAGGAGGCATTGATGACAAAGGAGCATCAGAAATTGGTATCAAAATCCAGTGCTGATAATCTTACAAATGGATTGTTTGTGACAAGAGGGTGTAGTCAAGAAAAAGGATCGGGAAGCAAAAGTAAGAGAATATCAAAGTCCAAAAACCATAAGTCCTTAAAGTGTTTTCACTATCACCAACCAGGACATATTCAAAAAAAATAACTTAAAAGAAAGGAGAAACACGGAAATACTGTCAATATAACAGTTGCAAGTTCTAATGATAACGATGCTGAATCTATCCTAACAGTTTCAACTAATGACTCGGTCAACGAGTAGATCTTGGATTCTGACGTATCTTTTCATATGACACCTAATAGGATTTTTTTCTCTTCGTATCAAAAGCGGGAGGAAAATGTCCGATTGGGAGACAACAAGGTAATTGTTGTTGTAGGTGGATGAGAGGTACGAATCAAATTGGATGATGGTACTGCAAGGACATTTCAAGCCTGGCATGTATTAGAGGTGGACAAGGACCCGATCTCTTTGAGTGCCGTAGATAACCAAAGGTACAAGTTCTCTGGAGATGGTGGTTTTTTTAAGGTGACCAAAGGTTTGATGGTGATGATGAAAGGAAAGTTGCAAGGCGGGATCTATCTATTTCTAGGAAGCACAATTAGTGAGGTTATTGTTGTTCTATCATCTGAAAGATCTAATGATAATGTTACACAGTTAAGGCACATGTGACTTGGTTATATGAGTGAGAACGGAATGTCAATACTTATTGGCATAGGACTGCTGAAAAGCGTAAAAAATTGTAAACTTGATTTTTTGTGAAAATTGTATATTTGGAAAACATAAAAAAGTGAAATTCAGTTTTGTAAAATACGTTAGTAAGGACATTCTGGAGTATGTCCACTCCAATGTTTGGGGTCTAGCCCCTGTTAACTCATTGGGTGGTGTTCGTTATTTTCTTACTCTAATAGATGACTATTCCAAGAAAGTCTGAGTTTATTTCCTAAAGCAAGGTGATCGAAAAATTCAAACAATGGAAGGCCATGGTCAAAAAACAAATCAGACGGTTAGTCAAGTGGCTGGGAATCGACAATGGAGGGGAATTCTACAGCAAAGAATTTGAAGAGTTCGATAGGAATGCAAGTATAGTGAGACATCATACTGTACTTGGAACACCACAGCAAAATAGAGTTGCAGAATAGATGAATAGAACATTCCTAGAGCGTGCACGATGCATGCAAATTATTTTAGGCTGAGGTGGTCAATACAATTGTATACTTGATAAACAAATCTTTATCAACTACAATTGATCTAAAGATTCCACAAGAGGTATGGTTTGGTTGACCTGTAAACTATTCTGATTTGAAGATATTTGGTTGTCTTGCTTATACCCATATGAGTGATGGTAAGCTTGAGGCGAAGGCAAGAATGTGTATATTTATAAGGTATGCATAAGGGGTGAATGGCTACAGACTAAGGCGACAGTAGTAAATCATAAATGGGAATCTGAAGTAGATCAGGTAGAGACAGATCATGGTGCTGAGAAATAGGTGTAACTAGAGATTCACATTGAGAAGATCAAGCAGGAAGAGGACATAAGTCAGCCAAGTACTTCAGGTGTTACTCAACCTAAAGAACAACAAGATGAACCTGAAGATAGAGGTGTTGGTGAAGAAGCTAGAGGAGTAGAGTCATATACTATTGCTATTAGCAGAGAAATGCGACAAATTCAGAAACCACGAAGATATTGAATGTTGTTGCTTGTGCACTTAACTCGTTAGATGTAGAACCTATAGTCTTTGCTTTGGCTATGGTGGATGGTGTAGTAGGAGATGAACCATCTACCTACCGTGATGCAGTAGACAGTAAGGAGTCAAAGGAATGACTAATCGCAATGACTGAGGAGATTGAATCTCTTCAGAAAAATCAAACGTGAAGCTGGTACAAGTTCCAGAGGGGAAAAGAATAGTTGGCTGCAAATGAGTCTTCGAAAGAAAAGAAGGAATCCCTGGCATTTAACCTCTAAGGTTCAAGGCAAGATTGGTAGCAAAAGATTATATTTAAAAGAAGAGCATTGACTTTCATGAAGTATTCTCTCGTGTGGTGAAGCATAGCTCTATCCAGATCTTATTAGCTATGGTAAGTATGTTTGACTTGGAGTTGGAACAGCTTGATGTGAAAACAACGTTCTTACATGGTGAGCTAGAGGAGCAAATCTACATAAGTCAACCAGAAGGATTCGTAGTTCTTGAGAAGAAGGATCATGTTTTCCTGTTTAAAAAGTCATTGTACGGCTTGAAGCAGTCCTCAAGGTAATAGTACAAGAGGTTTGATGCATTTATGATTGGTAATGGATACAACAGAAATCAATATGATAATTGCATCTACTATAAAGAGCTTCCAGATAGTTCTCACATTATTTGTTGTTATATATAGATGACATGTTAATTGCAGCTTGCAACAAGGCTGAAATTAGCATATTGAAAACTCAGTTGAGAAAAGAATTTGAGATGAAAGACTTAAGTGGAGCAAAAAAATATTCTTGATATAAAGATTCATAAGGAGAGGTATAATGGCAAATTGTGCTTGTCATAACAAAATTACATTTATAAAAGTGCTATAATGCTTCAATATGGATCAGTCTAAACCAGTTGGTACTCCCTTAGTTACGCATTTTAAGCTATCTTCAAAGGAACGTTCGAAAACTAAGGAGGAGGTGGAGTATATGACTTATATACCTTATCTAGTACAGTTGGCAGTCTCATGCATGTCATAGTATGCATAAGACCAAATCTTTCACATGCAGTAAGTGTGGTGAGCAGATTTATGAGCAAACCGAGAAAGGTGCATTGGGAAGCTATGAAATGGATCATGCGTTACTTGAGAGGTTCCACCGATGTCTGTTTGGTGTCTGATGATCAGCAGACCTGTGAGATCGTAGGCTATGTAGATTTTGATTATGTAAGAGATTTAATTTAGACAAAATGAGGTAATTAACAAGTTATATCTTTACAGTCTTTAGATGTACTATTAGTTGGAAAGCGACATTGCAATCCACAGTTGCACTATCAACTACTGAAGCTGAGTATATGACATTGAATGAGGCTATGAAAGAGAGCATATCAGTGCAAGGTCTTTTGGGTAGTTTTGGATTGGATAAAAAGGAACCAATCATACATTGCAATAGTTAAAGCGTCATTCATCTGGCAAAGAATCTGATTTACTATGAAAGAACAAAGCACATTGATGTTAGACTTTATTTTGCCAGAGAAAGTATCAACAACAGTTCAGTTGTAATTCAAAAGATAACGACAGTTGAGAATCCTACAGACATGATGACGAAATCATTGTTGATTGAAAAATTCAAGCATTGCTTGGATATGATCAATATTTGAAAAGGTTGAAGACTCTTGCAAAAAAAAATGTAAGCCAAGGTGGAGAATTGTTAGAATGACTTGTATTAAGCCAATAAAGGGATGAAGAATTTCTTTCCCTTGCTGCAGAACACTTTCGGTGGAGGCTTGCCATTTTCAACAAAAGAAGACTTTCTTTGTCAATGGTGGTTGGAAGTTAGAAGTCTTAAATGCAAGGCTTAAAATGATTCTCTATAAATAGAAAACCATTGCTTCATTTGAAACACAACAAGCAAAAGTTGCTTCTTCTGTAATGAGAGTGAGAAATAGAAAGTGTGAGGAAATTCTAAGAGTATAATGTGTGAATATATACTGAAATTTTTTTTGGATTTATTCTTTAGTTTTTGTAATAGTACAAATTGTAGTAAGATAGAGTCTCACGAGAAAACACTATATATTTTGTACTTCTTATGTGAGAGTGTAGATAGGATATTGTAATTAACCTTGATATAGTGAAATAATTTTTCGAAGTTCGTCTCGTGATTTTTCCCTAAGTGTACAAGGGAATTTTTCACGTTAAAATTTGGTGTACAGTTGTTGATCTATTTTACTAGTACAAATAGTACTGACTAGTGAGTCTCATTGCAAAAATACTATTCGAGTTTTACTATATTATTGGTTCTTCTTCAAAGATTTGAGTACGCTTTCGCTCACATCCATAAAATGTTCAAGATACTTAAAGTGTATCCAACTCTGATTACCTAACAATATTATCCTCTTTTATTTGGTATGTTCCAATTAACACATCTTTAATTTCTTAGGATTATTATGGCTTTTTTAATGTATTTTAACACATATTTGTTAGGATTCAAATTTTCTGTCTTCTTGTTCTTAATTTGTCCTTTTAACAAAATCTTGTTAACTAAAAAAAGAACAAAATTACACCTCTTTATAGCAATAATATCTCTCTAATACTTTTTTTCTTGTCTTAATTAGTGTATTTTATTAAAGATACAAGATTACATACAGGAAAATGAGACAAAATTTGAATGAGGGTGATTATACTTGCCATCCTCGTGATTCTCTTTAATAAAATTTCGTTATCCACTTCTATTTTATAAATGAGAGTACTCATTTTTTAAAGTGTAATATATTCTTATTGTACTCTTTTTTTCTTTGAGAGTATAATATATTTTTTATGGTACTATATTTTTCTTTATGTTATGTGTACTTTTTTACATTAATTCTTTTTTTATATTAATTCTTTTTATTTACTTTCACCTATCCTATTTCTTCTCCATATTAATTACAAATCAAATTCACTTAATTAATTTTTAAATTTACTTAATTAATTCATTATTTCCAAATTTACTTAATCAAGTTTATACACATCAGAACTTTTAATGAAATATAATTTAAAGACATTGAAATTTATTAAAAAAAAAAAGTCATGCTTTCCACATGCTACTTGCTAAATGTGTAATTATTGTCAATATTAGAGCAAAAAGTGACCAAGAGGTTTCACGTAAGCAGAAGAAGCAAAATAAATTTTTTATTTTGGTACAAAAAAAATAAACGTGAGGAAAAGCTTTTCCCATTTTAAGCTCAAGGCAAATTACTAATTTCAACAAAAATTTATATTAAGATCGCATATCATCTCAAGAGATCTCATAAATTGAACCTAAGTTATGTTGTAAGCGAAAGTTCAACCAAGTAAGCTAACCCAAAAAAAATTTTAACCACGATATTTTCTGTGCTTCCGTAAGGTCATCAAATCAGAGCATGATTCATGAGCATTGCCAAATTATGATTCTGTCGTAACATATGGATCTTCTGGAAAGAATCTAAGTTAGAACGACATAGCCCCTTTCAATCATAAGCTGATTTCATGCATACCCCTTTCCTTTCTTTCTCTTATATGGGTTGATAATTTTCTTTCGATCATTCACTTTTGCAATAAAAAAGAGATCAGACACAAAGTTCATCAAATCCCTCGTGCTGACAGCAGCTCCGCCTTTGCTCAATAATTTCAAGAGCCCATAACTACGGAAGTGGGAGGCGTTTATCCTGTAACATACACCAAGTGAATTTACTCACTATAATCAATTATCTGGTTTCTTTTCTTTTTTTGTTGTTTCATAATTACTTTTTAAACCCAAATTTTTTGTCTGTTAGTATAAGTATGTATGTAAATATTATCAGTTAAAATTTCAAAGGTTTCATATATGTATAGTTAATTATCTATGACAAAAAAATATATATAAATATTACCAATTAAAATTTATAAAAAAATTTATACATACAATTATCTATAGTAAAAAAAAAAAGTGTCCAAGTTTCTCATGTGTGAACCAAGATATAAGTATAAATATTATCAGTTAAAATCTACAAAATTTTCTATGTACAACTATTTATAAAAAAATAAATAATAAAATATAAATTGTATTTCAAGTTACAAATCAATATCAACCATTGATTTAATTTTTTATGGTGAGTGTTACCATAAACGTATCCATGGAAGTAGACTCCCTGCTCTATCATGACTGAAGGGGGAACCTTATTTTGCATTCCAATCTGTTTCCATAACTCAATCTCAAAAAGCTTAACTTTCTTATGGCCCATATCCAGATTCAGTTTATTTTCCTGAGGCTTTTCTTCACATGGAATTGATCAAGAAAGAGTGGAGAGAAGAAAATAAAGGCAGCCTTTTTACATCAACTTCTTCTGCTACATTGATCTAATACAAAAACAACCAAACATTTTCTCATTAAATAAAGTCGAACATCAATCTAATAGAATGATCTTTTATATATATATATATAATACCCCCTTTCTTTACCCTTTTTTTATTTCCTTTATCATCTTTCATTTCCCTCCTTTTCAGGCGAGACACTAAAGCGACAACAATATAAGGTCCTCTTTAGCTTCGTATCAAGAAGATTAAACTAGGTTTAATTTAATATATAAAATCCTTGTACACCAATGAATTGGCATAGGAGTTGGAACTCGTAACAAGCACAATGCAAACAAGGGTCTTTACTCCCACTAAAGTAGATCATATTGCGGTACTTGACATAAAACTAATACTAGAGTTACAAATTATTGCAACAAATGACGAGAATCTCAAATAGACAATAAACAGAATCTTAAAATATCCACACACAATAGTTGCCTCTAAAATTGCTCATTGCAGACTGCACTCAGAAACCCCCCACCCGTCCAGAAGAGGAGCTCTTAAGGTAACAAAGTTCACCCTGTTTCACTGGGTCTTACCATGAAGTGCACTAAGTTTCTACATTGAATCTTTAGCTCCAGAGTCAATGATACTAAGCTGTAATCCTTGACCGACCCTTGGCTATTCTTCGAGCAATTACTTTTCTGCCACCCTTGGTTGCCTTCCTGCTCATGTAAAAGAAAAATGATGTCATCTACACGGCATAGTTCTGTTTTTGAGATTACTGATTGCGAATTTGCATATCAACCATACATAAAAATCAGCTGTACTGTCCCATTAGTCATAAGTGAGAATGCCAGACCATTTCATACCGACCAGGAAGCAGGCCCTGACCATTCACTCACTGATAAGCTATGAAACACGGGTACTTCATAATGTCTGACGTACCCGTATCAGATACGTACCCGTATCCATACCAGATACTTTAATACTTGATAAATGTTAATTTAATTTTTTAAAAAAAGTCGTATTCCCGTACCATACTCTTGTCGTATCCGATACTTGTACCCGTATTCGTGTATCATAGCTGATAAGTGATAAAAATAGTGACAATTTTAAACCAAAAACATATCAACAACAACAACAACAACAATAAAGTCTTTTCCCACTAGGTGGGGTCGGCTACATGGATTAAACGACGCCATTGTGCCCTATCATAAACCAAGTCTTCAGAAATATCATTCAAATCTAAATCTTTTTTAATAATTTCACCTATAGTCTTTCTTGGTCTCCCTCTACCTCTAGCTATTGAACTATTCTCCATCTGATCTACTTTTCTTACCGGGGCTTCTAAGAATCTTCTCCTTACATGTCGAAACTACCTAAGGCGAGATTCTACCATCTTTTCCACAATAAGTACTACCCCTACTTTCTCTCTAATGCATTCATTCCTAATCCTATCTTGTCTTGTATGGCCACACATCCAGCGCAACATCCTCATCTCCGCAACACTAATCTTATGCTCTTGCTAGCTTTTTACCGTCCAACATTCAGTACCATACAATATCGCAGGCCCCATAGCTGTGCGGTAAAATTTACTCTTAAGTTTGAGAGGTACTTTTCTATCACAAATCACTCCTGAAACACTCCTCAATTTCATCCATCCAGCTTGAATCCTATGATTTACATCTCCCTCTATCTCTCCGTCATTTTGTATGATAGATCCAAGATACCTAAACCGTGTGACTTGTGGTATGGTGTGATTCCCAATTTTCACCGCTAAGCTAGTATTAGCATGCTTCTTACTTAACTTACATTCTATACACTCCGTCTTACTCCTACTTATACGAAAGTCATGTTCTTCCAAAGCTTGTTTCCATAGCTCTAGCTTCCCATTTGTTTCCTCTCTCAACTCTCCAACTAAGACTATATCATTTGCAAAAAGCATGCATTGTGGCACCGGCTCTTGGATATGCGCAGTAAGCACATCCAAGACCAAGTTAAAAAGATATGGACTCAAAGTTGACCCTTGGTACAGTCTTATAGTTATAGGGAAATCTTCTGTAACCCCTCCTTGTGTTCTCACACAAGTTTTATCCTTATCATACATGTCTTGGATTGCTCGAATATAAGCGATACGAACTCCTTTCTTCTCCAGAGCCTTCCACAAGACCTCTCTCGGTACCCTATCGTAGGCTTTTTCCAGATCAATGAAAATCATATGTAGGTCTTTTTGCTTCCTCCGATAAGAAAGAAGCAAGTAGTCCTTGGGCCTAATAGCATGCACTAGGTTTGCCACTTTGCCTGGTCATAGTCTAAAATGCGACACCCATTTATCCACTCTTCTTTTTCTTAGTTCTGAAAAACAATTTGGATTATGCTAGATGCTCACATTATCAACTTATCTATGCCAAAAACAATGCAGCCACAGTCTAGAGACCTAGGCAACATAAGGAAAGATGATACTCAACATGGTGTCATATTGCAAGAAACAATCTGTATACAATTCAGGTAAAGGTTTTACTTTTTATTCATTGAAAAGGTTTTCGAATATTCTTGACAATTTCCAAGTTATCTATTCATCTATGCCAACATGCCAAGAGATCTAAGCAACAGAAGGTATAATGAAATCGTATGAGGTGTCAAAATTAAGTGACCATCTAATTCCTTCAAATCCTCTGAATATGCCTCATTAGGTCTTTGCATAGAGTATCCTGAAGCATGGTGACATTCTCCACAAGATTTTAAAATTTACTAACACTGACACTCATGTAGAAGAAAAGGAAGGGTTAAATAGTCATCTTTTCTTATTTCTTATAATAAAGGAGACATCTAGATGAAAAGATGAGAGATTTACCGAGCAAAAAATCCATGATTCCTCTTTCGCCGGATAAGGCTAGGTTGAAATGTCCTTTTTGAGAATAAAAGCATTGGATCTTCTGATGAAGAAGCATCCCCTGCAGAACAATGACAAACACTAATTAAAAATTCAAGAGGGATTTTAGCCGCGCCCCCCCCCCCCCCCCCAAAAAAAATCAAGAGGGAGGTCAACTGCTTAAAATTTCATAAAATACCATCTCATGTTTAAGCTAGTATGGGAAACATACTTTTTAATAGAAATGTAAAGCATGGCATAACAATTTGAGTGCATCATAAAGATTAATTGCATCCCTCTTGTGGTATTATTCTCTTTTTCTTCAATAAAACATCCTTTATCTAAAAAAAATATAAAGATCAATTGCAAGTAATTTCCAAAAAAGTAAACAAGTGCCCTTCATAGTTAATTACAATTAAATTAAGGGTTGAAAGAACATGAAGCAACAGAGGTTGAGAAATGCATTTCTAGAATTCACTCCAGAAATCTGCCGTCAACTCTTCAAGTCAAAGATACATTAACCTGAGGGAAAGCCTAACAAGATAAGATCTTCTTTATCTCTGTTGAAATCAAAGAGTGCCAAATGAACCAACAAACTAACCATAGCTCAATGACCCACTTTAATTCCACAAATGCTTCCCCATAGCATAAACTATGTGAACATGAAGATACTAATGAAAAAACATTGATCTTTTCTCCTCAAGGCAAGTGAAAGCAACTGACCAGTTATTGTTGGATAATTACTTACAACATTATCTGCAGTTTGGACCTGCCATCCAAGAAGGCAGTAACTTATCTGTTGCATACACATAAATTTATTGTCGTAGAAGAGATAAATTTCTTTCAAGAAAAATGACATAGCTGAAGGCATTTTAACTTGGATAAAATGAATATAATTTCCATTCGAGTATACCTAGTGATCCACAATCCAGATTAAGTGGCATACCGTTACCGCCTTCCTATTTTTGTTCTTTCTACAAAAAGGATTCTCCTTTGATGTGTATTTGCCATGATTATACATGCACAAAAACCATGCAGGAAGCCAAACTATAAGCAACAGATTTTTCCATGGTTTCCATAATAAAATCCACAAAATTTTACCTTTGAACATCCTTCCTCATCTATTTGGACTTGAAAGGATAAATGAAGTAAACTAACTAACATACAACCAAAGTGAGCCTCTTCTTGTTCAGTTGTTTTCATCATAGAAGTAAAATTTCAACAAACAACAGCAGAAAAACGGGATTAACTTAAGTTTAAGCTGCTAATCATCTAAGTTCAACTATCATGATTCACGTGATCCACCGCGGATATCTACTATGTTGATCTATAGTGGTTATATAGTTTACAGGCCACATTAGGTGGTAAAGTACACATTTAGCAAGTGACACTAATTATAATAAACTTGACCGACTCAACATAACAACTAACAAGTGATTAACAAAAATTGGCATGGTGAACCAATGAAAAACTGAAAATGACAGTTAATGAACAAAATGCATCGCAGAAATGCTAAGATCACAAAATCATGGCATTAGTTACCAATCTAGCATTCAACCCAACAAACATAAACGAAAATTGCATTTCAAATGAAGTTGAAGTGAAAACAAATCTTTTTTTTTCCCTTCATTTTCTGAATAAAAGTTTACTGTTGGTATAATTTCTATACAAGCACTTCAATTCACATTTCTATGTTGCAAAGCTTAAGCTAAAAATATTTATCAAGAACAAGCACAATCAAGGCAATAGTCTTCTAAGCCACCAAGCCACGTAACTATACCCAGAAAAATAACAGAAATTAAAGTAGATAGTAGAGGTACAAAATCATCACAAGAAAATGGCTCATCATATGCTAGAGACCAAAAATCCACTAATCCAGCATTTCTTATATTGGTGAATTCCATAATACACGCTTATACACCCCTGAAGTGACATTAAAATTTTAATTTTAAAATTATATTTAAAAAAACCAGTAAATTATACCATAGGTTATAACTCATAACACTTGGTAGAAAGTGAAAGGTGTATCATTTTCACCCACATTTTCTCATTAAGCACCCAAAAAAAAAAATAAACTTTATACCCAATTAAAAATGCCTATCTTCACCCATATTTTTCTACTTAAGCACACAGATAAAAAAAAAAGGGGGGGATTTATCGACATTATTGAAGACTCAATAAGTGAAGATGTGTAACAAGGATAGAGAAGGAGATTGTACCATCAGGTAAGAAGAACCGGAGAGAGGGAAGACCACATGGGTAGGGGAACCCTTCGGAGGCAAGCTTCTTGGCGGATTCGGCGTCGTTTTGAGGGAAGTGGGGAGAAGTCGGGAACCTAGAGAGGGATGGGAACAGGTGGGGAGTGATTTGAGGGTAGTTGGAATGCCAAGTTTGATGAACAAACGGTTGTGATAACCGATTCAACAAAGAAGCTCCACTTCTGAGAAGGGTTTTCGATGCCATTGTTTTACGGAATTCCTCAAAGCGTTTCCTAAACCCTAGTACATGCAGCCAGAGAAGAAGAAGAGAGCTATATCGGAGCTTTGGTGGTCTTCAAGTTCGGGCTGGTACGGTCCGACCCGGAAGATTCGCTTCCGATTTTTACTTTATGATTTTTTTTTATACAGTCGTTAAATTAAATTTAAAATATTATTTAATAAAATTGATAAAATTTTAATCATAAGAAATATAATTCTCAAAATTTTTGAAACCTGAGAATATGACAAACTTGTAATGACATTTAGATCAATTTAATAGTTTTTTATTTACATTTGAAATTAGTTATAAATTAAAACAGTTAAATTATAATATTTTAAATTTTTATTCTTATAGAAAATAAATAGTCAACTTAATCCTTCGAGATATCTCCCTTATAGTCATTGATTGAAAAATCAGACTAAACCAACTTAAAAACAGGTGATTTATCCATGTATCCAATCCAATCAACTAAGAAAATCGAAATTTAAAAGAATTGGTCAAAATTGGTTTGAACAAGTTTTTACTTAGAAAATTTTTAACTTAGTTAAAAATAATTTGAGTTAAATAACAGCCAAATTTTAAACTATAAAAGCCTATATATAAAGCTCAATGATGGTATGAGAATGTTTGACCCCTCTTGACTTTAATATAAGTTGTATATTTGAAATCATCAAACCCAGCATAACTATCTTCAAACAATAATTTAGCGAAAAATTACAACTGCTCCAGTGTTATGATAATATTTGAAGTTACAAACAGACGAAATGGCATTTTTTTTAAATATGCCTAGGAGATTACAAGAAGCATTTGCTTCACATCAGAAACAACTAAGCAACCAAAGGAACTGAAACAATGAAAAGGGAAATAAAAAAAATATATTACACGAAAAAGAACATTACAGATTGATATCAACTATTGAATTGGTGTGACTACCGCTTCTGCTCCATACTTTGCTTTAACGAAGAAAATAGAAAAGAAAGAATTAAGAATTATCATAAATCTCAAATGTACACAATCACGGTGAACTTTGTTTGAGTTTATTGTTCACTAGGAAGCACAGCAGAAATCCAATCAGAAGCTGCCATTTGAATATCCGTCTCAATATGAGGAGAAAGAGAGAGGGGAGTAACTGCAACCTGTTCATCCAAATCAGATGCAAGATTCATTTAGAGGAAATAAATAAACTTGGTTGCATATACAGTAACAAGCAATCAGCCCAATGAAGATGCGCTTGCATGCTGCCGTTAAGAACATCAAAAAGTATTAATTAAAAAAAACTAAATAATAATAATACGTTTCACTTTAGATAATTACACTTAAAGATAATTTAGTGCTCCAACTTACAAATCCCCTTTCAAGCGCTCTGTAATCCAGATCGTCATCTATATCTTCCTGCTGCTTATCCGAAAACTGTAGAAACAAGTAGAGTATAGCTTCACTTCTAGGAACAACTTAAAATAATTTAATTGATATATACATATATAACATATAAAAGCACTGAAGTGAAAATAGCAATCTCAACCATATTCATATGTGACGAGAAGTGTAATACTGTAATGCGTAGAAACACATAATTAAAATAGATCTTTTCAAGAAAGCAAATTTACATTTCTATTAAATCCTCTCATTTATGAATTGCTATCCTCCATGCACGTCATAGAAAAACAGATCAACTTCAATTTTAACAGGATTTTCACAAGATGACAGCAAACTTTATTAGGTTTTCTGCTTTTCCTCCCTCCCATTTACCTCTAATCTGAAGTACTTCTTCACCCTGTTGAAATCAGGTTTTCCTGCGGCTCCAATTGATTCAACAATCTCCAAATTCTTTTCCTGTGTGGTCAATCTACGAGCTGCACCCTGAAGCACACCAGGATATGTGAAAGGTTCTACTATCAGCATCAATAGATGCACTAAAGTCCCTTCAGATTACACAGAATGCACAAAAATGATATTAATTAGCACACTCACAGCAGCAGAGGCATCTCGGCCTAGCTGTGCAAGCTGAAGACCGAGGCCTTGTTTACTGGCCAAGAAATGACCATGAGGATAGCGGCTAGTTGTAACCGCCTGCCAGTTTGGAGTGGATCTCCACATACTCTGCTTGGTTAATTTGAAGCCCTGTCAATAAAACGATACCGCAGCAACCATATTAGAATCTAAGGACAAAAAATAGTTCACTAAATTAACTAGATCAAAGTGAAACAAAATATAAGAATAGTGAAACTAAAATGTATTATCTAATTAAGAAAGGGGACGGGGAAAGGAAACAGAGGTTAATCACAATTTCAAACTTTCACTATCCTCTTTAAGAAAGAGAAATTTTCCAAAAGAAAAAGTCCATATATCCATATAGGTAATGTTTCTATACATATTGTTGTCTCCTATGTAATTCAAACCTCTTAAAAATGCGAGAACAAACATTCCAGTCCTACACACCACAATTTTGTGCAACTCGTGATCAAATTCCATGGGAGAAGAAAAAAAAGAAGAATAAGAAGAATCACACTTAATCATGTAACTAAAAGCCACAAACATTTCACTCCCAACCCAAAACAAAAAGTTCACTGAAAACAAAGCCTCTTCAGGTTCCTTTATCTGAGACTTTCTCAATACTCCGTAACTAATTACAAGTCCCGACATATATATGTCAACTTTCACTATAACAATAGGCAAATCCCCCTAAAAAGGAAAAAAGATAAAGGGAAACGAAAAGTAAAGCTTTGAAAGTAAAACCTTAAATGCAAAGAACTTATACCCAAAGACCTGAATGAAAACATGATAACTGTGAAGAAAATTAAAAATTGATTCTCAGCCAAGAATCTCATCCATACTAGATTTTCTACAATATATGGCCCAAACCTAGAGAATTTTCACAGTGCAGCAAAATGTTAGATAAAATTATCCACATTATAATAAAATTAGCAGACCTTGTTACTCAAAGGTGATGTGGGAATTTCTATATTAAAAAAGCAGCTTTTGGGGAAAGTTTCCTTTACAACATCCCTGATTGCAGCATTTATTAATGGTAAACTGACTGCTACTGCATCCTTAAAATAAGTTTCTTGACTTTCATCCTTCTTCCTGCAGCAGGATATGGTACCAATTCATAAACTCCAGCAGGAAAATACAGTTCAAACTGGATATAATAAAGAATAATCAACATACCAATTTAATGATATTGACAACGATGGTACACCACATAATAATGCCTCTCTTGCTCCAGCAACAACACCAGAGTAGAACCTGGTGAATTTTAAAGGATGAGATAAACTTTTGTCTATGCATAAGGGTACACACGGATTCAACATGAAACCAAGATAGAATATTATAGGGGGCAAGTGAGGATTGTGTACTGATACACATTTATGAATTTAACTCTATGCATAAAGGAACAACTTACATGAGATGACCACAACTTGATCCCCGGTTAATTCCACTAATAACCTGAAATTTATATCATATTCATCCATAAATCTTTAGCATTTTGTTTACGAGAAGAAGCATGCAAATAGTTATCAATTGTATGATATAAATGCTAACCAGCGTAGGCTTTGACCATGAAAACAAGGCCCCAGATAATGCTAGTGAAACACAATCCGCAGGAGTTCCTGAATTATAAATTACAAAAGAATAAGAAGTCTACGCAAGTATTAGTAGCCATAACTACAACGATAAACCCACGTATACATTACTAAAGTCTGGATGCACTATATCATTATCAGTAACATAACAGCCAAGGCAATATGAAAATAAGTAGCTAGATGTCTCGAATTTCCATGAAAGATGATGATAAAGAAGACTTTTTTCTACACAACTAGAAGCAAACCAGCAAATCCACATCATCTATGAAACAAGTTTACATGAACTTGATACATATGGGATCTAACAAGCACAGAGGAAGGGTGATGAACAGTTAATAACCCACTAAGTTAAATTCCTTAAAAAAAAAAAGGATTCCAAACAAATTAGGATCCTACTCAAATTAAACCCGATCACAACCCCATGATGGTATCTTTAAGAGACCATGGAAGAAAGAATAGTTAAAAAAAATGATATAATTGAACTTCTACCTGAAACCTCAAAGGCAGTGACACCATTAATATCAGCAGAACACGCTTCCACCGTTTCTTTGAGAGTGACAGAGTGCCCAGAAACCGATTTGTCCCTAAAGCAACCATTTTATGAACTAACAAATTACAAAGACATCCCAGATTCATTAATAACACCAATAGATAGGCACAGCACAAAAAATCCAAAATTTGAACGAAATAAACAAATACAGAGAGAACCCACAAACGAGAGTGGGGAAATGAGGGGGGGAAAGAGACACAGAACACGAAAATTTACTGAATTATTTAACAAAATCCAAATAAGCAGATGAGAAATTTTGAGGGAAAAAAAGGAGAGAGAGAATGAGAAACCCACGATTGAGGAACGCAGACGTGAACATCGTAGAGGCCTTGACGAACAAGGGCTTCAACAAGGTATGTGAGACCAGGGGACTCAATGCCGTCACTGTTGGTGACCAACACAATAGGCTTGGAGCTATTATCAGCAACAACAACAACATCCTCAGTAGTAGTAGTGGTAGAAGAAGAGGGTTGTGATTGTGAATGTGAGGGTTCAGGTTCGGCATTGTCCTTGGATTGGTCACCACCTTCTTCTGCTTCTTCTTCTTTGGGGCTCTTCCTGCTCAGAAGCACTTCTTGGAGATTGGAAACGAGGCCTGGGGGCATCGTGTGACTCACGGAACCAGACGACGTCGTCATTGGCAGAGAGGAAGTGAATGATGGTGTTGGTGGTGGTGGATTTGGGATGTGGGGTTGGTGTGGAATTGGAAGGTTGAAAAACCCTTACAAGACACAAAATAAAAAGAACAACAGTGCACAGAAAAAGGGTAATTTTTTACGTACATTATAGTGTAGATATTGTATGTTAATGTGAAAAAAATATTAAATTATATTATATATAATTATAATATTTTTGTGATATATAAAATAATTTTATAAATAAATTAAATAAAATTAAATGTATTTTAATTGAATGAATAATAAAATTAAAAAAAAAAGACGATAATAAAACGCTGAAAAGAAAAATAAAAGACGGAGAAGTAAGGCATAGTTTGAATTTTTTTTTAAAAAATATTGAAGTTTTAACTTGTTGCAGTCATTATTGTGTATTTTGTTGTCTTTAATTTTTTTTTAAGAAAAATTAATAGCAAGGAGAGGTATCCTCTAGCATGACGTTATTGGCATGTCTAGAATTCTGTAAGACAGACAGAAGTCTTTAATAGAGAATTACCTGAAGATATTTTAGATATAGTACTTTCTCATATAAGATTACTCAATTAATGAAGCTCAAAACTAAAACCTTAACCACTCGTGTTAATCCCACTCATGCCAACCCGCGGTAATGTGAAGATCTACTACATATATTGTATTTTTGTTTTCACCATTAACATTTTGCCATCTCGTATGTGGGCATCATGCTATCATGGAAGATAGAAACATTTTTTATTTTATCTAGGTTGAGAAGTATTTAAGAACTTTGATTTAAAAATATTTTTAAAAATAAGCTTTGATTTAAAATTTAACAACTGTTCTATTTAATTTTTATTTGTTTTGTTGAATTTTCATGTTATTTGAGTTTTGTCAATTTAATAACGTTTATATGAGACACTACTCTTGACAAATATCAAATTAGGGCAGGGACTTCCACAATTGAAAAATAGTATTTTTGTGTGTTGAAGCAAGAAGATTCATATATTCCCAAAATCTCATGTACCAAAATAGTATTGTGAAAAGGATTAGGATTCTTTCTCTTAGAGAAATAACAGGAGAGTATCCTGTTGAAAGAAAAAAAAATACAATTTATTTAAGATAAAATTAATGAATTTTATAATTTATTATAATATATTCATACATAATAATATTTGTATTTATTTCCATCTAACTAAATGCTCTTGTGACTCAAAAAAAACTTCACCCTACTTAAAATTACAATAAATATATCTTCTTATTATAGGGGCAGAGCATCATAGTATGGAGTGCACCTCAAACATGATGGGAAACACATACGACTTCCATTTCTTTTCTTTTTTTATATTTTTTTATTCTTCTAGTTACTTGGAAATAAGTTCAATTTATTTATTTTTTTTGGTTTAACTGTAGGCAATTTAAATTATTTTGTATTACGATCAAATTGTACTTATTTTGATAAAAAACAAGTCATTCATATCGAGGTTAGAAAACTCATAAAAATATTTTTTATATAATTGTGTAACTTAAATCGAAGATTAATTCAATGAAAAGGTCGAGTCATTGAGTCAATTGTCCGATCGCGAATAAAGTGATTGATTTGAAAAATTTAAATAAAGAAGAAAATATCTTTTAAAAATATATGAAGAAATTAATTCATATAAAAATATTATATTAAAAAAATTGTGGTGATAAAACTAAGAATATTTTTTAATAAGAATATGTGATTTAATGGTAAAGTCTATTTCATCACAATAAGAATCTTTAGGTATTATATTCAAATCTTACAAATTATATTTTTGAAACATTAATTAAATAAACAAATAAAAATCGGGTTAGACTTAGATAGGTCACTTGAGTCATCTAAGTTTGATCGTTTCATAAAAAAACCTATTATGAATATGAATTGGATCGCCTCAAAAGTTAGGTCACGAGTTTTTCAATCGAATTGGTCCGATCAATCCAATTTATACAACTATAATTCTTTGTGACTTGATCATAATAAATTAACAATTATTTATTATTTATCATTCATGAACTAATAAATTAAAGTCCAAGTATAGTGCAGGGCATTGATTCTAAAGTAATATTACGAAGTCAGAATATTTGATAGAATATATGGATAGTTATTAAATGAAATAAAATAATAGTGATTATTCACTAATTCAATAGTTAATAAATATGTCACATCATTTTGATAAAAAAATAAAAAAAAATTAACTTTTTAACATTTTTCTTAATCCTATTGCAATTATTTTTCTAATAAAAGCATGAAAATGAATGGACCGTACTGCATTATAGTCGAGCTTTAGTTATAACATATATAATCTAATGAAATTTTAATACAAAAAGCAGGTCATTAATGATATTTTTATTTTTTATTTCAGATAAAATTTGTAATTTTATTTAGTCTCGCCTCTAAATAACCTTTTGAAAGGTGGATCAATCAGATAAAAAAAAAAAAGTAAATATCAACACACCACTTTTATATTATTTTGATATTTGTTACCCGTCCGTTATTGATTTGTGTGGTAATGAATAATATTACAAAACTTTGATGCCCTACTCATGAAAAAAGAAATTGTAATATAAAGAATGAGAGAAGGTGCGAGAAGTGCTTGGTCATGGTCGGGCTGAAAGGGTGAAAATGAAGGTGAAAGGCAATCAAAGGAACATGGTCGCTGTGAAGTTAGGAGGGGAAAATTCTTAGGTAAGTACTACTTGACACACTATTTTTTTTAGACATTTCATTCAATAATTAACATGCATAAAAGTTATTGTAATTATTAATCTTGAATATTGTAATTATTATATACACTGCCTAATCAATCATTACTCCTTAGGAGGATGCAACCAAATACTATTAGTAATTAGTGCTTATCAGTTATGAGTTATCTCATAACAAATTTGTTGTTCAAACTTTTTGGTTGTTAAATGATGACCTAAGAACATGATTAGTAGCAATAGTGAATGCATGAAAGAAAAATATAAATCATCGGATTGGGGAGGTTTGGCCTTTGAATTTGGAAGTGTGATCACATCACTCATGTTCAGATTATATAAATAAGTAAGAGTGTTTAAAATTGGGATCAAGATCTTCTCTTGTTCCCATAAAATAGGAGAGGGTCTGTTGCTAAGTAAAAGAGAGCAATGCAAGGTAAAAAAAAAAAATTATACATACTGCATGCGATATATAAAAAAAAATAATTTAAATATTTAAATATGTGTTTTTGGCCAATAGGATCTTCTCTCGTTTTTGGCCAATAGGAGAAGATCCTTTCCCTTAAAATTGAACTCGTCTCAATGACTCGTACTGACCTAAGTTAATTTAGACAGATTTAGATTTTATGGATTAAACTTGATATATTTTTGAATTAGATTATAGTCATGCTTCGAATTATTTCAACCTTATTTAGTATTATAAAATATTTTATAATTTATAATTTTTTACAATTAATGATAAATAATAAAATTTTTATAATTTAGATTAATATTTTTTGCATAACATTATAATATATTTATGTTAAGATGAATTATTTTAAAATGTATATTATAAAATACCACATATTTTAAATTTCTTACTTTTATAATTTAACTATACAAATATTTATATTGGTTTAATTTATTTTATTATTAGATCAATCGATCTTAACTCAATTATTTATCAGACGATAAAATCAAGTTAAAATCTAAAGAATTAACTCGATGAAAATAATAAGTTAAATTAGAATCAAAATTAACTCAACATTTCATAAATAAAGAAGGAGACAGCACATTTACACGTAGCTGCAGCTAACAAGCGTTTGGGATCATGGCCCCGTTCACGCTACTCGCTTTAGCTCTGTCTTCCTCTTACGGCCAAGGCAGATCTCCAAACTATAAAGTCTCACCATTAAATTAACAGAAAGAGAAGATAAAAGTCTAAAGTACAACTCCATAAAGTATAGAATATATTAAGTATATAATTTTTTATTTGTATACAATTAATATTTTAAAATTTATTGCATAAGATGTTGCTTGTCAAATATTCAAGATAATCACTAATTGTTGTCACTATATACACCATATTAAAATTTAGTGCTAAATGTGGCATTGTTTGTATATGTCATATTAATTAAACACAAAGTAATGTGCTAATAATTTTGAAATAAAACATTAATAATAAGGTAACTGAACTTAGTAATTGGGATAATTAAGATTTAGGAATTTAGAGATGTAAAAGGAATTGTTTTATTTTGAAAATTAAATATTTGTCATGATAAATAATAATTGAGAGTTAATAAGACTAATTTTAGCATGTGTGCACATTAATCCCTAATTAAGAATAATCTGGCCGCATCTCTGAACTTGTAGGCCTATTAGCTACGTCCATCCTTCCCTCAACTGATGTTCATTTAAGTTAATAACCTAGACAACGTGGCACATTAAAATACTGGTGTGGCCTTGGTTTGACTTACATGGATCCATTTCATTTGATGACATGCTATCTTCATCTTCTACCATCAAGTTATCCATGTATAAACCCCTAAATCATGTTTGGAAAGAATCTTACGATAAGCATAGGAGAATTTTGAATCTAAACCTCCCTTTCTAACCCAACCCTAAACCTGCCACTCATCCCATTCCTTTTAAATATGGCTATTAGGATGAATTATGAAGTATACAACTTATATGCATGTTCTTAATGTTAACCTGAGCTAAAACATATTGTCACTTACCCCAAACCTAAAAATTGTTTACTATGTGTAAATTATAAGAAAACAAATTGTTCACTTAAAAGATTGTTCAAGCTAGTTAGTAAAACTATATGTAAGTTCTAATTTAAAGCTTGAGATACAAAACTATTAACCTAAAGCTTTTAAACAGAACTATAAACATATATGCAAGATTGCTCAAGCTAATTTTTAATGAACCTACAGCTTGGAACAGAACCTATATACGGGTTCTTAATTTTAACATGAGGAAAAACATATTCCCAAAAAAATACTAGTACTAGTTAATTTCACAGCTTCCTTGTTATGTTTATTGTTTTTAAGAAACATTTTAAATGCTCAAAAAAGAATTTAGAGCATGGATGCTCTACATTCTTTGCACCGTTGATTTTGTAGGAGAATTAATCAACGGTTCATGTATTGCACCTAAAACCTTATTAGCAAGTAATCAATCATCAATCACTTCCTTTCTTTCTCTTTCTCTCAAATTCTTTTTTATTTTTTCTTCAGAGTCACCCCAACAATACCCATGGCAGAAATCCCCATTGCAACTCAGAATTATCAAGCCATACACAAAGTCCCAACCTCCATGGCCAACCACAATCCCAATCCCTCACACAGCAACTACCAAACCAACCACCTCCACCAGCCCATTAACCAAACCTCAATTAGAACCCCATGTCACCATTGCTAGTCAAGCTCGAAACTGTCGAGCTCCTCATGAACTAGCACCACTCCTTATCTCTGCCAACCTCCTCGCTGTCACCATCGAACACAAGTCGCACAGTCGTTTCACAATTGACAGCCTAGAGCAAACTCGCACCCCATACTCAAATCACCCACAATTGCCAGCCATGAACCTAAGACCACACCATCCATTACGACGGCTAGTCAGAACTCAAACACACAACCACACCATTGTTGATTTCAACAATGCAGGTTTTAATATGTTTCCAGATTGGTTTGACATGTGATTGAATTGAATTGACTCAAAATCGAATAATGCATTTTATTGATTTTCAATGCTGAAATTTTACTAATATTCAGAATTGATTTAAATGGAATCGATCGAAATCCAGTTACAGTTACCAGGAAAGCTGTAAGTTCTTAATTTAATTATTTTAAGCGTAGAACCATTTGCTGGATATTCATCTTATATCTTCTTTTTCTTCATTCACTCCCTTTTTTCGTTTTTCTTGCTATTCTCACCTTATTCATCTCTAAATAAGCACAATTGCTTGGAACTGTCTAATAAGAAGGAATAAAAAAAAAATTGTGTATTAAGCATTTTAACCCAAACAAACAAAAAGAAATTTAGTCAAATTTTGTAGAGTCGATATGATAAGGCAACAATTACTTCTATATTTTTTTAAAATTATATATAATAGGATAAAACTTAACTCCAACTCAATTTAAAGGAAAGTCTTCTAACTCTCTCTAATTTTATGTCATGTGTATATTTTATTAAGTTAATAAAGATAAAATAAATGAAAATTTAATAAAATAAATACATGATATAAAATTAAAAAAAATTAAAACTTTTCTCCAACTTGAGTTTGAGACAAGTTTTGTGTATATAAGCAACTTGTATTTTAGATAGAGCATGAAGAATTGGAGCATGTTAAAGGCCTCCATTGTTTTTATTGTGCGTTTTTTTTTGTGCACCACGCTCATGGCTAAATATCTCTATATTCCTCTATTTAAACTTATTTTTTTTAAAATGGAACAGGGTAGCTAGCCAAATACGTATGGGGAAAAGTTATATTTTTCTGTAATATAAAAATATCCAATTGTCTTTATTTTCAAAAATGAAAAATTCAATCAGATAAAAAAAAAAAATCAAATTCTATTTTATTGTTATTTTCATTTTTCAACGAACCAACATAAGCGGAGGGGGAAAAAAAAGCGCCCTGAATCCTTGGTCATCTCCGCCACCACCCACCAGTGCCACCCAGTTCCAATTTGTTGGGTGGCCACAGTGGCAGCCGCTGCCAACAAATATATTACGGCGTTCAGTTTGGTTCCTCATTCATTCTCTCCCAAACTCTCATCGTCTCACGCCAGGACGGTTCTAGAGCTCCACCTTCCCTCCCCTCAGGTTCTCTCTTTCTCTGTATCAATGTATTTGGATAATTTAATGGTCTTTGTTTGTGAGTGTTCCATTTTGGCTTGGATTTATGGGAACTTGATTGCCTCCTATCCATTAGGGTCCAGAATTACTGTCATGGCTTGATGGGTATTTGTGATTTAAGTTTCAAAAGAAAAGACATGTGTTGAAACTTGAAAATTATCAAGCTCTAGTGAGCATTCAGCACTTTATACTTTAGAGAACTGGTCAGGATTTCGTGACCACTTTATTAATTACCAACAACTTGTCGGAATTTTCATCCTTTTAGTTTTGGTCACAACACAAAGGAGGTACTAGGAACTTTGTGAGGGGATGGGGGGGATAGGTAGGCTAAGTGTGAGCATTGAACACTCAACCGGGTTCAAGAGCTTCCCAAGGGAGCTAGTTGCCACTAAGCTATAAGCTGGGTCCTATGAAATTATGCTTTTTGCAACCCTTCCTCACTATTGTCATGATGGATGTAGAGATTTTTGGTCTCCATTTAGGGTTGGCTACTCCTTCTCTCTGTCTGAAGTTCTTCATTTTCCAAACAGTGGCAGCATTAATGATGCCATGCCTGGTTTTCATCACTATTGTTATTGTTCTTAAGTCAGTCGTCGTCATAACCAAGGTAGAAATTACCTTGCCACGTTAGGCTAGAATTTTATTGCAAGTTGAAAATAGTGATCATTTATTATGAATGCTGATGATTAAGCTATTAGTTGTTAGGAATTATAAAATTGAATATTTACATGGATGAGGACATTATGGAGTTGTGGAGATAAGGTTTGGAATGAAAAGATTTTTGGTTAAGTAGAAGTAAGACGGAGTATATGGAATGCATGTTTATCAAGACACGAGTTAGCAATGTTTTGGAGGTGATTGGGGATCACACCATACCACTAGTTGCAATGTTTAGGTATTTTGGATTCATCTTATAGAGTGACGGGAATGTCATGCATAGGATTCAAGCTGGGTGGATCATAAAATGGAGAAATGCTTCGAGCATAATTTATGATTGTAAAGTGCTTATTAAAACTCAAAGGAAAATTCTATTGGACAACTATAAGACTAGCGATGCTCTATGGTAGTGAATGTTGCAGTAACCATGGAAAATGGATTCTTGCAGCTACACGGTTATTCTACAGGTAAAAGGAAAGCAATAATGCCAATAAAAGAATTTGATTTCATTTTCTTTCCATTGTTTTGTTAAATCATAAAGTTTAAAAAAAAAAAGCAAGAGAAAGAAATAAACCCATATAGAAACTGCTTTAATTTAAATGCAGTAAAAATGTCATGATGCATATTTCTAGTAGATGTATATTTGTGAAGCAGAATTATGTTTTCCATTGCTTAAACTTTTAGTGATAGTAGTCCAACATTTATATCTTAAATGTGAAATTTCTCTTTTTGATCAAGGTGGTACAAACTAGTGGGTCAAATTGGAAGAAAGGAATTTTGGCTGTTAGTTTTGTAGAAGCAACTTTAATCATGCTTTGACTCTAGCTTATACATTGCTCAACAGTATATGCAAGGTAATCTGATGCAATTTCCAATTGGCAAAACAGACATGAGACATCAACCTGACACTTAGTCTGAAGGTTAGCTCTGAAACCATTAGTTGTAATCTTGATATGCTCGTCTGGTTTTTTTTTATCTTTCCTTCATGAAGGATAGCAGTGAATTTAACAAGTTTCTACAGCATCACAAATTGTGGCTGATTCTTAGTTATCTCCTTTTGTGATTCTTGTATTTTGGACAGTTCCCATTTCTTTCCTAAATGGAGCTTAATGAAGATCCTGGGCCAATTGATAATTATGTACTTTATGATCAAGATAATCATGTTTCTTCAGCAGTTTGGGATGGACAGGTGGGTGGATTTTCTTGTCTATTTATAGTTTCTATTATGTCACATGAATTTTTTTCAATATTCATATTATTGGATATTATCATCATATTATTTATACCAAATGCACAGGAGCGTGGTGTGCTTAGATGCCATGAACACACTTCAATGCTTGATCAGTGGAAGCTCACACCTAAACAGATTAAGTTGGTTGAGAAGGCTGGTTTTGGTTACCTACGATTACTTCCTGCTATGAGTCTTGACAACGCACTGATAGCGGCTTTGGTTGAGCGGTGGAGGAGAGAAACAAATTCCTTTCACCTGACTGTTGGAGAATTGACAATAACCCTTGAAGATGTAACACTATTACTGGGATTGGCTATTGATGGAGAACCTGTGATTGGCCCAATAAGTGCACCAAGTTCAGTTTGTGAAAAATTACTAGGGAGAGTACCAGAGGACCTGAATGGTGGAATGGTGAAGCTTACGTGGCTGAAGGAGTTCTTCTCCGAGTGTCCTGAAGATGCACCACTGGAAGAAATTGAGCGCTGTACTCGTGCTTACCTTCTATACCTAGTAGGCAGTACAATATTTTCTACAACAACTGGGAACAAAGTCCCTGTTATGTACCTTTCTTTGTTTGAAAACTTTGACCAGGCTGGGAAGTTTGCTTGGGGTGCAGGAGCATTGGCATTTTTATATAGAGCACTTGGCAACGCTTCCCTTAAGTCTCAAAGCACCATTAGTGGCTGTTTAACTCTTGTGCAGGTTACAAATGCTACTTCCTTTTAGTCTTTTACTCTTGCTGTGATTATTATTATTATTATTTTTCAGTTTTGCTAATGGTTCAGTTTGAATACTGACTGAATAGTATTCTTTTTAGTGTTGGAGTTATTCTCGCCTCAATGTTGGACAGCCAAAAATTAATCAAGAACCTGATAATAATTGCTTTCCCTTTGTGCTTAAATGGAAAGGGAAAAGTGGTTCTAGGACGAAATGTAATGTAGTGTCCTACAGAAAGGCTTTGGATTTTCTTAATCCTTGCGATGTAAGTCTTTATTATGTGGCTTGTTTGGTGAATTATGAAGAAGAAAATAGTAAATCTGCTTTAGTGTTAATACACAGGTCCAGTGGCTTCCATACAAAGACATGGACTGTACAGCCGTACCAGAAGATATAAAAACTAGTATGATTTTACGGGCATCTAGGACTATGTTATTGTGTTTTGATAAGGCAGAAAGACACCTTCCAGATCGTTGTTTAAGGCAATTTGGCATGCATCAAACCATCCCAAAAGATGTGCAACGGTGGGAGAGGAAGAGCCGCATAGTGGATCATGGGGTAGACTTGATGGGAAAAATGGACTTGGCCCTCAAAGAATGGTCTGAGCGTTGGCTTCATATTGTTGAAGGTGGTGACCTGGCAGATGAGGTTGAGTACATGCAGTGGTACCAGAAGATTACTCGTAAATATATCGGGAGAGTCACATCATCTCTGGAATCTGAGTATCAGAGAACAGTAAGTCTTTGCTTAGTTATCATTACTTATTTTTCACTTGAATATAAGTATGTTATGTATATTTGACTGCTACATACTTTTACAGGTTACTTCTATGAGGGAAATTGCAAACTTAGCAGATTTAGTCTCAACAGAAGGGTTGGATTCTTATAATAGAGTTTTGCTTGATGAGGTGAAAAATATTGTGCATAAATGTTTAACAGAGCAGTTTGAAGAAACACCAAATGAGAAAATGAGAAAGAAGGGTAGTCGGAAACGTAGGCAAAAGGACCACCAGGGTGTGGAGTATGAATAGCACCAGAGCAGTGACTGAAGCTAATTCTGACTTTAGCCCACTGATATTTATAACTTATGGTTGGTAAGGACGTAAGATACATAATCAAATGGTCAACACTACAAGAACATATCCTATAGAAGAGGATGACATAGTTATTGAAGTTAAAAAATTGAGACATTTGGATGCAGATAGTTCGCAAGTAACTGCTGTAAAGCTCCATTTGGTCTTTTTGTTCTAGGCATATTGAATGTTTTCTTTGTTCTAGGCATATTGGATGTTTTCTTTGTTCCTTTCCTTTTTCTTGATGTATGGCCTGATTTTACATGTTCATTATATAATATTATTATGGAGGCTGCTCATCCTTTTACTTGCAATATGTTACCTCTCTGACTTTGTAATAGTTGCTTCTATCTCAATGGTTTTCCTTTTCTTTTTTCGTGTGATTGTTCACGCTTGGGTGCCTTTTTCTATTTTACGATTATGATATCAGTTGTCCGTTAAAAAACGCTATGTAATATTTCCAAGATGCTTTGTGTAGCTTTTGGTTGTGTCTTGCTATCTACACATGATTTTTTTTTTCGAATTAATTACCAACTAAACGGTGACTACATGTTTCTGTGATCCATTTTTAGCTTAATGCCACTCAAAGGTGATTACGTGCGTATGGGGTCCTTTTTTAGCGGTTGACATATTTGTTTCATGCCATACAATCAGAGTTAGAGACATACAATGATTTTATTTGGCTTAGTTCTTCTGCAGAGAAATTGAAACATCTATTGGCTACAAGAAAGTAGTGTATTTGAAATTAATATTATTAGAATATCTAAAAAATATCTTAAAATATTTTTATTATATTTTAAAATATTTTAGAGTATTATAAATAATTTCTTAGAATTTTTTATTTATTTATTATATTTTCTGATTTGTTTTCTTATTTAATTAGAATTAGGAATCTAGAATTAATATAAATAGAATCATTGAATTTGTCTTTTGTATTACATTTTCATTATACCAATAGTAATATAATCTTATTATTTTGAATATTTCTTTTCTTTCTTTTCCTCTTTTCCTACCTAAAATTTTCTAATTCAACATAGTATTAAAGCAGTACCATCTTTCGTGACTTGCCCCGTCACTTTCGCTGTTCAATTTTCAAAAATCTAAAACTTCGATTAGCTGCCTCTGATTACTAAGTTCTCTTTTCAGCACCCTATTTCTTTATCTTTTTAGGTCAATCGTGTTTCTACTTCGGTTTGTTGACGAATACCATCTCCTCCGTTGTTGTCTGCTGCGAACTCTCTCTTACGAGTTTTTCCCGTCGCTGCCACTAACCTCCGTCGTCGGTTGCCACCACCTTTTCCAGATGGTGATCTCACTAGCTCATAGCAAGCCCTTGATTCGCCAACCACTGAAGTCGCGCCTCTAGCAGCCTTCTCACGCGCTCCCACGTGCCTCCCCTACTGTCTAAGCATAAATTCAAGCACTGCCCTTCCTTCGGCTCATCCTACAAGCTTTCTGACAGCCAATGGTCTCCTCTAACTCGTCTTGGTATCCTCTACCATGATTTACCCTCACCTCCTTCAACCGACTTCTGTCTAGACTTGTACACTCGAGTGGAGACATTTAGGTTTATTGGAGTTTTAGTTTTAGGCCATTGTACACTGACTTGTGGCTGTTTTACCATCTTTTCTGGCTACTCTGCCGTTCGTTTGCCTCACTACACCATTTTTGACATCCACGTGGTTGTTTGGCAATCTTTGTGGTGGTTATCTTTGGTTTTGACTACTATTTGATTCTTTTCCAATGCTAGCATAACATTGAGGGGGAGAATGAGAATAAATTCATCTCAAAATATACTTCAATGTCAATGTTTGTCATGCCATTCTTTTCCTACTAATGGATCATATTAGTGGCTTCTCTTCCCAGCGACCATCATTATGGTGGTGACTTTTCTCCCACGAATGAATCATATTAGTGATGACTTCTCTTCCCATCGAAAATCATTTCAATGGTAACTTATGTTGGTTATGATTTACACCAGTTCGACTCCTTGTCTCAGATGCTTTGGTCTGGTTCTTTGTCTCAGATACTCTAACCTCAACTCTTTGTCGCAGATGTAATGGCCCCATCTTCTTCTGTCCAGATGCACTGACCATGTCTCCGTCTTTGTCCCAAAAGTAGTTGCCAGCCACCGTCTCCATTCGTCCCAGCTACTATCGTATTATCAAATTATTTAATTGTTACAAGCTCAAATTTAGAAAGTTTTAACTTAAGGGAGAGTATTAGAATATCTAAAAAAATATTTCAAAATATCTTTATTGTATCTTGAAATATTTTAGAGTATCAGAGATGATCTCTTAAGATTTATTTCTTATTTATTATATTTTTTTATTTAATTAAAATTAAGGGTCTAAATTAATATAAATAAGACTATTAAATTTATCTTTTACATAACATCATTGTCACACTAATATTAATATAATCTTTCTATTTTGAATATTCATTTTTTTCTACTTTTCTCCTTTCTTACCTAAAACTCTTCAATTTAACAAATATCATGAACCAGCCAACTTGTACATGTACTGTAGGAAATAAGACTAAACTTTCTATCCAAGCCACTGCAAATAAATTCCCAATTACCATCAGCATCAAGTTTGCATTGAACTCAGCTGTTCGAAATAGCAGTTCATAATGCTTTATGTAGCTTTTTACCGTGTGTTCCTATTTGTGTAGGATTCCATTTTGAATCAATTACTAAAATACTGATTCACCAATAAGACAGGGAGCTTATATTAAACTGTATGCTTCTCTTACTAAAACAAAAAAAAAATTACTTTCTGATAAGTCACTAGGCCTTTTAATAGTGATAGAGACATGATGGGGGATATTAGGAGTTACTACAAAAATCAAGAATCACTTTAATGTCCCATCATTTTTGCCCACAATGAAGTGCTAGAAAACCAGGAAACTTTTGTTTCAAAGACAGCATTTCATATTTATACTTTTTATTTTATTATGTTCCTATGACTAGTATAAAAGATAAATAGTAATTATAAAATTATAATAAAATATAAAATATAAAATTAGGTGTAAGTCTTTTTTACTTATACTTAATATAAGTGGATTTCCTCTTATATATATATATAAGTGAAAATAGAATGAATCTTGATTATACAATTATATATGAATGGTCAAGATTAAAAGTTACTTAAAGATTATGTGATCACTTAAAAAAGTCATATGTATTTATGTTTTAATTTTGATCATTCATGTAAGATCTAATGATTAAGATTTATTCATCTCACGTCTTACAATAAACACTTCTCTCACCTAATATACTATATATATATATATATATATATATATATATATATACACGTTTTACAATCATATATGAATGATCAAGATTAAAAGTTACTTAAAGATTATGTCATCACTTAAAAAAATTATATGCATTTATGTTTTAATCTTGACCATTCATGTAAGATCCAATGATTAAGATTTACTCATCTCACGTCTTACAGTAAACGCTTCTCTCACCTAATACACTATATATATATATATATTATATATATATATATATATATATATATATATATATATAAGTTAGAGACTACATCATGTTATGCGGCCATAACCACAACCACAATATAACTGTTCTATAATTTTTAGTCTTATCATATTTTTAGAAAATATGATTAAAGTTAAATCATAACTCAATGTATATGATGATAGTTTTCCCGTATATCTCGTAACATAAAGTGCTTTGTTTTATAAATTGGATTTCAGTTGAGATCCCTTGCTATTTTATCGGGAAATCATTTCAGAACGTGGTCTATTTTTCTGCTTGTATTCAAACCCATTATCACATTAACGTTAAGCAACGATTGCCTGCGAAAATCGTGTGCTACCACATCTCACGTCCTGTTGCACGTCCGTTGAGCTCTGTGATGTGCAGAACTCTATAAAAGGACTATGTTGCTCTCTGTTTTGGGTCACTGAACCTGCTCCTCTCTTCAGTAAACAAACACCATCGAGTTTGAGCGAGTGAGGGTTTAGAAAGCTAAGGCAGAAACCAGATTGACGTAAAGCTTGTAAAGTAGAGGAAGAGTGAATCAAATAGCAATGGCGGGAGGTTAGTTTTCTTGATCCATTTTGCTTCCGCTGTGTTGATCAGAACATGTTACTTGAATTGTTTGCCATGTGTAGATTGTTTTTAGTCTTACATTTGGTATCAGAGAAGTGTATATGCCTCTGCCTTGCTTACTCTTCTTATTTGTTATGAAGTTTAATTTTTTTAGAATATGGGTATTACGTTTTTGATGTTTTAATCCAAACTAAAAATCAGAAATCTGAATGAAATCAATTTTCTAAGCTTTCTGTGATTTGAAACGTTGTTTTTGTCGTAAAAAATGGATGGAAACCGTTGGGTTTTCTATTCGGTTCGCTGGTCACAACCGGGTCAGAATGACGCGGCTCAAGGCTGAAGACGAACGAAGCGCAGGCCCTTTGTGTTGTTTGGCAATTGTTATATATTTAACGACGTCAACCTCAGTCACACAATACTGAAGTGGTTCAGTGGTAGACTATTTTTCTTCAAATGCTATGCGAGGTCTCGAGCTCCAGTTTGATTCTCGGAATGCCACCTTTTTTTTTTTGAATCCTTTTGAATTAAAAAAAATGGTATGCTGTTGAATTAGAACCCGTGACCATATAAGTTATTATCAATGGAACTAACACTATGCCACCAACTTTTGTTTGTGATAACTATGGTGTATTATTAAATATAAAGGTGTGAAAACCCAATTTTTTTTGGGCAAAAAAATAATATGAAAAAATATAAAAAATAAATGAATAAATAAAAATAAAAAATAAAAAAAGATGATGGGCAAATATCCTACATTGAGCTCAAACTAATTTGTGACCCATAAAATAAGGGGCAATACATATTCATTCAACCCAAATCATTTCTGGCCCATGACCCAAAGCCCAAAATTCATAACCCTTAAACCCTAATCACTCCCTATCACTACTAGAAAACTAGGCTTTAGAGATCGAAAAATCGGTCTCTAAATCAAGAAAATCGGTCTCTAAATTAATTAGAGACCGAAGAGACCGATTTTATAGAGACCGATTTTTTCTGTCTCTAAATCAGTTTCTAATTTTCGGTCAAATATTGGTCAATTATATTTCAAAAAAGTGCATTAGAGACCGATTTGTTAGAGATCGATTTTTCGATCTCTAAATTAGTTTCTAAATAAGTCTCTAAGTCCGTCCCAAATAAGTTTGAATATATTATATATTTTATAAAATCAGTCTCTAGTTTAGAGACCGATTTATCAGTCTCTATATCAGTCTCTAAATCTATCTCTAAAACTATGAATATATTATATTTTATAAAGTCAATCACTAAATCGGTCTCTAATTAAAGACCGATTTATCAGTATCTAAATTGATCTCTAAATCAGTATCTAAAACACTGAATATATTATATACTTTATAAAATCAATCACTAAATCAGTCTCTAATCTAAAGATTGATTTTATCAGTCTCTAAATCAATCGCTATTTTTTTTTAAATATTTTCAGTCTTTAATTTGTTATATGATTTATAATTATTTTTAAATTTATTAAAATCTAAATTTTTAAAACACCTAATAAACAACAATCAACAATCTCATATATAACCAAACACATAAATAAAAAATAACATAAACTAAACTAATTCAGTCTTTAGAATATATCATTTAAACATCAAGACATTTTAGAATAAACTAAACTAAACATTGTCTACAATATCTCATTACTACAACATTTCAAATATAAGAAAGTTGAACACAACACAAACTAAACTCTAATCATAAAAACTCCTCCTCATCCTCGTCGTCGTCCTCCTCTTCTGCTCCATTAATCACGAGAAATGTTTGAGAATGTTGAAAGTTCATCGACTGCATCATCTCTCGTACCAGTCGATTTGTCTCCTCAATTTGTCTCCTATTATCTGCCACTTGAGCCTGAAGTTCAGTTCTCCCACTTCTTAATTCTTCAAGTTCATCTCTTCGCACCAGTTAAATGATGAAGAACTTGAGCCACGATATTATGGTCTTCCAAATTATCACTGGTATTTGGGATGGATTAATCTCGAACTGACTTGAAACATGAGTTCCCTCAAAGCCGGGAGGTAGAATGTCATCAGAACCTACTCTGCCTGGATGCAAGAGCAATGATCTCTTTGCTTGGAGGTGATTTTGAGAACTTAACCAAACTTGTGAAGGAGATTCTTCTTGTAACAATAACCTAACTTGTTTAATAAAGAAGTATTAGTCTTTTACCTTTACCTCTCTCTTCTAACATTTATTCATAACCAATATTTATGAAGCATCTTCTTAAAAATGATTAATTATTGATTCTGTCTACGTTATATTTACCAAGTCAATGACTTAGTGTTACCTCAAGTACCTGCATGGTGATTATTCATATGTATATTCTTGCAGAACAGAGAAAGTCATCTTATTCCTAAAGCGACTATATATAGAAATATGACACAAGCTTATTGAGTGCAAACCACAAATATATAAAGAAAAATCAAATACCAGTCATCAAATATGATACCAATGAAAAGTGATCAAATAGATATTGTGCACAAAATGAATTCACATCCTAAAGTGTTTAAGATTCCATTTGACTAAGCATCCTAAAATCAGTTTGGCCAATCTAATTTCTAATCCCTAAATACATGCCTGGTATAAAAAAATGGAAAAAGAAAAAAAGAGTTCAACATCAAAATAAAGGACTTAAAGACATATAGTTTTTAGTTTCTGTTTCAAAGGAAATATAAAAATATATCAATTCTCAAACATTTTGATCCGTATCTTCAGTTCCTGTTTCTTATCATGTTCCAACAATAACCTTTTCCCAGGTTTAATACACATGACACATCAATATATGGATATTGCATTTCTATTATCAGTAATATGTACTTGTTGAACTTTTTGACCACCGAACTCAATAGTCAACACTATAGATCTAACTCAAATCAAGAATAGCCACCCCAAAAACAAATGATCATGGAATGCAGAAGGAATACAGACTGAAAAGGGAAATAATATACGGATAAAAAAATTAAAAAAACAAGCAGAACAAAAGGCTACCATGTGATTTTATTTACCTCATTTTCTGGACTTTTAACACAAACTATGTTGAACAGTCTTCCCCTTTCTCCAATCTCCAGCAGCAAAGAATAGAGGAATCTTATTCACACATTTTTAGTACAGCTTGGTCAAACAGAATCTATAACCCAACGTGTGAAGATATCTAAACTCTTAGATTTTCTAATTATCTTTATTGCATAACACAGGAACTTAGCAAGGGTACAAGGGCACAATAAAAACAACATATTGACTTTGGAAGGTCATCCTTTTCTATAGCTACCTCTTGCAAAACTCTCATCCTTTGGAAGCTCATCCTTTTCTATGGCTACACTAATCAAACACTTAAGATTTATAGAAATTGGACTAGACAACTTCAATGAATCATATTATTGAGACAACTATTCCAAATCAGCCATATCTCACAGAAGTATTGAAGTGTGGATGCATTATACTGGTTACTCAAACTATTTTTAGGAGAGCACTTAATTAATGTTAAGAATGCCAAATTCAGTTGTACCGAAAGAAGTTCATAAACATACGTAAACATTATAGAATATATGTAGTTTCTCATTAATCAAATAGTTAACTTGTTATTATGCAAAACAGTATAGAAATCTACTTTCAACTTTCAAGGTATATTCCCTTCCGCTTTTGATATCAAAATCAATAACACAAAATCCAGCCAAAACCAACTACCAATCAAGAATTAAAATATCGTAATTCAACAATCCCTGTTTAGGCATGTCCAGATATTTTTAGTTACCTTACTATCCATCAACAAGAAATGATGCACCAAACACAAATTTCAAAAAAGTTGTTGCATGCAGTAGAAAACAAATACACACACAAAAAATGTTCAAACAAATAAATTCATCTAACGAAAACTGTAGTTATTCACTAAGTAATTTTTAAACAATGAAAATCAGAGCAGAGAAAATCTGAAACAATCCTACCAACAAAACAAGAGCAGCTTTGGAAAACCACCACCCAACTAAGTAAAACAAAAAAGAAACAATGAGATTAAGACTTTCTTGGAGAAATATTCAATTTTCTTCACGACCAAACAATTCAGTTAATCTTCAAAAACTGACACAACAAAAAAGAAAAAAAAAAACATTAAAAAAAAAACTATTTCTATCATCACTCAAATATCTCCAAAGATTAAAAAAAAAAAAGTGAACCCACTTTAGAAATTAGCAAAAACACCAAGAACAAAACTTGAAACCCTTTCTTAATCATTAGCAAATAAACAACACACATAAGCCTTTTTTGCACAACGATACCTATGAGGAGCAAAAAATAGACAAGAAGAAATAAGGACAAAGGACCAAATAATGAAGCAATAACTTGAAGCAATGACTTAGCATCTTAAGTCTGAAACAAACACAGAAACTTTCTAGAAAATTAATCAAATCGCCATTTTCACTTTCTTTACAAACTTTTCATTACATGACCATCAATTCCACAATCAAATAAAATACCATCTCTCACCACTTGTGGGTTGGTGAGATGAATCTCCTCTTACCTTAAGCTTCTTGATTTGTTTCTTTCCAAGTCCTTTTCTACCACCAAGGCTTCTCAAAGTACAAAACAAAACACAAGTTAATTAACATATCAGTTTGATTAAGAGGCATGGATCAATGAAATAACAAGAAAATCCTAACTCCATCCATTATCATTTTTCAGTCCACCAATCATTTAAAAAAAACAAGTACACACACACACACACACACACACACACTCAGCACAATGAAATTATTGCCACGTCCACTTTAACATATAAGTTAAAAATATTTGTAACATGGACAAACAACAGAAGAAGGATAAAGATAGCAAATGATAATCAATGGAAATAAACACCCATCTGATATGGATTTGACAGTCAACTACACATTCAACTTGATATCATGTAACTAGTAACTGCAATTTTTCCCATCTTGGTACACTACCAAAGCCAATTCTAGAAAGATACTTACAAGCTAGGAGGAGGCTTCAATGGAATAATAAAAAGATGTCCCGGTATGAGGAAATTAAACAAGCCATATGTATCTGAAACATAGTGTTATATAACCTGAGGTAACATACTCATATTATTGGCAAAAATAGAAAATGAAACAAAGGAGGCAAAAAGAGTAATGAACGATGGAAAAATTGAAAGAGAAAAGAGTGAATCTAACATGCAAACCCAGATAAAATGCCACAAAGGTGTCCAAGTAGTGAGACATTTTGCATGAGAAGCTGGAACACTATCAACAAAAAGAATGCATACCTAAAACATAATATGCCTAATTATCTGCCCAATTATCATAAAGGGGAATCATCAAGAAGAAATAAATATTATGAAAAACTATACTCACCACTTGGCAGGCACATTAAACAATCCAAACACACTTTAAAAATGTATGGAAAAAGTTAGTAAATTATTAAACCCTTATAGATTCACAATATGTAACATAGCACATCCATCAAATGCAATGTCTTTTTAGTAAAACAAGTGAAGAAAACCATTGCAGTGTGAACTGGTTGGCAAAGGGGTATTAATCAAACAGTACAAATGTTAAACAAACACTATCAGCATTCAATTCTCCCACTTTGGAGATAAGATTCTCAAAATAATCATTAGCATCATTTCTGAAAACACTCTTTAACAATATTACTATTTCAGCATCTTGAACAGCTTCTAAAAGTGGTTTCAGCCAGATTATCTTAAAGAAAAAGTTTATTATTATTAACATATTAAATTGTCTTGCCCCAATAACGGTGAATTCCCTGTACAACAGCAATATTTATATAACTAACCTCCTGGATCTGTACCAGAGGCGCAACGAGAGGGAGAGGGAGAGGGCGAGCGACTGAGAGGAGAGCACAAGAGAGAGGGAGAAAGAGTGAGAGAAATTCCAAATTAGAATATTTTGTTATCAGAGCATTTTTTAGAGACCGCATGTTTGGTTGCTAATTTTTTTTTAATTTAAAAATAAAAATTTTGATCTGTAATTTTTTTTATTTTTTTATATTAGAATTTCGGTCTCTAATTCGGTTTCTATAGAGATTCACAAAGAAATAAATCGAAGAAAAATCTCTAAAATTTAAATTTGGAGACCGAATTAGAGATTGGTTTTTTTTTGTAATTTTTTTTAATTTAGAGACCGAAATATCGGCCTCTAATAATAACACAAATTTTTATTTTTTTTAAATTTTTTTTAATAGTATAATTTCGGTCTCTATAGAGACTGAAATAAATCGGTCTCTAAAAGCTAAATTTAAAAACCGAATTAGAGACCGATTTTATTTCGGTAGCAAATTAAATTTTTTTCCTTAATCGATCTCTATAGAGACCGAAATAAATCGGTCTCTAAAACCCAAATTTCTAGTAGTGTATAAATCCCTAAGCAAGCAGGCAGAAAAAGAGGGACAACATAAACACACTCATATTTTTTTTTGCTCTCACGGAGGGAACCTTCAGAGGCAGCCAACAAAAAAAAAATCCTCCCACACCTCAACACACCCACATTTTCTTCTCACGTAGAAAACCTACAGGAGCAAAATTCCACAACACATAGTTCACCCATCTTCATCTCTATCATCTTTCACTATTATCACCAACACTCCACACAACCAACTTCCCATTACCACTAACCAAACCACCTAACCCCTTCATCTTTTTCAACCTCAACCAACTTTTTCACCACTTTGCCATCTTCAATATCCCACCATACCGAGACCAGAAACCACCCAGCCCCCACCAACCGTGAAGCTCCACCCAGAAATTGAGACTCCACCGTCCAACCGAGACCAACAACCATTGCACCGGTCCTGGACCACCCGCAGCCCCAACAAAAAAAAATCCTCCCTCACCGCACCGCGACCGGTGTCGCCAACGAGCGGACCGCCGCTCTATCTTTCCAACCGGCCGCACATCGCCATCCAAATCTGAAACTGCGCGTCAACCCGCAACAGGGCACAACCCGCGACTCGCGAACAGTAGCCACCTCGCCGCACGACACCGCAACGCCAAATCTGGGACCGTGCCACTGCCGGACCGTCAATCCAGCCGTAACCCGTCGCGATCTCGAACCCGCACATGCCCCACTAAACCAGACTGCGACCCAAACGCTCGAACCGCGAGCGGCACGTCAAGACCCACAAGCCCTGAACATCGCACCGCCGTGCTGTCGAGATCCAGCCGACGTGCACCACTAAATCGTCCTGAGCTGCCTTGAGTCTTCCTCTCCTAAAAGCCCCCCGTTGCTGTGAGGAAAAAGCTCTCTGGTTCCCATTCTATTTTACATCTATTTTAAAAAAAAATGTAGCTTATTTGCATTTGGTTAGATTACTGATATTGGATATCTGGGTTTGTGACATTAGGGCTTTACTTTGTTTTGGGTTGGTTGCTCTTTTATGCTTCACATTTTTTTGTTTTTTGAGTTTTTAGTTGTTAACACAGAAAAAAAAGTGTTGACATTTGAGCTTTTTTTTCAAAAAAAAATGTTTTGTTCTTTTTGTTGACCTATTGAATTTCATTTTTTATTTTTATTGGTGTGTTTATTACATTATCGATTTTTTTTTTGTTTTAAAGGGTAATCTTGTACTAATTCTATAAATATTTTTTTATTAAAAAAAATAAAATAAAATGAGATTAACTGAGTTGCGACAGCTTGTTAATCTCGTAACTTTTAGAATCGTTTGAATTGCGATAGTTCGATGATTCTTTCTTTATTAAAATAAAAAAAATCAAATAAATTTTCAAAACAAAAATATTTTCAAAAATTAAAAATAACTAACCCACAATCGTTTTCTAAAGAACAACGTGGTTTTGAATTCCTCATTGCACCCGATGATACGTAGGAGCGGAATCTCAATTCTGTCAAGCCAAAATTAAATTTTCATAATTTATTAGTTTGTTTAGTTTATCTTTTAATAAATAGGTAAAATAAATATTTTTAAGAGTTATAAAAATTTGTGCAACTGATTTAAGATAACCGTCTTAAGACGGATGTATTAGGGGTGCTGTAGGGTTTAGTCTCCACAGTTCCCTATGCATAATTAGACTCCCGAACCTGAGTTTTTGAACGTAGATTATCTTTTTTTGGTTTTCTAATTTTTCATAATAAAAATAAAATTAGTGGCGACTCCCTAAAAATTATAATTTAAGTCGTTAATCCGCCGCGATCCCGGTCGCGACAAAAGGTCTCTTAGTATGTTGAATTTCATGAATCCTTTTAGCATATATACCATTGTTTAAGAATGGTTTATGATCTGTTCAGTATTTTTTTTTTAACGTGTTTGAATTATTTGTTTATTTTGTATGTTTAATTTTAATATTTACTTAAGCATGCAATATTAAGTTAAATAATTTATGCACATTAGAATTATTTTTTAAGGAGCTTATATAGTTTCTTTTATTGAATAATTATATGCATATATTATTTGTTTCTTAAAATTGGTATGTATGAATTTATGATTATTGTACATACAAAATTATGCTAAATAATATTTATGCATTGTTATTCAATTTATTTGTATTATGTTATGCAAATATTTAGCTCTTTATTAAGAATTAATTAATGTTAAGTGATTGATATAATTTTAATTAATTAGGGCCATAACATCTTTAATTAATTAAGATTATATATTAAGTTTTAGAATCACATTAAAACATTACTTGTAATTAATCATATGTGATGTAATGAGATCTACCCACAGGAATTTTGTTATATTTGTATGATTAATTAAGATAAAATATCATATTATATTTCTTAATCTACCCACAGGAATTAAGAAAAGGAGCATAATTTGATAGTTATATCATAAGGTTGCAATATGAATCTAATTGAGTAGGACTTTAGCTCACATGCAAGTTTTATGTCTCTAGATTCATGAATTAAGACATGATTTACATTGGTAAAACATGATATTTATTTTGTCTCAAATTATGAATAATGAGCATGTATGTTTGAACTTTGCAGTTATTCAACCTGCGAATATTTCTGATATTAAGTGTGATATTCCCGAATTAAGTGGTGATAACTATAAAGTTTGCAAGGAGAGAGTTCTTCTCTATTTGGACTGGATGGACATTGATTATGCTATTAGGAAGGAGGAACCATTGGGTATTACTGAAATCAGCCTTCCAGATACTGCTGACCTTTATGAAGGGTAACATTCCTCCTCAGCCAGTCATAAAGAAAGAGTCAAAGCGTTTCTTCTGCAAGAAGAAAGGGCACATGAAGAAAGACTGCATAAAGTTTAAGAACTGGCTCGACAAGAAAGGTACTCCATTTGCATTTGTCTGTTATGAATCTAATATGGTTAGTGTTAATCATAACACATGGTGGATTGATTCTAGTTCTACAATCCATGTTTCTAATACCTTGCAGGGTATGGAAAACCTAAGGAGGTCAGTGGGAAGTGAACAATACATTTATTTGGGCGGGAAGATGAGTTCACATGTGGAAGCTATTGGGACTTGCAGTTTGGTTTTAAGCAGCAGTTTTATTTTACGTTTAGAATAGACCTTTTATGTTCCAAGTTTTTCTAAGAATTTGATTTTTGTTTCAAGACTTGCACCTTTAAGATTATCCTTTAATTTTTCGGATTCTGGTTTTAGTTTGTTAAATAAATCTGAAATTGTTGGTTTTGGTACATTACTTGATGGTCTTTACTCAATTAATTTGTAAAATGACGCTGCTTATAATTCTATGCATGTTACTTCTGGGTTAAAACGTTGTGTTGTGAATGAGGAATCCTTTATGTTGTGGCACCAGAGATTGGGACACATCTCTATTGAGAGAATTAAGCAATTAGTAAATGAAAAAGTACTTAGTACTTTGGATTTTGTTTATTTTGAGACTTGTGTGAATTGCATTAAGGGTAAGCAAACTAACAAGTCGAAAAAGGGTGCAAAGAGGAGCTTAAACCTATTGAAAATCATACATATAGATATTTGTTGTCCAGACATGGACGCAAGTAGTCCAAAATACTTTATCACTTTTATAGACGATTATTCACGATATATGTATCTCTACTTACTTCGTTCTAAGGACGAAGCTTTGGATGCCTTTAAAGTTTTTAAGGCTGAAGTTGAGAAGCAATGTGAAAAGCAAATTAAGATCGTGAGATCTGATAGAGGTGGAGAGTACTATGGTAGATACATAAAAAATGGACAAGCACTTGGTCCATTTGCAAAGTTTCTTCAAGAACATGAGATTGTTGCCTAGTACACTATGCCTGCTTCTCCGGATCAGAATGATGTGGTAGAAAGAAGAAACCGAACCTTAATGGACATGGTGAGAAGTATGAAGAGTAACACAAAACTTTCTCAATTCTTGTGGATTGAAGCACTAAAGACAGCTGCATATATATTAAATCGAGTTTTGACCAAAGCTACTCGAAGACACCTTTTGAGTTATTCAAAGGTTGGAAACCAAGTTTTTGACATGTACGCATTTGGGGATGCCCGTCTGAAGTGAGAATTTATAACCCATAAGAGAAGAAACTAAACCCAAGGACTATTTGGATATGCTGAAAAGTCCAAAAGGTATAGATTCTATTGTCCATCACACAACACTAGAATTGTGGAATCAAGAAATGCCAAATTTCTTGAGAATGAAGTGATCAGTTTCAGAACATTATTTCGGAAAAGGATCACCATGAAACTCAACCATCTGGATCAAGTGACAGATTGATTGTCATTCACGCCCCTCAAGTACAAACGGGTGTTAGACGATCGATAATTGAAATTCCACAAGCTGTTGAAAATGATCCTATAGATCAAATTGTTGATGAAGAACAACCTGTTGAACAACCGGTTGAACAACAAGTTCCTCAAGAAGATAATGAGGCAATATTAAGAAGATCTACTAGAGTCAGAAAGTTAGCAATTCCTAGTGATTATGTAGTGTATCTACAAGAATTGGACTATAACATTGGAGTCGAAAATGATCCTGAAACGTTTTCATAGGCCATGAATTCTAAGGAATTAAATTTATGGTATAGTGCCATGAAAGATGAGATGGATTCTATAGCATCTAACCGAGTCTGGGATCTCATTGAGTTGCCTAATGGTGTAAAATCCATTAGATGCAAATGGGTCTTTAAAACAAAGAAAAACTCACAAGGCAACATTGAGAGACATAAGGCAAGACTTGTAGCCAAAGGGTTCACTCAAAGAGAAGGAATCGACTACACAAAGACATTTTCTCCTGTATCCAAGAAAGATTCTCTCCGAGTAATTATGGCATTAGTAGCTCATTTTGACTTTGAGTTACATCAAATGAATGTGAAAATGGCGTTCCTCAATGGTGATCTAGAGGAAGAGGTTCACATGAAACAACTTGAAGGATTCTCCTCTAGTGATGATGAGCTCTCAGTTTGCAAGCTTGATAAATCCATCTATGGATTGAAACAAGCCTCCCACCAATGGTATTTAAAATTTCATAAGGTTATCACTTCATTCGGTTTTAAAGAGAACAACATCGATCAATGTATATACCAGAAGGTTAGTGGGAGTAAGATTTGTTTTCTTGTGTTATACGTGGATGATATTTTGCTTGCAACTAATGATAAGGGTATGTTATATGAGGTGAAACAATTTCTCTCGAAGAACTTTGATATGAAGGATATGGGAGAGGCATCTTATGTCATTGGCATTAAGATCCATAGAGAAAGATCTCGAGACATTTTGGGTTTGTCTCAAGAGACCTATATTAACCAAGTTTTAAAGAGATTTAACATGGAAGATTGTTCACCGAGTGTAGCTACCATTGTGAAGGTTGACAAACTCGATTTGAGTCAGTACCCGAAAAATGATTTTGAGCGAGAACACATGAAAAATATTCCATATGCTTCAGCTGTTGGAAGCCTTATGTATGTTCAGGTTTACACCAGACCTGACATTGTATATGCTGTTAGAGTTTTGGGAAGATATCAGAGTAACCCAAGTGTTAACCATTGGAAAGCTGCAAAGAAGGTGATGAGATATCTTCAAGGAACAAAGAACTTTATGCTCATGTACAGACAGACTGATGATCTGGAAGTGATTGGCTACTCTGATTTAGACTATGCTGGCTACATTGATACCAGGAAATCAACATCTGATTATGTTTTTATGTTAGCTAGTGGAGCTGTATCTTAGAGAAGTACAAAACAGACCTTGACTACTACTTCCACTATGGAGGCCGAATTCGTTTCTTGTTTTGAGGCTACCTCACATGGTGTATAGTTGAAGAGTTTCATATCTAGGCTTAGAGTTGTGGATTCTATTTCTAGGCCACTGAAGTTGTACAGTGACAACTCTGCTATGGTATTTATGGCTAAGAACAATAAGAATGGAAGTCGAAGAAAGCACATCGACATTAAATATTTAGCCATAAAAGAGCGTGTTAAGGAAAAGAAAGTGGTCATTGAACACATCAGCACTAAGTTAATGATTGTTGATCCTTTGATTAAAGGCATGCCACCAAAGAATTTTAAGGATCATGTAGTATGAATGGGACTTGGTTCTATGATGTGATTTTCATTGTACGTACATTTATTGTTTTTGATGAAACTCTTATTCAGTTTGATGTTTTCTCATATATTTTGTGCATATGATTGTCTATTTTGAGAAATATCATTTGATTTTGACCTAGAATAAACATATGATTTATTCATTAAGTTAAAAAGCTGGTATTGAGAGACTTGATATATTGTGATACATGGAAGATAATACTCGCTACTAGAGGACCTATCACCATGATTCATATGTTTTGTTTCTTGTTATGATTGATGATGGGTTAAATGGACCAAGTGGGAGAATGATAGCTTTCTCGTATATCTCGTAACATAAAGTGCTCTATTTTTGAAATTGGATTTCAGTTGAGATCCCTTGCTATTTTATCGGGAAATCATTTCAGAACGTGGTCCATTTTTCAGCTTGTATTCAAACCCATTATCACATTAACGTTAAGCAACGGTTGCTTGCGAAAATCGTGTGCTCCCACGTCCCACGTCCTATTGCACGTCCGTTGAGCTCTGTGATGGGCAGAACTCTATAAAAGGACTATGTTGCTCTCTGTTTTGGGTCACTGAACATGTTCCTCTCTTCAGTAAACAAACACCATCGAGTTTGAGCCAGTGAGAGTTTGGAAAGCCAAGGTAGAAACCGGATTGACGTAAAACTTGTAAAGCAGAGGAAGAGTGAATCAAATAGCAATGGCGGGAGGTTAGTTTTCTTGATCCGTTTTGCTTCCACTGTGTTGATCAAAACATTTTGCTTGAATTGTTTGACATGTGTAGATTGATTTTAGTCTTACATATGAGATTTAAGAACAAATAACCATGCTAGTTGGTATTAAACACTTTCTTATTTTGATATTTATTTTAACATTATCAACCATATGTTTCATCTATTTGGTGATTACTTTCAAATATTAGACATTTTTAAAATATATAATCAATCTAAAAAATTATGATTAAAAGCTTATTCATTTATATTCACAATATAAACTCAAATTATTAACAAATTTTTCATGCATATGTAGAGTTTTAAAATATGATGAGAGAAAATTATTTTATTTATATTCATTAAATAAATTGAAGATATTAACAACCTCATTCACACCCGTATGAATTGAAAATGGGATGAGTGTTTTATTTTTCGTCTTGCATTTCTCTTTCAAATTTGATTATTTTTTTTATCTTATTTGAAGCAATTTGATATCATGAACGACCAATTATTTATACTAAATTATTTACAACACATAATTTTTTTTTCCAGATCCAAGTCTTATCTATCTTTATTTTACACGCAAATTGCAAATTATTACAATTTTGTTTATATTTCTACCGACCAAAAGGTTTGAAAGTTCAAAGTCAAGCTTCGATCGTAGAATCAACCTAATTTTCTTGAAAGTGTCATTAGATGGTACTCTAAAGATGATTTTCTTGGATTAATATAGTCATAAAGTTTATATATATATGAGAAAAAATTGAGATATCTTTTTATTGAATAAAAATATTTTTATTATAGTGTCAAACTATATTATTATATGTAAAAATGAAGTTAAAAAAATTAGTAGATTGCATCTCTAAAACTCAAAATACTCTTTTAATAATTTATGAATTTTTAAAAAAAAATTATAAAATTTTATTATATAAACTTTTGACATTCTCAAAAAAATAAAATAAGTATTTGAATCTTATCAGTAAAATTTTGAGTCTATCCACAATCACATGTGAATATAGTAATATTTTTATAGTAATAAATAATTATACGCATCACACGGGTCCTTATTTTAGTTAAATATAAAAGTAAATATATTTTAAATAAAAAATATTTAATATTTTTAGTTAATAAATGGGATAATTATTAGAAATATATTTAAGAAGAATTTAAAATTAGAAGGATAATTATTAGAAATATTTTTGGCACACATTGGTTTCATGGATTCTCTGAATATTTGGACTTCGAATCTTGGTCCATGCTTCAATTTATTTATTTTTTTCTGTGAAAGCTGCAGCCCGCAGGGAGCAGAGCAATGAGTCCTGCACTCCTCTTTGAACAATCAAATGTGTATTTAAATTAAGATTGATTAACTTAAATTTAATTAAAATTTTATTTATAAATTATTTTTAATTAAAAATAAATTTATAATAACATAATTTATATTTAATAACTGTAATTTTAAAAATAAATTTGATAAAATAAATATTATTTAAATGTAAATAATTAAAATTATTTTTAAATGTATAATTATTAAAAAAATTTATATTACAATATTAATATTACATTTTATTTCATTTTATTATTTTCAAGGCTTGCAAAAGCACAATTCTAGTTACCGTGAGAAAAAGCACAATTCCATGGAAAAATGATATTCTTATATTATTTTTTATCTTACATATATTTTCACATCCATCTTAGATGAATGTGATTAAGTGAGAAAAAGTGATAGGAAAAAGTAAGAATAATAAATAATATTAAGAGGAGTGTGAAAAGAGATGTATGCACTGCTTATGATAAAAAAATCAGAATTGAGTCTCATTTCACCTGGTCAATTTAATAATCTAAACAATGATGTCCTCTTAACATTTTTTGGGGGGCTAAGCAATAATGTCTCCTCAACTTGAAGTTAGTGTGTAACCAATTTATATTGAAGTTAGTCATTATTTCTGCAGAGAGGTCATTATCATGAGAACAACATTTGTTGATTCCTAACAGCTTCTTCACTGCTATAAGAGATGGAAGATTAAAAATGTGAAGGTAGTTGAAAATTTATTATCCTATTCAATTCTTAATTCAAATCTCAATAAACTGATAAATATTCAATACAAAAGAAAGAAAAACTTATTTTTGTGCGAACGTGAGTTAGAAAGCAGAATTGTATTGTAGGAGATGAACAGAGAATTTATCAAACAAAGATTGAGGCGTTCAAGGAAGAGACAAACGTATGTTTACTGTGTGAAGTAGCAAACCAAACACACTGGAGAATTCAGTAACAATTATACAATATAAGAATCCCTAAATCATTTTTTTATGAGTAATCGGGTCCCCGAATCAATTGAGTACCTTCAAAATGTTATTCCAAATGGATAAACCAATAAATACACGTAGCCCCTTTAACATAAAAAAATAATAATAATAAAAGAACCTTCTCTGGGACATACGTCCACCAGGGCCTCTACTTGACTCAGAGTTACTGAACCCCCCATTTCTGGCAAGTGTTGATACACACACGGCTCCTGAAATTCTACTTCCCACCACATCGTTGAAATAGACAAGGGGACTTCTCTTTGTGATCACTATTTGGAGTATATGGTTAATAGAGTAGTAATAGAAGTTTGTTTTGTAGATAAAGGATAAGATGAACTATATTTATTTTTCTGTTATTTTTCTTCCACTGTGGTTAGGATAAGAATAAGATTTTAGTTAGTTTCTTTTTGTTTTATCTCCAGATTGTATCACATATGTTGGGCCTATATATTAGAGGCACCATAACCTTTTGTATGAGAGTTAAGATAATCAATATACATATATATTCTATTATGACATCAAAGAAGGTCGATCCCGAAGGAAAGGCAGAGAAAGATCATGCCTCCAACGATGACAAATCATCATCAGTTCTCACCCTAAGTTCAGCCTTCTATCTTAGTTCCTCAGATAACCCCGGGATGCCTCTTATTGCTACAACACTCAACAGAGACAACTACCGAACATGGGCACGTTCAATGAAGATTATAGACGGAAGCATCAAGAAACCAGCGTTCAAGTCAGGGGACTATCCCAATTGTGAAAAGGCGGACTCAATGGTGATGGCTTGGATCATCAACGCCACCGATCCGAGTTTACATGGAAGTATTTCACACGCCTCAACAGCAAGGGACATCTAGCTCGATCTTGAAGAGCGCTTCACATAAACCAATGCTCCAAGAATCCATCAGTTATGGCGAATGCTTTGCTTGATGGAGAAGGAGCCAGATATGAGTGTGACTGATTATTATACAAAGTTTAAAAGCCTTTTCGATGAACTGGATGGACTCCAACTCTTACCAGAGTGAAACTGTGGGGCCTCGAAGCAACTAACATAGAGAGAGGAGGATCAATGTGTCCATCTGTTTCTTGGAGGCCTTGATAACAAACAATATGCACATATCAAGGCAACCATCCTTAACTCAGATTCGCTACCTTCCCTTCGTCGTGTTTTCAACCACATTCTAAGGGAAGAATCTCGCTTTGTAGCAAAAAATGAGAGGGGCGCCAAGACTGATACAGGATCTTTTTATTCATCCAAAGGAGGCAGACAAAAAGGGCGAGATGGACCTCGGCCTAAGTGTGATCACTGTGGCAAAACAGGTCACATAAAGGCAAAATGTTTTGAGATAGTTGGATATCCCCCTAATTGGGATACTCGCAAAACGCAGCATAGAACGAATAAACAAGGAGCACAATCTAGTGCATGGCATATAATGCAGAACCGCACGAGAACACAATTAGTAATGATAAGTGGCAAAGGGAGACCGAATGGGTCTTAGACAGTGGTGCGTCACACCACATGACTCCCTTATTCTCCCTTCTAAAGGGAGTATGCAAAATTGATAATCCCTTCTGCATAATAGTACCTATGGGAAATATTGTTTTCGTAGAAAAGATGAGATATGTTGAACTTGACGCGAATGTCAAATTGAAAAATGTTTTATTTGTGCCTCAATTCAGTTGTAACTTGATTTCTGTGCATAAATTAACGCGTGATTCAAATTGTACACTGACTTATGATGAAAATCGTTGTGTGATGCAGGATCGGACCACGAAGAGGATGATTGGATTAGGTGATCTGCATGAAGGGGTTAACGTGTTCAAAGGACCAGTGCAAGGATTATCTTACGCTACAGTTCAGCAGGACACAACCAATCTTTGGCACTCTAGAATGGGACACCCTTCAAATCAAGCTCTTCAGAAAATTTCTCATTTACTTAAGTGTAGTTTTAATTTGAATAAGGATAACTGTTGTGATATTTATCATTAATCCAAGCAATGTAGACTTCCTTTTACTCATAGTGATAATAAAACTGAGGAGCCATTTCATCTTATACATTGTGATCTATGGGGGAAATATAACACTGCTATGCACAACGGATCACACTATTTTCTTATTATTATCGATGATTACACAAGAGCAACATGGGTTTATCTAATGAGGCATAAAATTGAGACCATGGATATGCTCAAAAGATTTTGTAACATAGTCAAGAGGCAGTTTAATATGCATGTGAAGAGGATACGAAGTGATAAGGGCACAGAGTTCACTAACTCCAGCTTCCAAAGATACCTTCAAGAGGAAGGAATAATACATAAGACATCTTGCATGGCAACACCCCAGCAAAACGGGCGTGTAGAGTGGAAACACAAGCACATACTCAATGTGGCAAGGGCTTTGCGTTTTGAAGCCAACCTTCCCATACGATTTTGGGGAGAATGTGTATTGGTTGCCATTTATCTCATAAACAGAACTCCCACTATTGCCAATAATGGCACCACTCCTTATGAGATGTTATTTGGAAAGCCACCAAATTATGATCACTTGAAGGTTTTTGGGTGTCTCTGCTATGTGAAGAATTCGTCCAAGCAGCAAGATAAGTTTGCACCACGAGCTGAAATGTGCATGTTTGTTGGCTACCCACAAGGTCAGAAAGGGTGGAAGTTCTATAACCTAAAAATACGAGAATTTTTTATTTCCCGTGATGTGATTTTCTATGAAGACACTTTCCCTTCTAACTTGCATCAGGGGAACAAAGCAACAAACCCAACATATTTGTGTTTCATAATACGATTCAAGAAGAGACTGAATACACAAGCAGTGCATTAAACGAAGAGCATGAACTTACTATAAAGGGAGCTTTACAAGTTTCGAATGAGGGGGAACATTCCCAAAACATTGGGAGATTAGGGGATGATTCACAGACTGTCGAGGCAGGAAATCCCAATAGCACAGTATTGGCGACACAAAGTGAAGGGGAGCATCATGAGGTTCCCAACAGGATAGAGCAAGTCCCGCGAACACAACAGCCCCCCACGTATCTCAGAGACTACTACTTCCATGCAGCCATTGTAAACCTTTTATGCACGCCATCAAATTTTGGCACCTCTTTAGGTGCGGTCTACCCCATTTCAAACTTTGTAAGCTATGATCATTTTTCACAAAAACATTGAGCTTATCTTGTAGAACTTGCGTCCCATGAGGAGCCCAAGACATATGCGCAAGCTGTGAGCCATCTTGAGTGGCGAGAAACCATGAAACAAGAACTGAAGGCGCTGGAAGATAATCACACTTGGGATATAACATCTCTTCCTCCAGGATGAAAAATCGTGGGGTGCAAGAGGGTGTACAAAATAAAATATAAGGCTACTGGCGAGATTGAAAAGTATAAGGCGTGTCTTGTGGCAAAAGGCTTCACCCAAGTTGAAGGAGAAGACTTCAATGAAACTTTTGCACCCGTCACCGAGATGACAACTATTAGATGTTTATTTACAGTGGCAGTTGCAAGAGGTTGGGAGCTCCACCATATGGACATAAGCAATGCCTTCTTGCATGAAGAGCTGGATGAGGAGGTTTATATGGCTATCCCATAAGGACATAGTGTGCTTGAGAAAGGCATAGTGTGCCATTTACGAAAATCCTTGTATGGTTTGCACTAGGCTTCACGCAACTGGTACTCTAAGCTCTCACAAGCATTGGTGACATATGGGTTTGAAGAATGCTATGCTGATCACAACCTCTTCATATACTTGCATGACAGCATCTTTCTTGCAGTCTTGGTTTATGTTGATGACCTGGTTATAGTTAGTAATGACTCTCTTTCCTGCACCAAATTCAAGCATTATTTGAGCACATGTTTTCACATGAAGGACCTGGGAAGTTTGAAGTACTTCCTTGGCTTGGAATTGGCACGAGGCTCGACTAGACTATTCATATGTCAAAGGAAATACACTTTAGACATCTTAGATGAGTGTGGAATGCTTGGATACAAGCCTTCCTCTTTCCCAATGGAGCAGAAACATCGTCTTGCATTAGCAACATGGTTCCCTTATTCAGATCCCTCTCAGTATCACAGACTTGTGGGATGCCTTATCTATCTCACCATCACTCGGCCAGAGATCACCTACTCAGTGCATATTTTGAGCCAGTTCATGCAGGCTCCACAACAAGCACATTGAGATGTTATTATGCGTGTCCTGCGATATTTGAAGTCATCTCCAAGTCAGAGAACCATCTTACCAAAGGATAATGATCTCTAGCTTGTTGGATATTGTGACTCGGACTGGGCTTCCTGCCCACTCACACGAAGGTCAGTCTTAGGTTACCTAATGAAACTCGGTTCAACTCCCATTTCTTAGAAAACCAAAAAACAAACCACTGTATCAACAGGGACGGATCCAGAAAATATTTAGTAGTGGGGTCAAAAGTTATGAATAATATTATTAAATTATATCATAATATCTATCAATAAAATTTATATTATAATACAAAAAAGAGCCAAAAATTATGAATAACATTATCAAATTATATCATAGTATCTACTAATAAAATATATATTATAGTACAAAAAAAAATTATAATACCTTCATCGAAGTCGAGCACGACGTTCCTTCATATCATAAAACTCATCAATGATAGAATTTGTATCAAACTTCTCCGCAATCCTCCTCTCAATATAAGTGATTAGACAGTTAGGCAGAAAGTCATCTTCCATCTTATTTCTGAGTCTATTCTTCATAACATTCAAAGCTGAAAAAGATCTCTCAGTAGTAGCAGTTGAAACAGAAAGATTCAATATCAAGCGAATCAAATGATCAATCAAAGGATACGATAACGACTTTCCTGTTTTCATCAACCCTTGGCATAACTCAGAAATTGTTGACAAGCTACTCAATACAGAATGATTAGGAACATCAAGTTTGTAATGTTGAGCATGTATTCTAATGTGCAATTTTTCTTATTCAGTGAAATCATCAGGATAAAATCTTATTGCTAATTCATAAATTTTATCAACATCCAAAAATTTGTAGTTATCTCTTGGATCTAAAGTTGAACTTAAAGTAAGCAACTCCACTATATTATCACTAAATCTGCCATTAAGCTTTTGCAATTGAGTATCTATAATAGCAAAAAATAAGTTAACACGATAATGATGCTCCACTGAAATGTGATCAATAATTTTACGAGTTTGACCTTTTCTTGGAATATACAATGCATTCATATCAGGAACATCAACTTCATGTTTCTCACAAAATGATATGACTTCTTTGAAAAAAATTTCCCAACCAGATTCCCTCATATTTTGAATCAAAGTCTTAGTAGTAGACAAGAAAGTCATTGCATTCAATATATCTTGATTTTTCCATTGCAAAGCTTGACAAAGATCATGACTAATTCCCAGTATGTCTCTCATTAAATGTAAAAGAAAGACAAATTCAAAAAATGTAACATCATCATAAGCAACAGTAGCCTCACCATGAATAGAGTAATTACCTTCTTCTGTATTTCTTTTAAGTACTTCACAAGTGGCATCAAACATGCATAATAAGTTGCATATAGAATTCAAGTGAGAACCCCATCTAGTATCTCTAGCTTGTTGCAAGGTACCCATCTGATTAAGTCCACTATCTGTCTCAATCTCATCATTAGCTATCAAATTTGTAATATTTGTTGCTTGAGCAACCCTTAATTGATCATGACGCTTAGGAGAAACAGTCACAACATTCACAATCAATGCAAGTTTTGAGAAGAATTAATGGACATAACTAACTTCTTTAGCTGCTGCAACAAGTGCTAATTGCAATCGGTGAGCAAGACAATGGATATAATATGCATAAGGACAATCTTTCAAAAACAATGCTTGTAATCGATTCCATTCACCACGTATATTACTAGCTCCATCATACCCCTAGCCTCTAAGATTTTGAATATCAAGATTATGACGAGAAAGAACTGATGAAATTTTTTTTTTCAATGTCAAAGAAGAAGTATCAGAAACATGAACAAGATCAAAGAATCTTTCTTGAACATAACCATGTTTATCCACAAATCTCAAGACCACAACCATTTGTTCTCGTTTAGACTCATCTCTAGCTTCATCAATAATTAGGCAAAATTTAGAATAACCAATTTCCTCTCAAATTACTGCACGCACTTTTCTACCAAAATATACAAAATATCTTTTTGAACACTAGGAGATATATACTGCGCATGTCCTGGAGCATTTCCAAGGACAACATTGGCAACATTTTGATTATAAGAAGTTAAAAGCTCAACCAACTCAATAAAATTTCCTCTATTCAAGGACTAAAGACTTTCATCATTGTCTCTAAATGCACATGCTTGAAATGTAAGCCATCGAATTGCATCAATGGAAGTCTTTAACCGTAAACGGTTATTTGCAATAAGTTGAGCACTTTGCTTATAAAAAACTTTATCTATATGACGAGATTGAGCCATTAAATCATCACAACATTTCACATTTATATTATGTGGAGAATTAGGACCAGGACCTCCATGGCATAGAAATGCACAATTTTTCCCATCATTTACTTTCTTCTAATTTCTAAATCCTAACTCTGTAAATGCATTCTTTCCATCATTGCGATCGGCATAATTTTTATTAAACAAGTAACATGACAAGCAATAAGCAACATCTTTTTCTGGTGAATATTCTAACCAACTTGGGAACTTTTTAAACCAAGAAGATTGAAAATGTCGACGATGATTATCTTTACCAGAAGCTGGATACTTAATATTTGTTGGTTGTTATGGTCCAACTTTTATATAAGCTCTACGAACCTTATCACGTTGATCAACATGATATTTCCAAATTGGACATCATTTTCCAAGATCTTTTTCTAGTAAGGAGATATCAATTTCATCTTTTTCAATTCTTGAGAATTTAGATTTTTGCTGCTCATCATTGATCAATTGTGCATTTGAAGCAGGAATGAAGGAGTCACCGACTTGAACTTTAAGATTATGTGTAACTTTTCTCTTAAAAAGTGCATCTATTTTAGATTGCTTTTCCATTATAGAAGTCTCTTATTCTCCTATATTATCATATATGACAAAATAAAATTAATATTAACAATTTAAGTATGTTTAAGAGAACAAATAAATAAAAAATTAAATTAACAGTATATTATAAAAATAAAAAGACATAATGAAATAGGTATTTTACTTTTGTAGTTTTGCTAAAGAGAAATCATGATTCCTGATTGTATTTTGGTGTAGCCGTTTATTCATTTGTGAATCACAATCCTTTGTTGAAATTTGATCTACTAGATTTCATATTTCGTAACACTACCACTGTAGCACATGTTCTGGAGTCTGATACAGTGATACTCAGAAGTCTGATCAGAACTGCATGAGAAGCAAAATGAAAAATGGTTAATTAATGTCAATATCGTCAAATAATTCAAAATTTCAATCCCAATTAGGCAATTAGCTAGTAATAGTATATAGAAATAATAGAAGAATAACGTAGTGGTCCCTGTTATGTGACCCTCCCTGTGATAATTGAAATGGATATTAGATAGTCAAAGACAAATAATGGATCATGATGAGCTGAAAACAACAGTAAAACACAATTTGAAACTTGAGAATATTAGAAATTTAGAAATTTCATATATCAAATACTTACATTACATTGTCAATTGGTCATCGCCATTACTTTGTCAGACACTCAAGCTACGAGTTGATGACCTCTTTGTCTCTGTGAAGTGAAACTCTCTAACTGTTCGACTGTTCTGCTCATCCACTCTGCCAGGCAGCTATTACTTTTTTCTTTCTTTTATAATTTAAAAATATTTTTATAGTTATATAATTTTAATTACTTAATATTAACAACAACTTAATTATTAAAGCCCACATAAAAATAAAATTAGTGGGTGTCGCGATCGAAATCGCGGCGAAATAGCAACTCACGATGATTTTAAAATAAAAAATAGAGTCGCCACCAATTTTATTTGAATTTAGGAAAAATTGAAAAACCTTTCTTAGAAAACTAGTCTTTGAAAACAGATTGGATTCGGGAGTCGTTTATAGTTAGGGAATGGTGGAAATTTAATCCCACTGCACCCCCATCACACCCGTCCTGAGACGGTACCTTAAGTCAGTTGTGCAATATAAGAGAAATAAGAGAAGTAAGCTATACACATTATGATTCATTGAACAGAATGAATAGCTCAATTCATTGATGATGCACTCGGTGCTATTTATAACAACATTGTTTCATAACTCACTTTGACAGCTGTACAAGCTTTTCTAGCTGTCATAACAAACTTTTGCCAACTATTAATAACTAATTAGCTAGCTAAATAACTAACTTACAACATTCTCTAATATCCCCCCCACAAGCTAAAGAAGGTTGACTAACAGGAAACACCTTCAGCTTGTCTCTTAAGACCTAAAAATGAGAAGGAGATAAAGGTTTTGTGAAAGAATCAGCTATTTGATCAATGCCAGGAACATGCAGAACTTGCAGGTGCTTAGCAATCACTTTTTCTCTAACAAAATGAATGTCCAATTCGATGTGCTTGGTTCTTGCATGTAGAATAGGGTTGTAAGTGAGATTTACAGCACTTAGATTATCACATAATAGTGTAGGAACCCGAAAAGAAATCTGCAACTCTTTGAGCAGTGACTGAATCCAGAGAAGCTCAGCAGTGGTGTTTGCCATGCTCTTATATTCTGCCTCAGTGCTGGACCGAGCAACAAGTTATTGCTTCTTAGAGCTCCACGAAATCAGATTGGGACTGAGAAAAATACATGAACCAGAAACAGATCTCCTATCATCCTGATCTGTGGCCCAATCAGCGTCACTGTATACACGCAGAGAAAAAGGTAATCCAGGCTGAGAAGCTTGTAGCAGCAAACCGTGATCAAGATACCCTTTAAGATATTTGAGAATGCGCTTAACAGCTCTCTAATGCTACTCCAACGGCCGAGCCATAAACTGTGACACTTTATTAACATAGAAAGTAATATCCAGTCTAGTTAAAGTAGCATACTGCAGCCCACCAATAATAGATCTGTACCGGGATGCATCAGGCAGAACATCAGTGCCATACTTGCTTAATCTGCAATTACTCAACATAGGAGATGAAATACCCTTTGAATCTTCCATTTTAGCTTTGCAGAGAAGGTCTCTAATGTATTTTGACTGATTAAGCATCAGAGAACCATTGGATAAATGCCTCACTTCAACACCCAGAAAATAATCAACCTTACTAAGTTGTTTCAATGCAAACTGACTATGCAATTTATGAATAATATCTTGAATTATAGAGGGGGTTGATCCTGTAATGAGAATGTCATCTACATAAATCAAAACATAGATGCATACGCCCCTTTGAGTGTAGACAAGAAGTGATGGATCACACCTACTTTTGACAAAACCAAATTGTAACAAGGCATTGGTAAGCCTTTCATACCAGGCCCTAGGAGCCTGCTTTAAACCATAAAGAGAGCGATGAAGTTTGCATACAAGAGACTTATCCTGAGTTTCAAATCCAGGAGGTTGAACCATGTATACTTCTTCTTACAAAAAGCCAGTCAAAAAAGTATTATTCACATCAATTTGTTGGATGTCCCATTTATTTGTAATGGCAAATGTTAGAATCACTCTAATAGTGACAGGTTTGATTACTGGAGAAAAGGTTTCTGAAAAATCAAAGCCTTAGGTTTGGTGAAATCCTTTGGCTACCAACCTAGCCTTCAACTTGTGCACTGAGCCATCTGAGTTTTCTTTGACTCTAAACACCCAACGGCAACCAATAGCCTTTCTATGAGGTGGTAACGGAACTAAAGACCATGTATTATTTGACTGCAATGCTTGATTTTCAGCTTTCATTGCATCAAGCCACTTGGGATCGGACAAGGCTTGTTTCACATTTTTAGGTTCAACACATGACAAATATGCTTTAGGCTTAAGACTTCCAGTTTTGGCCCGAGTGATCATGGGATGTGAATTATGGTTACTGATTATAAGAGGAGCAGAACCTACACCATGAGCAGAGACATGGACAGAACCTGCATCACGAGCAGAAACAGGAGAACATACTGCATGAGATGGAGTAGGTTCAAGACTTGACTGAGCAGGAGGAATCAAATCTGAAGTAGAGTGAGCTGAATCAGAAACATTAGAAAAATTGGATGGCGGTGTAACAGAAACAATAGGAATAGATGCAGATAAACCTAGGGATGAATTTATAGCTGAAGAGGCAGTGGAAAACAAGTATAGAAAAGGAAACCTTACTTCATTAAAATTGACATCTTTGGAAATGTAAATTTTTCCACATAGAGCTAGACATTTGTGGCCCTTATGTTGAGGGGATAAACCAAGATACACATACTCAACAGATCGAAACTGCAACTTATTCTTATTATAAGGTCTCAATAAAGGAAAACAACTACAACCAAAAGTCCTAAGCATGCTGTAATCAGGAACAGTACGATACAGGGCATGAAAAGGAGAGGAAAATTGAGACAATGCAGCAGTAGGTAATCTATTGATTAAGAACACAGCTTGAGTGAAGCTATGATCCCAATATTTGATGGGAATAGAGGCATGTGACAGAATTGTCAAACCCATTTCAACAATTTGCCTATGCTTGCGTTCAACGGTTCCATTTTGATGAGAGGTATGAGGACATGTTAATCTATGCTGAATACCCAAATCGGTAAGATATTTGGTGAAGGGTCTAAATTCCCCTCCCCAATCTGATTGAAATGCCTTAATTGAAGACTGAAACTGATTCTGAATCAAGGCTAAAAACTGCTTAAAAGCGGCCAAGGAGTCAGACTTTTGTTTAAGAAAATATATCTAAGTGAATTTTGTGAAGGTGTCAACAAATGTAACATAATAGTTATAACCACAAGAAGAAGAAAAGGGGGTAGGACCCCAAAGATCACTGTGAACAACTTCAAACGGTTTAGTGTAAATAGTTTGAGAAGAAGGAGCATGAAGATTATGTGTTTTACCAATGCAACAAGCACTACAAGTATCTAAAACATGTTTATTCAGAAATGGAATCTTACAAAGGTTGAGTATAGTTTTTACTGCATTAGAGTTTGCATGGCCTAACCTGGCATGCCACTGAGAAAATGTATTTCTATTTGAAATGACATTAAAACTTTTGCCAACTGAACAAGTATTTGCAACAACAGAATTATTCAAAACAGAAAAAAGATTAGCTATAACAGCAGAACAGGAGACTTTAGAAGTTTGAGGAAGAATATGAAACTGCTTGAACCGATATAGGCCGTCTTGTCCAAGCACACCCTCAAGCAGCACCTTGTTAGATGCCTGACATTTAACAAAATAGTGATAAGGATGGAATTCAAAATAAACCTTGTTATCTTGAGCAAACTTACTGACTGAAACAAGATTTTTAGTTATGTGAGGGACATGAAGTAAATGGTTAAGAGACAAAGATTGATTTGGACTAGAACTAGAAGCAACTTTAGAAAAGCTTATGCATTGGATTTGCAAACCTTGTCCATTTCCCATCATAACTTGATCTTGTCCATGAAAAGGATAGCTGTGAGTAAGGTTTTGAGAATTTGCAGTGAGATGATACGATGCTCCAGAATCAGGATACCATCCTTGAGAGTCAGATACAGAGGGAGCATATAACTTAGGTGTATATGGTGAATATGGAGACAGTGCCATATGTGCTGTAGGCCTCATAGCAGGTTGCATAGGTACTGTCATTTGATTTACAGGTGCTACCATCACAGGTGCCATATGGTGCATATTGGCAGGAGTAGGAGGTGCATAGGAACAATCATATCGAAACCAACACGTAAGAGCTTCATGACCAATCTTACTGCAGAGTTGACAAGTAGGGCGATGTCCTCTTCCTCTGCCACGACCACGATATCCACCACGAAAATTACCAGAACTGTTGCCAGAATTATTAGCATTGTGAAACCCAGAGTTTGCAGAATTACCAATGTTTTTAGAATTGGAATGAGCAACATTAGCAGAAACGCTTGGAGATGCAAGTTCTTGCCGAAATTTTTCAAACTGCGCTTCTTGGACCATAAGCAATGACTCTATGTCTTCAACCGAAGGAGAATCTAAGTGGCCAAAAATCATCATAACAAAAGAATTATATTCTTCAAGAAGTCCTTCCAATACTGCATCTATGTGATCTTGCTCAGTTATCGTATCACCGACAGCAATTAACGAATCAACAATTACTTTGATTCTGAGCAAATATTCAGATATAGATCTCGATGCCTTTTTAGTGTTTTTCAATTCAGATCTCAACTGTCTAACCCTTGCTTTTAACAGAGAATGAAAGTGCTTATGGATTTTATCCCAAACCAATTATGCATGTGTGCATCCAAGAACTCGAGGAAGAATGCCATCCGAGAGGGAAGCAAGAAGCCAGGTGAACAGGATTTGATCTTGAGTCAACCATTTTTGATACTTCTCTGAGACTTTATCAGCAAGACGATCTTCTTCCGTAGCATATCAGAGCGGTATTTGAGGGTTTAAGACGAACCGATGAAGATTATGCGCCGTGATGACTCCATTTACCTGCTGACTCCACATCAAAAAATTCTTCTCATCAAGTTTTAAGGAGATTGCATGCGTGAGACCAGATTTCAACAATTTAATCTTGATTTCTGGTGTAACATTCTCAGATTGCACAACATCTTGTGGACTGGATGAGGATTCAGTCATGATTACAGCTTCAGAATATAGAAATAGCATGAGAAATCAAGATGAATCGAATCGAAAGGAAAATAAGAGAAATCAAGATGAAGCAGAAGCGAAGGCCCGAAGGCTCGATGATACCATATAAGAGAAATAAGAGAAGTAAGCTATACACATTGTGATTCATTGAACAGAATGAATAGCTCAATTCATTGATGATGCACTCAGTGCTATTTATAACAACATTGTTTCATAACTCACTTTGACAGCTGTACAAGCTTTGCTAGTTGTCATAACAAACTTTTGCTAACTATTAATAACTAATTAGCTAGCTAATTAACTAACTGATCACATTCTCTAATATGTAAAAACTTGATAATCTCAAATATATTTATTTTACCCCTATTAAAAATACTTTGTAATTATTTTATTTTTTTATTTTTTTATTTTTTTATTTCTTTAGAAGAAAAAAAGAAAAGAAATAACCAAATTGTGAAAAATTAAATTTTGGCTTGACAGAATAAAAATTCTACTCTTACGTACCCTCAGGTGTAATGAGGAACTCAAAGTCATGTAGTTCTTTAGAAAATAAGTATGAGTTGATTGATTTTAATTTAAAAAATATTTTTTGAAAAGAAACATTTTTACACAGGATTTAAGGTAGCACAAGGCTACCCAATAAACCCTTATGATCCAAACGATATTGAAGATAACATCTGTTATTCAATCATTATCATTAGTCATTAAATTAATTAAGAAATTTTTTTAATTAATTTTTTTTATTTGTGTTTTCATCTTTTTTATTTTTATTTTTTTTATTTTTTTATTTTTGTTTTTTATACTTAACAAAGCACTATAAAAAATTTAAAGAAATAACACACCTTACCTATTAAACCAAAAGACACTAATCATGAAGCTAAAAAAAAAAATTAAAAACTAAAGATTCCAACCTGAAAACAAAGATCAGAATATAAAAAAGAAAAGAACCCAAACTATTTCAAAGTCTAGCCCAAGAAACTGACCCCACCCTTGTCACTAACTAAAATGAAAAATAATAATAGTAAAGAAAAGGAAACATAGAACACGTAAAAAGCAAAGAAAACAATAAAACCAAAAGCAGGAAACAGATATCCAAACAAAACTAAGAAAGGCACAGTAGGAACCTCGTTCACGACCGGATTCACAGAGGAGGGTGGCTAGTTCTTGAGGTGAGCTGCTGGGTGGTGCAGTGACTTGTACGTGGTGGCTGGAAGGAGCACGCTGCTGTAGGTGGCAGATAGTTGTTTTTGTCACTGAATTAACTCAGTAGTTGTGGTTATGTTGGGGTGAACTTGAAGATGAAGATGGTAAGGGTGAGGTGTGAGGATTTGGACGTTTGTGAGGTTACTGGAAAGTGAAATGGAGGGTGGTGAATGGAGGTGAAGTGAAATGGTTGCAGGTTAATGCTTGGTTGAAGATGGTGGGTCCTTAGTGGAGGTAGTGGTTACGGGATGAGGTTGAAGCCGAGTGGCTTTTGGTGAGGTCACGGTTTGGGTGGATGGGTGGAAGTGAGAGTGAGGATGGGAATGGTGATGAAGATGGGGTGGAGGTGGTCACGGTTGGGTTGAGTCACGTGGAGGGTGGCTACGTGAGAGAGCTTGAAGGTGAGTGATAGTGATGGAAGGAAGGTAATGGTGATGGTGAGGTGGTGCTATTGTGATGAAAATGGTGGGTGGTTATGGGTGGTAGTGGGTCACGGTGGTGAAGCAAGGTGGTGAGGGTGAAGGTTTGAAGTTATTGAAGGTGAAGGGTGGTATGAGTGAAGATGGTTGTTTATGGTGAGTTTGAAGATGGGTGAGTCAACTCAATGGTTGGAAGATGGTAAGGATGAAGTAAAGGTTGATTGTTATGGTGAGGGGTGAGCTTGAAGGTGGGTGGTGGAGCTTGGATGCTTGGTGATGTGGATGGTGGTTATGGATGTTGATGGTGTGTTATGGAGGTTGAAGAGAATGGCTTTCACGTGGTGGTGGTGGTGCTTGGAGTTATGGGGTCTTTGGTGGTGGTTATGGATGTTGAAAGTAAAAGAATGGTGGTGGGGGGCTTGCTTGGAGATGAATGATGATGATTCACAGTGGAAGATGGATGGAGATGGTTGCTATGGTTGAAGGGTGAGAATGAAGATTGTGAAAGTAGAAGATGGTGATGGAGGTTGAAAGGAAGGTAATGGTGATGATGGGTTAAAGGTGGTGCTTTGTTGTGGTGAAAATGGTGGGTGGTTATGGGTGGTAGTGGGTCACGATGGTGAAGTAAGGTGGTGAGGGATGGAGGTTTGAAGTTGTTGAAGGTGAAGGATAGTGTGAGTGAAGATGGTTATGGGTGTCTCTTGATGGTGAAGATGAGTTGATAAAGGTGGAGTGGTGAGCTTGAAGGTGAGAGTCGGTCTGTGTTGCTTGGAGATGAATGAGGTTGAAGAAGTGGAGTTATGGTGGTCGGAGTGGTGAGTTGGTCGAGCTTGAGTTATGGTGTGAGTTGTTTGAGTGAAGATGGAATGGTAGTTAAGGTTGGTGGGTATTCTGTGGATGATTAGTGGTGGAGGTAGAAGATGAGATGAAGATGAAAGTGAGAGTGCAGAAGGGTCCTCTTGTGAGTGCCGTGTGTGAGAGTAGATATCTCTTTTTATTTTTTTAGCCCCCTCCCTCCTTTTGCTCTAACGTGAGTGTGACGTAAAAAAATAGAGTGCAGTGAGTGAGTGGGAGTGCAAAAAAACGTGAGTGGTGCAAGTGTACATTGCACAGTGTTGTGTGTGCATGGCCAAAAGAAGCAAACCCAAGAAAAGCAAAAATGGATTCATATCAAGAATGGAAAAAAAAATAGAGAGTGCAAGAGAAATGCAATGGCCAGATACCTTCATTTTTTTTAAATTATTTTTTCACTTTTCTTTTGTTGTTTTTTTTTTTAAAAAAAGAAGCTAAAGTGGACTTATGTTTGGGCTAAAAAAAAAGCTAGAAAAATGGACCAGACAATTTTTAATCAATTAATTTTTCTTTTTCCTTTTTTTCTTTTGTTATTTTTTTTATTTTTTTTATTTTTTTAGTCCGGTCAAAATTGAGTGTTCACAGTTGCCCCTCTTTACTTATTTCTTACTAGATAATGAGAATAACTTTAGTTTTTTCAAATTATCGTCATAAGAAATGAGTAAAGATATGAACTCCAATTTTGTCCGGCAATGCAGAAGATGATAATATGCAAAGCAAAGCAAGAACAAATAAAAGTGAAGAGTCGACACTCTCGAAGAAATAGCAGAACCTAACATGCAAGGAGCCGAGGCGCTCAAAAGAATTAACTGAACTTAACATACAAGGAGTCGATGCGCTCAAAAGAATTAACAGCAAATTAAAATGGATGGAGCTAAAGCGCTCAAAGAATTGACAGAAATTAAAGTGCATGGAGCCGATGCACTCAACAAAAAATTAAAATGCATGGAGTCGATGCGCTCAACAGGAAATTAAATGCATGGAGCCGATGCGCTCAACAGGAAATTAAATGCATGGATGGAGCCGATGCACTCAACAGGAAATTAAATGCATGGAGCCGATGCACTCAACAGGAAATTAAAATGCATAGAGCCGATGCGCTCAACAGGAAATTAAATGTATGGAGCCGATGCGCTCAACAGAGAATTAAGATGCATGGACTTAAAAATCTTCTTTTCTTTTCTTCTTTTTTTTTATTGAAAGTTATCTTAACCAACGGCGATCCCGGAAAGCTTTGACCAATCAAACCCTTTGTCCACGTACTTTTCTTCATCAGACCCTTTTGTCGGCTAAGACTCCCTAGATTTTCTCATTTCCTTTTTTCATTTTTTTGACCACCTTGTTCTCCTTGGCAACACATCATAACCTATATCTTGAATTACTGAGATCCTTTAATCTAAATTAATCATTGAAGGATTGCTTCAAAATTGTCAGATCAAATAGTTGACCTTAAGTTCATTATATTTGAGACATAAATTAATGAGTAAACATGTGTTCATGAATGGACAGAAATTTGTTAAATGAACAAACTTCCTTTTATTATTTTGGTAATGTAATCGTACATGAACTTTTGACAAGACCCATACTTGAAAGACCGAAGAAAAATTGCAAGAAAAATAAAAATTTTCCCCAGTATTGGTTCCTTGTTCCTCATTCAATTGATTCACTGCAAATGCTTGACAACTCAACCGCTTTCTCTGCTGATACCTCCTTCAACACGAATCCTCTTTAATTCCTCAAAAATTTTGCCCCAATATAGCCAATTCAATGCGAACAACTTGCCCCCGTGTAACTGATTGGACGCACATCAAAAATTGCCCCAGTTTGGTGAATCCCTCGAAGAGTTTCAGACCCACTTTCTTTGAGATTTTGCCTATTTATTTGTCCTAACTTTTGCTTAGACCGCCTTTTCAGGTTTTCAGCCTAACGGACTTTTTTTTTTTTTTTTTTGTTTTTCAATTGCTCTAATTTTACTTAGGCCGCCCTTTCGGGTTTTCAACCTAACGAGCCCACCCTTTTTTATGATTATTTTAGGCATAAAATCTCTTGACAACATCAATATTCACGAGCCTTGGCAATTCTTCTCCATCCATATTATGCAAAATTAACGCTCCTCCTGAAAATGCCTGCTTGACTATGTATGGGCCTTCATAATTCGGAGCCCATCTTCCTCTAGCATCCTCTTGGTTAGAGAGAATCTTTTTCAAAACCAAATCCCCTGAACAGAATTCCCTGGGATGAACTTTCTTGTTGAAGGCTCTGGCCACTCTGCTTTGATACAATTGCCCATGACAAATAGCTGTCAATCTCTTCTCTTCTTTCATATTCAATTGCTCATACCGAGTCTTCACCCATTCGAATTCCTCTAGCTCTGCTTCCATCAAAACCCTTAGAGAAGGGATCTCGATTTCTATTGGAGAGACAACCTCCATCCTATACACTAAAGAGAAAGGCGTTGCCCCACTACTTGATCGTATATTGGTACGATATGCGTGCAGAGCATAAGGCAACATTTCATGCCAGTCTTTGTAGTTCACTACCATCTTAGCAACAATTTTCTTGACATTCTTATTTGCTACCTCAACTGAACCATTCATCTGAGGCCTGTAGGGAGCTGAATTATGATGCTTGATTTTGAAATTTTCACAGAATTTTTTAATCTCAGCACTATTGAGATTGGTACCATTATCTGTGATTATCCTTTCTAAAATTCCATATCTGCAGACAATATCCCTTTTGAGGAATCTCAAAAACACTTTTTGAGTGATGTTGGCATAAGAGGAAGCCTCTACCCACTTGGTGAAATAGTTAATCGCCGCCAAGATGAAGCGATGACCATTGGAAGTTTTGGGATTAATGGGTCCGATAACATCCATTCCCCACATTGAGAAAGGCCATGGAGATACTAAATTATGTAAAGGGAAAAGAGGTGTATTGAATCGATCTGCATACATCTGACATTTTTGGCACTTTTGTACATAATCTATGCAGTCTATTTCCATAGTGGACTAATAATAACCACTCCTTAGAATTTTTCGAGCCATCACATGACCATTGGCATGAGTTCCACAGATTTTTTCATGAACCTCAATCATAATTATTCGAGCTTCACGAGCATCCATACAACTAAGTAGAGTGCCATCATGACCCCTTTTGTACAGAACCTCTCCGTTCAGGAAAAAGGTCATTGCTAACCGGCGGATAGTCTTTTTATTCGCCTCACTTGCCCCAGTTGGGTATTCTTTGTGCTGGATATACCGCTTGATATCATAATACCAAGGTTTACCATCTGGCTCGCCTTCCACATTAGCACAGTATGCAAGCTCACTGTGCGTCTTCACTTGGATGGGTTGGACATTATTATGAATATCCAACTTGGTCATTACAGCCAAAGTGGCCAAGGCATCTGCAAACTGATTCTTGTCTCGGGTCAAATGGGAGAAGGTCACCTCCTCAAACTTCTCAACCAACTGGATTAAATACTTTTGATAAGGTACTAATTTTGGATCTTTGGTTTGCCATTCACCATTCACCTGATAAATGATGAGTGCTGAATCTCCAAATACTTTTAACTGTTTGATCCCCAAGTCAATTGCAACTTGTAAACCATTAGCACAGGCCTCATACTCCGGAACATTATTGGTGCACTCAAAATCCAGCTTAATAGCGACTGGGTATTATTTTTCAGTTAGTGAAACAACCACGGCTCCTATACCACTACCATGCATGTTAACCGCTCCATCAAAATACATCTTCCAAACAGGTTCTTCTTCTTCTTCCTCTTCCGCCATCAGTATTTCTCCATCAGGGAATTCAGATGTCACAAATTGTCCACCCTCAAGAAGGTTTTCAGCTAAATGATCAGCAATTGCACTTCCTTTGATGGATTTTTGAGTCATGTACTTGATATCGAATTCTGATAGCATCACCTGCCATTTTGAAACCCTTAATGAAACATGAGGACTTTCAAATATGTACTTCAAAGGGTCTATTCGGGAGATCAACCATGTAGTGTAATAAAGCATGTACTGCCGTAGTCACTTTGAGGTCCATACCAGCGCACAACAAGTCTTCTCAATAGTCATGTAACGAGCTTCACAATTATTAAACTTCTTACTCAGATAATAAATTGCTTACTCCTTCCTTCCTGATTCATCATGTTGTCCCAACATTGCCCCCATCGAGGTTGGTAATACAGTTAGGTACAAAATTAAAGGGCGACCCGGCGTAGGGGGTACCAAAATAGGAGGATTCATTAAATAAGTCTTTATCTTGTCAAAAGCTTCCTAGCATTCTTCATCCCATTTGCCTGGTTGATGCTTCTTCAACAACTTGAATATAGGCTCACAGGTGCTTCTTAAGTTAGCAATGAATCTAGCAATGTAATTGAGTCTCCCGAGAAAACTTCGCACTTTACGCTCCGTCTTAGGGGCAGGCATCTCTTGTATTGCTTTTGCTTTATCTGGATCCACCTTTATTCCTTCTTTGCTAACAATGAATCCCAGTAATTTCCCAGTAGATGCTCCAAAAATACATTTAGCAGGATTTAACCTCAACTTGTACTTTCTGAGTCTTTCAAACAGCTTACGCAGAACCACCACATGACTTTCTCCTTCTTTAGACTTGGCCACTATATCATCCACGTACACCTCAATCTCCTTGTGCATCATGTCATGAAACAGTGCCACTATAGCGCGTTGGTAAGTAGCCCCAGCATTCCTTAATCCAAACGGCATCACTGTGTAACAAAATGTTCCCCAAGGAGTAATGAAAGTGGTCTTTTCTTTGTCATTGACATCCATGGGAATTTGATTGTACCCTGAGTATCCATCCATGAATGAGAACCTGTGATTCTTAGCAGTGTTATCAACCAGAACATCGATGTGAGGGAGTGGGAAATCATCATTCGGGCTGGCCTTATTCAGATCTCTATAGTCCACACACATTTTGACTTTTCCGTCCTTCTTAGGCACTAGCACAATATTGGCTACCCACTCTGGGTGCTTTGACACTGTCACAAATCCTGCTTCCAACTACTTAGTCACCTCTTCCTTGATCTTTAGGGATATATCAGGATGCATCCTCCTTAACTTCTGCTTCTTTGCCTCAATATTCAGGTATAGTGGGATTTTATGCGATGCTATCTCTGGATCTAACCCAGGCATATCCCGATAAGACCAAGCAAAAACATCCATATACTCTTTGAATAGCGTGATCATCTCTTCAAACTTTGGGTTTTCCACTACTTTCAATTCCTTTTTCTCTTCCTCTGTCCCCATGTTGACCACCTTTGCTTCTTCGCCATTCAAGTTAAATCCCTTCTCTAAGTACTCTAGTAATTTTGAAAAAAATTTAACAACATCTTCCTCTTCTCCAGATCCAGGGTCTTCTTCATCAAACATTGCAAGGGAATCAATTGATGAGTTTTTGAAGTCCCTTTCATGAGGTGAACTTTCTACGAAACTCAGATCCCTGGAAATCAATTTTGTGTGGAGTTGGAAAAGCAAAATAAAGTAGGAATGACAAAGGAAGAACAAGATATGGTATAGAAATGTAAAAAGAAAATTGATAAATGCAAAAGGATAAGTCAGAAAGTGCAACGAAAAGAAATACTAAATATTCATACAAGTTCATTTAATCAATGTCTCAAATAATATAAACCATAAGCTCAAAATAACTTCAACATTTGCTCAACACAATATGACTAGACAATTACTTTAAAACAATCACATCAATAATTAGTTCAGATTTCCAGTTCTTTAGCGGCTCCTTATCAGCAAAAGGATGGATTGCCTTGTGTTCTTCTTGGCTCTTTTCATGCAAAGCATTGATAGTGAGGCGGTATCGAGGGTGAATGACCTCGTCAGGCATAATCATCTCGGCTGGTGCTGAGAATATTTCCCTCAGGTGGGGAATATGCTTCATTTTGCCCTTGCCATTCTTTTTTTCAAGAGTCATGCTCCTCATATGCTCCTCTAGAGATGCTTCGTACCCTATCCCAAACTTATCTGACTTTCCTAGGACTGACACCGGTGACCAAGTACCTTGCAGCTTCGAGCCCAAACCCTTTCCTTCTTGGTATCCACTACTAGCTATGATCTGGGCCACCACCTGATTTACACTTGGTGTAAGAGATTCATCTTTACTAAGTCCAGTTTTAACTACTTCAAAATTGTGCCATAGATTCTCCTTTTCTTTTTCTGCACTCTCCACATACGGTATTGAAACTGGTTTTGATAGCATAATTTCTTCCTCTTCGTGTATGGTGATGACTGACTCATTCTCAATATATTTAATACTTTGATGCAGGGTGGAAGGAACAGCACCAGCGGTATGGATCCATCGTCTTCCCAGTAGTATGGTGTAGCCAGGCTCAATATCCACGACTTGAAACAGCACTTGAAAATTGCTTGGACCAATTTCTAGCGGCAACACTATCTCTCCCATAATGCCTCTCCTATTTCCATCAAAAGTTCATACCACAATTTCTCAAGGCGATAAATCATCCTCACTTATTGATAACGAGGTTAGAGTTGACCTGGGAATGATATTCAATGCAGACCCCCCGTTAATCAAAACCTTTGCAACTATGTACCCTTTGCATTTGAGGGTTATGTACAAGACTCGCGGGTTCTTGTCAAATTGAGAAATGATCTCTTCATCAGTGAATGTGATCATGTTAACGCGTTTCACAGGGTCCACCATGTTAACAACATTTTCGGGAGTAACATCAGGTTTCACATAGGCTTCATTCAGAATTTTCAATAACGCCTTCCGATGCATCTCAGACGTCAAGATGAGTGACAAAAGAGATATCCTGGCCGGAGTCTTTTTTAGCTGTTCCATCACATTATATTTGCTATGCTTCATTATCTTCAGGAACTCTTCTTCACCTTTCTTCTCTCTCTCCCCTTCTTTTGACATTTTCTCCCTACTTCCTTCTTTAACAATTTTTCCTTTTTCTAGCTCTCCTAGGCCATAGCATCGCCCACTCCTTGTAATTCCCCCTACCTCGACTATGTTAGTTACTAACTCCTCATCCTTGTGTACTTCAGCAATTCGGGCCTTCGACGTCTCTTCCCCTACTCCCTTTGTTTCTACCTTGGTTTCATAATTCCATGGCACTGAATGAGTGACATTATAAACAAATGGCACTGGCTTCTTGATTGTTACAATTACTTTTTCTGATGTCGAGACTTGGTTGAGAGGTGGCACCTTGAGCACAAAACGTTCGACCACGTTGATCTCTTCGGAGGAGGCTAACCCTTGTCTTGCATGTATTACTCCCAAAGTGAGTAATCTTTGGACTCGAACCTTGAAGTCCCAACAATTCTCAATATCATGTCCTTTTCCCCCACAATGATAAGCACAATTTGACTCTTTATCATATTTTTCCTTTTCTTTCATCGTGGTGGCTGGTGCAGTGATACTATAGCTAGCTTTCTTCAAACCTTCGAATATCCTTGCCATCGGCGTACGCAAGCTCATGACTTTTCTTATGGATGATCCTTCCACCTCTAAAGCATTCACCACATTCTTTCCACCATGATTAGCAATTGATTTGTTAACGATACTAGGTCCAGCCTCTTCTTGGATATCAAGCTTCCCATAGGCAATTAACTTTTTTACTGCGGTCTTAAAAGACTCGCAATCTTCAATTGAATGCCCTGGGATATCCATGTGACACTTACAGGTCGAGTTCGGGTTGTACCATGATGGAAATGGTGGTTCTAAGGGACGCACGAGAATTCCTGAAATAAGGTGAGCATCAAACAATCTTTGGAATAGGTCTGCATTCGGAATGGACAACCTTAGAAAAGGAGGAAGGTTTTGGGGACGAAAGCGGCTTTGATTTTGGAGGTTCGGCCGAGGTTGTGGGTGGTTTGGATAATTAGGTGTAGGTGGGTATCGGGTATAGGTTGGGCGAGTTGGTGTATATGGTTGTGGCGAGGGGACGTTGTTAACTTGGAATTATGGTGTTGGGGTAATGTTTGTGGCTGGTATAATTTGGTGGGGTAGACAATAAGGCAGTGAAGGTGTTTGGTATGAAAAGTGAGGGTTATGGTTGCATGGTGGCTCATGACTTGGGCTATATCGAGGTCTGAAATTCTGTTGGCACTAGACATAATTCACCTCAGGTTCTTTTTTCTTCGGCTGGAATCCCCTCTTGAAAGCAGTATTCTCTGTGCTACTTATTGGTAACTTCCCAGCTTTGGCCAAACTTTCAATTCTTTCTCCAACAGTTATCAAATCTGTAAAATCCTTATAGGTTGCCCCAGCCATCACCCCAATAAAAGGATTTCCTAAGGTCCCCAAGAAATACGAACACATCTCAGACAAAGTTAATGGGGGTTGGACTTGAGCCGCCAATGCTCTCCACCTCTGTGCATACTGCTTGAAAGGTTCCTCATTGCCCTTTTGCATTGAACTCAACTATTCCCGGGTTGGGGTTGCGTCCAGATTAAATTTGTATTAGTCCATAAATAGGTCAGCCAATTCTGTCTAACGCGATATCCTTGAGCGATCTAACTGAAGATACCACTCTAGGGCGGGACTTATAAGACTCTCATCGAAGAAACTGATGAGGAACTTATCATCTTTGGACCAAACAGCCATCTTAGTCCCATAACTGATCAGATGGAAACGAGGGTTGCCGCTCCCGTCGTACTTTATAAAATCGGGAATCTTAAAGTCTTTGGGGACTGCTACATCCGTGGTAGGACACAGCTCCTCTATTCTTAGGGGTCTATAAGCATTGGGGCCCTTTATCGTCTTGATCTGTTCCTCCATTTTCTCCATCCAATCTTCTTTCATCTTATCCTTCTCAGTTATGACGTGACTATTCCCAGAATAAGACATTGTCACGTGCCCCAAAACAGAAAGATGAGGGGGTTCCCAAGTAGGGTCCGCATAACTAGGGATTTCATCATGAGCACCTTTCAAAGCGCGATACCCCTCCCCAATGGGCATGACTACTGATGCTGTTTGAGGTGGTTGCTCGTAGATTCCTGCAGCGATGCCTGAGGTTACGGTCGAAAAGATCGGAGCAGTTACTGATGGCACGTTTGCACATGTTTCAAACCCATTTGTATTTCTAGTCCCACTAATTAAGTGGAAAGACTCCCTTATATCTTGCAATATCGCTTCCAACCTCGCTTGGTTCGCTGACACCTCATTGATTCTCCCTGTCATTTCATCGACTTCCGTAGTCAAGTTTCTTCCTGTCTCAGAATTATCGGCAATCATTCTGGTCTGAGATCTGGTATTATGAACTCGGGTTAGATTGGTCTCTTCTTTCCTAGGTCGCGCAATGATTCTTGGACCAAATTTATTTATTAAAGCAAAAGCACATTAAAATAAATAAAAAAAAGCTAACACTATTGTGAGGATGCTTGGCGATTGTGGAAAGATTCGCATGGTCATTCAATAGCAAGACAGGATCTCTGATTTAGCATTAGTGGGTTCACTAATGGTGCCCTTTTCAAACAAATGCAATCATTCTTTCACCAAATATCAAGATTCCCGTATTTTCGCTAAAGGACAAATTGTCTCAAGGCGAAAGCACGGTTGACAACCTATTCAAGGGGGAATTCACCCCTCAATGAATAGTGCCTGAATGAAAAGCAGTAACATCAACATTCAAAGAAAAACACTGCAACTGGTCATTCATTTCATTCTAAAATTAATCAATATAAGGTCTCAGTCTCCTTAAAGTGTAACATAAACTACATTACATCAACAATTTTGTTTGTTTCTTCTTAAGACCTTTAGCAAGACCTCGATAATATTTCATAAACTCGACTATCTTCTGTGCTAGCCTTAGCAACGGATTCATGCGAATCTGAAGGTCTGCTTCATCAAAACGACTAACCAGTTGCATAGTATAATACTGCACGCTGTTAGACATGTCCTCATATTTCTTCATCCAATATTCCCTTTAAGCCCTTTCATTTTGAGCTGCCCACTGCCACGCGCCTTCACTTTCTTCTTTTTGCAGTCGTTGCCTCTGAGCTTCGAGTCTCTATTGCTCCTTTTCTTGCTCTAGTTCTTGAGCTTTTAACTGCAAACGCCTTGATCTCTTATTTGCTTCCTTGAGTGAACTATAATATTCTGCAGCCAAAACCTGTCTTTGATCGGAGCATCGTTTCACTTCAACCAGAGCTTTTTGTAAAGATTGCATTCTTTGGTCTTGTGCTCTAGTATTTGCTTCCAATTCTTCTTTCTTTTGCAAAATCTTCTCTATTAATTCTTCTTGAGCACTTACCTTCACTCGTAGCTCTTGGACTTCTAAAGTGATCTTATTTGATTCTACCTCTTTTCTTTTTCTTGCCCTTTTTACTCGACTTGGGGCTTCAGCAGCATCAGCTTGTGCATCCTTTAAGTCTTCAATCTTGTCGGCTAACTTCTGGCATCGACTTGTATGAATGACGACTTTTAACTCAGCGGCTTCCTTCCCTTGTTCCAAAAACTGCATCTGCGCTTTCATCCTCTCTATCTGGGTAGTCATTTAAGATATAATCTGGGAGTGATTTTCATCGCTTGACACCGCCTGAGGGGAACTATTTTGTGCTTTCCTTGTTGCTCTCCATTGCAGGTACTCGAAAGTTGGAATTACCACACGTTTTCCCAGTCCTTTTGCTCCTACTCTATGAATATTTTTCCAAGCGTCCCTGACCTCTTTTTCTTGCTTAGTGGTGCTTTCATCTTTTCAATATAAAAAGCTAAATCCTCTAAGTTGTGCTTCGTCAGGCACGTGCTGAGTCCATTGGAGCTGTCTAAGCACAAGGACCGGTGAAAATGATACACAACCTCTCACGCCCATTAAAGAAACGTTAGAGAAGTCACTACAACTGAGCAATATCTCTTCCCCATGATACCAAGAGCAAACCCATTTGAAAGAGTCTGATCCCATCTTCATGAACTCATCTTTCCATTCATGGACTTTCTGCTGCTTCACTGGAATGCGACCAAAATTCCTTAGTGGATCAGGTAAGAGGCCCAGGCGATTGTGTACATCCATGTGCGTTATGATCCAAACATACAACATGTGTGTGCAACATCGAATCATTCCCCCTCTTTTTTGTGGCAAATCTCCATGGTTAAGAAAGTATGAGCGAGAATAGCAGGGATTGGATTTGCCCTATGATTCTCAAACTTGAAGAAGGCATTCATTGCTACTTGGTCAACTACATCTGAGGTGAATGGGAATAATACTAATCCAAAGATGGCTATCGCCAATGTTTTGTTAAAGAGATCCCTCATTCCTTGTTGTGCTAGTATCTCAAGATGTGCTTCTAGGTAACTCTTCTTCAATCCTTGTCTTCCTCCTCTCTTTTCCATGCCTAACTGATTTACCTGAACCCTTATGAGTTCTGCTATTTTTCCTTCTGACACATAATATCCTCCATAAAGATAAACATTAGGGTACTTGCTCATTGGGAGTCTCAACATAATGGCATACTCTTCTATGGTCGGTGCAATATCCAAGTCAGGCAGCTCAAAACATTTCAGAGAGCAATTCCAAAACTGGGCAAGGCCACTCAAAACAGGTTCTTCAACAGGGATGCGCAACAAATCTAGGATCTGTCCATAATTGCTCGAGAACTCTGACCGAGCCTTAGGAGTCATGTGTTGAGTAATGTCCTTCACCCGCCTCAAATCACTGCCATTTACTGTAATCTTCATATTCTTCTTAAGATCCACTGCATTGCTGGTGTTTTTCCTTTGGCACATCTCTTCCATTCCTTGCTATTGAATGGGTATTAATCCTTCCACTTTACCAAGTAAACTCACCCTGCCAAAAGTAAACAAAGAAGAATGTAAGCAAACCAGAAAAATGAAGAATGCATCCTAAGGATACCCCTCATTGAGGTAACTCTAAAATGTACCCTAACATCCTACATGGAGAAATCCTTATAGGGTCGTAAACCCAAAGGATCACGTATGATTTGCTGATGCATGCCCTCTTTATTTTTTCTTTATGCAAGAAATTGACATGGAACTGTAAGATGATGCATTTATTTTTTGGGAATGTCATGCAAATGCAAGGTAATGTATATCCTTTTTTATTTTTCTTTTGTTTGAGAAATGCTATGAATGTCATGCAAATGCAAGACGATGCATATCTTTTCTTTATTTCTCTTTTGTTTGAAAAATGCTATGAATGTCATGCAGATGATATGAAAATGCAAGATGAAACATTCCCTTTTTTATGATTTTTTTTAACAAAGAATGAATGATATGAGAAATGAATAGATAAAGAAAAAGCACGCTCCCTTTGTGTCCTGATCAGGTGAAACTTAAAGGTTAGATAAAGTCATAACTCTAATTTTGACAGCCACTATATTCCATCTACCAGTGCAAGGTTTTTAGGACAGATCTAGACCTCTAAAAGTCATGGTCCCCAGATTGGCCCTATCTCGAAAGACAAGGATCCAATTCATGAATTAATCACAAGTAGGGATAAACCCTCTCAATATGATTAGTCCATGATATTGGTAACAATCTGAGTGGTGTCCCAACCAATGTCAAGTGAGCATGAAGCCTCTCAATAACAAAAGTCGAGACCCCTCCTATTCCTCGGGTTCGAACAGACTCGGGTATAGAGTCCAAAAAAAGTGTGTGAGGTAAGTGATAGTGACGTGTGTGTGGGAGCATACAAACCTGCACAAAAATTTTAAAAGACTAAAAATACCCCCCAACCTGCAAAACATATATACAACAGCCAGCCAGCAATCATCTACCCTAATGTTTCAACAATTCAACACAAAATATATATACAAGTCAAAATATACACGAGATAATGCTACCAAATATTTACATCAAAATATTAAACAAAAACTATTTACAAACAAATAAGAAAATAAAAACAAAGACCAAAAAGGGGTAAAATAAATAACTAAAGATTATTAATAATTTGCACAACTAACAACAACAGGCTTGACTCTCTAAGTTTCCCCAGCGGAGTCGCCATCTGTCGCGATCGAAATTGAGGTGAAATAGCAACTCATGATGATTTTAAAATGAAAAATGGAGTCGCCACCAATTTTATTTGAATTTAGGAAATATTGAAAAACCTTTCTTAGAAAACTAGTCTTTGAAAACAGATCAGATTCGGGAGTCGGTTATGGTTAGGAAAGGGTGGAAATTTAATCCCATTGCACCTCCATCACACCTATCCTGAGACGGTGCCTTAAGTCAGTTGTGCAAAAACTTGATAATCTCAAATTTATTTATTTTACCCCTATTAAAAATACTTTGTAATTATTTTATTTTTTTTATTTTATTTTATTTTTTTATTTTTTTGTTTCTTTAGAAGAAAAAAAGAAAAGAAATAACCAAATTGTGAAAAATTAAATTTTGGCTTGACAGAATAAAAATTCTGCTCCTACGTACCCTCGGTGCAATAAGGAACTTAAAGTCACGTAGTTCTTTAGAAAATAAGTATGAGTTAGTTGATTTTAATTTAAAAAATATTTTTTGAAAAAAAATATTTTTGCACAGGATTTAAGGTAGCACAAGGCTACTCAATAAACCCTTATGATCCAAATGACATTGAAAATAACATCTGTTATTCAATCATTATCATTGGTCATTGAATTGATTAAGAGATTTTTTTTAATTAATTTTTTTTATTTGTGCTTTCATCTTTTTTATTTTTATTTTTTTTATTTTTGTTTTTTATACTTAACAAAGCACTATAAAAAATTTAAACAAATAACACACCTTACCTATTAAACCAAAAGACACTAATCATGAAGCTAAAAAAAAAAATTAAAAACTAAAGATTCCAACCTGAAAACAAAGATCAGAATATAAAAAAGAAAAGAACCCAAACTATTTCAAAGTCTAGCCCAAGAAACTGACCCCACCCTTGTCACCAACTAAAATAAAAAATAAAAATAATGATAGTAAAGAAAAGGAAACATAGAACATGTAAAAAACAAAGAAAACAATATAACCAAAAGCAGGAAACAGATAACTAAACAAAACTAAGAAAGGCACATTAGGAACCTCGTTCATGACCAGATTCACAGAGGAGGGTGGCTGGTTCTTGAGGTGAGCTGCTGGGTGGTGCAGTGACTTGCACGTGGTGGCTGGAAGGAGCGCGCGGCTGTAGGTGGCAGATAGTTGTTTTTGTCACTGAGTTAACTCAGTAGTTGTGGTTATGTTGGGGTGAACTTGAAGATGAAGATGGTAAGGGTGAGGTGTGAGGATGTGGACGTTTGTGAGGTTACTAGAAAGTGAAATGGAGGGTGGTGAATGGAGGTGGAGTGAAATGGTTGCAGGTTAATGTTTGGTTGAATATGGTGGGTCCTTAGTGGAGGTAATGGTTACGGTGAGGTTGAAGCTAAGTGGCTTTTGGTGAGGTCACGGTTTGGGTGGATGGGTGGAAGTGAGAGTGAAGATGGGAATGGTGATGAAGATGGGGGTGGAGGTGGTCACGGTTGGGTTGAGTCACGTGGAGGGTGGCTGCGTGAGAGAGCTTGAAGGTGAGTGATGGGATGAAAGGAAGGTAATGGTGATGGTGGGTTGGAGGTGGTGCTTGTTGTGATGAAAATGATGGGTGGTTATGGGTGGTAGTGGGTCACGGTGGTGAAGCAAGGTGGTGAGGGGTGAAAGTTTGAAGTTGTTGAAGGTGAAGGGTGGTGTGAGTAAAGATGGTTGTTTATGGTGAGTTTGAAGATGGGTGAGTCAACTCAATGGTTGGAAGATGGTGAGGATGAAGCAAAGGTTGATTGTTATGGTGAAGGGTGAGCTTGAAGGTGGGTGGTGGAGCTTGGATGCTTGGTGATGTGGATGGTGGTTATGGATGTTCATGGTGTGTTATGGAGGTTGAAGAAATGACTTTCACGTGGTGGTGGTGCTTGGAGTTATGGGGTCTTTGGTGGTGGTTATGGATGTTGAAAGTAGAAGAATAGTGGTGATGGGGGCTTGCTTGGAGATGAATGATGATGATTCACGGTGAAAGATGGATGGAGATGGTTGCTACGGGTTGAAGGGTGAGAATGAAGGTCGTGAAAGTAGAAGATGGTGATGGAGGTTGGAAGGAAGGTAATGGTGATGGTGGGTTGGAGGTGGTGCTACTTGTGGTGAAAATGGTGGGTGGTTATGGGTGGTAGTGGGTCACGGTGGTGAAGCAAGGTGGTGAGGGTGGAGGTTTGAAGTTGTTGAAGGTGAAGGATAGTGTGAGTGAAGATGGTTATGGGTGTCTCTTGATGGTGAAGATGAGTTGATGAAGGTGGGGTGGTGAGCTTGAAGGTGAGAGTCGTCCGTGTTGCTTGGAGATGAATGAGGTTGAAGAAGTGGAGTTACGGTGGTCAGAGTGGTGAGTTGGTGGAGCTTGAGTTATGGTGTGAGTTGTTTGAGTGAAGATGGAATGGTAGTGAAGGTTGGTGGGTATTCTATGGATGATCAGTGGTGGAGGTAGAAGATGAGATGAAGATGAAAGTGAGAGTGCAGAAGGGTCCTCTCGTGAGTGCCGTGTGTGAGAGTAGATATCTCTTTTTATTTTCAACCCCCTCCCTCCTTTTACTCTAACGTGAGTGTGAGGTAAAAAACCAGAGTGCAGTGAGTGAGTGAGAGTGCAAAAAAACGTGAGTGGTGCAAGTGTACAGTGCACGGTGTTGTGTGTGCATAGCCAAAAGAAGCAAACCCAAGAAAAGCAAAAATGGATTCATATCAAGAATGGAAAAAAAAACAAATGGAGAGTGCAAGAGAAATGCAACGGCCAGATACCTTCATTTTTTTTAAAAAATTATTTTTTCTCTTTTCTTCTTTTTTCTTTTGTTGTTTAAAAAAAAAAGAAGCTAAAGTGGGCTTATGTTTGGGCTAAAAAAAACTAGAAAAATGGACCAGACAATTTTTAATCAATTAATTTTTCTTTTTCCTTTTTTTTCTTTTGTTGTTTTTTTTTCTTTTTATTTTTTTATTTTATTATTTTTTTTATTTTTTAGTCCAGTCAAAATTGAGTATTCACGGTGAGCCTTATTTATTTTCTTTTAAGTCTTTTAACAAAATAATTTTTAAATATTAACATTTAGTCATTAAATAAACTTTATTTTTCATATTATAAATATTTAATATTTTTTTATTTTTCTGGGGGGGGGGTCATAGCCCATGCACGCCCCCTTCCGTCTGTCCCTATGTATCAAGGTCCTCTAGTGAAGTAGAATATTGGGCCATTACTCATGCTACTAGTGAAATCCTTTGGTTGAGAAGTTTGTTAAATTGTCTGCAGGTTGAATGTGACTCACCTACACTTCTTCACTACAACAATCAAGCTGCCCTCCATCTTACGGCCAATCCGATTTTTCATAAGAGAACCAAACACATAAAAGTGAATTTCCATTTCATACGTGAACACTTGCAAGCAGGCACGATATCTACTACCTATGTCCAACAAGGCAACAACAGGCTAATATTTTCACAAAGTCTTTAGATGGGAAGATGTTTTCTGAATTAGTAGTCAAGTTAGGTGTTCATAATCCCCACACCCAACTTGAGGGGGAATAATAGAGTAGTAACATAAGTTTGTTTTGTAGATAAAGGATAAGATGAACTATTTGTTTTTCTGTTATTTTTCTTCTGCTATGATTAGGATAAGAATAAGGTTTTAGTTAGTTTCTTTCTGTTTTATCTTCAGATTGTATCACGTATGCTGGGCCTATATATTAGAGGCACCATAGCCTTTTGTATGAGAGTTAAGATAATCAATATACACATATATTCTATTAATGGTGTTCCAGGAAACCTTGCTGATATCAAAATAACTAGATTTAATTTCACCCTAAAAGCTAATTTATGAATGGGTTATTTAAGTTATTATAAGGAATTCTTTATCTATATTTCCATTCGATATGAGATTTAACACAAATATATTTCCTCATGTCAAGAATTGGATAAACATATATCATATATCATATTAAAATAACTAAGTTTAACTCCACTTCAAAATTTAATTCAAAAAAAAAGTTGTCCAAATTATTATAAATGATTATTTACTTGTATTTCCATCCAAGGTGGGATTTAACAAACGCATTGCTCATCTTTATGACATCTGCCATCAAGATATTGATGAGAATATGTCCCATATCAAAATGCCGCATCAGGTTTTATAAAAGTGAATGTTGATGGTAACTCCATGGGCAACCTAGGGAGACCAGGTTTCGGAAGTCTTTTGCATGATGAAGTTAGAAAATGGCTGCTGGGCTTTTCTGGTTATGCTGGTACAGCCGATAACCTCCTTTCTAAGTTAGCATTGAGATAGAGCTTGTTACTTGCCTGGGAAAATGGTTACAGTTACAAATATGTCATCTATGAATCTGATTGCTTGGTTGGAAGCTGTTCGCTTAGTCAACGGTGAATTTTCACCTTTCTACCACTGTAGTGCAGTGGTTCGTGACATCAAAATTCGCTGATGAACAAGTCATGGAGATACAATGTTATTCATATTCTTGTTGGAGAGAATACCACATCTCCAACTTTCAATCTACAATTTTGTTGAGGAGTACCACATCCTCTACTTCAATCTCTTTAGAAAATATCACATTTCTTTCTATACAAACATTTATATAAATACTAGTAATTGAAAAAAATATCACACAAATCAAACATAAAGTTTAACGTAATTCGACTAACATATCTACATTTATGGATGAGAAAAAACAAATATATTATTAAAACAAATCTAGCATATACTCTCATTCTCATTCTCATAATCCTTACAATTCTCAAATACAAGTATTTATAACATATCCTTTCTAATTTTTTATTGTAAATAAATCTCTTACAAATATTATACATATGTCATATATCTTTAACATATTTTTTAAATCTTTAACATATCTTCACATATCTTTACATATATTTCATATATTCACAAAATAGAAAATTAACGATAATAATCTTTAATGAAATTTGGGTCAAACATAACAATTATGAGGAAGGGCAATGGCCCAGTAGATTTATTGGCAAAAACAGAAGGTTCTTCCGACATTGAGCTGATGGAGTGAAGCGAACCACCTTGGATATATGATGTTGTTGGCTGATGCTAATGGGTTAGTCTTCTTTAGATAATAGATAATAGATTCTGTTTGAACTATTTCCTTTTTTTTCCCTTTGGGCACGTTTGGTATGACGTATAAGGCTTGATATGATAAGTTTATACAATATATTATGACTTTATCAATTGTTTGGTGTGACTATGGTATTGTATAAGCTTATCCAATATATCCCTCTTTCACATTAAAATAACGTATAACTTAATCAGGTATTGAGGGTGAGATTAGGTCTAATTAAGTTTTGATGAACAAACTCATAAAAATATTTCATTTACAACCCTATCACTCGAATACCAATTCTTTGTTGTCTCCTCCTTTACAACGTCACCCAATCTCGTCTCTACCGATCGCCGCCATTCCCAACCTGTCGATCTCGTCCAAACCACCACAACTAGGATTGCATAGCCCCATCCATGGTCGCAAACCTCTACTAGTCGCTCCGAACACACACCATCACTGCCTTCATCTGCCACAAACAACTTCAATCACCCTATGAATCATCTTCTCTGCCATCAATCAAAACCATCGCTACCTAGCCGCGAAGCACTGCCTCCACACCCTTACTCCTGTTGAACCCACAGTACTGCCACTCCTTTTCTTAGAGTCTATGTCGTCTTACACCCAGGGAAATTTGTTCTTCCCATTCTTTTTTTTTTAGTATGTTATTATGAGTTCTGGCTTGGATTAACTTAAGTCTAAGTTTGTTATCTAAAAGTAGGCTTTTGTTTTAGTATGGATTAGAGATTAGAGATTATAAGCTAGTGTTTTTTTTTTTTAGCTAGGCAAAGTTTTTTATTAGTAAATTAGGTTTGTTAATCCTAGTTATTTAGGATAGTTATTAGAAAATATGATAGTACTACTTAGTAGGTGCTCGATATACTAATGGGGAAGGGTTTCTTGCCCCTTATAAGGGAGCTTGGTACCATCAGTGAGTGGAGACGTGGACATGTCCTAATAACTCCTAAAGAAGTATTCAATAAGCGACAGACTCAATCTAGGAATGTGATAAAAAGAACATTTGTGCTATTTATGAAATTGTGTGTAGACTTGAGTTATTTTTCATATTATTTGTTGCATTTACAAACCAAATAGCCATATAAATTCTTATGAACTTTTACTGTTAAGATTGACTTTATCAAAATAAAGACGAAAATGACTATTGGATCTAAACATTTTTTAGATTTTTGCTAATTTTTGTTGTGAAGGTTTGAGTTGTTTTTTATTTAATACACATAGCGGTCATGAGTTTTTTTTTTTCATTAGACTTGGAGACTTTTGTTTCTTCAAAAATTAGTATAACATGATAATTTTTTATGAATATAGCATATTTTTTATTAAAGGATATTTTTATCAAAAATGTTAATTTTTTATCATATCTAATATTATACAGTGCATCAACAAATACATAGTAGTATTATCTTATACAATACAATATCTTATACAATGTTACGTCAAGTACACTGAATAATATTAAAATTTTATCAAACTTTATACTATCGTGCTTTATTATCGAGCTTTATTTTATCATATGTACCAAACATATCCTTATTTTCTCTTATGTACTATAAGATACAACGCCGATTTTCTTATTATATTTTTCTCTCACATCACTTTTTATCATACTCTACATATCATTGATCACATTATTTTTTCTCACTTAATCATAATCATTAAAAAAGTATTGACCATTAAAAAGTGTGAAAAAAAGTAACGTGAAAAAAAATAAAATAAGATCATCATTTTCTTATAAAATAAATAAAAAGAAACGGTGAAATGAGAATGACGAGAAAGAGAACAATGTATAAAATCCTTTTTCTCATGCCGGTAGTAGTACGGGCGGCTTCTGGATTACCTTGAACCCTTTTCACACATTCATCAACAATTTTTTCAATAAGCTGAGCTTTGGACCTATGTCACAGGGAAAAGAAGAAATTATATCATTAATGACATCACATTATTATGTTAATTAAAATATTAAGAATTAAAATGTATAGATACTAAATTAAAAGAACACTTAATATCACGTGATCATTTAAGAAGAATATGAGTGAGTTCGTTTTCTCTGCAAAGAAAGGCGATAGTGTCCCTCCACCCCCCGGCAATCCCCCAGATGGTGGTGGTCAAGGCCATGCTCCACCGATATCCTTCAAGGTAACTAGGAATAGAGCCCCCCACCACCACACCAGAAAATTGATCTCATCCAACAAAAGTTAGTTGGGGTTGAATATGAGAGAGGGAACAAAAAAGGCTTAAGTTCTTGTTGCAATTGAAGCAACCAATTAGAAATGCATCATGCATGTCGTTGTATAAGGGGTAAATAAAGAGAAATGTTAAGAATACATTATCTATCACATTTCTTTTAATACATTTTTTTTATTAAATTACGTCACATATTTTAACACAAATTCAAACTTAATTACACATTAATCAATTAATTACATACTAATTAAATTAATTATATACTAATCAAGATTAAGTGTGTAATTTAGTATATAATATAACTCATTAAAAAAATATATTAAAAAGAGTATAATAAAAAATATGTTCTTTGCATTTCTCATAAATAAATAACCGAATTAAAAGATACTAATCATGTATTTTTTTAAAAAAAGGACTTACTTAATGTCGTATGATGGATATTGAAATCCTGATAATGTAGCAGCTTTCTCTAGAGCAGAATTCCAAATTCGCACCTTGTCCTTGAACATTTTTTTATGTTTATCTAAAGAAGATCCATAATTTCCACGTTTTTCCCGCACATCTGATGGACGTACTTTGTAGAAAACAGGTATTAAAATTTGTTTATCTGATCTTTCCTTGCATTCAATCATTCTGGCAAGCTCGTCCAAGCACCAGATTGAAGAAGCATAGTGTTTTGAGAATATGACCACTAAAATTTGTGATCTTTCAATTTTTTCGAGGAGTGTGGTTATTTCAGCTCCTTTCTCAAGTCTCTCATCTACAAAGACATCAAGCTTCGTGCCACGAAATTTTTTTTTCAAATCCTCAAGCAAACTCTCCCGGACGTCTTTGCCTCTAAAGCTGATGAAGACATCATATCCTATGTCAATAACTTGGGAAGATGAGGGTTCCATTGGACAGAAACAAGAGCCAAAAGTGTCTTAATGGATCTGGCACCTCTATTCCCTCAACACAAGTAAATTTTGCTTCTTGCCACCCACTGCAGCAAGTCTGTTAAGGAACATTAATGGTAAGTAGGAAATGATTTGGAGAAAGATGTTCACCTACATATCCCGGTTTTTACAGTCTACAATATTAATACTGACATCTACAAAAATAAAAAATACCCAACCAAATTGGACTGCAATCCCCAACTACGCTTGCAGTCACTGTCTATTAGTCAATGTCATCAACCCCTTTGGAATAAAAAAATAATAGAGTAATGATAATACCCAAAATAAAAAAGTAATGAGACGTGGATTCTTTTAATTTTTTTTTAAGTAATCAAGTGAAAAAAAAGAAATAAATATAAAAGTTATAAAAAAAATTTAACATATTATAATTGAGTCTCAACTCATTAATAAATTTTTTTATGTTTATTTATTTTTTTTACTTGACCGCATAAGAAAAAAAATTAAAAAGATGTAAATCCAAAGTAATGATATGTATATTTGTACAACCACGAAACAATTGGATGCATGTAGAATTTAGATCATTAAAAAACAAAAGTAGTAAGGCCGGCATCTTGCATGAGTATGTGAAGGAACTGGATCATATGCAATTCTAAAAAGAACCGCGCGAAGGAAGTGCAGTTACTCATCTAATTAAGGGTTAGAATTCAGTGCATTGTTTTTTTAATATTTAATCATAAATAAAACTATTTTTAAGGGCTGTAATATTTGCAGTTTAAAAACAAACTGCAATGGGATCTCTACAGTTTATGAAGAGCTTATGAGTATAAATTTGTACAAGTATCATTTATTCTAAAATATGAGTTCTTGAAGGTATCAACTAGTTTAATTAGTAAAGTTCTTTACAAGTAAATATAAGGACTTGAGATGAAATTTCACCTTCATTTTTTCTTTTTAAAAAACAAGAAAAGGAATCTTTTTATTCATTTTTTAAAAGGCCGCACTTCTTTATGTTATTGTTAAGTTTATTTAAATTTGTACAAAATTATTTTGAAAATTCTTTAAATCAGAATCGACTATATGTACAATCACAAAATAACATTGATCATTTTGTATTTGCTTTAAACCATGGTACACACGTAATAAGTTAATATTAATATTGCGGACTTCCCTAACAGAGATGGAAACTACATCTATAAAATAGATATGTTAGTTCCACAAAGGACAAATCTAAATTTTTAACAAAAATAATATTAAACTCCTTAACTGTGAAGTAAAAAAACACGTCCTCATCAAGTTTCTGTGTTCTCTCGTCCTGCCTAAGCATCTATCTACTAGAGTTGTCAAAACGGGCAAGCTGGGCGGCTCGAGTGGGGTTCTTTTTGGGTTGGACAAATTATGTAAATTTCGGATTGATATTTTAGTAATCCAGCTCAGTCTTATATGGACTACGAGCCAACCCACTAGCCCACTATATATATATTTTAAAAGATAGAACAAATATGTTTTTTTAAGAAATAAAAATAAATAAATTAAAAAATTAAAAATAAATACTTTGTCATCAATTATTTTATTGGAAATAACATTTTGACTCAAGATAGCTTTATTCATGTTTCCACTTGGAGTGATACAAATCTGAGTACAAAAACACACCCAAGAGGGTTGCAGAGAAATGGTTACCAGAGATGTCGAGGTACTCCAATGAAGAGCAGTCACCAAAGGAAGGAATGATTGCAGAGAAATTGTTGAAAGAAACAAATTAGACCCTTGAGCGTTGCGTTGAGCCCCCTATGACCGTGTTAGTAACAGAGAGAGGTAGAGGAGGAGCGCAAGAACACACAACAAGGAACAATTATGAAGAACGAAAGAGAGACTCAGTGAGTAGAGTTGGAGGATGAGGTTACCATTTTGGCTCTTTCTCTTTTTCTCTCTTGGCCAATTGGTTTTTTAGGATGAAAAAGAACTTGGTCTGATTTTCTACTTGTTCAACATAAAGCCACCCATCACTTTCTTTTCATTTCTTCCCGTTTTTCCTCGATTACATTAAATGTTGCAACTTTCAAAGTTTTTTTTTCCTTTTATATTTGTTTTTTTTATTTATCCACTTTTTTTGCTGCCATGAAAACTCTGCTAGTCATAAAAAAAAAGCCAATCGAGCTGTTGGGCTAGCCCGAATTCGGGACGAGCTAATTCGGGTCGGGCTTCATCGGACTATTTTGTATTTTGTGTTCATTTTTGCTAGTCTGACCTGCACATTTTGTCGAGTTATTCAGGCAGGCTCATCAAATTTGGCCATTTTGACGACTCTACTATCTACCCATGAATTGCTGAGTAACATGAAAGCATGTTCCAGGAAATGTCTTCCATGAAGAAAAGATTGATTTTTTCCCATGAGTGACATCAACACGTCTCTCAACTCTACCATTGTTAATTGTCAACATCAACCAAATTACAACTATAAACAATGTTTAGAAAATTTCAATTTAACTTAAAATCAGGTATGATTTAAACGAATATACATAGACAAGTAACTGATTGTATTTACGGATTGGATTGAATTGATTTTGTGAGAAAAAGTTAGTTGATCCAATTCCATTAGTTTTCCTATTTAATCATCTGGTTGGTTTTATTCAAAATGTAAAACACATTCAATTCAATCCAATCTAAATCAAATTCAATTGGATCAGTTTTTTTTTATTTTTTGAAATAAACAAATTTATAAAAAAAAACACAAATCAAATTTATCAAAATACAACAAATATAAGTTTAAAATTAATTCATTAAAATACATCAAAATACAAGTCCAAATTCCAAAAATAATTCCAAACTAATAGTCAACGCTACAATATATGTCTAAATCGCAAGGACTTGAGATCAAATCTAACATTCATCATTTTCTTCTAAAAAAACAAAAAATTATGAATCTTTTTATTCATTTTTTAAAAGGCCGCACTTCTTTATATTATTGTTAAGTTTATTTAAATTTATACAAAATTATTTTGAAAATTCTTTAAATTAGAATCGGCTATATGAACACTCCCAAAATAACATTGATCATTTTGTATTTGCTTTAAACCATGGTCTACACGTAATAAGTTCATATTAATAATGCAAACTTCCCTAACAGAGATGAAAACTACATCTATAAAATAGATATGTAAGTTCCACAAAGGGACAAATCTAAATTTTAACAGAAATAATATTAAACTCCTTAACTGTGAAGTAAAAAAGCACGTCCTCATCAAGTTTCTGTGTGTTCTCTCGTCCTGCCTAAGCATCTATCTACCCATGAATTGCTAAGTAACATGAAAGCATGTTCCAGGAAATGTCTTCCATGAAGAAAAGACTGATTTTTGTCCAATATTGGCATTAACACGTCTCTCAACTCTACCATTGTTAATTGTCAACATTGTAATGTCTTACTCTAATTTTATTAGTATTATTATCATTATTCTAAAAATAATTTAAAATCTCAAAATACGTTACAAATCAAACTACTGTATTTCACATTAGTTTATAAGATATTCTACATTAAGGGATTAAATTTCTTCAAAATTTAAGTGTACACATACAAAATTTCTTCAAAATTTAAGTGTACACATACATAACAACCTTTTAGTTAGACACCGGTTTAACAAAACTAGGCTTTACAAAAGCTTTCAAGGTGTTACTACAACATTTTCATATATTTATAAAAATATTTTCTTCTTTTAACTACTCGTCAAAGAATAGTATGATCACGAACAAGACTCTCAAAGTCACAGAAAACACATAGTTTTTTAAATTTGGCATATAAACTTGTTCAACTCTAAAATTAATAAGAATTCTAACGATCGACATTCTCTGAAACATTACACAACAAAAAGAGTGAGATAAAAATCTCAGTAAAAAAATACAAAAACATATAATATAAATTCACTATTCATTTTTTACTAAACTTTATTTTTAAAATCATAATTGTAAGTCTAAAAAATTAAATTAGTAAAGCAAATTAGAAATAAAATGATATAATAAAATAAATATTTAATTTAAGATAAAATTAACTCAACAAAGTAAAAATAAATAACTAAATAATTGTATATAAAAGCTTAAAATCTTATTTTTATCTTTTCTTTATTATCTCATTTCAATACTTTTCAACAAATGTGTCTCTTTCTCTTTATTAGGGTGTCCCTCAATGTTCTCATCATAACCATAATAATTTGATTAGGGCGTCCATCAATCCTCTTATCATGACCATAATCATTAAAAATAATTAAGACATCCATTAATCCTCTCATCATGTCTACAATAATTTGACTAAGGCGTCATTTGACCCTCTTATCATGGTCATAATAATGTCCTTAATTGATTAAGGCGTCCCTTAATCCTTTTATCACGACCGTAATAATTATCTTTTGCACATTAATTTATTTCTATCCATGAAATAATATTTTTCTTAAAACTTTTTCATAAAAATACTTTTAAAATGAACAGATATCGTAAAGATATTTTGATGAATAGTCCAAATAAATGAACAAATATAAAATTAGTTATTAACTTTTTCATAAAAAATTACTTTTGATATATATATACAATAACTAAATTTAATAAAAATAATATACATAAGGAAAATAGAAATATAACATAAATAAGTAACAAGTATTTAAATAATTATTATTATGCTACAATAGCAATAATGGCGCAAGAAAGTTTCAGAATGATTAGTACTATATATATTTTCAAAAGGTAATATTATTTTCAAAAGAAGAATGATGAGTTACGTATAGGAAAGAGGTTACGTTGAAAAGCCTTTGAAATTATGTTTATTCAAATAAACATATTCCATTCGAATAAATCTTTTTGTTCAAAGTTACAACTTTTGCCAATTCGTAAGTTTTATTCGAATAAACTATTGTTTATTCAAATAAAATCATTTACAAATTCAATTTATAACGCTGTGTGATGGGTTTATTTGAATAAAAAAAAATTTATTAACACAATTAAAATGTCATGTTACAGAAAACAGATTGTCACTACTGCACTAATATATAAACAAAGCTACATAAATGGATAGGAAATATTGGACAAAGAGATATAAGCGATAGAAATAAAAAACAAAAAATGGTATTTTTGACACTTTCTATCTATTTTTTTAGAATTTGACTTTAGGTAATAAGGTTGGAGATAGTGGAGTTGAAGATGGTGGAAGAACAGAGGCTGATTTTTAGCTTGGCTTGGCTGGGATGAGGAAGCTGCAGGGGTATTTATAAAGTCTCACTTGAGCTTGTCTTGTTATCAAAATGGGATTCACTCTTTATTCTCGTAATCATTTTTGTAACACTTGTCTTCCCTTAAACTATGTCTTATCACCCTCGAATTCAAATTTTTTTGAGATTGGATTAGCTATGGCTTGCCACCTTTCACCATTAATCATTACCATGGTTGCAAAACTTCCCCATAATGATACTTGTCTCAGCTAATATCATTTGCTGAGTTCATCATTCATTAAATGTTGGAACACTTGTCCTCCCATTCAGTCAAGTTTTAGGTGATCTGATCATTATCTCATTAATTCTTGTTTCATCATCTAATTCCTTTGGAATTGGTGGGTGATCCTCACATGAGAGAAGAACTAAATAGAAATTAAAAAATTTTATTTCTTTTGCTACGTACCATGTTTTCTCTTATATTTTCGTACAATGGGTAATTTCTATATTCAATGACGAATTTAAAGGGGGGACATGCATTAGTCATGGGCCCCCCATCATGTCAAATTTCTTTTAAGGTATTAATACTCTAATTTCTATATTCAGTGCGGTATTAATGCATTGATGTCATAATTTTTGCTCTTTTTTCTATCATTTTTAACCTTCATACAATGCATTTACTAGCTCATCTTATTTTTAGTTTTACTATCTTATTCTTTTTAAAATCTTTATGTAAAAAGATTTTATTTTGTCAATAAACTATCATCATATAGAGGATACTACTAGTGTGATGCTTTTAATATTTAATATTTATTTTTTTTTATTCTCTTTCGTCACTCTTTTCATAAAAGTTTTTATAAGGAAATTAAAAAAATTATTTTTTATGTCATAACTATTTTAATAAATACAAATGCAAATATAATGTTATTTGAATAAATTAAATTTATATAATTAGGTTAATTTTAAAATAAAATTTTATTTATTAAATATAACACTTGTTAAGATTAAGAATCTGTTAATAAAAGAAAAAAAAATTTTGTTACAACTATTGAAAAGAACAAGGTAGTTAAAGTTAAAATATAAAATATAAATATCACTACTTTAAAATCATTTATTAGTATATATTATATCTATAATATATATTTGATAATATAATTAATGACTTTTGACCATTTCATGAGAATTGTTTTGGATCCATCCATGTCTATATTGATGAAATAGAGACTCTGATCATTATTATTCGAACAACAAATTTATTATTTGAATACCATTTGTCTAATACAATGAAAACGTGATACGAAAAAGAAAAGTTATTCGAATAACTGAATGTTATTTGAATAACAAAAATCTGAAATGTGAATTGATAGGAGATAAAAAACTATTCAATTACTCCAATAACTTTCTAATATCTAATAATTTGCTTGATAATAGGAGAATATATATATACTATTCCAATAGTACGTTACTTGGTAATGAATATATATACTATTCAGATAACTTGACTTAATATTAAAATATTTAGATACAATTTTATATTATTATATTATAAAATTTATTCGTTGACTTATTATTTAATATTTTTATGGATGTTACAAACACCAACCAAATTACAATTATAAATAATGTTTAGAAAATTTCAATTTAACTTAAAATCGGGTACTATTTAAACACATATACATAGACAAGTAACCGATTGTATTCACAGATTTGATTGAATTGGTTTTGTGGAAAAAAGTAAGTCAATCCAATTCCATCACTTTTCCCATTTAATCATCTGATTGGTTTTATTCAAAATATAAAACACATCCAATTTAATCAAATTTAAAACCGATTCAAATGGATCATTTTTTCAAATTTTTTTTCAATTTTTTGAAATAAACAAATTCATAAAAAAATACACAAATCAAAATTTATCAAAATACAACAAATATAAGTTTTAAATTAATTCATTAAAATACATCAAAATACAAGTCCAAATTCCAAAAATGAGTCCAAACCAATAGTCAACCCTATAATATATGTCCAAGTAAATGCAAGGACTTGAGATCAAATCCCACCATCATCCTTTCTTCTAAAAAAAGAAAACAAATGAATCTTTTTATTCATTTTTGAAAGGGCTGCACTTCTTTATATTATTGTTAAGTTTATTTAAATTTATACAAAATTATTTTGAAAATTCTTTAAATTAGAATCGGCTATATGTACAGTCACAAAATAACATTGATCATTTTGTCTTTTGCTTTAATAGTCAACCCTACAATATATGTCCAAATTGAAGGTCCAAACTATGAAACTAGAAAAATTATCACTCTTCAAAATTAGAATCAAAAATCAATCCAATCGAATTAATTTTTTCAATATTTTATTTTTTCATTTTTTAGTTTTTGGGTTAGGTTTTTATTACCCCTACAAGTAGCCGAAGAAATTACTTTAATGGTGGATGAGCGTTTAATGTGTAGGTAAGCATATAATGATCGGCTTGAATATTAACTATGTCAATTACTTGGAGTCAAGCTACAAAGAAAGTTCTTGTGAATACCCTAGAAGTGGTGTGATGGTCTGCCTTTAATTGAATCGAAATACATGTAAATTAGCCTAGACACCATTTAGCCACAATAATAATAATAATAATAAACTCACACAAGTAAAAATTGTCATATTATCAGACTTGATTCAATTGGATCAAAATTTTTATCCAATCTTATCCGCATAAACAAGAAATAATTAGCTTTCAACCAGCCTAAAGACCAGTTGCAACTGCATATAGAAGTCTTCAGTCCAAGTTCACAATGAGAAGAAACAATCAATTGCACCAACAGAAACCTTGGGATGAGTTCAGAATTCAAGTATCATTAATCCAAGTGAGTGAAAGTGTAAAACCACAATGTTGTGTAATTAGACTTATAATTCCCGTTAGTTGTGAACCATCATCTTGTCTTAGTAAAGTTCAAGTAGAGTCGTAGTCAATTTTTTTAATGTATATCACGCTTTTGGACTACTGTGTACAATACTTTTAGGAGTTTATGGACATTGTTACACATTTTGAAAGTTGAAGGATTAAAGTGCATATGATGCAAAGTTAAATAGTGTAATTTGAACTTTTTTTAAATTTATATTATTATTTAATAAATTAAAATTTAAAAAATTGAAGTTAGATAATTATTATTGTTAATTTGGTTATATCATCAATACTTTTTTCATATAATGCATTTTTTCATGTAGTATTTTTTTATATAGTATTTTTTAAAAAAAATTATTATTTATTCTAATTTTTCGATTCAACCACTTAACCTGCGGTTGGACTACTAACTCATTAACTTGGCTTTCTAACTAAATCAACTTTCAGTTCGATTTATACAACTATAATTAATTTTAATTGTATTTATATATTTTTATGCATTTATATATGCATTTTCTTATAACTTTTGTGGGTTTTGTTGAAAAATTGTTTTAACTGAATCCTATGACTAAAAGTTCAGCGATGGACCTTTGACGTTATTTATGATAATAGATTTATGATATTTGCATTAAAGGATAAATTATATATTACTTAAAATCCTTATATTCTATATATTTTCATATTAAACCATACCATTTTTGGTATTTACACATTTAAAATAATTTTAACAAATGAGCTTTGTTAGTACTTTCTTATGCTGTGTTAATACTTTTTTAATTTTTATTTCATATTTTCAAACCAAAGTAATTGAGCATTGTCAAACATAATACAGGGCAGAGTTATTACATACAAAATTTTACTAACACATGAATCATGATATAATAACAAAATTTCTCAAATAATATATAAACTAATATTTTAATCCATATGATGTACGAGATATTATTAAAGTAAAAAAAATCATTAAAATAATATTTAATTTTATTAATTTTGATTGTAGGTTTTTTAATTATAATTTGATGTACTTATATAGTATAAGTGTAAAATTTGATAAAAATCAAATATAAAAGTGAATATTAGTTACAAATATATTAAATTTAAATAAAATTCTAATATATACACGTGTAAACAAATTAATGTCTATGACTAAATTAAAAGTAAACATGAAAGGAACGTGCTGTGCCGTGGGAGAAAAAAAAAAAAGAAAAGGACAAGAAACGAAACGAAAAAAAAAAAGGTGGACAAGAAAGACGTGTACGTTGTAGCAAGTGGAAGAATTGTCACAATAATTTTATTTTTACAAATATCTCATTTTGCTATTTATCTGATTAATAGATAATTAATAATTATTTATAATCATTTATTTTATTTTTAATAAATTTAATAACTTAAAAAAAAATCATGAATAGAACCTTAACTCAAGGATCTATATTAAAATGACCCAGAAGTGTCCGGCTTTGGCTTGCTGTGCATTTAGTTATTTTTAATTTAAATAAAATAAAAATTAAAAACATAACAGAAAAAAATAACGACGCATGTCACCCGGACGATTAAAAGTCAGGGACATGCAGTATTTCCCAACTTTTATATATTGATATAAGATAATAAGATAAGTACATAACAAAAATTAAATTCGTGAAGAAAATATTTTATATTCAAAATACAGAAACACAATTCTCAAGTATTCAGTATATACAAAGATAAATATATATATATATATATATATATATATATATATATATATATATATATATATATATATATATATATATATATAGTTGCGGTGTGAAAGTATATGTGATTTGGTAACCAATTTAGTGGCGTCTTGGGGAACCTTGAGAATTGTGAATTGAGAATTGTGTTTCTGTGATCCATTTTTAGCTTTCGACATCTTTGTTTAATGCCACTCAAAAGGTGACTACGTCCGGATGTGGTCCATTTTTGGCGGGTGACATCTTTGTTTCATGCCATACAATCAGAGTTAGAGACATACAAGGATTTTATCTGGCTTAGTTCTTCTGCAGAGAAATTGAAGCATCTATTGGCTACAACAAAGTAGTGTAATTTAAATGAATATCACGAACCTGCCGACTTGTATATGTACTGTAGGAAATAAGACTGAAACTTTCTATCCAAGCCACTGCAAATAAATTCCCAATTACCATCAGCAACAAGTTTGCATTGATCTCTGCTGTTTGAAATAGCAGTTCATAATGCTTTATGTAGCTTTTTACCGTGTGTTCCTATTTGCGTAGGATTAATCCTTTTTGAATCAATTACTAAAATACTGATTCACCAATAAGACTGGGAGCATATATTAGACTGTCTGCTTCTCTTACTAAAACAAAAAATAAATAAATTACTTTCTGATAAGTCACTAGGCCTTTTAATAGTGATACAGAGACATGATGGTGGTTGGACTCTTTTGGTATAAATTTGTCATCGAGTTCATGAGCTCTAAACAAAAGTGATTCACGAACCAGCCGAATATGTAGTAGGAAATAAGACTTTAAAAAATAAGTCAACAAGTTTGATTGATCTCAGAAATAGCAGTTCATAATGCTTTAAATAAGGATTTAAAATGAACGGGTTGACTAACAAAAAATATCAATTTTTCAAAAATAATCAAATGGATAGGTCATCAAACAAAAAAAATCAAGTAATGACTCATTTACATTACATAAAAACGGATTGAACTAATAAAATATCAGTCCAAAACGTACATAAATAAGACTGTTACACTTAACCTAATAGGGTGAGAATAGGACCCTTCTCTTGTGCAATGATCAATGGGTACTTCAACCCATCATGGACAACCCAAATACAAAGCACACTATACAATGATCCATAATTGATTTGAGTGCTATAAGGCCATATAACATAAATCTCATAATAGCCCAATAATATATTTGATATCATTAATTAATCTAGTATATTATAAACAATAAGATTTATGTTAATCCACAAATAATCTAACAGCTGGAGGAAAATGGATGCTGGGCTTTTCTGGTTATGTTGGTACAGCCGATAGCCTTCTTCCTGAGTTAGCATTGTGATAGGGCTTGTTACTTGCCTGGAAAATGGTTACAGTTACAGATATGTCATCTATGAATCTGATTGCTTGATTGGAAGCTGTTCGCTTAGCGAATGGTGAATTTTCACCATTCCACCACTCTAGTGCTGTGGTTCGTTACTTCAAAATTCTGATGAACAGGTCATGGAGATGTAGTGTTATCCATATTCTGAGGGAGGGCAATGGCCCAGCAGATTCCTTGAGCTTCTTCTAACGTTAAGCTGATGGAGTGGAGCGAACCACCTTGGATATATGATGTTGTTGGCTGATGCTAATGGGGTACTCTTCTTTAGATAATAGATAATAGATATCCTGTTTCCTTCTTTTCCCTTTCTTGTCACTCATGTACTAAAATAAGATAAAGACAAACACATAGATTAAAAAGAGAATAAGAATGACGAGAATGAGAACGAGAAGAGCGCATAAAACCCTTTTTCTCCTGCGGGCACGAAACCTCTTGAGTACACATTCAACAATTTTTTCAATAAGCTTAGCTTCGGACCTATGCCACATGGAAAGAAGAAAATATACCATCAATGACATTACATTATTATGGTAATTAAAATGTGTAGACACTAAATTAAAAGAACACTTATATATCACATGATCATTTAAAAAGCCATGTGCCCATTTAATTTGTTAATCTTAAACACTCATAATTCATGAAAAATCTATTAGAGTCCATTTAAATTACAGAATTAGAATTATAGTTCAGAATTTTATTTTTAATTTTAATTTTATTATAATTGGATTTGACTAAGAATCTTAGATGATTTTGGTTTGTTTTGTGTTTTCATTTTCAATTGATATATTTTCACTCATATATAATTACAAAAGTGTCACATTTTTTTTCAATTTATTTCTTATTTTCAAACTTTTGCAAAAGAAATAATGAAAATAATAAAAAGTTATTTTCACTATTTTCTTCACAAAAGTTTAAAAACAAGAAATAAAGTGAAAATAATATGACATTTTTGTAATTATCAATAAAAATATATAAACTAAAAATAAACCAAAAGCCACTTAATTTTTATGTTTGGAGCAAATGAAGAATTAGGATTTAAAATTGCAATTCTGAATTGAATTGGAGGACAATACCTGTGACAATGGTTGAAGGATACCATCGGCAACGGTAGTTAGATGATACCTTCGATGACTTGGCTTAGAAGGTATTAACAATAATGATTGTTGAAGTATGCAATAACGATAATAATTATAACATATTATTTTTAACTTTTGTGTTTAGAAGTGTAGTTCTTAAGGTATAGACTAAAAATTAAAAATGGTATAAAATAGTTATTTTCTAAATGCATAGAATTGAGCTCAGAATTGAAATTCTAAATCTAATGCATATGCCAAACAAAATAATTGAAAATGAGAGGTCCAATTCAAATTTCAATACTCAATTCCAGACCTAATTCCATACACCAAACAACACCTTAGGCTATTTTTGGATTGGTGGGATTGAGTGGAATATAGAGAAATAGAATGAAATAGAGATAGGTTCCATTGTTTGACTATGTTAAAAAAAGATAGAATGAGATGGAAGTGGGTGAGATGGATTCCATCACATCCTACCAAAAATTATTAATTTTCTTCCCCCCAATTTGAGAGATATGAGATGGAATTATCTTTTTTATTATTATTATAATTAAGATTTCATCTCATCCCACAAAAAATCATTCACTTGCTAAACAATGAAATGGTAACTTTACTTCATTCCATCCTAAAATATCCAAACAATGGAATGATATTTTTATCACATTCTATCCCATCACATCTCATCTTATTCTATTCCATTCCATCAATTACTAAATATCCAAACATAACCTTAAAGTTTAAACTATACTCATCTCACTTGATAGAGTAATGATACTTCCACATATTTTATATTCACAAAATCCTCATAAACTCTGAGGCAGAATTGTATAATCCAAATCAAAGTTTGATCCAATTAGAGGGTTGAGTCACGTCAACGGTTATATCACGAGTTAAGTAATTGAACAAAAATTAAGTAAATTTGATTAAGTAAACAATGACAAATAAACTCTGAGGCAGAATTGTATAATCCAAATCAAAGTACTTTATGTTTTAATAGAATACAACTTAATTATAATATTTAAAGGCTACATAATTTAACATTATAACTTAATACAACATAATAGTACAAATGCAAAAGGAGCTCCTTTTTTAGGTAGTATATATTTACCTAGTTGAGCAACAACTATTCACGCAATGAAATGAGGAGAGGAAGGAGATGAAATCATTGTAAGATTTTAAAAGAGTTTGATGCACAAAGTGAGAAGAAACCTTCTTATGTAGGGTAAATTTACCCAAAGAAATTATATGTCATTGTTTTTGCAAGCATTTTTTAAAAAAATAAAAAATCGAGTCAAGCGGGTTGTCTAGGTCAAGTGGGTCATCTGAGTTTGATTGGACCAACGCGAAAAACAGTTTAGAACTCTAACTCGACTAGCCCAGAGGCTGGTTTGTGGATTTTCTAATCGAGCCTATCAAGCCAGTATAGGTCGTACAATTATGCTCCAAGGTTGAATCATTTGAACTACTTAAAAAAAATATAGTGGGACCAATACATTATCTAATGACTTGAATGGGAATATGTTAGTGTTTTGTGAGGGGATTGTGTGTAGAATTTAGCTCCTCTAAAGTGAGGTGCTAAGTTTAGAGGGAAAGATGATGAATTATAGCTGTTGATGAGAAAATCTACAATTTAGATCAAGATACGATACACATGCGTATATAATAAACTATGAGGTTGTTAAGATCTAGTTCCTTGATTTTCTCATCCACGGTTATAATTCACACTTTTCCCCTCTAAAGTGAACCTCTCACTTTAATGAGTAAGAACCTCTCACTTTAAAGAGTAAAATTCTTGTTTGTGCAAGTATCATTTTCCCACTTGATATGTCCCTTAAGGCTATGTTTTGATGGAGTCTAAATGGGAAGAAAGTGGGGAGTTTTTTTTGTTTGGTTTCTCATGAGGTGTTCTCATACCCTTTAGGTGTGGAATTAATCCCCACTTGAATTGACCTTAGATTCTTGTAGTGAAAATCAAACTCTTGAACTACAAGTAAATATTCCCTTGTTTGATATTTTTTAAAAAAAATGAGAAATTATCATGTATCATTCTAATAATCCATTATTCATTTTTATAAATATTTCATAATTTTCTAAATTTAGATATAAAAATTTTACTCTTCCTCTTCTCCTATAAACTTTTTCATCTAAACATACCCAAAGACTACTAAGAAAAAACTTTTAATAAGTGACACTAAAAAAGAAATAAATCTTGACAATTGTTACATAAAAACCGTTCCAATACACACGTTGAAGAGAGATTAATTAGTATGAACTAATGATAAAAGTGCATGCTAAAATACAACAATTATATCAAAAATAAACTTTGCATTATAAGGATTTAATTTAAATGAATTGTCCATGTAAAAGTTTTTTACACAATCATTCAATCATATGATAAATTATTACATGTTCTTGGAGCGCCACGTAAGAGTATGCTCACACCACACATATCTTGACATTTCAATCTTTATTAATAATGAAGTACACCATCAACTTATATATTTATTATCTCAACCTTATTTTTTAAAAATAAGAAATAATAAATATATAAGTTAGTGGTCGATTTCATCATTAATAAAGGTTGAAATGTCAAAATATGTGTGGTGTGAGCAAAATCTTAAATGACACTCCATAAGCATGCAATAATTTGTCCAAACATACATTGTCACATAATTAAAAATATTTGACTTTCTCAATAATTACCTCAACAGTTACACAGATAGTAATGTATAATTAGTTGATGATATAAAAAATTTTATATTAATAGTGCATTGAAATTAAACTCATTAGATAATGTCTACCAATATATGCAATAATGATCTTCACAATAACATTAAATAAAAAATCTCATCAAATTTATAAAAAAAAAGATATATTTGCAAACTTTAATGAATAATATTAAGAAAAAAGAATAAATTTATTATTCAAAAAATAAATGGGCACAAACTTTAAAAGCTGAAACCTACCCAAAATAAATAGATATTTGTAAACTTTAATGAAGAATATCAAGAAAAAAAGGATAAATCTATTATTCAGATAATAAATGGACACAATCTTAAAAGTTCAAACCTACCCATCAATCATTATATGGTATCCATCTTTTTTTTTATTCCAAGTGTAGTACCCATCAAACATTTTATTAGTTGTTGGTTGTTTTTATTAAAATTATAAACTTTTATTATGAAATTAATATTTAATGAATATTTAACAACTCACTTTGGATACCGTATCCATCAAGATATCATAAAAATTTTCATTTTTGAAACATATACTTCTGTTGTAGTTATGATTTATGACAAAATTGAACCCAACCGGGCTTCGAAGGGTCGAAATTGATGATCTCATAAAAATAAAAGAAGACAATGACTTTAGGGGCGTACCCGTGCACTTTCATAGGAAAACTCTCAAAATACTTAATTAGGGCTCAACTCTTAGGTTTTGTATGGATTGATAGTAAATGTTGGGATGAGATGGAATATGATATGATCACATTGTTTGAATTTTTAAATTAAATAAGGATGGGATGGTATTAGGTGTGATCCATTTCATTTTATACCACTCCATACTCCATTTTTTATTTCCCTCCAAATTGAGGGATATTTGGTAGGATGGATTATTATTTTATTAATTTAAATATAAAATTATCTGATTTTCCTTAACCTAAAATTAATTAGATGTGAACATTATTTCCTCATTCTCCTGCGTCTCTTCAGTCTTTGCATTCTGTACATATCGTCACTTTGTACTCTACCTCTACCCAACAAGTAACAACATCTCGTCTCTTCCAATGACACAATTGATATAATATACCAATGACATGCCGTTTGCGTGGAGGGCTCATGATAGTCTTTAAAAAAAACACTAGAATTGATATAATTTTTAAGAGAAAAAATATTATTTAAATTAATATAATTAGTAGATAATAATTGAAAATATTTCCAATAATTTTTTAATTAAAAATAATTATAATTTAATGTGTTTAAGATAAAGGTAATATGATAACAAAAACTTTATAATATTTATCATTTCATCCTCATCTATTAATATTTTCAAATAAAGGAGTGATAATTTTGTTTTTATTTCATTATTAAATATTTAAATAATGATATGAAATTTTTATTCTATCTCATCACATTCTATCTCATCTCATATAGATCTCATTTCATCTCACCTCATTCACCATTTGTATCCATAAAAAACCTTAGAATGTAGTTAGATTGAAAGAAACGCCAACAACCCTAAAAGGTTCTCAGTGAAAGAAAGAATTAGGGTTCCCAAACATCGAACCGAGAAAACAAGCATTTATATTAGTAACAATAAGCATCCTCCTCATGAAGGCCACTCCTACATGTCCTCTCAAAAAGGTCACCAGGCAACACTCAAAAACTACCTCTATCCAAACAAAAGAAAGAATGAGAAAAATCCTTTAAAACTTATCCTAACAAGGAAGATGACTCAGGAATGGAACGGCAAACGACCACCTTCAGATCCACATCTGAAGAAGAAGAAACCTCCTCCTAATATTTGGCATGCTCATCAGAAAGGGAAAGGGAAAAAATGGAGAACGACGGAAAAGGGAAAATCGCCCAAAAAAACCAAAAAATTGCCCCAAGACTAGAAACCTAAGAATATCAACTTAGGGCCTAGAATAAACCAAAAAAGTAAGAACAACAAGTGTTGTGCAAAAAACCGCCTACAAAGGCAGAAGCTTGAATCACAAAACAACGAGGCAAAGAACAAGAACCACCAAACTCCGAAAAGAAAGTAAAGAAACTTGAGAGAAAGGTGCGAACAAGGAAGCAACTCAGTAAGACGAAAGGTTGTTTAAAACTGAAAAAATCGCTGTAAAGTCCTCAATGAGTGAACAAACTCATGTCACAAAACAAGGCCAAACTACAGAAGGCCACATCAAAAATCAAGAATGGTCAGAAAACCAAAGGAAGCCACTTCGCATTGATTCTATAAACACTACAGCCAAGATTGAGAAACATACTCGCCACTTTTCATAAGCCAACTCCTATCCTCTGGATGTATGAAAATGTGGGTCGACAGCCCAAAACGAAAAGCCCTATGCCCCAAATAGAGGAAAGCCTCATTAGTACTTCTTCCTAGTCAATACGTGGAATTACCAATTCTTCCTGTCACACCCCTAATGCCTACAGATAGCAGGTATCCCTCTACTATAAGGGTGTACTGCTCATTCTCTTCTTCTTACTCCTTTTCAAAATATTTTGTCTCTTATTTGGTACCGACTTTGATATTGGAATGCGATCGGGTGTTTACTGTTTCCTAACCATTTCCTCCTTGTTGGTACTAGCGCCTTAGACTTGAAAGAGGAAAGACAAACACAATAGCTTGTTTGTTAGCTATGTTAGCTATTACTTACGTCTTTTATTTTTTGAAGTCATCTTTAATTGTTTATGTAAAAAAATTGCCACAGAAAATAGATATATAAAAGATATGACTTCATTATTGGCTCCATTACCAATAACGCACGATTCAATACGTGTAGTACTGTTAGGATTTTCATGGGTGAGATTTGGCCAAGTTCAACCCCCAATCTTGACTTAATCCTTTTTTTTTTTTTTATCGAGTCAATTTTGCAGGGTTGGTTTCAACTTAGTTATGGTATAACTAATGATGGGGTGGTGGCTTAGAATTTAAACAAAATATACTAATCTGAATATTATACATAATTAAGTTATAAAATTTAAAAATAAAAAATAATAATTAAGAGTTGTTTTAACTTTTAGAATATATATTTTCAATTAAGGTATGTCAATAAAAAAATATTATTATGTTATATATAAAATATTAATTTAAATCAAAATATTTTATAATTAATCCTTAATATTTTTAAAAATTAGAAATATTGAAATATTATATAACATTGATAGGGGTGGAGCTAGACAGAAAGTTAGAGGGGGCCATAGTGAGAAAAAATTGAGGGGGGCTAAGTTATTATTATTATTATTATTATTATTTATTTTTTATTTTTATAAAATCACATCTCTTTAAGAAATGGGGGCCCTTAGCATCAACTACCTCTACCTGCCGCCCTTGAACATTGGGTTGGGGTAATGATTCAAACCCTCAATCCAAAAATAACCTAAGTCTAATATTTAGAACTTGAATCTGACCAATTAATTTCAAATTATGTCGGATTGAGTGTTGAATATATTCCTAAGTTCACATGGGTAAAACTTGTTCAGCTTTTATAAATCATCTGCAACAATTTCATCAATAAGATCAGATTCCTCCGTAGAGGAAAGAAATAAATCAAGGAGAATGCATAAAGAAAAAAAAAATCAACAAAAGAAATTATAGAAAGAAGAATTGTATATCTGTAATATATATAGTTTTTATCCTAAAAAAGTAAAGGAAAACATCATTTACTGGAATGTGCATTGCCATATACTATCAACAAAATAATGATAAGGTGAATGCAACTTCGATCTCTAATAATCTAGTCTAATGGAAATTAATATAGAAAAAAAAGGCTGAAGTTCTTGTTGCAATTGAAGCAACCAACTAGAAATGCATCATGCATGACGTTGTACAAGGAATAAATAAATAACTGGGTTTAAAAATATTAAACATGTATTTTTTTTAAAAAAAAAGGACTTACTCAATGTCGTTTGATGGATACTCAAAACCTGATACTTCAGAAGCCTTCTCCAGAGCAGATTTCCAAATTGGCACTTCGTCCTTGTGTTGTTCTTCATGTTCAGCTAGAGAAGATCCATAATCTCCACGTTGTTTCCGCACATCTGATGGACGTACGTGGTAGAAAACAGGTAATAAAATTTGTTTATCTGATCTTTCCTTGCATTCAATCATTTTGGCAAGCTCTTTCAAGCACCAGATTGAAGAAGGATAGTGTTCTGAGAATATGACCAATAAAATTTGTGATCTTTCAATTTTTGTGAGAAGTGTGGTTATTTCAGCTCCTCTCTCAAGTCTGTCATCTACAAAGAAATCAACCTTCGTGCCACGTAATTTTTTTGTCAAATCCTTAAGCAAACCCTGCCGGACGTCTGGGCCTCTAAAGCTGATGAAAACATCATGTTTTATTTTAATAAATAGGCAAGATGAGAGTTTCATTGGACAGAAACAAGAGCAAAAAGTGTCTTAATGGATCTGGCCTCTATTCCCTCAACAAAAGTAAATTTTGCTTCTGGCCACCCACTGCAGCAACTCTGTAAAGGAACATTAAGGATAAGTTGGAAATGATTAATTTGGAGAAAGATGTTGACCTACATATCCCAGTTTTTACAGTCTACAATATTAACACTGACATCTACAAAAACAAAAAATACGCACCCAAGATCTGGCCCATCTAGTGCATCTTTCATTTTAACACCAAGTCACTTGCATCTTTGGATCATTGCCTTCATTATTTTATTTTATGCTATTATTTAATTCATTATTTAAATTTAAAATCAATATCCTTTCAAATTATCAGTTATTTGGTGTTGACTTTAAAATTCAACTTTTAACCACAATTTACACATTTTAAACATGGAATGTATATTAATTCAAACTTATATTTTTTAAATTTTATTATTATTCAATTGTTTTTAAATTTAGTTTTTACAATGTGTGATTTTTCTTTTCATATTTTTACTTATATATTTAACTATGTATGCTATTCTTTTATATATTATCATTCAAAATATTGGTTGATGAAAAGAAATTTTTATTCTTTTTCAATATATTGCATTAATTTTTTAATCCGTTCATTCTTTTTATTGATAATTAATGTAGTTTTACTATTTATATATCTATTCAACCTGAGATATTAGAGTAATTTATAAATTACTTTTTTATAACACTTATAACTTAGTGTTACATATAACATTTTTTTTTGCATCATACAAATTTTTTTAACTTTATGTAATAGAATAAGTTAATATCTCAGGTTAAATTATATAATATAATAATTTAGTCTTACATATAACAATATTTTTTTTTTGCATCATACAAACCTAGGATATTAAATTATTCTATTATACAAAGTTAAACAATTTTGTATGATACAAAAAAAGTTATTTTTATATGTAAGATAAATTATAAGTGTTATAAAAAAAGTAATTTGATTTGTAATTTTTTAATTTGGATAATAATATGTGTTAAAATTACAATTTTATAATAAAAATCATTAAAAGTTAACAAATGAATATACATAGATTTTTAAATAAAAATTATATTAAAAAATACAAGTAAAAAAATCAAATAAAAACCAAAAAATATCTTGTAAAATTTACAGGAGCATAAACAATTAAATAATAATTTAAATACTTAAAAGATTGAATTGTGTTTATTTAAGAATATATCTAAAAATAGAGTAATGATATGCATATTTTCACAAACATGAAACAATTCAAGGTATATGTCATATATATAATGTATCTGGATGGCGCTGTGATGAGAGACAGTTAAATTATTAAAAATTTATATAGGAGTCGTGACTAATCTTTGTTCTAAGAAAATAATTCTTTTTTTTTATTTTACAAATGGACTTTTGAAAAGGAGATTAGGTTTGTGAGTCTAAACATGTATAGAAAAGAGTGAGGATTTAACCACAATGTATCCATGATACATTTGTCCTAAAATGGTCATTCTAAAACTAGTTATGCAAATTTATTAAAAACATTGACAATGTTTATTTTATCCCTTTGCAAGTGACTTATATGAAGCATAAATATGTACTAATAAACCAAAACCATACAATTAAACAAGAAAATAAACACTAAACTCATGTAATCAATGCGAGTTTAAATTTAAAGAAACAACTTGTGAGAAAATCGTATAACTTCCGAACTTTTGTAATCAATCGAAAATTAATTTCATGAACAATTTAAATTGACCGAAAATGTAGGAATATCTTGTGTTCTAAAAAAATCATGTAATCAAATAAGATAATTAACCAATCTCAATAAAGTCAAAGATGATTCGCATATATTTACTTTGGATTTTTTAATTTTGTTTGTATTTATTATTTTTGTCATTTTTACTTACTTGCCTATCCTTATCTATTTAATTGTTTTATCATTTTCAGTTTTTTTTATGTTTTAGGCACTTTTTGTTTTTTAATATTTTGTTTAATTTTAAAAGAAAAAACATATATCTACTAAAAACAAAACTAAGCCTAAAAAGAAACAAACCCAAAAAAAAAAAAGAACACTCGTATTGCAAATAAAAACAGGTAACCCACTAGCTGAGAACTAAACCTTGACCCAACAAAAAGGAATAAGCTATAGCCCACAGAAAAGATTAAGCCCAAGTCTCCACCAAACTCCCGCAATCCAAACCCATTATAGGGGACGCCCTTTTATAAATGTCAAAAGTTTCTGACATTAAATTCACAAGTACAGCAGGCTCAAAACTCATCTAAAACTCAATTGAGCGTGAATTTAGATTATTTTAATTTTTTTTTTAAATAATTAAGTGAAAGAAATAAATAAATATAAAATTTATTAAAAAAAAATACATATTATAATTAAACTTTATTAATAATTTTTTTGTTTAACTTTTTCATTCACTTAATTATTGAGAAGGAAAAAAATTAAGACTAATTGAACAGATATTATTGGAAAATAAATAGATGGAGAGACTAACTCTGTGTTTGGATGTTTTTTCATTAACGGAACGGAACGGAATAAGTGAGGATGGATCGGAAAGAAAAGGAATGGAATGGAACATAATTCCCCCTCTTTTTATTTGAAAAATTCATTATCGAAACGGACGGAATATGTGTTCTCCCCATTCCACCTCAATTTTGGGGGAACAAAAATTGGACATTTGAAGGGAAGAAGGGGAAAATGATTCCCCGTGTATTCCGTTCTGTTCCTATGTATTTTAAAACTTCCAAACAGAAAAAATTTTTTTTATTCCCCTCGTTTCTTTTTCGTTCCTCCCATTACCTGTCACCCAAACATAGTATAAGAAAGAAAAATAAAGAAAGGGGGCTCTGGTTTCACGCACGATGAGGGCGATGAAGGGGAGCGATGGTGATGTGGTCGTGGAGACTGCCGCGGCGAATCCAGGGTCCTAACATGGTGGCGCGGTGGAGGCTCAAGCGGATGATGATGAGGCTGCTCTGGTGTGGGCTCATGGCTGGGCGACGCAGGTGTTGAGAGTAGTCGACGATGTGGCTATGATGTGGGGAAAAAGAGTGTGCGTTTGATGTTTTTTCTTATTGAGGAACAAAAAAGCTCTTAAGATAGCAGAAGCTATTACCTTTTTAAAGAATGTTTTTATTCTTAATTTCAAAACATTTTAAGATAATCAAAATTAGCGGCTCACGGCTAGTGAGTTTTTTTTAAAAATCTTGCTTCTCTCGAAAATTATTATGACTCTTAACATATTTAAAGTCCAGTGATAAATCAATCTAAAATTGAAAAGTTCAAACAAATATATAGCAATCAATACGAGTCGATTCACAATTGATGTTTTCTCAAAAAACTGGAGGTTTCTACAGTATTATAGCCATTGAAATGTGAACAATGTATAAATTAGTTATATATCATAAAAGTGCTTAATTTATTTCCTTAGATTCTAAATAAATTTTAAATAATATTATCTAAAATTTATTATTCAATTTACATATTATGAAATTGTACCAATAAAATTAATTACTTAAAATTTTCAATTATGGATTTATTTCAAAGAATCAAATAAGTGAATTATAATCTAAATGCATAGAATTGAAATTCTAAAATAGTTATTTTCTAAATGCATAGAATTTTTTAGGTAGTATATATTTACCTAGTTGAGCAACAACTATTCACGCAATGAAATGAGGAGAGGAAGGAGATGAAATCATTGTAAGATTTTAAAAGAGTTTGATGCACAAAGTGAGAAGAAACCTTCTTATGTAGGGTAAATTTACCCAAAGAAATTATATGTCATTGTTTTTGCAAGCATTTTTAAAAAAATAAAAAATCGAGTCAAGCGGGTTGTCTAGGTCAAGTGGGTCATCTGAGTTTGATTGGACCAACGCGAAAAACAGTTTAGAACTCTAACTCGACTAGCCCAGAGGCTGGTTTGTGGATTTTCTAATCGAGCCTATCAAGCCAGTATAGGTCGTACAATTATGCTCCAAGGTTGAATCATTTGAACTACTTAAAAAAAATATAGTGGGACCAATACATTATCTAATGACTTGAATGGGAATATGTTAGTGTTTTGTGAGGGGATTGTGTGTAGAATTTAGCTCCTCTAAAGTGAGGTGCTAAGTTTAGAGGGAAAGATGATGAATTATAGCTGTTGATGAGAAAATCTACAATTTAGATCAAGATACGATACACATGCGTATATAATAAACTATGAGGTTGTTAAGATCTAGTTCCTTGATTTTCTCATCCACGGTTATAATTCACACTTTTCCCCTCTAAAGTGAACCTCTCACTTTAATGAGTAAGAACCTCTCACTTTAAAGAGTAAAATTCTTGTTTGTGCAAGTATCATTTTCCCACTTGATATGTCCCTTAAGGCTATGTTTTGATGGAGTCTAAATGGGAAGAAAGTGGGGAGTTTTTTTTGTTTGGTTTCTCATGAGGTGTTCTCATACCCTTTAGGTGTGGAATTAATCCCCACTTGAATTGACCTTAGATTCTTGTAGTGAAAATCAAACTCTTGAACTACAAGTAAATATTCCCTTATTTGATATTTTTTAAAAAAAAATGAGAAATTATCATGTATCATTCTAATAATCCATTATTCATTTTTATAAATATTTCATAATTTTCTAAATTTAGATATAAAAATTTTACTCTTCCTCTTCTCCTATAAACTTTTTCATCTAAACATACCCAAAGACTACTAAGAAAAAACTTTTAATAAGTGACACTAAAAAAGAAATAAATCTTGACAATTGTTACATAAAAACCGTTCCAATACACACGTTGAAGAGAGATTAATTAGTATGAACTAATGATAAAAGTGCATGCTAAAATACAACAATTATATCAAAAATAAACTTTGCATTATAAGGATTTAATTTAAATGAATTGTCCATGTAAAAGTTTTTTACACAATCATTCAATCATATGATAAATTATTACATGTTCTTGGAGCGCCACGTAAGAGTATGCTCACACCACACATATCTTGACATTTCAATCTTTATTAATAATGAAGTACACCATCAACTTATATATTTATTATCTCAACCTTATTTTTTAAAAATAAGAAATAATAAATATATAAGTTAGTGGTCGATTTCATCATTAATAAAGGTTGAAATGTCAAAATATGTGTGGTGTGAGCAAAATCTTAAATGACACTCCATAAGCATGCAATAATTTGTCCAAACATACATTGTCACATAATTAAAAATATTTGACTTTTTCAATAATTACCTCAACAGTTACACAGATAGTAATGTATAATTAGTTGATGATATAAAAAATTTTATATTAATAGTGCATTGAAATTAAACTCATTAGATAATGTCTACCAATATATGCAATAATGATCTTCACAATAACATTAAATAAAAAATCTCATCAAATTTATAAAAAAAAAAAAAGATATATTTGCAAACTTTAATGAATAATATTAAGAAAAAAGAATAAATTTATTATTCAAAAAATAAATGGGCACAAACTTTAAAAGCTGAAACCTACCCAAAATAAATAGATATTTGTAAACTTTAATGAAGAATATCAAGAAAAAAAGGATAAATCTATTATTCAGATAATAAATGGACACAATCTTAAAAGTTCAAACCTACCCATCAATCATTATATGGTATCCATCTTTTTTTTTATTCCAAGTGTAGTACCCATCAAACATTTTATTAGTTGTTGGTTGTTTTTATTAAAATTATAAACTTTTATTATGAAATTAATATTTAATGAATATTTAACAACTCACTTTGGATACCGTATCCATCAAGATATCATAAAAATTTTCATTTTTGAAACATATACTTCTGTTGTAGTTATGATTTATGACAAAATTGAACCCAACCGGGCTTCGAAGGGTCGAAATTGATGATCTCATAAAAATAAAAGAAGACAATGACTTTAGGGGCGTACCCGTGCACTTTCATAGGAAAACTCTCAAAATACTTAATTAGGGCTCAACTCTTAGGTTTTGTATGGATTGATAGTAAATGTTGGGATGAGATGGAATATGATATGATCACATTGTTTGAATTTTTAAATTAAATAAGGATGGGATGGTATTAGGTGTGATCCATTTCATTTTATACCACTCCATACTCCATTTTTTATTTCCCTCCAAATTGAGGGATATTTGGTAGGATGGATTATTATTTTATTAATTTAAATATAAAATTATCTGATTTTCCTTAACCTAAAATTAATTAGATGTGAACATTATTTCCTCATTCTCCTGCGTCTCTTCAGTCTTTGCATTCTGTACATATCGTCACTTTGTACTCTACCTCTACCCAACAAGTAACAACATCTCGTCTCTTCCAATGACACAATTGATATAATATACCAATGACATGCCGTTTGCGTGGAGGGCTCATGATAGTCTTTAAAAAAAACACTAGAATTGATATAATTTTTAAGAGAAAAAATATTATTTAAATTAATATAATTAGTAGATAATAATTGAAAATATTTCCAATAATTTTTTAATTAAAAATAATTATAATTTAATGTGTTTAAGATAAAAGTAATATGGTAACAAAAACTTTATAATATTTATCATTTCATCCTCATCTATTAATATTTTCAAATAAAGGAGTGATAATTTTGTTTTTATTTCATTATTAAATATTTAAATAATGATATGAAATTTTTATTCTATCTCATCACATTCTATCTCATCTCATATAGATCTCATTTCATCTCACCTCATTCACCATTTGTATCCATAAAAAACCTTAGAATGTAGTTAGATTGAAAGAAACGCCAACAACCCTAAAAGGTTCTCAGTGAAAGAAAGAATTAGGGTTCCCAAACATCGAACCGAGAAAACAAGCATTTATATTAGTAACAATAAGCATCCTCCTCATGAAGGCCACTCCTACATGTCCTCTCAAAAAGGTCACCAGGCAACACTCAAAAACTACCTCTATCCAAACAAAAGAAAGAATGAGAAAAATCCTTTAAAACTTATCCTAACAAGGAAGATGACTCAGGAATGGAACGGCAAACGACCACCTTCAGATCCACATCTGAAGAAGAAGAAACCTCCTCCTAATATTTGGCATGCTCATCAGAAAGGGAAAGGGAAAAAATGGAGAACGACGGAAAAGGGAAAATCGCCCAAAAAAACCAAAAAATTGCCCCAAGACTAGAAACCTAAGAATATCAACTTAGGGCCTAGAATAAACCAAAAAAGTAAGAACAACAAGTGTTGTGCAAAAAACCGCCTACAAAGGCAGAAGCTTGAATCACAAAACAACGAGGCAAAGAACAAGAACCACCAAACTCCGAAAAGAAAGTAAAGAAACTTGAGAGAAAGGTGCGAACAAGGAAGCAACTCAGTAAGACGAAAGGTTGTTTAAAACTGAAAAAATCGCTGTAAAGTCCTCAATGAGTGAACAAACTCATGTCACAAAACAAGGCCAAACTACAGAAGGCCACATCAAAAATCAAGAATGGTCAGAAAACCAAAGGAAGCCACTTCGCATTGATTCTATAAACACTACAGCCAAGATTGAGAAACATACTCGCCACTTTTCATAAGCCAACTCCTATCCTCTGGATGTATGAAAATGTGGGTCGACAGCCCAAAACGAAAAGCCCTATGCCCCAAATAGAGGAAAGCCTCATTAGTACTTCTTCCTAGTCAATACGTGGAATTACCAATTCTTCCTGTCACACCCCTAATGCCTACAGATAGCAGGTATCCCTCTACTATAAGGGTGTACTGCTCATTCTCTTCTTCTTACTCCTTTTCAAAATATTTTATCTCTTATTTGGTACCGACTTTGATATTGGAATGCGATCGGGTGTTTACTGTTTCCTAACCATTTCCTCCTTGTTGGTACTAGCGCCTTAGACTTGAAAGAGGAAAGACAAACACAATAGCTTGTTTGTTAGCTATTACTTACGTCTTTTATTTTTTGAAGTCATCTTTAATTGTTTATGTAAAAAAATTGCCACAGAAAATAGATATATAAAAGATATGACTTCATTATTGGCTCCATTACCAATAACGCACGATTCAATACGTGTAGTATTGTTAGGATTTTCATGGGTGAGATTTGGCCAAGTTCAACCCCCAATCTTGACTTAATCCTTTTTTTTTTTTTATCGAGTCAATTTTGCAGGGTTGGTTTCAACTTAGTTATGGTATAACTAATGATGGGGTGGTGGCTTAGAATTTAAACAAAATATACTAATCTGAATATTATACATAATTAAGTTATAAAATTTAAAAATAAAAAATAATAATTAAGAGTTGTTTTAACTTTTAGAATATATATTTTCAATTAAGGTATGTCAATAAAAAAATATTATTATGTTATATATAAAATATTAATTTAAATCAAAATATTTTATAATTAATCCTTAATATTTTAAAAATTAGAAATATTGAAATATTATATAACATTGATAGGGGTGGAGCTAGACAGAAAGTTAGAGGGGGCCATAGTGAGAAAAAATTGAGGGGGGCTAAGTTATTATTATTATTATTATTATTATTTATTTTTTATTTTTATAAAATCACATCTCTTTAAGAAATGGGGGCCCTTAGCATCAACTACCTCTACCTGCCGCCCTTGAACATTGGGTTGGGGTAATGATTCAAACCCTCAATCCAAAAATAACCTAAGTCTAATATTTAGAACTTGAATCTGACCAATTAATTTCAAATTATGTCGGATTGAGTGTTGAATATATTCCTAAGTTCACATGGGTAAAACTTGTTCAGCTTTTATAAATCATCTGCAACAATTTCATCAATAAGATCAGATTCCTCCGTAGAGGAAAGAAATAAATCAAGGAGAATGCATAAAGAAAAAAAAAATCAACAAAAGAAATTATAGAAAGAAGAATTGTATATCTGTAATATATATAGTTTTTATCCTAAAAAAGTAAAGGAAAACATCATTTACTGGAATGTGCATTGCCATATACTATCAACAAAATAATGATAAGGTGAATGCAACTTCGATCTCTAATAATCTAGTCTAATGGAAATTAATATAGAAAAAAAAGGCTGAAGTTCTTGTTGCAATTGAAGCAACCAACTAGAAATGCATCATGCATGACGTTGTACAAGGAATAAATAAATAACTGGGTTTAAAAATATTAAACATGTATTTTTTTTAAAAAAAAAGGACTTACTCAATGTCGTTTGATGGATACTCAAAACCTGATACTTCAGAAGCCTTCTCCAGAGCAGATTTCCAAATTGGCACTTCGTCCTTGTGTTGTTCTTCATGTTCAGCTAGAGAAGATCCATAATCTCCACGTTGTTTCCGCACATCTGATGGACGTACGTGGTAGAAAACAGGTAATAAAATTTGTTTATCTGATCTTTCCTTGCATTCAATCATTTTGGCAAGCTCTTTCAAGCACCAGATTGAAGAAGGATAGTGTTCTGAGAATATGACCAATAAAATTTGTGATCTTTCAATTTTTGTGAGAAGTTTGGTTATTTCAGCTCCTCTCTCAAGTCTGTCATCTACAAAGAAATCAACCTTCGTGCCACGTAATTTTTTTGTCAAATCCTTAAGCAAACCCTGCCGGACGTCTGGGCCTCTAAAGCTGATGAAAACATCATGTTTTATTTTAATAAATAGGCAAGATGAGAGTTTCATTGGACAGAAACAAGAGCAAAAAGTGTCTTAATGGATCTGGCCTCTATTCCCTCAACAAAAGTAAATTTTGCTTCTGGCCACCCACTGCAGCAACTCTGTAAAGGAACATTAAGGATAAGTTGGAAATGATTAATTTGGAGAAAGATGTTGACCTACATATCCCAGTTTTTACAGTCTACAATATTAACACTGACATCTACAAAAACAAAAAATACGCACCCAAGATCTGGCCCATCTAGTGCATCTTTCATTTTAACACCAAGTCACTTGCATCTTTGGATCATTGCCTTCATTATTTTATTTTATGCTATTATTTAATTCATTATTTAAATTTAAAATCAATATCCTTTCAAATTATCAGTTATTTGGTGTTGACTTTAAAATTCAACTTTTAACCACAATTTACACATTTTAAACATGGAATGTATATTAATTCAAACTTATATTTTTTAAATTTTATTATTATTCAATTGTTTTTAAATTTAGTTTTTACAATGTGTGATTTTTCTTTTCATATTTTTACTTATATATTTAACTATGTATGCTATTCTTTTATATATTATCATTCAAAATATTGGTTGATGAAAAGAAATTTTTATTCTTTTTCAATATATTGCATTAATTTTTTAATCCGTTCATTCTTTTTATTGATAATTAATGTAGTTTTACTATTTATATATCTATTCAACCTGAGATATTAGAGTAATTTATAAATTACTTTTTTATAACACTTATAACTTAGTGTTACATATAACAATTTTTTTTTTGCATCATACAAATTTTTTTAACTTTATGTAATAGAATAAGTTAATATCTCAGGTTAAATTATATAATATAATAATTTAGTCTTACATATAACAATATTTTTTTTTGCATCATACAAACCTAGGATATTAAATTATTCTATTATACAAAGTTAAACAATTTTGTATGATACAAAAAAAAGTTATTTTTATATGTAAGATAAATTATAAGTGTTATAAAAAAGTAATTTGATTTGTAATTTTTTAATTTGGATAATAATATGTGTTAAAATTACAATTTTATAATAAAAATCATTAAAAGTTAACAAATGAATATACATAGATTTTTAAATAAAAATTATATTAAAAAATACAAGTAAAAAAATCAAATAAAAACCAAAAAATATCTTGTAAAATTTACAGGAGCATAAACAATTAAATAATAATTTAAATACTTAAAAGATGACGTAATAGACTGTGTTTATTTAAGAATATATCTAAAAATAGAGTAATGATATGCATATTTTCACAAACATGAAACAATTCAAGGTATATGTCATATATATAATGTATCTGGATGGCGCTGTGATGAGAGACAGTTAAATTATTAAAAATTTATATAGGAGTCGTGACTAATCTTTGTTCTAAGAAAATAATTGAAAAATCTTTTTTTTATTTTACAAATGGACTTTTGAAAAGGAGATTAGGTTTTGAGTCTAAACATGTATAGAAAAGAGTGAGGATTTAACCACAATGTATCCATGATACATTTGTCCTAAAATGGTCATTCTAAAACTAGTTATGCAAATTTATTAAAAACATTGACAATGTTTATTTTATCCCTTTGCAAGTGACTTATATGAAGCATAAATATGTACTAATAAACCAAAACCATACAATTAAACAAGAAAATAAACACTAAACTCATGTAATCAATGCGAGTTTAAATTTAAAGAAACAACTTGTGAGAAAATCGTATAACTTCCGAACTTTTGTAATCAATCGAAAATTAATTTCATGAACAATTTAAATTGACCGAAAATGTAGGAATATCTTGTGTTCTAAAAAAATCATGTAATCAAATAAGATAATTAACCAATCTCAATAAAGTCAAAGATGATTCGCATATATTTACTTTGGATTTTTTAATTTTGTTTGTATTTATTATTTTTGTCATTTTTACTTACTTGCCTATCCTTATCTATTTAATTGTTTTATCATTTTCAGTTTTTTTTTATGTTTTAGGCACTTTTTGTTTTTTAATATTTTGTTTAATTTTAAAAGAAAAAACATATATCTACTAAAAACAAAACTAAGCCTAAAAAGAAACAAACCCAAAAAAAAAAAGAACACTCGTATTGCAAATAAAAACAGGTAACCCACTAGCTGAGAACTAAACCTTGACCCAACAAAAAGGAATAAGCTATAGCCCACAGAAAAGATTAAGCCCAAGTCTCCACCAAACTCCCGCAATCCAAACCCATTATAGGGGACGCCCTTTTATAAATGTCAAAAGTTTCTGACATTAAATTCACAAGTACAGCAGGCCCAAAACTCATCTAAAACTCAATTGAGCGTGAATTTAGATTATTTTAATTTTTTTTTAAATAATTAAGTGAAAGAAATAAATAAATATAAAATTTATTAAAAAAAATACATATTATAATTAAACTTTATTAATAATTTTTTTGTTTAACTTTTTCATTCACTTAATTATTGAGAAGGAAAAAAATTAAGACTAATTGAACAGATATTATTGGAAAATAAATAGATGGAGAGACTAACTCTGTGTTTGGATGTTTTTTCATTAACGGAACGGAACGGAATAAGTGAGGATGGATCGGAAAGAAAAAGAATGGAATGGAACATAATTCCCCCTCTTTTTATTTGAAAAATTCATTATCGAAACGCACGGAATATGTGTTATCCCATTCCACCTCAATTTTGAAACAAAAATTGACATTTGAAGGGAAGAGGAGGAAAATGATTAAAAGTATTCGCTTACGTTACATGTATTTTAAAACTTCCAAACAAAAAAATTTATTTCTATTCCCCTCGTTTCCTTTCCATTCCCTCCATTACCTGTCACCCAAACATAGTGTAAGAAAGAAAAATAAAGAAAGGGGGCTCTGGTTTCACGCACGATGAGGGCGATGAAGGGGAGCGATGGTGATGTGGTCGTGGAGACTGCCGCGGCGAATCCAGGGTCCTGACATGGTGGCGCGGTGGAGGCTCAAGCGGATGATGATGAGGCTGCTCTGGTGTGGGCTCATGGCTGGGCGACGCAGGTGTTGAGAGTAGTCGACGATGTGGCTATGATGTGGGGAAAAAGAGTGTGCGTTTGATGTTTTTTCTTATTGAGGAACAAAAAAGCTCTCAAGATAGCAGAAGCTATTACCTTTTTAAAGAATGTTTTTATTCTTAATTTCAAAACATTTTAAGATAATCAAAATTAGCGGCTCACGGCTAGTGAGTTTTTTTTAAAAATCTTGCTTCTCTCGAAAATTATTATGACTCTTAACATATTTAAAGTCCAGTGATAAATCAATCTAAAATTGAAAAGTTCAAACAAATATATAGCAATCAATACGAGTCGATTCACAATTGATGTTTTCTCAAAAAACTGGAGGTTTCTATAGTATTATAGCCATTGAAATGTGAACAATGTATAAATTAGTTATATATCATAAAAGTGCTTAATTTATTTCCTTAGATTCTAAATAAATTTTAAATAATATTATCTAAAATTTATTATTCAATTTACATATTATGAAATTGTACCAATAAAATTAATTACTTAAAATTTTCAATTATGAATTTATTTCAAAGAATCAAATAAGTGAATTATAATGAGTAGATATCGTCTACTCTACTCAAATCAAAATCTCTAACATAAGAAAAAACATTCCAAATATAGGTGTAAGATGAAAGGAAAAAAAATTAATATTTGATAGTTTCAACATAATCTCAAAAGAAAAAAAAAACTCACAAAAATAAAGGAATTGAACAATAATTAGAAAGGAAAATTAATGATAAATAGTTAAATACCAGTTCTTCCAAGCAAGTGTGAAATCATGGATCTTTGTATATACTCTGCTTTAACCTGATAGAGAGAAGAGACCAGAGACCGGAGCGAACACTTCCTCATATATAGCAATAACACGTACTTCAATCAGGATCTTCGGTCAATATTTGTTCGAGGCAATTTCTGATATTTCAATATGAACTTGCTTTATATATGAAAGGCTTGGTAAAAGACACAGCCGGCCAACCAATTGGATTGCAATGTTGCACCCCCAACTATGCTTGTGGTCACTGTCTACTTAGTTAATGTCAATTCCTTTAGAATAAAAAATAGAGTCATGATAATACCCAAAAAAAATAGTAATGATACGCATAGTTGCACAAACACGAAACAATTCGAGGCATGCGTAGAATTTAGATCATTAAAAAACAAAAATAGTAAGACCAGCATCTTGCATGAGTATGTGAAGGAACTAGATCGTATGCAGTTCTAAAAAGAACTGAACCGCACGAAGGAAGTGCAGTTACTCATCTAATTAAGGGTTAGAATTCAGTACATTATTTTTTTAATATTTAATCATAAAAAAAATTATTTTGAAGAACTGGGATCTCTGCAGTTTAAAAACAAAGTGCAGAGGATCCTGATATGTATGTAAAGAGCTTATGAGTATAAATTTGTACAAGTATCATTTGCTCTAAAATTATGAATTTTTCAAAGTGTCAATTAGCTTAATTAATAAAGTTATTTGCAGTCTTTTATAGGTGAATATAAAGACTTGTAATTAAATCTCCCTTTCAGTCTTCTTCTAAAAAAATTGAGTCCTTTCATTCAATTTTAAAAAGGTCGCACTCCTTTATATTATTGTTAAGTTTATTTAAATTTATACAAAGTTATTTTGAAAAGTCTTTAAATGAGAATCGGCTATATGTACAATCACAAAATAACATTCATCATGTTGTATATTGCTTTAAACTATGGTCCACACGTAATAAGTTAATGGGTTAAATGTATATTGCCACCCTAATTTATTAGTTCTATTACACTTTACATCCTCATTTATGTAATTGAGCACATCTACCCCTAATTTGACATAATTTTTGCAACATTCCCCTTTCTATTAAAATTAAATATTATTTAAAAGTAAATTGTTATAAATTGTCAAAAATAACCATATCCTTTCTTTTTCTCCTTGAACTTAGTTGAGCTTCAGTCATGATAAGAATAGTCTTATTCTCCACATACTTGCTAGACATCATTGTAAGCTATAATACTAAGTATACATAAACACAATTAAATTCGTGATGCAAATATTTCATATTCAAAATACAAAAATACAATTCTCAAGTATTCTATAAATACAAAGATATATTTATCAATATATATTTGCGGTACGAAACTGTGTATATGTGATTTGGTAACCAATTTAATGGTGTCTTGGGGAACCTTGATGACATGACTCTCTCAATTCCGGAAACCTGCTATGTCCTTATGTTAGAAATTGAAGAAACCAAAACTTCAAAATATATCAATACAACATATATACTTCAAAAACTGGGATCATGGTATTCGAATGAAGAATCATGCAATTGGTGAAAATTCAGTTAAGTTTGGCCAGAAGGAATGCCATATACGAAAGTTGTGCTCGGGACTTGTTCATTTATGAGGTATTTTGTATAAGATTTGGATTAATCGCTGTGTAAAAATTACAGTGAGTCAGTGACGGGAATTTTGATATAAGTAAAATAATGTGCAAAAAATCAGAACCCCGTCACAAATTAACATGCCTATAAGACACTAAAAACGGGTGTAAGAAATTTGATAGATTCTAATTCAACATTCTACTAAAAAATTGGGTTTGCGGGGAATTAAAGAAATTAATGAAATGATCCAATAAAAAAAAAAGAAAAAAAATTAATGAAATGATGAGTACGATAAGTGTCATGACCAGAACTAAAGATCATGACCAGCACCGGTCATGGACCCAGCTCGGGTCGTGACAAGTTTTGAAGACTAGCTTGAATTGGAGAGGAGAAGTAAGAAGGCTAAGTGATCAAGGATTCAAGGTTATAATTTTAATTCAATTATTTTTGCTTCTGTTACTGGTTTTGCTGTTTTCTTTGATTGATTGGTAAAAAGGTCATTTATGTTAAGCTTTTATGCAACTAAATGATGGATGATGATGCACATAAATAGCTCGATAAAATTTTGGTGGGACCATTATCGATAGTAAGAATGGACGTTCAATAACTTATTATATTTATCATGGGAAAACCTCGTTACAATCAGAAATGATTATGTATTAAAGATAATCCTTGCTGAGTTGCATGGATCATTCTCAAAGTGTAGTTAAACTCTAGAGAACAAATGTAAAATACGTTGATGACAGACATATAGACAATGCTTTATTGTTTACTAAACATTTTTCTTTTTTTAATTTTGTCAACTTTTATGAAATACAGTATAAGATGAATGGCATGCTTATTAATGTCACAGTAATGATATTTGGAGGCTCTAATAGAAGAACATAAAAAATTTGTCATCATGAATTTTCATTGCTCTGAATCCAGCATTCCATCTCCCCTTTTCTGCTTAGTTACCATTTATTTGTGCTTTCTTCAAGCTCCATGCACTCAATCTTGCGATCTTGACATCAGCAGTTCCATTATTGAAAGCGTATAGTTGTGCCTTACCATTGATTGCCAATGTGGGATAAACTCTGGCAGTGATGCAAGCCCTTCCTTCTCCTCCAAAACTCTCTACAACCGAGTGATCAATCTGTGAAAGGGAGAAACTCATGCATTAGAAGGACAAAAGGCAAAGATGATGAAATGGATAAAAGAAAGATAAGGAAGTTCCTCTTGTTGATATGGTCTACTAATGATCCTAAAAGATTCAAACCGCTGCAACATGCACAGAATACAAGTATAAAGAAATTGAAATCCTATCTAATATGATTATGGAGTCTCTTTTAACCCAAAAATAAATAAATAAATAAATAAAAGTAACAAAGAAAAAGAAAAAGATGCTAAGATAGAGAAGTTAAGTGACTTCAGATTGTTGATGCATGGTGGCACTTGAAAATGAATTAGATGGATGCTCTACAATCAAAACAATGAAACATAACTGTAAACACATGACAAGAAGCTCTTATTGGTACTATGCTGCCGTACTAGAATTATAAAGACAAAAATATTATGCTCGGAATTTGGTACAATCATAATCATAAACAGAACACATTATTAGTAATGGTGACTAACCAATTTAGTAGGAAGATTAAAGAGCATTTTTTTTAATAATCTCTGTAACCATGACTTTTATTGATCCCTATCGGTACTACTAAATTTATCTCTGCGTACAAAATTATATTATTGTGTGTGTTTGTGTATTAATGACTTAGCAGGTTAATTATTTTACATTTTTTTAAGAACTATACCTCTAATTTTTTTTAATATGAACATGCACGTGTTGTAAGTTTCCTATTAGTGCAACTTTTGCAGGCCACTACAATCCATAGAAATTGACTTTTTATGTTTGAATAAAGTTTGAGCATCTTCACAAAAAAAGAAAAAAAGTTTGTGCATCTTAATGTCTCATGGCTTCATAAATTGGAAGGAACTTTTTTTTTTTGTGCCTCGGCCCCACATAGGCTTAGGGGGACAACCACTGGAGTGTGGTTAAGGGATGCCTCATAAGGGGCCTCATGAGAGGAGGGAAGGGAAAAGGGTGAGAGTGTATTGGTAGGAATTCGATTCCTACCACACTCTTTACAACAATACGGTACTAATCACTTAGTCAAAGCCTCGTACGCTAAATTGGAAGGAACTTACCAAGCTTCTCAATGACAGCTTCTCATGAAGAGGGTCCACTTCCACAAAAGTCCCATAAGTGGTTTTATCATTATCTTTATTCAAGGAAGACCTGTCAAAGTTGCATTTGTATATCAGTGAGGAGTTCGAACTAAAGTTTGGAGAGAAGTTGATGGAAATATTTAGAGGGCAAAGGACAAACCTGCTTTGGTCACTGCAAAAGAGCACCAAATTTTTGTGTTGGTATCTGAATATTCTGAAGAACACTGATGTGTACTCTTGCAATCCCTTTGAAGCAAAAACTAGCAGGCCAAACGGTCCCAGTCCACTTTTAACGGCTGAACCCTTTCGACTACACAGAATTTGGGGGTCTGTCCAATAGTCCAATACTTCAGCCTCTCCAAACTTATTCACTTCAAATGAAATTTCAACATCAGCCTGCAAAGGACAAATGATTAATCTAATATGGAAAGAATCATAATCATTTTGTTATAGTGGACAATTCATCTATATTCCATAATTAATTTGCCCTTTTACTCTATTAATATGAATGAGTTTAATAATTGAGGGTCTATGTAATCTTAGGGGTTTGAGGCCGCTGAAAAACACTTGTTGAGAGGGGTTATCTCTGTATCCCAAGTAAGGATAACCCTCATAATCAAAGTTGTCGAGAAACGTAGAACAAAAAAATGTTTCATTTTTTTCAAGAGGAATTATGTGGTATCTTTTGTTATGATGTTTTCGGCTAAATGACAATATTATTAATTATTGGAGGATGATCGAATGACTTCTGATATAGAATCTGATAATCAATAATATAGAAAGCACCGAATGTATCACAGAAACCACATTTTATTAAAGCAGCAAAATTTATAACATACTATTGAGAAGATAATGCTATTTAAATTACTTTTGTACCTATAATTTTGCATGTAGGCGGTTATATCTTAGTTAAAGTAACCTCAATTAAACTTTTTACCATTAAACTTAGAGCTGGCTTCAAATTGTGCCCAAATATAAATGCAAGAACTTTGCAGATCACAGATATATAATACACATATAGTGTATTAGTATTACTCTTACTAAACTATAACAAGTGAAACTTACCTGTGCTGCTGTGACACCATTAATTTGAAGCAGCTCACCTCCCTTGAGCACTTTGGTGGGCCAGTTGACTGGGTTTGCACGTAGCTTTTCAATTTCCACAACCGGCCACTGTACCAACTGTTTACCTGACTTATGCAGCCAAATAGCCCTTGGAATTGCCTGCAAATACATGTGCATCATTGATGAAATTTTATCCTACCGTTTATATTAAACTGTTTAAGATTGATTTTTTTTTCTAAAAAAAAAATTGTGGAGCCGAGTTCTCACTTCATGATTTGAACTGGCTCATGTTATATTAAACCATATTCCTTGTATCATAAACCATGTCCAATAAACTAATCTAACTTATTGTGTCAAGACCTTTTAATTTAATCAAGCCATGTCTTAAACTTAGAAATTGAACAAACCAATAAAACAAATTAAGAAATTGCAAACAACTCACATGGATTCCAGACCATCCTTTCTTGATATCATCCGCAACACTTGAGGATTCATTGACCCAACCCAGCAATATCCTTCTTTTCTTTCCATCATCAAAGAACGTTTTTGAGGCATAATATTTTCCATAATCATATCTTAACAATGATTCATTATCCTCGAATCCTTTATCCGGGATAAAAATATCCTTGGCAGCATTATAAGTCCCAATAAGATAGTAATCATGTTTTTTATCATCCAAGCTAACCTTGAGCACATGCCTAACATGATCACCATTCACAGATGTGTCAACACCAAATGGGCCCTTATTCAAAACTGGAAAGAAATCAGGGCATTCCCACATTCCAGTGCCTTGGGCTGAATGTAATGGGTGATTGGCTTCAATCCAATTAACAAAGTCTTTGCTCCTGTACAAAATTGCCATTCCCCTAGTGTTTCTTTTGCTCCCAATGAGCACCCTCCAGTACCCATCTTTGCCTAGCCAAGCAGTGGTTGGGTCTCTAAATGAGCTTGCATTGATCTCGTTAGCACTAGTTGGTGCCAATAGAGGATTTTTGGGTGACTTAACCCATTCCCTAAGAAATGGGTCAGACAAGTTTTTGGGGAAGGCCAAGTTTTGAACTTGGTGATTCAAGGGGTCAATTCCTGTGTATAAAATGGCGGGTTTGCCCCCAGGAAGCATTGTGGCTGACCCTGACCAGCATCCATTGATATCAGACGGCTGAGATGGATAGATGGCAGCATCTAGTGGGGTCCAATTCACGAGATCCTTTGATACAGAGTGGGCCCAGACAATATTTCCCCAAACTGCACCTTTAGGATTGTATTGATAGAATAAATGATAGAGTCCTTTATATCTCATTGGTCCTGCATAAATGTCACATATAAAGGCATTTTTCATGTACAAAAAAAAAAAAACACATTTTTCAGCCAAAAATAGTAAGGGAAAAATATTTTCATATCAAATTTTACATACCACTTTTACATCATTAATCAGCATGTGTAAATAACTATTAATCAGCATGTATTATATGATAATTAAAAATAATAATTAATTACCACAATATAATAATTTCTATATTAATATGTATTATATGATGATTAATATAAAAATAATGTGTAAATTTTGATGCCTGAATAGCAAAACTGAAATAATAAAGAGAAAGGAAATGGCTAAAAAAAAAAGGTAGGAAAGTGCAAGCCATCAACTTGTGAATTCCTTAAACTATTATCTACATGCATCGTGTTTATAATAAAAAAACGACCGACCAAGTGGAAGGAACTTCTTACCATACAGATGCTCATTTTGTCTCACTCTGCCCTACTATAGAGATGAGAGAATATTTATATGCCTATATATAATATGTTATATTTTGATTTCTACATCATAATATATATATACAGGGGTCAAGTAAGAAGGTGAGAGGAGGAAATTTTGATTATACAACTATACATAGATGATCAAGATTAAAAGTTATTTAAAGGCCATCGTGTGATCACTTAAAAAATCATATGTATTTATATTATAATATTAATCATTCATATAAGATCCAATAATTAATATTTACTTATCTTATTTTTTATAATAAACACTCTCTTTTCACCAGAAGTAAGATATTTTATATATATATATATATATATATATATATATATATATATATATATATATATATATATATATATATATATATTGATTTCTACAGCTTTGGAACAGCTGTTGAATAAACTTTTGGAAATATTATAATTTTCTGCACTCTTCCTAGTTTTCTTGTATATATCTAGCCCGAACCTAGATTTGAACATTTCAACCTATGGAAATTATGAAATCATATTGTTATTTTCTGAAAGGAGTAGACATGAGAACTGGGATGATAATTATATGGTGGATTGAAGGAAACTGCAAAAATAGCATACTGAGGAGGGGGAGTCCAAAACAGAACAGAACTAACCATTAGGATCTGCAAGTCCAAATACACCCAGATGTCCATTTCAGTATAACATGTCAAATGACAAAAACAATAGGCAAAGGAACAAACTGTTAGAGATATAAAATATTTCGCAAAAGGAAAAAGAAAATAAAATAAAAGAAGGAAGGGTAGGAGAGAAGATTTAAGACCAGCCAAAGGAAATACGTTTCTTACCATTTATCCAATTCTTGGGAGGTTGGAAGTGATAAGCAGTTCTGTAAGGTTGATTGGAGGAATCAGAAGATAAACTCTGAAGATTTCTGTAAACATGGTTGGTAGCTTCAATAGGAAGAACACCATTGCCATAAATGACAGAAAAGAGAGCCAACAGCCAAATCGGAGAGATAGTCATGGTGGCTATGTAGGAATGTGAAGGGAAGCAAGTGCTATGCTAATGTGCTATTTATTTATATAGAGATCAGGGAATAAATATTCTTCCGTGACTTTTAACATGATATGGAAACGTATAAGGGATAAATAGATACAAAAGTCCTAAATAAATTTCACAAATTTTAATAAAAAAAATTTTGTCTATCTTTTTACTCCACATAATTTTATTATGTGAAAGTTCACGTAAGAAGATCAATTCTAAGAATATTGTTGACTATGGTTGATATTTGCGAATGGGAAATGATAGAAGTCACGGCATATCAAGTGATTTGTTCTATAGATATATAATTATTGAGAAAGAAAATTCAAAGATCATGTAAGAGAAGCAACCACGAAAATAAGTATTCTTATATAAATCAAATTAGAGTATGAGTCCTATGTCTAATGACTCGAAGAGTAAATAATATACAAATATGCTATTTTATTTTATTTTTATTTTTTTACATTGGGACTATCGTGTTGGTTAACTTTGATAAGCATAAGAAATAAATTAAATAATCATAAGAGTCATGTATTTGAAGTTTGAACGAGTAAAATCTAAAATGATTAAAATAAGGGCCTGCTCCTCTCTTTGCTATAGGAGAACATGGCAACCGCAAACATTTTCAAAGTCCTTTATTGTATGCATTTAAAAAAGAATCCTTTTAACTTGGCCTACAAACAAAAATATAAAATCTCACAAAGCTAGTAGTGAACAAATTCTAAATTTTTATATAGGGTAAGCCCTACACAAAATTGTGATTCATTAACCTCAAGTTCTGAGTTTTTACATAGGATTAGGCTAAACGCAATCTACAAAAATTTTCATCTAGTGCTGGTTAAGCTCAAGTTCTAAATTTTTATCTCATGAAACTCATGTTAACCCCTCCTTGGCTATCGCAGTATGTTTCAACTCCATTCTCCACATGCTCAAAACAAGCCTTTAAGCCAAAACTAGAGGCAGTGCCGTAGCAATAGTGACAGGATCAAGAACCCAACTCAGAGAATAACACATCATCCAGCAGGAAAGTATATATGTAACGAAGCAGGGGACTGTGTGCAAACTGCCAACGTTAATGCAGGGAGCGAGAGAGTGAGGAGTGAAGTCTGCTAACACTAATGCGTTATGGGTGATAGCCAGAAGGGAAAAATCAATATTGGGTTTAATTGTGATTTTTATCTTGAATCAATGCTTCAATATGACATGTTTGGGGCCTCGATTGGACTTATACTCTTTGTTGGAGTATGAAATATATCTTCAAGTTTAATTGTAATATTTGAGTTTGAATATATGATTACAGATTTAATTCCCTTTTTTTGTTTGTTTGGTATCAATTTCATGTGAAAGAAAAATCTAATAGCTCCTGGGAATAATCATATCAATTTGTGAGAATCTATTGAATGTGCTACGTTACATGCATGTGTATATTATTATCATGTTTCCGGTTTAATTTTCAAGACATCTAGTTATATTTGTTTCTTTTAGGTAGGGTCCTATCATGTTTTGGTTTTCCTTGCTTGCTGCCTCCATAAAAAGTGGGATGACCTCCAAAAGATATATGACTTAATTTGGGAGGGTTCCTACTTGTGCGATCGCCTCTGAATTTTTGCTGTTTTAATATAGGCTGTGACGTGAAACATACTACTTCCATTGTGTCACGAGTAGAAAATTTCTTGTTATGAAAAATTCTTAAATAGGTATTATTTATCATAAACACTCTATTTAATTTAAAACATGTGTAAATATATTCTTTAAAAATATGTTCATCTTCAACATAATCCATACAATTTTACATATGTTTAATATTAAATGAAATGTTTACTTAATTTTTTTTTTGTCATGAGTACGGGTGTTATCCAAAAAATTAAAAAAGTATGTATGGAAGTAACCCCTATCATGAGTGAAACTATGTACTTTATCAACCCCCTTTTGTATATAAGTGAAACTAACGTGAAATTTATTCTAAACCCTACATATGCGTGAGTAAGTGGATCATAAATACTCTATCTCTGAACAAATATAGTTGTACTTGGTGCAATTTTAAGTGCCAGCTTACACCTTCAAATTACTTTATCTATTTCTGATTATATGTGTCTGTTTGTTCCTATCTTTCTTCTTAGAATGCATATCCATACCACATCTATGAATTATCACTTTGTTTAACCAAATTTAAATGTGATGAAGAAAAACCCAAAAGGGGGAAAGTTTCGTAATATTTCACGTAGCAACTCATATATCTGATATCGTGTGCAGTTGCTGACCAAGAATAAAGAAAAGAACCAAGTTGGACTTATCCAGAAAACGTGGCTGCCGTGGTGCTAGCAGTAATAGAATTAAAGGAGTATGAATACTTATGCAAAAAAAAAAAAAAAAAAAGTATGAATACCAATTCTAGAGGTTCCAGTAAAAAGGTACCTATGAGAATCATGAATGCTGTAATCCTTTTCAACTACAAGTGCTTCTGCTGAATTACTTTTAGACATTTGTTGAAGAAAATTGTGGTGAAATCAGCTAGTGTCCAACTCAGTATATCTTGTGCTTATCTATAATATATATTATCACTTGGTCTTATAGATGCATAGATTTTGTGCGTCCCTGCGTCAACCCTTTGTTTCAACCATAAACTTGTGTACTTCCATTAGCTCAATTGATGTATATCCATTTATATCAAGTCTGGAAGTATCTCGTGACTTCAGTAGGCAAAAGAGAAAAGGTTTTTCGTGACTTAACTTCAAGTTTGTTCAATGTTCAGTGAACTTAATTGATTTGTTTGAAAATTTTTATATTTGGTATTATTTGAAAATGTAGCTACCTCTTTAGCTCAAATATTTTACGAATTTAAGATCAAATATTCTCTTTTCTTTTCCGTATATAATATGGCAAAATTGAGTCTAATTGAATTTTTTTATATATATTACTCAAATATCTTGTTATTAACATACACATATCAAATCTTATTTTTGTTAGTGAAGATGTGGCGAATTAAAAAACTTTAAAATTTAACATATGAGAACAAGGGATAGTATTTAACAAGTTTAATTTCCATCTCGTTGATTGACCACTATGTTTGGATGGAAGGGTTTTTGGAGGAAAAGGGGAAGAAAAGATAATGTTTTTATTTTTAAATTGAAAGAGTTATAAAATATTTATTTAAATAAATAAAGAGTAATTGAATATTGCATGATAATCTTTCATTTTATTATTTTTTATTATAACATTTCTCAAAGAAAAATAAAGAATAAGTTTCTCTTCCCTTTCCCTCTAAAACCCCTCCATCTGAACTTATTGATGTTATGATAGGTATTATTAAAAGTCAATTGGCAATCTAAAAATGTTCATGGTTGTTACTCTCATGGGAGCGATTGTTTGAGAAATAAACTGCTGTAAGAGAAAGATCTCTTATAATCTGTCAAAAAGAGTTGTCATCGCATTCTAAGAACTACGAAGTTAACATTAGCAAACAATTGTTAATGTATTATCTATTGTGCTAAATAAAGTATAAGCGCATTTTATCTAATGCAAGAAACTTAAATTTGGTTTGTAGAATAAGCATAACCACAATAGAATCATTGATTATTTAGTTGATAGTCTCTAATAATGCGTGGAAGAACCAACTCTTAAAATCTAAGTTGTTATATGCATATGCATGATACTTTAGAGGAAGATCGTGTTATTTGTAATTAGGGGTAAAAATGGGTTAGATTAGGTCAGATTTTATCTTAAATAAACTTGACTTGTATTTCAATTATAAAGTCTGAGTCTAACCTATGTAATAGATCGATTTTTAAAGTTTGGTCTAACCTTTTTAAAAGTCTGACCTTATCTGAAAGCTTATTTAAAGGTCTACTTTGCAATGAGACCTTTAAATAAGCTACCAGATCTATCTTTAAATAGACTAACATACATTTACATAAGTTAATAGACTTACCTTTAAATAAGTCAACATGTATTTACATAAGATAAAAGGCCTAAGCTTTAAATAGGTCAATATGTATTTACATACGCTAAAAGACCTAAGCCTTGAAATAGGTCAATGGGCCTACTCAAGACCAATAGGCCTACTCAAGACCAATAGGTCTTTGTTATAACTTAACACTCACTTTCTAATTTTATAGATGTTCATCACTTTCTTACTCTAATATTTAGTCAATGTGAAACTTAGAGATATACTAAGTTACAAAATTATTAGAGGCATATAGTTGCAAAACATGAAGATCGAACCTACACTCCTCTAATTGCAACATGAATGCAAGAAAGATTAAAGTTATAATGAATTAACATTATGATAATAACTACATGATTTATAATGAATTGACAAGAAAGATAATATCATAATATCAATAATTAGCTAGGTTAGCATATTATTCCAAGAATTTCACAAACAGTTAAATAAGTTAGACATGAAACATAATATTGTAACTTTGGTAACTTTTCGTCAGATTCATGCAATTAGAGACAAAATAAATGTATGATTTAACCATAAAGAAATTAAAATAATAACCTTACATATGTTATTAACAAATATATAAACAAGAAATTCAGAAATAGCGTATGTTATATTTTCATGTTTTGTAACTATATATCTCCAATAACTTTGTAACTTGGCATATTTCCAAATCCTATGTCGACCAAAGACCAAAATAAGAAAGTAATGAATATTTATAAAAGTAAGAAATCAATGTTAATTTATTATTTTCATTCTAATAAATATATTATATTAAATATATTAATAAATATGTTATTTCTATTATAATTTACTAACTTAAGTTTTAGTTATCTTGATTTTTATTAGAATCTAATTAAAATATATATTAATATATTATAATAAATTAATAATTATAATTATAATTTATAATTACTATAATAAAATATATTATATTATATATAATTAAACAAATGTTCTACCGCTAAGCTTTTAAAAAGTTTATTAGATAGCTTGAGGTATGACCTTTTTAATTAAACAAATTTTTTAAAAAATCTTAACTTAAATTATTTAGTAAACAGACTAAGTCAGACAAGATCTTAAGTAGGTCGAGCCTGACCATAGCCCATAACGAGCAATTTGACCTATTTTCAACTCCTATTTATAATTCTGGTAGTGTGATTTCTTTTTAAATTTTATTTTTCCGACCACATGAAATGTCACTAGTAGGCATCAATACACCAAGGTAAATGGGTAAAAAATATTATGGAATAAACACTATCGCAAGCATAATTTGATATGTTCTTGATAGGCTGAGGGAGTGTTTTTGATGTCATCTTGGACTCTAGCAGATGAAGATTTGCTCCATAATGTGATGAACTAAGTGCTGTGGTTGCATGTAATGACTCTAAAGGCTGTATGTCAGCCATAACATTGGCCTCAGTCCTAGCATTATATACTATAGTGTGGACGACGACAAAATTATAAATTCATAATATTTTCTTTCGTCATATCAATTCACACAATCAATTAGTTTTATTTTTTTTAAAGGTCAAAATCAAGTTGCAGTCCAACCCTCTCAAGTCTCACCTTTTGTTTTTATAAAACCCACTCACTGTTGCAAGAATCTTTGTATTGGGCTTGTTGTTATGTTCACTTGGGTCCATTTATGTGGACTAACCCAAGTGCTCACTTTTACTTTTCGGCTTGTATTCTATTTTTCTGACTTCTGAGTCGTTTATCTGTTGTAATGAAAGTTTAGGTGGAATTTTTTAATTCCTTTGCATTTATAATATAGTTTTGCTATTCACACAACTTTTTTTCACATCATTTAAAATGATTCATGTATATATAATTGATAATTAATATATATTATGTGATGATTGAAAACATTAATTGACGTAAATTAATAATTAAGTGCAAATAATTGGTTATGTGTATTAAGTGGTGATTGAAAAGTAGAGACATTAATCTAACATAATTTATACAGGAAAAAATCACCACCAATTATCGGCACGTTAATTAATGTCTCAACTCACCATATAATACAGATCAATCAATAGTTATTTGCACATGAATTAATAATGTGTAAATGATACGTGAACAAAGTGTTGCAAACAATTTTTTCCTTTATAATAATATAGATTCTGCTATTTGTTGCGTTGAAATTTGAGTATTAATTATTGTTTATTCCTTTGTTCATAATAAGTTTTTCATACGCTAAAATATTATGTTATTCAAGAAGAAGAATAGAAATTTCATTATTACTAAATCTATTCATGTGATTCTGAGACAACAAATCATGAAATATTGAAATTTTGTTTTTAACATAATGGAGAAACTGAAAATACTTGGTGTAGGAAATGAGGAAATATCTACAATATCCAAGTTATGTAATAAAACTTCCTAAAAAGCTGATAGAACTTTTTTTTCTGGGTAAATACCTAGAACCCACCCAGTGGACTCCCTAGTAGGACGTTTGTGTGGCTCCTAATGGGATGAAGGACAGGGATAAAGAGGAGATGGAAAGAGAAAAAAGTTTAAAAAAGTGGGAAAAAGTTTTAAAAAAGTTTAATTTTTTTTTTTGAATATTTTTCCTTTTTTTTTTTAATGTCCCCACCTCTTAATAACTGAGGTACATCATCGAGAGAAAGTGGACAAAAAATTAGAACTGTTAAATTAAGGCGCAATTACTGTCAGCAGGAGCTACATCTACATCGGGAACAAATTGTCATGTGCTCCAGCTCTTTCCATCTCGACAAGAGTTTCAATCTTCCAAAAAACCATTGAAAATCTATTCCTTTGACTTTTCATGCTACATGTCATTATGCTTGAGCACAAAGTACATTACTCTATGTAATTCAATCTTGAATGCATCAAATGCTTAGTATAACGAAGCAGTTGTCTCAGAATTGTCACATTTATATTAACTTTTATGTAACCTTTTTAATTTTTTCAATTGCAAGAGCTTTGATTTCTTGCGTGATGCCTAATGTGGAATATTTTGCTGCAAAATGTTCTGTTACTACTCTGTGCATCGTTTCTTCAAAATCCATATTGACGAATTGGATTATTGGACTTTCTTTTTCTTTCAATGAAAACTTCTGAAAATTTTTGTTGTTCCAGTGTGAAATATAATGATGTATAATTTATACGATAAATTTCTCTGAACTGAACTCCTTATTTGCCGAGTAGTTTTTATAGTAATTACTGATTGCTGTTTTCAATTTGTGGCAAGAGCTAGTAGGCAGAGTTAGTATGCTAGTCTTGTGTTGATAACTCAATTGATAAGAGTTGAGGATATACAATGGGAGTAGTAGGATTCAATTTCTACAAATGTTTTTCATCTCAATTTTTCTTCTCCTATCTTGCTCTCTCTCTCTCGATCTCCATTAGGAGCTATCTGGGGGCCTCACTAGGAGACTCTCACCAAATCTACAAGGTGGTGTTGAATTAAATGTCTCATGTGATGAGCATATGACTTATTTTATTAGTTTAATAAGTAATTAAATTAAATTAATAGACTAAATTCTTATTGGGTAAAAGAGAAAAAAATAATTTTGTAATTATAGTAACTATCAATTTGATGAAAATTAGTAGTATTTAATAAACAGTTTTTGAGTAAAACTCAAGGTCATGTTCTTGGTCGTAAATGGTTTTCTTCTTCCCTCACCATCACTAAAGTAGAAGAAGAGAATAAAGAAAGACAAAGGAATAGAAAATGAGTTTTGTGATCTCTCTAACATTCTTAGAATACAGTTCGCTCTTTATTCATGGATAAAAGTTAGTATTTTTATACTTTTTTATTTGTGAGAATTATGAATTCTAAGATCCTAATGTTTTAATGGTAGTTCTCTGTATTAGATGAAAGATTGAATATCGATCAAAACACGTAGTGAAACAATGTAATAGCAATAAAAAAATCATTTTTTGTGTTCAAATTTATTCTAGCATTATGAAGATAAATTCGAAATACCTGATAAAAGATACTTGACACTTTTAAAAAAAAATCTTCGATTGTACGAAGACTTTATGCGTATCAACACTAAGACTAAGTACTTGCTATAAACTCCTTTGAAACATGAAACTTATACAAAAAATTGAGAATAAAAATCAGCAGAAAAAACATATGTTTTCTGTTTATGATATATTAGTATATTTTGAAGTTTCCTTGTTGTACACCTTAAATTGCCATAAAAGTTATTTTATTTATTTATTCAAAAAATAAATAGCGTGCAATATTACCAAATTCTATCTAATAGGTAACTTGTCAAATCTTACTTAACGTACAAAATATCCTTTCTAACGTGCAGCATATCAAGTCCAACGTGCAGCATATCATATTCGTATCTAATAAGATTTAACCAATCATTGGTTGTTACTTGTACCACGTTCTTAACTTTTGTTGCATATCTAATAGGATTTCACAATAAAGTGCAATAATAAATCTTATCTATCAAGATAACATGCAGTAATAAATTTTATCTATCAAGATAACATGTAACAATAAATCTTATTTAATAGGATTTTAAACATTAGTTGCTACAACATTTGGAAACTTTTGATTTTTCTATTCTAAATAGAATTTTTTCAGATAATTGTATCATATATTAATTGTATTCTAAGTACTAGCAAATAATATAATAATATTTCATTTGGATCAAATATTTATTTATTTGATTAAATTAAATTTTCTAATTTAATTATCAAATAATAAATTAAATAATCCTTTAACAAATATTGAAATACTCGTTAGTGTGTGACCCCATAGGTTTAATACTAAGTGATAGCAAATTAGTCGAACTAAATTACTAATCAAGGTTGGTGTCTAGCAACACTCTTAACAATTGGATTGTTAGGAAATTTTGGATCATAATTTGACTTGCAATAAAAGTTAAAATGAGAAAGACTGAAGAAAAATGAACACCAATAATTTACGTAGTTTACCCAATATAGGCTACGTCCACGGGCAAGTGAAAGAATAATCACACTAAAAAGAATAGAGTAATTACAACCACTCTCTAATTTGCTAGAAGAGAACAATTATCACTCTCTCTATCAATAGGAGTAGAGCACTTTACAATTTCTCTCTAGGAACTATGAAGAGAAGCTACATGAGAGAAGACGTAGGATGAGATGGGATGATAAAACCATCATCCAGGCCTCCTTTATATAGGCTCCAAGAATGAGCTATGGCCACAATTTACATGTGGCTAGAAATTGTCTAAGAAGGATAGCCATTTATTTTCTTCTTGGCTACCATTTAGTCATTTGGCACACCATGATCCAACATTTCTCCTACTTGAAGATTGTGATTTTAATCATGTCTTTACATGCTTTTATTTTTACTGCCATTCTACACTTGTCATTGCTGCACTGTTTACGTTTTTGATAGGCCATATAAGGATTTACACCATTTAAACTTGTCAATATTTACAGGCTTGATCAAAACATCTGCTAGGTTCTCTTTTGTGTAAATCTTCTGCATGTCCACGCTTCTATTTTCCACTACTTCACGAACAAAATGAAATTGAACTCCTATATGTTTTGTTCTGGAATGAAAAACTGAATTCCTTGCATTGTGCAAGACACTCTGACTGTCACGGAATAGAGGAATCTTCTTTTGTCAGTGCCCGAGTTCCTCCAATAGCTTTTGTGTCCAAATAGCTTCCTTGCAAGCTTGTGTAGCTGCCATGTATTCTGCTTTTGTAGTAGATAAGGCTACAACAGTTTGCAGTTTTGAAACCCAACTTACACCTCCACCTACAAGTGTAAACACATAGCCCATAGTGAATTTTCTTTTGTCGACATCTCCTGTAAAATCTGAATCTACATAACCTCTGACAGTAAATTCTGATCCTCCATAACATAATGCAACATATGAGGTTCCTTTGATGTATCTTAGGATCCTCTTTATAGTATTTTAATGCTCTCTACTAGGATTTGCCATGTATCGACTAACTGCTCCCATTGTTTGTGCAATGTCTAGTCTTGTACATATTATGACAAACATTAGGATTCCCAATGCTGATGCATATGGTACTCGAGACATTTCCATCCTTTCTGCTTCACTACTAGGACACATACTTGAAGATAATTTGTAATTGACAGGAAGTGAGGTGGAGATTAGCTTACAATCTTGTATGTTGAAGTGCCTCAAGATTTTCTTCAAATAGTTCTTTTGAGAAAGCCAAATCTTTCTATCTATTCAGTCTCGGTGAATTTGCATCCCTAAAATCTTGTTTGTTGGTCCTAAATCCTTCATATCAAACTCTCTAGCTAATTGTGTCTTCAATTCTTGGACTCGATCTTTGTTGGGGCCTACCACCAACATATCATCCACATACAACAACAAGATGATGAAATCATTATTTTCAAACCTACTATAATATATACAATGGTCTGAACTAAGTCTGTTGTATCCAAGGCTAATTATGAATGAATCAAATCTCTTGTACCAACATCTTGGCACCTGCTTTAGACTGTACGGAGATTTGATTAACCTGCAAACCAAGTTTTCTTATCCTTGTTCTTTAAAGCCTTCTAGTTAGATCATATATATCTCCTCTTCAAGTTCTCCATGAAGAAAAGAAGTTTTCACATCTAATTGTTCAAGATGCAAGTCAAATACAACACACATTGCTAAGACTACTCTAATAGTGGTAAGTCTGACTACTGGAGAAAATATCTCATTGAAATCAATACCTTCTTTCTGAGCAAACCCTTGGACCACCAGCCTTGCACGATATCGTTCCACTTGGTCATTGTCATCTCGTTTGATTTTATAGAACCATTTGTTACCAATGGCTTTTAGTCCATGTGGAAGTGCACAAGTTCCCATGTTTTGTTTCTATGTAGAGCTTCTATTTCTTCTTACATTGCTGTCATCCATAGAGAAATATCTAAGCTACTCACAGCCTCTTTAAAGGTTGACGGCTCTCATTCTTCTGTTAGAAGACAATATGCATCGTGGCTTGCCATAACATAGTCTGAGTGTCATGATGGTTATCTTATCTGACGAGTTGACCTCCGAACTTCTGTATCATTGGCCTCAATTGATACTTGTTCCTCATGCTCTGGTTCTTGTTCTGCTTAAGAGGAATCTTATTCTCCAGTTTTTCCATCTATCTGAACCGTAGTAGTCTCTTTCAAAGTGTTGTCATCTTCTTGCTCACTTTACAGTTCATGTTCTGCAAGTATCACATCTCTGCTGACAATAACTTTGCAGGCAGTAGGATTCCACAGGCGATACCCCTTAACACTGTCAGCATAACCCAAGAATATACATTTCCTGGATTTTGGATCTAACTTTGTTCTTTCTTGGAAATTGTACATCACATATGCAGGACATCCGAACACATAAAGGGAAGAATAATTTGATGGCTTTTCATTCCACATCTCCATTGGTGTCTTTAAATTAATTGCAGTTGATGACAACCGATTTATCACGTAACAAGCGGTTTTGGCCGTTTCTACCCAGAAAGACTTGGCTAGACCTGCAGTTTGCAACATAACACTTATTTTTTCTGGGAGAATTCTATTCATCCGCTCTGCTACACCATTTTGTTGAGGTGTATGTGCAACAGTAAACTGCCTTTGAATACCCTCTTACTTGCAAAATGCTACAAAATTGTCGTATATATATTCTTCTTCATTGTTTATCCTCAAGCACTTGATCTTCTTTTCGGATTCAAGTTCTACTCTTGCTTTGAAGTCCTTGAATATAGGAAACACATCTAACTTCTTATTGATCGAGTACACCCATAGTCTCCTGGAGTAATCATCAATGAATGATTCGAAGTACTCTGCTCCTCCTAGGGATATTTCTGGTGACTCTCATACATCAGAACGAATCAAGTCTAGTATGTGCTTGCTTTTAGCAGTTGATCTATCAAACTTTAATCTATGCTGCTTGCTTGTAACACAGTGCTCACAAAAAGGTAAGTTTACCGATTTGAATCCAGGAAAGAGATCACATTCCATGAGAATCTTCAAACCACGTTCTGACATATGATCTAATTTGTGATGCCACATTGTTGTTGATTCTTTATGGCCAGTTGATGTAACTGACGCATCTGCCTTTTGCAATGTCTCTCCCTGAAGCATGTATAGATTTGTCACGATCTTTTATGCTTTCATCACCACAAGAGCACCTCTCACCACCTTCAATATGATCATTCCCCATGAACACAGAACCTTCATAAGTACTAAACTAATCTCGTTGTGAAGTCATGTGTCATGTTGCTCCTGTATCCATTATCCAAACATCAGTGAGCTATTTTTCACCTTTAGAACCAATTGCTACTTCGTTATAAAGGATTTCTCCATCATCAAAGGTACTTGCAACACATCCTTGAGAGGATGTTGTTTCAGGAGCTTTTTCTGCATTCTTCTTGTTATGCCAACAATCTTTCTTCAAGTGCCCACTCATGCCACAATGGTAGCATTTGAGGTTCTTCTTTCTTTGTGACTTTGATCTACTCTGATTTCAGTTCCCACTAGAGCCACGTTATGTTGATCTACCCCTTGTCACCAACAAAGCCTCTATTGCTTTGAACTTTCTAGTCTGTTTTCCTTGTTCTTCCGCCTAGATTCTTCTTCAAGAATTGTGGTAGCAACATCATCAAAATTGAGACTGTCAATAATATTATTGTTCGTTATGTTGATGATGAGTTAATCATACAAATCAGGTAGACTTTGAAGTAGAAGCTCTGCACGCTCATTTTCTACCATGTTGTAATCTGAGGCTGTAAGTTAGGAAAATAATGTGTTCAGATTGTTGATGTGATCTGTTATTGTTGTGGATTTACTCATTTGAAGAGTATAAAGCTTCATTTTTAAGAATGTTTTATTATGAAGTGACTTGACCTCGTACAATTTGGTGAGAGTATCTCAAATCTCCTTTGTTGTCTTCTTTTTTGTAATACTTGACAAGACTGAATCTGTCATTGTTAGGTGCAGGTTGCCAACAACATTGTCATCCATCTCCTTCCACTTTTCATTAGTTATTCTTGTAGGTTTGCCTTCAGTTGCTGCTAAACAATTGTCCTCCCTCAAGACTACCTTTATCTTTAGTTTCCACAGAGATAAATTACTCTCATTGAACTTCTCAATATCGAATTTTGTTGTCATAGTATTGCTAATAATCTGTTTCTAAACTGGACCGGCTTACTCTATTTCATCGTGAATAGTATCGTATACGTGAGCAGTATTGTATATATACTGTATTGGGTCAATCTACTTATACGTTAACAATACTGCAAAAGTATACAACCACACGTATAAATAGTAATCGTGAACAATACTACAGCGAGAACAATATCAGCAACCTATTGGCTCTGATACTACTGTTAGAAAATTTTGGATCATAATTTGACTTGCAACAAAAGTTGAAATGAGAAAGACTGAAGAAAAATGAACACCAATAATTTATGTGGTCACCCAATATAGGCTATGTCCACAGGTAAGTGAAAGAAAGATCACACTAAACAGAATAGAGTAATTACAACCACTCTCTAATTTGCTATGAGAGAATAATTATCACTCTCTTTATCAATAGGAGTAGAGCAATTTACAATTTCTGTCTAGGAACTATGAAGAGAAGTTATATGAGAGAATACATAAGATGAGATAGGATGATAAAACCATCATTCAGACCTCTTTTATATAGGCTCCAAGAATGAGCTATGGCCACAATTTACGTGTGGCTAGAAATTGCCTAAGAATGATAGTTATTTATTTTCTTCTTGGCTACCATTTAGCCATTTGGCACACCATGATCCAACCGGATAGCATGAAGTAACATCTTTTTCTCTTCAAGAATCTTTAGAAGAATAATGCAATATTTCCTTCCATCATTTCAACTCTAGGTTAACCTTAGAGTATGATATAACTGTCAAACTCTAATAGGTAAACATTTATGTTTTATAACCAACTAGTGAATGACTTAAGAAACTCATTTCTTTATTCATTCAATTGCCCTGACCAAGGTCTTAATTTTATTGTTATAATCATATAGCTCAAACTCATTACCAAGTGTTGATCGATTCTTTCTTAATATATCATTAATTCTACAAGTATTTAGTTATAGTCAATATTCATTCAACTAACGCCTTAAGGCATTAGGAGTTTGAAATCAAAGTATAACAAATAACTTGTTAATTACTATGATAATCTCAAGTCAGAGGAAAAGTTTACACTATATTCTTCATGATAATATCCTATTGACAGTTCAATGATAATATAAACCAATGAAAATTCTCAGTTGAGTCAGTTCAATGATCATATCTCCATATGCATCATCTATATATGTGAATTAATAAATGAGATTTATCAATCTCTACCCAATAGAGACAATCACACATATATTGATCTATCTAGATTACTAATATTTTATTCTCAATAATCCTACAATCAAGAATACTTTAGATTAAATTATAAATAAAAACTCACATCTCATTATATCATGATCTCTATCATGATGACAAATGTCTAAATTTAATCAAGGACATTGTCACATTAATTAAATAATAAATATGATAAAATAAATTGAATAAAATGTTATTTATCAAAAATAAAATAATTACAATGTGTTTCAAAAAATTACACAATAGATTGGATCTATAGCATGTTAATTTTTCTAACAATCTCCCACTTGTACTAGAGTCAATCTTTCATGTATTTCATTCCTAATTCCCACTTATGCTTGTCAAACTCCTTTACACCAAGTGCTTTGGCGAATGAGTTTGCTGCATTTTCTTTTCCATCAACCTTTTGAATCTTAGCGTCTCCACGTTCAATGATTTCTCTAATTAAGTGATACTTCTGCAAAATATGTTTAGAATTTTGATGTGATCTTAGTTCTTTTGATTGAGTAATGGCTCCATTATTGTCTCACAACAATGAAACTGGTTCTTCTATTGAAAGAACCACACTAAGTTCATATATGAACTTCTTCATCTAAATTGCTTCTTTAGTAACGTCATTTGTTACTATATATTTTGCTTTAGTTGTTTAGTCAGTTACTGTAGCTTGTTTCTAACTCACTGCATCATCATTTAAAGTGAAAACATAACCAGAAATAAATTTGTTATCATCCTTATCTGATGCAAAACTTGCATCTGCATAACCTTTTAGTTTTAGTTTCGAATCTCCATAAATGAGGAATTGGTCTTTAGTTCTTCTTAAGTACCTCAAAATGTTTTTAACCATTTTCCAATGTTCTTCACCAGGGTCTGCTTGATATCGACTTGTTACACCTAGTACATAAGTAATATCAAGACATATACAAGTCATGGTATACATGATAACTCCCACTGTACTTGTATATGGTATTATATTCATGTGTTATCTCTTTTCAAGGGTTTTAGGACTATCCTCTCTACTGAAAGAAATTCTAGTGCTTATTAGTAGATAGCCTCTTTTGGACTTTTTCATGTTATATATATTTAAGATGGTATCAATATACATAAACTGTGAAAGTTCAAGCAACCTTTTAGATCTATCCTTATAAATCTTTATTCCCAAAATATAAGTTGTTTCTCCCAAATCTTTCATGGAGAACTGTATAGAAAGCCAAATTTTTGTATGTTGCAATGTTGATACATCATTTCCTATGAGTAATATGTCATCAACATACAACACCAAGAAAATAATTGTGCTTCCACTAAATTTTTTATAGACACAAGGCTCCTTTTCACATATAATAAAATTAATTTTTTTTTATTGTCTTGTTGAAGCGAATATTCCAACTTCTAAAAGCTTGCTTTAATCTATAAATAGATCGTTGTAGCTTGTAAACTTTATTATAATCAGACAAGGACGTGAAACCATTAGGTTGTGTCATATACACTTCCTCTTTGAGCTCACTATTTAGGAAAACAGTTTTTACATCCATTTTCCATATTTCATAATCATAGTATGCTGCTATAGCAAGTAGAATCCGAGTTGATTTGAGCATTGCCACGGGAGAGAATGTTTCATCATAATCTATTCATTATTTTTTACGATACCCCTTGGCAACAAGATGAGCTTTATAGGTCTCCACATTTTCGTCCACTCCAATCTTTTTCTTGAAAACTCATTTATAACCAATAGACTTTATATCCTTTGAAGTTTCAACTAAAGTATATACTTTGTTGATCTTCATAGATTCCATTTCAGATTCCATGGCTACTTTCCACTTCTTGTAATCAGAACTTTGCATAGCCTCTTCATAGGTTCTAGGCCATAAGCATTATAATCAACCTCATTAGACGTATTATCTTGCACCAATAAGTTTAATCTACTCAGTGCACGATGTATGCGGCTAGACCTTCTAAGATGTTTATTTGCAACTAATTCACTTTGTACTGGATTTAGTGGTTGTTGCATTGGTTCTAAAATTGGTTCATTAACATGTTCTTGAATGTCAACCATCGAAGGTGGTAACCTTCATGTTAACTTCAAAACATCCAAGAAAGGTTTCTTAACTTGCATTTCAAGTTCTTGAGCTTGCGTTATTTCATTAGTTTCTTGAACTTCATCTAATTCTTTTTTTTCACCATGACTTCCCTTTGAAAGAAATTCCCTTTCTAAAAAGGTTGCTTCTCTTGCCACAAACACCTTATAGTCAAAAGGATGATAGAAATAATACCTCATTGTTTCTTTGGAATACCTAATGAACCTACATTTATCAAACATTGTATCAAGTTTATCTGTTTGCAATCTCTTGACATAGGCTGGACATCCCCAAACTCTAATATGCTTGAGACTTGGCTTATGACCTTTTCGTATCTCATATGGTGTTGTAGAGATTGACTTTGTAGGAACTTTATTTAATAAATATGTTGTTGTTTCTAAAGAATATCCCCATAAATTCATTGGAAGATCAGTGAACCCCATCATAGATCTTACCATATCTAATAAGATTCGATTCCTTCTTTCGGATACACCATTGTATTGTGGTGTTCTTGGAGGTGTCCACTGTGATTAAATTTCATTTTCATTTAGATAATCAAGAAAATTGTCACTAAGATATTCTTCTCCTCTATCGGATCTAAGTATCTTGATACTCTTACTAAATTGTTTCTCAACTTCACTACGAAATCTTTTGAACATTTCAAATGATTCAAATTTGTGTTTCATAAGATACATAAAATCATATCTAGACATATCATCAGTGAAGGTGATAAAATAAGAATATCCTTCTTTGGATGAAATTTTCATGGGCCCACAAACATCTGTATGAATTAGCCCTAATAATTCAGAAACTCGCTCTTTGTTTCTGATAAATGGAGATTTGGTCATTTTTCCTTTGAGACAAGATTCATAAGTTGTATATGATTCATAATCATAATGGTCAAGGTAACCTTCCTTATGTAACTTGTTAATTTTTTTCTCTTCTATATGATCAAGTCTATAGTGCCAAAGGTATGCACGATTTACTTGATTGTCTCTTTCTCTTTTAAGACCAGAAACATGTATAATCGATTTTACATTCTCATTAGGTAAGACATAAATATCATGTTGGAGATAGTCATTCACATATAAATCATCATTATGATAAATTGAGCAAATGTTATTTTGAAAACAATACGAAAACCACGCTCGTCTAACATAGAAATTGAAATAACATTCGAAACAAATTTCAGAACATAAGAACAATTCTCCAACACCATTGTTTTGCCAATAGGCATTATTAAAGAAATTAATCCTATAGCTAGGGCCACAACATTTGCATCATTCTCAACCTGAAGACTTACTTATCCTTTTTTCAACATTTTACTTATCTGTAGCCCCTACAACATATTGCAGATATTAAAAATACTACTAGTATCTAATATCTACATTGAAGAATTAGTAACAGTTAAATAAATCATGAAATCATTTTTCATTAAAGTCTCACATTATTTCTTTTCTTTCAGATAAGTAAGATACTTCTTGCAATTTCTCTTCTAATGACATTTCTCCTTACAACATTCAACATTAGACTTGTCTGGCTTATCCTTTTTAACCTTGGGTTTGATCACACCACCTTTAGATGCAAGGGGTTTCCTTTTATGCTTATACTTACCCTTACCCTTCCTTTTAGAGGATTTACCAATGAGCATGACATTTCCTTTCTTATTCTCAAATGCAACTTGATTCTGATAATCAATCAATAAATTTAGCATCTCATGAAGTTCACAACTCATTTTATTTATGTTGAAGTTAACAATGAATTGTGAAAATGATTCAAGATTGCAAGATCAATTTTTAAGAAAACTCTTTTCCAAGTTTGCACCTAAACTTCTTAAGTTGTTCAATAAAATTAATCATCTTTAAAATATGGGGCTTAATTGGAGTGTCTACAATCAATGCGGACCTAAACAAATTTTTGGACAACTAATACCTAGTTGTCCTGCTTTGTCCACCATACATCTTCTTAAGATGTTCAATGATCGTAGGTGGGTTCATATCCTCATGTTGCCTTTAAAGCTCGGAACTCATTGATGTCAGAATGATGCATTTGGTATTAAGACATTCTTCCAAATACTTCTCATAAGCCTTGGTTGCTTCAACATCTTCTTTGTCAGTAGGGGCAATTTTGGCAGGGTTATTGACCACATTGATAAGTTTTTCATGCATAACAACAATTCTTAAATTGCGGTACAAATCATCATAATTGACTCCAACCAATTTGCTGGTATCAAGAATTCAACACAGTGATAAGGAGGACATGTTGAGAAATCTAAAATAAGAAAAGAAAACATAAGAACACATTTTCATTTATCATAAAGATATGGACTTTTATCTAGATGATATTTCCACTAACTATATTACTATTAAGGTAGTTTTAAAAATCTATATTTCTCTTAGTAGAGTTAAGAAATTCCTTCATATATATATATATATATATATATATATATATATATATATATATGAATGGGCCCCTTGGTAGTCAAGTGGTTTCTCATGCATATATATTTTAAAGTAGATAATTTTGTATCACATGCAACTTTAAAAATAATTTTATACTATATAGTTCCCTGGTAGTTAGGTCATTTCTATTGGTATTAATGAATTAAACTTTGTATCATATACAACTTTAAAAATAATTTCATACCATATAGTTCCCTGGTAGTCAAGTCATTTCTATTGATATTAATGAATTAAACTTTATACAGTTTTGTATCACATACAAAAATAATTTTACACGATATAGTTCCTTGGTCGTCAGGTTATTCCTATTGGTATTAATGAATTAAACTTTATACTCCCCGAGTAGTCCAGACATTTTGTATAAATTAATTCCTTTCATGTGTATACATCACATGCAATAAATTATTTTATTTTATTTATCCTTTAAACTACAAGTCTCCTAGTTGTCAGGTCGCTTCTTGTGAACAAAGAATATATAAAAAAAATGTCATGTTTTAGTAATACAATTTAAACACAATAACTTATGCTCTGATACAACTGAAGGATTGCATAGTGATTAAAACACGCAACAGAAAAACGTAATAGCAATAAAAAATTATTTTTGTGTTCAAATTTATTCCAGCATTATGAAGATAAATTCGAAATACCAGGTAGAAGGTACTTGATACTTTTAAAAAAATTATTCGATTGTACAAAGACTTTATGCGTATTTATACCGAGACAAAGCATTTGCTATCAACTCCTTTGAAACATGAAACTTATACAAAAATATGAGAATAAAAAACCAGAGCAGAAAAACATATATTTTACCCCTAATCACTGAACTCACTTCAAGAAATAACATATTATGTACTCAACAAACAGTAATGGTAGAAAGAAAATACAATGTTTTCACATGCATTAGAATAATTAACATGGTAACGAATACAATGGTAATGAAAAAACAAATAAGGCTAACATTTAATAAGCTTCAAAAATGGACCTAAAGATATAATTGTATCAGGTTAAGCTTGAAAGACTCAATCGGTCCACACAATGTCTTATTCATTTTCTCAGTCATGCACAATTTAGGATTTCACCTTAAGAGAGTTTAAAATTAACTTCTAGGTTAATCAAAACTCTACATGTATACCCATAAACTTTCTCTAGACATGCACTCTTATCATTTTCAAAGTTACACGTGCATCTAAGTGAGATATAAATTATACATAAAAAACTACTAGATTGTTTCACATGTTTCATGATTGCATATGGTTTCGCTAACAGAGGTCAAATCACAACCATTTATATCATTGGACAACCAATTCCACACTAGTCATTGACAATATATATAATGCATTCAAAAGATCCATCATTTTCAATTCAAGAATGTATAACATCATGTGTAGAACATTGAAAATTGAACATTTTTTCAACAACCCACCAGTGATAGCCAAAACAAGATATAATCATGTTAGTATGGTGTCTATTATCACTGCATACTTAAACCATTAAAACATGTTATACATTAAGCATTAAAGCAGACAAAAAACATGTAATGATACTCTCCCAAACCAAAGTGAAGTTGTGTCCTTGTTATACATGGTCTATATGATACCTGAGTCATTCAAACTAGCAGCCATATAAGAACTGGGCATTAATAAATAAAGAAAAATATGAAAAATAAACAGAAAATACAAAATAGGGTGTTGCGCCGCAACGTAAATTAAGGTGCATCGCGACGTCTAGCTCGCGGGTCTCAAACCCTGATAAGGCAGAGACGATAACGTCACGATGTGAGCATGTGTGCGCTGCGGCGTGAGAGGTCAGACTGCAGAATTCTGTAACAGACTCCATGTTGCTGCCAAATTTGCTTCATTGTGCCCTTTAGCACTTGCAAAAGTTGTCTAAAAGCTTAATTTACAGAATATACAACAAAAACATATTGTGAACACCCAATTTTGACCGGGCTAAAAAATTAAAAAATTAAATAAAAAATATACAATAATAATAAAATAAAATAAAAGTAAAAAGAATAAAAAACAACAAAAGAAAAAAGTTGTGGTCCATTTTTCTTAGCCTTTTTCTTAGCCCAAACCCATAAGCCCATTCGAAAAAAAAAAAATGAAAAAATAGAAAAGAAAAAAAATTAAAAAACTAGAAAAGAAAAATAAAATAAAATAAAAAAGAATAAAAAGAAAAAGAAAAAAATGCTTTACCCATGCTTCTCACGTATCACCGCACTTCGCCGCACCTTTTTGCACTCTCTTTTCACTCGCACACACGCATATTCTCGGCAATTTCATTCACTCGCACACACGCATTTTTTGGCATTCTCACTCACTGAAAACTCACCTACTATCACTGCACTGCTGCACCTTTCTACACTGACTTTTCACTCATTCACGTTTCACATACACACTCACGCAAGCACAAAGGCATACGGGGGGGCAACATTTTTCTTCTTCATTTTCTCTTCCCACGCATGGACTGTTGGCTGCCATCTTCATCCATTCCATCACCACCCACCTTTTTCTTGGTCCTTCCATAATCATCTTCACTCATTTTTTCCCTAACTCTCCACTCCACCACCTCTACCTCACCCTCACCATCACTACACGTGATCAAGCATCTACCTTGCTTCACCATCTTCACCATAAACAACCACCTCCAAGTCACCACCACATGAACTCACGGCCTCACCAAAAGCCATCTCCATCTTCACTAACTTTCACTTCATCCTCATCTCCCTTCAACCACCAACTCACCTTCCTCTCACCATCAACCCGTAGCCATCCATAACCACCCAACCACTCCTAGCCACCTTACACCCCAACCTCACCACCTCACTTTCATGTCTAACTCATCAAAGAACCATCAACCACATCTTCCATAACCATTCACCTTCAAACCACCACCGAACAACCTCCAACCATTCCACCACGTCCTTTTCACCACGTCCAAACCGTAAAACAGAGGAACGCACGTCGCACGTCCGTACCACCCGCAACCGAGCCGCCGTCCCAACCAAGATCTCCGTTCGGCAACCACGTTCGCGCAAAGACCGTGCGCGACCACCCGGGAGCCCGTTGAACCTCCGTCCCACGCATCCGCGTCCCGCCATCCTCGCCTCTCCGCACACCCCTCAGTCGGCGCCCGTCAAGCCGGAGGCGATTGAACCCGGTCCGGTAGCCGCTGAGCTACACGCCACCCAGACCAGATCCGCTGCCCATCGTGCCGCTGTGCCGAGTCTGAGCCCAGGTCCACCCGTGAGACCAGCACTCACCCCCAAGCTCGACGCCGTCGAGCTGCACTCCCAGAACCCATCGACCCAGACCCTCCGCGAACCACCGTCGCTCTCCCGAAGGCCTAGACCAGCCGCCAAGCTTCGTGACCCGTCGTCGAACCACCAACCCGAGCTCGCCGCCGAGCCCAGTACCGAGCGAACTGCTCCACCCGTCGTGCTGCAGCCTCACCACCCAGCTTACCCACCGCGCGTCCGTTCAGCGAAGAAGAGCACCTTTGCTGTGTTTTTGGTTTCGTTGTTCAAAAACTGAAGGTAAGTGTTTTTGGGTTTATTGTGGCTTGTGGTCTTTTCTTTTATATATATATATAAAAGAAAGGTGAAAACGTAAAAAAGGGGATTCTGGAAGCCATCTTGCCCCTTTTATGTATATATTGTTTTTTTACTATTATTATTATTATTTTCTTAGCTTCCGAAGTATGGCTTAAGTATGTGTCTTGATTTTGTTTTTTTTCTTATTTTGGTCAAAGTTTGGTTTTGCCTAAATGGGTTAATTACATATCAAACGTGAGGGCCTGATTCAGTTAGGTTTGGGTTTTTGATATGAGAATCATTGGTTAGAAATTTGAATAAAAAAAAGAAATAAAGAATAAAAATAAAAAAAATAAAGGTAATAAAAAAGAATATATAATAATAAAAATAAAAAAAATAAAAATATATATAAAAATTATATCTCGCAATGACCACTAATGTTGATTGAATAGTGGATGCTATCTTCAATGTCGTTTGGATCACAAGGGTTTATTGAGTAATTTTAGTCTTAATCTTGAACTGTGCGAGAATGATTTTATTTTCAAATAATAAAATTTTCTTTTCAAAAATCTTTTAATTAAAATCAATCAACCCACAATTATTTTTTTTACGTAACTACTATGACTTTGAGTTCCTCATTGCACACTGAGGTAAGGAGCGAATTTTCATTCTGTCAAGCCAAAATTAAATTTTCATAATTAGGTTTCTTATTTATTCTTTTCTACAAAATAAAAAAAATAAAAAAAAAATATAAAAAATAAAATAAAATAATTACAAAGTATTTTTAATAGGGGTAAAATAAATAAATTTGAGATTATCAAGTTTTTGTACAATCGACTTAAAGATGCAGATCTCGGGGCGTGTGATGGGGGTGCAGTGGGATTAAGTTTCCACCCTTCCCTATCCATAACCGACTCCCGATTCCGATCTGGTTTCAAGGACCATTTTCTAAAAAGGTTTTCTAATTTTTCCTAAATTTAAATAAAATTGGTGGCGACTCCATATTTTAATTATCATTTTTAAAATCATTGCGAGCTGCTATTTCGCCGCGATCCCGGTCGCGACACATATTAAAACTATAAAAATCAAACTTACTATATATTTATGCAAAACAATAACAAACATAAAAACTAAAGGACCATAACTTGTCCAAATGGACTTATTGAATTAAACTAAAAATAAAACTTGAATTAGAACTACATAAACTTATTGTCAATATTAGCAATACAAAAATAAAGTCTTATCCCCAACAACGGCGCCAAAAACTTATTGGACCTTTTGTGTACTGCAAGTGTACGGGTTATTCAAGTAATACAATAAAGAATAAGATTCGTTCCCACAGGGATAAGGTTACTTCCAGTGATAAATATCAACTAATAGCTTAAATATTTATATTCAAGAACATAAAAATAGAGAAAAAGAAATAAACTAAAGACTAAAAAGCAATAAATGGAAAACAATAAAGATAATAGTTAGAGATTAAAGATTCTTTCTTCATCTTCCACTTCAATTAATAATATGAAACTCTTTAAATAACATTAATGAATGAGCTAAGTTAGCTTGAGAATCTACTTTAGTTGAAAGCCTATGCCTAGGGGTTAATCAAACATGATTCATTTACCTAATTCACTATGTTTCCATGAAAACTAGAGCAAACTGCACTCATTAAGGTCTATTCTCAAACACCTGCTATGCATGACTAAGAGGTATATTTCTATCCCATTAGCGAATCAACTCATCCCGCCATTAGAATGGAATCAAACATGCATCAACCATACCTATAATCTCAAATCCAAATTCCTATGTCTAGGTTCATTAGATTTTATTAAATCAACTTAAATGTTGATCAAGCACTCAAGAGCATTAAGATTAATATGATTGAACAAAACTAAACATCGATATAAACTCAAAGAAAAACAATATCATTAATATTAAAGGGAAAATCCAAAGTATTCCCTAAATACAGCTCAACTATTCAATGAACACGAAAATAGAATCACAAAATACATGTTCAAGATAATGGAAGAGAAGAAAGAAAAGGGAGAAGGAAAGAAGTTCATAGATTTGATCTTTGATGCTTGAATCTTCTTCCATGAGGAAGATTGCCTCCAACCTTGGCTCCCCAAGCCTCTTCTCAACTTTAGAATGAAGACCTAGCGCAGCTTCTCTAACCCTAAACGATCATCCCTCTAAAAAATCTAATAAAATGGTATTTATAGGCTCAGTTTGCCGCCTCACGCCGCAGCGTAACATGTCTTACGTTGCAGCGTGCTCTATTGGAATGCTTCCTTGGCTTTCTCCTCCAATGTTGGGCCTTGACTTGCATTAATTCATCTCTTTTGAGTCCATCTTACATTAGAGAAATTACCAAGTCAAATATAAGTTATAAATTCACTTAATCACTTAAGAATATGCACAATTTATCCAAGATCATATAGGAAGATGTCCAAATTGTATTTGACAAATATAAGCCTAAAATCTTTCATATATGCATAAATACAAAGACTAAGCAATCTATGAAGCACAGATATAGGGTACAAATAACTATATTTTGTAAAGTTATCATCTATGCATTATGTGAACCATCGAGGAGTTGGAAAGAAAGCTGAAAAGAAACATGGAAAGTGAAAAGGACCATTAAAGATTGATTAATCCTTTGTCAAAATCTAGAAGAAATAGTCAAACAATAATATATGTCATTTATGTGGGAAATCTACACACTTTCAGAAGGATTGCCCGAGAAAGGTAATATTAATGATTATGTATGTTTCGAATCAAATTTAACTGAAGTTTCCCATAATACTTAGTGAATTGATTCTGGATGTACAACTCATATTTCTAATATGATGCAGGGATTCTTTATAATCTAAACTATAAGCCCAATTGAGAAGTTCATCTTCATTGGGTGAGAAGCACATTGTCGTCTTCCACCTGAACCTTGATGTCCCCAGACTTCAACCCTGGCATGTCGATCACGAACACGTAGGAATTAGGGTATTCCTTCATGTTCGCAGGGGTGGCAGCCATTGCCTTTGCATCACCCACGTATGTTCGGGTGGGAGCATTGAAGTTCTTCTCGGCAGAGTCGTAGTGGAAGGTGTCAGGACTTACCGTTTAATCCTAGACACTGGGCATCATTTAGATTTATTTGAAACTTTTTATGTACCTAGTATTTCTAGGAATATAGTTTCTTTGTCTAAATTTGATGTTGTTGGATACTTTTTTAAGTTTGACAATGGATGTTTTAGTTTATATAAGTATACCTATATGATTGGTTTTGGTATACTTTATGATGATTTATATAAATTGAATTTTAATAATTTATATGCTGAAGCTGTTATGACCTTATATCATATTGTTGACATTAAACGTAGTTTAGTGAATGAACGTTTTGCTTACTTGTGGTATAAACGTTTGGGTTATATTTCAAAGAAATAGTAAAAATGTTAATAAAGAATGACATCCTTCTAGATTTGGATTTCACTAACCTTAATATTTGTGTATATTGCATTAAGAAAAAATAAACAAAACACACAAAGAAATGTGTCACAAGAAGCACTCAGCTTCTTGAAATTGTGCACACTAATATATGTAGACCCTTTGATGTCAATTCTTTTGGTAAAGAAAAGTATTTTATCACCTTTATTGATGATTATTCATGGTATGGATATGTCTATTTATCGCATGAGAAATCTCAAGCAATGAATGCCTTAGAAATTCATATAAATGAAGTTGAAAGACAATTAGATAGAAAGGTGAAAATCGTAAGGTCAGATAGAGGTGATAAATATTATGGAAGATTTGATGAAACTGGACAACACACAAGTTTATTTGCAAAGTTCCTAGAAAAACATGACATATATGCTCAATACACAATGATAGGTACATCATAACAAAATAGTGTATCAAAAAAGTGTAATTAAACCTTAATGGATATGATCAGAAACATGTTAAGTAACACGTCTTTACTCTTGTCATTATAGATGTATGCTTTAAAAACTGTCATGTATTTGTTGAATAAGGTTCCTAGTAAGGCAGTTCCAATGATACTTTTTGAACTGTTGACAGGTAGGAAACTTAGTTTAAGACACTTACATGTTTGGAATGTTAAGCATAAATAAGAATCTATAATTCACATGAAAAGAAACTAGATGCAAGAACAATCAGTAACTATTTCATTGGATATTCATAAAAGTCTAAAAGGTATAGATTTTATTGTACTACCTATAATACAAGAATTGTTGAAATTGAAAATGTCTGATTCATTAAGAATGGTGAGACTAGTGGGAGTGAAGCTTCGCGAAATGTGGAGATTAAGGAAGTTAGAGTACAAGTTCATTTGACTTATACTCTTACTTATGAGATTGTTGCTCCTCAAGTTGTTGAACCGCATAAAAATCAAGAAGAACAACAAATTAATGATCTCAAGGTTAACGATGAACCTATAGTAGAACAATTATAAGAAATAACATTAAGAATATCGCAAAGAGAAAAGAGAAATACTATTCTAAATGACTATGTGGTATATCTACAAGAGACAAAAAATGACTTGGAAATTAATGACAATGATTCAGTTTCGTTTTCACAAGTCATTAATAGTGATAATGCTGATAAATGGTTAGATGTCATGAAAGATGAGCTTAAATCAATGGAACATAATAATGTATGAGACCTTATGGAATTACCTGAAGGGCGCAAGAGAGTTGGTTGTAAATGAGTCTTTTAAGACTAAGCGTGACTCTTATGGCAACCTTGAATGATACAAGGCTCATCTTGTTGCCAAAAGTTTTACTTAAAAGGATGACATTGACTATAAGGAAACATTCTCGTCAGTTTCCAAGAAAGATTCTTTCAGAATTATCATGGCATTAGTAACTTATTACAATCTAGAGTTGTATCAAATAGATGTGAAAATCGTCTTTCTAAATGGGAATTTTGAAGAAGATGTTTATATGAATCAACCATTGAGGTTTTCAGTTGAGGGGAAAGAACACATAATGTGTAAACTTAAGAAATCAATATACGGACTTAAGCAAGTTTCCCAACAATGATATCTCAAGTTCAATGATACTATTATATCCTTCAGATTTAAGGATTTGGAGTAGTCGGTAGTATTGTCAGGCTGCTAAAAATTTATTGTGATAATTTTGCAGTTATTTTCTTTTCTAAAAATGACAAGTATTCTAAATGTGCTAAACATATGAAATTAAAATACTTTGTCGTTAAAGAAGAAGTTCAGAAAAATAAAGTGTCAATAGAGCACATTAACGCAGACATTATGATTGTTGACTTTTTGACAAAAGGGTTACTACCCAAAACATTTAGTTGACATGTTAAAAGTATGGACATTGTTGCCAAGTAGGCATTATTGTAAATTATGTTAATATTTATGTTTTATATACTTTGACTCTCTGAGCTCATAAATGAATATGTTTCTGTCTTACCTATTTTCTAAATTTGTATACATGATTGAATATGAATGATAATAACATATTCTATCTTTAATAGAGACATTATTGTTGGACTAATTATGTGCTTTCTGTTTACAGGTCATGTCAAGGAGAAGACTAACTTTATAGTACATATAAGGGACTATGTCGATTAAATGATATATGACCGCCTTGACTCATGTTAGTTTTCATTCTTGGTCATGATGAATGATGTATCCAATATAAAAAAGAGTTTGGCTATATATATATATATATATATATATATATATATATATATATATATATATATATATATATATATATATATATATATATAAATTCATATTATGTTTTGACAGACTTATTAAACTATAAAGAAGATAATATCACATGAGCCAAGTGGGAGAGTATTGAATTAAATGTCTCGTGTGATGGACATGTAACTTATCTTATTAGTTTAATAAGTAATTAAATTAAGTTAAAGAGCTAAACTCTTATTGGATAAAAGATAAAGAGTAGTTTTGCAATTATAGTAACTATCAACTTAATGGAAGTTAACAGTATTTAAGAAATAGTTTCTGCGTAAAACTCAATGTCTTATTCTTGAGCGTAAAGGATTTTCTTCTTCTCTCGCCATCACTAAAGTAGAAAAAAAGAGTAAAAAAAAAAGTAAATGAATAGAAAGTGAATTTTAAGACCTCTTTAACACTCTTAAAATATAATTCGCTCTTTATTCATATATAAAAGTTAGTATCTTCATACTTTCTTATTTTTAAGAATTATAAATTCTAAAATTCTAATATTTTAATAGTAGTTTCTTATATTAAAATTCTTAAAAAAATTACAAATTAACATGTAGATCTTAGGTCTTACCAAAAAAAAGAAAAGAAAAGTTAGTATGCTACTACTATTACTTTTGGTTAGCCCTTTATGCATATTATGCGAAATGTTTTAATTATATTATATATATATATATATATATATATATATATATATATATATATATATATATATATATATATATATATATATATATATATATATATATATAAACAAATTAAACTTACAAACTTTACAAAAAAAAAAAAAGGAAATTAAACTTACAACCTTACTTAAACCTTCATCCATCCTAACTTAGGTACTCTTAATCAATATAAACTATATGTGCCTTTAACATTTAAGTATAATTAGAACTAATGGAGAATTTGCCTTTTTCTCGTAACATTAAGCATGCAGTCATGCACTACAATTAATTATGTATTTGATTCCATGTCTTCACAACTATATCATAACGAATTTAGTGAGATTATCAAATCAACTAATCTTTTTTTTTTTGGGTACAGAACTAATCTTATTATTAAAATATTTTTTTATGCTCCGTAATATTGAAAATGATAGAAATCGAGTATGAATTTTAACATCATATAAATTTTATACATACTCTAAAATACTTTGAATTTTCATCATTTCCGCTTACTATCTTCATATTTGTCTTTTTTTCTCCCTCTTATTTACAAGCAAACAAAAGAAAGACCTTGATGTTCTAACACATCTGACATGTTGTAATTGTTGTGTGCCAAGCCAAATAATATACAAAAGAAGTCATGCCAAATGATAACCTTTTTTTTTTCCATCAATTTCTCACATTAAATTGACATTTTGATTTTAATATAATATATATACTAATTATTTCATATAAATAGAAAAATTAATTAGAAAAATCATAATTCTTAACATATATTAATTTTAAATAATTACATTACATAAATATTAAAATGCTCTTATAATAAATACTATATCAAATTTCAAAAATATGTATTTTATCTAATATACAAAATAAGATTATTTTAACTCCATATTTTTTTATCTTCATATTTTTATATTTCTCTTTATCGGAAAGATTATTCATTTATTCTTTCCTTTTTTTTCTCTCTGTTTCCTTTGCTGGAAGAATGAAGAGAAAAAGAAAGCCTAAAAAGCCAAAGATAAGAAAAATTATTTAGAGAGAGAGAGAGGCACTTTGGTCGCAGCCATTGCGTGCTACAAACAGAGACAATTAACTATTGAATCGGAAGCTGGTTTGTAAGAGAGTCTCCCACTTCTCCCATTTCCACGCCTACAATACAAACAAAATCTCTTCCCAGATTTTCCAACTGTGTCAACGCGCGTCACCATGGACATGATCATCATCTTCCCGCGCGTCACCATGGACATGATCATCATCTTCCAAGCACCTCAGTCTGGTGCAAAATTCCCTTCCCTTTTCAACTGCCCTTTAATTTTTATTTTTTTGCATTTTTTCAATTGCCTACTTGTTGGGTGTGCCTTTTTGTGACTTTTGCAACTATGGAATGGTAAAGTTGTCTTCTTGATTGTTCCTCACCATCTGAAATTGGTTAGCTAGGAAATTTTATTTATGGGGTTTGGTTTTTACATGAATTTGAGATTCAAGTTTCAAACTTTAGCATGTTTCAATTTTCTGAAGATCCAGTTTGTTTCTGAGGATTGGATTTGAGGAGAAGTTTTCAAACTGAATTTTTTTTATAAAGGTGAATTGTGGAGTATGTAAGGAGAAGCTAATCAGTCAATAATGGAGCCTGCTTGAAGTTATTTTCTGCCTTGTTTCAATTATCAGAGGTTGTATCAGAGAGATAAACAGAACTTACCTTGATTTTCACTTCCTCTCTTGGAGTGTTCAAGGGAAGATTCTTAATTGTGTTTCTTAGATATGGATAACATTTATTGTATTAATATACTGATTTATTTTTTCCATTTTCATGTTTTGTCAGATTCTACATAGGGGAGTACTGCTGCTGATAATCACTGGATTATTTCAAATCTGGAGAGTAGTAATTTGATGGGAATATGATTGACAGCTGCAACCTAACTGATTCAAATGAGTGCTATGAAGCTGGAATGCAGAAAGCTGATTTTCACAAATCTGGTCCCGTCTTGAAGAAGTTGAAGAAAAGAATTTTGGCTTCTCAAAATGTAGATAATCGTAAAGCTGCAGAAAGCCAAGATAGACTTGGTGACTTACCAGATTGCCTTATCCATCATATTTTGTCATTTATGGAAACAAAAGATGCAATTCGAACTAGTGTTTTATCAAAAAGGTGGAGGTACCTTTGGGCTTCAATTCCCTGCCTGAACTTCAGCAGCAAATCATTCACCCGGTTGGTTGATTTCAAGAAATTTGTGCTGTGGGTCCTATCCCATCGTGATTCTTCTCAAGTCAAAGTTCTTATTTACTATCGCTTTGGGGTAGATTATGCGACAGATCAACATCTATTGAATAAGGTTATTGAATATGCAGCATCACATGGTGTTGAAGAAATCAGAATCAATCTTAGGGCAAAAACCTCCGGCAGTCCGCCCGTTGAAATCCCTTTGTCTCTGTTTACTTGCCAAACCTTGAAAAGGCTTGAGTTCAAAGATTGCCATCCTACAAATGTCTCATCCCCTTTAGGTTGCAAATCATTGGAAATGTTGCATCTGGAACATTTCTCAATGTATCCTGCTGCAGCTGACTTTTCAAATCCATTTTCAAGTTTGGCAGAACTTTTTGGTTTTACAACATTGACAACTTTGCATCTAAACAGCTTCACTCTGTGTTATACAGGGATTGACACTCTGGATCCTTTTGCTAACTGTGTCAATTTGAAGAATTTGCACTTAAGTGAAATGTCCTTTAAGTCAGATTTGAACCCTAAGGATTTTGTGATATCTGCTCCCCATCTCAAAAACTTGAGTCTAATGTGCAACCACTTTAAATGTAAGATTGCAGTTGCTGCACCACAGCTTACCAATTTCAGCTACTTATATTCTACACCTTGTGCCTTCTTTGAGTTTAGTCTTCCTTCTTTGGATGGCTTGATCGTTGATATTCATGAACCACATGATCGATTGGAAAAATCACATCAGAAGAAGAGAGAGGTGACGTTACATGGTTTGATCAAAATGTTACGGGGACATCATAATTCTGAAGCTGTTAAACTATCCTTCTGTACAGTTGCGGTATAGAGAAAATTCTGTGTGTTTTTATCTGTATGTGCACGTGAGTGGACACACACGGTGTGTGTGTCTGCGCACGCGTGCGTGAGAGAGTATTGGTTTCTGTTTTGAATAGTCAAGTGAAATATAGTTTGGTTGGCCTAAGTTTTTTTTGTTCTTTTTCACTTTTTCATTTTCAGGTTACCTGTGGGACTGCAGTCTTGTTAAAGCCAGAATGTTTGTCTTTTAGTAAATTGAAGTCATTGAATTTCCGAGTGGGATCAACTTATAAAATCTTCATTAACAACCTTGACCGTATAGCTGCCTACTTCCGCAATTGCTCTCAGCATGCAGACTTTGAGATTGTGACTATTTAGAAGGTATTCATAAATCCCCTTCATTCTTAAATAATTTATTCTTCCTTTATTACAATAACAATGAGTTTCTGGAACTTATTTCTTATGCTAATTATATTATTTACTTACTTTGTCATGGCTGATCATACATCACTCTAAACTAAAAATTGGTTCAATGATTGGTTACAGTTTGTAATTAGTGGATAATACTCAACTCCGTTGACTATTTCAATGTTTAAGTTTCTTTGAAGTCTTGCATTTACTTTGCTCATATAGTTTTTCTATGTGACTTGAGATTTTAAGACAGACAAATATTCATTGCCTGTAATTTTTGTTTGGATTTACTGATTTTCACTTTTTTGCGTGTTCAAAAAGTTTGATGAATCATTTAATATGCTCTCTATTTGCGTCATCTCTCAGTTTTTCTCAATGTGGTATAGAAAGAGAAGATGCAACACTAAGTTCTGACAGAACAACTTCCATCTCTGATGTAATGACAACCTAAGTCTTGCATTTAAGTTGCCATAGTTGATTCTGTATCTAGGCATTCGGAAAAGTTTGGCTATATAGAATGTTATGAAGAATGAATTTTATCATGTTATTGATTTTGGTCAATGTTTGGGAGCATGTAGGTAGTAACTAGTAATGAACTGTAGTGTGGCTAACAGTAAGTAATAATGGATAAAGTGTCATGGAATTCTTTAGCAAATGGATAACGAACTTTTATAACTCTGCAAAGGAGTCATAGTGTTATACTACAAGATCAATGTTTGGCTTGGCTCGTTTGGCTACTAGGACTTGATAATTTTTTCCGTTTCGAATGAAGGTCTGTATACTTGCCTAACATATATGATTATGAAGCATGGTGAAAGATAACTATTAGGTTTAAGCCTTATCCATTGTTTTACATATCAATAAACCTTTTGTTTATTGCTCTAATGCTGTGCTTGGGGCTATATCATTATTGAATGTCTGTGTATGTAAATATGCATGTATTTATGGTTATGCTCGTTTTGAAGGAGCCATCATGGGTGTATTTGTGGGTTGACTTATACAAATGAGACCATTGATAATGATTCCTTTAGTTGATTTTTTTTTTTTAAGTTTTGTTATAGATTTCAATTTTATGATCTTTCTAAATTAGATTACCTGACCTATTTTTTTTTCTCCTTTTGTCTTAGATTTTGAAGGATACTTTGCACAGGAGGTTTGGCTTATACTGAGGTGGAAGTTAACCCAATACTTGGATCCTTATAATCTAAACAAGGATTAGTGCTTGGTATATTTTGAATGGAAAAGGATTGGGGTATACTTGTATATGTGGTTGATTTTAGAAAACAGGCTGCAATAAAATAGAAATTTAAATATTTTTTCACAAGTTGTTATCTTGATTCTCATTTGTAGCCATTTTTCAGCCCCCCCCCCCCCAAAAAAAAAAAGGACCTGAATATATACTTTTTTTTTTAAAAAATAATTCTCTAGTTTCTTTTAGGGGTAAAGGAAGGAAAATAAAATTCTCCATGAAGCGAAAATAAAAAATAAAAAAAGAGGAAAGAAAGAAAATTTTATCTCAGGATCACCAAAATCGAATTGTGGGAGGAGCAGTGCTACCATGCACTAACCATTTTTGTAGTAAAAAGTGTTGCAATTTTATCTCTGAGGTGGTTAACTTTGTGTTAGGTGCTTCGGGACTTTTATTAAAAGTCTTTGAAATAATAAAAAAGTTTAATAGGACAATCATAATAACAATTAATTAACATGTTATGAAAAATGGTTATTTTATGAAAAATTATGTTAGTCCAAATATGAATAATATTGAACAAAATAGTCATACTCTATTAGAAAGAAAAATTCATGACTGATTACTTTAAGATATATAGTAGTCAGTCATTCTCTATTAAACAAATTTTCTTTTTGGCAAATTATGAGATAATACTATAGATATTTTTTTTTATATTTAGATTTTATCAACTAGAAGATGCAACTACACAAGTATAAAGAAAAAAATTAATTTAATTTAACAATAAAACTACATGATATTTTTGTCTTTGAATATATAAATTAAAATATTAAATTACTTACAATTTAATTTGGAAAAGGTTTCTTAATAATAGAATTTGGGTCACTTAGATTGATTTAAAATGATGAATTTATCTTATTTTTGTTTATAATTAAATAATTTTTTTTTACAAAGAAGATTTAAGACTTAACGTGAAGAGGAGAAAAATAAACTAAAATCTATACAATTATATAATGGAGATTGCGAATGCCAATTTGGTCTCCAACTTTTTATTACCCAAAATGCCATTAAATATTTTAAAACTGTTTCAACTCAATTGCATAATTCATGGGTTTTTGGAGATTACAAGTAATTTTTTTATTGTATTTTCACTCCCCTACCAAAAATGCCCAACAGCCTCTACATGTAGTTTAAACAAAAGTAAAAACTAGGCATGGCACCCGCGCGGGCGGGGTGGGGTGGGGGCGGAAAGTACCTCCTCACACCTTAAGCCCGTCCTCATTCTTTGTCGCGGGAGAATTTTTTCTTTTCTCTGCTCTTCGAATCCTAACGAATACTCATAGAATTTCTTATTATATTAAAAAAATAAAATAAATTATTTTAATATTTTTAATTTTTAATAAATATAAAATTTAATTAAAGATAAAATTATTATATATATATATATATATATATATATATATATATATATATATATATATATCTATATATATATTCCCACTCTCAATCTCAACGGATATCTATGAGGATTTTCCGCTATATTTAAAAAAAAAAAAAAGATGAAATAAATTATTTTAATATTTTTAATTTTAAATAAATATAAAATTTAATTAAAGATAAAATTACTAATATTAATATATATATATATATATAAAAGATATTTTGATAATTTTTTAGAACAAAACCCCAGAAATGGCGAAGTATGATCCCCATCCCCTGTCTCCAAATGTATCACGGAGAAAAAATCTTCTCATCTCCATCTCAGCAGGTAAAAAAAAACTCCGTTTAAAGTCCCAAAATAGTCTCTACGAAAATCTTTGAATTGCAAAGAAAATTGTTATCCCTAATAAAAATTGCTCCATGTTACTATGATTCACTTTGTAAAACTGTTTCTTCAGCAATTCCTTCGTCAAAACTAAACTGAATATTAATTTAATATGAAATGAATTATTTTACATACATACCAAAAAAAAAAATTAAAAATGTGGATGACGTGCCTATCAATCGATAAAATAGCTTTGGTGAGAATCAACCTTGGATCAATATGTCACCAAAAAGTTTAGTATCGAGTTACACTTGCTGCTCTTAAACAAAAATTAAAATTTCTAAAAATACAAGACTTACTATTAACAGCAAAAATTGAGATTGATTACAACAGCCGAATCAAGACAACGTATTATCAACTGAGGCATAAAAGCATTTTGACTAAAAAGGAAAATACTTCGTTGACTACCAATGAAAGGGAGGATAATGTTCTGGGCCAACATGATAGGTTGAAATATGACGTTGTGTTAAGCCCAATAACTGTTGAAATCTACTTGGAAGCTTGAAGTTGGTTACTTGCTTTTTAGAGGTGGCAAAACGGATTTAATTCGTTGGATTGGTCCGTTAACTCGTTATATTTTTATAGGTTGGGTTCAAAATTTTAACCTATTTTTTATTTCCAACCCGCATAACTGGGTTAGCGAACTGAGATAGTCTTAGATTGGCGTCGGATTTGATTAAATTTTTTTAAAAAAATATTATAAATTAGTCTTATTATTTGTATTTGTGATATTTTTATGAGTATGATACTAAATTTATTTTATTTTTTTAATTTTTGTAAATTATAATTTTTCTATTTTTAAATTTTTATGATTTTTTTATATTTTTTATACATTTTATTTTATTTTTTAAGATCAACTCATTTATTTTTTTTTTTTTTAATTTTTTTATGCTGTCTGAAATCCACTTTTAAAGCTTTTCTTCCAATCCATTTTCCAAAAACCTGGTTACTCTTTTTACGGGTTAAATGTGGGGCGAGGCAGAGAGTTGCTGACCAAGTCAATGATGTTTCCTTAAAATTAGGAAACGTTATTCTAATTGAATTTAGAGACACGTTGGAACTTTTGGGTGCAGTTAAATCAAGATTCTCACAGAGAGTATTTGGGATGTTAGTGGTCCAGATTTGTAGGGCGAAAGTTAGTCCATCGACTAATTAGTGCATTATATTTGGACATAACTTGATGTATTCAGTTGATGATTAATTAATGAGGAATTATGTTGTTAGCCACTTAATATGAATATAGGAGCACAAACAAAACGTGACAAACGGGTATATGATGCCACCATTGTTACAATTTTGATGTGTATAAATAGTGTTGATGATTTAATTGTAAACATGAGACCAATCATCAAACAACATATCAATTTTGCCACAATTCTTTGTCTACTTCTCTTACTTTTGTGTTCTTGACTTGCAGTATTTTGTTCATTTTAATGCTTTCTACGTTGATGCATTTATTATTTCAATTGCTTTATTTGTTTTCAGATACTTATTACTATTAGTCAAAATAGAAAAGAATATTCAGACTATTTTTTCATCTATAAACTTTCTGTAGTCATCCTAAAAATTTTCAGTTAAGGAACAAAATCTATTTCTCAATGCTTTGTATGATTTATTGGCAATTAAGAGTTTGCCACATTAGTCGAGCTCCTTCGCGTAGTTGGGAGGAATTTTATCTGGCAAACACTCACTTAACGAGAAATTACTATAGTGTATTATTTCCCATTTTTGGAGCGCTAACCAGTAGATGCTAAGTAAGTTTTTGAGGCTATTCCTTTGGGCTTTTGAATTATTGGGCTTTTGGATTTGAGATTTGACAAAAATAGTTATTGTCATTCCGCTTTGCAGTGGCCGAATAAGAACAGTAGTAAAAAAAGGTAAAAACAGTTTTCACTAAAAAAAGAAAAAGAAAAAGAAAAGTTAAAACTCTTTTTCTTGTTTTTTATATTATTTTTTCATTTCACTTCTATTCATTATTAAAAATTACATGAAAATAAATAAAAGATATTATTGTTTTTGTGTTGTACGTTTTGGGGATTGGTAACTAACTAACGTGAAAAGGTTGAGAGAAAAGCGAGAAGAGAGAATAAAGAATTGACAAAGGAACATGAAACATGTTAGTGTGAGTGAGTGACAGTGTGGTGTGTTGTGCTGTGTTTGTGCCGAAGAAGCCGCAGGAATCAATGGTGATTGCCTCCATACGCCTTCCTTCTTCCCTCAATTCTTTGGCCCCGCATCGCTCTCAATTTTCATGGCGTTGGCGTTGGCGTTGGCGTACCTCTTTCATCTCATTCCCTACCATTGCACCTGCACTTTCTCACATCCACTCTCGCCTCTACCCCTGTACTCTAACTAACTATTTTTACCATTTGCTTTTGTATCTGCATCTCTTTCTGTTTCTCTTCTCATATTCATTTTAAATTTCTCAATCTGTTGCTTTATTTTTATTTTTTTTTAGTTAACAGTAAATGCTTACCCTTTGATATTTGAACCTATAACCTATGCTTTGGATTGGAACATGTGGAAATTGTCTTCTTATCATTCCTGAAAACACAGATATTGTCTGGACCCATTACTTTACAATTTACATACAGTTTTATATAGAATTAGATTATTATTAGATAAAATTTGTGTTGACTTTTCAATTCACAACAGCTTCTGCCAATGGAGATGCTGGGGTACAATTACCTGCTGATCAAACAGAAATTATATTCTTGGGGACTGGAACTAGTGAAGGGGTTCCCCGAGTTAGCTGCTTGACTAATCCTCTAAAGAAATGTCCGGTACATACAGTGAAGCAAAGTGATAAGAGTATGGAATTCAATGTTTAGGGTTTATTGAAAAATGTTTGTTAAGAGAGGCTTTTTTTTTCATGGTTGTTACAGGTCTGTTCAAAAGCTGCCAAACCGGGTAATAAGAATAGGAGACGTAACACAAGCATCCTCATTCGTCATCCCAGCTCCTCAGGAACACACAATATTCTTATAGATGCTGGAAAGTACGTTTCAAATTTCCCTGTGTTGCAATTATGTTAGATTAGGAATTAGGATGACATTTTTCTTCCTTTTATTTTGATGTTAGTCCAAATATGTGATTTCTTGATGGTTTTAGGTTTGCACCTGTATAGAAATTATAATTTGTTTTCTTTTTTGAACTTATCAAGACTCTACTGGAACATGCACAAAATTAGTAGTTAGCAATTAATAAATGATTTATCAAATTAATCAACTTGAAGTTACTGCTCCAGCCTGGTCAAATTTGTAGTTTACTTTCAATATGTTGCTATTATTATAGTTTTTATTATATACCAAAGAAGCCCAAAATTGATCCATTAACAATTGAAGAATTTTCACTGTTTGTGATCACAGTTTATGCATTAGAAAAACCTTTAATGAATTGAAGCACTGAACTGGTAGCATTTACATGGATATGTATAGTATGCATCTGGGTCATTATAGAATTGTAGGTGTCAACGAGTTTTTGTTATTTCTCTTGAAGATAGTCTTGTATGTATAGACTTTAATTAAGTCTGAATTGCCTAGTCATGATATGATATATGCTGTGTGTTAGGAAATAGTGATATCTGAACCATGGATATATGAAAGTTCTTAAAACTGTAAGATGGGATTTAAGGCCATTTAGGTTCGGCTTCAAGGCAATACCAAATATGATTGTACTGTGTGCTTGCTGCATTTGGGTGCTGATAACAAATTTTTTTATTTGTTTCAGATTTTTCTATCACAGTGCTCTCCGCTGGTTTCCTGCATTTGGGTTAGTTCACCTGTTTTTTATCTTGTTACTTGAGAAGACTTCTCCTTTTTTCCATATTTTCTTTTTGTGTTTTTTAGGAAAAGAAATGATACAACATTAATAACAAGGGTAAGGAACTGGAGGTAGAGTAAAACATTTGAATGGGACATATGCAGATTGGGAAAAATTACTTGAACAAACTAGTGAGGGATAATGGTATATGCACAGTTTGGACCATTCAGAAAAAAAGTTAAAGTGGACCAGGGTGTTATCCAATGTCTTGCATGGATGTATGTGAGGAGTGTGTGAGTGTAAGTTTATGCAAGTATCCTTGGTTCCTTACTCACGTAAAATAAAGAGGGATTAGCAAATATCTGGAATGTATTTTTATACTAAAAATTTAAGAGACAAAAGTCTTAGAAGACTTGTACATCTTTTCTTTACATAGTAGCAGTGGCATTTCTTTCTTGTTTTTAATGCTTTTTTATCAAGTATCTCTTGATTATTAAGCCTAAAATTTATGAAGTAGATAGTGTTCTTATAGGTTTTCTTCTTGTATTTTTCTACTTTGCTTTTTATCTCTCTGTAACTAGTTGTATTTCTGTCAGGATAAGAACAATTGATGCGGTTATTATTACTCATTCACATGCTGATGCTATTGGAGGTCTCTGACATTAATACTTTCTAATACTCTTTGATAATTAATATCAATATGACAAGTATAATGCTTGTTTGAGATAATAAGAAGTCTTACAGGTCATGTAGATCTAACTCTGCTTCTCTCTTCTCCCTAGGTCTTGATGATCTTAGAGATTGGACTAACAATGTTCAGCCTAATATTCCAATATATGTAGCCAAGCGTGACTTTGAGGTCCTTTCTCCAGTGCTTCCCTTCTTAAATCAAAATTGTCAATTTTACTTTCTTTATGTTATCTGTATGTGTACACTACGGTTGTAAACTTGTACGTAAGGATGGAAAGGCCTCCTATATCCATGCACCATATGAAAGAAATCAATGCATTTTCATGAGAAATCGTGATACATTGATGGTTTATGTTGCATTTGAGTCATCTTGATTAAACCTTAAATAATCAATTCTTAGGTACTGATAAATGGTGTTGATGCTTTCTCTGGGATTACCCAAGGAAAAGTATACAACTGATGTTATTGAAGTATGTATTTATAGGCTACTAAATGCCAATGAATCTCTGCATCTGCTTCCTCATTTACACTACAGAAATTCATTATGCATTGAAAGTGAAAAAGATTTATATGGTGAATAGGAGGTGTTCTGGTTAAAAATTGAGAAGGGAAATGATAGAACTGGACCAGAAAATATGAAGAAAAGATAGAAATTTATTGATAAACTCTCCTCTCTGTATCAACCAGAGGGAGAAAGAAACAGAAAGAATTACAAGAACTATCAAGAAATGGCAATTGCAAAACTGTGAAATACCACAGCCCTAGGACATTTGAGAGGTCCTCACTCTCCTAAACCTTCCTTTCCACTCAAAAACAGGTTAGCTTCTCTCCAGAGGACCCCTCTCTATTTATAACCAACTACCAATTATTGTAACAGAATAACTGCCCCATAACAGAATAACCACCCTATTAGTAGTTATGATCCCCTACTACTTGTTTATTCTTCCTAGTGTACACCCTTTTAATGATAGGTTTGCTAACAATACTCCCCCCCAAAACATCCACCTTGTCCTCAAGGTGAAAATGAGGAAATTGCTCCTAAATGGTTGTCACCAACTCCCATGAGTTCTCACAATCTGGGAGACCTGACCACTTTATGAGAACTTCCTGGACACCCGCAGCAGTCCTTCTAATGTGGAGAACCTATGCTGGCTGCACTTGTAACTCCAACTCCTCGGACAATATAGGAGGCAATGTTGTGATGGCTGCTGTATAGAAACAGCCTTCTTCAACAGAGAAACATAGAACACTGGGTGGATTTTGCTGTCAGCTGGAAGATCTAACGGATGGGCAACTTCTCCAATTCTTTCCATAATCTGGTAGGGTCCATAAAATCTAGGACTCAACTTCTCATTGACCCCTTTAGCCAAGGATCTGAGTCTGTACAGCTGCAGCTTCAAATAAACCCAATCCCCCACTTGAAACACCACTTCTTCTTTCCGATGTTTGTCGGCCTGCATCTTCATTCTGTTTTGTGCTTTCAGCAAATTCTCTCGCAACATCAAATCTCTCTCTTTAGTCAACAAATTTACATCTTCCACTGCAGATGGGAAAGTATTTCCTCTGAACAACATTGGAGGGTCCCTGCCATAAAGGGCTTTAAAAGGAGTAGTTTTAGTAGAGCTGTTATAGTTGGTATTAAACCAATATTCAGCCCAACTTAACCACCGAGGCCACTGTTTAGGCTTAGTTCCAGTCAAACATCTTACGTAAGTTTCCAAGCAACAATTTACTACCTCCGTTTGGCCATCCGTTTGTGGGTGATATGCAGAACTAAATTCCAAACGAGTACCAACCTGCTCGAACAACTTAGTCCAGAAATGACTGAGAAATACCTTATCCCTATCTGAAATAATAGAGACTGGAAATCCATGTAAACGCACCACCTCTTTAATGAATAAATCTGCCACCTCCTTAGCAGAAAAAAGGATGGGAAATAGCCACAAAATGAGCATATTTAGTGAGCCTATCAACCACCACCATGATAGTGTCCTTTCCGTGGGCTTTAGGCAGTCCTCCAATGATATCCATTGAAATATCAGCCCAAGTCTGAGTGGGGATAGGTAATGGTTGTAAAAGACCCCATGGAGACAATGTTTGATATTTGTTCCTCTGGCACACCTCACAAGCAGCCACATATCTTTGAATATCCTTACGCATCCCTTCCCAATAGACTAACCTAGCAATCCTCTTATATGTCCTGAAAAAACCAGAATGACCTCTAAAAGAAGAGCTTTGAAACTCAGACAGAACCAAAGGAATTCTGGTGGAGTGCTTAGGCAAAACTAGTCTCCCTTCAAATAATAGTTTGCCCCCAACCAACTGATACTCTGGGTGAGAATCTGAATTGTGAATTGGATCCTGCATGATGGGTTTTAGACTACTACCAGCCTGCAACTCCTCATCTAAAGTGTCTAGGTCACTAAAATGCACCATGGACAACCCAACAAACATTATCTTCCTGCTGAGAGCATCAGCCACCTTATTAGCACAACCAGGTTTATACCTGATCTCAAAGTCAAAACCCAGCAACTTAGAGGTCTATTTATACTGTTCTTGACCCATTAAATGCTGTTCTAAAAGGAATTTCAGACTGCGCTAATCAGTATGGATGATAAATGGTCTGCCCAACAAGTAATGTCGCTATTTTTGGACTGCCAACACAATTGCCATAAGCTCCCTTTCATAAACTGATTTCAGCTGGGTTTTTTCTGACAAACCTTGGCTGAAATAAGCTATAGGTCTGCCTTCTTGCAGTAAAACAGCCCCCAATCCCTTACTTGAAGCATCAGTTTCCAGAACAAATTGTTTGGAAAAATCTGGTACTGCTAAAACTGGAATGGTAGTCATAGCCACCCTCAAGGTGTCAAATGCTGTCTGCGCCTCCTTACTCTACTGAAAACGGTCCTTCTTCAGCAGCTCAGTCAGAGGTTTTGCAATCTGTCCATAACCTTTGACAAACTTCCTATAATAGCCCGTTAATCACAAAAATCCTCTCAGCCCTTTTACATCCCTAGGGATCTGCCACTGCAACATTGCCTCAATTTTTTTAGGATTTGCTGCAGCACCTTGACCAGAAATAATATACCCCAAGTACTCAATCTGCAGCTACTCAAAACTACACTTCTTTTTGTTGACACACAATTGGTGTTCCCTCAACAATTGTAGAACTATCCTCAAATGAGAAATGTGGGCTTCTTCATCCTTGCTGTAAACCAAAATGTAAAAAAAAAAAACCAACACAAACCTCCTTAAAAGTGGTCTCTACATCTCATTCATCAGTGCTTGAAACGTGGAAGGAGCACTAGTCAACCCAAAGGGCATGACTAAAAACTCATAATGTCCTTCATGGGTACAGAAAGCTGTCTAAGGGATGTCTTCCTTCTTTATTCTGATTTGGTGGTATCCAGATTTCAGGTCCAACTTAGAAAAAATGGCAGCTCCACCTAATTCATCTAACAATTCATCTATCATTGGAATTGGAAATTTATCTGACACTGTGATTTTGTTGAAAGCCCTATAATCCACACAAAAACGTCATCTTCCATCTTTCTTTTTCGCCAGAATAATAGGACTAGAATAAGGGCTTATACTTGGCCTTATAATTCTAGCAGTTAACATCTCATCTACCAACTTTTCAATTTCATCTTTTTGATAGTGAGGGTACCTGTATGGGCGCAAATTGGGAATATTGGCCTCTTCTCGTTAGGTGATGGCATGATCATGCCTACGAGCTGGAGGTAAACCTTGTGGTTGCTGGAACAGGTCCTCAAAGTCCAGTAAAACTGATGTTATGCCTTCCAGAATCAATGCCTCCTGCAATGACAGACCTGTCATTGTCTTATATTCAATGTAAAATCCCTGACCTTCATTCTATAATGCCTTCAACACTGATTTAAGAGAGGCAGCTGTCTTGGACAAAGCTGGTTCCCCTTTCATAGTCCAAGTTCTCCTTTTTTCTTCAATTTTCTAGCTAAGGTCCTTGAAATTTGCCCTTATTTCTCCTAATCCCTCTGACCATTCTATGCCCAGCACCACATCTGCACCTCCTAAGCCAAACAGGAAGAAATCTTGCTTAATCTCCAATCCTTGCATCATCAATAACACTCCTTGACAAGCCCCTTTGCACTTCACCTTATGCCCATCACCAATCTCCACAAAATAAGGTGGAGTTGCCACTACTGGTAGTTCAGCTCCTGCACTATTTTATCAGAAATGAAATTATGGGAGGCCCCACAGTCCACCAAAATCGTAACCTTCTTACCCTCCACTTCTCCCCATAGCTTTAAGGACTTATTTGAAGTCAAGCCCATGATGCTATGAATTGACAGTTGTAGTGCTTTGTCCTCCATCTCCAATATCTCCTGAATTTCCAATTCTTCCTACTGAACCTCATCCTCTGCCTCCTCTCCCATAATCATGACATGCAGTTGTTTGTTCTTGCACACGTGTTCTGGACTGTATTTCTTATCACAACGAAAACACAGCCCTTTCTTGGTCTTTTCTTACAACTCAGCCTCAGATAAATGCCTAAAATTCCTCCCCCTCCTACTAACAGTACTGATCTCAGGTGCTTTGTTGGGCAGATTGGGTTTGTTGGACACAGAACCAACACTAGTTATTGTCTCACGAGAACCTAGACCTGAGTTTGATCTTGGACCCAGTTCCACAAAGGTTGTTCTTGCTGGTTGGAATCCTCTAAAATTCCCTCCCAGTCTTGAACTTTCTCCTATACCTCCTTTGCGAATTGCCCAATTCTTTTCATCGATCAATTGTGCCAAATCCATCAATTCCAATCAAGTTCCCCCAAAATGCAACTTCAATTCTGCCCTGATTTCTTCTCTCGATCCATTCAAGAAGATACCGCGAAGGTATTCTTGATTTGTATTCCTCAAAGGGTCTGCATACAACTCAAAATCTTCCCTAAACTCCTCCACAGACCCAATTTGTTTCAGCCCAAGAAGAACCTCATAGGGGTTCTGCACCATTGATGGCTGGAATCTTCTTATCATAGCTGTGCGAAAAACTTCCCAAGAATTTGTGTGTGTGCAAGATTCCCACCACTGAAACTAACTCATCCCACGACCCTCCATGGCCATCATTACCGCTCGCAACCGCTCTTCCTCCGTCACCCCCTTCACCTAAAAATATCTCTCTATCCTATTCACCCACCCGTATGCGTCTTCACCCAAGAACAAAGGAATATCAAGTTTCCTCTATCGATTTTCTGCTTCCTAAATTCTTGGTCCCTCAACCGTTGGGCCCCCAACCGATCTTTCTTCTTTATGCTCAGAACTATTCATCTGATTCGCAGAGGATGGGTCTCCTTGCTGGAAACCTTTCACTAGCCTTAGAATTTCTTCAACCGTTTCCTCTGTTGTCTTGGCTCTTGCTTCTAACTCGCTGAGCCCTCTCCTCTTTTGCTTGGTGTCTCCAAGCTTCCCGTTCCTCTTCTGCTTGGCGTCTCCAAGCTTCCAATCCCCTTTCCACAGCGTTGAGTCTAGCCTCCATTCTTGTAAAAACCATGAAAAACTCCCAGGATTTAGGAGCTCTGATACCAGTTGATAGAACTGGACCAGAAAATATAAAGAAAAGACAGAAATTTATTGATAAACTCTCCTCTCTCTATCAACCAAAGGGAGAAAGAAACAGAAAGAATTACAAGAACTATCAAGAAATGGCAATCACAAGCCAAACTGTGAAATACCACAGCCCTAGGACATTCGAGAGGTCCTCACTCTCCTAAACCTTCCTTTCCTCTAAAAAATAGGTTAGCTTCTCTCCAAAGGACCCCTCTCTATTTATAACTAACTACCAGTTATTGTAACAGAATAACTGCCCCATAACAGAATAACCACCCTATTAGTAGTTATGTTCCCCTACTACTTGTTTATTCTTCCTAGTGTACACCCTTTTAAGGATAGGTTTGCTAACAGATAAAAAGGTGGATTTAATTATAAATGCCTTTACTAACCTACAAAAAAGCTTTTGTACTGAAACCTAAAATATGGTGGCCATCTGAAGAAATGAAATCTTCCTCTTTTGTCTAGTCTGAAGACCAGAAATTTGTGTATCAGAAAATCCTGTCCAATGTCTCCAAAGGTTATATCTTTTCTAATTTGCATGATGGAACAATTTTTTCATTATGTGAGATTCTGAATTCATACTTGAGGGAAGCTGGCCCATCTTGCATTCTAGTCATGCTTATCTCTTAAGAATCTCCTGCACTTTTAAGATCACTTCCATTACTTAGATCACTGTAGTAGAAAAAAGAAGAATTGTTTTAGGGGAAATTTTTAAACCTTGTCCTTCTCAAATATTTTAACTTTTGGGATGGAGCATAATAAGCTTGACTTCTTGAGGTTTACTTGTCATCCTTTTTACATATTTACTTTCCCCATGTGCTGTGGATTTGGAGTTCCTCCTAGCATCACCCGTAGCTTTACCCTGGAGGGAAAAATGAATGAAAGCTTGTGGTTGTCATGTTTAATGATCACCTGACTCATTCACCATTTGTTACTTGAATGAGCAACTGTTGAGATATGTTTCTTTGTGAATTTATTCATGTATTCATTGCTGAAATAAGCAGGTGATGAAGAAGACCCATTATTATTTAGTAGATACAAGTGTTATCTTACCTGGTGCTGCAGTCTCAGAGTTGCAGTTCAATATCATATCTGAAGAACCATTTTTTGTACATGGATTGAAGGTCAATACTATTAACCATTTTAAAAGTTTGAAGTGCGGTGTTTTAAGTACTTTTTCCCTGTTCACTAATCTATTTTCTCACTTATTGCTCAATCAATTAATTTCTGACCATGTTGTTGTCTTGGGCATGGCTTGGCTCTTGTTTTTCTTCTTTCATTATTGTACTTCAGCTTTCCCCGTTACCAGTGTGGCATGGCCATGGTTATCTGTCCCTTGGTTTTCGTTTTGGTAATATATGTTACATAAGGTAATGCTTCTAATTCTAACTTGATTAATGCTGGAGAAGTGCTTGCTTATATTATAATTCAGTCCAGTTTTATATATATGAGCTGATCTTGTGTCTAAATTTGCAGTGATGTCAGTGAAATTCCTGAAGAAACTTATCCACTTTTGAAGGATTGTGAAATTCTAATCCTGGTGACTCACCCTCTCTTTCTTTCTATCTTGCCACAAACATGCCTCATTTTTACATGAAATAACTAGAAGTACGATGTACAATTTCTCTTTCGCTCATAAGATGTATGATTCTGCAGGATGCATTGAGGCCTGATCGCTCTACTTCCACACATTTTGGACTTCCAAGGGTAATTAATCTCTCACATTTGTTAAATTTTTCTTGGAGAAATGAAGTTTATTCTGACCTTCCATTTCAGGCCTTAGAGGAAGTGCGAAAAATTCAACCTAAAAGGACACTTTTTACAGGTAATTTTAGCTTAAGCCTCCTTTTTTTTTAGAGAGAAGCTTAAGCCTTCTTGTTAGCATATTCCTTCCTCTAGTTTCCTGCCTTGATTTTCTTGATGCGACAGTCTACTTCAGTTCATTGCCTTGATTTTCTTGATGCAACAGTATACTTCAGTTCATTGATCGATCATTTAGGAATCATGATAGAATCTCTCTAAGTCCATAATTAGTTAAAAAAATGCGGCAGTCAGTATTACTTTTTCCATCATTGTAAAATGTTTCAGAAAAATAATTTTCGATTTCTCCTTATTGGCAATTTGAAGGTATGATGCATCTGATGGATCATGAAGAAGTGAATGGCTATCTTGCAAAACTTTTGGAGTCTGAGGGTCTCGATGCACAACTGAGTTATGATGGGCTTCGTATACCAGTCAGACTCTAGCTTTTATACAGTCTCTTTCATAAGTCGACCATTTTTTTCTCAAAGAGAAAACTAATTTTATTAAATAAGCATTCAAATAAATGTCATTAGAAGTTCTTCGACAGACTACATACATTCTGCAAGTTCCTGCAGCTATTCTTCTTTCTTCCTACCATCATTCTTTCTTTTCTCTTTCCCTCTGTGCGACAAGAAACACTGAGGATGATACTATACATATAAGTAAGGATTTTTACTTGCAATGAAAGATTTAATAATTTTTTAATAAGGTGGTACTATATGGATAGCTGATAGTGTAAAATTCAATTAAATCCGTATTTAAATACAGACCATTTTTAAAGAAAGCTATGATGATATTTTATGTTTTTAGAGAAGATTGCCTTCTAAACATAATTTTTCTGAACAAGCCACAACCAAGACCAATACACCAAATGGAGACACCAAAAATTATAAAGAGAAACTCTTCTAGGTATACCTGATGAGTAAAACTTCTCAAAACATGATATTGTTACCCCGTTTGCTAGATGATAAAGCAGGTCTAAGTCTGACAATCTTAGACGACAGAATTGTCGCGTTTGATTGAATGGTTGGACATTGAAACTTTCACGAGGTTGGAATTAGTGCTTTGACAGCGACAAGCAGACATTTCAAGTAGTATATTTAGCTGCCCCATTGTAAACGTAATTGGAGCGTATTGTTATAATGTTAAGAGTTAGTTGCTTTGCTATCCGCTTACACTTCACATTGAGATTCATGTTGGGATTGTGGTCCACCATGTTTTTCTATGCACCAAGTCAATCAAATATTAATAATATACGTTTGGAAAAGCAAGTAGTTTTATTTTTTATTCGTCAAAAAATAAATCACGTAGAGAGATTTTGCAATCCAAGTTTTGGATAATATAGGTGTCATGTTTTGTGATTAATTTGGTACCCGGATGATGTGGTAGTTGATGTCCACCCAATTTTGTTAGGGAGACAAATTAAATAAAGTTTTTTAAGAATATGTTTGAAATGTCAAAAAATAAAAAGTAATTTGATTTATAAATTAAATTTAATTAAATTTTTGTGTTTGAAATGTTAAAAAATAAGAAATAATATGATTTTTAAAATTCTATGAATTTCATTATTTTTGTTTTAAAATTTCATCAATGATTTGATAAGATTTGTTAGGATTTGATTTGATTTAAAAAAATAAATTATTTTATCGTTAGAAACTATTTCTAATTACCTCCTATAAGAGTTAAAATGTAAAATAATAAAATCAAATCGAACCAATTCTTATTTTAATAAATTTCAAATATAAAATTTAATTTCTAAATCAATTCAAATTTTATTTTTTATAAAGTTTCAAATATAAAATTTAATTTTTAAATCAAATCATATCAATTCAAATTAAATCAAATCAAATTATTTCTTATTTTTATTTATTTGAAACATAACCTAAGTGTTTGTTGTGCTATTTTTTAATAAAAATATAATATGTTTATATTTTTTATAGCTCATCAATAACAATTTTAAAAAAGATAATAAAATGACTAAAAAATAAGATACTTGTTATAATTTTATTAAACAACATCATAAGTACCTAAAGAACTTTATCTAATTTTTTTTCTTTTGTTTGTCATTATTTTAGTACCTTAACTTAATTAATAATAATGAATGGAAGATGATTATTAATTGAATCTCAATCTAAAAATAATAAATAATGTAAACTATTTTATAATAAAAGTATCATAAAAACCTTTCATACATGAAATTTTAAAAATGAAGTGATGTTTATCTATTATTATGAGCCGCTTTTCGATAAATTTTTAAGTAGGTACTACTTTTCATCTTCAACTAATTTACAACTATTTCCATTCCCCCATTAATTTACAACTATTTCCAATTTTGCTTTCCCTCTTTTTTTCTTTTCTTCTTTCCCTTTAATTTATTGGAACTGTGAGTAAAGTTTTTTTTTTTTGTTAACTGTGAGTATAGATTTTAAAAGATTTAAACCAGAGATACAGAGTTGAGTTATACAGTAATTTCTTAAAATACTCCTAGCAATTAGTGATGTCGGGTGGCTTCGTACCAATCACGATTATTCAATTTGTGATTCTCACATATAAATAAATATTCACAAATATATGCAAGTAGATAATAATTTAAAATAAAATTTTAAAAATAAAAAATAAAATAAATTTTAATGTTATATATCATAATTTTATTTAATAATTTAAAATTTTTATAAAATTTAAAAAATATTATAAATAATAAATTAAATTTAATTATATTTTGTAATAATTAATTTATATAAATAATTATTATATAAATATTATTTTTTTAACAAATTTTATCATTATGAACTCTTTTATAACAAAATCATTGTAAAATAATTAAAACATATATATTTTTATCTCATCTCAAAATTAAAAAAAATTATAATATATTATATATATTAAATAAAAAATATATTTCACGAATTAATGAATACTTATAAAATAGATACTATAATTTATATCTTTATTTTTATTTATTAAATGAAGATTATCTCCTACTTCTATCGCAAATAATTCCTACAAATTTCCGCAAATGCTAATAATTTTATCATCTCAAGTAACAATGCATTAGTTTTATACCTAATTGTATAAAAGATTTTTGCCGCCCTTCTGACCGTTAGCTGCCTCCTCGTTCTGTCAGATCACAGCCCAGAGCTCCTCCTCCTCTCTTTACGTATAACCAGAAGTTTTTAGGTACAATCATTGTAAGATAATTACATTATTGAGCTTATCATGTTACTTATTTGAGTAATCATTTTCTTTATAATTCGTACATATTAACTTAACAGTAATGTTGTTTGGACATTTTTATTTGCTCACATATCACACATCCCCAGTTATCATTATTAGTGTTAAGGATGAAAAAGAAAATGTAAAAAAAAAAAAGAAATTAATGGTGGGGTTTTTCCTCTCTTTTTTCATTGTATAAATAAAGTGATGAGAAGGGGATAGGAATGAGGGCTAGGATTCGAGCTTAAGCTAACAAGAGAGCTCTGTTTGGTAATAGCATTTAAGGGTGGAAAGAAAAGGAATTGATCCTCTTTTCCTTTTTTGGTAACAATTTAAGGATAGAAAGTGATTCATCTTTTTTTTCTTTCTATAAGATTCACATTATTCCTTTCCTCTCTTTTTAGAGGGATTGGGAGGGAGATAAAAATAGTTTTTTACTTTATCCACTTTATCTATTTTCTTATATGAAGGGTTAAAAAAATTAATATTTATTTATATATATTTTTCTTCCTTTTTATTAATGATACAAAACTAAGGTAAGGGATGATTCTTTCACTTCTCTCTTCATTTCTTTTTTTTTTTCTATTGTATTTCTTTCTTTTTTCTTTCCGTCCATTATAACAAACAAAGCCAAAGTATAGGACAGTTCAATGCCACGTGAACTACAATTAACGATGGTGATTGAGAGAATGTGAAATATGTAAGATAAGAATGAGCAAATAACCTTACATTTAACTTCATTAAAAAAAAAAAACATTACATTTAAAGTAAAATCCTTCAACTTCTCCGTTATTTACCTGATTTTTAATATATTCTTTTTATTTTCAAAAATTGCATAAAATTCTCTAAACACTTATATTCACATCCCTTGTATTTTGACAAAAGAATGTTACGCATAAATTCAATTAAGTACAATAAACTTAAAATTGATTGACAAAATCATTAGCTAATCATTATTAATAATTTTAAAATGACATTTTTATCATTAATTTCATTAATATTGCTTGTAATACTAAATAATTTTCTTTTGAAATGATATTTTTGCTCTTAATTTCATCAATATTATAAATAATACTAATGAAATTAAGAGTCGAAATGTCATTTTAATGTCATTATTAGTTGACTAATAACTGATTAGTTAATTTTAGACTTATTGTGCTTAATTGAATTTATGTGTAGCTAGCACTTTTCCAAAATATAAAGGGTGTTTGAGTAAATGTTAAGGAAATTTTGTATAATTTTTTTAAAATAGAAGAAAATATGTGAAAAAATAGGCAAATAAAAAATAAGTTGGAGTATTTTACTCTTTAACTTAATACATGCTTTATCCAACAAAATGAAAAACTTAATACATACTTAATAATATAATATAAAAGAATATTAAATTAAAATTTTAGTCTCTATACTTTATAGTAATTTTCAATTTAGTCCCTATAATTTTTTCTTTTCAAATCAATTTTTATACTTATAAATATTTTTAAAATAATCTATATTGTCAATTTTCATTATACCAACGCTAATTTAGTCCCTACAAGACATTTTACAGAAGAAAAAAGAGCACATAAAAAAATATATACTGAACAAAAGAGAACAAACTCAAAAAAATTAAGCACCTACAAGAGCATTTGCTGGAATATATGAGCATCTACTAAATGTTTTACATATAAATGAACACATATTGGATAAAGAAATACTTATTATGTTAGCCAACTAACGGTGTTCTAATAGCGCTATAACAAAAGTTAATGACAAGTACTGTTTTAAAAACGTTTAAAAATATGAGAATTGGTTTTAAAAAATTATAAAAATTAAATTAAAAATAAATAAAAAGTATAGGATTAAAAATTTAATATAACCTATAAAAAATTATCTTGCACTCATTATAATTGTTCTAACACATGAGAAGGATAAAGCTGGCAAAATAGGCCAGGCCATTTTTGGGTCAGGTTAAGTCAGGTTAAGAATGTTTTGAACTAGCATTTTGTAAACTTAACCCAACTTGTTGCGGATTGTATATTGAGCGAGCCAATCTACTAGTTCAACAATTCTTTTATTTTTTAAAAATAAATTTAATTTTTAAAAAAATTAAATTAGAGAAAAATAAATATTTTGAGTTACTTATTTTTTAGTTAATAATAAATAAATTAAATAAATAACTTAATTGTTAATTAAATTTTAATTTTTAAACAAAAAATAATAACTTTTTTAAGTGTATATTATTTAATTAAAAAATAATTAAAATTTAGGTCAATAAATTGATCGGACCTGAAACAAGATAACCCAATTAGAATTGGGATAAGTCAAAATAAATTAAATTTAAACTTCAATTTTTTTAACCTAACTTGATCTTCTTCTTTTTTTAGGTTATATTCATTAAATTTTAATTTTTTTATCACAAACAGTATGTATATATTTTTTTATATTTTTTAAATATTATTTATTATACTTATTTTTTTATTTTTTTGTTTAATTATATTTATTTAAAATAAATATAAAAAAATGTGTGATAAAAATGACGTGTCATTTTACATATTCATTAGAGTCCTCCATTTTGATTGCTCTAGAGAGAGGGACGTGTTCCCTTTCACGGGTGTGGGATCCTGTGGGTGAAAGGATATGCCTATAATAATAACGAAATTGCCGTGTGATTGTGGTGATGAAAAAGAGATTGAGATTTGCGAAGTGGGAAACAAACAAGGTGTGGTCCTCTCCTCAGAGGGCGTCCACCTTCTCCGCAGAGTAACCACATCACGTTGGTACACGTGGGCTGAGGTGTACACTTCCCCCTCTTACAACTTACAAAGTTCATCATCGTATGGTTAAAAAAAAAGCTCATCGTCGTGTATATCTAGTGTTGCCTCACGTCTGAGGCTTTGTTGGTAATCAAATTGGAAGAGGAAAAGAAAAGAAAAAAGATAAAAAAAAATAGTATTATTTTTTGTTTAATATCATATTTTAAGATGAAAATAAAAGAATTTAGAAGGATAATATTTTGGTGAGTCTTACTATTTTTTCATACTTCTCTTCTTAAATGGAAATGAAAAGAAAGAAAAAAAAGAGAAATAAAGAATTTTGTGAACTTCATCATATATTTATATATATTTTTATTTATTTACATATATTTTTATTTTTTTCGTAAAACTAAAAAAAACATTCTTTTTTTTTAATGATACCAAACAAGAAAAAAAAATAACTCTTCCAATTTTTTCTTTTTTTTTTAATCATATTCATTTTCTTTCCTTTCAAAAATACAAAAAGCACCCTTCCCTAACTACTTGTTTTGACAAATGACAATGGAGTGTATCCCACCTTAATGAATTCATGATTTTTTTTATGTGGGGCTCACTGATTTGATTTGTCCTCTCATCTCCCTGACTTATATGATTTAACACAAGGTTTGTTAAAAATAAATTTATTTTTAAAATAAACAAATAAATATATATTTATTATTAAATATAAATTGATTAAAATTATAATATACTTTAAATTAAATATACTATTATTTATTCACTTTAAAAATAATATTATTTTAAAAGATCTTTTTCTTAAAATTTAATACTATTTACACAATTATTATACATTAATTTATGTTTACATAATTTTTATTATTTAATTACATGATTTTTCACAATTACATTCTAATTTTCCCATTTATACTTATCTAAAAGATGTGTAAAGATAAGAAATGTATACTAAGCATTCTCCCATTTTGCATGAGGTATGCTCATGCATACAGAGAACATAATATTCTTTTGGGTATCACACTTTTCTGCTAACGCTAAGAATGTGTCATTGGTTACATTAGAATACACAAATAAAAATGGTGTCCTTTGTCATTTTAGAAAATAAAAAAATTAATTATATATATTTAATTTTATTATTAGCTCTTGGTGTTTCTATTAAATAACATGAGAGGATTAATGAGATGATAATATTTTGAATATTTTAATAAATGATAATTTAATTAAATGTAATTACATTTTTTAAAACTTGAGGCTATTTAATAATTTATTTATTCCTTTTCTTTTAAGGATTATGACTCACTCTATAGACCTAGCAGATGAGTCTCCTACTGGAGCCCCTAAGTAGCCCCCTAATAGAGAGTTTGGGAAAGGGTGAAGGATAAGAAAAAGAAATTAGTGTCTCTTTATCTTCTAAAATTCAGCATGAAATTAAAGTTTAAAATTGAAATTAGAGTTCTTAATTTTAATTTTTATATTTAGAATATCATTTAAAATTTAAATTATAATTCTATAAATCAATTTTATGGAATTAAAAATAATTAAGTTAAGTCTTTCTCAATTTTTAGTTTATATCTTAAGAATTATCAATTTCATAATTTAAAAATTAAATTTTTTTCTCTCTCTACATTTATTTATGAACAATCATATTTTTTAAGATTCTATATTTATATAAAAAAATTATATTTATATAAAAATTATTATAATAACTATTTTTTAAAACAAATTCATGAAAAATTTCTTTTTGAAATAAAAATACGACTATTATATTATAAAAATATTATTATATAAATATTTTTATTAATTTTAATTTTGTAAATAAATTTTTAATATTTTATATCATATCTTTAAATAATAAAATTAAAATTAAAATTAGAATTGTAATTTTTTATCATAATTATTTGACAAATCAAATATAAAATTTAAAATTCTAAACTAATTATAATTTAAAAAAAAAAATTAAAATTAAAATTTTATATTTTACTATCCAAACAAACTCTTAAAAATAAAATATATTATTAGAATTAGGCCTTGTTACTCTCCCTATATATGTTCAGTTCCCAATAACAGAGCTGCTAACGTATGACAACTTTTTTAATCCTTGATTCCTTGTGCATTAAATATTTGAAAACGAGTGAAGTATATACATTCTCGAGTCTTGGGTTTCGACACATGGGAGTTACATAATTTTCGAGAATAGTATTATAAAACAAATTCAAGAATATTACCAATTTATTTCATATTTATTATGCACTTTTTATATGTAAAATGATTGTGTCTAATGAGTATCTTATTGACAAAGAATAAAAATTAAAAAATATTAAATGAAAAGTTAAGTATTTAATATATTAAAAATATAAAAAAATTCATTTTTCATTTATAACTTAATATTTTTTATTTTTTAACAAATACTTAAAGGACACTTGTAAAATATATGATATATATAATCTATTAAAAAAAAAACCAAACTCATTTACAAAACAAAAAATATCGAATCTCCTGTTGAGCTTCATTCCTTGATACTAATTGTTAGTGTGATTAATTATAATTGAGATTATGATTGATCATGATTGATTTTAGAGATATTGTAATTGATTCAGTACATAATTAAATTAATTTAGTACATAATTATATTTATTATTTTCTTTTTTTGTATATCAGTCTTCTTGTATAAATAGATGTTAGTCCTCTTGTATTCATTCATTCAAAAATATACACAAATTTACAATATTTGTCTCTTTGTTTCTGTTTCTAACATAGTATTGGACTCATTGTATCCACCTTGAGGAGAATTCTTAACTTGGTATCAGAGCGTCTAGGCCCTCGGTCCAATCCTAGATTCCAGACTTCAGACTTCAGACTCCGTCATAGATTTCAGACTATAAATTCCAAACTTCAAACTTCATACTCAATTATCATCCTGACCCATTTCGTACTCGAGTTTCCAAACTCAAGTTAGTTTCTTCTATAACTACTTAAGTTTGAGAGGAGGATGTTAGCGTGATTAATTGTAATTGAGACTATGATTGATCATGGTTGATTTTAAGGATGATTATAATTGATTTAGTACAAAATTAGATTAATTTAGTATATAATTACATTTTATTATTTTCTTTTCCTATATAGTAGCTTTCTTGTGTAAATAGAGACTAACCCTCATGTATTCATTCATTTATTTAGAAATATACACATATTTATCAATATTTGTCTCATTATTTCTGTTTCTGACATGATATTAGAGTCATGACATCCACCTTGAGGAGAATTTCTAATTTGATATCAAAGTGTTTAGGCTCTCGATCCAATCTTAGATTCTATACTCTAGACTTCGTCATAGATTCCAGACTATAGACTATAGACTTTGTCTTAGATTCCATATTCTAGATTCCGTCCTAGATTTTAAACTTCAGGCTATGTCCTAGATTCCAGACTCTAAACTCTAGACTTCAAACTTCGTCGTAGATTTCAGACTCTAAACTTCAGACTTCAAACTCAATAATCATCATAACCGATTCCTCACTCGAGTTTACAAACTTAAGTTAGTTTCTTCTATACTCACTTGAGTTTGAGGGAAGATGTTAGCGTAATTAATTATAATTAAGATTATGATTGATCACGATTGATTTTAAATATGATTGTTAACAGATTTCGAAATGAAAAATAGATGATGAAGGAAACATTGGTTTCTGAATATTGCACAGTTGAGAGATCTGTTACACTACACGATGTCCTTATATAACATCACAAACTGATATCACAAGCTGATATAGGAACTAACTTTCCTAATTAACTAACTGAAAAATAATTGCTTATGCTAACTAACAAATAACATTGTTAACTAACTTGATGACAATTGCTTTGAGTGAGTATTGCTCAGCTTTGTTACCCTCCGGTGCAAGCTGGACTATATAGATTGAGCAGGTTAAGCTTGAGACATAGAGTGGAAAAACGATGAACGACAAGTGGTTTGGTAAAAATGTCAGCTAGCTGAACAGAAGAGGAAATAGGAAGTAAATGAATTAAACTAGTGGAAACCTTTTCCCTAATGAGATGACAATCAAGCTCAATATGTTTTGTCCGTTCATGAAATGTGGGATTAGAGGCAATGTGAATAGCAAAGAGGTTATCACAGTAAACTACAGCCAGAAATTGGATTGAAACTGAAAGATCAGTAATAATAAATTGCAACCATTGTATCTCACAAGCCAAGGAAGCCAAAGCTTGGTATTCAGCTTTAGAAGAAGACCTGGAGACAGTATGTTGTTTCTTGGATTTTCAAGAAATGGGAGAATCTCCAAGAAACACACAATAACCAGATGTGAATTTTCGGGTATCAGGACAACCAACCCAATCACTATCATCAAAACCCTTGAGTTTGAAGTCATTAGAAGCAAAAAAGAACAATCCTTGACTAGGAGTACCTTTAAGATATCTGAGAATCTGAGTGGCAGCTTGGTAATGAATAACAGTTAGCTTAGAAACAAATTGACTGAGTTGCTGCACAGCAAAGCAGATATCAGGCTTAGTGGTAGTCAAGTATAATAGTCTGCCAATAAGTCTCCTATACAATTCTAGATCAAGATATGTATCACCATTGGTAGCACTTAACTTGATAGTTAGATCAATTGGAGAAGAAGCTTGTTTGGCAGCCAGTAAACCAGCATAAAAAATTATCTTTAATGCATATTTCCTTTGATTAAGAACAATACTTTGAGTAGAACGTGTGATCTCAAGTCCCAAGAAGAACTTTAGGTTGCTTAAATCCTTGATTTTAAAGGAAGAATCAAGAAATTGTTTGACAGAATCAATCTCAGCAAGATTGTTACCTGTGAGAATGATGTCATCTACTTAGATAAGAAGTGCAGTAAATAATCCAGAATGACTCTTGACAAAGAGGAAATAATATGCCATTGACTGATTATATCTAAGAGAAATGAAGGCAATGGATAATTTGGCAAACCATTGTCTAGAAGCATGCTTCAAACCATATAATGACTTTTCTAATTTGCAAACTAGATTAGGATGAGAAGAAGAGAAACTTGGTGGTAAAATCATATAAACCTCCTCACACAAGTCACCATGCAAAAATGCATTATTGACATCCAGTTGCTTAAGATTCCAAGCATTAGTTGTTGCTATAGCAAGTAAAAGTCTCACTGTGATCATTTTTGCAACCGGAGAAAATGTATCAAAATAATCTACACCCTCAGTTTGAGTGTATCCCTTGGCTACCAGACGTGCTTTATATCTTTCCATAGTACCATCAGCATTATGCTTGATTTTATAAACTCATTTGCAGCCAATTGGTGTTTTTCCTGGAGGCAACTCAGTAATGGACCAAGTATGGTTTTGTTTCAAGGCCAAGATCTCAGCCTACATGGCCTCTTTCCAGCAATCTAGTTTAGAGGCTTGGGTAAAGGATGTTTGCTCAACAGAAGAAAAAATAGAAAAATAGAAATTTTTGTGTGATGAAGAAATAGAATTATGATTTAAAGTGGAAGATAGGGGATGCAAAATAGTACCCGAGGAAGATTGGCATGACTGAGAGTTGGATAGCATACTATGATAGTCTTGTCAATATTTGGGAAGATTCTTGCCTCTTTGAGATTGCCTATAAATAGTTGCTGAGTGTTGCTCAGATGAAGTTGAAGAAGAATTAGAAAGCAAATGAGAAGAATTAGGTAAAGAAGGATAAAAAAGTAATGGTACAATAGAAGAATTAGGTACAGGGGAAAAGTAATCAATTGGAGAAGGCTACAAAGATGGTAAATTGGTGGAAACAATATAGTGAGGCAAGGGAGATGTAATATGATTGTATGGAAATATGTGTTCATGAAAGATGACATTTCTAGAAATAAGAGTGGTATTATTATGAAGGTTATAGAGTAAATAACCCTTGACTCCATGTTTAAAACCCAAAAAAATGCATTTTTGAGATCTTGGATAAAATTTGTTATAGTTAGCGGTGATAGTGGAAGCATAACATAATGAATCAAAAACCTTTAAAAGAGACAAATCAGGAAGTGTGTTATGCACCAATTCGAAAGAAGATTTTTTGGATAAAAGATATGTAGGAATTCTGTTAATGAGATGGACAACATGAGAAGCAACATAACTCCAAAAGATTTTAGGTAACTTAGCTTGAAATAAAAGAGCTCTAACAATGTTGAGAATATGCTGATATTTTCTTTCACCTACAACATTTTGCTGTGGTGTCTCAACACAAATGGTATGTTGAACAACATTTTTGCTATTATAGAAATCCAGCATATGAAACTTAGGACCATTATCACTCCTTAGAATTTTCAACTTAGTGTTATGTTGTGTCTCAATCATAATGATAAAATTTTGCAATACTGATCTAACTTTATATTTGCCTTTCATTAACAAAATCCAAGTGTACCTACTGTAATAATCAACTATTGTAAAAAAATATTTGTTACCATTAAAATATTGAACAGAAAATAATCCCCAAATATCAACATATATAAGCTCAAAAAATTGAAGAGAATGTGAAGTGCTAACAGGATAAGGTAATCATTTTTGTTTAACGAAATGACAAGCATCACAAACAAGTTTGGCAGAAGAAGGAATATAGGAATATTAAGTGTGTAACAAGTAGAAATGTATAGGAGACTAATGTCTTAGCCTAAGATGCCAAATTTCTACATCACTTAATGGTTTCAAATTTGTATCAGTAAGAATGAAGGAACTAGAACTATTACAAACATTAGAAACATGTTGCCACTGAAATCCAGAGTTGCAGGATATAGAAAAATTTGGTGTTATTAGCTTGTAGAGATCATTATGCTCTCTAGCTAAACCAATCATCCTCAATGAAGGTAACTGTTGGATCTTACAGCTTTGCTTCTGAAAAAGCAATTGATAATTTATATCAGTTGTAGGTTTAGTTACTGATATTAAATTGAAGTGGAAATTTGTACAAGACATCTAGTAAAACAAGGGATTGTGAGAAATGAACTGTAGCAGAAATATGTGTTTGAACTTTGCTACCATTAGGTAATGTAACATAAATTGGGTTAATGGTTTTATGTGAATAAAAAAATGACAAGTTATGACAAATATAGTCAGTGGTTCTTGTGTCCAAGATCCAGTGACCATACTGATGAGAGGATTTACCTGAGGTGATTGAATTAATAGAAAATTTAGAATGATGAACAATGTTAACAGTATGGGATAGAGACTTAGAATTGGATTGCTGAATCAAGGATAGCAAGCTGTGATATTGATCTCGAGTAAAACTAAATTCTGGCTCATTCTGAATTTCATTAGGACAAGTCATTGACTTTACTTCCTCTTCAGTGTCAGTGGTTACATTATTTACTATTGAATTTGACTTTTTGAATTTGAAACCTGGGGGAAAACCATGTTTATAATATCATGTTTCCACTTTGTGATTGGTTCTTTCACAAAATGTGCAAAACTTTTTTGTTTTGCCAGTAAAACCACTAGAACCTTGTTCTCTTCCTTTGAAGGTTTTATTGTATCCTCTTCCAAAAGATGGTTTCCTGAGACTATTTGAAATTTGATCAGAAGAGCTAATGAAGACTTTGGATGTACCAGTAACAACACTAGTCATTTGTCTTTCCTATTGTATCACTAATGAAAAAACCTTGTTTATAGTAGGTAAAGATTCAATTAACATAATATGTGATTTGACATGAAGAAAATCTTCATTCAACCCGTTCAAGAATCTGATCACATAATAACTATTCCTCTATATTAACATGGTGTCATACCCCCCACAATTACAGGGTAGATCACATCCACAAACTGGCAAAGGTCTAAATTCTCTAATTCATCCCACATGATTTTCAATTCAGTAAAATAACTAGTTACTGATAAATTTCCTTACCTAAAAGCATAAATTTCTTCTTATAAATATGAGATTAAAAACAAATCACATTGTAAAAATCTTTCTTTCAAATCTTCTCATGCATCTGTGCCCTTGTTGATCCACAAAATGTTTTGAGCAATCTGCTATGAGATTGAACCAAGTTATTCATGAGAGCACCAAATTGTTAGATCTTTCCCATGGTAGATAAATTTCATTAATAACATGTGGTTGGCATGCTTGCATCAATAAAATCGCACCTTGTTCTTGGATAGAAGAGTCATTTTCATGGCTCTGGGCCATGAGTGATAGTTAGCTCCTGTCAATGGTGGTGAGACTAAAATCAAGGAGGGATTTTCATTGGGGTATATATAGAAGGAGCTAGAAGGATTCATCAGATCAAGTTGATGTAGATCTACCATGAAAAATTGATCAAGAAAATGAAGAAAGAAAGGAAGAACTTAGATTGGAGATGAATGAAGAAGATCAATGAAGAATCTTTGAAGCTGATAAGGGTCCAAAAAATGGCTCTTTGATATCATAACAAATTTCAAAATGAAGAATAGATGATGAAGGAAACATTGGTTTTTGAATATTGCATATTATCATAGTTGAGAGATCTGTAACACAACATGATGTCCTTATATAACATCACAACTGAAAAATAATTGCCTATGCTAACTAACGAATAACACTGTTAACTAACTTGATAACACTTGCTTTGAGTGAGTATTGCTCAGCTCTATTAATTATAATTAATTTAGTATAAAATTAAATTAATTTAATATATAATTATTATTTTTATATAACAGATCTTCTTATATAGATCGATCTTAATTCTCTTATATTAATTCATTTATAAATATATATAAATTTATTAATATTTATCTCTATATTTTTATTTCTAACACTAATTATATATACGGAACACAAAGACTGGATTGGTATTTTTGTCTTATAAATGGCAAACGTTCAGGTACTTTGGTTGCTCTCAAACCTTGCAGTGTTCCACATCACATATGAAGTCAGAAAACAAACGTATGTCCTTCTTCTCCGTAGCATATGCTATGTACAATTTTGATTGAAAAATGAGCATTTTATATTTTTTTTAAGGTATAAAAATTATTAATATCTTTTTTAAGGGTGTTAATTAAGTAAAAAAAAGTGAATAAAAAAAATATATAATAAATAATATTAAAAAAAGTGTAAAAAATATATATATACTATTTATAGTAAGAATATAAAAATTGATTTTGATTGCACCTATTATATTGTTTGTTTCTACTACTCTCAGTTTGTTTTAATTTTTTTTTTTATCAATTTTGATATTTTTATCACAAATAATATATACATCTTTTTTATACTTTATTTAATAATATTTATTATATTTATTTTTTTATCATTTTTTTCTTAATTACAATTATATAAAATAGTGTAAAAAATAGTGTTGATTCAAAAAATAATATAAGATGATCATTTTTATTTTCCTATTATCCCTAATTACTGTGATCAGAAGAATACCGTCAAGATTCCAGATTAGTTGTTATTGATCTACATACTTCACTATTCATTCATTTAAGACTATGATTGTGATTTAGTCAGTGGGGCAAGAGGGAACACAAAAGGACAAAAAGTTTCCTTTTTTCTCTTTTTTCTCCAAGAAACTAATAATCTTATCTCGAAGATAAATATGATTTTTTAAAAAAAATGTAAAGAATATAAGTGCAATTTTAATTAAAAAAATATTGAGGGATGAATAGAAAAGTGATTAGTTTTATCCCTTCCATTTTAGAGTTCACATGTGGTGTAATAATGAAATTAATCTCTTACCCACTTTATGTACCTTGTATTAAATATGTAGATATATGCATTAAAATTTAGAAAAGTACGCATAACATATGGGCAAAGGTTAAATTTCTAATACACTCTTTAGGGGTAAATTATATTAATTAGTGTGGCAATTGCCCGTAGGTTCGTCCGCCAGAAATTCTTGTCAAGCACAGTCTATTTGCGACCCAAATGGTCAAGACATATATAGTACTCGAGAGCTAGAGACCTTAGGTTTAGGTGCACGTTTTATGTGAGCAACAATATATATATATATATAGAGGGAGGATTAATTTATATCAATGTAAATTAATTTTTTTTATATTTATTTTTAGTTGTTAGATCTACTTTCATCTAATGGTTACCTTTAATGAAATATTCTCAACTATTAGATGAAAGTAAAATTAACGGCTAAAAATAGGTGTAAGAGAAAAAAGACTTACACTGGTATAAACGGATCCCCCCTCATATATATATATATATATATATATATATATATATATATATATATATATATATATATATATATATATATGGGACATATCTAGTGAGAGAAGTGATTATTGTGAAAAGGTGAGAGGAGTAAATCTTGATCATACAACTATGCATGAATGGTCAAGATTAAAAGTTACTTAAAGGTCATGTGACCACTTAAAAAAGTCACATATATATAGGGGACATATCTAGTGAGAGAAGTGATTATTGTGAGAGGGTGAGAGGAGTAAATCTTGACCATACAACCATATATAAATGGTCAATATTAAAAGTTACTTAAAGGTCATGTGACCACTTAAAAAAGTTACATGCATTTATGTTCTAATCTTGACCATTCATATAAGATCTAATGGTCAAGATTCACTCCTCTCACCCTCTCATAATAAATACTTCTCTCACTTGATACACTTCTTATATATATATATATATATATATATATATATAGAGGGGGATTTAAGTTCTATTAGTGTAAGTCTTTTTTATTTACACTCATTTTTAACCGTTAGATTCACTTTCATCTAATGATTGAGATTATTTCGTTAAAAGTACCATTAGATGAAAGTGAATCTAACAAGATTAAAAAATGAGTGTAAATCAAAAAAAACTTTACACCTACAGAATTGATCCTACCTCATATATATATATATATATATATATATATATATATATATATATATATATATAAAGAATGTATTTGATAAAAAAAATTAATTATTAAATCTTATATAAATAATTAAAATTAAAATATAAATATATATAATTTTTTTAAGTGATCACGTGACTTTTAAATAATTTTTAATCTTAATTATTCATATATAATTATATGATCAAAATTTATTTATTTTACCATCTCACAATAAAATTTTTTCTCATTATATATGTCTTATATATATATATATATATAAGATGACAAATTCATTTTAGATATTGAATTTAATTAAGGATAAATTAATATAATTTATTTTATTATTTATTTTAATAAATTTTTATTGAGACTTGGGTCAAAGACAAAAATTAAAATATATAATTATTTTTTTATTGAAATATATATAATTATTTTTAAGCAAACTAAATTCCAAAATAAATATCATTTTATTCTTATTCCAATTCTGTAAAAATCAATCACTATACTAAACTTGCTGGAGACCCACATCCCTTGCAGCTTTGTTTTAATCTCAAGTCCCCCAAATATCCTATTCAGCATCTCACCAAAAACAAAATCCTACTCAGCTCCTTTCTTTCCTAGCCAAATTGAGGCATCAACATTATCTATGAAAATTCAAGTTTAATCTCAAAGAATCTAATTGTTGTTTGATTTAATTGTAAAAATTTTGATTATTATGTAAATTTTTTTGTTATATTCGATTATAATTAATTTATTTTTATATTTGGATATGTTAACTAAAAAATAATTTTTAATTAATTTGTTTGTTTAGATGATATAAAAAATAATCGTATTTATGCATTATATTATTAAAATAAGTATAAAATGATTAAAAAAGTTATTTGATTAAAGATAAACTAGTATTTACATCTCAAAATGTAAAGAATAATTTATAAGTTAGAATCATAAACTTTATTTTTATCATTATAAAAAAAAAATTATAATACATTAAATTTTGTATAAAAATTAAAATTAATTTTACTAAACATATTATAACATTGTTGAAATAATATTTTTTTCAAAAAAAATATTTCAAGCTAAAAAATTCTTACCAAACATGTACTTATACTACAATGGTCAGATGTGATGGTAAACGAACTGTATTTTTAAGAAAATACTAAAATTTAAATGTTATATAAAGTAATTATTAAAATAACTTATTAATCATAACAGTATCTAAAAATTAGTCTTATAACGTATATGTGGGAATATATGATCAAAGACTAAAAAAGCTACACATTTATAAAACCTAATTTAATTGTTTATATAGGAAAGTATAATAGTCGGTAAGTATCACGTGCATTACACTTATTTCTTTAAATTCAATTAAAATTTTAAATAAAATGTAAATTTAAAAAGCATAGTTAGTTGAAAGAGAAATTATATTTAAAAATAAAAATAAAAATAAAAATAAAAATAACACCTATTATTTAAAAAAATAAAAAAAATAATATAAGTCATTTTATAAGAAATAATAAAATAAAAAATTAACTCACTCCCCAATAAATATATTTTAATTTAATATATTGGGTAAAATTCCAAAACCGTAGTCATCACACAGAATTTTGGGACTCGACTACTTTTTAGGCTCGGCCGAGAGCTAGCCCTTGCCCAACCGAAATTAGATCCATCATGTCCATAGTGAGAAAAGCACATACAAATAATTAAACAATAAACAAACAATTATTTTTGAATAATTAGGTCAGAAGCAAAATTTCATGAAATGACCGTTTTGTGACCCACATTGGAGTGTTTCATCATGTCTCACGTAATTGTCTGCTTATTAGGAGAAAAAGGTCCGAATTGAAACACTGGAAATCTTAATTGAAAACCGAGCTTTGAATTAAAGATAAGCGTAGCATGATTGAAGGACTTGGATAATATGATGAGCACCATTAATTAATTAATGAGTAAGATTATATCTTCTTAATCAATTTCTTATATTATTTAAAATAAAAAATATTTAATATTTTAAAAATGTATAAAATATATAATTTTTTATTTTTTAACTAATTAAAAAATTATTGGAAAGATATCGAATTATTCTTAATTAATTATAATAAAATTCTTTTCCTTAATTCTAAACTACTGGCCTCTAAAGTACATTTATACACTCAACATGATTTGTGCAATATGTTACATATAACATATTTAAATAAATAAATAAATAATATAATTGTACAAAGACACTGAACATATATGAATTTAAGTAAAAAACTTTATTCTTAAGTGTAAATTTATTGCTATAGTACTATTTTAATTAAACAATGAGTACCCAAAAATAGTGTCAGAATGTTTCAGTCTTGTTTTTTGTGTCAAACGTTAATTATGATTAATTTATTCCTTTGTTGTTTTTTAATTGTCTTTTAATTTTTTATAAAAATTAAAAATATTATTAAATAATTTAAAATTAATTAAAATATAAATTAATATAATTAATTTTTTTATTTTTAAAAAATTATAAAAATTAATTAATATATGTAGTTATTAAATTTAATAAATATAATAAAAGAAGATAAAATTAGAAAAAATTAATTAATGTATTCTTAATATTTTTAAATGATAGATAAATTAAGAAAAAATATTTTTTTAAAAAAATAAATAAAAAAGAACAAAAGGAATGTTAAGTAATTACAAGTATTAGATTACAACTTATATACTAGTAATGTGATTTAGATTTGGGGTTAGTAAAATAATTTTTTTTAGATGGGGATTAGTAAAATGAGGTAAACTCAGTTTATACACATTCTCATAAAGAATTCAATGTAAAATTGTAAATAATGGTATACAGCTAGACTTTTATATAATTAATCTATTCAAATTTTTAAAGAAATTGCTATTATAAGCTCGACTACACGAGCGTGACACGCTTGAGCTTTGTATCCTTGGATGAAAATGTGCGAATTTTACAATTAAATAATAAAAAAGACATGATCTTACAGTGCAAAGATTCGAGTATATATGCGCTTCAACTCTCTGTAGCAGAGCCCAATTTTTAATATGCCAAAAAATATCATTAAAGACATGTATTAATATGAAGGTTTGGGACTTTGGGCTATGATAATATTTTCACTTGCTTTAATAAAAATGAAATATTATTTGGTAGCCTCTGATTTTATTTTATTTTTAATTGAAATTCATTTAAGCAAATGTACAAGAGGGGGCCGCTCCAACCGAGTGCTCAAATCAACCTCCAGCATCGTTGGCTAACCATTCGACCACCCCTAGGGGTATACCTACATACAATCAAAACATGTGAAGCAAGATGCATACAAGAAAATATCATTTAGAATGATTCGTTGTAAGAACTATGCATTTATTCTTTATTAAAGTTATTAGGTAAAAACACATAAATAATTTTATTATATTTTTAATATATATTTTCATATAAGAACTTTTTGAACTTGAAGGGTGGATCATAGACGTGTTTCCTTGAATTTGAAACTTAGACAATGCATTGACTCATTTTGGCTATATGTTGAAATTTAAGAAACTTTAATATCATATTAAAAATCAACTCTCTCAAATGTTTAAATTGTTAGATGAAGACAAATTAACGAAGTTATTATATATATCTTTTAACTTACATTATTGAACGCATCCCCTTCAAAGATGATCATGTGAATCTTTATAAAATAATTTATTATTGGTCTTATATATTTACTATTTAGTTTGAATTTCGCTCCGTGATCAGCTGAAAATGGAATTTATTATTGGCTTATTGACCTTTAGATTATCACCCTAAATTAAAATATCGGACCTAGCTTAAAAATAACGACGGGGATATCTTTTATTCTACAATCTAAAATGCAAATTTCTTATAAAGATTTAATTCGCCAAATTTATATAAACGTTCAAAAACATAAACTACCAAGCACAATATATATATGAGTATATATGATCAGTGATCATAGTAGCTAGAGGGTTATACAAGTTTGATTAATTTGATATTAAAAACGTGTCATGATTCCTCTCAGAATTACACACCAACATTATAGTATTTAAACAGCAGTATTGCTGGGAGTCTGAGACATATTAATTAATTGGTCATTTAGCTGGATTCCAATTGACATCGGATTATATGTATTGGTTTAAGAATTTTCCATTATGTGTAATTAATTGGCTGTTATGAAGTACCAATACTTTTAAAAAATTGATCATTGTATCCACATCAAAATACTTTAAATTCTAGTGTAATGTAATACTATACATCTTGGTGTGTCAATAAATTTGTATCATGTATCCATACTTTTCTAGGTCAATAGTTAATATAATTATAACATGAATCTTCATATAAAAAAAATGAAATTATAACGTGAATCTTCTTCAGTAACTGGACATGTATAAAAATTTTCATGTTGTACAGCTCATAAATTAAGAATATATACACAGCAGCATCACACATCGATCAAAAAAATATACACAGCAACATCACACATCGTCAGAATAACAAAGCGTGCTTTCAAAGAGAACTTTTTGCTCACCAACCACTGAGCAAAATTATTAATTATTTAGAGTCGCCATCCCATTATTGATATAAATAAATGTATTAAAACTTAATTTAGGTATAGCGCCCTCACAGAATGTGACTGCAGGTACGTTTCCATGATTGTGACTATATATTATACTTCATTACTCTTCAACTTGAATTTCATACTCGTAGACTCATGTTATAACTGATGTTACATTAACACTACTTGGTGAATGAAATGTAGTACTATAAGCATAAATTAATAAATAATGTTACTTACGCAATTCTAATATGTTGATTTTTTTTTTTTTATGAGATTTCCCACATCTTATGACTTGAGACTCTAATCATCACTTTGGCTAGAAAGATTGTCCCTCTCAACAGTGCTTTTTTAGAGGCACGAATCCTGATCGCTAAATCCAAACTCATTTACAACTTGATCCAGCCATTGTGGGTCTAATATGTTGATATAAGTTTAGTTAATTCTACTTATACACACATTTAAAAAAGTCATATGACTTTAATTTCTAATCTTAATTATACATGAATGATTTAATTGTCAAAATTTATTCTTGTTACTCTCAAAATAAGACATTTCTCTCATTTTCATATGTTTTCTTGTTTATTAAACTCAAATAGAGGTATATCATAAATATGTATAATATATTAACCAATGCAAATAATTTTTTATTTTAATTAAATATATAATAATATTTATGGATTCATAGAAAACAGGTATGTATAAGTATGTAGTTTTGCCTGCATGCCACAAGTTTGATCTCAAATGTAAATGTTTCTGATACCACATGACCTGAATTTGACCTATTTTCTAATTCCGGCAATTGAAGAATGAAACAAGATGAGTAGCACCCTGAAAGTTAAGCAGCTATTAACTTCTCTTGATTTATAATGAAGTTAGAGACTTAATTACCGATAATTCGATCTTTATCTTCTGCTGCTTGGAACTGATATACACAGATATATATTATGAGATAGAGTATGCCAAATGTTGCTTGATGGCATTAAAAAGAAAGACTTTTCATAAATTACAAACATGAAAACTTTCTCCCACGCCTTTAATAATATAATATGGAGTACTATTGCATTCACTAGTTCTATATAAACTTCTTTTCAGTAAATACTGTTTTAATGGCACGAATGAGCTGGGAGAGCATATTGAGACTTGGGTCGTGCAAGATCCCATTTTAAAAAACTTTATCATTGAAGAACAAAACAAGACCATGACAAAATAAAAATGTTTTTCTATTACCAATTTTTTAAACCTCATACATGGTGCAGGGAACACAACCTCATCGAAAGCTGAACAAACAGAAGTACCCACATTCTTATTAAATATTGCAAACATAAATTACTATATATATATATATATATATATATATATATATATATATATATATATATATATATACTATATATATATATATCCTCTCATATATATAATATATATATATATATAATTATAATATATTTAGAAACATTCATGTACGTTGCATACAATTTAGCACAATAATGAAAACCAGACAAATGGTCGAAAACTATAGTCTTAATCTTTATCACTGCGGCATCTTAATTAATTATGTATGCTAATTTACAATATTTTATACATCCTTAAGTTGTGATTTTTATGCTTGTTGACCGAAATTTCTCAAGTGCTAGACTCTGAAGCTATGCATTTACAAAATTTTCAAGTTTATATTCTCAAGCATTTATCAGAATTTGTAATATTCAAAGAAATTAACTATTCTATATACTTCAGTCCAACTTAGCTCAATTTACAATGACATGTAAACCAAGAAATTTTCAAGTTATAAAATCTAATATTTAATCATTGAAAATAAATTTCCTTGCGAACCACAATTTTAACTTTAATTCTATTGCATGAATAAGAAAGGAAAAAAAAAAATTAGCTACAGTCATTGAGTCAATCACCACAACACTTAGACACATTGAAGTAAAAAAAAACTCTGTTCCAGTGCGTCACAATTTTGCAACTCTTGACTGTGGAGTCAACTTGAGTATAAGTGTCAGCGAAGCAACGTTAATCCATGTAAGAGTCTCCAATTTGATGCTTGAAAGCTGAAATCGATCCCATATATATATATATATAATTTGTAGCATCATTAGTTTTTTAATACTGATAATGACCATTATGAAATGAAAATGACTAGGGCGACAAAAGTTGTGGCTGTTAAAGATACGATGGTACTAAGAAAATGGAGAGAGAGAGAGAGAGAGAGAGGAGCTGAGGATTTGGATGCTAGGCAGCTTTGCCATTGTAGATCCATAAGCTAACAAGATCTACTTGTTTAGAATTTAATTCAAAGAACCATGCAAAATTTGTCAGAAATTTCAGCTTTTTTTTTTTATAGTCAATAGTTACAATGATAATGAAATGAACTATGATGAAAAGAACTACGAATTAAATAAGAATTTATAAAAAAGAATTAAGGAGCGAAAGCTTTTAGCCATGCTTGTTCGAATTTAATCAATGAATCAATCATGTCACTGTAAAATTGTAGAAATCCGAGAACTAGAAGGGTCTACTAGGCATGATGCTAAATAATAGAAGTGGACTTCACGCTCTCCTCCCATCTCTCTCTCTCTCTATCTATCTATTTAGATAGCTGCATATACAAATGATACTCTCTTTTTATGGTTGCTTTTTTCGACCCTTTTTTTGTGCTTACTTTACAAGAGAAGGGAAAGGTAAGGAGGGTGTATTTTAACAAAAGCTTGTAGTCTAAAAAATTGAACTTTGTTAAAAGCAAAAAAATGCATACAATACAATAAAGAAAGAAATGATTTTTTTTTCTGGGGTTGAGATAGAGAACAGAGGAAAAGACAGAAAGCGCAACGTCAGAGTTAGCCGTAGTAGGGTTCCCCCTTTGGTTTGTGGTTTTGGACTAGCTGAGGTACAGAGGGAATCCCTCTTCTCATCCACATCTCTCTCTCTCTCTCTCTCTCTCTGAGTTTAAAGTTTAAAGTTTAAACAACTGGGTCGGGTCTATATTTTTGTTCATATTTGTGTGGCTATCGTTGGTGTTATCATCATGGTTTTGGAACCATGAAGGAGAAATGCGGATTGCGGCTACACCATCAGCTGCTTCAGCTTCACTCCTCTTGTTTCTTCTGCTCTTCCAATAAACAAAACTTGTCTCTTGGGTCAGTGCCAAACTATCAGGAAAACCGTCAAGGTTTCTAGTGGGGATTGCTTGCTTCATAGACATAGAGAGTACTACTCTCTCAACTACTCTCTTTTTTTTCCCTGCTGGGATTTCAGACAATATTCCTGAGTTGAATATCAATTTTCTTTGCCTCTTTGTTGTGTTCTGTTCTTTCTCTCTCCACTCTAAGCTGTGTAGACTGTAGTCTAGCTTTTTTCTGTTTTGGGCAAGGTTTGTCCTAGATCCCAGAAACCTTCCTTCCAACATATGAAAAACCAAGATCTGTGGCCCATACATAACACAACCTTAGGTTTCTAAAACTTACATGTATCAGATGATGAAGGGCTTGATGTTCCACCAACAACAGCAACAACAGCAACAACAACAACAGCAGCAGCAACAACCAGTAATAGTGGAGGAGAACATGTCTAATTTGACTTCTGCATCGGGTGAAGCTAGTGTTTCCTCAGGCAACAGAACTGAAATTGGTACCAGTTACCCTCAACAATACTTGCCTCCACCACCAACTCAGACTCAGCCACCAAAGAAAAAGAGAAACCTCCCTGGCAACCCAGGTTTCATTTGTTTTAGTTTGCTGAATATATATGTCATTATCTTGTTTCTCTGAATTATAATTGATGGGTTTATTTTTCTTTTCATTTTTGGTTATTATTCAGACCCAGATGCTGAGGTTATAGCCTTGTCCCCTAAGAGTCTTCTGGCCACAAATAGGTTCATTTGTGAGATCTGTAACAAAGGATTTCAAAGGGATCAGAATCTTCAACTTCATAGAAGAGGGCATAATTTGCCATGGAAGCTGAAGCAGAGAACAAGCAAAGAGGTGAGGAAGAAGGTGTATGTGTGCCCAGAACCCACCTGTGTACACCATGACCCATCAAGGGCCCTGGGGGACCTAACTGGGATCAAGAAGCACTTCTGCAGAAAGCACGGTGAGAAGAAGTGGAAATGTGATAAGTGCTCCAAGAGGTATGCAGTTCAATCAGATTGGAAAGCTCACTCCAAGACCTGTGGCACAAGGGAGTACAGATGTGACTGTGGAACCCTCTTCTCAAGGTAACTAACCTAAATCATTAGGAGTGACATGTGAATTACTAGTCCAGTTTATTTAGGCACCACAGTCAGAAACATCATTCATTTATGGAGGATGGGATTTGAATCCGAGGTTGACTCAGATGAATTCACATAAATTTTTTTATGGGTATTCGAATAATAATTAATACTTTCACACACATTATTCTTTATCCCTTCTTACATTGGAGAAGATGATACACTGAAGAGACCTTCATTACATTGATATAGCAGTCACCTATATATAATCCCTCCCTAGAGAGAGAGTGGAAATTTTTACTAAGGTTAATGCACCACCTAATATGGACCATCCGTCTTTAAGTACTCTCAGAAAGAAAAAAAAATGGAAAGCAGAAAGAGAGAGAGAGAGAGAGAAAGAGAGAGTGAATATTTCTGTTCTGGACTGTTACAGCACTTTAGTAACATTTGTTGTTTTTGTTTGTTTGTGTGTGTTTGTATATGACTTTCAGGAGGGACAGTTTCATAACTCACAGAGCCTTCTGTGATGCATTAGCAGAGGAGAGTGCAAGAGTTGTGCCAAGCACAGCCAATAACCCATTTCTTCCCTCACAACACCCTTCAGCATCTCATCACACAAATCTCCAAACCCAATTCAATATTCCCCAAGACTTGCATGCTTTCCCATTGAAAAAAGAGCAGCAGCAAATTAGTTTCAACCTTAGGCCAGAAATACCCCCTTGGCTTGGCCCACTCACTACCACTACTATTGATCTATCCTCCTCCTCATCAATCTTCTCCCCAAGGATGGACCAACAAGAATTTTCACAAACCCACCACAATCAAGATCTGAGCCTCCATGAAAACCCTAACCCTAGCCTTGGTCCCACTACTCTTCCTGCCTACCAGCCAGCTCCTTCCCCTCACATGTCAGCTACAGCATTGCTGCAGAAAGCAGCTCAGATGGGTACAACCCTGAGCAGAAGTGGCTCCTCACAAGCCATGATAAGGACCCACCAGCAGGCTCACGTGTCTGCTAATTCTGCCAACAATCCCAGTGGTTTGAATTTGTCCTCACGTGAAGACCAGATGACCACTAGCACCACAGGGTTTGGCCATGGCTTGGCACCTTTGGGGAATAAAGCTGCACTCTCTTCTGCTGTTCCTCCATCTCTTCTTCATGATGTTATCAACTCTTTCTCTTCTCCTTCTGGCTTTGAAGGAACTCCATTTGAGGATGCTTTTGATGACATTCTGAATTCTAAGAAAGATGTTCAAAACTTGAATGACACCTTTTCAAAAACAACCACCGCCAATGATGGTGGTGGAAATGAAGGCTTGACGAGAGATTTCTTGGGTCTTAGGCCCCTCTCTCATAGTGATATACTCAGCATTGCTGGTATTGGAAACTGCATAAGTGATCAACAAAACCAATCTCAAAAGCCATGGCAAGGTTAGCTCCATATGTATATCCTATATATATGGATTTTCTTTTTTTCTTTAAATGTCAATAAATTATAATTTCAATTTTTTTCTTTTTTATTAAACTTTTGTTTATGATCTTGTCAATCTTCCCAAAGGGAACGACCTTTCTGAATCATAATATTTTATTTCCTTATGTAGTTATTTTTACGAAATATTACCTTGATTTTCTTAAAGTTTTAGTGCTACAATTTTATTTCATTGTGTTCATAGATGAATTTATAAGATGACTAGATGTTAAACCCACATTATAATATTACTAGGATATTGATCGGCATGGCTTGTCTATTAATTTGTATTTTGTCTCTTGATAAAAAAATAATAATAATAAACAGTGTTTGAATTTAATTCTAATTATATAGTGAGAAGTTGAAAAATGTTGGAAGATAATTCTAATTGGAGATAAAGAACTCTTTATAATTTTATTTATTTATATTTATTTTTAAGTAAGTAATAAAATATAGTTATAATTTTTAAAATTGAATTAAATTTATATCTATAAAATATTTAAAATACTTCTTATAAGTAGGGCATATATATATATATATATGGAGTAATTACAAGTTTTTCATTATATATTGGAATTTAATTATTCTTAATTAGTATTCTGTTCTGGCAATATTTAGTCTTCTATAATTCTTTCCATTGGGTTCAATTTGAGGTATATTTGTTGTGATAGGAATAACATGGTAAGTCCTTAGCACTCTTCCTTTATTTCCATTCGCTAATCTTTGTAGTGCATGCATCAGTATACACGTTAAAGAAGACAGCACAGTATTTTATGATGAGAAATGCTAATTCATATGAGATGTCCTACGAATTAATTCATGAATGAGTTGGACAAATATGAATGCCTGCATTCAGTCATGAGAGAGATTTAAATATTTGATTGATTGAATCTATTATGTTTGATGGATGCCATGTCATTCTTAAATCCATTCGTACTAAAAGTTTCGTGTTAAATGAGATTTCTTTTTTGTTTACTTTAATATGATAAAGATCTTTGATAAATGTGTATTTGAATTATTTGTCAAAAAATTATTTAATAATTGATTATATGTATAATTAATTTTTTTATAATTGATTATTTAATTTTTATATTTAGATATATTAATTGAAAAATAATTTTAAAATAATATGTTTTATTTGAATTGTATAGAAAAATCACTTTTATGTAATAAATTACTAAAATGGTACAAAATAATTAGTTTAAAAATTTAAATTATATAATATTTGGGATTAATTTGATAAAAATGTTACAACTTCAAAATAATCAGTTTTAGCTTATAATCAAAATGAAAAAAATAAATGCTTTTGAAAAAAAGTTGTTTTCCAATGTAAAAAAAATAATCCATAGATTATAATCAGTTTTGATGATTTTTCTCAAACATGTTAAAAGGCACTAAAAAAAACTTTTATTGAAAAAAAAAACCTATTTTGTAGGGAAAATAATTTTTCCCAAACATGCTATAAGTTTAAGAGATTCAATGATCTGTCTCATTATTCTTTTATTTCCTTTTCTCATTTATTGAATTTACGGAACTTCTTAAATGTCAAAAAAGCAAAAGAAAAAACTTCTTAGCTAACCAAAAAAAAAAGAGAGAAAAATAAAGCAAGCCAAGCTGTGATGATTGAATATTGCAATTCACCCAAAAGGAGTTTATTACAAGATAAATGAGTTCATGGCTTCATGCAGTGAAAGATTTATCAATGTTGGGAATCGAGTCAGATATTTTCCTACGTGTATATGAGCCAATGGTCTTAGTATAGCTAATCACGTTAGAAAGTTTTACATTGGTCGGTAATAGCGAATTAATGGTTGCAGATGGGATGAATATATATCAACAAAGACACTTTAATATTTAAGCCTAAGGTATCTCTAATATGTGTTTATATAAGAGGTGAAGCCCTAGTACAAGTAATAAGTCATGTGAATGTTATTAATTAAGCTTAGCCCATAGATATATACCGCTCCACATACAGAAATACAAGATCAAAACAGAAACATAGACACAAAACTACAAAACTTGGCCACACATGTGCATAGAGGCAACAACAATATATAGAAGAGTTTGATTATGGGAAGTGTACATGTGCTCCGAGTGTAAAGTTTCTTATAAGGGATATACCATGGATGGGTAGGGTACATAAAAAAGCATTGGATTCTTTTGATGGGAGAGGATTCGTTTATATGATAGATATGCATGTTCGCTTGATTAAATATGTTGTTGTGATTCACATAAAATTATATATAAAATTTCTGTGAAATTAAAATTACAAAAAAAAAAAAGAGAAGAAGATGTCCTTTGATACCTAGATGTGGGACTTTTTGACCGAAAAGGTGCAAACAAAAATTTTATTTCCTTGTTTGTTGCAAGTAACAAAATATTTACCAAATAAGTGTAGATTCTACGGTGTACAAAATGTAAATTGCAATTTACAACCACCACTTATGAATTTCTTTTTTATATAAAAAAATTCATAATCAAAAGTCGTGATGTAAGTTGTGGTTTAAAATCATGACATATGTAAATTATTTTTTGAAGAATAATATATATAATAAGTGAAAGATTAATTTTTTAAATTATGATAAAATGTTTAAATGAATAATTATCTTAATAATATTATTTTTATACATGAAATTTAAAATTAAAACTAAATTTAAAAAATAAAACCTTTTTAATATAATATATTTATAAAGGGCCTAAATATAATATAATATACTTAAATTAAACATAATATAATATAATATAATATATATTTATACTTATATCATCTTATATTTATATAATTTATTATCTATTTATAAATGATCATATCTTATTTTTTATATACTTATACTTTAATTATCTGACATATACTTTCTAAAATGAAAAATATGAGTTATAAGTGATGTATATTAAGCATTTTTCTTTTTAAAAGTTAAAATCAATAAAAAAAATAAATTTAGTCCCATGACCCATGTAAGTCGTGGTTATCTCCTACGATTTTTAACTTCTAAAAAAAAATTCATAAATCATAGTTATGAAGCACGACTTTTACCTTTTTACTATTAAATTTGCACTTGCAGCTCTCAGGTCGAAAAGTCTCTGACGTGGATACTAGTGAGATTCAATCTCGAGGGACGATCCCCTGCATTTCCATCCACTGGCCTATTTTTCCAATTTTCTAACAAAAGCAGAAAAGTTATATATATATATATATATATATATATATATATATATATATATATATATATATATATATATATATAATTCTAAACTAGATTACGGGTTATTAGTTCAAGAACAATTCATTTTGCTAGAATTTGATCTTATTAGATATTTATAAGTGCTATTATATAATTAAATATATTTATTTATGATGAAATAAATTTTTCACAAATTTTTTATAGATAGATAAATTAATTATATCTCTCATAAATAGATGAGATAGTTATAAGATATAACAATTTTATTAAATTTTTATCCTAATTAATAATATTTAATGCATATTTAATTATGATTTATATCAACCAAGACACTCTATAAATACCACATAAAGTTCAAATGTATGTATTTAATTCAAAACAATAACCACTTTGTGCATAATCTAACTTGAGTATTTCGGAGATCTTTTGTAGTGCTCTTCATCTCTTGCATCACCGCACAACCACCATACGTCGGAAAAAATTACTTTAATCAATCTTATTTAGGTGATTCTCTTACACTCATTCAGAACATTGACTTCGTCTATGAGAAAAGATAAGCTTCAAATCCCACAATCACCATCTTGGTAAACAGTAGACGATATCAAAATCGCGCATATGCTGTGCAAAATCCACCATCTGCTAGCCGCCACTATGAGTCTGTCCCAGTGCACAACTCTTACGAGTCACACCTCAAAAAGGTAAATCCTTACGGGTCACACTTCAAAAAGGTGAAACCAAATCAGATACACCTCAAGATAAACACAAAAGAATCATACCAAAAAAGGTAAACCCAAAAAGGGAATACCTAAGAGGATAAACCAAAATAGGGACCCTAAACAGTTAAATCTAAAAGGAGACTACCATACTCTTTGAAGGTAAATCCAAAAGATGACTACCGTATGCCAAAAAGGTAAATCTAAAAAGAGAATACTCAAGATGGTAAACCCAAATGGGGATTGTTATACCCAAGAGAGTAAACCTAAAAGGGGAACCCAATAGGGTAAACCCAAAAAGGGAGTACGATATGCTAATGTAGTCCCAAAAGAAAGACCTAAGAGGGTAAACTAAAAAGAAGACTACCGTACGCCTAGAAGGTAAATCCAATAATGGATAGCTACCATACTCTACGAGGTTAATAAATACTCCAACGACGAAGGTTCCCATCCAAAATTAGACCCCACCTTGGTCAATACCTCAGCTTGACTTCGCGTCTATGAGTACCTCGATCTGCTCTTGTTTCAGCTAGTACCTCGGTAGGACCTCATCATGTCCATGAGTACCTCGACATAACATCATCTTGACACTACCCATAAGGCCCAACACCTCCCTGACGAGGTTTGAGGGATACGTTCCCTAATGGGTCTTGATATCCCAACTGCGTCATTTTAAGGTTAAGCGGGATAACCCATGGGGTCTGCATTCACCCCCTCATAGAGAGCTTTGGGTTTTCACTTGAGTCCCCATTAACCTGACCTTAACCCACACATACAGATATTTGAGGAATACAAGTTTCAAAGAGAAACAACTATTCTGATTGTAAATAAGGTTAAAAGAACAAGTCACAAGGGCAAAGTGTCTTGGCAGGTCCGAGGAATACAAGTTCTGAAAAAAAAAATCTATCCTAATTACAATCATTGCAACCCACAATATTATCACACCTTGAAGAGGTTTGAGGAATACAAGTACCAAAAAGAAACATTTATCACATTTATAACTATTGCAACTTACAAGGTTATCGCATCTTGGAGAGGTCCAAGAAATACAAGGTCTAACTCGGATCAAATATTCTAATGCACAAATAAAGATAAAAAAGGACAACTTACTTGATCATGTTTCATGCTCAAGAAGCGAGTTTAAGAGTTTTAACTCATGCCCTAATGAGTCTAACTTTAACCCATAAATTTAAAGCAAGTTTAAAGAGATTAAGAGTATATTATTGATACCCGAGATAAGGCAATAATATTTGGAGGCATCTCGGTTTTTATTTTTCATTATGGACTTCGATCATTCGTTAGAGATATCGCGAAATCTAGCATTTATATCAAGATTTGGATTCCTTTATCTCATGTTTGTTGTTTACTCTTGATCTCGAATATCTTGATACTTAGCCAAATGAAAAAAAAAATACAATAAAAATTGACCTTAACTTTGATTTACTATGAATTTAATATTTTTTTTACACTATCTAGTGCATAAAATTTATATAGTAGTGATAAAACAAATTAGCTAGAAAGTCCTTGTACAATTGCCGTAAAAAGAAAGCTAAAATCTTGATTAATTTTATTATTCAATGTATCATTAGCATATAATAAAGGTGTTTCAGTAGCAACTTATAATATGGGAAATGTGAGACATATGGTTGGTTGTCCCTACCGTATATATATTTGCTATGTTAGGTAAATATAAGTAAGTAGATATGGCCATATGGGTATAATAAGCGCAAGCTTTGCAAGGGCATTGGCACCTCTACTTTCATTGGTTTTGTAAAGGCAAAACATCTCCTGCAGCGAAAGATTCCTCTGAATCCCAATGCTCTTGTGTTGTAAGCCTTCATCTTACACATGAAAAGGAAAGGTAAAAGAAACAATATATAATTAGTACCAGTCATCTCTGAACTTATGAGATCAGTGTTATTCTTCTAGCTTTACATGAATGGGGGGTTTCTATAATTTTTTTGTAATTAATTCACTATGAAGATAAATGATATGGTAATGGGTTGTTTGTCATTTTTATGTAAGTACTGAGATTTCTTTGTGTGAGAAAAGGAAGGTGCAGAGACAGCTAAACAACGTAAAAGGAAAGGGTGGTGGGATAGCTAGCTGCTAGCAAGCTAGAGCACGAAGAGCAAAATGCACACTCCCCCATGGCCATATCCCTCTACTGTTGCTGTTTGTATTAGGTGTAGATGTGCTTTGTTGGGGTGCTTTTTGTCTGGCAGTCTCAATCAGAAGTAGAAGGCAAAAACAACATGTAGTTTTTACCTCTAAAAGCTGATAGAGTTGCCAGAATGATTGAAGGGGTTTTGTTTGTTGTTTGCGTTTTTTTTTTTTTTTTATGTAATAAGGTGATTACGATGGGCATATATAGAGCCATAATCCCACTTGACTCGTCATTGTAAAAGACAAAAAAGATGCTTTCCCTCCCTCTTCTTTGGCCAAAAACAATGCCAATTTTCCTGTTTGACTAAGCCCCCACCACTTTATGCAAGTTCTCGGTTTTCTCTCCTACTCCGTTACTTCATCCGTTCATCTTCCCCAAGGTGTTGATTAATAAAGTGACAAATCCTCCTTCATAAATTGAAATAAGTGCTTAAAGTTTTCATTACAAATTGCAGGCATATTATGTGATCTTTTACTCTCTTTTTTTCCTCCCAAAGAATTATGCATAAGTACCTGTTCTTGTAATTTGTAACACTTAAAAAGAAGGAAAAATATTAGACAGTTGAAATTATTTTTTCAATTTTTTTAGAATGAGTTGGTATTGTTACTTCTTGTTGGATAGATGATGAGTGGTATCTACTAATTTAGTATATCCAACAACCACAATTAAATTTTGACAAATTATGACTCTGTCAAATTTTGTTTAGATATATAACATCAATAAAAAAAAGAGTAACTTCTAAATTGCACCTTTAATACTTTCTTTAACTTGTGATACTATTATCACGAGATTTTTTTATCATAAGAGATTTTACAAATTAAAATAAAAAAAGAAATTAGAAGAAAATGAAACAGGAATTAATTTATGACATTAAACATACCACATTAAAAAAGAAAAGCTAAAACTCATAATCAATGTCATGAGATATCAGATCATACCCACAAGGAGACAAGCGTAGTGGTAAATGAACTATGTTTCATATTATATTTTATAGAAAGATAAAGATTTGAGACTTTGAGCTTCGAAAATGTCATTTATAGAGAATAACTAATTTTATTATTTCATATCAAAAGAATTAGTCTCACATTAAGAGAGTGTAAGGATATCCTGTGGAGAAAAATTAAAAAGAGATATAAGGTCATTATAACCATTACCATCGTAGATAAAATTATATATGAAAAAAGAGAACTAAATAGCACTGTTATGTATAGAACAATTTCTTTCCATTTTTGCCACTATCCTTTACCAATTTTTTGCTACTAATTGAGTGACAAATGATACAGTATTCTAATTTCACATTGGGCTTCTGTTCACAAATCCAATGGCCCATCGTGTCACCCTTAATGCTAGAATAACTGTCGAATGAGTACCCCAACAAAAAAGACCTTTGAAGCATGGAAGAGAATTTCTCGGCATGGAAAGTGATGCTAAAGGATAAATTCTTATTGAAACTTCCAATCTTATGCATTCAAATCAACTTTTGACATATATAAAATTATATTAATGAAAATATATATATTTATAACATAACTTACATATCTTTACACGTCAAAAATTAATTTACATACCTAAAATAAGAAATTTATTAATGCTAAAGAATTTGTATTCATTATGCAAAATTACATTGGGTTGTATGACCACAACCAGCTCAATTGAAAAAATTAAACTGGGTGAACTCGCAATTGTTAAGATTGAACTGGTCAACTCGCTTCTCTAACAAAACCTATGCTTGAGTGTATATTTTACATTTTTTTTTATTTTTTTTTAACAATCTAATCCAAACATTTTCTTAATTATACATTTAAATTTTTTTTTATCAATAATATCCAAACAACACAAATTACTTCATTCCAAGCCCACTTCTTTGCAAAATCGATTTTACTAAAATCTAATTCACACACTGGGAGTTTATCTTTATCCCAGAAACCCATAGCTTCATCTAAAACTTCAGAACTCAGTCTATAAATTTAATATAATCTTGAAGAGGTTATTACATCATCATCTGTCAAGACTAAAATTTGCATTTGGCCTCTTTCTTCCCATTAAACTCGGAATATTCAACTAAGCTACATAAACTTACCAACAGACAATGTCAGACTGGGAAGAAAAATAAGATAAGATAAAGATAATTATTTTGAAGACTGTTGAGAAGCATCTTTTTGCTCTTGTTTTGACCCTGCCATAGCAGCAGTTGCTGCTGCGGTCATGGCAGCTGCAGCTGCACCCATCTTTGCACCACCTGCCGCCTTCATTGCACCTGCTATTTTAGCAAATGCTGCTATGCCGCCAACAAGTAAAGCCCTCAATGCAACTGTTGGTTTTACTGCCATATCTAAGATGGACTACCTGCAAATTCAGAGCAAATCAAACTAATGCCACTTCCAAACCAATTAAGTTCATGAAACCAGCATAGGATGATAATGGCCTATGAAGCACGGATACTTCATAATATCAGCCGTACCCGTGTCGGATACATATCCGTATCCATACCAGATACTCGGATACTTGATAAATGTTAGGTTAATTTTTTAACAAAAGAAGTATCCCCGTACCATACACGTGTCGTATCCGATACCCGTACCCGTATCCGTGCATCATAGATAATGGCATGCCACACCACCATGGTTTCCATCAATCCAGCAACATCAATAATCTAAATGCATGCCAACCGACTAATTGTGAACATTCATAATTTACTATTTAACCCTAAAAAAAGAAAGCACTTCCTCGTACTCATTGCATCTTGACAAGGTAATAGAGATCATGATGACTTAAAACCATTGTTTAATGGTTTGTTTGGTATTACAAGCGATTGTAAAACAACTTCAAGGGGCAAAAAATGGCATTCATAAATCATAAGAAAGAAAAATGATATGCTTGACGTAATATAAGTCCAAAAAGAGAATTATGGAACTTCACCTTCTGATAGTACGTACTCTTGCCAAACATTTTAAATTTGCTCAGATTAAACTTTTGCAGAATGATCTGACGAATGGGAGGCCCAAACCAAAAAAAGAAACTCACAGAAGTCTTATCCCTTTCAGAAGCTGATGGTCTTAAGTCTTAACACATTACTAGCATTAATATCATTTTAAAAACATACTCCATCCATTCTGATAAATGGTTTTATTGAAATTTTGGTTTTTGATAAACCTCATTGGTGTTAATTGATCCATGTAGCCAATCCAATCTAGTGGGATAAGGCTTGGTTGTTGTTGCATTCCATCCATTCTCTTCAAGGAGTTCAACCACAAGACTAACATATACTTCACACTAGAGAAGCCTCTATAATTTGATATCTTAGAAAATCATAAAATATAATTTTCCTTTGCAAATGATCAAAAGAAAGGTTTAAATTGAGAGCACTGATATTGCTAAGGTTTCTCTGTTCCTGAGAATTGTTTTTTGTTGTAGCAGTTGAACCAGTCTGGTACAATATGATTCTTTTACACTTTAATCTTTTCAAACACCAAAACCTTGTTGACACTGTACGTAGACCTTTATCTCTGTTAAAATTTTGAGAAATAATGTAATAAACCGAAACCTATACAGTTAAAAACCACCTAATGAAGAAGATTGAAAGCTACCTGCTGATATGAAATGATGCCCACCAAGAATCATAAGACAGAAAAAGGAAAAAAGGCATCCTCAAGAGAAAATTTGAACTCTCCCCATCAGCTAATGTGAATTTGCTTTCGTTGAAGCTAGCAAATAATAAAATGGTTTACATTTACACTAGATTACTAGAACTTTGTATGTAACTTTTAAACCTCAAATGCACCCAGAATCAAGGTAACTGGTGCTGAAGGTAATCAGTTTCAAATAACAACTATGGTCCATAGCAAATGTGACTCTTTGGTGGACAGAGCCGGTATTTCTCCATTCTTCTTACACTGAAGGATCGCATGCCATAAGCCAAACAGTTTTTTTAACCAATTCCAATATTTCCAAGCAGTCATCAGTCTAATGAGGTATATATGTAAACAAATTCTTACAATATTGACTTGTGAAAGAATCTCTACAATGCCACAGGAGCAGATACTTTTTCAATTGTCCTATACTCTTATTTCTTCACTAAGTATTGCAATCAAGGCATCTAGAATTTCAGAAATCATTGTCCTGCAAGGTTTGGACACGGTTGCAACACTGAGGCCGTGGGTATGCATTAAGGGGGTGGGGGAGTAATGTGGAAGCACAAGCCAAACTTAGTCTAAATTAAAAAGGGGTGGGGGAACATTGAATTAGAACTTGTATACCCCCTCATAAAAACTTAGGGAAATGCATGTTTCTGGTCATGTATATCAATTCTGTCAAGGGGTTTTTTGTTTTTGTTTTAAATCTCATTTGACATTAAGTTGGTTGAAGCAAGTTCATGGAACTGTAGTAACAAACGATCATAAGCAACCTTCACTAAAAAAGCCCAAACCAAAACATAATTTCCCCTGTTTCATATATTGATTAAATTCTTCAGGAATTAATTTATTCTCTTATTCGGTTTTCATTGTAAGCCTAAAACAGAGGCAATTCTCACCCAAAAAAAAAAATCAAATTGAGAAAACTTCGAAGGCATGTAGAGTTTATAGAGCAAGTTCAAGTTCCAAACAAAAAGGGGAGGAAATTGAATAATAGTAAAACCTGAAATTGAAATGAAGCAAGAAAACGGAGCTCGATCCACGTGAAAGATGAAACCTTCGTGGGAAATATAGAATGATATGTGAAGAGTGAAAGAGAAGGGACGCAATGAATATAAGGCTCATTTTACCTCGGACCTAGGAATAGGGTCGGCTATTGTTCAGGGTGTGGAGAGGGAGCTATGTTGCTGTCATAAACGACAACGTCGTTTCCTTCTACAATCTAAGAAGGCTTTGTCTGGTTTGGACAACATATGTAGTATGTACTAACCCCATTTATGTTTCTATTGAATAGAGTCGAATCAGTTGTATAATTCATATTGAAAGTTGATCAAGTCATAAGATCAGATTAATGAGTTAGTGGTTTCATCATGGATTAAGTAGTTAAATCAGAAAAATTGAACAAATAATAGATATTTATTTTAAAAAATATTACATAAAAAGTACTTTACATAAAAAAATACTTCATATGAAAAAAAAATTATATTAATAATACAACTAAACTAGTAATGATAATTATCTAGTTTCAATTTTTTAAAATTAAATTTGTTAAATAACAATATAGATTAAAAACTTAAGAACATTGCTCAACAATAATATGTGGTCTAATGACAAGATATATTTCATTAAAAAGAACTTTAAAGTATTATGTTCAAATCTTAAAAGTCATATTTTTTAAGCTTAAAATAATAAAATAAAAATAAAAACTTGGGTAAACCTAAGTCAAAATGTCCAAACGGATCACCGAGTTATCTGAATTTGAGTGGGTTGACATGAAAACTCATTGTGACTAGGAACCAAGCTGGTCCAAAGGCTGGGTTGTGGGTTTTTTTGTTAAACCGACTTGGTCAGTTCGGTTCATACAACTATAGGGAAAACTGGTAAATACATTAATAAATGATATTTGTTTTGATCTTGTCACTGTGTTTGGATGACAAGGAATGAGGGGAAAGAGAAAGAGTTTCTTTGTTTGAAAGTTTATTAAAATATAGGAATGAAAAGGAAACCATGGGGAATTATTCCCCCCTCTTCCCCTCAAATAACAATATTTTTCTTCTTAAAATTGAGGTGAAATGAAAGAAAATGAACTTATAGTTAAAAATAAACATGTTATATTCCTTTATGAGTCAACTCTTAGAGAAGATAATGAAGTTTCGTTCTATTCTCTTGTTAATCTTCTAAACAAGGAGAAAAATAATTTTGTTTTATTCCTTTCATTCCTTTTCCAGCTCATTCTCACATGTTTCATTTTATTTCGTTAATAAGAAAACATTCAAACACAATGTATATTCTTAAATAGACACTTATTTTTTCTCCTAAAAATAATATATATATATATAATTTTGATACACTGATAATTTAAAACTCATTTACACTATCATTCAGTCATAGATTGCCATGTTATTTAAATTGTTTGATTTTTATAACAATTAATTCAAAAACCACACATTTAATTATATATGATTAGTTTATAGTGTACAAAAACTTTACATTGATAATAAATCAAAATTAAACTCATAAAATATATGCAACGTCACATTTGTTAGTTTTTTTTTGTATTAACCAATAAAAAATAAGTGAAAATTAATAACTATATATGTTAATTGTGTAAAATAAAAATAAAAAGAAAAAATTATATGAGTTTAATTTTGATGCATTGATAATGTATAAATTTTTTTATATCTATCAACTAATCATATATTATTATATATGTGAATTTTAAAATAGTTGAAATAATAATTAAATATTTTTAATGACATGACAATATATAATTAGATGAAAATGTAATTTTTTTTACATTGAGTATGTATTAAAATTAAATCCTAAAAATACTCCCTTTTACTTTAGAAGAAAAATGATAAGAGAAGGACTTAAATAAAATCCTAATTTTAATGTTATTTGTACATTTTTCTTTTACATCAACCTTTTATGAAAAATGAAGAAAGAAAAAAGATAGACGTAAATTTCTCTTTTTTATTTTTACTACAAAAGAGAAATGTAAGAAGGTGATTAATTTGGTAAAGGCCTTTGCTGATGAATGCAAAGACTTGATTAAATCCTGCATTCACTCTTTCCTCTTCTGTACGAGGCACTTATGCTTTGTTTGGATGAGGAGAGAAAATGGGAAGAGAGAAAATGGGAAGAGAGAAAATAAAGAAAAAATATATTTTTTCTTTTTTATTGTTTGGATCAAGAGAAAAAGGAAAGATAAAAAATAAGAGCAATTTCTCTTGTTTGATTGATAGTGATTATTTAAAAGACTTATATACCCTTATGATATAAATATTTTTGGATAAATTTGTAATTTTAAAAAAATTCTTTCTCTCTCTATTTTCTCCTCATAAGAGAGAGAAAACTTTTTCAGGCTCCACCACTTTTTTTTCTCTTCCTCTTTTTAGGGCTCATCCAAACAAGAGAAAATACTAAAATCTTCACATTTTCTCTCTTCTTATTTTCTTTCCACTCATTTTCTCTTAAAACAAACAATGCATTATTGTAGGGCTTCATAGAGAAATGTAAATTTTCATTGAAGGACTTCGACATGATCCAAATCTTCATCTTGCATTGTGTAGCCGGTGACAAGAGCAACGTTGGAAGCCCAGTGACATTTTCAAAATCAAAACCCATTGATGTGACTTGTTGGGCTTGTTGGGCAAAAAATAGTATTTAAGTCCAAGAAAGAAGAAGGAAGATAGTGCCCTAGCTGTTCTTTCTCCCAAAATATTCCACACAATTGGAAGTTTTGCTTTTGTATTGTTGCGGAATCGTAGAGCAGAACGCGATGGATCATTACTCTTCTGGAGGAAGCTGGACAATGATCCCAACCCACAATACCAACACTCCCACACATTCCCAATCCCAATCACAATCCAATCAGGACCCCAACCTCTATCTTCAGCAACAACAACAACAACAGTTTCTCCATCAACAGCAGCAAAATTTTCAGCAACCACCACCACCCCAATCTCAATTTCAACAACAGCAGCAGCAGCAGCTTTATCAGCAGCAACAGCAGCGTCTTCTACAGCAGCAACAACAGCAACAACAACAACAACAGCAGCAGCAGCAGAGCCTTCACCAATCTCTGGCCTCTCACTACCATCTCTTGCATGTAAGCCCCTTCTAACCTTACTCAATTATTTTATTTTATTTTATTTGCAATACAGGGAATTGTTTGTTGTCGGCATAGTTGGTGGAGAATTTGGCTGAGGTTATCGAACATGGAACTCCAGATCAGCAATCTGATGCATTGGTATGAAACTTTACTCTTTTCACCATTTTGTTTAATCCCATTTGTTTGTAATTGAATTTTTCTTATACGGTTATTTAAATAATCAATTTTTGTTTGATTTTGTTGGTTAAAGATCACTGAATTGAGCAACCATTTTGAGAAGTGCCAGCAGCTGTTAAACTCTATCTCTGGCTCCATTAGCATCAAGGCTATGGTAATTGCCAATTCTCTTCCTTTTCCGTTTCTTTTATATATATGTTCTTTACATTGTGCGTTGCTTCCAGTTGTGTATATTGTTTGCTATATATAGTATAGGGGTGTTAGTTGAAAACTTACACTTCAAATTCTGAGTTTCAAAAGTTTGCAGAAACTGAATAGCTCTATGGTTTTGCCTCTAATTAAATGCACTCATTTTTTTATTTTATTTTTTTAAATATGATACTCCTTAGTTCAAGCAGCATAGATAGCCAGGTTTGAGTTTTCATTATTTTTTATTATGTGGATCATACATGATAAACAAAATCCGCATTTACTGACACTAGAAAAGAAGAATGGTTCATCTGATGTCAGACATCTCAATATGATTGTGAAAAGTTGAGTCTTAAACTAGTAGTTTGAAACTGGGGTTATTCCTGGCCTAACTTGAGGGTTTTCTGGATGCTGAATGCAGACAGTTGAGGGACAGAGGAAGAAGCTAGAGGAAAGTGAGCAATTGCTAAATCAGCGAAGGTAAGTACTAAGTGTATCAGATATCTCTGTTGGGTTTAGTTTCTAGATGCTAAATACATGCGTTTGTTGTCCCCTTATTACAGAGATTTGATTGCCAATTACCGAAAATCTGTGGAGGAGCTTGTTAAGTCTGAGCCGTAAGAGCCTGTCATTTCTTCAGATGGGTAAGGAACCTTAAATGGGGTTTTATTTCTCAATAGATTGTAGTTTCCATGTTTTACTAGGAGTGGATCACCAGCTTTTTACCTTAAAATTAATATTAACAGAAATGCTAATAATTATTTAAGGATGAACGAGTGTAGGTATAGAGGAATTTTAGTATTTTTTACTGCTTTTGATTTTTATTTTTTTTAAAACTCGGAGCACCCAACTCTAGATTGCTACTTTACTCATCCAATTTTGAGTCCTACTTTTTAACTATATTTGCTTGTATTCTTGGGTTAGATAAGTTACAGGAAATCTTGAGTCGGGGACTAAGGAGCTACAAAGGAAATTGATCAATTAATAAACTTTGAATTGTATCTTTGAGAAACCCAGAGTCACTGAGTCTCAATTGTATATTTGCATTTTCGTTTGAGAAGAGATCATGATTTCTTTGTTTTCGTATCTTTTAATTGATTGAATTATTCCTGTCCTGTCTTTTTAAGTTTTTCCCCTCTCTAAACTGATTTTATTTCTCCATTAAAGAACTATTGGAAAGAAGGGAACAAAGTTGTTAGGCCTTGTATAAGGTCCTTTTCATTAAATTCCAAACCACAAAAGATGCAGAGCTCACTAGCATTCTCATCAAAATTATGTGCCACTATCATGAGATATCCTACTTATTGCTTTCTAATCTAGTTCATTGATCTGAATATTATATTGTTGCTGGACTCCTTGCTGAAGCTAATTATCAGCTTAGTTCTAAAGTGAAAAATAATTTTAGGATCTCTGACAGATAGTTTGTAGAAGATGCTGTTGTATTTCCCTTTTTAAATAAAAAGGAAATGTAGTTGTGATTAAGAGCTTCAATGTTCCATATCAAACTTCATACAAGAATGAGAATGAGTAGATTAAAGATCCCTTTCTTCAATATTATATCATGATGATCTTCGTTGATTTTGATCCAATTTTCATTATGTATGACAATTAAACTTGAAGCTCTTGTTGACCTTAGGTTTTGATCATATATTACAGATCTTGCTGTAGATATGCTCTTTAAACTTCTCAGTTCTCAGAGAACCTCTTAGGACTAATTTTTGTTCAACTACCTTGGAGATTTAAGCTTATCCTATGGATTTAAAATTCAACAGATATTCTGCAAGTTACTTGTCATCTTTTGGCTCCTGGATGTTGAGGTTGACATATCCATGAAACGAGGTCGGGGCAGGTTTAAATCAACGGCAAAATTTTGTGGCTGATATTCTTTCCATTCGCCTCTGTTGCCTGTATTGGAGAGGCAGGGCATCTAAGAAAGAGTAAACTTTGGTGATTTGGAGGAATATAATGTAACTGATAGATGATATGAAAATGATTAGCCCTGCATTGTACCGAAGTCATTTATCTATGATGTTGGATCAAGACTTGCGAGTCGTGGATTTTGAGTAAAATTTCCCTTTAGATTGAATGCATAATGTCATTCACTGGGTAGAAAATTTTCCATTTTGTATGGGATGTGACTTAGACTTGTTAGACGTTTTTGGCACTAACATTGTTTAAAGGACAGTGAGTTGTGTAGAGGACGTGAATTGAAACTATTATGCATTTTATGCTAACTAAAATTGTTGAAAGGATGGTGAATGTTGCCAGACCCAAAGGAATAAAAAAGTGAAAGATAAAATGCAGTTTAGAAACAGCTTTTCATACATATCACGAAGGTGTAATTTGATATTTTAATCGTGAATTGATCATTGCCCAATAATTCATGCATATAAGTTCAGTTACCTACGTTGTGTTCAAAAATTTCATTTAATTTAACTGCGGATTAACCCAGAAGAACACTAGGGTTAAAATGGTGTGAGAATAGATTATTTTTGTTCTTCATAAAATTTGGCATTAAGTAGCTCAGTTGGTCGTTTTCTTTTTTACACCATTCGATTGTCTTTATTTTTAATCTATGATCATATAAACATATAAGCATATTAGAATTTTCACTCTATTGACTGAGTGATCGTGTGTGTGTGTGTGGTTTTTTGTTACTTTCAACAATTGTAATGAATATGGAAGACGCATTCTTTATCTTATTTGGTTTAAGTTCAATATTTGGCTGTCGATTTTAAAACATTATTATAATTTGGCAATTGATGGGAAAATTTATGAATATAAAATAAATAATGAATATTTTTGTGAAATATTGGTTAAAACTTATTCTTATGAATAGTCTATTATTATTTAGGATGGGTACGAACAAATGCCATTCAGAATGTTGGTTGTTAACTTATCAAGAAAAAAGAACGTTGGTTGGTAAGGTCTCATAGTTTGACTATGCTAGTGGAACAAGATTTCACGAACATTAGTCAGAGACTTCCTCAGTTATGATTATTATTGAGCTGAAATAACTTAACTTGTTGCTAATGTGTATTAATCAGTATCATTGTATCAATATCGTTATATCAAGTTTCAACTTTCAAGTACAATGCCAAAGTGTCGATTATGTAAATTCATGCAAGCAATGCTGGCTGCTTGCAAAAAAACAAATAATTCTGGTCAAGTCACACTGCCAAGCCAGAGATAGAAGGGAATCTGCATTCTGCAGCAATAAGCTCCCACACCGTCCGCATTTGGCCTCTCCTAATAGTTCCAGTTGCCGATGTACTTGTACCTTCGCTTTTGTCTTAACAAGGCTGTCCCTGTTGGTTCCTTTGAAAGGAGCTTTTGGTTTGTTGTTCTGTGTTTGACCATGGCATGCAGTTCTAGAACTTTCTGATTCAAATATATCATATAGAATGTTTATAAAGCTTCTTATTATATACCATGGTTTTCATATCCATTTTAAACTGTTTTTCTTTTATTAATTTGTGAGAGTTTCTTGTTGAAATTCGAATCCAAGAGAAAATTTAATATCTTAGAAAAGAAGTTGAAGTAACCAACAGAAATATTTAAGCATAACAAAAAAGGAAACTATATTATCCCTGTGAAATTCGTATGTATACTCAATGTAATATACGCAATTAATTATAGAGCAGTGCTATATACAATGGAATATTGAACTTCTTTTCACAAAACAACCACAAAAACACCTGGCCTGGCAGGACTGTTTCTTAACAACAAATTATAACTAATAAATTATTAAAAATTAAACGAAAACTCAAATCATACAACATTAATGCTCATTTGTGTGCTTTTTTCAGGAAATGTTTTCCTGTTATTGAGCATTTTCCTTAATTATATTGTGATACGTGACTCAAAAATTAAATCTGTATTATCAGATGAATTTTAAAGTGAAATCTCAACCATTGATATAATACACATAATCTCTCATCTCCAAATGAATCGCTCTTTTCAAACGGTATAAATATATAAATATATAATTAATAATTATATTGAGGTTTTGACTTGGCTTTCAAAACTGCATTATTCGTTGGAATTTGGATATTACACTAGCTATCACTGCATCCAACAATTCCATATCATATCATGCCATTCCATTTCCCTTCTCCCTCAACATATATAGCGCATACCTATGTCTTTAAAAAGGCATAAAGAACAAAAAATGATAAGACCAAACCATTTCCCTTCTCACTCAACATATATAGTGCACACCTATGTCTTTAAAAAGGCATAAAGAACAAAAAATGATAAGACCAAATAGACAACATGAGATACTTGTACTATTTTAGCCTCCATTTTCCAATAACAGTTCTAATTAAGTATAAGCGCCATATTGAAAAAAGTACATGCCAAATTGTAACAACATGTCAAGACATATCATTCCACAGTCCAAAAATATCATTTCACACAATTGAATCCGTTAAGATCTCTCTGTCTCTCTCTAATATATATCTATCTGTCTTTCCTTCCATTTCTCTCCATCTCCCATTATTTTTCCATTCTGCTGTTTCATCCCTTGAACAGATTAAGCCGAGAAAATAAGGGGAGAGAAACCCCCCAGAATAAGTCCCTCCCATCAAAAACTGCAGTACCTTCCCCGCCGGAGACGCAGCTGATATCTCACCCCCCCCCCTCCTCCCTCTTTTTCTGTTCCCCCAAAAACTATGAACAACAACAACAACAACTCAAGAAATGGTAACAGCACCACCCAGGCTTGCGCTGCATGCAAGTACCAACGCAGGAAATGCGCGCCTGACTGCATTCTCGCACCTTATTTTCCTCACGATCGCCAAAGACAATTCTTGAACGCCCATAAATTATTTGGTGTCAGCAACATCACCAAGATCATAAAGAACCTTGACCCTCACGACAAGGACCAAGCCATGCGCACCATCATCTACCAATCAGACATGCGTGCCACTGACCCCGTTGGGGGTTGCTACAGGTACATCCAAGACCTCCAAGCCCAGATCGAATACTATAGGGCTGAACTCGAGCTTGTCCTTCAACAACTCGCCTTTTTTAGGGCACAAGCTCATCACCAACAACATGTCTACAATCCAACAACAACAACAACAACTACTACTACTATTGTTAATGGAGATCAAGTTTTCAATGCAGATCCTTTGAGCTTGTACAATTCGGCTGCTGTTGTTGCCGCTGCGCCTCATTACCATTACCTTCAACAAGTACCACAACAGGAGCAGTACATTATGGTTCAAGAAACTAATGACAACAATACCGCTTTGCAAGAACATGTTAATGCGTGGGCCATGCAGAGTTCCATGTCCCTTTCGTCTTTGTCATTGCAGGGCCAGAATAGTAATGCCAGTGTTGGTGATGAGTATGATCACAAACCAATGCTTGACATTCATTCTGATGAAACAAATCAGCTTGGATTCGAGCCCGAAGAATTAGTCCACCGCAGGTTTGTCTATATCATTAACACCATGCATCTCTTAGTTGTTATAGTTGTAGGAATTTATGTTCTTATTTTAATTAATGTGCTACACACTGACACACTAAGGTTGCAACTTGCAATTGAAATTACTTTTTTGTTAATAATTGCATGCATCTAGATTCTATATACTCAATGCTTTTCATGTAATTTGGATTTAGTCTTCCTAGTTTTCATTTTAAGTTGCTCTTGCAAAGGACATTGGATTTTATTTAATCAGATATTCATGGGATCTGTGATCCTAGGATCTAGAAAGGCATCATTAATTCCAATAAAAAAAAAATGCATTATGATTATCATATGTTCTGTTTCTCATTGATACATAAATAACATTTTCTAACATGATGAAGTTTTTTACTTAAATAATGTGCAGTGATGAAGCAGTTTTGTTTAAGATAGACGACGTGGTAATAAAAGCAGAGGCTGACTGCATCCAACAAGCTCAAGACCATGATCTGAAAGGTGCAGCAACTTTGTTTACTCTCACAAATTGTACTAGCTGAGATGTTAATTAGCATAGATTGTAGAAGATGCTTTCACATCATTTTGTTGTCATTAGAATATTGTCCACTCCATTTCGAGCTTAAAATTTTGCAACAATGCTTAGATGCGGCTATAGCTATACCATTTCTTTCATAGGATCTCTCTTTTTTTTATTATTATTCTTATTAATTTTTTCTTCTAATAAAAAAACTATTACTATCTCTTCTCCTGGAGTTCTGATTAATGAAAAGGAAATAACATATTAAGTTTATGTGCTTCTCGCAAGATATGCATTTTTTGACAGAGTAAGCACGTTTGGCATTAAGAAGCAGTAAGTTCCCTAAGCTTGGCCTTCCTGCTAAAGCCACAGGTAGATGGACGAGAATTACAACATAGATTACACCATGGATTCTTCTGGAGAAAATAAACTGATGAAATACAAGGAAAAAACTTGCAAAGCCATAAGAGTAAGAGACACTTTATAAACTGGTTATCACAATTGTATTAAACTTGGAGTCCCAAATAGAGTGCATGAAGAAAATTGAGTTTTTGCACATCTAAAACAATAAACACCCCCACCCCCAACAAAAATTAAGAACACAAATAAAACATATGATTTTGACATTGGCATGTAACAGACGAATTTCACTTCAAGTTTATGTCAGATTGTTAACACAACACTGACATGATGGAGGTTGAAGGAGACTACAACAACGTCATCTTCAAGTCAAAACTGCAGACTTGCATGGCCTCCAATATGCATGTTTGGCTGTCAACATCCATAACCATGACTCTCATAAGTCATAGCCTCTAGTTTAAACCTCTCCTGGTAAAATCCCTATTGTTCCCTTGCTAAAGCTCTTTCTTCTATCTTCTGCAAAACCTCCTCTTCAGTCAGCCCTGCCCCTTTCAATGCCTTTTCCTTAAACTGTTATTGATCCTGTCCAGAAGTAAATAAGTAATGTATCCCATCAAGGAATTCACCTTTCAATATAGGAACTTAAATATGTAAGTGTTGGTAACTTAATTTCTTTTTACTTTTTTTTTCTGTATTTAATTTAAGTACCTTGATATTAGTAACCGGATAGCAGTCCCAAAATGCTCAGAATTTCCATGATTTGTTTCTCAATTTCAACAAGGAACTGCATATCTGTTTATTTAGGTTGGTCCTTCTCTTTTCTCTTCAACCCTGTAAAATATGACATCCAGATCCAGTCGTTCAACAAAAACAAATAACAAGAATAAGAGTAGCATCAAGAAACTAATTTTGAGAGCATACCCTCAGCTTCTTTAAATCCTTGTCTGAAAAAATCAAGGCCTTTACAGAACACCAGGAGTGTGCAACGTCATTAGACATATGCTTTCTTCAAACAGCGGTGCTATTTTATACAAAGGTCATTTTACGAAAAATCTATACGTGCTTTTTCTATTTAATCTCGATTTTTTCACGTTATATTTTTCTTACCTCACTTTTTACAATATATCTTTTATCACTGAGATGAACATTCATATATCAATATTTTTTTCTTATTTAATCATAATTATTGACATATGATATAAAAGTAATATAAAAAAAAATTAATGTGAGATGAGTATTTTTTTTAATTTTTTTGGATTCAACCCTTGGACATATCCTTATGTGCAATTTTTGTGACCTGAGGTGTGAATTGCAATTCTGGCCCTTTGCCAAACAAATCGGCCTGGTTAGATCAATTTATTTGATCTGGTAGATCCAATTTGAACCCATCTCGGTCAGGCCTCTTTTTTCTCAAGCCTAGGAAACAGGGCCCAAAATGACAACTCTGATGCTTATATTAATTAATTAATTAAGTACAAACGTCACTTTTTCCATTAATAGTAAAAAGGTAGTTACTATGTTGTATATTGTTTTTATCATTTGTTAAATATGTTAAATTTCTTGTCATGTTCTTAATTATTTTTTAATTAAACTTTACAACATAAAAGTTACTATTGTAAGAATTTATCAATAATTATTTATCCTACTAACTAAAGTTTTAGAGTAAAATTTTCTCAACTAGTATTTATAACATGTCAGTAATTTCATTCTTACTCGCATGATCCCATTGCATGACTCACATGCCAAGTCATTGTAAAAAAAATGTTATAGTTTTATGAAAATTTTGGCGAGATCAAATTATTAAGCTTTAAAACTTTTGAAAACTCAACCATGCAATATATTAAATACGAACCATTAATTAATTCTGTTACGTTAGTCATGTCTCAGAAGATATAAAACTATTGAGAGTAAATTTTAAAAAATCACCTTCAATTTTGTTTTTCGTGCAATTTGTGTCTAAAGTTTGTACTTGTTTAATAATAATATGATAAAGGTTATCATAGTTTGTATGGATGTGATCTCATCACAAACAGGTTTAATTGGAAACCGACAACGTGAAGGGTCATGGCAAAGATGACTATAGTACGCCAATGTGGGTGACCTCATCAGTTAGATTATCTAAAGATAAAATTTAAGTTTATTTTTATATGTTCATTATATATATTTTATTAATATATATTTATCAAGATTTTTTTAATTTTTTTTTAAAAATATACACATATCTTAATTGAAATAAAATAGATATAATAAACATATGAAAAGAGTTTTATCCATTATTCAAATATAGTATATTGTAGAATCCACTCTTATGGGTTGTTAACCACCTTATGTTGACGACTTTCTTTTACAAACGGCAAACGCCTTCATCTACAGCACTCTAGGAATCTTCTACCAACCTTCACAAATGCACAGCATATCCCAGCAGAAACCATAAACTATGTCAAAGGTAACTATAATTTATATATGTAGTCTCATACGGATGCAAGTTTGCTCATAAGGGAAAATATTTATTCGTTATTTGTATTACCATCGATGGTATCAGATACAAAGTTAACGAAACCTACTATTTGAAGATTAACAAGCGGAAATCAGATAATTAAAAAAAAAAAAAAGATTAACAAGCGGAATCAGATGCAAAACGGCCCTCCTTCTCCAATATATATACATACATTACAGCCATTAAGGCATTGACAGTGATGAATTGATTCAGGGCCTCATCACACACATCAGTGCCCGCATGAGTTGTTGCTCCAGCAACAATAGTGCCAAGCAAAGCACCTCGGGTTGCGTTAATTCACGTGGATTCACATGGGAAAAAAAAAAAACCCCATGTTCCTAAATTGCGTTAAGCTACCAAATGGAGTTATTGTATGCCTGGCTTGCCTTGGAGAACGGGCTTGGGACTTGCTGCCTCGCCTGCTGCGGTTGTTTGTGGTTGTTGTGTTATGACTTAGAAAGAAAGGCTACACCACCACCACGCACCACTGCACTTCCATCTTATAGGACTTTATTATTATTATATGGTGCTGTACTCCTATTAGTGTAGTGTTGTGCCCGAGCCAAACACGGGCTTAAATGAAGAGCTTGCATATTAATTGTGTTGTAAATTTTGTATTAGTTACTTACATTGTTTCTTTTAGTAGGAGAAAGTTTAGGTGGTGTGCACTTTGTTTTATTTTAAGTTCAAGACTTGCTACACATTCCAGTAAGAGCTTACAGTGACACATGACACTAACTAGTGTAATTAGTAATATCATTGAAAATATGAATAGAACAATGTAGCAGAGCAATTGAAGCAAGTAATAATTGATCAAATGATATATACAATATCGGAATCCGAAATGAAATTTGGTAACTAAAGCGAGAAAATTTCTCAAGTATTCCCATTTCCTATAATATGGTTTTATTTATTTTTTATATTGCTATCTAGACATTCGTGCATATCTCAATTAATCAACTTTCCTAGTTCGATAAAAAACAGACTATCCACATAATGATTAAAGGATTTTGATAAAAAACATACTATCAACGTGCTGATTTAAAGATTCACAAAAATATACCTTAGAGACCTGATTTCAAGAAATTAATATAGTTAAAATTTAAATATATAATTATACACTTACTCACATATCATATGCTCATCTATCACTAAGTTAGCTCCTTAGGGTTAATAAAGTATTTTTCTTGTTATGTGTTATTGAATGTATACATCTCAACTACGTAAACTATCATTATCTTCCAATTTAATTACATTTTTAATACAAATTCAGTGATACAAAATGGTAAAAAAGAATTATTACTCTAATAACACCTCAAAATTTTTCCCAAGTCTAATGACATTACTGTTAGAAGAAACTGGAGCAGAAACACGAGTTTTTAGAGTCTGTTAATTTGCAGTTTGTTACATAAGTTTTGGTGCATGAATTGGATGAATGTTTTTTGCTGTGACAAGTTTTGGTACATAAATTGTATGAATGAAACCTAAAGAATGAGTGACAAGTTTCATCTATCCTATTTATATAAGGATAACTCGAATGAGACAAGATTTTTCCTAAAAACATTGTAAATCGTAGGTAGCATAATTTCAACCTCATTCCGTAAAATACAAAGATTTTGGCCTCCGAGTTTATACTTCAGCAACTTCCTTAAAAGGAAAGGCAGAAGGACTCAAATAATGATACACAAAATTGCTTTCATCATTTGGTGAAGTAGGTTATTAGTCCAAACCATCCATATCTGGCACCCGGCTGGGAGGTTTATTTTTGACATTCGGATTATCCAATACAGCTGCCTCGGTTGTCGTCAGTAGCAATGAGACACTGCATAAGGACAAAATAGTTTAGCATATAATATTATTCTATCTATGCAGAAAAATTGCAATGCGATATGATTTTACCTGGCAGCATCTACCAAAGCTGTTCTAACAACTTTAAGAGGATCTATAATTCCAGCCTTTACCATATCAACGTAGGCACCTGCTTTAACAGAACAAGCATCATCATCTTTTAAGCACCAACTAAGCATAAAAGGATAACTTAAAAACAACCTGTTTTTACTAGAGTATAATTATTCAGACATTTCTTTTTAAATGTCAAGTATAATAAACAAGACAACAAATGCAAACTGCAATCTAGTAATAAAGGTTGTAGCTTATAACTATATGAACCAAAACTAGCAACCAGACCAACAGGAAGCTTATTCCATTATCTTGGACAGTTGCCAATGCAACAAAAATACTACTATGACACAAATAATAATCATAATGCATTTCAATGTGATTTCATATGTGTAAAAGAGTGACAAACCTTTAGCAGCATCAAAACCCAAATTATGATCATCTTGCTCCAACAATTTGCTGTGAACCAAAGCACCATCAAAACCAGCATTTGAAGCTATTGTAAACGTAGGAGCCTATGATAAACAATACGCATTACCAGGAAAGATGAAAAATTACAAAGCAAGTTAAAAAGTCAAAATAGAGGAGAGAGGGGCCCTTTATGTAACAAAAAGAAAGTAGGGTGCAGTAAAAGGTAAAACCTTAAGTGCATTCCGAATAATCTGTACTCCTCTTTTCTCATCCTCATTTTGAGTTTGAAGGTTCTCCAAGACTTTGGTAGCATATAAGAGGGCAACTCCACCACCTGATTAAAACAATTACATATTGACTTTAATAGATGACCAAGTATTTTAAGAATGTGAACAAGAATGCAAAGAGTGTGCTGCTTGCCTCCCTCTGCATACTTTTTATCCCGGCAGAAAAAGGACAAAATGAGTTACCTGGAACAATTCCCTCCTCCACCGCTGTTCTAGTGGCATTTAAAGCATCTGTCACCCTATCTTTCCTTTCCCCAACTTCTGCCTCACTAGCCCCTCCAACCTGAAGATGTTTGGTTCCATCTTCCATGTGAGGTAAATACAAATTTATCATCACAAATTAGTACTTTTAAGGATGACTGACAAACCTTGAAAACAGCTACACCACCAGATAGTTTTGATAGGCGTTCCTGTGCTTTTTCTTTATCAAACGTGGCAGAACTCTTCTCCATAGCTGTCCTCAGCTATAAAACGATATTCACTTATTAAACATCATAAAGTACCCAAAAAAGTTTACATAAATTGAACGACTTTTGTCTACAAGCCACAAGAAGGCAGTCTAAAATTCTAAATTGAGCATTGGCAAACATTGTCAACTTGTCATGATATATGAAACATTATTAACTTTTTAAACTGAAATGTCAGAGTTATGCATAATTTTGATGTCTACTCAAAAGACATCACTTGATGTACATAGTTGCAAACTTATAAACTTTGCAATTCGCACAAAACACTAAATGGCATGAACCCACCAGGCATATAATAATTCGTTTGTGAGATCTACAAGAAAATACATCACAAGACAAAACTCTACTGTCATGTAGAGTTGCGTGTACAATGGAATAGGATTACAACAGCAAAGAAAAAGTGCTCCAAATGCATGAATAAAAGTAAGGCCTAAGTTAAGAACCTAATAATTCTTTTCATTGAAATCAATTAGTTCTGCAAGAAAAAGAAATCTAGAAAAATCACTCAGCTAAATGACTAAAACAATTTTAAAAGGAAAGTACAAGTAAAAATCTAATACTTTAAAAAAAATGAAAAAGATACCTGCTCACATCTCTCTTCAATGAGCTTCTTATCCCCACCACCATGTAGAATGATAGTGTCATCAATGGAAACAGTAACCTGTTGCACATTAAATTAGCTGCATATATAACGGTTTGAAGAACCAAAGATTACTTATGTTGGTTCAAGCCACATACCTTTTTTGCAGTTCCAAGCATTTCTGGTTGGACTTTGTCAAGAGTCAAACCGCGATCTTCTGTGACGACCTGTTTTCAAATTCATCAAAATCTTTTTCATAATATACAACAAGCTGTAGTCCCAATTGCTAGACCTTGGCTAGATGAGCCATTAATGAAATCTTGATAAGAAAAAGAGTGCACCCCTAACAGGAACCCAAACACAATATCTGATAAATAAAAATGTGGGTAGATAATCACCTCTCCTCCAGTAAGAATTGCAAGATCATCTAGATTTGCTCTTCTATTATCCCCAAAACCAGGAGCTTTTATAGCACAAACCTAAAATACAAAAAACTTGAAATAGAGAAAGTGGAAAACAAGTATATACAAAATCAAGTTCCAAGTAGCTTGGCAATATAAAGGGGCAAGCACATATGACTTTACAAATCCATAAATACTACTTACATTAAACAAACACCCAAACTGGAAAAAGCAAACATACACTAGATACACACTTGAAAGATACTGCTAATAAATCCACCTATGGTAACCGAAATTCTTCTACAGGTGATAAATTTTGTGAAAAAATTATGTAAATATTGAAGACTTATGTATCTAATTGCATCCACTTATGTATATGTACTTATAAAAACCATAGTTCACTCGTCATTTCTAAAGGCCTTGCAGCAAGACTTTTCTCAACCCTAATTAAATAGTATCAACTAAATGCCCTTTTGAATGTAACTGGAATTTCGAAAACTTTTCAAGGGTGTTCAGATATAAAGTAAAAAGATAATAATAGTAAACAGACAATGCACAGTTCAAACTACTTCCCTTATGCAATTACTTGTAGATGGACAGTATTGTCCTTATTTTCTTTAGATTGGAAATCACATTTGTTCTCTCGTCATTATTATTTTGTGGTTTATCTAACTTCTGACCACTTATCCTCATGTAACCCAATATAAAACGAAAGGAAACAAAACAGAAAGATAAAGAGGCAGGAGAGCAACACAAGAAAGCAAAACCCAACTCATAGGCAGCATAAAAGATCACCAACTATTAGTAAATAGGTTATTGTAAAGAAACAAATATAAATCAGAGGAGGCAAGAATCCAGCATTCATGTTTATTGAACCATAAGGTTGAAGAAAATATAACCAAGAGGAAAGCCACGTAATCACCTTAAGCCCAGCGTGATGCTTGTTGAGTATGAGCATAGCCAATGCGTCACTCTCAACATCTTCCGCAACAAGAAGGAGTGGTCTTTTTTTCTGATTAACATTAAAATAGAAAACTAAAGAATGAGAAGATTCAAATTGCAAATGAATGAGCACATTGAATAAAGATTAGCTTATCCACCGTTACTGCCAGCTCCAATATTTTCAACAGTGAATTCATGTCTGAAATTTTCTTGTCATAGATGAGGATAAAGGGGTTCTCCAATTCCTAACAAAATGGAAATTACCATTATTAATATCACAAAACACTGAACCCAAATAAAATTAACCAGGTTGAATGAAGCTTTTTATTTACATGATGTGCATCATGTACAACTGAATAAACCAAGTTAATATTTATGATAAATTGATTCTATAGCTTAGCATGAAGCCATGAAGAACTAATAGCAACAAAAAATCATAACTAACATATTGACAAATGAAAATAGGCTTCAGAGCAATGAGCTGGAATCTTATGTCCTTACCACATGACCACTAGATAGTAAGATAAACAACAACATGTCCTCTTTAATAAAGCCATTAACTTCACAGCGGACATATGGGACTTTATACATATAATAATAAGAAAAAGAAAATATTTGTCCCTAAATATACCATCATCAAATGCTTGTCAAAGGTAAATCTATTGTAAAACAACATGCTAATTCAATTTTTGAGAATGTTTGACATAGATGTTAGTGACAAAAGAATAAGTCTGCACTTACACATTTCTGGGTCTTCTGATCAGTAACAAAATAAGGAGATATGTAGCCCCTGGTTATATTCATTCCTTCTACCACTTCCAACTCGTTATCCAAAGTATTCCCATCCTGAAAGCTTTAACATTTTAGATAACCTGGACTGGAACTTTGTCAAATGTCAAGTAATAAGTTCACAAAAATGGACAAAGTTGCTTACAGCAACAGTAATGACTCCTTCCTTTCCAACTTTCTCCATTGCCCTTGCTATCAACTCTCCAATATCACGCTCCCCATTTGCAGATATAGTTCCAACCTACTAGTCACATAAAAGAAATGAATAGCCAGCAAACAAAACATACCCAGTATAATGAATGGGACTTAATTTATCTCTCAGGAAGATAACTAGCAGTACAACCTAATTTTTATCAAACAATTTATAGATACTTATCAGGTAAATCTATTGTAAGTGAACACTGCCAAAATTATTCAATGTCTACGCACCTAAAATTAATGATAGCAGAGAAGTAAACAAGCATTACACTGGAAAAATCAATTTTCTTAACCAAAATTCATTCAGCAGGGGTAAAGTTCTCTGGAGAAGCCCTTGCACCTGGGTTATCTCTTCTGGTGTACTTATCATTAATGCTTTACTTTTCAAATCAGTAATTACAGCATCAACTGCCTTATTTATTCCATTACGCAAATCCATAACATTTACACCAGCAGCAATTGATTTGCATCCTTCTGTGAGTATTGCCTGAGTCAAAACAGTTGCACAAGTTGTACCTGAAATCAAAGAAACATTGACATGTAAGATCTGAAGGGATCAAAAGTATAGAAAAAGAGAACAGATAAAACCATGGATGAACTTAGGTAATCTCTATGTTTTCCTCCCAACATGAAATAGGGTGAAAGTTTTTAAAAGAGACTATTTTTAAACATGTTATAATATTAGGTAATTTAAGAAATTCAATCAAAGAGAGCAAAAGCCGCCATTGGACATAATCTTCTGCTTCTTTAAAAAATTATTTCTTCACCTTGATAAGTAATTTCAGATCACTTAAGCAAGTTATATACCAAATGTGTTTTTTGAAAGACCTTGCTGAGGAACTATTGAGTCTACGAGTACTTTATAAACAAGTCTTTAATAATTACCCTAGAATTGAAACAATTTCCTATTTTTGGCTTCCAAAAAGCTGCTTGTAGGACTTATACTGAAGTAATAGTATCAAAGAACATTCATAGCATATTTTTGAGCTAAAAGGATTGAAAGAAAAGTAATGACCATCTCCAGCAGCAGTGTTGGTAGCCTTGGCCACCTGCTTGACGAGATCCGCACCAACATTTTTGGCTTTATCTTTAAATTTGATGCTTTTGGCTACAGTGACACCATCCTTTGTGACCCTGGGATTCCCATGACTTTTCTCAATGATCACAAAGCGACCCTGACTCCATCAATCAAATAGAAATAACAGAAAGTAAAGTTACTCTTCATTTTCATCATGTCAATTTCTTCTTTCAACTTGGATCATCCAACACTAATTACTAACAATATTTAGGAATAATACCTTGGGTCCCATGGTAACTTTGACAGCATCAGCAACCTCGGAGACCCCCTGAAGAATAGCAGCACGAGCACCAACCCCAAAGTTGATATCTTTGCTCACATAATTCCTACTTGACATAACCCCACTACGTACCTGAACACAGATAGAGAAAAACCCTCAATCAGTCCCGACTACATACCATTGATTATCAACCACATACATGGATACTATGGTCCATTTTGCAATTAACATTAAGAAAAAAAAATCATAAAATTTGTACTTCCTAGAAATTGAAAAAAAAAATGAAAAAGGGAAAGTAATAGTTAATACGAGACTCTTTGGGGTGGAAGAAGCGACAGAGGAAGCTAGTTTGTAAGCTAATCGATACATTGCAAATGAGAATGAATGAAACTGAGAGAGTGAGATGAAGGAGAAATAGATATCAGAAATGGCACCAAATTGAAATAGGGCTTTAGAGAGGGTTTAAGCTTTGCTGGGTTTTTATTCCTTTTTTTTTTTTTGGTTTCTATAATATTCTTTTTCTACTCTATTCGGCCCATAATCTGTAAAACCGACGTGATGGGCCAAACCGAAAAGTAAAATTAGGGGTATTTAAAGTACGCTATAAGACAGTTGTAGTCCGATTCGAATCCAATCCAATATATTGATTATGTCATTTTTTTTAATTTAGATTCGATTCAATTATGATATAATTAATGATCAAATTAAATTATATTAACTCAATATTTATATAAAATATTTAAAATTATATTTATATATAATTAAATCATAAAATTTTAGAAGTTTAAAATTAAAATTAAAAATATTTCATATTTTATAATATATATTATGAAACAAATTATATTAATATAAATATTTTATCATATTATTTAAAAAGTATTAATTTATATATAAAAATCTTATAATTTATTATTAATTTTTGAATCACTGAAGGTTTCATCGATCTTCACGGGAGAATTCATCATATTAAGTAGGTAAGAAAATATGTTATGCCTAATTGTTTCAAAAGATATAAGAATGCTATTTTCTTAGTATTTTTTTAGTTACTTCCCAACAGTTATTTTAGGGAGCCAATGAAGCACAGCAGGAATGTGGAGGTGATTGAGTTTTTTACCAATGTATTTGAAAGGGCCAACAAACATGCATTTGAAATGCATCAATGTAGATTTGCTCTTATTATAGCTGGTATAAGAATTTTTAAGGATGTTTATGATCACAAGCATGGTAAGGGTGTCTTTGTAAAGTTTGGTGGTGTTATTGCTACTGTTATTTTCAAGGTACTTTTGAATACTAAAAACCAGAAAAGATGTGAGTGGGATATGTCGACAGCTGACTTGGAGTTGGATCTTGTCATCTATACGCAATGGTTCCATGGGCAAAATGAGACATACACTACCTTGCAATTTCCAAGTATCCAAATGAAAAAGCCTCTAAGATCTCGAGATGGACTTGCACAAATTAATATTTCTCCATGGGATATTAGAAAATTGAACACACTTATAGCATTAGATAGTCCAAGATGTCCAGTGGCCCACACTTTAGAGATACACTCTATATCCATATTGTATTTGCTTGGCTATATGGTCACAACCTATGCCCCAATTATTGGTATCCTTTTAAGGGGAAGGTTGCTTTATGGACTTAGCATAGATCTGGTCATGCATGAGGTTCCTTTATCTATTGTAAACATTTCTCAATCATAAATTCGTGGCAATCTCAAACGCATTCTCAATTGGTGGAGAGCAGGTCCTATAAAAAAGTTGATGATTTCACTACATAACCCCATCTTTGTTAGTTAACCAACTTGGTTATATTTGAGTGAATTTGCTTATGTGTATGACAAAAAGTGGGTGTTATATAGCATTAGTCATTCACCAAATCATGAAATGTTGAAAGACCAATTCGAACTTGACCACTTTGGTTATTGTACAAACGAATTTTGGATGCTATTACACTCATTATACATGTTTGGATTTTAGGTATTTTTCATTGAAAAAGAATTAGCTCCAATGAAGCAAGTTCGTTTGACCTTTGACCTTGAGGACAATGTCAATTTCAATAGAGAAGGCTATGTAATGAACTATTCTAACATGGGACACATGTCAACAAATTCCAAAGGGAAGAAGCCTCAACTCAACAACCAGATACATGATATAAGCTGGACGTTAGAGGGAAATGGGAGGCATTGAGTATTGTGTGATTTCTTCTCTTGTATTTGAGTTTTTCTCTTTCTACTCTTCCTCTCTATGGCTCAATTCTCTTCCTTAATTTTGTTGTAGCTTACTTGGATCTAATCCTACTCATGAATTATGAGTTTATCAATTAATCTTTTAGCTACTTAATTCAGTAATACTAGTCTCATATTTTTACTTGGTTAATTGATTTGGATATTACAATTCTTGCACTCTGTAGCGACCATTACAACATCCTGCCAAATAAGGTTTAACAAGGTAGGGGAGGCTGCTCAAACAAAACAACATGAAAAGAGAAACTATGCTCTAAACTAACCATATGATCAGCAACGCTATCACATTCGCTTTAGCCCACAATGACAGCTTCCTATTCCCTTTGTGGAAAGAGTGCTAGAAAAGAACCACTATGACAGGAAATGAGAGAAATTGAGTCAAACTAAGTTAGCTCGGCTTAACTCAATAAGGAATAATCCAACTTGAAATTTGATTCAAGTTTAATATGAATCATTTTTATTATAGTTGTAAGAATCGAATCGGCTTAGCCACTCTGACTGCAAAACTCGTGATTCAACCTCTGAGCCGATTCAATTCATACTTATAACGAATTTTCATGTTGAATCGATCAAACCAAGTGAATTGCTCGGACAGGTTAGACTGTCTGACCCATTTCTTATTTGTTTGAGTAGCGAGTTCCTATTATACTTATAGTATGAATGATAATTATAACAACAAATGTTTAGCATAAAAAAAACATAATATGACTCAGGGTGAGTTATTAAGTATTTCATTAACTATTAATTATTTTTAAATATTTATTATGACTTTAATAGTTAATAAATGTTTAACAATTCACCTTGAATATCAAACCCATCAGGTACTAATAAAAATTCTCCATAATAGATTATCATATAATAAAGTTCGAGATTAACTTATACTACTTCATTAGTACTTTCTAACAAAAAATCAACTATGATATAAAAAATAATAAACATAAAGGATAAATTAACAACAATAATTTAAAAAAAAAAACATTCAAATGTAATCTTCATAATAGTGATGAACAAAAATATTAAAACGTAATTTTCATGTTTGATCCCTTCATTAATAATAATAATAATATATAAGAATTATACAACTAAAAGATAATAATTAGGAATTATAAAACTAATAATACTATTAGTTATATGGGTTATTATTGTCTCTTATTTTTGTAATATTTATAATGTCATATTTAAGGTAATATTACAGAGAAAAAAAAATCCAGGAATATCTAAAAATTTAATAATAAGCAAGCTTGCTATTGAAAAACAATCTTAAATACTTACGTATAATGATATGAAATTAATTACTCTCATAGTAAAAATGAAGTCCTTCGTTCAATTCATTGTAAGTGCCCGTAGACATTCAATCATAGACTCAATTTTATTTTTTTTAATGCTAGATTTTACTTTTGGCTTGTTTCATAATATTTTAACCTTTTTATTTATCAAGATTTAATTTATAGACTTTTCACTCTAATTTTTTTTTGGTAATGCTTTTCACTCTAATTTTTTGAATGGCTAAGCTTTGTTTTAAAACTGGAGAAGTGCTAGGGTGGATTTGAGGTGGGCTTCACCTTTATAAAAGTTTATTTTCTTAAATGAACATTATAAGAAAAAAATTTAATTTGATCCCCAAACCCACTAAATAAAGTACCATTGATTATTGGTAACTATTTCCTTTCTAAAATATGCAATTGACTTTATCTATTGAACAATTAAAAATTTATGGTGAAAATCGTATACTTTTTTATTAAAATATTGTTCTTTTTATTTTATTTCCCAAATTACTATAGTTGTATTTTTAATTTTTAAAATGCACTAATTTTGAAGAATGTCAAATTGATTTCTTAACATAGAAATTTTATTTTATTTTTAAAAGCACCATATTAAAATAAGATTTTGTCAACTATGATGGAAAGTTGGGTTTAAGAGTCGATTCTTCCCAAGCTGACTTTCCAACATGGTTTTTTTTATTTATTATTTAAAAAATTTTATTTTTATATTTTTTATTTTTTTTAACATAGTATTTAGTTTTAAAATTATAATTAAAATAAATTAATTTGATTATTTATATTATAATTTAATCATGATAATAAATTGCATAGTATTTATATTTAAGAACCTAAATTAAATAAATTATTTAAGACTAATTAAAAAAATAATAAAATGATGCTATGTTTTTATTTTAGTACACCAAGAAATATTAATTACGTTAAAATTAATTCCTTAGTTTCAGTTTCACACTTCTAGAATTTTAGACTTACTTATGTATAATGTTTAATTTTTGTGAATTTTATATAAATATCAGATCAATCTGGTTTCAACCGCTGGTTTTTTTAATTCACTTCTTCCTCCTTTCTAACTATTTTGCGATATCCAGCAGTCGAGCAATTGAGGAACCTAAGGCATTACTTTGAACAAGTCAACTCACGTTGAGTTTACGCCACATAGATCTATCAAATTCGAGATATCCGAGGAGACACCTGAAGAAGTGGTGATGGCTCTACTCCAAGGATGTTGGGTGCTCCAAATATCAACAAGTTCATGCATAGTTCCAAGTAAATGAGGAGGCATTTGAGTTAAAGTCAACTTGATCCATCTTTTACCATCTTTCAATGGATTAGCCTGAGAGACCCCAACAAGCACCTGAAGGAAATCCATGTGGTGTGCTCTAGCATGAAGCCTCAACCAATGGATCAAGTCAAGCTAAGGGCATTCCCATTTCTTTGAAAGATTCTGCAAAAGGAGTTGTTATACTTCCATCCAAACAAATATGTATTAATTTCATCGCCTCAAAGGCCGCAACCATTCGAAAAGAAATCTGCGGCATCTAGCAAAGGCAAAAAATCACTTCATGATTACTTTTTATTTATCAAATTAGTGAACAACTTTTGATTCAAGTTTATATGATTGATTTATCTTGATAAGACTCTTCAAGAGGCTTCAAGAATTTTTTTCATTAGTATTTATAAAAAAAGGGTTTTAAAACAAAAATGACCCAATTGAATTTCAAACGATTAATGGACAATGGAAAAGCAAATTGAATGCTTATGGGATTTGTTGCTCTTACATTCCATGATATGTGTCCCATTTCAAGAGGACACAAATGAGGAGGTAAAAATAAGAGGGATATTCTGGACCTTCTAACATACATACTCGAACTCATATAATCCGGGGTGGAAGGATCATCCTAACTTGAGCTATAGAAAACAGCCCCGAGTATAACCTCTAACCTATAGATCCGTGATTTCATTTTCCTCCGAGGCATCAACAAGTTCAAGCTCCTAAATACTAAGGAGTTGGTGAAGCAAATGACCACTAATAATATAGCAAGAGACAAAGGCCATCATTCATAACTTGCAGAACCAAAATTGGCCACGAGAGATCATAACCAACTTTCTACAAGACTTCCCTCACAATCGAAATCCGAGGAAAAATGTGAGTGCTATCACATTATTGTAAAGAGGTTAGATGAACTTCCATCTCTCCCACAAGCTACTAAAGAGAAAGAGCAAGAGCCTAAAAAGGTAAATGAAGAGGGGCAACACTCCAAGGCCCCTAAGGTAAGTATCCCTGAACTACATCCTAGGCATATCACTAAGGCTCCATTCCCTAGCTTTGTGAAGAGCAAGAAAGATGAGGGTGAAAAGGATAAAGATGTTCTTGAGACTTTCAGGAAAGTGGAAGTCAATATTTCTTTGCTGGATGTAATTAAGCAAATCCCAAAATATGCCAAGTTTCTTAAGGAAGTATGCACCCAGAGGAGGCGGATGAAGGGTGATGAGAGAATTAATATGAACCAAAATATTTCAGCCCTCATTCAACCTATGCCTCAGAAATGTAAAGATCCAGGGACTTTTACCATTCTATGTGTTATAGGCAATTATAGATTTGAGCATGCAATGCTAGATTTAGGTGCTTCTATTAATATAATACCTATGTCTATTTTTAACTCTCTTGGACTTGGCCCTACTCTCAATATAGTGATCCAGCTGACTAATAGGAGCACTGCGCGTCCAGTTAGGTTGATTGAAGATGTTTTAGTGAAGGTTGATGAGCTCATCTTTCTTGCAGATTTCTATGTTCTGGAGATGGAAGGGAGTCTTCATCCAACAAGGCTCCACTCATTCTAGGAGGCCATTCCTCAAAACAAGAAGGACCAAAATATGCGCACATCCATGGAGTTTAGAGACTCATTGTTCGCTTTAATATTTTTGATGCTATGAAGCATCCCGTGGAGGAGCATTCTTCATTTTTCATATTGATTTACTTGTTGAATTAGTTTGAGGGAACTTATGCTGAATTGTGTGTTTGAATTTCCGATCTTATTGGTTTCAATGATTCTATTCTTAGCAATTGTCCATTGTGATGGTGATATGACTTGTGCTATTTGTCTTTGAGATTTCATACTTGAAAGTTATGATTCTATTCATGCAACAACTAATAATATTGAAGGATCTATTAATAATGACCATGACATAGTTGCGAAATCTAAGACACAAAGGAGATGGAGCATAAGTCGTTATCCTTTGAAGTATGCATACTCGGTGGATGATAAACAACTTCTAGTGATTAAGAACCTCCTTGCCACTACAAATTCCGAGGGGGCATCAGAAAGCTTGGGATCCAAGTGATAGCGCTTTAGTGAATTCTAAAGAAATTAAGGAGAACCAATGGGACCCCAACAATGAAAACTCTTATGCTACTTCAAGTTTAACTTGGTCATTACACTTCAAGATATGGGACCCTGATGACTGTTCTCATGATGTTTCAAATAATGGAGACCTCCTCATTTGATAAGGATGTTTCTTCTCTCTTTCTTTTATTTTACTTGTCCTAGTTTAATTGATGATTTTGATGGATATTATTTTTCTTTTGAGCTTTACATTGAGGACAACGTAGAATTTAAGTGTGGGGGAGGAGTTTATATTCTACTTTCTGTTTTAATTTTTTTAATTCTGTTTTTTAAAAAAAGGTTTTTGATTGATTTCCAATGATGTTTTGAGATTTGTGACGCTTATGAGTTTGAAGCAATTGAAGTTCAAGGGTGTGTTTTATAAATTTCTTCTTCTGTCTTAAATTTGACATGCTTGGTTTTGAATGTTTGATTAGTGGATTGAGATTGATAGATGCATACCTTGTGAGATTTTGAGCCTATTGATGGATGAATTTAGCATTTATGTCATTCTCCTTTTTCTTGTGTGATTTTCACTCATGTCATTTGATTACTCTAGAACTTGCTTTGATTCTTTTTGAGGCTACATTTTTACTTGCATGCATAAACATGATTGAGGCCTTCTTTCTTCTTTCTTGAGTAACTACTTTGGCCAAATAGCTAACCTTGCATCTTTTTCCTTTGACTAACCCCTTGAGCCTATTGCCTATTCTTTGTCTTAGCTCATTATATGCCTTATGTGAAAAATCATGATTTTACTTTACCTTAGGGAATAGAAGAATATTGGTTCAATTTCATTGGAGGAGCTCTTTTACTTGTGGGCAATGTATAGTACAAGTGTGGGGGTTGTGTTCTTGATGTACAATATGCAAAGTGTTGGTTGAAAAAAAAATGCAAAGAAAAAGAATCAATGCAAGGAAGGTTGTAAAAGGAAAGAAAGAAAAAGGAAAGAAATATGTGAAGAGAATGTGCATTATATAGAATTGAGGAAAAATTTTCATGCTTGTTATTTGTCATTTGAGTTCCTCCCTAATATTCATTCTCTTTGGTATTTATCTTGCCATATCCATACTATTTCATTCCCTTACCTTGGCCCCATTACAACCTCAACAAAGTCCTCTTGATTTTTGTGTGCATTTTGAGTAAATGGAGAAGTAGAAGATAAGTAAGCTTATGGTAGTACATTTTTCATGGGCTGAATTGAGTGAGATACTTATTGTAAACACTTGAGAGATTGAGAGTGTATCTTGTAAGGATCTATCATTCTTGATTCATGCTTTTCAAATTGAAGATACCTTGCTTGTTGGTTTGAGATGTGAAGATTTGTTATCTCTTGAATATTTTGACCCCTTGAATCTTTTCTTGCTCTGCTTGCTTACAAATTTTGGCCTTTCTTGAATATCATTGGAAATTGAGTCTTTAAAGTTTTTAAATTTGTTTTGTTTTTTTGTGTTCCCTAGTTCGGTCTTATGTTTTGCCTAGGAGTGCAAAAGGCTAAGTGTGGGGGTATTTGATCTGTCAATTATTTTCATATCTTGAGTGTCTTATGTTTGATCTAATTGAACTTCATGTGTGTTTAATTGTTAACTTTTAGCTAAGTTTCTAGATATGAAGTTTAATCGGATCTTTATTGTGAAACTATGCTTAAGTGTGTTTATAAGCACTCATAATTGTATTGTATTTTTCAAGAGATCAATATCACCCCTAGAAGCAAAGAAAGAGAGAGGAATTTAAAGAAAGTAAATGACACGGCCCGTGTTACATGACACGGGTTGGGCCGTGTCCTTCTCTGGATTTTCAACATGGACCTGACCAACAACACGGCCCGTGTCATATGACACGGGATAGGCCGTGTACATCTCTGTCTTCACAAGAGGATCCAATTTTGAGCATTGACAATCAACACGGCCCGTGTCAAATGACACGGGGTGGGCCGTGTTTCTCTCTGACTTGCAAAACACTTGAATTTGTGTTACCAGAACCTGACACGGGGTAGGTCGTGTCAAATAACACGGCTCGTGTCATCGCATCAGAACATTAGATACGAATTCTAATGATGTGTTAGGTATCCAAAAATATAAATAGGGTTGCCTAGGGTCATAACAAGAGAGGCTGAACTGGGAAACTGCTAAGAGGCTAAGGAGAAGACCAAGAACAAGGGAGAAGGAGATTGAATCGAAGATTGGAGTCTCAGGTTCGAGCAATTGGAGATCAATCATCCCCAACCTTTAGAAACTAGTTTGATCTTTAGTTTTCTTCTGCACTTCTATTCTTGACAATGTTTTTCTTCTTCTATTCTTTTGATTTTGAATTTGCCATGTGTGGCTAGTTTTCTTAATTAGTTAAGGGAAGATGAAACCCTAGTTTTGATTATGTGATTCTTGTATATTTCTTTATATCAATACAATTGTGTTTTTATTCATATGTTTCTGTTCTTAATTTGGTATAAAGGTTTTTATACTCTTTGCCAATTTCAAAAGTGGTAAAACTAGGATTGCATCTTGCAGGACTAGTGAGACATATGATCTAAGTAATTTAATCCCGGTGTGAGATTGGATCTTAGTGTGATTGGTTTTCTAAATCTTAATGCAATCAATAAGTAGGTGTAAGAGCGGTTGTTTTACAAATAATTATTGATTAGGGATTGATTTGAGCGGTTGCTGAATTAACCAAAACTTAAGGAAAACAGATAATTAATCTCACAATCACATAAAAACATAATTGACCATGTTGGTATAAAGGATATGTGGCTTAGCATAATCATATAAATCTAGTGGTGGATTCCATCTTTTAACCATTGTCTTTTAATTGATTTTCCAAATTATATTTATTATTTTTGTTTTGGATTCAATTTCTGTTTTTAATTTCAACAAACAAAACCCTCGTTTTATTGTTTACTATTTTTGAGTGTTTAAATTAGGATTCAAATTATAGTGTTAATTGAATTAGTTCTCTATGGATCGACCCTTGTTAACTACAACTGGTTGCAAGGTTTTTATTTTTAGTGGAACTTGGCAACTGATTTTCATTCTAAATTTTAATCACAATCTACACCACACCAGCATGCAAAGTTTGTAGGTCCCTAATTGTGTCAGGAATGAAGTATTGTATTGATAGCAACCATTTAGGCAGATCATTATATGATTGCTCTCAATCACTAAACACTCAAACAATTGCCTTCTACTTTGCTATCCAAGCTTTCTTATATAAGGTTGTGTATTTATAATTACTCGATATTTGAGCCAGTAAAACTGAGACTGAAATAGATAGATTTGCTTGAACCAAGGGCAAAATGCACATACAAATCAAGTTTGAATTTAATTTTTTATGATCCTAAGAAATCATAATCGATGAACATGTATGAGGACCATTTAATTTTTTAATTTCCTATATTTGCCTTTTCTTCAAATATGTTGCTCTTATGCTCCAATTGCACTGTTCGCTTGTTTACTTATCGCAAGTGCACAGATCACACTTGTAATATAGTTAGGAGTCAGATATCGTTCCCATGAGGATGTTAGCTTCCAATGGTAAGTATCAACTAATAACTTATCTAAATTTTGTTCAAGAACATATAAAATAGGAGAAAATGCAGTAAAACTAATCTACATACAGAAAAATGATAAATAAAAGTAAAGATGATGGTTTAGAGATTTAGGGAATCCTTTTTCAACTCATACTTCAATTAATGCTATGTAATCCTTATAAGCAACATTAATGAATAATTAAATTAGCTTGAGAATCTAGCGCAATTAATCATAGCTTCATTTACCTAATTCATTATGTTTTTATGAGAACTAATGTAAACTCCACTCATTAAGATCTATTCTCAAACACCCGCTATGCATGGTTAAGATGTATATTTCTATCCCATTAGCGAATCAACTTATCCAAGCCAATTGAACTCATCGAACATGTATCAACCGTATCATATTTATATTCACAAATCCTTATGTCTAGTTCATTTGAAATACTAAGATCAAATACTAAGATCATATCATTGATGGCTAATCAAGAGCAAACATTAAGCATAGGTATGGAATAACAAAACCAAATATTAATATATACTCAAAGTAATACATAATCATTAATATCCATACAAAGATCCAAAGTAATCCCTAAATATAGATCAACTAATCATTGAACACGAAAATATATAATAAAAATAGTGTTCAGTAGATAAGGGAAAAATGAGAAAGCATAGGAAAAAGGATGGAAGCTCATGGATGTCATTTTTGAAGCTTGAATCTCCTTTCATGAAGAAGACGACCTCTAACCTTGGCTCCTCAGGCCTCCAATCTGCCCAAAAATGAAGTTCCATCCGCAGCTTCTTTAAAACCACAAAAACTTTCTCAAAAGCTCTGTTAAAATCGTATTTATAAGCCCAGAAAATAGAGTCACACCACGGAATTAATAAGGCTACGCCGCAACGCGTTTACATTTAGGTCACACACGTTGCGGCATTACATGCCTGCGTCACGACATGCAAATTTCATAGCTCTCTGTCTGGATGCAAGGGATTCACCATGCCACGACATTGACATGCCTATACTACGATGTCAACTGCCAGAATGCTTCTTTGGCTTTCTCTTCCAATTTTAGCTCAAATGCTCTATATATCTACTTGTTTGAAGCCCTTCCTGTAATAGAAAAATCACCAACTCATTAACAATTACAAATCCACTTAATCAATAACAAAGTAAGCACAATTTGCTTAATATCATATAGGAAATGCATCAGAATTGAATATAACACATATAAGCACCAAAGCCTTCCAAATATGCATACAATGAGGATTTAAGCAATCAATAAAAGCACAAATATGAGACACAAATAACTGCATTTTATGGAGTTATCACACCTCCAAACTTTGACTTTTACTTGTCCTCGAGCAAAACAAAATATGACTAAGTAAACTTATTTTAACAATTTATACTTCACATGCATTCAGCAACTTTCAATTTCAATTTTCATTTAAACATAACCAGCGTAGAATGATTGCATCAATCCTCAATGAATGCTAAAATCTCACAATCAACTCCACACATACACAACCCTAAACATACTAACAACCTAGTTTCCTTTTGTGCAAATCACATTTTTTTACAAATATGCAAGATAAACTTCTCTTATTCAAATCATACAAATCCGGATAAGTTTATAAACATACATGCATATGAATCATATAATGTACAAAATTGATCCTAAACTCTCTCTCCATTAACGTAAATCACATATAATTGAGGATCAAAAGGGTCTTTAACAACTTGTAATGTCATGTCATGGTAATGGGCTTATGAAAAGAAGGGAAATGATATACAACAAATATTAAGAAACATAAACATGTTATTTCAAGACTTGAGTCATCAAGTGATACTATCAGGTAATCAACAGTGAAAGAAGAAAACTAACCAAAACCATTCAATGTTTTTTTTTTCATTTCTTATGCTTTGCTTGGTTTTCTCTTTTTCTTTTTCCTTTTTTTTACAAGGCAATGCTTTTTCTTCAATTTTGCATCTGGTTCCTTCAGACTCATTTTGTATTAAACATACACACCCCTACTCATTGGACTCACTTCAAAAAATAACATATCATGTACCCAACAAACAATGATGGTATGAAGAAAATGTCATGCTTTCATATGCATTAGAATGGTTAACAAGTTAACGAACACAATGAGTGATGAAAAACATTTAAGGCCAAACAATTATAAGGCTTCAAAATGGGACGTAGAGATATCATCATATCAGGTTAAGCTTGAAAATGCTCAATCGGTCCAAACAATGCACTAATTATTTCCTCAGTCATGCATAATCTAGGATTTGACCTCAAGAAAGTTTAAAAACAATTTCTAAGATAATCGAAATCTCTACATGTACATCCATAAACTTTCTCTAGATATGCACTTTTATCATACTCAAAGTTACACTTGCATCTAAGTGAGATATAAATCATACATAAAAAGTGACTAAATTATTTCACATGCTTCTGATCACATATGGTTTTACTGAAAGTAATCAAATAACAATCATTTATGTCATTGGACAACCAATTCCACACTAGCATCAGTTCAATCATGCATTAAAAATTAAATTTTTTTTTTCTCAAAAACCATTAGTAATAGTCAAACTCAGCATATGATCATGATAACATGGTAACTATCATTACTGCATATTGTAAATATCAAAACATGTTACACAAATTCAATATTATAATAACAACAACATAATGATACTCCCCTAAATCAAAGTGAAACAATGTCGTCACTATCCATGACGTCTATGGTACCTGAGCTTATCACAATATTGAAAATGTGATAGTTGAGTATACTACAATATTTAAAAACACTTAAAATAAACTAAGTATGTACAATATATATATTATAGGACAATACACCGCAGCACACAGCATCCATGCTGCAGTACATTTGATTAGAATGAGTGCTTTCGGCAGCACACAGATCATGTTTTTTTTATTAAATAAGTTTAAAAGGCACACCGCGGCGTTGAACTTGCCACGCCACGCCACGACGCTTAGCTCTCTGGATTCTATCTTGATGCGCACAAAATAACTGTCACGCCGCGATATGAAACAAACTTACGCTGCAGCGTAAGGAGTTAGTCTGTAGAATTCTGCAACAAACTCAATTTTGCTATAGAATTTGTTCCAAAGAAGTCCTCAACACCTCTAAAACTTGTCTAAAATATAAAATTGCAGAATATATAACAAAAACATACTAAAACACAAAATCAAGGTATTAAGTATATATATGACATAAAACATAACTAAAACATAAAATTAACTAAAGCTACAAAATCAAACATACTAACTAAAAACTACAAAAATCAAACATACTAACTACAAAACTACAAAAATCAAACATACTAACTAATATAAGACTTAACAAGAGAAAAACATAAAAATGAAAAAAGTACAAAATTAAACATACTAACATATATAAGACTTAATACTAAAGAAAATCATATAAACTAAAAAGCTCATGAAAACCTAGGTTTCCTCCCAAGAAGAGCCTGAGTTATAGTCCCGACAAGACTTTTACAAGGCAAACCGCCAAACTGCACTTCAGTATGCATCTCCTTGGAGTATGGCCGATTTGATCCCAAAATGGATGAATCAGATGGTAGGCCTTCTTTCGCCTAATTGGAGGTCTCCATTTGGGGGTCGCGAACTCCTTTAAAGGCCTCAAGTGACTATGCTCATCCTTTATTTATTGTAACTAAAATACACAGAATGAAAACTTAAATAAAAAGAACTATACAACTTGAATTAGAACTAAATAAACTCGTTATTGATATTAGCAATATGAAAATAAATCGTCATCTCAGGCAATTGTCAAGGAATTAGTCCAAACTATACAGAAATAAACCAATATCCCTGGCAACGGCGCCAAAAACTTGTTCGCTTTTTTTCTTATCGCAAGTGCACGGATCACACTTGTAATATAGCTAGGAGTCGAATATTATTCCCACCAGGATGTTAGCTTCTAATGCTAAGTATCAATCAATAACTTATCTAAATTCTATTCAAGAACATATAAAATAGGGAAACGTGCAGTAAAACTAATCTACAAACAGAAAAGCGATAAATGAAAGTAAAGATAATGATTTAGAGATTTAGGGAATCCTTTTTTCAACTCATACTTCTATTAATGTTATGTAATCCTTATGAGCAACATTAATGAATAATTAAGTTAGCTTGAGAATTTACTTTAGTTAAAAGCCTATGTTTAGCGTAATCAACCATAGCTTCATTTACCTAATTCACTATGTTTCCATGAGAACTAGTGCAAACTCCACTCATTAAGATCTATTCTCAAACACTCACTATGCATGACTAAGGGGTATATTTTTATCTCATTAGCGAATTAACTTATCCAAGCCAATTGAACTCATCAAACATGCATCAACCATACCATATCCATATTCATAAATCTCTATGTCTAGTTCATTTGAAATACTAAGATCATACCATTGATGGCCAATCAAGAGCAAGCATTAAGTATAGATATAGAAGAACAAAATCAAACATCAATATATACTTAAAGTAATACGTAATCATTAATATCCATACAAAGATCCAAAGTAATCCCTAAATACAGCTCAGCTAATCATTGAACACGAAAATATACAATAAAAATAGTGTTCATCAGATAAGGGAAAGAGGAGAAAGCATAAGAAAAATGATGGAAGCTCATAGATGTCATCTTTGAAGCTTGAATCTCCTTTTATGAAGAAGATGACCTCCAACATTGGCTCCACAAGCCTCTAATTTGCCTAGAAATAAAGTTCCAGTTGCACCTTCTCTAAAACCTCAAAAACTCTCTCAAAAACTATGTTAAAATCATATTTATATGCCTAGAAAACAGAGTCACGCCGCAGCATTAACAAGCCTACTCCGCGATGCGTTTACATTTAGGTCACAGATGCCGCAACATTACATGCCTGTGTCGCAGCATTTAAATTTTCTAGCTCTTTGTCTGGATGTAAGGGATTCACCACGCGCGACATTGACATGTCTGCGCCGCGGTGTCAACTGCCAGAATGCTTCTTTGGCTTTCTCTTCCAATTTTGGCTCAAATGTTCCATATATCCGTTTGTTTGGAGCTCTTCCTATAATAGAGAAATCATCAACTCATTAACAATTGCAAATTCACTTAATCAATAGCAAAGTAAGCACAATTTGCTCAATATCTTATAGGAAAGGTATCATAATTGAATATAACAAATATAAGCATCAAAACCTTTCAAATATGCATACAATGAGGATTTAAGCAATCAATGAAAGCACAAATATTTGGCACAAATAACTACATTTTATGGAGTTATCATGCACCCTTGTGCATTCAATGTACACTTGGCAGCATACTTACTTGGCTCTAACTCTATAACTTTGTAATCTTCTGAATGCACAATATGATAATGCTTGATTGTAGACATCACGACATCTTTATTTTGAAACTACATCCCTATAGACAAATCTCCCAATAAATGCACCCCAATTAATGGGGTTTCTTAATGTATGAGAATATTCTGGAAATTCTGCATTATGCATTGCCTCCAAATTGAGTCTATGCATGTGGGATAGGGGCTATAAGTAGGAAGAGAAGTGTTGCCACCAATTGTGGATGATGGGGTTATCAGCAACATCCTTATTAGAATCTGAATTGTCATCACTAAACCCCAATTCAACCTCATCTTCATTTTCACTAAAATCACCAACATATTCTCCATGAAAAGGAATTGAAGAATAAGTACCAGCACTTAGTCCAGCATCAGATGAACTTGGTCTTACAACATCTACTTGAACGCCTCGAATAGGAGAGTCCAGTTGTGGCTCTGGCTCTTGTTAGTATTGTGCATCTTGATGCGATTGATATTGACTCCAGTCGAACGACCATGTTGGCTATGTCAATAAATCATTGGCAGCAGCTATATTTGTAGGCCAAGTATCTTCTTCAAGATCTTCTAATTTAGCATATAGCTTAATGAACTCCAAGATTAGGATATTGATAAAAAAAAAACATGAAACATAGTTTAAACATCATCATTAGCAGCAAGTAATAAAATCCTATACCAAACACATCCAGAGCCAATAGATACAAGATATCTATATTTAATATCCAACACCTTTTTTCTATCTCCAACTCCGAGTTTAGAGTGAATTCTTGCCCTCAATTCCTTTAATGTGATGGTTTGATCAACACGAAAGGTTTTTAGGTCAGCACAGTCAAATGTGATTCCTTCATTTGTATTTAAAAATTGTCCATTATAATACAGAAGAACCGTTACCCCTCTTATGTTGCTCATTTTGCGCAATAAAGCTATGTATAACAACATAGTAATAATATTAGACTTATAGTAAGCAAAAGTGATAATATAGCAATAAGTAAACTGTATAGTATAAAATATATTATAAAATAATTTAAAACAATTTTGTATAACATATTTTAGCAATGATATTATTCAATGATAAAATAAATATTATATAAACGATTTTAGTAAATTATACATTTTTAGCAATGAAAAAAATCATATATTAAATAAACATTATTGGAATCACTAGAAAAAAAAATAAGTTTAAGTAAATCAAATAACCTCATGTGTAAGGTCATTATTCAAGCAATATTATTAAGTAAAAATATTATTTACCCTATTGCCAAGGTACTTTTAAGTATCATAATAATGTTTTTCAGAAAAGAAATTATCACATATTCATTTATTATAAGACCATTCACCCAGCAAAGAAAATTATAAGGCTTGACAAATAATATCATTTGCTTTAAAGTCCATATATGCCCTTAAAATTAGATTGTCTTTTTCATCAACCAAAAGGTAATAGATGAAGAAGCATATAAAGACATGGTTTGGTGAATGAGAACATGGAAGACTTAGAACTACACAATAATACCAATAGGAAGAAGAACGAGACAACAAACTCACCTGAAAATAGGACTAAGAAGATTGAAGACAAGGCTTCTTGCAAATAGGACCAGCCAACTTGGTGAGATGAGAAAAATGTAAGATCACTGAGTATGAGAAACTAACTAGATCAGGGACCACAAAATAGAGAGAACAAGTTTGTAAAATCACTGAGTATGAGATACCAACAGCAATAAGGACCACAAAATACTAGAATGAGTTTGTTTGCATTCAGCTAGTGGTTCAAGTATAAATAAAGAAGATTATTACATTCAAACAAAATTGCATTCAAAGAATCCTGCATTATTGAAAGGAATCCTTGCATTTCTGAAGGAATCCTGCGTTTCTGCATTGCTACATATTTGTCCCGCGTGAGATTCCTTCCACTTTCATTGAGGAGAAGAAAAAAAATGATATTTCACGTAAATTGTGCTTTTAAAAAAAATAACAAGTAGGAAGTTGATTTGACTCAATTCGACTTCTCACTTGTCTTTTTTTTTTTTAAAAAAAAGAAACAAGTAGAAAGTCAGTTTGCCTCAAACCAACTTCTCAATTGTTTCTTTTTAAAAAAGAAACAAGTGAGAAGTCAGTTTGAGCCAAACTATTTTCTCACTTGTTTCTAAAAAAAATATCAAGTGGGAAGTCGGTTTGAGATCAATCGACTCCTCACTTGTTATTTAATATATATATATATATATATATATATATATATATATATATATATATATATATATATATATATATATATATATATATATATATATATATATATATATATGCATGATTATATGGATTCCATAGATAGTATCGCCACAGCAGCGAAGACGATCTCGTGACCATGCATGATTCATGCACTGAAAAGTTAGTGATCATGAGACAAATCCTTAAACCCTATATAAGGAGGAAATCCTCCTTTTAGAGTTCACACTTCATAATTCATACTTCAAACCACTCTTTATCTTATTCTTAAGCATTGTACTCACTTTTTCTTTGAAAATATCCAAACTTTCTATATTAATCTTCATGAGGTCTTTAACATTGCTAAGATTACAAGATACTCATCGATCCTCTTTCATTAATCATGAGGTAACAAATTGGATGTATGGTGGTTGATCTAGCCTTGGTCACTGCTTTGGTAGAAATGTGGAGACCTGAGACATATACTTTTTCATCTTTCATGTGGTGAATGCACAATTACCATAGAAGATGTTGTGCTCTAACTGGGACTTCTTGTGATGGAAGACCAGTAATAGGTCTTAACTCGTTTGATTAGAATGAGATGTATGATGATTTATTGGGCGTGATTCCACCTGCAAATCAAATGAAAGGTTCGACTGTTAAATTATTGTGGTTAAAAACAACGTTTAATAGTCTTCTAAAAAATGCAACTCCATAACAAGTAGAATGCTTTTGTAGAACGTATATTTAACGGTTGATATAAGGAATATTAATGCCCGATAAATCAAGCAATCGGGTTCATCTAATGTATTTGCACTTATTGTGAGATTTTGACCGCATTGGACAATATAGTTAGGGTTTTGTGTGTCTAGCTACATTGTATCGAGAGTTATGTCGCATTTCATATTGTAATGCTTCTTGTATAGGTGGATACTTATGGCTTTTACAATCTTGGGCATGGTATCGACTACCTTTCATTTCTTCACGAGTGAACCATCAACCATTATATCCACTTATGAATAGGTAAATTAATTATTATATTTAAAACTATATTACATGTAATTATTTATTTTAAATTATTCTAAACATATTTTAATTATAACAGATGGAGTGGTAATCTGATGTACCTCAACACTCCCCCTGGGAGACCTAAGAGGATGTAGAGTACAACTAGATCGGATGACAATTGACAGGTAATAGTTGTAATGGCTACATTGTTATATATATATATATATATATATATATATATATATATATATATATATATATATATATATATATATATGTGTGTGTGTGTGTGTGTGTGTGTGTGTGTGTGTGTTTTGCAATTTGTATGGATGCCATACACCGAGACAAATATTCAAGCTTGCTTACTTGTGGATGTCTTTTGAGATGCAACTAGGTAGAATGTATGCATCGTCTTAATATGTTTCTCAGTTATCAAGTGGCATCAAACAGATAGGGTCAGGCGACAATTTGGGTTGCAGCAAGGTATTCCATAGGACCTGGTTATTCTTGACGACATGCACAAAGTGGACATGTGGGATAATAATGACGCTAATTGGTATAAAAAGCATGCAAAATGCTTGCCATATTGGAGGCAGGTTAATGATTTGTCTCGGAAGGTCCAAGTGTTGAGGGGGACATGTCGCCAGTCATGGAATAGATGACTTGGTTTATCAGTAACTCATGGTCGCACTTGTGTCGACCACAAGATTTAGAGGACCCAAAGAGTATGTCATTTTCGGATAATTCAAATTTTGTGAATGTCTTGCAAGAATTTGATTTTCCTAGGCCAAGTCGATGACGTGTATGTCATCGAACGATAACTCAACTGATGCCCGAGGTTGAGGACAATACCTTGCAACATGAATTGCTTCAACTTTCATGCATGTCATTTAGTCATCCTCCATTACAACAATATGGTGGTGAATCATATTTCATAAGTCGCCACTCATTTGCTTCTAGTGGGGACGAGTTTATCAGTAACCTATTTGTTGTGAATATAGGGGTCCTATATTCTACTAGCACCTATATGCATAATCTTTACGCATTTGACAATCCTTCAAATCTTGGGACTTTAGGTGAGGGTACTTCTAATAGCGCAAATTCATCTCTAACTATCCCAGATATGGGCCCCTCTATAATAGTTTAGCCATGTCAACCCATCATGCTAAAATTTGAGGAGGCAATTGAACAAGAACATGTTGTTCCAAATGTAGGCCAACAACATGGACAAGGATGAGGAAGAGGACGTCGTCAAGTTGCTGCACTTGCACCTTCCCAAGTAGAACTTGTCCAAACCACCCCACGCAAAATAGGCTCCATATTGTGGGATTGGATATCGTTTGAAGAAATAAATGTCTTGTATATTATTTTTATATAATAAATTATCTTGTTTAACAAATTAATTTATTGGTGTACTAAAAAATATATCTTCATTTTATTAATTTTTGTTTTAATTAATCTTATTTAATATGTTTAATTTAGTTTTTTAAATCTAAATATTATGTACTTTATTTATTTTGATATGAAGTATAAAAAAATAGTTAATAGATAAACCTATTTTAAACCAAATTATAGTTATTTATATTATCATAATCAAATGATAATAATGTTAAACAAAATGGAAAAAAATTATTTACATTATTATGATGGAAAAAATATTTATAATGTTTAAAAAAGAAAAAGAAATAAATTGAATAAGATATATTTTAATATAATAAAAAAAATCTAGTTGGGGAACCAACTACATGGTTGCAAAAAAAATTTTTGTTATGGTGTTGGGAAATCGGTTCCTTATAAACCGACTTCTCAACCCTATTTTAAAAAAAATAAAATTTTCACATTGAGAAGTCGATTTGTGAGAAACTGACTTCTCAACATTCCCAAAATCAGTGCATTTTAGGAATTAAAAATGTAATTGCGGTAATATGAGAAATATATTCCGTCTTCTACTCGAGGGATGATCGTTGGAGAGTCCCAAATCGATCGTCCAGTAGTTCGTTGGTTGGAGACGGGAGGAATACCCGCAAATGCATTCTGACAAATCAATCTTGAAATCAAGATAATGATGAAGGTAAAGGTAGAGAAAAATAAACATACTTAGCTTCTGTTGTTATGAGTGTTTAAATAGGAGTCTCAAGTATCGATTAGACTCATCAAGTTAATTTGGCCTATATAAGCTAATTAATTGGGGCGAGACCAACTGGGTTTATCCGAGTTTAATGAACTTGGACGGTCTACAATCCCTTAACATGGATAATCAATAATGATAACTCAAGTTTATATTAGTAATGTTTAGATTTATCCGAATTTATTAAGTGAGGATTAAATTCTGTAACTTTTATATTGAGTTTTTCATTTTGTCGGTCTAAAAAACTTATTTATTCGTAGTAGTTTTCGGGTGTGGTATATTAAGTACAATTGCTTTTGTATCATCACAATACTTACGATGAAGACCATACTACAAGAAAGATGCAAAAGTTTTCAAGGGTGAAGCTATTAATATTACCAATTATCTATTCACACTCTTTATTTATCAATCAAAATTTTAGATTTTGTTTTAAAAAAATTATAAGTGACTAATTAATGAGGAGTGTACATAAATATTTGGGAATATTAATAATAACATCCATTTTTCAAATATTCAATCACCGATTTTTTATTTCTCGAATAAAAATCTGATTTCACATTATTTGATAACTTTCTTTCCTTCTCCCTCTTGCCTCCAAAGTCGTCTACAAATAAAATTAGGCTGAGAAATACTACAGTACAGATTTTGCAGAATCTGCACATGTAGAAATTGAGTTTAATTTTTAATAATTGCCACATCATTTAACGTTTAACACAGAAGCAGCACTTGTTTAACTTGTTAATTTAACGTGAAAAATAATAGATGCTTCCTAGAATAAAGGTTTATTTTGGTAAATAAGTAATATATAGATTTAATTGGACAATGTTTTAAGTTTGGGTAAAAATTACTTCAATTGAAAGAGTAGTGTACCAAAGAAAAATACAAAGGAGTAAATTGTACATCAATTTAGAAAAGAGAAAAACAAAAACAACAAAAACTTTGTTGAAAGAACATACTATCAATTAATCAATATAATATATATTAAAAAATTCTTGGTATATAAAAATTTGTCAAGTAGCAATTCTAGATTTTACTATCAATAAAGTCTTGGTATATAAAAATTTGTCAAGTAACAATTCTAAATTTTACTATAAAAATTTGTTAATTGTTATCTTAAATTATGTTACCAATGTAATTTGAATTTAAATTTTATTATTATTATCTTATTAATTTAATAATTATATATATATATATATATATATAATTTTTGAGATATTTTTTATAAAATAAAAATAATTTTGTTAAGATGTCAAACTATACTATAATATAAAGTGATAAAATCAAGAGAGTTTATACTAATTGTAGCTCCTAATGTTCAAAATACATTTTCAATAAATTTCAAAATTTTTAAAATATTCTCAAAATTTTATAAATAAACTTGATATTTAACACTTTTTAAAAATTAAAATAAATATTTGTAAAATTTTTACATTATCTATAATCATTTATAAAAATTATAAATATATTTTTTATAATAATAAAATAATTATCATATATTATTTTTAAATATTTTTTATTTTTTATATAATCTTATACAGTACACGAGTGTTATTCTAGTTGTACATAACTATTGTGTCTCACTAAAACTTCAGCAATCCTTCTTGTCATTTACAAGCATTTAATTAATTATGAACAAATTTCAGAAAAAAAAAAGCCAAATGAAAATCAGAATTACAAGAAAATTAAAATTTAAAAATAAAGGAAAAAATTGAAAATCAAAAACCAAAACAACAACAACAACAACATCACACCTGTGTCTGGAATTTTCTTGTGGTCAGTGATCATCCTTTTTCATCCAACAGTCCATTTCCAAACCTTGAACCTCACATCCACGTCGCACTCCGCCTTCGAAGTCGACGCCGTCACCGGCGACTTCTTACCAGCGGGAAGAGTGACAGTGATGCCATCACACAACACTCTAATTCCAACATGGGGGGTCTTCATCAATGCTCCCATCTTGGCCTCCACCTTCGTCTCCATCTTCACCTTCAACCCCAACCCATTCTTGCTCTCCATGCTCGCCTTCAACTGCGTCGCCGCGTCGCTCTCCAGTGCCTGCATGCTGCTCGAAACCGAAGCTCTCAGCAGCGTCGTGTTCTTCTTCCCGTGCTCGAACGAGGGTATGTTGCCAACGCCGATGTCAACGTCGCCGGAGAGGATGGAGACGGAGGAGCTTTCGTAGGAGAAGACGATTTTCTTGTTGGGGTTGGTAGCGGAGAGGGTGAGGTCGAGCTTGGAGTTGAGGGTGGAAGAGGAAGTGGTGAGGTTGAGGTAGGAGAGTTTGAGGGAGGTGAGGGAGAAGGAAGGGCGGTGAGGGCGGTAGAGGAGGTAGACGACGGTGCTGGCAATGCCGAGGAGGAGGAGGAGGAAGAGGAGGATGAGGATGAGCCAGAAGCAGAGGGTGCAGCACCATCCGCGGCGGCTCCGGCCGTGGTAGGGTTGGGGGCGGTAGGTGGGGCGGTTGGCGCCGTACACCTGGGCTTTTGTGGCTGGGAATGATGGGTTGCCGGCGTTGGAGACGCCGTTGGCGGTGGGTTTGGCCGAAGGGTGGATCCTATCTGTCATGGTTTTGTTTGTTTCGGTGAATGAATGAAGAGGAACGAAGTTGGTTGTAGAGAAGAGAGAGAAAGGGAGCAAAGGAAAAAGTGCTAGAGGATTAATGAGAATGGAAAGGTGTTTGATATATAATATAGATTTTGTTTTGAGAGAGCAGTTGAAAGGAAAAGGGTATATATGTGAGGAGTGAGTTAACTGGAGAAGTTTAGGAGATTGTTTTGCGTAATTGTGGGGTTAGATTTTGAATAATTAAGCAATTATACTTAAATTTGGAGAATAGGGGAATTAAGAGAGTGTGACTGTGTGAGGAAAATGTGTTATGTGAGTGGTGACTGGTGAGGGGAGGAAGGAACTGAAGGCGAGAGGTGAGGTAGCAAAGGGGAAGGGGAGAGATGGCTACGTTCCAACCAGACACTTTACCTGTGTCCAGCTCTCTGCTCTCCCACTGGGCGCGTAGAGAATCCTCTATCACTCTCACTCTCATAATTCTCAATGATCATATAATTAATGTTGTTTAAGGCCAACTTGTTATCTGTTAACTAAATTAATTAATTATAAAACTTTAATCTTTGACTAAAGTAAGCAACTTTATACGTAATCGTAATGGTCATATAATTAGATGGCATTGATTATTGGAAAATGATGGTTTTATATAATTTTTTTTATTTTATATTAATTTTATCATATTTTTTAATAATTATAATTAAATGAGAAAAAAAATTATATATTCAATAAATTGCATTGAGTAAATAGCATTGATTATTTGACAATAATTAGTGTACTTTTACATAAAAATTAGCAAAAAAAAAAAAAGTCAGGTTATCAGACAATATGACATATTTATTCATGGATATTTTTAAAAAGAAATTACAGTAATCATTTCATGAAGATTGTCCTTTACATATATGGATGAGTCATGAGTTGTATTCCTATGAGGTGCGAATTATGGACATGTGAGTATAGCTGGATGACCATGCATTCTTCCATAGATATTTGTAAAATAAAGCTCACTTGGTTATCTCTCATCATATTTATAAACCACTGAGAACTTGAGTAATAACTCAAATTACATGTTATCTGTATCTCAAATCAATAGAGTAACGAAAATGATTAAAAAAAAAACAAATAAACGTTAAAAATATATGAAGAAGAATTTGAATGAGCCAATTACTAATAATTGTATGATATGTAAATATGCCCAACAATAAATTATGAGAGTGTTGGGTGCTAATTAGCCGGCATCCCCGAAACATTCACATACGTACTACCTAATTGGAGTAGAACCATTACTTTATTATAGGTAATTTTTTATAATATGAATGAGAATGAAGGGTTCAAATTTCAAACTTAAAAGCAACGCGCATGCATATGAGAGTGAGCCTATTCCAATCCTCGGCGCGCCGTTAGTTTACAGATGTGATGTTAGATGCCACCACTTCTCCTGCAATGTGCTATGTCAACTCTCTGAAACTTGAAGGGATGAAGGCGATTCATTTCACAGTGAATCAGCAGCTGGTGACATCTCAATTCTCATGATGCATCTGCGATGACCTCAACTGCAAGACTTGTTTTGTCATCACGATATCATTATTGGAAGGCCAACATTTTTCAGAGTTCCTCGTTAGGACCATGGTCTATGATACTAAGTGTATTACCAAATCATTACTCAATCTAGAAATAAAGAAGAAAGAAGCCAAATAAGATCCCCCCAACAAGGTCAGCAGTCCCTTTGAAAATTAATTAAGTTGCAAGTTGATGAGTTGCAACCACTACTTCCTTAGAATCTTATTAATTAATCATCGATACAATGAAAGTCAAGTAAGAAGTAATAACCAGCTAATTGCAAATTGATTTATTACCTTCTTTGTTGTTATTTTTTGTCACTGAAATTGATTCCATACCTTCCATTGCATATTTTAGTTTTCTACCTGCTCATCATTAAACTAGCATGTACTATGCTCATTATTTTTTTTAAAATTTATTTCTCAATAAGTGATTTAATTGACCTCTTTACCTATGCATGTATGTATGCGAGCTCTTCTCACAATTTGAGCTTTTCATTTCCCTTTTGAAACTCACAAAATTGTTCCGCCACATCATTTTCTTTGAAGAACAAGTGTTTTTTACTTTGTTTTTTTTTTTTGTTCGCAGCTCAAATCCAAGAACGAGATAAGACTTTTGAGTTTTCAAATAAGCCAGTAAAAACTCAACTTACAATTTTACCGAAAAAACTGAACTTACAAAATCCTAGGGACTTTGTGTGTGTTTGGATTACAGTTGATAAATTTAAGTTTAGTTAAAAATGTGCTTGTAAATTTAAATTTGGTTAAAAGTAAGTTTGTAGTAACGTAATTTATATTTAGAAACTTTTGTTTAAAAAGTGAGTTTGATCAAATTTTTACAGAGTAACTTCCACACAAAAGCAAGAAAATCTTGCTTTTGTGTAAACGTCCGTTTGAAGTCAAAAATCTGTTGATGCAATTATAATTTATAATTACCAAACGAAAAGGTGCTTTGTTCGAGGTAAAGCAAACGTGTGTTTGAAGATTGCAACTGCAATCCAAACATGCTATTTATAATCATCAACCTCCATTGGCCCGTGGATCAAATTAAAATTAGTTTTACTTATAAAAAGCATTACTCTGGATCAAATGGATATGGCAGGAATCGGAAAGTAACAAGTAACAAAATATAGGAGTTTTTTTTTTTTTAATTAACACAACATATAGGAGCTTACAGTACAAAAGAAGTTTAAAAATTCTTACATTTGATGAGAGAGAAAGATTTCCACTAAAGATTAAAAGTGGTGAATTATCAAATATTTGGTGATAATTTTTTATTTCATCAAATGAGAAAAATATATACATTAAAAATGTGCATATAACATTACCTTAAATATATATATATATATATATATATATATATATATATATATATATATATATATATATATATATATATATATTACATGACCCTAAAGTAATAGTTGTGTAATCATTCAATTTTGTCCGAGTCCTTGAAATTTTTAATTTAGAAAAAATAAAAAATAATAATAATAAAATATTTATTTATTTTATTTATTTTATTTTATTTTATTTTATTTTATTTTACACTCACTTCTCTAATTTCTAATCCAGATCAATTACAACCCAATTGAAACAATGTTTAGATCCATTTAATTATTTGATCCATTGATTCACTTTGCCCATTTGTTTCAAGTTCTGTTATAAAAAAAAAAAAAGAGGGAAAAAGGGAAGTAACGTTACAAGCCAAAAATATTTGGCGAAAGCAAGCATTGAAGAAGAAAAAGAGTGCAAGCAAGGCCAAAGACCGAGACAACAATAAGTTTGCTTTCGGGTAATGGCGAAAAAAGGAAAAAAATGGTTGATAGAGGTTTTCAAAACTAAAGCATCAAAAAGCAAATGAGTAGTTTCCTCGCAACTCATGCTTTTCCTTTACGACATAGTAGGGTCAAAGCTGTAAAGAAAAGTGAGCCAAGGGACTAAGTATAGCAAATGGGAGGGTTGCAGTCCTGCAGGAGAAAAGGAAAGAATGAAGCAAGCTGAAAATAAAGGGAAAAAGGACCATACGAGTTGGCCTCCAGAACCACCATGTAATTTTTTTTCTTTTTCCTTTTCTTGTCTATAAATGGGGAAGCAACATAGAGAGAGGGAGTTCTTTTTTTTGGATATTCTTCATAAACATTAACGATTGTTGCTCCTCTTTGTTTTTTGAAGCTTCAAGGGTAAGAACTCCTTGGTTTTCCTCTTTGATTTTAACGCATTTGTATATGAAATGGGGTGTGATTTTGTTTGATTTTGGTTAACTTGTTTCCTTCAAAGTTACACTTTGTTCAACTACACACACCAAGAATCTCACCTACGTAACACCAAATTCACTCAAATACTGCATCCCTCCTCCGAATTCGTTATTACAGACCCCAAATCCTGTCAACACAAAATACCATCCACCATAGGACTTTCATCACCCCCAACAAAGGAACCCAAACCCCACACCCGCAACTACCGAAAACCCAACACAAAATCAAGCACACCCATAAGACGTAAACCCACCAAATCATCAACCTATGGCCACAAAATTTCCCAAAGAAGAAAACGGAACAACTCATGGCCATTTGCACCCACCGCACAACCCACCATGCTCGAACCAGCTACACATCATCATCTTCCACGACCTCACCATCTACACCCAACCCTATTGCACCACCACCGCAGCCAACATGCCATGAACCCCGCCTCCTCACCAGGCTCGGGATCGCCGGACACCAAACTCCCAGCCGTGAGCCACCGCGCGTCCTCCATCCCGGAAAACCAGATCCGAGCCCACGCCCTGTCCGGCAAAATTTAATGTCTAGCGGTTTCTCCTGTCGCGCACCATGCGCTTTGCCCAGCCGCTACATTGCCTTTTGTTTGACTCCATACCCCTTTGCTGCTTTCCTTCGAAGACTGATGATGACCCATCGTTTCAATCTCATGTTTCTTTTATTTGGTTTGATTCATCTTTTTTTTAGTTGTTGTTACCTGCTGCTGGCTCTTATTTGGGCCAACATTTTTGTTGTTTTGGGGTGTTGGGTTGGGCTGCAAATTTGAGCTTTGTTATTATGTTTTTTTTAAACAAAAAAATAATAAACAATTTTTTATGGGCTTGAACCAGGCTTTGGGTTGGGTTAGAAAAGTAATCTAGTGACTTTAATTTTCTGCTTATTTGAATTTGGGTTAAGGATACAAACAAAAATCATAAAAAATATATTTTGTTTTCTTTGTTAACTTATTAAATTGGTATATTTATTATTGATTTTGATCTTGCACTAATTTTACAAATAAAAGTTTTTTTAAAAATAAAACGAGATTAGCTAAATTGTGACGGCTTGTAAATCTTGCAGTTTTAAAAATCATCTAAGTTGTATAACGATGATTTTTTTAAATATAAAATAAAATAATGAGTCTTGTGGAGAAAGAATAAAATAAGATTAGTGAAATTTATAAAATTTTAATCTTATAGTTTAGAATCATCTAAGTTGTGACAACTTGGTGATTCAACCCTTTTTCTAAATAAATAAAAATCAAATGAATTTTCAAAACAAAAATCTTTTCAAAATTAAAAATAATCAACCCACAATCGTTTTTTAAAGAACGACGTGATTTTGAATTCTTCATTGCACCCGAGGATACGTAGAAGCAAAATCTCAATTCTGTCAAGCCAAAATTAAATTTTCATAATTTATTTGTTTATTTAGTTTATCTTTTAATAAATGGGTAAAATAAATAGTTTTAAGAGTTATAAAAATTTGCACAACTAATTTAAGGTAACCGTCTTAGTACCGATATATTAGGGGTGTTGTGGGGTTAAGTCTCCACCATTCCCTGAACATAATTAGACTCCCGAACCTGAATCTTTGAACGTAGACCATCTTTTTCGGTTTTCTAATTTTTCCTAATAAAAATAAAATTGGTGGCGACTCCCTTAAATTTTGTAATTTAAGTCGTTATCCCGTCGCGATTCCGGTCGCGACAAGTTGTATACTTGTTTATGTTAGAAAAGAAGCAGACTAACATATGAAAATGGGCCACATCGTCTCATTCTTCTACAAAGCACAGCTCTATTGCATGCCATGTTGGCTGGGTCCACCGTATTCGAAGATGGGCAAAATTTAACAACTCTTATATTTTTATCACAAACAGTACATACACCTCTTTTTATATTTCTCTTAATACCATTTATCATACATACTTTTTCTTATTCACTTTCTCTCACTTAATCAACACCTTGAAAAGGGTGTTAATAGTCCTACATCCCTTTTAGTGAGTGTAAGATGATCATTTTTCAAAATTTAATACGTTTTTGTCGTTAACAACTGTTATCTAGCTATAATTTATAATTATTATATTTTCAATAGTCATGTTTACGTTAGAAAACTTCATATCTAAATACAGCTTAACAAATGATGTGTATTGATTCAAGTGATTAGGGTTTGTATTATTTAAGTATGTAGTCCTGTGTTTGATTTTAAGATTTATGTATATAAAAATAATATTATTAAAAATGGTTTCTGTTTAACATTTGATTATATCTTGAAAGATTAATGTCTCACTTATTGAGTGATGGAATACTTTGAGAAATAAAAAAAAAAACAACTTAACAGTTAACACATCTAATATAGACACAATTAATAAAAAGAGAACATGTTTAAAACCCTGACCTCCCTTTTAATTAATCATTCGTGTCGGATAGTCAGATGGTTCAAGTAACATGTCCCTTTCTCATAAGATGTGCCTGTAATTATGCTTGTGGAAATATCTGCAATGATATTGCCATTTCAAAGAAAAAAGGAGACAAAAAAAATCCAGTAAGTAAAAAACAATATTTGTGGAGACAAAGTCACACCTCATCAAAATACATTTTGCGAGCTAGTGATCAACACACATTGCCAATTTCTGGCTTGTTATTGTCGTTTTTTATTTTCTTACATTGGTAGGTGTAAGTACTTGAATAAACAAAAGAATAAATGGCCTAGTAGGATAAAACTTCTAATATCATTCTTTTAGCAAGCAACATGAGGCAAAATGGCAAATTTAAACTTCAGCTCAGAATCAGCTATAACCTTCTTTTTTTTTTTTTGGGTCAGAAACGGCACCTATAACTTTTTTGTTTTTTGGTTAGTAACGGCACCCATAACAACTTTTTTTTTTGTGGTCTTGCCTACAACTCAAAGCAACCATTACAAGCTTGAGCGTAATTGGTCTTGGACTTGCACACTTTTAATATCTTAACTTCCAAGAATAGAGCCCAATATTAATCTGTTTGAGATCTAAAAGAAGCCCAATCCAAATTAATAAAAGCCTGATCTATCTTTGTCAAGCCTTCAACCATTTAACCTCAAGCAACTGCTTATTAAGTATTAACCAAACAAAAACACAAAGGACAGTTTGAAGGCTGAACTCCACTCAGTGAAATCATTTGGACTGATTTTTTTTTTTTTGCAAAGATCAAAATATCAGTTGCAGATTGTGTGCTCTATTAATTCGCAGCTCTTTTCACGAAGCAACTTTTTAACAAGATACTAATTTATTAGTAATTAATTTAACCAAAGTAAAGTGTACCGATTCATGTAAAGAAACCATTGACTGATACGATAGCCCATGTTTTCATCAATAATTTTATCCCTTATTTGTATACCTCTTTTTTTCTTTTTCACATTTCTTGATTTTATTGTTGATTTAGTAACCCAATTATTAACTCAAGCAACATTAGGTAGTATATCATTATATGTGAGTGAAATAAAACAAAAAAATGAAAGTGCGAACAAGATAGTCTACAAAAAAGTTACTCTTTTCCTTTTACTATATTTGACATTCTATTGAACTAAATTAACTCTATCACAAAAGCAAATAATTACAGTTTGTTTAATATTCTTACACTGCATTGTGTGTGTATATATATAAGATATATATATATACATATATATATATACAATAATATATTATATATAAGAGGAATGAGATAAGTTTTTTTTTATTATACTATTAGATCTACTTTCATCTAAATAAATTATTTTATTAAAAGTAATCATTAAGATTAAAATATAAATCTTTGGATGTTTTTTCATTAACGAACTTTTTTAAAGAATGGAATGGAATGAAACATAATCTTTTTAAGAATTAACTTTTAATCTTCCACCTCAATTTGGGGAGAAAAAAAATTAGACATTTGAGGGAATCCATATATAATTATATACATTTTAAAACTTCAAAACACAAAAACTTATTTATGTTTTTTTTATTTCTTTTCCGTTCCTCCCACAATAAAAAAAAAATTCACACAGAATTGATATTCCTTTTTTATATATAATTATTGACTTTAAATAATTTGTTTTTTATTTAGTTTCATGAGGTAAATTTAAATGTCTGGAAAAAAGGGTTGTTGAAGGTTATTTTCAATTTGTACGAACCTTAGATGAAATGCATTATTATGATTCAACTGCTAACTTAAACCAACAATGGGGCTTTGTCATTTTCGAAGCAAAAATTATTCTTGAGCAAAATCACCGACAGTTGTGAACGATATTGTGTGTTTTGGTATGGCTACCTGCCTATGCTTTGGGTCACAGTCAACAACGTTGTTCTCATGGTTGTGGAGGGTAATAAAGTAAGGCAGAGACAGACATTGCATTCTAAAATAACTAACAAAAACTCGTAGTTCTGTCTCTGGTGGGGACACTTCATCAAATGGATCATCAAGTGTATCTCATCAAAGTTTAGCTTAACTATATTTTTTTTTTTTTTTTTTTTTTTTTTTATCTAAATTTAATTTCTTTGTTAATATGAGGTTATATATCAAGTATAATTTTTTTTATAAATTATATTTCTCGTTATTAATAACTTTTTAAAAATTATTTAGTAACTAGTTGTGTCATTTGTATTTTAAGAATACGAAGTTAAATTATAAATCTTTTAAGATGTAAGTTGATTCAGTTAATAGAAGTTGACATATTGATGATGAGTAATTGATAGACTGACTAAGTACCGAATACTGAAGAGTGATACAGTACCTAAGTATCAGATCGTCCAAAACAGAATTCCTATTTAATCAATATAAGCGAGGTAAATAATGTCTCCAATATCAATGGGTCATTATGAAACACTAGGCTCACATAACAGTCTGATTTTAAGTATGTCCAACTAAAAGCAATTGCAGTATCTAAGAAGAGGGGAAAAAAAAGATAATACTTCAAAGAGAAAAATATCCAAGAAAAATCCGAAGACGGTCCAACAATAATAAGTAAAATATTACGCCAAATAAAAGTAAGCAAAAATATATCAATAATTTTAAAAGGATAACATTGAAGTACTGTTGATTTCATTTGTGAATTAAATTCTCTCCACACTTAATTTGTCACGATCATTTGAGTAATGTCCAAAAACTGGCCATTAACGACCAACAAGAAGCATTTCAGCTATTTCAGTAATCTTCAGCTAACTATGATGTCATGGTTGATTTTGTAATGAGAAGGAGGACTCAATTGGATACAGAAGAAAAGGAAACCAGTAGAATAAGAGGCCATTGGCCATCCATGCTATTGCTTCAAAGCTAGAGATAACAGAAAAAAAAGGTCTAGAAATTATAATTTAATGTAAACCATCCTTTAACTTTTCAAATAAAAATTAAGATATCTAATCCCAATATCCCATCATGTTGTAGGTGAATCATTGCCTGGATAAACTGCAAAAGAAAGTCAAGCATGAAGGTATTAATTCAATCAGTCTCTTACTTTTTGGCCAATATTTATGACTTTCTCTCGCTCTCTCTCTCTCTCTCTCTCAATCAAGCACACTCACACACGTCCAACCCCACCAACTCTCTTACGGAAGAGTAACTGTGATTTGCTGCTTAAAGTGAACTGGGGTGTCTGCTTTTTGGTTTCATCTGTTCTTAGATTTTTATTAAAGAACAATGAAAACTGTCCTTACACAATCCTCATGTCTGCAGATCTTAGAGCTTTAATTCTGAAAAAAGAATAGGAAACTTGGGTGTCTCCCACCAAGACCATTCTTGCTCCATTTCCTGGCTGTTTAAATGGTTTGGTTGACATTATTGTGGGTCTGCTTTAATTGTAGAGTTTCTTATGGCTGTCCTTTACTGTGACATCCATGAACTTCAGCATATGCTGCTGCTTCCCCCAAATTCTCTTCAATTTTATTCTCCTTGGATTGTTAGTGAAAGCTGAGAGATCTTCATAATTGATCTACAATTCCTTAGGAAGGAAATGGGACTGCAGCTGATTTTCCTGCTACTTAAGCTACATTTAGTCGTGAGTACTCAAAAGCTTCATGAATTTGCAGGTATGTGCATAATTCAGGTGTTCTGAGTTAGTTTTTACTTTTTACAATGGACATGTATGATCCATTTCTGCAGCTGATAAATTATTGATGAACATGAAATGTTGTTCAGAATTCATATTTGGGATATTTGTTTGTGAAAATGAACAGATGGGAAACTAATCTTAAACTTACTAATTTGTGTGTTATATCTGGTTATAAATAATATTCGTGTAAGTTCCTATCTATGCAGTTCATACATGTCAAAATTTGGCCTATCTTTAACTTTCCCATATGCTAGTTTCTCTTTTGCTCACGTTCACTAGTATAGTAGTATTATACAATAAATGTCTTTACTGTTGAAATAAAGATCAAACCTCAAATTTTGCTTCACTAACTTTTAACAAAACATCTATGTCACTACAAAAAACAAAAAGGGTACCATCCTTATATTCTGTACAGTTTGGTATATATCAATGCAATAGATTTGGACAATCATAATTAGTTTATGAGGTAAATTTTCAAATTACGTAAAGAAAGTATTATTTGAAGTGAACTTTTCACATGGGATCAATATAGCTAATTGGTTTGATCTCTGCTGACTAATATCATATACTTACTAGTAACAGCGATTCTAAGAAAGAAACCCAGTGGTGTTAGTCTTATATTTCAGGGTGCTAGTTGTATATACTTAGCGTTCTAGGCACAGGCCATCGTTTTTGGTTAATATATCTGATAGTATGAGTGTGCAACCATTAATTGACAGCATGCCCTGGATTGTACAAGCACCAGGTTGCTCACTTTTGCTGGGGATAGTGTAGTTTAGCAACTTTGACAATCAGTGCAAGTAATATGCAGAAAAATCAGTCCATGAAATTTGTTTTTCTATTGCTAAGAATGTTTTAGCTTGGCCTAGATCTGTGCCACTCACCCTATGAGCACAGTATTGGTTGCCATTACCTGCTGCACAAAAAAGGCCTCGCGAACAATTTACTTCTACATCAATTTTTGTGTCTAGTCATCTCATTGATATGTGTTTGTTTTCTCCAGGCTAACCCAAACACTCATTCAAATTTCATATATTTGGTAAATATTCTAGGCTAACAAGAAGCATCAATATACAACAAATGTTCTTGGTGCTTTGATTTCTGAATGCCTACTGGCATGAAATGCAGCTTGAGCCATAGACTGGAGAACACTGATAATATCAACTTACAAATCAATGTCTTGTTATGTGTTTCAATATTAAAAAATACCTGGTTACTTCTGTAATAAGGTTCCCCTGGCTGTAGTACAAAATCCATGAGAATAGAGAAAGTTTCAGAGAAATTAATCTGAGAAGTTAATCTGAGTAATTTAGCTTTCTAAGTAACTAGTTATAGTGCTATACCCTCAGAACAGGTTGAAGATCATGAATAAGCTCTAGACAATCAATGAAATAGATTTAATGGATCTTTTTGAACAAGGTGCACAGGCCATCTCCCCACTGCATTTTCTCTATGCTTTGGCAGGCCAGAACTCGAAAGTCAGTACAAGACTTCAAGCACCTCCCCAAAACTATTCATAAATCTATATACAATTAGAGCCAGCTGGGGAATTTTACATTAACTTATTTTGTAGTTGATAACCTCCTCTCTAGGAAAGTTCATACCCATAATTATCCTAAATTAAAATTTATCTTTCCATCTGTAGCAACCAATCTGCGCCATTCCAGAGCCAGAAGCCATTTTAGTATTGCATTCTCACCATCTAAGTCATCTTCTGGAGTTCCTGCAAGTATTGCACACCCACCTTCCGAGTCATCTTCCAGTGTTCCTGCAAGTATTGCACTTCCACCTTCCAAGTCAATTCCCAAAGCTTCTACAAAGAAATGGACGCATGGTTCTGTAGATTCTCCAATATCACATCATAAGCATCACTATTCCAGAAGAAAGTCCAGCAACCCAACTCCAGCACCAACCTATCCAATCCAGCCTCCTACTTACAGCCATCAAGGTTTGATTCTCTGATTGAAAGAGCTTAAATAAAATTATTACACAAGTTTTACATTTTTGACATTAAAATGTTAAAATAATTTCATTTCTTCTGTAAACTTCTCTTGAAAATGTAGGTCCTTCAGTCTTCAAATCACAACCTCCTTTCTCTTCACCAAAGAGCTGGGATTTCCATGCACCTGCATCTGCACCATCACCAGCAGTTTTGTCAGGCCACCTGAATGGTATAAAATGTTTATTTTTGTCATTGCTTTTAATTGTATTCATATATTTCCTCTACCCTGGTTGTTGAATAGCACCTGACTATTTATTTATATCATTTGTCCATCAGTGCCCTCTCCTTCACCTAGAATTTCACCTCTAGGTTCATCATTGAAGAAGATAAAGACTCCACCACCAGCATATGCTTTGGTTCTGCCACCTCCACCTCCTAATAAGGGTAATCTAAACTTAATCATGCAACTGTATTACCTTAGAGGATTATTTAAATTACACTGTTTCCTTCTTTTTCAATCATCTCAAGAAAGCTATGTGATGTTGATCTTACCTGTAGATTGCTTGTCAATGACTTGCTCAGAGCCCTTGACATATACACCTCCTGGATCACCTTGTGGTTGTGTATGGCCACTTCAAGTTAAACTCCACATCAGCATTGCAGTATACAAGTTTTTTCCTTTGGTTTCAGAGCTAGCTGAGGAAATTGCAGCAAGTGCTTTGCTGAAACATAGCCAAGTTCGCATTGTGGGAGCTGATGCAGCTAGTCAGCAACTAGAGAAAACCACTGTTCTCATAAACTTGGTACCCAAAGGACTAAAGTTTGATGATACCACAGCATTTTTAATATATAAGAAATTCTGGCACAGGGAGATTCTCATAGATGCTTCGCTCTTTGGTGCTTATGAAGTACTCTATGTTCATTATCCAGGTTATACATTGATTATGAGTTTTTTTAGGACTTCGAGTTTTTTAGGATTTTTTCGTTATAAAGTGAACTTCTATAGTATATTTGGTTCCATTAGTAGATATCTCTATATAGATTTATACTTTTGAATAACACATGCAGGTCTTCCACCATCTCCACCTTCAACTCCCTCAAGTGTTTCTAGTATAGACGATGGGCCATATCCAGGTCGTGACAACAATGGAACCATAATGAAACCTTTAGGAGTAGATGTCTCAAGGAAGAAAAATGAAGGGAGTAATGGAAGAATTATTATTATAATTGTGCTGTCATCAATTACTGCTTTTGTTCTGTTCATTGGACTTGCCTGGCTTTGTCTGTTGAAATGCAGTTCCTGTGCTCTTGAACGTGAACAAGCTCCAGATGTTTTGATTTCATCCTCTTCAAAACGATCAGGTTAGTTCAATTACTTACTCTTTCAAAATTTTGCTGGCAGTTTAGATACAGTACCAATAAAGTTCTTGTTTTCTATAATCATAATTATCATAAACTGTTCATTTGTTAAATAATTTTATAGCATACTAATTTCCCTACATTAGAAATACTTTTACCCTGTGTTTGGAATCTTTAAGATGAAAGAATAGATTTCATTTGTAAATGAATTCTTGTATAAAACTTGGTATGAATGATATTAGTTTAAGATCATTTACAAAGTATTTCATATGTAAGATTTCATGATTTTTTACCTACCACTTTTGATAAGATTTTTAAATAATATTTCATCAAATGAGTTCTTTTCAATTCTGAAGTTGAAATGTGACAAACGTTGGGGTTATAATGCTAATTCAGTCTTTGTTTCTATTCTTGTGACTTTTCTTTTTGATATTTTGCTTCAGAACTCCTAAGATATTTATTTTTGAGAGCCCCCATCCATCAAATTATTTTTCAATCTTTGGTAGTATGTGGAGTTCACTGTAAATATATAACTAAATTTATACTTAGCAGGGGCTGCTAGGTCATTGACTCATGGGATCATGCCAGGTTCTGGATCACTGTCCTTCAATTCTGGAACAATAACATATACAGGATCTGCTAAGATTTTTACTTTGAATGACTTAGAGAAAGCAACAAATAACTTCGATTCTTCAAGAATATTAGGAGAAGGTGGCTTTGGACTTGTTTACAAAGGTATTCTAAATGATGGGAGGGATGTAGCAGTGAAGATTCTCAAAAGAGACGATCAGCGTGGCGGCCGTGAATTCTTGGCAGAAGTTGAGATGCTTAGCCGTCTGCACCATAGAAATTTAGTTAAGTTGATAGGTATATGCATAGAGAAACAGACTCGCTGCCTTGTCTATGAGCTTGTCCCTAATGGAAGTGTGGAATCCCACTTACATGGTAAGCAAAAGTATAGTTCAAGAATTTCATCAACTCTTTTGGAAGTCAAAAGTAATAATTTCTTTTTAGAGACTGACTTTTGAATGCTCTCTACTTTCCCAGGTGCTGACAAGGAAACTGATCCACTTGATTGGAATGCCCGGATGAAGATTGCACTTGGTGCAGCTAGGGGATTGGCATATCTGCATGAAGATTCAAATCCATGTGTCATACATCGGGACTTCAAGTCCAGCAACATCTTGTTGGAATATGATTTTACACCCAAGGTTTCAGATTTTGGATTGGCTAGAACAGCACTGGAGGAGGGAAACAAGCACATCTCCACACATGTCATGGGAACATTTGGGTAATAATCCCTTTCAAGTTGATGCTATGATGAATGTGATAGTTAAACATGTTGGAATTTTAATAAACTTAGATACATGCATTTAATTAATTAGTGTTCATGTATTGGCATATTCATGTATTTGTAGGTTTTAAGTATTTAGCTATACATGTACTTAATAAGTGTATTTAATATTTTGAGGTTAAGTTCACTGTAAGGGTTGTCAAGAGGTATCATGTGTATCTATAAATAGTCTTGTATTTGTGTTTTTCATGTAAGCTAAGAGTAAGCCAAGAATATCAAATAAAGTGAGTTTCATTAGAGAGTGAGTGTTCCCTTCTCTACTATCTCCTTCAAACAAGCTTACAATGTACTCATTTCATTCCAGTATCTCTCGTGTCTAGCAGACCACTGTGAATTTTTATTGTATGGGTACTTTACCATTTTTGTGCATTCCTCAAGATGAAAACTGAATTCATCTCATTGGCATCTTGTTTTGCAGCTACTTAGCTCCTGAATATGCAATGACCGGCCATCTTCTTGTCAAAAGTGATGTTTACAGCTATGGAGTTGTACTCCTTGAGCTCCTAACTGGAAGAAAGCCTGTGGATTTGTCACAACCACCAGGTCAAGAAAATCTTGTTACTTGGGTTCGTCCACTTCTCACAAGTAAGGAGGGTTTACAGATGATCATAGACCCAGTTGTAAAGGCCAACATTTCTGTTGATACTGTTGTAAAAGTTGCAGCAATTGCATCCATGTGTGTGCAACCAGAAGTCTCTCAACGTCCTTTCATGGGTGAAGTTGTTCAAGCCTTGAAGCTGGTATGCAATGAGTTTGAGGAAACAAGCTATATAAGATCAAGTAGTTTTCAAGAAGAGGGTCTTCAAACTGATGTAGAGGGGGAATTTTCTAGAGTTTCAGGTGAGAGAGTAGATTTTTCTGAGTATCACAAAACCTTGTCTGGCAATCAATCTGGTGAAGAAAAGCTAGCATTATCAGCATCAGAGTTGCTCAGTACTTCAGGCCAGGAATTTGAGTCCTTCAGGAGGCATTCTACTTCAGGGCCTCTGACTACTGGGAAGAAAAGGCCGTTCTGGCAGAAGTTGAGAAGTTTGTCTAGAGGTAGCACCAGTGAGGATTTTCAACTAAACTATGGCCTGGATCCCATTAAACTTTCACTACAGCCTGAGTACAAATTCTGATGAGAGTGGACATCTGTTAGAAAAAAAAGACTGTAAGCTGCAAGCTATATAAAGCAGTAGTATGATTCGGTAGCTCTTGCTTACAGTCATAAAATATTGCATTTCTTGATGCTCAAAACCTAGAAGCAGCCATCATGCTGGTCACAAACTTCTACAGCAAAATGAATAAACTTGTGTCCTTGTATAAGCTGTTCATGTTACCATTGAAGTATAAAAACGTAAGGCTGTATCATGTATTTCCTGAGATCTTGAAGTAAAAATCAGATATGAAACAACCAGAAACAGATTTTAATTGTGAAATTCAGATGAATACTAGGTCCAAATTCCTGTACAAAAGCCCTTTTGTTCTTGCATTTCAGTGGACTCCAATATTTTTTCTGAGTAAATCAGTCAATTGTAAGGTTTGTTCTTTTGGACATCTTTAATTCTTTATTGGTTATGACGAATGTCAGTGCTAGATTAACTTCAATGTAGGAGTGAATGCTTGGATTTTTCTAGCCGAGAGACGCTTCTTCTATTACGATCACAATAATGTACTTAGTTTCCATGAATTAATGAATGCTGAACGATTGGCCACCTATCTATATTCTATTCGTATTCGAAATTGATACTCGTACAATACTGCTGTATCCAATTTTTTGGTGTATCCCTATTTTTTTTATCCCCAACTTTCAAAGTAATATCATTCAAAAAGTTTGAATCTCACTAATTATCTTTCTCAAACTATATTTTCACTCTTAAAATCTTACCCTCCTCAAAATCATCTAACAGAATAACAAACTTTTATCCTTATCAAATGAGTTTAAGAAAGCATAAGATTCGGGTTGAGTCAATCACAAACAAATAAATTTAATTTTTATTTTTTTACATATATAAATATAAATATTTTATTAATATATATTACCATATACATATCTTAATTTTTAAAAAATTATCATATTATCGAATACTCATATTCATATTCGTGCAACATACAGAGAGAACAATAAGAAGAGGCACATGAGGGCTGACAAAAAAAATCATTAATTTTTAATCTATCTATATTAAAATTAATCCAATCTATTCAATTAGAATAATGTATTTTATTGAATTGAATCTAATGGATTAAATTTAGTTATGAAAAGTTAGTAATCTAACCAAAACATTTATTGGATATCCAATTCAAAACTAATCCAATGGATATCTAATGTATTTTACCTTTCAACATTTTCACTTTCACTAAAGTCCAAAAGCCTATAACACAAAGCGTTGAGTCCTAAAATTTTTAGAGAGAAAAAAAAATTTAGAGAGAGAAATAAAATTTTTAGAGAGAGAAAGAAATTTTTTAAAGAGAGAAACATTTTTAGAAAGAAAATAAAAGTTTAGAGAGAGAAAAATATTTTTTAGAGAGAGAATGAAAACTTTTAGAGAGAGAAAAAATTTTTTTAGAAAGAAAAATATTTTTTAGAGATATAATTTTTTTAAATAAATAAATTGAATATCCATTTATCCAATCTATTAAATTGAGTATTGATAAAATAGATAATATTAAATATTTTATAATAAATTTTAAATATATTAATAATTTATTTTAAATTCATTTATTATAATCTAATTCAAAATCAAACTAATTCATCCATTTGTCATTCCATGTTCATAAGGTTTAGTTTTTCCTGAACTTTTTTAAATATTGACGCTTGTTAAAAGGAGTTTAGTCTAATAGGTATTATACATTATGTAGATATATAAAATCAACCAAGTGATCCACAGATACTTGTCAATAGGACAATGACACGCTTAGTTGTTAATATGACACTACCATTTTGTTTGTTTCTCTCTCTATTTTCGGGTTTTCTTAGACAGATTTCTTTTTTAAAAAAATAGTTGACTACAAGTTTTTATGCCTATTAAAACAAGGAAAATAACCATCTTATATATATTTTTTTACACAGGTTAAAATATACAAATTTATGTTTAATTATATGTATTGATTGATTAACGATATAGTAATAAATTACTAATCAATGATTATCTTGTTAACTAATTAATACATATAATTATTAATACATATAATTAATTACAATTTGTATATTATTAATTAATATATAAATGATGTAAAAAAATAATGTTAAAAAAATTAAAATTCTTAAAACAACTTCCATTAAATTTAATTTTGATAGTTCAAATTTTTTTATATTATCATTTAATCATGTATTATCACGTAAAAAAAAAATTAACTTTTTGAATAATTATTTAAAAAGTCACACATGAAATAATATATGATTAATTAATGATATAATTACACCAAAAGTTTACCAAAATTAAATTCTACAAAAAAAATCCAAAATAATTTTTTTTTCTTGGAAATAGAACGAAGTTACTTAACTCGCCATTACAGTAACTTTTTCATCCTCAAAAAGCCAAGCCCTTCTTGTGATTACTAATAATCACTGTTTACTAAATATTACAACAAATAAACTACATTAATTTCCAATCCTACAACTAACACTGTTTTTTTTTATGTGCAACACTGCTTCTCTTATCTTTTTTTGTTTTCTTTTTCCTTTTTTTAGATTTGATATGATCTTCATACAACACATTCCTCCTTATATACCAGCCAATTTCCCCAACCTATCTCTCAAAATCTTCAGTCCCATGTACCTGTCACAAACATAAGTAGATTATTAGCATGCATACGTTGGTATCATAACTTCTGAAATTAGATTTTATCCAAACATATGTTTACTCAGTGTTATAATCTCTATGCACATACCTGCCCATCATCATCACAGTGGCTTGAGGATTGGTTCCTGGTGATTCAGTGAACGTTGAGCCATCTACCACACGGAGTCTGTCAACACCAAGAACCTTATAATCAGAGCTGACTACCTTCCCCACATGGCACCCACCATGGTAGTGCCAAATTGTGATCACAGTGTCTCTGCAGAACTGCTCTAGTGACTTTGTGTCATTGACATGCTTGGGTATGAGGTTCACATTAGCCTTCACACTGAGGTTCAGCAGTTTCTCTGTGGTTTGTCTGTCACACAAAGTGTAGTTTGTGAAGTGTTGTGACTGGACAACCTTGGTTGCCAAGCGAATCCCCTTAACACAGCGCTGAAGATCATAAGGGTGACTGAAGTAGTTGAAGGTAACAGCAGGGTTGTCCTCCACATTGGTGTTGATCAGCCTGAGCTCACCTACTGACCAAGGATTGGCAACTTTTGACAAGATGAAGCCTCCCCTGAATGCTTCAATCGGTATGTCTCGCTTGTTCTTGACAAAAGCTTGAATAGCTTCTTGTGATCTTTGCTTGGGAGGAATTGTGGATAACTGTCCAATCTGGTTTATCATGTAAAAATGAAAAATGACTTGTGAAATGTGATGGATATGTCTTGCTAGTTGCTAATCTACTATGCAGATTTCTGGACCATGTTATTGTATATGATTTTTTAGACCAATTTGTAGCTAGTAATTGCTTAGTATTTTTTTTGTTATGATTAATGTACTGAATGTTAAGTTGCATTTGGACACTAACATGTGAGAAATACTTATAGCAACATCTAATTGTATGTGCTGCACATTATTTATACCCACATTCTGTAAATTTAGAGAAATATTGCATTGCATACCTCAGCTGACAAGAGACCATGGTGGCAGTGAATGCTATCGTTGGACTGACTAAACCCACTGCTAGCCTCAATGTACACACCCAACTTGGTAATACCCACAGTTTCTATGAGTGACTGATAAACTGGCCTATTAGAAGGAACAAAAATTGTGTTCATGGGGTTATCTACCATTCCCTTCCCAACAAATGGGTTGTCAAGGATCACTGAGATGTTCAAGTTTTGGAGTTCTGCTTTTGGCCCAATTCCACTAAGCATTAGCAATTGAGGAGTCCCAATTGCCCCACTAGACACTATCACTTCACTATGCCTATCATTTCCCAGTATTGCTTGATGCTGTTTCCCATTTTCATCCTGGAAAATAACCCCCATAGCTTTTGGTCTTTTTCCTGCAATAGTAGCATAACCTATTTCAGTCATGTTAAGTTACATCCAAAGGCCTAAACTGCCAAAACTATCAAGTATACCACTTTGACTATAAATATCTTATATGTTATATGTACCTCTTGTATCAAAAACAATCTTTTGGACAGTGGCATAGATCAAGACAGAAAGTTTGTCAGGGTTCCCAGAAACAAGCAGTTCAGCAGCTGTGTGGCGGCGGTCAAATCTGTCAAAAATGGTTCCACCAACCTTGGTTCCATAGATATGATCATAGGTGAAGCCATTAAAAGGAGACACGCCAGAATCTAGAAGGCTGTCCCTCACTGCTCTCTGATAAGCTGAAAACTTTGGACGGTGAACAATTTGCTTCTCAACCCATGGGTAAGACTGATTTACTAGCTTGGCATCCCACCCCACCTTCTGTATAAACCTGCATTCCATAGAAATGTCAAGAGAAGACATGTTTGAGATATATTTTCTAGAAGGGTATGATTATTACTAGATTGTTACCTCAACCAAGTCAATTTTAGTGAGACACTGTCACATTTAGGTGGTGCAAGTATAAGAGGCTACTTCTTTGAATTGTAATTCTTATACTGTTGTTTTTCTTTACTTTTTTACACAAATAATCACTGTTATTGATGTCTCATTTTATGGCTTGAAGTCTCAGAAGATAGAAATAGTTAGAGTTGCCGTAACATTTAATATAATTGAAAATCCTTGCATTTTGTAATAAACTGCTACATGTTTTCAAACCTGGTTATCAGAGAATAAATACAGCCAAGCACTAAAAAAAGTTACAGTTTATTTATAAACTATAAAATTTGATGAATGAAATGTGTTAAAAAACACTAAAGAAAGAAGAGAAACTAATAACGAAAGTTTGGGGCTGAAACTTGTCTATATATGGAGGAACTAATATGAACTACACATTTATGTCAGTAGTTACAATTGATAGAGATGTACATGAATCAATAAAGATGAGTTTGACAATTAATGAATTTAATTAAATATATAAGTAATGTTATATTCTCTTATAAGTTTTTTTTTAATAATTTTATTAATATTAAATAAAAAATATTAAATAAAAAAATAAATGTATCTAATGTCTTGAAACATAAAAATATTTAATATTTTCTTCATTTAATAATTAAAAAATTAATAAGAAGATTAAGTAGGAGGATAAAATATTTCTCTAAATATATTTATTGATGGGAAATTTTTACAATTAATTTTAGCATAGTCATGTGACGAATGATTTTGTTCTCATCTCATCCAAGCGATTTATTTCAAGTCAAACACAGCAAAATAGATAAAACAAACTCGACACTTTGCTTCGAAAAAGATCAACTCTTGATTTTTGTTCTGGACCGTAGTTCGGGATACCTCCCTTGGGCAAACCCGGCACATATGCCACCGTGATCCGGACTATGCCCTCAGCTGGACATCCGTACGCGGGTACTAGTCGTACTCCCCAACCAACACCTCATAGGTCCGCGCCTGGCCTGATCATTGCCTATGGAACACTTTACAGTGTGGGGACCATGACCGCTTGCTACAGTGGTTGGCCACTAACATGACAGGCCCGCGATTTCAAGGATCTGCCCAGTGATCGTGGAGAGAAGTACCCTCCGTCAGGCCTCTGCCTGAACGATCGTGGAGGAGAGACACACTTTCCCCGTCAGGCCACGATCTTTGGAGACCTGCACGCTGAGACAAATGCTCAAGGACAATACACATGCATTATAAGTATCACAAACACTCTCTAAAAGGTAACCTTGAATTCCTACGGTGTATGCCTTCATTGTGCTCAATCTGACTTGAGCGTTGGAGTCCTTTGCAGGTATCCAACCCCCCTGTTCAAGACTCTTGGAGGAGACCACTGCACAAGAAGGAGGAAACCACCGATACGTGTCTTCTCAGGCATTCCTCTCGAATCCATTTCAGAACATTGGCGCCGTGCCGTGGGAAACCTTAAACTTCTAATCCCACCCAGTCATGGTAAATACCAGACAAAACTCGAGGAGGGACGTTGCGCAAACTTCTGCTAACCATAGGCAGGGTTTTGCTACGCAACACCTTCCCCACTCTGTCCCACCACCCACTGTTGGAACCTCCGCCGTGAGAAACCAGGCCCTCAACGCAGAGTACCAGCGCGAGGGGCATTTCACTTCGATTTCAGATGAGAGTCCCAATCCCTCGCGCAGGGTCTCAGCGAGGGATAAACTCAGAATCCATGGCCAAGGAGGGAACCCTAACACTCAAAAACACAGAGTCCCAGTGCGTCAGCGTTTGGGAATGCCGAACGACGATGCTGGCAACCGAGTGCCCCACTCTGAGCATGGGAGCCGGTCCCATATGTCCCAGCGTCAATTCTAGGATATGTTACAACAACACATGACTATGTTGAACGAGCAATACCAGAGACTGGAAGACATGCAAAGAGCCATGCATGAAAAGTAGCCCAGGTCGAACCATATTAGTGGAGGATGTAATGACGAGAACAACCAAAAGAGGGGTCACGTTGAAGTCACAGTATCCAACACTAAAAACAACGACTCAAACCGGGGTATCCAAGAACACCCTTTCTCTGATCAACTGATGGAGTACCGAGTCCCAAGGAACTTCAAGTTCCCCGCTAACTTGGAAATCTACGATGGAACCACGGACCCCCAAGAGCACGTAAATGCCTTTGAGCAATCCATGTGTTTTCATGGCGGATCCATGGAATTGTTATGTCGTGCTTTTCCTCTCTCCCTCAAGAAGGGAGCCCTTAAATGGTTCTCCGGCCTACCACGCAAATCCGTCGTAGATTGGTCAGATCTAAAACAACGTTTCCTGCTCCAATACACCACTAGTAAGGAGCAGCCCAAGTCCATCGAATCCCTGGCCAAAATTCGGCAGGGGCGAGATGAGCCCCTCTGTGATTACGTAAGACGGTTCATGGCGGCGTGCACCAACGTGGAAAGCTTTGACGATAAGATCGCCCTCCACTATGCCAGGAGCGGTCTTCGTGTGGGCTCGGAGTTCTTTGCGTCCCTCGTGAAGAAGAAGCCTGAAAACTTGGGTGAATTCCAGAGACGGTCCCAAAAGTACGTCAACCTGGAGGAAGCAACGGAAGACCAGAGGAGATGGGATAAAGATGAGCGCACTCATCAAAAACCCACTCATGATTCCTCAAGGTCCCGACGCCCTAAAGGCAGCCCACCTCGGCGAAGGTTCGCTGAGTATACCGCCCTAAACGTCCCAAGGGAAACAATCTTGAGGGAGGTGATGCAGACCGAGTTCCAGAATATCAGGAGACCACCTCCCATTAAAAAACACAAGCAAAAAGATCACTCCAAACATTGTGCGTGGCATAAAGGCTATGGCCACGACACAGAAGACTGCTACCAACTGCGTGACGCCATCGAGTTCCTAATCAAGGCCGGACGTTTGCAGCAATATGTCCTCCGCGCCCAAAATGATGAGCACCGTGGTAGGCACAGGGAGGACAAGGGACAAAGTCCATCTCCCCCCCGAAGGAGGAGAAACCGAAGTCTGAGGAGAAGATCCCGGACACCACCCCGACGGAGCGACAATGACCGGCAAGGAAGAAGCAGGGACACTCCACCCAACGACAACGACGATCGTCGCCTCGAACCAAACAGGACGATCAACACTATTGCGGGAGGATTCGCTGGAGGAGGACCATCAAACGGGGCCCGGAAGAAAGCATTAAGAATGGCGGTGTTCAGTGTCTCCCACTCAGAGTCCAAACCCAACACAACGGGAAGAAAGACGTCGTGCATCACATTTTCGGACGAAGACTACGGCGGAATCATCCCGGATCATGATGATCCCCTCGTCATTTCCGGGGTCATTTCCAATGCCGAAGTCCGCCGAATTTTTGTGGATCAAGGAAGCTCGGCAGACATTATGTTCCTGGACCTCTACCAGAAGCTGGAACTCCCGCGGTCGGATTTGACTCCTTATGAAGGGGAGCTCACAGGGTTCACGGGTGAGAAGATCACCCCGGTGGGGTACTACGAAAATCATTTGACCCTAGGTTCCTCCAAGCTTTTCAGAACAGTTGAGGTAAAGTTCTTGGTCGTAGACTGCCCTTCGGCTTATAACATCATCCTCGGTCATCCCTCCCTAAATGCCCTTGGTGCCGTGATATCTACCACCCACCTCGTCATGAAATTCCCTAGCAAGCACAATGAGGTGGTCACTGTCAAGGGCGACTAAGTTGCCGCCAGAAAATGCTAGAACGAAAGTTTGAAAATTGGCAGAACCCCGGAGAAAGAAAGGTTCATCAAAACTAGCGGCCCTGGATCAAAGTCAACATACGATGACCGAGTTGGATGCTAGAGAAGAACTTCGCGGCATCAGACCACAGCCAGAGGGTGAACTACAGCCTCTCCAACTTGGAGATAGGCCAGACCAAATTACCAAGATCGGAGCCCAGTTGGGAGAAGACGAAAAATAACAGTTGGTTAAGCTATTGTTGAAAAACAAGGACCTGTTCGCCTGGACGTCGTCCGATATGCCCAGACTTGACCTTTCTTTTATTTGCCACCGTCTGTCCATCAGCAAGGATATGAAGGCGGTTGCTTAGAAAAAGAGGAAGGTCGGCCCTGAAAGGCAACAGGTCATCGAGGAGCAGGTAAAAGAGTTGCTGAGTTGCAGATTCATTAGGAAAATTGCTTATACCACATGGTTGTCCAACGTGGTCCTGGTTAAAAAACCCAACGGAAAATGGAGAATATACGTGGATTACACAGATTTGAATAAAGTCTGCCCAAAAGATTCATATCTGCTTCCCATTGTGGACCAACTGGTTGATAACTCTTCAGGCTTCAAGTGACTGTCATTCATAGATGCCTACTCCGGGTACAATCAGATTCCAATGTATCCCGAAGATGAAGAAAAAACTGCCTTCATCACTGGAAGGGCGAGCTACTGCTACAGGGTTATGCCCTTCGGATTGAAAAACGCAGGAGCCACCTACCAAAGAATGATGAATAAGGTCTTCAGGAACCAAGTGGGGAAGATGCTAGAAGTCTACGTCGATGACATGATAGTGAAAATCCCACAGGGCGGATCCCACACAACAGACCTTGAAGAAGTGTTCGCACAAATCTAGAAGCACAACATGAGACTAAATCCAGAGAAATGTGCCTTTGGAGTCCACGCTGGTAAATTCCTAGGATTCATGCTAACCCATCGCAGAATTGAGGCCAACCCTGACAAGTGTTAGGCCGTCCTCGACATGAGGAGTCCCTGGTATGTCAAGGAAGTGCAACAGTTGACAGGGAGGATAGCAGTCCTCACACGTTTCCTCTCTAAAGCAGCCCATAAGTCTCTTCCCCTTTTCAAATTACTCAAAAAGGGCAGAAATTTTCAATGGACCCTGGAGTGTGAGGACGCCTTTTCGTCTTTGAAAAAACTTCTATCTTCCCCCCATCTTGTCAAGACCAAACAACGGAGAAACTCTCTTCCTATATCTCTCAGTTCACGAGAAGGCTATAAGCTCAGTACTAATTCAGGAGACAGATGAAGGTAAAAAACCAATCTACTTCGTGAGTAAAGTCCTTCAAGGACCAGAACTCCGGTACCAAAAGGTTGAGAAGGTTGCCTTCGCCCTGATCACCACGGCAAGAAGACTGCGACAGTACTTTCAGTGCCACCCCGTGGTAGTAAGGACAGACCAACCCATCCGCCAAGTGTTGCACAAACCAGATTTGGCAGGAAGAATGATCGCCTGGTCAATCGAACTTTCTGAGTTCGGAATCACCTACGAACCACGACTCGCGATAAAAGGCCAAGCGTTGTCCGATTTTTTGGTAGAGCTTACTTCCGACCCAGGGAATCCAGAAAGAATCTCTTGGACCATCTTTGTTGACGGATCTTCCAACCCCAAGGGAAGCAGAGCCGGAGTAATTCTGGAAAATTCAGAAGGATTGACGCTAGAGCATTCCTTGAAGTTCGAGTTCCCCACCTCGAACAACCAAGCTGAGTACGAAGCATGCATTGCTGGAATATCCATGGCAAAAGACATGGGGGCAACAAGGATCATACTTTGCAGTGATTCACAGTTAGCCACCTCCCAAATCCGAGGTGAGTATCAGGCCAAGGAGCCCCTCTTGCAAAGATACTTGGTTAAAGTCCAAGAACTCCTCAAAGGCTTCGAAGAAACAAAGATTATCCACATTCCAAGGGAGCAAAACTCCAGAGCTGACCTCTTGTCCAAACTTGCCAGCACCAAAAGCCCTGGCAACAACCGATCAGTGATCCAGCAAACTCTTCCTCAGCCCTCAATCACCGACGATGCCGTCTTTCAGGTAGAAGAGGAAAGGACGTCTTGGATCACCCCCATCATGGAATATTTGCAGTCCGGAGCTGTGCCTCCAGATCCCAAAGAAGCCTCAAAGCTAATCAAAACAGCAGTAAGATACACCATATACGACGGTCGTTTGTACCGACGTGGCTTCTCTTCTCCCCTTCTCAAATGCCTCACCCCGAAAGAAGCAGAATATGTTTTGGCCGAGGTCCATGAAGGAAGTTGCGGACACCATTTAGGAGGCAAGGCACTGGCTCTAAAAGTACTAAGGGCGGGATACTATTGGCCAACAATGGAAGCTGATTCCCATGCACATGTCCGAGTTTGTGACAAGTGTCAGCGCCATTCGGACCAGTATAAAGCCCCCTCAGAGGAGCTATCCACAATTTCTGTACCCTGGCCATTCTATAGATGGGGAATGGACATCTTGGGCCCTTTCCCCCAAGCCCCAGGGCAGCTGAAATACCTGGTGGTAGCAGTAGATTATTTCACGAAGTGGATTGAGGCAGAACCCTTAGCCACAATCACCGCGGCCAGGATCCAGAAATTCACTTGGCGCCACATCATCACCAGGTTTGGAATTCTGGAGTCCATAGTAACGGACAACGGAACCCAGTTTAAAGATAAGGGATTCGAAGAGCTACTGGCCGGACTAAAGATAAAACATCACTACAGCGCCGTTGAAAACCCCAGGACAAACGGATAAGCAGAGGCCGCCAATCGGGTTATTATACGAGGAATCAAAAGGAGATTGGATGAAACAAAGGGAAATTGGGCTGAGCAGCTTGACCATGTCCTATGGGCCTACAGGACTACTCCCCACTCTACCACGGGCGAAACCCCTTTCAAACTCACTTACGGAAGTGAAACAATGATCCCGGTAGAGATAGGAGAACAGAGTTGGCGTCATCAACAATTCTCTCCTAACAATAACCCTGGAATGATCAGAGAAGACCTGGACCTTTTGGAAGAAAGGAGACGCGTGACCCATATACGCGACACCACCCTCAAACAGAGGACGGTGACCAGGTACAATAAAAAGGTGGTACCAAGGCGTTTCCAACCAGAAGATTTGGTTCTCAAGAAAGTGGACATAGGAGGGAAAAATGCCTCCCAAGGGAAACTAGCCCCTAACTGGGAAGGCCCCTACCGCATTGTCGTCAGCACCGGCAAAGGAGCCTACACGCTGGAAACTCTAACAGGGAGCACAGTCAAGAACTATTGGAATGCAGATAAACTTAGGAAATACTATAGCTAGACGCCTGTAACGGCCTAGCCCTTTAGTAAAACTAAAGTTTGATCTGTCCTCATCTGATTTTGTATGGACCTTCGTCCCTCAACACTTATCAATGAAAAAGAGTTGTTCAGATACCACTTTTTCGATAAGAAATCAAAAGCCCAAGTCAGGAGGCGTAGCACACCCAGCTGTGGTGACAAGCTACAGGGTCAACACCCAACCTCGATACCCGGCATGGTCTACTTCAAAGTTAGTAGAACAACGGATCGGACGACCCGTAGTCCACCCTCATACCTAAGCCAAAGTGGAACCCCGTCTAACCAGTACGGTTAGCACGAGGACCCCGAGCAAGGTTCAAATGACAACACATGCCTAAGGCAAAAGGATTCGGAAGCACCAAGCCTTTCGGACCATATATCCTAAGCTAAGGCGTCATTTCTTACACCTAAGTTCAAAATTCCATAAGTTTAAAACCATAAACGATGGAGAAGATACTAAAGGTGTTTATTTTTGCCTAAGTCTATATTTCCAAAAAGCTCGTCAACATGATCAACTGGATAATAGACTAAGGTGCTTTTTAAATACCTAAGTCCAGAAGGATGTTACATCACGAACCTGGACCATGGTTCTTACGAAAATTTCTTAAGTCCACAACATGGTTGTAATAAACACCATAATGGGCATTGGACCCAAAATGGACCACAGAAAAAATAAAATACACAGGCAGATAAATACGAAGCAAGGTGCATAAAATTAAAAGCCCTAACCAAACGGGGCAATTGTCTTTACAACATAGCAAAAAACAAAAAGAAAAGGGAATCAGGGTTCCACCTTACCAGCTTCCGGAGTCTAAACAGCCCCTGAAGCATCCCCGGAGTCTTCTAGAGGAAGGTCCTGCACCAAGATAAGCTCCCCGTTATGGAAGACTTTTTCAGTGCTGAGATCTTCTAAGGCGAGGGTGACACCCGGATTAAAATGTTGAATCTGGGCTACAACGTTCCGAAACTGATCTCCTCCGATCTTCTCAGAAATAGCCAACAGCTCTTCCGCATCCTTTTTCAGCTGGGCCACTTCATCGCGGAGGTCAGCATTAGCTTCCTCGGCCTCAACTTTGCCCGATTCGAGCCTCTTCTTGTCAGCTTCAGCCTCGACCAGTGCCCTCTCTAAACTAGTGATCCGCACTTGCGCATCCTCGTTAAGTTTAAGGGCGGCGCTAACTCTCCGAGCGGACTCCTCAATCTCTTGGTCCTTCCTCCTCAAGTTAGTTGAGGCTTCCCTGTTGAGTTCTTCGACAGTCATATCGATATATCGGGCATCAGCAGCAGCACGGAGGGCCAAAGCCTGGAGTTCGGTTAATGTTTGAACCATCCCCCGCCGGGATATATGCCCCATCACCTCACCGTTCATGAGATGTTCATCAATGAAAGGTCTGGGGTCAGAACTCCCTGCAATAATAGGCAGGAAAGCCGCACCCTCTTCCGCACCTCCGTCTGTTGCAGCCTTTTTACCCCGGTCAGAGGAATCCTCAGCAGCCTTCCTCTTCCTTGATTGAAGATCTTGAACAGACCCCGGGCCCCCAGAAACTTCTTCAACGACGACCTCACGAGGTGCCGGGGCTGAAGCAGGAGGGGCACTTGACGACCCCGCCCCTTTTCTCCTTGCCTTATAGGCATGCAAAGCCACAACAGACTGCCCGGACGCCATTCCACTCACTGAAACAAAACAAGGCAGGCCATTCAGAAGGCAAGAAAATCAAGAGAACAAACAAAAATAATACCGCACACACAAGGTAAAAATATACTCTACTTCCCACCTAACAAAGTAAAGAGAAGGTCATCACCAGGGGTCTCAAGGACATCTCTAATGTTAATATTCCCATTCTCAGCATGCCGGGATATAAACTCAACCGTCCTAAGCTCTTCCGGGTTAAGCTCATCCTTTTTCTTCTCTAATGGAACGCCCGGGGTGTCCCAAGCATCCGGTGTCCAATACAAAGGAAACTTCGGTTCACCATCAGCGTTTAAGAAAAAGGGGTGGAATCCCTCGGCCGCCATAACCTTGAAAAATCTAGTCTTAAATCCTTTGAAGCTATCCTGAAAGACATCAAAGGACTTGCGACCACTTCTGGATCAAATAGTGAGCCAATTTTTCTGCTTAGATGAATCCTGGGGACTTAATCGGGTGTAGAAGTAGAAAAAAGCGTTGACTGAACAAGTTAGCCCATTCACCCGACAGAATCTTTCAAAGGCTATAATGTAACCCCAGCCATTGGGGTGAATTTGGGATGGAGCTGCTCGAATAGCGTGGAGGATATCCATCTGAAACTCCGAGAACGGAAGACGGAGTCCTAACTTCACAAAAAGGGGCTCATACATAAACATGAAATGAGACCCCGCCTCACGACTGGAGCACACCCTTTCGTTCCATTCGGGACATACAGCCACGAACTCCTTGTCCCGTTTCTTCTCATCAGTCAGATGAATGTAATCCATGGTCTGCCTCAGGACGGCCTCAGAAGAAAAGTTGGAATGATATTTCCAAACATCATTCCCTACCCATGGGTATACTAACCCCGGACCACGGCGGATCCGAATTTGCTCAATCTCAGCAAGAGTGAGCTCAGAAGAAGAAGATACTCTGGTCCTAGCCCCTCCTTTGCCCTTCGCCATCAAACCTTGAGAACATCAAAAGGCGCCAAAAAGTAGTTGTCAGAATCATCCAAACAAAAGATTCAGACATGGACACAAAGAACCCGTACACCGGCTTCCTTTCCCTCCAAAATTTAAATTTCAGAAGGACACCTCCGCCGTACACGGCGCGGCGGAGATGGAGTTCCCAGGGCAAGAAGAGAAATCCAAAAACACAAAAGGAATGCATCCCCCATTAAGAAAAGGAAAAAGGAATGCACGATTTTCCTACTACTCAGTGCTAGGAATAAGACAACCAGGAAAAGGAAAAACACCAAGGGAAAGGCAGAGAAGTAGTTACCTCAAATAAACGAGAAGAAATTGTTAGGAAATGGGTGGAAAAATGCCCTGAAACCTCCACGAATCACCTTTCTTCAGCACGAAGCTCTCCGAAGACTACTCAGAACAAAAATGGCAGAAAAAGTGAAGAATGAACCCCTAACCCCCACTTATAAAGGCCCAAAACGGTTAGGGGGCATTTTCGTCCTCAAGTACCAAATCCCAAAAACGTGCTCATAATGGTACGCAAGGCTCTAGGCACGTCCACCCGTAAAAAAACGCGCCACGCGGCCTGTGCAGTTACAAAAGCAGTTGACAAGACGTTTGCGCAGAGCAGTTGAAATAGCAATCCAAACGTCACGCGATCTTCAAAGGTTAAGTACGGATTTTCATGCAGCACCACGGTAAAAATACCCGGACTAAGCATTTAAAACTTGCCCCTTTACCTATCCAAGCCAAAGCGCCAAGTTGGGGGCATGATGACGTTACGCCGAGGTACATGATGATGTTATGCCGGGGTAAGCGTTGGACTCACCCTGGCCAAGTATGAAAGATCATGGTTAGACAAGAAGAAATAGCGCCACCCCGGAGCAAGCGTTGGACTCACCCCGGTCGAACATAAAAACTTCGGATAAGCGAAAAGATACAAGATAAAGGAGAAGTGAAGATACAAAGATAAGAGCTTTTATTTACAAATCTTATTCTCATTCCATACATCATCTTACATAAGAAAGAGAGGGAAAAGAAATTATAGAGACATGGAACATATAAGGAAAAGGACCCCGGAGGCTGGAACCAGCATTAACATCATTGGCATCCCGAACCATGTTGCATCCACATTTCCTCCACAACATGGAGAGTCGCTGCCACCATCACGGCTCCCTCCTAAAAAAATGGATTGGCATGGAAGAACTTCAGCAAAACTGGCATTAGAAGCCAGGACGCTAAATCTTCTGCCTTGCCTCCACCAACAAAGGCCGGGATGCATCCTTTTCCGATGGACGGGGCACAACCTTTCATGAAGAAGATCGTTCTACCGAAGCCTTGGCCGGTCTCGCGATTCTTCCAAAGGCGTCTCAAAGTGCGGGGCAGTTTCAATAGTTCCTCCAGCCTACCCTGGTAAGGAGAGTGAACGCCCCAGCACCAGAGTACCCCGTCCAACACAAAAGGCGACTCAAACCTCCCCAGCGACGAGAAATATCAAAAAAGCAATCAGGGTACGCTGGGAAAGTAAGCCGCCCTCTGCAATAACGCTGAGAAAGTAAGCCGCCCTTTAAAAGGGCAGTCCATGGAATAGCCAAAACAACTTCAAGCTTTTCGGAAAAAACAGAAATATGGCTCTCAGGGGCAGCACCCTCTCAGGACACGAATAACAGGCAAAAAGAGCCATGAAAAAAGAAGTTGCAGAGCAAAGAGGAATGCTACAGAAGGAATGACCAAATCCCAGATGAAAACGCTCCCTTTTTATAGGAGAAGGTAAGCATTCGGAATAGGCCCAATAGCAACGTTCCGATTGCATAAAGTAAAATACCCTTAAATGCTCCTCGATTTTGAATGGGCGAAGGAGAAGCGTGCCATTGGGAATCACCAAAAAATTAATAGGTCCTTTAATGTCCAATAAAGTCAGAGCAAGCAGTTTCCCAAAGAAGCTCTGCATTCCTGCAACGCGCAGAAATTTCCCAAAAAAGCTCTGCATTCTTGTGAAGCACAGAAAAAGATAAAAGAAACCGAGGATCCGCACATAGGGCAAGATGTACCCCGTATAATTGGATGGCGGTATATGCCAACCCGGTGGGGTACTCCCCAAGCAATGGATGCTGGCCTCTACGGACCCCCACAACGCAACGGATCCCCGTCCTCAGTCTAAATATCTTGACACTTAACTGTCCCACTTAAGCGCCAAGCTGGGGGCAACTGTTCTGGACCGTGGTCCGGGATACCTCCCTTAGGGGCAAACCCGGCACATATGCCACCGTGATCCGGACTACGCCCCTCAGCTGGACATCCGTACGCGGGTACTAGTCGTACTCCCCAACCAACACCTCATAGGTCCGCGCCTGGCCTGATCATTGCCTATGGAACACTTTACAGTGTGGGGATCATGACCGCCTGCTACAGTGGTTGACCACTAACATGACAGGCCCGCGATTTCAGGGATCTGCCCAGTGATCGTGGAGGGAAGTACCCTCCGTCAGGCCTCTGCCTGAACGATCGTGGAGGAGAGACACATTCTCCCCGTCAAGCCACGATCTCTGGAGACCTGCACGCTGAGACAAATGTTCAAGGACAATACACATGCACTATAAGTATCACAAACACCCTCTAAAAGGTAACCTTGAATTCCTACGGTGTATACCTTTATTGTGCCCAATCTGACTTGAGCGTTGGAGTCATTTGTAGGTATCCAACCCCCTGTTCAAGACTCTTGGAGGAGACCACTGCACAAGAAGGAAGAAACCACCGATACGTGTCTTCTCAGGCATCCTTCAAATCTATTTCAGAACAATTTTCTTATTTATTTTTCTCTCATAATACTTTTTACACTTTTTTAAATATTATTTATTATACATATTTTTTTATATCATTTTCTCTCATTAAACTATATAATTTTGAAAAAAATATTTACACTATATACATCCTTAAAAAAAATATACGATGATAAAAAGACTTAGAGACCTGTAACCCAAATGAATGGCCTCTGTCTTACGGCAAGGACCATGTGTCAATTACTGCCCCTGCCGACTATCAAAGCAATAAGTAACTGCATGCGAAAATGCTAGACATAAAAAAGCACACTATGATGTATAAAATAATATTTTATATAAAAAATTACATATATTTTTATAATTATTTTAAATTTTGTATAATGTCACGCAGACTTCTTTTATATTACATGCAATCTAATAATTATGCAAATTTGTTGTCACTTTATATTTATTTTAATGTTGATATCGATTTATATAGAAATATTAATTTAATCTTACATAAAATTAGAGGTAAATCTAATAGTGCAAAATAGAAATATGATTTTTTTAAATTGTGTATATGTTAAATATTACTCAACTATTTGAAGGATAAATCTAAATCTATAAAGATATTGGTTTTTGTGTGTATGTAATATTAAATTTTATATAAATATAACTTTCGAAGATTTGAAATAAATAAAAATATAAAGAATAAATTTTTATAAGAAAACAGAGACATATAAATTGAAGATACCAATATAAGAGTGAAGGTAAGATGCAAGCTATGCTGAGGGGTTCCGGTGGTTGTCCCTTCCTAAGATGGACCAGATATCTAAAGAGCACCTTAATGACTTTCACCAAAAATGAAGATTTCCTTGTAACAATGAATGTCTTATTTTCTTCCCTCAGATCTGACACTCTCACCTAATCACTTCCATGACATAAAATAGGGTTACAAAGGACCACAAGGAGCATTTAATTGATGAAAAAGAGAATTCAATAAAAAAAAATGTAGGCATAAATGTTGTGAATATGAGGGAGAGGATCACCATCTACTATTTCAATCTTAATAGCCTTAACCAATCAATTCCCAATCGAAGGATTGTAACCATTTTTTTTTTCTATATGGCAATTTTCTACAAACATGTTCTTACCTTTTTTTCCCAGCTTTTGCATCCTTCTGATGTTAGGACACAACTATTTTCTTCTAGTGTATTAATTAAAGGTAGTGTCAACGTCTGAATCCTACATTGAAGGGACTACATAGCTGCTTTCAAGACTAAATTGTAACCCGCCAACAGAATTTAAAAAAAATATATTTTATCTTCCTATTCAATTTTTTACTAATCATCTTAATTATTAAATAAAAAAATATTACATATTTTTTATATTTTTAAGACATTAAATATATTTATTTTTTTATTTAATATTTTTTACATTTAATATTAAAAAAATTATTAGAAGGAACTTACAAAAAGATATATCATTATTCTTTAAAAAAATATGCAGGTAATATTCAGCAGCAAAAGGCCAAAAACTAATGATAATGGAAGATGATTTAAGCTTGAGTAGGATTACTCATGTAGAACAATGGGACATAAGCAAACAAATGGTTGTAAAATGTTAGTACTTGATTTATTTATTTATGGTATACAATTGCACGTCCTACGCACGTGAAGGTGTGTACCATTTTATGATTTTAAGTGTTAGAAGGGTACGTGTAGCAAGAGAATAAAAAAGATAAAAAAAAGAAAATGGTGTTATAAGGGTTCCGACTAATAACTTTGACTGGAGTTTGAGATTTGCCATGTGGATGCAGTGCACACTGCCAAATCGTCAACCTCAGAATAAAGATAGCGACTTACCTTAAATCTTAATATATAATGTTTAACTTCTACCGAACTTGTTAATTTTTAAAATTGAGAATAAATTATTTAACTATTAGTTTTGTATTAAACTTTTATATAAAACAATTTCACTAATTATTCGCATCAATTTTAATACATAGTAAATCGATCATTGTTCTTTATTTCATAATCTTTTCCAATTAGGACATAGGAGATGGATTAGTTTAACATATAAGCCATTTCATCGATTTCATTGATAAATAATCGTATTTAATATTAGTTAAATCAAGGTAGTATATATATATATATATATATGAATGAATGAATGAACTTGTAACTCAATTAACACAAATTTAAGTCTTTAAGATTTAAGTATAATGATAATGTTAAAAGTTATTTTATTAAACTACTTATCCCCTTTCTAAATTCATGTCCTTGCACCTCAAATGTATTTTTTTTTTTTAAAAAAAAAAAAAAGAGTGATAGGCTCAAAATAGATACCTTGCAGAATAAGAAAAAAAAAACATAATCTACATTTGATCTTAGCTTAAATATATAAAACTTAGGCTGCGTATAATAATATAAAGTATAATAGTATAAGATAATATGATAAAATTTAATAGTATAAATAAACTGATAAGTTCTTATATTATTAAGTATTTAATATATTTAGTATAAATAACTTGATAGTATATATAATTATTTATTATAACTATATTATCTTTAATATTTTTTATCATTACCTTTTACTTATTAAACTACCAATAAAATAATAATAATAATAATAATAATAATAATAATTATGAATTTAATAATAATAATTATTATTATTATTATGAATATAATAATAATAATAATTACAAATTTAATAATATTAAAAATGAAAATAATGATGAAGAAAAATCTTATCGAGTTATATCATAAATCATAAAAAAGATAATGTTATATTATTAGAATGAGATAAAAAATTTTAACCGAATTTAATTATCCTATCGATAGATATACTAAATGTCTAATAAAATCGATAATATAAATTAATACTATCAAATCCTCCTTATACGACTCATCAAAGATAACTTTAAGCACATAACCACAGTTTTATTTCTTCCCTTGAAAATAACTTTCTTTTTTTTTTAAATAGACATCCAAGAAGTTGCTGGAAACTTGAAGCTATATTAACATCCTTCACGTGCAACTTCATTAGTTGTGTACCCGTAGGTCCATTTTAATAAAAGTAGATAGTTATAAAATAAACGTTAAATGAATAATTCTTCGATAATTAAAAATACAATTAATATTTTGTAAATTTATATTAGAATATGTGGATAAGATCATTAAAAAATTAATTTTAATAATAAATAAAAGTGTACCTTTTTGTATGTTGTATATTTATTATTAAACTTTAAAAAAATAATTAATACATCCAGATCATATACTACATACCTCAACTATATGCAGTGTATTCTACAAAAAGAATTATAAAGAGTGAAGAAAATATTCTAGAAGAAAGGGAGACTTTCATCCAAAATAAGTTTGCATCATTAAGATAAGAAAAAATGCAAATAAAAATGAAGATGAAAACAATGAAAGAAAGGAAGAAAAATTGTGTAGAAGAGGCATGGGTGAAGAAGATAGAATTAACAAGCCAGCTTGTGTAAAGCTTATACCTTGGGCTTGCTCTAGTATAGAAGCCAGCATTGATAGAGCTGCCACCACCCAAAACCCTTGCCCTTGCATTGTGAACTCCATCTGTTGAACTGAAGTATTGGGAAGCTGAAGTTGGTGAAATGTCTGCTAAGGTAATGTGGAAGTTCCTTAGAAATGAGACATTGGGGTTGGTGAAAGGAACACCCCCTCTTTCAAGCAGCAGAACACTGAAGTTCTGAGAGAGGGTTGCAGCCAAAGGACACCCTGCTGTGCCACCTCCCACTATTATGTAGTCATAGGCCTTAATGGTGGAGGTAGTTGAAATTGATGGTGAAGATGAGAATGAGCTTGCTTTTTTGATAAATGGGTAGCGATCTTCATACCAGTTCTGCTTACCTGAAATGAAATTTGCTGGTCAAATTTCAGTCTCATCTTGAACAGTTTAATTAGATTTCCATTTTCAATATATATTACTGCTATACTCAAGACCCCTCTTCCATAATAGACTTTTGTTTTTAAAAAGGAAAAGAGAGGAAATATTGTAGAATAATAGTAGTACATTCTTAATTGAAGTGAAAAAGAAGCATATATATATATATGTTCATTATCAACAAAACAGATTAATCTGTTCATGTTTAAGAACTAGCAAATTGAATGAATATGTTGTCTGTGATCTAGGCATCTAGCTATATATATGCTCTTGAAGTGAAGCTCCATATGAAGTACAAGAAACCAGAACCATTAGCTACATATTACACAAGATTCTTTGAGATAAATTGGTGCCACATACAACATTTATAAATTCCTACCTATATGTATGGCAACCTGCCAGAAACACAATTAGAACGCAGATGCCATTAGCTAATAAAAAAAAATCACATACAAAGAACACTGAAAAATAGAGAAGAATTTGGCCTCATTTTTAGCCTTGAAAAATAGAGAACTCCTCCTGTATATCTTGAATAGAAAATTAGCTTTCCACATATAGTAATCTTGAAAACACAAGCTGAAGAGGTAGAAAGGAAGAAAAATGGAATTGAATAATGTAAGAAAGCGCTATGGCTGGATGAAAATGCAAGTGGTAGATTGATGACAAGAATCAACCTTGACAAGAAGGTGGAAAGTTCCAGAGCCATAGAAGTGAGCACAAGAAGAATTTGGCTGCACCAACTGAAGCCATTGAATCTCACAGGCCACAGAAAAAGCACTCACCCACTGAAGAAGCTGCTTCTTCCCCAACCTATAAGTGGCTGCCTCTGGTTGGCCTTGTTTCGTGTGTAAATCATATAAATACTTAAAATACATCCTAGCTGTATGTAGATAAAGATAATATAATCTATTAGTTAATCTGAGAAATGAGGAAGAAAATCTAAATTAAGAACACAGAAAGCAGCTCTTCACTATACTTTTAGCAACACTGAAACTATAACTTAACAAAGTATTTAATGAGGAAATGAATGCCGCGTTAGAGTCAAGAGTCTCAGGCCGTTGGATATGACATTGTATTTTCTGATCACGTCTATCAGTATGTACAATGACAGCTCATTCACCAGCCTACACTGCCAGTAATAAAGCTCTATATTTAATATGCCACCAAAAACGTGTAAATTATTTTCCTTTTTCTCCCTTTCTTCAGGATGATTAGATTAGAGAGGGGGTTTTGTCTATTCAACTGTCCCTGGTACTTAGCAGACATTAATACCAACATTCATACTCAGCACCTACAGAAGAGCATAAAGAAAAGAAATTAGAAAAGCAATATATATTCGTTTTGCATTGTTTTCTTCTGAATTGACTCCTACATAAAATTTTTCATAGTAAAAAAAATGTGTATAATATGTGTATAAAATTTACATATTTTATACTTATATAAATATGAATTTGAATATTTTGAGATAAAAATTATAAGACTTATTTGTTATATTGAGTGAATTTTAAATCTATTGAATTAAATGTATTTTTATTATATTTTGTAAGAATTTAAGAATGTATTTTAATACAATTTTTGTTATAGGTCTCAGATTAAATTAATCTTGGTGTCTATAGCAAGATGAAAAAAATTACTATAACTCTCTTGAAGATATTGAAGTCCAGTTCATGCATTAAGAAGATAAAAAATTATATGTAATGTTATTGACGAAGTTTGACCAAGTCAACAAATATTTATAAATTTTAAGGATCAAGTTAGATTCTTAATTGGAGTACAAGTAATCTCTATTTTGTGATTAAGTATATCTGTATTTAATGTAAGGATCTTAAGGAGAGTTTCTTAATTTGAGTGTAATATTTATTTCCTAATTTATATGAATTTAACAAGAAGAAAATAGGAAACAAGAAATTTGGTCAAAGATTAATTAAGAAAAATATCGCTATCAAACATATCTCAGTAAATTATACATAACTTTCTCTACAAGCATGCGAATTATTTGATTCCTATGACGTTTGAAAGGTAAGAAAGAGATTTACAAATCTACAACTTTTCTTAATTAAGCTACTATTAATATGAAATTTGCGCCACAAGTAGCAGTAAAACAAGGCTGGACCTATTTTACCTTAAATTTCTTGAATTTATTATAAAATAGAGGGTAAGGCTAAGGATTTAGGGAGCAGTATCGTCAGTGGAGGCAAATAATTCACTTTGGAGGCTTAGAGAAGTTCACAATTGAAGACTTCCAAGATATTTCTGTAGGATTTTCTTCATGATGTTTCTTCTCCCTATTTATTTATTTTGTGCTTCTTTCGTCATGGGTGGCTAAACTTTTCTCTTGTTAGGCTGAAGATGTAACTTGGTTCAATCAACATGTATTCAGATTGAATTTTTAATTAATTTCTTTTCTATTCAATTTGAGTGTTATTGTGATTCTTAATGCTTTTATGAATTAGGCGTCTTTCATAAATTGATCTAGTTAGATGTATATAGAATCAGAATGTTTGCATATGACTTAGACCATAAATAATAAGTTTCATGATTTATAATCATCTAAGAATGGAGGTTATAGGTTGTGTGAGAGAATTTTAGTATTTTCCATGAGAATCCATAGAGCGAATGTCAAGTTTTTAAGAGTTGGGGTTTAGATCAATGAATTGATTAGGCTTTGATAATTAAAGAGAATTAATTCACCAAAGAATTGAGTTTTAATTAATTAAGGAATTCTCACTATCAATTGAATGACTAGAAATTAATTAGAATAAGAGTCTCAAAGTTACTCTATTATCTATGATAAGTTATTGAATTAAGTGAAATTGAATTTCTAGTGTTTTTACCATTACTTATTTACACCTTAATTTGTTATCGTACTCTCTTACTGTTTTTAATTTATATGTTTTTACCTTGTTTTGCTTTTCTTTCAATTACTTGTTTTTCTTTGAACTCTCTTTGAATCAAATCTTTGTCTAGATAGTAATTGGATTAGTGAAGTGGTAATTGGCAACTCAATCTCCGTGAGAACGATACTTTCTTATCATTTTATAACTTTTGCGATTTGGTGCACTTGCCAAATTTCTTAACAAGTTTTTGGCACTGTTGTTGGGGATTAAGTGAGTTAGTCAATATCATTAGTACCTAGGAAGAAACTAATCTAGGCGTCATTTTATTTTGCTCTTTCAATCATTTTAATTTTAATTTTTCTATTTTAATAGCTTATTATTTTTTGTTTTATGCGAGGTATGGTTAATCCAAAAATATTGTTATTTGATCCAGAAATTGAAAAGACAACAATAAAAAATAAAAAGGTAACCAAGGCAAAAAAGGAAGCTGAGAAAAAAACTTTGGTTGAAGGGAATAAATAGCCTATTCGTAGAACTTTGGACGAGTATTCTACACTTAATGCTCAAGGGAGCATATCAAGCATAGTGGTTTCTCCTATTGAAGTAAACAATTTTGAACTCAAGTCAGCCCTAATCCATCTTGTTCAACAAGAGTAATTTGGTGGAAATGATGATGAAGATCCTAATCTTCGTATCTCCAACTTCATACACATGTGTGAAAATATCAAGATTAATAGGACTACTGAAGATGTTATTAGATTAAGGCTTTTCAGATATTCTATAAGGGACAATGTGAGGAATTTGTTGTAATTATTGCCTAATGGGAGTGTCACCACATGGAATGATTTGACTAACAAGTTCTTTGCTCGATTCTTTCTCTCATCCAAGTACATGAAGATAAGGAGTGAGATCACATGTTTCTTGTAAAAGGAGGTCGAATCTATATATGAGACATGAGAAAGATATAAGGAGATGTTGAGGAAATGCTTAAATCATGGGTTTAATTAGTTTCAACAGATGCAAATGTTCTACAACAACCTGAACTCATCCACAAGGTATATGGTTGATGCATCGGCTAGAGGTTTTCTCAATACCAAAACTCCTAAAGAGACCAAGCAATTGATTGAGATTATAGTGGCTAATGAGTACCAAATGCCCAATAGAATGTCAATAGTAAAGAGAGGAGTAATGAAATTAGACACTTTTGATATGATTCTTGCTCAAAGTAAAACACTCTCGCAAACACTGTCAAGCATCACTAAGCAACTAGGTCAAATGCAAGTAGTGCAATGAATTCAAATTCTCCACCTTTGGTATGTAATTTTTGTGGAGGTAATCATGTTAATGGTCATTGTGAAGCGAGTGGTTCAACGTCCTAAGAGCAAGTTAATTATATGAGAAATCCTTCAAGACCTCAATATAACCCATATTTCAACACTTATAATCCGGGATAGAGAAATCACCCAAATTCCTTAAGGAACAATTAAGGAGTGCATCAAAATGACCAACAAAGCAAGGCAACTTGTTGGGAGGCTGCAATTGAAAAACTTTCCAAGCAAACATCTACCTTTATCCAGCAAACCTCAAATTTTATGCAAGAGACAATGACTAATTTCAAGAATCATAACGCTTCTATCTAAAATTTGGAGACTCAAGTGGGGCAACTAGCCCAGATGTTGAGTAGTAGGCAACCAAGTTCATTTCCTAGTGATACCATAATCACTAACCCAAAATATAGCCTCAAAAAACAATGCATGATCATCATCATTCTAAGTTCCTAGATGTGTTTCAGAAGCTACATATCAACATTCCCTTCGTAAAAACACTTGAACAAATGTCCTCCCATGCCAAGTTCATGAAAGAGCTTTTATCTAAAAATAAGAAGTTAGAGGACGGCATCACTGTGACACTTACTAAAGAGTCTAATGCTATTTTACAAAAGAAGTTGTCATCAAAGCTCAAGGACCTCAGTATTTTCATCATTCCTAGTGATATTAGTTCACAATTTTTAGGAAAAACACTTTGTGATTTGGGAGCTAGTATCAAGTTGATGTCATTGTCTATTTATGAAAAACTATATTTGGGAGATCCAAAACCCACCTTCACTATGCTGCACTTGATGATATATCACATTTATATCTTTTGGGTGTGGTTGAGTCGAGGATGTGCTTGTAAAGGTGGACAAATTCATTTTTTCCCATAGACTTCTTCATTGTAGACGTGGATGAAGACCACCACATTCCATTGATCTTTGGGAGGCCATTTATAGCAACATTCATAGCGTTGATTGATGTACCTAAAGGTGAACTTATTTTAAGGGTGGATGAAGATTAAGTGACTTTTAATGTTTTTGTCAAGTCTTCACTAACATCAGATCTCTATGCCCCATTAATTGCATTGAAGATAAGTCTTAAAAGGATTTGACTAGTAAGGGTTCCTCACCATTAATTGATGTTGACCCTCTCATTTCCAAGATTTTTGAAACAAAAAAGGATCCTCTCATTGCCCATAATTCATTGCAAATTGGTCTTTCATCTTTTGATCAATTGAAACCATTATGGCCTAGTGAAATCTCTCATGTCAAGGCGCATTTAGGACAACCAGTACCATTTGGAGTTCAAAATACCTTTGAAGGTATCTCTAAAGTCATTGACCAAATATTGAAGCATTACTTTGAAAAAAAGAATGAGTTATCTTCTTTCTCTTACTTTAAGCAGTTGTGAACGCTCAATTTTATCCGGATTATTAAAACATTTTAATGTGGAATAAAAAAAAGGTTTAATTATGCCAATAAGTGTTCTTTGTTTGTTTGACCCATTCATTTTTGTTTGACCCAAAATTTGTTTAGTTTTTTTTTTCTAGCCCAAATTTCTGTTTTAGCCCAATAGGTATTGTGATTCAAAAAATAATAATAATAAAAATAATACAACAACAAAAATAAAAATAAAAAAGTAATAATAAAAAAATGGGGGGATGCCGTTGTAGCTCTCTGCCCTCTCCCCTTTTGTTTCTTCCCATTTTAAGAAAGAGTTCAATTTTCCTTTGCTGGGTCTTTTACTTTTTTTCCTCTATCAGCCAAGCACCTGAACTGATGCACGACACACACTCACCTGCATTGCAGCATACGCTGCTTTGCTCCCCACTACCTTCACGTCCTTCACCTGCACAGCCACACACTCACATTTTGAACCTCCATTCTCACGGTACATAAGGAGCACACACTACAGCATCAGGGGGGGCAAGCATTGGCCAACCAATTTCGGAGGAACTCAGATTTATTTTCAGTGGCAGCCAATAAAAAAAAAAGTCACTTTTATCTCAGTTTTTCACCTTTCAATAGCAAAAAAACGGAGCCTCCATATTGAGTACCCCATTCACCACTTCATCTTCATCTTCCCCAAAGACACCCACTCACTTCCTCCATCTCCAAACAAAACTACAGCCGCCACAAACCAACCCATCTTCAACCTTACATAAACCTTCACCATCTTTACAACTACAAACCCATCACTACTACTCACTTACCACCATCAACCAAACCCAACACTCACCATCAACCTTACAAACAACCCATCATCCCATTCAACCACCACCAAACACATAACTTGCACGAGCCCCCTGCACCACCGTACCGCAACTCACCGGCGACAACCAGAACCCGTCAGACTCGAACTAGGCTGTGACACCGAGCCTCCACGCACCGAACCAGCCCTCCAACCCGGCACCACCCCACAGATCTAGCCGCACCACCCACCGAACGTCACATATCCTTCGCCGTCCAAGCCATTCCAAGAAGCACTCCCTTCCTGAGTTCGTTTCTCTGTTTCCTGCTAAAGTTGTTTTGTTATAATTATTAGGTACTTTATTGTTTTGTTTTGTTTTGTTTTTTGTTTTCTGAGTGTTATTTGCTTTGTTATAATGTATATTTTATTGTTTCTTTTTTTTATTTTTTATTTTGGTTTAGAATTTGAAATTAAGCTACTATTTCTTTTCTTGTATTGGGCTGCACAAGGTTAAATTTTTTTAGAAGAATGGTTACGTTAATGGCTCATTGGGCTAAAAAAAGGATAACAAAAAAATGTAGAAAAGAATATAAATAAAAATAAAATAATTGAACCCTTTTTTTTAGAAGAGTAAAACGGGATTAGCTGAGTTGTGACAACTTATTAATCTCAAAGTTTTAAAATCATCTGAGTTGTGACAGCTTGATGATTCATTTTTTTAAAATAATAATAAATAAAAATAAAATATTTGAGCTTTGTTGAGAAAGAATAAAACGGGATTAATTGCGAAATGCTGACGAACTTGTTAATCTTGTAACTTTTAGAATTGTCTGAGTTGCGACAACTTGACGATTCTTTTTTTTTCTAAAATAATAAAGAAAATCAAATGATTTTCAAAACAAAATTTTTTTCAGAATTAAAAATAACCAACCCACAATCATTTTCTAAAGAACAACGTGGCTTTGAATTCCTCATTGCATCCGAGGATACATAGGAGTAGAATCATAATTCTGTCAAGCCAAAATTAAATTTTCATAATTTATTTGTTTGTTTAGTTTGTCTTTTAATAAATGAGTAAAATAAATATTTTTTAAGAGTTATAAAATTTACACAATTAACTTAAGGTAACTGTCTTAGGACGGATGTATTAGGGGTGCTGTGGGAGTTTAATCTTCACCCTTCCCTATGCATAATTAGACCCCCGAACCTGAGTTTTGGAATGTAGACCATCATTTTTTTTTGTTTTCCAATTTTTTTCAATAAAAATAAAATTGGTGGCGACTCCCTTTAATTTTTAATTGAAATCGTTATACCGCCGCGATCATGGTCATGACAGTTGGTGACTCCACTGGGAATATTTGAGAGTCAAGCCTTTGTAAATTAGTTGTGCAAATTTTGTGACATTTATATATTTGTTTTACCCTTTTTGTTTTTATTTTGTTTTTATATTTTGTTTAAATTGTTTATTGTTTAATTTAATTGTGTTTTATTTTGATATGCAAACCTTAGGATAGAAGCTCTTTTAGAATTTATTTTGTGTTTGTTTTGGAGAATGTGGGTAGCTTTTAGGATTATAAAGGTTTGTATGCTCCCTACACACACCGCACTTACACGTTTCTCACACATATTCGAGTGGGGCCCTATACCCGGGTCTGAGTGAAGCCTAAGTTAGGTAGAGGTTGCGTTGTAATAGCCATTTTGGATCTACATCCTGTTTGGTTATTGTGAAAACCTTATCTAGAGTGTGCCTTTTTCATAAATATCCCGGACTTGGTGGTTTACCCACTGTTTGTGGTCAACATTCTGAAATGGGACTTAGCTCTAGAGGCCTTTAGAATAGTAAAGTCACCCAATGAAAGTTCTCACGAATCAGAAAGACTCATAGATCCTTAGGATATAAATTCTTAAGTTTAAGGCAATCTTATTAGGACACAAAGGGAGCGTATTTATTCTTTATCTTCTCCTCACATCTTCATTTTTACATTAAAAAAAATCGTTTAAAAAAAATTCATTCACTTTTTTTTAAAAAAAAAAAGAAGAAAAGATTTTTTTTATTCCATTTAATGTTCTTTTTTTTTTAATAAAACTTGAACCATTGCTCGTCCTCGGAAAACACAGATCGCACAAACTCGATCCTACAAGACGAGGTCGCAAACTAGATTGCAATAGATGTCAAACTCAAAGAGAAATTTGGGTCGAGAGATGAATGAAATGAGGGAAAGAATTAATGCAATGACAGAAGGACAATCAAGAGTTGAGAATTTACTGAGACAGTTAATCGAGACCCTCAGAACAACAAATGGAACCCCTGCCGACATTGGAATAGATGCAAATGAAGGGAATGATTCCATGAACAGAAGTCCTGAAAGGGAGAATGCAAAAGCTGCTCATGAGCAGCCAGTGAAGATATTCCTAAATAGTAACTCAGAAAAAGAAAAACTAAGAGATGAATTGATCGGAAAGATGCAAGCACAAATTAAAGCCATTCAAGGCCCTAACCTGTATGATTCGGTGGGAATTGATGAACTGTGCCTGGAGGCTGAAGTCAACATCCCTAAGGACTTTGAAATTCTAGATTTCTCAAAGTATGATGGAAGTACCAGTCTAAAGTTTCATCTGAAGACTTACATCACCAAAATGACCATTTGGTCACGGGATCAAAAATTCCTAATCAATTTCTTTCATGAAAGCTTGACCGGGCCAGCTTTGGAATGGTATATGCAACTTGACCATTCGAGGATTTCTTGCTAGGATGATTTGACAAATCTATTCTTAGGGCAATATCGATTCAACATCGACACTGCACCTACCTGAGAACAGCTAAGAGCAATGCAAAAGAAGAGTGATGAGACTTTTAAGCAATATGCTTAAAGATGGAGAATGTTGGCAGCCCAAGTTCAACCACTATTGACTTCGTCAGAGATGAGCTCGTACTTTATGGGGACCTTAGGAGCACCTTTTATTGGGTTGATGGCAGGGATTGCCTATGAGGATTTTTCTGACTTAATTTTGGTAGGAGAAAGGATTGAGAACCTTGAAAGATCAGGTAAGTTACCTGCTGAAGATATAGAAAGTAGCTTCCCTAAGATGGTGGAACCGATAAGGGAGGAAGACCCAGAAGTCAGTGCTTACCAGACCTCATACTAAGTTCCCTCGCCACGGTCATATGTCCTAACTCATCCTGTCTATACCAAGCGCCCTCCAGCAACTCGGAACCTCTGAATAATTGGAGATTTGAGGCGTTTAATTTGATGTGATTGCCATCTTAGACTCTTGTGATGCTTGAACTTATGTAAACTCTCTTGAAGCATTAATGCAATAGATTTGTATGGATCTCAACATTCTTGGCACTCATGTTCTTGTCATTTATTTCTTATCACTCTTTCATTTCCTTTACTTGTTTTCTTTTGGTTCGGATCCCATTGAATTTTTATTCCATAAAAACTTTTGATGATCATGAAGTCCATATGTGTAAGTGCCTTTTTTTAAAAAAAAAAGAAAAAGAATGAATCAAAAAGAAAAAATAAAACGGAGCGAAGAAGTAATCACCTGGCGTGCATTATTCTTTTATTTCTAAATTAAAATTTTTGAAAATGAGCAATCATGATTCGAAATGAAAATTGACCATCTTTCTCTCTCCTTCATAAGAATTCATAATTTCATTATCTCTCGTTATTCTTTTTTGAGCTTGAAAGTTTTCTTCAATAAACACTGGACAAGGATCACCCCTACACTAGGGGATAATACAAAACAAATGTTAATTACCATGGTAACTTTTCTTGAAGCATGATAAAAGAAAAGGAAGAAAAGGTGAAAGGGGCATGAAGTAAAAAAAATGATGAAAAACCAAAAAATAAAATGAAAAAAGAGAAGCGAAAGAAAGAAAAAAGGGGGAAATGAAATAAGTCATGACAAAGATGAATGATTGAAGTGAAAAGAAAAGGGAAAGAATGGAGAATAATAAGAGAAAAGTGTGCTTGAAAATGTAAAAGCAGTTAACAGGTTCAATTTTGAATAAGGATCCTTGGTCTCATCCAATCCTTAAATATTTATTTGAGCCTTATATCTTTCATTTCATAACCACTAACCTTGGTCACGTTACAACCCTTAAAAAGTCAATTCTGATCAATGAATGATTGCTTGTGTTTTCATAAGTTTTAATTTTGAAACAAAAGGTTATACTCATCCAAGTATCTAGTTCATTGCTTCTTGTTAAAAAAAAAAAGAAAAAAAATAAAAAAAATGGGACTTACCCATGGGCAAGTTTCTACCCTATTCGAGTTGGCTCTACACTAGAGCATTTTTCTCTAGCTCGGTTTAGCCTACACTGGGACAAATTTTTTGGTTCAACTTGGCCTTTCATTAGGACAAGTTTCGGCCCTGTTCAATTCAATTCCAAATTGGGCAATTTTTTTTTCTTATCCTTGGTTTAATTTGACCTATGCTAGGCCAAATCTTATGGTCATTTGGGTGTTTGCCCTGTTCAATTCAGTCTTAAACTGGGACAAATTTTTCCTCGATTCAATTTTACCTACATTGGGGCAAATTTCTCTTTGGTTCAATTTGGCTTAATGTACATGCTCAGCAGAAGGAAATCATTGGCCATGATGCCTAGTAGGCAATTAAAGATGACTTTTATAAAGGTCGAACCAATGCATATTGGGACAACACCTCTTTGAATCCCAAATCATTGTTTGTGTCTTTGTCCGTATATTTATCCTTTATAAATACCCTTTGTATAGTCAAACTTCCAAAACCAATCTGGAAGTTGTTCATCTTCTTTCCTGTTGTACTTTTGAATTCATATATGTCTGTTACGTAATGCTTCAGGTAAGGTGAACATGAGTACAACACTATAATGTGACCATCGAATGGTAGCTCCCTGATGAACAATTCAAACTAAAAAGAACTTGTAAGTTCCAATTGAAAGGGAAATGTTATCTCAAGGGATAGAAGTGAAGATTTTTAAGAGAGCTAGGAAGAAGAGAGGGACTGTGTGCCTGATGATCAAACTTGAAAGGAAAGATACTCAATGTTTGAAGACTCTTGAGGAATTTGAAACAAGTTGATAAGCCCTAGTTTGCGAGAGTCTGCGCCTGGGTTTGATAGATCAAAATTTTTCGAGAAAAGCAATTAGCATCAAGTATACAAGTGAAAGGTTTTTGATATATGTTTTCAATCTATGGACAGGATCTTTAAATTTTGAGTTGCATGAATGAACAGTACAACATCTTTTCATGAGATAATAAGTTGCAACAGCCTTGAAAGTGACGTCTTTGACTTTCACGTCAAGCTTCACTATAAAAGAACAGACAAAGGTTTTTTTTAAAAAAAAATCCAGATGAAGTGTCAAAAAAAAAATCTTCTAAGTCCTTGGCTTGGTGGCTTCCACAAAAATTAGATTCATGACCTAATGATCTCCCTAAAAAAAAAAAAAAAAAGAATGATCTCAAGTCCTTGACTTGATGACATGTTTGTACAAAATTTAGGTCTGTGACCTAATGGTCTTTCCTAAAAAAAAGAAAAGAAAAGAGAAGAAAAGAAGAAGAAGAAAAAAAAAAAAAAAGAAAAGAAAAAAAAATCTTTTAGGCCAAGTCCACTGCCATTTAAATTTTGAGACACAGAAACCCACTGTCATTTTAATTTTTGGGACACAAAAGCCCATTGCATTTTAAATTTCGGGACACAGAAGCCCATTGCATTTCGGGGCACAGAAGCCCACTGCATTTTAAATTTCGGGACACAGAAACTCATTGTCATTTAAATTTCAGGACACAAAAGCCCACTGCATTTTAAATTTTGGGACACATAAGCCCATTGTCATTTCAGGACACAGAAGCCCACTATCATTTAAATTTCGAGACACAGAAGCCCACTGTTATTTAATTTTCAGGACACAGAAGCCCGTTGATTTTAAATTTTTTAGGACGCTAGATACCCACTGCTTTTAATTTTCAGAACACCAGATACCCAATGTCTTTTAAATTTCGGGCCAAGCCCATTGTTTTCTTAATTTTTGGGACGCCAGATACCCACTGTCTTTTAAATTTTGGGCCAAGCCCATTATTTTTTTAAAAAATTTCGGGACATCAGATACCCATTGTCTTTTAAATTCTAGGTCAAACCCATTGCTTTTGACAATTTCAAGTCACGAGGTCACCCAGCATTATTTTCAATAATAATAATAATAAAAAGACAAACAAAAAACAAAAACAAAAACAAAAACAACAAAAACAAAAAAAAAATCTTTTGATCAATAAACGTCAATTGAGCTGCGACAACTTATTGACAATACAGTGACGTCTCTGGCTTTATGCTGAGCTTCACCTTGGTAGGATTAGCGACGCTGCGACAGCTCGTAAATCCACATTTAAGCTCGTTGGTTTTCAATCAGCACATTTGCTTTGTCCATTCACATTATCCCATGCATTTCCGGACTAAATTTAAGTTTACGTCTTTACTCGTTTCTTACGACGATAATATGAAAAACTATGGTTATTCCTAATATCTAGTAAGAAACAAGTAAAGAGGGATAACTGTGAATGCCCAATTTTGTCCGGATTATTAAAACATTTTAATGTAGAATAAAAAAAAAGTTTAATTATGCCAATAAGTGTTCTTTGTTTGTTTGGCCCATTCATTTTTGTTTGACCCAAAATTTGTTTAGTTTTTTTTTTCTGGCCCAAATTTCTGTTTTAACCCAATAGGTATTGTGATTAAAAAAAATAAAAAAATAATACAACAACAAAAATAAAAAAAGTAATAATAAAAAAAAGGGGATGTCGTTGCAGCTCTCTGCGCTCTCCCCTTTTGTTTCTTCCCATTTTGAGAAAGAGTTCAATTTTCCTTTGCTGGGTCTTTTACTTTTTTTCCTCTATCAGCCAAGCACCTGCACTGATGCACGACACACACTCACCTGCATTGCAGCATACGTTGCTTTGCTCCCCACTACCTTCACGTCCTTCATCTGCATAGCCACACAATCACATTTTGACCCTCCATTCTCACGGTACATAAGGAGCACACACTACAGCATCAGGGGGGGCAAGCATTAGCCAAGCAATTTCGGAGGAACTCATATTTATTTTCGGTGGCAGCCAATAAAAAAAAGGGGTCACTTTCATCTCATTTTTTCACCTTTCAATAGCAAAAAAAAAACGGAGCCTCCATATTGAGCACCCCATTCACCACTTCATCTTCATCTTCCCCCAGCACACCCAGCTCACTTCCTCCATCTCCAAACAAAACTACAGCCACCACAAACCAACTCATCTTCAACCTCACATAAACCTTCACCATCTTCACAACTACAAACCCACCACCACTACTCACTTACCACCATCAACCAAACCCAACACTCACCATCAACCTTACAAACAACCCATCATCCCATTCAACCACCACCAAACACATAACCCGCACGAGCCCCCTGCACTACCGTACCGCAACTCACCGACGACAACTAGAACCCGTCAGACTCGAACTAGGCTGCGACGCCGAGCCTCCACGCACTGAACCAGCCGCTCCAACTCGGCACCACCCCACAGATCTAGCCGCACCACCCACCGGACGTCACCTCTCCTTCGCCGTCCAACCCATTCCAAGAAGCACTCCCTTCCTGAGTTCGTTTCTCTATTTCCTGCTAAAGTTGTTTTGTCATAATTATTAGGTACTTTATTGTTTTTTTTTTGTTTTGTTTTTTTTTTTGTTTTCTGAATGTTATTTGCTTTGTTATAATGTATATTTTATTGTTTTTTTTAATTTTTGGTTTAGAATTTGAAATTAAGCTGCTGTTTCTTTTCTTGTATTGGGTTGCACAAGGTTAAAATTTTTTAGAAGAATGGTTATGTTAATGGCTCATTGGGCTAAAAAAAGGATAACAAAAAAAATGTAGAAAAGAATTAAAATAAAAATAAAATAATTGAATCCTTTTTTTTAGAAGAGTAAAACGGGATTAGCTGAGTTGTGACAACTTGTTAATCTCAAAGTTTTAAAATCATCTGAGTTGTGACAACTTGATGATTTGTTTTTTTTAAATAATAAATAAAAATAAAATATTTGAGCTTTGTTGAGAAAGAATAAAATGGGATTAGCTGAGCTGCGACAGCTTGTTAATCTTGTAACTTTTAGAATTGTCTGAGTTGCGACAGCTTGATGATTCTTTCTTTTCTAAAATAATAAAGAAAATCAAATGATTTTCAAAACAAAATTCTTTTCAGAATTAAAAATAACTAACCCACAATCGTTTTCTAAAGAACGACATGACTTTGAATTCCTCATTGCATCCGAGGATACGTAGGAGCAGAATCGTAATTCTGTCAAGCCAAAATTAAATTTTCATAATTTATTTATTTGTTTAGTTTGTCTTTTAATAAATGGGTAAAATATATATTTTTTAAGAGTTATAAAATTTGCACAATTGATTTAAGGTAACCGTCTTAGGACGGATGTATTAGGGGTGCTGTGGGGGTTTAATCTTCACCATTCCCTATGCATAATTAGACCTCCGAATTTGAGTTTTGGAATGTAGACCATCATTTTTTTTAGTGTTCCAATTTTTTCTAATAAAAATAAAATTGGTGGCGACTCCCTTTAATTTTTAATTTAAGTCGTTATCCCGCCGCGATCACGGTCGCGACAGCCATCTTGATCAACTTGAACAAATGATAAAGTCGAGTTAATGACTATAAACAAACGTTTCTTGTAAGACAACTCAAGTTTTCTTTCTTTTTCTTTATTATTTTATCTTTAAATTTGTTGATTTTGTTAGTTTTAGTTAGCAACTTCTTTTGGTTCACTAATAGCCTTATTGTGTACTAACCTGTCTTCATTTTGTTTCTTGAAGTGGAGAATGTGAGTTTTGTACAAAGGATATAGGGTTCGAAGTTGCGGAATTGAGTTTGCATCGGGAGTAAGCTTTAAGTTATGTAATTTAAATATTTGAGTAAGTTGATTTTGGGGTTGTATAATTGTTAAGGAGAGTAGGGTTTAATATCCAAGTCTTTTTTTTATTATAAAAAAGGGCAACACGACCCCCTATGTCATTTGACACAGGGCATGTGATTTCAAGGTTGAGAAATGTGTTTTCCGGAATAGGACATGACCCCTCCCCCCGTGTCATTTGAAATGGGGTCGTGTCTTTTATGCAGTAGAATGAGCACATATCAAAAAATCACATGGCCCTTCTATGTCTTTTGACACAGGGTGGTGTGTCAACATCCCTCATAACCCAATTTCACAGAAATGGACACCCTCTTGCCCCGTGTATTATGACAAGGGGTCGTGTTGGCCCAGATTCCAACCCATTTTGCCAGAGAAGGACACAACCCCTCATGTCATGTGGCATGGGGTTGTGTTAATTATGCAACAACTCTTTTTTTTTTTGCAAAAAATTACATTGCCCCCCATCTCTTTTGACACAAGACACAGGACCATGTGATTCTCCAAAAATTACAATATACAATGCTAGAAAAGGACACGAGGACCCAGTGTCTATTAGCACGGGTCATGTTTAGCAAGCAGAGAATAAAAAGTTCTTTCTTCCAAAAACACTCAAGTCGTGTTCTTTTGCTCACAAACCCTTGCCCCTTGTTTTTTTTTATGCTTTCCCATTCCACTTTGTGTGTTATTGAGGACATAGCCATATTTTAAGTTTGGGGTGGGCCCTTTCAATTTTAGTTTGTTAGTTTTTTTTGTGTATTTTGCTATTTTATTGACTAACATTTTTTAATTTTTGTTTTGAAGTTAATGTTGAGTCAACTTAGGTGTCTCCCTGAGTTCGAAGCCTTTGTAAGGAGATGTATATAACTATCGGTCGCTAAATTTTTTTTTCTTCCTTTAACTTTTTTTTTGTTTTTATTGATTTTATTTTGTCATCATTACCCTCAATCCATGTTCACTCAAGCATATGCATGAACTAATTTGTTTTGAAAAAATAAGTATTGCTTTGAAGATTGATCTTAGGCCAAGATAGTTTGATTCATGTTATTGTCATAAGTATTTAGCTTTAGTCATTCGATTTTTCTTTTGCATTAGTTCATTAAACTTTTGATTGAATTTGTGTGTCCTTAGAGAATGACTATGTATGCTAAAGTGAGGATCTAATTGCCTAACAAGTCCTATAACAATTCCTCTGCTTCTTTTCGAGTCAAAATCTTAGTGTACACTTAAAATGAGATGATCTCAGCATTCTTTCTTTAACATCATCATGACCTTAGACCACCAATTTTTCATTATTATCCCTTGGCACCCCATTTGAGCCTTTCATTAGTCTATTTTTTTTTATTAACTCACATTCTACCTTTACCATTAACCTTTAAACACTTACCTTCCCTTTTATGAGAGAGTATTGAATATGGAATGGAGAGACTTATTGAAGATCCAAGTGAGATGAATGTTGAAGATAAAAAGAGAAGAAAGAAAGAAAATTCAAAGTATAGTATATTTGAAAAAAAATAGAAAAAAATTGTTCACCCAATATGTTGTAAAGAAATAAGTTTGGAGATAGAGGTAAATATTAAAAAAAGAAGAAGCAAGTGTACTATTAAATTGAAGTGAAGTTTTCTCTTTGCATAATATATCTTGATTTTCAGTATGTTTTAAACTTTTTCATCATTACTCTCTCATATTTTGTTTTTCCTTTTTTCTTTTCTTTGTTTTACCTTTCACCTCTTAACCCTATTACAACCCTAATAAAGACCTTTTGATCTTTTAAAATTGTTTACTACATTAGTGGAGAAAGGATTAGTGGTTTTGCGTATGGGAATGAGACATACATTCATTCATCAATTCAGTTATGTCATTGAGGTTTTAGAGATTGTTTTGTGTGCATAGTCTCATCAGAGTACATATAGATTTATGATTTTGTTTGTGAAAGCGTGCTTAAGTTAAGTTGGTTGGCATTGTTAAATGTGTATGCTTGATTGGGTATTTTAACTTCTTGGGATTTGAATGAGTTATTCATGGATTTGGATTCTTGAGGTTTCTTTGAAAAGTTTGAATTGCAATGCTTAGGATCTTTATAAAAGAAATACCCTTACTGTGAATTTTACTGTTTATTCATTGTTAGAGGATAAGCAATTGTTCAAGTTTGGGAGAGTATTTGATATGTGTGTAAAACTCACATATTTTATACTTGTTTAAACATGGATTTAAGTGCTTTAAGATAAGAATTATGCCACTTATTTGTTATATTGAGTGAATTCTAGACCAACTAAATTAAATGTGTTTTTATCGTGTTTTGTAGGGATTTAAAGGCTTTTGTGATATTTTGGGTACAATTTTTGCTACAGATATCAGATTGAGCTAATCTTAATGTCTATAGAAAGATGAGAAAAAATCATACAACTTTCTTCAGTATATTGAAGCCTAATTCATGCATTAATAAGATGAAAAATTGTATACAATGTTGTTGACGAAGTTTGACTAAGTTAACAAACATTCATAAATTTTAATGATCAAGTTAAATTCTTAATTGGAGTGCAAGTAATCCCTATTTGATGATCAGATATCTTTGTGTTTAATGCAAGGATTAAAGGAGAGTTTCCTAATTTGAGTGAGATATTTGTTTCCTAATTTATATTGATTTAATAAGAAGAAAATGAGAAACAAGAGATTTTATCAAAGATTAATTAAGGAAAGTATCGTTGTCAAACATGTCTCAGTAAATTAGGCATAACTTTCTCTACAAGTATGTGATTTATCTGGTTCTAGTGACGTTTGAAAGCTAAGAAAGAGATTTACAAATCTATAACTTTTCTTAATTAAGCTACCATTAATGCGAAATTTGCGCCCCAAGTAGTAGTAAAGCAAAACTTGACCTATTTTACCTTAGATTCTTTGAATTTATTATAAAATATAAGGCAAGGCTACGAATTTGGGGAGCGGCAACAAAGGCAAATAATTCACTTTGGAGGATTAGAGGAGTTCAATATTGAAGACTTTCAATATTTTTCTCTTCTAGGGTTTTCTTTATGATACTTCTTCTACCCATTTATTTGTTTTGTGCTTCTTTTATCATGAGTGGCTAAACTTTTCTCTTACTATGATGAAAATGTAACTTGATTCAATCGACATGTATTAAGATTTGATTTTTAATTAATTTCTTTTCTATTCAATTTGAGTGCTTATTATGATTCTTAATGCTTTTATGAATTAAGCGACCTTTATAAATTGATATAGTGAGATGTATATAGAATCGAAAGATTTGTATATGACTTAGACCATAAATAATAAGTGTCATGATTTATAATCATCTAAGAATGTTATAGGTTGTGTGAGAGAATTATGGTATTTTCCATAATAATCTATAGAACGAAGGTTATGCCTTTAAGAGTTGAGATTTAGATTAAGGAATTGACTAGACTTTGATAATTAAAAAAAATTATTCCAAAAAGAATTGATTTTTAATTAATTTAAAGATTCTCCTTATCAATTAAATGACTAAGAATTAATTAAAATGAAGATCTTAAAACTACTTTATTATCTATAATAAATTATTAAATTAAGTAAAATCAAATCTCTAACATCTTTACTATTATTTGTTTGCACTTTAATTTATTATTGTATTCTTTTATTATTTTTAATTTATATATTTTTACTTTGTTTTACTATTTTTAATTACTTATTTTTTTTTAAATTCTCTTTAAATTAAATCTTTATCTAAATAATAATTAGATTAGTGAAACAATAATCGATAACTCAATCTCTATAAAAAATAATATTTTTTTATCACTTTATTAGTTTTATAATTTGATGCACTTGCTAAATTTTTTGACAGTGCATCACTGCTAGTTTTGTTCGGTGATTCTATTAGTATTTGTCATGTTGATTTGATTGGTTGTCATGGCAAAAGAAGTCAACGGGAGAGTAGAGGGGACAATGAATGACCCTTTATATTGGTTTATCTAATTGGATAAGCAAATTATTAAGTGTGTGTTTGAATTAAAGTTGATAAATTTAAGTTTAGTTGAAAATGTGTTTGTAAACTTAAGTTTGATTGAAAGTGAATTTATAGTAACGTAATTTATGTTTGAAAACTTTTATCACAAAAGTAAATTTGATAAAATAAATATTATAAAAAATATTCTTAACTGAGTTTGTTGTATCACAAAAATAAAAAAAATTTGCTTTGCCACTAACGTACGTTAGTGACAAAATTGTGTTAAAACAGTATTAACTAAAAAACATCCAAACAATCATGACACAAGTTTTAATTCTCCCTAACGGACATTTAACGTCCCAAATTGACCCCTTTGACCAGGGACGGATTCACTTATTATAAAGTAGAGACATATACTCCCATTCAACTTTAAAAAGTTTTATTATTTATAATTACTATTTATAATATTTATTTCCTTTATATTCTTAACTTTGTTATGACATAACACATAAATAAATAAATTTATAATTAAAAAATTAAAATACATCTAATATTTTTTCTAAATTACATAAAAATCATTTATATATACATAAAGAAAGTAATATTTGATAGTAATAAAAAAATTATTCAACAAAATATAAATACAAAAAAAATAATTATAAATTGATTTTTTTATTTTGTATTAATATAGTTTTTAATATATAGATATAATCATTTGAAACTTCTCTTTTTTATATTTGTATATAACTTTTATCTCCACTACCTAAATCTTATGGGTCTGTCACTGCTTTGATTAGGTGAATAATTTTACATATTCTGCAACTGATTCCGCTGAGTGTGGGGTAAGAACATTTTAGAAAGGGAAAAGGTCCATCATAATGTAACAGCATGCATTTTGAGAAAGCCACAATTTCAAGATGAAATGACACACACAAACAGAAGAGGGAAGAATAATCATGCAAATTGCAGAACGATATGCAACTCATACTTAATAAATGTAAGGATATGATCATTGCTATATTATTTTCTTTGCATCTTTAAGATTCTTTATGACTTACCATGTCTAGGCATAAGGGTCCAAAACCTCTAAAATATTCAAGGTTTCTGATATTGTCTGATGTATCTAGAAATCTGAGGTGAAGATTCCAAATAAATTCATCTTGGGACTTACACAGTATGTTTAGAAAGTAAAAAATAAAAAAAATAATTTAATTTGTAAATTAAATATAATTAAATTTTGTATTAAAAATATTAAAAAATAAAAAATAATTTAATTTTTAAAATTTTATATATTTTATATATTTTTTAATTTTTTTATCAAATTTGATAAAATTTATTAAAATTTTATTTGATTTAAAATAAATAAATTATTTTATCTTTAATAATTACTTTTAATTATTTTTCATAAAAATTAAAATATAAAATAATAAAATTAAATTAAATTAATTTTTATTTTAATAAATTTTAAATATAAAATTTAATTTTTAAATTAATTTAAATTTTATTTTTTAAAAAAATTAAATATAAAATTTAATTTTTAAATAATTTAAATTAAATTAAATTATTTTTCATTTTTATTCGTACTCATTCTTAAAGATCTATTAGCACGTATGTCAACTTCATAAACCGGAGCCAACTCTTATCCTAGACACCACAACAGAAAGTTGAAAAAATAAATAGAAATGGAAGAGTAAAGACATACATGAATAGACAAAATGGTAAGGGAAAGATGAGATAATGACAGTAATACAAGAGAAAAGAGTTGACAAGACGTGGTGGAATCCATTTATTTCATCACTAGGAAAAAGCCAAATGTGACTTGAAGATTGCAAAACACCAAAAACTCCATCTCATTGACAACCGAGAATCATTAATATGCACATGCAAAGTATGACATGAAATATGAATTTCTTTTTTCTCATTTTTACGTTGAAAACCCATAGTTGAGCTATTGCTAGCTATAAGCTCTCAACCCACTATCATGTCATTTGATCCTTCCTAGACCAAAAATAGGAGTGGAAGCCCCACCCCCTGCCCTCCCATAAATGACACCTAAGTATGTTGTTCCAAACCTCCCATGCTGAGCTGTACTGTCTATGCCACTTCTTCCAATTTATTATACCTCTGCTTTAGGGTTGGCAATGGGCGGGGCGGGCCGGATAATACTTCCTCTGTCTTTGTTTTCGTTTTTATTGGGAGTATTTGTTTATAATTTTTGTAAATAAATGAAAATATTTATAGATATTTATGAATAATTAATAATTTAAAATAAAATTTTAAAAATTATAAAAAATATAAATAAAATAAATTTTAATATCACATATTATAATTTTATTTAATAATTTAAATTTTTATAAAATTAAAAAATATTATAAATAATAAATTATATTTAATTATATTTTATAATAATTAATTTATATAAATAATTATTATATAAATAATATATATTTTTTAATAAATTTTATTATTATAAGTTCATTCAATAAAAAATTTATTTTAAAATAATAAAAATATATATATTTTAATCTCATCTCAAAATTAAAAAAAAATCATAATATATAATATATATTAAATAAAAAAATACTTAACGAATTTTACAATACTTACGAGGCATATGATATTATAATCTCTACTTTTGTCTCTATTTATTAAATAAATATTCATCATCTGTCATACATCGCGAATAATTTTGCTGAATCCTGCAATATAGATAATTTTGTCATTCCTACTCTACTTCAAGTGCTGTGAAGAGGACTTAAAAATCTGTAGCTAACCAAAAATAAGATGAAGCTTATCCCCATGGCAGTTGGGTAGGCAGGTAAATAAATGGATCACAATTTTACCAATTTTTTTTTTAAAAAAAGATTCCCATTACTTAACTCCTTCAAGGTCAAATATTCATGAATTTAGTTCAACTTTCACAACCATCCCATTAAATTTGATTTACTATTAATAATAATACTTTTTTTTTAACACTTTCCTTAACTTTTTTATTGAGTTATTGAGCAACAACTGAACTTTCACCTAAACCTTCTGCGAACTGCCCAAATTCGACATACAATTGTGCAACTACCGTTTTTCTTGATTTACTGATTCAGCACCTATCCTGTGGCACATTCTAAAGGACTTCATCTTGTCACAGTTATTATGCACAGTTCAGGTGTTAACAGATTTATGATTGTCACGTTCGTCCTTGACCAAAGTCACAATATGAACATAAATGCTGATAAGGTTCGTGAATGTCAGTAATCTTATATCATAAAGATAGGAACATGCATACTATCCTGTCTAATGCATTTTGTTAATAGATCTTAATTTGTTCATAAATTTAATTGTTCTACTTAAGTATTGTTAGAATGCAAATGGTAAAACAGCTATTTTATTCTTAGTCCATGTGGTTGTTTTTAAATTTCAATTTGATCCTTGATCTTTAAACTTTTGCCATTTTGATCCTCTTGCTAAATTTAAAATACCTCCAGTTGTTGCTAAACATGCTACAATATAGAGCTATTATAGCTAATTCTAATCGGTATAAATGAAAACCAAATTATAAAAACTAATTAAAAGTTCAGAGTCGAAATCGAAACATAAAAACAAATTATAACTGTGACCGAAAACAAAATTACGGAAGATCTCTTTGAATCAATTTTACTCCAATTTTATCTCAAAGTACTCCGTGGCTAACCAGTACTATGGTAATAACAAACTCAAATGCAGCACAATTAGACATCAAATGAAATTTCTCACCCAAGTCCACTTTTGGGAAGATAAATACTTGGCATTGTAATGTTCAAATTTTAGTTGTAGTTTAAGCAATTCAAATAGTCACTTATACTTTGTTTGGGAACAAAGTGAAAGAGAAATAAAAATGGAAAGATTGAAAGTGGGAAGAATGAGTGTCAGTCTTCAGTTTTTGTTTGGATATAATTAAATTGGGTGCAGTTTAAAAGAGAACAAAATATTCTTATCATAAATAGTATAAATATTTTTTTTATATTTTATTTAATATCATTTATCATACTTATTTTTTTTTATATTTTTTTTTTAATCATATATTCTTAAAAATAATGTGTATAATATTTATATTTCTAAAAGAGATGTAACATCATCTTTTTTAAATGAGAATATGATTTTTCAGAAAATAAAATATTAATAAATTTACAAACAAGTCATAACTCTTGAAATGAACTTTATTACTTATGGGAATACATGCCTAAATTAAAAAAAAAAATCATGTCTATAATTAACTCTTCCTTCACTTTCACTTCAGTCTGAGAAAATGAATATCTAAACTGGAGCTAATAAATTCTTTGTACTCTTTTTAAATTATGTTTTCAAAGAAGGAAATATTATATTCTTAGTTCCTACATTATCACTCAATCCAAACAAGGCGGCTCAGAATAATAAAAAAAAACTTTAGGGGGTTTGCAAAAGTCATATTTTAAGAGGGTTAAAATCATATTTTATAAAAAAAAAAGTTAAAAGTCAATGGTAGTTTTTGAAATTTTATAAATTTGAGGGGGGTGGTCACAAGCATGTATATATTTCCGCCAAATAAACCATTTAATGCCAAAGACTTGTACATTTTTCCCTCTGATTAATCGTACAATTCCAATTATGAACTATAAAGAAAGACCAAATTGTATGGTTGTTCATTTGCTTGTAAGTTTAAGGTGAGAATCTCGCTCCCTCGCCCCTAGTAGTAAGGCCTCCCCTAGGTGCATTGCTCCAAGTAGGGTAAAACAACGGGAAAAGAATTAATTTTTTTTTTTATATCTTCTTAAAATATTTTTTAATAATCTTCTTATTATTTAATAAAAAATTATTAAATAAAAAATTAAATACAATCAAAATCTTAAAAATATAAAAAATATTTAATATTTTTTTATTTAATAATTAAAAAATTATTAAAAAAATAGATTAGGAGGATTTAAAATTATTCTTAAAAAAACCCAAATTCTGCAATAGTTCATTGAGAGGTAGCTTTGTGTAATTAAAGAGGTGGGGTTGGGGTGTTACGAGTTATGACCCAAAAAAATAAAAAATAAAAGAGGTGGGTTATTGGGGGAGAGAGAGAGCTTCTTTATTGGTGGAAAAGAGAAAGAGCATTTTAATACAGGTCGAACCCAAGCATTTGTACCACGAATTTGATTTCTGTTGCTTGAAAGTTACGTACGAAAATGAGAATTTTAATATGGATTATATTAAGGCAGTTTATGGATGAATTAAGTATAGATTAATTTTTGATTTATTATTAAAATAAATTAATAACTAAGATTAAAATGTTAGATTCAATTAATAATATTTAGATTTATATATAAATTTAGTTAAAAAAATTTTAAATAATTATACATAAAAAAAATTTATAAATTTCATTAATAATACTTACATACACTTAAATTTATATATAAATATTATTAGATAAAAAATATAATTTATCTATAAATTACTTTTCAAATAGTCCATAATAATTTTTGTATTAAAAATTTAAATTCTTGAAAGTCATAAATTTATGAGGACCCCACTTCATAAATAAGAGAATTCTAATATAGAGTATTTTGGGGTGTATATCAATTATTGATTTATTATTAAAAATAAATAAATAATTAAGATTAAAAAATTAGATTTAATTATTAATATTTAAATTTATACATAAATTTAATCAAATCATATTTTTTTATAAATAATTATATATATAAAAAATTTATAAATTTTAAATAATAATATTTATATATAAAATATATATATATATATTTTTTTTGATATTTGATAGTTATATATATATATATATATATATAATATATATATATACTATCAAATAAAAAAAAAATTCATCCATAAATCATCCATAATAATTTTCTCCTCGTAAATACTAACTTATTGTTATCCATATTACCAAAAAGACCAAAAACAAAGTATCACATAATTTGTGGTGCAATCCATCCTCTACATCTTTGACCGGTAATAACCGGTAGCAAAGGTCTTTTTTTTGTTTTGTTTTGGTGACGTTATGTGACGTATCTCCACGTGAATACGTCAAGTACATTTCTAACGATATATCTCATATGATTTAATAAAAATAAAAAATATCACCGTGATCAAAACGGTGATATTTTAAAAAATAATTTAAAAATAAAAATATTTTGATAAATAATTTTATCACAAAAGATAATTTAGTCAAAAATCCATTTGATTTATGTTGCTTGAAAGATACGTACAAAAATGAGAATTTTAATATAGATTATATTAGGGCAGTTTATGGATAAATTAAGTATAGATTAGTTTTTGATTAATTAATAAAATAAATTAATAATTAAAATTAAAATATAAATTTAGTTAAAAATATTTTAAATAATTATATGTATAAAAAATTTATAAATTTTAATTAATAATATTATATACACTTAAATTTATATATAAATATTATTAAATAAATATAATTTATCTATAAATTACTTTTCAAATGATCTATAATAACTTTTGTACTAAAAATTTAAATTCTTGAAAGTCATAACTTTATGAGGACCCCACTTCATAAATAGGAGAGTTCTAATATAAAGTATTTTGGGATGATCTATAAATAAACTTAGTATATATCAGTTATTGATTTATTATTAAAATAAATAAATAATTAAAATTAACAAATTAAATTAAATTAATAATATTTAAATTCATACATAAATTTAATTAAAATATATTTTTATAAATAATTATATATAAAAAAATTTATAAATTTTAATTAATAATATTTATATATACTTAAATGTATATATATAAATACTATTAAATAAAAAAATAAATCATCCATAATAATTTTCTCCTCCTAAATACTAACTTATTGTTATCCATATTACCAAAAAGAAAGTACCACATAATTTGTGGTGCATCCATCCTCTACATCTTTGACCGGTAATAACCGGTAGCAAAGGTCTTTTTTTTTTTTGTTTTGGTGACGCTATGTGACTCCAATCCGTGTGGACCGATGTAAACAAAAAGTGCAAACAGCAAAAGTGGTCAACACATGGTTATGTTTACTTTATTTTTTATAACAATTAATTGAAACTAATAAAATATGCAGAAATTCAGCATCAGCCTGCAACAGTGACGACCAACGGCTTCAGCTTCAGAATCAGACCGTAGAACCAATGCTGCAAAAAATAAAAATCCGATTACCCTTTTCTCTGTTTCTTCCCCCAAGCTCCATAAACTCCTCACTTTTCACTTCCATAATAATTTCAGCTATGTGAAAAACAGTGTTGTGTTAGTATGTTGTCTTCTATTTGTATCTTTGAACCATGAATCTAAGCAACGTCAAGGGATCCATTCTCAGCCCTCTGTATTTTTTAAACAATTAATCGACGGTTGATTTTGGAGTGGAGCATGGATGCACCACATAAACGTTTCCCGGTAAATAATAGACCTTATACAAATTTCCGAGCACTAATATTTAAAAGGAACCCATTACCAGCAATAAAGGAATAACGATGTACCTTTCCAAATTGCCTTTGTTTCTTTACTCTCTTTCATGGGGGAGCAAAAAAGGGAACAAGTTCACACAAGCTTTGGTTCATGGCACATGGATTTAACGCTCTAACTTTTTAATGGGCCAATAAAGCAGACAAAAGCAAGGAGGCCACCTAGGGATCTGGGAAACAAGTTTAGGACTATTCAAATACGGCCATGATTGGAAACTGAAATTGTGGTAAAGAGAATTATTTTCATAATTCTAGGATTCACTAACCAGTGAGGGAATCTAACTTTGATATTCCTTGTTATCAAGTGATTTCAGTATTTAAGAAGGGAATAAATTGAGTATATATAAAAAAAATTATAAATACTTATAAGATAATTTTTATTGAAACTATTTCTCAAATGAAGTGAGTATATAGTGAAGATAGAGAACTTTAAACACAAAATAAACACGTATAAATATAAAATAAGTTGTAGAAAATAAAAAAGTTTAAGATAAAAAGAATAAGCACAATATTTATTTTAGTTCAGTCACCAATCACTTGTAACTTATGTCAAGTCCTTGAAAAAATTATCCGAGAATTTTTACTACAACTTCAAGCTTAAACAAGTGTCTAATACCTTTACAAATCAGAACACTCTTCACACTTAAAGATATCTCACCTTTTGTATTTCAGGAATACTTCACCCTTACAAAATCTTTGAAGGATACCTCACTATCTTTACAAAGAATCATAATATAGTAGAAGAAAAACTCTCAGAAAGAAGAGTGAATAATACAACTCGAAGCTCTTTAAGAATATCTCAAAATTTTGAGAAAAATGAGCACAGGAAATATGTAAAAATATGAATCACAAATTAAAGCAAGAAAGAATTGTTTCAAATAGTTAAATGTTTTGAAAGATGACCAAACCATGTATTTATAGTGTTCTTGAGAAAATGATCGATGTGGGTATTTAATTCTCATATTAAATGCAAAAATAGTTGTTTCTTCCAAAACAGGAGCCGTGTTTATTCGAATCACCTGTGTATTATTCGAATAATACATTTAACTATCCCACAATAAACTGGTTTTGTAATATGTTATTCGAATAATAAAGTTTATTCGAAGCCTCGGGTAAATTTTAAAAATCTAATATAAATACACAAGTCCAATTAATAAATTTCACAAAGATACACTCAGAATCAGAACACTACAAAAAATAAAATTATAAACAAAATTGATTGCAAAACGAGCATAACCATCAAAGACCATGAAGAAGAATAAGCTAAACTTCTCCAACTAAAAGAAGCACCTGAATTGGAAAAGAGAAAACTATTTTAAGGGGGGGGGCTACCACGGAACAAAACATTGATTGCCCCCTGTATACGGCACTTGCACAAAAACCAATGCCTTTGAATGTCTTGAATTTCAGCTGACAAAGTCATAAATTCGTAGACACCACCATCTTCCAGCAGTCAACAGAAGAAATTGCTCTTTCAGTAAGATGACTTTCTTCACCTACTCATATTTCGACGGACTGGCATATTCGGTTCCATTATCCAATGAGGTCACGTTAGATGAAGCACTAGATGACACAACACTACCAGCCGTAACAGCATTGTAATTGTGTTTTGATTGGTTTCTCTGAGAATTGTTAGTTTCAGGGTTTTGTCCCTCCTCTGCTAGTCTTTTCATAAGATTCATGATAGTTGGAATAAACTTGCTAGACAAGGATATGATTCCTGGGAGCTGAAAGCAGAACAGTAAGAAATAAGGACTACTTATGCCTCAAAGTCGAACCCTACTGAATTATACCTAGCACTAGCAGCTTATTAGCTGAACTTGCTACTACTGGTTACAGATTGCATTTGCAACCAAACTCAATAAACATACAAGAGAGACCCAATAATTATAAATTTAGGGATTGAACAATAAATTATACTCACGGCTCCATTGCGAAATTCCCCTGAAATGTCAAGCTGCACCCATAGGGCTTTAATGAGAAGAAAACCCACAAAGATGACACCCAAATACAAGGGATTTCTGCCAAGGAGAATACCAAACTTGGGTGAGACCAAATAAATGGTAGGACAAAAAACAAGAGTTCTTTTGGTTTGTGCTTTAAGCAACATTTTTATTTTCTCAAAATGCCCATCCAATAGTTTATGTCCAACACATAAAATATATTCTTATTTTACAATTACTTCTTTTACACTGTGTAGCTGCTAGAGGGGAGAGATGCAGAGTTAAGAGCAAGTGAAATTGAAAGAAAGAAAAAATAAATAAAGCAAGAACATAGACATCAGATGAGTACAGTTGAAATGCACCTTAGAAGTGTCATAAATTCATTAAATCCCAGAATAACCAGAGCAACTATTGCCCATGGGGGAGGTAACCAGTTGTTATTACGCTTGTTGGCCTCCTGAAAATGAAAAATATTACATCAACAAGTAAAAATTAGTAAAACGTTTTCTAACTGAGAACAAAGTTCAAATGCCTTGATAATATATGCATCCATGATGTTTATCAAACTAATTATATCAACTAGTTAGCAAATCGTTATGTGTAGATTACACATGGAACCTAAACAATACTACAAAAGAGCAAAAAGCTTTGGACCATGCCAACAACTTAATAAATACAGGCAACATTCAAAGTGAAAACATAAAAGCATAGCCTTGCCTCATTTCTTTTATACAATTAAACCAGAGGGCTTCAGCTACAAGTTTAAAATTGATAATATCCAAAAGAAAGTCATAGGATTTAAATTGAAATCAATTTCGTCATAATAGATTTTCCATTTTTTCTATACATAGAGGAACCTTTAAAATCTTTAAAAAAATACGTGAAACATCATACCTGTGCAGAAATGGCCTGCGAGACACTGTACTCTGTCTCTGTCTTGAATTGCCTCCACAAAGATTTGCACTGGACAGGTGTAATCAATGTTTTAGAGGATGGAACCTGCATAGATAATTTGGTTACAACTGATCAGTGCCCAAGATAGAAAATGTTCTTAAACCATAAGAACACAAGGAACCAAAAAATAGTATTTTGTGGCCTAAAATATATATTAATCAATTCACATGTCAACATTGTTAGAGATATAATCATTATCGGGCAATCAGATCATTAATTGATGCCAATCAGATCACTCATCTACCAAAATGTGTATAAAATTCAATACTTCATCAAATAGAACACAGACAATAAAAATGCACCTGTTCCCAAGTGCTAGAAGCTAGCGGATCAACCATTGTGATGCTCCTATCTTTAAAAGCACTGCTTGATGAATCCACCAATGCAACTGCTAATATTTTCTCGATATTATCAGCATTATCATCATCCAAACGAATTGCAGCCATAACAGATAGCAACTTCAAAGACTGCAAAGCGTTAAATATGGTTAAAAGATATCAAAATGCAATACAAACTCAAACAAAAAGAAAATAATATTCATAATCATATCATACAGCAGAGCGAGCAGCCTTGGTGATGGCTCGAATATCTTCTTTCCCCGTCCAAACACGAGGCATTGAATCAGAATCATGGCTAAACAACATCGTAAACCTGCTTTCAAAAATAGGGTAAGTGCCTTTAAAGTAAACCTTGAAGAAAAAGTAAAAAGTCAACTTGGATGTTACAGAAGGTTGATACCTGTCCTTCATACGGATTAGAACTCTTCCAGCTTCTTCCCTAGCCTTTCCTTCTACCACACCTCTTGCAAAATCCTCTAAACTCAAAATCATTTTCTGTCTTGTTTTTTCATCTATATCAAACCCAGTAAGCGCAGCAGAGAACCCCGAAACAGCTGATTCAGTCTCACGCCTAAGAAGGCTCCTTATAGATGGCCAAGTATCGCCATTAGCTCCATCCAAGAGAGCTTCAACAGGTCCCGACAAGGCTTCTTTCAGTTTAGCCTGCAACAATACTACTATCAGAAAACTTCCGAAGAAGTTAGTCTTTCAACTATAGAAACAAACCAACTGGCACAACTAAGAAAAATCTCATAAAACTACTTACCAAAATCACTGCAGTCACTAAGCATGAGAAGGATCTTACACTTTTGACTCGCCATTATTAATAGACAAAATATTGACAACATACATTGTATCAATCTATCCCTTTTCCCTCGGATAACTGTATAGCTAGTGGACACTCTTGCTTAGTTCTAATATCATATTACCACTATAAAAATTTCAACATTGATTTTTTGGCACAAACATATATAATCTGAAATCTTAGTATTGTTACTGAGCTTGAAGACAATCACTTAAAGATTCATAAGACATGAATGATCAGTGTTAGACACATACCTCATATGATGAAGTATGTTCAGAAATCTTAGCTGCACGTACAGACGCAACATGTGCATCAATATCACGCAGCAGTTTCTCCCTTACTTTAGATGTATCCCAGTTTGCTTGTTCAATAACAACATCTGCAAGGATAATATAACAGTTTCATGCTGTAATTCAGTTGAGTAAGATGCATACTTGCAACAAATATTATCAAATTTAACTTCTGGGACAGTAGACTATTGGAATGAACCAAATGCTAGCAATTCTGCTCTAAACACCAATAAATCTTTGTACACAATCCACTTCCTATTTATGCATATGCTCTTTTTACATGTTTTGGCTCTTTCAATTTATTGTTATCTAATAAACAGAATAAAGAAATTTTTTATTACCTGCACATGCTTCATCAAATTGAGCCATACAAGACCCAATGCAATTATTAGCAGCCGCAGAAAACCCTTCCCCTCCATTCAAAGCCTTGTCAAATGCCTCCTTGAATTTATCCAAAGTTCCAGATCTTATATGTCCCAGCGCAGATTGGAATGCTGGTTGGACAAGCTAACCAATTGAAAAGGCATTAAGTACCATTATAAACCTCATGAATCATCACAAATCTTCAAAAGTTTTTAAGGGGGGAAAAAAAGCAAAAGAAAGATACGGCCAATAACCCAGTATCTAAAATAGGTCATTTTTTATTCAATAATCATCACTTTATTGTTTTTCTTTCAATAATCATCAATTCATTTATGTTTATTAAAAAAGAAAAAGGTTGAGCACCCATGATTGCACAAGAACCAAGTTAAGAAGAATTACTTGCAACAATTTTTCTTGAAGTTGCTTTTGTTTTGCAGATCCCACACCTTCATCAAAATAAGTGGCTTCAGCATCATACCTAGATTAAGAGAAAATACAATAGCTCAATATACCTTCAGTCCACATCAACTCATCCTTACATGATGTTTCAACAACATGCAACATTAACACAGCAAACATTTTAAGATTTGTTCTCATGCTACAGTTTTACTTGAAGATTACACATAATATCGCAAAAAACCACGACATCATTTTCAGTAGTTTGTGTAGGGATTGGAAGAGAAACCTAAAAGCATTAGATGGTAGTACTGTGTAAGCCATTAAACTGCCAAAATTAAAGAGTGTAGAATAAAATCAATAACAAAAAACTGAACATGCCATTCCTATAAAATTCCATCCATAAAATGAATCCTTGTCCTTCTTCCACCACCTTGAACAATCAAAACCATTCATATCACTCATGGCACCTACTTAAGTAAAACTTCGACACCAAAACATATTTAAAAGAACAAGGGGGAAAAAATCCTGCTGCTCTAGTCAATAGATCTGAGATCAAATATCGTCAAAACTTGCCAAAAGCTAACAGAGTTAGACGAAAGATTATTACATAGCAGAAGGTTATGTGGTATTCAATAACTGAGCCACAAACAATATAGATGTCACATAAATTGAACTATACTCACTCTGACAAACAAGCATCAAGTAGTGAATTGAGTTTTTTCCCAAATCCAGTAATAGGGCCAAATTGCACAGCCTCTTCCAATTGACACCACTCCTGAGTGGTAATTAAAATTTCCCATGCGTTAGTAATTAAGAATGTCAAAATATGTCAGAGGATTATACCAAAAGAAATGTTAATACCTCATTTGCAGCAAAAGCGGCATATTTCTCATTGGCAATTTCTTCACATCTTACAGTAGCAACCATAACCTACAAGTAGGTTTACGCTTAAATGGTTAATAAATCAATATAAATGTAAACAAAAGCAGCACCATTGCAGCATGTAGATATTACCTTATGTGCAGGAAGGTCGAGGTCTTTGTTCTCCTTAATAACTTTCCAGATTTGCTGAGAACTAAACGAAAAGCCTGAAGCAGGAACTACTCCACGACGGTCCCCTGCAAGCCCACCAGGAGCAATAGAATGATAGAATTGCTGCCTCAAGCTGGCAACCTACATTTAAAATAAATCAGAATAGCAGAAAATGTATGCAAATTAGAGAACAAGATATATTCATTAAACCAAAAATATCTAACTGTTTTCCATTATGAAAGGCAAACCAAATTAATATCATAATTTATAGACACAGATTGAGACACGGGCACACAGTCACAAATGCAGATGTGGAGAAGCACACAACCACAAATCCTGATAATTAGTCATTTAATACCATCAGCTAGTAAACCAGAAGGAAACTGGTGCACGGTGCACAATTCATACCTGCTCCTTAAATTGCTCTTCCTTTTCTTCATAACTAGAAAGAGCAACAACTTCAACCTGGTCATTTGTTGCCAAGTGCAAACATTTACTATAAACTTCCAATAAAATTCTGCTATACACAAGAACATCAGTAAGAATAGTTATGCCAAATGACTGATGAACTTACATTGAAAAATTCACTTAGTGGGGTTTCCTTGTGGGCCTGTGGTTTAGGAACAGAGTCCCATATCTGCAGAGGAAAAATGTAAAGCAGCAAAGGTTAGCAAAAATTATATAACAATTCAATACATCATATGAAGAAGAAAGCACTGCATTACCTTCTGAATATCTTCTCGCAAAACAGGTTCTAAATTTTCAAGTGGTGTCTATAAAAGGAAAAGGTTATAGATGCATTAAAAATGAATAACTGGAAAATATTTAGAAAAAACAATAAACACCATTTTGCTTACACACCCTTGTTTTATCACGTATGACAAACAACAATGTTGTTTTGCGTGGACTAAACAATCTCATCATGACCTGAAAGCAAAAACTAGGAGGCAATTAGATAAATGACAAGTTTTGAGATTTAAGATAACTGCTTGTAGTCAATAGGCCGACAAAAGATACCTGAAAGACAGTTTTCAAAAGTGGCTTATTCGCAGCTTGTTCACGGCCAATGTCATGGCACCACCTTTACAAGCATTGCAGAGGGAGGAAAAATTAGTTGCACCAAGAAAATAGATTCAACTGGAAAAAAATTAAAAGAAGAAGAACAAGTAGCTAGACAGACTTGAAAATTTCTGCAATTAGTCAGTATTAAAGATGTTTAAAGGAAGAAGAGGGGAAAAAAACTCACATGTTTATTAGCACTATATCTGAGACAGCAAGAGCAAATAGAGCACTCTGCTTTTCGAATGCAGTATCATCCTGAGAGAACGACAATTTCAGTATGCAAGGAGACAACCAAAGGCAGAAGTGCGGAACTATCCATTTGTCATCCTTTGATCTAATTGTTGCCAATGGCAGAGAATTTGTAGGTTTAAATAATCAAAAGTCCTAATTATTAACTATCCCTAACCATCATAGTGCAAACACAGGATTAGAATTATTATGGAACTCTTTGTTCTTGTCACAATTTAAGAACACACATAAAATTCAAAAGAGAGAGAGAGAGATAGAACTGAACCTTTCATTTAACATTTGCAATTAAAAAAAAAGGAAAAAGAATAAAGAAAATAGAAAAACAGGAATTCAGGAACTCCACAAATTTTTATGATAAATGTCTTATGTTCCATAGGGGCTAGAGACACACTGGCATATATGCATTTCCAATATATAAAATGTAAATGCAAATGTTAATTGGATATTGGCAATAGACTCTGAATCATGATCACAGTTATTATCAACGTAAGTTAAGGTCTAACAAATGAAAAAAACACCTCTCCACGTTCTCTTCCATCTGTACCCTCCAAGTCCATCACAAGTGTACAAGGCTCTATGCCAGCACATCTAGCCATCCAGATTCCTTTGGTTGTTTGAGACCTGAAAATAAGCACATACCATCAGGTCACCACCCTGCTAGTTGAGTAAGGTTTATGTGATTTGTGGGAATTCCAAGAACATACCTTCCCTTAAAAGCATCCATCTCTCTGAAGTTGGTACCAAACAAATTATTTAATAGTGTGCTCTTGCCTGCCCAGAGCAAAGAAAACAACAAATTAGTTAATATAAAGAGAAGAGCCCTTTATTGGGAATAGTTCACGTCATGTTATGATAATAATTAATAAATTTTAAATTAAAACAAATACAAGAGAACAGATTAAAATTAAACAGAAGAAGAAATAGAGAAAAGATAAAAATCTCATAAGAATTTTTTTAAAAAAAATTAATAATAATAAGGCTAAAAGAGGCTAAACTTAATCATTAGAAATCACCAGTTTAGATAGATAATGAAGTCATAAATCTATATCAAATGTCAATTAGAAGTTATTGCTCATTACTTCATAAGGCATAAACTTCGATTTAACCTTTCTGTCAATCTTAAATACAATCACATCCAGCATTCAGTGTCAAGTAAAATATCTTAATTACATACAGATCCTCAAGTGCAAAGACAGGTAAAAGCAATCATGAAATCCAACTAGCTTATGAGGGGAAGAAACAATAAGATTGTGGAGGCAAGAAAGCATACCACTACTTTGTGGACCCATAATAGAAACTACAGCATACGACAGCCCACATTCAGCTAATTTCACCTCCTTCATAAATTTTTCAATCCCAGCAACATTGAATGTACCATCTCCGTCAATAAGCTGAGTCGAGCAACAATTCTCACTATTCGCTGGATAAGCAGATAGTCAATGTTAGTTGGTGGGGAAAAAAAATAAAAGCAGAAGACTTCGAGAATGTTCAAGTATAACACAAATTGAGATCCTCAAGCACAACAGAAGCATAGGTTTGATTGCAGCATTGTACTGTGACATATGAATAGTGAGAAACACACTTAATCGGGAAAAATGAAATTCTACTTGATCATCGAGCCCCAGTAAGGAAATATGTTTTTCATTCTCAGGACAAAAAGAAAACTCCATACTTGCTTACTGGTTGCACACTCCATTCATCAATTCAAGCCCAATACTTCCACTAGCATTGAAACACATGAGAAGGGATGCTAATCTCCATACCATAGAAGAATTAGATTAACCAAACTTCTAATTGGCATTCTCTTCGTAACTCTTTTTTTTTCCAGCAATAATAAAACAAAAGCAACAATCTAAACCATGTCCAGGGATCCATTAATATAGCCATACAAAACACAGATTATGGATCAAAATGTCAAAATTAATAACTTCACACCAATTCCAATAAATCCCAAACAGATTTTCATTTGAAACTGAAAAAATTATTATTATTATTAATAAACAGAAACAACAGTTGGAAAAAAAAAAAAAGGCAAAAACGAAACGCATGCAAGTGTAATTGGCAGTTTCCGTTAATACCCATCAACTATGTTATATAAAAGATTAGAACTTGATAGGAGTTAAGAATCAACAAATTAGGGGAAATAGACAGAAATCAAAAAGTGAAGAAGAACGTTTTGATGAGTAAATTATATAGAATGCATGAATCAGATCGATGACGAGGTAATTAGAATTGGAATTGAGAAGCGTACCCATTATCGTGGGATTGGAAATGGATGTTGGGAAATGCGGATCCGAAGAGAGAAAAGGAAGGAAGGGGGCGATCTCAGACTCAGAGGCGCATATTAGCAATAGCAATATAGCATTACACATGCGTTTTTAAAAAGTGGGGCTGTGCCTTTGTTGTTTGATCACAACAAACAAATACTTGACTCCAAAAAATTGTTTCTCAGTTCTCACTTTGGGGAATTTCTATTATTATTGCATCAAACACTTTTCCTTTCTCTTTCTCTTTCTCTTTTTTCTTTTTTTCTTGTGGGTCGACAAACTGGAAACTGAAAATTAGGAAATAACCTTTTGAATACTATTTTTTTTTTCTGATTTTCAATGGATTAAATTAAAAATAACTACCAAATTGAATTTTATTATTTTTTATAAATTTATGTTGACATTTTTCCTTCTGAAGATTTCTTTGAATAATAATATTCATTTTTTGGTTAAAAAATAATCATATTCGTTTACCTCAATAGATCAGAGTTAATGAAAGATTAAGCAAAGGATAAATAAACATCTTGATGTATGGTAAAATAATTTACTAAAGTAAGGCTTTGTGCAGTAGATACTAGATAGTATCTGACCAATCGTCCAATCGGTATGTTTTGTTTGTCTGAATTTACCAGCCTTCACTCCAATGCAACGAGTTTTCAAGAGACTATCAAATTTCAACTATATTGAAAAAAATAATTTACAAGATTATTTATATATTATTGAAAATATTTACATTTTTATGGTAATTATTGTGATAATTTAATTTATTAAATAATTATTTTTTTTTATTTTGACTCTTCTTTAAATTAAATTTTAAAATACAATAAGTAAATTATTTTATTTATAATAACTGTAATTTTAAAATTTTACGTGAAATCTACTTATCCGTAGTTAATACATCATGGAATTTTATCAAAAAGTATTACTGAAAATAAAAGGAACAAGTTATCAGTTAAAAGGACCAAAGTTTTAGTCTTAAAAAATTTAAAATTAAATAAAAAAATATTAGTTAAAAAACCTGCAAATATCTCAAAATAAACAGGGGAAGCAAAGATGGTTGGCGTGGCGGTGAGAATGGGACCCAATTGTGCCGCCCATCATGACTCAGTTATTCTCTCTTTCAGCGAAAGTGGGCGGCGTGATGGAATTATAAATGCCACTTTAAGAGCGCGTGCAACTACGCGCAACTCCATTTCTCGTTATCATCACTCGTCATCATTCATCAATATTTGTACAAAAATGATAATGACACATATTTAAACTCACAATTTATGCATATTTATTTATATGATAAAATGAGAGTTAAAATATATTTAAAAAAAGATAAAATTATTTATAATTAAATAATAAAAATTATATAAATTATAAAAATATAAAATGTTATGAATAAAAATATGTATAAGCAACCTTTCTCATACTTATAATGTTCTTGTTTGCACTTGCTTGTTTTGCTGCTTCCGGTCGTCGTGAATCAGGTTCTTAGAAATCCCTCACCTCCTGGCCACATTAGTGTCACGGCAGCAAAATATATATATAATTTAATTTAAATTTGATATTCTATTAATATAAAATTATCATCTAATTATTTATTATTATATTATTAAAAATATTTAACTCTTATAATAATTATATTAAAAATCATATATGTAATAATATATAATTAATTAATAATATTTTATACTAATAATACATTAAAATTAAACTTATATATATATATATATATAAAAGTATTACAAAATTTCGTAATTTTGTAATTTTTTTTATGTTTTTGGTTCTTGTTTTCATAATTTAAGTTTATTGATATTTAGAGTATAAGTTTGTGTAATATAGTTTTATTAAAAAAATTAAGTGTTATAATTATAATTATTTAGATAAATTAATGGAATAATATAATACTAATTGTAATTTTTTATATGATATGTTAATATGGATAATTTTTTTAATAAAAAGGTAATTTCTTAAGATGAACACTAAAATTTCTCTTAATTAAAATAAAAAATTGAGACAAACTTTAAAAGTCTTACAACAAATCTTAATTTACATCTTAAAATTTCATCTTATCATTTAAATTATAGAAATAACATTTGAAGAAAATATTAATATTTTCTTAACATCTTAGGTTTGGCTCTGCCATTATAGTCACCTACATTCCTTTTCCTCATATTGTTTATATATATATAATATATCTAGTGAGAATAATTTTTATTGTAAGAGAATAAGAGGTGTAAATTTTAACTATACAATCATATATAGATTATCAAAATTAAAAGTTACATAAAAGTCAAGTGACCACTTTAAAAAGTTACGCATTTATGTTATAATCTTAATCATTCATGTAAAATTCAATAGTTAAAATTCATTCATCTCACTTCTTATAATAAACACTCTTCTCACCAGATATATTCTATATATATATATATATATATATATATATATATATATATATATATATATATATATATATATATATATATATATATATATATATATAAGACATATCTAGTTAAAGAAATTTTTATTGTGAGAGGGTGAGATAAATAAATTTTGGCTATACAACTATATATAGATGGTCAAAATTAAAAGTTACTTAAAAATTATGTGATTAATTAAAAATATCACATGCATTTATATTATAATATTAATTATTTATGTAAGATCTAATAGTTAAGATTCACTTTTTTTTTTAATCAGTATATCTGCTATATATATATATATATATATATATATATATATATATATATATATATATATATATATCACCATAAAAGAAATGCTTCACTAATATGAGAGAAATAAAAAATTCTTCTAAAGTGAATAAGTAAAGATATTTTAACTCACTAAAATTTAATGATAAATATATTCTTATTTATTTATTTTAAATATAAATTTACTTTAAAAAATATTATCTGAAAAAAAATGCTTTTTATTAGTTAACCGTAAAAAATAAATAAAACTTATAGAAAGAGTTTCTTTTACTAAGGATAGTTTAATTCATTCTTAAAAAGTATAAAATAAAAAAATAACAATTTTTTACAATAAATATGTTAATATTTTTTATTTTCATATTACCTTTGTATGTTTATTTATGGTATATCTCTACTAGACCTACAGGATACTAAACAATGCTATGATCATTGGTCAATTATATGTATAGTAAATATAATTCATGTAGGTGCCATTAAATTATTTATTAAGGAAAAATATTACTCAACAAGTACCGTGATTTTAATTTTAGAAAGAAAAAAATAAAAGAGCGTTGTACCAGATTTGGACCGCCAAAGAGTCCTCTGAACAGTTATAGTTGTTGGTGATTAATGATCGTTTGCTAGTGTCCACAATAGTTGTTAGACCGAGTGACCAAATTTTCCTTGAATTAATAATCTCATCATTCCATGCCATGAATGTTGGGGTGTCCGTGGATTGAGTTGGATGAGTTTAATAGTATTTTTAGATTTAATTTATTTATTAGAGTAATGGATTAAGTTGGGTTAAAGATATTTTTTTATTCAACTTAACTTAATTAAATTTATTCAAGAGTTGATTGAGTTGAGTTGAATTTGTGGGTCTGATGTGTTTTTTTTTTATAAAAAAAGATTCTTAAAAAAAAGTTACAATACAAAATCTAACAAATTAATATCATAAGTCTTAATCTCAAATAAACTAAATATCATAAGTTAATAAGTGCATAACAAACTAACAATTAATAAGTCTTATTAACAGGAACAGATCCAGAAAATATTCAATAAAGGGATCAAAAATCATGAATCATATTATTAAATATAAAAAAAAAAATTAAAGTTAACAAATAAAGATGTATTCATTTTTAAATTATTTAGTAGGTTAAAATCAAAATATACTATTTTAAATTAAGGATAAATATATTCTTATTTGTTCACTTTAAATGAGTATTTTTCTTTCAATATATAGGAAGATTTATGAATAAAGTGAAAAAAGTAAAAAAAAATTTATATTAGATATTAAATATATCACAATAATATTTATCCGTTATATCGTGATTTATAAATAAAATTAAGTTTATATATATATATATATATATATATATATTATAAAATGAAAGAAAGTGAATCTAAGAGTGAGAGGAGGTAATAGATTTATTATATAAAAATTAAAAATTAATAAAAGATTAGTTGAAATTGCAATATCAATATATATAAAATAATTATGAATCATATGTCAAATACATATCAAGTATAAACTTTTTTTTAATTTCATCATTTTTATATTTTGTATAATTATATTGATATCTCTTGAGGTTAGTCTTATCATATTAACATCTTTTTTGTTTAAAAAGTACTCATACTTTTCTTACTTTGTATTTTCAATAAGACTTTGTATAATATTTGTACATAAAGTAGAAGATGTATATATAATTTTGTAAACAAAGAAAGATATTAGAATGTAATAATAATATATAAAATCGAGGATATATGTATAATTTTTAAATAAGAATGTCAATATAATAAGTATTAACTTTATAAATGATTAATATAATTATCTTTTTTTAATAAATTTAATTTCATTATTAATATTTAAAAGAAATTAATGAGAAAATGGGGGCCGAGGCCCATGCTCGCCCCCTTGTATCTGTCCCTGCTTAATAAGTCTGGAATAAATTAAACAAAGTTAATCATAACTTAAGTAACAAATTAGTCTCAAACACATACAATTGCATAACATCTCTACCAACAGTTTATTTAGAAGGAACTTGGAATTGAGGTTACATAATTTGAGCAAAACTTTTAAAGATTTTATTTTCAACAAATTTAAACAGAAGCTCATCAATGATAATCATTTTAGCAAGTGCAATCCTACACTCCAAGCTTGCTCTTCTTCTTCTTCTCCAGCGATACTACATTCATCGCCTACCTATTCTGCTCGTACTCATAGCTCTGTTGCCTACTCTGCCCCTTGTAACTTCCTTGCCTGTACAAGTGCAGTTGCACTGTACCCAGTTGCACTCCCTCTTATACTCTAGATTTACATGAAAATAGTAGAGGAAGAAGGCTTACTTGCTAGAGCTGCGTGATGTAGAAAACTGAAAAAGCCGCAAGAAGGAAGAGGGATGCGTGGCTGTGTGGTGGCGTGACTAGTTGCAGAGAACGACTGGGAGATCGGGTGGGAGAAAAAGCAATGGTCACAAACTCACAACGATAGTGCAATCGCTGGGGATGGGAGATCGGGTGGGAGAAGAAGCAATGGTCACTGACTCAAGACGCAAATGCTGGGAGCTTGGGAGAACGACTGCACTGCAAAGAATTAGTTGCTGACTCTAGTTGCAGAGAAGAGAGAACTACTAGTTGCGCTAAGGCCAGTGGAGAAAGAGTAGATAGATAGGGTTTTGATGTTTTTTTTCTCTTTCCACTTTGGCTTCTATTTGTTAGCGTATTTATATGGTCTAACATTGTTCTGAGTTATATCAGAGATTATATTTATGAACTTTAAAGACATTTTTCAAGCAAAATACACACTTTATCTGGGTCACTTTTTTTTTAAAAAAAAAAAAAGGCTGGGTGGGTTGGGTTGGAAGTGTTCTAACCTGTTAACTGGTCCACACACTGTGAGTTGAAGAATTTTTCAATCCGACCTAACTCGCAAACTCAACTCAACCCATATTTTATAGGTTGAGTTGAGTCGAAACCTATGAATTTGTGAGTCGACCCGACTTGCTGGGCACTCCTACATGAATGGATGCATACATTCTCACCATTTGGATTCTGGAGTTGGAAATCAATCACTCCATTACTACTCTCCTTATTGGGCAATTCTCTACTACCCATTTTTTATTGCACTCATTAGACATTTTATTAATTGTTAATTATTTTTAATTAAATGTTAAATATTTATTATAAAATTAAAATTTATATTTAATAAATATTTGTCAATTCTTTAAATAGTACTTATCAAGATATCATAAAAGTTCTCCTGGTTTTTTATTTTTTTTATTTGAATCATCTTAAGTCTTTTTTTTCTCTAACAGTTAAGTGAAAAAGAGAAATAGATAAAAAAAAATTATTAATGAGACTTAATTAAAAATTAATTTTTTTATAACCTTTGTACTTATCTCTCTTCTCTACTTGAGAGAAAAAATAACTTGAGAAGATCTAAATCTCATTTTTTTTTTAGTTTTTGACTTCTCAACATAACTAATCAAACCTCACGTATGATATTATGATTGGACTCAAAATTCTTCACTTAATTTTGTCTCAAATAAAATTTAATTAAAAAATATTTTTTACAAAATTTTTATTTTGCAAAATTTTATTAAATGAACATAATTTATAATGAAAGAAAATATTAAGAGAGAATTTAAATCCATTTAATCCAAAAATGGTTGGTTGAAAGTGGCAATCCCATGCGAATATGTAATGTCAAGATTTGAATCATAAAGTCGCAACTTTAAGAAAGATTTTATCAATCATTACTTCTGGTATAAAATTATGTAAGCAATTACTTAAAAAAGGAAAAAAAAAATCCAGTTACGCCCACTTTAACTTTATAAATCATTGAGATTTAATTGAGTAATCGTGACTCTTACATTTTTTAAAGCAGATGTATTCATTAGTTATTGCTAATGGTGTCACTTAACATAAATTAACACATCAGTTATCATTAATTCATTATACAACATTGCTTTCCAAGTCAACAAAAATAATAAGCATTCCAAAAAAAATAAAATTAAAGGAGTAAAAAATATATATTGAACTCAAAATAAATTGATAAATAATTTATTGTTATTTTTTCAAATATAATATTCTAGCTTTAAAAAAAAAAATCTTCAAAAAGAAATTGTGATCAGAGGCCCTACGTGCTCTAATTCTTCCTCTTTGATGCTGGATATGGGTGATGCGGTCATGTGAAGGCCGTAATAGGGAGAACATGTTACCATGTAGCATTGGAAATGGGAAACGCTCCTCCACAAAGTGACAAACGGGAGAGTTACTGGAAAGTAGGCAACCCTTGCTTGCGTTACTGGGGGATACTGGAAATTTACGCGTGTCTTCGTGCATGTGTCTCTATCCTTCCAAAGGCATTCCTCCATTCAAGTTCTAGAAAAACTGAAAGACTTTCTTTTTTTTTTTCTCTCTCTTTTTCTTGTTTTTTTCCCTGATATCTCCCTTTTGGAGTTGTCGCCAATCTTCTTGGTGACAATCTCAACCAATTGTTGTTCTACTTGTTTTTTATCGTTTTATTAGTGTTTTGAAATGGATTCAAAAGATGTTTAAGAAGACACATATCGGTGATTTTCTCCTTCTTGTGCAGTGATCTCCTAAAAGAATCTTGAACAGGAGGATTAGATACCTATAAAGGACTCCAACGCTCAAGTCAGATTGGACACAATGAAAGCATACATCGTAGGAATTCAATGTTACCTTTTAGAGAGTGTTTGTGATACTTATAGTGCATGTGTATTGTCCTTGAGCATTTGTCTCAGCGTGCAGGTCTCCAGAGATCGTGGCCTGACGGGGAGAGTGTATCTCTCCTCCACGATCGTTCAGGCAGAGGCCTGACGAAGGGTGCTTCCCTCCACGATCACTAGGCAGATCCCTGGAATCGCGGGCCTATCACGTTAGTGGCCAACCACTGTAGCAGGCGGTCATGGTCCTCACACTATAAAGTGTTCCATAGGCAATGATCAGCCCAGGTGCGGACCTATGAGGTGTTGGTTGGGGAATACGACTAGTACCCACGTACGAATGTCCAGCTGAGGGGCGTAATCCGGATCACAGTGGCATATGTGCCGGGTTTGCCCCTAAGGGAGGTATCCCGGACCACGGTCCAGAACAGTTGCCCATAGCTTGGCGCTTAAGTGGGATAGTTAAGTGTCAAGATATTTAGATCGAGGACGGGGATCCGTTACGTTGTGGGGGTTCGTAGAGGCCGGCATCCATTGCCTGGGGAGTACCCCACCGGGTTGGCATATACCACAATCCCATTATATGGGGTACATCTTGCCCTATGTGCGGATCCTCGGTTTTTATCTTTTATCTTTTTCTGTGCTTCACAGAAATGCAGAGCTTCTTCGGGAAACTTCTGCGCGTTGCAGGAATGCAGAGCTTCTTTAGGAAACTGCTAGCTCTGACTTTATTGGACATTAAAGAACCAATTAATTTTTTGGTAATTCCCAATGGCAGGCTTCTCCTTTGCCCACTCAAAATCGAGGAGCATTTAAGGGTATTTTACTTTACGCAATCGGAACGTTGCTATTGGGCCTGTTCCGAATGCTTAGCTTCTCCTATAAAAGGGGAGCGTTTTCATCTGGGATTTGGCCATTCCTTCTGTAGCATTCCTCTTTGCTCTGCAACTTCTTTTTTCATGGCTCTCTTTGCCTATTATTCGTGTCCTAAGAGGGTGCTGCCCCCTACGAGAGCCATATTTCTGTTTTTCCAAAAAGCTTGAAGTTGTTTTGGCTATTCCATGGACTGCTCTTTTAAAGGGCGGCTTACTTTCTTAGCGTTATTACAGAGGGTGGCTTACTTTCCCAGCGTACCCTGATTGCTTTTTTGATATTTCTCGTCGCTGAGGAGGTTTGAGTCGCCTTCTGTGTTAGACGGGGTACTTTGGTGCTGGGGCGTTCACTCTCCTTGCCAGGGTAGGCTGGAGGAACTATTGAAACTGTCCCGCGCTTTGAGACGTCTTTGGAAGAATTGCGAGACCAACCAAGGTTTCGGTAGAACGATCTTCTTCATAAAAGGTTGTGCCCCGTCCATCGGAAAAGGATGCATCCCGGCCTTTGTTGGTGGAGGCAAGGCAGAAGATTTAGCGTCCTGGCTTCTAATGCCGGTTTTGCTGAAGTTCTTCTATGCCAATCCACTTTTTCAAGAGGGAACCGTGGTGGTGGCAGCGACTCTCTATGCTGCGGAGGAAATGTGGATGCAACATGGTTCGGGATGCCAATGATGTTAATGTCGGTTCTAGTCTCCGGGGTCCTTTTCCTTATATGTTCCATGTCTCTATAATTTCTTTTCCATTTCTTTCTTATGTAAGATGATGTATGGAATGAGAATAAAATTTGTAAATAAAAGCTCTTATCTTTGTATCTTTTCTTCTCTTTTATCTTGTATCTTTTCATTTATCTGAAGTTTTTATGTTCGACCAGGGTGAGTCCAACGCTTGCTCTGGGGTGGCGCTATTTCTTCTTGTCTAATCGTGATCTTTCATACTTGGCCGGGGTGAGTCCAACGGTTGCCTTAGAAGACCTCAGCGCTGAAAAAGTCTTCCATAACGGGGAGCTTATCTTGGTGCAGGACCTTCCTCCAGAAGACTTCAGGGATGCTTCAGGGGCTGCTCAGACTCTGGAAGCTGGCAGGGTGGAACCCTGATTCCCTTTTCTTTTTGTTTTTTGCTATGTTGTAAAGATAATTGCCCCGTTTGGTTGGGGCTTTTAATTTTATGCACCTTGCTTCGTATTTATCTGCCTGTGTATTTTATTTTTTTTATGTGGTCCATTTTGGGTCCAACGCCCATTATGGTGCTTATTACAACCATGTTATGGACTTAGGAACTTTTCGTAAGAACCATGGTCCAGGTTCATGATGTAACATCCTTCTGGACTTAGGTATTTAAAAAGCATCTTAGTCTATTATCCAAGTGCTCATGTTGACGAGCTTTTTGGAAATATGGACTTAGGCAAAAATAAACATCTTTAGTATCTTCTCCATCGTTTATGGTTTTAAACTTATAGAATTTTGAACTTAGGTGTAAGAAATGACGCCTTAGCTTAGGATATATGGTCCGAAAGGCTTGGTGCTTCCGAGTCCTTTTGCCTTAGGCATGTGTTGTCATTTGAACCTTGCCCGAGGTCCTCGTGCTAACCGTACTAGTTAGACGAGGTTCCACTTTGGCTTAGGTATGAGGGTGGACTATGGGTCGCCCGATCCGCTGTTCTACTAACTTTGAAGTAGACCATGCCAAGTATCGAGGTTGGGTGTTGACCCTGTAGCTTATCACCGCAGCTGGGTGTGCTACGCCTCCTGACTTGGGCTTTTGATTTCTTATCGAAAAAGTGGTATTTGAACAACTCTTTTTCATTGATAAGTGTTGAGGGACGAAGGTCCATACAAAATCAGATGAGGACAAATCAAACTTTAGTTTTACTAAAAGGCTAGGCCATTATAGGCGTCTAGCTATAGTATTTCCAAAGTTTATCTGCATTCCAATAGTTCTTGACTGTGCTCCCTGTTAGAGTTTCCAGCGTGTAGGCTCCTTTGCCGGTGCTGACGACAATGCGGTAGGGGCCTTCCCAGTTAGGGGCTAGTTTCCCTTGGGAGGCATTTTTCCCTCCTATGTCCGCTCTCCTGAGAACCAAATCTCCTGGTTGGAAATGCCTTGGTACCACCTTTTTATTGTACTTGGCTGTCATCCTCTGTTTGAGGGCGGTGTCACGTATATGGGCCACGCGTCTCCTTTTTTCCAAAAAGTCTAGGTCTTCTCTGACAATTCCGAGGTTATTGTCAGAAGAGAATTATTGATGACGCCAAGTCTGTTCTCCTATCTCTACCGGGATCATTGTTTCACTTCCGTAAGTGAGTTTGAAAGGGGTTTCGCTCGTGGTAGAGTGAGGAGTAGTCATGTAAGCCCATAGGATGTGGTCAAGCTGCTCAACCCAATTTCCCTTTGCTTCATCCAATCTCCTTTTGATTCCTCGTATAATAACCCGGTTGGCGGCCTATGCTTGTCCATTTATCCTGGGGTTTTCAACGGCGCTGCAATGATGTTTTATCTTTAGTCCGACCAGTATCTCTTCGAATCCCTTATCTTTAAACTAAGTTCCGTTGTCTGTTACTATGGACTCCAGAATTCCAAACCTGGTGATGATGTAGCGCCAAGTGAATTTCTGGATTCTGGTCGCGGTGATTGTGGCTAAGGGTTCTACCTCAATCCACTTCGTGAAGTAATCTACTGCTACCACCAAGTATTTCAGCTGCCCTAGGGCTTAGAGGAAAGGGTCCAAGATGTCCATTCCCCATCTATAGAATGGCCAGGGTACAGAAATTATGGATAGCTCCTCTGAGGGGGCTTTATATTGGTCTGAATGGCGCCTTTACTTGTCACAAACTCGAACATGTGTATGAGAATCAGCTTCCATTGTTGGCCAATAGTATCCAGCCCTTAGTACTTTTAAAGCCAGTGTCTTGCCTCCTAAATGGTGTCTGCAACTTCCTTCATGGACCTCGGCCAAAATATATTTTGTTTCTTTTGGGGTGAGACATTTAAGAAGGGGAGAAGAGAAGCCACGTCGGTACAAACGACTGTCGTATATGGTGTATCTTACCGCTGTTTTAATTAGCTTTGAGGCTTCTTTGGTATCTAGAGGCACAGCTCCGGACTGCAAATATTCCATGATGGGGGTGATCCAAGACGTCCTTTCCTCTTCTACCTGAAAGACGACATTGTCAGTGATTGAGGGCTGAGGAAGAGTTTGCTGGATCACTGGTCGGTTGTTGCTAGGGCTTTTGGTGCTGGCAAGTTTGGACAAGAGGTCAGCTCTGGAGTTTTACTCCCTTGGAATGTGGACAATCTTTGTTTATTCGAAACCTTTAAGGAGTTCTTGGACTTTAACCAAGTATCTTTGCAAGAGGGGCTCCTTGGCCTGATACTCACCTCGGATTTGGGAGGTGGCTAACTGTGAATCACTGCAAAGTGTGATCCTTGTTGCCCCCGTGTCTTTTGCCATGGATATTCCAGTAATGCATGCTTCGTACTCAACTTGGTTGTTTGAGGTAGGGAACTCGAACTTCAAGGAATGCTCTAGCGTCAATCCTTCTGAATTTTCCAGAATTACCCCGGCTCCGCTTCCCTTGGGGTTGGAAGATCCGTCAACGAAGACGGTCCAAGAGATTCTTTCTGGATTCCCTGGGTCGCAAGTAAGCTCTACCAAAAAATCAGACAACGCCTGGCCTTTTATTGCGAGTCGTGGTTCGTAGGTGATTCCGAACTCAGAAAGCTCGATTGACTAGGCGATCATTCTTTATGCCAAATCTGGTTTGTGCGACACTTGGCGGATGGGTTGGTCCGTCCTTACCACCACGGGGTGACACTGGAAGTACTGTCGCAGTCTTCTTGCCGTGGTGATCAGGGCGAAGGCAACCTTCTCAACCTTTTGGTATCGGAGTTCTGGTCCTTGAAGGACTTTACTCATGAAGTAGACTAATTTTTGACCTTTGTCCGTCTCCCGAATTAGTACTGAGCTTATAGCCTCATCGTGAACTGAGAGATATAGGAAGAACGTTTCTCCGTTGTTTGGTCTTGACAAGATGAGGGGGAAGATAGAAGTTTTTTCAAAGACAAAAAGGCGTCCTCGCACTCCGGGGTCCATTGAAAATTTTTACCTTTTTTGAATAACTTGAAGAGGGGAAGAGACTTATGGGCTGCTTTAGAGAGGAAACGCGTGAGGGCTGCTATCCTCTCTGTTAACTGTTGCACTTCCTTGACACACCGGGGACTCCTCATGTCGAGGACGGCCTAGCAATTGTCAGGGTTGGCCTCAATTCCGCAATAGGTTAGCATGAATCCCAGGAATTTACCGGCGTGGACTCCAAAGGCACATTTCTCTGGATTTAGTCTCATGTTGTGCTTCCGGACTTGTGCGAACACTTTTTCAAGGTCTATTGTGTGGGATCCGCCCTATAGGGTATTCACTATCATGTCATCGACGTAGACTTCTAGCATCTTCCCCACTTAGTTCCTGAAGACCTTGTTCATCATTCTTTGGTAGGTGGCTCCTGCGTTTTTCAGTCCGAAGGACATAACCCTGTAGCAGTAGCTCGCCCTTCCAGTGATGAAGACAATTTTTTCTTCATCTCCGAGATACATCGGAATCTGATTGTACCCGTAGTAGGCATCCATAAATGACAGCCACTTGAAGCCTGAAGAGCTGTCAACCAGTTAGTCCACATTAGGAAGCGAATATGGATCTTTTAGGCAGGCTTTGTTCAAATCTGTTAATCCACGCATATTCTCCACTTTCCGTTGGGTTTTTAAACCAGGACCACGTTGGACAACCATGTGGCATAAGCAATTTCCCTAATGAATCCGCAACTCAGTAACTCTTTTACCTGCTCCTTGATGACCTGTTGCCTTTCAGGGCCGACCTTCCTCTTTTTCTGAGCAACTGGCTTCATATCCTTGCTGATGGACAAACGATGGTAAATAAAGGAAGGGTCAAGTCCGGGCATATCGGACGACGTCCAGGCGAACAGGTCCTTGTTTTTCAACAACAACTTAACCAACTGTTATTTTTCGTCTTCTCCCAACTGGGCTCCGATCTTAGTAATTTAGTCTGACCTATCTCCAAGTTGGAGAGGCTGTAGTTCACCCTCTGGCCGTGGTCTGATGCCGTGAAGTTCTTCTCTAGCATCCAACTCGGTCATCAGTATGTTAACCTGATCCAGGACTGGGCCAGTTTTGATGAACCTTTCTTTCTCCGGGGTTCTGTTAATTTTCAAACTTTCGTTGTAGCATTTTCTGGCGGCAACTTGGTCGCCCTTGACGGTGACCACCTCATTGTGCTTGCTAGGGAATTTCATTACGAGGTGGGTGGTAGATGCACCGAGGGCATTTAGGGAGGGACAACCGAGGATGATGTTATAAGCCGAAGGGCAGTCTACGACCAAGAACTTTACCTTGATTGTTCTGAAAAGCTTGGAAGAACCTAGGGTCAAATGAGTTTCGTAGTACCCCACCGGGGTGATCTTCTCACCCGTAAAGCCTATGAGCTCCCCTTCATAAGGAGTCAAATCCGACCGCGAGAGTTCCTGTAACGCCCCTTTTTCATAATCATAATGGGTAAGAAGAGAGAACGTCGCACTATAGTGAAACGACAGACAAATAAATGCGAAAAATTTAGACATTTTTTTTATTTCAAAAATGAGTCCGGTTGAAATTTTCATTAATATACGTATATACCTGTTCATGAATATATAACATTAAACGAATTAAAAATTAAAAGTTACTTTTCAAATGAAGCATCCATCAAAATAATCGAAGTGAAATCAACGAGGAATAAAACATACAATCATACACAATATGGATAATTACATACATTGTACTAGAAGTATAAGCCTGTTTAATTATGTTTCCAAAATATACCAAAAAGATGCAAAATATGTACCCACTCAAAGAGATACAAATATACCCCAACATGTACAGACATCAGGCTTCCCAAAAAAAAATATAACTAGTTAGCCATCAATAGCTACCAATAAACTTAGCCCCTAGGACTGACGAGAAGGGACCGTAGCCAGGTCCTCTTCAGGATCCTCTTCGTCCGAGGAAACCTCCATCGGGACGACAGAGCAACGGGCAGGAGCCCGAACAGTAGACAAAAAGGAATCCTCCTGCGGGGTGTAATACATATCAGCCCACATGTCCCTCACGGGCAGGTAAAATTCCAGCCATACAAAGGCATGGAAATCAAAAATAGAAGCATCATAACGTCCCCACGCCAAGGACACAATCAATTCGCCATGGTATACACAGCGATCAGTCTGCACGTTGATGTGCCAACAATCGGGACCATCATGAAAGTTGATCTGCACATAGCCAAAAAATCCACGGGGGCGATACGACATCCTTAGTAGCTTCAATTTTCAGTCAAGATAGGGCCAGAAGCCAGAAAACTTAAAAGTTTTCTTTTCTTCCTCGGGAGCGTCTTCAGAAGACCATATGATAAAAACAAAATAGTGGAGTATACAGTAAAGAGGTGAGATACTCGTCATTCATTACCAGTAATAGCAGCAAGAAAATAAACGGCGCAAAGCACCCACAGAATACAACAGGTTAATAAACAACATAAAATCCAAGCAGAGGGCAATTTAATAATAATTTCCAGCAGTTACAGCATCGATAAAATCACGAACATATATATATGAATACATAATAGCAATTTAGTCGGCATATGAATACATGACAGAAAATATGTGACTCAAAATACATATGCATATGATAACAAGATCCCACATTGGGTACTGACAAATTCCTACTCCATGGAGCTAGACATAAACGTTGTAGTGAATGATCAAGGAGACGTGCCAGTATCTCGTCAGCCATAAAAACAAGTGTTTTCCATAAAAATAATATTTTGTGCATCAAGGCTTTATACAGCGGCATTCTCACAGGATCGCGATCATAGGACAGTGTCTCGGTCCGGATCGTCGGTGTGTTGCATTGGTCTATCCCACGACGCAGAAGAGCTACCAACTAGCCACATGATGGAATATCCACACCCCGACGTCCCCAAGGTCAACGAAGACCTACACTTGTCTATTCGCACCCGCACTAAGGTGTAATTCAACTCCTATGCAACAGAGCCTTTTAACAGACACAGACTGAGCGACTATTTAATGCATGATGACCCCATGCATCTTCATGTGAATATTTGCAATAATGTACTTTCTCATCAATAAATAGTCATGCATTATTAATAAAAGTGCAACATTCCGGATTTATGCCACATATGGCTCGATCAATTATCAATGAGATTTAGGTCCCGATTTTGGACCTATAATGATATGGCGTTCGTCTCAATGTCTCGCTTTAATCAACGTTACTCATAGGATTATGATTGACTTTTTACTTTGATTACATCTCTAATGTCATTACTATGATTATGTAATTACTTTAATTGCCGTTGAGTGACATTATTATTATGGTTTATCTTAATTACCTTTTAACAGTATTAGTATTATAGCTTATGTAATTACCTTAATTACCTTTTAATAGCTTTATCATTATAACTTACCTTAATTACTTTTTAATGACATTATTATTATACTTGCCCTAATTACTTTTCCAAAATGAATCTTTATCTTTAAGAAAATCCTTTTATGTTTTCTATTCAATTCTTAACACTTTGATAAATTCACATTTCCCTTTAATCTTAATTATAGTTTACTTAATATGTTTATCTCAATTCCTCCAACTCACACACTCATGGTCTTCCTCTTAATTAAAATTTTCTAAGCTATCAAATTAAGTTTTTGATTGATTGTTCTTACAAATTATGGATCCCTAATTACTTTCTAATGTCCAATTTAGTAATTCCTCATCCAAGTCACAATTTTTCACCATTCTTCCTCCCCATGGCCGTGAGCCATCATAGGGTTAGGGTCCAAGTTTTCATTTTTTTTTTCCATTAGTCCTTGTCCACTCAATCATCACCAATCCATTAAGTTACAAAAATTTTAAGCATCCTCACCCCACCAATGGGGACTTGGTCGTGAGCCTCCTTGCATAAGGCAAGGGACTTTTGTCTCAATTTCATTAATTCCATCCCATTAGAATTATTACAACATTATCAAGAATCAAATCCATACAAAAATTAAAGAAAGTCATAGAAATGTAAAGAACCAAATAGAAGACAACAAAATCAAAAGAGTAACCCATATTAGGGTTTCTCACAAATCCTTAAATGAACAAGTTTCCAACCACCATTATAGGTTGAATAGAGTGATCTCCCTCTTACCAAAGAGGTGAACACGAAAATGAGCTCCTCTTTGTCCCTTGTAGTTTTGGTTTTGGGTGGCTCCACAACCCTAGGTTTTTCAACCATCAAAATCAACCATTAGACATGAAAAAGAATGGATCTATGGCCATTAAAGAAGCCATGGAACATGAAAATTAGAAGAAAAGAGAAGAAAGGTTGGATCTTGGCCTCAAAGCTAGAGACTTTACCTTGGAAGTCAATGAAGAAAAAGTTGGATTTTGGAGAAACTTTGTGAATGAAGGGTGTAAAGGAGGTGAAAAGGATGAAGAAAATGTATTTAGTGAAAAGAAATGATGAAGAGATGTGGAGGGAGAGGGGGCTGCCGAATGGAGGAGAAGAGAGGTAGAGAAAGGGTTGAGAGAAAATGGAGAAGAAGAAGGTGAAGAGAGAGAAGAAAAGTAGTGAAATGAATTAGGGTTTGAGTGTTTAATGTGTAGTAGAAGCTTGATCAATTTTGGCTCCAAATGGGCTGCCAATCGTAGCCCTAAGGAGAGTGGGAGGGAGTGTTGTGTCATTTCCAGGTGACTAGAGTGGGTAGTTAGGTTATTTTAGGTCAAAACTTCTAGAAGCTTGATTAAAATAGCATTATATTTGAATTAAAGTAGATTTATTATGACATAAAGTAGATTGCCTTTGGATAAGGTGATAGGATTTTTTATTACATGCTATTATCCAATGGATAATAGTTATAGTAGACAGAAGTCAGTATTAATTTATTTGACGGATGAATTTTTATCAATTAAAATTTTCTCGAAAAATGTAAAATCTCGTAAACTATGTCCGGCCTCGGGTTTAGTAAGATCCCCCGTCGACGTTTCCATAGTTCAAGGTTCTCAGAAAAAATATCTCATTTCCCCAATTCTGCTCAGTGCGCACGCAAAACGAGGAATATATTAAAATATTCGACGTTTTCAGAAAAATTTCAGAAAATTTTCAAAAATCACAAATATTATAAAATGAATATTTGTCATAAAATTTTCCAACTTTCGAAGCGCTACAGTCGTTTTCCAGAGTCTGCTCAATGTGCACGCAAAACGAAAAATATATTAAAATATTTCTCGATTTCAGAAAAATCCAGAAAAATTCCATAAAATCACAAATATTATGAAATGAATATTTATCATGAAATAAATGAAATTTGGGGTGTTACAGTTCCAGCTTCTGGTAGAGGTCCAGGAACATAATGTCTGTCGAGCTTCCCTGATCCACAAAAATTCGGCGGACTTCGGCATTGGAAATGACCCCAGAAATGACGAGGGGATCATCATGATCCGGGATGATTCCGCCGTAGTCTTCGTCTGAAAATGTGATGCACGACGTCTTTCTTCCTGCTGTGTTGGGTTTGGACTCTGAGTGGGAGACACTGAACACCGTCATTTTTAATGCTTTCTTCCGAGCCCCGTTTGATGGTCCTCTTCTAGCGAATCCTCCCGCGATAGTGTTGATCATCCTGTTTGGTTCGAGGCGACAATCGTCGTTGTCGTTGGGTGGAGTGTCCCTACTTCTTCCTTGCCGGCCATTGTCACTCCGTCGGGGTGGTGTCCGGGATCTTCTCCTCGAACTTCAGTTTCTCCTCCTTCTGGGGGGAGATGGACTTTGTCCCTTGTCCTCCCTGTGCCTACCACGGTGCTCATCATTTTGGGCGCGGAGGACATATTGCTGCAAACGTCCGGCCTTGATTAGGAACTCGATGGCGTCACGCAATTGGTAGCAGTCTTCTGTGTCGTAGCCATAGCCTTTATGCCACGCACAATGTTTGGAGTGATCTTTTTACTTGTGTTTTTTAATGGAAGGTGGTCTCCTAATATTCTGGAACTCGGTCTGCATCACCTTCCTCAAGATCGTTTCCCTTGGGACGTTTAGGGCGGTATACTCAGCGAACCTTCGCCGAGGTGGGCTGCTTTTAGGGTGTCAGGACCTTGAGGAATCATGAGTGGGTTTTTGATGAGTGCGCTCATCTTTATCTCATCTCCTCTGGTCTTCCGTTGCTTCCTCCAGGTTGACGTACTTTTGGGACCGTCTCTAGAACTCACCCAAGTTTTCAGGCTTCTTCTTCACGAGGGACGCAAAAAACTCCGAGCCCACATGAAGACCGCTCCTGGCATAGTGGAGGGCGATCTTATCGTCAAAGCTTTCCACGTTGGTGCACGCTGCCATGAACCATCTTACGTAATCCCAGAGGGGTTCCTCTCGCCCCTATCGAATTTTGGCCAGGGATTCGATGGACCTGAGCTGCTCCTTACTAGTAGTGTATTAGAGCAGGAAACATTGTTTTAGATCTGACCAATCTACGACGAATTTGCATGGTAGGCCGAAGAACCATTTAAGGGCTCCCTTCTTGAGGGAGAGAGGAAAAACACGACATAACAATTCTATGGATCCACCATGAAAACATATGGATTGCTCAAAGGCATTTACGTGCTCTTGGAGGTCCGTAGTTCCATCGTAGATTTCCAAGTTAGCAAGGAACTTGAAGTTCCTTAGGACTCGGTACTCCATCAGTTGATCAGAGAAAAGGTGTTCTTGGATACCCTGGTTTGAGTCGCGGTTTTCGGCGTTGGATACTATGGCTTCAATGTGACCCCTCCTTTGGTTGTTCTCGTCATTACGTCCTCCACCAATATGGTTCGACCTGGGCTGGTTTTCATGCATGACTCTTTGCATGTCTTCCAGTCTCTGGTATTGCTCGTTTAGCATAGCCATGTGTTGTTGTAACATATCCTGGAATTGACGCTGGGACATATGGGACTGGCTCCCATGCTCAGAGTGGGACACTCGGTTGCCAGCATCGTCGTTCGGCATTCCCAAGTGCTGACTCACTAGGACTCTATGTTTTTGGGTGTTGGGCTCCCTCCTTGGCCCTGGATTCCGAGTCTATCCCTCGCTGAGACCCTGCACGAGGGATTGAGACTCTCATATGAAATCGAAGTGAAATGCCCCTCGCGCTGGTACTCTGTGTTGAGGGCCTGGTTTCTCACGGCGGAGGTTCCAACAGTGGGTGGTGGGACAGAGTGGGGAAGGTGTTGCATAGCAAAACCCTGCCTATGGTTAGCAGAAGTTTGCGCAATGTCCCTCCTCGAGTTTTGTCTGGTATTTACCATAACTGGGTGGGATTAGAAGTTTAAGGTTTCCCACAGACGGCGCCAATGTTCTGAAATTGATTTAGAGGATGCCTGAGAAGACACGTATCGGTGGTTTCCTCCTTCTTGTGCAGTGGTCTCCTCTAAGAGTCTTGAATAGGGGGGTTGGGTACCTGCAAAGGACTCCAACGCTCAAGTCAGATTGGGCACAATGAAGGCATACACCGTAGGAATTCAAGGTTACCTTTTAGAGAGTGTTTGTGATACTTATAGTACATGTGTATTGTCCTTGAGCATTTGTCTCAGCGTGCAGGTCTCCAGAGATCGTGGCCTGACGAGGAGAGTGTGTCTTTCCTCCATGATCGTTCAGGCAGAGGCCTGACGGAGGGTGCTTCCCTCCACGATCACTGGGCAGATCCCTAGAATCGCAGGCCTGTCACGTTAGTGGTCAACCACTGTAGCAGGCGGTCATGGTCCCTACACTGTAAAGTGTTCCATAAGCAATGATCAGGTCAGGCACAGACCTATGAGGTGTTGGTTGAGGAGTACGACTAGTACCCGCATACAGATGTCCAGCTGAGAGGCGTAGTCTGGATCATGGTGGCGTATGTGCCGGGTTTGCCCCTAAGGGAGGAATCCCAGACCACGGTCCAGAACAATTAGCCATCTGTTTCTCTATATTTTTTTTTAAGTCAAATTTGATTTTTGTTTCCTTACAGATTGATCGAACTGGACCGGGTCCGGTTAATAAGGAGATCTGAAGGCAATTTTGTTGTAATAGATCAATGCAATTTTTCTGGTGTGAAGAAATGTGTTTTATTCATATGATTAGAGAGACATGGGAATGAAGGAATGTTGTTTTCAACAAATAGTAGAAACTGCCTATATTGTATGAGTTTAATTATATGTCATAATTCTAATTGTATACTTTTGTGTTGATTCTAATTATAACTGAGGTCATTATGATTTTGCATCTTTTTGCCTATTAATTCCTTATGGGAATGCCCAATTGTATAATATTGTACTAGTGATACAACAATAATAATAACAATTAAGTCTTTTCTTATTAGGTAGAGTCAGTTACATGGATCAAATAACGTCATTGTGTCATATCATAAATCAAGTCTTCAGAAATGTCATTCAAATCTAAATATTTTTTAATTGTTTCACCTTTAGTCTTTCTTGGTCTCCCTCTACCTCTAGCTATTAGACTATCATCCACATGATCTACTCTTCTTACCAGGGCTTTTAAGGGTTTTCTCCTTACATGTCCAAACCACCTAAGGCGAGATTCTACCATCTTTTCTACAATAGGTGTTACCCTTATTTTCTCTCCAATGTATTCATTCCTAATCATATCTTGTCTTGTATGACCATATATCCAGTGCAACATCCTCATCTTCGCGACACTGATCTTATACTCTTGCTGACTTTTTACCGCCCAACATTCAATACCATACAACATCACAGACCTTATACCTGTGTGATAAAATTTATCCTTAAGCTTGAGAGGTACTTTTCTATCACAAATCACTCTTGAAGCACTCCTCCATTTCATCCATCCAGCTCGAATCCTATGGTTTACATCTCCCTCTAGGGATGACAATTTTACCCGCGAGTAATACTCGTGACGAGGACGGGTAATACCCGTCTAATTTCTCCCGCGGATATAAATACCCGTTTATGTTATCCTCCGTTTAATAAACGGGACGGGGGCAGGGGTGGTTCCTCCCGTACCCGCGGGTACTCGCAAATAAAATTATCAAAATACCCCTATATAAAATTACTAAAAAAACCTTATTATTATTCAAATATTACCAAAATATTTTTTTTTGAATTTTTTGAATTTTATTTTATTTTTTTCAAATTTATTGGGTACCCACGGATATCGGCAGGTACCCATTTACCCGCTGAGGAATAATAAACGGGTATCCGTGCGGATATGAAGGCAGGGGCGGGGGCGGATATTGCAACACCCTACTGGGGATGTCACATTTCCGAACAATAATAATAAAACATTTACCCAAGTTATAAATTATTTCGTAATATATAATAATATAGGTTGTAAAAATATATTTTTTTGAAACATAATATTATAAAATAAAATAAACAGAACATAAAATAAAATAAACTATTACATACACACCATAATTATACATATGATTTTGTTTTTAATAGGTACAAATAATTTACATATTACAAATTATTTAATTAAAAACAGTAAACTGTCTGGTTTAAAGCAAACCATAAACTAGTCCAAGCATAACACTAAAAGTTCTGATCCTCCGAAGAATCCTCCTCGGGAAGATCATTGGAAGACAAAAATACTCTAGTAACACCATACCACGCTGCAATCAATCCATATGATATGGATGATCTCGAGGTTCGCCTTCCTCGAACTGGTCACTCGGTTGCTGCTCCTCGTTGTATTGACAATCCAACAGTTGCTCCTCTTCTACTTCCTCAACGACTTTACGGAACATAAATAATAATACAAAAAATATATACAAAGAGGTGAGACAATCTACATCATTACCAGCATAGCAGTAAAGAAAATGACAAAACATATAGATATAGCAATTAAAACAATAAAATCATATTAGCACAACATATATCATATCTCAACCAAGTATAAATGTCACAGATACAAAATATCATAAATCAAATTATAACTATTCACACAGTGATGCAGATTAAATATGCTATGTACTCAGACTCGTTCCTACTCTATGGAGCTAAACACAAACATCGAGAAAGAATGATCCTAGGTGACATGTCCGCACATCGTCCGCCTCAACCAACTATTACACAACGGTCAATACGTCATGTAAATAACCACACGGTCAAATACGTCGTGTGAATAGCACACAGTCAAATACGTCATGTGAATAGTATACAGTCAAATACATCGTGTACGTCTAGGCATAGTACCAAACAGTCCCCAATAGATCCTGATTAAGAATAGTATTTGTCGAGATCGCTAGTGTGTGTTTTTCGATTCTCACGGCTCGGAGGAGCTACCAACTGTCCACATGTGGAATCTACTGCACACTAACGCCTCCAAGTTCTCTACATGAACACACTACGCCTATCACACCCGCAACACGATGTAATTCATCTCGTCAGTCAATCGTCAATTTTAACCAAATTGACATACCACTCTATGTATGTAATGATCCATAATTACAAAAATACTTTCAGTATCACCATGAATCATAATTACATAAATATCCTTATTGTCACCATAATTACAAAAATACCCTTAGTATTAATAATTCCAAAAATAGTATGTCTCCATTTGACAGTATTATTTCTCAACATGTCTGGGTCTACCACTTTGGCCCGACAGTAAAAACTTACTATTTCCATAAGTCGCGTAAAAATTTTATCGCCTTTTCACAATTACGTCACATTTGACAAATGTTTTTCAATTGCGTAAATATTTTTCAACATTTTTCTCAATCGCGTAGTTTAAAATCCACTATTTTAAATACGCATAAACTATTTCTACTGTTTTTCACTGTATAAAATATTTCTTGACGTTCTTGATTACATTTTTAAACTTTCCAAAACTTAAAATATTATTTAGACATTATTTTCCATTTTTTTTTACAAAAATTACTCTAAGTAATAATTTCTAAAGTTTTTCTCAAAAATTCAATTTTTAATAAATTCTTCTACAGTTAATTTTATTCTTTAACTACGTAAAATATTCCCTTATTTTCTAAATACCATTTTGAAACGTTCTTCAATACTTGCTCATTTTTAATCAATTTTGACAACATTTAGCTTAGAAAATCCACTAAAGGATATTTTCTACGTTTTCTTTTTTAAAAAAATTCTTTATTTAATTATAACCATTAAATACACTTTAAAAATTGCTAACATACTTTAAAAACTCAAAGATAAGTATTTTTCAAGTGTTAAAATTTATTTCTTTACCATACTAGACTTCTAGTAAAAATTCATTTACTTATTTGACTCTTGAAAATCCATCGTAATTGAATTCGTTTTCGGTTAATAAACTAATTTACACTTAGAAAATAAATTTTGGATCAATTAAACATTAAAAATATATTTTGGCCGAAAATCACCATTTTTATATAAACCATGTTTAAAATTATTTTGCATCCATTAAATCATTAAAAAATCCTTTAACTTAATTAGATCAATTAGGTTATCCTTTTAGAAAATGGTTGAGAACATATTGGTTCTCTTTTCATAGTAAAAACCATAAGCTCTTCATCTTGTGTTCTTTGGAACACTTTTGCAAATCTCAACATATTTGTACATCCAACAATAATTATCATAGATCCATAAACATATACATATATTTATGAACACATACCATATATTAAAGCAATAATAAAACACATATCAAATATTAAAGCTATAAACATGCTTGTATGCATAATAAACAACAAATAGAAAAGAAAATAACATGCACACATATACAATCACAAATAGAGAGAAGACAATAAACAACTAAGTGAATGAATCCTTATGAATTCTTCACCACAAATACATCCATTTTCTCACCACCACACATAGTTGATGAGATTAAATCTCCCTCTTACCTATAAGGAAGACAAGATCTCCTTGGACTCCTCCTTAGAAATTTTGTGTAGCTTCAACAAAAATCCTAACAAGCTTAAACAAATTATAAAGTCATAAACTATGGATGAAAAAGATAAACCATGGATCAATCATGGCTTAGAACATCAAAAATCAAATTAAAAACAAGAAAGAAGAATTTTCACCTTATAGAAAAGAAACTTCAAAGTAATTTTTCAAACTCCAAAAGGATGATTTAGCAAAAACTCACAACTAGAGATGTTCTTAGAATATGGTTTAGGTTTAAGAAATTAGGTTGGATAAAATTTTTGATGGATGGAAGTAAGATTGATGGTGTTGGCCGAATGGTGGAAGAAAAGGAGACTTAGGAGTTTCTTTGAGTTCTTTGGGTAGGAGAGAAATGAGAGAATTATTTGGAGTGATAGAATGGATGAGTAAGAGTGAATAATTGCCTTAACTTCATAATGCATGACCGTAGACTTCCAAAATAAGTGCAGCCCCTTTTGTTGACAAATTAGCTTCATAATGGCCTTAGATGGTTTCAATGATGGATGGCCAAGCTCTAGAATTCCATGATTGTATTTGATTGAATAATTGAATGCATAATTATAGCATATGGCCGAAATTTGCATAGGAAATTCAATCAAAATTTGATTGATTTTAATAGCTTATTTATGTTTAAGTCCTCCTAGTTAGGTTTAATTAAAAGTTAGTTAGATTCCTTTGTATTTTAGTTAATCATTTATTTACTTAGAGTCCCTAATCTTCTACTTAATTATACTAGTACATTGCCTAACTAAAATTTGATGGAAAATTAATTAGGTTTAATCCATTTAATTAACACTTAAACCCTTTAGATTAACTTAATTAGGTTTTAGACTAATTATTCCATTAAGTTAGATTTTAAACTAACTAATCTACTAAATCTAACTATTTTTATGGATTTTCAACCTTTTGGTTTAGAATTTTACAAGTCATTTACGTTGGTAAATTTTTCATATAGTGGGTCCCACAAACCCAAACGTGGGTCCCACAAGCCAAATGTGGGTCTCACAGACTTTTCTGCATGATAAATATTTTTATTATATAGAAAAATCCTAAAAATTAAAAGATTGATATATGTATTATTCGGATTGAGTTTAGTAAGATCGCCCAACTTTAAATAATCAAACAAGATTTTTCCCGACCTGAAAATTATTATTTTCTTAACTCGAAGCAAATCACACGAAACAATCAAATACAGTTACAAAATAGTCAAATTAATTTTATAACACAGAGAAATCAGAAAACAGTACAATAAGGGTAAAAACGTAATTTAGCCAAAAGTTGAGATGTTACAGATATTATGCGCAAGGGCGGGGGGCTGCTACCCATCCCCGCCCCTCCCCGTTGCCATCCCTATCTTCATCTATCTCTCCGTCATTTTGTATGATAGATCTAAGATACCTAAATCATGTAACTTGTGGTATGATATGGTCCCCAATTTTCACCGCTAAGTTAGTATTAACACGCTTTTTACTGAACTTACATTCCATATACTCTGTCTTATTCCTGCTTAGACGAAAGTCATGTTCTTCTAAAGGTCGTCTCTATAACTCTAGTTTTCCATTTGTTTTCTCTCTCGACTCTCCAACTAAGACTATATCATCTGCAAAAAGCATGCATTGTGGCACCGACTCTTGGATATGTGCAGTAAGCACATCCAAGACCAAGCTAAAAATATATGGACTCAAAGTTGACCTTTGGTGTAGTCTTATAGTTATAGGAAAATCTTCTGTAATCCCACCTTGTGTTCTCACACTAGTTTTAGCCCCATTATACATATCTTGTATTGCTCGAATATAAGCGATACGAACTCATTTCTTCTCCAGAGCCTTCCACAAGACCTCTCTCGGTACCCTATCGTAGGCTTTTTCTAAATCAATGAAAACCATGTGTAGGTCTTTTTGCTTCCTCTAATACCTCTCCATCAATCTTCGTAGAAGATAGATTGCTTCCATGGTTGATCTCTCAGGCATAAAACTGAATTTATTCTTTGAAATATGAGTCTTTTGTCTTAATCTCCGTTCAATCACTTTTTTCCATAACTTCATGGTATGACTCATGAGCTTAATCACTCTGTAATTTGCATAGTTTTGTATATCTCTCTTGTTCTTATAAATAGGAATTAAAGTGTTTCTTCTCCATTCATTTGACATTTTTTTATATCTTATTATCTCGTTAAACAGTTTTGTGAGTCAGCTCAGACGTTTCTCTCATAAGCACTTCCACACCTCGATAGGTATATTATCCAGTCCAATCGCTTTTTCATTATTCATCCTCTTTAAAGCTTCTTTTACCTCGAACTCCTGAATTCTACGATAAAATGTTTTATTTTTGTCATCCTCTTTAGTGTTTAGAATATCCGAGTCCCCTAAAGTCTCATGTTTCTCATTAAATAACTTGTGAAAATAACCCTTCTATCGATCCTTGATGTCTTGTTCCGTAACCAAGACTTTATCATCTTCATCCTTAATGCATTTCACTTGATCCAAGTCTCTTGTCTTCCTTTCTCTACTTTTAACAAGCCTGTAAAATTTTCCTTTCTCCGTCTTTGGTGCCCAAAGATTGATATAATTCGTTAAACGTTTTAGCTTTTGCCTCACTCACCGTATTTTTAGTATCTTTTTTAGCTGCCTTATATTGTACTAGTGATAGACTCTTAAAATTTGGAAAACCTTAATTTGTTATTTTTTGAACATTAATTTATTTTTTTTAAAGATTAATGACATTAAATTTGTCTTTTGATAACTTTTTGTCATCGAATGACATCAATTTGTTCTCAGTGTAACTTCTGAACTATTCTGATGTAAAAAACTTATCGTTTGATGATCAAATAGATATAACAATTTTTTAAGGATCAAATTGATATTCCTAAAGTTTTTCGAGTAACAAAAGGGGTTTACTCTCTTTTTTTGTCCTGCTGATAATATTTCAATGCAGAAAACATATAAACTTAATTTGCATTCACGATAAGGCAGTTGACTTCCACTTGAATGCATCTGATCCATGGACAATCGTTAGCGTGTGTCTATGAATCTCTTATCGATTGTGGAAGTACTGGCGGAGGTGGCATCCCACAGGTAAACAAGTTTCCTGGTGAATTTTATGGTTATAAGACTTCTCACGATCTCATCCACAGCAGATTGCAGCATAAATGGGCTTGAATTTCTTAGCAAAAATGAGAAACATCTCATGGGGCTAATATATTAGCTTTGGAGATACTATAAAAAGCTGTTGCTAAGCAATGCTATTTACAGAACTGTGATGCAACTGGACCGTATGTATAGTTGTGTGTAATTGGGAATATAAGAGTGGTTTAAGGCATATATGGTGAGTTAATATATTTTACCATTGGAGCTACATACCCACACTTGGTGCAAATTGGACGCAAGCTACATTTGAATAATACACTTTCACCGCCAAGTTGTAGTATTTCCTCAACTTTCTGCATCATTCTTTTTGATGTCGGGTAGTTTTTTACTTTTTTTTTAAGTATATTTTTAATTTGAAAAGTGATCTCATAAATGAGAATATTTGACTGTAACAATTGGGTGAAGGTAATTAATAGTTGTACATTATTTTTTTATGTCAGTATTTGAATATATTTCTTATCGTTTAACTTTATTGGTGTTAATGAGAGATATAAAATAGACTGCACACCAAATTTGACTTGCATAGATGAGTCGAGGATTTTATTTTTTGCAGCTTCATCATTGTAAAGGGTTGTGTTAGGACACCTGGTGCAGGTAGCATTTCTTGTTGATGAAAATAGCTAAGGCTACAATCTATTACTTAATCTTTTGTCATGACAATAAACAAGTTATAACGATCGGAATTTTGGAATGGCTTATGTGTTAGGGTTCGACATGGGGCAGTGGCTGCATTCTAAATTCAAACATGTTGCTAAATACTTTAAAGTTCAAACTTTAATATCAAGAAAACTAACATCCTTTAATTGTGAAAGTGGTTAATTGATTTCAACCGGCAAAGCTTTGCCATCAAGTATCCCCAGGGTTTTAAATGCTTTTGCCATCAAGTATCCCTTTCTGTGATGCGGTCCGAGATTTAAAACCTTGAGTATCCCTTTCTGTAATCAGCATTGACCCCCTTATGTTTGGAAGCCTCTAGCCATTTTGCTGAGCACTAAACTTACGTCTAATTAAACTATACAAATTATCAATGAGATCAGGTATCCAATAATTTTCTAAATTCCTAAAAATGAAATTCGTAATTACCAAAATATTCAAATTCTGAAAATAACTTTCAGTAATTCAACACTGGCCAGATAAGGAAAATATTTGCAGCAGGGTCTCACCCCTTGATGATTCATTATTGTAGTTGCTTGATGACCCACTTGTGTATACTTTATAACCCACATTTGCAACTTGATGAAGATTTTCCTCTTAATATCTGCAGTTCCTTCGTTCATCACTGTCAACTGACTTTTCTTTGACATTGCATCCGCTTATCTCAAATATTGAATCTGCTAAGCATTTTGGCAAATTCTTGAGGTCATATAGATGGCACTCGAAACCAGAAAAAATTCATTCATGATGTTACTTTTCCTAATAACTAATAGACCTTTCATATTCCGTATTGAAACATGTCAATTTCAAGATGCAACTGCAAGATTACAAACATGAAAACCATTCTCTTAATGACAGCCATAAAAAGCTAAGCTACTGAAAACTAATAATATATTTTGTTTGGACATAATTTTTTTTTTTGGGCATCCTGGTGGTTGTTGATATGCTTTTAATTATGGCATACTACCTCGATATATAAAATATTGCAATGTTCTGTGTCTATATAATATGTGCCACGAATCATAACTTTTCAATTGGTATATGTCTGTAACTTCTTAAAGCAGATTTAATTGTTATTTTGAAAAGATATGGCCATTCAGATAGCCAAGAGTGTTAATTATCTTTAGCAAAAGACAAGATGGAAGATTTTGCTCCGCTCACAATTTTTCTCATTCCCATCTACGGTGCAACAAATATGAACTCACCTACATAACTAGCGGAAAGGTTATGGAGGTCCTGTCTATTAGTGTGGTATTAAATGATAATTATTTCTGTTAAGTGAAACCTCACTATTATTATTAAGTTTCTTATTTTTCAGTGTATGTTTAACGCTTAAAAATAAATCTTTTAGACTTTAAATTTTTAGTCACTGTATTCTTAGGGTGTTTTTTTATTTTAATTAGCTCATTTTTATTGTCAGTTGTAATCTAAAAATTTGACTACTAGATACTTACATCTCTAATGCGTAATAATATGTCATATTCAAATTACACAATTAATGAATTAAGCACATCTCTACGTGTAATCAACTAACATGTTTTAACTCCAATTAACTATCAATAACTCTATTAACCGTCTTCTTTAAATTAAACACAACTTAAAATATTTTCATTACATACTCGCCTATGTTCAATGAAAAAAAAGTTTACATACTTACATAGGAAGAAGACAGAGTGGAAATAGCAGAAATGGAGTTGGCGGTGGAGAAATCCACTACTAATACAGTAATACTAACATATACTAATAAGTAATAATGCTAATATACAATATACTAATACACCATATAGCATAAAATAAAGTTCATCTTATACTTTTTTTTAGAAGTATAAGATTGTTGATATTTTTTTTTAAAGATATTGATTAAGTGAAAAAAAAATAATAAAAAAAATATGTGTGATAAATAATATTAAGAAAAATGTAAAAAATAATATAAAATAAAAAAATGATAAAAAAATCAAAATTGTATAGCATACAGTATTAGTAACATACTATGTGGTAGTATAGCAAGGGATTGTTATTAATTAATTAATTTATTATAGTGTGCACTGTAGTGTGGGTGGTGTCACTGGTGTGTAAAGTAACTAGTAAGACTCGCACCTTAATCCAATTGGTTTTCTTTCTTTCTTTATATCTATCTATCTTTGCATCTCACCTTTATCTTCTCTTTCTTTCGCACTGTACTGTGGCTGTGTAAGAAGGAAGAAGAAGAAGATGATGATTGGTGCCACCGCCATCTCCGTTCGTACAACCACCGCCATCTTCTTCGCTCTCCTCATCTCCTCCGTCCACTCCTTCTACCTTCCCGGCGTCGCTCCTCGCGATTTCCAAATTGTACGCTTCTCATCTTATCTCTCTCTCTCTTGATTTGCGCTTTTCTTTCCGATCCTTCTTCGAATTTCTACGCGATATGCTTCGTCGATTTCTCGATCACCTATTATCCGTCATCAAACTTGTCGGATCTAGGGTTTTAGCTCTGATCTGCGTCGCATCCTTTACCGTCTTTGTTCGTTTTCCACTATTTTTTTGCTAGTCGATTTTGTGTTACTCGAAGAACGAACTCTTGTTCTTGTAATTGTGAATCATTTCGCTATTCTGATGTGGTTTGAATTTAGAATGTTATGTAATTGTTATTTTCTGCAGAATGATATTCAAGTTGCCAATTCTGAAAATGGAATTGCAGATCTTTCATTTTCAGTTTTGAGCTCTTTCATCTCTGTTTGAGTCCCACTCTTCACTGTTTCAAGGCTCAACATCACATCACTTGTGATGAGTGATGAAACAAACTTGATTATATTTTGATAGGTGCATCACATGAAACCTATGTTAGCACCTGGAATTCAAAATAGTCACCATACCGTACTTCAGTATTTTTAGATACTTTTAGTCTATATATCTTTTAATTATTTTTTGAACTTTTGCCATATCAATATATCCGTCTCATATCGTATCATTGCTTCCTAACATGAAACTGTATGTTAGGTTGTGACTTGTGTAACGTGACTTCCACTGTCTGCTTGTTTGTGCTGAAACTCTCTGTTTGTGTCATTTGTGAACTTCTAAATGTTGATTTGGTGTATTGATTTGGGGGAATTTGGTTGAGATTGGCAACATTTTATTTTCATTTGTTGATTTTTTTTTGGTTTCTAGTTTTATTGTATGTGCTTGAAGATATTGATTTATTGTTTTCTTCTATGGGACCAGGGCGACCCCCTCTATGTCAAAGTTAACAAATTGTCATCTACAAAGACTCAACTTCCGTATGACTACTACTACTTGAAGTATTGCAAGCCTAGAAAGATTCTGAACAACGCAGAAAACTTGGGAGAGGTTCTTCGAGGTGATCGTATTGAGAATTCCATATATACGGTGGGAATGTGTTGCCTCATCCTTCTTTCAACTCTTATTGGATAAATGGCAATGAAATTCAATGACCATTGTTTCGTGTTTTGTTATGTCAACCCTAAGATTTTTTTTTTTTAAATTCTTTTCAGTTTCAAATGAGGAAGGAACAGTCTTGTACTGTTGCTTGTCATGAAACTTTGAATGCTGAATCTGCAAAGAACTTTAAAGAAAAAATTGATGATGAGTATCGAGTAAACATGTAAGTGATAAATATATTGAAGCCAGTGCTTAGTTATGTAGTATGAATTCATTTTCTTCTTTTCTAAGATTTCTTTCCCAGTTGCCTGCTTGTCTGTAGGTTTTTGCTTCAGTGCTTTGTATTCGCTTGAACCTTAAAGTTTTGAATTGAACATGCAGGATCTTGGATAACCTTCCAGTTGCTGTTCTTAGACAAAGAAGGGATGGAAGTCAATCAACAACATATGAACATGGTTTTCGTGTCGGGTTCAAAGGAAACTATCAAGGGGTATCACTCAGTATGAAGTTCTGTTATAGATTTTCAACTATCATTTTTGTTCCCCTATTCTTACAAATTTACAATTTTCCTACAGAGCAAGGAGGAGAAATATTTTATCTATAACCACTTGAGTTTTAGAGTCATGTATCACAAGGATTCTGAAACTGATTCTGCTCGTATTGTTGGATTTGAGGTCACACCAAACAGGTCTTGTTCTTTTCTCCTCCGCCTCTCTCTTGCTCTCTGTTTAGGCCGTGTTGCATTCTTATCTTGGCATAACATGGTTGAACTTCGTTGGGTTTTATATTTATATCTGGAATAGGATGCTGTTGGAAAGAAAGCAAAATGAATCAGATTAGAGCAATGATTCTCTAATAGATTTACCATTGTGTTGTTGCTTTTGTTTGAAGATAGATAATATTTTGTCATAGATATCTTAAAAATGGGCTCTTAGATACTCCTGTCCTCTTTCCTGGTGTCTCATACCTTATGCATTTGTGCTTGTTTCCTTGTGTTAAATTTATTTCTCTAATAAAAGAGCTTTTATATTTGATTGCTTTCTTGTTAGGTTTCAAATGACTGCTTAATGTGTGTTCTCTCTTTCTCATATGAGTTCTATAACTGTAAACAGTATCAATCATGAATACAAGGAGTGGAATGACAAGAATCCACAGGTAACAACATGCAACAAAGACACCAAGAATTTGATGCAAGGTAGTACTGTCCCACAAGAAGTTGATACAAACAAGGATATCGTGTTCACATATGATGTTTCCTTTAAGGTATTGCTGATTAAAACCTTGGCTACTCATCAGCTTTCACCTCATCCGTTATCTGATACTATAAGCTAAGTTTGCTGGTATTTTTTCAGGAAAGTGAGATCAAATGGGCATCACGGTGGGACACATATCTTCTAATGAATGATGATCAGATCCACTGGTTCTCCATCATTAACTCTCTGATGATTGTTCTTTTCCTTTCCGGAATGGTGGCAATGATCATGATGAGAACTCTTTACAGAGACATTGCCAATTATAACCAGCTAGAAACCCAAGATGAGGCCCAAGAAGAAACGGGGTGGAAACTTGTCCACGGAGATGTTTTCAGGCCACCAATCAATTCAAATTTACTTTGTGTTTATGTTGGTACTGGTGTTCAGATCTTCGGAATGACACTTGTGACGATGATATTTGCTTTGCTAGGGTTCTTGTCTCCATCTAATCGGGGAGGTCTCATGACGGCAATGGTTCTATTGTGGGTTTTTATGGGTTTATTTGCTGGCTACTCCTCAGCACGTATGTACAAGATGTTCAAGGGCACAGAGTGGAAAAGGAATACCTTAAAAACTGCCTTTATGTTTCCAGGCATTCTCTTTGCTGTCTTCTTTGTGCTGAATGCCTTAATCTGGGGGGAGCAGTCCTCTGGGGCAGTCCCTTTCGGAACAATGTTTGCTCTTGTCTGCCTATGGTTTGGTATATCGGTACCCTTGGTCTTTGTGGGTAGTTACTTGGGTTTCAAAAAACCAGCAATTGAAGACCCTGTGAAGACTAATAAAATTCCTAGGCAGGTGCCTGAGCAGGCATGGTATATGAAACCTGTCTTCTCTATTCTTATCGGAGGCATTCTTCCATTTGGTGCTGTGTTTATCGAGCTCTTCTTTATCTTGACGTCAATATGGCTGAACCAGTTCTACTACATCTTTGGCTTCCTTTTCATAGTATTTGTTATCCTATTAATCACATGTGCGGAGATTACAATTGTGCTTTGCTACTTCCAATTGTGCAGTGAAGACTACAATTGGTGGTGGAGATCTTACCTGACTGCTGGGTCGTCAGCTCTGTACCTTTTCCTGTACTCAATTTTTTACTTCTTCTCCAAGTTGGAGATTACAAAGCTGGTCTCAGGCATCCTTTACTTTGGATATATGATAATTGTTTCATATGCCTTCTTTGTGTTGACGGGAACTATTGGCTTCTATGCTTGCTTCTGGTTTGTCCGCAAGATCTACTCTTCTGTGAAGATTGACTGATTACGAGTATCATATAGTGGACGAGTGCATGGACGAGAATTAGATGGACACTGAACCTGACCTGAGAGGTTGTAGGAGTGTGAGGACTGGAAGCAAATTCTGCAGGGAAGTTTTATTCCCCCCTCCCTAGAAAACCCTTTTTGTTTATTGTTAGAGTAGTAGTTGGACTGTTAATTTGTTACTGTTTTCAAATATTATTGTAGTAGTTTCTGAAGCAATGGTGAGATGCTGCATATTTCTACACGTCCATGTCACAACGTAGTGATGAGATATTCAATCAGCAATTAGTTGTCAGTGAATGTATGGTATTTACTGCATTGCAAACCAAAAAAGTTCATCATCTTGAGTTCCATGTCACAGATAAGTTAGTACTAATAGGAACTGTTTTTTGTTGACTCACAACTCTGGTAGAATTCGTGTCACTTCAATGGACTGGGAAAAGTAAACATAACATCTTTACTTGGAACTGAGCTGCCGTTTACCAGTGTAGGGTTCTACTGTGAGGACAAAACGTGGCTGCAGTGAGTTTTTCTAGTAGGAGGAAAACTATCCATGCAAGCTTTATACCTGGCTCATTATTTTTAACGTCAGGATTTAAAATTAATCTATGAACAATAAGACACGGGATACGCAAACTATTGAATTTAATCTATAACTATACACTCAAGTGAAAATATCTGAGTAAAAAGTTAGAGGGTTGTTTTGGTACTTACGCAAAATCATGGATATTAGAACTCGTGTTGATATGGATAAATAAAATTAGAACACATGGATTAAGTACAATTAAAGAAAGTCTTTTATAAATTCAATTGTAAATGAATATGTTTTAAAAAATAAATTGCAAGATAGTTCCTTTTGATTTAAATTTTTACACTAATAAATTAAAACTAAAGAGGAGTTTTTTAAAAAAATATAAAAGAAAAGGATCTGGCCGTGGTAGGCATTGGAAGGTTTACTGTATTTTTCGCCATTGCAAAGTTGTCCTCAAAGCTGCAAATTTTCTTTACCTAAATTCCCCTACATCTTAACCAAACTTTCTCGCCATTTTGCATTGGAAATTGGAAACATGGAATTGGTTATCATCTAAATTGGTGACCTCACTAACTCGATAACAATCGGAGGCGGTGAGTAATTACATCATCCTCCTGATTATCTTAATTCTTCAATTTAGTGTATCAAAAATTATAATCCCTTTTAATGCCAACACCAGTTATAGTATGAGGAATGGAAGAATAGGATAATGAACCCTTTTACAGACTGATTTCCTATTTTTTTTAAAAAAAATAAGGATTTATCTCATAAATTTTATCTTCATAGGAATTATTTTGAAAATTCAATTAATAAAAAAATACTTCGTATGTCAACACCTAATTTAATTATTTTTTAGTAGACCACGTAAGCATAAGTTTTGGAACCCAAATTTGTACTTGGATTCCGTAGAATTTTTCAAAAAGTTATCATCATAAACAAAAAAAATTAGTTGGATGGAGTTAAATTATCATAAACTAAGATTTAATCATCCAACCTAACGGGCGAGAGTTGGTTGATCATTGAAATGGTTTTTGTAAAATATTTATCAATAAAAATTTAGAGAGTAAATTACTTGTCTAGAACACTGAACTCCACTACTGCTTAAACTAAGCCCTTGTTTTATATCTCGCAATTAAAATATTCTACACTAACCGTGATTTTGAATTCTTCCTCAGTTGCGCTATAATCCCAGGTTCACGATGACGTGTACATCACAAAACAATCAATTGATGCAGTTAAATTTAGGAAAAATTATGTCCCACACTCTCCTTGATTAAGAAATTACATTTGCCTCTCTTATTTTGTTATTTACAAGGAAATATAAAGAAGGGTGTCAGGCATAAAAATAAAACATAAGGTAAAGGATGCAATAGTAATTTCTCAAATAATAAAAAAAAGTGTCTCAAGAAATGTTATTATAATTAGCCCTTAAAATTAAGGCCATTTTAGTTTTGGCTTTGCAAAGAAAACTACAAAAAATTTCATGGTATATCATAAGTCACATGCATCATATGTTAATTAACTGACTCCCACTAAGAAATTCCTAAAAGAAAGATGTATCATCTATTCCATAAAACCACCAAAAATGGCACAGGAAAAGAACCAAAAAGGACATTCCTGTGACAGTACAAAATTATGATGTAGGATTTGGATTTACATACTAAACTAACACCGGTTACAGTTAGCCAAACTAGCACTGTTATTAGCTTGAGCATAGGCTTGATTTCCCTTTTTTTTCCTGTGCAAATACAGAAAATGTGGTTATTGGTGAGCAGCAAGCCAACCCTCCCCCTGCCTCCAAGAGGACCCAAAAAAAAAGAGAGAGAAAAGGCTCCCATGAAATTACAATATTAATAAAAACAAAAGAAATGAAATGCAACTAACCAAAATGAATCCTTCTTTTCTTGTGCTAATAATTCTTCAAAAGAAATGTCAGCAAATTCATCATCACTTTTCTCTCCCAGCTCACAGGATTTTGCCTTCTCCATGGACGCTCCAATTTCAAGCATCTTTATGGACAGAGGTTTACATAATTAGTAATATCATAGCAAATGTTAGTTAATATAAGAGATCTTTCATAATCAGAAACCAAGTAGCGTACAAGATCCATCCATAAACTCTATGGGCTAGTGGCGGTGGCAAATTAGGAATAAGTTCAAAGAGAGCATGATTTATATACATAAATGTAATATACAAAAATTTAGAAAACACAAAATTTGTTAGATGTGAATTATAACATATACTTAAAAAATATTATAATTTTTGTTAATTGAGAATTGTACTTAATTATTTCTATTTACTTTTCTTAATAATAGTTAAAAAATAAAAAAATATAAAATCAAATACAAATTTTATACCAAGTTTTGTGCAAGTAAACTTTATAAATGGGGTCAGTTTGGTATAAGTGTAAAAATGGAGGTGAAAAATTCATGGATGAGTTTTCAATCCAATTTTACAAATAAAACTGAACTTTTCAACTCCATTTTTCAACCCCATTCCAAACATGCCAATATAGTATACTGACTGATATCACAAATAAAATTTTAATATTTAATTTTTTAAAAATATTTTTATCATCGCATTGTTTATTTGCGAGTGTTATGAAAAGAATCATAAGCCAATAAAAAACTACAATTTGGCTCCATAAGCCACAAAATGAACAAGCTTTGCATTAATGATACGCGGAGCTTGTGTGTATAACATTGCCTTTTTTCTAGTATGGAAAAAAATAAATGGGCGAGAGAAGAAAATTGAGATGTAAAAGCGAGGAGTAAAACATTTGTGAGGGGGCAATCCAATTAATAGTATACTGATGGATTTGGTAATGAAGAGGGGGAGAAGGAAGGCATGAGTCAGCATAATTAGTTAGACCTCCTATTTGGAGAGTGTATTCTAGAAGAGAGAAAAAGGGAGAGTTTGTTAATAGTGGCTGATGTGGCATTGTGACAGAGAGGGTATGTTAGAAGGTTATTTTTCGTTATTAAGAAAGAAGGGTGAGAGGGGAGTGGATGATTCTGTTTTTGCATTTTGCTAATGTCATGCTATAAGATCAGAGGCATATTCCTCTAAAGGAGCTTTTGCTCTCGATATCCATTTAGATGAATTTCATTAAGTAAATTCTTCTGGTGTGATAGTGGTTACTGTTTTATTACTGATTTTTCTGTTTGGTAAGGAGCAGTATCCTAACAATTTTGGTCCGACCTGCCGGATCTTTTTCGAGGTCTGATCCAGCGTTGAGAAATCTTGTTGTTCATGCCACCAAAGATGTCAGACAAGGTGGAGGTGTTAGAGGGTAAGGTGAATCGGATTAAGGCGCATGTGGCCGAGCTTAAGGGTGGATTAGCTGAAGTACAGAAGGCATTAGTAGAGGTCACGAAATTGTTGGGAAAGAGAGTAGAGGCGGACAACGAAGAGGGGTCAAACAGCAAAGGAGGTGTGGGAAGTTTTGTTGTTCACAACGATCCAATGGAGGAATATAGGATGTCAGTGAAGAAGATTGAGTTGCCCGTTTTTTATGGCACTGATCCAGTAGGGTGGATTACACGAGCGGAGGCGTACTTTGACGTACATCAAACGTTTGAAGAGGTGAAGATCAAATTGATGAGTTAAGCATGGATGGAGCCACAATTCACTAGTTCAATCTGTTGATGGAATCAGAGGATGACCTGACATGGAAGGGACTGAAGCAAGCATTGATAGCACGTTACAGCGGTAGAAAGTACGAAAACCCGTTTGAGGAACTGGCATCGCTGAAACAAACGGGAAGCATTGAAGAGTACGTTGCAGAGTTTGAGCTGATTGCATCTCAAGTTGGGAAACTACCGGAGGAACAGTACATGGGTTACTTCATGAGTGGGCTGCAATCAGATATTCAAAGAAGAGTTCGCACTCTTGATCCCCAAAATCGATGGCAGCTTTTGCAACCGGAGCGAAGATTCAAAGAAGAGTTTGCACTCTTGATCCCCCGAAAATCGATGGCATTAGCTTGTTGGGAAAGAAGGTAACCGAAGGGGTCAAACAAAAAGGAGGTGGAAGAAGTTTACGGGGAGGAAGGATCGGGGTACCGGTACGGGCCGAGAGGACGTATCAAGGACGTGGGAAGAGGTGAAATTGATGATTAAGGGGCCGAGGGAGCATCGATGGAATTCACTAGTTCAATCTGCTGATGGAATCGAGAGGATGACGACATGAAGAGTGGGCAAGCTCACGTCAGAGTAGAAAACCCGCCTCCCAACAACACGTGAAATGAGCTTAAGTGGCGATTGCATCTCAAGTTGGGAAACCCATCTTCATGAGTGGGCTGCAATCGGATATTCAAAGAAGAGTTCGCAATCCCCAAAATCATGGGTTTGAAGGTAACCGTAGAGCGGTTTAGGAAGGATCGGGGTACGGGCAAGAGGACGAATGGGGCCGGGGGAGCTTCGTCCTCGAGCTCCCAACAACACGTGAAATGGGCTTAAGTGGCAAAGCAGCTCCAACATGTTTCCTTTAAAGTTCTCCATGACCACGCAAACCGAGCTCCTGTTTCCTTGTTCTCGACCACGGCGCGAACTCCAGAGAACGAGCGACGCACGACCGGTGACAAGACTAGAGGCGTGCGACACATCCCTTACGGTGAGCTCATGGACCGCCGTGCGAAGGGCCTCTGCCTCAGATGTGGTGAAAGGTACCATCCCCTTCACTAATGCTCTGACAAACAACTGCGAATGTTGGTCTTAGGCAACGATGAAGTGTTGAATGAGGAAGGAGAAATTGTCCCTTGCGAAACGGAAGAACAAGCTTCGAAGATAGGTGAAAGGGAGTGCAGGGTCATGGGTTTATTTGGACAGGTTCAGGACGCATCTCTCATGAATTCGACTATGCGATTGGAGGGGAAAATCAACAGAGTGTCAGTGCTGGTGCTTGTCGATAGTGGAGCTAGCCACAACTACATCTCTTCACATTTAATTCCAACTTTGGGCTTGCATGTACAGTCCAATCTCCGATGTAAGGTGAAATTAGGGGATGGACACACGGTACTAGCTCAAGGAAGATGTGAGGGAGTAGATATGCAGCTGGGCAGTTTTGAAATGAAGCTGAACGCCTACGTGTTGGATTTGGGGGTCTAGATATGATACTGGGAGTTGAGTGGCTGAAGACGCTTGGGTCCGTGGTAATGGATTGGAAGGAGCTGGTGATGGAGTTTCACATGGGTCATAAAAGGGTACGGCTGCAGGGAATGAAGAAAAAGAGAGGTGGCCACAGTGGGGACAATGCCGGTTTTGAACAATTGTCCTTGAGGGATATCGGGCATGGGGAGACTTGCGAAGTGCAGGGGCTTTTGTGGGAAATGTCGTGTACAAAGGTATCAAGGGAAGAAGAGTTGAATGAGCTGCAAAGGCTACAATTGGCAGAATTGTTGCTTCAATTTGAAGCAGTGTTCAAGGAAGACCTGGGCTTGCCTCCAAGAAGAAACAGGGTCCATGCAATTCACTTGAACGCAGGTCAGGGCCCAGTTAACGTAAGGCCATATCGTTACCCTCACTACCATAAGGAAGAAATAGAGAAGCAAGTGAGGGAGATGTTGCAGGCTAGAATTGGCCGACCTAGTTCAAGGCCATTCTTGAGTCCTGTCATCTTGGTTAAAAAAAAAATGCTTTGTGCGCATGTGTGTTGATTACAGAGCGCTGAACAGCATAACCATTCCAGATAAATTTCCAATTCCGATTGTGAATGAATTGTTGGATGAGCTGCATGGGGCACAATTCTTTTCCAAGCTGGACTTGAGGTGGGTTATCATCAGATTCGGATGAAGGAGGAAGATATTTCAAAGACCGCTTTCTGAACTCATAATGGGCATTACGAGTATTTGGTGATGCCATTCGGGTTCACTAACGCTCCGGCTACCTTTCAGGCAGTCATGAATGACTTACTTTGTCCCTACCTTCGTAAGTTTATTCTGGTTTTCTTTGATGACATCCTCATCTATAGTTCAGATTAGCAAAGTCACTTACTACATTTACAAATGGTCCTGGAAGTGTTGCTCTCTAATCAGTTTGTAGTAAATAAAGTAAAATGTTATTTTGGGAAGATGTCTGTGGAGTACTTGGGTCACATTATATCGGGTGCGAGAGTGGCTGTGGACCCAGCCAAGATCAAGGCAGTGGTGGATTGGTCTATCCCAAAGAATGTTAGGGGAGTGAGAGGGTTTCTTGGTCTAACGGGATACTATCGGAAGTTTGTGAAGGATTATGGGAAGATTGCTAAGCCCCTAACAGAGTTGACTAAGAAGGACAATTTTCAGTGGGGACATGAGGCTGCTAAGGCTTTCTTATTGTTGAAGCATATTCTGACCACAGCTCCGGTTCTGACTTTACCAGATTTCAGCAGGCCCTTTGAGATTGAGTGTGATGCATCGGGCTTAGGAATGGGGGCTGTTTTGATGCAGGGTCGGAGGCCAATTGCGTATTACAACAAGGCTTTTTCACCCAAAACTATGTCCAAATCTGCTTATGATAAGGAATTAATGACATTGGTCATGGCTGTTCAGCATTGGAGGCATTACTTATTTTTGGGCAGATCTTTCATTATTCACACGGATCAAAAGAGTTTGAAACACATTTTGCAGCAACGCATAACTACAATAGATCAACAGTGTTGGCTGTCCAAACTGTTGGGGTACAAATTTGAGGTGGTTTACAAGCCCAGAATGGAGAATAAGGCTGTCGATGCATTACAAGGGTTCATGAAATGAGGGAGTTATGCGCTTTGGTCTCATTTCCAAAATGGCAGGAGATTCCGGAGATTTTAGAAGAGGTGCAGCAGGATCCACAGCTCCAAAAGGTGGTTCAGGATGTTCAACATGACTCCTCATCCAGACCTGGGTTTACTTTTAAGCAAGGGGTTCTTTTGTTCAAAGGAAGGTTGGTGATTTCGGCTAAGTCTTCCCTCATCTCTAAATTCTTGAAACAGTTTCATTCATCTCCTTTAGGAGGACACTCGGGTTATCTTCGAACCTATAAAAGGATTGCGGGTAACTTGTTTTGGTTCGGGATGAAGGAAATTCAGAATTTTGTGAAACATTGTGAAATCTGCCAGAGGCAGAAATATAAGGCTTCCTCCCCTAAGGGTCTCTTACAGCCTTTGGCGATTCCTTCTTCGATTTGGGAGGATATTAGCATGGATTTCATCACGGGATTGCCCAAATCCAAGGGCTTTGATGCTATTTTAGTAGTAGTGGATCACTTGTCGAAGTATGCCCATTTTCTGGTTTTGAAGCACCCTTACACAGCCAAGTCAATCGCGGAAATTGTTATGAAGGAGGTTATTCGATTGCATGGGATTCCCAACACTATTGTAAGTGACAGGGATCCCCTGTTTTTAAGTAATTTTTGGACAGAGTTGTTCAAAATGCAAGGTACTTCTCTCAAAATGAGCTCTGCTTACCACCCGGAAACGGATGGCCAAACTGAAGTGCTGAACCGTTGTTTGGAGACATATTTAAGGTGTTTTGTTTCAGAACAACCACGTGAATGGGTGCATTGGATTCTTTGGGCAGAATTGTGGTATAATACCAATTATCAAGGAGCAGCTGGGTCAACACCTTTTGAAGTGGTGTATGGAAGGAAACCTCCAACTTTGCTCAAATTTTTTCACAATGAAATTAAGGTTGAGGCAGTAGCTTCTGAACTCTGTGACAAAGATGAGGCTTTGAGGCAACTAAAACATCACCTTCTTTGAGCTAGAGCACAAATGAAGAAATATGTTGATAAACACTGTTTAGACAAGTCATTTGAAGTTGGGGTCTGGGTTTTTTTTAGGCTGCCCCTCATAGACAGACGTCTGTTCATAGGCGAATCAACCCCAAACTGGCTCCCCGATTTTATGGTCCATATCAGATCCTTGCTAAATACAGTGTTGTCTCTTACAAGTTAAAACTGCCAGAGCAAGCCCGCATCCATCTGGTGTTCCATATTTCGCTGTTAAAAAGAGCAGTAGGGAACTCTTGGGTTCAGCTTGAGTTACCTGAAGGATTGGAAGTGGAGTTAGCTGAGAAAGAAACTCCTGAAGACGTGCTGGGTTCTAGAATGATTGTTAAGGAGGGAAAGCGGATTCTGCAGCTTTTGATTAAGTGGAAGGGGAGATCGGAGGAGGACACTACTTGGGAGGATATTTCAATGATACGTCAACAATTTCCTGAATTCAGCCTTGAGGACAAGGCTGATTTTTCAGAGGGGAGCAATGACGGATTTGGTAATGAGGAGGGGGAGAAAGAAGGCATGAGTCAGCATAATAAGTTAGTTAGACCTCCTATTTGGAGAGTGTATTCTAGAAGAGAGAAAAAGGGAGAGTTTGTTAATAGTGGCTGATGTGGCATTGTGACAGAGAGGGTCTGTTAGAAGGTTATTTTTCGTTATTAAGAAAGAAGGGGGAGAGGGGAGTGGATTATTCTGTTTTTACATTTTGCTAATGTCATGCTGTAAGATCAGAGGCATATTCCTCTGAAGGAGCTTTTGCTCTGGATATCCATTTAGATGAATTTCATTCAGTAAATTCTTCTGGTGTGATAGTGGTTACTGTTTTATTACTGATTTTTCTGTTTGGTAAGGAGTGGTATCCTAACATATACCTTCTTGTATGCTGGTGAGAGTTTAAGCTGTTGTTGAAGCCAGTTATAAACAGAAGCATCCTCCTCTAATCGTTTTTGCTCTAATTCCAGCTTGTATATCTGAAATGTAGAAAAAACTAAATACTCAATGGAGGTATCACACAAAGTTTCCCTTGACATATCTCGATATCCAACCAACCTGTTGACGAAGGCGGTCGAAGGAAGATCTCTCTGCCTTGCATAGTAAAGCCTTTGTTATTACAAACTTACGTTGAATCACATCAGCCCTGTTACAATAAGAGAGCGTGAAAGCAATCAGAATAACATGGGACATAAAAACGTACTCACTTGAAAAGAATAATACAAAATCCAAGTCTCACATAAAATGAAAAAATTCTGACTTTGCACATAACCCCCGAGTCAAGTAAGTTGAATTTTTAAATGAGTTTCACAAGAATGTGACGTCATATAAGTCAGATGCTTCAAATAACTAGAGAAAGCCACAAACACCAGAAAATTATAGAAAATATATAACATATCATGAACATATGAACAGACAGATAACAACTATCAGGTTAATCATTAGTGAGCTCATCAAAGCTGCAAAAACTAGGCAGAAATCTACAATATTATCCCGACCAAATTTTCAAGAGTACAAAGGAAATAAACAAAAAAACTATCTGAAATAGCTGTTTTTTGGACATACTTGTGTTGTAGCTCACTCCTAGCATCAACCAAACTATTAGCAAACTGTACAACCTGCATTATGAAATCAAAGAGTATTTAACTTTATGGTGCTCATATTTAAATAAATTTGATGTCATCATCTTATTTGGAAAGAGAATAATATTTTATTAAGTTGCAAGTACCAAAGAAAAGGAAAAGAACATCTACCGTGGTCTTCAAAATGAAAAGCACCTTTGAAGAACATAAATTATAAAATATGAAAGTAACATGATATTTACAAAAGCAGGAAGTGTTTAACACTTCTTCCAAAATAATGACATAAATATATTATATAATTCTCACATCCTCAACAGTACATATTACCTTCTTGGGTTTTCATTTGTAAGAAAATCATACTAAGTTCAATTTGTGCCTCTTAGTTTATCTTTTGTTTTAAATAACTTTAATTGAAGATTTCCATATTATGGTCTTTAAAACTGAGCTTCAAAAGTTTCCAGCTACTCACTGAATCACTGTTAATGTTGCTCCTTACCAGAACCATTCTAATAATCAATTCAAATGGAAGTCTATATCCTGATTCCTGACAACTAAATGCTTTTGGATATGAATGATTTGATAATGAACCAAAAGGCAAACTTAAAACTTCATTTTGCAACTCTGTTGCTCAATTTGAATCTTGGGCCATTGAGACCCTCCACTCATTGACAAGGGTCCAAAGTATAAAATTAGAATGAAACTTAAATTATACTATATAATTTAATGAATTTCTATATAAAAGAGAATGATAATAGATTAATAGTATCTTCCGATGATAGGTAATGAGGAGAAGAAAAAGGAAATAAGGAGAAAGAAAATAATTTCCCGTATTTGAGAGTTTTAAAATACATGAAAAGTGGAAAGAATACATACAGAACCATTTTCCCTCTCTTCTCCTCAAAAGCCTAACGTTTGTTCCCAAATTGAGGTGGAACAATTTTCATTCCCGTTTCATTAATGAAAAAATATCCCAACATAGTCTAATGAAAAAATAAAACTGCAAACATGTTCCATACACCAGTAATAACTCAAACTTCAAGAAAACAGAAAAAGCAAACAAAAAAAAAAAGTGCAAAGAAAGGAAAAACCTGGGCCAGTGTCAATTTCTTGGACTCGTTGCAGTTCACGAGCTCATCATACTGCTGTTTGATCTTCCTCTGCATAGCACTGCTGGAAGAGGAAAACGGGCACAAACAAGCGGATTCGGGTCGGGTCCCAAATTCCGAACCCGAAGTCTCTCTCTCCCCACCACGCTTCTCTTGTGCATCATCTTCAGCCGCCGAATTCATTTTCTTCTTCTTCCCACCCGGATCCGACGAGTTCGGATTCGGGTCATCGCGACCCCCGTCATCGAAAAAGGTCGCCCATTTCGCAGAATCAGAGGGCAACAGCTCGAGAAGCAGAGAATGGTTCGGGTTATCTTCGGCGGGTCGGTGGGCTTCATCAACAACCTGTGACAGGATTTCCGGGTCTTTATTTTCCGGGTTCCGGGTCAAACCGGGTTGTGGGTGTTTGTTGTGTGGCGTTTTTGAGGACCTTTTGTGAACAGAGAAAGAGAGGGCTATGATGAAGAGAATGATGAGGGAAAACGAGAAAATGGGATCTTGCATTTGTGGGTGATAGTGAAAGTGGAGTGAGAATGGGTTACATTCGCTTCATCTAGAGAGAGAGAAAGAGAATGTGCAGTGAGGTAAGAGAGAGAGAGAGAGAGTAAAAGTGACAGAAGAGAAGACAAGTGTGTTGTTCCCAGATAGATAGCTGCTTCGAGTTGAAGCTTCTATTATTTTTTTGTTCTCTTTTGTTTGGGGCCAATCTCTTTTATGGGATGACGATCACGATGATAATTGAGGAAAAATTTGAGCATTTAAGATATTATTTATTAGAAATATCTTTTAAGATATTTTCGCACTCGAGTAAAAACTTTCTGTTTAAATTTTGTTAATTCATAAAGAAATGATCACATTTGGTTCTTAAAATTACTAGAATCTAATTTAACAAATAATTCTAATTATTGAGTTTTTAAACTAATTTTCTTTATCTGAAATTAGAATTTTTCTTATTTTATCTTTGCAAGGATAATTATTATTTGAAGTGTTAATTCTTGAATTTTTCAAAGAAATGTTTGCGTAGGTGTCAAATTTTTTTTTTTTGAAGCTGTGTCAATTTAGCTTTGGATGAGAAACTTTCGGCGAGGAATGAAAGAGAGAGATATATTGATTAGTTTTTCTTCTTTTTTTTTTAGCCGAATTGATTAGTTAATATTTAAGGAAACAGATAATTTAAAGTACTATAATTCCCTATTCAATCCGAAGACAAAACTAGTTTGAATAACTGATTCCACATAATGAAAGAGAAGGATAATTTCATGCAGTGGGGTGTAGATACGTGTCTGTCTGTGCATACCACAGAAAACAGATCACTCCGTAAAAGGCAACAATGTTCAAAACATGCCTACGTCACTTCTTTTTTTAAAAAATGACAATTTTACATCTTTTTTTTCATATTATTTTTCATTATATTTTTTAATAATTATAATTAAGTAAAAAAATAATAAAAAAATGATATAATTAATAATATAAAAAATAATATGAGAAAAAAATGATGTTAAAAAATTGAGCTTATATTCTCTTAACTTAAATATATTTTTGGTTCTAAAATATAGTAATTTTTTTCTTTTGGTTCCTTATTTTTATACTTTTTATAACATGTTCCAAAAAAAAAAAAATTTGTTTTTGATTGGTTCCTTGTTATCTTAGTATTTGGAGTTGTTGTTATCTGCTACGTGGATGTTGGCTAATACATGGCATTAACAATTTAATGGCTAAAAAAAGAGAAACTAAAAATAAAAAAAAAATTGCTATATTTAAAAAGACTAAAATAATAAACTAATATATTTTAAAAAAATAAATACATATTTAATCTAAAACTTGTTTATTATTAACACACAAGTCAAATTTTTCCTCTATACACAATTTTATTTAACACAAAAACTTTACATTTAAACACATTTTTCTTCAATCCCAAAACTCTACCTATAAGCAACTGATCAACTCAAAATCCATCACCTTGATACACCAAGTGATCAACTTTTAAGTTACCTAAAGCTTCCCAAATTAATGTGGCTATACTCGTAGGATAGAAAATACAACTCAAATTAAATATTCATATCACCAAGTCCATTTACATAGAATCCATTTTTATCAAACCTTTTAACCGAGTTACTAAACATCCATAACCACCTATTTGAGACTCATTCTATCTCAAGATTGTTCTTATAGCCTCTACAGACCATCATTGGAGTTACTGCCTAGCTATCAAATTCATAACCTCTATGCAATAGAGACCACTATCAACATGAACTCTATGTGCCTTTGTTTCGTGGTCCTTGAGATAAGTCATCAATAACAAACACTAACACCACACATTGCACCTCAAGTACGTCCATCCACATCACAAAATAACACCCATTGCCACTTGAAGCCACAAAAATATCCTAAATTAGATTAATGTGTTCAGTGCATAAATTTTCAAGGACGAATTTGGAGTTTACTCCAATTTTCTTAAACACAAAAACCTCACATCTAAGCAACTCATCAACTACAATCCATCACCTTGGCTCACAATAATCATGCTCTCGATTGAGTGGTGGCGATTCTATGGGTTCTGTTCATGGCTATGAATTTGGTGGCATTTGGTGGTGTATGGTGGTTTAGTTAGAGGTTTGATGAAAACAGATTATGTGTAAATAGGCTTGGTAATATTGATATTCAATTTGGATTATATTTTGTATTATACGAGTGTAACCACATTAATTTTGGAAGCTTTTGATAGCTTGAAGGTTGATCACTTGGTGTTTCAAAGTGATAGATTCTCGGTCGATAAGTAGTTTAGAAATGAAGTTTTTGGATTGAAGAAAAATGTGTTTTAGAGGTGGAATTTGTAACACCCACCGTAGGGTATCACATTTATGATACTTAATTACCAAATTACCCCTTTATTATAAAATATGATTTGCAATATAAATACGAGTTATAAAATTTTTTAATATCAATAAGTAAAACTTAGCAGAAAATAAAATATTAAAACATCATTACAAATAATTTACATCATATACATTACAGAAGTACTGTCAAAATTATTTATATACAGACTAAGTTCTCAAAAGTATTTGACATTATTTAAAACTAGCATACCTGCTCAAGTATGACTAGACAGTAGAACCATCAGACGGGTCCTCCTCATATTCATCAGCAGGAAGGAATCTAACTTGACGCGAAGTCCTACGGATAGGTGTCCGCGCAGACGACACTATACTAATCTCCGTTGGGATATGATACCTACCACCCTAATACTGCCTAATTGACAGCGGAAGTACATAAATAGTTACAGAAAAGAACGGATCTCTATGAAAAACTCTGCTCATGTTCACCGTCAGATGTCCCTGATATATTAGTCCCTCCTCATTGGGACTAAACCTCCAAGCACCAACTTCACCATGGAACTGTAGTCTCACATATCCAAAGAAACTTCATCGGACTGTCATCCGATCAAAACTCAGTTTCCTCAGTAGGAATTTGTTCCTCTTCTCCTTCTTGCTCGATACCTTGCTCAGCGTATTTACCAAAATATAAATACAATACCAAATAATATACAAAGAGGTGAGATCATCTACGCTAATACCAACATGGTAGCATGGAGATAACACAACCAGCACACCATACAGGTATATCATCCTATAATTACGATCATGTCCTCAATAATATTTATCATCATAATAGATATAATAAACAATAATTACAATCATGTCCTCAACATTATTTAATTATTCATCAATTATATAATAAGCGATAATTATAATGATGCCCTCAACATCATCCAATTATTCAACAGTTCAAATATCAAACTGATAAAAATACTCAGATTATACATGTGCACATAGACTCAATTACCTACTTCATGGAGCTAAAACTCAGGTCGGAGAGATTGATCAAAAAGATCTGTCTGTACCAATATGTCTCAGACCACGTGCCACAATTCTCATAAGTGTTTGCACATCTAGCATATACACAACAGTCTTTATCAGATCTTGATTAGGAATAGTGTCTCGGTCCGGATCATTAGTGCGTTGCATCGGTCTAACTCACAGTACAAAAGAGCTACCAACTGCCCATTGTAGGCAACCCGTACCCCGATGCCCCCAAGGTTAATGAGTGACTTATACTACATATATCGCACCCACTCAAGAGGTGTATTCTCTCCTAGGCAATTAACCTTATCCAGTCTATCAGACATTTTCAATGCATGTATAATGCATCAAATGTCAATCATAGGCAAAATTCATCATTTTCTCAAATCATTTTCTCATACAGTGTCCATACATTGGTCCAACAGTAATCCTACTGTATATTCAATCATGTAATCATATTATCGCGTTTTCACAATCGCGCAACATTTCTGTCGCATTTTCGAATCGTGTAGCGATTTTCCATCGTTTTCTCAATTGCGTAAAAATATTCCATCGTTTTTCAATCGTGCAACAATTTTTTAACGTTTTTGAAATCGCGTAGCTTAAAAATCACATTTTTAAGTTACGTAAAGTATTTTTCCACCACATAAAATATTTCTCAACCTTCTAAATTTTATTTCAACCTTTCTCAAATTCATACCACTTCTTGCTTTGCTTTTCCATATTTTCTGACTTTAAAATTTCCTGACGCGCTCAAAAACTTAATGAGTGAGCTATACATTAGTAAATTTTAAATCACCAACGTATTCTTCATAATTCTAAATCAATTCTAAAAATTAATTCTCTTCAAAATAAGTTGAGGTTCAAACACTTTCAACCTCTCTTTTCCTTTCATAACCGAAATCTCTATTTTTTTCAAGTGACAAAACACTTTGTTTCTATTTCTAAAATCCTTGTTCTCCTTCTCTTTAAAATTAATTCATTTCAATTTCTAAATCATAATTTCATACAAAATTTCCTCATTTCAAGCCTCCAAAATCGTGAACACTAGGTCTTTGAAACCAACCCAATCTTTTCTTTTTCCTTTCCTTTCTAATCATTCAATTTTACCATTCATGAAAATTTTAGTTTGGAAACACTTATTTTAAGGTGTTGAGACCGTGAGCCTCTTGGTCTTTAGAACCAAAAATTCTTTTCCTTTCCATCATCTTTTATATCATACATATTATATTCATATCATATATATATATATATATATATATAACAAAGCAATAACTCATGCAAATCATACAAAGCATAAACAAAAAAATCAAAACACATAAAGATTCACAAATAAATTACATATGTCATACCAGAGATCATATTAAATATGACAAGCGTTATGATTTTAAAAATAATTAAAAATATGGAAATGGAGTCGCCACCAATTTTATTTGAATTTAGGAAAAAATTGGAAAACCTTTTAAAATATGGTCTTTGGAACCAAATCGATTAAGTCGGTTATGGATAGGGAAGGGTGGAAACTTAATCATCTGCACTCTATCACACCCGTCACGAGACGGTACCTTAAATCGATTGTGTAAAAACTTGATAATCTCAAATTTATTTGTTTTACCCCTTTTAAAAAAAAACTTTGTAAATATTTTATTTTTTTTATTTTTTATTATTATTTTTTAAAAAAAAGAAAAGAAAAGAAGAACCAAATTGTGAAAATTTAATTTTTGACTTGTGATCAATGAAAATTATGCCTCTACATTCCCTCAGTGCGATGAGGAACTCAAAGTTACGTAGTTACGTATAAAATGAGTGTGAGTTAATTGATTTTAATTAAAAGATTTTTGAAAAGAAAAACAACTTGTTGTACATGATTGATTAAGCGGAAATTTCTTCAATAAACCTTATGATCAAACGATATTGAAGATAGCATCCACTTATTCAATCAACATCATTGGTCATTGCATTGATTAAATTTTTTTATTTTTATTTTTATTTATTATTATTATTATTTTTACCCTTTTTGTTTTTTTTTTTACATATTTTTTTTTATCTTTTTATTTTTTTTATTTTTTTATTTTTTTGGAATTTTTATTATTATCTAATCTTATTATCTAATCTTATTTATTCTATCCTCATATTTTTAAACTTATTTTTCATAAAGTCTCTAAATTACTAAACAAACTAAATCTTAGTCAAGAAAAAAAACGTGCCAATTAAGACACTCTTCTAACAACCACCTCTTTTTTAATGTTTTCAGTTTTCATTTTTTATCATTTTTTATATTCTCAATTTTTTTATTCTTATCATGTTTCCTTAAAAAGGGGCTAAAAAACTAAAAAAAATCCTGCTAAATTCCCTCTTCCAAACTCCCGTTCATGCTTTCCACTTTAAAAAAACTTAAAAAAAAAAACAACAAAAGCAAACTAAAAAAAAAACTCACCTTCTCCTTTCTTTCGAAAAAAAAACCGTAGAAGAATGGTCCCCCTTCCCTAAAAAACAAGAACACACTATGGAGAAGCTGGGAGGCACCGCGGCGGCGAGTCACGGTGGGGGCGGCTGGGTCGGTGCCGGCTGGGTCACGGCGTCGGAGCGGCCTGTGCGGACGGCTGGGGCGCAGCGGCTAGACGGCGGTGTGGCGAGGGTGGCGCGACAACGACCGTCGCAGATCGGCACGCAATCATGAATGACTTCGCGAGCTCGCTAACCGAGAGGTGACGGGCTCGTCTCGTGGTTAAAGTTCGGCCGGTGCGGCATTGTGACGCGACTCGCGGCTTGTTTTGGATGGCTAGGCTGGTGGCGGGTCGAACGCGGCTCGGTTCGTGCGGCTTGCGGGTCACGGTTCGATCTTGGCTTGCGGTTCGCGAAGCGGCTTCGGTCGCGGTGTGAGGCATTCGGGTTCGCGACAAGCGCCGGTGTGGACAAAGGCGGTGGGGCGCGGCGGCTTCCGGTAGTTGGTCGGGTGTGGCCCCGGGCTGGTTCAAGCGACGGTGTGCGGTGCGGCCGGCGGTTTCGGAGCCGTGGGGCGGCTTCGGCTCGGTGGTGGGCTTGACGGTGAATCTGCGGTGCGTGATGCTTGGTCCGCGGTTGGGGCCCAGCGCGGTCCCTGGTTCGACGGTGGATCTATGGTGATGGGTTCGTGATGGGACGGAAGAGCTTCGCCGGCGTGGGGGCGGGCGCGCGCGGCGGCTGGACGACCTCTAGTTCGCGGTGGCACGGCGTGGAGCTCCTTGTACGTTTGTGAGGTTCTTTGGAAAGTGGAATGGAAGTGTTATGGAGGTGGAAAAATGGTGAAGATGGTCAACGAGTTAACTCGGTGGTTGTGGTTGAGAGAGGATTTATGGTGGTTGATGGTGGAGGAGAGAATGGAGGTTGGCTACGGGTGAAGGTTGTGAATGGCGGTGTGAAGCGGATGGGTGGTCATTAATGGAGGTTATGGCTTGGTGGAAATAATTGATGGTGAAGGTGGAGGTGGTCACGTGATATGGAGGAAAATGGTGAGAAAATGAAAGTGAAGAAGTGGAGTTATGGTGGTTTGGGTGCTTTTGTCTTGTGTGAGAAATGGAAGGGAGGGTGCTTGGAAGATGAGGATGAAGATGAGTGTGGGAGTGAAAGAAGAAAAAAAGCGTGTTACGTGAGTGAGTCTTTGTGTGTTAGTGTGTTACGTGATGAGTCTTTGTGTGATTAGTGAGTGGAGGGTCAAAGTGGTTAGTGAGTGGGAAGAGAAAATCCAGTAGAAAAGCGTTGCCCCCCTTGTATATGCCTTTTTGCTTGCGTGAGTGTGTCTGTGAAACGTGAATGAGTGAAAAGTGAGTGTAGAAAGGTGCAACCATTTTCGGTGAGTGAGAAGCCGGAAAATGCGTGTGTGCGAGTGAATGAAAGTGCGAAAGGTGCAAAGATGCGGTGATACGTGAGAAGTATGGGTGCAACATTTTTTCTTTTTTCTTTTTTTTATTTTATTTTATTTATTTTTTCTAGTTTTTTTTTTTAATTAATTAATTTTTTTTCTTTTCTGTTTTTTTTCATTTTTTTTTTTTTCGAGAATGGGCTTATGGGTTTGGGCTAAGAAAAAAGCTAAGAAAAATGGACCAAACCCTCTTTTGTTTTTTTTACTCTTTTTTATTTTATTATTATTGTATATTTTTTTTATTATTTTATTATTTTTTAGTTTTTTAGCCCGATCAAAATTGAGTGTTCACACACAACCATAGATATGAATCCTCACATGGATTCATCATCCATCAAATACAAATTCATCTCTCACCACCATACTTGGTTGGTGAGATACATCTCCCTCTTACCTCTTGAAGAAATCTCTAAAGCTCCTTTCTTTGCTCATTTTTCAAGTCCTTCACCACCAAGGGCTTCTTAAACATAAAACAAACACAAATTTATTAGCATCTAAAGCTTGAATAAAGACCATGGATCAAATCATGACTTAGAACATGAAAATGAGATAAGAAGTGAAGTTTCCATAACTTCATCTTAAAAAAACCTAGAACTTGCTCTTGAAGAAAGTCTTTGAAGATGAATGATCTAGGACTTGGACTAAATTACAAAGTGTCTTAGATTAAGGTATAGATTCAAGAAGTAAGGTTGTTTAAAATTTTTGAAGAGTGATAGTAGGACTTAGTGGTCTTGGCCGTGAGCTAGAGAAAAAGAAATGGAGAGAAAATATTTTGTGAGCTTAGCTTTTGGAAAATGATAAAGATGAGTGATAATGTGTCTTGAAATTTTTGCTATAGCATTTAAGCCTCCTAAAACCGAAGCCCCTCCCCCCCTTATATACTCAAGGAATGACTAAATTCATTAGCCACCATTTTGGAGTTCAAGAGCCATTGATTAGATCAATGATTAATATTTGTGTAGCTTCTAAGTTATAGCTCCTAAATGATAAGACTAAATCTAAGTCATTGAATCTTTCCTCCTTGAAATCCTAGTCATTAGATGCATCTCCAAAATGAAGGGTCAAGATTTACTCTTCATACTTTCCATCCAATGGTCACAAATGGTCCTTGCCACTTTGTGAGATCAATCTCCACCATTGGTTAAATCAATGGTGGATATCCAAAGTCTTCCTCACCAAGCTTGTTTCCTATTGGTCCTTCATAAAGTCGTCATAACCACTAAATTTGACTAACCAGTATAATATTTCTCTAGCTGCTATTACTCTACGGATAATATTTACTGCATTTTTATTACTCGATAAATAATACAGTGCAAAACACGGTAAAAGAAAATTTTGAGAACTGTTTTCGGTTTCAGGTTTAGTAAGATTCATCGTTCCCGTCTCAACAGTACAAAATTTTTTGGTCATAAAACATTTTCATTTTTCTGAACCTGTCCCGAGCCCCCATACAGCCTGAGAATAATATTAAAATAATCAAGAAAATATAAAATTTCACAAAAATTCACAAAATCATAAATATTATGAAATTCATGGAAATCAAATTAGATTTAAAAAATTAATTAAGAATCAACATATATAAATAAAATACGTAAGATTTTCTCCGACCCGAAAATTATTATTTTCCTGACACAGAGTAAATCACACAAAACGATCAAATGCATTCACGGAATACTCAAATAATTTTGCAAGATCTGTAAAATCACTAAACAGTAGAATTATATTACTACTGTCAAATAACTAGAAAATTTGGGGTGTTATAGAGTTTCTAGGTTGAAAAAAATTGTATATAGGGTTAAAATTTCTGGTTTGTGTGTTGATGATGAACAAGTTTCAAATTAAATATGTATTTATTTCTTATAAATATATCAAATTTTTATTTTAATCCCTTTAAATATAACATTTTTTTTGTTTTAATCTCTCATTTTTGTAGTCATTAAATTGTTAATGTTCATATAAGCTATTTATTTCTAACATAGGATCATAAGGGCTACGTCATACGATATGTACTAACCATGTTAACATCCACATAACAGATAACGGAAATTTCAATCAACGAAGTAATGGATAGATCGATCAAAAAAGAAAATTTTTTTGAGCGACTTGTTTAAAAAGTTTTATAATTGGAGAGCTAAAAAAGAAAATTACTATATTTTAGAAGATAAAAAACATATTTAAGCCTATTTACTTTATTTTGTCTGTTAAAATTTCATTATCACTTGAGTGTAGCAATGCCCAATTGCCCATTGCCCATGAGTGGAGTTCCGATTGGGTTGAGACTTAATATAAACGCAATTTGTTTTTTTTTTTTTAAGGTGCTCGGAAACTTGACTCCATACACTTTACAAAGTATGCCAGAGTAATGTAGATTTAACTTCTATTGAGTAATGTAATATGCAAAGTTTAATAAATTTAAGGAGTTAAATTGCTATAGCCTTTTATGAACTAAGTTTCCTTACATTTTACTATAGCCTTGAACTAAGTTGAAACCAAAATTATTGAAAACTTGATTACCATTGTATTAAGTTGGTTGATTAACCAAAGGAGTATCGATTTCAAATTAGATCAGTGGTCTAATGTAAGAACTGAAAAGAGTAGGATAATATAGAAGCCAAAGCATGACAATGGAAAATGCTTCATATATATCTAATAAACTTAACAAAATCAGAATATAAATATATAAAAAATAAAGTAAGACTAGTTATAATTAAATGATAAAAACTACATATAAATATAAAATAATGTATATATAAGTAACATTGCTCCATGAAATAAAGACACAAGAATGAGGCGTTAAAAGCAAAACATGACGGAATTTAATATGCCTGATCATATTATATTGGGAAGTTTCTTACAACAAGAAAGCAACTAAATTTAAATTGCTCTCTCCATGCAGCTACAAGGGAAAATTATAATATTACAGGAAGCAAGAGGCTTCCACACAAACCAGAAAACATTTGCACATGGACTCAATAGGTATCGTCTCAATGTGCATCAAACAACTTTTCACCTTCCTCCACCTCTGTATAACAAGCTGTACACCAATATATATACACATATCCACAATCATCCCAGCAATCTCTACAGGCTTTCAACCAGATGGTGTGGTGTGTTCTTTTGCAACTTCACCTTGGTAAAGCCAAATTAATGCTTGTGGTGATCTAGAAGTGTACACTTAGTTGACCCCAAAACCTAGTATTGAATTGCAGAAAAAATCAATCTGGAATCCTCATTCCATTTATTTTCTGAGGTTGAAACTGATCAAGTGCAAATGGCCTCCACTGAGAGTTTCTTCATGACATTTGGACATGGATCTCCTCCAAAAATTTCAGGTGACACTGTCACTGTGCACCAATTCTGCCCAACACAGTTCTGCAACAATAAAAAGTCATTATTGAATAATGAACTGAGTAAAAGGGGCAATAAACTTAAATGGATCATTTGACCTGCAGAGCTGAACTTAAAGCTTAAAAGCTTTAAAAAAAAAATGATGTTTCTCAAATGTCAATTGTATTTGGCTATAGCACCCTACTCAACACCAGAAAGAAACCATCCCAAAAAACATAGAACAAGAAGTAATACCCTTTCAAAAGCATCATATGACTTGTGGGCATGACAGCTTCCTTCATGGTAGTTTCCACAAGACCCTACTGGAGTGCCAAAGCTAGCAAATTTGATTGATGAGATTTTCTGTCCAGGACCACATGACAAATGTGCTTTTGGTCTCACAGGTCTGCTAACTTTGCCAGAAGCTTGCATCTGATAACTTACAAGATTTGGCTGCCACTCATAAATATCAGCACACACACTATCTATGTCCCTTCTAACCAAAAAGATCCCATTGGGGTCTCCACCTAATTCCTCAAACACAACCAATAAATTTCCAGTTGGCTTCAGCCAAGAATGAGGAACATGATACCTGAAATTATCAGCCAGTAATTAATTAAGTTGTCAAGAGTTTCTCACCAGCATTAAACAAAACTACAGAACAAGCTAGATATTTGTCACCATCTTTGAGAAGCCTCGCCACAGTTACTTATGCATTTCTTCTCATCATAAGTTCCTGCATAGTTGCAGTATTCACAAGAACCAGATGCTTTATAAGCAGGCCAATAGCGGCCCAGACTCTGCCCATTTATCCACACTTGACCTTTGCCCATACTGCCCATGTCTAAAGCCAATGGTGCAATTCCGGCAGGGGCATCAAAAGTGGTCTGTAATAATATAAAAGGATGTTACTTTAAGTCCAGCCTTTCAACAAGTGCAGCCCAAAAGGGTCTCTTTTCTTGGCTGTTATACCAACTTACTTGTATATGGTAAAATTTTTCAGTATATCAACAAGGGGTTGAGGAATTAAAAGAAAATAAGTGCAGTTTTTTTCTTCACAATGAACATCTCTTCACTTCTTAGTTATAATTATAATAATAATATTAAAGAGTACTACTTGAAGAAGAATAGGCCAATATAAACAAATTTTAAAGCAAAGCCTAAACATATGTTTCTGTAACATTTGACGGTTATAGAAGCATTGTGATACTCACTTTGTACCATGTCAATGGCTGCCTTCGGGAAACTAAATACCCCTGAAGCCACTCAACAGAGGAACTTCCACTAAGAGAATGAAGACTCAAAGCTTCACCTTTAAGACCAACCTAAATGAAACATGCATTCAAATGAATCTCAAGCAAACTGAAGCAATGAGAAAGAGAAGGCACAGTGAATGTTTGAGGAAGAACCTTGTAAGACCACTTCTGCCAAGTTAAGTCCCTTCTCCCCTCATTGAGACCATCTAATGTAATTGGGCCAAGAACACCAGCATTCCATGTTTCAAAATGTGGACCAACATTCTGTATGTCAATAACAGGCAGCAAGTGAGTAATATAGTCATGTTAACAAGTCATAACCCAAAGTTCATGCTTCTGAAAAATCAGATTAGTGTGCATTGTGCAAGTGCAGGTTTGCATCTGACGATATCTTTTAGACCCCCCCCCCCACACAGAGAGAGAGAGAGAACAAACCGGGAGCCCAACTGCAACACTTAGAAGGGAGATTTTGTTAACACCAGCTCTGAGATACAAACTCTTGCTAAAGGTTACTTTGGGGAATTCTAAGCTTCCATATACAGTACCTGACCAAAAGAAGAAAAATAATTAGCTCAATGTATCAAAGATGAAGCTGAAGCTATTGGACAATTATTAGCTTCCAAATTAAAATAGTGTGCTTGGACTGTTTTAAAAAGAAATGTCAAGGAAGAATGGCAACAATATCCATGGTGTTTCACACCAAGTATTCGATAAACTACTCAATCATGTCTTGATATATTGATTCCATGCAATGGTCTAATTCATTGAATTCTCAGAAGTATACATCAACTACTTATAAGGATTCCCCCTTCTTCCTCTTGCATCTTACCAAGAAAAATACAATTATAGAAGTTGAATGTTTGTAATAATTCCTGAAACAAATTGTTCTTAGTAGTTGAAATAACAAATGTTACTGAAATTGTGTAAACTAGCGGCATGCTACTCACCTGATAGCTGACCATTGACAAAAACATGCAAAGCATGCCCAGCAGATGACACCGTGAGAACAGGATTCTTTCCATTCCATAAAAATCCTTCGTTGGGATTGATCACAACACTGGCAAGAAAGAGAGCAAGATAAGTATTTGATGTTGAGAAACCAAAATGAATAATAAAATTTATCAAGTGTTATAACCAAGGATTGTAAGAGAAAGAAAGAGTAAGCAGACTGCAGAGTTATAGGTCACTCACTCTGTGGAGTACCACAAGTAGTCAGATAAATCTCTTGTTGTATTTATCTGCTCCAACAGGCCTGTCACAGTGAAGGAACTATCATCAGTAGAGGTGGTCTCGTCATTGAATGCTTTCCAAGAGAGTCCTCCATGAATAGGAACACGAGTCATCTTCATCTGTGCACTCTGGGAACCAACCTGTACAGTGATATGGAATTGTCATTTTTACTGAAATCTGCCACTGGAAAATTGTTGAAAAGAATATTCTTCTCTTCATTGTAAATGAAACTTTAGCCAGCATGTAAATTTAAATAAGACACTAAAATAATATCATTCTTTCCCTTTAATATATGCCTACTTTCATGAAACAGAAAAGTCAATCTTGTAGACAACACTATAACTGCATATAATTAACCATTATAGAAAGTTATTCAATCCAACTCAATTGCATATACTTGGCCAAACTCTATATCAATAAAATCTTCATTATAAAATATAATTATCCCAGCTCTAGTCATCTGAAGTAAAATTTCGTTCTATTTTTTTTTCTCACCCTTGCAGTGTTATAAACAGTGTGCTTGCAGTCAGGAAGAATGCTTATAGACCAAGGAGGCAAGTTATAATGCAAATTTCCAAATGCCACTGTTGCATAAGATCGTGGGTTATAGTTTGCAAGGAATGCAGCACAAGCTCCAGACTTCGATTTAAAGACATGAGCCTGTACAGTGGTGATGAAAGTTAAAAATTTAGTTTAGTTACAAACCATTTTAGACAGGATTGATGATTCTCCGATAACTAAAGCATTTTAGTTAGTTATACCTCTTGATAGTTTCCAAGCCATGTTACAGTAGGATCTCCAGATACTAAAGCAGGTTCGCAGAGTTTTATTGCTCTGTGTAAATCCTTCAGATGACCCCACTTTGGCTGCCTGAGCAGTCCTGCATAGAGGAAGAAGTAATATAACTCAAAATCATGCAAGAAATAAAAATAAGTACTTTCCTTTAACTCAGGTGTATAAATATATATGAATTACGTTAGGTTCTTTACATATAATAAAAAATGAATGAAGCATTGGCAAGGCAAGGACCCCACCGATAGACATGGGGCATGCAGAATTTCCAATTATATTTATTTTACAATCTGAGATATCGAAACAGGCAAACCCAAGCAGTGGTTGGCAGCAGTCAACTTTTGGTTGTCAATATTACATATACCAGATTTTCATTGCCACACCAAATTTGGGGCAACACATAATATCATAGAATGTACAGACATATTTGTTATTCACAGGAATCACAACAAAGAAAAAGTGCATACCATATTCATCAATAGGTGCATCATAATCATAGCTTGTAGCAATAAAGGGACCACCAGCAGTTCGGCCAAAATTTGTTCCCCCATGATACTGAAATGAACAAAACAAAGGGACTTAGCTGAATAAAAAAGGGAGAATTTACACATTGAAATCAACAAATATTGAAGTTACCATGTAATAATTGACAAATGACCCCCCTTTCTGTATAAACCTTGCAACTGAAAATGCCAAGTCCTCAGCAGGCCTGTGAGGAACTGGACCTCCAAACTCAGTAAACCTGTGAGTTTAAAAGAGGAACACAGGCAATGAACAGTCGGCAATATCTCTAGCTTTTATGTTTCTAATTCTTAGGGAAACGTAAGGAGTAAGTAACAAGGAACCAAATACAAGCTACAAATTTATTATACCAGCCAGTCCAAGCTTCTGTCCACATCTTTGGTTTGTAAGCCTTATTTGGAGAGAAATAATCACAATAGAAGCCATTACAAGTGTTAATCTGCAGAATTTTATATTGAAATTAGAAATTGAAAACCTTGGAGACATAAAGGACTGTACCAAAGAGCAAAATAATAGAAGCTTCAAATATGACCCTGTCTGAAAGTCAACACAATATTTCTTGAGCATCTCCCAAGAGTATAAAATAGTTTCTCTCTCCATCACTATTCACTAATAATGGAAATTGACGAGTGTCAAATTCTGAATTTTCACAACATGTAATCAGGGTAATTTCACAACAGTTATGATGCTCAATAGCCAGACATTATAATGAGAAGAGTATTGAAAGGACTGAACAAAAGCAGATCTCAGCCATGCACAATGAGGAATAATTATTCATTTCATCCATTAGCAATATGGACACAACATACTGTATAGTATCCCCACCAAGGAAAAAGAGCTATCAAGAATAGAGAACATGTTTATAAAAGGTAACAAGATCTTTCTTAAAAAGCTATACATCAGTTGAACTTACAACAGGATCAGGAGCATCATCTTGCTTGCACATGACCCATGGAACCCCGGTACCAAGTCCTACAGCCATATGTGCTGCCCACTGAGTATAGGCTTGACCAGGAGCACCAATTTCATACTCCATAGGTCCATATTCATTTTCAATCTGTACAAAATCAATGGTAGAAAAGGCAATACTTTCAGAATATATCACCATTTTTACTCAGTGAGTAACAAGCTTAAAATATTTAAAAAAAAAAAATCTACAAGAAAATATAAAGCAAGTGATTGGACTAAGCAGAAGGGTAGCTGTGTATTTAATCTACCTGGGATAGAATTATTGGTCCTCCCTGAGACTCGTACAACCTTTCTGCTTTCATCATATCCACAATCTTCTGGGTAAATTTTTGCATTTGAAACTTCATTACAGCAACATAAAAAAATCAAAAAGTTATTAGAAGGTAAAGTAAAAACATCAGACAAATAGGTAAAAGATGAGATTTTATAGTGATTCTTAAGGTATGAGAATGACTGTTATCTCACCTTAAACGGTTCATTGTCTGTTCTGAAGTTGATACCTGGAATGTACTTGAGCCAAACAGGGAAACCGCTGAAAAATCATTCAGTTAAAGATGTCAAGATATTTCAAAGTTCCCACATGAACAAAGATTTTTGCCTATGTTAAGAGGAAATTCAACACTTTCATTACCCGAAGTTCCACTCAGCACAGACATAAGGACCAATCCTCAGGTGAACATAAAGGCCTGCTTGCTGCACCAGCCTTATGAACTTCACCAGATCATAGTTCCCCTCAAAATAATACTACAGTAATTATAAAGAAGAAGAAGAAGAAGAAGAACATTGGTTATTTCTCGCTACTAAGTACTAACTTATAAAAAAAATGCACTGTTTCAAACACTGCAAGCAAAAGTAGCAGGCATTGTTCATTACTTTGCCAGGTGAAGGTTCATGCCCATTCCAGAAAACATAAGTCTCAATCACATCCAAACCTCCTTCCTTGGCCTTCTGGATAAGATCTGGCCACATCTGAAAACACACACAAAAAAACAACGAAACCCACAACTTAGGAATGCAAACAACCTTTTTTTATATATATATATATATATATATATATATATATATATATATATAAAAAAGGAAGAAACTTTAAGATACCCATTTGATAAAAAAGCCAAAAAGAAAGAACCATGAAGCACATTTCAGAGTAATACCTCAGGGGTGCTTCTGGGGTAATGAATGGATCCAGAAAGTAGTATCCTTCTTTGACCATTGATGGTGATGGCCTTATAGTCATAGGACACAGAGGCTGCAGCATGACCAATCAGTGAACATGCCAGCACCACCAGAACCAGTAGCACATTCCACAATATGATCTTGAAGCCCATTATATAGCAATGAATAATAAACCTTCTCCCTCAGCTTGGTAAAGCAATGGCCCTTGCACACTTTATTCTATGCTTCAAGAGTCCCACTTTTGTTTTGTGTCTGAGCTCTCCTCCTTATTCTCTTACTTTCTTTGCTTTTGCAAAATGATTGAAGAGATAGCTAGAGAAACAGTGTGAAAGGAAGACCCAAAAAATTGAAAAAAATGAGAGCTTGAATGAAGGTTCATTCCTGTTGCAAAATGAAAGGTGCTTTGCAGCTGCATTTATAAACACTGAGGAGTGAGGAGTGGATGGTCTTGGAAAGAGAGTGGGACCCACTTTTCAGGGAACTTTGGGACCCATACCTTGTCCTTACTCCCTCCAATGAAATTCATTTCAAGCTTTTTAAAAAAAAAAATTGACTTTTTTTTTAATAATTATTAATGTCAAAAAGATTTATTTAAGGGTTGAGAGTTCAGCTAACCGAACTGCTAAACAATAAATGGAAGCTCAAGTTTATTAAGGTGTATTTAGGTGATTGCTCAAAACGCGTTTTTCGTGATAGTATTTTAAATCGAAACAAGTAACGACAAAAAGATTCTCCACCAAAATCCGATGCTGTCGGTTTTTACGTTGTTCTTTCAAAATTGCAATTTCATTTCCACGCGCATGGAAAGAGCATGGTGATACAACAAAAATGAAAAATTAACTTGTTATTCAATACTCTCTATGTTTTTATGTCTTTTAAGATTTTTAACAAATAATTAAATATATTATTAAATAATTTTAAATTTAGTAAAATATAATTTGTTATGATTAAATTATCACTATTTTTCACTTCATGAAGTGTAAGAGAGAGAGGTTTTAAAAAATTATAAAAATTAATTAATATATATAACTATTAAATTTAGTGAAGACAATAAAAAATAAAATAAAATTAAAACAAATTAATTAATATATTTTTAAAATACTCAAATGATAAATAAATTGAGACATAATATTTTTTTTAAAATAGATAAAAAGGAACTGATGAAGTTTTTTTTTTTTTTTTTTTTTTTTTTTTTTACTCGGAGGTTCCATTCATTCATAATAAAAGAAGTTAACCCTTTGCCCAGAAAGTTGGTCCTTGAGCAATATTTCTAAAGATATTTCGGTGAAAGATGAAGAAAAAGGTAATATAAGAAGCTAATTCACTGACGCACTTACAACCCGAGAAAGGAAGGCATATTAAATTTTATTTATGTGACATAAATGGGTGAATGTAAAATTTGATTTCAACTGAATTAGCAACTTCAAGTGAAGTTAGAGTTATTTGAGAAGATAAAAATAGAGTAATTTTTATGTACTTAGATTCCATCATGTTTAATTATTTCGAATGTTTTTATTAATTAGTTTTATAAAAAAAATTATACATATTAATATATTTAACTATTTTATTATTGCATCTTATATTTTGTATAACCTGACTTTAATATCTTCATCTTACAAAAAGTTTATATATATATATATATATATATATATATATATATATATATATTTTATATGCATTAAGTAATGTATGAATTTGTATAAAAATAATATGATTATATAAATTTAAAATATATTAATATAAAATTATACAATTTTATTTAATTCAGATCATTACTTTTTAAAATTGTTCCCACATTAATTTAAATTATCTCATACAATTAGTCTTACATTCAAGATGTGTGAGGACACCTACATAAAAAAATCTCTCATAAAAAATTAAATGTAACATTACCTCTAAAAAAAAAAGAGTGGGTTATGGTCGTAATATGCTGTGTTTATTAAGTAGACCTAAATTTAGTTTTGATATGAAAAGTAGTCCTAAAATTAATGCACTATATCTCACTGGGAGTTAATATTAGATGGATTTGAGGTGATTCGAATTTATTTTTTTTGAATTTAACTTGATTATGATTTGATAATGATGGAACTTAAATTGGGCTAATTTGATATATAAATATAATGTTTTAAATTTAAATATTATATATAATCAAATCATAAAATTATAAAAATAATAAATTAAAATTAAGATATATTTTATAATAAATATTTTAAAATAAATAATATTAATATAAATATATTATTATATTATGTAAAAGTTATTAATTTAAGTTTATAATTTTATTATTTATAATTATAAATTATAAATTTTAAAATAATTTGAGATATCGAGTTAAGTTGAGACGACATGAAGTATAGCATGAATTCGACCCAAAAACATAATCAATCTAATTTATAGAACCCCAATTCATCTCAATTAGCTTAGGATTGGATTGAGTTAGTAGAATGAGATAGTTTTGAACACTCGTATATTTCACAATTAAGATATTAAGTATGTGTTTAGAATCTTTAGATTAACTTATTTTGCGTTTAAAATAATTTATAATAAAAAATTCTTTGAGAGAGTTTTTGAAAGATAAACAATTATTTATCATGAAATAATCTTTCTCAAACATGCACTAAGTATATATTGTACAAAAAAAAATTAAATAATATAACTTTTCCCCAACTAATTTGGATACGTGTGAATCTCATTCTTATTTAGAGTCAAATTGGTATATCTTAAAATGAGATTGAAAATCTTAAAAATGAGTTTTTTTAAAAAAAATGGTTGTTCATATAAAACTTATTTCTGAATTTTCTATTTGCATTCAACAAAGGTGTATCAAACAAACCCTTGTGGTTGTGAGTATTGAAATACTTATCTTTCACTTTTTTTCCGATAATTTTGTTTTGTTTAAATTGACATACTTATCAATAATCAATATTCACTAATTAAAGAAAAAAGACAAATCACAAAAAAAGAATTATCTGAAAATAATAATAATAATAATAATAATAATAATGATAATAATAATTACTTTGCTAAAATATAATTAAAGTAAGTACAATATTAGAAGCAAATATTTTTATTTTGGTATACAAGACGGTCCATAATAGATGACTCCCACAGTTCCAATGGGTTGCAATTTCATTGCACTTCTTTTAGCATTTTGAAGTCAATGACAGAATTCAATATTTATGTGATACTCCCTCCATTTCTTCAGTTTTTGTTTTAGAAATTTTTAATATTTTATATTAAATGTCATTTTAGAAATTTTATTATAGAATTAATTATTTATACTTTTTTATTTTTTTTTTTTATTCTATTAATTATTTAACTTATAGAATCTTTTAATATTTATTCATTCAATTTCTATCTCTCTCTTATCACATTTTTATTAGTCAATTACATTTTTTTTTTAATTAATGAGTTAAAGAGTAATATTATCTTTAACGATGATTTTTTAAAAAATTAAGGCTATTAAATTATTTTCTTAATATTAGTGTCATTTCCTTAAATGACAATAAAAAAAAATGAAAGAAGTATCATATTTGCATCATGTATTTACTATTCGAGAAAAGTTTAGTTTATCTCATTCAACTAATAGTTATGTTCGTTTTAGTCTTGATGTGAAATCCATTGGAAGAACGAAAATGCGCATATTAAAAAAATTAGATATCATGTTACATATTTTTAAAGTTTTAGGATGAAAGTGCTTATCATCCTAATTTAGAGATGATAAATTATACTTTTTCTTAACTTTTCATTTGGAGAGTCAAGTGGATTGGGTAAGTTTGTAAATTCGCATGTTTTGACCTAACCTAACACATAACATGCGAGTAAGGTCAATATTAAAAAATATTGCAACTCAAAGTATATAGGTCAGATAATGGATTTAAAAACATCTAACCCACAGGTATCTAACCCATCCACATTTTTTAAATTAAAAAAAAAAGAGCATTTAGCCTTAGTTAAAAAGTCATTTAGCCGCATGTTTTAACTGCAACTAAATGATCATTAAAAAAAAAAACTTTTCTTATGGATTGATGTTGTTCTACTTTAAAGTCTAACAAAAGGCAAAAGCGCTCACATACAGATAGTACACTCGTTCTCACCAATCACCATTTATGCCACTCACTCTCAAATTCGCAGTCTTTCAAATAAAACATTCAAATCCCTAACTTCCTATTTTAAGAACTACAGTGTCTTGAAAAATAGATAATAAAGTCAATAATTATGTCTGAACCGACCCGATATAATATATCCAGGTTAGTTCGGGTCATCGGGTCAGTTCGGGTCGAACTCGATAAACCCATTCAGGTATTGGTTCAGTTTGCGGATTCAAGAAACTAACCTGATGACCAGATGACCCGACTTAAAACCACGTCGTTTTGGGATATTTTCCCCTAATACCTTCTTTTTTCTTACCTCGAGCGTCCCTCTCCTCTTCATTTCTTTTGATTTCTTTTTTTCTTTCTGCAAAAATCCCACTTTTCAAACCCTAGCACCACCCCTCTCATACACTACTCACTCTCTGCAAATAAAAATCTCCAAATTAAAGAAACCCTCCCCTAACCTTAAGCGCAGCATCACTGTCCACTGTCCATAGTCCACTTCTCCTCTCGGCATAGCCACGACCCACCACTAGTTTGCTGCTCTCAAGTCTCAACTCATTCCGTTTCTATTCTCACTCTGTCACTCAATTCTTAATCTCAGCATTGAACTCCGTCGCGCCGTTCAAACTTCAGATCTCGCCATGACCAAACCCCTCACCGCGAATCCCAGATCGTTCCCCGCAACCACCGTGCCGCGTCACCTCCCAACAGCTGAGCCAGAACCCAGATCCACCGCGAACTCCACCTCGTTATTCAGATCTCGCCCTCTCGAACCAGAATCCACGCACCGTGAAAGCTCGAACCGCGAACCACCAGTCGTCGTCGACTACCGTGAGCCCAGCTACCACCAATCTTTGAGATTTAAGAATACAGTCCGGCCCGCCGCCATCTGCCATCGTTGCGTTGTCCACTCTCTAGAACCCCTCTCCGTATAGCCACCGTCCCCCAATAGCAGCGGCTGCAGCGTACTTCCCGTCGTTACCCAGTAGGCCAGTACCAACATTCCACTATTATCCTTTTTATTTATTTTATTCCGTTTATTTAATTTTTGTGGTCACTATTTTTTTTAAGTTGATTCTAAATATAATTGTGGGCTTGGTTCAGGTGATTACTCACCCGATTACTATAAAAAAAATTTAACGAACCACAACCCTACTATCCAATCTGAACCAATCCGATTGTAATCGGGTTGATTCGGTTCAGGTTACTCGAAATTTTTTTCTTAAAATCGATCCAACTCAACTCGACCTAGCCTATTTGGTTTGGACATTTTTTTCTCTAAACCTGACCCAACCCGACCCGTGAACACCCTTATTCATAATATTCAATTCAACTGCCATAACTTTTTTTTTTTACTATTAAACCCAAAGGAATCCACGATCAATAATAATAAATTTCATTTATAACATATATGCAAAATGTCTTAATATATTTTTTGTACAACTCTTTAATTATTTTTAATTACACACATAATTAAATAATAATGTAACAGTGTAAACTAAAACTAAATTCCAAACTAGTATCATCTTGTTAATAATTAAGAAAAATTACTCGACTTTTTTTTAAAATTTAGCCTAATTACATTTGATATTTCTTTATTTGCATCTTTACACTAATTTTCTTTACAAGAGGAGTAAGTGCAATGATCACGAAAGATAAATATAATAATAGTATAAACCTCAATAAAAATCAATATAATGATAATATAAATATCAATAAAAATTAATATAATTTTTAAAACAAATAAATATCGGATATAATAAAGTCAAATTTCGAAAGAGTTCATTGTAATTTTTCTTAATAATTATTACATTTTCACTATAAAGTATGAAGGGAGTGACAGATGTTTATGTAATGCTTTGTTTGGATTTTAAAGACAAAAAATAAAGAAAAAATATATTTTTTTTTCTATTGTTTGGTAAGAGAAAAGTAATAAAGAAAGAAAATGAAAACTTTTCTTTCTCTTGTTTGGTTGAGAAAAGAGTTTATATAAAATGTAATTTTATAATAAATGAAGGGTTAATAATTATTATATTTTCATTTTCTTCTATAAAGGAGAGAAAAAAAATTTAGGTGCCCACAACATTTTTTTCTCTCCCCCTATTTTCTCTCATGATCCAAATGAGAGACGGATTTTATTTCCACTTATTTTGTTTAAAACAAACATGTAAAAGTCGAACACAGTAATAAAAATATTTTAATTTTATTTTTTAAATCACATCATTCTCCAAATTCTCGTTGCTTGAATTTTCATGAAACAAAAATTTTCAGTTTTCAATTTGTCAGACTTTATTCTATCAGAGGTAACCTCAGTCCAATAATAAAGAGCATGAGGAATCTTTCACTTTCAGAAACCAAAAAGGGATTGATGGTTTACTTGCCGGGAGGAGAAAGGGAAAGAGAGAAAAGAAACAGCAACTGAGGTGCTTTATGAACTATAAGCGTCATCTGATTGCATTTCCGTTACAACTTCCAAGTCCACATACAAAGCAAAGAAAAGAAACCCAGAAAGTTTGCATGTACTTCTCTCCCACTCACCCATACGCATGATTGCCATTTACCAACCTGGCAACCTCACCTCCCTGCATTTTTCATGTTTGACAACAACTGGAAAATAAACTATCAAAATAAAATCCTAAAGTAAAAGCCATCCAAGTCCTATTTGATGCATATCTTCAGATTTAGACATAAGCGTGTCTTTGACTTCTCACCTTCCATCAAATGAGTGGGTTTTCTTTCTCTTATTTCTCAAAGACATAAATCAAGTAACAGTTTTTTGTTTTTTTTTTTAACTTTATAGAGCAACTAATAGTTGTTAGCATGGATATATTACAATTATTATATTGAGATCAAAATCCATTATAAGTAACTAAAATGATAAGCAACTCAATTATTGAGAGATTTTTATAATGTCTATTGAGTCTAAAAAAAAGTATAGTGAAAAGGGACAATTGAAATACTCCGGGTGAGAATCAATTTCACATTCTTTATATATATCAAAATGCTAAGAATGTTAGTTGTTGAAGAAACCCATAATATTAAAAAAATTGTGCAAACATAATTATAGATAAGATTTGCCTCATTTAATTTGAAGGAATACTGAGGCTTTATACATAAAATCCAAAACCTTGATTCTTTGCAATTATTGAAATATATTTAAATTGTGTGGGAAACTTTCCAAGCAGATCAACATGAAACATCCGGATGCCGTGGAAGTATTTGATCAATTACCCCACAGACGCAAATAAATAATGAATAATGTAGATTGTTGAAAAATATAATTATAAAGGTATATGATTAAAGGAATGCGGAATTTGTATTACAGAGTACCTACAACAGGTGAGTAATAAACAACTCATTAAAGTGATGAGATCTAAGGATACATATCTTGCAAGGAATTGCTTCGTGTAGTGCTCAATAGCTCATCGTGGTCTTTAAATGTACCTAACCAACTATCTTATTTGTTAGCCTTCCTAGCTAGTTGGAGGGGCTTGTAATTCTAAAATCAACTTAATTATAGGCTAATATGTTAATAAGCTTAAAATAGTTTATGTGAAATTCTTAAAAGTGGTCATGTTTCTTCACTTTGGTATAAATTGTAAATTGTGGTGCATGTGTTGATATATCATGCAAACTTTTGCTGAATTTAGATCTTGTGGTGCATCTGTTGTTATATCATGCAAACTTTTGCTGAATTTAAATTTGAATGATGTAATTAATAAATAAATATGTATAAATACATATATAAGATATAAATACGATATAATATGATAAAAATATATTAATATGATAAAAAATTAAAAATAAAAAATATATAAAAACAAAAATATTTAAAAATATTAAATATCTAATTTGATACAATGATTATTATGAAATATCGGTTCTATGTAAATAAATATAGCTAAAATTTGTCATTGGCGTGGTGAGAAATGTCAGTTTGTGCTTCAAAAAGAAAATGGGTAGACAAGTTCCCGAATCTAAATAAAGCTGGTTTACATTATACCTTAAGCAAACAACGCTTAGAAGCTAGAACTATTATCTATTAAAAAAACATATATTTTAAAAAATAAAACTTCATAATCTATTAATATATATTATGAATAAATAAAGTTACCAAAATTAATAATGTTTGAAGCACATCAATAAAGGCCACTCACCTTATATCATAGAAAGACAAAATTAAAGTGTAAATGTAAAAAAATATGTAAAATCAAATGTAATTAAATAATAAAAATTATACATATATAAAATAATATATATATATATAATATATATAAGTAATATTTTTATTCATAATTGATAAGATAAGTAATTTTAATTCTTAAAATAAAAATATGAATTTAAGTATTAAAAAATATTTTTATAAAAAATCAAATATTTTTTATATTTTTATAATTAACTGAAAATTAATCTTATTGTAAAAATATCTTATAATCTTTTTTTTTTTTTTTAAAAAAATGGTAACATTATTCTACCAAAATTAAAGTTGAAGGAGTTCCCGCCGTAATGTCAACAAGGACAGGTTTTGGCGCTTTGCAGATTACACATTAATCATTGAGCTTCGTGAAGCACATCCACATTCCATATAGTGTCAGCATATTTCAGATTTTGAAGTTCGCACCACCTCACTTTTCTATTTCATTTTTTATTTTTGTTATGGGTTTTTTTAATCAAATACTTTTAAGAAATCTAAAATAAAAAAATTTGTATAAAAATTGAGTTTTTTTTTTTCAATTTTTAATAAATTAAATGATTTATTTTTCATAAAAATTCTTATATTTAATATTTAATAAATATCTTTAAATACTCTTTAATAAAACTTTTTTATTATATCATCTTACAACATTATTTTAATATTTTTTATAATATTTAATAAAAAATATTAAATGAAAAAATTGATACTTTTAGTATTTTGAAAAATATAAAATTATTTAATGCTTTTTTTATTTAATAATTATTTTATTTTATTTTAAGTGTTATTTTGATGTAATATATAAGAATTAAGAAATATTAAATTAAAATTTAATTGTAATTTTTTTTATTAAACTATTCTTATTCATTCAATTAATTATTTTATTTTATTATCTTTATTCAATTTAATGAGTAATTGAGAATATTAAAATATAAAAATAAAAATAAAAAAATAACAATTATTTTTTTATTAATATGTGAAAACACTCATAATAAACTTTTTTTTTTACTAAAATAACACTTAAAATGAATGAATAAAATAATTAGATGGATTATTAAGAGAATTAATTAAGAGGGTTTGACACTTATTAAAATATAAAAATAGAAAAAAATAAAAATTTTTAACTTTTTAAATATCAAATACATTAACTATCTTATTTTTATTTAAAATTTCTTATTTTATATTATTTAACAAATAATTTTAAGGCATTCATTAATAAAACTCATTTAAAATTATTCTTTATTTATGATATGTACAATTTTTCTATTATTTTATTAGTTTTTCACTTTTACTTTACTTTGGCTGCGGTTTGAGTTGCCCCGTTTAATTTTTTTTTTATAATTTTAAAATAAAATTCAAAATCACCAAAATCAAAATCTAAGATTGAAATTATAAAGAAAAAGAAAAAAAACTTTGATGCATTTAAAATTAAAACATAATAAAAGGAAGAAAACCCTATAAAAAGCTAGACGAAAAAGTAGTATGTGGGACATATTAATGATCATTTAACACAATAAGAGCATAATCTAGCTAGTTAAGTGGAGGAATTTCCAACATAACAAGATCACGATAATAAAATCTTCATAAAAAAAATCACAACAATAAAAAAAACTCAAAGAGAAGTGTCTATATTTATATTTTTAATTAAGAGGCCAGGCTATTGTGTTTACATTTTTGCACACGATATAGTACTAAGTTATAATTAATGTATTATGTATTGTTTTATATAAAACAAAATTAACTCCCATAAATGGGGTGGATTAAACAAGTTGAATTGATAATAAAATAAGTTAAACGAGTCAAAATTCTTAAAAAACAACTTATCAAAATTTACAATTAAATAGGCCAACCCAATATGTTTGATGCTTTTTATAGTCTTACTTTAAAAACTTTTCCTTGTTTAAAGTATATCACATAATCATTTGTTAATATTTAATATTTATGATCCAATTTAATTATTAAATTGCCATTCAGTATATCAGAATAGACACTGGATGAAGAGAAATCTTTTTTCTTTATTGGTTTTGTTAAATTATACTCATCACAAGTTAAACAATTAAATAAAATTTATTATTTTTAATAAATATCTTACTTACTTAAAAATTAATATCTTTTTTAAAAAATTAATACATTAAACGCTCTTATATTTAATAATTTTTTTTAAATTTTATAGCATGGTTTTAAAAGTATATATTATCAAAATTCTTCTTTTATATAAAGTAAAAAATTTTAAGCCTTTAAGATTAAGCTAGTTCAGGGACTTAATTAATTTACATGATATCATACATTTAAATTTCAATGCTACCATTATTTCAAATAAAAAACAAGTTTTGGTAAGAGTTTTATAATAAATTTTTATTAACTTGCGCTGACACATGTTACATAATTAAAATAAAATTTATTGGATGAAAAGTATATATATTTAATATATTTAAATTTTTAAAATATTTAATACTTTATTTTTTATGTAATTATGATTATGATAATTTAATGATGAGTAATAAATACTTCTTAAGATATGCTATAAGAGCATACTTTAACAAATGTTATAATAATAATAATAATAATAATAATAATAATAATAATAATAATAATAATAATAGGACCATACTTTCATTAAAAGAATTTTGTTATATCTTTTTAAAATATTTCTATTAAATGAAACGCAGATTAAAAAAGAACTTCCTTCAACCTCATCTATACATATATGAAAAGTGAAAAAAAAGTTAGTTACATGAGAGAGAATAGATAACCATATCAAAGACCCTCGTTGGCAAACTCCGTAACCACTTTATGATTATCAAATCAAATGGGTCATATTACATTTTTCTCATCTAGATTCATACTCTATTAAAAGAGCTTTTATTATATTTTTTTAAAAGATCTTTTTAATAATCTTTCAATATTTAATAAAAAAAAAATATTTCATGAGTTTCTACCAAGAGCTTGGACAAATCAAAATAATATTTAAAATCACCCATAGCATATATAAAATATTAAATATTTTTACATGAGAGAAAATATAGAGTCATATGAAAGACTCTTATTAGCAAACTCTGTAACCACTTTATGATTATCAAATCAAATGGGTCATATTACATTTTTCTCATCTAGATTCATCTCTATAAAAGGCTAGTATTAACCACAAGATTCTTACAACTTTCAAACCTTATAAACAAGTAATTTCATAGTTTCTACCAAGAGCTTGGACAAATCAATAATAATATACAAAAACTAATAGCTTATAAGCTATATTCAATATTTTTTTAAAGCTAAAATAAAACAGAATTGACAATGCCATTTTGTATTTTTGTTTTGTTGTATATTTGTCATAATGAAAATAGAAAAGTTATTCTAGTTTTCGTATTAAATACCAAGCATTCCTAACTATTAAACTTATAATTGCATTACAGAATCGATTAGGATTAGAAGCCACATTCTAGAATCAGGCTGGTGAACGAATGAAAGGAAACTTATATTTTTCCTCCCCCTTTTAGTGAAAAAGAAAAGTCTAACTGTTTTCATTTTCAATCAACAACATATACCACAGTAAGCATTTTTTTTTTTGTTGAAGTAAAATATATGTTCCATTAAAAGCAATGGAGTTTTTTATTTTTCTTTTAAACTTTAATATAAAGTTATTTTATTTTTTTCTCCATATCCATATGAAGAAGACGCAATCTTTTTTATTTTTCCTCATCAAAATTATTTATCTTTATAAAATATATATGATGGAATTTATTTTTATAGGTTCAAGTTTCATATGGGATGTATTTTTTTATTTTTCCACTGAGTACAGGATTATTGATTTTTTGAGAAAAACCACCAGTTCTTAAGTTTCATATATAGAAATGTATATTTTAATTTAATTATTGTTTGGCCAAAACTAATCAAATTCCTTTCTAACTTATAACTGATTTGTTTTAAATATCAACTTTATAATTGTGGATCAAGTCAAATGGAAGTTACCAGATAACGTCTAAAATACCCCTAGTTACTTTGTATGATTGTATCTGTTATTACTGAGCTAACAAAACAATAACAAATATTCTCATATGATCACCAACATAAATGAAATGTTTTGGCCTTTTACAAGGGGGATAATTTTCATTTCAGTTTAACGACGAATAACATATATATAGATTATAGGCTGCACAAGGGGAAGTTGTCTATGACCTAGAACTAACAATGAAATAAAAATCCTTGAATTACATTTACTCTTTTTCGAATATCTGAGTTAATGCCAATAAAATGTGACCATACATTAATTGAAGCCATCTTCTAGGAAAAAGAAAAAGAAGATGATATGATTGGATTACCATTTTAAATGCAAGTTGGACACTGGACTAACAAATATTGCTAGCTAGCCTTTCTCTAATAAATTGGATCAGATGGTTCGGTTGCTTTAAATGTGAGAAACCAAAGAATCAGTGTCTGCAATGGAAACGCCAAAATAAAATAGTCTGTGAAATTTCTGAAGGAGTTGAGTAGTTGGGAAACCATGTTTTTGGTACATTTGCGTTAAGACACTTGTACTAAAGCTCCAATTCACAGATATGATTCAACGCTTTAAGATGACTCTACCTACTAACACACAAAAGTCACACTTGTGTACCCAAATTATTATTTTTTTTTTGGGAGGGGGGTGTAAAATATGTAGCCAATTGTCATTAACCAGTTTTATACATCAGAAATTAAATTACTTCACAAGATTGTTATTAAATACAAAAACAATTTATTATTACTCTAACAAACATACACAGAAATAAAAAATACTGGCATTTTTTTTTCATTTATATATGTGTGGTAGACTTCTTGTAAAATTATTCTTCTCAGAAGGTGCATCCATGTCATAACTACAATGTGCAAGAGATGAATTTTTTTATTTTGACAGTGATGAAAATTAAAGAGCATTGATCATTGACACGTCCTTAATTAATCGAAAATGATGCAATCTCAGTGATCCTGGAAGGGAATTGTCACGGATATAAGCGCTCGTGAATGAAGTCCTTTTAGGGAAATGACGGATGATAAGAAACATTTTTTCGTGAAATGATACGGACGTCTGATACAAGTCTTTTTTATTTTTGTTTTTTCTAATTTTTTTATTCATTAAAAAAAGGAGCCTGTAATTAAATATTACGATTTGTTCGTGATAGATTTCGTGACTTCTTCGTGATAGATTTTACAAAATTGGTTCGTGATATATAACAATGTTATTTCTTGTATAGCATATCACGTTGGGTGTGATTCGGATAACTCGACCAATGTGAACCAAACTAATTAAATTAGTTCCGTTTAATTCTAATATATTGATTGATTTGAATAAAATCTAAATTAAATAAAATTTAATTGATTTGATTCTCAAATTTAAAATTTAAAATTCGAAAACTGAGTCAAACCAAATTTTATATATATATATATATATATATATATATATATATATATATATATATATATATATATATATATATATATATATATATATATATCTTATTGATTCTTGATCTTCTTATACTTATCTTATTGACTTCAAGAACTTGATATCATTGAATGTGAGACGTAAACATGATGCACATATACTATATGAAGTATTGAATTTCATACTTCAAGACTTTTCATCTGCAGAAGTCACAATTACTAAATATAATATATTAATGTTTAATCATTGGTAGTGAGTCATATAATTAATTTGGTTATAACTTTTTTCTCTGTTCTATTTCTACAATTTTCTGTCTAATCTTATTCATTCCTAATCGACCGACCTCAATCTACAATTGTCGATGTAATTCACTAATTTACTTTTCTTTGTTATGGTAAAGTTGTTCTTTAGGAGCTTTCAATTGAATAATTCTTTCGGTACAGACATTCTAACTCACATGTGTTTCTTTCTTTTGTTGTTGGCAAAGTCGAGAAGCTTGAGGTCTTAGTATTGTGACTTCTTAGGCTTACGGTGGATGCATAATAGGATAGAGTTAGTTATATTGTCCATTAGCATTTGGTAGGATAAAACAATAGAAAGTGACATGATAGGTGAGTAATTATTCATAGGGTGGATAAGCTAAGGTGATATTAATAGTGGTCTTAAAAGACCATAACGTTTCCATTATTAAATCCTTAGACATTGGTTATTGAAATAAAGATGAAGAATCATAATGTTTTCATTTGTACTCATTGTAAGATGTAGATGAAGTTCAAAGATAAATTGAATTTGATGAATCATGTTTTTCTTTTTCTTTTTTTTTATGTTTGGATTGAGTTTAGATTGAGTTTGAGTGTTGTCCATTATTATATTGTGTACTTGTGTTTCCATCTAATTATATTTGGACTAAGTTTGAGATTATTACGTGCTTGTCTTTGTCTTGGTATTTATTATTACATATATTTTAATTATGTTTATTTGTTTAGACTTTGTTTATTTGTTATACTTTATAATGTCTTATTAAGATAAATAAGTTTGAATTTATTTCTAAAAAAATTATAAGTTTATTATGTATTTTTTTACTATAAAAATTAATTATTTAACTAATTTTTATGTAAAAAAAATAACAAATTAGATTACTCGAACCAAACTAATTTATAAATATTTAATTTAATTTAATTTGAATTTAATTATAAAAAAATATAAAAATCAAATCAAACCAAACTAATCAATTTTAATTAATTCAATTTTTTTTTTCAAAATCTAAATCAACCCACTCATTTACACTATTAGTACCACCCGCATAAGAAGGCAATTTCACACAATCACACGGAAAAGTCTAATAACTTGCCTAATATATATATTAGGTAGTTTGGCCTAGTAGGTAATAAACAGCATTTATCCCTCCACGAGTGTCTTAAAAAATGGCATTTCTCATGGATTGGGTCTCATACCTCAATTAGAAGTTTAGAATATAATTTGTCATTAGGATTCTCATTATATATTATATATATATAGGAGGGGATTTACTTGTAACAAGTGTATAGTTTAGATATAATTAATTTTTTACAATAAAAATATTTTCATTATATATGTCAAAATTTAAATAATAATATTTGTCCCTACAAATGTTTATTTTAGCTATACCTGTTATGCAATTAATCTCATTACTTGAATATTTATGGTATGACACTCAGTCCATACTTTTATGATATCAATATATGATACGTTTATTTTATCTCAAAATATGATATATCTCAATATCTATTCATATTCACATTAATATATGATGTCAATATAGATGGCTTTTTGACCAAAGTGTCATTTTTGGCAAAAAATATTACCAAAATGTTACTTTTTTCAAACTAATTATCGAAATGCCACCGTTTTGGCCACGGTGACATTTTTTATTTTTTGTTAAAATTAATACGCCAATCCACGTAGTAGATACGCCAATCCCATGACGTGGCGTGGCTTACCAAAGTTTGTCAAATCGATGGGTTGAGGCGGTTATAATAAATCGGGGCTGACCCAAATGGGTTAGGACTGGTCCGAATGGACTGGACTGGACTGGGCTAGGTTGGTCCGAATGTGTTGGGACTTACCCGAATGGACTTGCTAGACTATCGAATATCGAATGTCTTGAAGCTGGTTGTAAATCGGTCACCTGCATAAGAAATGGATGGGGACGAAATATTTTTGGCATATTTTTCAATTTTTAAAATAATATAAATAACAAAATTAGCGGAAAAAATAAAAATAAATTTTAAAATTAATTATTAGTATTTTATTATTTTAAATATTTTATATTTATTATACATTTTTTTGGTAACTATGTTATATTTTATTATACTTTAATTATATTATATTTTAAATCTCCTTATCATATCCTTGTTGATTCTAACCCTAGAATTTGAACTAAATAGACAGGATAAGATAGGTGATAGGATTGATTTATCCTATCCTAAATGGCATTTCTCATGGATATGATAGTTTATCCTATCTTATCTCTCAAAATTAATTTACTTTAATAGTTTAACATTCTATAAAAAAATTGTTTCTCCTAAAATCGAGACGTTCCCAAAAATATTTCACTCTATAATGAAACATATTTATATATATTCATATATATAAGATATATATGAGAAAAAATATAGACATATAAATACGGTAATCCTTGATCAAGTAAATGTAATAAAATGTAGTACATATACATCAATGAGAAGGGCCGGGTCGAATGTTTTGATGGGGATCGGAACATGAGTGAGGATTTTCATTATATATGTAACATTGTACGGTGGATATGAAAATGACGGTGTCGGGGTAAAAGTATAAGGATATGGTGGATAAGGGTAAGTAGGTGGTGGGTATGATGTAGATGGTGGATAACCTGGATATGGCGGGTACGAGGGAGGTGGTGGCCGAGACGGACGGTAAGTAGCGGTAGAAGGGGCGGTGGTGAGTACTAGGCACGGCGAAGAACCGAGTCATTTGGAAGACGTATCGTGATCGAAATCTTGCAACCCTCTCCGTCTACGGTGCGTCCTTTGCTCGAATATTTTAAGTGGAATACGCCAGAACACTCAGCGTATCCATCGTGGACTTTTTTATCCATGGAATCGCCATATATTTGGCGTATCCGCATGGATACGCCAAGCGCTCGGCGTATCCTACGCGGATTCTGGCGTATTCCACGTGGCGTATTCAAAAAAAAAAAAAAATGTCACCGTGGTCAAAACGGTGGCATTTCGATAATTAGTTTGAGAAAAGTGACATTTTGATAATATTTGTTGTCAAAAATGGCACTTTGGTCAAAAAACCCTATATAGAGTGTCATGTTTAGTGATAAAAAAACACTTTTGTTATATACTTGGCAAACTTAATCTTCGGCCACACATCAAAATTTACATGAAATGTACTTGATTAACGCCAAACATTTCCTTGTTCTTCATGTTTTTTCTTGAATTTCAAATTATGAAAGAGAAGTGTTGGTAAACAAATAACTAGTTTTTCTTTTGAAAGAAAATCAACATAAGCCCCCTATCCATCAAGTTTTTCACATGGGACCATGTATATGGATCAAAAGTCAAAGTAACTTGATAGAAAGTATTTGATTAGATGCTTTGTCTTCCACTAATCTTTATTCATTTGTTGGTGCTTCCCTTTCATGGTGGCACTAGAACCGTTAGAGTGTTGATCTCTTCAAGTTTCAGATCATAATAACCCAACTTCTTTTTCAACCTTTTTACTTTTATCTCAATCTACTTGAAAGGAAAACAAGTCTTGGGTTTTTGCTTTGTTTGGTGAGAAGTTAGTTACTGCCTAAAGCACAAAGAAGTCTTAAGAGTAGAGGTACCCCTAGTCACTCACTATCTACATAGTTGGTGATTAGCTAGCTGTGACCCAGTTTGTTTCTAAACAAACGTGGAACCTAACTTAGCCTTTTGCTCCCACATTTTATGACCAGCAATACCATTTTCTTGACCATAATACAAAGCCAGCTCATTTATCTTTCATCTCAACGATAATGGCATATATAGTTCATCACAAAAATACCATTTGTAAGCTTCATAAAGTAAATTAACATATCTGTACCATCCAATCCCGGTAACCTAATTATTTGACAGCACATGCTGCGCACGTTGTACACAAATATATAGATGACTATCCTTTTTGTTAGCAATAGTTAATGTCAACAAAACAGGAATTGAGTACATGGGGTGTTTGTAATAATCTAGACATTTTTGAAAGAATATCTTTTGTGTGTGTTTTATATTTTTCATTGTTGAATTTTGAAAATTATGAATGAATAAACTATTAGCCTAATAAATACTATAATTATTGTTCAAAATTCGTTTGAAAACAGCTGAGCTCGTACTTGTTTTCAAACTTCAGAGTGACGAGGCCGGTGTGTAAGGTAGAATTGAAAAGTATTAGATAGGCAGAGGGACAGAACCAAACAAGGATCCAACAGTAAATGTAAAAAAGATTGAATAGATTGAGAATTAGGGTTTTGCATTGAAAGAACTTGAACTTTAAAGAATTAGGTTTTTTTACCAAACTGCCACTTGTGAAAAAATTATTTATTAAATTATATTTTTTTAATTATTTGTCAAGATGTCACTATTTTGAAATTATTTATCAAACTGTCACTCTTTTGTCTAACGTGACTTTTTTTTATTAATTTTTGGACTACATAGGTTGTGCCAAAGGGGGTGGCCCATCCTAGTAGATTAAGCCAACAAGCTTGGCGTAATCTAATAGGATGCGTCATCACCTTTGGTGCATCTTACATGAATTACGCCACATAGGATGGAGAAATTACAAGGGTTGCACCATTCTTGTTGGCTTAACCAAGGTGATTGTGTCATCCTATGTGGCGTAACCAGGTAGCATTCCCATACAATCAAATTTGTCGTTATGTGTTGATTTTGAATGAAAATTGTATCTATTTTTATAGATTTATTGATGCTAAATTTGTAAGTGTCATTAGACTTTTTTAATGAAATTAAGTTTATGGTAAAAAGAAAATTATGGTGCATGTCCGCATGTCCCCTGCCATACATGTTGAGAAACATGATACTCCTACAACTCCATAATATATGTAGAAAAGAAGGCTCAAATTAATGTAAGAATCAAATTATATGGTGGTAAAGAAGTGCACACTGATAATCAACTAACGCATATTAATATGGTTCCAAAATACACATTGATGGTTGGCTAATACAAGAGTCTGAACAATAATAATGAATTCATACTATTATGTTACATACATATAATTTTTTAAGTCCTACTAATTTGAATTAAACAAGTCAAGTACTCAAGAAAATAAATTTAATCGTCACGACTGGGATCGTGATGGAAGCGGTTACAAAAAAATTTAATAAATAAATAAACTAAACTAACAAATGAATAATCTAAAATGAATAACACATGTATATAATAAAAAAAATTAATAATAGAAGAAATAAAAAATAAAAAAAATGGGTTGCCTCCAAGACGTATAAAAATGTTATGCTTAAAACAAGGTTACCTCCAACTTCTTTGAGCTCTGTTCGGAGAGATTAGGGGTAGAGTGGCTGGGCGTGGTGACGAGAGTTAGTCAACGATGGTTCATGGCAGAAAGTTGGTTGGATTTGGCTTCTATTTAGCCATTGACCCAGATCTGGCCCTTCACCTTTCCCACCACCGCCATCCACCCCAGATCTGGCTTCTCACTCCAAAACACTTTCTTCTTTTCTCTAGATTTGGGGATGGAGGTGTGATTCATTTGGTGTTTAGAGATGGCGACTTGGAAGGAAAGGTGGTTGGGTTCGACTGGGTAGAGCAAAGGTAGAGATGAGGTAGTTCATGGTAGTGGTGCGTCAATGGTGGGGCTCGAGCACGGTGGGTGAAGTTCGACAGAAGTTGAGTTTGTGAAGGAGATCTAGCGGGCCGTGGAGGCTTATTGGGTTACTGTTTCAAGTTGTTGATTGTAACACCTATCGTAGGGTATCACATTTAAGACTAATCCTATTATAACTTACCCGAGTTGTAAAAGAATTAATCTTGTAAAAACACATATTTTAAAATTTCGTTTGCGGAATAACAAATAATAAATAAAAACTTTAAATGTGAAACGTAATTAAAAACTAACACACTATATATTACATATTACAAACATTGTTCACAAATAATTTACATAATTACACCCCCAAAAGTTATATATACAGTACACACTTAATGTCAGAGTCAGATCCCCGGTAAACACAAACATTTCCCTGACTAAGTTAACCCGCCACGCATCAATAATATCGTGGAATCGAACCGCGACAAACCCTAAAACTTGGCGCCTCGCCGCCATACTAATAAATATAGAAAAACAGATACTGGTAGTAAAATGACTTATCAGCCTCCTCGGCTCCTTGATCTTCATCGAATACATACAATACACAAATACAATATAATAAAGAGGTGAGATCCCCTTTCATCAATACCAATGAGGCAGTATAGAAAATGACAGTAAAAGATACAGATACAATATATATCACATACAGTTATATCATATCATATCATAGAAAACACATTAAATAGGCATAATTATCCCACCAATTTGCTGACTCATTATGCATGTGAACAACGACCCAATTCTTACTCCATGGAGCTAATCACAATTTCGGAGAGAATGATATGGAGTACATGTCTATATACCGTTAGCCTTAAATCATGTGCTGTTTATCATATCATGGCGCCCACATAGCTATTACAAGACACTCTCAACCATATCATGAAAAGAGTAGTAACTCCGTTGAGACCGTCAAAGTGTTTGCAAAGGATACCACGACGTAGTGGTGCTACCAACTGGTCACATATGACGTTCCACACCCCGACGTCCCCAAGATCACTGAAGATCGTAACTACGCAATTCTCACCCGCACGAAGGTGTAATTCCATCTCCTAGGCCAATCGCCTTAGTTGACATGCTTTTCCATGCATGATGTATGATTCAAAAATACATATAACCATTGTTTTACAATCACAAATACACGTCATTTCTTGAAAGATCATTTTCAATAAAATCGAAATTTCACCATGACAACCGAAGTAATAATTTTTAATTGCATAAACAATTTATTACGTTTTTGAAACAGCGTGATGTTTTTTTTTTACGTTATCAAATTTTGTAATATTTTTTAACGTTTTCACAAATGCGTAATTACTTTCCAACATTTTTAATTTACATAAATATTTTTAAACGTTTTCTAAATCACATAAATATTTCCAAATATTTTTAAATCGACGTAGTGATTTTTAAATGTTTTCTCAATCGTGTAATCATTTAAAATTATTTTTTAATCATGTAACGTAAAAATCAAGTGCGTAGTTAAAAAAAATAGTAGTTTTTAAATTACGTAAATTTCTAGCATTTTTCACTTATGTAAAATATTTTCTTCATAAAATATTTTCTTAACATTCTAAATTTATTTATAAAATCCTTTACATAAATTATACATTTTGGTCTTCTTGAAAATTTTTCTTCCTAAAATCCTTTCGTATTGTTTTCTGTAAAATATACTTTGACCTTTTGAAAATATTTCCTTTCTAAAAATCTATAACGTAAGAATTTCTTCCATTCTTTACAAAAATTTGTCTTTCTTGATTTACTTGCAAAAATATTAATTTAATTCCAAACGTTAAATTTATTTGCCTTTTTCTACTAAAAATTCATTATATTAAATTTATTTTCTTTTTTGTATACTAAAAATTCATTAAATTAAATTCTTGTTAACTAAGTACCAAAATCCACACTTAGTAAAATACTCTTGGATTTAAAATACCACACTTTGGCATAGTAGCCCAAAAATTCATTTTATGCCTCATAAAACATACTTAATCTTTTTATTTTATCACAAAATCCTTTAATCAAATTTCTTATCTTCAAATTCTTTAATTCATAACTTAAGAAATAATTTGAAACATCTTGCTCCCTTGTGAGGTTCAAAATTCCTACCTAGGTTCTTTGGAACCTTTATCAATTTTTGTCATCACACAATCTTTTACCACAAGCATCATGTTACCATAAACATATAAACAAGCATATAATCAAGTAAACAAGCATATAATCTAATAAACAAGCATATAATCAAAACTTAAAAATAACCAACCATAAATAAAGTAAGCTTAAACCATACAAGTGAATAAATCCTTATGAATTTTTTCACCACAAATAAGGTTATCTCCTCACCACCAATATATGGTTGATGAGGGTAATCTCCCTCTTACCTCAAGGAAAACAAAACTCATTTTTGCTTGATCTTCTAGGAATTTTCGTGAACCATCACACAAAATCCTAACAAACTCAAAGTAAACCAAAGTTACAAACAAAGCTTGAAGAAGAGAAACCATGGAACAATCATGGTTTAGAAACTCAAAAACCAATTTAGAAACAAAGAAGAAGAACTTTTATCTTGAAATCCCAAAAATACTAGCTTGTAGAAATGATAGAAGATGAAGAATTTTGCTTAAGTCTTCAACATAAAAGTATTTTAGAATGATGTTTAGATGTAGGAAATAAGGTTAGATGAAATTTTAAAAGCTTGGAAGGTTGTCTTGGAAGGCTTGGCCGAATGGTGTCTTGGAGGAGAGATGGAGAGAAAATGCAATTTTAGCTAAGTGTAGAAAATGAAGACATGAAGATAATAGCTTAGGAGACAAAAATGATAGAATTTGTAATTGATAGCCTACTCAATGTTCTTTGCCGTGGAGTGCTAGTGCTAGTCAAGTGGGGAAATAATTGCATGATCAATCAAGTGCAAATCATGCAATTCAAGCACATGGCACCAAGTCACTATCTTGTCATGCTTTGGTCACACCTTAATAATTTACTAGCTTTTTGAATGTCGAGGCCCCATCATGACCGTGTGACATTCTTACTAATTACTACCAATTATTGATTCAATTTGTGACCATTTAAGCTTAGGTTAGTTTACTAATTCATTAACTTAATAATTAATCAAGTAAGCCATTTTTGTTGACTTATTACCATAGATTAATTATTAAGACTAGCCACTAATATTGACTTCTTATAACAAGTAGCACATGACTATCACATATCTATAGCTACAAGAAATTATTACTCACAGAATAAAATTCATTTGGTAATTATTATACGAGAATAATAAATTCACCGTATAAGGAAAATTAAGAATCAGATCCGATTTCGAGTTTAGTAAGATCTCTACTACCAGGGCCAATAAAAATTTTTAGTGTTTTCGGTGCCCCGATGGTGGGGCTCAGAGACCCAAAAATTACTAAAATATTTTTATTCTAAAAAAATCCAGAAAAATTCTCAAAAATTATAAAATTAGAAAATTAGTATTGGTGCAGAAAAAATGAAAATCGGGATATTACAGTGATGGGCAAGCAGTGAGGTGTGGGAGCTGGTGGTTTTCTGTTTGGGGTGTGGTGGTGGTCCTGAAGCGGAGATGGGTGATGGTGGTTCAGTGGCCATGGAGTTAGACGGTGGAGATGGGTGGTGATGTAGGGAGGTTTAGACGACAGAGCAAAGTGGGCTGCAGAGCAAAGGGGTGTGGCTGTTTGGGTCTGAGAAGCGGTGGGTGGGTCGTGAGGCTGGACCGCCGAGAGACGAGCAAGTGAGGGAACGATGGGTATGTGCGGCGGTTCGTGGTGGTTCGATGGTGAAGTTGCCACCGATGACTGGAGCAAAGATGGTAGCCTAGGGCGTACGGGGGTTGGTGGCAAGGGTGTTGGGTTCGATGGTTGGAGTGGTGGCTCTTATGGCGGTTGAAGATGTGGCTCCGGTGGCTAGGGTTGGTGGAGGAAGGAAAGAGAGGAGAATGATAAATGTAATCGGTTTTACAGATTACAAGTCATCAAATCTAACCATTTATATAATTTAAAAAGAAAAGAATATGTAATTCCCTTAAACTTTGACTATTTTACAAATTACCATCACGAATTTTAAAATATTTTCAGTTAGTCTCTAAACTTTAATTAATGTCTCAATAGATCTTTATATTTAATTTAGATCAATTAATTCACTAACAATAAAATTGTATGGTATCATTTTATTTGTATTTACATTAATTAAGAAATGTATTTATTTATTTATTAAAATTTAATTTTAAATATATTTTCTTCTTTACAAAAAAATAAAAAACAAATCTTATTTATTTATTTTGTAAGACAGAAAATATATTTAAAATTAAATTTTAATAAATAAATTAATAAAAAATTCTTAATTAATGTTATTATAAATAAAATGATATTATGTAGTATTATTGTTAATGAATTAATGAGTTCAAATTAAACATAAATATTTATTGATATATTAATTAAAGTTTAAAATTAATTAAAAATATTTAAAAATTCATGATAATAATTTATAAAAAAATCAATTTTTTTTATTTTATTTTAAACTTAAATATATGGGTCTCATTAAAAAATGTAACATACACCCAGGCATGTAAGGTGTATTTTAGACGGAGCTAGGCATGGTCCCCTTATCACCTTTACTCCCTGTTTTTTATATTCCATTCTGTTTAGAGTATTTTATTTAAAAAAAAAAAAATTTATTTTTTATTTTGAATAAATATTTTATTTAATTTTTTTAAAAAAATAAAAAATAAAATAAAATATAATTATATAACTTTTTAATAATTTTTTATTTATTTTTATAAATATTTTATAATTTTCTTAATTTAAAAATAAAAAATTTTTTTTTCCAAAACTCTTCATCCAATCAAACCTTAATTTCCCGCTTAATAGACCATTGGTGGTAGTTTATGCATTTATTTTCTTATCGGTTGCTTAAAATTCTCGGTTAGTAATAGAACTGTTGTATTTAGCATAATACCAATTTCACAACAGTAAGTATCCTTTCATTGCATGTGTTACTTTAAATTCAGTCAAAATTTTAAATAAAATGTAGATTTAAAAGATATAATTAGTTAAAGAATTTAAATTTAAATTTATTTAAAAAAATTAAGAATATATGTCATTATATGAGAGAGTTGAATGAGAGATTAACTCATTCTTAAAAAAATGTACTTTAATTTAACATACAGGGGCTGATTAAACTCAAATTATATTATATATAATTGTACAAATAGATTTATTTAAATTCAATTAAAAATATTTAAATAGAGATCATTGAATCAAATGAGACAAAAATATAAAATTACTTATATATAATTATGTATAATTGTAAATTTAAAAACTATGAGAACAACTTTTTTATTTGGTGCTAACTATGTGAATAACTTAGGGTATGTTTGGTTTATTTTTTATTTTCATTTTTAATTGATGTGTTTTCATTAATTTTTATAAAAATTTCACATTATTTTTATTTTTTTTATTGTTTTTAAACTTTTATTAAATAAATAGTAAAATAAGAAAATATTATTTTCATCATTTTATTTACAAAAAATTAAAAACAGAAAACAAAATTAAAATAATGTATCATTTTTGTAATTATAAGTGAAAATATATCAATTAAAAATAAAAACAGAAAACAAACTAAACATCACCTAATTATAAGTGAAAACAAGTTAGTGTTTAGCTTGTTTTCTTCTTTCATTTTTAGTTAATATAATTTTACTAATAATTTATAAAAATGTTACATTATTTTTATTTTGTTTCTTGTTTTTGAAATTTTGTGAAAGCAACAAAATTTTTTTTTATTATTTATTTTACAAAATCTTTAAAATAATAAACAAAATAGAAATAACATAATATTTTTATGATTATAAGTAAAAATATATGAAAAAAAAAAAAATAAAAAATAAACCATACATCCTTCTAATTTCATTTTTCTTTTTCGACTCCATCATCCAATACACTTAATTTTTTTTTTTCTTTTTCCTGGTCTTTGCATTTACACATTTTTTTAAAAGAATATATTGTTTTTTCATTTACGCTTTGAAAACAAATATTGCGGTTGCAACGTATGGTCCCCAATGGGGCCATACCTCATAGCCCATGCATATTGGTTGGACTTACTGCATCGGCCATATCAATTACCCTTAGTCTATTCTAAGTTCTATAGCCTTTAAATTAATTTTGTACCTAAAAAAATGGTCAAGTGTCTCACATTTTGTCATGTCTGAAAAGTTGGAAGTCTATGGGAAAAAGAAGGGAAAGTTTGAAAGCTGACCAAAAGAAAAAAAATTTAAAGTACAAACATTAAACAATTAGGAATGGATAATGCTCATCCTTCTATCCTTTTATTTGTTTTCCGAATCTTTTAATTATATAATATGCTAGGAACAAGTAATTATTTTGAAGACCAAAATATTGGTACTTTTTTTGTTTTGGGATAGCTTAAGAATGAATGATTAAGAGATTAGTTTTAATTTTTTTTACACAATTAATTAATGAATTGTTCATCATATTTCTAATGGGATATCAAGATGAATGGACAAATAATTTTATTAATTTATTCTGAAATACAAGAAATGACAACCTAATAATTTCTTACTGCCATAGCTTTCGAACCAAGCGAATAATATTTTCCCAATCAATATAATATTTATTTTCGTCTTGGTCCAAAAAAAGATAAGAACGTACCTAAGAAAAGGGTGAGAATGAAAGTACTAGAATGTACTTATAAAAAATCCGGAATGTTACATCAGCAAGACAAAATGGGAAAAAAAAAAGTGAGGGACACACCAAGATGAGATTAACACATCAGCATTCAGCACTAGTAGGTGGGTCATGAGCCAGCATAGACATCATTTATTCTTACAGTTATTGAGTTACATGACCAAACAAGCACTGAAGCTTTTGGCAAACCAATGTTTTGGATTGAAAAGCGACAAATGGATGGAAGCTTAGCTGAGAATATAGCAAGCACATACCACAATCACAGGAAACTAGCTTGTAAAAGGATGAGTCTGCCACATACACTTTGTGACTTTGTAGCTTAGCCCTTGCAGCTCCCCCAGTCACCATCACTGGTCATTGGATTTGGTAGGGCCTTAATATTTAATCCAACATAACAGTTGTCCACAAAATATGTGGGCATAAAAGTGCATGCGTGGGGCAAATGAGGAAGGTTCAATAACAATTCTTATCCATCATCACCTCAATTATAGCCTTTCTAATGCGTAATGCAAAACGAGTTTAGTTGAAATTAAGTGCTTGGATTGGATTGAATTTAGAATTCAATAATGCTGAATGTTACTAATAGTTTTCGTGTACGAACCACTCTCTGATTGGTGGGTTGTTTTTCGTAACTGCCTTTTTTACTTTTTACTCTTTACTCAACCTGATTTTCATTTTTTTCTTTTTCTCTCTCTTACCCAACTTGATTTGTATATCATTCTGAAAAACAATTGTGGTACTAAATAAAAATCCTCTTTAGAATTAACCCAATCCATCTAACCTAATGCCACAACTTGTGGGTTTGGGTTATTTTATCAAACAATGAAACAGTTTCTTTTCTATGTGATTTCCAAATATTCCTCCATTTAAAAAAATGTTTCTTTATGCTATACTTTGTAGTGTCAAGGACACTGTTTAGAAAAAAAGTGCATTAAGTATATTTGAATCAAAGAAGTGAGTTTGAATCAGAGAAGTGAGTTTGTGTTAACTTATTTTATATTTAAGAATTTTTGTTTTAAAAGTGAATTTAATAAAATAAATATTAAATAATTTTTTCAACTGAGTTTGTTGTAATTCTAAAGCAAAAAGATTTTGCTTTGACACAAACACATGTTAAAAACAAAAGTGTGTTGAAATAGTGCAAAAAAAAAAAAAAATCAAACAATCACAGCACACTTTTGAAGACATCAAACACACACACGTTCAAATGTCTAATAGGTAAAATAAACACACACTAAGTATTACGTGACTTACATCTTGTTTTGCAATAATAGTAGTTTTTGTCAGACACTACGAAAGTATAAACTATACTTATAATGTGACTTAGAAGGGCCTTTTAAAATCTCAAATGACGGAAGTGTTAATCATTGAGATTTATTATCAAATACTTAAGAAGGTAACTTGTTAAGTATTATTCTAATAATGTGGGAGATTGAGTTCAACACGGCAATCAGATAGTCGTAAACCGTAAACATGATGATGTTTGCCACGTTATTATATAGAAGCATCAAAGACTCATAGTGTCACACATACTAAATTGATGCAATTCACATTAAACGGCAATATTTTTTAATGGGGTCAACAAGATTTTCTTTTGTTAAAAAGTGTTTATCATGTCTTTCTCTTCCACTCGAAGCTTTCTTTAAAATATGTGCATGCATGCACTTTGTTTTTTGTTTTTTAAATAGTAAAATGTGGTGGGGCTTTGATGAGAATCTAGAGAGATTAAATGCAATGGAATAAACGGGGATAGAGAGGAATTATACTACCCACTTATCAAATATATTTTTTTATTTAGTATTTTATTTATATTTTTTTTTTTTTCATTTTAAAATGAGATGAAAAATTATATATATTTTTTATTTTACAATAAATTTTTTAATATATATATATATATATTATTCTTGTAATATTTATTTATGTAAATTAATTATTATAAAATATAGTTGAACTTGATATATTATTTGTGACATTTTTTTAATATTATAAGCATTTTAAATTATTAAAAAATATTATTATATATGATATTAAAATTTATTTTATTTACATTTTTTAAAATTTTAAAATTTATTTTAAATTATTAAATATCCGTAAATGCCTATAAATACTAAGAAAAGCACCAACCTCCATTGCCATTCCTATTTGAACTTGTCATCATTCATATGATACAAATTCAAAGAAAAACACCAAGCCCCCTTCCCAAACTTTCTTTTGTCTTTTCTTTTCCTCTGAAGAGATAAGTTTTGTTAATGCCAAAACTGTATAAAGTTGTTTGTAATGGTTATTTGAATTTCGTTTCATAAAGAATAGAGGTTTTTCTTTCGTTGGGTAACACACCGTCACAGACTTAAAAAAACAGAAAACAAAACAATTGAGGCTTGGTTCTGATACGAGTACCCTGAGCCAATATTTATTTGAAAAATAATAATATTACACCATTTTTTGTAATACATTATTTTTTATATTATTTTTTAAATAATTATAATTAAGTAAAAAAATGAAAAAATAAAATAATATAATTAATAATATAAAAATATTATAAAAAAAGGATTGTTATTTCATACGAATAGTTTATTTCACGAATGTCATCATTCGCATGTAGTGTTTTGTATCACAAATAAAATATAATAAAATTAAGAAAACAGAAAATGAGTTATTGACAAAATACAAAGATAGTTATTCTTTTTTTAAAAATTCATGCGTTGTTTTACGAATCTTTATTCGTAAGATTGAGTATTTTTTTATAAAAAATAATGTGAAAAAAATGTTGAAAATAATATTATTATATTTATTGATTGATAATTAGTTTAATATTAGCTATAAAATATGATGAGAATCATCAATTTTAACTAGATTATAATGAGTATATATCTGATAACAATTATGAATTTTTTATATTATTTTTATATATTAATTATATTATTTTTTTATAATTTTTTTACTTAATCATAACTATTTAAAAATAATATAAAAAGTGATATATAAAAAAAATAACGCAGAAAAATCATTTTTCATCTCATAATGTGATGTCTCACCAGTCACCCACTTGGTTTTTCCCCCCTTTCAAGTAGATAGACATTTGCATCAACAATATTATGATGTCATTAATTGTACTATACCAAACTCATTTATCATTTGTGATAGAAAAGATATGCAGTTAAGAATATGATGAACTTTTCCTAACTCTTTTACGTCATTGGAAGTTGTTTCTCCATAATATCTCTCTCTCCCTCTCTCTTTTTTTTTTCTTTGGTTGTTAGGATACATATTCATGTGTCCTGTCTAGAATCCGCAGGCCCTCCTTTGGTTAAGCTAGTTTGAGCCCAAAAAAAATCTGAAAGTGGTTAGAGCCAACTGGCATGGTACGTACACTTTTGGTTCAACTACCATTGCCTTTAAATAAGCTTTTTCTCTAAGTTCTGAAGTTCCTAGGCCAAATTAATTGCTTACAGAAAGCTCAAAGCGACCTGTTTATTCCCTGTGATCTTGTTTTGCTTTGTTGTTTGGAAGTTGAGATGGGCCCAATCTCATGTTCTAAAGTCTGAACGTTGTGCATGTTTTTGTTAAATTTCATTTTATTTTGACTCACAAGACAATGCCACCAAGGATCATGCATGTGTCCAATTAACCAAACTAACCGAACATAATATTGCGCTCAAATTGAGTTTGAGTGTTGAGCTATTGTTTATTGCAACAAATTTTATGCTTCTTTTGGTAAAAAAGAGGACCTGACCTACTTTAAGTTCTTGGACCATCATCCCAATTCCAAATGGCACTAAACACTATCTTCCACTTTTTATGAAAAGGAAAAAGAGCATGCATTTTGTAGGAGACTAGATATATAGTTTTGGCTTAGTATTGAAAGTTGCATATCAAAATATGGCGACATTTACAACACTCCACTTTGTGAGTGGAGTATCGATCCTCCACCCCGTTATGCACCATAGTCCATAGACCTTGGCTTAAATTAGATCAATGGTTATTATGTTATACCATGTTATACTGGTAACTTGTTATTCAGGTATAATAATTGATTAGTCTATATTTCTTTTAAGAATTGCAAAAAGATCCTTAGTCATTTATGAACATCTCAGAAACAAATTGTTCCAGTCAGGAAGTGCATTCCGGAGACGCAGCAACATCCCCGGCAATGCCAGCTAATGCGTTCAAGATCCGGCAAGGTAGAACCAGCCCGTTAAAGTATATATTATTAATTTTTTACTGTAACAACTAACAAAGGATAAAAAAATAAAATACTGCATAATCAGTAGAGTATGCAATGAAGATGAATCCAAAAGAAACAAAAGGAAGAAAACAAGTAGAATGAGTTTTACCTTACGAAATATATTCTTGGATAGTAATAGATATTATGGCCTAAGTTAAATACGTATTATGCAAGAAATTTTGTTTACATCACTTGGGAGAGCTAATCCCATTCTCACTTTCAAGATTACAAACCTGCATTGAACCGCATGCAGCAATTGCGACATCTGGTGACTATTTGGCAAGTTTTCTATCAATCAGGCCAATCATATCACAATTCTGACTCAGCTTCTCTATCTCCTTTCCCACATTCAGCCGTGATGTTAAACAAATATCCATTACCAAAGGGTCTATTAGATTGGAGGATGAGGATCGGTGACGCTCAATCTTATCTATATTTGAACAAGTCCCTACTTCCATCACTATTTCTACACAAGGCAACACTTTTGCTTTCATCCAAATACAGTCAGCAGCTATCGTTAAGTAATAAGTATCAGGAGGATAGCAGTTTATGGTACTTACTTAGTGATGTAGGGTACAAAGATAGGCCAATCAACCTGTATACACAAAATAATTCCACTTTATATTTATTTTTCCAAGTATGTTATTAAAGTCTTGGTTTCTAAATATATCTCTTAGTGACGTTGGATACAAAGATAGGTCAATCATCCTATATACACAAAATAATTCCACTTTATATTTATTTTTCTAAATATGTTACTAAATTATTGGTTCCTAAGCTTACGTTGATGACATGAAGTTGCATAAATATTATCTAAATGCAGTTCAATTCATTTCTTTTTCATAAATTAACTTGGAATACTTATCAGGAGGAAAACATTTCCCAACACCCTCCCCTCTCTAGTAAGATTCAATCTTAAATAGCAATGCTGCAAAATACTTTACTAGGTCAACTGGTTCTCGGATGCAGCTCCATTTAATTTTGAGCAGCAAATTGCTGCTAATTTGTTGAACTTGAATGTAAATTCAATTTAAGGTGGCAAGTGGGTTAATTGGTTTGATTTCAGGCATCGCACGATAAAATAAGAAATTCATCTGTACACTGGAGTAAAACAATAATTAACATGTTACACAATTAATATATTGTATAAGAGGATTGTCTTATACTTCGTGTACCTAAAAAATCTCTCAATAGGAAGAAACAAACAGATTATATGCCGATGCGATGGGAATACCCCACACTTACCTGTTTTTTTTTTTTTTGGCTGAAAGGAATGACACATATTCAACAACGCCCTATATTATAACATATCCATAAAGCTTTGGCTGGTTGGCCGTGTCATCCCATACCTGATCCAAATGAGCAGCCATGCATTTACAACTTCAGCTGATACTATCAATGAAAGCTCAGGATATCATCTGACTTCATTTGATCTCCAATATTCCAAAATATCAATTTCTTGCTTGTAGTCAAATAACTCTTCACCCAAATATGATATCATCTGGCTGGTTGGCTGTGTCATCCCATACCTGATCCAAATGAGCAGCCGTGCATTTACAACTTCAGCTGATACTATCAACGAAAGCTCAGGATATCATCTGACTTCATTTGATCTCCAATATTCCAAAATATCAATTTCTTGCTTGTAATCAAATAACTCTTCACCCAAATATGAAATCAGATCAGATTCCTTTCTTGTGGACCCATATACTTGACTTTGGAACTTGCTAAACTCATCCAAATCCTTTGAAGAGGTAAGATGAGGGTTGCCTCTGATAGATGTTTGTGAGCTCGATGATTGTGTTTTAGTTTGTGAAACTTGGATGTATTCTAAGAGAAGGGATCTTGTCCTTAATGTTCTTTGCTTTTTGAAATCTATCTCCACCATAAAGCTTCACGTAACAAAACTCAACAATTGCAACTTGTAGTGAGGATTTAAAATCACAACAAATTAATGAGAGAATAAGACCGTAAGAATCCCAATACTTTTCAAATTTTCGCTTCACTTTTTTTGCCATGCAACATATTAGGTCTTCCTCATCATCAATGCTTCCCTAAGTGAAACTTGGAATATACTATAAAAGTTCAAATTTACAGTTGAATAAGAGGTTCCCCAGAAGAGATTGTTGATATCATAAAATAGTTTTAAAAACTTGGTTATTCTTTCTATATTTTCTCACTCCTCTTCTGATAGACAACTATTAAAGGAGTGATAAATGACTTTAAGGTGCGTGAATGCTTCACAAATCTCTATTACATTCTCAAACATAAGATAAATGAAATTCTATCTGCTAGGTACATCTTGATGAACTTGCCCGAAACTTACAAAGGAAAGTTATTCTAGACAATATGCAAATTTAAATTTTCTCTTATCTGAACCTCTAATATACTTCACATTTTCTCGAATTTTAAATAAAACTCCATTTATGACCTTTAAACCTTCTTGAATAATTAAGTTTAAAATATGTGTACTGCACCAAATATGGAAATATTGTCAATTACCAATTAATTCATATCCAAATGAATGATTTTTTTTTCAATATATTCACCATGCTTTCATTATATGCCGCATTGTACAAAGTAATTGTGAATATTTTTTTTTCAATTTCCCACTCCTTTAACAGATTTAATAATTTTTTAGCAACATTAGCACCAATATGAGGTGGTGGGAAATGAAAGAAAGCAAACACTTTTTTTTGTAATTCTTAATTCTTAGTCACATAATGAGCAGTCACCACCATATATTAATTAGTAGTGATGGAAGATTACAAATCAGAAGTAAGACATATATGTCCAGGAATGAACCATAAGTAACATTTAGAGTTTTCTTTCTCTCTCTTATAGACCTTCAACACATCAGACTTATCAATATTTCTAAAGATTGTTTTGGCATATGGGTGCAAGAAGTAATGAATGTCCTTAATCCCTTCAAGTTCTACATATGAGAAAGGATAGTCATGCTTAATGATTACACTTGATATTTTTTTCATAAAATTTTTCTTTATCTAAGGAAGGATAAAAAGATAATTCTCCTTCCATATCACATTTCTTTGCATGACGTACCATATTTGAAGTTCCACTATCATATCTTGACATGTACATTTGACCACATTTTTTACACTTAGCCCTAGGAAGCCCATCCTTATCAGTAAGCTTCTCAAAAAATTCTCAAGCCAAAGATGTTTTACTTTTCTTTGTACTAGGGGCTAAACTAATATCAATTTGATCTTCTTCAGACATGATTACTGGAATACATAAACACTTATACATTAGTCGATTACTTGCATTAAGATCAACTGATACACGGTGCAAACCAAGAAATGAAACATGATGAAGCATAAGGATTTTGTACATATGACTCATGGTTGTAGAGAGTGTTTTGAATTTTAGCCTAAAAAATGACAGGGGAAGATGGAATTAATAAATTTATCTACTTTGTGGAGCAATCACATAGTAACACAGAGCCAGAATTGACAAAGAAATGAGTATGTGAAGAGGAACATGGTAAATTGAAATTCAATATCAAAATTCAGAATAATGGAAATAGAAGGAAGATACCAGAAAGTGGAGTAAACAAGATTCAACAAAACTAGCACACTTGCACATTTTACTTTGAAGGCGTGAATATATCTATAATAAACAAGAATTTGTTCTATTTATGTATAAAAAACAGAAAGATCATCATCATCAACATTCAACAAGATGAAAAAAAAACACACAAACCTATTATCAAACATGTTGCGGGTAGAATCCAAAACCCATTTCCAAAACTTCAAAACCCAAACCACACAAGGTGAAAAAAAAAACACACACAAATCACCCAAATTAGAAGCAACAACCGAACCCTAAATAAGTTTAAGTTTTAACATACATTTTAAGTTTTAACATATTTTTTCTCTACTTTTTTTTACTTAAATAAGTTGAAATGTAAAAGTGATGTTGATATTTTAGTGTGTAAATATCATTACTTGTTTTTGCTTCTTTTCATTCTCTTTGGGCAAAACGCATAAATTGCTTCAATTGTGCTAATAACGGATTTTAAACAAATATCCATACCAAAAGGTCTATTAGATTGGAGGATGAGGATCGGTGACGCTCAATCTTATCTATATTTGAACAAATCCCTACTTCCATCACTATTTCAACACAAGGCAACACTTTTGGTATACACAAAGATAGGGTACAAAGATATAGTGATGTAGGGTACAAAGATAGGCCAATCAACCTGTATACACAAAATAACTCCACTTTATATTTATTTTTCTTAGTATGCTATTAAGTTATTGGTTTCTAAATATATCTCTTAGTGACGTTGGATACAGAGATAGGTCAATCATCCTATATACACAAAATAATTCCACTTTATATTTATTTTTCCAAATATGTAACTAAATTCTTGGTTCCTAAGCTTACGTTGATGACATGAAGTTGCATAAATATGATCTAAATGCAGTTCAATTCATTTCTTTTTCATAAATTAACTTGGAATACATATCAGGAGGAAAACATTTCCCAACACCCTCCCCACTCTAGTAAGATTCAATCTTAAATAGCAGTGCTGCAAAATACTTTACTAGCTCAACTGGTTTTCGGATGCAGCTCCATTTAATTTTGAGCAGCAAATTGCTGCTAATTTGTTGAACTTGAATGTAAATTCAATTTAAGGTGACAAGTGGGTTAATTGGTTTGATTTCAGGCATTGCACTATAAAATAAGAAATTCATAGGTACACTGATTAACATGTTACACAATTAATATATTATATAAGATGATTGTCTTATATACTTCGTGTACCTAAAAAATCTCTCAATAGGAAGAACAAACAAATTATATGCTGATGCGATGGGAATGCCACACTTTTTTTTTTTGGGCTGAAAGGAATGTCACATATTCAGATATTATAACATATCCATAAAGCTTTGGCTGGTTGGCCGTCATCCCATACCTGATCCAAATGAGCAGCCATGCATTTACAACTTCAGCTGATAGCATTCATGGCTTAGCCCAACCCACTTTGGGCTTTGGAATGGGCTAGCTTGAGTCCAAATAACCCAACTAAAAGGCTACTTGGGCCAGTAAAAAAGCCCAATTATTGGTAGAGAGAAACTGAAAACGCTTTCTTCCTCTTCCTGGAGAGGAGGAAGCAGACTGTGCTTGTGAAAAGCATATCGGCAGGCAGCATCATGAGCCGCTACGACAGCCGCTCCGGCGACCCCACTTCCTACCGTGACCGCAGGAGGTAACCGCCGCCACCATTTCACTCTCAACCTTAATTTTCTCATCACTCATTTTCTGCACTTCTTCTGAAACATACATGCCCATTTTCTGTTCTAATCAAATTTGTTTCCTTTATGCTTAATCTTATTGTAAACTGCCTAGTTTTGTTTAATTTGCATGCCCATTTAGTAAAAAACTCAAATTCTTAGCTCTAGTTGACATTGACAACTTCAGTTAGCCCCAAATAAATATTCCCATTTTTTATCTCTCCTAACCAATCCTCTTTTTTAGTTGAACTGAAGTGTAAATTTTTAGGGTTTATCCATGTGGGAAACATTTACAACTTCTAGTTTAGTTCATGTTAGGTGCAATGGTATCTTAACTGAATGTTCCAGTATCAATAAAACTCAGTCCATCAATCAATTGCCATGTGCCTATGTTAGTTTCAAACTTTCAATTTCATAGTTGTTTTTAAAATTTTTATTTTTATTCAATGAGGTGATCCTATCTATATTTGATTAAAAGACGTTGTGCTGAATTGCTCTGTTTGTTTTCTTAGTGATTCTGGTCTAGGTGCACCTACAGGGTATGGTGGTTCAATACAATCTTCATCAAGCAGGAGGAATTACGATGATGATGGTGGGTCACCGAGGAAGTTCAATTTGGATGGGTTGCCTCATTTTGAGAAAAACTTCTACGCTGAGTCACCAGCAGTAAGGGCAATGACAGAGGCTGAGGTTAATGAGTACCGGCAGCGGAGGGAAATAACTGTTGAAGGCCGAGATGTCCCGAAACCTGTCAAAATCTTTCATGATGTTGGTTTCCCAGGTACATGGTCTCTGTTCCCTTTTGTTTTTATTTCATCACTCATCAGTTTTGCTTTGCACCTTCTTCAGCTTAAAGTACATGACTCCTCTTCTCTTTATTGCTTGAGTTTTCTTTTGCTTCATTTTGCACAAAATCGTGTCAAGAGCTGGTAATTTGGAGGGATTATTGATTATAATAATCCTGATTTGTTGTAGAAGTGGGCTTGGGATTGTGTAGTAGTTCAAGGATTAGTTCTATGGGTATGATTGTCAACCAAAATAGTGTGCTAAAAGGGTTTCCCTAATGGTTGAGGAATCAGTTGGTTTATCTTATTCAGAAGACACTATGTGATTTCATTAGATTGAAATGGTCAAAACTTCCAGTTTGGAGAAAATAAGCTGAAAGAAAGGAGAAGATCATTTTGTTTGGAAATTAATTGACTTGTATTATTATCTTAAGAAAAGTTTCTATGAGATTATAGGATGCCATGTTTCAAACAGCCTACTGATTTTACAACCTTGATTTAATCCAGAATATGTAATGCAAGAAATTGCAAGAGCTGGCTTTGCCGAACCTACACCCATTCAATCTCAAGGTTGGCCAATGGCTTTGAAGGGGCGTGATCTGATAGGAATTGCAGAAACAGGATCAGGGAAGACACTTGCTTACTTGTTGCCTGCCATAGTGCATGTTAATGCTCAGCCAATTCTAGGTAAGGAAATATGGAAACGACTGAGATGATTAGGTTTCATATTAGATGTAAGAGTGCGTTTCTTTGTCTCTGCTACCTTTGTTTTGCTGTCTAATAATTCATTAACAATATTTTCAGATCCTGGAGATGGACCAATTGTGTTAGTTTTGGCTCCAACTCGTGAACTTGCTGTCCAAATTCAACAGGAGGCTACTAAATTTGGTGCATCATCAAGGATTAAGAGTACATGCATATATGGTGGGGTTCCAAAGGGACCTCAGGTGCGTGATCTCCAGAAAGGTATGTGGTGAAGTAAGTATACAAAGCCATGACTTTGGTTAAATAACTTATCAATCGATTGTTACCTCTTTGTACAGGTTTTATTTTTTCCACAATTATGAATTTGATTGTGCTTCTGTTCATTTTTGTGGTTAGGTGTTGAAATCATAATTGCCACTCCGGGAAGGTTAATTGATATGCTTGAGTCAAATCATACTAACTTGCGGAGGGTCACATACCTCGTATTGGATGAAGCTGATAGGATGTTGGACATGGGGTTTGATCCTCAGATTCGGAAGATTGTCTCTCAGGTTGGCTTTATTCTATTATGTGATCAATATTTTGAAATAGTATAATTTCAAGAAATGGCATAATATTGTATTATAAGTATTGTTTGTCACGGTCAAGTTCCTCTTCTTGATGCTTCATTCACTCAGTGCACTATTCCTGCTAAGCTGCTAGTCCATTGTCAATCAGGGGCGGTGCTATGTTGTTGGGTTTGAGCACCCCCCCCCCATTTTTTTTAAATATGATTTTATTTATAAAAAAGATAAAAAAATTCTAATTTGGCCCCCCTAACAATGATATTTTCCTCTTTAGCCCCCCTAACTAAAGTACTAGCTCTGCCCCTGTTGCCCATCGATCTGAGTTGAATTAGAAAAGACAGATTGCTGAAGCTGCAGATTAAAATTTCTTTATTCTCCTAGGTATCTGATTATTGTTTGGCTTTTGTTTTATTTAGATTCGTCCAGACCGTCAAACTTTGTACTGGAGTGCTACATGGCCAAAGGAGGTTGAACAATTGGCAAGGAAGTTCCTTTATAACCCATACAAAGTAAGATCTTTTCATGTTGGGACATGTTATTGTATTTTTTAATTTCATTCCTCTATGTTGAAATGGTTTTGTTCTGAAATTTATAGTCTTTAAGGAAGATGTCTGATTTTGTCTATGTATGGTATTGTACTTTGTGGGAACTTCATGTATATTATTGAAGATTGAATTAACAATCTCTGTAACCATTATGCAGGTGATTATAGGTTCTGAGGATTTAAAAGCTAACCATGCAATACGGCAATATGTTGACATTGTTTCTGAAAAGCAGAAATATGATAAGTAGGATATGTTCTACCTTATTTTCATTCCCTCAGTATTTAACGCCTCATCACATAGGACCACCTAATGGAGACATCCTATTTGTCAGATTGGTTAAGTTGCTGGAGGACATCATGGATGGCAGCCGAATACTGATATTCATGGATACCAAGAAAGGGTGTGATCAGATTACTAGGCAGCTCCGCATGGATGGCTGGCCTGCACTTTCAATTCATGGAGATAAAAGTCAAGCAGAAAGGGATTGGGTACTCTCAGAATTTAAATCTGGAAAGAGTCCTATTATGACTGCAACAGATGTTGCAGCTCGTGGTTTAGGTACAAAAACTTTTGCTTACTTAATTATCTAGCAGATATATATATTACTTAATTATCTAGCAGATATATATATATATATATATATAGAGAGAGAGAGAGAGAGAGAGAGAGAGAGAGAGAGAGAGAGAGAGAGAGGAGAATCGAAGTAGTGTTATAGCTCTAGTTGTGGAAATATTCTGTATTTTTATTGAAGAGGAAATATTAATATTAAATTACTGTTATCCTAGCTTCCTTCAATCATATATTAAATACTTTTTTGCTTAATTTTTCTTTTGTCTACCTTTTTCAAGCCATCTTTGATTACTAGTTAGATTTTGCATTAACCTTTTTAAGCGTTACTTGTCAGATCATTACTCCTTTCTATGCATGCAACTTATTTATTGTCTGGACCAAACAGTCTTAGTTTGGTAAACTTTCTATTTTAATTTTTCATGTTTATGCTGCTACCAGTTCATATTGGCAAGTTTCTTAGTGATTGATAAATTTCTACATGAATTGTTTGCCTTCTTAAGTTAGAATTGCCATCTGCTACTGGTGGTCAATCTCATTATGTGTTAGTCAGTCATAACTTTCTGTTGTAACAAACAGCAGCAGGCTGCTGTTGTGATATAGGAATTCGAGTTTAATTTGCCACTTTTTAACTTACACCAATAGCTGTACGCTTCTGTATCTTGATCCTTTCTATTGTTTGGTTACTGTCAGATGTGAAGGATGTGAAGTATGTGATAAATTATGACTTCCCAGGATCACTTGAGGACTATGTTCATCGCATTGGGCGGACTGGGAGAGCTGGTGCAAAAGGAACTGCATACACATTCTTCACAGCTGCTAATGCCAGATTTGCAAAGGAACTTATAACCATACTTGAGGAAGCTGGACAGAAAGTGAGTCCTGAATTAGCAGCAATGGGACGCGGTGCACCACCTCCACCTTCAGGTTTGTTGACTGGACCCACATATAACCTGGGCTAGCATGTGTATATACAGTTCTTGGTTCCCTACCCCTTCCCCCTTGATTTTTGGTTGAAGCCTTGACGGGTATGCTTTAATTCTACCTGCTTGTCGTAGGACCTATACATATAATTCAATTCAATACATATGTAATTATGTTTTGAGAGTTCTCACGTAGAGCACATAATGACTAATACCAAGAATAATTTCGACAAATCATTTTGTATTTGATAGTTTCGCATGGTGTTTGCTTTGTTTCTATTTGGTGGCTGACTTCCTTCTTTTTGTATCCCTTCTTTTCTTCTGTTAAAGCTTTCTTCTATCCAAAAATAATGATTGAACTTTCATGTAAAACTATGGCCAATGTAATTATCTTGTCATTTATCCAAAGGGATTTATTGTGTCCTTGGCCTCTGGGACTTTTTCAAAATTATAACATGCTGCAGTTGTGGAATTTTGCCTTATTTGCTGCACGCTTATGATTTCTGATATTTTCCTTACAAACAATCAGGTCACCGAGGTTTCCAAGACCGTGGGAGGGGTTATGGCAGTGGTCGTCCGTGGAGCTGATTGATGAAGGTGTAGAGCAACTTGAGTGATTGAGGAAACTCCAAGAATCATGTCCTTGATGTCACTACTGACTTATTTTATTGACCTATTTGCAAATTAGTGTCAACTTGTAGGAATAGTGGTGGGAATTCAGTTTTTCTTCTTCACCAATTTATTTCGTTGAAATGTCCATAGAGCATGTAGCATCAAACATTGGTTTATACAACATAGTTCATACCACAACTCCTCATTTTGCAGGAAATGAGGATAAATTAAATTAGTTCACCTTATTATTTTTCCTTCTTATATTTGGTTAAGTAGAGAACCTCAAATTTAAAACAGAAATCTGAATTTATATTGGCAGCTGGCTCTGTAATTCTGTATTAAATAGATTGAACTTGAAATTAAGTTGAGTACCAAATGGTTTTCTTTTTCAGAATGACTAAAACGAGAAGCCAAGTTAATATGTTGTAGTGAAGGAATTTGCTAAAATTAAATACAACGACAAAGTTTTTTACCAACTAGGTGGGTTAGCTAATTTGCTAAAATGAATTATAATCGATTAATCAAATCACATAATTTGTGAAGTACTCTATGCTAAGAAATGTGGATATGGTGGAATGATACATTTCCATGCAAGGGTAATGTGTTCGTTCACTTCATTATAATAAATAAAATTGGTCAATGTCTCCTTAAACCTTCCGTTGAAGATAGTTCAGCTCAATTTCTTGATACATACATATGCATGTTTATTATTAAAAAAATATATTTATATGCACTACAAATAAAATTGTATTAGCCAATTACAGAGATCGATATTCTAAAAATTCTAAAATTATAAAAATAATAGAAAAAAGTGTTCTGAAAAAGAAAAGAAAAGAGAGATTGGAATATGGTTTCAAGTGTGATCTGAGAGAGACACAATAGGGTTCTAAATTACTAAGCCAGTAAGTAAGGTAGCAAGCAGGTGGGAGTGGTGAAAGGAAGGTGGCAAGTAAGAATAAGAATAGAATAGAATTGAAAGAGAATGAGTGAAGGTGAACAACAAGGTTCAAAGCTGTACACCAACAAGCCCCGAAAAGGTCACGCCTTTTTCCTTTTTACTTTCTTTCTTCTTCTTTGTTTGCTTCAAAAATAGTGAAACTGATCTCAAGTTACTGTCTTTGGTAACAGAGCAACTCAAGCAATTTCGAGGTCAACAGAAACCGTCGGCGATGGGGACCCAGACGACTGCTCCTCCTCCTCCTCCGCCGCAGCCACCCAAGGAATCGTTTATTCGGCGCTACAAATTCATTTGGCCTATGCTTTTGGCTGTAAATCTCGCTGTCGGAGGTTATTTTTCTTCGCCCAACAAATAAAATAAAAAAATGGAAAAAATCGTCTTTTTGGATTGGTGTTTTGTACGTTGTTGGTGATGCGGGAATTTATGAAATGGGGTTTTGAGATGTCACATTTCTTTGTTGCTTTTTGGTAATGTTTGCTTGAGTATTTGTTGCTAGATTGTTGATGTTGGAGAGGAATCAAGTTTCTGAATTGCTCTGATAGCTTCATTTCTGTTTTAGTATAAATTTACGGTATTCATTTCTGTTTTAGTTATTACTTATTAGTCATACTCATAGTGGTGGATACAACTCTTATATTATTACATCAAACAGTATATACACTTCTTTTCACATTTCATTTAATACTATTCATTATACATATTTTTTTCTATCAATTTCTCTCACTCAATCACATCCCTTAAAAAGGGTATGAACAGTAATACACTCCTAAAAAGGAGTGTAAGTCTAACATTTTCCAGTAGGATAGGACTATAGGAGAAAAATATAATTTTTGGGGTTTGAAATTTCATGGGTTGGCATCCTTGGAATGTTTGGTTCCATTTGATGAGAAATGGGTGAGGGTAAAATAAATTGACACTACTCCAGTTAGGTATTATTTGGCCTACCAGTATTTTGCTCCTCTTCTACTGCATTTGATGTGTTAATTCAGTAGTGACTAGTGAGTGAACAATTGAAGAAAATATTTCAGTATAACTCGGATAGGTATTATATTATCTCTAGGATGAGGGTGTTAGTGAGATCATAAGTTCTGCAGTATAATTTTCTTAGGGAGGATAGGTTTAATGATCTTCAGATTCTGCAGCACAACATCCACTTCTGAGGATGAGGGTGGGGAGTGAGTCAGATCATAAGTTCAAAAGCATTGGACCTGGGTATTACTGACAAGTGAAAAAAAAAAATCACATGGATTATGTTGGAAGATCAAATCCCACGATTTTATGAGATTGTGGTACTGTTCACGTGGCACAAATCAGTGGAGTGCCGCGGCACATTTATGAGATTGTGGCACTGTTCACGCGGCACAAATCAGTGAAGTGCCGCAGCACAAAACAGAAATTTGAGATTGTGGCACTGTTCACACGGCACAAATTCAGTGAAGTGCCGCAGCACAAAACAGAAATTTGATTCTCTATCAAATTTGTTTATTACTGTAAGTAGGTTTAGTCTCTGTGATTATGAGATTAGTTATTGTAATTAGTTTTCTTTCCTTTTTAGTTCCTTAATTATAGGAATGTAATTGTTGTCCTTCTCCTTATATATTGTAATCAGTTCCAAAGGAATAAAACATAGAATTTCATACAATTGTTCATGGTATCAGAGATAGGTCAGAGCCGTGACCTATGCTCAGCGTTGTGACCTATCATGGCATCGCCGCCCACCTCTCCACCGGTGGAACCCTCCAAGGTTCCGACCGTTGAAACCCAAACACATACCGACGCTGCCACTGTGCAGACGTCCCACCTTGACCACCACCCTATTCGCTGAACTGTTCACCGCCTCAATGGTACCAACTTCTGGGAATGGTATCAATTCGTGAAACTCGTGATAACTGGTAAAGGGAAAATGAGCTATCTTACTGGTGTTCCACTAGCCCCGAACTCTCAATCTCCCAAATACAGCACATGGGTAGCAGAAAACTCTCTGGTTATGGCCTGGCTCATCCAATCCATGGAACCCCAAATTGGAAGGCGCTACTTATTCTACAACACTGCATAAGAAGTGTGGACTGCTGTCCACCAAATGTACTCAGACCTGGAAAACGTCACTCAATTGTTTGAAGTCCGGATTGCCTTACACTCCAAAAAACAGGGAAGTATGTCTGTTACAGAATACTTTAATCACATTTCTGAGTTATGGCAGGAACTTCATTTATATCACACCATTACTTGGCATTGTCCCAAGGATGATCAATTGTTTCGAGATATGCAGGAGAAAGACCGTGTTTTTTATTTTTTACAAGGTCTCAATCCTGAATTGGATGAGGTGAGGGGCCGTATTTTGGGCACCAAACCATTGCCCACTGTCAACGAGGTGTTTGCAATTGTCCACCGTGAAGAAAGTCGCAAACGCGTTATGATGTCTCACTTCCCAGATTCTGGTATGGATCCTACTACATAAAGCTCTGCACTAGCAGCATATCGGCCTGAGAAATACAAAGGACATCCTGGACAGCACTTTCTCGGGCCTCAGAAAGATCGTTTATGGTGTGAGCATTGCAACAAACCATATCACACCAAGGAGACGTGCTGGGATCTTCATGGGAAGTGTAACACCCTAATACCGGTAACCTAGTATATCAAAATATACCTGGAGAGCAGTATTAGTTATGCTACTTCTAACTTAACATAATACTAATCCATATCATTTAAACAAATAATAATGGAGAGCCTTGCGGAAAACTAAAAGTTATACATATAACATTGCCACTAAAGGCTCATTGTATACATAACTTCTTGTACAAACTAAAAGCAAGTAAATAAATACAAGCTTTAAACTAGAAAGTATAAAAACTATCTTTGTCTTCATACTTCTTCTTCTTGCCTTTGGATGAACCTTCATCTGGATTTACATGGCAACAAACAGGGTGAGAAATCACATTTCTCAGTATAAGTATATCAAAACCAGCAGTTTAAACATTCAAAATGAATAAACCCAACTGAACTAATACTTCCTGCATAAGAAACAATTATAACTCTCTCTTTATGTAACGTTCTCAAGCGAACTATAATTCTGTTCTGATAACTGAAACCACGATGATATCAAACAACCGCCCATACAATTATTTGAAATCATCGGCCAGACAACCGCCCATACAACTGTCACCAATAACACAGAGTAACACATACACAACAATTACACAAATATATTCACAACCAACAAAATATTAAATAATGCAATGATAGAATGATGTATGTTTATGCTCAAAGAAAAGTGTATGATAGTGTTGGTGCAATGTCATGAATACTCAGCTATTCCCCCTAGGCGCAGAGGAATTCTGCCATGGTAACGTGTGACCCCTTATAGCCTACTTTTAGGAACGAAGTCTGTCACCACAACACCTGACCTCCTACACCCTAGGCGCAGAGGAATTCTGCCATGACAACATATGACCCCTTATAGCCTACTGTTTAGGAACGAAGTCTGTTATCACAACACATGACCTCCTACACCACTGAGTGGATGCCTCCACTACCTGTTCTCTAGGGATAGCAAGCATATGTGAAGTGTGATGTGGGTGTAAATGCGGAGTTATGTCCTAACTCTAACATAACCACCACATGATCTCATACTAAGTCCATCTTGCATTACTAACTCCACCTCTTCTCTGTGGGAGCATTTCATGCACTACGACATTGAACCAATGTCAACTAGACTTAGTACACTGCTATCCTTGCATTACTAACTCTCTTTCACTCTTTGAGAGCTCTTCATGCACTATGGCATTCACCCTTGCCAGCTAGGGTCTTTGGCACTTAACTTTTGCCAACTCGGCACCTTGGCCCTTAACTCTTGCCACTTAGGCACTATGGCACTCTACTATTGCCATCTCGGCACCTTGGCCCTTACTCTTGCCACTTAGGCACTATGGCACTCTACTATTGCCAACTCATTTCTTAAATCTTTTATCACCTCTCTTGTGATCTCTGTGCAACCTTAAGTTGCTTAAGAAACTAAACTCTTGATCTATGACAATCCATGTCTAATGGATGCACAACTTTACTCTTATCTTTCCTTGTATGCCTCTAGGTTTTTCTATCTGAGAAATACCCTCTCTAGTGTCTCAACACATTCTACTAGGCATAACCAAAGGATTCCATCCACTAGGGATCTCAAAACATCCAAAAACAACATTTTGGAGTTTCAGGGTCTCACGCCGCGGCACAAAACTTCTCACGCCGCGGCACCCAACTCTCGGGTGCAACTTCTGGGCAGAAAATTGCCCCACGCCGCGGCATGCAACTATCCACGCCGCGGCATGCTCACGCCTTGGGCCACGCCTCGGTCCACGCCGCGGCGTGACATGCAGAACTCAATTTCTGCAGAATTCTGCAAAAACCGTGCACTATTCTATTCAACTTTTCTTAACTTCCAATCATCAAAAATTGGTTCCTAGGTGATTTCTAGCTTCACCAACATCCTCTAAACGTGTTGTAACACCATTACAACCTACTAATTCTCTTAATTTGGATCAAACACCAAAAATCACCCTCTTGGTTATTCATGACCTAGGTTCAAACTCAAGAACCAACTAGCTCCAATCTATGGATAAATCCATCTATCTTATTCTCATTAAACTGAAAACATACTAACTTAGTCCTTGAAATCAAGAACCAAGCCAAAAACATGGATTTGACTACTCAAACCCCTATTTCCATTCACAAAACCTATGTCCATTCAAGATGAATCAAAGGAATAGATGAATAGAAATCCCCTACCTCTTATCTTGGATGATCAATCTTCAAGCTCTATGTTTTTATCTTGATCTTCTTTCTTTTTCCCCCCTTCCTTTCTCTCCTTTCTTCCTTCGGTTTCTCTCTTCTTTCTTTTCTCCTCTCTATTCTGTTTTCTGACTCTCTAATATCTCAACCGTGGGATATTAAACAAGGGAAGTCAAATATGACTTCTCTTGGATAAACATTAAAACCTTGATCTGCTAAGAACACTCAGATTCCACCAAATCTAGTATTCTAACCTCCAATAGATTCAAAATAAATCCTAGGATTCATTAAAAATCATGTTGTACTTTTTCTCCACTTTTCTATATCTGCTGGGAGTAAATTCGGTATTAAAATACACAACCAGTATGCCTAAAAATATCAAACTAACTCTGATTCTCTTGAAACTTTTACCACATCTTACTTGGCTTATTTGTGACCTAAAAACAAATTATCTAAATCTGTTTCCCTTCAAATAGCAGTTTATGCTATTTTTTGAGTTATTTTAGGCCACTTTCCACACTCTGTGTTGCAGCAAAGTGCCTAAACTAACTCTGTTTGTCACAAATCTTCACTGACATATCAAACAAGTTATATGCTATCTTTGTACACATATAAAAGTCTAATATATTTTTTTTTTCTGGGATGTTATAGGAAGCCTGCTGATTGGAAACCCAGAAATCAAAGACGCGCCAAAACAGCCTATGTTGCTGATGTTCCTTCTGCACCCCCCTCCTCTGGTAGCTTACCATTCACAGTTGAACAAATGGAGGTGCTAAAAAAACTTCTCCATCCCACTAAGGACACTAATCCACGGGTTCCTAAGGAAATTGCTCTTATGACTCATACAGGTAAAATTAGTTATTCTACTTCCCTTTTATCCTACACCGGTCCTCAGGATGTTTGTATTGTGGATTCCGGAGCGACAGACCATACGTGTAGTTCTTCCACTGGGCTATTTAATTTTCACCCTTGTACAGAGGATATTGGTATTACAGTGGCAGATGGATCCTTGTGTAAAGCCGCTGGCAGGGGTGACCTTATGGTGTTTGGGTTACAACTTAAGTCTGTTCTTTATGTGCCAAAATTTCATTGCAATTTAATTTCTGTTCATAAATTGGCAATTGATTTACATTGCTCTGTAAACTTTGTTTCTTCCCATTGTCAATTTCAGGATTTACTATTGGAGACAACGATTGGCAATGTTAGAGAGCACAATGGCCTGTACTATCTGTCCAATGGTGGTCAATTCAGTCCTTCTGTTCCTATAGGTCTTCATACCAACTTTGACTCTGATGTTACTATTTGGCATAGACGTTTAGGACATCTTAGTTTTTCTTATTTAAAGCATTTGTACTCTCAGTTATTCATTAATAAAGATCCGAGTTCTTTTCAATGTGATCATTGTATTCTGGCAAAACAATTGTGTTTTCCCTATCCTGCTCGTCCTTATACACCATCACAGCCTTTTCACCTTGTACATAGTGATGTCTGGGGTCCATCTTGAGTTTCCACCATGACTGGCAAACGTTGGTTTATCACTTTTATTGATGATCACACCCGGATTTGTTGGGTCTACTTAATGAAAATCTACTTAATGAAAAATAAATCTGAGGTTCCTATAATCTTTAAACAGTTTCACCAGCTTATTAAAAATGTTTTTCAGTCCTCTATACAGATTCTCCGCACTGATAATGGCAAAGAGTATTTTTCCCATGCCTTTAATCACTACCTGCAAGACTAGGGTATCTTCCACCAAAGCTCTTGCCCTTATACTCCTTAACAGAATGGGGTGGCCGAGCAAAAAAATCGTCACTTGTTGGAAGTTGCCCGGTCCCTCATGATTACTAGTCATGTCCCACACTTTCTTTGGGGAGAGGCTGTTTTGACTTCAACCTATCTCATTAACCGATTACCATCCAAAGTTCTTAAGTTTAGCACTCCACTTACTGCTTTACTCTCTGTCTTCCCTTCCTCTCGTATTCATAATTCTCTCCCTCTTCGGATTTTTAGGTGTCTTGCCTTTGTTCACAATACTCAACCCAATCCTAGTAAACTTGACTCCAAAGGCTCTAAGTGTATTTTCTTGGGCTATTCTGCTTCTCAAAAGGGGTATAGAGGTGTTATCATCCTCCCTCCAAAAAATTCTTTGTTTCCTGTGATGTTTCCTTTATGGAACACCAATTTTTCTATCCCCAAGCTAATCTCCAAGGGGAGACATCATCAGGAGCTCATCTTTGGGATCCAATAGTCGTAAGGGAACTTGTTAGACCACATCCTAATCAAATCCAGGGAGAGTGTCCTACAAACTTAGAGTGTCTTACATCTACTTCTTCCTCTTCAAACACTCAAACCGCACCTGTCCCAAGTCCAGGGGGAGTGTCCCACACTCGTAGAGTGTCTCACAACCTTAGACCACCAATTAAACATGTTTATACTAGCAGGTCACACACTCTCGAGCAGAACCATGAGTCTGAACCAGTGGTAGATCCTCCAATGACAAGCAACAAAGTATGGTTGAAGAAGATGTGGAAGAAGAAGATGACTTGGATATCCCGATTGCTGCTGGGAAAGGGGTAAGAGGCTATACAAAACACCCAATTTCTAACTATCTCACATATTCTTAGTTGTCAGGAAATTACAGGGCCTTTATTTCCAAAATGGATGAGATTCAAGCGTCTCGCACTATTCTTGAAGCATTACAAGATCCACAGTGGAAAATGGCAGTAATGGAAGAAATGAAAGCTCTAAAAGAAAATGGAACATGGGAGATGGTGGAGTTGCTCGAAGGAAAAAAAACTATTGGAAGCAAGTGGGTGTTTACAGTGAAATACAGATCATATGGCACTGTAGAAAGATACAAGGCTCGATTGGTGGCTCAAGGGTACACCCAAACCTATGGAGTGGACTATGAAGAGACCTTTGCCTCGGTAGCAAAACTAAATACAATTCGGGTTTTGCTATCACTAGTTGCAAATTTGGATTGGGAATTACATCAAATAGACATTAAGAATACTTTTTTGAATGGCACTCTGGATGAGGAAGTTTACATGAGAACTCCTCCAGGATTTGAGATGCATGCAGGACCAAAGAAGGTATGTAAACTGAAAAAATCACTTTTTGGCCTAAAACAGTCCCCTAGAGCATGGTTTATTAGATTTAGCTCTGTTATGAAGAAACTTGGGTACAAATAAGGGCATGCAAATCATACTTTATTTGTAAAAAGGGGTGATAATGGGAAGCAAGCAGTTTTGATTGTCTATGTGGATGATATGGTCATCATAGGGGATAATAATGAAGAGATTGTAAATTTAAAGAAAGAACTACAGTCAGAATTCAAGGTAAAAGACCTCGGCACTCTGAAGTATTTCTTGGGAATGGAGTTTGCAAGGAGTAAGCAGGGAATTTTCATTTCACAGAGAAAATATGTTGTGGATCTGTTGAAGGAAACTAGAAAATTAGGGTGTAGACCAGCATCAACACCTCTAGAAAGAAATTGGAAGTGTAAGATCACAAATGATGATCCTCCAGTGGACAAGGAGACCTATCAACACCTAGTTGGAAAACTGATCTACCTATCTTTAACTAGGCCTGACATTGGTTTTAGTGTGACCTTGATCAGCCAATTCATGCATGCTCCCACAAAAAGGCATATGGATGCAGCAGTTCAGATCCTAAGATACTTAAAAGGAAGTCCAGGAAAAGGACTATTGTTCAGAAAAACAAGTACTAGAGATGTGGTGGGGTACTCAGATGCAGACTGGGCAGGGGCAGTAGATGACAGCAAGTCTACAACTGGGTATTGCACTAAAGTTTGGGGAAATCTAGTCACTTGGAGAAGTAAGAAACAAACGGTTGTTGCAAGAAGCAGTGCAGAAGCTGAATTTCGTGCATTGGCTCAAGGAACTTGTGAACTCATTTGGTTCAAAGACTTATGGCAGATTTGAACATGTCTATCACCAGTCCTATGCAACTTTACAGTGATAGTAAATCAGCCATAAGTGTAGCACACAATCTAGTTCAGCATGATAGGATGAAACATGTTAGAATTGCCAGACATTTTATTAAATCTGAAATAGATAATGGAACTATTGTCTTGTCCTATGTTCACACAGCTTCTCAGGAAGCTGATGTTCTTACCAAAGCTCTATCCAAACCAAGTTTTGAATCTTGTGTGAGCAAGCTGGGAATGATTGACATCTATTCACCAACTTGAGGGGAAATGTTGGAAGATCAAATCCCACGATTTTATAGGATTGTGGCACTGTTCATACGGCACAAATCAGTGGAGTGCCGCGGCACATTTATGGGATTGTGGCACTGTTCATGTGGCACAAATCAGTGAAATGCTGCAGCACAAAACAGAAATTTGAGATTGTGGCACTGTTCACGCAACACAAATTTAGTGAAGTGTCGCAGCACAAAACAGAAATTTGATTCTCTATCAAATCTGTTTGTTACTGTAAATAGGTTTAGTCTCTGTGATTGTGAGATTAGTTACTGTAATTAGTTTTCTTTCCTTTTTAGTTCCTTAATTATAGGAATGTAATTATTGTCCTTCTCCTTATATATTGTAATCAGTTCCAAAGGAATAAAACATAGAATTTCATACAATTGTTCAGATTAGGACATAAATCTTTGACTTTATATCTAAGGATGGTTCTTTCTATGAAAGGCCAACACAGAAGTGGCCAAGATATAAGCAAACATATGCCTTTATTGTTATGATGCATGTTTGATTATTATTTTCTTATTATGATAGTTGGGGTTGCTAGTAGCATCATTTCTAAGATCACTGTGCTAGTTTCTATCATTTAGATGAGTTAATGCAACTGAAGGTTTTGTGGTTTTGACAATTATTTTTAAAATATATTATTTTCTTTATATTAATTTATTAAATCAAGATTTGACAAACAAAAATAATCAAGCTCATACCTTAATCATATTTGGGACTGTATATCGGATTACTATTTGGTGTAATCATTATAATTTCATAATTTGTCAATACATCAACCCATATATAGATTTTCAAAATGGATGTTTTCAAATGTAACCTTACAGTAATGGCCACAGATCTTATGGAAGATGACTGAGTGATTGGCTTGTCTGTTTCTAATCTAAGCTCAGTGAGCAACCATATGTGCAATGTAATCAATTTCACCTATTCATGATTTAGTAAATAAGATAGAGTAGAAGAGGTCTAAAAATCAAAGCCATACAAAATACACATTTCTGGTATTATTTTATATATACTAGCTGGTCAATGTTCTAGTATTTGCTGCATAATTATGCGTGGCTGCAGTACTGTTGTGATAATATGGAATTTGAAGTTAGTTTTATAAATTTAGTTATCAGTATCACTTTTGCCAATATTCTTTTGTGCTTTATATTCTGATGGCTTACATGTAGAGTTAAAATGTTTAGCAACAAATAGGGGTCATCGATTTTAAATCATACCTTGCATTAACCTCACCAATTTGAGTAGCAAAAGGTGTTGATGGATCTTATTAGTTTATTCTTTAACGATAATTTAGCTAAATTCGGCTCCTCATTTAAGTATTCACATAACTGGAATATACTGAAAAATTATTGTCACACTTATTCAATACATTTAACATGAGAGGATAATTAATATATTTTGATTGAGTAACTACTCTGCTCTGCTAGCATGTCATAGTTTTTAGTCTATTAGATCTTACTTGTATTTTATGCTTGAGTGAATTTCTATCGTTAATAGTACCTATCTTGTTCTTGTTACTAGATATTGGACTGATGATTGTCTGAACTCTGTAGCTTATTTGTTTGTGAGGACAAAGAAGAAAGATACTGGTGTGGAGGAACAAGATGCAACTACTAAAGATGCTACAGCTCATATTGCTGAGACATCTGTGTCCTCAGCACCCATTTCAAATCCTGTGATCAAACGAGAACCAATTCCAGAGGACCAGCAACGTGAACTCTTCAAATGGATATTGGAAGAGAAGAGGAAGATCAAACCAAAAGATGCAGAGGAGAAACGTAGAATTGATGAAGAGAAAGCTCTACTTAAAAAGTATATTCGGTCAAAATCTATCCCAAGTATCTAATGATGATTTTCTTCTTATCTTTCTCCACAGGAAAAAAAAAAGAATAATTCTTGAATTTGAATGTACTTGAATTGATTCCTCCAATTCTCTGTTTACTTGGTTTGTTGATGAATTTTAGATTGTACATTTGTTGAGACTTGAGAGTTGAGAGTCCCCTGATGTACTATATTGTCATTTGCAAAATTTGGGCTGTCTCATGGTTCTTTCTTGTTAGACAGTAGTACATGCAGTTGATGGCACTTGATGTGTAATACCCATGTTCTGTTATGTGTAGATGTCATTTGTATTTTCAATAGATAGATTTATTGGCTTTGTGAATAAAGCCAGATCTGGGTTAGAGCCATCAGCACATGGCATGTTCTGTTATGTGTAGATGTCATTTGTATTTTCAATAGATAGATTTATTGGCTTTGTGAATAAAGCCAGATCTGGGTTAGAGCCATCAGCACATGGCAAATGCAGAGGTTGGTGAGCAGATTTGCTTAGATGAACTTAAAGCATTAAGATCGGGGTACAAATTAAAGTCTGCGACCACGCTGAATTTTGATTGAAACCGAGTGTTTACTAGAAGTTCCTTTCATAACAATCGGTCTGCAAGGATCCTGGCATATAACACAGTCATTAATCAGGTTTTTTCAAATGAGTTGTTGGAAGACACCATTGTTCTAGAATCTCAGATCTACACCTTATAAATAGAAGGGTGGGATTTTTTATTTTTTTTTCTAATATTCCAGCAGCTTTCTTAGGAGGATCAATTTTCCGAATAATATTCTTATGGTTGAGCTGGTCTACCATTTCATGGGTAATGCATTGGACCTTTCTCTATCATCATGAGTTTCAATTTTCTTACACCATTTTTTTATGTCATTTTTTATATTAATTAATAAAATATAAATTTGTGGTTAATCATATATATATTGATTGGTTAACAAGATATTAATAAATTATTAATGTATTATTATTTTATTAATTAATTTGTACACGTGATTAATTATAAATTTATACGTTGTTAGCCAGTCCAAAATAGTGTAGGAAAAAATAGTGTAAGATGAATATTTTGTATCATCAATTTGTCTCTCTTTAATCTCATTGGGTATTTTCAATTGAAAAATGATAATCTTACATAATTTTTTATCTCACTTTTTAGTGTGTTTTGATTAGAGTCGGTAAACTTAGTTTGATTGAAAATATGTTTGTAAACTTAAGTTTGGTTAAAAATGAGTTTATAGTAATGTGATTTATGTTTGAGAATTTTTATCTTAAAAGTAAATTTGACAAAATGAATGTTGTTTAGATAAAAAATTAAAATAACTTTTAAAGTAAGATTGAATGAAAAAATTGCTCTCCAACGAACTTTTGCTCAATAGAAAAGAAAGAAATTCTTGTTTTCACTCCAACTGAGATTTGAGAATCATTTTTCGTTGAAGTTGAGTGAAAAGAAAAATATCCAAACAACATTTATCTCCATTTTAGGGCTGGTAAAGTACGTTTGTCCTTACAAACGTTATCCAAACAACATTTATCTCCATTTTAGGGCTGGTAAAGTACGTTTGTCCTTACAAACGTGAATCCAAACGTAGTTTTAATAGTTGTAATTAAGTGAGAGAAAGTGATGGAGAGAAAGTGATGTAATTAATGATATAGAGGGTAATGTAAAAAGTAATGTGAGAGAAAAATGTGATAAGAAAATCAAAATTATTTCCAATTTCCAAAACGAGTAGATTCTCCATTTTTTAGTGAATAGCATATCACCATGTTGAGACTTGAGAGTAATGACTAAAGACAAGAAAATAACTATCATAATTATCTTATATAATTTTTTTACATAACTTTTTATACTTATTAACAATATATAAATTTGTGGTTAATTATGTATATTTATTAATTAATAAGATAGTATAGTTAACCACATAGTCATAGATAGTATTATTATATTATTAGTAAACTAATATAGATAATTAATAATGAGTTTATACATCGTTAATCGATTAAAAAGTAGTGTAAAATAATATCGGGAGAACATAAGAACTCCCAGAGATTCACATGGGCCTAATGCAAGACTGCACAATCCCCCAAAAGGATGTGGACATGGTACCGTGCAGACTGGTAGGGTTCCCACAACATGCATGCAAGCTTCCAATTTCATCACGAAGCCAACCACTAAAATACTATAGGTTATTTTCTCAACTGCTAGTATATGTATATATATTTCTTGTAGTTAATGGTCCAAGTTCCTCAAACTCCAAGAGAATATACAAATATATCTGAATTTCTTTTTGGGATTCTTATATATTATGTTTAATAATTAAATAAAATTCAGAAAATAGAGAGAGAAAGAGAAGAACAGCGCCGAATAATCTTTGTTGTTATAATGATATTAAAGTATGAATGTTGAATTAGATGCCTAAATCTATATGTTAGGTGGTTTAACTTTAAACCAAGACATAAAAGCTAAGCTGATGAATTGAGTTTAACAATAGAAAAACTACATAATCTAGAAATCGGCCATTGTGATAGTAATATTAAAATAGAAAATAGAAACAGAATTGTTGACTACAGTCAAAGAGAGGTTTATAAAAGCTTAATCAAAGTTGGGTAGGCATATGAAATATTCTACTTGGAAAAGAGATGGTTTATTTTTAAGTAACAGCTTTATTACAAATTTGGCACTCTTATTCATGTTTGGTCCAATTAAAAGAACAATCTCATTATTCGTGTAATTTTTATACTTTAATTTTTTTTTCAACTCACTTACAAACTCATTTTGTATCTCGCGAAAAAATTTTAATTACATACAACTTAATTTGATATATCTATCACATAAACATATAGTATAAATATGGTATACATATTTTAGTATACATAAAACATTTTCTTTAAAAGAATATACTACCACTGCCCCAATACATTTTAGTGTCATTCAAACAACGGGAGAAGTAATTTCATTTTATATAGTAAAGAGAAGGAAAGGTAGATGTGGCCTGTAGCATATAATATGAGAAAGGATGGAAATGATGATAACGTGAAAGGTTGGGGGAAGATTGGATTGAACATAATTTTGAAGAGAGATGATGATGATGGATCAATGTGGTTGGACTTAGTGAGTTTCACATGAAGGCACGAGGTCACCCAACTGCTACTGCCAAAGGAAAAGGAAAGGGGGGACGCCTTAATCCAATGTGCTACAACAACAATCATGCCCTTCTGTGGGGACTTCTTATGTCCTTTAATTGTATAATATTAAACCAAATTATAAACTAAGCAAAACCAAACATGCATTAACAGTTAATATTTCACGATCTCAAGAATATAAAAAGCTTATTCTCTCACTTTACTATATTTGACATTTTTTTGAGAGATTATATTTGATATATTATCAGTGAGAGTGTATATTTTCTTGGAATTTGTGATATAGATAATAAGTTACTGATCTGAGACCGACATTCCCAACCCGATATCAGAGCGAAACTGTTGACCCGGTTAACTCCAAAGGTAGCACTAAAAATTCTCTATGGCTTGAGAATAAAATAATTGAATGCTATGCTTTTCTCAATGCATATATAAATATTCTCCCTAACGCAAAAAGTTCTGAGACTTCACAAAACCTCTCTCCCTCTCCCTCTCCCTCTTGCACGCCTACACACACATGCACATTCAATTCTTTCATAGAAAAAAAAATATAAAAATAAAAACGTAGTTATGGCTGTGGTCACCATATGATTATCAATATTTAAGCCAAAGCTAGTAGTATTATTGTGCTGGAAAATAATGGACAATATTTGGATATTGTTTGTGACAGCATTTCTGTTTTGCACTGTGATCCTCTACAGGTACAGGAACAGGCTTAAGCTTATGCTAAAATCAAAACACAGAAATAAGCTTCCATTAGGCACTCTTGGATGGCCTTTTATTGGTGAAACCATCGAGTTTATTTCTTGTGCTTACTCTGATCGCCCTGAGAGCTTCATGGACAAGCGACGCCGCATGTAAGTTCATCACTAATGATTTTCCATGCAACCCTGATTTAAGGATGCAGTTCATTTTACCTTAAGGTTCTGGCGTTATTTTCACTCAACATGTTATCTAAAGGTTCTGCCATGCCAATATATATCTGAGTTGGATTTCAAAGTGTGATGCTATGATATGAGTGTTACTAAACTAAGAAAAGCCATCTGTATCATCTCTTGGTTTTGCAGACATAGTTGAATCTACCATTTTTTGTTTTTTTGACAAGTATTTGGGTGTGTTGCAATTTGCAGGTATGGCAAAGTGTTTAAGTCACACATATTTGGAAGCCCCACAATTGTTTCCACGGATGCAGATGTTAATAAATTTATACTGCAAAGTGATGCAAAGGTTTTCGTTCCTTCTTATCCCAAGTCTCTCACTGAGTTGATGGGGGAGTCTTCCATTTTGCTCATCAATGGAAGCCTACAGAAGAGAATACATGGACTCATTGGAGCTTTCTTCAAGTCTCAACAGCTAAAGGCTCAGATCACCAGAGATATGAAGAAGTATGTCAAAGAGTCAATGGCAAATTGGAGGGAAGACTACCCCATATACATACAAGATGAAACAAAAAAGGTTAGTTCCGTTTCCTTCTCTTCTCTCTGTCTCTGCAGGGGTGTGTGAGTGTGTATGTGTGTGTTTGTGCCTATTTCTGTTTGCCTCTCTCTCCCACGTGGTGTAGGGATCAGAATCTTTCTCCAAAGTTTGAACTTTTATCGTTACCTCCAATCTCATGGTTACTTCTTGAGAAGAGTTCCATCCAACAGACGCAAGATAAAACAAAAGATGCTCCGTCTCTTAAATCTATATTTGGCATCTTGTTCTATGTTCAAGTTGTTTATACGAAAGCAACTACTCCATAGTTGTATGACAAAGTGACACTCTCTTTCTCCTTATGCTTTTGTATGAGTTGTAAAAGTAATAATTGGCGAATGAGTTATCTCTCTGGCTCCTACTTAAGTTTCAAGATGATTTAACTACAAAGTAAAAATCCTAGTTATCTTTATGGGGTTCATAATCTATCTTTCTAGCTCCTACTTGTATTTCAAGATTATATAACTACAAAGTAAAAATCCTAGTTATCTTTTACACATAATCATTTTGCATGAATTAGGATGCATTGAAAACGAGATTCGCAATTATAATATGCTCTTTTCCAAGATACCAACAAGTACTTGTTTTTTGTCCCCAGATTGCCTTTCAAGTACTAGTCAAGGCATTGATTAGTTTGGATCCAGGTGAAGAAATGGAGCTTCTAAAGAAGCATTTTCAGGAATTTATCTCTGGCCTCATGTCTTTACCCATAAACCTACCAGGAACTAAACTTCATAAATCTTTACAGGCAAGTCCATTAATTAGAGATTGCTTTCTTTGACCATATATATTATATGCTAGGCCTGGTAGTAATGACTTCACTTTTGGTTTCAGGCAAAAAAGAAAATGGTGAAATTAGTGCAGAGAACTATTCAAGCTAGAAGAAATAGTGGCTTCTCCAAAGTTCCAAAAGATGTAGTGGATGTGCTTCTTAATGATGCAAGTGAGAAATTGACGGATGATTTAATAGCAGATAATATTATTGATATGATGATTCCAGGAGAGGACTCGGTGCCTGTTCTTATGACTCTAGCTATTAAGTACCTATCAGAATGTCCTGCTGCTTTGCAACAATTAAAGGTATTGTATATCTTCTCAAATGCAACTCCATTGAAATATTGAAATTCGTCTTACCACAAATCATAAGCACTGCTCAATTCAAAGTAGTCTCATTTTGTTTTGGTTAATTAGTGATTATGCACAGGGATTCCATTGACCTTGTCTAAAAGTAGAATAACTTTTTGTTATTTTATTTAATTAAAATCATATTTCGTGATCATTATGTTTCTTTTCCTCTATGTTATCAAAGATTTTGAATCTTTCTTAGACAAATAGACACAAGTGGCTAGTTTGGTTATGTCCTTGCTATACTAGCTATATGACTATCATAAAAGTTAGCGGTGGAACCCATCATTAATAAAAATTGAAATGTCAAAATATGAGTGTTGTGAGTACAATCTTACGTAGCGTTCCAGGATTATGTAATAATTTCTCCAAAAGAGGGGCCAACATCATACTCGTGGAAATTTGATCTGCTGCATGTTAACTAAGACTTCCTGCATTAATTCTTGGTGAACAATCAGACGTTTTAGTGGCAGATTTATTCCTCCCATTACCAAAGCTTTTGAATAATCTCATTGGTTGTGGTATATCATATGAGACTGCAACATTTGGCCTTAAGAAATTCTTAAAACTAATTTCCTGATTAATTTTTGGCAAATGACTGTTGATGATCCTCAGGAGGAAAATATGAAGCTTAAGAAACTCAAAGATCAGCTTGGGGAGCCCTTGTGTTGGAGCGATTACTTATCATTGCCATTCACTCAAACAGTAAGGCAAACATGGCTCCTCATCAAAGACTAAAATAAGAGTAATCCATAACTTTAGACTAATTTATTATATGTTCTAATAATACAGGTTATCACAGAAACTTTGAGAATGGGAAATATTATAATTGGCGTTATGCGAAAGGCCATAAAAGATGTTGAAATAAAAGGGTATTTAATACCAAAAGGGTGGTGTGTTTTTGCAAATTTTAGATCAGTTCATCTAGATGACAAAAACTATGACTGGCCGTATCAATTCAATCCATGGAGGTGGCAAGTAAGAGAAATCCTCTACTCTTAAAGTTATTTGTTATTTTCTTTATGTTTCATTGGTATGTTATTTGTTTTGCTTTAAGTGATGGATTTGGGGACTTCAGGACAAAGACATGAGCAATTGCAATTTCACTCCTTTTGGAGGGGGACAAAGGCTGTGCCCTGGCCTTGACTTGGCCAGGCTGGAAGCTTCCATCTTCCTACACCACTTTGTTACTCAATTCAGGTAATCATTCTACACTTAGTTCTAATGAGTGAACACAGTGAGCCATTATTAAATGTTATCATGCCCAAATTTAGGACCTCCCCTTCATTAATATCTCCTTATGACATAGAAGCAAAGGCAAAATCATAACAGCAGACATGAAAGTTTCTGCCATTCTCGGAACCAAGTGGCGTTTAGATTGGCTTTTTCTTTGCTTTTTCATTTCCACTCATGATTTTCTCTTTTCAAACTAAATTTGATAGCAGAAAATCATAGATTCCACACATATATCTGAGTGGGTCAATGGCAGAAATGTCTCTTTCTTGCATATGGACAAAGGTGGAATCCAAGTTGTAAAGTTTATGGGGCCAGAAAGCCTTACATTACATATTACATCAGAATTCAGAAAAGCCATCTGATCCTTAGTGTATAATAATGTGTTAACTGACTTCTTATAACAATCCTAACTGTGAGGGAAGCTATAATGCTTCTTGAAAGTCTCTGAACTGTTAGTACACGTGAGTCATGACTTGCCAAGCTAGAGAATTTTGAATCATAAATCATCCTGCAATTTCACACTTGCTTTAGTGGCATATAAAATAGAAACGAGTTGACTGGTGAAGTGCCCCCAACCCAAGTGTTTGTCTTCTAGTTGATGATGACAATGGCTCACAATCTCCAAGAAGCCATTAATATAAGGGGGGGAGGGGGGGAGATACAAGACTGGACCAACATAGACACAAAGAATGTTACTTCATTAGATAAGTGCATTCCACTACTGTCTCTTGGCACTGTTTATTTATTTATTTTTCCTAGCTTGAAGCGAAATTACCTGTTGCTGAGAACCAAGTTTTAATAGCATTATTATTATATTTTTCCTTAGGACTATAGGATCATACTACAATAAGGAGCGATGTTGGTCAAATCAGGTTAGGTCGACAAAGCCCTTGATGATATCAGTCAAGCACCCTAAAAATTGAGGATTTCCTAGGTCTGCATAATATGCAATCCTATAATATATTTTTATGCTTCACTCTGCTTAGCTTGTTTCAAATTTTTAATTAAAGAAAAAATATTGTTAATGCCATTTAATGACTATTAGACATTTTAAAATTTAGTGTTTCACATGCAGATGGTATGCTGAAGAAGATGCAATAGTTAACTTCCCCACTGTAAGAATGAAAAGGAGGATGCCTATCTTGATAAGGAGAGTGGAACCTTGAGCTGCCTTGGCAGAAAAGTATGAAGCAACTTCTACATTCTGATTGAATACCAAAAAAAAAAAAAAAAAACTTCAACATTCTGATATAGTACAACCAGTATATCAAAAAGGGTTTTACTAATAAATATCCTCAGGTCATTTGTTTTAGAAACTAAAAATAAAAAGTATTAAATGAAAAATTAAATTTTTTAAATTTTCAATATATAATATTTTATTTTTCATTTAATACTTACTATTTTTAAATTTATAACAAGTGTGCTTGTGATATTCGCTAGATAAACCTTATGAAAAATACAAAATGCAAAAGAAGAGGAGCAATGGGGGCCAGAAAGATTGGCTAATGTGGACACACGTGTGGGGAGCTTCATGAGCTTTTCTGTCCCCTTGCATTAATCTTTGCACATAAGGACAACAGAAGTTTCATCTTTTCAGGGACCCATGCATTTACTTTTCACCATTTCTTCTTTCCCATTTTACCTATTATGCAAGGAAAAAAAGGTTGATTGTAAGGGAGAGCACTTTCATCTTGTTTTTGAATCAGAATTCCTTATTTTCTTTCTCTTCCCCACTTTTGTTTTTTCTCTTTTTCTTTCTTTCTTTCTTTGGAAGAGGAGGAGGGAGGGGAGGATTGAATAAGATGAATAAGTGGGCATGGACAATAATAATTTAAGGGTCCCATAAGTTAATCATATTCATAAGACAACTTGCTGAAAGTCCATTTAAAATATGCATTCATTCATACTTTGGGATGATTGGAGTGGTAAAGGAAAGTGAGTAAGAAAAACAAGGCCTATTGCCCGCTAAAACCTACACGTATTAAGATCATTTAGTGTCTGATTCTCTTTTAGAATTAAGCATAAAATTAGATTTTGAAATTAAAATTAAATCACTTAATTTTAATTTTTATGTTTAAATGTCATTTAAATTGAAATTATAATTTTATAAATAAATTCTATATAATTAAAAAATAATTAAGTTAAGTCATTATTAATTTATAATTTATACTTTAAAATTACTAATTATATAATTTTAATATTAAACTCTCTCTCTCTCACATTTATTTATGAATAATCATATTTATTAAAATTCTATATTTATATAAAAAATATTTTTATATTTATATAAAAATTATTATAATAACTTTTATTCTTTTTCTAAAAAAATTCATGAAAATTTTCTTTATAAAAAATATGATTATTATATTATAAAAATATTATTATACGAATATTTTATTAATTTTAATTTTATAAATAATTTTTTAATATTAAATTATATCTTTAAACAATAAAATTATAATTAAATTTAAAATTATAATTTTTTTTTAATTTTTGACAACTTTAAATATAAAATTTAAGATTTTGTAATTTTAATTTTAAAAGAATTAAATTAAAATTAAAATTTTATGTTTTAATTCCAATTCGCTATCAAACAAACTTTATAGATCTAAGATTATTGATCCTCCATTAACTCCTCTTTTACTTTCTTGTACAAATTGTACTTTAAACCTAAACGGAAATAAGTAATAATGCACCTTTTTTTTAATATATATATATATATATATATATATATATATATATATATATATATAATTCTTAACTTATTAAGATAAGCAAAAAATGGTTCATAGGTTAAGCAGAAGACTGAATTACTTATAGATTATGAATTTATTAGTTCACTTTGTCAGTTGATGATTTCGTTATGAATGCTTAAACCATTAAGGACTGAAATCAACTTAATTATGATTGCATGTTTTATTTATTTATTTAACTAATTCTAACTTTTTTTAAAGAAACCTAATCTCCTTTGAAGAAATTATTATAAAGTGGGTTTGTTTTTAATATGAACAAGTAAGGATGTATTTACTATTGATTTAATTTAAAGTGTATCATGATCTTAATCCACTAAAATTTAATGATTGATACACCATCACTTATTCATTTTAAAAATAAACTCACTTTAAAAGAGTCATATCCTTAATTTCCTTTTATTCTTTATTTTTCTTTGTTGGTAAATCTAGCTTTGTAATAATCTAATCTGCTGCATACCACTCATGTTTGATGGTATAATCTAGACATAATCTAATTTATGGGCTTAATAAATTTTAAGTTCATCGTGGCTGCTGTAACAGATACATATATAGTATTAGTCCTTTTATTCTTTGAGGGAAAAATGTTTAGGATCCTTTTTTTTTTTTAAAGATTATGGCATGTCATATGGTTAAGCAAAAGCTTACATATGACCTATCAATAATGAAAGGCTATTAGTAAAATCCAAAACTTTTTTATGATGTTAAATTTTACTAGTTAAGCCAAACCTAGTTAATAGCCTTATACTAATATTTTTATTTTGTATTCTTAGAGGGCTAAAACTAGTACATTGTTTGTTTTGCATACCTCAATCAAAAGCACAAAGTACTTGAAATAATGGTGTTTTACTCTTTGACTATAGAGAAGCATGATCAAATTCTTTAACAGTAAGAAGTTTGAAAAACATTTTAACTTTTATTTTTCTGTGTGGAAGGGGAGGATTACTATTTGGCAAGGTATGTGAATTTTGTTTTTTGTTTTTTTGTTTCTCTTCTAACTTTTCCACTCTGTGTGGATGGGGATGATTTCCGGGGGAATGAATCTAGAAGGAAAGAAAAAAGGGTGGGAATCTACTCAATTAGAACAAAAAAATTATTTCCAAACAAATATAACGCCTATTAATAAAGGTGCTATTAAACAAGTAGAAACATAAATAAATATAAAATATAAATATGACATGACATAAATATATTGATACAATAATATTTTAAAAATAATTAAATAATATATAAATAAAAAATATCTAAAATTATCAAAATATTAAATACTAATACAACAATTATTTTGAAATATCGGTTCAAAATCCGAAAACCTTGCTTGCTTGCTCTCTTACAAAGTAGGAGCAATTGAGCTCCTACTGATGTTGCAAGCTGGAGGCAATTTGGATTGGATGTGGACCCATGAGCTCTAACTTGGCTGGACCTTACCGCTTCAAATTCAATGGCCCTTGCTCTATGGCTTGCATACTGTCAGCCCAAAATGCCTAAAAGAGTGATCAGTGTGATAAATGTCTGTGCGCTTGATAGTCAAATTTATGTGTGATTCTGATTCAGCCCAAAGCGTTATCTATTTATTTACATTTGGTGATTAAAGCTTAATAAATATAGTTAAAATAATTAGTGAAGAGCATGAATAAAAAGTTGGAAGTGTCACTAGCATTGTTTTAGAATTAATGATAATTGATAATTAGGCTTATGATATTTTTAAGTATTTATTCATATTCTTTATTAACTACTTTCAATTCTATTTATACAAATTATTTTTTTATATGATATTCAAATTAATTTTAATAAAATGATTTTTACATTACATTAAATATTAGTTAATCATACTTATTTTTTATATCAATTTTAAAATAATTAAATATTTAGTAAAAAATTTGAAAGAGGATGAATAAAAAATCGAAAGCACTAAAAATGAGTTATTATTAAAGGTTTTAAATAACTTGAGGAAAATATTTGACTTAGAAAGGGAAAAAAAATTTCCTTATAATTACCAAATATATAAAATAAATAAATAAAGAAAGATTTTCTTATAATTACCAAACGACGACGTAGATGGCATCGATTGGCGGTTGCGCGGGTGAGTGGACCTTCATGGCTTTGGCTATAGACAAACACTGAATTTGATTCCATTCATCTTCATTCTTCATTCTTCTTCGTTCTATCGGAGTACCTTCTCACAAAAGTTTGGTTCTTTTCTTCTTCCCTTTCTTTCCTTTTTTTCTCTTTATCAATCAAAACCTCCAATTCAATTCATGTATCTGATTATGTTTGCTCACCAACCCATGAAATTTGATATATCTGATTCAAAATCTCGTGATTACCCATTTTTACATTCATTCTCTGATTATGCTGATTACCTCAAAGTTTTAATCTTTCACAATTCTCAACCATGTTTTCATTCCTCAGTTATCAGAATATCAACGTGGTTGTAACTTGTTATGTAATTGTATCTGAGTTTTTCCCTTTCAGATCACCAACTTGGAATGGCAGGAAGAAACCGCGGTCACAGAGGTGACCGGCGGGGATACCCGGCCGAAGGGAATTTCATTAGGATGCCGCGCCACCCTCTACCACCTCATCCAGCTCTATTGGAAGAAGAGCTTGAATTGCAGCATGTGGAAATGAGGAGGCTTGTCTCAGATAACCGGAGGCTCTTTGATGACCGAATCTCATTGCAGCGAGACCTTGCTGCTGCAAAGGAGGAGCTTCATCTCATGAATCTCGCCATTGGTGACTTTCGTGCTGAACATCAGCTCCATTCCAGGGAGCTTGTTGGGAAAGGAATGAAGTTGGACTCTGACCTCAGGGCTTCTGAACCCTTGAAGAATGAGGCTATACAATTGCGCGCTCAAGTTCAGAAACTTAATAATCTTAGACAAGAGCATTCGGGGAAGGTTCAGACACTTACCCAAGATGTTGCTAGGTTACAAGCTGATAATCAACAGATTCCTTTGTTGAGGGCTGAGATTGATGGCTTTCATCAAGAGCTCATGCGAGCCAGGTGTGTGTGTGTGACTCAATTGCTAATAGGCATTTGTTATCTTAAATTGATGATGATGAAATTTTTGTTGTTTTCTAGAACAATGGTGGATTATGAAAATAAGGCAAACGTAGAGTGGATGGAACAAAGGCAGACAATGGAGAAAAATTTGGTTTCCATGGCCCGGGAAGTGGAGAAATTACGTGCTGAACTTGCTAATGCTGATGGCAGACATTGGGGTGCTGGTATGTCCTTTGCAGAACTTTGATGATCCTTTGTTAGATATCTCCTTGTTGTGTATTATTATTTTAGTTAACTTGTTTGCATAAGGGATTGTTAGAAGAGTTATAATTGCCTGATTTATTCAAATACAACAACAACAACAACCAAGCCTTTTCCCACTAGGTGGGGTCGGCTACATGGATCAGACGACGCCATTGTGTCCTATTATGAACCAAGTCTTGAGAAAAGCCATTCAAATCTAGATCTTTTTAACCGTTTCACCTATATAGTCTTTCTTGGTTTTCCTCTACTTCTAACTATCGCTATTATTCTCCATCTAATCTACTCTTCTTACTGAGTGCTTCAAGAGTGTCCAAACCACCTAAGGCGAGATTCTCCCATCTTTTCCACAATAGGTCTTCCCCTACTTTTCTCTAATGATTCATTCTAATCCTATCTTGTCTAAGATGTCCAACACAACATCCTCATCTCCACGACACCGATCTTGTGCTTTTTGTTGGCTTTTTACCGCCCAACATTCATCCATACAACATGCGGGCCTTATAGGCATAAAATTTACCCTTAAGCTTGAGGTTTCCTATCACAAATAACTCTGAAGACACCTCCATTTCATCCATCCAGAATTGAATCCTATGGTTTACATCTCCTTCTATCTCTCCATCATTTTGTATGATGGATCAAGATACTTAAACTGTGTAACTTGTGGTATGATATGATCTCCAATTTTTACCGCTAAGCTAGCATTAGCACATTTGCTTACTGAATTTACATTCCATATACTCCGTCTTACTCCTGCTTAGACGAAAGCCATGTTCTTCCAAAGCCCGTCTCCATAACTCTAGCTTTTCCGTTTATTTCCTCTCTCGACTTGTTTCCAACTAAGACTATATCATCTGCAAAAAGCATGCATTGTTTTCTTGGATATGCGCGTGATCAGATCCAAGACCAAGGTAAAAAGATAAGGACTCAAAGTTGACCCTTGGTGCAGTCCTATAGCCTGATTTATTCAAATGTCCAGAATAAATGAAACTCGTTCAATTTGAAGACCTAAAAGAGGCATATCTCAGGTCATTGCCTGATTTATTCAAATGTCCAGAATAAATGAAACTCATTCAATTTGAAGACCTGAAAGAGGCATATCTCAGGTCATATCTTTTGTTTTTTTGTTTTGTTTTGTTTTTTTCTTTTGGTGGATAACTAGGGAGACCCCTTTTGGGACTTAAGGGGGAATGGGGAAATGGCATGCGGCAGGATCGAAGCCCCCACCCAATAGCAGCCCCATGATCTTAAAGATCATGGGAGGTGCCATGTGAGCTAAGGCTCACTGTCACTGGTATATCTTCAATTATTTTAAATCCCAAAAATAACTACCCCAGAAAATAAAATCATTAATCATTATTAAATAAACATCCCTAACCCATATAATTGCAATTTACAGAGATATTATTTTTACAGCTTGTTCATCATGGGTTTCCTTTTTTGTGTTTTTGATGTTTTGCTTCATCATTTATCAAGGTGGGCCTTATGGAAGACAATTTGGCATTCCAGATGGGGGTTTTCCAACTCCATATGCTGATGGATATGGTGTCCCTTTGGTATTTGCCATACTTAATTTACAATTTAGATTTTCTACTCAATCTTTCATGGCTTCATTTACTTGTGTTCCTGTCTAGGGTGGTACGGAGAAAGGTCCTCTTTACGAGCCTGGCACTGCTTCATGGAAAGGACATGAGAAGCCTCAGATGATTCGTCGTTGAAATTCAAGTGATTGCTATTGGTGATGAAAAAAGGCTTGCCATCACCTTGACTTTCTGTTATGGCAATAGCTGTGATGGAGTTTGATATCATCCTATGTCTACAATTCTGCATGCCATATCACTGGTCATTTATCTGGATAGTCCTAATATGGTATATATAGGTTTTAATGTTGCTTTGATTCTAGTATTCTACCATAGAGACAATATTCCTGTTTACAACTTACTATGATGGACTTCAATTTAGCTATCTTCCATTGATACATATATCGGGCTGGTTATTGTTATAAGTCTTTCTTCTGGGTAAAAACATCTGTTCTATTGGTCACAAGTTGTAATCATGGAATACAACATTGAGGAATTGTAACTCCCATGTGCAGAATCATGTGGGTTGAAGCTCAGTGTATGATGAATTTGTCATGCTAGCAATATTAAAAGACTGTGTGTGTAGATATTTAGTTTGTATTGTTGTTGTCAGTGTTCCTAGTTGAAGTCCTAGCATAAATGAGAGATGTTGTTTAATACATTTTATGTCAATTGTCAAGGATTATGAATGTGTACTTTTGGAATTAATCCTATCTAGTGGATCATTTGTCACTTGGAAATTTGTTAGAGTAGTCATCATATCTAGAGGAACTTGGAGCTTAATTTATTTAGATTATGCTCGCTGCTTTACTGAAGCGGACAAAATGAAAAGTTACATTTTGCCAGAGATTATGGTTTATGTTTTGTTTAGGATAGAATGATAGATTATGTATGTACCAATTTTTAAGATCAGATATACCTAACTTGGGAGTGATGGTGTTGTTCGGGTGGCATGGCGGGGGGCATCATTTTACGATTGCCAATGTGGTCTTGCAACTGGCAAGGGAGGCATCTTTCATGCATGTTATTGGAAAATAAATTTGTGAGTGACTTATCTTGCTAATAACTTCTGGGCTGTACAAATATATAAGATGTCCATATTTTGGATATTAAGTTGCAAGCTTCTCAACGAGGAGTTACTTTTAGGGGACTTTATTTGGTTTCATTTTATGGTGGTTGTTGTCACTATGGGAGCCAATATATGTGCATGCACAAGATGTTTAAGTCCAAAAATATATAAGCACCCTTTGTTTCTAATATTCTCCACTATGTTGCGGTGGTAATTACTCCTTTTCGCTGAATGGAGGGTGGGTGGTGTAAGTGTATTGCCTTTGTCTTCAAGTGGTGTTAGTTGAAGTGCATTGTAAGTTGTAACAATGTACAACAGTCTTGTGTTTTCCTATTGAGAAAATGTAGCATTATGTTATGTTGTTAAGTTAATTGAGGAAATCTAGAAGTACAATGCATGTGGATGAGGCAGTTACATATATAAAAGTATCTTGTACTACCACTATTTGGTCTTGCTCTAAAAAAATTAATTGATTTGATAGACCTTGGGTCCTTTAAATTGGTAAATGGTATACTGATTGTGATGCCAATTTTAAAGTATTGTTTTGCTTGAGAAGCTGAGTTCATGAAATTGGTATGTTTACCCAGCAAGATGGTAGTGTCATAGGTCTTGTATTGCACTTGTGAACTATTTATTCAAAGTGGACCACAAATTTGCTCATATGAAGGGAGGATGGAATGTTAGAGGTAGCCTACGAATCTTCCTGGAACTAGGATTTGATGCGGATGTTATCAGTTTTATACCCTTTTTAATTTTGAAGGAGAGAAATAACTGTCTGGTAGTGTTGTATCCCATACCATCACGAAATTTTTCGTTCTTCATATTGGTTGAGGTGCTGAAATCTCTTTGGTCAAGATCCTCCATGGTGCACAAGATTCTTGTATGTTGCTGCTGCTGGTATCACTGTGGAATAGTTGAAGAGACGATTTTTGGGCCTGTTGCTGATCTGAAGGTCATAGGCAAGTATTCTGCTTCTCTTATTGGTCTGAAATGATGAAATACTTATAGACCTCTGCTATGTGTTACCCTGCTGATTGCTATCGTGTGAAGTTCAGTATGCTGTTTATCATCAAAAATAATTGTTGCAAGCCTGAAATGGGTCATAGGATGAGATCATCTTCACGATTTGTTTCTAGTGATGCCATCTTACCAGAAAATTTAGTCTAACAGTAAGGAATTTAAAATCGTAATTCAACTTTTTTCAGTAGTATAATGTTAATTGAGTCATTCAATCCATAAGCAGTACCTGATTATTTCCCTTAATTGAGTCCTAGGTGATTATTGTAATGGGAAGCAAATTATAGGAATATCAGCCTATGCTTTTCTTGTGAGGGTAACATGTGATCTTATTGGATTCTTAATATCATACATTGGGATACCTTTGGAGTTTTCTTGGATTTAAGGACTGGCCACATTGTAAAGTTAGATATTCAATGGGTTTAGGATCTTAACTGATTGGTGCTTTCCTGCCAGAACCAAAGAAGATAATTTTTTTTCCTCATGTAAAGTATGCATGAATTTTAATTTTTACGGTGCTGATGTATTGATGTGGAACTCTGATAATCAGCATTATGGTCCTGTTTGCATTATCTGTTATCATTTAGTTTCAATCCTAATTCCGACAATCCTGTTTTGGTATGAAAACCAATGAAGCATATTGGAAATAGTATCAGCAGCATCAGAAATTGTAACGACTAAGACCTGCAATGGGATCAAATGATTCATTGTGTACTCGGACCTGTCTGAAAGTTTGTTGGATGGCAAACCTTGAAGTTGTTCCTATAGATATGGATCATCATTTTGCTTCTAATATAAGCAAGAGATGGTTAAGGTCTTGACTCTTGATTTGTATATGTAACAATCGTGTTCAACAATCAAATCATCCCATATGGTTAATTGCTTCTGGATTGCCTGACCACCTAGTTAACTTGGATGCACTGGTAGCAAAAGCTAAGTGTTTGCATCTTATGAATTGAATTTGTTTCTAGTGGTGGATTAAGTATACTGGTTGTTATTGCTACTTTTCTCTACGAGAGATTCCTATATAGCAGAATTTGAAGACTACTTTGATGAAGGGCATTGACCCAAGGCTAATTTATTTAGGTCACAATGTAGTCTTTTGGTGAATAGTCAAGCGAAGCCCAGGTGACAATGTAATCTTTTATGATTTGAATCAGCAATCTCTCTGGAATAAGTTTGACTATCAGAAGTCAGTGTATTAGGTGGAAAACATGAAAAGTCAGTTCCGTCGTGAGATAAAGGTAGTATTGGAGTAACTCTAAAATGTCAATTTGGTTCCCATCTATATCAGGCAATATTAGTATTCATTTCATTTTAGCAAGCAGGTAGGTAATTAACCTCGTATGAACTTTTGAAGAGGTTATTAGGACACTTAGCTGTCTTCTTATGGTTTGCTTTTGTAGTTCTCACAATTATGCTTAAGAATTATTCACTTATCATAGAAACGGTTATTTTATTCTTTTAATACTGCTATTTCTATTTAATATAACATTAAGATTTACGTTCTTTCACTTGTCTTTTTAAGTTATGGTGTTTTTGTTGAGTTTTTCCCTATGGACCCTGTATACATATTCAAGTTAGTTACCATTTATTTTTACCTAATAATAATGTATTTATTATGGTTGCACTTGCAGATGGGAGACTGGGAATCTTGTCCGGGACTGGGAAGTAAGGAGAGATCCCATGTATGTTTTCTACCGGGACTCGGATAAAATTTTAGGAAGACAAGTGGGTTTTTGATTATTTAAGGAGCAAATTCAGTGAAGCTTATTTTGGGATGAAGACTGGTCAGTCACTGATGGAAGGATGTATTTTGTCTGGTTGTTTTGATGGATCTAAACAACACTCTAGCTTGTATTTGTTGTGCTGGATCATACTGGAAATGCAAGTTTTGGTGGCATCCAGGATCTATATGTTGTACTGATACAGATAGGTATAAGTGTCGATACCCCATTCGTACCAGCTGAGTGTGGGACCAATTTTTAAAAAATTCTAATTTAAATGGTTTATCATACCCGGTATACCACCATGCCAGTGCCTAAACGCTTTCAATTTAGCCGTAAGCATGCAACATACCAAGGATAGTTTCAAGTGTTAGTACTGGAGTTTGGATAAGAAAATGTTTTGGTGACAGAATGGATCCTTGATTCAGATGTTGCTCACTACTGTTTGTGCAGAATATAGTGAGTTCATGTAGTATTCTTCAGTACAGGCCTCAAGTTATCCGAGTGACGATACTCACACACATCTCTTTTTAAACATCTCTTTGACTGTTTTTTCTGCATCATTAGGATTGGTTTGGATGATTGGATCTATATCAACACTTTCCTGCATATACACCTACTAGCAATGTGATGGCTCTAGGCTCTGAGACGTCTCACGCCCAAAGGAAAGGGGTATAGGGCAAGACTTGTTCTTTATCGTGTATTCTGATTTCTCATAGAAAGCTAGTATCTTTATCTGTCTCATATGGATATGGATAAGAGAACTGCTATATCCCACGAATATATTTCGTGTCATACATTACGAATGACCAACTAATCAATCATGTTGGGTAAAAAAATATTAGTTATAAATTAAAAAAAAAATTATTTAACTAAATGGTAGTTGTTTCTTTCATTTCGTGAATCGATTCACGAAGTCAAGTTCGTGGGAAACATCATTTCCTTTGGATAATGACGTATAATAATGTATTCACAATCGGTTGTTGAACTGAAAATGCTATATTCATAGCATCAAATGTTCATGAAAGGGGTGGATGATTGCTTGGACACGCTATCAGTCCTATTATCCTCTATTAGGATGTCTTCTATACGAGCAATGTCTGAGTCCCTCCACCCATGCATCTCCCAGGAGACTTTTTTATAATTTAATAAATGTAATATATTTTCTAAAATATATTTTAATAATGAAAAATAAATACATTATATTTTACTTAAATATAAAAGTCTTGATTAAATTATTATGATTTGATTTATTCTTTCATATCGTTTCTTGAATTGTACAAATAAATTTTGTACACGGAGCCAAAACGAGGTGTACAATAAACAGACCAAATCAAACTGTATTTGATCCAATTTAACCAGTTTCCTCAGTTTGGTTCGGATTTTTAAACACCCCTAGAAATTACTTAAGGGATGATTTGGTCCATCGCTTCCATAAATTTTCTGTGGTTGGAGTAACATTGGGCGAGTGGAATCGCAAGAATCTACTTCTCACAGCAGGAACCACTGAAGCAATTGAACAAGCTTCCACTCCTTAATATTTATGATTGTCATTGTGTTGCCAGTGGGAATCATCAACTTCAGTGTTGAATATGAAGCTGGTAAATACTGTGGTGATGTCCCTGGCCAGTGATCAAACAAAAAGGAAATGCTTGAACCCAGTTCCAATTAATACGATGCAAGCCATTAAAATAAAATATAATCCAAAGTTTGGTAATGGTTATTTTTTTTTTTGACTAAAGTTTGGTAATGGTTATTAGAAAGTGCTTAAATTTGATGCCCACGTAAATATTTTAAACTATCATCCAATGATGTATTATCTCATCATTAAAAGAGTTAAGACATTTTAAGTAGTGGCTGTAAAAGTCAAACTTCTCTCATGATTTGGCAATAGATAATTAAATAATAGTATAAAGGAGTTTTACACATTAAATCCTATTAGAATATTAATAAGCAGTATAGGAATCACTAACTTTTATAGCTAATTACTAGAAATAGTTATTGTTCTATAATTTCCTTTTAGTATTGGAATTAAACTTGTTTAAAAGCTATTTTTGACAGTCTCTTATTTTCACTTGATTGTTAACAGTCTTAAAGACGTGATTTAGAATGATTATAGTTGACGTGTTGTACAGGAGACATAGATGTTCTTCCCAAAATGAGAAAACCAAGTAAACATTTTTAATTTTAATAATTTTTTTTAAATAATTTATGTGTATATTTGTTTTAACTACTTATACAGGTGATGATTGTAACATTACACCACTTACTAATACGGTAGAGGTTCGTCTTCGACGACATCATTTTCCTCACTCGACCCAGAATGTATGAAATTTAAAATTTAATGATCATCTCTGCACACACAAACTTTACAAATTATGTAAAATATGAAAGGAAAAGGATAAGAGATAGGCCGAGGAATATGAAAAGGAGTCAAAAGGAGGAAGAAGAAAAAGAACTAAATAAGGAAGACTTATGTTAGACTAGAGATACTAGATTTACAATTGAAAGACACTATCACTGATATCTTTTAACAAAGGTTAAACAAACATGTTGTGATGATTGTTGGGTAATGATTCTGTTTATATCATTTGATATCAATAGTAATGTCTTTCAGAAGTAAATGTAGTATCTCTATCCCATCATAAAAGTTTTTCCTCAAGGCCATCTAGTTCTTTTTATTCTTCCTTTTCTGACTTTTTTCCTTCTTCCTCCGACAATCTCTTATCTTCCTCTTTCCTTCATATCTTATGTAATTTGTAACACGTGTGATCAAAGCTGATCATTGAATTTTTTTCACGTTGCAGGTTGAGTGATTGAGAACAAAAGAGCCAAAGACAAACCTCTACAGTATTAGTAGTTGTCGTAGTATTGCATTCATCACCTTTGTAAGTATTTAAAACAAATATTAAAATATATAAATCATAAATAAAATATTTACTTATTTTCTCATTTTAAGACTACATTTGTCCTATGAACATGCCAACTAAAATCATAAGAGTTATGTATTCAACACGGTTAACAAAACAAGTTAGAGTAAGGGAGGCCAATTGATCTATTAATCCATATATATATATATATATATATATATTAGTGAAAGAGGTAAGGCAAGGAAGTAAGTTACTTCAGATAAGGAAGAGTCATGTGCTTCAAGAGTGTTGGGTGCCGAACAACAAATGCCCTCCATTCTTCTTTACTTATCTTGCCATCCTTGTCAACATCAGCATCTTGAAATGTCTAACAAAGTTTTTTTTTTTAAAAAAAAAGTTACTGAAAGGATCCAATCTTAAATCATCAGAGGGAAAAAAATGTTACTGCAAACATTTACCTTATCAATAATGGTTTCAAGAACTTCATCTTCCAGATGCATGCCAGACTCTGACATAATGGCAACCACCATTTGCCTAACCTGGAACATGTTGCAGGTTAGTAAAACAGTTCTAAACATTGATAAATGGAAATGTGCTGGGGGAAATAAGTTATATAAAATAACAGACATCCCTATGGTTATTTTATAAGTTTTATAATCATTCAACAAACATAAGATCTTCATAGATTTGACAAATAGAAACCATCATGACCACCATTTTTTTATTAAACTTGTCAAATCAAACTGATACTGCACTAGAGAATTTTAATGCACTATTATTCTATACTGACAAAAATAAATTTAAGCCAATAAAATCTTCATAACCTGGACATGTCAAGATACTCACTTCTTCTCGCTCAATCCATCCAGTCTGTCTCAAGTCGTACAATCTAAAAGCAACTGCAAGCAAACCCCCCCAAAAAAAAAAAATATTTTGTTAATACTAATAGCATTAAAATGGATAATACAAAAATACAACTGCAAAATGCTTACTGAAGTCTTACAATCAGTTTTCTTTTCTAAAGGAGCATAAGGATGAAAGACACTGAGAGCATGCACAAACTCCTCAAATTCTATAACGCCGTTTCTTTTTTCATCAAAGAGATCAAACATCTAGAAAGAGTCGCAAACAATAAATGGACTCAATTGAACAAATCAAAAAGGAAGAACAGCAGTAAACAACAGATCTTTCTGCAAAGCAAGTATATATGTGTGTAACCACAGCATTTTATTTTCTAAAGGGCAGGGAAATGGGGAAGATATGCATGGAACATCATATCCTGATAGTCTGATACCTTTGGCTATGCCATATAAGGTCAACAATGTAAAATAGGAGATTGAAACATCAGAAATACAGTTGTCAATCCATAAGATAAATCTTTCAATATCCAAGCATCATGCATAAATTGATCATGTTAGTGAAACACATCCAGCTTTACAGTTTTAAGCTTGACATAGAAACCATATTCGAAATTTAATAAAACTCGAGACCAAATGGGAGACAACAAATATCAGACTGCAGTGGCAAAACTTGATCAAAACTTTAAGAGGGGCAGATGGAATATGCTTTGGGGTTACAGTTTATGGGCTACAAGGGATGAAAATTATTAGATGGGAAATGAGTTGAGTTGTGTAAACCAAAACGGTAGCATGAGGTAGGAAAAGACGCCCACCAGATTTACCCAAATGCCATAGGGAATACTTATGAAACAATTTGATCCATTGAAAGATGTTTTTCCTTGCAACTCAAAATTGCCTTCCTTAATACAATAAGGATCATGAATGAAATCAAGAAAACAAAAAAAGAAAAAAAGAAAAATAGAAAACTGAAAACAAATGTCAAAATGAATATACCCTATCAAGGAAAAGATTCTCGCCAGCTGGGTTCTTCAATAGTGCCAATGTGAGCTCTTCCTTCAGATGAGAAACAAAAAAAAGTTAAAGAATGCAATCTGACCACAAATTCAACATTAGTGTTGATAATGATAAACCTAACAGAGTAACAGCCAACACAGATTAAAAAAAAAACCACTATGTGACAAGGAACAAACTTAGCAGCAAAAAGGCATTCCCAATCTAAGTTGTTATTTAAAAATGGATAAATTTCTGTTGTTGTGGTTCAAAATCACAGTCGTACACGTTTCCATGAGAAATTGAGCACACACACACGCAACAACAAAGAAGGCAGAGATTGGTGGAGTTACCTTGTGGATGAAGCCATCATCAATGATTGAACTACTCAACTTCTTGAACAACTCATGCAACGCCTCAATTTCATTAACACTAACTACGAGACCACCATGACAGAAATGAGATTCACACAAAAAAACTAAAAAACAATTAAAAAAAAATTCACATTTCCTGAACAATATAAAGCAATCAAACAAAAGATGCGAACATGGAGAGTCTTTGGCGAGGCGAACAATATCGTCGAAGGTAGTAGAGATCTTCTTCTCGTTGTAGGTGGAAGGATGTAAATTGAAGCAACCAGCTAAGCCGAAAAACAAAGCTTCTGCTATTCCAATCAGAGGCATGAACACCACACACAGCGTCTCTCCAAACGTCAAGCTCGATCCCTGATACCCGCTCATCCATTCACCACAAAACAGGTAAATGAAATTGAAAATAATAATAAGTTTTCTCGGTAGCCAAACAGAAATCGGGAGGTGAAAGGGTTAGAAAATTGCATTACCAGAGACAGAGAGTTATGTGGGAAGTCCATATTATTAGCAGCCCCACACGGCAAGGAAAACTTTTGGAGCAGATTAAAATACGAAAATGATATTTAAGACTAGGGACGCCAACGCAGCCAAGGTAGAGTAAAGTTGTCATCTTAACCTGTTTTTTTTTTTTTAAAAAAAAAATATTTTATGTATGTCAGAATAATTATTTATTCTGTATATATATTAATCTGAGATATATTAAATCAATATTATATGTGAGCGTAAATTGTTTGGAATTCAGTGGAAGTCAATTGCTTGGGCACATGAGAGGAAGTCAATTGCTGGTTAGGAAGGCATTAACGTTAAACCTTAAAAACAAAAAAAACTAATTACGTACGAGATTAATTAATGAGTCGTGGATCAATTAGTAGCCCTTGAATAATGTGTTGCTTAGTTGACATCTGTATCAACGAATTGTGGGCCATGGTAACGTTTTGTTTTTAACAATGGATCATTTTAAGCTTTAACATAAAAAATAAATTGTAATATTATATTTTTTTATAAGTTTTTTATAATAATATTTTTAATATTAAATAAAAAATATATATAATATATTTTTTAAAATATAAAAAATATTATTAATTTAAAAAAATTAATAAGAGAATTAAATAAGAAAGATAAAATATTTTTCATAAACAAAAGTTAATAATATATATATATATATATATATATATATATATATATATATATATATATGTATGTTAAAATAATTATTTATTCTTACATTAATAATTTTTATCAATAATTTTTACTAAATCTATTATTTGGATTAAAAATTTTTATCATATAGATCATATCTATAAAATTTTACATTATTCCAAAATCGTTTAAGTCAATTGATATACGTCAAGATTAACGTAATATATATTTTTAAAATATATGAAAATAAGAATCACTATTACGTTCTACGAGATATTTAATTTCTTCAATTTAACACAAAATGATTAAGCTTAGATAGTTATAATTTAACTAGATAGATAAAAATCATATTCTATAAAAATTTATTAGATGTTTTTAACAATGTTAAGTCTCATTTTAAGCTTTAACATATTTTCATATATATATATATATATATATTTATATTTTTTTCTCTTATAATAATTTTTATTATTAAATAAAAAAATATTAAATTTGAAAAAAATAATATATCTAATATTGAATATTAAAAATTATTTAAAGGTATTTTATTTATTTAAAAATTAAAATATATTTATATTTTAATCTTGATCATTCATATAAAATTTAATAATAAAATTTATTCATTTAACAAAAGTATAATAAATATTTATATATATATATATATATATATATATATATATATATATATATATATTGTTAACTTTCTCACTTCTTTTTTTTTTTTAATTAGAAGAGATTTACATTATCCAGTTTTTGTTTTGCACATAAAACTTCTTATATATTTCTTTTAAAAATAACTTAAATTTATTAATAATTTAGTCATTTAAACTTCTATATCAAGTCTAATCATTGACTTTGTTTTAATTTAATAAAGAAAAAGAGTAGTGAAATTAAATTTTAGTGAAGAGAAATAATAATTTAAATGAGTTTTAATAAAGAGAAAAAATATAACTTTATTACAAATATTATTCATTATTATTTAATTTCTATTATTATTGTTTAAATTAAAATCATGTAATGATATTTATGATTTTATTCATTAAATAAAAATAAAAAAGGTTTTAATTATAAATAATATAAAATAATTAAAAAAATAAAATTTCAAATTAAAAGCATTGATACGTATCAAACTTATGCAAAAATAATTGATAAAAGTGGCTATTAGTTCTTTCTATTTAAAAATTAATTATTTTACTATTTTATATGTGTATTTTTAATTTTAATTTTTTGTTTGATGAATAATATCATACATATTAAACATTATTATATCATTTCAATATAAAATATAATTATTAAAATTTTAATAATAAATAATAGAATTTGTAATAAAATTATATTTTCTTTCTTCATTAAACCAAAGTGCACTATTCTCTTTCTTCATCAAATAAGTGAATTTAAACTACTAGATTAAAACAACATCAATTGCCAGATCTTGATATAAGAGTTTATTTGACTAAATTATCAACAAGTTTAAGTTGCTTTTAAAATAAACATATAGGGTATCTTTGTCCAAAACAAATAGTGAAAAATGTTTACCTCCTCTAACTAAAAAAGAAGTATATATATATATAGAGAGAGAGAGAAGGAGTTTTATATGAGAATATAAATTTTTTTCAATTTAATTATATTTAATCGTTAGATCTACTTTCATCTAATGGTTGAGATTATTTCATTAAAAGTAACATATATTTATGTTTTAATCTGAATCATTCATAAAATGAGTTAAATCAAAATTTATTTATCTTATAATAAATTGATCCTCCTTCATATATATATATATATATATATATATATATATATATATATATATATATATATATATATATATATATTTAAAATAAACATATAGGGTATCTTTGTCCAAAACAAATGGTGGAAGATATTTACCTCCTCTAATAAAAAGAGAATATATATATATATATATATATATGCATATAAAACTTTGCATATCATATTGAGATATGTAAAGCGGTTGGTTATTGGAAATCTATTACCTTGTGACATGATGGACCTATACCTATGCTATCCTCTTTTTTTTTTTGGCCAATGATTTAGTTTTAGTGGCAAAGGCTTCAATGACTCAGGTAGAGTTTATCAATGATGTAATTGAATCATTTTGCATAAGCTCTGGGCAAAAAGTGAGTTTACAAAATTCCAAAATCTTCTTCTATAGGAATATGGGTCATAACAAGGTGGCAGGACTTAGCTAACACTTGGGCATTCCAATGACTCGTGATTTGGGTAAATATTTAGGTGTTATGTTTTTACATCAAAGGGTTTTCAAATTTGATTACCAATTCTTTGTTGATAAGGTTAAAAAGCAGTTTGTTTCCTAAAAAGCTCAAACTTTGTCATTAGCAGGAAGAGTAACTTTGACTCAGTCATCTTTAATGAGCCTTCTAGGGTATGTTATGTAAACAATCAACATTCCAGTTAGTATATGTGATGAAATTGAAAAACTTTGTAGGAGTTTTATCTGGGGAGACTTGGTTGATAGGAAGAAGTGTCATCTCATATCTTGGAATGATGTTTGCTTGGCCTAAAGAGCATGGGGTTTGGGCTTTCATTCCTTACCCACCATTAACAAAGTGTTCTTAGCGAAGCTTGCACGGGGCCTGGTGAGGTCTCCAGATGCACTTTGGGTCCAAGTTCTTCAAGCTAAATATATTTGTGGGAATCTAACACTACCTAACATTCAAAGGAATAAGGCGTGTTCTAGTATGTGACATAGAATTACCATAAATTGAGAATTTGTTGAGCAAAATATAGTGTGGACTCTGGGAAATAGAATTATGACTCTTTTTTAGTTGGATGTGTGGACTTCGGATTGTGGGCCACTAAAGGAGTTGGCTTCATCTAAAGTTTTGTATTAGGCTCTTAATTACCTAATGGTCTTTTATGCTCATGGTGATAGTTGAAATTAGGATTTGATTAACTAATTCTTGCCAAATGACGTATATACTAATATTATAGGTGTGAAACCCCCAACTTTGTCATGGGGTTGGATGTTCCAGTATAGCGACTCTCAACATATGGTGTGTTTTTCCTTCCCTTAAAACTCCTTAGAAAGGACTTTTAGAAATTGACCCTTTCAATATGCCTGATTCATGTTTTAAAATGGTGTAATCTTGGTTGAAGCTGCAATGCATTCGTGCTTTCTTGTGGCTTTTGGTACATGGACGTTTGCTTATTAATGAGGAGAAGTGCAAAAGGCATATGACTAATAACGATCTTTGCCCTTACTGTGATCAAACAACATAATCCATCATGCATCTTATTCGAGATTTTGAGCATGCTGTTAGACTATTTTGTATCTCAAGCCATCCAAGCTGTCGTTCAAGTATACGATCGATTTAAAAGTTCGTTCTCACGAGGACAAGGTTTCCATTACTAAGTAGCAACCAATATATATATTCTATATAGGATATATAAATAAAGAAAAGCAATTAATCTAAATCTAAACTACCAAAGCAATAACATATGGGTTTGGAAATCTAGGAATCCTTCTTCACTTCCTACTTCATACTAATGATATGCAATCCTGGACAAGTAACATCAATGCTATCCTTAGTTTAGCTTGAGAATCGATTTAGTCAAAAGCCTATGTTTAGTTTTCAGTGGCAAAGGCATTTACCTAATCCACTATGGTTCTTATGGTTGATGTAGGACTCAGTTTAAACTCCACTAATAAACGATCTATTCTCAAAAACGCTCCATGACTAAAAGGTATATTTCTATCCCGTTAGCGAATCAACTCATCTAAGCAATTGAACTCGTCGAACATAGCATCAACCATACTTGTCCATTCCACAAATCCGTATGTCAAGTTCATTTGATCAATTAAGATCATGCTTTTGATCATCAAAGGGTTTTCAAATTTGATTAAATTCATTATAAGGTTATAACAGCATGGAAGAACAAAGCTAAACATCAATAGAACTCAAATTCATACATAAACATCAATAATCATATAAAGATTCAAAGTATTTCCTAAATACAGCTTTTAATCCATTGAACACAAATTTATGCAAAAACCAGTGCTTTTAAAGATATGTGAGAAAAGAAAACTCGGGTAAGAGGAAGGATGCCATTGATGAGATCCTTGAAGCTTGAATCCTTTTCCTTAAGGAAGTGAATCTCAACCTAGTCTCCCTGGAATCAGATGTTTGCCGTAGCTCTCTAAAACCTAAAACTATCTACGGAGCTCTCAAACTCCCTTTACAAAATCTAATAAAATCTTTTATAGAAGCTTGCAAGCAAAACAGGGCACACCGCGGCATTGATTTTCCCACGCCGTAGTGCGTATCTTAGGTCGGGTCCAAGTTCTTCCCAGCCGCGGCGTTCAATATTTTGTAGGAAGCCACTACCTACTTTCAAATGCAATAAGGGTGTCTCTAGCCGCGTGACATTGAATTATCATAAATTGTCGAATTTGTTGAGCAAAATGCTGATTATGTTTTCTCTTCCAATTTCAAAAATGCTCCACATATCATCTTGTTTTTTCCCTATTATGTGAAAACACCAATCATGGGCACATATAAATTCACTTTAATCAAATCAAATATGTATTAGGCTCAAATACATAAAAGGTATCGAATTAGATATAACAAATATAAGCATAAAACCTTCCAAATATAGCATTGATTAACTAATTCAATCAATAAATGATATATAAATAACTACACTTTGTGTAGTTATCACATGCCTTTGTAGTTTGGTCGCAATTGATCAAACCCCAAATGTGAAGTTCTTTCTTTAGTATGTGGTTGTATGATTGTATGTCATCAAGCTTAGTTAATAGTTGGGGAAATTGTGATGGGTATGAGTGAATTTTTTTTTTTGTAGCAACTTGATTAATATGAAAGGACCATAACGAGTGGGTTTTCTTCCACAATATGCGATCTTCTCATGATCGAGTACAACAAATTCTCATCTATGCCAAAGTGATTATGGAGAGCTATAATGAAAACTCTATAGTAGTTACTAAGATTGGTCCGAGGAGGGAGAAGCTAGTATCTTGAGCGTTCGCACTAGATGGTTTCCATAAGCTAGACGTTGATGGCTCTGTTCATCATGCATCCTTCAAAGTGGCATGCAATGGTTTGATTAGATATGATGCATGAAGGTTTGTGAAAGGATTCTATTGCAACCTAGCAACCTAAAAGCTTGTTCCAGTGTAAAGGTGGAACTTTGAGGTTTACTCCATGGGCTCTATATTTCAAAGTGCCTTGGAATATCCAAGATTATGGTTAATATGGATTTTATTGTGGCTGTAAACTTGGCACCCGTACTCAAAGGATGCTCAAATACTCATCATTGTGCATTGCTTGTTCATGATATCAAAGCTTTGCTACAGGATGAGTGGATGGTGATGCTATCGCATTTAGTTAGAGAAAGTAACATATGTGTTGATTTTGTTGCTAGATTAGAGCATTTGAGTTCCTTTTCTTGTACTATTGTGGATCTCCCTTCGGTGCCCCATGGTAATTTCCTTTAGCAATACTCGTTAAGTGTTGCTCACCCTTACATGACTGATTAATTTTATCGCATTTTGGGCTATTTCACGTTGATATATATATATATATATATATATATATATATATATATATAATATGAATATTATAATTTAATTAGTTATTCAAATTTTTTCTTTTTATTAATATACTATACTCTCTCCTTATTAAAGTCATAATTAAAAGGTAATCTTTGGGTGTTTTAATCTTAGCTACTAATTTTGATCTAAGGGTTGTGAGAGACATATCTCATCTCTCACAATAAATTAGTCCTCTCAGGCGATACGCTCCATATATATATAGACACACACACACATATTTATCATGTATTTGTAATATATAAAATAAATTGTAGAATTTTTTTGGGTAAATTTCCTATAAAAATGTGTCACTTTTATCTTTTTATAAAACATAAATTTTCAATTTATATTATAGAAAAAATAAGTAATGTTCAAATTCACATGCTTTTAAAATATATTATATTAAAATACAAAAAGTTTACCATAACTTTTTATAAAGAAAATATTTTTTGTTTCATTAAATTTTACATTTTATATAGATGTGACATGTTAATGTGAGTGTAAATGAATACTGGAGTATACCATATTTCAAGGTAAAATAAATGTATTATACGCTGATGTAAGAAATATGTCAATTAGGTATCAAATTCTAAATATATAAATAATGAGATTGTTTTATAAATGTATTGAAAGTGAATCATTGATTCACATTTTTTTTTTCAAAAAGTCTAAATAATCAGGTTTTAGATTTTTTTTTAGTTAAAATAAAATAACTTTTACTTACAAGTGTACCATATTAATGTAATATTAGGTAGATATAAGATATCGTACTCAGATAATGATTAAATTACCCAACATTCAACTAAAATTAATTTAGCAGAAAAGGAAAATCTCAATTCTTGATTTAACTTAACAATTTAAATTATTAACTAATATAAATCCAAATTAAACACTTAATCTAATTAAGACACTCAAAATACAGATAACATCCATCAACAAAATAAATAAAAGACTTCGAATCTACTATTAATTTTTTAATAATTAATATAAATTTCATTTTATAACTTACTGGAGCTAAGGGACTACAAGCCTTGATTTATTAACATAAAAACAAATTGCAACTAAATTTATTATTTAACCTATCTAAATTTACCATAAATTATTCAACCATTCAATTACAAATTTTGAGCACTATTGCATAATCATCATACACGTAAAAGTACAAGACTCAAGCATGTCTAATAAATATAATATCAATTTATTAAAAATTTTACGACAATAACAAATAAAACACATTTAAATAAACAATCATGTCCCAAACAAAATCCCTAACAATTATGTAATTATAAAACTAAATAAATAATTCCTTTCATCTAAGTCCTAAATAAATAACTTAGCTTCTCATAGGCAAAGTATTAATCACATAATTACACTTCTTAGCCCTCTATGGTGCCTTTCTCTATAATGTTGTGTTTGTGTTCTCCCCAACTTGTGCAGCCCTCCTATATATACAAGTGAGAGTGTAAATTAGTTCAGATAACATGACTAATCCAAACCGAATCAATTAAGTTGCTTTAATTTGGTTTGAGTATTTTGATTGGTTAGAGTAAAATTCGAACTAATGAAAGCTTAATTGATTCGGTTCTTGAATTTCAAATTCTGAACTCGGACCCGATCGAACCGAACCGGTACTATATATATATATATATATATATAACATATCTAGTGAGAGGAGTTTTTATTGTGAGAGGATGAGAGGAGTAAATCTTAACCATACAACCGTACATGGATGGCCAACATTAAAAGTTATTTAAAGGTCATGTGACCACTTTAAAAAGTCACATGTATTTATGTTCTAATCTTGATCATTCATGTAAGATCCAACGGTCAACATTTACTCCTCTCACCTCTTACAATAAACACTCATCTCATCAGAATAAGATCATATATATATATATATATATATATATATATATATATATATATATATATATATATATATATATATATATATATATATATATATATATATGTAATTTATGATTACTTCACTTGACTTCAGCGTTCAATACTTCAAATCTTCATTGCACAACCAGACCATGTTCGTTTCTGCTTGCTCACCGAAGCTCGCCGTCAGCTCCGCCATAGCTCAGGGCCAGATATACTCCACACGTCCGTTTTTGCTTGCTCACTGAAGCTCGCCGTTGGCTCCACACGTCCGTTTCTACTTGCTCACTGAAGCTCGCTGTCGGCTCCGCCATAACTCAGGGCCAGATTTGCTCTGCACGTTCGTTTCTGCTTGCCCACCGAAGCTCGCCGTCGGTTCTGCCATAGCTCAGGGCCAAATTTGCTCTGCCACAGCTCATCCACCACTGTCACAGCTCGGGCTGCGCCAGATCTGCTCCGCCTGCTAATCGGCATCCCTGCCTTGCTCTCATCTTAACCTTATTAAGCACATATTGTTCCCTACCCAACTCGTCGAGCAGCGCTAGATCTGCTCCGTCAAGATCGACACAGCTTACTATCCCTGCTCGGTGCTTTAATCCCAGTATCCCTGCCCTGCTCTCATCTCATCTTAATCATTTTTAACTTTTGTACTTTACAGGCAAATGGTGTGGCAGCATATTTCGTGACATTTATTACTTAATCATCTCCTTGTTTTTCAACTTGCTAACAATGTTTTACACCTTGATGTTTTGTTTCTTGCAAGAATCATTTTCTCCTTCTCTAACTTACCGCTCTCAGCGCTATCTAAATAATAAAATGGCTCATTTGATGCTCAACACTCTGGCTTATCAATGTAAGAATCAATCAGTTAATTAATTGCCTTTTTTGGGTAATTTTTTTAAAGTATATCATATTGGTACAATGAGATTATTCATGCTTTGCTTTGCCCTAGTATATCTTTTATGATTAGTTCACTGGATACAACAGAGGCTTGATTGATTATATTTTCGTCCATTTTATGGTGTTTCTCTTTTTCATTGTTTGTCACTCTCACCCAATCTCTGCAGCAAGGTCTTGGATTTTTTTTTTCAGCTTTCTGGTGGTCTGTTGAGAGGAGAAAAATAATGAAGACATCATTTCACTATTGGCGATGAAATAGAGATTTCATTGTGATAACTCTTAGGAATAAGAGTTATTACCATTCTTTTTGCTTAATCATTGTTCTTGTTTTGATCAATTTTTGGAGAAGAATTTCAAGTTTTGTTTGATTTAGTAAATATCATTGTTAATCTGAGTAATTGTGAAATGCTATAAATTCTGATCTGTTATTGCTGAAGGTTTGATTTATTTCTGAGCAGGTTATAAAGGGATAATTGCTGAAGGTGTTGCTCTGGGATGCTTTGGAATGCTGCAGCTTTGGGGGAGCGAGTCACTATAAGATAAAATCATTTCCAGCTCAGCTCTTGCCCACTAGAAGACAAAATACATGTCAGTCATTCAAAAGGAAGAAAGAGAATACAATGCGGAAATTGTGTGTGCTTGGGAATTGGGCCAAGGAATATTTTAGTATTTGAATTTGTAAAAGCCCAAAAAGTGAGGCATGAGAGAGAGTGTAACCCTATTTTGGGAGTGAGTACAAATAAGTGAGTGTGACCTTGCCTTTAGAGAGCTTTTTGGTACTCAGTCTGCGATGATCCAACTCCCTGGTTTTGTCTCAGTAATTCCGCTTTTTACGCATTATGTCTTATTTTTCCATTTTCTTTGATTACTTTGTTTCCAAGCTCATTATGAGCTAAATTTTCTTAGTTAGGATTTTATGAATTTGTAATTGTACTGAAGGGTAATCTAATGTTATGGATGTTATTCATTTTCTTCTTTTCTGCTTAAATGTTTAATTTCGGTTTAGCTTGATCAACTAATCTGAAATATCAATTAATTTCGTTTGGAAAAACCAAGTTAGTGGACTTGATTAGAAGATAAAGATAGAACAGTTAATTGGAAAATTAATTGTGTTGAATGAGCTAGGAATAGCCTTCAAGTCTTTAAGTAGCTGGACGTGCTTCTCTGATAACTGAGGGAAATTAATTGAACTTAGGAATAAGAAGCTTTTAATGAACTCAGTTTTTAATGCTGGAAAGCAAATTTCATTTCCTGGACTAAATGCTATAGCATCCTCAAGCATACGTTACCCTCAAGTAAAGAATTACAAAGGATTAAAATCCTAACTGCTCCCATTTCTCGATTTAAACACTTCATTTATTACTTTCATTAATTTCTTGCATTTATTATTTTCTGCTTTGACATCTTATTTCTCCATTTACTTTACATGTTTAAAAATTTCTCTTTAATTTCTTGCATTTAAATAGAAGAAGTTAACTCTAGAATTGGTATTTAATACAATTTAAATCCTCGTGGGAACGATCTTGACTCACACTTTATTACTTGTTGACTGTGTACACTTGCACATCTTAAAAATATAAGCGACAAGTTTTTGGCGCCGTTGCCGGGGATTGACAATGGTGTTGAATATTTAAATTCTTTTGTTAACTTAATTTATTTTGTTACTTCTAAAAGTTTGGTGTATTGTGTTCAAGAACAGTGTCGTATTGCAATCAGATGCGTGAGGGTGAACCTGAGTTTCAAATTGACTTGGAGATAGAGAAAACAAATGCTAAGAGGATAAGGAAGAGAACCAAAGAACAACGTGCTCAAATCCAACATTCTCGAGTTAGGCCTCATGGCTGATCTTTTCTTAAATGAAGAGGAGCAACCCAAGATGATTGACAGAGCAAATGACAGAGAAAGGTCTATCGTGGGATTATGCGTCTTTGATCCCCAAACGATGAATACTTTGGGATAGTTAGGCCGAAATAACCACCCAGTTTGAATTCAAGCCTATGATGTTTCAAATGCTTCAAACGGTTGGGCAATTCAAGTGGTGCTCCTCAAGATCCTCACTTGCATTTAAGGCAATTTCTTGAAGTGGCTAGCAATTTCAAAATCCCCTGGAGTAAGTGATGATGCATTCAAATTGAGACTCTTTCCTTATTCATTGAGAGACAGAGCAAAGACTTGGTTGAACTCTTTGGAACCCAATTCAATTACTTCTTGGAATGAACTGGTTTGAAAGGTTCTGACAAAATATTTTCCTCCTACTAAAAATGCCGAATGAGGAATGATATTACTTCCTTCAGGCGAATGAGGATGAATCACTATGAAGCTTGGGAGAGGTTTAAAGATCTGTAAGAAGGTGCCCTCATCATGGCATTCCTGTGTGCATTCAAATGGAAACATTTTACAATGGATTATTACCACCTTCAAGGTTAATGTTGGATGCCTCTTCTCGGAGGAGCTCTTTTGAATAAGTCTTATAATGAAGCTTATGAGTTAATTGAGGGCATAGGCGCCAATAGTTATCGGTGGCCAACCAACAGAGCAAATTTTCTAAAGGTGGGGCTGGTGTTTACGAAGTAAAGGAGATGATCAAGCTATGTTATTCGTCCGCTCACTTTTGCTGCCATTACCAACATGCTGAAAAACTTAACTGCGGTCAACACTAGTAAGGAACCTGTCATGGTTGAACCTACTATGGCTCCAGTAAATTTAGTAGCTTGTGTTTTCTGTGGAGGAAGGCATCTGTTTGAAGAATGCCCTGACAATCCAGTGTCAGTGAATTATGTGGGAAATAGAGGGAATAATTCTTTTTCCAATACTTATAATCCTGGCTGGAAGCAACATCCTAATTTCAGCTACAGTAATCACTCCAACACTCTGAATCCTCCTTCTGGTTATGCATCTCCACATTACCAACAACAACAACAGAACATTCAGCAGCAGAACCATGCTCCTGCAAAGGAGCCATCATTGGAAGCTATGCTGAAAGCTTTCATGGCTGAAACTAAAGCTCAAATCCAGAATCAAGGAGCTGCTGTAAGGAACTTGGAGAACCAAGTAGGTCAGTTGGCCACTGCATTAGCTAGCAGACCTGCTGGTACTTTGCCTGCTTCCACAGAGTCTCCATCATCTTCAGATGATAAAGGGAAGGAACACGTTAAAGCTGTCACCCTGAGGAGTGGTAAAGTGCTACAGGATGCTACAGCATCCAATCTGCAAAGAACAAGGGTAACTGAACCAGCTGAAACTGAGGAACCTAAACATGAATCAGTTCCACGGCCTGAAGATACAGAGCAAGTCATCCCTAAGTGGACTGAACCCAAGATGATTCCAGAGAAACCACCCCCTCCATTTCCACAGAGGTTGAAGAAGGCAGCTCAAGAGAAGCAATTTAATAAATTTCTGGATATTCTGAAGCAACTGCATATTAATATACCTTTAGTTGAAGCTCTACAGCAGATGCCCAACTACACCAAATTTATGAAGGATGTTCTTACTAAAAGGAAGAGATTAGGAGAATTCGAACAGCTTGCAATGACAAAGGAGAGCACCAACTGTTACAGTAACAAGGTTCCTCAGAAAATGAAGGACCCGGCGCTTTACTATCCCTTGTTCTATAGGAAATACTTATTGTGGAAAAGCCTTATGTGACCTTGGAGCAAGTATAAATCGATGCCTATGTCCATTTTCAAGCAACCGAACATTGGTGAAGCCGTGCCCACCGCTTTGTGACTTTGCAACTTGCGATAGATCTATTGCTTATCCGTAAGGAAAGATCGAGGATGTTCTAATCAAAGTGGACAGTTTTGTATTTCCAAAGTGGATTTCATTATTCTAGATTTTGAGGTCGACAAGGAAATTCCAATTATCCTCGGAAGACCCTTCTTGGCAACCGGAAGAACATTGATAGATGTGCGAAAAGAGAGCTTACTATGAGGGTGAATGATCGCCAAGTAACTTTCAATGTCTTTAATGCATTACAATATCCCGATGAAGATGTGGAAAGTTGTTCTCATTATTACGATATTAATGCTCTGTGCAAGAGCAATTGATAGCATCAAAGCCGAGACTTGGAGCATGAGGTCAATTGAACAAAGAACCCGATTTTGCAGATGAACAGCTAAAGCGCGCCCATTGAAAGGAACTTGGCATACGATCTTGGATTAGAAAATATGAATCCTTAGACATATCTGCAGACACTTTCACAGAGAATGTTCCTTCTGTTGAAAGACCTCCCATCCTTGAATTGAAGCAATTACCTTCTCATCTGAAGTATGTTTATCTTGGAGAAAAGGAAACTCTTCCTATCATCATTTCTTCCTTCTTAACTCTTGAGCAAGAAAATAGTCTTATTTCACTTTTGAGGAAGCACAAAAAGGCTATTGGATGGCAAATAGCAGACATTAAAGGAATCACTCCTAGTCTTTGTATGCACATGCACTCATTAGAGAAAGATACTAAGAACAGTATTGAAGGCCGAGAAGATTGAACCCAATTATGAAAGAGGTGGTAAAAAGGGAGATCATTAAATGGCTTGATGCAGGAATCATCTACCCCATTTCAGATAGTGTGTGGGTAAGTCCAGTGCAGTGCGTTCCAAAGAAAGGAGGAGTTACTGTAGTGAAAAATGAAAAGAATGAGCTGATTCCCACAAGAACAGTTACAGGTTGGAGGATATGCATGGATTATAGAAAGTTGAACAAGGCCACAAAGAAGGACCATTTTCCACTACCTTTCCTGGATCAGATGCTTGATAGGTTATCTGGAAGAGAGTTTTATTGTTTTCTAGATGGCTATTCTGGTTATAATCAGATAGCAGTAGCACCTGAAGATCAGCAGAAGACTACGTTCACTTGTCCTTATGGTACATTTGCTTTCAGAAGAATGCCTTTTGGGCTCTGTAATGCTCCAAAGAACCTTCCAGAGGTGCATGATGGCCATCTTTTCTCGATTTTATTGAGAAAACTATGGAAATCTTCATGGATGATTTCTCAGCTTTTGGAGATTCATTCATGGGATGCTTGGACAACTTAGAAAAGGTGTTGGATAGATGTGAAGAAACCAACTTAGTGCTAAATTGGGAGAAGTGCCATTTCATGGTTAAGGAAGGTATTGTGCTAGGCCATAAGGTGTCAAGGAAGGGCTTAGAGGTGGACAAAGCTAAGGTTGAAGTGATTGAAAAACTCCCTCCACCCAATTCTGACAAAGGCATCGAAGTTTTCTAGGACACGCAGGGTTTTATAGAAGGTTCATCAAGGACTTTTCTAAAATATCCAAGCCACTTTGCAAGTTTGTTAGAGCATGATAGTACATTTCATTTTACGTATGAATGTTTATCGCTTTTGAAACTCAAGAAAGCCCCGATCACCGCCCCGTGATAGTAGCTCCGATTGGGAGAAGCCATTTGAACTAATGTGTGACGCAAGTGAATTTGCAGTGGGAGCTGTGCTAGGTCAGAGGCATAATAAGATATTCCATACCATCTATTATGCTAGCAAAACTCTCGTTGATGCTCAGATTAACTACACCACTACAGAAAAAGAATTGTTAGCAGTTGTATTTGCATTTGACAAGTTCCGAGCATATCTGGTGGGAGCTAAAGTAGTGGTGTACACTGATCATGCAGCCATCAAGTATCTCATTGACAAGAAGGATGCAAAGCCAAGGCTTATCAGATGGGTGCTTTTGCTTCAAGAATTTGATTTGGAGATCAGAGATAAGAAGGGAATTGAAAATCAGGTAGCTGATCATCTGTCAAGAATTGTTGAGAAAGGAGAATCCAAGCTTCAAGAAGAAATCAAAGATAATTTTCCTGATGAACATCTTTTACTGATTGAAAATGCCGCAAAGACACTTGGTACGCAGACATAGTGAATTTCCTGGTCAGTGGGATAATTCCAGTGGATATGAACTCTCAACAGAAAAGGAGGTTCATGCATCAAGTTAAACACTTCTACTGGGATAAACCTTTTCTGTATAAAAGATGTCAAGACCAGATCATGAGAAGATGTGTTGCTGAGGAAGAAGTGCAAGCTATCCTTAATGATTGTCATGCTGCTCCTTATGGTGGTCACTTTGGAGGAAGAAGGACAGCTGCAAAGGTCTTACAATCGATACTTTTGGCCCACTTTGTTCATAGATGCTCATGAGTTTGCCAGGTTTTGTGATAGATGCCGAGGGTAGGGAACATTTCCAACGATTAAGAACTGCCACTCAACACCATTTTGGAGATTGAGTTGTTTGATGTATGGGGAATAGATTTTATGGGACCATTCCCTATATCTTATGGAAATGCCTACATCTTAGTTGCAGTGGACTATGTTTCTAAATGGGTAGAAGCAGTAGCATTGCCTTCCAATGATGCCAGGGTAGTTACCAAATTTTTGCACAAGAACATATTCACCAGATTCGCACTCCTGCCATAATCGGTGATGAAGGGACACATTTCAGAATGTCGTTTGCCAACTTGCTTACAAAATATGGAGTGAAACATAAAGTGGCTACCGCTACCATCCTCAAACCAAAGGGACAAGTCAAGTGTCCAACAGAGAGATCAAAAGAATTCTTGAAAAAATGGTGAATCCTTCTAGGAAGGATTGGTCCTGCACTTAGATGATGCTCTCGGGCCTACGAACAAAGATTCAAGACTCCCATTGGCATGTCTCCTTACAGATTGGTTTATGGCAAGGCTTGTCATTTACCAATGAGTGAAACACAAGGCATTCTGGGCTATTAAGAAGTTGAATTTTGATGCACAAGCACTGGTGAAGCACTCAAGTTACTACAAATGAATGAGCTTGAAGAGTTCGTGTTCGTTGCCTATGAAAATGCTGAAATCTATAAGAACAAGATAAAGGCATGGCATGATCAGAAAATCCAACCCAGGGAGTTAGTTGAAGGAATGCACGTGCTCTTGTTTAATTCCAGATTAAAATTGTTCCTGGGAAATTGAAATCAAGGTGGTCCGGACCATTTAAATTGGTCAAAATACACCCTCATGGAGTCATGGAATTGCCGAGGAAAGTTCTGGAAGAGAGTTCAAGGTGAATGGACAGAGAGTGGCCATATTGGGGTGAGCAAGTGGGCAAGAATGAGGGTCACCACTCATCTTTCGATCCTTAATCAATAGTGTGAAGTCAGTCAAGACATAAAACCAAGCGCCATCGAGGCAAATGGGAAGCGGCTTTTTATATCCTTTATTTTATCTCTTAAATTTCAGTTTAAATAATAGTTATTTAAATATATATATATAAAAAAAATAAAAATAAAAAATAAAAAATAAAAAAAAAATAATAATAATAATATATATATATATATATATATATATATATATATATATATATATATATATATATATCAGTGCTGACTAGTGTTTGCTACGGTAGAGACCATCCTAAATCCAAGTTGATCATGGAAAAGTGGTGTGTGGTCACATCGGGCCCAGTTAACAGTAGTAGTGGTGGTGACAGGTACAAGCAAGAGCCCATATTCAACTGCAATATTTTTGAATTTCCAAATTCAAAAGTTGAAGAGTTTGTGAGCACGGATGTGTTAAGAAATCGTGGGAATGTAAGTTACCCACCCACAAACTTAATTCCTCTACCCACTCACCTCCATCCTTAACCTCTCACCTCAATCTCCCTCTCTCTCTATTAAAGCCATTGTCTTCTCTGCCTTAGCCCCACACGCAGCCCCACCCATACATTCTGTCTCACCCGTCTCTTTCTATCACCATCAACCCACTCTCCTTTTATATCATTCCAAAGACCATGGGCAAAGCACAAGCTCGTCCCAAACACCCGCCGCCGGTCCCCAACCTCTTCTGATGAGGAAATCAATTTGCGGTTTGTGGATGAGGAAGGAAGATTAAAATTTGAGAGGGAAATCAAGAAACGGAATTTTCATTTGGAGAAGGGTTTCTTCATACTGGACTCTCCTCATTACGGGCTCACCGAGGCCATTGCTGAGCTCATAGACAACCACAACTGGAAGCAGTTTGTATCTCACCCACGAGAACCCATTGTCCCTTTTGTGCGCGAGTTTTATGCTAATTTGACTGCGCCAGAGCAAAAATATGTCATAGTGAGGGGTTCAAAGGTGTCATTTTCTGCGGCCACGTTGAACAGGAGGTGGGGTTTGAAGGATGTTGAAGACGAATACATGACCCTGTTGAAGAATGCTGAGGAAACAGAGCTTACTGACATGATGCGGGAAGTTACGGTGGAAGGGGCCAACTGGATTCGTCAGATGAAAATTGGAAAATAGCCATGCCTGATCTCACACCCTTGGCTAAAGTTTGGTATCATGTAATCGTAACCAAGATTCTTCCCACAACAAGACTTGGAAACAAGAAAATCAAGGAGAGGTTAGTCCTGTTGTATTGCATTTTGACTAAAAAGAAGGTGGATGTGGGCCAACTGATTGAAGGAAATTGTTGCTTGTGCATTTAAGAAGAAAGGATTGTTGTTCTTCCCTTCCTTGATCACTTCTTTATGTTTGAGATGTGGAATCAAGGCTTTGTCTGAGGATGAAGTTATGGACAACAAGGGAGCCATAGATTTGATAGCTATCAAACGTTTTGGGGCATCGGCATCAAAGGTGCAAAGTTCAGTTCCTCTCTCTGAACCGCAGGAACAGCCACATGAAGTGAACACAAAAGTGGACCAATGCTATCAAATGTCTTTGCAAAGATATTTTAAAGCAAAGAGAGCCTTTTTCTCGGGAATTTGCTAAGGAGCAAAGATCTATGGGTACAAAGGTCTCTTGGCATCAACAAGTGAGACAAGATAGCTATCCTCCCTTGTTTCCTGAAGAAATCCTTCAACCATTCCAAGACTTCCTCATGAACCCAAGACACATACTCACCCTGCAAAGGATGCTGCACCTGTTGACCCTCTTTCACCACAAGAAGAACCTGAAATTCCTTCTGTTCATCCCACTGCTAGTGAGCACTCCATCAATAACAATGATGTTATTTCTGACTGGACACCACCACCACCACCCAGAGATCCACAACCACCACCACCTCCAACTCAACCAAGCGGGTCCAAAAGAGGAAAAGAAAAGTTGGTTGATGAAGCACCAGAAGACCCCCCTCCACCAAAGAAGGGCAGAATCAAGCACAGAGCTCCTCCCAGAATTAGAAAACAATTAGGGATTGATGTAGGTGCTAAGGAGACCCCACTGCACTCAGTGAGGACTCTGAAGATAATATGCCTATTATGGGAAGAATTGGGAAGCTCAAGGCTTTCACGGGTTCTAAGGCTCAGCCAAGAGCTGGAGGAGGGAAGGAGGAGGATGAAGCCGAAAAAGAAAAAAAAAAAGTGCTTGAATTGACTATTACCAAAGAGATTTCGGGCACAAGAAAACCAACAATGAAGCGAGATGGCCGATCTCGGCACAGAAGGAAAGCGCTGCATTAGCTCACCTTGAGCAAGAAGGAACACCCTGTGTTTCAGTAGCATGTCAAGCAAAGATCGATGACCAGGATATCCCTTGATCCCTCTTTAATTTGTTTTAGTTGTTTTAATTTTTGTTGTTAGAATTGAAGTATTGTTTGTTTTTCTTGTTTCTTTTCAAATAAAAAAAAAAAAAGTTAATGATAGAATAGTGTTTTGCTTTGCCCATGTGATTCTGATGAAGACAAGTTTTACCTTCTGCATGTAAAACACATTAATACCTTGATTTAATCCTTTCTCACCACAATCCCTAGCTCAAAATGGACTTAGAAGAAGGACTTCTCTCAAAAGTCACCAATCAATTGGAGGAATTGGGTTACAAAGACCCTTGTCCAAGGAAGAGAGGGTGAGGTCTGATTTAGATTTCAACCTAAGTTTGGGGGTGAGTGAGAATGAAGGTAGTGCTGTAGCACTCTACAGCATCAATCCTGTGAGTTTTTGAGCTTCAGCAGATTTTGTTCATCATGCATTCCATTCATGTGTTTTCTCTGTAGAACTTGACTTATTTATGTGATTGATTGCATATTTCACAGTTGCACACAAATTGACTTGAGGCACGTGTTTTGTTTTAAATATTGAGACTTAAATGGCCAACCCTCAAGTATTACCCTTTGTGAACCCCTTTGAGCCTAAGACTTTCTTGTCGGTGATAAGCCACATTACAAGCTCAAACTCCCTGAAAAACAATGCACTACCCTGTTTAGGTGGAGTTTAGGACTGTGTCAAAGAGTTACCTAGTTATAAGTCCTGAGTCCTGACCACAATGGTTGAGGACAACCAGCAGTATAAGTGTGGGGGTGGGGTACCTACGCAATAAAAAGGGAGGAATGAGCAAATTATCAAAGGATTTTCTATTTCTTCAGTTATTCAAAAAAAAAAAAAGTAGAAAAGGAATTTCTCCCTTGTTATCATAAGTATATAAAAAAAATATAATAATAATTTGTCTAAGTTTAGAGGTGGGTAATTTTGACAAAAATCTTGAACTCCACCTAAGTTAGCTACTTCCCAAAAAGTTCACACCCGAACCTTAGCCTCATTACAGCCCATTAAGGTCCTCTTGCTGTGTGAAAATTGTGTATGTGCTTTTGATTGATAGAAATTTGTCAAGCATATGATAGAGTTGCATGTGAATGATGATTGAGTGAAACATCAACACGTAACATAAAGTTGAGTGAATTGAGCGATGTGACAAATCCAATAAGTGTGTTAAGCCCCTGTTCTTAGGAAGATAATTTAGTAAGTCTTCACCCTAACATCCAAAGGATATTTGGAAAATGCACCTAAGACTCATGTTGAGAGGTGGTTTGGTTGGAGTCCCTTGCTAAAATCCGAAATGCCGAGAGCTTAGGGAAATCACACACACACACTATGGAAAGTGATTTAGACAATGGTAATTTGTGTTGAGCATAATTCTGAAAAATGCATCTGAGGATTGTCATGGATCTGGCTTATACTATTTTGGTTTTGTTTTGTTAATGCTGGTTGAATGTCATTACTTGAGGGCAAGCAATGGTTCAAGTTTGGGGGTGTGATAACTCTTAGGAATAAGAGTTATTACCATTCTTTTTGCTTAATCATTGTTCTTGTTTTGATCAATTTTTGGAGAAGAATTTCAAGTTTTGTTTGATTTAGTAAATATCATTGTTAATCTGAGTAATTGTGAAATGCTATAAATTCTGATCTGTTATTGCTGAAGGTTTGATTTATTTCTGAGCAGGTTATAAAGGGATAATTGCTGAAGGTGTTGCTCTGGGATGCTTTGGAATGTCACAATTTTGCAAGCGAGTCACTATAAGATAAAATCATTTCCAAATTTCACTCTTGCCCACTAGAAGACAAAATACATGTCAGGTCGCTACGCTCAAAAGGAAGAAAGAGAATACAATGCAAAGAAATTTGTGTGTACTTGGGAATTGGGCCAAGGAATATTTTAGTATTTGAATTTGTAAAAGCCCAAAAAGTGAGGCATGAGAGAGAGTGTAACCCTATTTTGGGAGTGAGTACAAATAAGTGAGTGTGACCTTGCCTTTAGAGAGCTTTTTGGTACTCGCGGCAGCAGTACGTCCAACTCCTGGTTTTGTCTGTAATTCCGCTTTTTACGCATTATGTCTTATTATTTTTCCATTTTCTTTGATTACTTTGTTTCCAAGCTCATTATGAGCTAAATTTTCTTAGTTAGGATTTTATGAATTTGTAATTGTACTGAAGGGTAATCTAATGTTATGGATGTTATTCATTTTCTTCTTTTCTGCTTAAATGTTTAATTTCGGTTTAGCTTGATCAACTAATCTGAAATATCAATTAATTTCGTTTGGAAAAACTAAGTTAGTGGACTTGATTAGAAGATAAAGATAGAACAGTTAATTGGAAAATTAATTGTGTTGAATGAGCTAGGAATAGCTTTCAAGTCTTTAAGTAGCTGGACGTGCTTCTCTGATAACTGAGGGAAATTAATTGAACTTAGGAATAAGAAGCTTTTAATGAACTCAGTTTTTAATGCTGGAAAGCAAATTTCATTTCCTGGACTAAATGTCAGTAGCATCCTCAAGCATACGTTACCCTCAAGTAAAGAATTACAAAGGATTAAAATCCTAACTGTTCCCATTTCTGATTTAAACACTTCATTTATTACTTTCATTAATTTCTTGCATTTATTATTTTCTCGCTTTGACATCTTATTTCTCCATTTACTTTACATGTTTAAAAATTTCTCTTTAATTTCTTGCATTTAAATAGAAGAAGTTAACTCTAGAATTAGTATTTAATACAATTTAAATCCTCGTGGGAACGATCTTGACTCACACTTTATTACTTGTTGACTGTGTACACTTGCATATCTTAAAAATATAAGCGACACATTTCATCTTGGATATTCTGTATTGTGTTTGAAAAATGCAACTAATAAATAAACTGATAGAATGTTTGCACAAAGATCAATAATTCTATTTATAAAAAATAAGGCAACAAAGGAGATCTAAAGACATAGTCAGCGGGTGAAGGAAAGGTAGGCTAAAAGTGAGTATTGAGGTTCACTAGGAATGAAACTTAGTTTGATCTGAAGTTATTATATATGTCTAATGAATTTATTGGGTAAATGCTTATAATTTGATCTTTTCGAGTTCTGTTCCCTTTTACATAGGATCACATTATATTTCTTTTAATTATGTCATATTGTAAATTAAAAAGGCCTTCAAATTTATTGATTTCAAATCACTGAGTTTATCCTGGACATTTTGGCATAACAAAAATGAATGCCTATAGACCTTCAATGAAGTTCCCATTAATTTTGGTATTACTATTGCTATTATGGAAAAAATGAATAAAATTCTGACTCTGGTTGCTGCATATGCTTTGATATAATGGAATCTATTGAGTTATATGATTATATATGATTTGACATGGTTTCTATTTTTAAAGATTTTTTATTAATTGTTACCCTGTTAGTATGATACATTTATATAAATTACATTACATTAATTTTATTAGGTATTTTTGTTTTGGGTGTTATATTAGTTTTGAAAATGTCTATAGATGTCAATAAATAAAAAGTTATGTGATTATATAAACAAGTGCTTATTAAAGAATATATTTAACTAATAATTATATTTTTGTCTTTTTTACAAGTTACTTGACACCAACAAATGAAAAGTAATCCATTTGGAACTAGTGGAACTCCAAGCACCGGTGGCAGTGGAACTTAAGTTGGGAGTGCTACCACTCCAACACCAACTAGTGACATGCAACTAGGAGAGGTACTTCGAACACAAGGACAAGAAACGTGTGACTCAACTTGAAATTGAATGTTCATTGCCTGATGAAAGAGCAAAGGTTAATCTATGCTCTAATATTATTTGAAATTTTGGATACATTATGTGCGCTTTTCTGTATTAAAATACAAATACAATGAGCCGATGCGCTCAAATTAAACATGCAATGAGCCGATGCACTCAAAACTTAAAATATAATGAGCCGATGAACTCAAAACTTAAAATGCAATGAGCCGATGCGCTCAAAAATGCAAAGAGCCGATGTGCTTTAGACATGCCAAACATTTAGACCAGTCAAATGGTTTCTTAAAATTTTTCTTCTCTCTTTTTTTTTTTCTCTCTCTTTTTCTTTTTTCTCTCTTTTCTTTTCCTTTTTTTTTTGTCTTTTCTTTCTTTAAAAAGCATTTGTACTAGCGACAATTCTAGAAAGCTTTGACCAATCAAGCCCTTGTTCACGTGCTTTTGCCTGTTGGACTAATAGTCTTGATCCTACTTACCCATCATTTCTCTCCTTCTCTTTTTTTTTTCATCTTATTTTCCTGTTTTCTGCTCTTAACTACTCTCCTTTTAGGAATTGAGATGACAATATCTTGTTTTGAACCCTTACTTGGAGCCACTAGTCTTTGCGAGAAAATTTTTGCCCCAGTATTTGTTCCTTGATCATTGATTTCCTACAAATTGCCTGATGACTAAATCGCTGTCTTTGTTGCTACTTCCCTCAACATATATTCTTAGAAGTTTTGCCCCAGTATGGCTAATTGAATACGAACCAAGTTGCCCCTGTGTAGCCAATTGAATGCAAATAAAATTACCCCAGTTTAAGCAATTTCGATTTATTTGTCTTAGCTCTTGCTTAAACTGCCCTTTTAAGTTTTCAACCTAACGAGCTCTTTTTTCTTTTTTTTTTGTTCGGGTACCTCTTATTTCTGGATTATCATTTTTCTCTTTAATTGAAACTTCTAAGTTCTTTTCGATCTGAATTGTTCATCAGGGAATTGCCATCAGATGGTCAAATCATAATGTTGTACTTTTGTTCACCTTTCTTGAAACATTACGTAACAGACATACATGAGTACGACATAAAAGGAACTTACTGGGTAAACTACTTCTAGATTGGTCTTGGGAGTTTGACTACACGAAAAGACACAAATGATGATATGAGATCCGAAGAGATGTTGACCCAATACGAATAGGTTTAACCTTCATGAGACTAATCTTTAGTTGTCTATTAGACATTATGGGCCAAGGATTTTCTTCTGCTGAACATCTACATCAAGCCAAATTGAATTGAAGAGAAATTTGCTCCTGTTTAAGACTGAATTGAGTAGGACCAAGACTCATCCTAGCGACTAAAAGATTTGCCTAAGACAAATTGAACCAAGGAAAAATTGTCCCAGTTTAGAACCAAGTCGAATGGGGTACAAACTTGTCATAGTGTAGGGCCACATTGAACTAAAGAAAAAAAATTCCAGTCTAGGACAGGAAGGAAAAATTATCCCAGTTTAGAACCGAGTCGAATAGGGTACGAATTTGTCCTAGTGTAAGTCTCTTTTTTTTTTCTTTTCATTTTCATTTTTTTAGGAACAATGAACTAAATACTTAGATGAGCATAACCTTTGCCTCAAAATTAAAGTTAACAAAAATGACAACAACCCTTCATTGATCAGAATGGACTTTTTGAGGCTTGTAATGTGGCCAAGGCTATGAGTTACGAAAGGAAAGATATAAGGCTCAAACAAGTGTTTAAGGGTGGAAAGGGACTAAGGATCATTAAACTTCATCAACTGCTTTTCCCCTTTCAAACATTTTTATCTTATTATTCTCTTTTTCTTTCCAATTTCATTTTCTTTCACCCTCCTTTCCCTTCTCTTTCTTTTTTTTTTGTTTTTAATCATTTTTTTTTATTTTTACTTCTTGTCTTTTCCACCTTTTCTTCCTTTTCCATTATGCTTCAGAACATTCATCATGACAATCAACCTTTATTTCGTGTTATCCCCTAGTGTAGGGGTGATCCTTATCCAGGGTTTATTGAAAAAAAATTGAAGCTCAAAAAGGGTAACAAGGGATAAAAATGATGAAATTTTATAAAAGATAGAGAAAAACGGCCAATCTTCATTTTCAAATCATGACTATTTATTTTCAAAACTTTAATTTTGAGACAGAAAGATTGTACAAACCAAGTGATTATTTCTTTGCTTCCCTTTTTTTATTTTATTTTTTTTCTTTTGTAAAGACACTTACACACGGGGACCCAACTGAGAATTACCAAGGAAGACACTTTAAAGAAATGAAAGAAAATAATTATCAAGAAAGACATAGTGATGAAAGGAAACAAGGTACCCATGCAAATTCATTACATTAATGTTTCAAGAAAGTTATCATGAGTCCAACATCACTAATTATCACTAGTTGTTAACCATACTGGGTCCAACTATTTCTTCAATGTCAAGCTTCCCATAAGCAATTAGTTTTCTTACTGCAATCTTGAAGGATTCACAATCTTTAATTGAGTATCCTGGGATATCCATATGGTATTTGCAAGTTAAATTCGGATTGTACCATGCTGGAAACGGTGGTTGTAGGGGATGTACAGGATTTCCTGAGATGAGGTGAACATCAAATAGCCTTTGGAATAACTCTGCATTTGAAATGGATAGTTTTGAGAAAGGGGGAAGATTTTGGGAACGGAAACGGCCTCGATTTTGAAAGCTTGGTCGAGACTGTGGGTGATTCGGGATATTTTGTGGAGGTGCAAAATGGTAAGTATTTGGGTTATATGCAGAGGTTTGGTAGGCAGGGTAAGATGATGGGTAGCAGGCTTGTAAAGGTTGTTGGTTGTCGCAACCGTGATCGCGGCGGGAAATAGCAGCTCACGTGATTTTTAAAAATATTAAAATATGGAAATGGAGTCGCCACCAATTTTATTTGAATTTAGGAAAAATTGGAAAACCTTTAAAAAAATGGTCTTTGGAACCAGATTGGATTCGAGTCGGTTATGGTTAAGGAAGGGTGGAAACTTAATCCCACAAAGACTTAACACACCCGCCTTAAGACGGCATCCTTAAGTCAATCAAGTGCAAAAATTTAAAAATCTCAAATTTATTTATTTTACCCCTTTTTAAAAAGACTTTATAAATATTTTATTTTTTATTATTATTTTATTTTTATTTTTTTTAAAGAAAAAGAAAAACCAAATTGTAAAAATTTAATTTTTGACTTGACAGAATGAAAATTCTGCTCCTACGTACCTTCAGGTGCAATGAGGAACTCAAAGTTACGTAGTTCTGTAAAAAAAAGGTCTGAGTTAATTGATTTTAATAAAAAGAAAGTTTTTGGAAAGAAAACATTCTTGCACAGGATTTAAGATAGCACAAAACTACTCAATAAATCCCTATGATCCAAATAACATTGAAGATAGCATCCGTTATTCAATCATCATCATTGGTCATTGCATTGATTAAAAAAAATTAAATGAGTTTTAGTTTTTTTATTTTTTATATATATTTTTTAAAAAAAGTGCATAAGGATAAATGAAATTTCCATAAGTCAGATAAATAAAAAAAACTAGATTAAACATAATCATCATAAACTAAATAACTCAAAACAATATTATTTTTACTTTTCTAACAATTTTTAATTTTTTTTTATTTTTTAGCTTCCCATTAATCACAAGACACAACATAAAATATATTATCAAATAAAATAAACACTACTTAAAAAAAAAACAACTAACCTCAAAACACATACTTTTATTTTTATTTAAAATTATCTTTTTTTTTACTTTTAAAAGGCAACACCAAACCAAATACTCTCTTCTATTATTATCATTTTTTTTATTTTAAAAATCATAAAAAGGACTAACCCACGTGAAAGTGGGCTGGAGTTTAAATGCTAAAATGCTTTTGACTTTTTCAAAGATTAAAACACCAAACTTGCAGCTTTATTTACATTCACAAATTAAACTGAAAAAAAAAAATGAGGCATATAAAGGTATACCAAATGTCTAAAGGTCCATACACAAGTAGGCAATGATAGAACCTGCTCGTCGCTTGGTCCGTTGGTTAACCTTCCACTTCTCAACCAGGACTTTCTTTATGATCGGACAACTAGAAACAATAGTGGCCACTGCAAATCTAAATAATAGAGTTGACGGCACCCCCTTGCAATGGCTATCACTCTAGCGTCTCCAATTTGGTGACAACCAAATGCCCACCAATAATAATGATTCCTTTGTTCCCAATCTCTGGTCGGAGTGGTGTCGTGGGGAAGGCGGATGTTACGGTGGGTGCAAGTCGTGCTTGCTGCTGTTGTATTTTTTTTTTTTGTGAGAGGTTGAAGATGGGTGGTTGTTTGATGGTGGGTTGTTGAAGGTTGATTCAAAGTGGTGTAGATAATGGTTGTTTAGATGGTGGTTATGGAGATTAGAGGATGGTGGGTTACGGTTGAAGGTCGGGAGGTGAGGAGAGGAGAAGATGAAGGTAATATGGAAAATGGTGAAAATATGAATGAAGAGAAAATCCCTCTGTATTATGCCTGCTTTCCCCCAAAACAAAAAATACTTTTTGTTGGTGATATTCTCAGAATTCCCCCTCCCTGTGAAAATGCTCTCTGTGTTGCCCGCAGGAAAGGAAAAATGGAGAAAAAAGTGTTGTCTGCCTTCTTTTTTTTTGGCCTCCCAAATATCAGTCTGAGTCCGCTTCCCCCTCCCAAAAGCCTCTTCTCTGTAAAATGATCTCCCCCCCTTTGTACGTGAGTGCCGTGAAGCCCCCCAGAAGTCAGCTCCTCTGAGGCCCCTTTGTAGAACAGAAGCCTCTATTCTGTAACCCCTTCCCCCAAGAAAATAGCTCAGCTTGATCTTTCTAATCAAACTTCCGTTTTGATGTCTTTTCCCTTTGAGATTATCACCCTCACATCTCCTGCAACTTTGCCATTTTGGGTTGCCTTGAGCAACTATCTCTACTGATTGCAGAGACGTTGGAAAACTTCTTCTTTTTTTTTTTTTTTAAAAAAAACTTTTTCAATTTCTTTTCAACAGAAAAAAAACACTTTTTTTTAATAAACAAACAAAATCAACATTCCTTTTTATTTTTCATTTTTCATTTTTCATTTTTTTCCTTTCTTTTTTGTGACAGATAAAATTAAACAAAGCAAATAAATTAAATAAGGCAAAAACATGATCAAAGAGTATGCACAATTATTTATGTTTTATTTTTGGACCCGGACAAAATTGGGTGTTCACAGTTGCCCCTCTTTACTTGTTTCTTACTAGATAATGAAAAAAGTCGTGATTTTTCATATTATCGTCGTAAGAAATGAGTAAAGATATGAACTTCAATTTTGTCCGGCAATGCAAAACAAGGCAAGAAGAAGAAAAAAAAAGCATGAAACTGATGCATTCAAAGATAAATGGCAATGGGCAACTGGGCCCCGAAAATTAAATGGCAATGGGCAACTGCGCCCCGAAACTTAACTGACAACGGGCAAACCTGCGTCCCGAAAATTAAAATGCAATGGGCAACTACGTCCCAAAAATTAAAATGCAATGGGCAACTGCGACCCAAAAATTAAATGACAATGGGCAACTGCGTCCCGAAACTTAAAATGCAATGGGCAACTGCGTCCCGAAAATTAAATGACAATGGGCAACTGCGTCCCGAATTTAAAATGCAATGGGCAACTGCGTCCCAAAACTTAAATGACAATGGGCAACTGCGTCCCGAAACTTAAAATGCAATAGGCAACTGTGTCCCGAAATTAAAATGACAATGAGCAACTGCGTCTCGAAACTTAAAATGCAATGGGCAACTGCGTCCCGAAACTTAAATAACAATGGGCAACTGTGTCCCGAAAATTAAAATGACAATGGGCAACTGCGTCCCGAAACTTAAAATGCAATGGGTAACTGCGTCCCGAATTTAAATTTAAATGACAATGGGCAACTGCGTCCCGAAACTTAAAATGCAATGGGCAACTGCGTCCCGAAATTAAATGACAATGCATGGAGCTAATGCGCTCAAGAAATTAAAATGCATGGAGCCGATGCGCTCAACAGAAATTAAAAATGCATGGAGCCGATGCGCTCAACAGAAATTAAAAATGCAAAGAGCCGATGCGCTCAAATTAAACATGGGCTTAAAATTCTTTCTTTCTCTTTTTCTCTCTTTTCTTTTTTCTTTTTTCTTTTCCTTTTTTATTTATTAAAAGTCCTTTGAACCAACGACGATCTTAGAAAGCTTTGACCAATCAAACCCTTTGTCCACATTCTTTTCTTCATCAAACCCTTCAGTTGGCTTGGAACCCTCTTGACTTCCTTTATCCCTTCTTCCTTTCTTTTTCTCTTTTTTTCTTTTTTTTGAACACTTCATCAGGCCATGGACCTGGAATGTTGTAAAGTCATCAAGGAAGGACTTGGTATTCTTGGACACCATCATCAGATCATGGACCTGGAATTTTGTAAAACCATCAAGCCAAGGACTTGCAATTCTTTTTGACACAAACATCAGGCCATGGACCTGGAATTTTGTGAAAGTTATCAAGCCAAAGACTTGGGATTTCTGGATTATCCCTTGACATATCATTTTTCCCTTCAATCGAAACTTCTAAGCTCCTTTTGATCTGAATTGTTCATACGGAGATTACCATTAGATGGTCAGATCATAGTATTGTACTCATGTTCACCTTACCTGAAGCATTACATAACAAACATGCATGGATTCCAAAGCACAACAACAAAGAAATTGACCAAGTGAACAACTTCCGGACTGGAATTAAAATTTTGACTACACAAAAGGACTATTTACAAAGGATAGACACAAACAAAGATATGAGATTCAAAGAGGTGTCATCCCCATATAGATTGGTTCAACTTACATGAAAATGATCTTTAGTTGGCTTCTGCCGAGCATGTACATCAAAGCAAATTGAACCAAAAAGAAATTTGCCCCAGTTTAAAAATGAATTGAACCAGGGAAACGAAAAATTGTCCCAGTTTGGAGTCAACTTAAACAGGATGGAAACTTATCCTAGTGCAAGGCCAAATTGAACCAAAGAGAAATTTGCCCCAGTGTAGGTCAAATTGAACCGAAGAGAAATTTGTCCCAGTGTAGGACTAGCAAGAACCTCAATTTACCTTGTTTTTCTTTCTTCTTTTTTTTTGTTTTTTTTTTGTTTTACAAGAGCAATAAATTGAAAACTCAAACCAACACGAACCTTTTGTCTCAAAATTAAGGTTAATGAAAATGACAGCAATCCTTCATTGATCAGAATGGACTTTTTAAGGCTTGTAACGTGGCTAGAGTTAAAGGTTATGAAATGAAAGATATAAGGCTCAAACAAGTGTTTAAGGGTTGAATAGGACCAAGGATCCTTGTTCAAAATTAAACCTTGTCAACTGACTTTCGATTTCAAGTACCCTTTTCTTTCATTGTTCTTCATTTCTTCCCCATTTCTTTTCACTTCAATAATTCACCTTTGTAGTGACCTTTTCATTTCATTTTCTTTCCCCCTTTTTTTTCAGAAAAAAAACATAATTTTCACTTTGTGTTAACCCCTAGTGTAGGGATGATCCTTGTCCTGGGTTAAATTGAAGAAAACTTTCAAGCTCAAAAAGGGACAACGAGAGATAATGAAAGATGAATTCCTGTGAAAGATAAAGAAAGATGGCCAATCTTCATTTCAAATCCTGAGTACTCATTTTCAAAAATTTTAATTTCGAGACAAAAAGACAGTGCATGCCGAGCGACGACTTCCTCACTCCCCTTTTTCTTTTTGGTTATTTATTATTTTTTTTAATCCCTTTTTTTTTCAAACACCTACACACGTGGGTTTGATGACCACCAAATTTTTTTTAGAACGAAAATCTCATGGGATCCGAATCCAAAGAAAGCAAGAAAAGAAAGAAAGAAAAAAAAACAAGAAAGACATGACAAGAATCTGAGAGTCAAGAACCTGGGAAAAGAAACAAGGTATGTTGAAATCCACCCAAATCTATTATATCAATGCTTCAAGAAAGTTAAAATAAGTTCAACCTCATAAAAATCTAAGATGGCATTCTCATCAGTTAACGCCTCAGATTATCAGCTATTCAGAAGTTCTAAATCACTGGAGGTCGATTGGTATAGACAGAATGAGACAGTGGAAACGGAGTTGTGAAGGGTTCTGATTTTGCATGCAGCTCACTCCCCATTCTCTTTTCCTATGGGAAAAACTCACTCCTCATAACCACCTTCATTGTTATCGGTTTCCAATTTCCCAGCTTTTACCAGAACTTCAATCCTCTCACCAGCAGCTACTAAGTCAGCAAAATCTCGATATACAGCACCTGCCATTGTCTCAATATACGGAGCTCCCAAAGTCCCCAAGAAGTATGAGCACATTTCTGTCAGAGTCAACGGTGGCTGTACTTGTGCTGCGAGAGCCCTCCACCTCTGGGCATACTGCTTGAAGGTTTCCTCACTTCCTTTCTGCATCGAGCTCAATTGTCCTCGGGTAGGAGCTGCATCCAGATTAAACTTGTACTGGTCCATAAACAAATCAGCCAATTCTGTCCAACGCAAGACCTTTGAGCGATCTAACTGAAGATACCATTCTAGGGCGGGACCTGTAAGACTCACATGGAAGAAACTGATGAGGAACTTATCATCCCTAGACCAAACAGCCATCTTGGTTCCATAACTGATCAAATGGAAACGAGGGTTACCATTTCCGTCATACTTGGCAAAATCAGGAATCTTGAAACCTTTAGGGATTATGACATCCGTGGTAGGACACAGATCTTCTATTCTAAGGCGTCCATAAACGTTGGGGCCCTTGATTGCCTTGATCTGTTCTTCCATTTTCTTCATCCACTCTTCTTTCATCTCATCTTCCTCAGTCATGACATGGCTATTTCCAGAGCAAGGCAATGTCGCCTGCCCTAGAACAGATACATGAGGTTGTTCACAGGTAAGGCCAGCGTAATCAGGAATTTCAACATGAGCGCCTTCCAAAGCACGATACCCTTCCCCAATAGCCATGACCGTTGATGTCATTTGAGGTGGTTGCTCACGTATCCCCATAGCCATGCTTGAGGTGACAGTCGAGAAAAATGGAGCAGTCATCGATGACACATTTATATATGCTTCAACCCCATTTGTACCTCTATTTCCACTGATTAAGCGGAGAGACTCCCTCACATCTTCCAATATTGCTTCCATTCTTGCTTGACTCTCGGATATCTCATTCATCCTCCCTTTCATTTCATCGATTTCTCTGCTCAAGTTTCTCCCTTTCTCAGGATTATTTGCAGCCATTCTGGTCCGAGATCTAGTATTGTGAACTCGAGTTTGATTGGTCTCTTCTTTCCTAGGCTGCGCAAAGGTTCCTGAACCAGTTTGATTTATTAACAAAGACTGAGATGAAATGAATGAGATGCATGAGATGCATAAGATAAGAAAGATAAGATGAATGAATGAGATGCATGAGATGCATAAGGTGAAATGAATGAACTTTGAAAATATTTTTTTTTTTTTAAAAAAAATGTTATGAATGCCTCGAAAATGCAAGATGATGCATATGTTTTTTTTTTAAAAAATGTTATGAATGACATGAAAATGCATGATTTTGATTTTTTTTTTAGAATGCTATGAAAATGAAATGTATATTTTTCATTTATTTTTTTATGCTAGGAAATGACAAGAAAATGCAAGATGAGATATTTTTTATTTTTATTTTTTTTAAGGAATGCAAGAATGAATGACATGAGAAATAGATAGATCAGAAGAGAAAAAAAAATGCTTCCTTTTTGCCCTAATCAGGTGAAACTTAAAGGTTGGATTTCCTTAAAGTCACGACTCTAATTTGAACAGTCACTATGTTCAATCTATTAGTGCAAGATTTTTAGGACAGATCTAAACCTCTAAAAGTCATGGTCCCCAGATTGCCCCTATCTCGAAAGACAAGGATCCAATTCATGAATAAATCACAAATAGGGATAAACCCTCTCAATATGATAAACCCATGATATTGGTAACAATCTGAGTGGTGTCCCAACCAATGTCAAGTGAGCATGAAGCCCCTCAATAACAAAAGTTGAGACGCCTCCTATTCCTCGGGCTTGCACAGACTCGGGTATAGAGCCCAAAAAGTGTGTGAGATAAGTGATAGTGACGTGTGTGAGGGAGCATACAAACCTGTACAAATATTTAAGAAGACAAAAATTACCCCCAACCTTCAAAACATATATACAACAACCAAGAAGCAATCATCTACCCTATGGTTTAAACAATTAATCACAAAATATATACAAGTAAAAAAATACACAATATAATGATATCGAATATTTACATAAAAATAATAAATGAAAACTATTTACAAACAAATAAGAAAACAAAAACAAAGACAAAAATGGGTAAAATAAATAAATAGATATTATTAAAAATTTGCACAACTAACCACAACAGGTTTGACTCTCCAAATATTCCCCAGTGGAGTCGCCATCTGTCGCAACCGTGATCGCGGCGGGAAATAGCAGCTCACGTGATTTTTAAAAATATTAAAATATGGAAATGGAGTCGCCACCAATTTTATTTGAATTTAGGAAAAATTGGAAAACCTTTAAAAAAATGGTCTTTGGAACCAGATTGGATTCGGGAGTCGGTTATGGTTAAGGAAGGGTGGAAACTTAATCCCACAAAGACCCCTAACACACCCGTCTTAAGACGGTACCTTAAGTCAATTGTGCAAAAATTTAAAAATCTCAAATTTATTTATTTTACCCCTTTTAAAAAGACTTTATAAATATTTTATTTTTTATTATTATTTTATTTTTATTTTTTTTTAAGAAAAGAAAAACCAAATTGTGAAAATTTAATTTTTGACTTGACAGAAATGAAAATTACGCTCCTACGCACTTCAGTGCATGAGAACTGAAAGTTACGTAGTTACGTAAAAAAAAAATTCCGAGTTAATTGATTTTAATAAAAAGAAAGTTTTTTTGGAAAGAAAACATTCTTGCACAGGATTTAAGATAGCACAAAACTACTCAATAAATCCCTATGATCCAAATAACATTGAAGATAGCATCCGTTATTCAATCATCATCATTGGTCATTGCATTGATTAAAAAAATTAAATGAGTTTTAGTTTTTTTTTTTTTATATATATTTTTTAAAAAAAGTGCATAAGGATAAATGAAATTTCCATAAGTCGATAAATAAAAAAAACTAGATTAAACATAATCATCATAAACTAAATAACTCAAAACAATATTATTTTTACTTTTCTAACAATTTTTAATTTTTTTTTTATTTTTTAGCTTCCCATTAATCACAAGACACAACATAAAATATATTATCAAATAAAATAAACACTACTTAAAAAAAAAACAACTAACCTCAAAACACATACTTTTATTTTTATTTAAAATTATCTTTTTTTTTTACTTTTAAAAGGCAACACCAAACCAAATACTCTCTTCTATTATTATCATTTTTTTTATTTTAAAAATCATAAAAAGGACTAACCCACGTGAAAGTGGGCTGGAGTTTAAATGCTAAAATGCTTTTGACTTTTTCAAAGATTAAAACACCAAACTTGCAGCTTTATTTACATTCACAAATTAAACTGAAAAAAAAAACTGAGGCATATAAAGGTATACCAAATGTCTAAAGGTCCATACACAAGTAGGCAATGATAGAACCTGCTCGTCGCTTGGTCTGTTGGTTAACCTTCCACTTCTCAACCAGGACTTTCTTTATGATCGGACAACTAGAAACAATAGTGGCCACTGCAAATCTAAATAATAGAGTTGACGGCACCCCCTTGCAATGGCTATCACTCTAGCGTCTCCAATTTGGTGACAACCAAATGCCCACCAATAACAATGATTCCTTTGTTCCCAATCTCTGGTCGGAGTGGTGTCGTGGGGAAGGCGGATGTTACGGTGGGTGCAAGTCGTGCTTGCTGCTGCTGTATTTTTTTTGGTGAGAGGTTGAAGATGGGTGGTTGTTTGATGGTGGGTTGAAGGTTGATTCAGTGGTGTAGATAATGGTTGTTTAGATGGTGGTTATGGAGATTAGAGGATGGTGGGTTACGGTTGAAGGTCAGGAGGTGAGGAGAGGAGAAGATGAAGGTAATATGGAAAATGGTGAAAATGTGAATGAAGAGAAAATCCCTTTGTATTATGCTTGCTTTCCCCCAAAACAAAAAATACTTTTTGTTGGTGATATTCTCAGAATTCCCCCTCCCTGTGAAAATGCTCTCTGTGTTGCCCGCAGGAAAGGAAAAATGGAGAAAAAAGTGTTGTCTGCCTTCTTTTTTTTTGGCCTCCCAAATATCAGTCTGAGTCCGCTTCCCCCTCCCAAAAGCCTCTTCTCTGTAAAATGATCTCCCCCCCTTTGTACGTGAGTGCCGTGAAGCCCCCAAGAAGTTAGCTCCTCTGAGGCCCCTTTGTAGAACAGAAGCCTCCATTCTGTAACCCCTTCCCCCAAGAAAATAGCTCAGCTTGATCTTTCTAATCAAACTTCCGTTTTGATGTCTTTTCCCTTTGAGATTATCACCCTCACATCTCCTGCAACTTTGCCATTTTGGGTTGCCTTGAGCAACTATCTCTACTGACTGCAGAGACGTTGGAAAACTTCTTCTTTTTTTTTTTTTTTAAAAAAACTTTTTCAATTTCTTTTCAACAGAAAAAAAACACTTTTTTTTAATAAACAAACAAAATCAACATTCCTTTTTATTTTTCATTTTTCATTTTTCATTTTTTTCCTTTCTTTTTTGTGACAGATAAAATTAAACAAAGCAAATAAATTAAATAAGGCAAAAACATGATCAAAGAGTATGCACAATTATTTATGTTTTATTTTTGGACCCGGACAAAATTGGGTGTTCACATTGGTTTTGCACGTAACTCACATTTGGCTCTCTTTTCTTAGGAAGAAACCCCATCTTGAAACCATCTTCATTATTATCACTTGTCAATTTTCTAGCCTTTACTAGAATTTCAATCATTTCTCTAGCTGCAATTAAATCAGCAAAGTCTCGGTAAGCGGCGCCCGTCATTGTCCCAATATAAGGAGCCCCTAAAGTCCCCAAAAAGTATGAGCACATTTTCGTCAGAGTCAATGGTGGTTGCACCTGTGTAGCTAGAGCTCTCCACCTCTGGACATACTGTTTGAATGTCTCTTCATTTTTCTTTTCCAATGTTCCCAACTGCTCTCGGGTTGGAGCCGTATCCAGATTAAATCGATATTGTCCCATGAACAAATTTGCCCAGTCGTCCCATGAAGAGATCTTGGAAAGGTCCTGTTGGATGCACCATTCCAAAGCTGGTCCGGTTAAACTTTCATGAAAGAAACTGACAAGAAACTTCCAATCCTTTGACCAAATTAACAGTTTGGTAATGTATGTTTTCAGGTGGAAGAAAAAATTGGTGCTTCCATCATATTTGACAAATTCTGGAATTTTGAAATCCTTAGGAATGATGATATTAGCAGTAGGACACAATTCTTCTATCCCAATGGGACCATAGGTACTGGGGCCCTTGATTGTTTTAATTTGTTCTTCCATCTTTTCCATCCATTCTTCTCTCATCTTGTCACTTTAGATGGCCGCATGACCAGTCCCAGCATGAAATCCCGTTGGAATCGGGATGGACATATGCGGTGGTTCACATGCACACTCAGCATTGCCATAAACCTCATTTCGAGTTCCTTCCAAGGAATGATATCCTTCTCCAATAGGAAGTACTAGTGATGCAGTATTTGATGTTCCTCCCACAAAAGGCATCTCAGTGGTGGCCCCAGGATTTGTCCTCATAGAAGTAACATTTGGTGGGTGCAAGTGCGCCTCAATTACTCCTATACCTCCGACTATCCCTATCAAAGTGAAGGTCTCCCTCATGGCCGACAACATTTCCTCCATTCTCCTCTGAGACTCTGTTATTTCATTATCTTTTCTTTCATCTCATCTACTTCTATACTCAGATTTCTTCCTTCCTTTTCAGCTACCATTATTGCAAGCTTTATTCGAGCCCTTGTGCTATGAACTCGGATTTGATTGGTGTCTTCTTTCCTTAGTCGCGCAATGGTGCTGAGCACGGTAACACCAAACAAAAATAATGAGATGAAATGAAATGAATGAGATGAAATAAGATACATAAAATGAAATGGATGAAATGGAAGCATTTTTTCTTTTTTTTTAAAAAAAAATGCAATGAATGCCATGAAAATGCATGATTTTTTTAATTTAATTTTTTTTAGAATGCTAGGAATGTCATGAAAATGCATGATTTTTATTTTATTTTTCAAATATGCCATGAAAATGCATGATGCTATTTTTTTTAAAAAAAATGATGGCTATATAAAGAAGAAGTTCGCTCCCTTCGTGTCCTAAGATATTGCCTTAAACGGAGGAATTCTATCATAAGGATCTATAGGTCTTTCTGATTCGTGATAACTCTCATTTGGTGGTTTTTCTATTCTAAAGGTCTCTAGAGCCAAGTCCCATTTCAAAATGTTGACCACAAAATAGTGGGTAAACTACTAGGTGTGGGACATTTATGAAAAAGGAGCACTCTAGATGAGGTTTTCGCAATAGCCAAATAGGATGTACATCCAAAATGGTTACCACTACACAACTTCTACTTAACTTAAGCTTCGCTCAAACCCGGGTATAGGGCCCCACTCAAATGTGTGATGGATGTGTAGGTGTGGTGGGTGTAGGGAGCATACAAACCTTCATTATCCTAAAGACTACCCGCATCCTGCAAAACAAAAACAAAAACAAACAAAAATTCCAAGAGAAATTCTCTATCCTAAGGTTTTAATAACAATAATAATTAAAATAAATAAAAAGAAAAGAAAGGTAAAACAAAATATACAAAGATTACAAAATTTTACACAACAAAATTATATGGGCTTGACTCTCAAGTATCCCAAGTGGAGTCGCCATCTGTCGCGACCGTGATCGCGGTGGGAGCGGCGAAACAAAATAAATAAGTTAGGAATCATCACCAATTTTATTTAATTTGGGAAAAATTAGAAAACCCTTTTAGAAAATGGTCTTTGGAACTAGATTGGATTCGGAAGTCGGTTATGCATAGGGAAGGATGGAGACTTAACCCCACAACACCCGTAAAACATCCATCCTAAAACGGTTACGCTAAATTAGTTATGCAAAACTTAATAATCTCATAATATGTTTGTTTTACCCTTTTTATTTAAAAAAACTAAAAAAATAAATAATTTGTGAAAGTTTAAAATTTGGCTTGACGAAATAAAAATTTCGCTCCTACATACCCTCAGGTGCAATGAGGAACTCAAAGTCACGTAGTTCTATATAAAATACTTGTGGGTTGGTTGCTTTTATTTAAAGAAAAGATTTATTTATTTTTTTTTTTATTTTTTTTATAAAAATTTGAATTAACAGTCGTCGCGACTGTTAACCAAATTAAGGTTTGAATAGGTGAAGCTTTCAAGTCCACGCTTAGAGACGTCACACATTGATTATTGAATTTATTGTTATTAAATGAGATTTTTTTTAATCTAAAATTATCTTCAAAAAACGAATAATAATAATAAAAAAATTGAATATTTATTAAATAGTAATTTATTTTTTATAATTTGAACCATTAGGTTGTCACAACTCGGATGATCCAAAAATAGTTACAAGATTAACAATTCATCACAACTCGGTTAATCCTATTTCGCTTTTTTTAAAAAAAATTAATTATTTTTATAGTTTTACTTTGTAGTCTTACCATTGTTTTATATATATATATATATATATATATATATATATATATATATATATATATATATATATATTTTAAGCTTAGCTCATTTAATTACAAGCCTATTTCACTTAAAACAAAAAAAAACTATCAGAAATTAAAGAACAAACTTACGAAAAAACAAGACAAAGGAGTTTTGCTTCTTTCTTTTTGGGTATTTGTAGGAAAAAAAAACAGAGGAGCAAGGAAGATGAAGGCCAGCGGCGACGGTGGTTAGGCTGGTTCAGGTTGGTGAAGCGTCGACAATTGGGTCTAGTTGCAGATTGTGCGGTGCGACGATATAACGTTGTTTCTGCAGCGGCTTCTGCACGGTGGATAGCACGGTGTGACAGATGGCTAGAGACACGGTGAGGAGCAGTTTGTGGGTGTCAGTTTCGTATATGAGAGGTGATGGAGAGATATTTTGATGGAGGCTGAAATCTGTAGGTTAAGGTTAAAAGTGTGTGTTGAAGGTCAAAGTGAAAGTCTAGAGGAAGATGGAAGCTTGGCAGAGGTGGGTTAATGGTGAAGTGTTTGGTTGGGAAGATTATGGTGATATGGTGAAGAAGATGAAGTGAAGGTAAAAAAGATGAAGCGGTGTAAGGGAGGCTACGTGAATAAGGTGTTATAGCTAAAAAATTAGACCAAGTGTAAGCTGAAAAGATAAGTCTATAGGTTAGGACGGAGTGTAATGAAGGTTTGGAGGAGATGATGAATAGTGGAGTGGTCTTCTTTGGGGAGGAAGAGTTTGAAGAGGATGATGATGAAGGAGAAGTGATGGAGGTCATTGTGCAAATCAATCTACGTGAGCAAAAATTGAAAATTGGTTTTTGTGCTAAAGTCATAAGTCCAGGTTAAAATTATCAAGTGAAGGTTGTGGGTTAATATAGGGAGGGTTTAAGTAGGAGTGTTTGAGTTGTAGTGTGATTAGGAGTTGTTAATGATAAGTGATGAAATTTGTTTCGGATGAGTGTTGGGGTTGGTATAGGATTAGTATTGGGATTTGTTTAGGATGAATTTGTTTATGGTGAGTTTGAGTTGGTTTAGGATATAGGTTGTGGGTTGGATAATGGATAATGGGTCATGGGTTGGATATTGAGTCAATGGGTATGTTAATGAATTGGATCAATATTGGGTCAATAGATAGGTTAATAGATTGAACTGGATATTTTTATTATTATTTTATTTATTTTTTATTTTTATTTATTTTTATTTATTTTTTTTATTTACGAAATGTTCCGGACAAAATTCGGTGTTTACATGAATTTATTTTTCCCCAAAATCCGAACCAAACACCCACTTACACCCCTATATACAAGGACGATTCTAGCAAGCTCACAAATATGTGGAAGTATGATACTCACAAATTTGTGACATGCTATAGCATGCTTTTTTCTTTTTTTTTTTAGAATCTTATTATTATGTGTGTAAATATTACACAATTGAAATTTATATAATTTTTTATATGTACAATATTTTTGGAAAAAAAAAAAACTGGTCTCAATTACTATGTGTGAGTTTAAGTGTGTGTAAATATTATCAATTAAAATTTATAAATTTTTTTACATGTATATATAAACCATACCTATTTACCTATTTAACAAATTACAAGTTATAAATCTCAATCATTTTATTTTATTTTATTATATCAACGACTCACAATTTGTGAGCACCTATGCTCCCCCCTTCCCCCCACAAATTGTGAGTATGATAGACGAGCCCTTTATACAATCTCTTTAGGTTAAGTTTACCAACTAGGGAGGATTCTTCCGTACTCAGATTAGCTTGGGGTGTATAGGTGTTCACATTTTTTCACCTGCAACAGATTTTTTTTTAAAATTTTATTATTATATAGATAAATATTATTTGTTAAAATTTATAAAAAGTTTTATATACAAAATATTTATGACAAAAAAAAATAGGTCTCATTTATTGTGTGTGAGTCTAACAATTTAAATTTGTAAATTTTTTTAGATGTATATATAAATCAAACTTGTAACTTGTTGAGTAAATTACAGATTGTAAATCTCACTCATTCAATTTTTTATTATTATATCAAAGGTGATTAAGCCATAAAAAAATTTGTGAGCATCCATATCAAAACAAACCCACCAACTAGTGAAAATTCAAGTTGTGTTACAACGCATGTCATTCACATTCTCTTATTTGACCATAGACTTCAATTCCAACCCACTTTGACCCATGGGTCTCCACTAACAAACAAGCGACAATGAATCCTCAAAGTGGTACACTTTCTTGTAATTCATCTTAATTTAATTACTTATTGATTTCTTTTAAAAAATAAAAAATATCATAAAATAGGAAAAATTAACTTTGATTATGAAATAATGAAACCTACTATTATATGAAAAATGTGTATAATTCAGACTATTGTCAAAGTTACATAACTAGAGATAATTTATCTTCATTTTTTTAATCTTTCTTTTCTTAGTAAAGAGGTAATTAGTAACTCGAGTCTTAAATTAAGTTACATCAAGTCTCTGTGAAAACTACTAAATTAAATTCATATTCAAATCCACTAAGATTGCTTTGCCTAAAAGACAGGTAATTACCAATGGAGCCAATTGATATCTTTAAAGTGAATTTAATTACCAGTCACTTTTAGCCAAGTCAACCAAAAAAAAATGTGTTCTACAATTTTATTTATTTATTTTTATAGATCCATCCCTACAGCCAAACACCAAGGTTCAAAAAACTTAATATATTATACTGCAATTTCACATTTTTATCACCCATACATGATTTTTTTTTGACGTTATTATTATAAAAAAAAAAATTGTACCCCAAGTTAAAAAGGAAAAAGAATAAAAAATTCCTTTTCAGAACATAAGACAAGAAATTAAAAATTAATATTATTTAATACTTATCATGGTGAAAGATTAATAATTTATTTGATATTTTCTAAATTTGAATTTTCAACTTATTTGTTTCATCATGTCGAAGGGGGTCCTTGTGCGTGATTGGCAAGGCCGTTTTGTGACCGGGAAATCATGTAGAAGAGAGGGTGTGGGGGGAATGGCCTTCTATTTGCATGGGAACTTGATTGCAAGCATATAATTTTGGAAGGAGATGCTCAAGTCTACCGCTGTATTAAGGAGAATCAATTGGACCTCTTATATAATGGTTCTATTTTGCAAGAAATATTTTGTTTTGCTTCTTGGTTTACTAGCTTTGATTGTAATTTTGTTCTACCTAGATGTAATGTGGTGGTGAATTCTCTAGCTCATTTTACTGAAGGATAGTGACTCTTGTATTAGGTTGGAGAACCCACCTGATTTTATTTGTTCATTGTTGAACTCTGATGCTATGGTGGAATAAAATCTCTTTCCAGATTAAAAAAAAAAAAAATCTTATTTGTTTTATCACACTGGGTCGAATTTTGAATGATATACTAGTAGTCTGCAGCAATTTATGTGTCCATTTCCACGAAAGAATTTATTGAACCAGGATATACATTGCCCTCCAAGCCTTGAAATGACAAAACTAAAATTCCTTTACCAAAAACAAATTAAAAAAATATATATACTGGAATTCAACTCCGAAATAGGTTTTGTTTTATTCTGTTTATACATCAAATATTGTTGACACCAGCGGATGTACAAGGCTTTTACTTTTTATTATTATTATTATTATTATTATTATTTTCAGCTTCCACATAAATTAGAACACTTGTGTTGTGTGTTTGTCTGGTAATATCTCAATTGTATGTCTAAGTGGTAAAGATAGGAGGCAACACTTTAGATCTCTTCCCCTTCACTAGAGAATTCGTATCAGGAAAATGAACTCCATCAGTCAGGTCCTTCACATACCCTTCTTGGGTTACCCTCACAGGGTAAGTTACAAGGTGCACACCTTCCATGTCCACAATTTCTTCACTGCTGTAGATTTCCCACATTTGATCTCCTATTAAGCGCATCCTCTGCACACATTCCAAACTTTCTGGCTCTAGGAACAATTCCTCGGCACTACCAGTATGCTCATACCACAGTGACATTCTATATGCATGAATATCACCAAGGTTCATTTGGTTATCAGCTCCATCTTGAGACTGGTAGCATCCTATGGCAATCTCAGTGTCCCTTTGCCCGTCCATGGATCTTTGGTTCACATTAGCTGATCCTATTAATATGTATAGGTCGTCCACTGGTGGCAGATGCAAGGAAACAATATATGTTAACCAAGAATATCAATAAAATTTCTACCACAATTTGACAATTGAACACTTCAATTACTTATCAGCACCATCTTGAGTCATTGAATGAATTATTATGTAACAAGTTAACAATCATTTCAAATAAATAGCCAAATACTCTAACCAGTACATGACTTAAAAATTTGATATCCAGAGCATATGCTGAAAATGGTGTACATGACTTCAATAAGTTGCTGAATAAGTACTTATAAGTCAATTATTAACCCTTGTCACAACAATTTCTGAAATTCTTGTAATCTAACTGGGGAACAAGACAAGACCCAAAAGTGGAAAAGAAAATAATAATTGAAGAATAATGCAATAATACCTATCATGAGCTTGGAGTGCACATAAACCATGAACCTCCTATTTTTTTGGGCATTCCAGTATTGCGTTTCAGGACTGGGAGAATCTGATGGAAGATACTCCCCTTTTCCCTTCTGTTCCTTATTTGCAAGGCAGAAGAAATTCAAGTAGTCTCTTGGATGTCCTGGTTCCCCACTTTCTTGTATTGCTTCTCCAATCAACCTATACATCATTGCCATGGTTTCTCTGGTCCAATGCAGTATATCTTGAACTGGTTCACTTTCAGGCACTCCTTCTGGCCACATTGGTATGACTATGTACACTGCAAACCTCTCCTTCGCTTTAATCTTACTGGCCACCTTGAGTGCAATTTCTATGGGAATTAGATTTGTGCAGCCACAATGCCTATCTTTCTCCCACAAATGGCATCCCCCAATGAAATATTGGTTCTCAATGTATATAAACCTTTCAGCACGCCTAATTGCTTCAACATAAGCTTCATGGATGCTCCTCTCCACAGTTAACTTGCTAAACAAGTCACTAGCAGAGACATGGTCAATTGACCTGAATACTTGAACTTTCCAATCCCTCTCTATGGGAGTGCTTGAGCTTGTCATAGGCATAAGATTTACTAAGGTGCTAGCAGGGACTAGAAGAGAAGGATCACATTGCTTTGTCCATCTTTGCTCAAAATTGGTTAACACATCCCAAGCGGCCTCACCGGTAACACAAGCATGAGCATCATGCCAAGGTGCTCTTGGCCCTCCTTTGTTGAGGCTAGCTCCTGCAATGTTTGTCTGGTAGAAGTCATGGCAGTGGGATTCCCTAATGAGTGTTTGAAACAATGAATGTTGCTCCGAATCATATCGGCCATCACACAAATCCAACCCACCCACAAAGCTCATAAGCTCTCTGTCAGTGACAAAGTTGGGTGCTTTGATGTCCACAGTTATAGTCTTCTGATGGTGAGCAAAGAGTGTGGGGAACTTATGGTGTAACCTGGGACATTTTCTGCATATTACTTTTGTGTGGTTGAAGTAAGCAAAAGCATCCTCATCATGGGTGTTCATTACACCTTTGTTCTTAATAAAGGGCAAAGATGTTTCATCATCCCAAAGCATAACCCTCACAGCCACTCCTTCCTCTGCCTTCTTCTTCAATAGTTCACCCATCTTTATTCCTCTGGCATGTGGGATTTCTGTTTGAGGATCTCTAACCTGCCCAATGAGCATATTAGCTTCTCAAAAATTTAATATATATCAATGTAAAAGGAAAGTAATCAAAGTATTAAGTAAGATTATATATACCAGAACCATCTTGGGATTGAAGGACCAGCCTGCAATATAAACTATATACTTTGCACCCTCAATGGCTTTATAGACATCCTCCCACAGCTTTCTTGGAGCTCCACATAGATCAAAGGGAGGTTGGAAAGCAGAAGAATGGTGAGCATCATGATAAAGTTTGACCTGACAATTGGACCTTTGTGGGAATGTAGCATCCCTCAGTCCTTGAAACTCCCCATTGCTTTGTAGCTTTGCCCAACTTGGTTCCAATTCTGCTGGCTTGAACCATAATACAAACCTCAATTTAAGTTTTGGGTTTGGTTTTCCATTTTCCACGAGGAGAGGGAAGAACCCATTGATCAAACTTCCTTCCTTCAATAGCTGCTGGGCCTGGATATAGAATTTCCCCAATATGGAGCATGATGTTTTCAGTGTAATGGTGATAGTTGAATCAGCTGGATGAGCACATTGAATCTGAAAGGTTTGGTTCCAGACACGATCGCTGTTTTGGCTCGTTTTTGCAACCTTCTTGTTGTATATCTTGATGGTGACATAAGCAGGCTCTCCATTTGTACACATACACTGAAAAAAGAAAAATTCATGCAGGTTATGAATTTATGAAAACACTGCAGAATTTTCACAGCATAGCTAAATTAATATATAGCATATACATACATACATAATGTATGTATAGTGGGTATGCATGCATATATATATACGTATATACATGTGTGTGTGTGTGTGTGTGAATTGTTATCTGGAGCTCACATTGAAGGGAAATAAGGATGAGTAAGGTGAGGCATTGAAGATGGTAGCTTCAATTGTTCCATGGAGGAGCGAAAGCTTTTCCTCCATTGCCTTAACCTTCAAATATTCACAAGGAAGAAATGTGTGAGACAGAGTACTATCGAATTTGTTTTGACATATGAGGGAATTCGTGTCAATTTACCATTACCAATTGTCACATTACATATATATGGGGGAGTAAGTTTACTGTTGCAGATGAAGAAGCAAAGGGAACCTTAGAATGCAATTGAAAGTTAGCAGCTTGGGAAAACTTGTATAACTTTGCACTTACATACAGGCACAACCAACCTTCAAGTATTTGCCATCACAAGTTTTAGCTTGAAGCTAAGTTACTTAAACCCAACTCACATTTTACCGTAATAAGTAAGTACAAATCAAAATACTTGGTCTCGTATATTCTCAGCACATTACATCATATCCTGGTCAATCAAGAAATTGCTGATTTCTTAGGAGGATAATTATTTTATAACTAACCAAATTTATGGGATAAACATTTTACATGTCAAATGCACGTCGGCTAGGTAGAAGTAGATGAGTGCCCTGCGGGATTGACAATTTATTAGCAAAACGATTCCTGGATACAAAGGAAAATTCGAGGAGGAAAAATCATCGTCTCCTTATGTCATATCCCCTTGCTTTCACATATCCCTACCATAGACCAAATAAATTATGTTGTCTATATCAACTATTTGTTGGGAAATACTCTATCCCCTCTTTAGGTGTTTGCATAAATTAAGAAAAAGTATCACATAAATCACACATAATTTAGAGTAGTTTAGACTAACATACTTACATTTACAGATGAATAAAAAAAATTTATTATCAAAATAAGATAATATTTGTAGGCACTTTAAATTTTCTCTATCCCACGACTCTTCACTATCATCACTATGTCACATTTCTACTAAGTCTCTCAATCATCACAACTTTATTTTTTTGGTGAACATGAGGGGCAAAGACCCCTAAAAAATAATTATACTTCGAAGAAAAGACACACCAGATCATCTAGAAGCAACTTCCTACGTCCATGAGGAGGAGCATAAAAGATGTGGAGACTAAGTCCAAAACTACCAATTCTCTAAAATAAATATTTATACCTCACAAATAATTTATATGACAATCAACTATCATATACTTTTACTTCTAGATAAGTATTTATACTTCACAAATAATTTATATGGCAATTAACTATCATATACTTTTACTTGAATCTCTACAATAATATATATATTATATATTGGATCTGCAAAGTATAGTTATATAACATGGAACAAAGGTCTATCTGATACCAAAAGCATAGGTCATTGGGTTAGTAATCTAACCACAGGTTAAATAGTCACATCTAAAAATCCAGACAATTTTTTTTTTTTATAAAAATGCTATATGAAAAAATGTTTCATATAGAAAAAAATATCATATAAAAAGTACTATATGAAACATACTTTATATGAAAAGTGTAGTATATATATAATCAAACTAGCGGTGATTATAGTCTAATATTATGTTAAAAAATTGTATTAATTAGATGATAATATAAATTAAAAAATTAAGAACATGACTCAATAGTAATGTGTAGTTTAATAGTATAATACATTTTATTATAAAAGTCATTTATGTATAAACTTTAAATCTCATAAGTAGCTTTTTTTAAGTTTTATTTAAAAAAAAAAAGGGATTAAAGTCGTCTAGGTGAATCACCCGAATTTGACTAGGTCCATGAAAAATACGTTATGAATGTGAACTAGACTGGTCCAAAAATTAAGTCACGGACTTCCCACTTTGACTCGTCATTTCGGTCTGGATCATAGAAATATAGTGCAAAGTTATCTAATATTGTGAAGCCTCAAATGAATACCGTCTCATGATGCGATCTTGTTACCATCACCAATTACATTTTAACAAAACTGGCAACAAAGAGATTGTTGCGAAGCCTATCTGCTTTGGATCAACAGAAGAGAAAATAATTATAAAGGAAGATAGATGCAGCGTCTTTCTTTGACAAAACCAATATAAATGAAAAATTCTTAATTAAGTAAGGGATTATAAGTATTCAAATTTTTATTTAATATATATAAGTTTATGAGATTATTATAGAATTTTATTAATTTTTAAATTTTTTTATATATATTAAATAATAATTTAAATATTTAAAATGTATTTAAAAACTAGTTTGCCCACCAGTTTGTTTGGACAAACATACGTTTAAACTTTTTAAAAAGCATAAAATCATATTTGAATTTTTTTTAATCTCCATTTATTTCTATTGAATAAATAGTCAAATATATGTTAGTTCAAAAGTAAAAAAAATTTTTTTATTTTATATTAGAGTTGTTGTTTTAACTTACTTTTAATACAAAAATATTTAAATATAAATTATTTTATTATAAACTTATTTTTAATTAAATTTAATTTTATAAACATATATTAACTCAAATTTAAATTTATAAATTATAATCTAAATACACACTTAAAAGATGATATATTAAACTCTAACTAATTAATAATTTCTCTACATGAAAATAGTTTGACAGCTTTGCTGTAGACTCCAACGTGGACACGTGGGCTTGCTGGCCTGGACCCTTCTTAAGTCGTTATTACCTTGTCGTCGCGTTATGATTTGCCGTCCCTACAAGGTCAAGCGTGGTCTTAATTATCCACTGAATAGTCCAACTTATTATCCCTTTAAGGAGGTTAGTTGGAAGTATGGGATCCTTCAACAGATAAATAAAGCAGAGCTGAGTTTTTGTATCCCACTATCCAGTGACCTCACCACTTTTAAACTATGTTTCAAATGCAAAACAACAAATACAAAATACACAAACAACTGGGTTTGACGTAATACATATGCCTTAATTTCATCTTGTTTTATTAAATTCATCTTTACATGCATGGATTTAATAAAATGCTCTCCAAGAATATGATTTTATTTTTCACCCCTACTTGGATCAGGCAAGGTAGAGTTAGCTTTGTATGATGTTAAAATTAATATTAAAAAATAAATAATTTTTTAGTATAAATCTCATTTTTAAGATTTTTCTCTATTTTAAGAATATAATAAATTCATCTTATAATTATAAATTTAAGATGTGCAATGAAGAATTCTAACCTACATTAAGGAAGGAATTAAGAAATCGAAATAGTAAAGATGAAATGTCTATATCATCACCTTCATCTAAATTTGAAGTTTGTGGAATACTTTTCTTCGACATAAAATAATTGTTAATTATGTTTAAATTTCCCACATCAAAGTGTAGTAGAATCTTACAAAATAATTTTTGAATCATCACTTATAATAAACTCCCCGGTTTCTTTAAACTTGAGACTATTTAGCTAACTAATCTGATACAAATTGTACGTGAATTGTCTTTAAAAAATTGATTTATTACAATTCATAGTTATAGGATTTGCAACTTATCATATGTCTTGTTCAACATTGAAGATGATTGCATGTGCATGGCTTTAACACCATGCTTTGAATTTGATGGGTTTCAAATCTGTCCTTGAAGCGGTGGCTAGCAGCGAAGAATGAACAGAAAAGGACTACCGAAATGCATGGTTTTGAGGTTCCAATATATACCCTCTATTTGCCTTCTCAGTGTGAAAGAATCAGTCATGGTAATCAGAACCGTACATGCAAGTTACAATGGAACCTATGGCTGCTCATTAAGCCAGTGGGCCGTAAATTCTTCATTGTTGTTACACTGTTACTGGACCATCATTTGCTCTGTTGAACTTCAGTTTCTCCTAATAAAAAATAAAGTCCCCGAAGCTTCCAATTCACCTTGTTAAATATCTCCCTACTAAAAACTATTTAAGTGCAAGGTTTTCCACCTCATAAATTGTGAAATTGCTTAAACCAAAAAAACAAAACAAAAATTGTGAAATTGCTTTAACATTACAATCAAATAATGAAGAAAGCAACACCAACCTCCTTCCAAATTTGACAAGAGAACTTACTATGAATGTCTTCACTCGTTTGGAAACTACATATCAAATCAAGTACTATATCAACATCTTTCCTTGATTCTTTTTCGCAATCATAAAATTGGACAAATGCACAATGAAATGTTATTGCATCAGTGAAAATCAAACTCAAATATTCCAACTTGCATCCTCACAATGATGCATCCAATCATAAAAGATCACAAGTCTATTCTCTATAACACACTGATAAAAGAAAAACGTAAACAAACCGATAAAGCAATTTAATTTTCATAAATATAAAGTTTAGATTGAGGATCTTATTTCAAGGTTAAGACATATTATAAATTTTAGTAAAAGTGTATAATAATATTTATAAATGACCTATTAATAAAAATTTACTAATACAAATGGAATTATTTAATATCTTATTGTCAATATTATTGGTCTATAAAACTCACCTTACACCAAAGAAATGTTTCAGTAAAAAAAATTATTTTATAAATTTAAATCAATATTTAACATGTATAAAGTTATATAAATAATATTAAAAATATATATATATTTTAAAATACAACTTTACACAAAGATAAATATTAATTTTGAGTGATTAAAATAATAATAATAATAATATTTTTATTTATTTTTTTTATATTACTTTTTATATTCATTCTAATATTATTTATTATATATATATTTTTTATTATTTTCTTTCATTAAATCATACCCACTTGAAAAAAAAAATATCAATAATAATATATACATATCTAAAAAAAAGGTATGATTAAGATTTTTCAAATAAAAATGTCCTTGCTAAGAATTTCTCCCTCCAAGAAGAGGACCCAATTCCCATAACACCAGTCCCATTCACCTTGTCCCTTTGTCCTTCCATTCCAAGTTCCAACACCTTTATTATAACCTTCCTTCCTCTCAAAACCCAGTCAAGTAACCTGGAAGCCATTAATTTTGTGAAACATGACAACCTACGGCACAATCCCAACCTCGTCGTCTCCATCCTCCACGAACCTCGAGTACATCTCACGCGCCAAGAAGAGGATCAAAGCGGGTCTGGGCACTCGCCGGCCATGGAAGCTCATGTTCAACCTCCGATCCATGGGGGTCCCCGCTGGCGTACCAGGCGCAGTTTCCCGGGTGCGTTTCAACGCGGCGTACTTCCGCATGAACTACGCCATCGTGGTGCTGCTGATCCTGTTCCTCAGCCTGCTGTGGCACCCCATCTCCCTCATCGTCTTCATCCTCCTCATGGCTGCATGGCTCTTCCTCTACTTCCTCCGCGACCAGCCCCTCCTCCTCCTCGGCCACCTTGTTGACGACCGCCTCGTGCTCATCTTCATGGTCGTGCTCACAGTGGCCCTCCTGATGCTGACATAAGCCACCGTCAACATCCTAGTGGCGATTCTGGTTGGGGCGGTGTTGGTGGTGGTACACGCTGTGCTCAGGAGGATGAAGGATTTGTTGTTGGATGAAGAAGAAGGGTTGGTGCACAATTCTGGTGCTGCTGCTGGTTGATTCTTTTTTCTTTTTCCTTTTTTTAACCATGATTTTTGTTATTTGGAGAATTCAGTAAAAATTGTTAGATTTGGTTACTTTTTATGGTTTATATGTTTTTTGAGGGCTGGGGTGTTTATGTGAAAAGTTGTCGCTGTGATGGATGTATTTGTGTTGTTGTGACACCAATGTTTTTTTTTTTTTCCTACTTTGGCATCAAATGTTTTCTATGATTTTGGTTTGAAAGAGGAATTGAAACATAAAATGGGTGTTTGAGGGGAGAAATTCTAAAATATTATTAAAATATTTTGAAAAGACTCAAAGAGTAATAATTTATTTTTAATTTAATAATACTTTATAATAACATATATAATTATAAATGTCACGTGTTTTAATTTGAATAAAATAGTCTAATACTTTTAAAGAATGTAATAACCTCTCGTTTGAGAGGGCCGCAAAAGGTTTGAAATTGTACAATTAAAGAAAGGTAAAAACAATCTATACACTTTATCTTTTTTCATTAAAAAAAACACATCTTTTATACCTTTACAACCTTTATATTTTTATATTAAATAAACATATTTCTTTTATTACATTTCATTTAATATTATTTATTATACATATTTTTTTTTCATTTAATTATATTTTTTAAAAAATATAAATAATATCTACATTTTTTTTAAAAATATAAGATAATTTTTATTCATACTTTTTATAATTGGATTGCTTTATTCAAATAATAATAATAATAACAATAATAATAATTGGACCGCATTATATAATGTTGATGGGATATTTTGCTAATACCTTAGGTTTCAAATTAAAGGGTGTGAGTCTTTTGACACTTTCTCTTTTAAGATTTGAGTAGTCTTATTCACACATTATTTTTTCCTCTTATATTTTATTTGTATTATTACATGGGATAATGAGATATACACCAACTTTTTACAGCTCATATAATGTTGTAATTGTTTAGTTTTGAAGTTTCTATAAATTAGTAGTATTCCTCTTCAATTGAAGCTTAAAAGCTACTTTATTGTTTATCTTTATTTTTTTAAAAATCTAAATCGGAGAAACTTTTACATATAGTCAACACATCATTTAATTACTTGTTATCAACTATCAATAAACATCTCTAAATCACAAGGTAAGGTGTTTTGAGTACCGATAAACAAAAAATTATTGATACATAATGGGAGATCGATTATATCAAGATAATTTTTTTTATTTATATTTATTTTTAATTATGAGATCTATTTTTATTTAATAGTTTAAATTATTTTATTAAAAATAATCAAAATAAAAATAAATAATAATTAAAAATAAATATAAATAAAAAAAAATTTATATTAAAATAAGTTATCCTCTGTCTTGATATATATTCATTATACCTGCTTTATTTTAGTTGACAGTTTTACACAGACGTTTATTTTCTTTATTAGAGGAAATATATTCACATTATATTATATTATATATATATTTTTGAATACCACACACATTAATATAAAGCCAAATAAATAAGTATATAAACCATTTTCAAATTTTGTAGCTTGGTCTCTAAATCACATTCACACGTTTAATATCTACTTTACTTCTAGCACAAAATAAATAAATAATAACCTATTAAAAAATTAGATAAAATAAATGTGAGTTGTTATCTTAATTAAATGGTAAACATTAACTTATTTCAACTATGAGCTTTAATTTTTATACACTACTTTTATTATATTTTTTATACTAATTTTTTTTAAAAGTAAAACAAGTAGACTTTTAAAAATTCTCTCTTGCTCTTTTTTTACTGTGTAAAGTGATATAGAGAAAAAAAATGCTGTTTAATTAACATTTTCTTTCCACCATAGACTCATGTCGTTTTAGTTTTAAGGGAGATCAAACGAATACTTGGGAACGACTTCGTTTAATAGAAGAAGAAAAGCAAAGTTAATAAACGACACTAACACGATAAACGTTGATTTCGTTTCGTTTGTACAAACTACAAACAAATTAACAAAACTCCGAAGCTAACCGCCTAACCCCAATCCCCCGTCCTCGTTTCACACATTCAAGTCAAGTCCTTCTCCGGCCACCACCATCGCCGCCGCAAACGACGGCGGACACCAGCTTATCCTCATCGGTATAACCTACCTCTGAATGGCTCAGCAGGCGTTCGATCCGTATTACCTGTACCAACAAGATGACCGGAGCAACATCAATACGCTCTTCGTCTCCGGCCTCCCAGACGACGTGAAGGCGCGTGAGATTCACAACCTCTTCCGCCGCCGCCCCGGCTTCGACTCTTGCCAACTCAAGTACACCGGCCGTGCCAATCAGGTATTCAATTTTCCGTTTGGTTCTCGAAAAAGAAAAACAAAAAAACCAAGGAAGTTCCTTATCTCAGAGGATAACCTTTGCAGGTTGTTGCATTTGCTACCTTTTTCAACCATCAATCAGCAATGGCAGCATTGCACGCCTTGAATGTGAGTGCCTAGGTTCAAATAACATAATCCTCGATGAACATTGAAAGTTAGGAATTTATGTTGACAATTCTGTTGGCAACAACCAGCTGTTACAGATAGCTTAATTTTATAATAATACAGTTTTTTGTTTTCAATTATAGTTATTTAGACTGAATATTTTGGTATCATCATCCTCTTTTTGGACTAAAATGATATTGCAGAAGATATGAAGTGCATGAAAATATGTCAATTGCTGTGACTTTACACGCATACCCTAAAGGAAATCCTAGAAGTTAATGGGTTCTTTACATCTTTGTGCTTCTAATTCTTTTTTCATATGTAGTGGTGCAGTAGAGAGTAAAGTAGAAAGGATCATCTTTACTGATAAGATGTTTACAATTTATACAAATTGGTCTTCTATCTTATTTCTTTCTTCCTTGATGATCATCAGGGTGTAAAATTTGATCCTCAAGCTGGATCTGTTTTACATATCGAACTTGCTAGGTCAAACTCAAGGAGGAAGCGTAAGCCAGGTATATATATTATGCGTGCTTGCTAGAGATGAATATGACCATAAAAAAAACAAAAAAAAAAAAAAGAGCAATGGAAAACATCAATGTATCAAGCTATAATGCTATACAAAATATAGATATGTTCTTATTTTCACTTTTATGCCATTCCCTTTTTCCTTCAAGCAACTTTTCTTCCATTCCTTCCAATTTATGAATTTGTATTTATTTATTTTGATAAATTGTGGAAATGTTTTACTGCTTTTCCAGGATGATTACTGACTTTTATTTTGCACAGGTGGTGGAGCCTATGTGGTTATTGATAAAAGGTCTAAAGGGGAGGCTGATGTTCAGGGTTCATCGAGTGATGATGGTAATGTTGCTTTAATTATAAGTTCAAGGCAAAGTAGATATCTTTTCCTCTGAAATGGCTATGATCTAGCTTGCCACTATTTTATTGTATGAGCCTCGTGTAATACACCCCTAGCTACATGACCCCCTCTTTCATAGTTTCAATTTAAATTGGGTGGGTGAGATTAGAAAGGGAAAAAGCAGGAGGGCAAGGAAGTTAGGTTTCATATTCTTGCCCCTTTTGTTTCTGCGGCTCACCTGCACATCTTTGCACATTTAGGTGACAGTGACCCTGATGAACCATCGGGAAGTGGCAGCAACCATGGTGATTTAGCAACCACGAAAAGGTTGATACTTGAGAGTACAATTAATTATAATAACTGTTTACCTTAGTCCAAAGTTCATAGTTTTGAAAATTGTTAGCACGAACACAAAGTGAATAATAAAAATATACAAGTAATTTGAATATTCTAGTGGTTCACTAAATCTATTATGTTCTGTGCTTGTGTGCAGCGGTGAGACTGCTGTTGGTTCTGACAATGCCGTACCTGTGGTAAGTGAGTGAAACCCAGCAATATGTTGGAACTCTTCAACTTACTGCATTTGTAGAAAACATGCAATATTTTCTCCCACATTAAATGTAGCACATAGAATTCATTCCTTTTTGTGTTTCAACCAGACCATAGATATAGAACAGCTGAAAAATTGTCTAGTTTGTAAAAGATGTTGCTTCCTTTTCCCATTAAGAACTTCTGTACCATAATGAATAATCCTTTCACATTGGCTGCAGGAGCAGCATGAAAAGGGCGCTGATGGTGGACCATGTTCCACACTCTTTATCGCAAATCTTGGTCCAAACTGCACTGAAGATGAATTGAAGCAAGCTTTTTCTGTGTGAGTTGCTGCTTATATCTTATTAATGAATCTGCTAAGCTAAGGGCCTCTAGTATTTTTATTCAGATTGGAGCAGTGCTGGACCTGCTGGTTCTTGTTATATCTGAATCCTGCAATGTTCATCATCTACTTGATTTTGATTATAGAACTTAATGTCTTCAATCCATTTTTCCAGGTATACGGGATTCAACATGGCCAAAATGCGTTCTAGAGGAGGAATGCCTGTTGCATTTGCTGATTTTGAGGTAAGTTACAGTTCTTGCAGGAAACTATAAGCATCGTTGGTTTAGTAGGCATTTTATAATATAATGCATTGTGTGTAGGTGTCAAAGGGAGAGTAAAGGGGGGGGGGCAGAGCCGGAGGAAAATTAGATTTAACCTGTAACAATTTGAGGGGTACAACATTATTGTTATTATTTTGATCCTATTCTCTTCCACAAGTTCTTCTGTTACTATCATAAATTTATTTTCTTTGGAGTGATGTGCTGGGTTCTTTGAATGGAAACTCTCTTTTAAGTTAGAACCAATTGGATAGCATAATATGTTCATTGATCAGTCTTCAAGTCATGTCATTAGTTTTAAACTTTAAAGCTTGTTTCTGGAAAATATAATTTCCATGTCAGTGTCAATTTGAGGTAAGAAATCCATCTGAAAACTATAGCTGTGCATCCTCAGCTGACCATACGTGTCTAGTGGAGCTTAATCTGATCAAGGGGAACCTACGTTGCTCGGGTATGAGTACAGGGTATGAAAATTTTCAAAAAACTAGGGTACGGGTACGGCATATAGATATATATAATAAACTAAAATCTCACACAATAAAATATGACAACATAACATAAAAATTAAAACACACAAATTTCAACATAAAACATAGAAAAGAACTTAAATTGTTCAACCAAGACAACATCCACAATAAGAAATTGCAATACTTAAGTTGTTCAACATGACAACTTCTAAAGATGATTACAAAAATCAAACTCCAACAGTCTCAATTTCATCATTTCCTTGCCCATCATCAGTGAAAAGAACAGCCTCCAAATCTGGTTCATCAAGAGAGAGACTAGCAACTTCAAGAATCCCAGCCCCTTCAAATGGATCCCATTCATCTCCACCAATGTCCCACATTTTAGTCTCACCCTCATTATAGTTCTTATTCTTCCTTGAGAGGAGACGAAGATTTGTGTGGACAAAAACTAAATCTTCAGCTCTCTTGGGATTTAGCCTATTCCTTTTCATGGAGTGGATAAAGGAATATGTGCTCCAATTCCTTTCACAACAAGAGGAAGAGGAAGGTTGTGAAAGGAGCTTCAAGGTAATGGTTTGAAGTTTGGGGATTGAAGCTCCATGCATGACCCACCATTCCTTTGGTGTCAAGTTCCACCTATCTTGCAAGCAGTCAAATTGGCCAAGCTCTTCTTCACCACTTGAGAATTTAACAAACTCTAAAGTGACCGCTCGCCTTTCTTGAGGATCTGGAAAGTAATCCTTTAGGCATTTGTTTCTCCCCATACAAATCTCATTGTCCTTATGTGGGGGGACTCGTTTTGGAGCTTCCTCAAGCCATTGTCTACAATAATACCTATTATACAAAATATAAGTTGTGATTACTATAATACAAAAACCAAAGTACATCTAAGAAAAAGTAAAAGAACTTGGAACTTGAAAGTTAATTAAATTTACCAAGGATTAAGTGAATGAGCCAAGCAATGAAGAGGTGTGCAAATTTTATTCCATCTAGAAATTAGGATGTCATACACCACTCCATAGAAGGATGAATGTTGATTCAAATCCTTTTCCTCATGTTAATAGATGACTAGCTTCACTTGCTCAATCATAGAATCCCATTTCTCATAAATCAAATGAAGGTTTGGCTTATCGGTGTCACAAGAACGAAACATATCATAGATGGGCTTTGTAAAGCTTAGAATATAATCAATTTTATCCCACCAAAGGTCATTCAAAATTGTTTCTTTCTCAGAGGCAGTCTTTTGAACATCATCTTCTCTATAGTGAGACCATTCTTCACTAATGACCATAGATTGGAGACCATGCTTAATAGTTCTAAACCTTTTAAACATTACAATGACGGAGACAAATCTAGTCTCAGCAATAGAAAGTAGCTTTAGATGCATAAATTGATTATACATGGCTAGCCTCATCGAATAATTCATGATAAAATTCTTAATGAAAAAGGCATTATCAGCAACAGCAGTAATCCAATGACACTCAGCATAAACACTCTCATTATTTGGATTGTTTTTAGGAGCACAAATATTTTTCAAAGCAAGGTTCAAGGTGTGCACCACACACGGTGACCAAAAGATATGAGGATGAAGGGATTCAACAATTGCTCCAGCAGCCTTGCAAACAGGTGCATTATCAGTAATGATTTGCACCACATTTTGTGGTCCAACCTCATCAATGGTGGACAAAATCAAATTAGCAATGTAATGTTTGTCCTTAAACTCACCAGAGCCATCAACCACCTTTAAGAACATAGGTCCCGAATCCGATGCAACCATGAAGTTAACCAATGGTCTTCTCTGTGCATCAGTTCAACCATCACTCACTATACTCACACCTTTTTCTGGCCAAGTGTCTTTTATGGGTTGAAGTAATCTCAATATGTGGGCTTTTTCTCTTTGCAGCATTGAAGTTCTTATAGTATTGTAGCTAGGTGGAAGAAAACCGGAGAGGGTAGTGTTTGCAGCATATGTGAATGAGCTAACAAAATAGGGATTTCTAACCACATTGAATGGAAAACCAGCAGAGTAGAATAGTCTTACTATTTCACATGACAAATAATCTCTTGCCTCATTATTAAATGCCCTTCCTATTGCACTCTTAGTGCCTCTTCTTCTCTTGCTCCTATCAGAAGACATATCAACTCTAGGAGGGTTCAAACTTGTAGAGCCAGAGGGTAAAGGAACTTGCACTGCCTTTGCATTCTTCTCAATAGCCTCTCTTTCTATTTGCTTCATTTCTTGAAGATAGTCATTTAGCACAAAGATTACATATGCTAATCCCATGTCCTTTTTCCTCAATAGATGAGACCTCACTCTAAAATAAGATCCCTTGTAAGTTCCATTACAAAAATTGCATTTCCAACTTGCATTCCCTCCTCCAGCTTTTTTACTTTGCAATATAGTCACATAAGCCCAAAGGAGACAGCCATTTTCAGCTATGCCAGTTGCATATTTGCTAGTCAAAGAAGCAGAAGAAGTTGTGCCACTACCAGACCCACTGCTAGACCCAGCACCACCAACACTAGCAAAACCTTGTGAAAACATGGTGGGAAAGTAAGTTCAAGTTTCGGAGGTGAAGATTCGAAGGAGTGAAAATAGAAGTCAACCTCTGATAGCCCAAGTCAAGGCCAGCTGCCCTTACTAGACGAGGCTGGGTCGTTTGGTTACTAGAAAAAAGAAAAAGAAGAAAAAGCTTTTACTCATCCATAGCAGCCACTGCCTTGCTTCCTCGTTTGGTTGTAGGAGCTGGGTCGCGCCGCTCGTGTAGAAGCAAAGAGGAGAATGGTCGTTGTCGAGACTCGAATGGGGGGGGGGTTGAAGATCGTGGCCGCCCAGGCCGGTCGTTGGAGCGCGAGAGGAGAAGCGTCGTGTTTGCTCTAGTCGTGCCGCTCGGGACTCAAATGGGGCTCGGGACTCGAATGGGGCGTGAAGGTCGTGCCAGAGTTTCAGTTGGGTTGCTCTGGTCGTGCCGCTTGAGAGAAGCAGAATAAAGATCTGAAATTTTTAGAGAATCGAAGGTGAAGGTTTAGGGCAGAACTTAAAACGGGGAACGAGGAACGACCGTGTTTTGCCAAAAAAATGGTGGAGCCGTACCCGTACTCGGTGCGTACCGGGTACCAGTACTCCTCCCTGGGAGGAGTACCCATGCTTCAGAGAGGGGAACTCACTCGGTGCACACAAATATTAATTGGGCAACCTTGTGCTATGCTGTTATTATCTCATGATTCCTGAACGACTGACTGTCCATTAGAAATATGGGATCATCATGGCATACCATTTAATAGGACAAGGTTGTTCGATAGGTTTATTTTAGGTCAATTTCTCTTCTATTGCTTTGCAAGTTGGCATTTATTAAAAAGAAATCAGATATTGTCAAACCTTCTCTATTGACTGCGATTACCTCCCATACACCCTTGCTCTCTTCAATGGTATGCCATGAAAAGTATAGTTAAGCACACCATATCTATCAAACAACCTTGCCCTTAAAGTTTGTTTTTGCTTAATTTTCATTAATTAATACATGATCTTATCAACCTTTCTTCTTTTGACAGGAAATTGATCAAGCTACTAAGGTCATGGAGGAGCTTCAGGGCAGCTTGCTGCCATCATCAGATCGGGGTGGCATGCACATAGAGTATCTCCTAACCTAACGGGTTCTATTAATTTTTATTCTTCTATGATTGGATATTTCATCTTTGTAACTTTTTTTTTCTCTCTTCTTACCGGTCCTCTCTAGGTATGCAAGGTCTAAAATGAGGAAGCATTAGAAGAAATGGGAGCTAGACAATTTCCAGATAATTTATTATTTGATATAAAGGCCAACATTGTGTTTCCCCTGAAACAATTGCAACATCCTGGGAAAGGTTGGGAAGGTGGCCCATTTTACAAAATGATTACAACAGACTTTTTTTTTATGCCTAGAACCATATGGTCTGCTGGAATTAAGGAGGTTAAAAATTACTACTATTTGGTAGAAAAGGTTGCAAAACTTAGGCCCGGTTTGGTAGGAAAAATCACTTTTCATATTTTATTATGTATTTTTCATTTCTAATGTTCATGTAAAAATATTGAAAAATGTGTTTACTTGTTAAAACTACTTTTCAGAAATATAAAACTAGAGTGTTGAGCAAAAAAGATTATATCGTATTTGGTGAGCTATAACAAAGAATATGCATAGAAGGTAAATTACGGTAAAATAGTATTATGTAAGTGCTGAAACTATAGTTTTGATGTTAAAAGACAAGGTTTTTGCAATTTTCCATATTTTCAAGAAAATGCCTTTCAAAATATGCACGCCAAATATCAGTGCACTAAATGTCAGCTTGAATTGCAATGGTTGAAGCGCAAACATTCTGAGTTTTTCTTCATTGTCAAGGACCTTCAAATATTCAATTTGTGAATGTATAATCTTATCCAAATGCATGAAGTCTGATGTGCCAGCTTAGTGAAAAGAGCTTAAAAGTATAAAAATGACACTGAACAAAATTCCTTGCAGAGCTCTTCTAAGTTTGTAACAGTCATGCACATCCTTGGGCGCTTGGGCTTTATCAGTTCCGGTACGGTCATCATTAAGTTAGAAGTGTTTCAAAATGGTTGGCCGTTGGTTATCTTTGGTGATTGAATCAAGGTAAAATTATTTATCAGTGAATTTACGGGTTGACCGTTTAACACTTAACATTATAATCCCGGCTTTTTGCATTTTCCGCAACAGCAGCTGAATGTGTGTGTGTAACGTAACAAGTATTTCTCGTATTGCCCTGTATAAGCAAAACGTGAATGCTTAGGAGTGCCCATCGGTGTCTATCTGTGTCTAACCGTGAGAGTTAAAGAGTGCAATTGAGTTTTTTTAAAAAATCAAATTAATGCTACAAATTAATCTTATTATTTTGTATTTGTGATATTTTTTTCCTTTGTATGATCACTAAATTTATTTTATTTTTTTAATCTCTATAAATTATAATTTTTCTATTTTTTTTCTTTTTTTTATTATTTTTTATGGGCATTTTATTTTATTTTTGTGGATCAAAAACTATTGGGTCACTGTATCCTTCAATTTTTTTTTCCATTTTTTTGTCTTCTTTTTTTTCAACTTTTTCGTTTTGAAATTTCCATTACCCACACTAAAAAATAAAAAATGCGGGTGTGTTCACAATAGCTTGAGAAAATTTCCAATATGGATTCTGAATTCAAGGCGTCCTGTACAAGCGTTTTAAGCGGGTTGAATGCAGGAAAAAAAAAAAATTAATACATACACGGAATTGTCAGATAACACTTTTCAGTATTCACTCAACTAATCATCATTTACTTGGTGAAATGGACTAAATAAGTCTAGAGTGTTTAGTTTCATGCAAATGAAACAACGAAGTACTTGTTATCTTTGGTGATTGAATTAAGGTAAAATGCAAGATATATCAGTGAATTTGGGGTGGGACTGACCGTGACACTTCAAATTAGTTATAATCCCGGCTTGATGCAAGAGTATACCGCAAAAGACAGCAGCTGAATGTGTGTGTGTAGACGTCTACACAAGTATTTCTCGTATTGCCCTGTATGTGGAAGCAAAAACCTTAATTGTGGTGCTTAGGAGTGCCCATCGGTGTCTATCTGTGTCTAATCTCCCCTCTGAGAGTGAAAGTTAAAGAGTGCAATTTATAACTAGGCAAGTGCACACACCCTAATTTCCATTAAAAGTGCAATCAAATTAATGCTAATTGCCAAAAAAATTAAAATCCCAACAAGTCAACTTCCTCAATCATTCCTCAAATTACTTCATTGTTTATTTTCCTGAAATTATTGTTTCCTTTTGAACCATCAATTCATTTGATCAAGTCATACACTACTCATATACAATCCATATCCTTTGTTCCTTTCTCTGAAGCTTCCCCTAGTTGAGTCAATAACTTTTCATTCTTTCACTCTTTTTTTCTTTTTACTTTTTTATTGGGCTTGGACACAGTTAATGGGCAATACATCTTGGAACAAAAATTGACGATGGGTAAGACATGGTCTTGGGTTTGGGATAGTGCCATAAAACTTAAGCAGGTAAAAAATAAAAAATGGCTCGGTAAAAATAGAGTGTTCACAATAGCTAAAGAGAAAGAAGAAAAGAAAATGTGTTAAAAGCAAAAACAATATGGATTCTATAGAATTCAAGGCGGTTGGCCTAATGTACAACTTCAACTCTCTCTACATTTAAACAATCTCCGTAAGGTTCCCGTTCCTTAAACACTAAGAGACAAGCAATTGTGTAGCCGTAACTTTTCATTCTCATTGTATCTTTCGGGATCTTGTCTTGGGGAGGGCGATTAAAGTTGCTAAGGAATAAGGATGGTTGTACTATCTCCTTAATATGCCCAGGATAATGATGGTGCGGATACGTTTACTGTAAGTGGGTATGGGATGACCTTAAGCAGGTGAAAAAAAAAATTAATACATACACGGAATTGTGTAGATAACACTTTTCAGTATTCACTCAACAAGGAAATATGAGGAATTTGAATTAAAAAGGAACAAATATAACCAGTAACAAAATCAAGATGAAAATTTATTAAGTTACATAAAGAGAGAATAATAAAGAGGTAAAAATGGTGTAGAAACATAGATTAGGAAGACTTGAAAGTTAAAGAATATTTTTGAATATTATTGTTTAATTATAATTGTACATGTAAAATATATATATTATATAGACTTGTGACAATAATGACTTGTTTAAAATAAAGTAAAATTACAAAAAATAAATTTGTACAATAAAATTCAACACTCTCACTTAAACTGGTGAATAAATATCTATCATTCTCAGCTTGCCACTTAGATCCTGAAAGCGCTTTGTAGGTAGTCCCTTAGTTAATAAATCTGTCAACTGATATCCTGAAAGAATGTATGTTGTGGTTATAAACTCACTATCCAATTTCTCCTTAATAAAGTATCGGTTTATCTCAATATGTTTCATTCTGTCACGTTGAACCGGATTATGCGCAATGTTAATGACTGATTTGTTGTCACAAAATAGTTTCATAGGCGCTTCACGCTTTAATTTCAGGTCATCTAATATGATCTTCATTCATAGTAACTCACAAACTCTTTGTGCCATAACTCGAAATTCAATTTCTGCTTTTGACCGAGCCACTACATTATATTTCTTACTTCTTCATGTTACTAGATTTTCACCAAAAAACATACAATAACCTGATGTTGACCTCTTGTCAGTAACTGAACCTGTATAGTTAACGTTTGTGTACACTTTCATTGATAGATTTCCCCCCTTTTTAAATAGTAATCCTCTTCCAGACGTGGTTTTAAGATACTGTAGAATTTGATCCACAACATGCCTGAGTCTCTCCTGCGGATCATGCATGAATTAACTAACAATACTGACAGCATACGCTAGATCAGGTCTGGTATGTGTCAGGTATATAAGTTCTCCTGCTAGTCTCTGGTATCAGAGCTCTTGATCAGTGAGCCTCTGTTGTTTCCGCTACAATTGGCCTTTCTTGTTGATCGGACCAGCCTCCATTACTAGGTTTAAAGCCAACCTTCATCAATGGGATTTTAGCAGCCTTCATTGCTACCTTCAATCAGAACCCAAACATACATTGTTCAAGCCAAACACGAAACAGATCATGTTCCATCGTCAAATAGTTCCTCCGCTGCAGTATCGTCATCGCCGTCATCTTCGTCCAACTCACAACGTCTCCTCGTAGCCTTCGTCCATCGTTCGCAAGCATCACTACTATGACATCGTCAACGTCGTTGTCTTAGTCCAACTTGCGGCTTCTCCTCACAGCCTTCGTCCACCGTCCGCAAACATCACCACCATCCGCGACAGATTCGCAAACTTTACCCAACAGATTTACAATAGTACCTGATCTAGTCATCTCTCTCATCTCAGATCCGTTCTCAGCTTTTCAACGTGTTAAAAAAAATAGGTTGCGCTTGCTGTTCAAGAGCATGCAGCAAAGTCAGGAAAATATGATCATTTTGGATTTTATGCCTCTGGGTGAAGCCTTAAATGTGGGTGATAAAATTCTAGCCTTTAGTAAAAATGAGTTGGAGCACTTGCGGACTCTCATTTACACTCTCAGTAAGCTTTTTGGCTCCTATTCTCTGACTGTGACTGGTAAGAATTTTTATTTTCAATCCTTTAATACTTCTGATACTGAGAATTTATGGATTATGGACTCTGATGCAACTGATTATATGAACTTTTATTCACTACCTCTGTTATCTTATCAACCCTATTCTAATAAGCATCATATAATCGTAGTTGATGACTTTCACACCTCAGTTGCAGGTTCTGGTACTATTAAACTTCAACTCTCTCTACATTTAAACAATGTGCTCCATGTTCCAAAGCTTTCCAACAATCTTATTCTCATTCATAAGCTTACTAAAGACAACAATTGTGTCGTAACTTTTTTTCATTCTCATTGTGTCTTTCAGGATCTTGTCATGGGGAGGACAATTGAAGTTGCTAAGGAATAAGGATGGTTGTACTATCTCCTTAATATGCCAGATAATGATGGTCTGGATAAGAAGTTTTCATTTTCTTGTCATCAATCCAGTTCTGAGTTTCTTACTTCTCAAATTTAGCTACAACACAAGTGTCTGAGACATCCTCCTTTTTCTTTGCTTAATTCTATGTTTTTATCTTTATTTTTAAAAGAATCTATCGAGTCTTTTCATTGTGATGTTTATGAGTTTGTCAAACACCATCGTTTCACTTTTTCATCTACTTCTAATAAAAGTGTTGAGCCTTTTGCACTTATCTACTCTGATGTTTGGGGTCCTGCATCTATTTCTAACATTTCTAGCACTAAATGATTTGTTTATTTAATTGATAATTGTACTCGAGTAACTTGACTTTTTTTTAATAAAAGACAAATCAGGTGTGTTTCAGTTGTTTGTTCAGTTTTACCGTATGGTTCAGATCCAATTTAGTAAGTCCATTAAGTGTTTGTATTCTGATAATAGTAAGGAGTATGTCAACCAAAATTTCTCATTTATTAAAGAGCATGACATTGTGCATGAACTCACATGTGTTGTCGTCATTTACTTGAAATCACTAGAGCTTTACTATTCTAAATATCTGTTCCTACCTCATTCTGAGGGGAAGCTGTTTTAACTGTTACATATTTAATCAATTGGTTACCATCTCGTGTCTTGGGTAATATAAGTCCAGTCTAACTCATGACCCCTCACTTTCCATTAGCTCTTATTATGCAGAGTCTATAGTCTTGTGTCTTTGGTTGTGTGGCTTTTATCCATGTACATTGCCAACATCACAGCAAACTTGATCATTGGGCTGTCAAATGTGTTTTTCTGGGTTATGCTCCTGACACGAAGGGTTACAAATGCTATCACCCTTCAAGTCATTATTTTTTCATCTACATGGATGTCATTTTTCATAAAAATGAATCCTTCTTTACTTGTCCTCAGCTTCATGGGGAGAATACTTAGGATGCTGAGGTTGAGTCATTCTCTCTTGGGTTCTTCGAGTCCTTCTATTTTGGGTCCTTCCTTCCTTTATCATCTAACTCTACACAGGTACTATCTGACTTTACACATGAATTAGTGTAACACCCCGATGTAGGGCGTCACATTTATGACAAATTAAAATAAAACCTTCCCAAGTTATAAATCGTTTGTTAATAAATAAAACACGAGTTGTAAAATTTTAGTTGTGTATTCTAAGAAGATCAATAATCATCATATACAAATCCAATCATCTTCCATTATTGTTTCAACCTTTGTCCTATGGCCATTTCTTCTTGCGGAAAACATTACTAAATAAAATAAAAACAGAACATGAAATAAAATACATTATTACTACATACCATAATATCCATATGGTTTTGTTTTAAAATAAAAAAAATAAAAATTAAATCATAAACCGTTTAACAAAAAAGAGTAGATAACAGACTTGCCTAAGTCCAATAGACTAAAAAAACCCAAAAAAAATACGATCTGAGACATAACCAAAACAAAACAATCAAGCCAACCAGTAAGGATGATCCAACGACTCGGCTCCTTCATGCTAGTCCTCGGATTGCTGCTTCTCTCAAGGAAAATTAAGAGGTTGATCCTCTTCACCGTCTTTACCGTGCATAATAATAATAACACAGAAATGCATACAAAGAGGTGAAACAATTTGTCACCATTACCATCAGGCAGTATAGAAAATGATAAATACAAATAGATATGTCATCAAAACATGTTATTACAACATATATAACATTTCATAGAATATATCAGAATAACATAATATGCAGACTCATAATGCACATGTACACGACACAAACTTACTCCATGGAGTTAAACACAACCAATCAAAGGGAATGATCACGGAAGAACCTGCCTGTCAACTCAGCTGCCGCGGGCCACGTGCTACACAGTCAAATTCGTCGTGGCTCACACAGTACACAGTCAAATTCATCGTGTACTACATGCATTCTACAAGACCGTCCCCAACAAGATCGTGATTAAGAATAGTGAAATGTCAAGATCACTAGTGTGTCATACCCGATACCACGACCCAGAGGAGCTACCAACTGTCCACATGTGGAATTTTCGCACACTAATGCCTCCAAGTTCAATAAATGAACAACACTACGCCTATCGCACCAAAACAGAGGTGTAATTCATCCTCTTAGGTATAACTCATCAATGACACCAAAAACAACATATTCCTCAATGCATGGTGCAAGACTAAAAAATTCACATATATCATAATATCATCAAATCACATGGTCAAGTGCCGTAACTTGGTAGTACCACTTTTCAATATAACCGGGTTCAACCCGACAACATACCGCTATTTCAATTGCGTAAATATTTTACCGCATTTTCACAATCTCATGATTATTTTCAAACGTTTTCAAATTACGTAGGTATTTTCTCACATTTTCTCAATCACGTAAATATTTTTCAACATTTTCAAATAGCGTAGGTATTTTCCTACTTTTTAAAACCATTTTCTAAATTGCGTAACATTTTTAAATCATTTTATCAATCGCGTAACATTTTTAAATCATTTTATCAATCGCGTAATTTAATATCACCATTTTAAATACGTGTAAAGTATTTCTATTATTTTTCACCGTATAAAATATTTCTTGACGTTCTAACTTAATTTTTGAAACTTTCTGAAATTAAGAATCCTTTTTAATAAAATACTTAGAGCTCTAAATCAATTTTAAAATGTATTCTCCATTATCATAATAAATTACTAAATTGAGTTCTTTTTAAATAAATCTTTTAAAACTACCTTTAAGAAAATATTTTTTTTTCTAAACACCAATTCTTGACTTGTTGGCCCAAAATTAATTTATTTTTCATAACCAAATATATAATCATTTCCTATCTCATTTTTCTTTGTAAAAATCTTTAATCCAATTACTTGTTACTTAATCCTCTAAAATCTATACTTGAAAAATAATTTTAGATTAAAAGTATACTGAATGACATATGACCGAAATTTACTATGTCTTCAACAAATCAAGCATTTGAAAACACATACATCAAAATCAATCAAACCATAAACAATCAAGTAAATGAATCCTCATGGATTCTTCACCACATACAATCCATTTTCATACTACCAAAATAGTTGATGAGATTAAATCTCCCTCTTACCTCTTGAAGACTATCCTTCTTGAAAGCTTCCTTAGAGAATTTTGTGTGGCTCCAAGAAAATACCTATCAAGCTTAAACAATTTACAAAATACAAAACTAAGCTTGAGAAAGAATAGCCATGGATCAAACATGACTTAGAAATTTAAAAACAAATTTAGAAATAGGAAACAAGAATTTTACCTAATAGGGTAGAAATTTCAACCTTGATTTCTAAGCTCAAGATGGTTGATTTTGAAGAAACTCACAACATGAAAGATGTTTGGAATAATGTTTAGCTTTAGGATATGAGGTTGGATAAAATTATTGAAGAGTGGAAGTGTGATTTGGGAGTGGTGACCGAATAGCTCAAGAAATGGAGAAAAGATGAAGTTTTTCTTTGTGTTCTTGTGTTCTTGTGTTCTTGAAGAAAGAGAATGGAGAGAATAGATAGGAGTGATGGAAAATGAAGTGGAGAGGTCTCCTACACTATATATAGCCATGTGATGCATTGGAGGAGTGGGTGGAATGATTTGTGATAATTGCTTGGTGGAGCACTCAGGAGACAAGGTGGTGCATGCTAGACTCACTAAAGTGTATGATTAAGTGTGATAGAATCAAAATGATAGTCTAAAAATCATGTGCATTGCCTTGGAGTTACATGGAGTGAATGGATGGAAATTCATTGAATATTTGAGTGGGAGACAAGGTAGTTGAAGGATGACTAGACTCCAAGTGATCATGAATGATAGAATGCATTATTATGCATTATTTGAAGAATCATTTGCCTTCTTTGAGAGACATGGCCGTGTGGCCTTGGTGGAATTCACCAACAAAAGAATTCCATTCCATGTTATAATGAAGTGCATGAGTTGTAGGTGAGTCAAAGTGTTTTACCACTTTGGTTTCTAAATTAAACATACTAAGTCCACTAACATGATTATCGAATCTAGGTAAATAGAAAACTTAATTACTAGGGCTAGGTAATTAGGTTTATGATTTCACCTATGGTAAGTAGATTTATAACCTTAACCTAAGGTAAATAGATTTATGACTTTAATCTAGGTTGAATAAATTTTTTATAACTTTAATCGACGGTAAATAAATTTATAACTTTATCCTATTGTAAATAGGTTTATAACTTTAACCTAAGGTGAATAGATTTATAATTTACCTAAGGTAAATAGATTTATGATTTTATCTACGTCTATTTTTCTATGTAGATTTTAACCGGTAGTTAATTTTGAATTGACAAAAATTATTACGGTAAAAACTAATTTTTTTTTACTATCTGAAATTTACTGTAGTAAAAATTAAATTTTTACTGTGGTTCAATAATAATGCGTGTCTAGATAAATTTTCAAACAACGAAGATTTTCGAATACTGTTTCTGGTTTCGAGTTTAGTAAGATCCCCTGACCCGACGTGAATAATTCAAAAATTCATCCGGCCTGGGAAAATTATTATTTTCCTGACTCAGAGTAATTCATACACAAAGATCAAAAACATTCACAGAACAGTTAAAATAAATTTACAGCACACAGAAATCACAAAACAGTACAATTTAGTCATTATTGTAATTTATAAAAAATTGAGGTGTTACAATTAGCATATTCTTCTGGTACCCCACATGAACTAGCTAACGTCAAGGCCAATGTTAGCACACCAAAATTAGTGTATTAGAGGATAGAGAAATTTAAACTGGCCTAACAGTAACTTTAGGCGTCCGAACAAACGGTAATTACTAAAGATACAAGTTCTCATGTCTCTGAATTTCCTGTTTTTGAACCTGACCCTGATAATACTGTTTCTGAACCTAATAACATGTCTTTGAATAATTGTGAACCTGACCAAGATGACTTACACATTGCATTGAGGAAAAGGGAAATGTATTGTCCCAATCCCAAGTACCTTTTTTTTTCTCAATTTGTCTATAAACATCTTTCCTTGCAGCATCGGATTTTCATTTCAGCCATAGATTCTATCAAAATCTCAATATCAGTACAAGAAACATTGAAGAATAAGAACTAAATTCAAGTCATGAATGAGAGGATTTGTGCATTAGAAAAGAATGGAACATTAGAGATTGTTGAGAGACTAAGTGACAAAAGGCCAGTAGGGTGCATATGGATATATACTTTGAAATATTGGTCTTATGGTACACTGGATCGATAAAAAGCAAAGTTGGTGGCAAAATGATATACTCAGACTTATGGAATTAACTATGAGGAGACATTTGCTCTAATAGCCAAGATGATCACTATAAGAATCTTACTCTCCCTTGTTGCTCACTTTAGGTGGGAATTACCCTAATTTGATGTTAAAAATATCTTTTTTCATGGCAACTTAGAGGAGGAAGTTTATATGAAAATTCCTCTTGGATACGACTCAACTAGTGGAAGGAACAAGGTATGCAGGTTAAAGAAGTCTTTATACAAGTTGAAGCAGTCTCCTTGTACTTCGTTTGGAAGATTCACAAAAACAATGGTGTCCTTGGAATACAAACAAAGTCAAGATAATCATATTCTTTTTTTTTTAACATTCACTCATAATCTTACTTGTGTATGTTGATGACATCATTATATCAAGAGATGATTTAGTTGAGAAACAACTCCTATAGAAGAAATTAGCAGTTAAGTTTGAAATAAAAATCTTAGAAAGCTAAAGTACTTCTTTGGAAATGAAATTGTCTACTCCAAACAAGATATCTTTATTTCTCAAATGAAATATGTCCTAGATCTTATCAAAGAAATCAGAAAGATTGAGGATAAAGTTATTGGTGTACTCATTAAATAGAATCATAAAATAGAAAGTGATGAAAAGCGTCTCAAGATGAATAAAACTCTGATACTAACTTAAAAGAATATTTTTAATATTATTACTTAATTATAATTATACCAGGTATGATCTATATTATATAAAATTGTGACAATAATAACTTATTTAAAATTAAATTAAATTACATGAAATAAATTTATACAATAAAAAAAAATTGTTCAATAGAGTGCAATTGAAAGTATAAAAAAAAAGGAAAAACTAGTGCCGTCCAGCCCCTAATATAACAAGTTCATGAAAAAAAATGAAACAAACACAACAATACTGCAAGAATCAGACGTGTGGATTCTACCAGATTTCTGTCTTTTTATTTTTTATTTTTTATTTTTGGTCATCAAGATTTCCGTTGATGTTGATCTATAACAAGATATAGGGACAAGATCAGATTTAGTTGCCCTTGCGATAAGGTATGGAGTCTCTGTGTTTATAATTTGCCAAATCATAACCGAGGAACATGACACTTGACATGTCTCTTGATCATGTTATGTCTGAACCTCTAAGGCTTGTCATCATCAGACAACCAATAAATTTTGTTTTACATGCTTCAAAAGTTAAAATTTATAAAAAAAAATATATATCATCCTATACCTTTTTAAAAGATACAAGACTATTTACATATTTTTTAATGAGTTGTAATTAAGTGAAAAAAATTAATATAAAAAATATACATGATTAATAATATAAAAAAGAGTATAAAAAATAGTGTGAGAAAAAAAATATAAAAAAAATAAAAGCTGTTCAAAAATTTATGACATTGTCAACATCAGCCAACCAAGATTTTTGGTTTTACATGCTTCAAAAGTTAAAAATCCCATAAAAATATGACACCACTGATTTTACCCTTTATTAATGCTTAAAGCTAACTGTGATTTCGCGCTATCATTGTCACTGTTTGTTAGTTCAGATGACAATCATCAGCCAAGTCTGTTTGCTTCTCAATGCATGCATGTACTCCACACACATGCATTGGTGAGAGAGAGTTGAACCACCTTACAAGAAGCTATTTTTTCATCCATTTGATGACCATAGATTAGAGACAGCTCTCAAGTCTGATCAAGGACCATTTAGGCACTAGTTTACATAATTTCCCGAAAGAATTTCAAAAGCTTCTATATTTACCTATCCTACTTTCACTCTGCTATACACATACAAAATTAGATCCCACTGCAGAGAAATACAAAGGAAAACTACAAAATAGGAGGGCAACAAACATATTTAGCATAACAAGAATGCAATTTTTCATCAACTGCTTTAAATGTCATCTTCACATGAAGTCCTCCTAGCCTTGTCCCTATCCCAATAGGCAGGCCTGTACTTGTCAAGAGATAGCTTCCCACTGAATGATTCCAGTGACTCTTGTAACAGGGAACCACTGTAATGGTGCTGCCTCTGCAGTGGCTCAGACCAAATTCGACCACTCCGGTTTCCCACATCATAACCAGGAGTTGAAATGTAATTTGTGTCCATGACCATGTCACCCTCTAGCATTCGGAGAACCTTGAACAAACAAGCACAAGAAAAACTATTATATTAGAATACAGTAATATGTCCAAACAACTAAGCTTTTAGTGTTACTTCATCATATTATATTAGAAAAACTATTGTCACTAGAAAGTGTTCCCCGAGACAAGCCATTGAACTTAGCATTTAATAGTAATTGCAACAACTATTTAATAACACACATTACGGACCAATTTTAGGAATCAAACTTTGGCAAGATATTGGCTAAGACGAAAGTGCATTGCACGCACGTGAGGAGTTACAATATAAACCTCCTGATCTATTGGGGGACATGTTGTAATCCTATTGAACAAGATATGCCGTTAACCTTTTCCTATTGACTCTGTAGGATATTTAAATATAACTGTTTAATAAAGTTCTAATAAATATGTAATTGTGAATTTTTCAAAGCAAGCAAAGTTTGCCAAAAAAAGATATGCTCAAAAACTTTCTTTACCTGTGACATGCGTGGTCTAGAATGAGGATCTCGGCGTATGCATAATGATGCAGTATGCAGCATGCAATAGACCTCATGTTCTGAATAATGGTTTCCCAGCCTCGGATCAATCAGTTCTTCAATGGCATATTCTTCTAACAGTGGTCTTGCCTGTTAAATATCCAAATGTTTACACAAATTAGTCAAGGCTAGGCAAGAATGAACAACAAAAGAAATTCAAGATCTTCTGTTTGTCAATTGGAGTTTCATTTTCTCATGAATGTTACTTGAACTCTTGAAAATGATGCCAATATCAGACAATTAAAGATCATAATAAGTTAGATATTATTATAGTCTAACTTACCCACTCAGTAAGACACTGCTGTCCTTTGGGCCGAGTGAGATCCACAGCTTTTCTCCCAGTAACAAGCTCCACTAATACCACCCCAAAGGAGTAAACATCAGCTTTTTCAGTTATTTGGCCGCTTTGAGCATATTCAGGAGCCAAATACCTACACAGCAACAGCATAGCTTAGTTGCAAGTTCATATTGGACAGACATGTTTGACGATGAAACTAATTCAGGATCAATATAACACGTACCCAAATGTTCCAATTACTCTAGTTTCAACACCTGTGTCTCCATCAGGCTGCCACCTTGCCAGTCCAAAATCACCAACCTTGCATAATTCAACACAATACAATATTGTTAGAAAATGAGGCACACATTTGATGCAACTCAAAACACACTTCAGATTGTGATCTGTAGGAAACTGAAAAATCCATGACCTTTATCCTTTGGTAAGTAAACTTTTAAAATGCACAAGAGTCCACAATTATTTTAATGAACTGATCTTTAAAAAAAAAAAAACTGTAGACAGATGAATATGCAATAATGAAGTAATGGTGTCTTTCATTATGTAAACTACAGAACTGCATTGTACAAAGGATGCAAAGCACTACCCTACCAGTGGTTCAAAATCATGGGTTATGAGAATGTTGTTTGGCCGCATGTCACGGTGGATAATGCAACCCACTCTGCACTCTTCATGAAGATACCGTAACCCACGAGCAGCTCCAACAGCAACTTTTTGCCGTGCAGACCATTCTAATGGTTTCTGTTGTCGCCCTGAGACACTTCAAAGTATTAGATCAATTTACAATCAAGTCAGTATCAGTAGAATGCATACTATATCATATTGCAATCACTGTACGTAACATGAAAATATCATGATATTAACATACTCTGCATGAATGTAGACTTTAAAGACAAAAATAATCCTACTTCATCCCATGGTTTTAGTTGGCATATGGATTAATAAAGCAAACACCATCAAATTACATATACAACTAAGTCCTATCTAATAGTCCCATTAGTTATATAAAAATGATTTTAGCATATCCAATCCCATTTTTCAATTGTTTAATGACACTTTAAAATATGACAAACATATAAGAACTCAGCAATTTATGGACTACATAAAAATTGCATGCTGAATGTCTTCAGTAAGTTCAAGCCAATTCAAATATATATTTCTCTCATAACAGAATTTGGTAAAGAGAAATCACCATATAAATGTGAATCCAATGATCCATTGCATATGTACTCATAAACCAGTAGTCTTCTCTTATCCTCTATACAGAACCCAATCAGCATAACAACATTTCGGTGCTGAGCACAGCTCAGGACTTCTACCTCTGAACAAAATTCAAGATCACCCTGAGAACTAGCCAATTTATGTTGCTTGACAGCAATGACTTGTCCCTCTGGTAGAACCCCTCTGTGAACAGATCCAAATCCTCCTTCTGCCAAGAAGTTGGCTTGTGAAAATCCACCAGTAGCAAGTTCTAACTCAGCATAGCTGAACCACCTTGGAGGTTTTCCAAAAACAGGTGCCTTGTGTTGACATATTGAACATAATGGAGGTGGACCAGGTGGGGCATTTCTAGATAATGCCATTGCTTCTCTTAGATTTCCACTGAAATCCAAGTCAGCTCTATAAGTTGACATTTCAATTCCAGCTCCTCTATCAAGCCTTGAAAACTTTTCTACCAAAGCTCTGGTTGTAGATGATTGAGGCAAATCATGAGATATCTCTGATCTTTCTTCATTGCGTTGAGATGATTGTTGATGTAAAAGTAATTCTGTGATCCAAGGCTGGAATCTCAAGCTTGCAGAAGATGTGGACAGATTTTCACTTTCTGTGTCTGAATTAGTATCATCAAGTTCTAGATTTTCCTTGATAGTTTCCTCTTTCTTTGACTCACCATTCATCTCTGAGATAAAGAAAGGTGAAGTTCCTGGATCAGAGCTTGAAACTGATGAGGTACCAGCTTCAGTTGCAGTAAATGGTGTCCCTAGCTCTGGGCTGCTACTTGGAGTGACAACTGGTCCTTTGATGGAATTTGAAGAATCATTCTTCTTTTTGGTTTGCTTTTCAGGCATCTCATCTTGCTCAGAAGGTGATGGACCTGCTTCTTCAAGATCCTTCTTTTGAGGTCCAATCAAATTCAAGCGGAGTACTTTTGGTTGGGAACGCTTCATAACCACAATGTTACACTGCAGCTCTTCCATGCATCGTTTTTCCTCATGCTTGAGCTGTCTGCAAAGAAAGCAACACCAAAATAACAACAACACAAACTGAGTTACAATCTCATACAAAATAGTAAACCAGAAATTGAGATCATTAAGTTTCATAGTTACAATAGCATGCCTTTCAGTGGGAAAAAGATAAGATAGACTATTACTTGTCTAATACAACCCAATTGGCTTGGGCTTTCTTGGCTTCTGCAGCCACTGCTCCACAAGGTGATCCGGAAACAATTTTAATCCTGACATTTATCTGTTGAAAAAGGTTGGCATAATTATGGATACATTACAACCTCCACATTCAGTTTGCATGAACCTTTCATACACCAAGGCTACTAACCTTATTTGGATCATAGACGTCATGGAGCTGAAGGATCATCTGAGAGCAAGAATCAGTGATATCACTCTTCTGCTCTGAAATTGTACCCGGAGGGTACTTCTTATTAACACTGGCACAGTCACCAGCAAATCTCGGAAAACCCCATAATCTTCTGCCTGCACATGTGTAGAATAACAGTCAAATTACACATAATAGCATGGTGAAGGTTCAAGTGACCATTAAAAAAGACACTAACAAAGTTCAGAATTTGTCACGTAGATCCATACAAAACTACACTCATTTAGAACCAAGGGACTAAAAATAAATAATGCACTCAGTGTTATTTCCTCTGACCCTGCCTTGACATAATTTCAGATTGCAACACCAAAAGCAATCCCTATGATAAAAGAAGGAATGGCATATACAGCAAACCACTGATCATATCACATCTGAATCAGAGGAATCAAATCACCATTTTTTCAATTTGCCAAAAGAACAATATCTGATGAAAAAGAAAGACAAAATTGAATCAAATGCAGGAGAAAGAGGAATCACCTGAACTTTGTGAAGGCACAACCACAAGCAGTGTAATGCAATCACCAGGTTGAACAACATGAGTCAGGGACCAAACAAGAGCAGTCTTTGGAATTTCCTTTGATGCCTTAACAGCAACAATAACCTTCTCAGCACCATCGGAACCTTTCTCTTGCTTCCCTCGCTTCTGTTGCTCTCGACTCATCACCACCAATAATTATGCCTCAAAAACTACCTTTGCTCAAAAGATTTAACTCTCAATAACCATCAAAGACATAAGTTCCTATATAGAAGAAACGCAAGAAGACATTCAATGTCATTATGAGCCTGCCCCAACCAGTACAATTATCACTATCGTTTATCAGTTATCACCAACATGCTTGCACATTCACACCCATGGCCATGGACAAGACTCTTTTAACCAAATTCAAACCTTATGTATCACAGGCTCACAACAAGTAAACCCTCTTCTAACGTTCACAGAATCTTGTTTCTTTTTTATCACCAATAAGAGTGATTCTGTGAAGTACGTTCCCAAAGTAGTATCAAATCCGTGAAGAATCAGATGCCCTTTTGGCTCAGAAAGCAAGACGTTGTTGCAGCAACCCCTCAGCTTAAAATGCAATATGCATTTCAAGCTTTCTGAAGTTCAAGAAGATTCAAAGCAAGCACTGCAAACTGCTTAGTGTGACTGTGAGATTTAAAAGACATAGAGACAAAGGAGACCCCTTCACTCCACTACCTGTGCTTTTTGTACCTTCAAAACACCTACCAAGTCAAAATAGTTGAAAAGAAAGAAACAGCTTCAAAAAAAGGTAAAGGAGGGGTGTGTGTGATTTGGATCCAACTACTTGGCTCTACTATCGAAAACACCTACGAGGAAACCTCCACCTAAGATTCCTCTACAGAAATAGTATCATTTCCTTCCTATTTCATAAGAAAACAATCCAATCACCCCGTCATATATTATATGAATTTTAAGGTACAGGTTGTTTAGCTCTCTGTCTGCTTCATTGAAAGTTCAGCATCAATATCAATTTTTTTCACCCTGCACAGTCCCAGATTCAATGCAGATCAGAAAAAGAAAAAAGAAAATAATAATAATAATAATAATACTGCAGAGTTAGGTGTGTGAAGAAGAAATGCACAACCAACAATGTGCCACATACATATACAAACATATAATATGATTCACTAATCAGTATCACTTGCAACCGCCATTTTGTTGGTTTATAAGGTCAAAAACTTCATTGGAGACTAGACAACAAGAAAGAAAGAAAGAAAGGAAAAAAAAAGGGAAGGCCGGAACAAGATCCAAACATTTTCTTTTCTTTTCTTTATTATATTATATTTGTCTATCAATCAACCCTTTTGGACAAATGAAGTAACATCCAACGAAAAAACAACAGAAAAGAATAACATACACTTTTCTTTTCTTTTTTTCTTTTTTCTTTTTTTGCTTACAATTATCGTCATCAGAATCTTAAATTTTGGAATTCCAGCGAAAACCTGCCTGAGGCATTAGGCGACCTCAATGAATGAAAACGCCTCCTTCTCTTCCCAATAAAATATCAAAATGGGGTGGCAAAAAATGAAACAAAGTTGGGGACTTTAACAACAGATAGGCGAACCTTGAAAGAGAAACCAGTGCGAGTTGATTGGGAAAATGAGTAAAAAGTACAAAATGGTTTTGGGGGAAGAAAGAAAAGATATCAGCTTTGTTGCGAGTGACCAACGGAGATAGACACAGAGACAGAGAAAACAAAGAAAAAGTAAAAAAAAATGTTATTATTATTATTATTTTCATTTTTAAAAAAAATGAGATTTCAGAAGAAAAGGCAATCCTGTAACCTGTTCCTATTTGGAGTACACTGTATAACGTAAGGTGAAATGCACTGCAGAGACCTCAGACTCACAGGCAACTCATCAATCAGTTTTGTATTTGCAGTAAAATCGCCTTCGAGGGGGGGTCGGCTTAAGATATCGATATGCCCCTCTTTTGCCACTTAATTTCGGAAATGACACTTCCTCATTGTTTGATTTCGTATATTTATTGAATAATAATTTAAACAGAATTTATGTTTATTTCTTTGTATTTATTATATCTATTTTATTAATTAAATTATAATATATATTTACTAATATTTTTAAATATATATATATTACAGTTTAATTGATATAATAAATATATAAAAATATATTTAAATTTTGTATTAATAACTTTTACACATCATTTATAAGTCATTTTGATTTTTTTTAAGTTGTATATTATTTTATTTACATCAATTTTACACTATTTTTGGTTAAAAAAATAAAAACATATATTTTATTTTATTTTTTTTTTTTATTTTTTAAACGAGTAAAGTATAAATATAATATAAAAAATATATATAAATGTCATTTTTATTTTAAAAATGAAGCTATTAATTCTCTTATTTGTATATTCACATTTTTTATTAACTAATTATAATTTTATTTTTTATTAAATTATAAGTAATTTATAAAAAAATATAAATATATTAAAAATATTAAGAGCCTCACTCTCATTATAAAATTGGAAGGATTTAAACACGTAAAAAAAAGAGGATAAATTTAAAGTTTTAAAGTCAAATTAAAACTGAACGGGAGTCAGACTAAATTTTTAAACATTTTAATGCATTCTATAAATATATGATAATGTATAACAAATATAACATAAACAAATTGCTCCCAATTCAAATTACTTCATAAGTCACAACTCATAACACATAGCCATCAAGTTAAATAAGTTCCACAATATTACAATCACAAAATGATAAAGCTTCCAACATGTATTATACTAAGTAATTAAATATCTTATCGTATAATTATGAAAGTAGATCAAGTAAAATAACAAACGACCATCATTGGCTTAGTGTGATTAAGTCATTTTTGTATTGCTTTTGTAGAAGAGTGGACGGCATCGTTTGAACTTTGATGCTGAGAATTTTAAACGTTGCAGCATGGGCGGGATCTTAAAGAAAAGAGTATCAAAATCTATTAAGGGCTACACTGCTCTGCACTGCAGTGATGTTGTTATGACTTATGTCATTAATAAGGGGCGGTGTCGTGTTATGGTTGTGGTTATGGACAAACTCACTTACTTTAGGTCACTGACAAATGAAGCAATGGTTATTTGGAGCAATGGGAAGATAACAGCATGTGGGGGACCTACATGATCTTCTTGTGTTTGTTTTCTCTTTTGTCTCTTTTATGATATCAACTTAAATTTCAAATTAAAGGGTTTTGTTTTGTGGTGATTTGAATGTGCTAAAGATTGCTTGTTCATAAAGTTGCATGCCGATTGAGACCAAAATAGTTGGGAGAAAAAGAATAATGATATTTGCATATTAATTTTTTTTATTATTTATAGATAATTTTTTTAAGTAATAAAATAAATAAAATGCACATTTTAACATATTCTTTCTCTAATATTTTTTATTCAAATAAATAAAATATAAAAATAATATAAAAATTTTGACGTACAAAAATCATTACTAAAAAAAAAAAAACCTTGGTGACATCAACTAAACTGAGATGAAGAGGTGTGTGTGTACTTTTTTATGGTGTATTGTGATCGGTCTCATCATTATGTAAATTAAAAGATACCCTTCATTTACGCATCCAACATTGTTAGTGTTCCTTTATCAAATCTCCCACTTCATAATTTAGCTTATGATTGGTTTATTGTTACGTCAATGTTATGAATGCCATATAATTAACATTTTCTAATAGGCATGTCCATGGAATGATTAATTAAAAAAATGGTTTTGAACGTGATAAAGTAAAACCAAATATGAATATCATATTCTAATTAAGTTTTATGCTAATATTAACATTGCCATGACTATAGCTATAAAGGTGGCTTAAGTGATAATCAAATTTAACCTATATAATTGAAAGACTTTTATAATATAAGACGTTTGAATCATTTAAAAAATACTTATAAGAAGAGAGAGCTTCAATATCTATAATATGTAAGAAAATCTCATAAGACAAAACTAATAACTCTATATAAAAAAAAAAAATTATAGTCCTAATGATTACAGAGCTCCCATATGGTAATTAGAACACTGGAAAATATAGAAAAATGTTGCCATTCCAATATATACTGGAAAAGAAAACGTTATCCAATTATTTTAAAATAAGCACTTCTAAGTAAGTTTTCGCCCGTAAAATGGTGTAGCCTTAATTTTTCAATATTCTAACTCGTTTTTAAACATTAAAAACACTACTTCTACTCATAACAAAATTTTGTTATTACTTATATCAAAACAAAATGAAAAAACCTAAAGTAATTAATCAAGTGATAAGTAGTTTGTAATTCATAAAAACGAATGTGTATTTGAATTTTGTTAAAATTATTATATTAAAAAGAACTTTTCTTAATCACAACTTAGTCTAATAGATTAATTTTTTCTACTTAACATTTCATCACAAAAGAAAAAAAAAACAAAAAGAAAGAACAATCCTTTTATCTAAGACAGAAGCATAAGTGCAAAAACAAACAAAGAAAGTTCACGCAGTTCTATATGGTAATAAAATCTGCATTAACTGTACTGTAGCATTTACTGCCCATGGCCAAGTGTGTGTGATTGTGTGCAGAAACAGACGACCATCCCATGATCGTAAATTGTTCAACAATGTTGTCCGTCTCTCTGACCACATTCAATATTTTTGAACTTTGCCATAAGTGTCACAGCGGTGAAACTTTTAAAATGCACCGTCACCTCACCGTAGCATTCAACGGTTCTTCCTTCGCTTCCCATTTTCCAAACCAAACAACCACAGTTCGGTCGTGACCAGGGTGGTAGTAAGTACCACCACACCACGAGCCCCCCACTGGCCGTATCTAAATGCATTACATTAAAAACAATTACTATTAAACTTCGTTTAATTATAAAAATTAAAGTTAAGAATGTTAAAAATAAAATTTTGTAACTTATTATTAAACTTGTATATGAGTGAAAAAATCATCCATTGATTTATGAGAGACTGAAATATATATATATGAAGTTAACTAACATGCTAACGTTCCTCAACTAACCAACTTGTTGACTCTGTTAACTAACTTCTTAATTGATTAACTAACATGTTGACTGACTAACTAATGTAACTAATTAATATAATTGATAAATATAGTGATACTCCCCTCAAGGTGGAAAGTAAATGTCAATGAGTCCCAACTTGTGAATCATGTTTGTGAATTTAGCATAAGGTAAAGCTTTTGTAAACAAAATTGTCAATTGTTGATTAGTCTTGACATGAATTAGTTTGATAAGACTATAAGCCACCTTTTCCCTTATGAAATGGTAATTAATGTCAATATATTTGGTTCTTTTACGAAATGTTGGATTTGATGTTATGTGGACAGCTACTTGATTATCACACAACAATCGAATTTAACCAATTTGGATAGCAAAATCCTATGGTAGCTGAACCATCCAAACAATCTTACTAGCCACAGTGGTCATAGCCATGTATTTAGCCTTTGCTGATGACTTGGACACGGTGACTTGTTTCTTAGACTTCCAGGAAATCAAAGAATCACCAATAAAGAGGCAATATCTAGTAGTGAATTTTCTAGTATCTACACAAGAACCCTAATTGGCGTCAGCAAATGCAGTTAAGGTGTAAGAAGAACTGGACGAAAAGAAAATACCATCACCAGGAGTTGCCTTTAGATATCTGAGAAGGTGATTAACAACTTGCAAATAAGTATTGCTTGGTTTAGATATAAACTGACTCAATTTATTGACACTATAAGCAATGTCAGGATGAGAAAGAGTCAAATACAACAATCTACCTATGATCCTTCTATATTGGGAATCATCAGGCAATAAATCTCCATCATCCATGCTAAGTTTCAGATTAGGATCCATAGGCAAAGAAGTATGTTTGCAATCTGTAAAACCAGTATCTTCCAACAGAGATAAAATGTATTTTCTCTGACAAAGATGAATACCCGTAGTAGATTTAGCTATTTCCAAACCAAGGAAATATTTTAAATGACTAAGGTCTTTAAGCTTGAATATAGACTTCAAGAAAGATTTAACATCAACAATATAGTTTGAATTTTGTCATACTAAGATGATATCATCTACATAAACCAGGAGAAAAACCATAGAAGAACCAGAACCCTTGCTGAACAAAGAATAATCATTCTTAGATTGAGTAAAGCCATGAGTGAGTAAAACATTAGCAAATTTTGTAAACCACTATCTTGAAGCCTGCTTAAGACCATAAATGGATTTGTTTAACCTACAAACCAGATGCTGATTAGAATTCTCCCCTTAAGGAGTATATCCAAGTGGTAACTTCATATACATTTCTTCAAACAAATCTCCATTAAGAAATATATTGTTGATATCTAATTGCACCAACTGCCATTTCTTTATTGTTGTTAATGCCAAGAGTACTCTGACTGTAGTGAGTTTAGCCACTGGTGAAAATGTCTCAACATAATCTATACCAGCTTGTTGAGTGAATCCTTGAGCAACCAACCTGGATTTATGCCTAGCCACACTTCCATCAGAATTATACTTGACTTTATATATCCATTCACAGTCAATTGGTTGTTTATTTTGTGGCAAAGGTACAAAAGACCAAGTCTTGTTAGAATCCATTGCTTGCAATTCCTCAGACATAGCCTGTTGCTATTCTGAAAATTTGATAGCTTGATGAAAATACTGAGGTTCATATATTGTTGAGATTTGACGAATGAAGTGTTTGAAATTAGAACTAAGTTTACTATATGAAATAAGATGAGGTATAGAATATGAAGAAGTGAGCTGACTACATTTGTAGGAAGATAAATATGAATGAGGTTTTGAAATCCTAGTAGATTTTATGAGTGAAACAAAAGGAACATGAGGTGAGATAGTTGATGTAGGTGCAACAAATAGTGAATCAGAACCTGAAAGAGAAGAAGAAGAAGAAGAAGAAGAAGAAGAAGTACAAGGGACTTTGGTTGATAATGTGTCAATTGAGTAAGGAATTATATCAGTGGGAGGACTAAAAGAAACATCAGTAGTGGGGATAGTTTAAGAAAGAACCTGATTATAAAAAGGGTCCAGATCTGGATCAGAATGAGATGTGGAATAGAAAGAAAAAATATCTTTATGGAAGACAATTTCTCTGTAAATATGAATTTTTCTAGTTTCAAAGTTATAAACTTTATAAGCCTTGTAACCAGTAGGATAACCTATAAAAACACGTGGCTGAGCTCTAGGAGAAAATTTATTTCAAGTAGATGGAAGAGTAGAACAATAACATAAATAACCGAAAATTCTCAATGAATGATAATTAGGATCCTTACCATAGAGTTTAGAGAAAGGAGAATGATTATCCAATAATGGAGCAGGCAACCTGTTAATGAGAAAGGTTGCAGTGTTGACACAATCTCCCCAAAAACACAAAGGAACCTTGGATTGAAAATATAAGGCTCTTGCTATATTAAGCAAGTGTTGATGTTTTCTTTCCACCACTAAGTTTTCCTCAGGCCTTTTAACATAAGAGAATTGATGCAGAATACCTTTCTCTACAAGATAATCACTGAGCTGGAGTTCTTTAGCATTATCACTTCTGATACATTTGATAGTCTTACTAAACTGAGTGTTTACCATAGCAAAAAAAAACTGATAACTAACCTGGTAACTTCTGATTTATATTTCAATAAGGAAGTCCAAGTGTATCTAGTATGATCATCTACCAAGGTTAAGAAATATTTATAATCAATATAAGTTGGCTTATGAAAAGGACCTCATATATCACAATGAATTAAGTCAAATGGAGTAGAACTAACAGAATTGTGAGAATTAAAAGATAACCTTTTTTGTTTAGCAAGAGGACATATGTTGTAAGCGGAAACATTGAACTTTGGCAAATCAATTTTATTATGTAATAGTTTCAACCTATGATGAGAAGGATGACCCAATCGAAAATGCCAAATCTGATTAGGTAATGTACAAGAATTGAAAAACATACAATTGTAAGTACAAGAACTATTACATGAACTAGATTTTGTAAAAATACTACAGGAACTACGAAACTGTAAAATAGAAGCAACACTTAGAAGTGATTGGATTGATTGTGAGGTAGTCTTAAAGATATAAAGGCCTTCAACCATATCACCCTTGACAATCATCTTCATTGTGTTGCTGTCCTGTATTAAGAAAGAATTAGGAAGGAAAGAGATTGAACATGAATTTTCTTTTAAAAAAACACTTATTGACAAGAGATTGACTCTAAAACTAGGAATGTAAAACACATTAGTAAGAAGTAAATTTGAACTCAATCTAACATATCCTACAAAGGGAACCATGACTTGAGTTTGATTAGGCAAAGTAATTGAAACATTGGTTACAGATTGAATTGAAATAAAATTGTGTAAAGTGAAAGAAATATGACAAGAAGCACCTGAATCTAAGATCCAAAACTATGAATTAGACAGGGAATGTGACAAATTTATTGACAAGATTATACCTGTAGAAGGAACAGATGAAGGAGATTCAGATTGCTCCACAATTGGCTTAGTTACTTGTGACAATTGGGTAGCTAACATTGCCAACAACTGGTGATATTCAGCAGGAATGCCATTAGTTTCAATAGGTGTAGAATCAATAACAGAAACCTGATTTACCATGCTTGAAGAACCAGATTGTGACTTGTGAAACTTGTGGCCTAGAGGATAACCATGTAATTTGTAACATTTATCCATAGTGTGACCAATGATCTCACAATGACGACACATAGGACAATCCTTCTTCACTGATTTTCCTTTGAACTGAGCAGTATTAACAGCAAAAGCCATTTGAGATTCAGAATGCATTAGATTAGAACCAACATTTCATTGTCTTTCATCTTGAAGCACTAGAGCAAGAACTTTATTGATAGAAGGAAGAAGCTCCATCAACAAGATTTGCCCACAGACAGATGCAAATTCATCATTCAAGCCCATCAGAAATTGTAGAACATGTTCAAATTGAATATAATCCAGTAAAGGGCGAATGCCACCACAAGTGCAAGAAGTTAAAGGCTTGTAATCATTCAATTAATCAAAAATAGATTTCATCTTGATGAAAAATTGGCTTATAGACAAAGAATCTTGATGAAGATTCATCAATTCACATTTAAGTTGAAAAATTCTTGGATCATTTTGTTGCTGAAAACAATCCTTAAGATCAAGCCAGATTTCATGAGTAGAAGTAGAATAGATGATACTAGCATTGATTTCTTTGGAAACTGCATTAAGAATCAAGAAATGACAATGCCATTGTTACGAACCTAAGAATGAAGTAGAATTTGATCATTATCAGTTGGACGAGGTATTGAACCATCAATGAACCCGAGCTTATTCTTCACCAAGAGAGCCATTTTCATTGCACGACTCCATGAATTGTAATTGTCTCCAATGAGTACTTGAGACACAAGAACAAGACCAGGACTATCTGAATGATGGAGAAAGAAAGGATTGGCAACTTCATCCATGGTGATGATGAAGAAAAATCCCAAAAATAAGGAATGGAAACAATGGAGAATGCGAAAACTTCTTGAGAACTTCTAATACCATATTAAACTTGTATATGAGTGAAAAAATCATCTATTGATTTATCAGAGACTGAAATATATATACATGAAGTTAATTAACATGCTAACGTTCCTCAGCTAACCAACTTGTTGACCCTGCTAACTGACTTCTTAACTGATTAACTAACATGTTGACTGGCTAACTAATGTAACTAATTAATATAACTGATAAATACAGTGATACTTATTAATAATATACTTATATATGTTCGTATTTAAAGTTATAACTAATATTTAATTTGACTTACAAAAACTCAAAAAGAATAATGTAAGTGGAATATGTATATGCTCTAATGAGATAGTTATGTTGGATATAAATTATTACTTGGAATAAAGAGACTAACTAATTGAGTGAATTCTAAATGCATACTTATAAAACTGAAGTCTCTATTTATATAAGGATAAAACGGTTTCTAATTGCATTCGTTCACAATCTTTTATTGTCTTGATGACATTATAATAAGATGTGGACCTCTGTTCGTTTTCCTTCTTTAAGCTTGAGCTGAAATGCTCAATGAATTAAGGTGAAATTCACAATGTACAATGTTTTATAAGTCATTTAAAATAATAATAAAATCTCTTTAAAGTGAAATTATTTTTAAATTAAAATATATTTATTCTTAAATTATTTAATAAGTTAAAATTATAATACATTTTATTAAATCAATAATAAATATACATCTTTACTTGTTTATTTTATAAACAAGTTCACTTTAAAATAAAATTTTAAAATAATAGTATGCAATGCGATTTTTTATTATATATGTATATGTACAAAATAAAAAAATTGTAATTGTTATATTTAATTTTATAACTATTTACATTGTATATTATTAAACTTAATCACAAATTTTATGTGGTATAGTGGTATACTAGCTATAGACGGTGACTCAACGACGTCGTCTAAGTTTACTCGACTTTGGCGCCACGTATCCAGGATCGTGTCATGTAGTTTTCGAACCTGCGAAACATTTTTTATTAGATTAATATAACATCATTTAAAATTTAAAAAGATAAAATAAATATACCTATCTCTTTGGCATTCGCAAAGGCAGACATAGACAACCCAATTAATATTTTTTATTGCTATGATAATTAAAATAATGTCTAAGCAATTAATTATTTTCCTATTTTATATAGTTGGAGTGTAGAATAATTCAAACTTTTTTGTCATACGTCGGAAATGATAAGTATCGTATAAGACAAAAGTTGGAAAGCTTAATTGGCAAGCATAAGATCATATGAGAACGAACATGTTAGTCAACCTGTTCCTGCTAATTACAAAGTCTTAATAGTTAATATTATTATATTCATCTATATTTATGTCTGTAATCACTATTAAATATTTAGCAAAGGTATTTGCATGTTGGGGGATCGTGATTAGTCTTTGATTGTATATTTAGAAAAAAGCTAGAGACGTTCACAAAAAAAAACCTAATACACAAACACTTTAATTGATGTATATCTTACATTTGTTTATATAACAAAATCAAAATTGAAGTATATAAAAAATAAAGTAAAATTAAATATAATTAAAAAATAAAAATTATATAAATATAAAATAATATGAACAAAAATATGTGATTAAAATTATATATATTTATATGTGACGTGAGTTGGGGAGTGGAGGGTAAATTGCAAACAATAATTAATTATTTTAAGTTTGGGAAATCGTGTTTATTGTTCACATTATTCAAATTTAGTTTGCACAAATTACTTAATAAACTCCATCATATTGACGCATCACTATAATTGATCACTTGACACTTCTCTTTGTAGAACGACCCATTATAAACTGGTTAATAGCTTAATTCGATTAACACCCTTACTTTTTATGCTAATTATTCTATTATATTATTTAATTTATTTAAAGCATAAGGAATGAGTGTATTTGATTTTCACTTGGCTTGGTTATAGCTGGTGCATTGAATACATCAACTAACCTACATCTCATTCAATCATTCTAGAAGCTGGTTGTCATGATTTGCATTGAACAAAATTTAAATAGAACAAATCATGTTTGACACGAATTGTATTGTGATGTATTAATATACTCATTCTTATCATTTAAATTTTTTAATTAAAGTTAAATGGTGTCCAAATCAACTTACACATATTTTAATTAATTTATTTTTTCAATATGATTAATTGTAGGTCTTTTACGCTGAAACTAATAAATTTATTAGAATAATCTTTATAGCCTAATCTTAAAAAATTAGTATAGATAGAATTTAAACCATTTAATTAAATATTGCGCCTTCTTGTTACTCTGCTTTTCTTTTCTTTTTTTTTTTTTTGAAAAGTATTGGTTCAGCAAAATTGTTCCATTAAATATTTTTACAATTCAATCGATTGCATATGAATGTTAGCAGCATATATATATTTTTAACTTTTGACGAAGATATTTTGCAGGCATTACATGAGACCAGACCATCGGGCATCAGACATTTTGTTTAGTATAAAATACTTTTTAGATAATAATTTATCTATACATACAAAAAAATACTTGAATTTAATAAATATATCATTAATGATTTTTAAATTATTAAGAATCTTATATTATCGCTTCATTCTTTTATATGTGATTTATATATTTATTAGGTTACTTCACTTAATATTTATTGATTTTAAGTTAAAATCTCACATCTGATATCTAAGTTTTTCATACTACTTTGCTAAGTTTCTTCTGTTACATTTCGGTGCTTTACATGTTTCGCCTCTAAGCTTCGTGGAAGAATTTGTTAAAAGTCTCACATAATCAATTTTAATTTTTTTTGTGTAATTTATATATTTATTGAATCATTCTACTTAATATTAATTAATTTTAAATTAGAATCTCACATAAATAACTTAAAATTTAAGTTCATATTTTTATCATTTTATGATTTCATCACAAATTAGATACATTGAACTATAATATATAAATCAAGATAAAACTCTAATACAATAAAATGCTTTTTTTTTTCCGAATACAATAAATGTTATTAATAATCTTTTAAATAGTTCAAATTACAAGTCATAACAATTTCAAAATAAGTATACTGAACACAAATCCAATTAAAATTAAACTATTATTATGCTCATAACCTTGTTTTCTTTTTTGGCAAATAATTAATTTATATGTTCCAGTAAAATATTTAAATTTAATGATATGATTAAAATTATTTAAAGAAAATATGAGTTGTAAACAAATGCCATGTAAAATAAATTTTAACACTCTAATTATTTCAAAAAGTTCTAGTACCCTTTTTTTATTAATATGTATCATAATCTAAAAAAACATTAACAAATCTAATATTATTTATTAAAAATATTAATGAAATACAATAATAAATAATAAAATAATATATAATACAACATCGCACAAAAATGATAACTAGTTATTGACAACACAAAGATTTTATGTTGATTATAAATACTCATTTTCATTAAATCTATAGTCAAGTAGCATATTATTCTATAGGAAAAATTCTCCTTTGAATTTTACCTTGTTTTGAAATAGGCATCTTGAGCTTTTAAAATTTTGGTGAGTCCTTAACTTTATACAACATGCAAACAGATCCTTACGTTCACTAATTAAGTTAAAGTTAATTGTTATGTAACTTGCATGGGTTAAAATTAATACATATGATAGTCTCTAATTTATCCATATTTTTTTAAAAAATATCTTTTTTATTTCCAAAATTAGAAAATATAGACTAATATAAAAAGAAATTAATTCAAAGGACGAAAGTTTTTATTTATTTTTAAATAATATGCATAAATTATATATTATCACGTATATTAATTAATACAAACAATTCATATAATGAATGGTTTTATTAAACTTATGTATGAAAGGATCATTTTACAAGTTTAGAAAATTTTAAGAACATTTCATATGAAATTAAAAATTCATAGTAGCTATTTTAAATTGAGATAAAGTTTAGGGAGTATTTTTTTGGAGTAATAAATTACTCTCTCAATTTCGAGCTTACTCGCAATTTCGGGCTAAGATAGTAGTTAAGTAAAACCCTCCTCAAAATAATGACTAAAGTTAGCTATTTATTTGATTTAGAGTTGATTATTCCATGTTTTAACTTAGTTTTCTAGTGAACATGCTTCATAAATGTCATATGCTTCAAGTTCTTACAATTGACAATGATTAGGCTTGTTGATAATAATAATAATAATAATAATAATAATAATAATAATAATAATAATAATAATATTATAATTATAATAATAATTATTATCATTATTATTATTATTATTACTTTGCAATTTCAAACTAAGATAATAATTAAGTAAAACTCTTTTAAAATAACGATTAAATTTAACTATTTACTTGATTTAAAGTTGATTATTCCATGTTTTAACTCGAGTTTTCTAGGTGAACATGCTTCATAAATGTCATATGCTTCAAGTTCTTACAATTGAGAATGATTAGACTTGTTGTTGATGATGATGATAATAATAATAATGATAATAATAATAAAGTTATAAATTTGAACCTAATAGTGTTCAACAACAATATAGATATTTGAATAGAACAAGTAGGCTACAAAGAAACTTTTAAAAATATTTACTTTGATCTAGTTATTTTCTCATAATACATTATATGGGATTGGCCCCCTCCAATTTTATTGAAATGTAGTCATGCCCTGCAATTGTGTTTGTTATAGGATTTCAAAGTTTAGGGATTATGTGTACACTTTCCCTTGTTCTCTTTAGGCAGAAACTTTGTCCCCAAATTTATAAACGAAATTCAAGAACATGTTCAACTTCTATTTATTAGGTGTTTGCAAGATTGTTTAACGTTCATGATTTTTTTTTTTTCTTTTGCTTTTACTAGGAAGGAATATGTTGTAAATGTGTCATTTAATAGGAAACCTGCTTACAAAGCATGCTCCAGCTCAATGCCAACATTATAAAAATATAACGAGGTTGATCCAACTCTTTTTCTAGATATACTAATCTAAGTTGAGCACCCCAATACACACTATTAAAATAAAATAGTTTGCACACAAGTCTGAAGTGATAGGCTGCCTAACGCCTAGTATGATATGTGATAGTGACAAGATTCTGAGTAGAAAAGTTCAATCCATTGCATTATGTAAGCTATGCACGCCCAAGGTGTCTGCATTTCTTTATTCAATCGCTTAAACAAACATAAACACTCAAAGACAAAATGGCCTCAATTTCATGAATGGCATTTTTTTAATTAAATTTAGTAATCCAAAGTACGTAATATCTTACAGCACCAGTTTAGTTTTCTAGCCCTAAATCTGTCCAGTGTGCTATACTCATGCTCCTTAACCTAGGCGTAATGTATGAATTTAATATTTAGAATCATGCATGCATGACTTTATATTTTATTAAAAACTCGGCTGTGATTATTTGAAATTAAATGAACCACTTATACAATAAGCACAATTATAAAATATTTCAAGAATTTAATTTTAATATATTATCAATGTAAAAATATTTTATAATATCATTCAATTATGTATTGATACATTATTAAAAATATAATTATTATAATAACAATCTCAAAAATTTTATATATAATTATGAGTGATTGTTTGATAGTGTAAAAAACTTTACACTCATCAAAATTGAACTAATATTTAGAACACAAATAATATTACTTTACTTACTGGTCGTATCCAGGTTGTAGCTCCTTGAGTTTTCTGTTATACACATTTTACTTGTTTTTTTTTTTTTTACAAAACATTTTCATAGATTACTTTTTTCAGGACAACAATGATTGAAATATAGACCAATTCTTTTATAAGCTTAATGTCTTAAATAAAGACTCAATATTAGTTTTACATCTCTAACATTATTTAATCAAAGAAAAAACAAATCAAAATTTTCTCTTTTAATATAATTTTAATGTACTATCAATATAAAAAAATTTTTTACTTGCATGAGTTATATTTAAAGACATGTTATTATATCATTTAATGAGTTTAATATCTCATGTAGATGTTAACATAATCAAATTTATTAAATAATGTGATAACACAAAATTATATGACAATAAAAAAAAAAATTCTCTGAAAACATATTAAAGTTAAACTTTGTTTTTTTATCACCGTTATTTTAGCCTTTCCATGGGTGATGAGTATATTAATTTACACCCAATGAATAACCATCATGTGGTCCATGTGTTGATTATTGATTAAGAACAAATAATTTCTCTTGTGATAATGATTCACCAACTTGTTATGGCTTAAGTGATGAGAGAGTTTGAGATTGGGAGACTATTAAAATGTTGGGAGTTTGAATTTAGAAAAATGCACAACTGAGAAAGGTAACATGAGTGCCCTAAATAGATGTAATCTCACGCGAAAGAATGTGTAGATACTCACACAAAGACAAAACAAAATTGTGATAATGATTTTTTTTTATTTCTCAAATTTCTATATGGTAAGTGAGATAGTAATTTTTTGAAATACATTCAGACGCCTAAGTAAAAATTATTCTCAACAATATTATTTTTATACACACGAATTTTAATATCGAATCTAAATTACAATCTTAAAGAACCCAAACTCATTCTATTTGAACTAAGTAAATTGTGATAATGATTCAAATTAGTGTATTTAAGATAGTTGTGAAAATTTAATTATTTTAATAATCGATTATTATATAAAAATATTTTGTTATAATTAATTATAATAAAATAAGTTTTATGTTTGAATATATTAATTGAAAATCGATTTTAAGTTAATCTGCTTCGTTTGATAAGTATAAAAAAGAATTGTTTTTATGTATTAAATAATTAAAAAAATTATTTAATTAAAACAAAATAATATTTATATATTAAAATATAAAAAATAATATATAATATAAAATTAAAAACTGAAATTTAGTATTATAAAAAATTATAATATATTAAATTTTATATAAAAAGGTTGATTTTACTAAATATGTTAAAATATTGTTAAAATAACTTTTTTACAAAAAAGAAAAGAAAAGAAAAATTCTCAAACATGCTCTAAGTTTGATTATTTCTGCTTAGAAAATTAATTTTTTTGTTCTTTTCTCACTCTTTTTGAATTAGTTTTAGTATATATTACAATTAGAAGCACGTGGGTCCTTATTATTGAGTGGTTAATTTGGTACAGGATGCTGAAAATCGGGTCCAAACTACAAAACTTCACTGTATAAACTTCTTTTAATGCAGGCATCGATTGAATAATTATTTTTACTTGTTGGATATCGTTTTTAGTACACAAATGACAAAAAGGATTAGATGACAAATTAGGAGCTGTTTCAGGGAACATGTTCGGTAAACTAGTAGGGTGCTACCGTGCTAGTATGTGCTAATCCTAGCTAATTAAGGTCAATTTCGTTTACTTACACTACGCTGTGCTGTGCCCTACATGTACAATGCGTGTTTTCTGTTCTTATCTTGATGCTATAGATGCTGGCCCTCTCATGTGTTGGGAAGACACGACTGCAGGTATGACTCTAAACTCCTTTTCATATAGGAATCACATTTCCAATGGTTTAGTCAGGCACCTGTCATAAAGTGGGCCGGACTCGCTAAAGTGAAAATTGATGGTGTTTCATATGGGAAAAGACGAGCTTAATCATGAATTAGCTTCTAATTTGACTGATCATAAAGGGTAAAGGCCATCCAGAACCTGAAGAAAACAATCACTAGTCTATTCTTAGATGATATTTGGTTAATTTGTATGCTTTATCTCTATCTCACAGTAACAAATTGATAGCTTAAATCCTGAAGCATTTTTATTATTTTTTTTGTGGAAATTTTTATTATTGCTATTATTAGTCTTAAATGGTCTCACGCTATTATGAAATCAAGTTTGAGTGTGTATTAGTAATACTATTAAATTACTGTGAGAAGAGTTACAAATATATAGGAGTAGTGTAACTAATAATAACCAACGTGGATCCACCTCAAATAATAATAATAATAATAACTAACGTGTATTAGTCTAAGTGAAAAATGTTCAAGTTTTTTAAGTTCATAATTATGAATTCGATATTAAAATTCATATATATAAAAATAATACAATTAAAAAGTATTTTTACTTAAATGCTTAATCGTACTTCTAAATATTAGTATCTTATAACAGTAGTTTTTGGTTCAATTGATGACTGATGAGTAATTGGAATTTGGAACAGCTAAATACCTCATTATTCGGTTAAATCAATATTAATTAATTGGTTAATATTATAGTAATTTGCATCTTCTAATTTTGGTAAATACTTTGAAAGGGACAAGGAAAAGATGGTGGAGCATGGAGGGAAGAAGGGCGGGGCAGGAGCAGGATCATCCACGATCCCTAATCCGTTCTTCTGTAAGGAACGAAACCTACATGCAAATCCAATGGCCCTACAACTGCACTAGACTAAACACCTCAAGGATTTGCCAACCATCACCCTTCATTCACAAACCTACCTCTTGTACAAAATCCAAAACATGGAATTAAAATATCAGGTAGAAAAAAAAAATCCCCAAGGTTTCATGTTCATGGGTTTGTGCTCAAGTACATCACAGACTCAATAATGCAAGCCCTCATGGGTGGGCCATTTCTGCCCACATGAAATTTCTCCCATGTAGCCTAGGGTGGACATGTTACATCCCCATATGTTTCACCATGTTGTATGAAATGATGAGAGGGCTGGGTCACCCCACCTCCCCACTCTGGAGGGCCTTTATTAATGCTACCTGCATTGAATATAACTGCTTCATGTCTGTCTCAATTCTGAGCTTAACGATTCCATGGAAATTCGAAATTGAGAAGTAACATGCAATAATTGTGGCCATGGCCTTCCAAGTTTTTGCCCATGTAGGCTCTTTATAAACTGCAGACCCAGTAGCACATCAAACCTTGTCTGCTTATTATGATTATAAAATGTTCTGATTCCAATATCCCTTGTGACATCTATGGCATGCCATTTTCTTTGTCTTTGGTTTAATTTTTCCCTCTTGTTTTTATCTGATCAATTTAATATTTTGACCATCATTACACTATTATGTACTGTATGAATTGGCTGCAGACTCTGCTAGTAAGACAAATTTTGCTCTGTAAAGAAACAAACACATTAAATATGTTGACTATTCTCCCTTAACCAAATTATTATTATTTTTTCATTTGTATCATCTGCTTACTTGGTCTATCAGTTATTTAAGTAACATTCTTTTTCATAAAACTCTTAACGTTTTGCAGTTTTAACTTATAATAAATAACAATTTGATCCAGCAAAAATAAAGGAAAAAAAAAATTTATTTTCTAAATGACAAACACTTTTAACTAAAATTGATAATAGAAAACAGGCATTTAAAATACAACAAACTTAAAAAAATTGATCCTGCATTTTATAAGGGAGCCTGGGATGGCAGTTATGTTAATGGATAGCAGGCCTCAAAATCGTTTGCATATTAAATTGTTAATCATATGAAGTTTGATGTGTGTGAGACTCCGAGATTAACCAAGAAGGAAAATCATTCAATCCTCCCATGTGTCAAAGCATGAGTCTGTTGAGCATTTAGCATCCTATTGGGCCAATAGAAGTAGGAATGCTGCCATCTTTCAAGTCAAGGAGCCCCTCTTAAATCCACACAACTGATCATTGAACAAGAAGCTTAACTGCACTCTGAAGAGTAAATACATTAACAAAATGAGCACCTCAAATGGCAGTGCACCTCGTCCTGCTCGTGGCATCCCCATTCCCCACCACCTTCAGATGTGAGAAATGGCAAAACTACTGGGCCTTAGATTTCAAGTATATCAATGTCAATCTAATCTTTTAGTTTGGGCCACTTGAGAAATGCCGCCTAACTCAGACCCAAAAATGAAGAAAGAACTCTAGTTAAGTATTTAGCCCAACTTCAATTTTAATAGGCTGCAATTATGCAAGCCCAACTTTCCATTTATTGGTATTGTACAAACTATGTTCTTTTGTTTTTTATTTTTTTGCTTAGATTGAAAAACCAATCTTAATTCACTACAAAAAAAAGACTTTAAAGAGAAAAGCCTCAAACGCACATGTGATTCGATTGCTTATTTTTTCTCAACTGGAAAAAATAAATATATTGTTTTATTTGGTAATTCAAATAAATTACATTTATCTTATTTAACTTAAAATTCAAGATTATATGATGTTCCCACCTCTGGTTTGATCCTTGCTCATGTCCCCATTATTTTACTTGGGTCGTCGATAGCACCTCCTTCTTCCAGCTCCGGTCAAAGGCGAAGGGGGAGGAGGTGGTATTTACCTGGACTCCAATTAAGAATGCAGGGAAAAAGAACAATAAACCAGACTAAAGATAGGTTTTTTTTTTTTTGGGTCAAAAGATTCTCATTACCAAGCACCAAAGAAACATGGGCCAGGCTCAGCCCAGTTACAAAGAGAACAATACCACTACAAACAAGCTAAATCAGCCAAAGAACCAACTGCATAAAGCAAAAGTGATAGATACGAAGTGGCAAAGAATCTAGGCAGTCGTTGCCATCACTTTGAAAACGTTAAGAACAGGCTGGAACTGGAACTGGGCGCTTTTTATTCTGCAGTGCTGTAGAAATCAGTTGTCATTACAGGCACGCTCGAAGGCTAATCGCTGGGGGGGGGGGGGGACCGAGAATCTGGGCTAGACATTGCCCCTAGATTTGTATGACCTAGCCTTTCATGTCTTCAATGCCCTCAACAATGGGAGCATGGTTTTAAATTGCGATTGCGGTCGTAGTTATAAAGATCACTAAAACTGTAATATTGTAGATAATTATAGGAAAATATACTCGATGCGATCACAATTACAATTGCAGAGACTATTAAAATTGCAATATTGCGACTGCAATTGCGATTGCGAACCATAATTTAAAACTATGAATGAGAGCAATCTCACAAGGAAAAGTAGAATTTGCAAGTGCAAAAACTTTATATTAGAGTCTCATATCGTCTGTCTTAATTTTTCAAGTGTGATTTATATATTATTTAGGTCATTTCACTTAATGTTAATTAATTTTAAATTAAAATCTCACATGATATCAAAGCAAAATTTGAATTTAAGACGGAGTTTAAAACGGAGTATGGAACAAAGATGAGGAGAACAACAAAACTAAATCTGATATAAAGTTCTTGCACTTGGAAATTCAACTTTTCCTTGTGAATTTCTTGTTAGCATAGCAATTGATCCCATTTTCCTAGTGTTGTCAAAACCAACGTCCACATTACATTTCAGGATACCATTCAAGGGTGGCATTCAATCTGTATAACTCTTCATCCTCCTTTTCATGCTGTTTTGGACACCTCTCTTTCGTTGGTAAGCTCGATCATACTCCACTTTCATCAGTTGTGGTTGTTGAAGTGTAGTCATAGGATCTAGATTTTTTGTATGAAATACCATTTTGTTTCTTGCTTTCCAGATTTCCCATATCGTGAATGCTAGTGTACTGGGATTGTTTTGCATGAATTCTTTGTTTGTTTTGAAAATTTGTATCTGTTCACCCTGAATACATTTTGAACAGAAAGATTACCCGAATTCAAATGAGTTATAGCTATAATCATTTATTATATAGATGAAGTAGTTACACAGTTAACAAACAAATTAAGATACCAACAATAATAATAAGATAAGATAAATGTAACCTAAGATAATAGAAATAAATTCAAAACTAAATCAAACTAAATCCTAAGATAAGATTTTGCTCTATCATCTCCCTCAAACTAGATGATGTTACACAAAGGTCAAGTTTGAATCTTGAAAATTGGTAGGTTTAAAAGGTGAAAAGTATATTAGAGTGTCAACTAAACCAAATGTGAGATTTTCACATCTATGGCCAAATCGAGATCGAGGGATCTTCAAGAAGATGATTATATATGCTCCAAAAAAGAAATTGATCGAATCTCTTGACAAGCGACATACAGTCCAAGGGAAGGAGATCATGGGAAAGATGTTAGAGTTTCTTCAATAAAGTCATCAAAGCTGAGGGGCATTGAAGTTTCTCTATTAATAAAAGTCACCAAAGATTCTGGTGATGAATATGACATTAGTCATTTAAATAATCTCTGTGAGACAACTTGTTAATCATGCGCAAGTAAGTCTATTAGATCGACATCAATGGAAGTAGTTAGGATTGAGTAGATCCAATTGCATTTTCGAGTTTTCATGTATTATAGGAGTCACAATTCATTTCATAGGCGCTTGCATTTCACCATTAATGGAGGTGGTGAAGGTGAAAGAGATGTTTATCATCATTGAATTAAGACGTCAGTCTTAATAGACTTTGATGTCATGAAGACATTTTGAATAAAAAATATTGGTTAAGCTCAAGTGAATTACAACTGTAATGATTTATTATATAAATGAAGTAATTACACAATTAACAAACAAATTGAGATAACAACAATAACAATAAAATAAAATAAACGTAACCTAAAATAATAAAAATAAATTCAAAACTAAATCAAACTAAACGGTTTTCTCTATTACACCCATCTATACGTCAAATCTAGAGATTGAATTAGCAGTTGGTACGCACTGAATATAACCCAAACCACACTGGGGTTGTCCACGGGCAAAGAACAACGAATTGCTCTATCATCTCAAACTCTTTAGAGCATATAGGGCATTGTAATAGTTTCCTTTAGAATAGATTTACTTTAATGGGTACGGCATTGTGACATGTCTTCCCCAAAAATAATTTAACTAGAAAAAAAATAGGTGTCCCATATCTTAACAAGAATGATGATAATATAAGATTCTTGAAAAATGATATTATCACACCACTTTTTTTATTGCATCATTTTTTACTTTATTTTTTAATAATTATAATTAAATGAAAAAAATGATAGAAAAAAATAATGTGATTAATAATATAGAAATAATATAAAAAAATAATGTGAAAAAATCATAGATAAATATTCTTTATGCTAACGTGAATTAGGTTAAATCGATAGCCAGATTGGGTTCTTGTACAGGTCAAGTCTCCTTTAACCATCGGACCTTGGTCCATAGGTTTAGTATGGTCCTGAAGATTAAGTGCGTGTTTGAGATAATTGTAAAAACTTGATTATTTCAATAATCGATTATGTTCAGATATGTTAGTTGAAAAGTAATTTTAAGCTAATATATTTCATTTTGATGATATAAAAAAATAGCTTTTGTACGTTAAATTATCAAAATAGATATAGAATAATTTAAAAAATTATTTGATTGATTAAAAAAATTATTTACATATCACTATTAGAAATAGTTCCAATAACTTAATAAAAAAATGCTCAAAATTTTGATTAATTGCCAACAGCTTTTTTGGAATCATAAAAGCTGTTGGATTTTTTCATTGGCAAAGGCAAACACAATAGAAAATTGGGCAACAACCTTTTTGAGTCAAAAAAGCTGTTATAGGCCAAAATTCAACCAAAACAAACACACATTAATTACATAGGAATGTCTAATATCACTTACAAAGTAATTTATGGATAGACTATATTTTTGAGTTATTAATTTATTATTAAAATAAATCAATAATTCAAATTAAAAGATAGATTTTAATTAATAATATTTAAATTTGTATAAAAATTTAATCAGATCAATTTTTTTTTTATAAATAATTATATATATAAATAATTTATAAATTTTAATTGATAATTTTTTATATACCTAAATTTATATATAGATATTATCAAAAAAAAAAAAATAATTCATTAATAGACACAATTACACAAACTTATTAAGTACATATTAACATCCTCCTAATTACATATATACTTGTGTTTGTTATAGGCCTAGTATGGTCCCATTATTATTATTATTATTATTATTATTATTATTATTATTATTATTATTATTATTATTATTTTGTAAGACCCTAAGACTAGGTCTAGATGTGTCCGCACATTTTTTTGAATTTGTAACTTATTTTTATTCCTGATTCGGTTTAGTTATAGTTATAAGGTATTTTTATTAAGTTTTAAACTCCTCTACTATAAGTAAAATACATACAGTTCAATTTTTTGGTTACTAAGCCACAACTCAAGATTAGGAATTATCATTATTTTTTAAAAGCATATGGTGTGAGCCTTGTTATTATTATTATTATTGTTGTTGTTGGATAAACGCCTTATTAACTTATCTGAGAAAAGAATTCAACCTGAATTGAGGACACAAATACCAAGACATTGAGAATTTATGAAGATCTGATCCGTATAATATACTCCTCCATCAACGTATGAGTATACATCATACAACAGCACGATTGCTGGCGGATTCTTCTCCATTCATTTTCTTTCCTCGTGGATCAAGCATACACGTTAATTTAACATGCACCACGTGAGTTGTGCTATTGAAGTATTATTTGAGGATTTATTTTTTTAATAATAAATTAAACTTTAATTATTATTAATTAAGAATCTTGATTTTATTAAAATATAATTTTATTAATGAAAATTTTAAAAAAATAAAAAATATTCAATTTGATAAAAATAATTTAAACAACAATCAAAACTTTTTTTATCAAGTGGAGTTGATAACATGGATAAAACGATTTTATTGTATTTATTAATTAATCATGTTTTTAGAAAAGAAAATAATTTATAATATAAATAAAATGCATGACATATATATCAATTTTTTAATTAATAAATATTTTTTGATTAAGATTTTTGACTCTTTCTTTCTTTTTATGGATCTTAACGTCGATTCTTTCTTCTTTTCTTTCTTTTTCATCTAAGGTGATTTGGGTCATTTTTTAGCCAGAATCACCTCTACATCGTTCTTTTATCCTTTTATTTAAATAAGTGATTTTTCCAATAGATCTGATTTTTCTTTCATGTTTTTCGATGTTTTAAAAATAATAATTGGTGTTTGGTCGTCGTTTTGACAATCATTTGATTTCCTTTTTTGCGGTGTTCGTTTTTCCAGATTAGTAGATCAACTTGATCAGTTGATTCAATCAAGACTGGGCGTAAAACGTTACTGATCTGGAGGTATGGGTATTGTATTTGATTTTGTCAATTTGTAGACGTTTTCTTGGTGTTTTTTAGAAAGGAAAATTCAAATTTTTAGCGATAATTTGTATTCTCGATGTAAATCAATTTGAATGAATGAATATCTTTTTTAGTCAAAAAAAATTAATAAATGTTTTTTTTATTAAAGTTGAAGCTCTAAATTAATTGTTTATAAGAGAAGAGCCAAAGTTCAAATAATGGAAAAATCAATTGTTAAACGATAATTCTCAAGAAATTAGTCTTATAGCAATAAAATACTTTAGTCAAAGATAACAAAAAAGTCCTTAATTAGTAACCAAAATAAAATTTAAATTCTTAATTGATAAGTTTTAAAATTAAAGTCATTAATTGATTATCATAATAAAGATAATGTCATTTTAATTTCGCCTATACACACATATACATCTATTTGTTACACTGTTACTTTAAGAATATATATTAACTTAAACAAATGTTTTAAAAATAGTTGATAAAGTGAACAGTTTATAGTTTAATTAGTTCAATCATTTTAATTGGTAATTAAATTGTTAATATTATAGTCATATAAATCTTTTTTAAATTAAATTAAAAATTTTAAATTAAATTTGACTGGTTCAATTGGTCACATCACTGACTTTCACTAATTTTTGTGGTCTTTTACTAGTTTTTGGTGATTTAATCTCTCAAACAATTTTTGAATGAATTAGAACTAGTAAAGTGTCTAATTCACGCTTCAGTCGATCCAATCAATTTAGTTGAATCAGTTTTAAAGACACTCAATGAAACCGTTCAAGAGTACAATTTGTTTTCATATAAAAAATCTTCACATCTTTCTTATAATATTACTTAAGGAGCAGATAAATATATATAACATCTTATTTTCGTTTCCACCTATATATGCTATATTATTGCATATAAAATACCTATTCCCATCAACATATGTTGATTCAAGTAAAAATTATTGAATATTTTAAATATGTAATTTTGGATTCGTTTTTAAAATTATTATCTGTAAAAATAATATTATTAAAAAAAATTATTTAAATATGAGATCATATTTTAAAAAATTAATCTCTCACTTATTATGTAAGAGATATTTAAAAAAAAAAAAAAAAATCATATCACCGTAACTTCACGTATTCCACGCATTCCTGATGGGAATAAAGTATATACGATGAAGACCACGTGAAGCTGCATATGATTTTTTGTAAAACAAGAAAATGTTTTGGGCTTGCATTCACATAAATTAGAAAAAAAAAAAGTGTTAATTTGTGCAAAATAATTATTTGAAGACAGCTTGTTGGAAACGCATCAATAGACAATGGCAATTAAGGTACATCAACTACTATCTGTTAAAATATTAACTGATTTGTTTAATAAATATTGAAGTTTTTGAAATGAGAAAATGATGTTTTTTCGTGATAAGATATTAGAAGATTTTTTGTCTTCTTCATAGAAGTATGAATGAACTCTGGCCTCATACGAATTTTACTCGTAATATTAATGGTTCGAACCTAAGAATTTTATTATATTATCCCAAGTTTGTTTGCTCGAATATAACTTGAGTAACAAAATAACAAAACTTTCATTATTTTAATCTGAATTAAGAAAAAATGTTAATGAACAGGAGTTCATCATAAACTTATTTTGGTTTAATAAAATCAAAAGTTTAAATGAATTCTGAAAAGAACAAAGAAGTGTGTTCTCCGGCAGTGGCGAAACTAGGTTCTGAGGATTAGGGAAAACACTAGTAAATATAAAAATTTATAATATAAATCTACTAATAACATCATGCTGAAAATTAATTTTTTGTTTTGTTTTAAGACATGTATTTTTTCCAGCGTATCTTATTAAAAAAACTAACATTATATTGCTTCATAAATTTATTTAAATAAGTATAATTATAGCACTTATGATGTTCAGCAAAACTAACCAAATAATTAAAACAAAATAATAATAAAAACATTACCTAAAGTGAAAAAAATAATAGAGACAAACAAAATAAACAACAATGACATAATAAATTAAAACTCCACTATTGTCTGAAAGTAAAAATAGAAATTTTATACCTAAAAAATCTGAGAGTGGGAGTGCAAAAGTAATTAATACCTATGCTTAAAGAGAATGAAGGTAGAATTATTGTCGAGGAGGATGAGGAATACAAAGAAGGATCTTCACTCTTGCGGTCTTGTTAATTTGTGTCAGTAGATGAACAAGAAAATCATGCTAATCTATTAGGCTTAAATAACAAGATGAGTATAATATTATCTTTTTAAGTACACTATAAAGTTTTTAAGAATTTTTTATCAATACTAGTTACTTTAAAAAAAAAAATATTCAGGAGGAACATGTGATCAGACTCACTATAACGTGGCTCCTGTATTAGGGGCTATTGAATTCATTATTAATGTCCTCTAATGTTTTTGCAAAATTTTGAAAGAAGGAAAAAAAAAAAAAGGAGGAATGCTTTCAATTTGAAAGTGATGAGACTTTATCAAGTTGTAATTATTTTTATAGTCATTTTAGAGTGTGTTTATTTTACATTTTCATTGACAAAAACGAAGAAATCACTCTTTTTGAGAAACTTTTGTAGGCAGGGCTGGCTGAAGGAGTGAAGGGTAAGGCAAGGCAAGCCCTTAATTACCTTAGGCCTCCAGCTTATTTACGTCCCATAATTTTAAATATCTTGTTAATTATATTTTTAAAAATGTATTCTTAAATGATTAAACTCCAATACACAGTCACATATACACTTTTACTTTCATGACTTCTAATTAATCTCCTTTTTTTTATAACTTTTCTTGTTTTTTTTATTAGCCAACTTTTTATCTCTTATTAATTTCGCGAGTAATTTTTAGATGGACACGATCTATTATATGTACTCAAATTATTATTTAACATGTATAAGGTAAGGGGACCATCATAAAATTATACTAATCATTAACAATACTTTTACATATATCAAATAATAATTTGAGTGTCTAAATGATGACGTGATAGATCGTGTTCACCTAAAAATTTATATGATTTCTCTATCTATCACATTTCCTACAAGCTCTCTTTTGTTATGCCAAAATAGTGTTTTGCTCATGCAAATTGTTAAATTTTGCCTAAATCTCTCTTTTAATTTATAACATTCTCTCACTCACACTCTTTCTTCTTCTCTTCACCTTTTTTTTATAAAAAAAAAACTCTCGTCAAAGTTGCTCTTATATTTAGTTCATACTATTCAACTTAAATAATAAGGTTCTATTTGTTTTAAACTTCAAAGTTTTTTAAATTTATAAAATATACTTTTTATAAAGAAAAATTGTATATGAAATGAAATTAGAACTTATATTTCATGATGAATATGTATAATTATAAAAAGAAACAATTGAGTAAGGATGTTCAAGGCAAAACAATAAAATCTGTTGAAGAATCATTTAAATTCATTTTGTCCTATACATAGTATATCAAGGAACTTTATCACTCTAAAATATATTTGGAAATTTTGAAATGAATAATAATATTTTTTTTATTATATATTCAATAGTAAAAATTTAAAGTCATACTAGACAAAAATAATTTTAAAAAATATTATCTTAAACTTGAGTATATATCTCTTAAAAACATAATAATTATTACTCTGATGTTAATGGTTTAGATTTATTTTTAGAATTAAAGGTTCTAGAATAAATCATACAAAAAAATATAACATAGTAAAATGAAGCCTCATTTTATAATTTGGCTTTAGTCCTTAAATATCTTGAGCAGCCCCTGTTTGTAGGAAGTAAAATTTTTCTTAATGCAATTAAAAGGCTTTTTGCACTTATAAAAAATTGTAAAACAAACAAGCCCTAAATATTTGTAAAAAAAAAAAAAAAGCTTTAACCTAACACTGGACCTAGACCATATGAAATAATATCCCAAATCACAATAAGCTTTTGTGAGGTGATGAAGTCATTGCTGAATAAAAGAGAGTTTTTTTTCGACGAAGTTTTTGAAATCAAATACCATGAACAATATTAATATAATAACATTTGGATTAGTCATACGGTTCAGTAAAATATATATTGCCAAGTCAGTTATGTATGCCTATGCTATACATTACATCTTTCATATTTATAAATTCTCCCGGCTTTGTTAAATATTTAATGAGACTTGGACTTGGATAAGACTCATTGAAGGACGATAAACAATAAAGAAGGAAGGAAAATGCTGGTCCTCATGGAGTAATTTATATAGGAATGAATATCTAACTAACTTATCCTTGTGAAAGTTGTGGCGCTAATATAAAAATGGCTCCCACCACATATAATTGTTTGACAGCAATAATTTCTGAGTTTTCCTTGAATATAAACAAAATAAATATACTCATCTACAAAAATAAAAGAAAAAAAAGTTATATCTGGTACATCATATTAATGAGATTTCCCTATGAAAGAAAAGCATTCTTATAGGGTTTTTTTTTTTTAAAAAAAAAAAAAAACGGGGATAGGCATTCCTATAATTGGAGTAGGAAGTGCGTAGATAAATTAAGTATATATAAATATGGAAACGTGGCAAAATTACAAGTAGGGATGTTTATCACTCAATCGACTTTATAGTTTGGCTGGCCCCGAAGTTAATTAACTGAGTTAGGTTTGCTTTTTTATTTTTTTTATTTGGAGTTAGGTATGGGTTTTGAAAATTACATTTGGTATATTTATGTATTGGATTTTGCATGTATTTTGGGTTAGTCCAACCTAACCTAATGTCATATAATATTTAAAATTAATAATTTTTAAAAATTAGGAACTAATTATAAGATTTTTTAACTTAAGTTAATACTTTTCTATAGCATAATAATATTTTTTATTGATATAATTTGTTTAAAAATATTTTATAAAACATCTTTGAGATTTAGTTTTTTACTTTTAAAATTTTATAATTTTGTTATATATAATGTCTAAATTTGTTTATCAAACATCAAATAACAATTTAAATTTATAAATTTGATCTAAATATGAGATTGAACAAGTCCTAACCTAGTCATTAATCATGTAATGACCAAATTAAAATCAAATTTAAAAAAATAAACCAATCAAAATATCAAATCGAAATAGATTAAGTTAAACCAAACTCAATTTAGTCACAAATACTCCTATTACAAATTATCTATACAAGCAAGGGCAGAATCGCGTTGTGCTTGTGAGGGACTGCCGCACCCCAAGCCAACAAATTTTCCTAAACATTTGGTTGAATTTATAGTGCAATGATTATAATAATATTAAATATTTTAACCATATGCACCCCAAGCTTTGTGATCTGGTTCTGCTATAGTTAGGGTGAAAATGAGCTAAGTTAAGTTATATTTTGTCTAAATATATTTAAGCTTGTGTTGTAATATATTAGTCTGAGTATGACTTATTATCTGTCATAAATTTTTTTTGAGATTCTACCTAGTTTATTTATTGAAATATAGAAACTTAATTTGTCTCAAAAGTTTATTTAAATGTCCATATTACATTAAGACTTTTATATAGGTAAAAAAATTTATTTTTTAATTTTTTAATACATATAAATCTTGACAAAATCATTATATTTTATATAAAATAAATATATTATACTTTAATAAATTATGTAAATATTATAAATTCTTAATTATATATATATATATATAAATATTAAAGAAATAAGTCCGCTCAATAGGTTAAATAGACTAATTTTTTAAAAGCTCAATTTTTAACTTATATAATTAAATAGATCTTTAAAAAAGTTTAATCTTAAATTCTTAACTTATTTATTAAATAAGTCAAATTTATATAAAAATAAATTAGTCATTATGCCAATGATGAGCCACTTGCTTATGCCCCAGTGTAAAAGTAAAGCAAATATGGTAGATAACGGGTAGTTTAACTTAGAAGGACATGGGCAACGGTTAGAATTATTAGAGATCTAAACAAAATTTATAAGTTTTTTTAAATTATTAACCTTTCACAAACCTGACTAGAGGTATTAATAAAAAAAATATGAATTCAATTTTAATGTATTGTTAGTATAAAAAAAATTTATATTGTCATTTAATAACGTGTAACTACATTATTTAAAGAGTTAAAAATTACATAAAATGTCAAATTATTTAAATGATGTGATCATACTTTATTAGATTAAACTCAAAAAATATTTGTCAATTTATGCATATAACAATGTAAACTTTAAAAATATCATCTTTCTTTTTTTTATCCCAAAGCAGATTTTATTAGAAAAATATAGATCTTTTTACATGATATTATAATGTTTTAAATCAATCAGATAGTCAAAAGTTAATTCCGTTGATTCCACTATCTTATTAACTTCACTATTACATTCGGATGTCCATTAATTATTATTATTATTCGTTTCGTTTGATTTTGTGTGTATTTTAGGTCTAAAAATTTTTCGCGTATTAAGATATATTCGGGATATTTATAGAACTTCTGGCCAAAAATTTATACATTATGAAAAACTTATGATTGGCCCATATGTAGGATTCATTTTTTACAGTCATGGGCGCTTTTTTTCTTTTTGCTTGCGCTTACAACCATTCATCCGATTCCTTCAATATTGATATATGTGAATATAAGTAAATAACGCTAAGAATTATTATGAAAGGGTAATTAAGAGAATGTTTAATTCCAAAATTAGATTTCAAGCAATCATTTGTTTTCCAAACAAACAAAATTAACAAAGAAAATTTGTATTTTAATATTCTTTTAAATATAGATCATATAATATGTGCGTGGAAGCTTAATGTTCAACCAAGGCACCAGGTTTTCTTCTGGAGAGCATGTCGTGATATGATATAGTTGTTCAGCTACGTAGCAATAAAAGGTGTGGAGATCGAGCATGAGTGCTACTTGTATACTGCGGAAGAGGGAAATGTAGAGCATATATATATTGCTTCAATTACGTCTTTGGTCTTGCTGGCATTCAGCCTTTTTGAAAATAATGTTGAGATTAAAACAAAAAAAGATTTTGTGTAACAATTATCAAGTAATCTCAATATGATTGGTTTTTCATAATCAATAAGTTCGAGTAAATTAGCCATTTTGTCCTTAAAATTAATGTTCACTTATAATTTAATTTCTAGATCTATTTGTATGAGTCTTTAAATTTGTAGAACTCGTATTACCTTAATTAATCCTTAAAAAAGACTAACTTAATATAAATTTTGTAAATTTAAAAACTAATTTGTATACATAAATAAATTCAAAGAATAAATTACATAAATAAATAAATAAATAACTTGCATGTTTGTATTTTTAAATAAAATACAAGGACGGTAACAAGCTTTGAATATAAGCCAGTAAGCCATTATGCACGACATAAAAGCCACCTCCCTACTTCAATTTGTTAATGGTCCATGAGGCCTGAGCTGATATAAATAGGCTTCTGTGCAGCGAAGAAGGAGCAGAAGTCAATCATCGAAGTTTCTCCACCAATGGCATACTTATGGAGCTCACAAGGTATACTCCTTATGACTTTCTCCTACTCATTTGCTTGAGCGAGAAAATTCTCTCCTCTAGTTTGTGTTGTGGTATATATAGTGAATTATAATATATATCTTGTGCATGATACTTCAAGCTATTGAAGATCCTATTTGATTACTATGGCATGGAAAAATGTCACCATAGTAATGAACTATTATGGAATGCTTGCTTCTCTAGCTTTCAGAATAAATCACGTGTTTTATTTGTGCATTCATGACTCAATTTATATGAACAATATATGAAGTTGCTGAAATTTTCTTTCCTTAGTAAAAGAATATAAAAGGTACTAATATTCAAAATTTTCCTCTAAGATCATATTCCTCCTCACTGTTTGCAAGAGTAATAACTGTCATCTGTTCGTGTATATATCATGAATATTTGTAATTTTGATACCTTATATACCACCAATGGAATTACAGGTGGGCTTTCATGGATTTGTGGAGGAGAATTTAATTTGGCTTCTTTCTGTGTTCAGAGAATCATAATTGATGGAGTAAATCTGTTCTTCTTCTGTGTTTTCTGCCGATTTATGCTGATAGGTTTAGGTAGAAAACATCATTCAAGTGATATCAGTAGAATGGACCGCGTTTTTGTGGTAGCATCAATCTGTTGTTCTGTTACTAGCATTATGTATTTTAGCAATGGTTTGTATAATTTCATAGTTCAAAATGGAAAATCAGATAATTTAAGTTGGGTGGCTTGCGTTATCAGGGGACTAGTTTGGGCCTCTCTTACAATTTCATTGCTTACTCAAAGGAGCAAACGGATCATATGTATAAACTCTGTTTGGTGGGTTTGCTTATGTGCATTACTTTCTGCTCTGAATATTGAAATTCTCCTGACAGTGCACATTATTCCTGTGTTTGATTTGCTGCCTTGGCTTGTGAGCTTCCTTCTTCTCCTTTGTGCTTTCAGAAACCATGCTTACTTTGGTTCTAAACATTCCCAAAATAACACAATGTCTGAACCATTGTTGTGTGAAACTGAAAAGGTAGAAATAAGCCAAACAGGATTAAGCCAAGCCAATTTTTTTAGCAAATTGACATTTACTTGGATTAATCCTTTACTCTCTTTGGGTTACAAAAAGCCATTAGCTCTTGTCTCTTGAAAACATCCCTCCCTTGGCTTCTGAAGACAAAGCTAACTTGTCCTACCAAAAGTTTGCTAGCGCATGGGATTCCTTGTTAAGTGGGAGGAGCTCAAACAGTCCCAAAAATTTGGTTATTTGGACCATGGCAAGAGTTTTTTTGAAAGAGAATATTTACATAGCAATCTATGCATTAGCTAGGTCAGTTTCTGCTGCTGTCTCTCCTCTGATAATCTATGCTTTTGTTAACTATGCAAGTCGCAATGAAGGCGACTTGTATGAAGGTCTTTCTATATTGGGGTGCCTGGTACTTGCCAAGTTGGTGGAGTCTTGGTGTCAGAGGCATTGGTACTTCAACTCAAGGAGGTCAGGAATGAGAATGAGATCAGCACTAATGGTGGCCATCTATGAAAAGCTGTTAAGGCTTTCAAGCTCGGGAAGGAGAAGGCACTCAACTGGGGAGATTGTGAATTACATAGCAGTTGATGCCTACCGGATGGGAGAATTCTTGTGGTGGTTCCATTCAGGATGGAGCCTTGCATTGCAACTTTTATTAGGCATTGCAGTCCTTTTTTGGGTTGTTGGTTTTGCTGCTCTTCCTGGTTTAGTCCTTGTAATCATATTTGGAGTCTTCAATCTTCCATATGCAAAGAAGATAAAAAGTTGCCAGTCACAAGTCCTGATTTCACAAGATCAGCGACTCAGGTCAACTTCAGAGATCCTGAACAATATCAAAATTATTAAATTACAATCTTGGGAGGATAAATTTAAGAACATGGTTGAGTCACTTCGTGCTAGTGAGTTCAAATGGTTGGCTGAGACACAGTTCACAAAGGCTTTTGGATCCATTTTGTATTTCATTTCTCCAACCATTATTTGTGCAGTTGTTTTATTAGGATGCACCCTCTTTGGGACTGCTCCATTAAATGCTGGCACAATCTTCACAGTTCTTGCTACATTGAGGAGCATGGGAGAACCTGTTCGATTTATACCCGAGGCTGTTTCTTTCATTACACAAGCTAAAGTCTCATTTGACAGGCTAAATACTTTTCTCCTTGATCATGAGCTAAAAACTTATGAAAAGAGGAGCATTCCAATTCCAAAATCAGATAAATGCATTGAAATAGAGGCAGCTAATTTCAGTTGGGATGAGGAATCAGTGACCCCAACTTTGAGAGACATCAATTTAGACATAAAGCGGGGGCAAAAGGTAGCAGTTTGTGGGCCTGTTGGAGCTGGCAAGTCTTCTCTCTTGCATGCTATCCTTGGGGAGATGCCCAAAAATTCAGGAATTGTGAGTTATGAACCAAACAACTATTGTTTTAATGCAGTACGTTTGTTTGACTAATTTTATTTATCTATTTTGTAATCTTCTAAAATGGTTGCAATCAGGTTAATTTGCATGGAACAGTAGCCTATGTTTGTCAAACTTCTTGGATCCAGAGTGGGACAATTCGGGATAACATACTCTTCGGAAAATCAATGGAAGAAAATAGATATCAGAATGCCATTAAAGCATGTGCTTTGGATAAGGATATAAATGGTTTTAGCCACGGTGATCTTACAGAAATAGGTCAGAGAGGGCTTAACTTGAGTGGAGGACAGAAGCAAAGAGTTCAACTTGCCCGAGCTGTCTACAATGATGCTGATATATATCTTCTTGATGACCCTTTCAGTGCAGTAGATGCACATACTGCTGCAGTTCTATTCCATGTAAGAACAACACCTTGAAGACTTTCTGTAAATATAATAGGCAAAAAAGTTTTGTCTACTGCATTCTGCTTAACTTCAAATTTGGACTGCAGGACTATGTCATGAGTACTCTTAGAGAGAAAACAGTCATCCTAGTGAGCCATCAAGTGGAGTTTCTATCAGAAGTTGACAAAATTCTGGTAACATACTTCTATTACAATGTCTGTACATTTATCACAGCATGCATTGTATACAACTAAAACCAATTCCTGATTTAAAATGAATAAGAAAATGTCTAACTTTCATTTTCTAGGTTATGGAGGGTGGGCGTATCGCTCAAGCAGGATGCCATGAGGAGCTGTTAACATTTGGGACAACCTTTGAACCACTTATGAATGCTCATAGAGATACAATAACTGTGCTGGGTACACTTCATCAAAACCAAGAAGAATGTCAAGAAGCAGATAGAGTTAATAATGAAGAGCAGCATTATGGATGTGATCTAACTAACAAAAACATTAATGGAGAAATATGTGAGACAAGTTTTGAAGGGCAACAACTTACACAAGAAGAACGGAGAGAAATGGGAAGTGCTGGATGGAACTGTTCCTGGATTATGTTTTTATCTCCAAGGGTCTGCTTCTTCTGTGTTTAAGCTCAATAGCTCTGATAAGTTTTGCTGCTCTTTTGGCTGCTTCATCTTATTGGCTTGCTATAGCCAGTGAAATTCCAAGCATCTCTAGTGGCATGCTGGTTGGAGTTTACACTGCAATGTCACTTTTTAGTGCTACCTTTGTTTACTTGAGGTCTTTATTTGTAGCTCATCTTGGATTAAAGGCTTCTAAAGCCTTCTTCTCAGGTTTCACTTCTGCCATTTTCAATGCTCCCATGTCGTTCTTTGACTCGACTCCAGTTGGGAGGATTTTGACTCGAGCAAGATATATTATATGTCAGTTAGAATAGGAAAACTCAAATGCTTTCCAATTTAAGTTGTTTCCAAACATTGACATATGGCTTTCAAAATTTTGCATTAAGCATGGGAACTCATTAGAATTTCAATGTTTATGCATTACAGGCTTCATCAGATTTGGGTACTTTGGATTTTGATCTACCTTTTGCCACAATCTATGTAGCACAATGTGGAATTGAGCTTCTAACAGGAATTGGGATTATGACTTCAGTCACATGGCGAGTTCTTATAGTTGCCATTCTAGCTGTAGTAGCTGCAAACTACATTAAGGTTGATGTAATTTCTAAGTTCCTTTTTTTCTTCTGTCCTGGAACTTCAATACATGATAGAATTAACAATTAATTTGTTCCTTCCTCTTATTCCTGTTGTCAATAAGGGCTACTACCAAGCCTCTGCAAGAGAACTAGTAAGAATCAATGGAACAACAAAAGCTCCAGTTGTGAATTATACAACGGAGACATCAGCAGGAGTGGTCACTGTAAGAGCTTTCAAGATGGTGGACAGATTCTTCCATACCTTCCAACATCTAGTTGACACAGATGCTGCACTTTTCTTGCATACTAATGCTGCTATGGAGTGGTTACTGTTAAGAATTGAAACACTTCAAAATTTGATCCTTTTCACAGCAGCTTCTCTATTTGTGTTTATTCCGAAGGGATCTATAGCTCCAGGTAACATTAAAATCATGATATTATTATTCTACATTTTGTGCCTAGTTATGGCAGGTTTTTATTGGATTTTGACATGTTTTACTATTTTCTGGTGTATTCAGGCCTTGTGGGACTTTCTATGTCTTATGCTCTGTCATTAACAAGAACCCAGATTTATTTTACTCAGTGGACTTGTAACTTATCCAACTACATCATCTCTGTTGAACGAATCAAACAATTCATGCAGATACCACAAGAGCCTCCAAAAATATTGGAGAATAAAAGGCCACCATCTTCATGGCCTTCCAAGGGCAGGATAGAGTTTCAAGCTTTGAAGGTAAACAAATTAAAGAATGATATAGCAGTAATTCTCCCCCATCTTCCACACTTTGGACCAACACATTATTATTTTCAGGTTAGATATCGTCCAAATGCTCCATTAGTCTTGGATGGAATCACTTGTACTTTCAAAGAAGGGACTAGAGTAGGAGTTGTAGGAAGGACTGGGAGCGGAAAAACAACACTTCTAAGTGCATTGTTTCGTTTGGTAGAGCCTACAAGTGGTGAAATTCTTGTAGATGGACTTAACATATGCTCAATAGGCCTGAAGGATTTAAGAATGAAGCTAAGCATCATCCCTCAAGAACCAATACTTTTCAGGGGTAGTGTTCGAACCAACTTGGACCCACTAGATCAATTCTCTGACGATGAGATATGGAAGGTTTGATGATTGACTCTACCAAGGACTATCTTCTTTTTTTTTTTGGTTATTAAATATAGTTTTCAATGTGTTTTAAATAGGTGCAAGCCAACTAGCATAAGCATAGGCTTCAATACTATCTGCATTGTACCAGTACCTTAATGCTTTTCATTTGTCTATAGGTTTTAGAGATGTGTCAACTCAAGGAGGCTATAAGTGGACTACCATATCTACTGGACTCTTCAGGTGAGCTGCATTCAATGGCTGAAGCACATAGTTCATTGTTGATAACTGAATTAACTCTTAAGCTACTAATTTAGGATGCTGCTAATAATCTAGTGAAACAATATTGTATTTTGTTTCTTTTGACTTCAATGTGTTTTACTAACAAATATATATAACTTCATTAATTAGTTTTTGGTTAATTCAACAGTGAGTGATGAAGGTGAAAATTGAAGCGTGGGCCAACGCCAACTATTTTGCCTTGGAAGAGTCCTTCTAAAAAGGAATAAAATTCTAGTTCTGGATGAAGCAACGGCTTCCATTGATTCTGCAACAGATGCCATTTTACAAAGAATCATCAGGCAGGAATTCTCTGAATGCACCATTATAACTGTGGCCCACAGAGTTCCAACTGTTATAGACAGTGACATGGTCATGGTTCTATCTTATGGTAAGCTGCTTTTTCTTTTATACGCTATAGGGATGTGATCTTGGCTCTGTGGATGGAAACATTTTGACTATTGAGAACTTCACATTCAATCTAGACACATACCACGGGACACTTTGAACTCTTTTTTCCCCACAAGATTAAGAGTTATAGCGTACCGAAAGTTCTAGAAAATTCAAATTATTTCCAACAGTGCAAACAAACATAGGGAATATGTTGATTATCGAATTCATTTTTTTAATTTTGAAATTGATTTGCTTGGTTCAATCAGAGACTAATCTTGTTGGTACTGGCTAGCTGACAGTAAAATTTGTTTGATTCATCCTAGCTAGTTCATTCCATTGAGTTTTATATTGTGATTGTAGGCAAATTAGTGGAGTATGATGAACCATCAAAACTTATGGAGGCTAATTCGTCTTCATTCTCCAAGCTTGTAGTTGAATACTGGTCCAGCTGCAGAAGGAACTCTTTCTGAAGAAATTAGGACTTTGTCTGAATCCTAAGCCCCTAACCTCTCCCTTTTCTTTTTTTGCAGTATGCATGCCTTTGTAATTGCTTGTATCAATTTACCTTCAATTGAAACTTGAGAGAAAAGAAAAAGAATATTTATAAAGAAAATTCAATAAGCTTGATTCTTAAAAATATATATATATATATATATATATATATATATATATATATATATATATATATATATATTTCCTTTAAGGGTGATACAACTCATGTATATTGTGTTTTTGTTTTATTTTTTTTCTTTCTTATAAACATTGATTTTCAGTCAAAAGCACAAATATAATGTACAAAAATCCACAACAAAGAATCTAATCAAACAGTAATGACAAAAACATAAGTGTTTCTGGTTTGTGATGATGAGGACTCCTTTTTTAAGTGGCTTAGAGAAGTTTATTTATAGAATTAGAACTATAAAAACTGCTACTTTCAATACAATTTTAAGCCTCAATATATATCTTCCTTAATTTTAAGAGCTGTGTTCTTCGTCAATTTGATAATTTCCAATAATAATTAGATCGTGTGCATGCCTATAATGGATTCCCATCCAGCTTTAGTAAATTTTTTTTTGTCAAAATGCACATTTTCCGTATTTGAATGTGAAAGGCAACTACCCACTCCTATTTATCTCCCTTGACCACCTATACTTTGGATTTGGTCAAATCTAGTCGACCTATGTTCTTACCACTTGTAGCTCACCGTTTCAGGCTTCTATCCAACCGGACCACTCTTCCGAAGGCAATGCATTAGCCTATTATCATAGTCCATCAGCTTCTGGTCCGTCAGTTTAGGCTGAAATTTTTAGGATATTAACGATTATATTAAAAAAAAAATGTGAAATTGAAATTAATGTAGAATTGAAATTAATGTGAAAAAATGATTTGCCATTTGTGAGATACAAAACCTTGGAACTTCGATAAATTAAAAAAAAAAAACAATCTTATATCGAGTCATGTGCCTACCAGGGTTACTATCCAGTCATCAATATGCTGTTTTCTTTCTTTCTTCAACCGTACGTTAAATAGAAGATTGATTGCAATAAATAGCTTTCAATTCACACCATGACAACACGTTCGAATATTGGACTTCTGTTACTTATATCGATGTTAACTTTCTTACGACCGTCAAAATGGTTAAATTTAATACATCAATTCAAATAATATAATAAAATAAATAATTTAAATAAATAAAATATTAATTTAAAATTTATATAATTTAAATATGTTAAATTATTTCATTCTTTTAACATTGTATATAGATAAATAAGCTTGACTGAATTAATAAAATGATAACTCAAAAATAATTCAACTCCAAATAAATTGACACTTGTCGAATGATCCGAATGAAAGAAAAAGGGAAGAAAAGGTTGGACATCCTCCTTTTTCTAACAAGATCATCTTTTATTGTTTTATTGTTCATTTCCTGATTTTTACAATTCAGATACTCTTAAAATTTCCTGATTCTTTACACAGTAATAAAAGAATATCCGGATAGTATGAGACAACCAAGAGGGTTTTGAGCCAGCGGGTGAAAGTAGTTGCAAAATATATTTTAATATTGCAGCCAGTCTTAGAGCAAACAAAGATAAAAAAAATAAAATAAGAAAAGTAAATTATCCTAAAGTACCTCTAAGTATATGTTTATATAAAAGATGAGACAATTTTAAATAATGAGTCAATGTTGAATTTAAATCTAATAAGACATATTGGCTCACAAACAAATTCTAATTAAGATATGATTTGGCTTATAAGAAATACAAAACAGAAGTTACAGAGTGTTAAGATATTAATTTAGATTTTAGAATAATCATGTGGCGCGGAAAATTCATACCTAAAATAAAAATATTTTGTCTGTTATGTTAACGCAAGTCTGTCATATCATATGTACGCATTATATAAAAGAAGCCAAACGAATATTCACTAGTGACAAGGATATCTAAGGCCTCAAACGTGGTTTCCTCAAATCGTAGGCGTTGGACAAATAATCTGACAAAGCCAACGACTGACAGAGATTGCTGGTTGCTGTTGATGGTTGTATTCTTATTTCACGGATTTCACATATCTTAAACAATAAAGATTATTTTATATTTTTTTTAAGAATGTAAATATTATTTATATTTTTTAAAAGATATAATTAAGTAAAAATAATAATAATAAAAATATATATAATAAATTATATTAAATAAAATATATATATATATATATATATATTTATAAGAATATAAAAATTATATTTTAAATACTTCTATGCTAGGATTGTAGTTTTTGTGTTTGAACTCTGAATGATTAAGAATCATTCCCATTTAAAATTCATAGACATCGGAGCCCTTGTGCTCTGTACGCAGTGATAAACTTTTGCAGCAATATTTATTCTTATTCATTGGTTGATTCGATATTAGGTTGCTAAAAAATAAGTTTTACACTTTACAGACAATCACTTTAAAATTGAGAGTAATAATTCAAGATGATTTTTTTATTTTTTTTTTTTACGAAAATGTTACATGCACAAACATGTGCAAGTATAGGAATTACACGGAGGCAATATCAGTCATTAGATGCAGAAAAAAAAAAAGTAAAAGTGAGAGAAAATATAAGAAGAAAAGAAAGATAGTGATGTGTTTGCAAAATTTCTGTATTACACTTTTTTTTTCAAGCACCATTGCTCTTTTTTTTTTCCTTTTTTGTTAATAATATGAATCTCATCTTTAAATTTTGGAAATTTTTATAGTGTCTTCATAGGTTTAATATTCAGATAAATTGTCAAGTATTCATTAAATAATAAATTTATAATAAATATTTAAAAATAATTAATAACTAATAAAATACTTAATAATTTATTCTAAATACTAAATCTTAAAAACAAGTAAGTATCATAGAGATCTCCATAAAAAAAAACACTTATTTTATGATGCATAACCAAACAAGCAAAGATGGACTATTTTCGACACACACATCTATTATCACTGAAATATACTGTTTCTCTCTTATTTCCATAATTTCAGAAGTCTTAGCTGAACTCTTAAGAATATAATTTCTGGTTCTCTTTCTTTTCATTATTATTACACTAAAAGCTGAACCAATTTTTTTTGTTCTTTTTCATTTCACTACAAACAGATGGGGAAATGCCCCTCTTGATGAAGCCCCGATGTGTGGAAATAAGAATATGATCAAGCTACTGATCTTTAATTTTTCGACCTTTTTATAGCTTTCCTCTGCATATAAGCCAGTTTATTGTTTTTCCTTTTTTTTACAGCTTTTCAAGTTTACTTTATGCAATTTATTTTTGCATTCCAATTTCACGTCTTTTAACTTAAATTTCAATTTTATGTTTTTTACTTCATTGAAGTTATTTAATACAATTTCAGTTTCTTTTATATTTGTAAGTAAAATTTATCTTGAAATCTTTATTCGAAGGTCTTCTTTAATTATCTCAAGTACTCACACCGAAGGATATAATTTTCATTTTAAAAGTTTTTTAAGGCGAAACTTATACTACATTGAAACAATAATAAAAGTATAAAGTTTGCTTTTGCTTCATTGACATATGCAAACTTTGATTTTTTTTTCCACACCAACAATAATTAATGAACCCTATAATCAATCATAGTGAGTTATTGTATGATAAACTTTATGTGTATCTCTCTTTAACAAGATAGTTATGTTACAAAAAAAAGTTTCACAATCTACATAAAACAATGATTGCTCCTTATATAAAGTAAGCAATTAAAATTCTAACGACTGCCCTAAGTATAGCTTTTAGAGTTTCTAATAAATTAAATGTTACAATTTTTATTTAATACTTTTTACTTTTGAATACTTAACAATTACTTTAGGACACTTATTAAAAAAACTCATAAAATAATTATTAACGAATGTTTTAAGGACATTGATTAATGAATTCAAAATAAAAATTTTAGTAAATAAAAAAATAAAAGAAATTAAGAACATTTATGAATGATATTAAATGCCTTTGAACTAGTACTATATCGCTATTGATTGCCAATAATCCTCCTAATTATTCCATCCTTTTCACAATATCTATTTTTTAAGTTTTTTGCAGATAGTGTAAAAAACCATTAAACAACGTTAGAAAAAGAAAATTATTAAATACTTTCAATTTTAAAAAAAATATAACCATATTTTACTAAATTATCATCTTTCTATTAATGCTCTCTCTCTTTTACTTAGTAAAGATACGAAGAGATAAGGATAAAATTAAAAATAATTAATGTCTTCTTGATATTTTAAAGTAATAGTAAAATGAAACAAAACTTACTCCCTAAAACAACATTTATTTTAAAATGAATGGAATACTACATAAAGAAAATATTAAATATTTTTTTTAAGATATTGACTGTATTTATTTATTTTATTTAATATTTTTTATTAAATAGTAAGAAATTATTAGGAAAGTATTTTAAGAGGATATATAGCAAAACTCTTTTACAAAAAAATATTTCTAAATCCTCGTGACACATCGTAATAATCCTCTTAATGACTACATAAAGAAAGTATTAAACGTTTTTTATTTTCTCCAAATACTAACTGTATTTATTTTTTCATTTAATAATTTTTTTATTAAGTAATAGGGGGAGTATCAGTAAAACATTTTAGGAGAATATAACAAAACTTTTATCCAGATAACACAGGAATGGGATCATTTTTTTTGTCTAGTCAAAAACCATTTAATTTAATACCCTAAAAATTTAAAATTAAATGAAAAATAGAATAATATATGTATTTAATATCTTGAAAGTTCTAAAAATATTTGATACTTTTCTTTTAGTAATTAGGATGATTTAGTGAAATGCATTAAATTATTTTAACAGAAAAATGTTTTTCTTTTTATCGATTATTTGTAGAAGAGTATTGCTAACGTGTTCTTATGTTATTAATAAGCATTTAATACCTTCTATTAAAATTTTCTAATTATTTGAAAATAAAATATTAAATACTTTTTAAAAATTTTAAGATATTTAAATACTATATCAACTTCAAAATATCTATTACTTTAGAAAAATTACTCATTCTATTTCAAAATATATATATCATTTAAAGTTTTTACATAATGATTTTCAGCCTTAAATAGAAGGTCATTCGCACTCAAGTTAGTATGAATAGAACGAGGTAATATGAGAGAGAAATGATCATTACCTTTGAGGTATGTCTTTTGTTTTATAGAGTCGAGTGACTTAAGAAGTAAGTAGTTATAAGGATATAATTATCTTTTCTTATATCACGCAAAATATCTAGGGAAACATATAGAACCTTTATCTATTTGGTATATTGACTAATTATTAGTATTTATGAAGAAATATTTTTTATTGGATAAGGATGTGACATCCCCATGAAGTTAAGGTGGTGTCATTCCTTTAGCTGCAAGGCTAGGCCTATTTTGGGCCTAGTCACACTAATATGAAGCAAAAGCTATTAAACAGCTTTAGTTTTAGGAAAATATAACGAATGGTTGACTATATTATCCTTTATAATCAAACACTCAAAATTATCTTTTCATTTATGTTCTCTCTTTCTTTCTCTCTCTCTCTAGTAGAGATACCAAGAGAATAAAATCTTAATTAGCAATAACTTCTATAAAATCTTATGTCCTTATTTCTTGTTCATTTCCTTGTTTTCCTAATCAAATATTGACAATTCAATCACAAAGTCTCTCTTTTAATTATCAATAACTTCTTTCTTAGTTGGTAGTTCTCTTTTTGTTTTAATTGGAGAAACAGGCAATGAGACACGAGATTTAAATCGGGGACAAGAATAAAGTTTAAAAAAATAATAATGCATTATTAGTTTTCTAAAATGACTACTAAAATAAAATAAAATTCATTTTATAAAACAACAAATATTTTGAAAAGAGGAAGCATTTTATTTCAATTTATTTGTCGTTTCAAAAAAAATAATTATATTTTTTCTACTTTATCATTGTCTATTAATATTTTTTTTATGAATGTTGAATATTTCATGAGATTAATATAATAAATAAATGAAAATATCATTTAAGATTTAAGTTCAATAAATATTTTAATTTTATTGGATAATAAATATATATACTTGATTTATATAGACTTTCTATTTACCTTGACTCGAGAGCAATTTTATGACATTTATTCTAACTTATATTTACCTTGAGGGAGGATCAAGTTACACCAGTGTAAGTTTTTTGACTTACACTTATTTTCAACTATTAGATCCACTTTATCTAATGGTTACTTTTAATGAAATCATCTCAACCATTAGATGAAAGTTAATCTAACGGTTGAAAATGAGTGTAAGTCAAAAAACTTACTATTTGTGTTGATCCCCCTCATTTACCTTAACTTGAAAACAATTTTATGACATTTATTTTGATCGTTGCCACAAAAGGACTTTTGTACAATGAATGCACAATCAAGACCAAGACAAACTATATGGACTATGATGAGGACTGACAAAATATGAATTATGATGAAGACCTAATAAACTATGAACTGTGATGTAAACTATTAAGAGAATTATTAAATTAATTTTAAATCATAGTTGGTTCCTTGAAGAATTGACATTTAAATTTAATGATTCTAAGTTTTGTGTATTTTATTTTATTATCATGATTTATTTATAGACTTGTACATGATGAATTTATTTGTGATACATTGATGACTTGTAGTGCTTATATTTGTGTGTGATGGTAAGCAAGAGATTCATAGAAAAGTTTGCACATAACCATTGAGAGGCAGATGAATGAAATTTCTTTTATGTTACCTGTTTGATTAGTGTGTGTATGCCTAACTTTATTGTCACGATGTTAAAGTAACATCAAATATAAGATGAATTCCTTATGAAAGTGAAAGCCTTCGAGTAAAATATGAGACAAGCAGACATGAAAAGAAAAAGTAAAGTAAATGGTAGATTTCCTGTGATGAGAAACTTGCTTGCTGAAGTTGCTGATGGTTGGTACTTGTTTGTTAATGTTTGCCAATGTTTGGAAATCATTTACTAAGGTTTGAGGAACTTGTTGATATTTATTGGTACTTACTGATAATTGGTATTTATTTGTTTGTTGATATTTGAGAAAATTGTTAATGTTAATATATAGAGTTGTATGACATGATTTATTTAGCAATTGTTCTGGAATTTTGTTATTTTGGTCATACTTGAGTTGTCATGATATTTTTTGCATATATTACACAACTGAAATTCACTATATATTTTTAAATATTTTTATCATTGTTCATTTCCTACTGAGAATTTTTAATTCTCACTTTGTTCATAGTATTTTTAGATTAGCACAAGTTGCATAATGGTTATAGTCATTCAAATCGATCATGTATGGATTCTAAATTCAAATGACAGAAATATATGTATATTGAAGATTTTAGAAATATGTATACTTTTTACTAAATAAGGATTCTGATATATTCATATAAAATCATGATTATGTTGCTGAATTTATTAATTAACACTTATATTTTTTATTTTGTTACTTTAATTATTTTTGTCTCAAATTCGATTTCTAAGATTTCAATGTTTTTTAGTTTCGATTTCAGTTATTCGATTTTGATCCCTGTAATTTGATATTGGTTTTTCTGTTTTGATTGTTTTATTTAAAAAAACTCTTATCTCTACTTTGTATTTCATTTAAAAAGAAATATTCAGATTTTAACTAATTTCTTTTAAGTCTTTAAAATTATTAAACTTTATTTCAATAATATCCTTAATTAGTAATTTTGCTATCATACTGTTAATTTAATAAAGGGTTTACAAATATACTTCTTAATACTTAACTTATACATTATATTGTTTTCATCGTTATATAGAGAACAAGAGGAAGAAAGAAATTTCTTCAGTTGTGGATTATTTTAAAACATGGGTCGGTTCTGCAGAGAGGCTGCTCTGCTGCAAAAGGAGCAAAGTTGTCCGGTAAGTTTCTCTTAAAAAAACTTGAGCTTCTACGGTGATACTGCTCTGCTGCAAAAGGAGCAAACCATTCAAGCTCCAAAAATGGCTTACTTCGGGAATACCATAGGTATATACTACACACTTACTTTGGTTCTTTTTTCTCTTGTCTTGTGAGTGTGTGTATGTCAGTATAGCGCTATCTGCTTCTTCTATAATATGTAATGGGCTCTTACTTCTTACTCATAGTTATTAGTTACCACAGTACCCTAATGTCTTTGTTTGCTTCGGTGCGCGATTTGGATTTTTATAAATGTGGCGCGCAGTACTTCTTCTTTAGTAGATGAAGCTTGATGTTGCCATGATGCTTGTGAAGATGAAAGTTTGCAATTGCATAGAAAAGATGTTGAAATCTAATCTAAACCGAAATCTAAACTAAAAATCAAACTGAAAATCTGAAAATCAATTAAAATCAAATAAATTTAATTATTTTTCATTTAATTTTTTAAAAACTAATTAGATTATATCAGTTTTTGATTTTAATTTTTAAAATAAATCTAATATAATCTAAATCAATTAACATTATATAATATATTTATTTGTTATTAAGTTTATATTTTAGAATTTAATTTTGATACAATGTAAAAAAAAATTTTTATACTATCAATTAATTATACATTATCGTATTTTTAATGATGTGACAATGATAATTTAATGACAATGTAAAAATTTTTTACATTGACAGTGCATTAGTATTAAACTTTATATTTTAACTTATAATAACTCTAATTTCTCACATAATTCTCTCATTTTATATGATTAAATTTTTTTTAACTTGATTAAATATTATTTTAAGTATGTGAAATGAGCTTTTTTTTTTTATTTCTTGTTTTCTCTTACATTGCTTTTTTTCTATACATAAGTTAAATTTTTTAAATTCATAACATTTCATACTTAAAATTTTTTTGTCAAAAATCGATCTAATCTAAATTAATTTAAATTAATTTGAATTGAATCAAATTTTAAAATGTAATTAATCTAATTTAAATTGATATAAATATATATTGTTTGAATTAATTAATTATTTTTTTTAGACTAAACATCGATTTAAACCAACTGCTAACACAGTAACACCCCTAGAAAAAGAAGGAGGAAGGGTGGCACGTGAGGAAAACCAAAAGCCAAAGGACGCATAACTTCATGTGTAGATTTTGAAAAAATAAAATAAAATTTAAGAGCTGCTCTCTTACTGGCAACCAAAAGCCAAAGGACGCATAACTTTATGCAAATTTTAAAAAAATAAAAAAATTTAAGAGCTGCTCTCATACCCGCAACCAAAAGCTAGCATAACTTCATGCAGATTTTGAAAAAATAATAATTTAAGAGCGGCTCTCATACCCACACAGTTTCATTTTATTTTTGCAAAAAATAAATTGTCATGCCTTTTAAAATTTTTCAAAAAATTTTACTATGCACCCTACAATTTAGGGTGTATAATACACCTTATATATAAACTATATATTAACTTACATTTAAAAAATATTAATAGCTACAATTAAAGACCGGAGGAGACCTTCTAAACCAGTTTTTTTTTTATAATTGCAAAGTGATCCCTCAACATCTTCCATTCTCGTTTCCTTCATGCCACTTCCTTCAACCTTTATCGTATATGTTCTACCTTGATCATCTCTGTTCCTTTTATGATCATCATTAGCTCCCCTATAACCACACCCAGCATTGCTGGGTTCATATGCTTGTTTGGCCTGATAAGAGAGGGTCGTCACCATATCCCCCAAATCAGAGGACGTGTTGCTGCCTGTTATTGGAGGAGACATACTGTCGCGGCGGAGACCAAAAAACATGTTGAGCCAACCATGGAGGATGGGGGGTAGCGGCTTACCGTTTCGCTGTTGTTATCTGGCTTTAACGACAGTGGTTTGCCGGTCACGCTCACGGGTGACTGGAAAAAATAGAGATGAAGTTTTTTTTTGTCATTAAACAGAGAAGAAGCTCAAAAAATGACCAATCGGTACAAACTGGAAAAAACAGAGATGAAGGTTCGCCGACCACACTCACCGGTGACCAAAAAACAGAGATGAAGGTTTAATTGCCACACTCGCAAACTAGATGGAGACTATATTGCATATAGCTTTACTTAAGGGATTACTTTCAAAATAACCAAAAACAAGTTATTGTAAATCAAGTCTAAGGGTGCATCATGCATCCTAACATTGGAAGGTACATATAATGGTGGAAATAGACATATGGTTCATCAGAAGCCTATATAACTTGACTAGTTTAAGGCATGACTTAACTTAATTTGTTTAATAGAAAGACAAAATTATTTAATTAAACATATCAGACTTAGCTTTTAAACTTTTTTGAAAAGTTTTTTCAAGTTTAATATACTAATCTATTTAATTATATATAAGATAAAATTTAGGTAAATTAAGTTATTTAACACAAACCCACTTTTGGTCGGAAGTGAGACTAACTTGCTTTTTCGTTTAGAAATTTTCGTTCATTGCTGAAGAAAATTCTACATACTTACTCTACCCTTATGTCGTCCATACTTGCCTTCACTCCATCATCACTCTTCGTAAATGATATTGGCATTAGCTTATTAATCTTATTTGGAGGTGCTTAAATAATAAGTGTCCATTTCGCTCTTAAAATTGAACATAGAATTAGAATTTGAAATTGGGATTAGAATTTTTAATTCTAATTTTTATGTTTAGAATGTCATTTAGAATTAGAATTGTAATTCTATAAACTAATTTTATAGAATTGAAAAACAACTAAATTAAACATTTCTCAATTCATAACCTATACCTTACCAATTTTATAACTTAAAAATTAAACTTTATCTCTCTCTACATGTATTTATGAACAATCATATTTATTGATATTCAATATTTATATAAAAATTATTTTTATATTTATATAAAAATTATTATAATAGCTATTTATTTATTTTTCAAAAAAATTCATGAAAAATTTCTTTATAAAAAATGACTATTATATTATAAAAATATTATTATATGAATATTTTTATTAATTTTAATTTTGTAAATTAATTTTTTAATGTTTTAGATCATACATTTTAAACAATAAAATTATAATTGAATTTATAATTACAATTTCTTATCATAATTTTTTGATAACCCCAATCATAGAATTTAAAATTCTGAATCAATTCTAATTAAAAGAATTAGAATTGAAATTAAAATTTATGTTTTAATTCTAATTCCACTATCCAAACGGATTCTAATGGAATATGCTAATATAGACCAATGGATCACTTCTTTTTTAATTTGACATATTTATATATAAATTTGAGTATATGAAAAAATTATCAGTCAAAATTTATAAATTACTTGCATGTATAATTATTTATAAAAAAAATAAGATTTAATTTGACAAAATTTTTATGTAAATTTAAGTGTTATTAATTAAAATATGTCTTTTAATATGAGTTATTAATTTATTTTAACAATAAATCAATGACCTAAAAATTATGATACATCTATAGATTACTTTGTAAGTCGTCCATATTAGACATCCTCTTTGATAATTTGCATTAAATTTCAGTTGTCCTTCGATTCTTTATCTTTACTTTTATTTTATTTAATTTATGCTTCTTTTAAGAAAAATGTATACGTATTTTATGAAAAAAAGGTGTTAATAACCAATGCAGACTTCAGACTTCATAATCTTGTTCTTGAAATGAAAAATTATAGTAATGTAAATTATGTAATAGTAACATGTATGCTTTATGTTTTTATTGTAGTAATCACATAAAGAATATAAAAAACTATTTATAAAAAATAAAGAAATGAAATAAAAGAGTAAATGCAAAATAAAACTCATATCATTTTCAGTAATTATACATTTAAAAGTGATTTTTATTAATATCATATAAATAATATTTATTTTGTCAACTCCATTTTTATATAAAAGGCTTCCAAACATAAATTACGTTATTACAAACTTAATTTCTATCAAAATCAAGTTTGCAAAATTAAGTTGAGTGTGTTTAGGCTAGTTGTGAAAAAAAATTATTTGATAATTGATTATATGTATAACATTATTGTTATAATCAATTATAATAGAATCAAGATAATATTTGAATATATTAATGAAAAAAATTATAAGATAATCTATCTCGTTTGAATTATCTTAAAAAATCATTTTTTATAATAAATTATTAAAAATGATATGAAATTATTTATTTATATTATATAATATTTTATATTTTAAAATTATTTTGATAAAAACATAATATAATAAACTTTTGAATATAATACTAAAAAATCCTGATTATGAATAAAAACTTTTTCACTCATGAAATTTTTTTATCACTTTAATCGATTTTATCTAAATATTACTTTAATCTATGAAAAAGTTCTTTTTTTTTTTGGCAAAAATTAATCTTTACCATACAGACACATAACTCAATTTTGTAGACTATAATTCAAACACGAACTTATTAGTATATGGGCCCATTTATACCCATACAACTAGTGAAAATAAGAATTTAAATTTTATGAGCTGTTAGGATACTCCTATGGCTACGGTATTCAAGGAAATTGTCAAGCTTTAAAAAAGATGATAACAGCAGACATCTTCAATAAATTGAAATAAAGATATCCGAAGTTAGAATAATTTTTAGTTAAGTATAATCTATCATGAATATTTAAATTATTATTTTATTTGAATAAAGGTGTAGAATTTATGATAGAAATATACTAATTTTTAAAATTTATTTTACACATATTACTTAATAATTTAAATACTTAAAAGATAATATAATAAACCATACCTAACTAAGAAAGAAGCGAAAAGTTATTATGCAAGGCAGGAAATATACCCCTTATGTAATGCCACACGTTCCAGATCCCATGTACTGCGTTTGACGTAACTATGTTCTTGTTTTTCAGCATCATAAGGACGTTGTAATGTTGAAGAGAAATTTATTTTATAAAATTATAGTACTTAATTTAGATGAATTAAGTTAATAAAGTATTAACATATTATTAATATATTATTGAACATGATATTTGTTTAATAAGAATTAAAGATAGGTTTATATTTTATAGGTATAGGAGTTCCAACATTAAGTGCAAAGTTTATAAAAAATAGATTTGAATTCACTCAAATCATTTTTTCTTTTAAGTAGTCTAGTAAAAAAAAGATAAATACAAAAATTATAAAAAAAATTAACAAATTTAATTGAATCTTATTAATAATTTTATTTATATTTATTTTTTTCCTTCACTTAACCACTTAAAAAAACAAAAAAAGTGAGAGGATTTAAATTCATAAAAGATGTTGTTGAGTCGAGGACATTTAATTTATCTCACAGATCATGCGTTCTTATTTTTTATATGTAATAAATATATCTTGAATGCACATGTTTCATGCAGAATTTGTCTTCTCATTTCTTTTAGACAGTTGGGCTTTGGTTTTTGAATTTGATACGGTTACTTATTAACTTTAATTTTCCATTTCCAACTTTGAAATGTTGTGTGTAAAAGTGATGAACCTTGATTATATGTGTGTTACTGGATATGCAGGGGATTTCTCATGGACTTGTCTGAAAGATTTTGATTTCACTTCCTTTTGTTCTCAAAGTAGCATAGTAGACACTATAAATCTACTTTTTGTCTGTGTCTTCTACACGTCTTTGCTTATCAGTTTAATCAGAAGACGTTCAGCAAGTGGTAGCCAAAGAAAGAACTGGATCTTCCCGGTTGTCTCAATCTGTTGTGCTTTTATTAGCATTGCATTTTTTAGTATTGGCTTGTGGAATCTCATAGCCCAAACTGGTGACTCTAAGCAGCTGAGCTGGTTAACTTGCACTGTCAGAGGAATAGTTTGGATTTCTTTAACAGTTTCTTTGCTTGTTCAGAGATACAAATGGATAAAAGTTCTAAACTCTATCTGGTGGGCATCTTCCTGTGTATTGGTTTCAGCTCTCAACATTGAAATTCTGTTCAAAGAGCATGCAATTGAAATTTTTGATATGGTACAATGGCTTGTACACTTCTTACTTCTCTTCTGTGCCATCCAAAATCTTGGTTATTTTGTCACTCAGAGTGTCCCAGTTACTACCAGTTTATCTGAGCCTCTATTAGCTCAGAAAGTTGAAACTAAACAAACTGCACTAGGCCATGCTACCCTTCTCAGCAAGTTGACTTTCTCTTGGGTTAATTCTTTACTCAGTCTGGGTTACTCAAAGCCACTAGCTCTCGAAGACATCCCTTCTCTTGTTTCTGAAGATGAAGCAGACTCGGCCTATCAAAAGTTCATGCATGCATGGGAATCCATTTTAAGGGAGAGGAGCAGGAACAATAGCAAAAACTTGGCTCTTTGGTCTATAGTTAGAACTTACTCAAAAGAGAACATATTAATAGCATTTTATGGATTAATCAGAACTATTTCCCTTGTAGTTTCTCCTCTAATACTCTATGCTTTAGTAAACTACTCAAATAGCGCTGAGACAGATTTCAAAGAAGGTTTTTCCATACTGGGTTTTCTGATTCTCACCAAGGTGGTTGAATCTGTGTCCCAGAGACATTGTTTATTTGGCTCAAGGAGGTCGGGAATGAAAATGAGATCAGCTCTGATGGTGGTAGTCTATAAAAAACAGCTAAAGCTTTCAAGCTCAGCTCGGAGAAGGCACTCAACTGGTGAAATTGTGAATTACATTGCAGTTGATGCATATAGAATGGGAGAATTTCCATGGTGGTTTCATATATTATGGACTTCTGCATTGCAAATTTTGCTGTCTATTAGTGTCCTTTTTGGTGTTGTGGGTCTTGGTGCTTTTCCTGGTTTAGTCCCTCTACTCATCTGTGGACTTCTCAATGTACCATATGCAAAGATCCTACAAAAATGTCAGTCACAATTTATGATTGCACAGGATGAGCGTCTAAGATCAACTTCAGAAATTCTAAATAGTATGAAAATCATTAAGTTACAATCCTGGGAGGATAAATTCATCGACTTAGTTGAATCCCTACGTGCTAAAGAGTTCATATGGTTGTCTAAGGCACAGTTCATGACAGCTTATGGGTCATTTCTTTACTGGATGTCTCCTACCATCATTCCTTCTGTTATTTTCCTTGGATGTGCTCTTTTCCATAGTGCCCCATTGAATGCTGGAACCATTTTCACAGTTCTTGCAATGTTGAGGATAATGGGAGAACCTGTTCGAATGTTCCCAGAGGCTTTATCTGTTCTGATCCAAGTTAAGGTCTCCTTTGATCGTCTCAATACCTTTTTGCTTGATGATGAGCTAAACAATGATGATAATGGAAGAGATATGAAGCTATGTTCAGATAATGGAAATGCTTTGGAAATTCAAGGTGGCAACTTCATTTGGGATCAGGAATCAATGTCCCCAACTTTAACAGATGTGAATTTAGAAATCAAATGGGGACAGAAAATAGCAGTTTGTGGGCCAGTTGGTGCGGGAAAATCATCTCTTTTGTATGCCACACTTGGAGAGATTCCCAAAATTTCAGGAACTGTGAGTTATTATCCAAACAAGTTTAGTTTTTTTATCATGCCAAATTCATATATGCAATCTTACAATTTTTTCTCCATATTTCTTGAGATTGGAAAACAGGTGAACATAGATGGTACCCTAGCCTATGTTTCTCAAACTTCTTGGATACAAAGTGGGACAGTTCGAGATAATATACTCTTTGGCAAGCCAATGGACAAAACAAGATATGAGAATGCCACTAAAGTTTGTGCCTTAGACATGGACATTAATGATTTTAGCCATGGTGATCTTACAGAAATAGGTCAGCGAGGGATTAACTTGAGTGGAGGACAAAAGCAAAGGATTCAACTAGCTCGAGCAGTCTACAATGATGCTGACATCTATCTCCTTGATGACCCTTTCAGCGCAGTTGATGCACACACTGCAGCTATTCTGTTCAATGTAAGAAGATATCACTTTGAGATTCTTAATTATAATATTAAACTATCGGCTCATTTCGGTGAACCAAACTAATTGCATTAATGTAATCACAGGACTGTGTCATGACTGCTCTAAAAGAGAAAACAGTCATTCTAGTGACTCATCAGGTGGAGTTTCTCTCAGAAGTTGATAAAATCCTGGTAAAGTATCTGATTTGGATGTCTATTATATTAGATCATAATTCATAGGAAATATTTTAACTCAAATTCTAGGTAATGGAAGGAGGAAAAGTTACTCAATCTGGTAATTATGAGGATCTCCTGATAGCTGGGACAGCCTTTGAACAACTTGTTAGCGCCCATAAAGATGTAATAAAAGAGTTGGATCAAAATAGTGAGAACAAAGGAGGTTCTGAAAATGAGGTTATGGTTCATCCAGAAGAGTCTCATGGTTTTTATCTCACTAAAACTCAAAGTGAGGGGGAGATTTCTACCAAGGGTCAACTTGGGGTACAGCTTACACAAGAAGAAGAAAAAGAGATTGGTGATGTTGGCTGGAAGCCATTCTGGGATTATATTTCATTTTCCAGGGGGTCATTCATGCTATGTTTGATGATATTAGCACAATTTGCTTTTGTTGCTTTGCAGACTGCATCAACCCTTTGGCTTGCTCTAGCCATTGAAATTCCAAAAGTAACTAGTGGCACCTTGATTGGAGTTTACTCATTAATCTCATTTGTTAGTGCTGCGTTTGTATATCTAAGGTCTTTCTTGGCTGTACATCTCGGATTAAAAGCTTCTACAGCCTTCTTCTCTAGTTTCACAAAGGCTATTTTCAATGCTCCTATGCTGTTCTTTGACTCAACCCCTGTAGGAAGGATTTTAACCCGAGTAAGAGTTCTTCAATCCCAACTATATTGGAATATAATCTATATAATTTCCTTCTGTTTATTTATTAGTATTTAATCATACCCTAAATTTATGTCAATTTTTTTTCTCTTGCAGGCTTCATCAGATTTGAGTATTTTGGACTTTGATATACCTTTTTCCATCTCTTTTGTAGCATGTGTAGCTATTGAACTTCTGGTGATAATTTGTATAATGGTTTCAGTCACATGGCAAGTTCTCATTGTTGCTGTTCCTGCTATGGTGGCATCAAAATATATTCAGGTTTATCCACTTTCTAATTTTTATTGATTTTCCAGTCTTTGTCCCTGCTTAAATCATGGAGCTAGTAACTTACTAATTTTTTAGTTTTCGTCTGAAAGGGATATTATCAAGCCTCTGCAAGGGAACTAATAAGAATCAATGGAACCACAAAAGCTCCAGTCTTGAATTTTACAGCTGAGACATCACTTGGAGTGGTTACCGTAAGAGCATTCAACATGGTGGACAGATTTTTCAAACTCTACCTAAAGCTTGTGAACACGGATGCAACTCTGTTCTTTCATTCTAATGTGACCTTACAATGGTTAGTTTTAAGGATTGAAGTACTTCAAAATTTGACAGTCTTCACTGCAGCTTTAATACTTATTCTACTTCCTCAGGGATACATACCCCCAGGTAACATTACATTAAAAAGTAGTTACCATGGTAAGGTTTTTTTCATGGTGTTAACATGCTAATTAATTATTCTTGGCAATTCTCCTGGTGTGTGCAGGCCTTGTGGGACTGTCTCTTTCTTATGCTTTCACATTGACAGGATCCCAAGTCTTTTGGACTCTTTGGTTTTGCAACTTATCAAACTATATTATCTCTGTTGAAAGGATCAAACAATTCATTCACATACCAGAGGAGTCTCCTGCCATTGTGGAGGATAACAGACCTCCATCTTCATGGCCTTCTAAGGGTAGGATTGATCTTCAATCTTTAGAGGTAACAAAACTAATTAAAAACCTATTTTATGGTTTTTATTTTGGTGAAGTTGCATCTCTGTCTTTTTTTTCCCCACCTTTACTTTCAAACCTTTCTTCATTTTACTTCTGACAATTGGGCAGACAAATTCAAGTCTGATCGCTGTTTTTTCTACATGGATTTCAGATTAGATATCGTCCAAATGCTCCACTAGTCCTTAAAGGTATCACTTGTACGTTTAAAGAAGGGAATAGGGTGGGAGTTGTAGGAAGAACTGGAAGTGGCAAAACTACGCTTATAAGTGCTTTGTTTCGCTTAGTTGAGCCTTCAAGAGGTTATATTCATATTGATGGGATTAACATATGCTCAATGGGGTTGAAGGATTTGAGAATGAAGCTAAGCATTATCCCTCAAGAACCAACTCTTTTCAAAGGCAGCATTAGAACAAACTTGGACCCTCTAGGCCTTTACTCAGATGATGAAATATGGAAGGTGAATGAACTAGCTTCAATGGAAAATATGTGACAATTAAACCTCGTTATCTTCTACATGAGCCTTTCAATAAGCACAGGTTTGATTACATTTGATTTGTATATATAGGCTTTAGAGAAATGTCAGCTTAAGGAAACAATCAGCAGTCTACCAAATCTCTTGGACTCCTTAGGTGAGTTATCTTCAGGAACTTGAAGCTAACAATGTGATATATATAAGTAACTTCTAGGCAATTCTCCCAGCGTTCGTTGGCAACAATCTATAGCTGCTTTAGTCTTTTAACATTAAGGAAAATACATAATCTATTGTAGAGTTCTCTATTTCCAAATTAAGATATTGGAAACATTATGCTATTGAAGTCTAATTCTGACTAGTTTTACAGTGAGTGATGAAGGTGGAAATTGGAGCTTGGGACAGCGACAACTGTTTTGTCTAGGAAGAGTACTACTTAAGAGGAACAGAATTCTTGTTCTGGATGAAGCTACTGCGTCCATTGACTCTGCCACAGATGCCATTCTACAACGAATTATTAGACAAGAATTTGCAGGATGCACAGTTATAACCGTGGCTCACAGAGTTCCAACTGTAATAGATAGTGACATGGTCCTGGTACTATCTTATGGTATGTTAATTACTTGTTCTGTTCAATTTTTCCTTTCTTCAAATATACTACTTCTCTAGTCCTCTCTGTTTCCTCATTTGTATTTTTTTTTTTTTGGCTGGTTACTAAAGGGAAACTGGTGGAGTATGATAAGCCTTCAAAACTTATGGGGACAAACTCTTGGTTCTCTAAGCTGGTCGCTGAATATTGGTCCAGCAGCAAGAAGAATTCCTCCCCAAATATTAGCAGGCGGCAACATTGAATAATAACACTAGGGAATAGGAACATCACCAAAGGGAGCACAAATAAATTGAATTCCATCAAGTTATGGATGTATGTGTAAACTTTTATTTCGCTGCGCTCACTACTTTTCGATGTTAATTTTTTTTTAAAAAAAAATAACTGAGTTTTTAAATTATATATTTTCTTATTCAACTCTTATATTCTTATTTGAAATAGTACATGTACTATTTTTTATACTTTATCTAATATTACTTTTTTTATCTCTTTCTGTCGTTAAATCACCTCCTTTAAAAATAGTGCAGAGTAATACACCATTAGAAAGAGAGGTAAGAGTAACGTTTTCCTTTCTTATTTTAGCCAAACATGTTTACTCTTCGGAAATAATAGATGGTTGTCGGTGGGGTGTGTACGACGTAGGAACAGGGGAGGTGATGGGGTGGCGTCGTGGTGGTGAGAGGACAGTGGCCTTGGCCTCACGACAGGGTGTTGGTGGTCGCGGTGGTAATGTAGGCGTTTTGTGACTGGAGTGCAACAACGAAGTTGTTGGGTTCGTGGGGGTCAAGGACGGTGGTTTGGCAGGAGTGGTTTAGAAGTTGTTTTGTGTTCTTTAACCTCTAACCCATCAGATGCATTCTGTTTTTGTTTCTTCAAAATGTTTGTAGATGGTTTCGGAGTTCATTTTGAAGAATGTTTGGTAGTTTTCATTAAAAAAAAAAAAAAAGAGACTTTTTTAGACCCTTTTGATGCTTTTTATAAGATTGATTAATTAGCTTTTGCATTGGAGGTTTATAAGCTAATTTCCCTACTGTTTTTTGAGCATTTGAAAAATTCTATGTTGAAAAAAAGTGATCTTTTGCAATTGTAGGCATGATTAATCTAATTGTGGCATTCTTCTTCATCCTTTTTGTCTTAAAAAAAAAAAAAAAGACCTTGTAACCTGATCAGCTGGGAAACTCCAATAACCATGTATGCTGTGGTGGTTGATGAGCAACCTGGCGACTCGACCAGCGTGGGAGGTAGGGGGTGGGAGTGGAGGAAGCGGAAGGCGAAGGAGCCAGCGATGGTTGTGGTCAACTGAAGAATAAGTGAAGCAGTAGAAGAGGGAGGGGCTTGGAGATGGGAACGGTGGAGATAGAAAGAGACATTTATTATAAAACTTTTATTATAATAGTAAAGAGAATAAAATAAAATTTTGAATAGATATAAGACTTCTTTTAAATAAAGTAATAAATTGATTTATAAATATGCTAAACTTATTGTAGCAGACAGTAGAACTCGGATTAAATCGGAATTTTTTTATATATTTATATAAATATGTCACATATATGCATAAATATATAATATATCTAAATTTCTATTTTATTAAATTATTTAAATATGTATATGAATATAAAAATATATAATTTAAGGTAAATAATAAACAATTATAGATGACTTGTAGTTTATATTATGTCTTTCTATATTGAAAACTAAGGTTCAAATCCTAATTTTAGTGTTTTAAAGTGTTTTCCATTTTCTATTTGAACTGAATATATTAAATGATTGAGACATTTATAATAAGGTGCAGTGTGGTTATTTGCAGCTTTCCTGGAATTAAAGTTTTGGTGTATTTGTTGTTGAACAAAATCAAACTAGTTTAATTGTCTAACTTGATTGGTTCAAAATCAGGTCATAGTTCTAAAGCTAATTTTGAAAATATTGGTTGACTAAAGGATCGATTCATAATTATTTCGGTCCAATTGATCGATACGATCCCTGGAATTGAAGTTTTGGCGCATTTGTTGTTACACAAAATTAAACTAGTTTAACTGTCCAACTTGGTTGGGTCAAAATTGATTCACTGTTCTAAAGCCAATTATAAAAATACTGGCTATTGAAGTTCGACTGGACTAGCCAAAGGACCGATTCATGGTTAATTCGATTCAACCGACCGATCTAGTCCAGTTCTAAAAATAGTAGTAGCAAGTAATTTTAATTGTCTACCAAGTAGTGCATTGACCGAATGATCCATCGTAAAAGCCAAGCCACTAGTAGTAAGCTAGGCATTTACGTCGACCTTACTCCATCATGAGCCTTGTCTAATTTGTTAGAATCCCTTTCCTACTAGGGTTAGTAAATGTATAGGGAAGCTCTATTGGGAATCTATGGTGGTATTGTTAGGGCTAATGATAGCCCATGTACTTGCCTGTTTTAGGTTTTATCCCTAAAATTGAAGTTTAGATGCATTTGTTGTTGTACAAAATCAAACCGATTTAACTGTCCAAACCGTGACCAGCTCAAGTGGTTTGGTTGGTTCAAAACCTATTCACGATTTAAAAGCCAGTTTTGAAAATACCAGTTATTGAAGTTCGACTAGACCGGCCAAAGGACTAATTCACGATTATTCCGATCCAATTGACTGGTCCGGTCCAATTCTAAAAACAATGGTAACATGTAATTTTAATGGTCCACTATGTAATGCATTGACAAAATGGTCCACCGTAAAAGCCTAGCTTAGTAAAAGCCAAACCACTAGTAGTAAGTTAGGCTTTTACATCGACCTTACTTTTTCATCATGAGCCTTGTCTAATTTGTTGGAATCCTTTTCCTATTGGGGTTATTAAAGTAAATGTGGATGGAAGCTCCACTGGGAATCCATGGTAGTGTTGTTAAGGCTAATGACAGGACTTGGCTCGTTGGGTTCTCGTGCATGCTTATTAACCTTATTGCAAAGCTCAAAGGTATTCATTATGGTTTACAACTTTGTTGCAATGCTGGGCATAGTCAAGTGATTTTCAATCAGATTCTTAATTCCATGTGTACATAGTTATTGTTCTTAATATTTTGTTTGGATGTTTTTTCATTATTAGAACGAAACGAAACAAGCAAAAAAAGGTTAAAATGAAAAGGAAAGAAATGAAACATAATTGTCTTCCCATTATTTGGAAGATTAATAAAGGAACAGAATGAAAACTTCATTACCTTTATTTAGGAGTTATATTATAATGAAACGAGATGGAACTATTATAGTTTTAATTCTATTAAAAATTTTATTTTCCCTCATTCCACCCTAATTTTGAAGGAATAAAAAATAGGCTTTTGAAGAGAAGAGAGGGAGAATGTCTTCCCTTGAATTCCTTTCCTTTCCTATATATTGTTAAACTCCTAAATAAGGGAATTTGTGCTCCTTCCATTCATTCCTTTTTCATTTCCCTCATTCACTGTCATCAAAACACAATGTGAAATTAAAAGGTTGTTGTCTCTTGGCTGGGTTATCTGGACTATAGATTCATCATACCCTGCGGGAAGGTGACCTTTGTGCTGATTTCTTTGCAAAGTTAGGTGCTCGAGGAGATTTGAATTTCACAGTTTGAAATTCTCATCCTGTTGGGCTTGAGTTTGCTCTTCGTGTTGATTTAATGGGAGTTATTATGTTAAAATCAAGAACATGAACAAAAGATAGGAAATTTAAATTCACTTGATTGTGCCTAGCAAAACTTATTATATACATATATTTTTTTTAGGTGGACTTATATATTCTGATTCTAAAATATTGTTTTAAATTATTAATGATTCTTATATATATATACTATCTATCATTAAGGGTCTGTTCGGTATCATAGAAAAAAGGAAAGAAAATGATTACAATAAAAAGGAAAAAAAAAAGAAAGAAAAAGAGAAGATGAGGAGTTATTTCTCCATTTGTTTGGTATCATCTAATGAAAAAGAAGAAAAACTTTCATTTGTTTTTTGGTTTCATCAAGAAAAAGAATGAAATATATGTAAATATATATTAAATTACTTTATTACCTTTGAAATCTCATAACATCATGAAATAAAAAAAAATAGGGCCCATACTAATTAATTTAAAGAAATAAATTTTTACCCTTTTAATTATTTGTTCACATAATTTTTAATTTTTTATTAAATAAAAAATTAAAATTACAAGTAATTAATTAAATATTATCAACTTATTAAATACTGTGATATATATACTTGATGTCCCTTCCTTTCTTGTTTTGCTTGTTGCATGACAGCATATTTGCTTTCTTCAGCTTTGGTCTAAATGGGTAGAGTGGCAAAGTAAATCGGTGTTTGATTTATTTTTTATTTTCATTTTCTATTATACGTTTTTATTATTAATTACAAAAATATCATCTTATTAATATTTTTTTTGTTTTTATCAATTTCTTCACAAAACTTTAAAAACAAAAAATAAAATAAAAATAAGGTGATATTTTTATAAATATTAATAAAAACATATGAACTAAAAATTACAACAGAAGACAAACTAAATGCTCCCTAATATTTCACAGCCAGAAGTCATCTTTCCTGCCCTACTAGTGACCCTTTGTAATTGAATTTCATTACAACATTAACATCATTGAATTCGTTCCAAAAGACGCATTTCTTTTTTCCTTTTAGAATTTAGTTTAAACTTTTGGTTTATGTAACCATAATAAGTGTGTCCTGATCTTTATTTTCCTCCTGTGTATTTATATATTGGGTTTTGCTATGACACTTATTAAGAATTGAAAATAGAAAGTTTTTTCATAAAAAAATAATATTTAATATATTAAGAATTAAAAAAACTCTACTTTTCAAACAAAACTTCCTATTTTAAATTCCTTAAAAAACTCTACTTGTCAGAAAAACCCTTATATATATTAGGAGACATATGTTAACTCAACACCTCCAAAAATAATTGAGACTATCTTATAAGGAAGAAACATTGTCTTCCTCTGCTTTGTAGTGTTTTTTTTTTTTTTTTTTTTTTTTTTCTATTTGTGGTGTTTCAATCTCATTCTTTTGAGTATTTTTCGAATAAGAGATTGCCACCTCTAATTTTGGTGATAGTCCCATTGGTTTATTTTTTCTTTTTAGTAATTTTTTTAATAAATTTATCCATATATTTCTAATTATGTAATTTTTAGTTTTAATTTTCTTATATCAATATTATGCTTTGGTTTTACAGCAATAAGACCTCTAGATCTTCTACGAAAATAAGAGATATTATATCCTTTTTATATGATAGCACTTTATATATCGCTCTTCATAATCAAAAATGGGTCTTCATCAATAATCTTCAGAACATGAACAACACTATAAATCATGTGTTAGTCTTAAATAAACCTTATTTCTTCTTTTAATAGATCTATTTTTTTTAGTGAAGTTGTGAGTGCTATTAAACTTTGTTAAAATGAAAGAAGAAACGTTGTCTTCTCATTTCACTATTTATTAAATAATTAATTAGTGCAAAAAAAATTTACATTATCATTTAATTATAAGTTGTCATATTTTTTAAAAATAATTAAAATAATAATTCTTGAGAGGTCAAGATCTTTTAATAACATGATAATATATTATTGAAAAATAAAAAAAATTACAATATTAGTGGATCAAAACTAAACTTTTATGTTTCACTTATGTGTTAAATTATGTGATAGACTGATGGTACTATAAACTTCAAATTTTATTAGAAATTATTCGTTGGTCTTTCTTATGTACAAGCCGAGCCCAAGTCATCTATGCAGGCCCACGATAACTTCCTTTTGGTAGGGAGAAGATAACTTTCTTTAAAACTAAACTAAGGATAAACAGTACATAATTACATAGAAATTCTTGCATTAATATGAAATATTTAAGTTAAATGCATTAAATTAATTATAATATGAACTGATAAAGTTGATCAGCCTAATGTACATAACTTAGATACACCAAGTTTATGTAAAAATTTCTCACTTCATAATTATGTACATTTACGAGATTAATAATATATATTTTCACATTATCAAGTTTGTCATTAACATCTTTGTTATTTCATTTTGTCATTAACATCTTTGTCATTAGTCAAGTCAGTTATATTGAAATGTGATTGTTTAGTTAAGGATTTTTAAGGAAAAATTATAGAATTCACTCGTAACATTTATAATAAATTGACATTTTTTGGGGTTACAACAGCACGAGAAAGAACTACACTTGTTCGAATCTATCTGGTAGAGCTCTCACGCTTTAAAAGTGTGTGATACATAGAGATGACAATTTAACCTGCGGAGACGGGTACCCGCAAGTAATACCCGTGACGAAGACGAGTAATACTTATTTAATTTTCTCCACAAGTATAAATACTTGTTTATGTTATCTCCCGTTTAATAAACGGGATGGGAGCAAAGGTGGTTTCTCCTGTACCTGCGAGTACCCGTAAATAAAATTATCAAAATACCCTTATATAAAATTATTAAAACAACCTTATTATTATTTAAATATTATCAAAATATTAATTTTTTTAATTTTCTTTTATTTTTTTAAAATTTATTAAGTACCCACAGATATCCATTTACTCGCGAGAGATTATTAAACAGGTACCCATACAGATATGGAGGCGGGAGCAGAGACGGATATTATCCGCGGAGGGCGGGGCACTTACACCGTCCCATGCCCGCCCCCCGTTGTCATCCCTAGTGATACATGACCATCAAAGCACAAAACCAAGTCATTAACATACTTTTTTTCTGCTCTTTTCTTTTTTTCTTTTTTGAGAGAATTGACCCAAAGCAAAACAAAAGGAACTGTGAATTACAGGCTCAAACCAAAAAACCAGACATGTCAGATAAAGAAAGAAACGGTGGCACCTGTCGGAAGAATGTAAGACCCAAGTCCATAGCATGACCATGCTTATGAAAAGGGGTACTAATTAGGGGTACTAATTATATATGTTGTTTCCCTATAAAATCTAGCAGGGTTGCACTGCTTTGCAAAGTCACTCAAAGATCATTGCCAATTCTGAAGAATTTGTTCAATGCCTTTGTAGCTAGCGATGAAAATAGATAAGGCTGCCCTTTGCAAAGTCACTCTAAGATCATTGCCAATTCTGCAGAATTTGTTCAATGCCTTTGTAGCTAGGGATGAAAATATATCAGGTTGCCCATCAGAGACCTATAGCCTAACCTGCTTGGCCTGTTTACTAAACAAGCTAAGACAAAACTTTTTTAAAAGTTTGTTTAACTAAAAAAAGCCAAGCCACATGCCATTTAACAAGCTTGTAAAACCTGACTTGTTTAATTATATATAATACAATATATACTTATTATAATAGTTATCAATTATAATTATAATTATAAATTTATTATAATATATTAATATATTTTTAAGTAGATTTTAATAAAAAATATATTTAATGCATTATATTTATTAGAATAAAAATAATAAATTAACATTCACCTCTTACTTTTATAAATGTTACTTTCTTTCTTGTTTAGTCTTTGGTCGATGTGAGACTTAAAGATATGCTAAGTTACAAAATTTTGTAACTTGGTATATATCCAAGTCCCACATCGACCAAAGATTAGAGTAAGAAAATAGTGAATATCTATAAAATTAGAATATGAGTGTTAAGTTATAATAAAAACTTATTGACCTTAAATAGGCCCATTAGTTTATTTCAAAGCTTAAGCCTGTTAACTTATATAAAGGTATTTTGACCTATGTAAAGACATGTTGACCTATTTAAAATAAATAGATTAGTTTATTTAAAAACTTCATTGCAAAATAAACTTTTAAATAGACTTTCAAATCAAGCTAAACTTTTAAAAAAGGTCAAGTCAGGCCTTAAAAATTGACCTATTACAGACTTATAGATCAGACTTAGACCTTATAATTAGGATACATGTCAAGCCTGTTTAAAACAAAGTCTGACTTATTTTCATCCCTATTTGTAGCCAAAGAGCCCAGAACTGACCACTATGCTCAACAGAATTGTGTTAAAAACTTGGTCAATTTTAGCAATTTCAACTCATTTATATGATTTACAACAATTTGAAATAGAAGCTTTTAATTAGAAGATTAAAAATAGCTTGTTTCAATTTAGACAGAAGGCAAAGAAGTACTTACAATGTACCCGGAAAAAAAAAGTACTTACATTTTTCTTTTTTAGGACACAGCTTTGGTTAAACAGAATCTATAACCCAACGTGTGAAGAGATCTAAACTCTTTGATTTTCTAATTTTCTTTATTGCATAACACAGGAACTTAGCAAGGGTACAAGGGCACAATAAAAACAGCATATTGACTTTGGAAGCTCATCCTTTTCTATGGCTACCTCTTGCAAAACTCTCTCATTTTCCTGGTTCCAACATAGCCAGAAAGCTCAACTTAAGAAAGCCATGAAAAATACCCTGCTCATCCAGTAAAAGAAAAAGAAAAAAGGAAAAGAAGAAGAAGTGATGTTTGTATTCTTACACTGACCATATCGAATTTGACAAACTTGATATTAAAATTTAGCAAAAAGGGGCAAATAGTAGTAGTTAAAAAAAAAAAATCACTTCTAAAGTCCAATTCTGTAGATGGTCAAATTTCGCAAAACTGTCAAACTATGCTGTTGTCAACAAAAATGATAATGTAACCCCTACACACTTGGACACCGAAGGAGATGGCAAGTATGAAATCAAGCATGAGGAGAGTATTCCTATAAGCTGATTTAATCACTTCATATTATTGACAAAAGAGATGAGACTGAAATAAATAGAATATTGAGCAGGATCTTAAATGGATAAGTTCAAAGGCTATTCAGATGAAATTTGTACAGTAAAGCATGTGATAAATGAAGTGGAAAATGATACTTTTCTTATCACCGGGCAAACAATCAAGATACTAATGGACATATTGCAAATGTAATATCGAAAATTTAAATAGCAAATATCAACCCAAATACACTAATCAAACACTTAAGATTTATAGAAATTGGACTAGACAACTTCAATGAATCATATTATTGAGATAGCTATTCCAAGTCAACCATATCTCACAGAAGTATTGAAGTGTGGATGCATTACACTGGTTACTCAAACTACTTTTAGGAGAGCACTTAATTGATGTTAAGAATGCCAGATTCAGCTGTACCGAAAGAAGTTCTTTTCCCCAGTCCCTTTTCTCATGCAATGTCTTTCCTACCAATTTTGATATCAGCATTTGTTAACCATAAAAGTAAACTAAAGATTTTTTCTTAAGAAATATTCATCGTCATGGTTGTGAGAATCGTGAATCAAATCACAAATTGGAAGGCCAATTTTTAGAATCGTAAATCGAAATGTATCGTATGATTCCTGATCAATTATTAAAACGAGCATCAAATATACTTTTCACATAATAAAACTGTAAAAATATGATAGAAATATAGTAGTTTTCTTATTTCCTTTTTCATGTATATTAATTACTAGGGTTTCTCTCACTTGACATGGTATCTAGAACCTAGTAAGAGAAACCCTATGCGTCAACAAATATAATTACTGTCTAAGCCTGCAAATTCACATTTTTCCTACTGTTAGTATTTGCCACTATTTTTAGTTTAATTGACGGCCTTCAACACAGAAGCATCTTTAAATTTCAATTTTCTTCATCAATTCAAGCTTAAGAAAATAAAATTTGGGTCCTGAGACATGTTAGCCACTAAAGTGCCAACAAGCCTTTAGCATGTTGGTGGGATGGCCTCAGTTTACTGAGGCAGGCCAGGGAAATGTGGCCAAATTTTCACTCTTGAGCCCCCCCTCCCCGCCACCCAGGGGAGCTGTACTTTTCACAAAATAAAATAAAATATAAAACGATACCTTTATATCTAACAAGGTCCGTATGTCCCATACACCCTTCTAAAATTCCAGGAATTTTCTGGTAACTAATTAATTATATATGCATGGGGATTAATTATTGGAATGATAAAAAGGAGAAATATAATGAGGTGTGGAAATCATCACCCAAGTAACAAAGTAAAAGCAAGAATGTCCACGTAATTCAGCTCCAGGTCTCCTTTTTCGTCTATCACTCTACATCTACCTATTCCACTTATTAACAAACATAAAGATGCACAATACTAAAAACCTGGAGAGATTAAGTACCTGAGAACTGAGATGTTACTTCACATTAGCCAACACAGAATTCAGCGTCTTTTACTAAGGGATTTATTGTGCAACTCTAGCAAGCCTTGAAGAGATTCCAAAGACCATGTTTCCTCATTTTGGGCATATACCTTTTGATTTAGAGAGTCTATTATTATGCTGACATTACCAAACCCATATATTTGATGACCGTTGTGCATTCTGCCAGGTTTAAGCTTGAATAGCAAACCATGTTGCTGGGCATGGGCCTCGATGACTTCTTTCAAGCTCAAATCATGCACACCAGCCACACCATCTGCATTGACAGCACCACCCAAGCTTGCAGCAGCTTGGTGTTGAGCATAGGCTGCTGCTTTCTGCTGAGCCTCAAATTGCCTTTGCTCAAGTACCCTAAGATAGCTGATATTCTCTTTTAAACCAGGTTGTACCACCTCCATACCTTCAACAGCCTGGTTCATCATATCAAGACCACGATTAAGTTGATATCGAATACTTTCATTTGCCAAAAGTTCTTTTGGAATAAGTTCTTTCCAACCCAAATACCATTTTGTAACTTCCTCAAAGTTAGGATTTGAGCACAACCAATGATACAAAACCTGAAGCCACTTGGCGAAGAAGAATTTCTCCATCATATCAACCATCAGATGAATTGGAATAGCAGAAGCCCAGTTCATTACCCAATAAAATTGATCAAGCTTCTGACTTGCCGGGTTCACTTGGAACTCTTGCAAGACCAGCTGCAACTTTGGCACAATAAAACGAAGCATGAGCTGTTCCCAACTTGAAGAATCAAATACAGTCTTCCAGGGAGACAATATAGCATAAGCAGAACCATCACTTGGGTGCCAGGCACCAAGAACAGTACTCAATTTAAAACGAATCACCTGGTACATACCCTCCAACTTGTGTCCTAGCAGAGGTAGCCATGGATGCACCCAAGTGTGGATAGGAATGGTTTCACGATGTGGCTCCCAAGTATCTACAGCACTTGACAATTTTGGCATGACTATATTGTCCAATATGGTAGTGAGGACTGAAGGAGGAAGCAACTTTTCCCATGACTCCAGAAACCGTAACATTGGCTCAGGATCCCGTGCCTGCCAGGTATTGATACCAGATATTCTGACAGCTGGCAATACAACCTCAGAAACCAATTGGGTATAAGGCAACGATACATCCCATATATCAAGGCAATCCTCTCCTTGAAGCAGCGTCTTCCACACCGATACCAACTCCATCCCATGAGATGGATTTCGTAGAGGATCCCATCCTTGGAACACTCTGATAAACAAAGGCAGAGCATATGAGCAAGCAATGCATGACAAGTTACACAACTTGTAGTTATCAGCATATCTTCTATGCAAGTCACTAAAGCATTGAGCAAGGGAATCCAATGTTAATGTTCCTAAAGTGTTCTCTTCTCCCACTCGGTCCAACACACTCATTATTTCCTCCAAATTATCCAGCTGCTTCTTTTGAAATGCTGCCTCAGTTTCTAACTTCTCTTTTTCTTTCTTCAAGCTAAGCGCTGTCTCCCTCTCTCTCCTCAATTTTGTATCAATCTCTTGGATGTCAGCCTCAGCCAACCAAACTATTAACCCTACATTATGCTGAAGTTCTGGCATCGGGACATCATTTTCCTTTGCTTTCTCCTCAACATTCAAATCAGACAAATTTGTACATACTCGAACCTGCAACCCCCTCATATCATAAACCTTTTGAATAACCTCCAAATCCTGTTCTTGCTTGCTTGCCAACAACTCCTGAGCAGTAATATACTCTTCCTCCTCTTTCTTCTTCTTCAACCTTGATTGCTTTGACCATAACCTTTCTTTTGTTCTGCCAACTGTAGGTTGGGTGACTCCAGGCGAGCTATTCTTCTCTAGCTGCAAAGCAGGCAATGGCGTAGTCCCCTTAGAGTCATTAAATCCAATACCAGTATTCTTAGCCCTCAATTTCGCCTCAATAGGAGCCACAATACCTTGCTCATTCTTCCCAAGACCACCTCCTCTATAACCCATCTTCTCCAACAGCTTCATTCCTATTCCCTTCGTATGCTTCTCGAATTTCCCAACATCAACAAATCCATCTTGACCTAGACTTTGACGTTGACCCCTCTTCTTCTCCATTTTTTCTCTCTCCCTTTCCCTTTCCCTTCTCATTGCCCCCTCCTTAATCTTCTTCCCAAATGCCGTAGGCATAAAGTTATCATCATCATTCTCATCAGAATCATCATTTCTATCAGAACCATTTGCAGCATAACTGGAATTAAAACCTAAACCAGACCTGGAAGTGCTAGCAGACCCCATACCGAGACCTATACCCGGCCTATCTTCACTAATATAATTATCCTTTTCATCCGATTCTTTAGAATTGTTATCAATATCTTGATTAGGCATAAAAGTACCAGTAGAGACAAAATTCACAGGCTTGGTGAGGTCTGGCTTCTTAGATAAGTCGCGGTCTTTTCTGCGTTTTCTGCGAGAATAATCATCGTCGTCGTCATCATCTGAGTCTGCAAAAACTCCATAAAGAACATCTTCTTTGGTTTGGGCACGCTTTTCTTTGCGCTTTCGATAGTAAAACTCCCCATCAATCCACTGTGCATCTTCAAAATCATTCTCCATTCCGAATTTCTCCATCTCTTGATCCTCGTCCATGTTTTAAGGCAGATAACCTATAATTAAAACAAGAAAACAGTGTAAATTCACAACCTTTAAGGCCTGAGCAAATTACACCACATTCCACATTCCACATTCCACATTCCAAATTTTTTTAGACCCAAGCTCATATGTGTAGACATGGTGACAAGTTTTTTTAGCACTCCCAAAATATAAAGAAGTATATCAATGTGTTCCCTGGAAATGGAACTTAGAGATCATTAAAATATAGCATTCAATCCAAAATAGCTATGTGATCAGGTGATCAATAAATCTACTTTGCTAGCTAAGATCTCACCATCCAATGAGAATTGAAAACAACTATTCAGGCTATGTTGACATGAAATCAATTTGTTCTTTCACTAACTCATTGACGAGTCATATAAAAAAGTTCTAACATTGTACCCAGGGACGGATTTTCAAAATTTTCTACTTATAATATATATTATCTTATTATTTTCCCACAAAAAAGAAAAATTAAAATTCTTATTCCAAATACCTGAATTGTATTTCAAATTCGAAGCACAAAGATTTTCACATATATACTTTTACTTACTGGCATCTAGATTCTGAGTGTTCTTCAAGGAAATCAAAAGGAAGATTTTAAAATTTCAACCTAAAACAGGCATGGGAAAATACTAGATTACAAGATGACACAGAGAACCCATCAGAAACCACAAGAAAAGTAACATAAATGAGATAACACAATCAGAAAAAAAAAAGGTTCATGAGATTTCAGACAGACAATGTGGAGAGTTAAATTGACGCAACACGAAAAACTCACTGGAACTGGGGGAGAACGGGTCGGTGGGTAGAGCACGCTAGGGCACCGATGGTCAAAGTTGCAAAATAAATTCAATTTTGTTTGTGTTTCTGTGTTGGTGTTCGTTACTGCAGGGTTTGGGTTACATGGTTTTTTGCAGGGGTGCTATGGCTGGGTTGCGCCGAGGTTAATCTGGCATAATATTCATGCATCCAATATATATGAGCCTTAGCAGCTAGCATCTCTCACTCTCAACATGGATATAGTACAAAGAAATGGAGATAATAGCAACCAAAACACATTCACAGTACTATCAAAATCAAATCAAATCTATGTAATATTGAAGCTCAACTTGTCTAAAGTTTTTCCGTGCAAAACAGAGCTAAAATTAGAGGCTGAAAACATCACAATGGAGCTCAAAAAACAACAAACAAAAAACCCAAATTAAAAAAAAAAAAAAGAAATCAAAGGTTCAGGTTGGAGAAGAAATCACCACTCACCAGAAAAATGAAGACACAGCACCAGTAGAAGCCAATCGATGCTACGAGCACTGACACTTAAGCAGAAGATGAAGACCCGATGAAGACGCAGCAGTTGATGCAGACGCAGACGCAGAGAGATGAAGACGCAGCAGATCGACGCAGAGAGATGAGGACCCAGATCAACGCAGAGAGATGAAATGCAGTAAATCGTCGCAACTCGCAACTCGCGAAGCCTCAGGTGTCTCCAATTGAGCAATTCGTTGTGCTCGATTTGGGGGTTAGGGTTTATAAATTTTGAGAGGGATTTCTCAAAAGTGAGAAATATGAGAGAAAAGTGAAAAGTAAGGTTTGTTTTCAATGATTTCGGTATTGGTTTGGTAATTAGCAATAGCAATTTTTTATTTGGTTTTAATCGATTTTGAATAAAAACATTAACCAATTTAGATAATATTATTTACATATATTTATATTGAATTAGATTAATTATATTTTAAACATTAATCTAATTTAAATTAATTTTTTATCTATTAAATTGATTTTTAATTAAAATTATTTTAAAATTATAATATTGTAAGTTAAAAAAATTTAATATTTTAAATAAAATAAAAATAAAAGAAATAAATAATAAAAATAATTTATTTTATAGAAATAAAATAATATTTAATATTTTAATTACATAAAATAAAAAAATGTGTAAACAATTAAAATTATTATAAATAAAAATAAAAATTAAATAATAAATAAATATATTATAATATTATATAATATTAATTGATTTAAATTAGATTTGATGAATTTTAAAAATTAAAGTTAAAAATTAATTCAACCAAATCAATTCTCAAAAAAGTAATTTAAACAAAACTAAATTTATTCGATTTTAATTAAATTTTAATTTTTTCATTTTGATAAAATTTAAACATTCCTAATTATAAGAGAACCAAATTGGATATAAAATTAGTTAATCAAATCATTGTACAGAAAGCCAGTTTATGTTCTAAAACAGTTAAGAAAAATGTGATTATATATGGAGTGATTTGGTTCAATTTAAAGTTTGGTTTTGTGGATTTGGGTGGCTTGTTCACACCCCTACACACTGCTGCTATTCTGTTCTATGTAAGAAGATTATCACTTTCAGATTCTTAATTATAATATTAAACTATTGACTCATTTCGGTGAATCAAACTAATTGCATTTATGTAATTACAAGACTGTGTCATGACTGCTCTAAGAGAAAACAGTCATTCTAGTGACTCATCAAGTGGAGTTTCTCTCAGAAGTTGATAAAATCCTGATAAAGTATCTGATTTGGATGTCTATTATACTATATTAGAACATAATTCATATGAAATATTTTAACTCAAATTCTAGGTAATGGAGAGAGGAAAAGCTACTCAATCATAATTATGAGGATCTCCTGACAGCCTTTGAACAACTTGTTAGCGCCTGTAAAGATTCAATAAAAGAGTTGGATCAAAATAGTGAAAACAAAGGAGGTTTTAAAAAAGAGGTTAAGGTTCATCCAGAAGAGTTTCATGGTTTTTGTCTCACTAAGGGTCAAAATGAGGGGGAGATTTCTACCAAGGGTCAACTTGGGGTACAGCTTACACTAGAAAAAGAAAAGAAGATTGGTGATGTTGGCTGGAAGCCATTCTGGGATTATATTTCATTTTCCAGGGGGTCATTCATGCTATGTTTGATTATTTTAGCGCAATCTGCTTTTGTTGCCTTGCAGACTGCATCAACCTTTTGGCTTGCTCAAGCCATTGAAATACCAAAAGTAACTAGTGGCATCTTGATTGGAGTTTACTCATTAATTTCATTTTTTAATGCTGCGTTCGCATATTTAAGGTCTTTCTTAACTGCACATCTCGGATTAAAAGCTTCTACAGCCCTTTCACTAAAGCTATCTTCAATACTCCTATCCTGTTCTTTGACTCAACCCCAGTAGGAAGGATTTTAACCCAAGTAAGATTACTTCAATCCCAACTATATTGGAATATAATCTATATAATTTCCTTCTGTTTATTCATTAGTATTTAATCATACTCTAAATTTATATCATTTTTTTCTCTCTTGCAGGCTTCATCAGATTTGAGCATTTTGGACTTTGATATACCCTATTCCATCTCTTTTGTAGCATCTGTAACTATTGAACTTCTGGTGATAATTTGTATAATGGTTTCAGTCACATGGCAAGTTCTCATTGTCGCTGTCCCTGCCATGGTCGCATCAAAATATATTCAGGTTTATGCATTTTCTAATTTTTATCTTTCCCTGCTAAAATCATGGAGCTAGCAACTTCTTAATCTTTTTTTTTTTTTTCTGTAAGGGATATTATCAAGCCCAAGGGAACTAATAAGAATCAATGGATCCACAAAAGCTCCAGTCATGAATTTTACAGGTGAGACATCACTTGGAGTGGTTACTATAAGAGCATTTAACATGGTGGACAGATTTTTCAAAAACTACCTAAAGCTTGTGGACACAGATGCAACACTGTTCTTTCATTCTACTGCTACCATGGAATTGTTAGTTCTAAGAATTGAAATACTTCAAAACTTGACAGTCTTCACGGCAGCTTTATTGCTTATTCTACTTCCTCAGCTATACATGCCCCCAGGTAAAAAATTAGTCCCCATGGTAAGGTTTTGTTCATGCTGTTAACATGCTAATACTTATTGGCAATGCTCCTGGTGTGTGCAGGCCTTGTTGGACCCTGTCCCGAACGCGATCGCAGTGAGAGTGATGAATAAAATAAATAAATTATGAAGAAAAATAAAATCGTCATTAATTTTATTTTTTTATTAAAAAAAATTAAAAATATAAGAAAGATAGTCTATTTTTAAAAATTCAGGTTCGGGAGTCTAATTATGCTCAGGAAAAGATGGAGACTTAACCCCACAGACTTTAATATATCCGTCCTAAGATAGTTACCTTAAATCAGTTGTGCAATTTTTATAACTTTTAAAAATATTTGTTTTACTCCTTTTGTAAAAAATAAAAATAAAATAAGAAAGTTACGAAAATTTAATTATGGCGAATTGATCCTATTTCTACATATTCTTGGGTGCAATGAGAAATTCAAAGTCACGTCGTTCTTAAAACGATTGTGAGTTGGATATTTTTAATTTTGAAAATATTTTTTTATTGAAAATTCATTTGATTTTTATTTGTGCATTTTTTTAAAAACGAATCATCAAGTTGTCGCAACTTAAATGATTTTAAAAGCTACAAGATTAACAAGTTATCACAATTCAGTTAATCTCATTTTATTATTTCTCAAAAAAGCTCAAATATTTTATTTTATATATATTTTTTAAAAAAAGCGAATCATTAAATTATCATAATTTATATAATTTTAAAAGTTCTGACAAGATTAACAATGTTTATTTCGCGACTTAATCCCATATTAAAAATCTAAAAGAATTCAAAATGTTTTCCTTCATTTTATTTTATTTGTTTTAATTATTTTTTAACTTATTTATTTATTTATTATTGTTATTATTATTTTTAAATGAACAAGCTTCATCTTTTTTGGTTCTATTTTTTTATTTTATTTTTAAGGAAACTAATCTACTTTAAAAGCTAATCTAAATTACATATGATTAGAGACAACCTTGGTCCATATCACTAACTTGGACAAAGCTCTTAACCCAAGCTCACCTAATGATTTTTTTTTCTTTGTTTTTTTTTTTTGTTTTCATCACCAGATAAAAAAAACTTACTAAATCATAGAAATAATTAAAAAAGAAACAAGAGACTTCTGGTCTCAGAGAGAGGGAACGAAATCCAGCAAAAGGGGGCTCGTGAAGGACTGCAAGGCGGACAGCACGATTTCGGTGGTGCGGCTCGTTCTGGTGGCGCTGGGCATTCCAGTGGGGCTGCGGGGTTCCGGGGGTGTCGCGGATCTAGGACGATGAACACGGTTGACGGTGGCTGGGCCCACGGTCAGGACGCGGTTCGCAGGCAGCGCGACTGGTGCGTGGATCGGAGGTGACGGGTTGCTGGGCTCGCAGATCTGACGTTGGGTGGAGCAGCACTACTACTGGCAGAAGACGACGAGGACGGCGGCGTGACGGCTATGTTATGCAAATCTGCGGTGGTGCTGCGCGTGGAAGACAACGGTGAGGAGTTGCAGATCTGATGCGTTGACGACTTGGGATGTGGTGGCTTCTAGTTCGGCTAGGTGGACGATGGTTACGGGGGAGCTGTTGGATGTAGGTCACGGTTTGATGTTGGACTTAATGGTGGAGTGTTGTGGTTTGGATGGTGATGAAGATGGTTGGAGTGATTCACGGTTGGTGGTTTGTGGGGGATGAGTTGATGATGGTTTGTGATGGTTATGGGTGGTGGGTTTGTGGTGGTTTAGAAGGTTGAGATGGAAGTGAAGGTCATTATGGAAAGCTGAGTATGGAAGCTGTGGGTGAGATGGTACTTGTTTATGGTGGCTGTGATTTTGTATTGGGGATAGAAGGTTGAAGGTGCTCTTAGTTGTATAGAGAAGATGAATGTCGTGTGAAGTGTCCAGAGAGCCGCTGAAAAAAATGGTTCCCCGAATATATATCAGTTATCCTTCTTTATCCACGTTCTTCCTCTCTTGTAAGCAGAAAGCAAATTCTGCAACCCCAATAACATTAGACTAGGTAACATTAGACTAGGTAGCAGATAGAGTGACTGGTGCTGTCTAGATCAGCTTCTATTTTTATGTATTTTCTTTGTGACTGTGACCTTCTTCAAGCCTCAAGTCCCTGCTAATTTATCATTTTTGTCTTTACTTTTCCATTCAACCTTTAGTTTGCAGAAGTTTAACAGATATGTAAAAAGGTGAAATGTGAAATGTGATAGAGTTGGTAATGGGTTGATATGAATTTTTAGTTGCATTTCAACTAATTGTTAAAATTTGGTTATCGATGTTGGAACGTAACAAGCTGAAGAATTGCTTCCCCTTCTCCCTTTTTTTTTTAAAAAAAATATTATAAACTCAAAACAAATGGACTTTAACATATTTCTCATTAATTTAGGCTTGATTTGGGTCATGTAAGTAAATTATTAATTAATTTAATTTTTTTACTTCATTTTTTTTATTATAAAAAAAATATTCGGATAAAATCGAGTGTTCTGTCTCTTTCTTATGCTTTCACGTTGACAATATCTCAATTATTTTGTACTCGATGGTTTTGCAACTTATCAAACTATATTATCTCTGTTGAAAGGATCAAACAATTGATTCACAAACCAACGGAGCCCCCTGCCATTGTGGAGGATAACAGACCTCCATCTTCATGGCCTTCCAAGGGTAAGGTTGATCTTCAATCCTTAAAGGTAACAAAACTAATCGAAAACCTATTTTATGGTTTTTATTTTGGTGAAATTGCGTCATTGTCTTTTTTATTTTTTTCCACCTCTACTTTCAAACCTTTCTTCAATTTACAATTGTGACAATTCGACAGACAAATTCAAGTATGGTCGCTGTTTTTTTTATACATTAATTTCATATTAGATGTTGTACAAATGCTCCACTAGTCTTTAAGGTATATTTGGATGGAGGGTTTTGGAAAGAAATAAAAAAAAAATTATTTTTCATTTCTAAATTAAAATATTTATAAAATATTTATAAAAATGAATAAAAGATGATTAAAAGGTTATATGATTATTTTTTATTTTATTCTTTTATTTTAAAAAAAATTTAAATATAAAGAGTGTTTAGTCAAAATAAAGAATAAGCCATGTCTTCTCTTTCCTTTCAAAATCTTCCAAAATCCTAACTCTCGAGTACACCCTAAAAGTATCACTTCTACGTGATAAGAGAGAGAAAAAATAGTATAATTTTTAATTTATCCAATCCATTCGTATTAAGTTTGGTGGTCAAATTTGGATATTATAATTAATCCGCATTTTATCCTAATCCCGATCTATTTATGGATTAAATTTAGTTATAAATAGTTAGTAATTCAACCAAAATATCCAAGATCATTTGGATATCCGATTGATATAAAAAAACCAATCCAAAATATAAAATAATTAAATCTATTTTTAAATATTTCATTTTTACTAAAAAAAATCATAATAAATATAAAATATTTAAAATAATAAAATTTTAATAATTAATTTTTTAGAAAAAGAATTTTTTTTGAGAGATAAAGAAAATTTTTTATTTATAAACATTTTTAAAAAATAAAAATTTTTAAAGAGATTCTAATAATTTTTATATGTAAAAAAAAACTTTTAAAAATGAATATTTAAAATTATAAAATAATTTTTAAACAATATTTTCAAAATTTTAAAAATGGATATGTAATTTTATCATAAGGATAAATTAAAATTTTTATATAATTTAAAAAAATTAAAATTATAAAAAAATAAAATCAAATAAAATATGAAAACATTAGATAATAAAAAAGAAAAATTTTAAAATCATACTTTGTAAAATTATAAATGTTATCCTAATAGTTTATTTTGGATCATCCATTAACGATCGATCTAAAATAAAACCATCCACCAATATCCTGAAGGAAGGATTTGGAAGTGGCAAAACTACGCTTATAAGTGCTTTGTCCTATTCGCTTTCTTGATCCCTTCAAGAGGTGATATTCATATTGATGGGATTAACATATGCTCAATGGGGTTGAAGGATAAAGTCCAGCTAACCATTATCCCTAATTTAACCAACTCTTTTCAAGGGCATATTAAACAAACTTAGACCCTCTTAGAATAATGTATTTTATTGATTGAATGAAATATGGAATTTGAATGATAGTTAGCTCCACTTTGTTGAAAATATGTGTTACAATTAAATCTCGTTATCTTCACATTAAAACCTCCAAGAAGCAATGTTTTTATTAGATTTATGAAGCACAACACTTCGGATTTTCACTAAAGCTCAAAACACTCAAAAATAAAGTGTTGAGTCCCAAAGTTTTAGAGATATATATATATAGAGAGAAAATTTTTTAGAGAGAAAAAAAAGATAATTCATTAATATCATTTCTATAAAAAACATTTTTAGAGGGAGATAATTTTTTAATAGAGATGTCAAAATATTTTTTAGTAAGTCTCTCTTAAAAAATATGAGAGACATAATTTTGTATTGAAATAATCTAAAAATCTCCTAAACTAAAAATCCTAGATAATTTTTCATGTAAATGAAGTAAATTGCATATCCAAAAAATAACTAGATGAAATATTGGTTAATAGATAGATTAAATATCCAAGTCCGATGAAATTGAGTACAAGCGGATGTAGAAGGATTGGATAAAATAAGTATTTTGTGAAAAGATAAAACTTAAAAGTAATAATTTATTTTGATCCATCCAAATGATCCAATCTAAAATCAAACCATGTGAAAATAGGGCTGGGACGTCAATGAAGTGAGGACTGGAAGTGGCAAAACTAAACTTACTAATTGCTTTGTTTCGGAAATTGAGCCTTTTTAAGAGGTGATATTAATTGATGGGATTAACATATGCTCAATCGTGTTGAAGGATCCGAGTGTGTCCGAGAAGTAACCATTATCCCTAAAGAACCAACTCTTTTCAAGGGCAGCAAAGAAAAAATCTTTTTAATCGACCCTTTGGACACTGTACACAGATGATGAAATATGGAAGGTGAATGAGCTAGCTCCACTGTTGAAAAATGTGTTACAATTAAATCTCGTTATCTTCTACATGAGCCTTTCAAGAAGCAATGTTTGATTAGATTTAATTTGTATATATAGGTTTTAGAGAAATGTCAGCTTAAGGAAAAAATCAGCAGTCTACCAAGTCTCATGGACTCTTCAGGTGAGTTATTTTCAGGAACTTGAAGCTAACAATGTGATATATATAAGTAACTTCTAGGCAATTCTCCCAGCAGTCGTTGGTAACAATCTATTGCAGCTTTAGTCATTTAACATTAAGGAAAATACATGATCATTGAAGCTACATGTTGTCCTTGTAAGGTTCTCTATTTCCATACTACGATATTGGAACCATTATGTATTGAAGTCTAATTCTGTATAGTTTTACAGTGAGACTGAGTGATGATGGCGGAAATTAGAGCTTGGGACAACACCAACTGTTTTGTCTAGGAAGAGTACTACTTAAGAGGAGCAGAATTCTTGTTCTGGATGAAGCTATTGAGTCCATTGTCTCTGCCACAGATGCCATTCCCCAACGAATTATTAGACAAGAATTTGCAGGATGCACACTTATAACCGTAGCTAGTACTCACTGGACTAGATAGTGACATGGTCATGGTCCTGTCTTTTGGTATGTTAATTACTTGTTCTTTTTAAATTTTCTATTTTCAGATATACTACTTCTCTAGTCCTCTCTGTTTCCACTTTTTTTTTTTTTATTGGTTACTGAAGTGAAACTGGTGGAATATGATGAGCCTTCAAAGCTTATGGGGACAAACTTTTGGTTCTCTAAGCTGGTTGCTAAATATTGGTCCAGCTGCAGGAAGAACTCCCCAAATATTAGCAGGCTGCAACATTGAATAATAACACTAAGGAATAGGAAAATCACCAAAAGGAGCACAAATAAATTGAATTCCAAGAAATTATTGTTGGGTTTTGCTTGATTGGGCCTTTTTATTTGTGCTTACTTGAAGTTGATTTTTTTTTAAAAAAAAAATGTGTGTGTGCAATGTCACAGCATATGGAAGGGTTTGAAAAAGAATAAAGATCATCTTGCATTCTTAAAAGGGGTGTAAGTACTATTCACATCATTTTTAAAGGATGTGATTGAATGAAAGAAAGTGATAAGAAAAAATATGTATAATGAATGATATTAGATGGAGTGTGAAAATAAGTGTATGTACTGTTTGATATAAGAATATAAGGGTTGTTTGAAAAAAGGATAAAGATACTTACATCCTTTTTTATGATCCACCTCTTTTTACACCATTTTTTAAGGGTTGTAATTAAGTGAAAGAAGGTGACAAGAAAAAAGTGATATGATTGATGGTATAGTGAGATGTGTAAAAAGTGATGTGAGAGAAAAAAGTGATAAGAAAATGATAATTGTTGAAAAAAAAAGAGGTTTTGGTTTTCTCCCTTGTGTGGAGTGTGGCACCAAAGAGGAGGATTGTGTGGTAGATTTTGCTCTTTTGAGTGGAGGCGTCGACGTCGGTTTTGTGGGATGAGATTTTTGCTGTTGTGAGGTTGTAAGCCAACTTTTATGATATTTTGAGAGATGGAGAAAAATTTGTGAATGTTGATATTTTGTTTAAGTGTTATATTTGAGAGAAAATATTGCATTATGAGAATGGATGTATTGGGGTTTTAGAATTTGTGAGAGAGAATTTTAACATTGGTGTTTGTAGTTATTGATTGAAAATAATAAATTGATTTGTGAAGTCATAAATGTTGGCAGTAGAGGGCGAATTATGTTAAACTTCTTGTGGTCTTATGCTTGCGTGCTTGTTTGATTTGTGTGGCTGGAGGATATTTTTCCTAACAATTATAGATGTATGTATGTGTATACTTTTATTTGGCCGCCCTCCCTACTTTTTTCATGTAAAAAATTAGAAAAGAAAAGAAAATTAATTTGAATATATTGTCAATATAAATTTTTTTTTATTATCATCCAATTATATATCGGCACGTCATTAAAAATATTTGACTATCTCAATAACTATTTCAATAGTGTATGATTGATTGATGGGGTAAATAATTTTATACTAATAGTACATATAAATTAAATTCAAAGAAAAAACTTAGTTCCCAAATTAAGTATTTTATTATTTTACCCAAACATATTTACTCTTTGAATAAAGTTAGACACATACTCTACCCCAAAAAAGAAAAAAGTTTGGGCAAATAATTTATTTTAGCTTTTCCTATAAACCTTCTATTAGACTTGGGTCTTAGAGTATTTCAAACTTAGAGTGTCATTGTATATTATGTATAAAACTAAGTTTCACATTGAGTAAGGTAGACTCTTGAAGAGTGTTTATATATGAACTATGTCCTTGGGTAAATACCTTATGGTATTGAGATAGATGTATAGACTTAAACTTACCTTAATACACATGCACACACCTCGCCCCGTCGCGTCGCGTCTTGTCCATTTGCGTGTGGGCTTGGTTTGGTTTTATTTTAGGCTTATCATTTTCTTATCCCCTTGTACACTAAAACATCTCTTTGGACCGTTGAGATAGATCTATTGAGTTGCTTACTTAATAAGCTATCCTGGTTGATTTATTTTGCTCTACTGCCAAAACCACATATTTATCATATTACATTTTCAGCTTACTCTCTACGCCATTTGCTCTCTCTGTTACAGTTCCTCTTCTTCTTTGTTACTGTGTGCGCATCAGAGAGCTTCCATGCACTCTTTGTTGTGTCTTCTGGTGTTAGAACAGGAGGTGTTGCTACTCAAAGTATCATGATCTTTGTGTGGACGAGTTTCTGAGGAGACCCACGTCTAATCTTAGAGGGTTATCCGTCAAGGTCATTCCACTGAACATTGCTCTGAGCAGGGCAGAAATAAACCTTTAAGGATAGTACCTAACACAATTCATGGTATATCCATTCTAATCTTTCATTTGTTCTTGTTGATTCTTTGCTTTTCCTATTTTTGGTATTTTAAGTAGTTAAAATACTAGTATCGACACCTATATTTCCAACAATCTTGAGGGTTTATCATAGATACTAGTATTTGAGTTGTTGCCAACATCATTCCCAATTCCTCAAAGGTTGAACCTTTTGATGAAAATAATTTTAATAGATGGCAAAATTGAATTTTAGAAGTACCTGATTTTAGCAAAATTAATTTTGTTCTGGTTGAACCCAAACTACAGGAAGATTTTGAAAATTACTAACAAGCTTTGAAGGATTGGGAAATGACGCATAAATTGTGTAGGCACACAATTTTTAAAGCTTTATCAAATTATTTATATGATATTTATTGTCATTATGTTCATGCTAAGGATATTTGAAATGCTTTAGTTCAAAAATATATTTATGAGGAAGAAGGTAGTAAGAAGTTTCTTGTTCATAATTTTAATGCATTCTAAATGGTTGATGATAAAAAGTATTACTTCACAAATTAATGAGTTTACTAAGCTTGAAAATGATCTTGCAAAAGAAGGAGACATTTTATCGAAAATGTTTGTTTCTTAAACTCTTGTTAATAAATTATTGGATTCTTGGACAGATTATAAATTGAATTTTACGCAAAAGAGGAAGGCATGACTTTGCAATAAACAATTGTTCATATTAAAATTAAGGATAAAAATAGGAGTCTGGCTAATGAGCAAAATGCTAAGGAAATGCATGCTAGAGCTAATGTTGTTAGAAATATGCATTCTAAGCACTCATCTCATAGTCACAAAAAGCATAGCTTTAAATCTTTTAAGCCTCAATTTAAGAAATATGATACAAACTCATCCCTCTAAGGGAAAAAAGGTGTTTGTTTTATTTGTGGCAAAACATGTCATTTTGCTTCAAGTTGTAGATTCAAAAGGAACAACCAAGGAGGAAGAGGTGAAAGAGGACCATCATCCAAGGTTAGTGCAAATGTGGTGGAACATCAAGATGATGTTATAGTATTTGTAGCATCTGAATGCTATTTAGTGAAGGAAGCCAAGGATTGGATTATGGACTCTGGTGCTACAAAGCACATTTGTACTAAGAGAGAGATTTTCTCTGAGTTTACTCCTATAAAGGATGGGAAATATCATGTTTACCTAAGAGATTCAAGCAAAGTTCCAGTACTAAGTAAAGGAAATGTGTTATTGAAGATGACATCTAGGAAAACCCTTGTGCTATCTGATATGCTTTTTGTACCTACCATTAAACATTGCTTAGTGTCGATTCATCTCCTTAATAATGTTAATGTGAAGGTAACTTTTAATAGTAACATAGTTACCTTATCCAAAAATGAGTTGTATGTTGGAAAAAGTTATCTTAGTAATGACTTGTATATCTTGAATATAGTTACGAATAATAATGAAGAAAGTTCCTCTTTTGCTTACTTGGTTGATTCTCTTTATATTTGACATATAGTAGACTTGGACATATGAATATAACTTATATTTTGAAATTAAAAGAAATGAGACTAATTAACAAGTTGAATAACACACGTTTAGATAAGTGTGAAATTTGTGTGAAATATAAAATAACCAAGAAACCATCCAAACAAGTAACAAGACAAAGTAAATTACTTGAACTTGTTCATAGTGACTTGGAAGATCTAAAACACACAATGACAAGAGGAGCTAAAAGGTTTTACATAATCTTTGTGAATGATTACTCTAAATACACTAAATTATATTTGTTAAGAACCAAGGATGAAGCCTTTGAAATGTTTGTTAAGTATAAAAATGAAGTAAAAAACTAACTTGGTTGGAAAATTAAAAGGTTAAGAACGAACAGTGATGATAAATATGAATTTAATCTTTTTAATGAGTTTTGTGAATAACATATAGCATAATACATGAGATAACTCCATCATATTCATTCAAATATGGTGGAGTTATGTAAATGTAGATGTCAGTGTAAAAGTTTTTTATATTATCAATCAATAATATATTCTTACGTCATTATAAATATTTGATTCACATAATAATTATATAAAAAATCACACACATATAATAATATATAATTAATTGATAAAAAATCACACACATATAATAATATATAATTAATTGATAGTATAAAAATTTTATATTGATAATGTATCAAAATTAAACTTGAATGAATTTGTATAAATGTTATTGATGTAATTTTGTAAGTATCTATGTAATGATACAGAAAGATATGTGAAATCTATTTCTAACTTTTTCTTTTAAATATATGCAGTATTTTATATGAATAAAAACAAGAGGATGGTTTGGGCTTGCATTTGAAAGAAATCACAAAATTTGGTTTGTTCGAAATAAATTTATTTTGTGTTGCTGGAAACAAATTAAAGCGATACAAATTTAAGATAAGTTTCTACGAAAGTGAGCATGTGTTTAAAGTGAATAAGTAAGAGTAAATTTACTCTTGATTTATATTGAGATCTTAATACATTAAATAATTTAAGAGTAAATACACTCTTATTCACTCACTTTAGAGAAATATTTTTTAATATTTATACTATATAGTAAAATTACCTTGAGACAATTAATGCTACTGTTAATTATCAAATAAAACATTATTTTAAGAAGCAACAAAATATATTATTAATTATTATTTTTAGGGAAATATATTATTAATTATGTAGATAAAATAGCATTATTTTATTAACATTGATTTAAATTTATTATTAATAAAATAAAAAAATAAAAAAATAATTAAAATTATTTAATATTTTTTATGTCTTAAACAAGTTACTTAACATGTCACAATAAATTAAAATGCTTTTTTTAAACTTTATTTACATAACTAAATATTGCAAAATAGAGAAAACAAAATTGGGTCTCTCTATTACACTTTATAAGAGTACAAATATGTTTGAATTAATTTATTTTGAATTCTTTTGTTAACATTGATTTAAATTTATTATTAATAAACTATAAAAATAAAAAAATGTTAAAATTATTTAAGATTTTTTATGTCTTAAACAGGTTATTTAACATGTCATAATAAATTAAAATGTTTTTAAAATTTATTTACACAACTAAATATTGCTACAAATAGACAAAACAAAATTGAGTATCTCTATTACATTTTATAAAAGTACAAATATGTTTGAATTAATTTATTTTGTATACTAAATTTTTTTCCTCAACAATTTTATTTAAAATATTTTAATTATAAGCTTTTCTAAATAAAAAACAAACTGATCCCAATTATTATTCTTAAATTTTAAGTATTATTCTTTCCATTATACTTTATAAGAATATAAGTATGATTTGAATTAATTTATTTTGTACTTAAAAAAAATTTCTATTAAGATATTTATTATAAGCTTTTTCAAAAAGTGAAAAGGCTAGTGCAAAAGTTGAAATTCCTCTAAGGACATGTTCGACACGACGTATAAGGCATAATATGATAATCTTATACAATATATTATGACTTTATCAATTATTTGGTGCAACTACAATATTGTATAAGGTTATCCAACATATAACTCTTATACATTAAAATAATGTATAACTTAATCAGGTATTGGAAGTGAGATTAGGTCTGATTAAGGTTTAATGGATAAACTATATTTCTTTTATAACCCTATCACTCGAACACCAATCCTTTGTTGTCTCTTCCTGTGGCCGCTGATGTAAAGCATCCTACGAGGTGAGTTCTCAATCTCTCGTAGTCTCAAGCTTCAGTGCTCCATGTTTGCTGCGCGCTGCTATTGGGTAGGAGGAGATCCGACGAGAAGGAGATGTCATAGCTTGCTTTGTCATTGCTGCTACATGTGAAGCTTTCACGAGGAAGGAGATGAGTACGTGGGTATGACTCGCGTCCTCCAAACTGGATTTTGGTCTCTGGTGACGCTCGTTCATTCACCCACATACCTCTCGTATGGATTTCGGTGAGAAGCAGCTCTGTCATGGTTATGCACTTGGCTTCTCCCGTAGGGAAGAAGATGAACATGCGGGTCACTCGATTTGATTTCCTTCCAACAATCGGGTCATCTAACCCGATTTTTTTCATAGGCTTTGGAGACTTATACTATCTTATACAATGTCGCACCAAGCACTAGATAATATTAAAATTTTATCAAGTCTTATACTATCATGTCTCATTCTATCTTATATACTAAAGGGGTCCTAAACGTATTAGATATATGTGAGAAAGTGTGCCTTTAAGATCGCTTAAGCTGAATTTATTAATTAGTCTTAATTGACATAAAAGTTAAATTTAATAAAAGTAAAATACACTAATTCAAATATGTACTAAATATTTGTTTATTAAATTAAATACTTATAATTATATATAAAATTTAAAATGATATGTGCAACACATGGGCACAATAACTAGTTTCATTAATTCCTAACTTTAATTAATTATTTAATAAATATTTAAAGGTTAAATTAAATTTTTGATTCTTATTGTTTATACTGATTTTTAGTTTAGTCCTTATAATGATATTCTTTTCAAACACGTCCCAACACTAATTTTATAGCTTATAGAAATCCATAAATCCTTTTTCATTCTTCTTATCTACTTATCTCTCCACAACTGGTTGGTTATAAACTATTCGTAATTTTTTTGTAAAAACTAATCCACCACAAATAGCATTATTGATTTTAATATGGATTTAATTTAGATATATTTTTTGGTCTTTAATCAAGATATCTTGCACATATTATTGTAAAATTAACTTTTGGATTAATTAAGTAAAGTCTTTTTCAAAGTCACAATTTTAAAATTTAAACCCCTTGACATTAGTGTAAATTTTTAATTATTATATAATATGACAAGCATTATTAAAACAACTAAATGATGTGAAATGTTTTTTTTTTGGTACATAATGATGTGAAATCTAGCAACACATTATAGTTCGAAGATAATATACTTTTTTTGTATGATAATACAATTTTTTATAAGGTTTTTTCTAAAATGGGATTGGTTTTTGCTCATACTGCTGAATTATGGGCAACATGTGAGGTCATGACATGTTGTTGATATTGATTGAACGAAGGTCCATCCATAAACCTAGGCCCCGACAACTTTCGTAACCAAAGCATGGACTTGTGTTTGCTAGGGAGATTGGATGTCAAAACAATATCCTTGAAGGTTATGTTGCTGCTATTATCAATGCATTAAGGAAAACTTACTAGATTTGTTGTATAATGAGGTAAGTAATACTACAGGAGATCTCTTGTTTTGTGTCATTGTTTCTATTATTTTTCTATTCCACAAGGAAAATACTTGACGTCCAACGAAATACCTCCAACTTATATCCATCGTATCCCTCCGTACGTATATTTGCTGAAATCTTATTTCCCGCTTCTCATTTATTTTTTTGCTCTATCAAATTAAGTGGCTTCTCTCACTCTCTCTCATTCTCTCCCTCGTCTCCCTATCTCCATTGTCCCTTGTCACTCTCGGTTTCTCCCCTTCCCTTCACTCTCGGTCTCAGTCTCCCCAAACTCCCACCACCCTCCACTTCGTCCCTCATCTCCCCCATTCGACTCTCAGTTTCTCCCCTTTCCCTCACGCTTGGTCTCGATCTCCCCTAAACTCCACCACCATCCAGTTCTGCCGCAAAAATAGAGTAGCCCATCGAACCAGCACCAGACAGTTTCAACCTCTACTCAAACCGCGAACCAGGCTCAGCAACTCAGATCCTCTTCCATACAGACCTACCAACCACCGTGCTCCACCGTCTGAGCCCTTGAATGTGCCTCATCTGGGTCACCACAGATCGGGCATTTTGCTGCTGAGCCATGTTAAGAGAACTCTGGCATAGCCTTTAGCGGTACCCTATCTCATTCTCTCTACTATACATAATATTTTTTAATGTGATTATATATTAATGTTGTGACTTTTTTTAGTCTCCTGTGTCATTGGATTTTTTGTATCATTTTTTATTCTAAAGTATGCTAGCATGTGTTTGTGGTAGATATGGATTGAGCCAAGTGTGGTTTGTAGTGAAACAACGTTGGAAGGAAGTGAAAGTGAACCTTGTTTGGGAGTTGGGGGACATAGGTTAGAAGCAAGTGAAAGTGAACCTTGATTCCCAATGTGCTATATTGCTCACTCATTCTTTTGTTCACGCATTTGCTATTGTTTCTCAAATAAAAAAAATGCTTTAGCGACAATGGAAGGCTGATTTTTCTCATGTTTAAAGGGAATCTAACAGGGCATTTGCTATTATGTTCCTTGTTGTTCAACTAATATGCATAAAAAAAATTATGCTTAACTGATGGAACTTATAGATATTATACATTCTTCCTTTTTCCTTTTCTTTATTTTCTCAGAAGATAAAGTAGCAAATTTTTTATTAGGTTTTTTTTAAGTATGCAAATTTAAAAAGGTGTTTCTAATGTATTGTTTGGCATAGTCTTTAGTGGTACCCTCTCTCATTCTCTCTACTATATAGAATCTATTTGAATGAGGTTATATATTAATGTTGTGACCTTTTTTATTTCATGGGTTGAAATTTGATGTGTGATTAATGGTAGATAGTATGCTTATTAGCTTTGAAATTGGCAATAAATGCATGAGGAGTTGGGGGATTTATTTGGTTTGTGATTAATTCTGTCACAAAGGAATGTTAAGGGATTTATTTGTTTGATTATTATTATTGATTAACTCAGAATGTGTTGAGAAATAATCTTGTCCATAAGGAGTTTGATTCAAAGTCTGAATCTGTTACTTTTTTTTAGGAAGTTTTGAGAGCAAGACTTTGTGAAATGCACTATTATGATGGTTATAGATTGAATCTTTTGCAAGCTTGACTACTGCTATTATGTGAAATGTGAAACTTGGATCATAGAGGCCAATTGTTATAACCCTTTGGTATTGATATCATAAAGTAGTATTGATTGATTTAATTGGCGCATTTGCTGATTTCATTTAGTGTTGCTTAATTTGGGTATGACTTGCTCAATGATACTCTTGAATTTGGCTTCTCCCTATAGATCCCTATGGCACAATTTATTTTTTCAATAATTTATTAAGATTAACAATCATTATACATATAATTGTGTCCATAAGTTATTCTAGATTACCTAAATTTCTAAACTAGTGCCCCCAACAAACTGGTTAACAATATTTAATACTTTTTCATTTAACCTATGTTCCTCAAATGTCATCTTAGTAAATTCAAGAGTCAAGACAGTAATTGCAGAAAGGAAAAACTTTGAACATCTCAACAAAGATGAAAAATTATGGGTTATGAGTTTAAATCTCCCATTAAACATCTTGTGCGGTCAAGATACAAGTCTTATTTCCTGAATACTTGACCTGCAAGGAAAAGCATTTAAGCTCCAATAAAGCATCTATGTTAATAATTAGTTAAATATGTTAATTAAGGATTCATATAGCCAACCACAAATGTTACAGTCAAGATCAATTGTTCTGGTTCACTTTGGGAGTAAATGGTCAGAAAACCATGGAAAAGTGGTGAATCTCATTACTTGGTGAGTTCCAAAATAACTAGTTAATACATTACGTCTAAATGGTTAATCAGTATAGATTTCTGGTTAATCCCAAGAAGAGTTCCCAATAATGAGGGCAAACTAGTTAGAAATGAAGTACTAGTTAGAGTTTACATTTGTAATGTTATTTTAAACACATTGGGAGTAAATGGTCAGAAAACTATGGAAAAAGTGATGAATCTCATGGATTTGGTGAGTTCCAAAATAACTGGTTAATACATTATGTCTAAGTGGTTAATCAGTATAGGTTTATGGTGAATCCCAAGAAGAATTCCTAATATTGAGGGCAAACTAGTTAGAAATGAAGTACTAGCTGGAGTTTACATCTGTAATGTTGTTTTGAACACATTGAGAGTAGATGGTCAAAAAACCATGGAAAAAGTGGTGAATCTCATTACTTGGTGAGTTTCAAAATAATTAGTTCATACATTACGTCTAAATGGTTAATCAGTATATGTTTGTGGTGAATCCCAGGAAGAGTTCCCAATAATGGGGGTAAACTAGTTAGAAATGAAGTACTAGCTGGAGTTTATATTTGTAATGTTGTTTTGAACACATTGAGAGTAGATGGTCAGAAAACCATGAAAAAAGTGGTAAATCTCATTACTTGGTGAGTTCTAAAATAACTAGTTAATACATTACGTCTAAATAATTAATCAGTATATGTTTCTGGTGAATCCCAGGAAAAGTTCCCAATAATAGGGGTGATGATCACATATTTTATACATTAATAAACCCTCATTTTTAATCATTTACACTCTCCATGTACTTAATTGATTAAGCCTAGTTATGTTTTGTAAATTTGAACTCAAATTGGACTTAATTGATTTTTTAGCACTATTTTGGTCTTACGCTATTTCTGTATTTCGGCTATATCTTAAGTTCTAAATGTCTGATAATTATGAATTTTACCTTGTAGGAAAGATAAGAGAGAGCTCTACAACTTTGATGAAGAGCTCAAAGTCTCAATCAGACATCTAGTGGAGCTAATTGGGCTTAGAAGATAGAACACAAGTTTTGTGTCTGAAACCTGAATAGTGTACAGTAATCAAAGCATAACTTGGGCTGCAAGAATTATATTGAGCTGAAATTTGGATATTTGAAAGTTAAGATCCAGATCTAAAACTTTCATGTTGAACACAAAACTTGATTCGGGCTCCTTGATGGTGATATTGGGTCTGAAAGTCAAAACAGAGGTGTTGAAACTAGGCCTGAATAGTCTATAGTAATTGGGTCATATCTTGGGCTGTAGGACGAATTTTTGGGTGATTCTAGAGCCATTGGAAAGCTTAGACAATTTCCTAGAACTTTCATGAAGACCACTTGGCTCGAAAATGACGGAATCAATGACTTAAGTAATGAATTATTTCAGAGACAAAGAATCTCAATAATCCAACTACTCATCCAATCATCCAACCACTCAACCACTCATCCAACCACTCCACCCACTCATCCACCTACTCTTAATCATTCTCCTTATCATTTTGTATCCCTACTCCTCTATAAAAGGCACCATGAGCTCGATGTTGAGAGCTTAGTGTTGGGCACTAGGAGTTAGGCTTAGTTTTTACAAGTTATAGTTATGCTTGTTTATTATTTTTCTTTGTTATAATTTTCTCTTGTTCTACATTGAAGTTATGTTTATCTTTGTCTTCTTCTCTCTTTCTTTCTTCTTATTCATGAGTAACTAAATCTTCATCTTGCTTGGGTGAAAGAGTGAAGCTCTTGGTAATGAAATAAGGTTAGATTATTCTATTTCTTATGCTTAAATGATATATTATTAAATGAACATTACATGTGTTGTATTTTGTTTCCAATCAATTTAGAAACCTTCTTTGTTAATGGAGATCTTGATTTATTGTAGACAATAGGATTGACACAGTAAATGCTTGAACTCATTTACAAATATTGGTAGATAATTAAAGGAATTATAATATGATTACATATATAATTAAACTTTGAATGTTATATTTTTCGATTGGAACCTCCGTTGTGTGTGGATTTCAATTAAGTTAAAAAGAGAAATAATCTTACCTTTAATTTATTACCAAGAGTGGATCTCCTAACCCAAGCAAGTTCTTAAATTCATTTGTAAACATCTTTTATTACTTTTGGTGTTGTGACAAATCCTTTTCTTACCTCAATTAATTTTTCTTCATCAATTCCCTGTGGATCGACCTCGGACTCCCGAAAAATTTATTACTTGAGACAAACTGCACTTGGGTTTGTATCCTTTAGTCCCGCAGTCAAGTTTTTGGCACCGTTGCCAAGGACTTGATTTGAAGTTTTGATTTATTGAGATTTGTTTTCTTTAATAAAATCTATTCTTTCTTCTCCCTCATCGGAGAAAAAGATCGGCTTGTCGATCCTTCGGTTTCTTTACTAACTCTCTAACTTACTAACTTGCTAACATACTAACTTTCTAACTTTTATATTTATGTCATTTATTTTTACTTTTTAATTTTTTTAATTTATTTTTGTCATTTTTTTCAGTGGGGATAACTCTCCCTTTTATTTTACGCACTAATTTAGTGGGGAAAATTCTCCCTTTTACTTTTTTGTTATTTATTTTTCCGCAATCTAACTTAATGAAATAATATTTTTTCTTCTCTTCTCTTTCGCGGCTTTGTAAGGTCTCTCACTCTCTCGGTTTTCATATTTAAATTTACTTTCTGCACTTTATTTTCTCGTATTTTAATTTTTGATTTTATTTTTCATATTTTATTTTCCGCACTTTATTTTTTATTTTATTTTTATTTTTATTTTTTGGGTGGTTGGTTTATTACCACACCATTTTTTTTTTGGTGGATTTTAATTTTTATTTTTATTGGGTGGTTGGTTTATACCATATCGTTCTTAATATTTAATGGTGGGTTACATTGTCAGCTTGCACATTATTTTTGTTTATTTATTTTAAGTTATTTATATATTTATGCTTAATTGGTATCGTGATTTAAATTCTGGTCGTTTAGTTAAAATTAATCCTGATTTGTTTGAATCACAATCACACACAATTGACACAATGGCTGAATATGAAAATATACATGATGAACATGAAAATCAACCGTTGTGAACTATGCGTGAATATTTGCAACCACCTCGAAGTTCTAGTCCATCATGTTTTATCTTTCCACTCAATGCCAACAATTTTCAATTTAAGCCAGGTATGATTTCTTTAATTCCTAATTTTCATGGTTTAGAATCTGAAAGTCCATATTTACATCTGAAAGAATTTGAGGAAGTATGTATTGCCTTCAATGATCAAAATTACACTGAAGATATTGTTAAGTTTAAATTGTTTCCTTTTCTTTAAAAGATAAAGCAAAATCTTGGCTTAACACTTTGAATCCAAGATCAATTGGCACATGACAAGAAATGCAAGGTGAGTTCTTAAAGAAATTTTTTCCAACACATAAAACCAATGCTATGAAAAGACAAATCCACAATTTGTCCCAAAATTCAAATGAAGCATATTTTCAATGTTGAGAACGGTTTAAAGATTTGTTAAATTCTTGTCCACATCATGGTTTTGAAAAATAGCGCACTATAAGCTTCTTTTATGAAGGTTTAACACCTGAAACTAAATAATTTGTGGAAACAATGTGCAATGGTAAATTTCTTGATAAAGAACCTGATGAAGCTTTAGACTATTTAAACCAACTGGCTGAAAATTCTCAATCTTGGCATAGTACTAACTCTTCTGAATATTCAATTAGATCTAACCTTGCAAGTGCTAATAAAAGAAAATATTACCTTAGTCAATAGGAAGATCTAAATGCTAGATTTTCCAGTTTGGCTAGAAAGGTTGAAGCCATGGAATGAAGAAAAGCAAAAGAAATCAAATCTGTGCAAAATGAAAAAATTTGTGGCATTTGTGATGATTTAGGACACTCAACACATGAATGTCTTAAAATTTCTATTTTTAAAGAAGTTGTACATGAGCAAATAAATGTAATAAATAATTTTAATATGTAATTTTCTTCTTTTTTTTCAGATACATACAATCCGAGATGGAGAAATCACCCGAACTTCAGCTGGAGGAATAATAATCACCACAATTGCGTGCAACCACCACCTCCTCGGGCACAACATGACTCTCAAAATTCTCAAGGATATGCACCTTATGTCCCACCATATAGGAAAAACCTTGAAGAAACACTGCATGCATTCATAGAAAAGCAAGAGGCCATTAATAAACAAAACAATTAAACCATGATTGACATAAAAGAAACTCTTGCTAAACTTTCTTCTGCACTTATCATTCATGAGAAAGGAAAATTTCCTTCTGAACCTCAACCAAATCCCAAGGGTCAGTACAGTCTAAATGAGATGAGTTTAGAAAACTAACAAATGGACCAAGTCCAGTCAGTGATAACTCTTAGGAGTGGAAAGGTTGTTGAAAAACAAATCCCCGAATCTTGTGAGAAAGAAAATGAACCAATTCCCCAAGAAAATGAAGAAGTTGACCAAAAGGCGACCAAACTCTCAACTTCACCCCAATTTCCTCAAGCATTGAATAATCCAAACAAAGTGGACCATAACACTGGAATTTTTGAAATTTTGAAACAAGTAAAAGTTAATATTCCTTTGTTAGATGCTATCAAACAGATTCCTTCTTATGTCAAATATTTGAAGGACTTGTGCACTGTTAAAAGGAAATTAAATGTGAAAAAGAAAGCATTTTTGGCTGAACAGGTAAGCTTCATTCTTCAAAATAATAATGCATTGAAATATAAAAACCCTGGTTGTCCTACAGTTTCATGCATTGTTAGAGAACATAAAATTGAAAAAGCTTTACTTGATCTTGGTGCTAGTGTCAATTTACTTTCATATTCAGTTTATCAGCAACTCAACTTGGGTGAGTTAAAACCAACTTCTGTAACTCTTCTACTTGCCAATAGATCAGTTAAAATTCCAAGAGGAATAGTGGAAGATGTGTTGGTTCAAGTTGATAAATTCATATATCCTGTGAATTTTATTGTCTTGATACTTGAACCTATGGTTGATAGTCGCAAGTCAATTCCTGTATCTTAGGTCGTCCATTTTTAGCAACATCAAATGCTTTGATAAATTGCGAAATGGAGTGGTGAAGCTAACATTTGGAAACATGACACTTGCATCTCAATGTTTTTAACATGTGCAAGCAACCACAGGAAGTCCTTGATGAAAATAAGGAAGTTGAAGGAATTGAAGCCATTATAGATGATCATCTTCAAAAAGGGAGTTCTTCTGACCCATTAGAAGTTTGTTTAATTAATTCATTTGATTTGCTTGATTGTACAGAGGAAATAGAATACAAAGGAAGAAAGCCAAAATTCGAAGAGCTAAAACTCATGAATGATAATGCCCATGAAGAAGTACCCACACCGGAACTAAAGCCATTACCTGCTGGGTTGAAGTACATATTTTTGGGAGAAAAGCAAAGCTTTCCTGTGGTAATTTCCTCGTCTCTTACTGAAGAACAAGAAGGAAAGATGTCGCCTCAATGGACGCACCAAGATAGAAAGAAATTTTTGACAGAGGTGAAAAATTTTTATTGGGATGACTCATACTTGTTCAAATATTATGCGGACCAAATATTTCGAAGATGTGTGCCCGACAGTGAGGTAGGTAGAGTCATTAAATTTTGTCACTCAGAAACATGTGGAGGTCGCTTTTCTTTAAAGAAAATAGTTGCAAAAATCTTGTAATGTGGATTTTATTAACCCATTTTATTTAAGGACTGCTATACTTTTTATAAAAGTTGTGAAAATTGTCAAAAGATAAATCCAATAAAATCCACAGTCAAGACAATATTGAGAAATTTTTTTGAAATTGGTTAAAAGTTCTGCTTTATGATTCTCGCTTGCACCTATTCCCCTGGAAAATTGAGATCTAGGTGGAGCGGTCCTTTGTTGTCAAACACGTGTATCCTCGTGGGGCCATAGATATTGCGAATCCTAGAATGGTAATGTGTTTAAAGTCAATGGACAAAGGCTCAAACCATTTCTGAAAAAACCAAGTTGATGAGTTCTTTGTGTTGCCGGTTAAGTAGTGGATACGGTATTCCGTGACTCTCAAGTCGGTTTGTTTTTCAGTTTCTCAAAATAACTGAATCCTTCTTCTCCTTTAAAATGGATGTCATTCTTTCAAACCTGAGAAAACATTTTCCTTCTCTCACTCAAAATGCTTTGAAAAAAATTTACAAGTTCAATGTGAAAGATTGAGACTGTTAATGCACAAAGGTATGTCAGAAGATATACGCTGGATAATTTAAGCAAAGGTCCGACTAGCAGGTGAGTCTTCAATTTCATTTGACTCTTACATGCTAGGTCTTGGAAGAAGTTCGTATTCTAAAAGGAGAAGAGCAAAAAGGTTACAAATCTGTTATAAATGTGGACGATGAAATTGTAACAAACGATGTCGTACTTTGGGGATGGTTTCCGTAGACAGAGAAGACAAAATTTTCTTCATTAAGAATGGACTGAGTAAGGAGTCATTAGATGATATCTTATTGACTCTTGAGACGCATTCTTGTGTATTAGTGCATCGTGAACTTCTAATTTGTGGAATCTCTTCAAAGATGAAGAAAAACGCTATAGTCTTGGGAATCTGACTTTAAAAGACCATGTTTGCCAATTTATAAGAAAATTGGATGGGAAGCTTATCCTCGACTCATAGAAGGCGTTTAAGCCGTTACTGAATGTGAAACCAGAGGCAGATATGAGCCATATCCATAACAATCTGTATATATTATCTTCTTCTTCTTCTTCTTCATGTTTTCTAAAAAGAAAAAAAAAAGAAAAAAAAAAAAAAAAAAAAGTCTAAACAAGGGCGATCCGGAAGGAGTACCATGGCTTTAATTAGTTGTGGAGCCCCAGCCTTTAGCTGACCCGTCATTGACTCGGGTGGACCTTTGCACGCTGGTCTTTAAAAAAGTTCATGTACCATGTTCTGTAGAGAGTCGCACTTCATAACCCAATGTTTACCATCTAGGCACTGTGGAGTTGATGGACAGGCAGAAGCGTCCCACTCTGGTTATTAGTGAGAAGTAACCCGCGGCGACCAAAGGGTATGAGGCATCTGAGCTTGATCCTCTCTTTTACTAGATGGGGCTCTCAGCGCCTTGGGATGGGATGTTTTGGATCTTGGATATTACGAGTTTCAGATTTTAGCATCTTTGTTGATGTTACGAGCCCAAGTGTGAGCGCTCCAGGTTCCAGACCCAGGATGGAAACCCACGATGGTTTCTTCTTTCTCCTTTCTTGAATGTATACTGCACTGGTGACATGCAGTATAAAGATATGCCACTACTGCACTCATGACGCGCAAGATAAAGATACGCCATGAAAGCTGTACATACAGGTATATCATCATTTGCTATTATATTTCTTTTATTTTTCTATGATTTTGCTGTATTTTAGTTTTAGACAGACGATCCTTTGAGCAGGGTCCTTCAGGGGTTTCTAGACTTCTTTACCCTGATGGTTTTCTTGAAGTCACCAAAAATTTTTTTTTTTTACCTTTGATCTTTGATCCTGATCCAGCAATAGCTCAGATAGATTGGTCAGCAGGAAGCAGTGAGGAAAGCAAGATGAAAAAAGAGCCAGATTTGACACTTCGTTTAAATCTTTCCTTTATTTTGGATTTATCATACTTTGTTTTTGTTTAAATTTGTGTCAGATTTCTCCAATAGGTAATATCTTCTATCCTTTACTCATCTATATTTTAACATTGAGGACAATATTGTGATCTAGTTGGGAGGGAAGGATAGTTGACCAAAAAAAAAATTTTTTTGGGAAGTATGATATGATTGTCATGGACTTCCTAAACTAATGAAGGATGGCAGAGTAAAGAGTAAATTTTAGAAATAATTTTTTACTCTTGAGACGCATCTTAATTGGTGGCAGAGTAAGGAGTTTTTTAGGTACTAATTAATTAGTATTAATCTATGGAAGTAACAAAGTTTTTGTTTTTTGATTTCCTTTGTAAAATTCAAGTGAATGCACTCTCACATCCTTTGAGGCAATTGAAATTCAGGGATCATAGCATGATTGAATAAATTATCTTCTTTCTTAAATTTCACATGCTTAGTTATGAATGTTGAATTGGTAGATTGAGAATGATAGAAATATGCCTTGTGAGATTTTGAGCCTATTGATGAATGGATTGAATATTTGTACCATTCTCTTCTTTCTTGTGTGATTTTCACTCATGGAATTGTTACTCTAGAACTTGCTTTGATTCTTTTTGAGGCTACATTTTCACATGCATACATTAATACGATCGAGGCATTTTGAAATAGCTACTTTGACCAAATAGCAATCATTGTATATTTTCCATTGTGTAACCCCTTTGAACTTATTTGACCATTCCTTATTTTTAACTCATTTCGTACCTTCAAAAAAAAGGAAAAAAAAAAGAGAAAAAAAAGAGAAAAAAATATGTTTTTACTCAACCTTAGGGAATAAGAGAGCATTGACCTTGTTCTTGAACAAGTGTGAGGGTGTGTGTGCAAAATGATCATAAAAAAAAATAAAATTGACCACTATTGCAATCAAAGGATTATCAGAGTCAGAATAAAGGTGGATGCTTGAAAAAAAAAAAAAAAGAGAATGTTCAAGTCTAACAATGAATTCAATTCACCAATTTAGGATTGATCTTCAACAAAACATTTGTCAAATATTGGTGATTGTCCTTTATGATGAATGTTCTCAAACATTTTCTCTACTCTAACTGTACCATAATGCTCTTTTATTCTCTTTGGTATTTATCTTTTCATATCCATATTATCTCCTCTCCTTTACCATGACCTCATTTCAACCTTGAATAAAGTCCTCTTGATTTTTGTATGCATGTGTTTTGAGTAGTAGAGAAGTAGAAGATAAGCAAGCTTATGGTAGTGCAATTGTTCATAGGTTGAATAGAGTGAAATACTTACCTTTTAAACACTTGAGAGATAGAGAGTGAATTATGTGAGGATCTATCATTCTTGATTCATTCTTTTCAACTGAAGTTTCCTTACTTGTTAGTTTGAGATGTGAAGAAATGTTACCTCATTAATGTTTTGATCCCTTGAATTTCTTGTTGCTCTTCTTGCTTCATCGAGTCTTTTAGAGTTTTTAGCTTTTGAGTCATGTCATTTTTTCTTTGTCTCCTAACTTTGGTCTTATGTATTTTGCCCAGGAGTGCAAAATACTAAGTGTGGGGGAATTTGATGATCACATATTTTATACATTAATAAACCCTCATTTTTAGTCATTTACACTCTCCATGTACTTAATTGATTAAGCCTAGTTATATTTTGTAAATTTGGACTCAAATTGGACTTAATTGATTTTATTCAGCACTATTTTGGTCTTACGCTATTTCTGTATTTCGGCCATATCTTGAGTTCTAAATATTTGATAATTATGAATTTCACCTTGTAGGAAAGATAAGAGAGAGTTCTACAACTTTGATGAAGAGCTCAAAGTCTCAATCAGATATCTAGTAGAGCTAATTAGGCTTGGAAGATAAAACACGAGTTTTGTGTCTGAAACCTGAATAATGTACAGTAATCAGGGCATAACTCGGGCTGCAAGAATTATCTTGGACTGAAATTTGGACATTTGAAAGTTAAGACCTAGATCTAAAACTTTCATGTTGAACACAAAACTTGATTCGGGCTCCTTGATGGTGATATTGGGTCTGAAAGTCAAAACAGAGGTGCTGAAACTGGACCTGAACAGTCTGTAGTAATTGGGTCATATCTTGGGCTGTAGGATGAATTTATTAGTGATTCCAGAGCCATTGGAAAGCTTAGACAATTTCCTAGAATTTCATAAAGACCACTTGGCTCAAAAATGACGGAATCAATGACTTAAGCAATGAATTATTTCAGAGACAAAGAATCTCAATAATCCAACTACTCATCCAATCATCCAACCACTCATCCAACCACTCCACCCACTTATCCACCTACTCTTAATCATTCTCCATGTCATTTTGTATCCCTACTCCTTTATAAAAGACACCATGAGCTGGATGTTGAGAGCTTAGTGTTGGGCACTAGGAGTTAGGCTTAGTTTTTACAAGTTATAGTTATGCTTGTTTATTGTTTTCCTTTGTTGTAATTTTCTCTTGTTCTAAATTGAAGTTATGTTCATCTTTCTCTTCTTCTCTCTTTTTTTCTTCTTATCCATGAGTAACTAAATCTTCATCTTGCTTGGGTGAAAGAGTGAAGCTCTTGGTAATGAAATAAGGTTAGATTATTCTATTTCTTGTGCTTAAATGATATATTATTAAATGAACATTATATGTGTTGTATTTTGTTTCCAATCAATTTAGAAACCTTCTTTGTTAATGGAGATCGTGATTTATTATAGACAATAGGATTGACACAGTAAATGTTTGAACTCATTTACAAATGTTGGTAGATAATTAAAGGAATCATAATATGATTACATATATAATTGAACTTTGAATATTATATTTTCCGATTAGAACCTCCGTTGTGTGTAGATTTCAATTGAGTTAAAAAGAGAAATAATCTTACCTTTAATTTATTACCAAGAGTGGATCTCCTAACCCAAACAAGTTCTTAAATTCATTTATGAACATCTTTTATTACTTTTGGTGTTGTGACAAATCCTTTTCTTACCTCAATTAATTTTTCTTCATCAATTCCCTGTGGATCGACCTTGGACTCCCGAAAAATTTATTACTTGAGACAACTTGTACTTGGGTTTGCATCCTTTAATCCCGCAGTCAGGGGGCAAACTAGTTAGAAATGAAGTACTAGCTGAAGTTTACATCTGTAATGTTATTTTGAACACATGGAGTTTAGTTGAATCTTTCTGCACAAATAAATGGACCTTCTTTATGCAACTCTGTTATCTCCGCTTTTTCAGCCTCAAAAAATTCATGTTCTTCTTCCTCAGGTTTTGTTAACTCTTCCTCAAGTTCATGGGAACGGTGAAGACAAATCTTCTCGTGCAATGCTAGCCCTCTATTACAAAAGAAACTTGTGAAATACAAATAAGTGTGTGTGCTTATAATCTATTTGAGAAAATGACTATTTGAATAGAGTGAATTAAAATAGAGATAATAATGTATGTGATTTTTTTCTTAGACTCAGTATTGATATGCTATGGCAGTAGTGTGTATTTTGTTGAATGTAAAAGAGATATTTTGGTATGCAAGTGTTTGAAGATTGAATGACGTGTTGCGAAGTCTTTATATAGAATGATTTGTGGTGCTTGATGATTTAAAAATTTTACTAGTTTGTAGTATGTCAATATGATTTGAAATGATTTTTTTTTTGTGTCTATGTATTGGGGAATAGGTTAATTATGAAAAATTAGCTCTTTCAGGGTCTTAGAAAACTAGTTAGTGAAAGTAGAAATGAATTTATCATATTACAGATGTCCATATCCATCATTGATGACAACTGTAGAAATGTTTCATATTTAACTCTTGCAACTTGTTTCTTATGGCTTATAGCAGTAAATGAGAAAGGTCATACTTTTGATCTTCTTTTTGAGATTCTCCCCTGCAAAGCCTTACTTTGAAATTTCAAGATAGAACATTCATTCAAATTTCAGAATAAATTTATGCTTCAAATTTAAATACTGTATTAGGATATTAAATAATTTAAAAAAAGCTCATTTAATGATAGTAAACAATGTTCAATATGAACCTAAATTATTTATTACTGCATCCGACAAGAGTCTAAAAGTTGTTACATGTGCATATAGATCCAAACCAAGTTCTTTTTCTTTCATTCATTCTTTCCTAATTCTATATCATGGGAAGATAGCAATCACATTTAGACGCTTCAAAATATAAACCAACCACATAGTCAAAGGGCATGTAGTATATATTATTCAGTGAAACCATCATAGGAATATCAATTCGTGCTCATTAATTAGCCACTCAATTCTTAAAGCACTGCTCAACAAGAACTCAACTGAGTCTCAAACACTAACCATTTGCCTTTTGTTCTCCTACGCTTAAGTGGCTTGATATGATCCACAATATAACTGATAACCTCTTTCAATGTAGCCTTCCTTTTTTCCTTGAAGTTCCATAGCTCATTAGCAGTATACCCACCCCTTGCATTGTAATCATTTAATTCTTTCAAGGCTGTAACAACAGCTAAATGTATCTCATCTCCTCATTCTTGCTTGAGACTTTGTAACTTCTCATCTTTCTTATCTATAATTTCCTATATCGATGCAACATCATTTTTTATGTTCAATATTATACATTTTGCAACTTTTGTTGGTAAATGTGTCAATACTTATTATTAAACAGAAGATAATTACAAAAACAAAATAAGAAAAAAAAACCAGAATATGAAGAAGATTTTGGTAGTAACTAGAAAGGTCAGGTGAGCGGCTAAATGTCCTTCATGACATGTTTCCTTTTATCTTATCTTAAGTCTGTCTAGGTTATTTTACTTTTGGAATGTAAGGGGTTTCATGTTTTAGTTTATCAACCTTCTCTGTTGGCAAAGTATTCACTTGTGCTTATAAAGTTTTACAAATAGCCTCTTCAGTTTGATAGCGCGCCTAGTAGTACATAGACAGAGCTGGTGTGAGTTGAAATGTCTTTTTTAAAGAGAGAAAGAGAGAAAGAGAAGGATATATGTCAAGTTTATGAGATAAAATGACAAAAGAGAGAACATAAACATGACATGAATGTGTTGTGAATGAAACTAGTTACATGGCATTCAGTTGGAGGTGGGTGAGTGCTTGCTTTGTCTCCATGGTGAAACGTGAGGAGCTAAAATCTTGACTGTCGTAATACTTGCAACCCATTCCAACATTACATATCAGCACATTGCTCTTCTTGATTGCCATACATAATTGTATTTTGGTAACAACTTGTCTTTCATCAATATATACTTTTGAGCAACCATTATTCTATTTAATCTCATTCTCTTATTAATTTGGTATTCTATATTTGTTTCAGCCTATTCTGTTTCAGCGAATAAGCTTGGATAGGCAGAGATGTGTTATTTTTGGCTTTCATGCTCTGCATCAACTCTTTCTTATTATCTAGTCTTGCTTGCATTAAGGTTAGGGTATAAGAGTTCATGGGAAATAAAATGAGCTGTCTTTTTCTATCCTTCTTGACTTGACTTAAGTCTTAATTAATTCTTACATCTCCAAGCTGATATTGAACAAAAGGTCCAATCCTACTAGCAAGTTACAACATAACCATTTTCCTCTTTCATTTTACGTCATATAGCGTGCAACATCCTCCATGCTTCCTTCATTTTTATCCTAGCATCAACAAAAAATTCTCAAAGGTATCCACTACAAGAAAAAAATTCACAGATCATAAAAAAAACTGCTCTATTCCTTTATGCTTATATGAATAAACTATTTTCTATGCCTTTTGTACAATGACCTGAACACTTCAACTCAGTATGAGAACCAAAGATCAAGGAACATATGACCCCCATATTTGATTAAATATAATGTTAAAAAATTTGTGCTATATCCTTAAATGCATTGTTAGTGCTACTTAATTTATATATCATTGAAACATATATCATATGTTTTTTGTGCTATCTAATAATTTGATAAGAAGATGAGGGTAAAATTATTAATGCTACTAATTATTTATAATCTGATAAGAAGATGAAGGTAAAATTAATATTTCATTTAAATGCAGGAAATATGAACCTTACATTACCAACATCATAAATAGTGGGAAATTCTTCAGCAAATAAGAATCTCCTAAAAATTTAAATGATTTGGTTGAAATAGTGTGTTCCTCATTTAAATGATTTATGTAAGTTTCTAATTTGTTGTTCCTTAGGCTTAAGGAATTTTAAATGACACAATTAGTTCAAAATGATAAAGTTAGTGCATGTTTATGAGTTATGACCAATACGATTAATTATTTATTTGTGCTTTTAATCTTGCTGAACTGGTGAAAATTCATACTTGGTCTTCTGTATATGCAGAATACTTACATGAACAGCTCACGGGTAAGGCAGAGGTGTGATTTGTCCAGCATCAATCAGGTAACCAACTTGGTTAATATAGAAAAAATATGTTATATGTGTTTGGTTATGCGCATATGTTGACTAATTTGTTCTCATAATGTAGAAGGTGCGATTAAGGCATGTTTGCACACCGAAGTTGTTGATTGACGTGAATAGCTCATTGACGGATGCCCAGAAGTCCCGAATTGAGTATACCCCATTCAAGTCACTATTATATATACTGAAGAATTTAGAAATTAATTGTGTCTTGTTATGGGAGTTAGCGTCTAGATAGGTTGAAAGAGATGAGGGATTTAGAGCTAGGGGTAGGGTTATCTCATTCAGTCCGTTAGATGCATGCTTGGCACTTGGATTGCAGATTATTGGGGAAAGAGCAACCCCATGTGACGATAGAGTGGGCCGAACTTTGTCCTTATTTAAGGGAGACGATGTAACTATTGACACAGTTTATCATGAGCTGTATTAGCATGTAGGAAATAACGATGTGAATAACTTTTGTTGACTTTATATCCTACTTGCTTTTGGGGAGTTCTATTTTCCCGTTACAGGTGTTAATGTGCATTCTACCTTCACACACCTATTAGATAAGTTAGACTCCCTAAATAATTATAGCTGGGGTTTAGCAGTGTATAATTTTTTGGTGGATGACTTGACCCGAGTTGCACGTGCAGTGAACGAGGGTAAGAATATCTGTCAAATCCATTTAATGGGATGTGCTGCACTTCTGCAGGTATATGTTTTGTTATTTACTATGCTTCCTAGTTGTTATAATTATTTCATGCAATATTGTAATTTTTTTTTGTTCTTTTCATGTTGCATCATTTTGATGCCATACATGTGATTTTTTATAAGGTTTGGGCTTTTGATCACCTGTCGTTACACCCCACATCAACTGTGATAAGTGCTCAATCCTTCCCACGTTACTTGAACTGACACGTGTTTAGGGCGAGGGAGAAGAAAATGTGCACGACATTTGAAAAAAACAAGGTAACATACAACTTTTAAATGGTGTGTGTAGTGCTGCGACATTTGTATAAAAATGATTTTGTATAAAAAAAAATTATGGTATTTAACCATAGTAGTCCACCTTCACCATACTACTTAAATACATATCTGTTGGTTATTGACATGTAAGTAACTAAAGATTTGGTTGTATCGAGAGAAGGGAACCAGATTGACATAGTCAGGGATGCAATGACACCTGAGTAGCAACATGGTGTTGGACATCTACGGCCGAGGTCATTTGATGTGGAGGACCTTTCTCAGGTGGTTGCTAAGAACGTGCAAATGAAGAAAAGCATTTCTATTCTAGAAATGGAAGTGAGCACATTGAAACAACTATTATTACACCATTCAGTGCCTCCACCTTCACGTTGTCCTATAGGCAGTCCAGTATCTGACCAGGGTACTCAACCATTAAATCACGTGAGCACTCTTTTCTATGGATTCAGTGAAGGTGGCGAGCCGAGTGATCAACAACCACCTGCACATGGCATCCCTTCAAGAGCACCTATTGGCTACCCTGATACACACCTGAACCTAGTCACAGAGAACCCCAACTCCAATATTTGCACTCGGGTTAAGGCTCAGCCCAGGAAGTGTGTGCTTGGCAAAAGCACTCAAACTCCTTACACCAAACTGCAAAATAATTAGAAGAAAATGAATCTGCATACCCATCTTTTTACCTACTGCACCAGAGTGCTTAAAAAAGAGGTCCACGATTCCACGTAAGCTTTTGAATTACCAACATGGCATGCTTGATACGTATAATACTGATTTTACTTGGGCTAACATTTGTCATTTGCATCTTATACAATTTTAGCATTAGGAAATTTGTTTTGTGATTGTCTTTAAATAATTTGTTTTGGGTTGTGGTGTAGGGCGGTGGTTAAACTCTACGACCAGTTCCTTACCATTGCAGATGCCTCTTGCATGAAATTAAAAGGGTGAGTCAACAATATGGTAAGATCGAATGATATTCAACTCATAATTTAGATTATGTATATCACACCTACTTATTGTGCCAGTTCACATATAAGTACATTTTTTAATTCACTCTTTTAGCTTATTATGCTGGCTACAAGGGTTTTTGTGGAAGATGAAATAGAGCGAGCATGAAGAGTGACCTGTCACATGTTTTGTCTCACGTTTATGGTAACAACAACATGCTCAATTAACTTAGAACTGTATGCACATTGACAATGTCAACCTTAACTTATTGTTGGTAATTTATAAAATGTAAAATTTGGTGAAAAGTGGACTGGAGCGTTTCAAATCAGTTCGCCACAAGCCCTAGCGAAGTATTAACGACTTCATGCCTTATGCTGAAGTGGGATATGACATCACCCAGTGCAACTTGGTAACTTTTAATCATTATGTGTCAAAAATTACATGTGTTTGGCTGTATAGACTTTATTGGGCAACATCCGGGGTTTAATTAACCCATCATTTATCTAGTTGGATTATGTATAGTGTTTTATTTTCTTAATACCTCATAAGACATTATGTTCCAACTATAATGCGCATCACTATCATATATCTACATTATCAAATAACTATGTAAAATAAAAAGGCATTTGAGGAATAGTAATACTATTTATGTAAGTATATTACAAGGAACACATTCAATGAACTTAGATACATTTCTTCATGTAGATATTTGCTCTAGCCGTGTTCAATGGCCATTGGTGGTGTTATGCGTTGGATCTGAGAATTAAAAAGTTGTATGTGTTGGATTCAATGAGCAGTCATAATGACACTGAAAAAGCTAGGCTGGATGTTTTGACGGTATCACACTCCTCTAATGTCATTGTAATGATAATGTATTAGTTGTGCTATATAATTTGACTTTGAAATTTACTTTGAATTTGTAGAAGCATCGGTTTGAAGAATTGTTGCAGATACTTAGTCCAACCTTGACGAATCACAATCCTTTAGACCTAGTGGAGGTTGACTTGCCCCGGCAATGCAACTCATGAGTACGGTTGCATTTATTAAAAAATATTAATTGTTATGTTGAGGCATAGGTGTTTAATTTTTTCCCTTGTGCTTGCTTATATGTTATTGAAACAGGGATGATTATGACATTTGCGTTATTAAGTACATGGAGCTGTAGGATGGACACAATATGTTTGGGGAGAAGACTATGCCCGAATAGGAAGAGGTGAGGAAATTGTTTTGTTTTCTGATTTAACAATTACATTCTATTGGAATTTTTATTTATTCGTACTATACTGGTACAAGGAGAAGTCACGCAAATGCGACGTGACTTATTATGTGGCTGGGCCTTGCATCCAAAGAACGAGTACAGAGAAGAAGTTTTGAGAGCTGCAAATGCTATGGAGTTACTGTCTTGATTTGTAAATTTTATTCTACACTCTTTAGCTTGGTCTTATGTATAGTTATTGCAATGCCCGTTGTATAGTTACCCCCACTATTGGGAACTCTTTAGTGGATTCACTAGGAACATATACTAATTAACAACTTTTGTGTAATGTATTAATCATTTACTTATGGATTCAGAAACTTGTTTTAGATTATCCACAGATTTGAAACTGTATTTTATATTATCCATAAACTTGTAGATATTAGCCACTTTTTCATACTATAGTAACCAGTTATATTGGAACTCACTAAGTAATGAGATTCACCAGAAACAGATATAGATGTAATTGACTAGCTGCCTTTGATAGTAGTTTTGATTATAACAAACATGATGAATCCATGTGTTTAAAGAATGTTTTTAATGTTTTTGAAAACCTTTTCTGGAAATATCAATGTGTTCAAAACTATTTTGGACTCAGAGGTATTCAAATAACCACAGAGGTATTCAAATAACCCTGCTCATATTTGTGTTTAAAATTATTTTAAACTCAGAGGTATTCGAATAATACAGGAGGTATTCGAATAACATTTTTCAAAATCCCCATGTACGCCTCTGTTTTCAAAGGAGCTATTCGAATAGCACATCAGGTATTCAAATATGAAGTTTTCAAAATCTATTTTTCTAAATAAGTTATTCGAATAACTCAATAGTTATTTGAATAACTCAAAGGCTCTATAAATAGAGACCTTGGGTCTCTTCTAAACATCCCCCAACTATTTGAACTATTTTTGCTTATGCTAAAACATGATTTACTTATTTTCTGGGATTCACCAGAAACCTGTACTGATTAACCACTTAGACGTAATGTATTAACCAGTTATTTTGGAACTCACCAAATCCATGAGAATCACCACTTTTTTCATGTTTTCTGACTATCTACTCCCAATGTGTTCAAAATAACGTTACACATGTAAACTCCAGCTAGTACTTCAGGTCTAACTAGTTTGCCTCCCAATATGTTCAAAACAACATTACACATGTAAACTCTAGCTAGTACTTTAGGTCTAACTAGTTTGCCCCCATTATTGAATATGTCATTACTCTTTCTCTTCTAAAACAGGATATGTTTTACCTCTACAGCAAAGCTTAGGTAAGAAATTAAGGATGCTCAATGGACCAACTCTTCCTGCTATATGAACCAGACAATAACTCATCCCAACTCCACTCCATTAGTAGTTCATTTATAAGTAATTACCCCCACTGTTGGGAACTCATTGTTGGATTCACCAGAAACATGTAAAGATTAACCACTTATTCCAAACATATTAACCAGTTAATTTTAGATTCACCAAGTAATGAGATTCACCACAAACCATGTCAATGGACCTACCCTTCCTGCTATATGAACCAGATAATAACTCATTCCAACTCCACTCAATTAGTAGTTCATTTGTAAGTAATTACTCCCACTGTTGGGAACTCATTGTTGGATTCACCAGAAAGATGTAAAGATTAACCACTTATTCCAAACATATTAACTAGTTAATTTTAGATTCACCAAGTAATAAGATTCACCATAAACCATATCAATGAACCAACCCTTCATGCTATATGAACCAGACAATAACTTATCCCAACTCCACTCCACTAGTAGGTCATTTATAAGTAATTACCTCTACTATTGGGAACTCATTGTTGGATTCACCAGAAACATGTGAAGATTAACCACTTATTCCAAACATATTAGCCAATTAATTTTAGATTCACCAAGTAATGAGATTCATCACAAACCATATCAATGGACCAACTCTTTCTACTATATGAACCAGCCAATAACCCATCCTAACTCCATTCCACTAGTAGTTCATTTGTAAGTAATTTCCCCCACTGTTGGGAACTCATTGTTGGATTCACCATAAACATGTGAAGATTAACTACTTATTCCAAACATATTAACCAGTTAATTTTAGATTCACCAAGTAATGAGATTCACCATAAACTATGTCAATGAACCAACCCTTCATGCTATATAAACTAGACAATAACTCATCCCAACTCCACTCCACTAGTAGGTCATTTGTAAGTAATTACCCCCACTGTTGGAAACTCATTGTTGGATTCACCAAAAACATGTGAAGATTAACCACTTATTCCAAACATATTAACCAGTTAATTTTAGATTCACCAAGTAATGAGATTCACCACAAACCATGTCAATAGACCAACTCTTTCTGTTATATGAGTCAAACAATAACCTATCCCATCTCTACTCCACTAGTAGTTCATTTGTAAGTAATTACCCCCACTATTGGGAATTTATTGTTGAATTCACCAGAAACATGTAAAGATTAACCACTTATTCTAAACATATTAACTAGTTAATATTTGATTCACCAAGTAATAAAATTTACCACAAACCATGTCAATGAACTAACTATTCCTGTTATATGAACTATTTTAAATCCTCCTAACACAAACAAAATATATCAAATAAACCAACGAATAAACCCAATGAGCATCCTCCCATTTACTCATCTAATCAACACACAACCAAGAAAAATAGATTTCATAGATTTGTACCTAACAAAAAATATAACTCACCAAACAGAGAGCATAATACGCAGAAAATCACCAAAAATACGCAACGTTTCATAGAAATTGAAAGTACCTATGTCAGGAAACACAAAATATTATGAGGAAAAGTGGAGGATACTCACCAAAATTGTAAAAAATCGACAAAACTTGAATCCCACGCGTGCGTGTGAGAGTCAGAGTGAGGGAAGAGAGTGAGTGATGACTGAAAATGAGGGAACGAGAATGAGGACAAGAGAACAAGAATTAAAATGTTGTGGGTGGATGTCCTAGTGAGTGCGGGAGTCTTAAAGGAGAGGGAGATGTAACAGAGATGAAAGAAAGAAATGAGAAATAGAGGGAATGAAAAGAAGAAATGGAGGGAACGAATGAAAATTCATTTTTGGCAGCAAAATACAAACACGCAAAAAATGAGACTTCAGTAAATATACGTACGGAGGGATATAATAGATAAAAGTTGGGAGTATTTTTATTGGACATATAGTGCGACCGATTCCACAAACACGTAATAAGGTAACTGATGCTCTTGCTTTTTATGCCAGGTATTAGGAATCTTGTACTAGGTTTGAGCAACTACTTCCTTTTATTATTACTTTCTTCATTCATGTTTATTTCTATCTATTCATTAAGAATTTCATTTGTTTAACATTATTTATCTATTTAAAAAATTAAAGATTATCTATTAATTTTTTTTAATTTTACTCTCATCTTTTATTATTATCTTCACTAAACTCAATAAATATATATTAATTAATTTTTATAATTTTTTAAAATTAACTAACTAGTCAATTTGTAGAATACTTGCCTTTTGTTAAATGAATGAAGTGAGAGAAGAAGAGATGATACTAGGTTAATGAAAATAGAGAGAGAGAGAGAGAGAGAGAGAGAGAGAGAGAGAGAGAGAGAGAGAGAGAGAATATTAATTAAGTGAGAAAATAATAATTTAATCATATTAAATCATATTTTTTATTCAGTATATCTAACAAATTTATTAATATGTGCATATTAACCTTAACAAACATAAAAGTAAACAGAAGGTGTTATTTGTTGAAATCTGATTTGAGAATTGAATGAAATTCATATTGTAGATCGAAAAAAATTTCGTTAACAATAGATTAAAATTAAAACAGCTTAATATTATAATAAACACACACATATGTATATATATTCTTTAAAATAGGAGGATGTAAAGTTTAAAGATGAGATTTATATAATTTTTTTTAAAAAAAATATCATCTTGAATTATTACTCTCAACTTCATGATCTCTCTATTAATATCTCCTGTCTGTGAACCTATTTTTTAATATTGAGTCAACCAATGAATAACCTTTTGCTGTAAAAGTTGATCACTATGTACATAGCACGAAAGCTCCAACTAGTATGAATTTGGGAAAACTAATGATAAGGATTATTAAAGAGTAATATTTAATTTAATAAAAAGATTAAAATTATTAAAAAATATATTAAAATTTTAATTAAAGAGAAAGATTATATAATTTTATTTAATAGGTAAAATTACTATTAATAAAATTATAAATCTTCATCTCTCCCTAATTTTTCGCATTCATTCTTCTTTGGTGATAGCAATTCTCGAGTGGTACTAGAAGTGTCTTGGGGAGCTTAACTAGTAGTATTGCAAAACGCTGGATTTCTCTTTAGTAATCTAAGTGTGGAAATAAACACTTTGTGTGAAGATTTTTTATTTTTCCATTTGTAATCTGCAAGCTCTATTCACACATACAGTAAGGTGGATATTCTTACAATTCACTAAGGCAAATTTACCTTCAAACGAAGTTAGAATAAAGACGGATACAACATTAAGATGTGAAATAACGTGCTTTAGCAATAGTTCTTGTGTTATGCTTATGATTTTAATGGTAATTTCCTGTTACGACTTGATCATGTGTATTGAGTCTAAAGATGTTCATAATATGAAAAGAGGGCATAAGGAAGCAGAGAAGAAGGAAAGTGAAAAAAATTAAGATAAGATCCTCCTATATCCTTTAATTATCCTCCTAATACTTGATTCTTTAATAGTCTTTTTAGTAATTTTCCTAATACTTACTCTCTCTGTTTTTAATAAAAGTCACTTTTCAAAACTTATTTTGTTTCAAATTATTTGTCATTTTTAAATAATCAAGAAAATATTTATTGTTTGTTTTCAATTTTACCCTTATTTATTGTTATCTTCAATAATAACTTTTTTTCTCATATTAATTGCTTCTTATCTTTTTAAAGATAATTTTTTAAATATTTTTTTAAAAAAATTAGGTCATTTAATTAGTTTCTTAATTAGTGTTTAAACCTTAAACAACTACTCTCTCCATTCATTTTTATTTGTTGTTTTTAAATTTTCTTTTGTGTTCCATAATAGGTGTCATTTTAGAATTCCAACACAAAAATAATTATTTTATACCAATTTTACCCTTATTTTTTTTACTCTATTAATTATTTAACTCTTAAAATCTTTCAATATTTACTCATTTAATTTATATTTCTCTCTTATCACATTTTTTATTGATCAATCACAATCTTTCTGTTTCCAATAAGCTTTTAGATAATATTATCTTTTATGGTTATTTTTTTTATTGAAATCAAGACCAGTAAATTATGTTTTTAATACTAGTGTCATTTCTTTGAACAATAGATTAAAAAAAATAGATGAAGTATTATTTAGGAACGAAGAATAATAAAGAAAAATATTAAATAAATTTAATATTTTAAAAATATAAGAAATATTTAATATTTGTTTATTTACTAATTAAAAAGATTAATAAAAAAGTTGGTTAGGAATATTTAAAATTTTTTTTTTCTTTTATATTTGAGTGATTCTTAATAGTTCAACACAAAATGCCAGCATAGACCCAATAGAAGTATTTGAGATTTGTGAAATACGAATAATCGACAACAGCAGCCGCCAGCAATCTCTGTCTGTCCTAGTATTTGGCTTCGTCAGATATTTTGTCTGGTGCCTAATTAACCTTTATCAAAGCCAGGTTTAAGGGCCTTAGATATCCTTTTCACTTGTGAATATTCGTTTTTCTTCTTTCATATAATGCGTACATATTATAACAGACAAAGTATTTCATTTTGAAAACATGGTAGACATGACAGAAATGAGAAAAATAAAATCTGAAAATTTACAGAATTGTAAAATGTATGTATACCAAGTTAATCATGTGGTTTATATAAAATAATAAAAAGTAATTAATTCATTGACTCAATATACTAATCTAACTTGTAATTGACACTAATTGCACACTAATCATATTCTAATTATGATAACATTTCCTATATACGTATTTTCTGCACCACATGATTATTCGAAATCAATATTGTTAACGTACTCATAAGTTCTGTTTTGAATTCTTCATACAAATGATATCTTAAACTAGAATTGTGGTGTTTACCGTGGACACATTTAGTTTCGTAGCATCCACGACACAAAATTCTTTCACTTTTCAAGCTTGTTATTATGTTGACATATATGGTGCCAACTTATTATGGCCCGGTACATATTTTGCTGCTAATGTTATCGTCTATTTCCTCGATGGTAACTAACGACATTATTGCTACTCTTGTTAATTCCCAATTCCCTACTAAGTGGCAATGTCAAACACATTCACCATATTTTGTCATGTAATATGGTGGGGTTCAAATTAAGGCATAAACAATGCAACATATATAAAAAATGCGGAAGTATAAAAATAAATGACATAAGAAATTAATATGATTTGGCTTATAGAATATGTTCACGGATAAAGACATGACAAAAAAATTTACTTATTTTTTTTTAAATCACATTCCATTCAAAACTCAAATTTTAAATATACTTAAAATATATTGTAGTATTTTTATATTAAATACTCACAAAATATAGATAGAGAAAAACATATGAGAGGGGTTAGTCTTATTGGAAGAGCCTCCTAATCATCGTACTATTCAAAAAGTTAGATTACAATAATATGTGTAAGATGAATTGGTTAGAGACAAAAAAAAAAAAAAAGTTATTGTTTTCGAATGTTTAGGATGAAGTAGAAGTGAGACCACGAGGACCACGAGGTTGCTTACCATGACCAAGCCAATATTTATATTTAATATAGACTCTGCACATGCAGAGAAAAGCCAGCAATCACACGGTAAGTTCAAGTGCAGCAAAATGAGACTTCTCAATTTTCATCCATGCACCAACTACTGACCACTTGCCAATTCACTATGGATAATGCTAATTATTGTTGAATATTTAAATGTAAGTAAAAAGTATGTTATGAAATTTTATATTAGAAAGAAAGAAATAAATTACATTATATAAGGAAAAATATCTATGAACTAAATGTTTTAAAGTTTTGAATTAAGATATAATGTTAGTTTATTATTGTATCTTTAACTCTATGATTATAGATTTTCTCAATGTTTTAGGTCATTATCTTTCTAATAAGTAATATTAGAGCGGACTATATGAATAAAAAAATTCATAAAAATAATGTTTTAAAGTTTTAGATTGAAACATAATATTACCTACTATTATGACTCTTATAGAAATTCACGGTTACTAATCTTCCCACTATGTTGGACTCTCTTATTTCTAACACTTATTGCCCTTTTTACTTGAATTATACTCTTCTAAGTAATCATCACATCCAAACATAAGCCATATTCAGTGTATATCATCAAGCCAGATACATGTATACTTCACCAAAAACAAAAAATTAAGATTCCTTTTTTTTTTTTCTCACTGATCACAATCACTACAAGAAAAATCAAAATTTATGAATGATGAATTCACTATAAACAAGCTAAAATTTGTTGCAAATTATCAATTTGAGACATATTTGCAATAGATTCATGATTGATACAAAAAATGTCGTTGCAATATAGTTTTGTGGCGGATTTAATTCTTACTGCAAAATTAGCGACAAAAAATTTTTGCCTCAAAGCCATCACAAATCTTCCTGGTGATACGCTGGCTTCCGTTGCCATAGTTGTAGTGTTGCGGCGGATTTTTTCACCTTTAATTTTGTGATAAATTTTTCTACCGCTAATTATCATACAACAATTATTATCGATTTTGTTTCTTTCGCAGCCTTCAGTTTGCATGTTGGTGTTTGATCTTGGTGGTGGTACTTATGATGTTTCTTTGGTGACCATCGATGAAGGGATGTTCAAGGTTAAGGCAACGGTGGAAGATGCCCATTTGGTTATGACACTATCAATTTAATTATATTTTGTTTTTAAAAATTAGTTTTCATACTTACAGACGTTTTTAAAAGTGTCCATCTTGTCAACTTTGGTTATGACATTATCAATTTAATCCTTATTGAATATTTTACTTAAAAAAAAGAGCATATAAAGAAATACATATTAATTATCGGAGCGTCTACACAAAAATAAATAGAATATATTAGAATGAAAAAATACTTGCCAGGCATTATTATTTTTTTTTAAAAAAAAAGCATTTAAAAGAATGCATGGGCAAAAAAACACTTACTGAATTAGCTAAATGATAATATTATAATGGTATTTTAATAAAAGTTGATGATAAGAATTATTTTAAAAATATTTATAAATATGAGAATTGATTTTTAAAAAAATATATGAACTAAATTAAAAATAAGTAAAAATTATAAATACCAAATCATAATTTAACCAAAAATAAAAAGTATTGACCTACAGATAGCATATAGGGTGTATATTACAAGTAAACATCCATAAAAAAATTTTCTTTTTTTTCAATATTTGGAATATTTGTAAAAGCAGGTTTAACTTGGACTTGGACTCCATGTGTCTTCTGAAAAGAATCTCTTAATCATACATCAAAAAACACTAATAAACATCCAAAGCCATTATCTGTTCTATTTTCTATTCAATCAGCGTAAAAAAAACCTCATCACTACAAAAACAAAATCATCATTACAAGGCTGTCAAGAGGCTTGCTGTGGCAAAGACTAATATTACCAGTCACGTGGAACCAAAAAGTATAAAACGTAAAAATAAAGGAGGAGAGGATGAGAGAAAGTCAAATAATGAAGCTAAGGTCTGCTAGAGTAATTATATCACGAAGCCACTCAATGTTTAAAGGCAAGTACTCTTATCTATTTAAAAGGACTTACCAAAAAAAAAAAACATAGAGTATTTAAGAGGCGAGCAGTACATTTATTAAATATCCAAGGAGAAAACAGAGGTTTGAATCTTAAAAATGTCATTTGTGGAGTTGGTATAACCGTGTTGTTACGCACCTAAAAGGATCTAATTCCAGATGTGGGAATACATAAAACCAAAACAAAAAAAAAAAACCTCTAGATATTAAGTGCGGGAGTAATGTTCTTAAATATAAAGGGCAAGTTCTTTAGTGAGTTTTCTTAAAAAAAACTTGTATATTTAATGGTGAGTAGAATAAAATAGAATTTAATGAGATAGAATAGAATAAATGTTTCATATCATTGTTCAAATAATTTATAATGAAATGGAACCAAATTTCATTTCCATTATTTAGAACGACGATAGAATGATAATGATTAATTAAGTATAAACTTCATTTTCTTTCATATGCTCTCTTGAAATAGAAGAAAAAGTGAGATATGAAATAGAATAAAACAGAATCTATTTAATATCATTTCATTTCATATTTATTTTTAAAATTCAAATAATAAAATTATATACTATCTCATTAGGAAAATGATCATCACATATCATTTTTTTTTCTATACCACTTTACACTATACTTATTTTGGAAAAAAAGAAGAGAGATAATATATATTAAGAAGTGTATTTTTTTTTTTTATTATTAAGAAAAGAAATGATATAAGAAAAATGTAATAAAAATAGTGTGTAAAAATTGAGATTCATTCCAAAAAATTAAATTGTGTGTACCAAAAAACTCAACATTGATGTTACATAAATACATATAGACACCCTAATATTCTTTAAGAATTTATAGCAGAGCAATTAATGAATGCCATAGAGAAGCTGCTCTGCTGCAAAAGGACGACAAACCTTTCAAGCTCCAAAAATGGCTTGCTTTGGGAATACAATAGGTATACTACACTTACTTTGGTTCTTTTCTCTTGTGAGTGTGTGTATGTGGCTGCTCACAGTCTCACGTCAGTTATGTCAATTACTATCTGCTTCTTGCTATAATATATAAAGTGATGAACTTTGATTGTTTCTCTTTACTGGATAAGCAGGGGATTTCTCCTGGACTTGTCTGAAAGATTTTGATATCACTTCTTTATGTTCTCAAAGGAGCATAATAGACACTATCAATCTACTTTTTATCTGTGTCTTCTACACGTCTTTGCTTATCAGTTTAATCAGAAGACGTTCTGCAAGTGGTAGCCAAAGAGAGAACTGGATCTTCCCGGTTGTCTCAGTCTGTTGTGCTTTTATTAGCATTGCTTTTTTTAGTGTTGGCTTGTGGAATCTCAGAGCCCAAACTGGTAACTCTAAGCAGCTGAGCTGGTTAACTTGCACTGTCAGAGGAATAGTTTGGATTTCTTTAACAGTTTCTTTGCTTGTTCAGAGATACAAATGGATAAAAGTAATAAACTCTATCTGGTGGGCATCTTCCTGTGTATTGGTTTCAGCTCTCAACATTGAAATTCTGTTCAAAGAGCATGCAATTGAAATTTTTGATATGGTACAATGGCTTGTACACTTCTTACTTCTTTTCTGTGCCTTCCAAAATCTTGGTTTTTTTGTCACTCAAAGTGTCCCAGGTACTACCAGTTTATCTGAGGCTCTATTAGCTCAGAAAGTTGAAACTAAACAAACTGGACTAGGCCATGCTTCCCTTCTCAGCAAGTTGACTTTCTCTTGGGTTAAGTCTTTACTCAGTCTTGGTTACTCAAAGCCACTAGCTCTTGAAGACATCCCTTCTCTTGTTTCTGAAGATGAAGCAGACTCGGCCTACCAAAAGTTCATGCAAGCATGGGAATCCCTTTCAAGGGAGAGAAGCAAGAGTAATACCAAAAACTTGGTTCTTTGGTCTGTAGTTAGAACTTACTTGAAAGAGAACATATTAATAGCATTTTATGCATTAATGAGAACTATTTCTGTTGTAGTTTCTCCTCTAATACTTTATGCTTTTGTAAACTACTCAAATAGCACTGAGGCAGGTCTCAAGGAAGGTCTTTCCATACTGGGTTTTCTGATTCTCAGCAAAGTGGTTGAATCTTTATCCCAGAGACATTGGTTTTTTGACTCAAGGAGGTCAGGAATGAAAATGAGATCAGCTCTGATGGTGGCAGTCTATCAAAAACAGCTAAAGCTTTCAAGCTCAGCTAGGAGAAGGCACTCAACCGGTGAAATTGTGAATTACATTGCAGTTGATGCATATAGAATGGGAGAATTTCCATGGTGGTTTCACATAACATGGACTTCTGCATTGCAACTTCTTCTATCTATTAGTGTCCTTTTTGGAGTTGTGGGTCTTGGTGCCCTTCCTGGTTTAGTCCCTCTTCTCATATGTGGACTTCTCAATGTACCATTTGCAAAGATCATACAAAAATGTCAGTCACAATTTATGATTGCACAAGATGAGCGTCTAAGATCAACTTCAGAAATTCTTAATAGTATGAAAATCATTAAGTTACAATCCTGGGAGGATAAATTCAAGGACCTAGTTGAATCCCTACGAGCTAAAGAGTTCATATGGTTGTCTAAGGCACAGTTGATTAAAGCTTCTGGGTCATTTCTTTATTGGATGTCTCCTACCATCGTTTCTGCTGTTGTTTTCTTTGGATGTGCAATTTTCCATAGTGCTCCATTGAATGCTGGAACCATTTTCACAGTACTTGCAACGTTGAGGGTCATGTCAGAACCTGTTCGAATGATCCCAGAGTCTCTATCTGTTCTGATCCAAGTTAAGGTCTCCTTTGATCGTCTGAATACCTTTTTGCTTGATGATGAGCTAAACAATGATGATAATGGAAGAGATATAAAGCTACGTTCAGATCATGGCAATGCTGTGGAAATTCAAGATGGCAACTTCATTTGGGATCAGGAATCAACATCCCCAACTTTAACAGATGTGAATTTAGAAATCAAATGGGGACAGAAAATAGCAGTTTGTGGGCCAGTTGGTGCTGGAAAATCATCTCTTTTGTTTGCAATACTTGGAGAGATTCCCAAGTTTTCAGGATCTGTGAGTTATTAACCGAACAAGTTCAGTTTATTATCATGCCAAATACATATTTATGATCTTAGTATCTTACACTTTTTTACCACCTGAAATTTCATGATAATGAAAAACAGGTTAATGTAGGTGGCACCATAGCCTATGTTTCTCAAACTTCTTGGATACAAAGTGGGACAGTTCGAGATAATATACTCTTTGGCAAGCCAATGGACAAAACAAGATATGAGAATGCCATTAAAGTTTGCGCCTTAGATAAGGATATTAATGATTTCAGACATGGTGATCTTACAGAAATAGGTCAGCGAGGGATTAACTTGAGTGGAGGACAAAAGCAAAGGATTCAACTAGCTCGAGCAGTCTACAATGATGCTGACATCTATCTCCTTGATGACCCTTTCAGTGCAGTTGATGCACACACTGCAGCTATTCTGTTCAATGTAAGAAGATATCACTTTGAGATTCTTAATTATAATATAAAACTATTGGCTCATTTCGGTGAATCAAACTAATTGCATTTATGTAATTACAGGACTGTGTCAAGAATGCTCTAAGAGAGAAAACAGTCATTCTAGTGACTCATCAAGTGGAGTTTCTCCCAGAAGTTGATAAAATCCTGGTAAAGTATCTCATCTGGATGTCTATTATATTATATTAGAGCATAATTCATTTGAAGTATTTTAACTCAAATTCTAGGTAATGGAGGGAGGAAAAGTTACTCAATCAGGTAATTATGAGGATTTGCTGACATGTGGGACAGCCTTTGAACAACTTGTTAGCGCCCATAAAGATGCAATAAAAGAGTTGGATCAAAATAGTGAAAACAAAGGAGGTTCTGAAAATGAGGTTATGATTCATCCAGAAGAGTCTCATGGTTTTTATCTCACTAAAAATCAAAGTGAGGGGGAGATTTCTACCAAGGGTCAACTTGGGGTACAGCTTACACAAGAAGAAGAAAAAGAGATCGGTGATGTTGGCTGGAAGCCATTCTGGGATTATATTTCATTTTCCAAGGGGTCATTCATGCTATGTTTGATGATTTTAGCACAATCTGCTTTTATTGCTTTGCAGACTGCATCAACCTTTTGGCTTGCTCTAGCCATTGAAATACCAAAAGTAACTAGTGGCACCTTGATTGGAGTTTACTCATTAATTTCATTTGTTAGTGCTGCATTTGTATATCTAAGGTCTTTCTTAACTGCACATCTCGGATTAAAAGCTTCTACAGCCTTCTTCTCTAGTTTCACTAAGGCTATCTTCAATGCTCCTATGCTGTTCTTTGACTCAACCCCTGTAGGAAGGATTTTAACCCGAGTAAGATTTCTTCAATCCCAACTATGTTGGAATATAATCTATATAATTTCCTTCAGTTTATTCATTAGTATTTAATCATACTCTAAATTTTTGTCATTTTTTTTTCTCTCTTGCAGGCTTCATCAGATTTGAGTATTTTGGACTTTGACATACCTTATTCCATCTCTTTTGTAGCATCAGTAACTATTGAACTTCTGGTGACAATTAGTATAATGGTTTCAGTCACATGGCAAGTTCTCATTGTTGCTGTTCCTGCTATGGTTGCATCAAAATATATTCAGGTTTATCAACTTTCTATTTTTTATTGATTTTCCATTCTCTGTCCCTGCTTAAACGATGGAGCAAGTAACTTATTAATCTTTTTTCTTTTTGTCTGAAAGGGGTATTATCAAGCCTCTGCAAGGGAACTAGTAAGAATAAATGGAACGACAAAAGCTCCAGTCATGAATTTTACAGCTGAGACATCACTTGGAGTGGTTACTGTAAGAGCATTCAACATGGTGGACAGATTTTTCAGAAACTACCTAAAGCTTGTGGACACAGATGCAACAATGTTCTTTCATTCTACTGTTACCATGGAATGGTTAGTTCTAAGGATTGAAGTACTTCAAAATATGACAGTCTTCACGGCAGCTTTATTGCTTATTCTACTTCCTCAGGGATACGTGCGCCCAGGTAAAAAATTAGTCACCATGGTAAGGTTTTGTTCATGGTGTTTACATGCTAATAATTCTTGGCAATTTTCCTGGTTTGTGCAGGACTTGTGGGACTGTCTCTTTCTTATGCTTTCACATTGACAGCGTCCCAAATCTTTTGGACTCGATGGTTTTGCAACTTATCAAACTATATTATCTCTGTTGAAAGGATCAAACAATTCATTCACATACCAGCGGAGCCTCCTGCCATTGTGGAGGATAACAGACCTCCATCTTCATGGCCTTCTAAGGGTAGGATTGATCTTCAATCTTTAGAGGTAATAAAACTAATCAAAAACCTATTTTATGGTTTTTATTTTGGTGAAGTTGCATCTCTGTCTTTTTTTTCCTCACCTCTACTTTCAAGCCTTTCTTCATTTTACTTCTGACAACTGGACAGACAAATTCAAGTCTGATCGCTGTTTTCTCTACATTGATTTCAGATTAGATATCATCCAAATGCTCCACTAGTCCTTAAAGGTATCAGTTGTACGTTTAAAGAAGGGAATAGGGTGGGAGTTGTAGGAAGAACTGGAAGTGGCAAAACTACGCTTATAAGTGCTTTGTTTCGCTTAGTTGAGCCTTCAAGAGGTTATATTCATATTGATGGGATTAACATATGCTCAATGGGGTTGAAGGATTTGAGAATGAAGCTAAGCATTATCCCTCAAGAACCAACTCTTTTCAAAGGCAGCATTAGAACAAACTTGGACCCTCTAGGCCTTTACTCAGATGATGAAATATGGAAGGTGAATGAACTAGCTTCAATGGAAAATATGTGACAATTAAATCTCGTTATCTTCTACATGAGCCTTTCAATAAGCAGAGGTTTGATTACATTTGATTTGTATAAATAGGCTTTAGAGAAATGTCAACTTAAGGAAACAATCAGCAGTCTGCCAAGTCTCTTGGACTCTTCAGGTGAGTTATCTTCAGGAACTTGAAGCTAACAATGTGATATATATAAGTAACTTCTAGGCAATTCTCCCAGCGTTCGTTGGTAACAATCTATAGCAGCTTTAGTCTTTTAACATTAAGGATAATACATAATCTATTGTAGAGTTCTCTATTTCCAAATTAAGATATTGGAAACATTATGCTATTGAAGTCTAATTCTGACTAGTTTTACAGTGAGTGATGAAGGTGGAAATTGGAGCTTGGGACAGCGACAACTGTTTTGTCTAGGAAGAGTACTACTTAAGAGGAACAGAATTCTTGTTCTGGATGAAGCTACTGCGTCCATTGACTCTGCCACAGATGCCATTCTACAACGAATTATTAGACAAGAATTTGCAGGATGCACAGTTATAACCGTGGCTCACAGAGTTCCAACTGTAATAGATAGTGACATGGTCATGGTCCTCTCTTATGGTATGTTAATTACTTGTTCTTTTCAATTTATCCTCTTTTTTTTTCAGGTATACTTTTTTCAGATATACTACTTATGTAATCCTCTTTTTTTTTTTTTTTTTTTTTTTTTTTTTTGCTGGTTACTGAAGGGAAACTGGTGGAATATGATGAGCCTTCAAAGCTTATGGAGACAAACTCTTGGTTCTCTAAGCTGGTAGCTGAATATTGGTCCAGCAGCAAGAAGAATTCCTCCCCAAATATAAGCAGGCAGAAACCATGAATAATAACAGTAGTGAACAGGAAGGTCATCAAAGAGGGCATAAATAAGTTGAATTTTATAAATTTATTGATGTTTGTGTATACTTTTATTTCGCTGCCCTCTGTTATTTTTCATTTTAAAAGAATAAAAACTGAATTATCAAATGAAGTGTTTTCATATATGTTGGCCATGGGATTTTTTTTTTGTCCGTATCTAACGTGCAAATCTACTTGTGTACTTGTGACTCACCCGTAGTGGCTGGGACCTCATAAGAAGTAAATTAATATGTGTGTTATGCTAGATTAACTATGTTACAAACAACTCAAAATTTGAGTTCTCTAAAACATTTTTTAGGAAAGAAATTTATTAATATCTTATTATATAATTTAAATTTTTAAAATTTCTAATTTATTACAAATAATTTAAAATTAAAATCTTCTTAATACTGAAAAAATATTCTTAATATTTCATTACATGATTTGACTTAACTTTGTGCATCACACAAGTGTTAATCAATTATAGTTTAAAAGAGAATATATTCAAAATTGAAAAGAAATACATGCATATAATTTGGTTAAATAAAATTAGAAATTGAAATTTAAAAATAAAAGTTAAAAATAACACGTATCATTAAAAAATAGAAAATAATTAAGTTATTCTCAAGTAAAATTAATCTAATTTAATAAATAAAAGTGGATAGCTAAGTAATATAATAATTAACACATGTTTTTTTATTTACATAATTAAAGGATTTAATTTAAATATATTATTAGTATAAAAAAATTTATACAGTTATTTATTTATGCATTATCACTTCATAAAAATACTCTTTTTGTTCCATTTTAGGTGTTAATTCAATGAACAAGAAATAAGAAACATTAAATTAAGCATTAATTGTAATTTTTTTTTACTAAACTATCCTTATTCATTTTAATTTTTACTTTATTTTATCATGTTTATCTAATTTTCATGAATAATTATGACTATTAAAGTATAATGGTAGAGATGAAAAAATAATCATTAATGCTTTATTGGAATATAAAAATATCACTTATAATGGATTAATTTTTTTTACTAAAAATATATTTAAAATGAATCGGATGAAATATTTAATTTTTATAATAATTATTTTAAAAGTTGCATACGTAACTTATGGTTGATTGATGAGATAAAAATTTTATTATAATAATATATTAAAATTAAACTCATAATAAAATACATAATAGTGTATTAATTTTTTTATTAACCTAGTCTATCTGAATAAGCTGTAAGTCTTGAACATAAAATTTTTGGAAATGATGTTATCCAGAAAAAAAATATCTGAAAATGATTTTACACAAACTTTATATGACACAGATCACACAAAAAATGAAAATGAGGCATTGGTGATTGAGAGAAAAGAATAGAAGAGAAAATAAAAATTAATAAATACGATCATGTGAGATTTTTATATGAAAAAATGTATATAAATAATATTATTTTAAAAATTTCACGAGGACTCTAACGCATGATTTTTGAACAACAAAATATATTTTTAAGAATCTCAAGAACAAATTTTATTATTTAAAGATTAATATAATTAATATTATATTTTTAAAAATTAATTTGATCATTTACTATTAAAAATATATATGCATCACTCACTCTTGGAGTCAAAACACCCATCAAATCATAATACTTGCAAGGATTCAAGTATTTCGTATTGTTTATATTTTAAGTGAGGTCAAATCATTTTCTCTCCTCTCATTTTCTCTCCTCTCATTTTCTCTTAAAACAAACAAAGGGTAACATCTTTTTAATCAACGTATCAAAATTGTAAGGATGGTACCCGCGGGTCGGGCGAGGAATTTCTCAAATTTTTCTTTGTTTCCACAAAACGTTATGAATATTTTTTTAAATCTATGAGAGATTTAAAAAAAAAATAAAATAGTTCTTTGAAAAAGAGTTTATTTTTTATTTTTAAACATTTCAAATACAAAATTTAATTAAATTTAATTTATAAATTAAATTATTTCTGATTTTTTTACATTTCAAACACACTCATAATGTTAGGAAAAAAAAATTATCCTCGTTTTCATTCTCATGGGAAGGTGGGGACTCACAAAAATTTTAATATTATTTTAAAAATTTAAAAAAATTTAAAAAAAATATATTTATAAATAAATTTAATTTAAATCAATAATATCACTAAATTAAAAAAAAATAAATTATTACAAAGTGATATATTTTTAATTTTAAATTAATATAAAAAAATATAAATAGAAATTATTAAAAGAAATATAATAGTAATATATATATAATTTAATAATTTTTTCAAATTTTATGATTTCGCAAAACAAGGGATACAATCTTTATCTTCATCCCCACATATGTCTTAAAGGAATCTTTATCTCCATCCTCATTTACGTCCTTGTTCTCGCTGAGAAAAAAATTTCAAATTTGAGCCTCTAAATGAGAGAATCTTTATAAATATCTCTAAATGTAAAAAAATTTTATCACCCATAAAATAGTGGGATGTTTGAGTTCAACAAATCAATATCAAATCTTATATTAATTGAGATTTTTGAAATCAATGAATTAGGTTCAATTAATGCTGGTGTCTAAAATCTGATTCTAAAATTTGAAGTGTTATTATAAACTAGACTAGATGAATAATGGGTTGTGATGAATTAACTATTTCATTAGTATGTTACTGTAAAAAAAAAATTATATTACAACAGTATATTGAGGGCACAGGATTCCGGTGTACAAGGCATCTATCATGCATGCATCCGTACGGTTCTGGGCCTTTGAGCCTCTAAATGCAGATACAAAAATTCTAGTATATCATTTATTAGAATAATGTTATATTCTAATTACTTATATTATTTTAATATTAAATGAAAAAATTAATAAAATATATTTAATTTGATTTATTAAAAATATAATAATGGGTTGTGATATTAAATTTTTTATGTTATTAAAAATAATTATATTAAACAATATTGAAAAAATTAAATAAGAGAATAAATCATTTCTTATCTCCATTAATGTTGGTTTGATATAGGGGACAGGATTCCGATGTACAAGGCACCTATCATGCATGCATTCGTGCGATTCTAGGCCTGGAAGCACGATACGATAAATTCACTTTATCTTCAATTAATGTTGGTTTGATCTAGGGGTATTCATAACATGAGTTTATTTTGACTTAACTTTATCCACATATTTGGATCAATTTAATTTTTTGGATTTATCCAGTTTAATAATGACACAATAAATGATCGAGTTAAAGATAAAATTGATACGATAATAAAATAAATTATATAAATATAAATATATGTATAATTAAATTTAAATAATAAAAAAATTAAAAATATAATATTTTATAATATATATTTTAAAATAATTTATATAAATATAAATATATTATGATATTATAAAAAATATTAATTTAAGTTAAAAAAATTTATTATTTATTATTAATTATCAAAAAAATTATAAACTTTAAATTATTCTATAATATTAGATTGAGTTTGAATAACTCAAAGCATAATCCTAATAGAATTCCAAAATATATTGGATTTAATTCATAAAATTTAAATCCGTCTAAATTAATTTTGAGCCATGATAAATCATTGGGACAGGTCGAGTTTTGAACATTCATAATTTATCATTCAACTAGAAAATGAATAATCATTGACAATTATTATACACAAAATAGATATTTTGGTCTTTTACTTTTTAAAAAAAAAATTGTTCTCTATCATTTATTTTTTTCAATTTGATTAATTATCTTATAAATCATCTATCAATATATTTATTCTCTCATGATTCCATAATCTTCTTAACATAAATAATGACATGTCGCTTATTATAGTTGTACCGATATGATATTTATATCATCATCACTTTAATGATACATCATCATTATTAATGACGCATCATTATTTTTTTTAAGAATTGTAATGAAACTTTGATAGACAATTTATAAAATATGAGATCAAATTAAAAAATAAAATAAAAAATAGGAATCAATTTGAAAAAAAAATAAAAATAAGAGACTAAATATCCATTTTACCATCATTATATAATATTATAAAAAGGAAATAGCGCTAAAAGCGTTTATATATTGTTATTATTATTATTATTATTTAATTTTGTAACTTTTAAAACACAAATCTCCAGATTTTTTTAATGATCTAATAGATGAAACTTTGGATATAAACACTGATAGTTTTGTAGAAGTGGAATAATTTATCCATTTTAATTATTTTATTTCTTTTTTTCATTATTAAATTAAAAAATATTAAATACTTTTTATATTCTTAAGATATTAAATGTATTTATTTTTTATTTCAATTATATTAAGATAATTATTAAAATAATTGATAAGATATAATATTATTTATTTTAAAATGAACCGAGAAAAAATTACGTTGATTTCATTATTTTTAATTATTTTACTCCTTTTGTTAGTATTACTAACATCCCATATATGAGAAGGCGTTTGCTACTTTTGTTTCTGTGAATTTCATTTTACCAGTGGCAATTAATTTTTTGGATTCTAACAATCTCTCCCATATATATCAAAAAAAATATTGATTAAGGAGATGGGGCGGATTCTTTTGTATATTATTCAAAAGGTTACACATAATCCTCAATGAATTTTTTTGGTTTCATGCATTCTGCCATTTTTTATCCTTCGTATTAAAAAATGACTAAAAAAAAAAAAAAACCTTTATCTTAACAAATCCTTACACTAACACCCCATCCCATCTCAAGCAACCACCAAAGTCAAGATCATTGTCCCCATCCATCGAATTTTATTCAATTCAATCCAAACAACATACATTAATAACTTGATTTTTCAATGGTATTAATGCAGGGTTGATTTAGATTAATCAATTAATATGCAGAGAGGCAATAAAATTACATGTGCCATTATGATTCACATCCATATCGCGTCCTCATCCATCCATTAGTATCACTAACGATTAATCACCTACAAATGCATGTATTCAAGTGAAAATTATTAGTATAATTTTTAAAATCAACTCTTACGTCAAAAAAATAGATACTTATTTTCACAATTCATCTAATATCATTGGCCCATGTTCTTTGTCCACAATATCAGGTGTGTGTGTGTGATGGATTCAATTGGAAATTTTAAATTTCAAATTATGTCTGCTAAATGAATCAAACAAAATACAAAAAAAGAAAAGTAAATAAAAATTAAAAAAAAAAAGGTTTAAATAAACAAATAACGCGATCGTATTATAAAGGAGAAAGGGATGCTCCACATAGCGCTAAAAGCTCGAGCATTTATACATTGGTTATTATTATTATTATTATTTAATTTTGTAACTTTTAAAACACAAATCTCCAGATTTTTTTAATGATCTAATAGATGAAACTTTGGAGCATATAAACACTCGATAGTTTTCTAGAATGACCCGAGAAAAAATTACGTTGACTTTCTCTAAAATTTTGTTTTAATTACATTGGATACTCCTTTGTTAGTGGAATGTGATGAAGGACATGTCTTGGAGATTTCAATTTGACTTCCTTTTCCAAATATAAAGACATTGTCAACTTGATTTAAAACAATGTGTCTTTATAAATCTGATATGGCCCTAAGTATAGAAGTGGTAGCTTTAGAAGGGGATGGGTTCCTGTAGTTGCTTCAGTTTGTTGTGCTCTTTTAAGCATTGCATATTTTATTAAAGGTTTCTGGAATCTCATAGCCAAAACTGGTGGCTTCAATCAGCTGAGCTTGGTTTACAATATCAGAGCATTTGTTTGGGTTTCTTTAACAGTTTCTTTGCTTGTTCAAGATCCCAATGGATAAAAATTTATCGAGCTTATGGTGGGGGAACACATGTACATTGGTTTGAAATCCAGCATTATTTGATGGAGAAAATAAATTTTATGATTTGGCAGTACATACCATTCAAGACCTCTGTGCCTTCAAAATGGTTTGATGCCAGTTTATCCGAGCTTTTAGAGGAGAGAAGCCAACTACCATGAAGGAAGAAGAATGGACTAAGATCCAAAAGAAGACATCCCTTCTCTTGTTTCTGAAGATGAAGCTGATTTTGCCTAACAAAAGTTTGCTCATGCTCCCTTTTGAGGGAGATAAAGCAAACGTTCTATGTTAAAGGAGACAACACTCAAGACAATGTGCTGTAGTTTCTCCTCTAGTCTATGCTTTGTGAACTATTCCAATTGCTTTGAGGAAAAGCTCGAGAATATCTATGGTCTTAAGTCACTAACCAAGATCGTTGAGTTGTGTTTAAAGATGGAGTTATATCAACTCAAAATGGAGATGGGAGAAATCTTTATGACCACATCAACAAGTTCAACCAGCTAGTAAAGCCAATTGTTGAATTGTGAATTACATTGCAGTTGATGCCTATAATGGGAGAATTTCCATGGTGGTTTCATATGGACTTCTGATGAGGCTAGGTGTCCTTTTTGGTGTTGTGGGTCTTGCTGCTCTTCCTTTTAGTGTCTTCATAATTCTCAAGGTCCTACAAAAATGTGGATTCAAACGTTGCTTGTTCTAGGGAGAATAACTTTGAAAATGGATTATCTGTTTTTTCAAAGTGACCGTCACTTTAAGAGAAAATGAGAGAATGATGAAAAATGAGAATATTAATGATGAAAGTGCAATAGCAATGGCAGAGGAATCTGATCAGGGAGAAGTCATTCAAGGAGGCATGATGGGCCAAGAGGAAGATCAAAATCGCAATCGCGTCCCCAACGAGATATGAGTAACGTGCAATGTTACTATTGTGAGGAGAAGGGTCATTTGCAACTGAGGTGCACACAAATGAGGGAGGACCTGAAGAAATTGAGAATGATGAGGAAAGATGATGACAACTCTCGGACAAACGTGGTCAAAACCGTTGAAGATGAAAATGAAGATTTGTTTTTAAACAACCGAGGAGGTTGCTAAATCAAATTGGGTGATGGACTCTGTGCGGTGCCTTTGAAGACATTTGTAGAGATCGAGCGATGTTTGACACCTTGAAAACCGATGAAGAGTTTGGCCATTTCTTCCCTATTGTTAGGAAATGGTGAAAAATTGAAGGTTGATGGCATTGGCAATTGAGAAATGAAGCTCCATGATGGTGCCATTAGAACTTTCCAAAATGTGAGGTTTGTACCTTCTGCAATTTGCCAATATTATTTCTTTGGGGAGATGGCATCACAAGGGTACAAGTATGTTGGTTCAAAGTATGCAAGGTGTATAAGGGAAGACGCTTGGGGTGTTACGAGGGCGAACAAAATAAGTAAGAAGAACCTTTGCTACTTGGAAGGACAAGCTTTGAGAAGGGAGAGTAGTCGTGATAGCAAAGTTGAGAAGAAGGTAAAATTTTCATTGATGTTGTAGTATTGTTGGGGATTGTTATTGGACAATTCAAATATATGGAAAAATAAAGAGTTTCCACTTGAGGGGAGATTTGTTCTCTCCCAACTAATCCGAGGATATTTTTCCACCGTTTTATTGGATCCCAGAAATGTGGTCCCATCAAGTTTTTGCGCCATATGCACCAATATCGATGCACCTATTTGTTTATTCAAAATCTTTATAACCAAAAGTGGCATGTGTTTTTTAGCTAGTGTATGTGACCGAAACACTTCTTTTTGTGTGCATTGTTAACATGGCAAGAGCTTTGAGAAAGCAAACCAGGAAAATGTGCATTATTCTCTTCCAAATGTTAAAGACATGTAAGATAATGGAGAGAATGTAGATCCTCCACCACCACCACCACCACCACTTGAGAAATGGCCAAGACCACCGATGGAAAACAGATTCAATAAGCAGCACTTCCTCCTCCTATAAATAGGAGAGGAAGCAGAGAACAATATTATGAAGCAGAAAGAGAAGTAAAAAAAAAAATTACAAGAGAAAATTGTAAGAGAAAAATAGAGAGTTTTTTATTGAGTGTGTTTATCATTTCTTGTAACTCTTGATAGAAGAACTTCATTGGCAAGAGGAAGGGTGATAACTATTGGGCAATTTTGGTTAAAATATTTGACAAGTATTTCATTATCAAGTGTGTTGCGAAGTGAATAATTTTATTGGAGTTTTCTTAGTGAAGCGTGGGAGAAATACAATGAAATATTGAGGAAATGCCCACACCACGTAAAATTTTGATTTCTCTCCATTATTTTTCAAAGTAAGCATATTTTTGTGTGTTGAATCACGATCCTTTTGGGAGTTATTTGAGATAATGGCCAATACCCAACAGTAAGCCTGTACTAACATCCCTTAAATGAGAAGGTGTTTGCTACTGTTTGTGTGATGTGTGAAATTTCATTTTAGCAGTGGCAATTAGCATTTTTTGGACAGGGGTGCTAACATACCTCTCTCACATATATATCAAAAAAAAATTAAGGAGATGGGGCGGATTCTTTTGTTAAGGGAGGCTTATTCAAAAGGTTACACATAATCCTCAATGAATTTTTTTTGGTTTCAGGGTGCGAAGTTCTGCCATGCATTTTATCCTTCGTATTAAAAAATGACTAAAAAAAAAAACCTTTATCTTAACAAATCCTTCACTAACACCCCATCCCATCTCAAGATCATTGTCCCCATCCATCGAACCACCATTCAATCCAATCCAAACAACATACATCCTCTCTGACTTGACTAGCAGTGGTTCATAGTGGTGGCTCCAGTGATGCAGGGTTGAGCTTTGATGGAGGAGGTTAATTGGTCATTTCATATATGCAGAGAATCAATAAAATTACATGTGCCATTATGAGTCACATCCATATCGCGTCCTCATCCATCCATTAGTATCACTAACGATTCGTCACCTACAAAGGGTGATTGGTGTAACAATCGAGTGAAAATTAAGGATAGTCGGTATAATTTTTAAAATCAACTCTCACGTAAAAAACATGATTACTCTTTTTCACACTTTATCTAATATCATTCTTTTTATTGTCCGTGTTCTTTGTCCACAACCAAAGGTGTGTGTGTGATGGAAATTGGAAAAGCAGCGGCAACAACGACAAAAATATGTCTGCTAGTCAAAAGAAACCTTGAAACAAAAAGGAGTGGAAGAAAAAGAAAAGTAGAAGAAAAAAAATTAAAAAAAAAAGGTAACAAGTTAAATAGGATGAGGATTGGAGAGTGGCCAGAAATTTGAGCCACTGGCACTAGGGGTTACTCCTCTATTAATTAATTGTCTTCAAAACTTAAGTTCCTTTCCTTCATTGAAGCTGCTGTGCTAAGCAAGTAGCAAACCACTCTGAGCTACATAAATGGCATGCTTGGGAAGCATAATAGGTATCATAATACACCTATATGTTGATCCCTTTCTTCCTCTAGTATTTTTGTGTGTGTGTGTGTGTGTGTCTGGCAATATATATAAACTGTAATGTAATTTATCTTCTTGCACCATGAAGTTCTTGAAGACAACCCTCATGTTTGGAAGGAGTTTGTTGTAAATAGAATAGTACTCCTATACAGACCATGTCTTCTCTTGTCTTTTAAGGGAATTGTTTGCTGTTTTACCCCACAAGAACAATTTCTTAAGTTTTCAAACTTAAAATGTAAAGATAATGAACTTTCATTGTTTCTCTTTTACTGGATATGCAGATGACTTCTCATGGACATGTCTTGGAGATTCCAATTTGACTTCCTTTTCCACCCAAAGGAGTATAATAGACATTGTCAGCTTGATTTTTCTGGGTGTTTTCTATGTGTCTTTACTCATCAATCTGATCAGAAAAAGCCCTGCAACTGCAATTGGTAGCTGTAGAAGGGAATGGGTTCCTGTAGTTGCTTCAGTTTGTTGTGCTCTTTTAAGCATTGCATATTTTATTAAAGGTTTCTGGAATCTCATAGCCAAAACTGGTGGCTTCAATCAGCTGAGCTTGGTTTACAATATCAGAGCATTTGTTTGGGTTTCTTTAACAGTTTCTTTGCTTGTTCAGAAATCCCAATGGATAAAAATTTTGAGCTCGCTTTGGTGGGGGACTTCATGTACATTGGTTTCAGCATTCAATATTGAAATTCTGCTCAGAGAGCATACATTTCAAATTTTTGATATGGTAATATGGCCAGTACATATTATAATTGTCCTCTGTGCCTTCCAAAACCATGGCCACTTTGTTCCACAAAAAACCCCAAATGCCAGTTTATCCGAGCCTCTGTTAATTCATCAGGTCGAAGATAAACAAACAGGACTAGGCCATGCCACCGTTCTCAGCAGATTGACTTTCTCTTGGATGAATTCTTTACTGAGTTTGGGTTACTCAAAGCCACTAGCACTTGAAGACATCCCTTCTCTTGTTTCTGAAGATGAAGCTGATTTTGCCTACCAAAAGTTTGCTCATGCATGGGATTCCCTTTTGAGGGAGAGGAGCAAGAACAATTCTAAAAACTTTGTTCTATGGTCCATAGCCCAAGTTTACTTAAAAGAAAACATCTCTATAGCCATTTGCGGGTTTCTCAAGACAATTTGTGCTGTAGTTTCTCCTCTACTTGTCTATGCTTTTGTGAACTATTCCAATTGCATTGAGGAAGACTTAAAACAAGGAATAGCCATACTGGGGTGTCTTATATTTGCCAAGATGGTTGAGTCTGTGTCTCAGAGGCTTTGGTTTTTTAACTCAAGGAGGTCAGGAATGAAAATGAGAACAGCTTTAATGGCAGCAGTATATCAAAAGCAGTTAAAACTTTCAGTTTTGGGTAGGAGAAGGCATTCAACTGGTGAGATTGTGAATTACATTGCAGTTGATGCCTATCGAATGGGAGAATTTCCATGGTGGTTTCATACATCATGGACTTCTGCATTGCAACTTTTCCTGGCTATTGGTGTCCTTTTTGGTGTTGTGGGTCTTGGTGCTCTTCCTGGTTTAGTGCCTCTTCTCATTTGTGGAATTCTCAATGTACCATATGCAAAGATCCTACAAAAATGTCGGTCAGAAGTTATGATTGTGCAGGATGAGCGTCTCAGGTCAACTTCAAAGATTCTAGGTAGTATGAAAATCATAAAGTTACAATCCTGGGAGGATAAGTATGAATCCCTTCGTGCTAAAGAGTTCAAATGTTTGGTTGAAGCACAGTTCATGAGAGCTTGTGGGACATTTATTTATTGGATGTCTCCTACCATCATTTCTTCTGTTATTTTCATGGGATGTGTACTTTTCAAAAGTGCCCCCTTGAATGCTGGAACCATCTTCACAGTTCTTGCAACATTGAGAAGCATGGGAGAACCTGTTACAATGATTCCAGAAGCACTTTCTGCTCTGATCCAAGCTAAGGTCTCCTTGGATCGTCTCAACACCTTTTTGCTTGATGATGAGATAAAAAGTGATGATATTAGAAGAAATTCAAAACCAAATTCATGTAACAGTGTTGAAATTCTAGCAGGCAACTTCAGTTGGGATCAGGAATCAGTGCCTCAAACTTTGAGAGACGTGAATTTAGAGATCAATTGGGGGCAGAAAATAGCAGTTTGTGGCCCAGTTGGAGCTGGAAAAACATCTGTCTTATATGCAATACTTGGAGAGATACCAAAAATTTCAGGAACTGAGAGTTATTGATTATGCAACTTTTAGTCTATTATCATGCCAAACTAATTTCAGTAATCTATACTTTTTTCTTGTTTTTTCTTCATGATAATGGAAAACAGGTTAGTGTAGGTGGAACCCTTACCTATGTTTCCCAAACTGCTTGGATCCAAAGTGGTACAATTCGTGATAATATTCTCTATGGAAAACCAATGGACAAAACCAGATATGAGTATAGCATTAAGGTCTGTGCCTTGGATAAGGATATTAATGGATTTAGGCATGGTGATCTCACAGAAATAGGTCAGCGAGGGATTAACATGAGCGGAGGACAAAAGCAAAGGATTCAACTTGCTCGTGCTGTCTATAATGATGCTGATATCTATCTCCTAGATGACCCTTTCAGTGCAGTGGATGCTCATACCGCTTCTATTCTGTTCCATGTAACTTGAACCACTTTTAGAATCTTAAAAAGAATGAAACCATTGTCTCATATTCTGGACACTATTCTGATTTATGTTATGTAATTGCAGGATTGTGTCAGGAATGCTTTAAGAAAGAAAACGGTTATTCTAGTGACTCATCAAGTTGAATTTCTCTCAGAAGTTGATAAAATCCTGGTATTGTGTCTCATTTTTTAATTCTATACTTTTGTTTGATCTTAACTCATAAGCAAATTGTGTATGTGCAATTCTAGGTAATGGAGGGAGGAAAAATTACTCAGTCAGGTAGTTATAAAGATCTGTTGACAGCTGGAACAGCCTTTGAACAACTTTTGAGTGCTCATAGAGATGCAATCACAGGGTTGGAGAAAAACAATGAGAACCAAAGAGAATTCGAAAATGTAGTTACAGTTCAGCCTGAGGATTCTCATGGTTTTAATCTCTCTACAGGTGAAAGTGACGGGGACATTTCTACCAAAGTTCAACTTACACAAGAAGAAGAAAAGGAGATTGGTGATGTTGGGTGGAAGCCATTCTGTGATTATATTTTATTCCCCAAGGGATCATTGCTTCTATGTTTGAGCATATTAGCAAATATGGCTTTTGTTGGTTTGCAGGCTGCATCAACTTTTTGGCTTGCTCTAGCCATTGAAATCCCAAAAGTAACTAGTAACATCTTAATTGGAGTTTATGCTGTGATTTCTTTTTTAAGCGTTGTCTTTGTATATCTAAGGTCTTTCTTTGGTGCACACCTTGGTTTAAAAGCTTCTAAAGCTTTCTTCTCTGCCTTCACTGATGCTATCTTCAATGCTTCTATGTTGTTCTTTGATTCAACCCCTGTAGGGAGGATTTTGACCCGAGTAAGATTCCTTTATTCCATACTAGATTGGATTATTATTATCTGATCCCATTATATTCCACTAATTAACATCAACATGTCTCACTCTTGCAGTTTTCATCAGATTTGAGTACTTTGGATTTTGATATGCCTTTTGCAATCATCTTTGTAGCCGCTGAAATAATTGAACTTCTGACAATGATTGGGATAATGGTTTCGGTCACATGGCAAGTGCTCATTGTTGCGGTTCTTGCTATGGTGGCTTCAAAATATATTCAGGTTTGTCCAAATTTTTTTCCTATCCCAGTTCAAATGTAGCTAACAACTGTTTTTTTTTTTCTTTTGGTTTACCTATGTTTTTATTTTATTTTTTTTTATTTTTTGGATATAAGGCCTATTATCAAGCCTCTGCAAGGGAACTTACAAGGATCAATGGAACCACAAAAGCTCCTCTTATGAATTTTACAGCTGAGACATCACTTGGTGTGGTTACTATAAGAGCTTTCAACATGGTGGACAGATTTTTCAAAGACTACCTAAAGCTTGTTGACACAGATGCCACACTGTTCTTTCATTTTAATGCTGCCACCGAATGGTTAATTTTAAGGATTGAAGTACTTCAGAATTTGACACTCTTCACTGCAGCTTTGCTGCTTGTTTTACTTCCAAAGGGATATGTGGCCCCTGGTATTGTTACATACCGAATTAACGTATATTACATTACTCATGTTACGTTCATATTGTTGAGTGTTTCCATGCTCTAATAATTTCTATCAAATTTTTTGTTTATCTGGTTGCAGGCCTTGTGGGACTTTCTCTGTCTTATGCTTTTTCATTGACAGTAACCCAAGTTTTTCTGACCCGATGATTTTGTAACTTATCAAACTATATGATCTCTGTTGTACGAATCAAGCAGTTTATTCACGTACCAGCAGAACCTGGTGCTATTCTGGAGGACAAAAGGCCACCATCTTCTTGGCCTTCCAAGGGTCGGATAGATATCCAATCGCTGAAGGTAACAAACTAACCAAATACATACTTGTTTTCCCATCTTTTTGACCTTTATCCTTATTCATGAATTGACAAATGAATTCAAGTCTGATTCTCTCTATATTGATTTCAGATTAGATATTGTCCAAATGCTCCATTAGTCCTTAAGGGAATTACTTGTACGTTTAAAGAAGGGAGTAGAGTGGGAATTGTAGGAAGAACTGGAAGTGGAAAAACTACACTTATAAGTGCTTTGTTTCGCTTAGTTGATCCTGCAAGAGGTGATATTCTTATAGATGGGATTAACATATGCTCAATGGGGCTTAAAGATTTGAGAATGAAGCTAAGCATCATTCCTCAAGAACCAACTCTTTTCAAGGGTAGCATTCGAACCAACTTGGACCCTCTTGGCCTGTACTCTGATGATGATATATGGAAGGTAAATGAATTGTCTTTTACAATTGAACAACCACATGCACAATAAATTACGGTGTTTTTTTCTCAATTTGTTTTCCACCAAGCAAAGATTTTGTTTTCTCAATTTGCTTTTCACTAAGCAAATGTTTTGTGAGCTTTCATTTATACAGGCTTTAGAGAAATGTCAGCTTAAGGCAACAATCAGTAGTCTACCAAATCTCTTGGACTCTTCCGGTGAGTTTAATCTGTGAACTTGAAGCTTACAATATGAAACGAAAGTAATAACAACAACCAAACTTTATATCACTTGGTAGGGCGGCTAGCCGACTACATTAATTAATCAATGTCATTGGTTCTATCAAATTATTAGCACAAATGTTATGTTGATCCATATCATGGTTTTAAAATGTGGACATCATCACCTGATGCAGTCGTAATATTGCAGTTATGGCTAATACCGCAACCGCATCAGAACGTAATTACAATGTGAAAAAAAATCATAAAAAAATTCTATAATGTAATGGCGTTGCGGCCCCATCAGGACTGCATCAGACCACATTAGACCGCATCGGACTGCAACTGACGCATCATTTTGTGAAAGCTTAAAAAAATTTACGCCGCAACGACCGCAATCCGCATAACTCGCAATCGCAGCGATTACAACTGCAATTTAAAATCATGATCTATATCATAAAAGACTTGACAAATTTTTACATCTGCTGATTGATTGCCTATCACAACCTACCATTTTATAACAATGTTATATACACACACTTACACATATATCACCTTATATTTACATAGTTTCCACAATCTGATTACTGTTGGACCTATCTCGTTTTCTACACACCTACAGTTTGTTTCTGCCACATATCTATGATGTGAGAGATGTGCTCCAGATGATGTGTAGGAAGCATTAGTCACCATTTTATCTGGGTTTGGGACCACCAGCTATGAAAAATTTGGCTAAAGAGAAAGGTACCGGCAGAGTTGGGTTCTCTCATTTTAACCCCAATCATGACCTTATTATTTTAGAAGAGAGATAGACAGTTGGATCCTGTATAAGGAACATGGGATCCTTTGCAGGAAACGCAGGTCCCCTGTCTGAAGTGTTTTGTCTATGTTTTAAAATAAAATAAAAAGATGATTCCAAGAGCTAAAATGAGAGAGGATTTAATGTTGTGTGCCAGAATTACGGAAATAATTTCACACAGTTAAAATAAAATTGTGAAAATAAAAATTGACACATAATATTTAATATAAAAAAATAAAAAAAATTAATGATAATGAGAAAAAAATTATTAATAAGAATAAAAAAATTTTATTATATAAAAAAAAATTATAGCTTCTTTTTAATTATAAAAAAAAATAATAATATTCTCTATTAAAATAAAAAAATATATCTCTTTTTATATAAAATAAAAAAATTCTGAAAAGACACTATAATATTTTTATATAAAAATAGGATGATGAAACCATTAAAGGAGGTCTCGAGAACCCTGCTCCAATTTATTTCGCCGAATTTTTCAACATCCAACCACTTGCCTCGTTTTTAATTTCTCCTGCCTCCTTATTTGACTTATGCCACCGGAAAGTGGCTTTTACTGTCACATTTAAATCATGGTTATAATAGTGAAACAATGACTGCATATTATTCAAAAAATTAAAGTTTTACACATATGGCCGAAACAGTCTGATTCTGACCAATTTAACAGTGCGCGATGAAGGTGAAAACTGGAGTGTAGGGCAGCGCCAACTCTTTTGTCTAGGAAGAGTATTACTTAAGAGGAACAGAATTCTTGTTCTGGATGAAGCTACTGCTTCCATTGATTCTGCCACTGATGCTATTTTACAACGAGTTATCAGACAAGAATTTTCAGAATGCACAGTTATAACTGTGGCTCACAGAGTTCCAACTGTAATAGATAGTGACATGGTCATGGTCCTGTCTTATGGTACGTTATTGTTGTTACTATTATTTTGGTACCAATTATGGTACGTTACTTGGTTCCTCTTTTCAATTTTTCCTTCCCTAGATATGCTACTTTTCTAGTCATATTTTTCCTCATGTTTATTCTGGTTTCTGTAGGCAAACTGGTGGAGTATGACGAGCCTTCAAAGCTTATGGACTCTAATTCTTCATTCTCTAAGCTAGTAGCTGAATATTGGTCCAACTACAATAGGAATAATCTCCCAAAAGATTAGCAGGCATCAACATTAGCACTGAGGAGAAGCATAGTAGTATGGGAGCAGGCATAATAAGTTGAATAATTATCGTTTGATGTCTGTGAAATTATATTGTGCATGTATGCGCCCGCCCTCCTTTTCAGTAACAAAGATAAATAATGCACTAGAACATATCTGTAGCTACCAGAAAAAGAGTGAAAATGATGTAATTTAATAGTGCAATTGTAACATGACTTCCTATTATAACTTGTGATAGAATGTATTGTGAAAAATAGAAATAATGTGATTAATACAAATAAAAAATAATAATAAGGAAGTGAAAAAAGGGGGTGAATCAGGTTGAGAGTTGTCACGAAATTCAAATCCCTTTGTGAAAGTGGAAAATTTGTAATAATTTATGGGGCTGATGGGGTTACTTGTTTTCATCATTAGGTTTATTTCAATCTTGAGATTACGGGAACAAATAAAGAGCATATTTACATGTTTTGTGGCCAAATTATGAGATGAATCAGCGCACTATATGTAGGCGACCAGGTTCTGATTTGAAAGGTACATTTTCATTGAACTTGGTGGTTATCTTCAAGGAAGTTTTTATCTTTCTTCCAAAATAATGGACAATAAAATCTAAGTTTCTTCTAGGCCTGAGTTACTTATCGAGTTATGGACTCCTATATGGTTAAGTCAAGGGTTTCACTAGTTGCTCTTCTCTCCTCCTGACCCTTCATCTAGTAAGGGGGTGATTAAATAATTGAAACTGTGTTTACACCACGACATCAAAATTATTAACTGGCATGATTGTTCTAAGGAGATAACAACACTTGTTCTACTTTGCTTCCATTGAAAATGGATTTTGTAACTGGAAATAAGTTGAGAGATGTTTACAAGCTCATATATTCAAAGTCCAATTAAACTCCACGTAGCAAGTCTTTTAACATGATAGCATGCTGCATGTATTTCGTACAACACAACTGCTGTAAAGTTGTCAAAAAGAAAAACATTTTTAGACCACTAGTAAAGCAAGCTAAAGGTGGTTTAGTGCGCATGATACACTACGCAAAGAAGGCTAACTGATGCATGGAAGCATATAGCTTTTCCTGATTCAATTGCGTATATACTATGAAGAACAAGCTAACCAAATCCAATAATTTTCTGAGAAAGCAAAGAAGATGACAAATTAATGATAATGGAGGAGGCATGGTGCATGAACAAAGTGAGATCGGATTTTTCAGTTAAACATTGATCAGACTCATGAATAGTAAGCTGTCCGTCCTTCCTTCTATAATTATAGTTGAAACTGACTTTTAATGTAGAAATTAATTTGATTTGATTGAAATAATGCCCTTGTCATATACATATGTCACAAATGACAAAGTACATTGTATATTTTAAAATGAGTACAAGGTTTAAAAATAGAAAAGCTACAGTTTCGTTCACATTTTCTGTCACTCTTAACCCCATGAGCAGTTAATATGCCCTTGAATTAAATGTAAACTTCATTTTCAACTGGTCTTGATCAATCAATCACCTATTTGGAATTATGGGGCTTGGGATAAAACAAGATTTGACATCACAGGATAGGAATGAAATCTCTGTAGCTTCCGTTGCCTCTTTGACAAATAGGGGTAAATGGAGATGCCTACAGGAAAATTCAACAATCTGGAAAGCCAGTCTTGCATATCTTCCACATGAAAGTTGCTATATGTCCAATTCCGTCTCTAGTTTCCATAGTTCTGTGTTTGGTAAGAGGATAGCCATCACTTGTGAGTTCTAAAAAGTTCAATATTTCATTTGGCTAGCTCATAGTCACTCCTGTTCTCTGCGATGCTAGTGAGACAGCAATTTCAGTCATTTCCCTGACAAATAGAGAAAACTAGTCCTAAGGTGAACTTGGCCTAAAACAAAGTCCTAAGCTGAACTCTGTTTGGGATCCTTTGTCTTCTTCACATATTTTTGCATCTGCATTTGCTCCATTCCAATGTTATAGAAGTTGGATAGGATTGGCAGGTTGAATCGGTTAGACCAGAATCAGTTATATTTCTAGTTCAATCATTTATTATTATATTATTAGATCATGAACTTTTAATTTATGGTTAAACTAATGAAACCATAACTTAAAACTCTTTCTCCTATTCGATTTTTAAAACACTATTATATCCCTTATGGCTTCTTACAAATAATTCTGTAAGAAATACAGATCCCTTTCAAATGGTTAGGCCGAGAGCCCATCACATATTTAGGAATTAGGAACCTTGGACAGTATGGACCGTGTTGGACCCAAAAAAAAAAAAGAGACAGTGAGCACTGTGGAGTTACTCATTTTGCCCAACCAAAATGTGGGCCTAAGTTGCCCAAATATATTATATCGATGACTTATGAGTATTGACTATTGAACCACTTTATATTTTATTTTATTTTATTTCATACATTCAATATAATTGTCCACAACTATAAATACAGATATGAGATATAATATGAATATAATATAAAAACATATTAAATTTAAAAATTATAAAATATGGACATGTATATATATATATATATATATATATATATATATATATATATATATATATATATATATATATATATATATATATATTACAAAATTTAAAAAAAAAATCATAATTCATTAATATCATTTTTATAAACTTGAAGATTTACAATATCTTAATATATGTCACATGTGTATTAATATTTGTTCTAGTAAACTCCTTTTAAAAAATATGAAGAATAATTTCTATTGACTTATTTTAAAAAATTTCTTAATTTAACTTCTCCTAATAGAACTAATCATATATAAGTACATATGCATTAAAAAAAATAACTAGAGGGAATATTTATGTAAAGCAAGTTTCAATGATAAAACGAAGTAGACGACTAGGAACGAGCAGAAATACGAGCAGTAGAGGTAGAACGAGCATATGAAAATAGTAGTGTGTGAAAAGATAAAATTTAAAAGTCTAATAGTGGCGTGTGAAAAGATAAAACTTAAAATATTGGTATATGAAAATAGTGACTTAAGATGTCAGTCATGTGATTATGTTTGAGTGGGTTACGGACTTACTAATTGAACGTTAGTTATAAAAATTATTTTTTTAAAAAAAAGTATTAATGGGTCATATCCAAATCATGTTCTAAACGTGTCTAAGTGTGTCCGAGATGTGTCCAAATAAAAAAAATATTTTTAATCAAACACATTTGAACGCATAAGATACGTGTGTCGTACGAGTGTTCTCATGTGTCTGACACGTCTCAAAAACGACGTGTGTGCTTCATAGGTCCACACTTATGGTTGTTCACAAGGTAAATGTCACAAAAAAATGAATAAATAATCACTTTACTCTATAAACATTTTGAGTAATAACACTTTAGTCTTTATAAAAAAAAAAAAAACACATTTTGATCCTTGAAAATTTTAAAATCATATCACATTCATCCTTCTTAAGGACTAAAGTATTTTTTTTTAAAATTATGAATGACTAAAATGTTTTCCTTTTTTTTTAATAGAGACTAAAGTATTATTACTCAAAATATTCAGACACTACTATTTACTCCATAAAAATAGTACTTGCTGCTAAATCAACCAATCTGCCACACTTTGTTGTTCACAAAATATTTGAGCAAACATTACATCACTACCTGTTTCATTTATAAACGACATCAAATTAGTCACTTAAATGCTATCAGTTTTATCATTTAATGATTAATTTGATGTCACTTTAAGAACCAATTTATTAATAAAAATGTCATAATAAAAGACTGATTTGATGTTGTGTTTATATTTGGAAGACTAATTTGACGTATTTAGATAATCAAAATGGATATTAAAATAGTGCTTGGCAGCTAAAATGACCAATCTGCTGGGTCTAGAGTAAACTGATATTTGTATTTGATAGAAATTATTGCTGTCCATCTTGGACCAATTCCAACATCAGGAAAGGTTGATTAAGGCCAATCAGCGAGAAAAAGAAAACCCCTGTGAGTTATGATACATTTGCAAAGACACTAAACTAAGCAGTTATGGCCGAACTGAGAGAACTTTGGGCAAAGCCTCAGGGGCAGATACAGATAAAGTCTGTAGCTTGCAATCAGGTGAAATGAACTGAGAGCTTTGGTCCGTAGAAATTTTGTTGATTAACTGCAATAAAACTTGCTCCAACTCTTCTCCATCACTCCAGCCATGGATTTCAGCCTTTAGAAGCAAAGGGTCTTTGCATATCAAGTCCCACACGGGAAAGTTCTTCCTTGGCATCATAAAGTCTCTTTCTTTAAGCCTCAAGCTTGGACAGTAGTCTCCACTACCATCACCAAGATAGATCAACCTCATATCATCCTCAGGGGATATTGAATCTTGGATTCTATCTATGATTAGACCCTGTAATGGTAACAATTATAATTAGCCACAAAATTCCAAATAGAGGAAAATTCTTAATCAGTTTATAAAACTTCAATCCATTTTTAATTTGAACTAAATTTTCATATTAAAAAAAAAACAAATTGAACTAATGGTGGGCCTTGGTCATTATACTTTATTTTCTATTTTCTATTTCCATCAAATCCAGTGGGCTCAAATCAGAGGCATAAACCACGAAAGAGTGCTTGTTTGGTTAAGCAGAATTATTTATTTATTTATTTTTTAAAAAAGGCCAAAATCAGGAGACAGCATTCCAGTGTTATAGGATCAAGTCATGACTCATGACCATATCGAGTCATGTAAGCACCTATTTTAAAAAATAAAATTATAATATAATACTTTTCCAGAAGCTAGAGCCAGTTAAGATCAACTTTGAAACCAATATCTAGAATCTAGATACTTGTATTGTTGTCAATTGTTGATAAAAATCATTTTTTTTTAATAAACAAAAGACTTCAATTGAGAATTAACTCAAGCAAAATGTTCTCTATGATTTTGACAAATCAAAGGCAATTTTTTACTTTATTTAAGAAAAAATTCTTTTAAACGAGAAAAGTAAGGGAATGGATGAAAAAAGATATATATACCTTGCACATGTTTGGAGGGCACAAATTGCAGCCATGGGGAGCTTTGTTAAAGTCATGGTAAGGCAAAATTCTTAACCTTCCTTCTTCATTAACATAACCTGGGTTAGTGTTAATCTCCGAGAAGTATTCCCTTATTCCTAACTGCTTCAAAATTGCCTCAATGAAGAACAAGTTTGCATCGCTTACAATCCTCAAATCACACCTGAAAAAACAAATGCCACCATAAATATCATCCTCAAATTTATAAAAAAAAAAAAAAACTTTGTGAAAGGAACAATTGAAAGACAAGGAAAGAGAGACAATACCCTAAAGCATGAGCTGCTTTAATGGCAGGTATTATTCTGGGGTGCATAGGAATCCTATGCAGAACCTCCTCAATGTCCTTAATGGTTATACCTTGTGAATGAAGCTCCATCATCATCCTATCCTATAAAATTAAAACCATAAAAACAAAAGATTCAGTTATTTCTGCCATCATGCCAGGAACACAATGCATATTGCAAAGTTTAAAAAAAAATAAAAAAAAATTGAAAAACAGAGCACATGATGACAACAAAGATCAGAATAACAAATTCGAAGGGAATCAAAAGCTTACCATGAGAGAGTTCCAAGGCATAGTGGGAAGGAGCTCATTGAACAAATCGGTGAAACCCAACTCGTCGATGACCCAGTTATCACTGTCGCAATCGACGATGGTCTTGTCAAAATCAAAAACCACCACAATTCCTGACATTCTCTTGATACCAAAGGGAAAGGCAAAAATCTCAATGACCCAGAAGAAGAAACCTCCTTCACAATAATTTGGGTGTCTCCTAGTACTCTCAAAACCACTTCTTGGCTTGGATTGGTTACCAACAGAGAAAAGGGTATTTATAGTGAACGGGGATGAAGCCAACATAAAAAAAAAAAAACTTCTTTTGAAAAAAAATTAAAAACAACCAAAGCTTTTTCTACTTCACATCAAGTTTTACATTCTTTTTTATATTATTGATTACGTTATTTTTTTTTCACATAATTACAATTATTTAAAAATATAATAAAAAATAATGAAAGATAAAAAAATGTAAGAAAATCATTTTTTAATAAAAATTAAATAATGTTTGATTCCAAAGGAATATTACGTTGCATATATGGTTCCTGGTAAGTGGTAAGGCAGAAGGAGGCCATGCAATGCAACTATGAAGTTCCCTTTATTTTCTCTAGAAAAACTTGTCATAAATCAGAATTCTTATTCCTTATGGCAATTCAAATTCCATTTCAACCGTTGATCTGCTGAACTTTAGGTTGGTCAAAGGGTCAGAGGGTAGAGAGAGTGTGGCAGGTTTAGGCCATCAGAACAAAACGCGGGAATAAAGAGGAATATTCGAGGGGAAAATTGAATGTATTTGGTGGCCACCACCTGTGACTGTGAAATGCACTTATCAGCATACAAGAATATTCTGGGTATAGTCCGGTTCTAGAGAAATTTAATTAGGTACAATAAATTTGTACAAAAATAATTAAGTGATGCTTTATTGTTTATCCTTGTTAGTATTATTAGTTTTTTTGTGGATGTTGGATTGCCCGTTAAACATGTGTTGATGAAAATTCGAACTCAAATTGAATTCTGCCTCGCATTCTATCCTCTCGTCTGTTGCTTTGCAAATTGAAAGGTCAAAATTCGAAGGTCTCTTGAAAATAATGCTGCCTACAACCTTCCCTTCCACACTATTTATTTATTTTAAATTTTTTGACCGTCTATTATTTTGAAAACGCTCATTTTTATATGTTACTGTCCCTTGCAAAATATAGTTTTGGAATATATATATATATATATATATATATATATATATATATATATATATATATACATGACTTCTTAGACGGGATGGTTACTTTTTCAAATAGACAAACTTGTCTAACAGATTTTTGTTACGAGAATTGAACTATGAGCGTGTATGTGTGTCGATCACATATTTATATTAGATATATATAAATATTTATATGATATATATATTTTATGTGTTTAAATATATTTGATTAAAAAATTATTTTTTTTAATTTGAATATATTTTGGACACGAATACTTCTGATCTGTTAGAACAACTTGGTAAGATACGATTTGAACAATTTATTAATATTTTTTTTTTTTATAACTAACGTTCAATCAAGCTCAACACATAACTGACGTCCTCTCTCTCTCTCTCTCTCTATATATATATATATATATATATATATATAAAATTTAAAAATTTAATTAATGAAAAGATTCATAATTCATTAATATTATTTTTATAAGTTTGAATATATATATATATATATATATATATATATATATATATATATAACAAATATTATATATATATATATTAAAATATTATAAATTTTAAAATTATAAAAATGATATTAATGAATTATGAATCTTTTTCTTAAATTTTGAAATTATATATATATATATATAAAATCTTACTTTCAATGAGAGGAGTGTTTATTGTAAGAGGTGAGAGAAGTACACATATCGACTATTGGATCTTATATGAATGGTCAATTAAACTTAAATACACGTGACTTTTTAAGTGGTGCATGGCCACACGACCTTTAAGTAACTTTTAATCTTGATCATCTACATGTATCTTGTATGGTCAAGATTTACTCATCTCACCCTCTCACAATAAAAACTTCTCTCACTATATATCTTATATATATATATATATATATATATATATATATATATATATATATATATATATATGTATATGTCAGTGTCTATAATTTTTTAAATTTGGTGTGTCATATTCGTCTCCCGTGTCTAATAAAATGCCTATATGTCGTCTTCATAGGAATTGAATATGTGACTTCTACTCAAATAGATTGGTTTTACTTTTTATTGGTTAAATTAAATTTTAATTACTTCAGTAGTTTAATTAATATTTGAGAAATATTTCACTTCTAGTTTGGAATAGTTTAATTTTATATTTATCATTGTTCTAGACCGGGTTACGTGCCTAAAAAATTGAAGCAACCTGACTCGCCATCTGACACCCGAGTGTACAATACGCATGAAACAGCTCAAACGTTAAGTGTAACGATAGAAATAAATCATAATCATATCTCGTACAAGCGGGTGAATAAAGACAGAGGAGTAGTGGTCTCCACGATCCTGTCTCCCACCATCGTGTCGCCACGATCTCAGGTAACAGCATTCGACACGCACTAATTGCTCATGTGTCACATACTCTCACACACTCATATAAATGCAGTAAGAAAGAGAGATAATGTATGAGCTAATTCTAAAACTCTACTATACTCTTATTGCATACTTACTGACTTGAGTATCGAAGTGTTTTTTGTAAGTACCCACTTCCTCGCTTGTCGGTGTTGTGACTGCACTACGGATGAGCTCATCATTTTATACCTATTCAAGTAAACCTAACCCCCAGAATCCAGTTATAAACAATCATCATCTAATCGAAAAAACCTACTTTAAAGTAAGTAATATTACATTTACTATTATCAATCATGTCACACAAATGAATGATAATGTAAAAAATCAATTCATCATATAAGCTATGCTTGATAAATGCACGTATTTTGTATCTTTAATATGAGATATTAAATATAATTTGAAATATTAGTAAAATAAGACTCAGTTTTGGTTCGCCCCTTCACTTTTGACCTGTGAATTTTCATGATGACAACGATCAAATATATGCCTCTCATATTAAAAGAAAAAAAAACAAAAAACAAAATTTCTCTACCATATTTCGGAGGCTTTGTCCAGTAATGTATAATGTAGTAAGTGTTTTACGTACATATCTTTCTTTCTTTTGACAACGTATTGAATGTAATGGACTAATGGATTAAGACCTCACCCAGAAACATCAGGCTAATCAGATATTAAACGGCATAAGTCCTCTTACTTCAAGCTGTATACTTAGTGGGTTTGAGTCAGATTCAAGAGACTGACCTCTATACGTTTATTTTAAACAAGTTTGGATTGTTGTATTATCCAAGAGAGAGAGTTCGTGACTTCTTATGCTTGTATTATTTTGTCATTTCCCCCCTTCTTGCTTGGTCACGTCTCATATCATCGAGATAGTGATGATATTATTTTCTTCTTTATTATTAGTGGTTTTGACTCACCAATGGATTGAGCCCTCTTCTCATTCTGCCAGTTTATTTGCGTATTAAATATGGCAATCCACTGGTTTGAATCTTTGCCTTTGGGATTATATTACCATTAGTTGGTGATGACAAAGCAGGGGAACTAATATGCACATTGTGATTGTCTTGCAAGTTTAAAGAGCACATTGTCTTGTACCAACAAAATAAATAAATAAAAGCAAATTGTCATTTTTAATTTTCATTATCAAATTGATTTTCACATTCTCTGTTATTGGTTTTTGGCATATGATGTCGCCAATCTTGATTGACATTCAATGCATATGATAAATCTCTAATTATTACTCCTTCCGCTATAAATATTTGTGTTTAAGGTAATTTATGTAGTTAAGAAAACTATTAAATAATTTTAATTATATGAGATACACAAATAGTCAAATAGGCAAGGAAAAAATTAAAGAAATAATTAATGCTTCATTTATTTTTTAAAATGATAAATAAATTAAAAATAAATCTTTTTTTAGAATTACAGATATTTTGAAACTGATATAGTAAAATTTATTTCAATCATTACTTGTTGCATGAATTGAGATTGCAACTGATTAGTATTCTAGGTTTAAGCTTTTGAAGAAAGAAAAAAAATCTTTTGAAACATGATGTTGAAATGGTTTCCAGTTCCTTTTAAGCTTTCATAGGAAAAAACCAAAACAAAAAAACAAAAGAATCTTTTGAAACATAATTAGGGATAGAAATAAGTTAGACGGTCCATTATGAACCTATGACTTGATTTATTTAAGATTTAAGTACATGACCTGACTCGTTTAATAAAAAGATTAGGTCAATATCTTTTTAAAAAATTTATTTAGTTAAACAGGTCAGATTTCAAGTCTTTGAAAAAAAGTCTTTTATTCTTAATAGATCAGTCTATTTAATTATATATATTATTATTTTATATATAATATGATATTTTAATATTTATATAATATAATTAATTTAATAAATAATATAATATTTTTTAAAATCTAAGTTCGTTAGTTTATATAAAGGCCAAGACTCATTAACCTATCTCGTTGGTTTATTTAGTAAGACTTTTAAATGGACTTTTCGGCTAAGTCATATTTTAAAAAAAAACATACTAAACCTTGAAAAATAGACTTATATCAGGTAAATAGATCAAGCTTCATGCCTTATATTTAAAAAATAGGTCATACCTTATATTTGAAAAAAAAAGTTAAGTGTATTTAAGATAAGACTTAGCCTGACTTTACCCGACTCATTTCCATCACTAAACATGATATTGAAATGGTTTCCAGCTCCACTACTTCGGATGCATGTTGTTACTATCGAATTGGAATGTTGTTCCTATCGAATTGGAATGTTGTTCCTATCTAATTGGAATTTGTGGATAAAGAATCAACTGGTGTATGGTGTTATGCGTTTATACGGAGAAATTCTTATAAAAATTTAAAGCATTCAAGTTAGATGTATTAAGTCAATTATATTATTAATTAATTATTAATTATTAATAATAATTAATCAATTATTACAATTAATCATAATTAATGACATGATTCGTTTAATATAATCAACTTAAATGCTTTAGTTTTATGAAAAAATTCTCTTCACATATATATTCTGTACATGTGATTAAAAAATAGATAGAATTAAGGGATTACAAATGAATCTAAACGATACAAATAATATACACATTTCCAATAATATATATGTGTGTTGAAGGGCGGAGGGGGGGATTGTTAAGGACACCTCCATGTCGAGGTAACTTTTACATTTTGTCTTGGGTAAATACATTTATAAATTTCTTTTAAGAATAACTTAAACTTAATAGTATGTTAATCATTTACAATTTTATTCATTTAATAAAAAAAAGAGAATAGCAGAATTTTAAATAAGAAAGATAATACTTAAGATTTTGTTTTAATGAATAGAGAGAATTAGGGCTGCACATTAGTCGAGTTGGTTCAGATTTAGGGAAAAAAAATTCAACCCAATTAGTTGAGGTCAGATTGTGTTGGATTGATTTTAAGACAAATTTTTCGGATAACCCGAACCGAACCAACCCGACCTATAAACGAGTTGGATTAGGTTGGGTCATTGAGTTGAGAAGAAACAAAGATGCATACATTTTCTGGGAGCAGCTTGGAATCCTCAACAGAGTAGCCAAAACACAATCACCTTGGAATCCCTCCACCCACGGCCCACCTCCACGAAGTCCCTCACCGTCGAAGACGGAGACGCTGCCAGGACCCTAAAAGTGAGAGAAACAACGGGTATGTCAAGCATGGTGGGTCTCTTTCTCTTCAACACCGACGACAGAGCTGAAGTTGAAGTCGAAGCCGAAGCAGAGCTAGAAAACCTAGTTGGCAGGTTGGGGAGGACGAGAAGGAACGACGAGGATGGTGAAGAGGGTAAAGCTGATGAACAAGACGATGTCGTAGAAGGTGGCTTCAGAAGGGGAAGAGACACCGTGAGAGGCTCTAGGGAAGAAGATCTGCCTGTCGGAGAACCACCACTACCTCTATGCACCACAGATCTACTCAGATCTACTCGTCAAAGAACCACCACTACCTCCTTCCACCACTACACCAGTAGATCTGCTCAAATTCCGTAGATCTCGCGTCACCAGCAACGATGGTGATTGGGTATGGGACGAAATGAAACGATCTTGTGTCACCGATGGTGGTTGGGGGCTAGGCCAAGAGGATGAAAGGAATTTTGGGGAGATTGAGAGCATAACAATTCCCATTTTGGGGATGAAATGAAGTGAGAGTGAGGAAAGGATCTCTGATTTTCTGGAACCATCAGGTTCAAAAGAGGAGAAAAGTGAAACAAAGGGAAATTAGGGAATAGGCCAAAACAAAATGACACAGTATAGTAGTATTATTCGAATCATCGAGTCATCGGATCGGGTCATCGAGTTAGTTTCTGAAACCCGTTACCCAAACCAATAAATAAACGGGTTGATCGAATTCAACCCGAACAGATCCGTCTACCCGAACCAACCCGGATATATTAAGTCAGGTTGGGTCAGGTTATTCGGGTTCGCGAGTCTGCGGGTTGGGTTGTGCAGCCCTAAAGAGAATATATGACTTTAATTGCTAACTACTCATTATTATTTAATTTTTAATTATTAGATTTAAAGTATAATTCAATAAATAAAAAATAAAATAGATTAAAAATACACCATAAAATAAAAAAAATATTAAAAAATACAACATATAAAATAGAAAAACAATTATGGAATAAAAACAATTAATATGTAATTTATAAATTACGTATCAAATGAAAATGATATTTCTTTTATTACGTATCAATTTGTTAGCTAATATGTTATCAATTACGTATCAATTTGTTATTTAAAAAATAGTTTTATTATTTTATATGGTGTATTTTTAACTTATTTTATTTTCTGTTTATTAAATAAATCATATATATTATTTATTATTACATTTTTTATATAAATATAATAATTATAAATTAAATTATATTGAGTAGAGTTAGTCAATAAAGTGATATTCTGATGTAGAACTAAAGGAGGGAAATACCCAATGCCAAGAGACTAGGTGATGTAAAGCAAAACCAAAGAAGGGAAGTACTTGGTGTCAAGAGATTAGGTCTCAAGAAATAAAAATATATTTCATACTCAATTATGACTAAAAAGTTCTTCTTAAAGTATTGATAGGAAATGTATATATAGCCCCCTTACAAACTAAACATAACTAGCTTTTGATAAGATTTGGGATTTGGACATAATTCATTTAAAATTATATCTCTAAGATAACATAAAATTCTAATAATAAAATAAATAAAATATCTTAATTTACAAAATAAAATCTCAAAATAAATTAATAACTAATAATGATAATGCATCATTGGGTTATATTTCATATTGAATTTAATGATCAAAAAGTTCTTCTTAATGTGCTGATAGATGGGGTATATATGACAAAACAAACCAAATATAACTACCTTTTGATAAGGTTTGTGATTTTGATAGAATCATTTAAAACTTTATCTTCAAGATAACATAAAATCTCAATCATAAAATGGATAAAATCTCTTAATTAACAAAATAAAATCTCAAAAAATTCATAATTAATAATGATAATACATCATTCTTCTCTTCATTACAATATAGCACTTAAATATTCTCTTTCTTCATTAAACGAGTAAAAATGTAAATGACTAAAATGTAAATAAGTTTAGGTTGTTCTTAAAAGAAACTTAAAAGAGATTTTGCCAGAAACAAAATATGAAGTTTGAAAATCTCATATATATATATATATATATATATATATATATATAGATTATATCGGTGTAATTTTTTTTTTACACTCATTTTTAACTGTTAGTTCTACTTTCATCTAATGGTTGGGATTATTTCATTAAAAGTAACCATTAGATGAAAGTAGATCTAACAACTGAAAATAAATGTAAGGAAAAAAAAACTTACACTGGAGTAAATCTTGACCATACAACCATACATAGATGGTCAAAATTAAAAGTTACTTAAAGGTCATGTGACCACTTAAAAAAATCGCATGCGTTTTTGTTCTAATCTTGGTCATTCATATAAGATCCAATTGTCAACATTTACTCCTCTCATTTTTTACAATAAACACTTTTCTCACCAGAGTAATATCTTTTATATATATATATATATATATATATATATATATATATATATATATAAGAATCAATTAACACTAGTATAAATAAAAATAAATCTTACACCATTGAATAATTTTTTATTGTATAAGTTTATCACAAAATTTACCATTAGATTGAAATTCTATATTATCTAGATTATATATATAAAACTTTACATTAATATGAAATTATTTAATACTTAATAGATGCACATCAAAATCAACATAATATATACCCGTTATTATCATGCCAAGACCATTGTGAGGAGGAGGCGTGACAAAATCTTAGCGCTCCGGGATGATGAAGGTAATTGGATTGATGATCAAGAGGACCTAAAGAATTAGGCCATTGCTTTTTACCATAAGTTGTTTCATGAAGATAATCATAATATTAATCGTGCTCAGTTGATGCTTAGAACCACCTACCTGGTTATTAATGATGATATTTTGGAGAGTACGAGGCATGATGTTGTTGATGCGGAAATTGGGAGTGCCCTGTTTAGTATGGGCTCGCTGAAAGCCCTTGGTGGAAATGGTTTTCCGACCATGTGATATCAGCAGAATTGGGACTTGGTGGGTCCTAAATTTTGTGAGTTTATAAAGAAAGTTCGGAGAGATCCTAATTTGATTGCTGAGTTGAATAGCACTTTGTTGGTCATTATTCCCAAGATTGATAGCCCTGAGTTCATTTCCCAGTTTAGACCAATTGTTCTTTGTAGTGTTGTCTACAAATGCATTACCAAAATTATTGCCAATAGATTTAAACCAGCTTTAGTCTCTTGTATCTCGCCTTTTCAAGCTAGTTTCAAGCCGGGTGTCGCGACCGAGATCGCGGCAAAATAGCAGCTCACGTGATTTTAAAAATTTGAAAATGGAGTCGCTACCAATTTTATTTAAATTAAGGAAAAATTAGAAAAATCTTTTTAAAAAATAGTCTTTGGAACCAAATCGGATTCGGGAGTCGGTTATGGATAGGGAAGGGTGGAAACTTAATCCCACTGCACCCCCATCACACCCGTCGTGAGGCAATCTGTAAGTAAATCATTGTGCAAAAACTCAATAATCTCAAATTTATCTATTTTACCCTCTTAAAAGACCTTGCAATTATTTTATTTTATTTTTCTATTTTTATTTTTATCTTTTTTTTTTTATTTTTATTTTGTAGAAAAGAATAAATAAGAAACCTAATTATAAAAATTTAATTTTGGCTTGACAGAATGAAAATTCTCGCTCCTACGTACTCTCGGTGCGAGGAACTCAAAGTCACGTAGTTACGTAAAAAATAATTGTGGGTTGATTGGTTTTAATTAAGAATTTTTTGAAAATAAACATTCTTGTCATGCAGATTCAAGTAAGACAAGACTACTCAATAAATCCATATGATCCAAACGACATTGAAGATAAGATCCGCTTATTCAATCATTATCATCGGTCATTGCATTGATTAAAAATATTCTTTTTTTAATTTCGTTTTTTATTTTTTATTTTTTATTTATTTATTATTATTTTTTTTAAAAAAAACATTTTAATTATTTTCTCATTTTTCATTTATTTATTTTTTTTATATTACTTTTTAAAGCTCCCATTAATCTCAAGACATAACATAAAACATACTATAAAAAAAACAATATTAAAATAAGAATAAATTGTGTTTGCTACGCAACAATGAAGATGTATTTTGATGATAACAAACATGAGGATGATGAGAAGACCAAGTCCAAGTATTTAAAGATTAGCTTTAGGACTTAGGATCTATCATGTATGGAGTCATTAGTTAAATATCTCAAATGATCAAAGATTACCTAAACTAAAGGTTTTTAAAAGATCAAATGTTTTAAAAGTTAAAAACAAGCATTTGAAGCTTTTTGGAAAGGTTTTTGAATGTTTTTAATCGGGTATTCGAATACCTCAATTTGGTATTCGAATAACCCGATTCGTAAACCGATTTTTGTTCTTGTCAAAGCAGAGGCATTCGAATACCCCATATGGTATTCGAATACCCATTCTAGAATGAACCATTTTTAAATGAGGCATTCGAATACCCCATATGGTATTCGAATACCCCGCTTTCGAAATATGCCTTATTTTAATGAGGTATTCGAATACCCTTGGTGAGTATTCGAATAACTCCAACTTAAACAGTTTTCTGAAAGAATTTTTGACAGAGGTATTCGAATACCTCCTTCAGTGCATTCGAATACCCCACGAGAAACAGAGCTACGTTTTAAACAGGATACGAAAAATCGAAAGTTTTCAATGCCATTAATTGCTCCCAACGGCCATATTCTTCCACGAGCTCTATAAATAGAGGCCTGGGACTTCTCTCGAAAACTCCTTGACATTGTGATAATTTTTGCTTGCTTGAAAACGTGCTCTACCTTATTCTCTCTTTATTTTCTCGAACTTATAATTGCTTAACTCTTGAGATATTTGAGAAACAAATTTCTCCTTAGTGCTTCAATTTGTATTTATCTACTCTTAGCGAGTTTCACTTCATCTCTATATCTATTTCTGTGTATTGAGGGTGAGGTATCCCCAAGAATTGTATAAGGGTGAGGTATCCCTTTTGTTTATTTGAGGCTTGAGCACAAGGGTAGAGTTTCCCTGTGTGTGAAAAGTGCTCCGTACTGTAAAGGTTGCAAGCACCTGTTGTTTAAGCTTGTCTTGAATAGTGAAAAATCTCGAACGGTGTTTCGGGGACGGACGTAGGCCACAAGTGGTTGGTGGTCGAACCAGGGATAAATCTTGTGCTGTTTTTCTTCCCTTATTCTTTTTATTTTATGCACTTTATGTATTAATTCCTGCAATTTATTTATTATTTGCTCTTTCTTTTTCTCATCTCATCCGTATTCTTTAATAATTATATTGAGCAAAATTTATTTGTTTAAAGTGTTTGCAAAAGTTTTTGTTACTCAATTCACCCCCTCTTGAGTCTTGGAAGCCACTTGGTAACAAGTGGTATCGAGCAGACTTCTTGTATAAAGAGCTTAGCCGCTTCAAGAGAACATGGCTTCCTTAAATGGTTTTTCGAGGGATCTTCCATAAACCGACCACCCTTTTTCAATGGGGATGGTTACGCATATTGGAAGGAAAGAATGAAAATCTTCATCGAAGCTATTGATCTAGATGTGTGGGATGTGTCGAAAAACTAGGCGCATTTATACCTACACGCGTTGTCGATGGTGTAAAAACCGAGACACCTGAAGTGATTGGTCCGATGAGGATAAAAGAAAAGTCCAATATAATTTAAAAGCTAAAAACATCATTACCACTTTGCCTTGGGGTATGATGAGTTTTTAAATTTCTAATTGCAAAACCGCTAAAGAAATGTGGGACACTTTACAAGTTACCCATGAGGGTACTAGTGAAGTTAAGAGGTCGAGAATCAATTCTCTAACTCGCGAATATGAACCGTTTAGAATGAACCAAGGAGAAAGCATTCAAGAAATGCAAAAGAGGTTCACCCACATTGTTAATCATCTTGCATCTTTAGGAAAAAGTTTTACTAACGAAGATTTGATTAATAAAGTGTTAAGGTGTTTAAGCAGATTTGGCAGCCCAAGGTGACAAAGAATTTCGAATCAAGGGACTTGACAACCATGTCATTAGCCACCCTTTTTGGAAAACTTCATGAGCACGAACTAGAACCGAGCGATTAAGTCAAAGCGAAGAAAATGATAAAAAGAAAAAGGGGATAGCGCTTAAAGCCACTTCCTCAACAATTGACAATGATGATGAAGAAGATGAAGAAAGCTCGAGAAAACATTGAGGTAAACGAAGAAAATCTCGGTCATTAGTTAAAAATTTGGTAAATTTCTCAAGAAAAAGGGAATGCAAAGAAGACCTCCCTTCCTCCGAAGAAAACTCATTACAAAGGCGAAGGAGCTTCATCAACTCCTACTTGCTATGAATGTGGCAAGCCTGGTCATATGAAAATAGAATGCCCAGGTTACCAAAAGAAGAAAGAGAGACTTGAGAAGAAGCCCTTCAAAGAAAGAAAAGCAAGAAAAGCCTATATAGCATGGGATGAAAACGACATGGATTCAACTGATGCGGCTCGGATAGCGAAGAAGCTCAACTCGTCTCATGGCCAAAGGAGAAGAAGAAGAAAGCGAAAATGAGGTAAGTTCTAACTCTACTTTACCGCCTCTTATGATGAGTTACAAGATGCCTTTGAAGAATTGCATGACGAATCAATAAAACTCTCAAAACAAATTTCTTCTTCTAAGAAAAAAATCTCTTCTTTAGAAAATAAAATTCTTATTTTAAATAAAGAGATTGAAGAACTAAAAATTGAAAATGAAACTTTGGGAATTATTGATGCATGCTCATCTCATCCCTCACATGCTTCTACTTCTTATTCTTGTTCTTCATGTCACACACTTGAGAAAGAAATTGAAGACTTAAAAATACCCTTGCCAAATTCACTTCTGGGAGAGATAATCTAAATATTATATTAGGGAAACAAAGGGTTGTTTTTGAAAAAGCTGGAATTGGTTATAACCCGAAAAATCAACATAAATCTTATAAAAATTTTTTCGTTTATTCAAGTACTTCCAGCAGTCCATTTATTAAATGTTTTTACTGTGGAAAGAAAGGTCATAGTGCTTCAACATGCAATGCTAGAAAGAATATTAACACAAAAATTGAGACAAAAATGGTTTGGGTTCCAAAGGGTACTTTGCCTAAAACTGACACTCAAGGACCCAAGAAAATTTGGGTACCAAAAGTTAAAAATTAAAATTGTGTTGTAGGTGTGCTTGAAAGCCAGGAGCTCAAATTGGTATCTCGACAGCGGCTGTTCCAAGCACATGACTGGAGACGACTCAAAATTCACCATGTTTATTCCCAAGAATCATGGACATGTTACTTATGGAGACAACAACAAGGGAAAAATTCTTGGAGTCGGAAAAGTTGGCAAGAATCCAAATTCCTCTATTGAAAATGTGTTGCTTGTTGAAGGCTTAAAACATAACCTTCTTAGTATTAGCCAATTATGTGACAAAGGTAACAAGGTAATTTTTGATTCAAATTGTTGCATAATTGAAGATAAAAATGATAAACATGTTAAATTCATTGGTCATAGAATAAACAATATTTATATGATTAGCCTTGATGATATATCTTCAAATGATGCGAAATGCCTTTTAAGTAAGAATGATGATTCATGGCTATGGCATAGAGAATTGCACACATTCACATGGATCACCTAAGGAAGTTGGTCTCTAAAGAGCTAGTAATTGGATTACCAAAGCTTAATTTTGTTAAAGATAAATTATGTGATGCATGTCAAAAGGGTAAACAAATAAAGGTATCTTTTAAATCAAAAAATATAGTTTCAACTACTAGACCTTTACAACTTTTGCACATGGATTTATTTGGACCCTCTAGAACTATGAGCTTTGGTGGGAATTACTATGCTTTAGTGATTGTGGATGATTTTTCTAGGTTTACATGGACCTTATTTCTTGCAAATAAAAATGATGCATTTCTAGCATTTAAAAGACTTGCCAAAGTTATTCAAAACGAAAAAGGTTTTCAAATTTCTTCTATAAGAAGTGATCATGGTGGCGAATTTGAAAACAATGTTTTTGAAAATTATTGTGATGAACATGGCATTAATCATAATTTCTCTCCCTAGAACTCCACAACAAAATGGAGTTGTAGAAAGGAAAAACCGTTCTTTAGAAGAAATGGCGAGAACTATGCTTAATGAGGCTGCTCTTCCTAAGTATTTTTGGGCGGATCTTTGTAAATACTGACTTGTTACGTTATGAACAGGGGCCCTTATAAGGCCTATTTTAAAGAAAACCCCATATGAATTATACAAGGGAAGAAAGCCAAATGTCGCGTATTTTCACGTTTTTGGTTGCAAATGTTTTGTTTTAAATAATGGAAAAGATAACCTAGGCAAGTTTGATGCTAAGTCTGATGAAGGTATATTTCTTGGTTATTCAAATCATAGTAAGGCTTTTCGTATATATAATAAAAGAACTATGACTATTGAAGAATCTATACATGTTGCATTTGATGAAACTGACCCAAATGGATCGAGAAAGGATCTTGTTATTGATGATGTTGCGAAGCCTTAGCGGAAACACATTTGGATAGCAAAGAAAAAGAAATCAAGGAGCAAGAAGATAAACAAAGACAAGAGGATTCACAAGCTTTGGAGCTTCCCAAAGAATGGCGTACCTCAAAATATCATCCGCTTGATCAAGTAATAGGTGATGTATCCAAAGGTGTAAGTACTCGAAACTCCATTAGAAATGCATGTAACCACTTAGCCTTTGTTTCTCAAATCGAACCTAAAGACATTAATGAAGCCTTTAATGATGAACATTGGTTTCTAGCTATGCAAGAAGAATTAAATCAATTTGAACGAAACCAAGTTTGGGAACTAGTTCCTAGGCCTAATAATCATCCTATTATCGGTACTAAATGGGTTTTTAGAAACAAACTTGATGAAGTGGCATAATAACTAGAAATAAAGCTAGACTTGTAGCTAAAGGCTATAATCAAGAAGAAGGTATAGATTATGAAGAAACCTATGCACCTGTAGCTAGATTAGAAGCTATTAGGATGTTACTTACTTTTGCTTGCATCATGGATTTTAAGTTATATCAAATGGATGTTAAAAGTGCTTTTTTAAATGGCTTTATTCAAGAAGAAGTATATGTTGACCAACCTCCAGGTTTTGAAAATTATGATTTACCTAACCATGTTTTCAAATTGAAAAAGGCTTTGTATGGTTTAAAACAAGCTCCACGAGCCTGGTATGAAAGGTTAAGTAAGTTCCTTTTAGAACACGATTTTACAAGAGGTAAGGTTGACACGACTCTTTTTATTAAAAATAAAAACCATGATATACTCCTTGTACAAGTATATGTAGACGATATCATATTTGGTGCTACTAACGAAATTCCTTGCACAGAATTTGCCAAAATCATGCAAAGCGAATTCGAAATGTCCATGATGGGAGAACTCAATTTCTTCCTTGGACTTCAAATCAAACAAACAAGGAGTGGAACGTTCATTAGCCAAACAAAGTATTGCAAAGAACTTCTCAAGAGGTTTGGAATGGACAACTCAAAGCATATGGCTACACCAATGAGTACTTCGTGCTACTTGGATAAAGACGAAGCGAGTGTAATTCTGTAGAAATTACTAAATATCGAGGTATGATCGGATCTCTTCTCTATCTCACCGCTAGTAGGCACGATATAATGTTTAGCGTATGCATGTGTGCTCGATATCAAGCTAATCCTAAAGAGTCGCATTTAAGTCTTGTAAAACGTATCATGAAATATCTAGGTGGCACTACACAAGTGGGCTTGTGGTACCCCAAAGGTGCCACTTGTAGTCTTATTGGTTATTCGACTCCGATTTTGCTTGGATGCAAATTGGATCGGAAAAGCACTAGTGGAACATGTCACTTGCTTGGCAATTCCTTAGTTTGGGCATAGCAAGAAACAAAATAGCGTGGCTTTATCCACCGCTGAGGCTGAATATGTGGCAGCCGTAAGTTGTTGTGCTCAAATTCTATGGATGAAGCAACAACTTTTAGACTTTGGTCTTCAGCTTAATCACATCCCTATAAGATGTGATAATACTAGTGCGATTAATCTGACAAAGAATCCCATTATGCACTCTAGAACTAAGCACATTGAGATAAGGCACCATTTTATACGAGATCATGTTCAAAAAGGTGATTGTGTATTAGAATTTGTTGAAACCAATAATCAACTTGTCGATATTTTCACAAAACCTTTACCTAAAGATTCATTCTTTCATTTAAGAAGAGAACTTGGCATTTTGGATCAATCGTGTGTTTAATCTGTTAAATTTACTGCTTACTCATTGATTTATTAATCTTAAATTGTTACTGACTTGAGCGTCGAGACACCCTCCATTTTGTTTTGCGGTACTCATTTAATCGGGTAAGATTTAATCTTCAAATAGCATTCGGACGTAATTTTTGGTGTTTTTCTATCTAAGTTATTCGAATACCTTCATCTGGTATTCGAATACCATCTTTTATTCGAATGGTATTCGCATGCGTTCATGTTTTAGTAACCAGGAGTATTCGAATACCTTAGTGATTATTCGAATACCCTGAAGCCTCTTGCTATCAGGCTTTTGTTCCTGTCTCTGGTGTATTCGAATACCCTAAGCAGTATTCGAATACCATCTGAGCCAATCTTATATGGACAGAGTATTCGAATACCATATGCAGTATTCGAATACCATCCTTCTAAATTGCCCTGACCTTTGCGTTTCCTAACAGCAGCATTCGAATACCAATTGAGGTATTCGAATACCTTGAGTCTGAACTTTATATAAGCCCCTTCGTCCAACCCGTTCACTCATCTCATTTCCCATTTCTTCTCTCTCTCGTTTTTTTATCTCCTATTCGAATACCTCTTCCATCGTCTCACCCAACCGTCACTCCTCTCTTTTCAAACCCATTCCTCTCATCTTCTACCTTCATCCATGGCTTCCTCCTCCAAACGTGCACGCACAAAGACCGCGCCTTGCAACAACCCATTGGATTTGCGACGGCTCTCATCTCACCACGAAACTCTTGGACGGTTCATCTCTCATTTCCGAGAACGTAACCTTGTGCAGCCCAAGTACTGGATTTGGCCTTCTTTGAAAAAGAAGGTGGCTTTGATTTCCTACACCAGCTGGACATTCAGGGCGTGCTACGCTTTTGCTCCTACAAGGAGGTTCTCTATCCCGATTTGGTCAAAATGTTCTACTGCAACTTGAGGATTGAAGGACCGGAGCTTCATTCTCGACGTCCGTGATCGGCACATTGTGATCACTCCTCAAGACCGGGTTCGCTTTTTGGTTTAGAATCTGGCCGTAGCAATGACGACCGTGAAGAGTTTGTCCAGCGGTTCGACAAGATTCGAGCCATTGAAGATGTCCTTAGACACAGGTTGGCATTACCTCCGACTCAAAAGGGAGTCAAAGGGGTATGATGAAAGAGCCGGAGACGAGCTCTTGCATTATGCTTATGCCCACATCTTAGCTCCTAGAGGTGGGAACTACGCCTACCGAGTGAAGATGATGTGTTTATGCTTGTGGATCCCGAAGAAAGGATACCGGATAAAGCGGCCCGTCTTCATTATGAAGCATATGATGAGAGCTAAGGAAAAGAACGCTCGAGCTACCTTATGGGGTGATCATCACCGCCTTCCTAGGCAAGTATCCGCAGATTGTGGAGACCGAGCGAAAAACTCACCGACCCACCATAATGTGTTTGGCTCTTATACGCTGAACCGAATGAAGATGATAAAGACGATGAAGGCCGGGTATTCCCGATTGAAGTTGACGATGATGAGGACGACCCACCGATCCTCGCGCCGCCCCTGCTGCTGCTGCCGCTGCCGCTCCCGAAGCCCCCGCCGTCATCCGTGTCACCGCTCGGCCCCGCCGCCCCCGCTTCGCCGCCGGTTCGGTCACTCTGGATCAAGTCATGGCCACTTTACTGAGCCAACCGTGCTTACATGGAGGATAACCGAGCTTATTTGGAACACACCTTCTCAGTTCTGTTTGACAGACTCGATGGTGTTGAGCGTGAGCAAGCCGCCTTGCGTGCTTTGCTATCTTCACGGGGTTCTGATTCCCCTCCTCCTCCACCAGATGCCTCTTTCTAGGCTTTGTTCTTGTTTGGATGTTTTTTTTTTTATGTATTAGCTATTTTTACATTATGTATATTGGCTAAATTATTAATAAAATCAGTTTCTCTTTATGCTTATTGCCTCCTTTATGCATTATATTTTGTTGTATCTTTTTGATTATGCCAAAGGGGGAGAAAAATATAACTATGAGAAAAGACAGGTTTAAAATAACTATTATTGGATTCCAACATTAAGGGGGAGCTACGCCAAGCACATATTAGATATGAATGTAAGCCTCTTACTTTGTGAATTCCAATTATTTCTGTACTGATGCTTTTCTCTATGATAGTTTGTCATCATCAAAAAGGGGGAGAATGTGTTTGCTACGCAACAATGAAGATGTATTTTGATGATAACAAACATGAGGATGATGAGAAGACCAAGTCCAAGTATTTAAAGATTAGCTTTAGGACTTAGGATCTATCATGTATGGAGCTATTAGTTAAATATCTCAAATGATCAAAGATTACCTAAACTAAAGGTTTTTAAAAGATCAAATGTTTTAAAAGTTAAAAACAAGCATTTCAAGCTTTTTGGAAAGGTTTTTGAACTGTTTTTAATCGAGGTATTCGAATACCTCAATTTGGTATTCGAATAACCCGATTCGTAAACCGATTTTTTTCTTTGTCAAAACAGAGGCATTCGAATACCCCATATGGTATTCGAATACCCATTCAGAATGAACCATTTTTAAATGAGGCATTCGAATACCCCATATGGTATTCGAATACCCTATTCGAAATATGCCTTATTTTAATGAGGTATTCGAATACCCTTTGGTATTCGAATAACTCCAACTTAAACAGTTTTAAAAGAATTTTTGACAGAGGTATTCGAATACCTCCTTCAGCATTCGAATACCCCACGAGAAACAGAGCTACGTTTTAAACAGGATACGAAAAATCGAAAAAGTTTTCAATGCCATTAATTGCTCCCAACGGCCATATTCTTCCACGAGCTCTATAAATAGAGGCCTGGGACTTCTCTCGAAAACTCCTTGACATTGTGATAATTTTTGCTTGCTTGAAAACGTGCTCTACCTTATTCTCTCTTTATTTTCTCGAACTTATAATTGCTTAACTCTTGAGATATTTGAGAAACAAATCTCTTAGTGCTTCAATTTGTATTTATCTACTCTTAGCGAGAGTTTCACTTCATCTCTATATCTATTTCTGTGTATTGAGGGTGAGGTATCCCCAAGAATTGTATAAGGGTGAGGTATCCCTTTTGTTTATTTGAGGCTTGAGCACAAGGGTAGAGTTTCCTGTGTGTGAAAAGTGCTCCGTCTTCAGTAAAGGTTGCAAGCACTGTTGTTTAAGCTTGTCTTGAATAGTGAAAAATCTCGAACGGTGTTTCGGGGACTGGACGTAGGCCACAAGTGGTTGGTGGTCGAACCAGGATAAATCACGTGCTGTTTTTCTTCCCTTATTCTTTTTATTTTATGCACTTTATGTATTAATTCCTGCAATTTATTTATTATTTGCTCTTTCTTTTTCTCATCTCATCCGTATTCTTTAATAATTATATTGAGCAAAATTTATTTGTTTAAAGTGTTTGCAAAAGTTTTTGTTACTCAATTCACCCCCTCTCGAAAGTCTTGGAAGCCACTTGGTAACATAAATTCAAGAAGAAAGCTACCTTGAACTCAAAATGCAATCTTTATTTTTTTTTTTTTTTTTTTGTCATTTTGTTATTTTATTTATTTATTTTGCTTAAAAAAAACTAACAATAATACACCAAACTCACCTTCTTTTCGTTATTACTATTTTTATTTTTTAAAGACAATAATTAAACCAAAACACAACGATGGGCTGGGTGATGGGACCACGGCAAGTGTACCGGATCGTCAAGTAATAAAAACGGTGAGAAACCGGATATCGTTCTCAAGGATCGATGGCCAAGTACCAATTCACGAAGTTAGCTACTATTTAAACTAAGATTTGAATTAAAATGGGTTCCAATAACAATAACAAAATCAAAAGAAACAAAAGCAATGACAATATTTTTGGGTTTTTCTAGTTGGAAAATTATCAAACACTTGGTGTGCAAAATGAAAAACAATCAATTAATGAAAGAGTTGGGATCAAGCTTCATTTGATTTCACTTGTTGCATATCAATTGGAATTAATACAAGCTACTAATCCTATTTTGTTACCGAATTCTCTAATTTAATCAAACCCTAATTCCTTAGGCGATTGACCATTTGTTCCCAATTAAAAACCCTAATTCCTTAGGTGAATCTAAGAGAAAACAAACATTACGATTTAGAATTCAAAGAGGTAACAAGCAAATCAATGACTATTCCTAGCCTAGAGATAAGCAAGGTTCATAATCTCATAACACAAATCATATATCAAATTTCCATTCAACATACAACCTTAAAATCATTCCAAAGAGGATCAATCCTTAGAAAGCATTAAGAGAAGAGATCATAAACTCAAAATAGAGATAGCAACTTATATTAATTAAATCCAACATCAATAACAATCAAGATCCATCAAAATCCACCTAATCCCAACAAGGGAGAGTTTAGTTAGACATGGAAATAAATATAAAAACTAGAACAATAGGGAAGAAGATGCAAAACTCCATGGAAGATTGAAGAAAATCTGAGCTCCCACTCTTCTTCTCTTCAAATCCACCGTAGAGCTCCCAAGATAGGGTGTTTCTCTGCTCCAAAACGGCTCCCCCTTGTTCTCTCTCCGCAACACACTTCATTTAGGTCAGAAAATATGAATTTAAACTCTGGTATGGGCGCCTAGGCGCTGCGTCTGGAGCGCCTGGGCGCTAAACGTCCAGAACGCATTTGCTGTCATGAGCGTGAGCGCCTAGGCGCTTCGTTTTGAGCGCCTAGGCGCTCAACATCCAGCGTGTCTCCTTTGAAGCTTAAGGGCGCTTAGGCGCTCCTTCTGTAGCGCCTGGGCGCTAGAGGCTCAGCAGACTTGCTCTTGATCTTCCTTGGAGGCTTTAAGTCCTCTCTTCTTGAGTGCTTTTCTTTGCTACATTGAGCTTCATCATATTTCTCTTGGTGCCTGCAATCAAAACAACGATAAATGAGTTAAAGCACTAATAATTCTAATCAAAATGAACTAAATCTAACAAACTAACATAAATTAACTAAAAAGACAAAACAAAACTGTTTTAAGGTCAAAACAACGTCAAAAATTTGGCTTAAGCGGTGAAATCCCCTCAAAAGGCTTTGGAAAAACAGATAATCTAGCAGATTATCACCACCCCAAACTTAAAACTTTGCTTGTCCTCAAGCAAAACAAAATAAGAAATAAGCTAAATGAAAAGACAACTCTACAACTCAAATACCAATGTTGAACTGAGTAAAATAAACCAAGAGTGTCCCACAACTCAAATGCATCAAAGTCACAGCAAATCAATTCATATATGCATTCTTGAAAGTTGAACTCTCAACTGTGTAGCTGAAACCCAAAGGGTCAAAAATAAGGGACATCACAACCATGCACTGATCAATCACAGCTTGAAAGTTAATGAACACGGCATCAAGATACACCTAATAATTGGGCCACTTAAACTCTTGTATTTGGGCTTGTGTTTCTCTCAGTCATCACTTATTGAGCTCACCCTCCTTGGATTTGCTTTTCATCTCAAACATGCATGCACGCCACTCACAAATGCAACAATCAAAAGGACTTTATTCAAGGTCGCTTTGGTGCTAAAGTACAAGGTAGATAAAATGAACATATAAACTGCTACCTTAGAGAGCAAGTGAGCATTGGTACTTCTAACAAAACTTCAATTCACAAATCTCATACCTTTCACATTCTCCTTTTCTTTTATATTTCCCCAGTAACCTACATGGTCTCAAAGGGGTACTTGATCATTGAGTCAAGTATTTCCCAGTAACCCATCGGTCTCAAAGGGGTTCCTATTCAACAAGCCAACTTTTTTTTTTTAACAATGGCCACCCCAAACTTAGTACATTGCTAACCCACACCTTCAGTAAATTCAATGCTCAATTACCCTTTTCAGGTGGATAAGACATTCATTATTTTGGCTATGGCATGCTGTATGGGCAAACAAAGAATTCAGTTTATTAGGCACAAAAGGGGCAACACAAAGGAAACAAACATCATTTGGTTGGCTATATGGCTATCTGCTCAACAACAAAATTGCCTTTATCATGTCGATGCATTGTGCAAATCACGGCATGCAAATGAGATTCAAGCAAAGCTAGGAGAATAGAGACTCACCAAAGTGACCTCTCATCAAAGCAAAAATGTTGAAGGCTCAAAACAACTCCCAAGGATGAATTATGAAATCCAATCACAAAAATCACCAAGTACATTAACAACAAGCTATAAGATTTATGCATGGAAGTCATAATCCTCATTCAAGTACCACAATCTCAGAAATAAGCCCATAAAGCTTTCAAGTTTCCCTAACAGGCAGTGCATGTATGGTTGGTTCACATAACAATGATACTATCAAACATGGGAACCCACAAAAGTAAACTCCAAACAGTTCAACATTGGCTTGACTCACAAAGGCAATAAACTCAAATTAACAAGAAGTTAAAACTAAACTAAGAAATTAAGTAAAATGCATACAGACACATTAAACAAATAAAAATTAAACAAAAATGACTGAAATGAAAAAGTAGAGATAGAAGAGCCTGAGCATGGGTTGCCTCCCATGAAGCGCTTGTTTAACGTCATTAGCTCGACGTTGCTTCTCAGCTCATCAAGGTGGCTTGAAACAGGAGAAGTAGGATGACACTTTTCTTCTGTCAGATCTTTGCCTCCATACTTGGTCACTGACCTTGCAATCCCCTCCAAAGGTGTGTGGGACTTGACTTGAACCTGAGTGTTCTGAATAAACCTTCGCATGTGAGATTTCATCAGGCCATGGAGGTCTCAATTTATCAACAGATGACAGATCAGGTTTCAACTTATCAGAAGATTTTGGCCCTTTGTGCAATGAATTATGAGAAATTGGAGGACCAACTGACTCCTTTTGAGCTTTATCTTGGATGCAATTGATGGGAGCATAGAGATCTGATGTCTGTGCAGATTTATCAAAGACGTTGATGGTCACCTGATCTCCATCCACCCTCAAAATCAGTTCACCTCTCGGCACATCAATCAATGCTCCTGAAGTAGCTAAGAACGGTCTTCCAAGAATCAAAGGGATATTAACATCCTCATCCATATCTAAGATCACAAAGTCAACTGGGAAAATAAATTTGTCAACCTTCACTAGCAAATCTTCCACGATACCATATGGATGTCTGATTGATCGATCTGCTAATTGAAGGGAGACCATTGTTGGCTTCACTTTTTCAATTCCCAGCTTGCGCAAGATTGACAATGGCATCAAATTAATGCTCGCACCTAAGTCACATAAAGCCTTGTCAACATTCAACTTCCCGATAGTACAAGGGATGCTAAAACTTCCTGGATCCCTTAGCTTTGGTGGTAGCTTTCGTTGAATTATGGCGCTGCACTCCTCAGTAAGTGCTACAGTCTCATCTTCTTTCAACTTCCTCTTCTTATATAGCAAATCCTTCATGAATCTGGCATAAGAAGGCATTTGCTCCAAGGCTTCTGCAAAAGGTATGTTAATTTGGAGCTTCTTAAAAATGTCCAAGAAACTCTCAAACTGCTTCTCCTTCTCTTGCTTCTTCAGCCTTTGAGGAAAAGGAATCTTGAAATATGGATTGGTGGTCAGATCATACTTTTCAACTTGATTCTTCCCTTTTTCCATAGCTCCACTGGCCTTTTGAGTTACTTCTTCTTCCACTTTCTTGTCTAGTCTGTCTTCTTTATCCTCGATCACCTCTTTTTCTTTTACTACCTTCTCACTCCTCAAAGTGATGGCATTGCAGTGCTCTTTCGGATTTGTCACTGTGTCACTAGGTAGAGAACCATGAGGTCTTTCCGAAAGTTGTCTTGCTAATTGGCCCACTTGAGATTCCAGATTGCGGATTGAAGCATCCTGATTTCTAAACCCCGCTCTTGTTTCCTCCATAAAATCAGTAGTGGTTTTGACAAAAGATGAGGTCTGTGTGGCCAATTTCTCTAAGGCTAACTCCCAAGAAGCCTTCGTCTCATTAGACTGAGGTTGGGAAGATGAAGGACCTTGATATGACTGTTGAAGATGTGCTTGATAACCCATTTGCTGCTTTGGTTGAGCTTGATTGCCTTGATTACTCCACGAAAAATTTGGGTGATTCCTCCACCCTGGATTGTAAGTGTTGGAGTAAGGATTATTCTGCTGCCTTGGAGGGTTGCTCATGAAGTTCACTTGCTCTTGAGCTGGAGGTCCAAACATGTTTCCTGGACAATCCACACTCCCGTGTTCACCTCCACAGAAATCACAGGCCAAAGGAGCATTGCGCACCGCATTCACACTAAGAGTATTGACCTTCTTTGTGAGATTCTCAAGCCACAGTCAAAATTTTGTTTTGAGCCAACAGTGCATTCATAGAATCGATCTCTAAGTACCCTTTCTTCATTACAGCTCTTTCTCCAGCCCTCTGGTAGTCATTATTGGCCATTATTTCAAATAACTCCCAAGCTTCTTCTGGGGTCTTATAATTCAATGCCCCACCTGCTGCAGCATCAACCATCGCTCTAGTTTGAGGCAACATGCCATTATAGAAGCTTTGCACTTGGATCCGAAATCAAAACAAGTGGTGTGGGCATTTCCTCAATATTTCATTGTATCTCTCCCACGCTTCACTAAGAGTCTCCCCATCAAACTGCCTGAATGATGTGATTTCACTTCGCAACTTTGCAGCCTTGGACGGAGGGAAATACCTTGTCAAAAATTCTGAACTAAAATTGCCCAAGTAGTTATGCTTCCTCTTGCCAATGAGTCCAACCAGCTCTTAGCTCTATCCCTCACAGAGAAAGGAACAATCTCGGACGAATAATAGCATCTTCACTCACCCCATTGAGCTTTACCGTATCACAAATTTGCAAGAAACCCGCTATATGTGCATGTGGGTCTTCATTGTCAAATCCTCCAAACTGATTGTTCTGCACCAAATGGAGTAGAGCTGGCTTCAATTCAAAATTATTTGCCTGAACTGGAGGTCTTGTTATGCTCGCTCCACGCCCATCCATGTTAGGAATAGAGTAATCCATGAGAGTCCTGACAGGTGGTTGTGGTGGCGGAGGATCTACATTCTCTCCATTGTCTGCCATGTCTTCAACAATTGTCTGAATGCCACCCAAATTCTTTCTTTTTTCTCTGGTTTGCTTTCTCAAAGCTCTTGCAGTTCTTTCTATCTCTGAGTCAAAAAGAAGATGATCTGGTTGAACAGTACCTCGCATACACTAGACACACAATATCAGAGCAAAAATAACCCAATGAAATAAATAAACAAAAGAAACTCAACACTACAATGAATAAACAAAAAGAAAAAAAAATGTTTAAACTAGTGGCTGCCTTCGATATTACCGATATTAGTAAAATCGATCCCCAACAATGGCGCCAAAAACTTGATGGGACCACGGCAAGTGTACCGGATCGTCAAGTAATAAAAACGGTGAGAAACCGGATATCGTTCTCAGGGATCGATGGCCAAGTACCAATTCACGAAGTTAGCTACTATTTAAACTAAGATTTGAATTAAAATGAGTTCCAATAACAATAACAAAATCAAAAGAAACAAAAGCAATGACAATATTTTTGGGTTTTTCTTGTTGGAAAATTATCAAACACTTGGTGTGCAAAATGAAAAACAATCAATTAATGAAAGAGTTGGGATCAAGCTTCATTTGATTTCACTTGTTGCATATCAATTGGAATTAATACAAGCTACTAATCCTATTTTGTTACCGAATTCTCTAATTTAATCAAACCCTAATTCCTTAGGCGATTGACCCTTTGTTCCCAATTAAAAACCCTAATTCCTTAGGTGAATCTAAGAGAAAACAAACATTACGATTTAGAATTCAAAGAGGTAACAAGCAAATCAATGACTATTCCTAGCCTAGAGATAAGCAAGGTTCATAATCTCATAACACAAATCATATATCAAATTTCCATTCAACATACAACCTTAAAATCATTCCAAAGAGGATCAATCCTTAGAAAGCATTAAGAGAAGAGATCATAAACTCAAAATAGAGATAGCAACTTATATTAATTAAATCCAACATCAATAACAATCAAGATCCATCAAAATCCACCTAATCCCAACAAGGGAGAGTTTAGTTAGACATGGAAATAAATATAAAAACTAGAACAATAGGGAAGAAGATGCAAAACTCCATGGAAGATTGAAGAAAATCTGAGCTCCCACTCTTCTTCTCTTCAAATCCACCGTAGAGCTCCCAAGATAGGGTGTTTCTCTGCTCCAAAACGGCTCCCCCTTGTTCTCTCTCCGCAACACACTTCATTTAGGTCAGAAAATATGAATTTAAACTCTGGTATGGGCGCCTAGGCGCTCGTCCGAGCGCACGGGCGCTAAACGTCCGTAACGCATTTGCTTGTCATGAGCGTGAGCGCCAGGCGCTGTTTTGAGCGCCTAGGCGCTCAACATCCAGCGTGTCTCCTTTGAAGCTTAAGGGCGCTTGGCGCTCCTTCTGTAGCGCCTGGGCGCTAGAGGCTCAAATAGACTTGCTCTTGATCTTCCTTGGAGGCTTTAAGTCCTCTCTTCTTGAGTGCTTTTCTTTGCTACATTGAGCTTCATCATATTTCTCTTGGTGCCTGCAATCAAAACAACGATAAATGAGTTAAAGCACTAATAATTCTAATCAAAATGAACTAAATCTAACAAACTAACATAAATTAACTAAAAAGACAAAACAAAACTGTTTTAAGGTCAAAACAACGTCAAAAATTTGGCTTAAGCGGTGAAATCCCCTCAAAAGGCTTTGGAAAAACAGATAATCTAGCAGATTATCACTGGGTGTTTTCGGAAGCCCAATTTTTGTTATATTTTTGGACAAAACTTCACAACAAAAACAAGAAAGAATAGACAAGAAGAAAGAAGCTTGCAGCCTCTGTACCTAAAAACGAAGGAGATGCAAATGAGGGGATTCGACGGGCTGGGTACCGCGGACGACTGGAGGAGCTCCGATCTGGTCTGGCCTAGTCGACGGCGGCAAGGTGAGGTCCGATTCGGGTTGTTTGTGGGGTGGTTCCTGTGTTGCGACGACGCAACAGAGGAGGGTCGACGCGGGGTGCTGGAGGTCTGGCGCGGCGTGCGGCGTGCGGAATGGCTGTCTCGCGGTCGGTGGTGGACGGAACAGGTGGAGCTGGGGTCACGGGTCCGATGAGCGGCGGCCGGATCGGCGTGCTCGTGCTCGGGCTCGGGCTGGATTCGCGTGAAGGCCGGGCGGAGCTTCGGTAGTTCGGGCGGCTCGTGGGTGCGGGTCGCGGTGGTGTCCGGACTCGGTCAGGTGGAGCCGGTGGCTCGCGGCGGAGCTCGGCACGATCTTGGGGGACGTGGCGCGGAACTGCGGTTCCGGCGGCCCGGTGCGGCGGCCCACCGGCTGGATTCAAGCCGGAACTGTTGGTCGGTTCTGTTCTTCTTTTTTTTGGTTCTTTGGATGGTTTTTTTTGTTAATGGTGCTTGTGGTGGTTTGTGAAAGTTGATGAAGCTTGGTGGTGAATGGTGGTTCAAAGGAGAAGGTGGGGATGATGAAGAAGGTGATCAATAGTGATTTTGAGTGGTGATGATAGGTTATGGAAGGTAGTGGGTGGTGTTGTTAATGTGGGTATTGGAGATGGTGATAGAAGGTTTTCTATTGGTGAAGGTGAAGATGGAGGTGAAGGCTATAGCTTGAAGATGGACAATGGCGGTGGCTTGAAGATGGCAAGTAAAGGTTGGAGGCTTCCTCCGAAAAATTTCTGTTTGTTCTCCCCCCGTTATCCAATAATCCTTCCTCTCCTTTTTACCTCCAGAAGCCCCCCCTTTTAGTCGCCCTTTTGTTCCAAAATATCACCACCGCTTTTTTCGAAGCTCCTCCCTCTGCTCTCTCGTGTTGCTTCCCACGAAATCAGCTCACATTGAGCTTTCCAATCAAACTTCCATTTTTGATGTGTTTTCTGACTTGTCATCTTCTCTTGTTTCACTTTCTTTGCCAGTTTCCATTTTTGGGCTGCATTGAGCCATGAAATCCACTGGTTGCAGCAGAGGCACAACAACAAACAACAACAAGCAACCTCTATTATTTTTTTCATTTTCTTTTTTCTCTTCTTTTTTTTTAACGAAATCAGACTTCTTCTTTTTTTTTTAAATAATAAAAACGAAAATCAACATTTTTTATTTTTAATTTTGGTGAAAATAACACAATAAAATAAAAGAGATAAAGACATGAATAGAGAAATTAATCAAAGGATGTGCACAATTAATTATTTATTATTTTACTTTATTTTTTTTGTTATTTTTGGTCCGGACAAAATTGAGTGTTCACAGTAAAAAAAAAGAAGAGAAAAAAGAAAATGAAAAAAATAATAGAGGTTGCTTGTTGTTGTTTGTTGTTGTGCCTCTGCTGCAACCAGTGGATTTCATGGCTCAATGCAGCCCAAAAATGGAAACTGGCAAAGAAAGTGAAACAAGAGAAGATGACAAGTCAGGAAAAACACATCAAAAATGGAAGTTTGATTGGAAAGCTCAATCTGAGCTGATTTCGTGGGAAGCAACACAGAGAGCAGAGGGAGGAGCTTCGAAAAAGGGCAGGGTGATATTTTGGAACAAAAGGGCAGCCAAAAGGAGGGGGGCTTCTGGAGGTAAAAGGAGAGGAAGGATTATTGGATAACGGGGGAGAACAAACAGAAATTTTTCGGAGGAAGCCTCCAACCTTTACTTGCCATCTTCAAGCCACCGCCATTGTCCATCTTCAAGCTATAGCCTTCACCTCCATCTTCACCTTCACCAACAGAAAACCTTCTATCACCATCTCCAATACCCACATTAACAACACCACCCACTACCTTCCATAACCTATCATCACCACACAAAATCACTATTGATCACCTTCTTCATCATCCCCACCTTCTCCTTTGAACCACCATTCACCACCAAGCTTCATCAACTTTCACAAACCACCACAAGCACCATTAACAATAAAAAAAAAAAATCCAAAGAACCAAAAAAAAGAAGAACCGTGAACAGACCAACAGTTCCACGGAACCAGCCAGGGCCGCACCGCACTGCGCCGCCGGAATCATAGCTCACGCCACAGCCCCAAGATCGCGCCGAGCTCCGCCGCGAGCCACCGGGCTCCACCCGCACCGAGTCCGGACACCACCGCGACTCGCACCCACGAGCCGCCCGGAACGCCGTAGAGCTCCGCCCGGCTTCACGCGAACCGGTCCGAGCCCGAGCACGAGCACGCCGGATCCGGCCGCCGCCGCTCATCGGACCCGTGACCCCGCCTCCACTGTTCCGTCCACCACCGACAGCCGAGACCGCCATTCCGCACGCCGCACGCCGCGCCGGACCTCCAAAGACCCCGCGTCGACCCTCCTCTCGTTGCGTCGCGCAACACAAAGAACCACCCCACAAACAACCCGACCTCGGACCTCACCTTGCCGCCGTCGACTAGGCTAGACCAGATCGGAGCTCCTCCAGTCGTCCGCGGTACCCAGCCCGTCGAATCCCCTCATTTGCATCTCCTTCGTTTTTAGGTACAGAGGCTGCAAGCTTCTTTCTTCTTGTCTATTCTTTCTTGTTTTTGTTGTGAAGTTTTGTCCAAAAATATAACAAAAATTGGGCTTCCGAAAACACCCAGCCCATCGTTGTGTTTTGGTTTAATTATTGTCTTTAAAAAATAAAAATAGTAATAAAGAAAAGAAGGTGAGTTTGGTGTATTATTGTTAGTTTTTTTTAAGCAAAATAAATAAATAAATAAATAAAATAACAAAATGACAAAAAAAAATAAAAAAAATAAAGATTGCATTTTGAGTTCAGTAGCTTTCTTCTTGAATTTATTCTTATTTTAATATTGTTTTTTTATAGTATGTTTTATGTTATGTCTTGAGATTAATGGGAGCTTTAAAAAGTAATATAAAAAAATAAATAAATGAAAAAATGAGAAAATAATTAAAATGTTTTTTTTAAAAAATAATAATAAAAAAATAAAAAATAAAAAATAAAAAATGAAATTAAAAAAAGAATATTTTTAATCAATGCAATGACCGATGATAATGATTGAATAATGGATGCTATCTTCAATGTCGTTTGGATCATATGGATTTATTGAGTAGTTTGTCTAACTTGAACTCGTGCAATGTACTAAGAATGTTTATTTTCAAAAAATTCTTAATTAAAACCAATCAACCCACAATTATTTTTTACGAACTACGTGACTTTGAGTTCCTCATTCATTGCACTGAGGGCACGTAGGAGCGAATTTTCATTCTCAAGCCAAAATTAAATTTTTATAATTAGGTTTCTTATTTATTCTTTTCTACAAAATAAAAATAAAAAAAAGATAAAAATAAAAATAGAAAAATAAAATAAAATAATTGCAAGGTCTTTTAAGAGGGGTAAAATAGATAAATTTGAGATTATTGAGTTTTTGCACAACTGACTTAAGGTACCGTCTCACGACGGGTGTGATGGGGCAAAATAGTGGGATTAAGTTTCCATCCTTCCCTATCCATAACCGACTCTCGAATCCGATTTGGTTCCAAAGACCATTTTCCAAAAAGGTTTTTCCAATTTTTCCTTAATTTAAATAAAATTGGTGGCGACTCCATTTTCAAATTTTTAAAATCACGTGAGCTGCTATTTCGCCACGATCTCGGTCGCGACAGATGGCGACTCCACTGGGGACACTTGGAGAGTCAAGCCTGTTATTGTTAGTTGTGCAATTTGTTAATAATCTCTGTTTATTTATTTTACCCATTTTGTCCTTGTTTTTGTTTTCTTATTTGTTCGTAAATAAATTTTATTTATTTATTTTATAAATATTTAATATCATGATTCTGAGTATATTTTCGACTTGTATGTAGTTTGTGATTAATTGTTTAAACCATAGGGTAGATGATTGCTGCCTGGTTGTTGTATATATATTTTGCAGGTTGGGGGGTAATTCTTGGTTTTTTTTTTTAAATTTTTGGTACAGGTTTGTATGCTCCCTCACACACGTCACTGCCACTTACCTCACACGATTTTTGGGCTCTATACCCGAGTCTGTGCGAACCCGAGGAATAGGAGGGGTCTCGATCTTTGTTATTGAGGGGCTTCATGCTCACTTGACATTGGTTGAGACACCACTCAGATTGTTACCAATATCATGGACTAATCATATTGAGAGGGTTTATCCCTACTTGTGATTAATTCATGAATTGGATCCTTGTCTTTCGAGATAAGGGCAATCTGGGGACCATAACTTTTAGAGGTCTAGATCTGTCCTAAAAACCTTGCACTGGTAGATGGAACTTAGTGGCTGTCAAAATTAGAGTTATGACTTTATCCAACCTTTAAGTTTCACCTAATTAAGACACAAGGGGAGCATGCTTTTTCTTTATCTGCTCTTTTTTCTCATATCATTCATCCTTTGTTAAAAAAAAATCATAAAAAAGGGAATGTTTCATCTTGCATTTTCATATCATCTGCATGACATTCATAGCATTTCTCAAACAAAAGAAAAATAAAAAAGGACATGCATTACCATGACATTCCCCAAAAAAAATAATAAATGCATCATCTTACAGTTCCATGTCATTTTCTTGCATAAAGAAAAAATAAAGAGGGCATGCATCAGCAAATCATGCATAATCCTTTGGGTTTACGACCCTATAAGGATTTCTCCATGTAGAATGTTAGGATACATTTTCGAGTTACCTCGATGAGGGGTACCCTTAGGACGCATTCTTTTTTTTTTTTGTTGGTTTCCTTACATTCTTCTTTTACTCTTTTGTAGGGTGAGTTTAGTTGGTAAAGTGGAAAGATTAGTGCTCATTCAATAGCAAGGAATGGAAGAGATAAGCCAAAGGAAAAACACCAGCAATGCCGTTAATCTCAAGAGGAATATGAAGATTACAGTAAATGGCAGTGATCTGAGGCGTGTGAAGGACATTACTCAACACATGACCCCTAAGGCTCGATCAGAGTTTTCAAGCAGTTATGGGCAGATCCTAGATTTGTTGCGCATCCCCGTCGAGGAACCTGTCTTGAGTGGCCTTGCCCAGTTTTGGAATTGTTCTCTGAGATGTTTTGAGCTGCCCGACTTGGATATTGCACCGACCATAGAAGAGTATGCCATCATGTTGAGACTCCCAATGAGCAAGTACCCCAATGTTTACCTTTATGGAGGATATTATGTGTCAGAAGGAAAAATAGCAGAACTCATAGGGGTTCAGGCAAATCAGTTAGGAATGGAAAAGAGAGGAGGAACACAAGGATTGAAGAAGAGTTACCTGGAAGCGCATCTTGAGATACTAGCGCAACAAGGAAGGTGGGATCTCTTTAACAAGACATTGGCACTAACCATCTTTGGATTGGTGTTATTCCCATTTACCTCGGATATGGTGGACCAAGCAGCAATGGATGCTTTCTTCAAGTTTGAGAATCATAGGTCAAATCCAATCCCTGCCATTCTTGCTGATACCTTCTTAACCATGGAGATTTGCCACAAAAAAGGAGGGGGTATGATCCGATGTTGCACACACATGTTGTATGTTTGGATCATGACGCACATGGATGTACACAATCGCCTGGGTCTCTTACCTGATCCGCTAAGAAATTTTAGCCGTATTCCAGTGAAGCAGCAGAAAGCCCATGAATGGAAAGATGAGTTCATGAAGATGGGATCAGACTCTTTCAAATGGGTTTGCTCATGGTATCATGGGAAGAGACATTGCTCAGTTGCGGTGACTTCTCTAACATTCCTTTAATGGGCGTAAGAGGTTGTGTATCATTCTCACCGGTCCTTGTGCTTAGACAGCTCCAATGGACTCAGCACGTGCCTGACGAGACACAACTCAGAGGATTTAGCTTTTTATATGGGAAAGATGGAAGCACTACCAAGCAGGAAAAGGAGGTCAGGGACGCTTGGAAGAATACCCGTAGGGTAGGAAGGAAAGAACTGGGAAAACGTGTGGTAATTCCTACTCCTGAGTACCTACAATGGAGAGCAACAAGGAGGGCTCAAAATAGTACCCCTCAAAGGTGTCAAGTGATGAAAATCACTCTCGGATTATATCTCAAATGACCACACGATAGAGAGGATGAAAGCACGGATGCGCTTTTGGAACAAGGGAAGGAAGCCGCGAGTTAAAAGTCGTCATTCACTCAAGTCGGTGCCGGTTAGCCGACAAGATTGAAGACTTAAAGGATGCACAAGTGACGCTGGCTCTCCCGAGCCGGGTAAAAGGGCAAGAAGAGGAAAAGAGGTGGAATCAAATAAGACCACTTTAGAAATCCAAGAGCTACGAGTGAAAGTAAGTGCTCAAGAAGAATTGATAGAGAAGATTCGCAAGAGAAAGAAGAATTGGAAGCGAATACTAGAGCACAAGACCAAAGGATGCGATCTTTACAAGAAGCTCGATTGAGGTGAAACGACGCTCCGATCAAAAGCAGGTTTTGGCTGCGAGAATATTATAGTTCACTCAAGGAAGCAAACAAGAAAGCAAGGCGTTTAGAGTTGAAAGCTCAAGAACTAGAGCAAGAAAAGGAGCAATGGAGACTCGAAGCACAGAGGCAACGGCACCGCAAAAAAGAAGAAAGTGAAAGCGCGTGGCAATGGGCAGCTCAAAATGAAAGGGCTCAAAGGGAATATTGGATGAATAAATATGAGGACATGTCTAACGACTTGCAGTATCACACTACGCAACTGATTAATCGTTTTGATGAGGCAGACCTTCGATTCGCATGAATCCTTGCTACGACTACCACGAGAAGATAGCCGAGTTTATGAAGTATTGTCGAGGTCTTGCTAAAGGTCTTAGGAAGAAACAAACAAAGTTGTTGATGTAATGTAGTTTACGTTACACTTCGAGGAGACTGAGACTTTGTATTGATTTTGGAATGAAATGAATGACCAGTTGCGCTTTTTTTTGCTTTGAATGATTGATGTTATTGCTTTTCATTTAGGCACTTATTCATTGAGGGGTGAATTCCCCTTGAATAGGTTGTCAACCATATTTTCGCCCTGAGACGATTTGTCCTTTAGCGAAAATACGGGAATCTTGGTTTTTGGTGAGAGAATGATTGCATTGTTTAAAGATGGCACCATTGGTTAACCTGCTAATGCCCAAATCTTGGATCCTACCTTGCTATTGAATGACCATGTGAATCTCTCCACAATCGCCAAGCATCCTCACAATAGTGTTAATTTTTTTTTTATCTAATGTGCTTTTTGCTTTAATAAATCAATTTGGTTCAGGAATCATTGCGCGACCAAGGAAAGAAGAGACCAATCTAACCCGAGTTCACAATACCAGATCTCGGACCAGGATGGCTGCTGATAATTTTGAGACAGGAAGAAACTTGAGTAGGGAGGTCGATGAAGTAACAGGAAGAATAAATGAGGTGTCAGAGAACCAAGCGAGGTTGGAAGCGATATTGCAAGATATAAGGGAGTCTCTCCACTTAATCAGTGGAAATAGAAATGCAAGTGGGGTTGGAACGTATGCAAACGTACCATCAATAATCGCTCCTCCGATCTTTCCGGCCATAACCTCAGGCATTGCTTTGCGGGAATCCACGAGCAACCACCTCAAACAGCATCAATAGTCATGCCCATTGGGGAGGGGTATCGCGCTCTGGAAGGCGCCCACAATGAAATCCCTGGTTATGCGGGGCCTACTTGGGAACCACCTCATGTGTCTATTCCAGGACATGTGACCATGCCTTGTTCTGGGAATAGCCACGTCACGACTGAGAAGGATAAAATGAAAGAAGATTGGATGGAGAAAATGGAGGAACAAATCAAGGCAATAAAGGGCCCAAATGCTTATGGACCCCTGAGGATAGAGGAGTTGTGTCCTACCACGGATGTAGTGATCCCCAACAACTTCAAGATTCCTGATTTTGTGAAGTATGACGGGAGCGGCAACCCTCGTTTCCATTTGATCGCTACGGAACCAAGATGGTTGTTTGGTCTAGGGATGATAAGTTCCTCATCGCTTTCTTCCATGAGAGTCTTACAGGTCCCGCCCTAGAATGGTATCTTCAATTAGATCGCTTAAAGGTCTTGCGTTGGACAGAATTGGCTGATTTGTTTATGGACCAGTACAAATTCAATCTTGACGCAGCCCCAACCCGAGAGCAATTGAGTTCAATGCAGAAAGGCAACGAAGAACCGTTCAAGCAATATGCACAGAGGTGGAGAGCCTTGGCGGCTCAAGTCCAGCCCCCCATTAACATTGTCTCGAGATGTGCTCGTATTTCTTGGGGACCCTAGGAAACCCTTTTTTGGGGCGATGGTGGGGCGACCTATAAGGATTTTGCAGATTTGATAACTTCGGAGAAAGAATTGAAATATTGGCCAAAACCGGAAGTTGCCAATGAGTAGCACGAGAATACTACTTTCAAGAAAGGATTCCAGTAGAAGAAAAAGAACACGAGGTGAATTATATCCGACCTCAACGAAGTTCGGACCGCGATATAGCCCAAGTCATCAACCATCATACAACCCCAACCCTCACTTTTCATACCAAACACCGCCACTACCTCATTATCCATCCCACCAAATTATACCGACCACAAATTTCACCCCAACACCACAATTCCAAGTTAACAACGTCCCTCGCCACCGCCATATGCACCAACTCGCCCAACCTATGCCCGATACCCACCTGCACCTCTGCAAAATTACCCAAACCACTCACAACCTCGCCCGAACCTCCAAAACCAAAGCCGTTTTCATCCTCAAAACCTCCCCCCTTTCCAAGGTTATCCATTTCGAATGTAGACCTATTCCAAAGATTGTTTGATGCTCACCTTATTTCGTGAATTCCTGTGCGTCCTTTAGAACCACCATTTCCATCATGGTACAACTCGAACTCAACCTGTAAGTATCACATGGATATCCCAGGGCATTCGATTGAAGATTGCGAGGCTTTTAAGACTGCAGTAAGAAGGTTAATTGCCTACGGGAAGCTTGATATCCAAGAAGAAGCTGGACCCAGTATCGTTAACAACCCAATTCCTAATCATGGTGGAAGGAATGTGGTGAATGCTTTAGAGGCGGAAGGGTCATCCATAAGAAAGGTCATGAGCTTGCGTACACCGATGGCAAGGATATTCGAAGGGTTGAAGAAAGCTGGCTATAATATCACTGCACCAGCCGCCATGATGAAAGAAGAGGAAAAATATGATGCAGGGTCAAATTGTGCTTATCATTGTGGGGAAATGGGACATGATATTGAGAATTGTTGGAACTTCAAGGTTCGAGTCCAAGGGTTGCTTACTTTGGGAGTAATACATGCAAGACAAGGGCTAGCCTCCTCCGAAGAGGTTAATGTGGTCGAACGCTTTGTGCTTAAGGTGCCACCTCTCAATCAAGTCTCAACACCAGAGAAAGTAGTGGTAACAATCAAGAAACCAGTGCCTTTTGTTTATAATGACACTCATTCGGTGCCATGGAATTACGAAACCAAGGTAGAAACAAAGGAAGTAGGGGAAGAGACGTCGAAGGCCCAAATTGCTGAAGTGCACAAAGATAAGGAGTTGGTGACTAATATAGTCAGGGTAGGGGGAATTACCAGGAGTGGGCGGTGCTATGGCCCAGAAGAGTTAGAAAAAGGGAAAATTGTTAAAGAAGGAAGTAGGGAGAAAATGTCAAAAGAAGAGGAGAGAGATGGAAGGTGAAGAGGAGTTCTTGAAGATAATGAAGCGAGAAGCGAGTATGATGTGATGGAGCAGCTAAAAGACTCCGGCCAGATATCTCTTTGTCACTCATCTTGACATCTGAGATGCATCGGAAGGCGTTATTGAAAATTCTGGATGAAGCCTATGTGAAGCCCGATGTTACACCTGAAAGTGTGGTTAACATGGTGGACCCCGTGAAACGCGTTAACATGATCACCTTCACTGATGAAGAGATCGTTTCTCAATCTGAGAAGAACCCGCGGGCATTGCACATAACCCTCAAATGCAAAGGGTACATAGTTGCAAAAGTTTTGATTGATGGGGGGTCTGTATTAAATATCATTCCCAGGTCAACTCTAGCCTCGTTATCAATAAGTGAGGATGAACTGTCGCCACGGGAAATGGTGGTGCGAGCCTTTGATGGAAATAGGAGAGGCATTATGGGAGAAATAATGTTGACGCTAGAGATTGGTCCAAGTAATTTTCTGGTGCTGTTTCAAGTCATGGATATGGAGCCTGGCTACACCATGCTACTGGGGAGACCATGGATCCATGCTGCCGGTGCTGTTCCTTCCACCCTGCATCAAAGTGTCAAATATATTGAGAATGGGTCGGTCATCACCATACATGGAGAGGAAGAGATTATGCTGTCAAAACCAGTTTCGGTACCATATGTGGAAAGTGCAGAAAAGGAAGAGGGGAACCTGTGGCACAGTTTCGAAGTAGTTGAGACTGGACTTGGTAAAGATGAATCTCTCGCACCAAGTGTGAATCAGGTGGTGGCCCTGATCATGGCTAATAGTGGATACCAGGGAAGGAAAGGGTTTGGGCTCAAAGCTACAAGGTGCTCTGGTCCGCCGGTGTCGCTCCCAGAAAGTCGACAAGTTTGGGATAGGGTACGAAGCATCTCTAGAGGAGCATATGAGGAGCATGACGCTTGGAGGAAAGGGTGACAAGGGCAATATGAAGCATATTCCCCACCTAGGGAAACATTCCCAGCACCAGCCGAGGTGATTATGCCTGACGAGGTCATTCACCCTCGATACGCCTCACTATCAATGCTTTGCATGAAGAGAGCCAAGAAGAGCTCGAGGCAATCCGTCCTGTTCTGATGAGGAGCCGAAGAACTGGAAATCTGAACCAATTATTGATGTGATTGTTTCAAAGTAATTGTCTAGTCATATTGTGTTGAGCAAATGTCGAAGTTATTTTGAGCTTATGGTTTATGTTATTTGAGACATTGATTAAATGAACTTGCATGAATATTCAACATTCCTCTTCGTTGCACTCTCTGACTTATCTTTTTGCGCTTACCATTTTTTTTTGTTTTACATTTTTGTACCATATCTTGTTCTTCCTTTGTCATTCCTCCTTTATTCTGCTCTTCCAACTCCACACAAAATTGCTTTCCAGGGATCTGAGTTTCGTAGAAAGTTCGCCTCATGAAAAGGACTTCAAAAACCTATCAATTGATTCCTCTGCAATGTTTGATGAAGAAGACCCTGGATCTGGAGAAGACGAAGATGTTGTTGAAAATTTTGCAAAGTTACTAGAATACTCAGAGAAGAGATTTGTCTTGAATGATGAGGAAGCAGAGGTGGTCAACATGGGGACAGAGGAAGAGAAAAAGGAATTGAAAGTAGTGGCAAACCCGGAGTTTGAAGAGATGATCACACTATTCAAAGAATATATGGATGTTTTTGCTTGGTCTTATCGGGATATGCCAGGGTTAGACCCAGAGATAGCATCGCACAAAATCCCACTATACCCGAATATTGAGGCAAAGAAACAAAAGTTGAGGAGGATGCATCCTGATATGTCTCTGAAGATCAAGGAAGAAGTGACTAAGCGGTTGGAAGCGGGATTTGTGGAAGTGTCCAGACACCCGAGTGGGTAGCTAATATCGTGCCAGTGCCTAAGAAGGATGGAAAAGTCGAATGTGTGTGGACTATAGAGATCCGAATAAGGCCACCCGAAGGATGATTTCCCACTCCTCACATTGATGTTACGTTGATAACACTGCTAAGAATCATAGGTTCTCATTCATGGATGGATACTCAGGATACAATCAAATTCTCATGGATGTCAATGACAAAGAAAAGACCACTTTCATTACTCCTTGGGGAACATTTTGTTACACAGTGATGCCGTTCGGATTAAGGAATGCTGGGGCTACATACCAACGTGCCATGGTGGCACTGTTTCATGACATGATGCACAAGGAGATTGAGGTGTACGTGGATGATATAGTAGCCAAGTCTAAAGAAGGAGAAAGTCATGTGGCAGTTTTGCGTAAGCTATTTGAAAGACTCAGAAAGTATAAGTTGAGGTTGAATCCTACTAAATGTGTTTTTGGAGCATCTACTGGGAAATTACTCGGATTCATTGTTAGCAGAGAAGGAATAAAGGTGGATCCGGATAAAACGAAAGCAATACAAGAGATGTCCGCCCCTAAGACGGAGCGTGAAGTGCGAAGTTTTCTCGGGAGACTCAATTACATTGCTAGATTCATTGCTAACTTAACCAGCACCTGTGAGCCTATATTCAAGTTGTTGAAGAAGCATCAACCAGGGAAATGGGATGAAGAATGTCAGGAAGCTTTCGACAAGATAAAGGCTTATTTAATGAATCCTCCTGTTTTGGTACCCCCTACGCCGGGTCGCCCTTTAATTTTGTACCTAACTGTGTTGCCAACCTCGATGGGGGCAATGATGGGACAACATGATGAATCGGGAAAAAAGGAGCAAGCAATTTACTACCTGAGTAAGAAGTTCAATGACTGTGAAGCTCGTTACATGGCTATTGAGAAGACTTGTTGTGTGCTGGTATGGACCTCAAAGCGGCTACGACAGTACATGCTCTATTACACCACGTGGTTGATCTCCCGAATAGACCCTCTGAAGTACATATTTGAAAGCCCTCATGTTTCATTAAGGGTTTCAAAGTGGCAAGTGATGCTGTCAGAATTCGATATCAAGTACATGACTCGGAAATCCATCAAAGGAAGTGCGATTGCTGATCATTTAGCTGAAAACCCTCTTGAGGGTGGACAACAAGTGACATCTGAATTCCCTGATGGAGAAATACTAATGGCAAAAGAAGGAGAAGAAGAAGAAGAACCTGGCTGGAAGATGTATTTTGATGGAGCGGTTAACATGCATGGTAGTGGCATAGGGGTCGTGGTTGTTTCACCAACTGGAAAACAATACCCAGTTGCTATCAAGCTGGAATTTGAGTGCACCAATAATGTTGCGGAGTATGAGGCCTGTGCTAATGGTTTATAAGTTGCAATTGACTTGGGGATCAAGCAGTTAAAAGTATTTGGAGACTCAGCACTCATCATTTATCAGGTGAATGGTGAATGGCAAACCAAAAATCCGAAATTGGTACCTTATCAAAAGTATTTGATCCAGTTAGTTGAGAAGTTTGAGGAGGTGACCTTCTCCCATTTGACCCGAGACAAGAATCAGTTTGTAGATGCCTTGGCCACCTTGGCTGTAATGACCAAGTTGGACATTCATAATAATGTCCAACCCATCCAAGTGAAGACACATAGTGAGCCTGCGTATTGTGCTAATGTGGAGGGCGAGCCAGATGGTAAACCTTGGTATCATGATATCAAGCGGTATATTCAGCATAGAGAATACCCAACGGGGCAAGTGAGGTGAATAAGAAGACTATCACGGTTGGCGATGACCTTTTCTTGAATGGAGAGGTTTTGTACAAAAGGAGTCATGATGGAACTTTACTTAGATGCGTGGATGCTTGTGAAGCTCGTATAATCATGACTGAGGTCCATGAAGGAATCTGTGGAACCCATGCTAATGGTCATATGATGGCTCGAAAAATTCTAAGAAGTGGTTATTATTGGTCCACAATGGAAACAGACTGCATAGATTATGTACGGAAGTGTCAAAAATGCCAGATGTATGCAGATCGAGTCAACACACCTCCTTTCCCTTTGCATAATTTGGTATCTCCTTGGCCTTTCTCAATGTGGGAATAGATGTCATCGGCCCATTAATCCCAAAGCTTCCAATGGTCATCGCTTCATCTTAGTGGCGATTGACTATTTCACCAAGTGGGTAGAAGCTTCTTCTTATGCCAAAGATCACTCAAAAAGTGTTTTTGAGATTCCTCAAAAGGGATATTGTCTGCAGAGATGGAATTCCGAGAAAGGATAATCACGAGATAATGGTACCAATCTCAATGGTGCTTTGAGATTAAAAAGTTTTGTGAAAATTTTAAAATCAAGCATCATAATTCAGCTCCCTACGGGCCTCGATGAATGGTGCAGTTGAAGCAAAAAATAAGAATGTCAAGAAAATTGTTGCTAAGATGGTGGTGAACTACAAAGACTGGCATGAAATGTTACCCTATGCTCTGCATGCATATCGTACCAATATACGATCAAGCACTGGGGCGACGCCTTTCTCTTTGGTGTATGGGATGGAGGCTGTCTCTCCAATAGAAATTGAGATCCCTTCCCTAAGGGTTTTGATGGAAGCAGAGTTAGAGGAATCTGAATGGGTGAAAACTCGGTATGAGCAATTGAATATGATAGAAGAAAAGAGGTTAACAGCTATTTGTCATGGGCAATTGTATCAAAGCAGAGTGGCCAGAGCCTTCAACAAGAAAGTTCGTCCCAGGGAATTCCGTTCAGGGGATTTGGTTTTGAAAAAGATTCTCCCTAACCAAGAGGATGCCAGAGGAAAATGGGCTCCGAATTATGAAGGCCCGTACATAGTCAAGCAGGCATTTTCAGGAGGAGCGTTAGTTTTGCAGAATATGGATGGAGAAGAATTGCCGAGGCCCGTGAATACTGATGTTGTCAAGAGATTCTATGCCTAAAAAAAAAAAAAAAAGAAAAAGGGGGGCTCGTTAGGTTGAAAACCCGAAAGGGCGGCCTAAGCAAAAGTTAGAGCAATTGAAAAAAATGAAAAAAGTCCGTTAGGCTGAAAACCTGAAAAGGCAGTCTAAGCAAAAGTTAGGACAAATAAATAGGCAAAATCTCAAAGAAAGTGGGCCTGAAACTCTTCGAGGAACTCACCAAACTGGGGCAATTTTTGATGTGCGTCCAATCAGTTATACAAAGAGGGCAAGTCGTTTGCATTAAATGAATCATACTGGGGCAAAATTTTTGAGGAATTAAAAGGGTTCGTGTTGAAAGAGGAATCAGTAGAGACAACGGTTAAGTTGTCAAGCACTTGCAGTGAATCAATTGAATGAGGAACAAGGAACCAATACTGGGGCATTTTTTTCATTTTTCTTGCAATCTTTCTTTTGTCTTTCAAGTATGTGTCTTGTCAAAAGTTCATGTACGATTACATTACCAAAATAATAAAAGGAAGTTTGTTCATTCAACAAATTTCTCTCTATTCATGAATGCATGTTTACTAATTAATTTATGTCTCAAATAAAATGAACTTAGGGTCGACAATTTGACTTGACAATTGTGCAGCAATCCTTCAATGATTAATTTAGATTAAAGGATCTCAGTAACTCGAGATACGGGTTGCAATATGTTGCCAAGGAGATTAAGGCGGTCAAAATAAAAAAGAAATGAGAAAATCTCGGGGTTTCCAAGCTAACAAAAGGTCTGATAAAGGAAAAGCACTTGGACAAATGGTTTGATTGGTCAAAGCTTTCCAGGATCGCCGTTAATTAAGATGATTTTGAATAAATAAAAAAATAAAAAAAATGACCAAAAGAGAGAGAAAAAAGAAAAAGAAAAGTGAGAAAAGAGAAAGAAAGAATTTTAAGTCCATGTTTCTGCTGAGCGCATTGGCTCCATGCATTTTCTTTTTTATATTTTCAGGACGCAGTTGCCCGTTGTCATTTACATTTCGGGACTCAGTTGCCCATTGCATTTTAAGTTTCGGGACTCAGTTGCCCATTTCATTTACATTTCGGGACTCAGTTGCCCATTGCATTTTAAGTTTCGGGACTCAGTTGCCCATTGAATTTTAAATTTCGGGACTCAGTTGCCCATTGCATTTTAAGTTTCGGGACTCAGTTGCCCATTGCATTTTAAGTTTTGGGACTCAGTTGCCCATTGCATTTTAAATTTCGGGACGCAGTTGCCCATTGCATTTTAAATTTCGGGATGCAGTTGCCCATTGCATTTAAATTTTCGGGACGCAGTTGCCCGTTGTCATTTACATTTCGGGACTCAGTTGCCCATTGCATTTTAAAAAAAAAAATTCGGGACGCAGTTGCCCTTTTTCGAAGCTCCTCCCTCTGCTCTCTGTGTTGCTTCCCACGAAATCAGCTCAAATTGAGCTTTCCAATCAAACTTCCATTTTTGATGTGTTTTTCCTGACTTGTCATCTTCTCTTGTTTCACTTTCTTTGCCAGTTTCCATTTTTGGGCTGCATTGAGCCATGAAATCCACTTGGTTGCATCAGAGGCACAACAACAAACAACAACAAGCAACCTCTATTATTTTTTTCATTTTCTTTTTTCTCTTCTTTTTTTTTTTTTGTGAACACTCAATTTTGTCCGGACCAAAAATAACAAAAAAAAAATAAATAAAGTAAAATAATAAATAATTAATTATGCACATCCTTTGATTAATTTCTCTATTCATGTCTTTATCTCTTTTATTTTATTGTGTTATTTTCACCAAAATTAAAAATAAAAAATGTTGATTTTCGTTTTTATTATTTAAAAAAAAAAAAAAGAAGTCTGATTTCGTTAAAAAAAAAAGAAGAGAAAAAAGAAAATGAAAAAAATAATAGAGGTTGCTTGTTGTTGTTTGTTGTTGTGCCTCTGCTGCAACCAGTGGATTTCATGGCTCAATGCAGCCCAAAAATGGAAACTGGCAAAGAAAGTGAAACAAGAGAAGATGACAAGTCAGGAAAAACACATCAAAAATGGAAGTTTGATTGGAAAGCTCAATCTGAGCTAATTTCGTGGGAAGCAACACAGAGAGCAGAGGGAGGAGCTTCGAAAAAGGGCAGGGTGATATTTTGGAACAAAAGGGCAGCCAAAAGGAGGGGGGGCTTCTGGAGGTAAAAGGAGAGGAAGGATTATTGGATAACGGGGGAGAACAAACAGAAATTTTTCGGAGGAAGCCTCCAACCTTTACTTGCCATCTTCAAGCCACCGCCATTGTCCATCTTCAAGCTATAGCCTTCACCTCCATCTTCACCTTCACCAACAGAAAACCTTCTATCACCATCTCCAATACCCACATTAACAACACCACCCACTACCTTCCATAACCCATCATCACCACTCAAAATCACTATTGATCACCTTCTTCATCATCCCCACCTTCTCCTTTGAACCACCATTCACCACCAAGCTTCATCAACTTTCACAAACCACCACAAGCACCATTAACAATAAAAAAACCATCCAAAGAACCAAAAAAGAAGAACCGTAACCGGACCAACGGTTCCGGTCGGAACCCGGCCGGTCGCCGCCGCACTGGGCCGCCGGAATCCGCGAGCTCAGCGCCACGATCCCGCATCGCGCCGAGAGCTCCGCCGCGAGCCATCGAAGCTCCACCCGCCCGAGAGTCCGGACACCACCGCGACCCGCACCCACGAGCCGCCCAGAACTACCAGAAGCTCCGCCCAGCTTCACGCGAACCAGTCCGAGCCCGAGCACGAGCACGCCAGATCCGGCCGCCGCTCATCGGACCCGTGACCCCAGCTCCACCTGTTCCGTCCACCACCGACCGCGAGACAGGCCATTCCGCACGCCGCACGCCGCGCCAGACCTCCAGCACCCCGCGTCGACCCTCCTCTGTTGCGTCGCGCAACACAGCAACCACCCCACAAACAACCCGAATCGGACCTCACCTTGCCGCCGTCGACTAGGCCAGACCAGATCGGAGCTCCTCCAGTCGTCCGCGGTACCCAGCCCGTCGAATCCCCTCATTTGCATCTCCTTCGTTTTTAGGTACAGAGGCTGCAAGCTTCTTTCTTCTTGTCTATTCTTTCTTGTTTTTGTTGTGAAGTTTTGTCCAAAAATATAACAAAAATTGGGCTTCCGAAAACACCCAGCCCATCGTTGTGTTTTGGTTTAATTATTGTCTTTAAAAAATAAAAATAGTAATAAAGAAAAGAAGGTGAGTTTGGTGTATTATTGTTAGTTTTTTTTTAAGCAAAAAAAATAAAAAAATAAATAAAATAACAAAATGACAAAAAAAAATAAAAATTAAAGATTGCATTTTGAGTTCAGTAGCTTTCTTCTTGAATTTATTCTTATTTTAATATTGTTTTTTTTATAGTATGTTTTATGTTATGTCTTGAGATTAATGGGAGCTTTAAAAAGTAATATAAAAAAATATAAAAAAATAAATAAATGAAAAAATGAGAAAATAATTAAAATGTTTTTTTAAAAAAAAATAATAAATAAATAAAAAATAAAAAAAAAAAAACGAAATTAAAAAAAAGAATATTTTTAATCAATGCAATGACCGATGATAATGATTGAATAGCGGATGCTATCTTCAATGTCGTTTGGATCATATGGATTTATTGAGTAGTCTTGTGCTACCTTGAATCCTGTACAAGAATGTTTATTTTCAAAAAATTCTTAATTAAAACCAATCAACCCACAATTATTTTTTACAGAACTACGTGACTTTGAGTTCCTCATTGCACCTGAGGGTACGTAGGAGCAGAATTTTCATTCTGTCAAGCCAAAATTAAATTTTTATAATTAGGTTTCTTATTTATTCTTTTCTACAAAATAAAAATAAAAAAAAATAAAAATAAAAATAGAAAAATAAAATAAAATAATTGCAAGGTCTTTTAAGAGGGGTAAAATAGATAAATTTGAGATTATTGAGTTTTTGCACAACTGACTTAAGGTACCGTCTCACGACGGGTGTGATGGGGGTGCAGTGGGATTAAGTTTCCACCCTTCCCTATCCATAACCGACTCCCGAATCCGATTTGGTTCCAAAGACCATTTTCCAAAAAGGTTTTTCCAATTTTTCCTTAATTTAAATAAAATTGGTGGCGACTCCATTTTCAAATTTTTAAAATCACGTGAGCTGCTATTTCGCCGCGATCTCGGTCGCGACACCGGGGAGGGAAAATCATGATAATATTATCTTTGCTAATGAGATGGTCCACTCTATGTCTAGAATGAAGGGGATGAAGGCATTTATGTCTATTAAAATAGACTTAGAAAAAGTTTATGATAGACTCTTTTGGTGTTTCATTCGTGATTGCTTGCATGATCTGAAGATCCCGGACATAATGGTTGATTTAATAATGAGATGTATTTCTTCTTCTTCTTTTAAAGTTATGTGAAATTGTTAAGAGGCTCACATTGCCTACTTCAATATTTTGGGTGCAGTTTATATATCTGTTGGGTTATTCCACTTAATGCCAATTGGTTTTAGGTTGGAATCTCACATGGTATCAGAGTCAAGATCTCATTTTTGTCGCCTACTTCGCTTCGTAGTTATAAAACTCAGAGGTTCTCTCCTGCAAGGAGTATCCGCCAAAGAGATCTTATTTCTCCTTATTTGTTTGTGATCTGTATGGATAAGCTCTCTCATTTGATAGTGGAGGCTGTGGAATCTAAGAGTTGGGTCTCGATGAGAGCAGGGAGGTTGAGGCCTCTCATTTCTCACTTGCTCTTTGCAGATGACCTCATTCTCTTTGTTGAAGCCACAACTTCCTAGTTAGAATGTATTCTGACTTGTTTGCATCGATTTTGTGAAGCTTCTGGTCAGAAGATCAATGCTCAAAAAACTACTATATTTTTCTCGAAGAATGTGGAGCATGGGATTAGAGAGGCTATTATTTCTCAAAGTGGCAAAGTTTTAAATCTCGGTCGTGGTCGCGTTGCGGTCGCGGTCGCGTCGCGGCTGATGCCGTCAAATGTGGCTGCAATCGCTGCCTGTCGCCACCGCAACCGTTTTGTCTCGGCCGCATCACGTGATGCGGCCTATGATTTAAAACCTTGCAAAGTGATTTTACTCCAGCAACGGGTTTGGGTAAATATTTAGGGGCTTTCCCAAGTCGTGGTTGTAATTCTCGTAGATCATTTAGACAGGTTATTGACAAGATTAATAAGAAGCTGGCTAGTTGGAAGGCTCAATGTATTTTAATGGCGGGAAACATTACATTAGCCCAGTCAGTTCTAGAGGCTATTCCAGTTTTTCATATGAAATATACAAAGTTTCCTATGGGTATCTATAAGGAAATTGAGAAAAAACAAAGAAGCTTTGTCGGGGATAGCTATGATCAGCAGAGACGTCCTCACCTTATTAGTAGGGATTGTCTTTGTCTCCCTAAACAGGCTGGTGGTTTAGGTTTTAAGAAGCTTGACAAGTTTAATGAAGCCTTTTTGATAAAGCTGGAATGGGATATTATAACAAAGCCTTCAAGCTTATGGGTTCAGGTCTTGAGAGGTAAGTACACCAGAGGTCAAGATCTAAGTCGTAGCTCCAAATGTTGTGATTCTTATTCTTACCTATGGAAAAGTTTGAATGCTTTGTTACAGTATCACATCTAGCTTGTGGCTTCAGGTCTTGAGAGGTAAGTACACTAGAGATTAGGATCTAAGTCATAGCTCCAAATATTGTGATTCTGATTCTTACTTATGGAAAAGTTTGAATGTTTGTTGGCCTTGTCTTGTTCAAAATTTGGAGCGTGTGATTAGTAATGGTAGCTCAACCTTGTTTTGGCAAGACAATTGGTTGGGTAATGGTATTAATCTTGCGAGTTCTTTTCCCGTTGGTTCTTTTCCACGTGACTGGTTTACCCCAGTCAATGTGTTTCAAACTGTTAATGGTGATTGGAATATTCCCTTGTTGATTTACTTGTTACCTACTACAGATGTGGATACTATTAAAGCTATTCCCCTTCCTAGTAATACAATGGATATGGATTCTATCTATTGGAGGGGTAGTTGTAATACCCTGGAAAACATGTTAGGCTTGTATTTGGATACAGATATAGTTTAATACTTGCTTAACATGCATGTTGAATTTTGTGACTTTCTGAGTATGTTTAGTCACTTTGTTGCAACGTTACATGTGAAATATAACTGTTTGTAACCCTGAAATTGGCTTAAACTGCTTAGTTAATGGAAATAAATATGGAGAATTTGTTTCTAGGTCACAAATGTGTTGAAGAAGTGTGGTTAAAGTTTGAGATTAATCGGAGTTAGTTTAATATTTTTAAGCATACTGGTTGTGTGTTTTAATGCCGGATTGAATACCAACAAATATGAAAAAAATATTGAAATGGTGAAATAAGATTTTTGATGAATCTTAAGATTTATTTTAAACTTGTTGGAAGCTATGAAACTTGATTTGGTGAAATCTAAATGTTCTTAACAGATTAGAAGTTTCTAGTCACTTAAGTGACTAAATATCTCATGGTTCTCTTGTTGTTGTTGCCTTGTCTTTGTGTGTTTTTAAAATGAGGTTTTTGCCTCATTTTTCCTCACCATTCATGGCTGCTAGCAAGAGAAACTAAGGGGAGATCAAGGAAAAGAGCAAAATAAGGTCAATCATCAACCAAAGAAGATGAAGAGCATAGAATTGGAAAGGAGATGTTAAGTGATTCCATTTCTAACCATTGAGGTAGGGGGAAACCTTATTTTACTCATCTTTCTATTTCCTTTATCTTGTTCATGAGATTTGGCTTAATGTGGGAATTAGGTTTTAAGTATGATTTGGTGTTTTTGGCTTAAATCTTGTTGGAGAACTTAAGGATGGCTTGATTATGAGTTGTTGGATGTTTGGTAATGCATTTTTCATCTCTTGAATACCTATAACCTCACTTGAGTTAAAAGAGGAGTTTTAGGTTTTGAGGTAATGAATGATGCATTGATTCTTGTTTAAGTGAAATTGAAGTTGTACAAAAGTTACAATGTGTTAATGGACCTTGTGTGAGGTTAGAAATCACTTGGAATTGAGTTTTGAGTGATTGGAGGAGGGGTAAGTTCCAATGGAACAATACCCAAATCTGCAGAATTCTGTAGATTTCATTCTGGGTAGCCAGCGCTTGAGCGTTGGGATTTGGGCGCCTGAGCGCCCACTACTCAGAAGTGTGTTGCGTGATGCAATGCACCCAACGCTTGAGCGTTGGGTTTTGAGCACCTGAGCGTATGTTGAGCACCATGCAAGGAGTGCCTGAGCGCTGAAGCATGGGAAAAACTGGGCTTGTTCTACCCAGTCAGCGCCTAAGCGCTGGATGTTGGGCGCCTGGGTGCCCAGACTAGTTTTTACAAGGAACTTTATTTTGTGAAAATGAAGCTCCTAATGAGTGCAGTTCCTTCTTTTATACTTTTTAATGAGTATTGGGACTCTAATAAGAGTATTTAATGAGGTGTTGGTGTGATGAATATAAACCAATTGGAATGTTAATTATTGTGATATTTAACATCATTGTATTTCATGTTTGTAGTTATAAATATAAACCAATTGACATGCTAGTTATTATAGTGATTGTCATCATTGTTTTTCATAACTATATTGATGAGGTTGAGTCTTCATTGTTGATGGATTAAATGGATTTGTAATGCTAATTATGTAAAGTAATTAGACATGTTTATACATTTATGTATGTGAATGTTGAAGGATGTGATCCTCACATTTATGGATAAACCTTTGATAGCGTGAGGACGTGCAGTTCCCTCCCTATTGATTATCCTAAATGGAGAGTAGTTGAGGTGGATTCCTTACTACCGGAGGTAATATTAACTTTGGAATACATGGGCAGTTGAGGTGGTCTTTATCCTCATTACCCGATGGGCAGTTGAGGTGGTCTTTATCCTCATTACCTGGAGCTATGGAAGACTGCATAGTTGATAAACTTCATTATCCGGCGAGAAGATTACTGGAACTTGGTTTCAGTGCTTGTTCAAGACTTGGGATGGACTTCCTTTATTTTGCTCAAGGCTCATGCATGACATGACATTGCCATAGACTTGGTATCATAACATTTTTCATTACATACTTAGGATATTGCATAGACCTAAACATTAAACATAATTTGGTATAACAATACAATTGTATGGGCGGTTGCCACCATGACATTTAAACTCATGACATTGTAATTGTATGGGCAATTGTGTATTCTTGATCAATGTATAAAATGTTGATTTTAGAATATTTCTACTGAGAATTGTGATTTCTCACCCCGATTATGTAGCCATATAAATCCAGGTGCGAGTTCTTCAAAAGGGAAGCAGAAAATGTATGAAGACTAGTATAGTTTATATGTTTTTTATGGACAAAGATTGTATCTTTTGTGCCTTGAGGGGCCTAATATACTATCTTTGTACATAGTTTGTATTTATGAGAAATACCAACGTTATGTATGTATTCACTAGTTTGTGGCTCATATTTTCTTATATAATATAGATATATTATATTAGAAATGTATTAATGGTTAATAGGATGCTTGAATTTAATTACTGGGATATAATACATGTTATATTGTTGTTATTAATTTTAAGATTTTATAGTAGTAGTAGTGGAGAGTTGACGATGAAAAGTTCTTATTGGAGTATCATGGATTTAGAGCCTATTCTTAATTTTCCTTGGAAGAGACTCTAGGGTTGGAGCTGCATAGATATAAAGTTCACTTATGGAAAATTGTTTATGATAGGCTTCTTACGAATCAGAGACGTAGTCATTGGTTTAGGAGCTGCCCAGATTGCCACCATTATGTAGGGTGTTCGGAGACAACTCTGCATGTTCTTCATGAATGTCCTCAAGCTTCTTGGCTTTGGTTGCCTCTTCTTGACTTAGGTAAGATAGTTGATTTCTATTCAACTAACCTGGAGCTTTGGATTGATCAAAACTTGAGATTCTAGTTTGGGCATCAGAACCAGGAAAACTGGATAGATGTTTTCTTTGCTTGTTGTTGGTTTCTTTGATAGTGGAGGAACAAAGAAGTCTTTGAGGTTAGCTTTTCCCGCCTGAAGAATCCTCATCAGATGATTCTATTGCATACCCATAATATTTATTCTACTTGGAAAGATGTTAGTCGAGTGTGGTATCCTAAAGTTCATTCCTTGATGGATGTTCATTGGAACTTTCCACCTCATGGTTGGGTTAAGCTCAATACGGATGGAGCTTCTAAAGGTAATTCGGGAGAGGTGGGTTGTGTGGGCATCTTCCGATCTGATGATGATATATGGATAAACGGTTTCTATTATCGTGTTGGGGTCTGTTATTCATTTAATGCTGAGTTGTAGGGGTTCTTTCTAGCCTTGAGATAGCTTGGAAAGCGAGTTTTAGGCAAGTTTTGATTTAGAGTGATTCTAGCTTTTTAGTCTCCATCCTGCAAAACAACAACCCTCATAAGACCATTTGTAATGGTCTGGTTGCAAGGATTCAAAGGTGGCAAAAGGAGAACTAATAATTAAGATTTGTGCATACTTTTCAGCAGTGATGGATCCAAGTGTTTAGGAGTGGGGACACATGCCCCCACTCTATCTTGAAACTTTTCTTTGACCCTTTATAGGTATATCCATATATGTCTTTTTTATTTCTTTATATGTATAATTTTTGCTCTCATATGCAGACAAATTAGTAAATTTATAATGATAAAAAGTAAAACTCATATAAATTATTTTTCATTTTTCAACAGCACTCACGTGATTTGGTACCTGATTGTACTTATATAATATTATTTTTTATTTTTAACAACACTCATGTGAGTTTGGTACCAATATATTCAGAGTACAAATTCTTTTTCTCTCACCTTTCTTTATCTCAGCAGAGTAGCGATGACATATGACATAATCAGCTCAGACTCACTCACACTTGCTTCGACCACAGAAACATTTGCCCTCATTGCCTAAAATTCCTAAGTCTGTCACTGCTTTTCAATAAGCTAACAAGTGTGCAGATTGGCTTGCTAATTTTAGATTGACTCACGATCACATTTTGCATGAGTTCATGGTCCCTCCTACTGGTTTGGTTTCTCTAATTTTGTGATGATTTCCATGGGGTCTCTTTCCCTGTATATCTTCTGGTAGTTAGTTTTTCTTTTGTTTTTGTCTGGACCAGTGGCCCCATTCCTTTCAAAAAAAAATACTAAAATAAGAAATATTTGATTATATTCTTATTGATATTCAATTTTTTTTATATTTGACACAAATAATATAGTTGATGAATAAATATAATTCAATGGTTAAATTGATAAAAATTACATTATATAAAAAGTTATTGAATGAAGTAAGTGTATTAGGTTTTATACTTGTATCAATAGATCCCTCGCTATATATATAATTTTAAAACTGATTTCATATGATGTGATATCACTAATATTATCTTTCGGGAGAAATGAAGTAATTAATAATGCAATCAAACATTTGGTTATAGCTAGCATTTGCATGTGTGTAAACAGTAAAGTGGCGTCTAGAGACTAGAATGGTGCTAAATGCCCTGTTGGATTTGATTAAAAACAAAGCTATTAATTTTGAACCATTAACCAAAATAATCAATGAATTATATTTTATGTTTAAAACTTTTTTAAAAATCTTGTAAGTGACAAATTTAATTATTACAAAGATATGACACTCTCTTGTTTATTAGCAGTATAAAATGTAACGCTCCTTTTTCTTATCTCGCGAAGAAGAAGCGTCACACTATAATAATAATTCGAAACGTAAAATGAAATAAATTGTGGAAAATAATAATTATGTTAAACCTCATAGACCCGATTCATTTTATAGATGTATAAGTTCCTTTTTAAATAGCATTACATTTTTTTAATTATATTATTAACAAGTAGTGTCAAAAGAATAAATTTAGGGATTTTTTTATAGTGAGATAATAATTCGAACAGTCATAATAAGAACCAATGTGAAATAATTCATATATCCATACATAACATATATATATATATATATATATATATATATATATATATATATATATATATATATATATATATATATATATATATATGCAACAACTTGTTTTAATTACATCATGATTTACACAAAAAGCAAAAGATGTACCCATGATGCAAATATACACCCATCAATTACAGCAAAACGTCAGGCTTTCCAAAAAGATAAACGGTTAATCATCAGTAGCCATAGCGAGATAATAATTTGAACGGTCATAATAAGAACCAACGTGAAATAAACCATACATCCATATATATATATATATATATATATATATATATATATATATATATATATATATATATATATATATATATATATATATATATATATATATATGCAACAACCTGTTTTAATTACATCATGATTTACACAAAAAGCAAAAGATGTACCCACCCGAGCTTACATCATGATTTACACAAAAAGTAAAAGATGTACCCACCCGAGATGATACAAATATACACCCATCAATTACAGCAAAACGTCAGGCTTTCCAAAAAGATAAACAGTTAGTCATCAGTAGCCACCGACAGTATCAGCCCCTAAGACTGACGAGAAGGGACCATAGTCGAGTCCTCCTTAGGGTCCTCTTCATCCGATGAAATTGCCATCGGAGTGACCGAATTTCGGGCAGAAGCACGAGCAGTGGAGAGGAAAGAGTCCTCTTGTGGGGTGTAGTAAAGGTCATCCGACAGATCTCTAACAGGCAGGTAAAATTCTAAGTGAACAAAAGTAGTGAAGTAAAAAACAGGCGGGTCGTAGCGGCCCCATGCCAAAGACACAGTCAACTCCCCGTGATAGATGCAACGGTCCGTGCTCAAGTTAATGTGCCAGCAATCGGGTCCCCCATGAAAGGTCATCCTAACATATCCCAAAAATCAGCGTGGACGCGAAGGCATCTTCAGCAAACTCTAGTCGTAGTATGACCAAAAACCCAGAAACTCAGGTGTTTTCTTTTCTTCCTCACGAATGTCTTCTCAAAAGTATATGAATAAACAGAAATATCGAAATGCAGAAAGAGATGAGACACCCAGCTTTCATTACTAAAAAGGTAACAAGAAAGCAGAACGGCGCTGGACTACCACATAGCATTACAACATATATATTTATCCACAGTAATAATAGAATTGACAGTAAAATAGAACAACAATAAATAACAGTAAGGATTAACAATAACAGATAGATAACAACAACATCTTCAACAGTCAACAATCTAAAGATCTTATAATCATTACAGTAGTAAGAACAGTTAGAAATGCTCATGATCAAAGAAATACGAGACTGACAATGGACAATGCACAATGCATCATGGTACCAAAAATCCTACTCCATGGAGCTAGACATAAACATTTCGGAGAGAATGATCAAGGAGTCATGCCAGTATCTTGTTAGCCTTAAAATAGTGTGCTTCATCTAATAAAATATTTGCGCAACACGACTTATACATGGCACCTCAACAGTTGATCGCGATATTGGACAGTGTCTCAGTTCGGATCGTCGGTGTGTTTGCATCGGTTTATCCCACAGCCCCAGTGGAGCTACCACTGTCTATTGTGAGACACCCGCACCCCGACGCCCCCAAGGTCAACCACTATGACCCTACGCTTAATCTACTCGCACCTGCACAAAGGTGTTATTCAATCTCCTAGACATACATCGTCTTTCCAACAAAGTCCAACGGACATGACAATGCATGATTCAATTTACCTCATGCATGTTCACCAATGACATGTTTCTCATAAACATTGTATATCACGTACATTCATCAATAATGTACTTATTCATAACATATCACATTTTGTCCAAGAGAAACACCAACAATATTAATGTATATTTATCAATAGTATACTTATTTGTAACATATCACAATTTATACAACTTAAACATCCATAATTCCCTAGTCCCATTCAGGGGTCCAAAACAACATAGCATTAAGTTCTCAAGGTGTTATACTCCTTAAGGTTCATTATGGAATTTCCCTTTTGATTAATCATTCTTATAAAATCTCCCTCTCTAAGGGAATTCTCTTAACCAATCAAGTCATTTACCTTAGTTTAGTTATAATATGTCAATTTTTGAAGTCCTAATCATCTCCTTACAGTATTTTGGCAATTTTTGCCTTGGGCGCTTGAGCACCAGGTCTCCAACGCTTGAGTGTTGGTTGAGCGCCTAAGCGCTCAATACTTAGTGCCTGAGTGCTCCCTGAACTACGTCTCTAGAAGGATTCCAGACTTTTCGTGCTTAAGCATTCAAGCTTCAGTGCTTGAGCGTTAGTAGAGTGCCTGAGCGCTCGTTACACAGCGCCTAAGCGCTAGTGCACTAGAAAGGATTCTGCAGAAACGAATTCTGCAGAACTTTGGCCCAACCATTTTCAACTTCTCATTCTTTTTCAAGCCATCTAAGATGTAATCTATGATCATCAAAATACAAAATATCTATCAATGGGCTCCTAGTCATCAAATCACACCATGCACTCCCATAAATTCATACAAATCAAACAACTACAAAATCATGAAAATAATATAATGTAATAAGGGAGTAATCCCACATGGATTTCCCCCCATCATCAACAATACACAAGACATTTCCTTACTATCAAGATTGGTTGAAGAGAATCATCTCTCTCTTACCTATTTGAAGACAACACAAGGATGATAGCCCCTTTTGTTCTTGATTTATTTTTTTGTTTTTGTTTTTCACCTTCAAGAAAACACTAGGGTGAGCAACTTTCAAAATGTTCACTCAAACCATAGAAAAATGAGTTCTTGGTCACATGGGTGACCAAGAAAAATGAAAATGAGAAGAAAATAGAAGAAAGTTGAAGATTTTACCCCAAAAGCTTTAAGCTTTAGCCTCAATGGTGGATAATGGAAGAAGAAGAACCAAAGGATGACCATCAAAGAGAAGCCTTGGAATGGGGGAAGGAAACAAGAAATATGATTGGTTTAGCAAACAATGGAGATGGTCTCTAATAGGTGGGTGTGCCGTGGAGAAGGAAGAAGAGAAGAAGAAAGAAGAGTGCTTGAAGAAAATGAGAAGAGAAGAGAAAAATGTTAGGTGTTTTTGTGTATTTGAAATGGGAATGAAATGGTAATTGTGAGGAAACAATTTTTTGACTCCCCAAAGGAGTATCTCTGCCGTGGAGTGAGTGGGGAGGGAAGAGAGAGAAAATTATGTGTATCATTAGGAAAATTTCTAGGAAGCTTCCTATAATGAGCTTGGATTAAATTAATCTTTCTTTTGAAAATAAAGCTAATAGATGTGACATAAAGTAGATTTTGGATAATGTGATAAAGATTTTTTTTACAAGCTATTATCCAATGAACGACTGCTACAAATAGCAAAGTCAATATTAGTTGTCCAACAGATAATAAAATATACAACGATTTTTATTTATCAGATAAAAATCTCAAAAAACGTAAAACCTCATAAACCGTGTCTGACCTCGAGTTTAGTAAAATCTCTCGTCGACGTTTCTACAGATCAAGGTTTTCAAGAAAAAATATCTCATTTTTTCAGTTCTAGTCAGTTTGCACGCATAATGAAAAATAATATTAAAATATTCTGCATCTTTAGAAAAATTTAAAAAAAATTCAAAAATCACAAATATTATAAAATAAATATTTATAATAAAATAAATAAATTTTGAGGTGTTACATAAAAAAATTTATATTAAATTATTAATAATAATCAACTTTAAAATCATAAAATAATGTTTGCAAATATGTAAATGCAAACTGTATATAACTATATTCAATAATAAGTCATTAATTTGATACAAAGTTATCAAGGCAATTTTGTGACCAAAAGTAAAAGTGTCAAAATGAGTCAGTTATTTTAGGCTAGGCCATTTTTGGGTTAAGCTAAATTAGACCTAATATGTTTCTTGTCAGCATTTTGTTAACCTACTAACTCTTTAATTTTTTTAAATACAATGAATTCAATTTTAAAAAAAATGAATCAGGGAAAATTAAGAATTAAGTTTTAGTTTTTCAAATAAAAAATGATGATATATTTTTAGATGATAGCTTGTTACATCATAAATGTAAATTAAATTTTTGGTTAACTTGATTTTAGGTCAGACTAAATTGGGCAAGTTCAAGTCATATTAAAATAAGTTTAAACTTAAATTTTACTACTGAACCCATACATGTTGTTAGAGTATCCAATGGACTATTCTATTTTGATAGCTCTAACCTAAAGTTACGATTCCGACAATAGTTATTAGATTTATATAAATGCTATAAATTCATACAATTAAAATATTTAAATTTGATTTTAAATTTCATATATATAAAATTATATCTCAAGAAATTACTCTCTTCAAATAATAAATACTATAAGAAAAAAAAAAAGAAACTAAAGCTAGAGAATATGTCTAAAGTTAATGTCCAAACAATAAAAATAATCCAAGTGTTAGACAATGTCAGTGGGAAGGGAAAGATTGAGAGAAAGAAATAATAATAAATCATCTTTGGCCTTTTGGAAAAGCTAGCCTGACGTTTGGGGCATGCGGTGACAAACTCATTTGCGATTTGCCAAACACACAAAGTAAAGACTCTAGAAATTTTGTGACGAGTTTTGGATGAAAAGCAATGCAAAGTGGCACTTTTTTAGTTGGCTTTGAAGATACGTGGCGTCCCAAAACACAGTACCAGCCGAAATCATGGCATTTGCATTGTTTTGTGCAAACTACAAATGTTGAGGGTTGAGCGGTTGACATAACATTGTAAACTACAGATGGCGCCAAACTCGTTTTAGAATAATATTTTAAGTAAATTTATAATCATTTAGATTTGATTTAAAAATATTTAAATTTTAATTAATTATTTGTATGGTTATTAATAATCAAATATTACAATTTTATTGAAACAGTGTAATATTTAAAAAATATAGAAGAATATTTCCCCTCACAACATTGATCAGTTGCATGGCATAAATCAATGTGAAGTTCACGAGCATTTTCAGCCATTGCCCCACTTAATTTCCCTTTTAAGTTTGTCGTTGAAACTAGGAACCACGTTTCTTCCACTTCTTTTTTTTCCTTTTGGAAAGTGGAAACGTACATGTCTTGAAGGGATCTTCTTGAAGCCAAGAAATCCCAACCAGAAAAGATAAAAGAAGGAACTGCCCCTTCTTTAATGGAGAATATTTTTTTTCAAGTTATCCTAAATGTTTTGAACTGGGTCAGGTAGATGGTGAATCTTCATTGTGCAACAGTGGTAGATTGTATTAAATTTTGTAGTTTTTCTAATAAAAGAAGTGGCCAATAATTATAATACCAGCCCTCTAGGCCTTCTATTAACATAGTTAGTTCATCTGATAAGTAAAAGGTCCAAATAAACAACAAAAAATAAAACATAAACATAACTAGGGCATCAATACCCCATACAATCATCTAAGTCAAGCTAATAGGGAAATAACAACAACATAAGTGATATAGGACCAGGCAGTTAGACATCTATATCCTGATACAACAATACAACACATATGAACATATAATCAAAACAAATCTATATGTCCACATAAATACCCTACATAGACTGGTCCTACATCACAAAACTTAGTCCAGCTCCATCCCCGAGCACACTAGGTGTATACATGATATGGACTCGCACCAATCTGATAAAAGAATAGGTGTTGGTGTTCTTAGAAAACACTCACTCGCCCTAAATGAACTCAAAGTATATACAAAGGAGCCATGTCGTCAAGATCTGGATATATTATGGAAACATATAAAAACGGGTGAGAATTATAAGAATTTTCAGTAATCTATATGAAATGACATCATAAGAAATCTAATTGTCTCAGACTGAAAAACAGATAACATATATAAGTTAAAAATCTTATAAAGTTATTATCCACAGGCAAAGGTTGCTTTTATGTCAATTTTCTGCATATAATCATAAACTCAACAATACCAATAATCTCAATGTAGTATGAATGCAATGATTTTCTTTTAGGCCATTAACACAAATTTTTGCAATTCCTTTATGAGGCAACCTTTGTCCTCCGAGGGGAATGACCCACCACTCAAGGGGGAATAACCCTCCTTTTGCAAGATAGTCTGTTTGCAAGACATGGGCTAACCCACTTTTAGTGACCGTACATATTACACAATCTTATCCAAGCAAGGTGAGTTCTTTCCTTGCGTATAAACTTTTAATAAGGACCTTACAACTTAAGGTAAGATACATTTATCCATAACTCTGGGAATGTGTACTCATTATAATAAGTTGTATATATAATGCACATCTTTCACATATCATACAACTACTAAGAGTTTCATTGGCATTATTATAATCTCATATCATTTTAATTTTAATAGCCATAATTACTATTAAAACATAAAGATCTTATAATTCATGATTCTTACAAATAAAAAAATATGAAGACATTAATATTTATTCATGAATAAGAACGAATTGTATTCCAAGAGTGTTTGAGAGATCTCAAAACTCACTTTATATTGATTTACTTTTTTGTTATGTATTTTCTACTTTAGTTATAGTGAGGGAAGAAGAAAACTCCAACAACAAAGAACAAACCTTGAGTTTTACACGGAAACTATTTTTTAAATACTATTAACTTCCATCAAGTTAACAATTTCTATAATTACAAAACTACAATTTCCTTTCTATCTAATAAGAGTTTAACTTATTAACTTAATTTAATTACTTATTAAACTAATAAGATAAGTCATAAATTCATCACATGAGACATTTAATCTAGCATTCTCTCACTTGGCTCATATGACATTACCTTCTTTATAGTTTGATAAGTCTGTTAAAACATAATATTAATTCATATATATAGCAAAACTCTTCTTTACATTGGATACATCATTCATCATGACCAAGAAAGAAAACTAACATGAGTCATGGTGGTCATATATCATTTAATTGACATAGTCTCTTCCATGTACGGCAAAGTTAGTCTTCTATTTGACATGACATGTAAATAGGAAGCACATAATTGGTCCAACAATAATGTTTTTATTAATAGAACCTATTATCATCATTCCTATTCAATCATGTATACAAACTCAAAAAACAAGCAAGACAGAAACATATTCATTCATGATCTTAGAGTATCAAAGTATATAAAACATAAATATTAACATAATATACAATAATGCATACTTGGTAACAATGCTCATACTTTCAACATGTCCACTAAATGCTTTGGGCGGTAACCATTTTGTCAAAGGGTCAACAATCATAAAGTCAGTATTAATGTGCTATATTGATACTCTATGTTTCTGAACTTCTTATTTAATGACAAAGTATTTCAATTTCATATGTTTAGCACATTTAGAATACTTGTTATTTTTAGAAAAGAAGATTGCTTCAAGCAATAAACTTTAGCGACTTGGCATTAATATTGTCAACGATTCTAAGTCCTAAATAAAATTCTGTAACCATAATTCATTAATAATGACTTCAAAGCATGTTATAACATTAAATTTGTCCCCCTTTTGAATTGGAACTATACCTGCTGGCTATTTATCAATTTTTTATATCTTTATTGATATAGGTTTTCTGAGACAAACACAATAATCCTTGTGATCTATCACAAAATATTTATATTCCAATCACAGAGTTTGTCTCTCCCATATTTTTCATTTCAAAGTTATTAGAGAAAAACTTGTTAGTCTCACTTAAGAGACTAAGATCATTAGTTGCAAGTAAGATGTCTTTAGCATATAGAATCAAAAAGATAAACTTACTCTCACTGACCTGCAAATATATACACCATCAACAATGTTTTCCTTAAACATGAATGATATAATAGTATTATTGAACTTGAGATACCATTTCCGCGAAGCTTGCTTAAGTCCATATATTTATTTCTTACATTTACACATAACGTGTTCTTTCTTCTCAACTGAAAACCCCATTGGTTTATCCATATAAACATCTTCCTCTAAATTTTCATTTAGAAAGACGGTTTTCACATCCATTTGATGCAAATTTATATCATAATGAGTTAGTAATGCCATGATAATTATGAAAGAATCTTTCTTAGAAACTAACAAGAATGTTTTTTTATAGTCAATGTCATCATTTTGAGTAAAACATTTGGCAACAAGACGGGTCTTGGCATTCAAGGTTGCCATGAGAGTCACGTTTAGTCTTAAAGACTCATTTACACTCAATTCTCTTGCACCCTTCAGCTAATTCCACAAGATCGCATACACCATTACGTTCCATTGATTTAAGATCATCTTTCATAGTATCTAATCATTTATTAGTATTATCACTATTAATGGCTTGTGAAAACGAAACTAGATCATTGTCATTAATTCCCAAGTCGTTTTATGGCTCTTATAGATACACCACATAATCATTAAGAATACCAAATCTCATTTCTCTTTTGAATCTTTGTAATGCTATTTCTTGTGGTTGTTCTACTATAGGTTCATTGTTAACCTCGAGATCATTAATTTGTTGTTCTTATTGATTGTTATGCGATTCAATAACATGAGGAACAACAATTTCATAAGTAGGAGCACAATTAAAGGAACTTGTACTCTAACTTCTTTAATCTCCACATTTCATGAAGCTTCACTCCCACTAGTTTCACCATTCTCAATGAATTAGACATTTCCAGTTTCAATAATTCTTGTACTATGGATAGGACAGTAAAATCTATACCTTTTAGACTTTTCTGTATAATCAATGAAATATCCATTAATTGTTCTTGCATCCAGTTTCTTTTCATGTGGATTATAGATTCTTATTTCTGTCTGGCATTCCCAAACACCCAGGTGCCTTAAACTGAGTTTCCTACTTGTCCACAGTTCAAAATGTGTCTTTGGAACTACCTTACTAGGAACCCTATTCAACCAAATATATGACAATTTTTAAAGCACACATCCATAATGATAAGGGTAAAGACATGTTACTTAACATGCTCCTGAACATATTCATTAAAGTTCGGTTACACTTTTCTAATACACAATTTTGTTCTGGTGTACTTGATATTGTGTATTAAACACATATGTCACACTTTTCTAGGAACTTGACAAATGGATTTTGGTGTTGTTCAGTTTCATCAAATCTTCCATAATACTCATCACCTCTATTTGACCTTATGATTTTCACATTTTTGTCAAATTGTCTTTCAACTTCATTTACATAAATTTCCAAAATATTCACTGCTTGAGATTTCTCATGTAGTAAATAGACATATTCGTAATGTGAATAATTGTCAATAAAGGTGATAAAGCACTTTTCTTTACCAAAAGAATTAACATCAAAAGGTCCGCATATATCAGTATGTACAATTTTAAGAAGTTGAGTGCTTCTCGTGGCACATTTTTTTGTGTGTTTTGTTTGTTTTTCCTTAATGCGATTAACACAAATATTATGGTTAGTGAAATCCAAATCTGGAAGGATGTCATTTTTTACAAACATTTTCATTCTTTCTTTGAAAATGTGATCCAAAACATTTATGCCACAAGTAAGCAGAACGTTCATTCACCAAACTTCGTTTAATGCCAACATTATGATGCAATGTCATAAGAGTTTCAGCATATAAATTATCAAGATTCAATTTATATAAACCATCACAAACTATACCAAAACCAATTATATAGGTATGCTTATACAAACTAAAACATTTATTAACAGACTTAAAAGAGTATCTAGCAACATCAAGTTTAGACAAATAAACTAAATTCCTAGAAATACTAGGTATATAAAATGTTTCAAATAAAACTAAATGATATCCAGTGTCTAGGATTAAATGGTTAGTTCTGACACCTTCCACTGGAACATTCATTCTATTCTCCATGAAGATGAACTTCTCATTTGAGCTTATGGTTTAGATTGTAAGGAATCATTGCATCGTATTAGAAACATGAGTTGTACATCTAGAATCAATCCAACAAGTATTATGGGGAACTTTAGTTAAATTTGAATCGAAACATACATAAACTTTATTTCTAACTCCTTGATGATTCATATAATAGATATAGTGATTTCCTTAATTTTTAAGTCGAGTTTCCTCCTGACCTAACATATTGTCCAATTCATGCACATTCCATTTATCTTTCATGGTATTATAGTTCATTTGGAATGAACTATACTCAAGTGGTAATGAGTTCATAATGAACTGCATAAGGAAATATCCATTCACTTTCATTCCCAGTGACTTAAGTCTTGCTGCCATGTTTGTCATTTCAATAGTGTGCTCATGCATAGTACTAGAATCATCAAATTTCATAGTAGTTAAAGTACTCATTAATGTCCTAATAAGAGACTTGTCAGCAGTTTGAGAGCGCTCTTTCACAAAACTCATAAATTTGTTAGCACTTTCAGTTTGGGAAGAGTCGACTTGATGTTGTTTGCTATGCTCATTCCCATAAATATTAAGTGAATTTAAAGAAATGAGGACATATACTGCAACGATCATATGTCTAATGTTAATACGTTAAGTCATGGATTAAAATACTATACAGACAACAAATCACTTAAGCATTCAATGTATATCAATGTTCTCCTTTAGGTGATACATCAACATACAACAACAAGCATAATGATGATAACAAATTTAACATTATTTGACAATAATATGCACAAATTAGAAATATTTATTATCTTTGGATATATAAATAAAACTAATAGTGTATTTACACTATCATCAATCATGTTCATTTATTATAAGAGCAACTAATAAAACTTTGGACGATCCATAAATGTCTTATGACATTGAACTCCAATTTACTCATATACAAATAGTCATCATGTCATTTACGACATCCATTCTATGTGTAGTTGAAAAATAACTTTCATACAATTTAAAATTAAATCAACTTAAAGATTTGACCAATTCGATGATTAACAAATCTCATATAATATCATCCCAAATTAATAACATTATGCATAAAAATCAAAATGTCAACTTTCATATAATTTAGAATTAAATCAACTTAAAGATTTGATTACTTTAGTGATTAATAAATCTTATATAATATCATCACAAATTGATTTATTATTGCAATCATTAAAACAAAAACAATAGATGTGATATATCATTCAAGTACGAAAATAATATTACAGATACGTGATGGCAACGTTATTTTGCCATTCACATGCTTACACCCTCGTTATATATATATATATATGAGGGAGGATCAACTACATATAGGTGTAAGTTTTTTTTGACTTACACTCATTTTTAACTGTTAGATCCACTTTTATCTAATGGTTACTTTTAATGAAATAATCTCAACCATTTTGAATTATCTATGATCCAAAATGAAAGATAAGTCAAAAAAGACTTAATATTGAGATGATTTCTCTCTCTCTCTATTATAATATATATATATATATATATATATATATATATATATATATATATATATATATATATGGAGGATCAATATCAAGTATAAATTTTTTTTTTACTTAGATTTTTAAAGTGGATCTAATGGTTGAGATGATTGAAAATAAAAGTATAAGTTAAAAAAGAAGTTAAAAAAAACTTACACTGTGGTGTTGATCCTCTCTCATATATATATATATGATCCTCCCTATATATATATATATATATATATATATATATATATATAGAGAGAGAGAGAGAGTCATAAATTTTATAATCTTATTCTGATACTACATGTTAAATTTGTAATTTTTATAATCAGAATTTTAATATAAAAAATTATCATTAAAACATAAAGATTTTAGAATTTATGATTCTCACAAATAAAAAAGTATGAAGACACTAACCTTTATCAATGAATAAGAGTGAACTGTATTCCAAGAGTATTAAAAAGATCTAAAAACTCATTTTTTATTTATTTTTTTTATATTTCTTCTATTCTAATGATAGTGACGAGAAGAAAAAAATCTTGACAGTCAAGAACAAACCTTGAATTTTACGTAAAAATTATTTTTTAAATATTATTAATTTCTATCAAGTTGTCAATTTTTATAATTACAAAACTATTCTTTCTCTTTTACTCAAATATAATTTAGCCCATTAACTTAACTTAATTATTTGTTAAATTAATAAAATAAGTCATAAACATATCACATGAGATAGTTAATCTAACAAAATAAGCCAATAAGAAGTGATGTGATTGCCTCTTACATTCAAATTAAGGTTTGAACTAACAAGAAAAAATATATTAAAATAGATGCATGGGACAGGAAAATAATATTTAAAAAGATATTATTAATTATGATTAGATATAATTCTAATTATCCCTATTTAACGAAGAATTTAGTTAAAAACTTAAGATATTAACGCCCATCTAGAACCTAAGCTGAAAAGATATAGCAAATAGGTACCATAATTGGGGAGGCCGCACTGGATCGCAACTGCTGGGCTAAGTTATTCGGTGTAACCGTCCAGAACACTAAGGAATATATATCTAGTCCCATTACCCTTTATTTGTTTTGGCATATTCTCTCACTACGAGTGACATGTATTTCGTTGAAGTAGGATAGAATTAAGAACCAATCAAAAGTTTGGGCATTCACACTTTGAGATTGCCAACTATTATGCTAAACGTATATTGATTTAAGGATAAATTTAAATAAAATTATTAAGTAGTTGTGGTGTTATTTTTTAGTTATTTTTTTTTTCGAAGTTTTCATAAATAAGATTACACATATTATATTTTTATTAAAAAAACAATATTACAAACACTTAAATTTTTTTTATCTAAGTCCTGTCCTTCATATAAATCCAATAAGCTTGTGGAAAGACGAGATAAGTTTAAAAACTCAATAATTACTTAAATCTACATTTTTCGTTCGCATGGCTTGGATAGATAGTGGAGGGTTTTTTTAAAAAAAATCCCTATAGACGAGATAAGTTTAAAAACTCAATAATTACTTAAATCTACAGTTTTCGTTCGCATGGCTTGGATAGATAGTGGAGGGTTTTTTTTTAAAAAAAATCCATATTGAATGAATGTAGAACTTATTTTTCTTGTTAATACATTATATTTGTTGTGCTAGAGGACAGAGTTCCGATAAGATAATAAAGAGCATCAATCAAGTATGAAATATCGTTTCTCTACATAAGCTTTCGTTTATTCTGTTATTTCCGTAGAGGTACCACAACTCTAACTCAGAAATAGATTTTTGAGTAAATTATACATTTATACATATTATCTCAAAAGTTTATATGATTTATGTTCAGTCTCATTTTTTTTCTTAAAAATGATATTGCATCACCTAATGTAGTTACAATATGTCGACCGTGGCGGTTATTACAACCATATCACATCACGATTGTGAAGTGCACATTACAATGGTTACAAAATACTACAAAAATGGCCTCTGTTGTTTATCATATCTATCTGACATGACATCCACTCCATTGATAAAAATGGAAGAGGTTGTTCAATGTTCATTCTCTAGGGGATGAATTAATTTTTTATTTAAAAAAAAAAACCTGCTATGTCGCTATATCCAATTACTCATATAACATCAAAATTTATAGCTAGGCTCAGGCGTTCAAAAAATGGAAGGGCAACTCTTGGTATGGATGGGCGATGGTTTTTTTTACACGCTAAAAACTGATTTTAAAAATTTAAGCTCATCAATAAATATATATATTTTTCACATATTTTATTGCCTTGAGAATGTTGAAACGTACAATTTGGGGGTTGCGATGCCAGGTCGAGCTGGGAGTTTAATTAACCCTGATCCATTCCAGACCATAAGTGGGACAAACATTTTGGGCCTATCCTGGACCAATGACGTGTGAAACCCGGAAAACTGGGACTCAATTTCGGGCGGGACAACTAAGTCAACATTCCAAAAAAACTTTGGCCCATCAAATCAGAAAGAAATTTGAACCTAGTCCTTTTCTTAACCCAGTAAGTTAATTTCTTTTCTCTCTCAACAAAAAAGAAAAAGGGTTTAAGTCTTTTTTTACTATATTAGGTCCGATTGATTTTTAATTCATTTATCCTTCATTTATTAAGGTAGATTTACTAATTCCCTTCATTATAGTCAATGGAAGATATGTGGATGGTGACATAAGAGTGTAATGCAATGTAAAGTTATAAACATGCTGGTTGAAGATGATTCCCCCCCCCCTTTTTTTTTCTTTTTGAAAAAAATACAAACTAGCATCAATGTCAATGTGATTTATGAGTTCAGTTTAAATAATTGATTTATGGTTGATTTTCAAAAGCAAACATGAAAATTTAAGACAGCATGGTGATAACTATGTTCGATTTCATCACACAAAGTAGAAGTTGAACCTTTTGTATAACTTACACTAAACCGTTGGGATTTTCAAGGGACATACACTATTTGATTTTGGGCTCATTGATCTTCAACCTTCATGTAATTGAGTTTCTATAGACCAGTAATAGACATGATGAAGATGTAGTTTGGGAAAGAATAGATATAATGGGCTTTGTGTAGTCCTCCTGGCTCCTGCCTTCACATGTTTGAGGATACTTCATTACATCTGATACTGTCTTACCTAATTTAAGGTTTGATCATGGACCTATTGTATTATCTACTGAAATAAAGGATCCATTTAAGCTTTAGACCTTTTAGCATGAGGCTTGAAGCCATGACTCACAGATGCTAGATGTAACAAGTTAACTCTTGGCAGTGTTCAGTTTTGGATTCACGTACATTTCAATTTGTCAGTAAATTGAAGATTACGAAAATGAGATACTCTAAAGGAATAAAAATGTATTTGGAGAGGTTGAGAACAATATTCAACTTCTTAAAAAACGGCTAGCAGATCTGCCATCCAAGGATTCAGATATTTTAGGTTCATAATTAATTGTATTATGAAATGTGATTATTTCATATAAAAATATAAAGTTGTAATTACTACCAAGTGGTTCAAGCTTCACGACAGTTATTTAATTAAACTAAATGAATTTTAAATTTAATGATGTACTTAGAGATGATTGAATGTTAATTTTAAAAATTTATACTGATAATCAAAATTAAACTCATGAAATTTGCCTGGGAACAAAAACAAAACACAAACATGACCACATGAGTATTTCTGAGTAATGCTACTCATTTACACATATCACCTCATATTTATATCATTTTTATCATCTAATTACAATTGATCATATCTCATTCTTTATATACATATACTCAAATTTTACCATATCAATAAATGTAAAAGATGTAAAGTAAAGTGATGTGAAATAAACATTACTAAACTTTTCTCATATTATTTTTATTTCTTTTTTATGTCTAATGATGTCGTGTCTTTTCTTTTCATTTGGCCAACACTACTCACTAACAACTATCATGAGATGAGTAGAGTAAGTCTATTGTTATAATATATTGGTGTTAGTTAGGATATTTTACTTAATTACTAGTTAGTTATCAATTAATTATTATTTTACATTATATGTAAACCACACTCTAGACTTCTTGTATTAATTTTTTCTCATTCAGTAAATTCACTTTTTTATTTTTCTCTCAACTCTCTCAACTTTCCCTTTTCCCCACCATGTTTTTCAACATCTATATAACTGAGAGTCGTGACGTTGTTAACTCAGACAAAATCCACGGCCCAAATGAGTGTGTCTGGACTGGACTTCTGGAACGAGTTGGTCTAGTTCCGCATGAAATATATACGAGCTTTAGTGGAGCATACATTATGGTTAAGGCCTCAATTCGAAAGTCTTATACTTAACACAGCAAAAACTTTTGTGTTAAGGCCTCCTTTTATTTGAGTAGCTTATTGACCTTATGAGCAATTTAATCCGTTTTCTTCTCCTTTGCAATTTTGCAATATTCCTCTAGTAGCCATGCCGATTCAGGGATTCTAAGCCATGCCAGTGTTGGAGTTGATTCTGCTATGCTGGAAGCCTGGAACAAAATCAAGAGTCCATCTCTGCATATATTAGATAGTGATCAATATACAAGTTTTCTATCAAAATGCAGGTGGTTTCTTCTTATTTTTTTCTCCATATTAATTAAATTCCAATAAATCTACTCGGGTTCAGTTCCCCCCCCCCCCCCCCCCCCCATAAATTCTGTTTATATTTACTTCAAACATTTAAGTTTATATCATTAAACAAATAAAATTAAAATTATTGAAAATTTTGAAACCATACAAAGTTATTTTTTAAAAGGGAATTATAATAATTTTCTTTAGTTTAATTGGCTAATAAAAATTACATGAACATATAAAAAAGAACTACATGAAGAACTCGATTAAATCAAACTTAAACTAAAAATGTATAATCAAAATTAAAAGAAAAAAATAAATGTTGTATTATTATGTAGTTAAATTTGGGAAGTATGAAAATAATTTTAATTTTGTTAGTGTAAATTAAGTTTTTTACACTATTATTTAATTATATATGCTATTAAATCATGAGTTTAATTTTGATACACTATTAGTTTAAAGTTTTTTTACACCATCAACCAATTACACATCACTATATATGTGACTTTAGATGTAATTATTATGAGAATTAAACATTTTTTATGATGTAATAGTATATGATTGAATGACAGTGTAAATAATTTTTACACTGACAATGCATTCAAATTAAATTATTAAATAATTAAGTTTTTAATTTTTTAAATAATTGTTATCAAAATTAAATATTTTTATTAATATAATAAAATATAATTGAATAATAATGTAAAGAATATTTAATTTTTATTCCTAGTAAATGAAAATTAAACTCACCAAAAGAAAGAAGAGAAAGTAAGTTTCAAAAAAAGGTGGAGAAATATAAATTATAAAATGAAATTTGCTAAATGCTAATGGAATTAATGGGTGATCAAATCATCCTTTATAATTTGGAGGTACATAGTGGCATATGTTTTTCTATATTTGTAACTTGTAAGGCCATTTTGGGAGAGAGACGTCACCTGCCCTACATGGTGGTGCATTGTCTATTTCAAAGAAAGTCAGGTTGAATCAACATGAAAACTTAACCTCAGACAAGTAGTACCCTTTAGGATTATGTCCAAATCGTAAGCAATCTTTCTAGCAACAAAAAAAAAAAAATCTTTCCAGCAACAAATATAAAATAAATTGTAAACGATCTATTGGACAAATTCAGATTTCAGGTTTCGTTTTATGGAGTCGCATATGTGAAGAGTAAAATATTTCATTAACTATAATATTTTAAAAAACAATTCATTTGCATATTTGCTTATGTAGAAAATTACTAAATTTGATCTATTGTTAGTTTATTAAATTACGACTTGTGTAATTTGCATAATTAGCTTATTGTTAATATGCATTAGCCATAATACTAATATTGTGTTTAATGAGATTTAAGGAATCTCCATACCAAATAGTATTTCACAAATAAAGGTAACAACGTGATTTTTTTATTTATATTAATTTATTTTTCTTCCATAAATGATAAAAATCTACTTCTCAATTGGTGTATTCCTTTTAAAAGTAAAGCCTTAGTCTTTTTTATATAATTTCTTTTAATAGAGTGGTTTCATATGTTATTGATGCAAAATTTAACATCAATCAATAATTTAGTGGCCAAAAAAAGAAAGACTAAACCATAAATTATTATCTTGTAATTTTTGACGGCAATTGTGAAGTACTTAATTGAGTACAAAGATCAATGTTATATTGTTGGGGTGCACGAAACAAGAGAATAATTTTACTACCAGGACACTTCATACCGTTGTTTTGGACTGCAATAATAAATTTAATAATGTGTATATCTGTAACAGAAACTTATATTCGGAAACAATTTTGAATTGGAAAGAGATTTCCCAATAATTAAATTAAATCAACTAATCCCTATATCAAAACGAATTTGGATTGTCTTTCCAGTTAAGAAAAATCCAAAATTGACCTACAAATTTATACATTATTATTATTATTATTACTATATATTTTTAATCGGAACAAAGTTATACATTTTAGGAATTAATTATTTTAGTAGAATAAATAAAAAATCCCCATGATCCTCCAAGAAGGCAAGAACGTGGTTTTTAACCTTTTTGGCTATTGTACCAGACCCTAAATGTTTACTTGGTCATGATGAAGACAAAATAAAAAGTAAAATGTAAACGAAAGGAGAAAAAAGTAAAACCAAGTTAGTTTAGGCTTCTTGGTTCATGATTACAAATGAGGATTTGTGTTAATAACTTACAACAGAGTTCCTAAGAAAAAGTGTCATCAGCTTAAAACAGGAACACATCTCAATGTCAAAGCCAAATCACTGGTCATGCAAATGTTTTGGGATGGGGTTGAGGCCAAGCACTTGGCATCACACGCTAATACTTGCGTAGTTGCATTCCATGTATTCACCATTGTCATATGCTAACGCAATATGATCTTATGAAAGACCAAAATTTGCTTCTTTTTTTCTCCTCTTTTTCTTGATTCATTTGATAAATCCCCCTACAATCCTGATTCCTGAGCCGTTAGATCATATGGAGTTGTTCCCCCCCCATGGCCCACTTCTCTGTGATAGAAGATCTTGGGCGTGGTGGTGAAAGAATATCTGAGAGATGAAAAGTCAGGGACATGGAAGTCATTTCAGACAATCTCACCTTTGCCTTTTCCATCAACAATTTCTGTTCCTTTCACAAGTACTCAGTTAAATTAATGAAAATTTCAATCAATCTACAAATTATTCTCTAATCTCACATGCTTGTACCAAACAGCCATCATCACAGCCCCTTGATATGTGAACACTTTCACCATCACCACCCATCACACAACTCAACCAAACTTGGTATTCCACAAACATGTGTGACAGACACGTGAGATTATCACAGACTAGGAAATTATATATTTACGTACGAAAAAAACAAACAGAAACCTATTATTGAGAGAGAGAAGTACTAGACAGAAGTACTAGACAGAGAAGAGTGTGCGTGTGTGTGTTTTTGCATCTCCAAGCCCAAAGAACCGTTTGCTCAGTCATTTTAATCCCAAAAAAATCCCATTTTACTCCTTTTAGAGAGAGAAAATTTTGGTTGCAAAAGAGAGATAAAATTTTTGGTCTTTTTTTTTTTTTGTGTTCTAATGGTTCAACTGGAAATTCAAAGAAGGGTGTGAGAGGAAGAAAAATTGTATCTTTTTTTGTATGGGTCTCTGAAACAATGATCTTGTGAAAACCCAGAAAGCAAATCTTCGATGCGCGCTGATAGATAAGATTGTTGGACTTTTCGGAAGCCGTTGATATCGTTTTCCGGAGAAATGAACGGTGGCGATGAGGTCGTCGCAGCAGCTCCGGCGGGTCTGGAGTGGAAATTCTCGCAGGTTTTCGGGGAACGTACGGCTGGGGAAGAAGTTCAGGAAGGTAATTTGTTCGTTCATACGTTGTATTGTGTTGTGCCCTGTCGGATCCAATTGGTTGTGTTGGGATTAGGGTTTGATTTCGCGCTTTCGATCCGTTTTGGATCTTGTTTGGTCGCCCCCTTGTTGTTTAAGCTTCTGGGTCATTGCGTAGTCGATGTGTAATTGTGAGGGTCTTGTTTGATTTGGGGGAAAGTAGTGGTTTTGAGGTTGTGTCTTGCATTGTGAATTTTTACTAGTTTGGATTGATAAGAGTGTTAAACTGAGCTGTTAGACTCAATGATGGTGGTTTTTGTTTTGTGTTTCTAGCTTGTGCTTTTATTGCAACTAGTCCTTGTTGTCTAGTTTGAGTGTTATGGGTTAGATCTTAATGGCATGTAGTTTGATGAGTGGCATTGAAGATTGACTGCACTGGTCACGTTGTAATTTGCAACTTTGACAATGCAAAAAACATTTGTTCTTTGGCAGCGTTTGAGTGGTTGGAGTACCAGTGGTGATGTTGGTGGTGTCTCTGGAGTGAAAATGCTTAGCTGATATTTTTAAGAATGGGTGTTTAGCAATTGTGTCTGTGCCATACAGAGGAAATACCATTTTCGGTTGAAAAAAAGAATAAAAATATATGTTAATAAAATTGAAGCATTGGTCTTGCTTTTCCAATAATAATCATAGTGTCATACTTTTATACGAAGGTATTTGAGAAAAGGCTTTGTTGTTGTTGTTTTGTATTTGGCATTTGGGATTGGGTACTTTCGAGGGGAGGAGAGAATGAGTGTGCATCCTGATGGTTGCATTATGTTATTTTATAATAATGCTGATTCAACATTGTGTTTCATGTGAAATTAGTTTGTTGCTAATTTGAATTTTCAGTGCAGCAACTAAGAGCCTATATGGTTTGGAAACATTGTCCCCCAACTGCATGTCTATGGTTCAAATGCGGAGCTATGATCTTATTTATAGTTTATGAATGATAATTGAAGAGAGTAAACTAGAAAGTATCATTTAACTTGAATTTCACTATCCTTACTAAAAATAAAAAAGAAAACAAGGACTTGCAGAGTAAATAAATGTTTAGTAGTTGTGAACAGAGTGTAAATGGAATGTGAAACATATTCATTTAATCAATTTTTATATGAGGGAGATAAAGATATCTAGTTCTTTAGAAATTGTATATATCTGATCTGGCTGATCTCATTTTATATTTGGATAGATTTGGAAATTTTTGCCATGGTCCCATGGCGAGATTATGGTGGTAGAGTAATAGAACTGGATCAAATAAAGATTGTAAAAGATGAATTTTATTGGTAGAATCCTCTTCTCTGAATCTGATCAGAGTGATACAAAATCCAGAGGAAGAGTACTCAAATCATAGGTATGATAGTTACACAGTTTCTGCAGTAACTCACACTCTCTGCACCTTCGAGAGTCCTGTGGCTCTCCCTGCACTCTCTTACTCCAAAACTTCCTTACCCTCCACACTCTCACAGGTATGATAGTTGCACAGTTTCTGCAGTAACTCACACTATCAGGACCTTCGATAGTCCTGTGGCTCTCCTTACACTTTCTTACTCCAAAACTTCCTTACCCTCCACACTCTCCTCTCCACTATTTATACTCCACTCTTTTTATTGGTATTCTGTTACAATCAGTTAGTTAGTTGCTAACAACTGGTTCTGATCCTCTACACTTACTCCTGTTCCTTCTAACATACACCTGTCTAATCGGGGGCTTGGTAACATAGAGGTTTGGACTTGGAGAAAGGTTGTGGTTTCTTTTTTCACAGAAACCTTCTACTTTTTGAAAGCTGGTTTAACTCACAGCAAAATGCAGTACTCATGTCAAACTGTAACTAAGATTTATTTCATAGTTTATATAAGGGATTAAGAGACTATAAAAAATAGCAATTCTGACATGGTTTTTTGAATCTGGTGGGTTCTTTTTGGGTATTTATTCTCGACATGTAGACACCATTAATGGAATGGTAGTTTCCTGTACAGAGTGATTGACAAATCTTGATTAGCTTTTGTTGTAGGTTAATGTGAAAGTTTCCTAATTATTTGGCCAATTTTCTTTCTACAGTGGACATAATTTCTGCTATTGAATTTGACAAGTCTGGTGATCATCTTGCTACTGGTGATCGTGGTGGTCGAGTAGTTCTCTTTGAGAGGACAGATACAAAAGATGTATGATTTTTGCTTATGCATTTTTTTTAAAACCAAACTTAGTTTTGAAAGATTCCATGTTATGCACTTAATATTTTAATATGTATGTATAATGTAACGTGCAGCATGGTGGATCAAGAAGGGATCTGGAGAGGATGGACTATTCTATTAGTAGGCATCCTGAGTTCCGTTATAAAACAGAGTTTCAGAGTCATGAGCCTGAGGTAATTTTCAGTCACCAGTTAATGCTGCCCCAACTGCTTGTGGCTCGGAAATGTTAATATCTATAATGTGTTATCTTTTTTTCAGTTTGACTATCTTAAGAGCTTGGAAATAGAAGAGAAAATCAACAAAATCAAATGGTGCCAAACAGCTAATGGTGCCCTGTTCCTTCTATCTACAAATGATAAAACCATCAAATTTTGGAAGGTATGAAATGAATGCTCACTTGTGGCATGCTGAGCTGTTTTTTAATTAATTAATTTATGGATTACGCACGATTACATTTCTGTAGAACTAAGTTTGGTCCCTTGTTTCACATGCTTTGAAAGTATATCTGTTTATGGAGATGTGTTATAGCTCACGAGGCTCATATCTGGGTTCTAATGGAATATGTTACCTGGGCTTAGCCTTCGGAAATTACCAATTATATTTTGAATCACTGGTTATTAAATATTGAACCATTATTCAGTTAACCGGATAATAAGCTGTTCATATTTAAGTGCATAGTGTCATGACTTACTTTCTGAACACTGCCATATGTCAAGGACGTTGGTTGAGTAATTTTTTGCTGTTTAGTAACTATAGTTTCTAACATTTTATTTTGCAGTATGCCACCTTAATGGTTAATAGGTTATGTGATTATTACTATTATACTAAAGACATTGAGCAGACCAAATTTTGTGAGGAGAAGTAAATATGAAATAAGGCCATGCTGTGAAATAAATCTTGATGGAATCTGCACTGAGTGTTTGTTTGTGCATGTATACAAAATGAATGTGCTTGCATTTCCTTTAGTAGTTTTTCATATGAATTAATGTGATTGATCTGTCTCCTAGGCCACTTATTCTTATTGTGTCCTTATCTGAGAGTTGAACAGGTTCAAGAAAAGAAGGTCAAGAAAATTTCTGACATGAATGTTGACCCTTCAAAAGCAATGGAAAATGGCTCTATTGCTAGTTCAAGTAATTCCAGTAGCTCTAGGCCATATCTTGCAAATGGAGGATCTCCAGAAAGATCATACAGTTATCTAAGCAATGACTTCTCATTTCCACCAGGAGGCATACCTTTGCTAAGATTACCTGTGGTAGTTGTATTCAGCCCTTCCTGTTGAATTCTTTTTTACCAATATTTGTTTCTCAGGGATAAAAATTTTTATAGTATGAGTTTTAACTATGAAATTTTTGCTACGCACAACCAAGAAATTGGTGGATTAACATGAAAGAGACAAAGCAGCAATGCTAACGCTACTTCATGTCTGAACAGAGAGTCACAACTATCTTTTATCTATTTATTTATTTTGGGGGAGTGGGTTCTCAAAAGGGGGAGATAGTCATGTCCTTTTCAGATATTATAAACATCCTGGTAGATATAGGTTGACTGCACAAGGCCTGTTACAAGTACAAGAAACATAATTCCTGGTTGATTTCATCATGCTGATTAAGGTTGCTTAATTTAGTTTGGGTAGGGTATAAAAAATTGAAATTTTTTTATAATTAGAAGTTCATTAAAGATGGTAAAGAGCAAAAGCATAATGCTGATAGTTGATATCCAAAGAAGTCCTTAAGCATCCAAAAGAAGAGAATCAAATCCCTATACTAAATTACAGATATTTCTTGGCATAAGTAGCAGGAAAGAGTGGAACACACCTATGCTTTTGCAGTTATCTTTCAAATGGTGCTGAAGTCCATTTAACAGACATATTTCAGTATAATCATCTAAGTAGAAAATTTGAGCCCTCCTGTATAGACCCCTTCATAAAAGAAGTGGAAAAAGAAAAAGAAACAGAAAGAGAAGCATTAGTGTTTAATTTGTTGTTTTGATTGTTCCATCCTTGTAGTGTGTATTTTAGTATGTTCCCTGATACTTTATGTGAGAGGAAAGAAAGGAAGTGGTTATGGTTCTAAGCTTCATTTTCTAACCTCAACAATTACTTGTTTGAGACTTTGTAGTGCAGCTAGTGCTAACACGAGGGTTGTAAAATATGTAGGTAACCAGCCATGAAACCAGTCTGGTGGCTCGATGTCGTAGAGTATATGCCCATGCTCATGATTACCATATCAATTCTATTTCAAATAACAGGTGATTTGGTTTTGTTATTGTACCATATTTTTCCATCTAGTAAATTTTGGGTGGAACCCTAAGGGCTCATATTATAAGTGGAAGCTGTTCAATGTCAATTTTTTTTTTCATCATCTTTATTTCTCTTTAAGTAGTGTTGTTTTGAAAATGTTGACTAGTTTTCTTTCTGGAGTGTTGTTTCATGTCTGCATCTTTTTTGGGCCCTTTTTTTGTTGTCTTGCAGCTTTTTTGTGCTCTTTTTTCTTATTGTCTTGCATCTTTTTCTGAAATCTGATCAAATTTGAACGATGGTATGTTTCTCATATCTTCTAGCGATGGCGAAACTTTCATATCAGCTGATGATTTGCGAATAAATCTTTGGAACCTGGAAATTAGCAATCAAAGTTTTAATATTGTTGATGTAAAGCCTGCAAATATGGAGGATCTGACTGGTAAGCTTTCACTATCATATTTTTATTGTGTGCTGAAAATATTTCTCTGTTGGTAACTTGGTATAATTTATCTAGTTAAAGAAGTGATAACAACATATAAGTTGTAGTTATCTGATAAGTAATTGTTTTGCATGTGTAAATCTTTCTAGTTTTAATCTCTTTGATGTTGAATGACAGTAAGATTAGGATTTAACATATCAGAATCAGGGTTTTCTAGGGGTAAATCAAGGCTAGAAAACAGGTGAATTGAAGGTTCATTGGGTGCATGTTTTGGTAAGGGGGATTTGCAGGCAATGGGTTGGGGTTTTAGTGTTGGATTGAAGATGGCTGTTTGGGTTCTGTGAACAATACGTTGCAAAGGTGCAAAAATGGTGCACCTAAGGCATTGAGGTGAGGTGAGGTGCTAGATAGGGGTGGAAATAGGTCAGGCTGTCCGTCAGGGGCCTATGGCCTAACTTGTTATTAAACAAGTTAGGCCAAGACTTTTTAAAAATGTTTAACTAAAAAAGTTAGGCCTCAAGTCATCTAATAAGCCTTTTAAGCGCAGCGGATCGGTCAGCTTGTTTAATTATATATAATATAATATATATTATTATAATAATTATAAATTATAATTATTAATTTATTATAATATTTTAATATATTTTTTAATTAGATTTTAATAAAAGTCAATAACTAAAACCTAAGTTTGTAAGTTAGAATAAAAATAACATATTTATTAATATATTTAATGTAATATATTTATTAGAATGAAAATAATAAGTTAACACTCACCTTCTACTTTTATAGATGCTCACTATTTTTTGCTCTGGCCTTTGGTCGATGTGGGACTTAGAGATATATCAAGTTACAAAATTATTGGAGGCATATAGTTGCAAAACATGAAGATATAACCTACGCTATTTCTGGATTTCTTGTTTATATATTTGTTAATAACATATGTAAGGTTATTATTCTAATTTCCTTATGGTTAAATTGTGCAATTATTTTGTTTCTAGTTGCAGGAACCTGACGAAAAGTTACCAAAGTTACTGGACTATGTTTCATATCTAACTCATTTAGCTGTTTGTGAAATTCTTGGGATAATATGCTAACCTCACCAATTATTGATATTATGATATTATCTTTCTTGTCAATTCATTATAGAACATGCAATTATTATCATGATGCTAATTCATTATAACTCTAGTCTTTCTTGCATTCATGTTGCAATTAGAGGAGCGTAGGTTTGATCTTCATGTTTTGTAATTATATGCCTCTAATAATTTTGCAACTTGGTATATCTCCAAGTCTCACATGGACCAAAGACTAGAGTAAGAAAGTGGTGAACATCTATAAAATTAGAAGGTGAGTGTTAAGTTATAACAAAGACCTATTGGCCTTAAGTAGGCTCATTGGCCTATTTCAAAGCTTAGGTCTGTTAGCTTATGTAAAGGCATGTTGACCTATTTAAAGGTAAGTCTATTAAGCCTATGTAAAGGCATGTTGGCCTATTTAAAGGTAGGTCTGTTAGCCTATGTAAAGACTTGTTGACCTATTTAAAGGTAGGCATATTAGCCTATTTAAAGGCCTCATTGCAAAGTAAGCCTTTAAATAGGCTTTCAGGCTAGGTTAGGCCTTAAAAATCAGCCTATTATAGGCTCACAGGCCAAACTTAGGCCTTATAATTGGGATACAGGCCAGACCTGTTTGAGGCAAAGCCTGACTTGACCTGGCCTGTTTCCACCCCTAGTGCTAGATGAGATCAACGCCTCTTATTGGTTGAGGTGTTACCCTTTAATGAGGTAATCACCTCTGGAGCCTTAGGCGTACCTTTAATGCTTTATCGATAACTGTAAAAAACCCAAAAAAGCTCAGCAGTCTAACTTGCTCACTGTGATGCTAAAGTGGAAATAATTTGTAAGAATGTTAAAAAAAATAAGTAGTTGTTGGTTTTTTGGATTGGGTTTTGTAAATTGAACCTTTTTTTTAATTTTGTTTTCTTATTTCTAATATTTTACCAGCCTGGTACTTTTTTTATAGTCTTGGTTGTGCCTTGAGCCTAAAGATTATTATTGCAGAGGTTATAACATCAGCAGAATTTCACCCTACACATTGTAATACATTGGCATATAGCAGTTCAAAGGGTTCAATTCGTCTTGTTGACTTGCGGCAGTCAGCATTATGTGATTCTCATGCCAAACTGTAAGCTCATCTTTTGCTTATGTTCTTATTTGTTTTCCTTTATGTCTTTCAGTTTCTTAACAGATGTTGAGATGATTGGCAAAATTAAAAGAAAGAAGGTGATTTGTTTGCTTCTTGACAGGGACAATCAATGAACAAAAGCATTTTTCTGAAGCCTGTTATACATATACATTTATGTAATTTCTTATACCTGGTAGACTCACAGACAATTGCCTTTTGTATAGATTTGAGGAACAGGAGGCCCCTGGGTCCAGATCATTTTTCACAGAGATTATTGCTTCTATCTCAGACATAAAATTTGGGAAGGATGGAAGATATATACTTAGTCGTGATTACATGACTCTAAAGGTTTGAAAGCTTTATAATTCCAAAATCCATGCTTCTGTGATTAAAGCTTTTCTAAGTATTTTGGATGGGGATACTTCAAATTTATCGAATTGAATTTGAATTCCATGAGACACGGGCATTTGGTCTAAGTGGTATGGTTCTCGCTTAGGGTGCAAGAGATCCCAAGTTCAATTGGATTTATTGAAAATTTGGTACTTAATAGAATTATTTGATTTATGTCTCTTTGTTCCTTGGACATTCAATTGTTGAGTAGGCGAAGCATGCTATATCATTCATTTTTTACTTTGTTTGGATACCTTATACTTGTTATGTTCTAAATCCCTCAAGTGTCATCTCACCTTACTTTACTTGTTTGCAGTTATGGGACATCAATATGGATTCTGGCCCAGTTGCAACGTTCCAGGTTCACGAGTATCTAAGACCAAAGGTTAGATTCCTCTATTTATATAATTGAAGAACCACGAATTTTTACTGCTTTATTGAGTCATAATAACTGGATTTTTTTTTTGAATGTGCCAGCTTTGTGATTTATATGAAAACGATTCAATTTTTGATAAGTTTGAGTGTTGTCTGAGTGGTGATGGATTGCGTGTTTCAACTGGTTCTTACAGGTCTGTGATTCAAACCTGACCTATCTGTGGTTCTGTTATCATTGTGCCTGCATCTTAATATTTTGTTTTATTTGATACCAGCAATCTGTTCCGTGTGTTTGGTTGTGCCCCGGGAAGTACTGAGGCTACGACTTTGGAAGCCAGTAAAAATCCAATGAGGTAATTTTATATGGGAAGCTCTAACGCCAATTGTGGTTTACTTGGGCATTGTAGCATTTATATCAACTTTTTCATTTCCTCAGACGACAAGTTCCGGCCCCTTCAAGGCCTTCTAGATCACTGGGAAACAGTATAACACGAGTTGTAAGACGTGGTCAGTTTTCAATATAATCACCTTGTCTAACTTTGAGTGAGTTTTAATAATATATCTTGTTCTTAGTATATCAAGACTTCCAATATTTGGTAATCTTGAACAGGGGCGGAAAACACTGGTGTTGATGCAAATGGGAATTCTTTTGATTTCACAACAAAGTTGCTGCACTTAGCATGGCACCCAACTGAAAATTCAATTGCTTGTGCTGCTGCAAATAGCTTATACATGTACTATGCTTAAGGAAAGATGATTGGGGGACATGCATTTGCTTGGTTAACCTGTTTTTGGGTTGCTGTGGAGAAGGCTTTCCCTTCTTACCAACCATTGAGTTGGAGGCTACATTAACTCTCACACTACAAGTGCCCTTCAAAATCTTTAGCAGGAGCTTTTAGAAAAAGATCCAGAAGTGACTGTTTCAAAATTGCTGGGTAGGCAGACCTTATTTTGTTTCTGGATGGGCAGCATCTCTTTTTTTCCATTTTCCTCCTTCCGACCCTAAAAATATTCTTTCCCCCCTTTTCTGTATCTTCTTCTAAAAGAGAAGGTGCAGTCAATGCTTCAAATTGTGTTTGGCTTGCAAATGAAGAAGAAATGTGATTGTAGCTCTCCTACAACAGATACTAAAGGATGTTCAATATCTGCCACTAGGATAAAGATAAAATGTAGTTCTTTTTTCTTTTTGCCCAGATGTCTTGTGGGATGGTGCAGTGGAAACCTGCAGTGCATCATTTTTTCATTGATTATTTTTGTGTTGGAATTTAATTTGACAATGTCTCAAAGTCTAATTCTTGCTGCCCACGGTCAATTGTGTAAAATGTCAACGGAAGTAATAATTTTTGGTTGCAATGATGTAGGATAAACTGGATTGTCTTTGCAACCTGACATCCTAGTGGTAATCCACCAAATTTTTCTGGTTTTCTCACTGGTATGGTTGGATTTTTCCCCTTTTGCCCCATGACAACTGTTCTTAATGTGTTACATAGATTTTGATTGTTTCTTTCTTGATAAAAAAAGGATAAACTCAGTATGTGAGTTTATCAAAAAGCAATTCACAATTTCATGACCCTGCTTGAGTGTTATGAAAACTCTCAACTTGTCTATCCTGGGATGAACAATTGTAGCGGCTGCACATGATGACTTGCCAAGCTTTGGACTCTGACCATAATTTACATTCTGACCACGAACTTAGGGACTCGAAGCCGCCTCATGATCCTCTCTAACCTAATTTTTGGCTAATCTATTTCTTATTTGGGTTGCTGAACATGTTTTCTTTTGTTTCATTTCATAAGTACAATTTTCTGTTTCTTACAACTAAATGTGTTTTAAGTTTACGCAAATTATAGAAATGGAAAATGGAAAATATATTTTCTATTAAGCAGGGCTTAAATTTGCCATTTGCAAGTTATATGGCTAAGGTAAATAAAAGTAATAATAATGAAATATTTCAATAAGAGTGTGTTTCGAATGTAAAAAAATAAGAGATGATTTAATTTATAAATTAATTTTAATTAAATTTTATGTTTGAAATGTTAAAAAATAAAAAATAATTTAATTTTTAAAATTCAATGAATTTTATTTTTTTGTTTTAGAAATTTTATTAAATTGGATAGGATTTATTAAAGGTTAAAATGTAAAATAATAAAAATTAATTAATAAAATTTAATCAAATTGGATATTATTTTATTCTTAGTAATTATTTTTAACTATCTCTCATAAGGGTTAAAATATAAAATAATAAAATAAAACTAAATTAATTTTTATCTTAATGAATTCTAAATATAAAATTTAATTTTTAAATTAATTTAATTTTTATTATTTTTTAAAAATTCTAAACACAATTTAATTTTTAAATCAAATTAAATTAATTCAAATCATATTAAATTAAATTATTTTTTTTTATTCATTTCAAACAGGTATTTTTGACATTGTTGTAAGTCTTATTCTTTGGATCTAAGGTATTTTCACATTGCTGTAAGTCTTGTTCTTTGGAGTTTGGACAATATTACAGTTAGAGGCCTTCCAAACAATAGCATTGGGTTTTATTTTGTTTGTTCATTAATGTCAGAAATATTCAATAAGACAATAACATTTATAGTGAAAATTGTCAAACCACAATGCCGTTGGGCCAACTTTCTTCATTTAACGAAGTTTGGACCAGCGCTTTCATTATTAATATGCAATTTATTAAAACGTCCACCTTTTTCTTTTCTTCACTTAATATAATGCAGCAATGCAATCTGCTAGCATTTTCTAGAATGTCAAGTTGTTAACATGTAGGTGTTATTTCTTTTGATAATTTATTTTATTTTAAAAGCTTACAGGTACCTTTTTAAAACCATTAAAAAAAAAGAGGTAGTTAGGCTACGCCGCCACTACTCTCAGCAAGGAAAAATGTGGTAAGCATATCAAAATCTTGTGTTAAGACCATGGATTGTTGCATTGCTATTTCTTTTCTTCCCCCAATTTTATGTTTCAATTTTCAAGGTGCCTACTGGCTAATATTGTGTCAGCCATTCATGTTTTGTTACACTAGGTAATTTTCTTCGTCCAGCATTTGACTCATACGAACACATTTACTCAATGTAAAATTTGCCTGCTTTTTCTGTTTATTTATGTATTTCAGTTTGATAAAGTACCGAACTTGCTGCAGTATTCCTCATCCTGATGATGCTTTCTGGAAGGAATTGGGCTATGCCAAGAACCTATTGAAGAACAGGGAGGAACTAAACGTAAAGAATACCAACCTTGCTGCTCTGTTTGGACTTGAGTGCTTTGCATGGTTTTTGTGGGGGTGAAAATGAGATTATGGGCAAAGGATTTACATTTTCGGGTTACTATGTTTAAGTGGAACTGCTCCAAGACCACACAACTATTAGCTTGATTGTTGAGATCTTAAAATTTACAAATATAAAAGGTCATTGATTCAGACTTTTACATGTTTTGGTTTTGGTAATTTGAAGTTGGAAATGACATGTCAGTCAATGTGGCGAGCATAATTATATCTGAAATTGGTTAAGATTCATGTTGCTTCAAGGCTATTTTAAATCATGAATTGATAATTCTCCTTTGCCATGTTGGTTTATGGCCACTGGTGGAATTTTGGGAAACTATCCAATGATCTTAACTAAAAGACAATGGAATATTTGAGAAGCTTCAGGGCAAAGGTGCTTTTAAAGTCCAATTGGAATCAAGTAAATTAAGCTGAGCTTGTGACACGCTAGAACATTGTTGTTAAAGATGGTATTCCCTAGGTATCTTCGCTGTATGTTGGCAAAATGCATTACGGAATGTGTTGCTGTAATGTATTAACCAAAAGGAGAATCGCAAGAAGAATCATATTCTCCTTTAAATTGTCCTTCTTTATTGGAAAGAACATCTTGAGTATGAATACTAGGAAAAGAAAGTTTCGTTTAATATACTCACTAAAATTTCTTGAGCATTGATGCTTCACTGGGTGATAGTAGTTGATTCTATAAAAAAATAGATCAACGGTGTGTCTTCATTATTGGTAACTTGTATAACAAGTAAATACTCATGATTCCTTCTCTTTCTCTTTCTTTCTCTCTCTCTCTCACCTCATCATCGCCATTTTTTCTCTTTCTCTCTTTGAAATTCTTCTTCTTCACCCCCAACACCAAGCTCCAAAGCCATCTTCCACTAACACAGACCCAAGTCGTGAGCCACCATACACCAGCCACCATTAGGTACCTGACAAACCAGCCACCACTCATGCCCATTGTCACTGATCTGTTGTCCGATAACAACTACCACCACCACCACCACCACCTACCCTTTGGCTTAGATGGTGGCAAAGGGAACGACGTGTAGCTCATCGAGGGTAGCGAAGGTTCATGCGACAAGGCGAGGCTCCGCCAAATGAGTTTATCTAAAATAGAATTATTGATAGGTAAATTTCCAATTATAATATTGAGTCAACTAAAATTTATTTACGATTGATAGGTAAATTTCATGGAGTATGAATACTCAAAAGTATTTTGAGAGCAAGTTAAACGACATCGAAATAGAATATGTATGGAAGAGAAATATTAATAATACATTCTTTTGAATATTTATTTTAATATTTATTTTATTATTAATTTAAAAATAAATATTATTAACATTCTTTTCATAATAATTTTTTAAATTTATAAAATGAACTAATAATAAAATAAATATTAAAATAAATATTTAAAAGAATGTATTGCTAACATTTTTATATATAAAATTAATTGAAATGTCACTCTAGGTCACTGTCAATGGATTGAGATATTATATATATTCCATATGCGAAAAATTGAATTCCATCTTGATCAATCAAAATTTATATGTGCATGAAAAATACGTTCGTGTGAAAGATGTGCTTTCATTAGGCTGCTAATGGAACCTTGGGAACTATGTCCATGGTGCAGCCGTAAACTAGTGCAAGATTGAAACTGCAGACTACGTCAAGGATTTGTGAGTCCATGTTTCCCTCCTCATTAATGTAAGAAAGAGAAGTTGAACGGAGCGAGATGACTAACTTGATGCTAATGAAAAATTATTTTTGTTTATTCTTGTCCCAGCAAGAAATAACACTAAGGAAAACAAAATTATAGTAAATTTGTCATAAAAGTAAATATGTAAAGAATATTTACTTTTAAATTATTTAAAAAAATTAAATTTTTATGAATTTATTAAATTAAAAATAAATATTACCTTTATTCAATTACTTTAGAAATAAATTTATTCTAAAGAAACATTATCCAATACGAAGTATGTGACTTCTTGATATGGAAAAGCCAACTTGCAAGGCAAGATTACACATGGGACACAGGCATAAAAAAAGTTTGGAACTGCTGCCTCCACCCTGAGTTATTTCAGTCTCTGCGTGGGCCAATTCTCCAGCATTACCTAATAAATAAACTCTTTGGCGAATCCCAAATAGTGGCATGTATTGTTGTTAGCGGAATGGCAAATAAAAGCCTAAGAGGTAAGCTAGCTAGGTAGTGAAGGGTAATGACTATAGAGGAAGGAAAGGGATAGGGATAGCGCTGGGGCACGCCATCTCTGTCTCTGGCGTGTTGGACGGGGGAACGACACGGACGTGACACGCTGCAACTCTCACTCTCACACGCACCCTACCGATCATCTTATCATCACCTTGACTTCTTGTGTTGTTGTGTTTTGAGTTTTTTTGTTGCAATGTGTTTTGAGTTTGAGCCCTCTCTGTTGCCATCTCCAGGGCCAGGGGACGGGACCCATTACAATAACTCTCGCTGCCTGTTATCATGCAACACCATTAATCACTCTCCCACCTTTGCACAGTTACAACAATAAAATCCCTCTTAATATTCACCCGAGTGATGCTAATTGTACTACTACAATTCTTATATGCACAAATAATCTATAACAGCTGTATATATGATTATGTGTGACAATGTGAGTGGTTTTTTTATGTTTGGGCACGATTATATGTAAGCTAAAAGAAAACATAAAAGTTTAAGTTAGGAATAAACTTTATCATGCCAATTTCATGCACATGTTCAGGAACTTATTATTATTATTATTTTGGGGGGGGGGGGAGGTCTAAGTGGAAAGTTTCAAGTGCTTAGCTTAGATTTTCTGTTTAGGGGCCTATATGAGTTTTATATTGAAGCAGTTCAATCATATTCATTTATAACGTCGCACCTTAGAGAGATAATAATTTATTTGCAATTGAAGGATAGAAGTGTTGTTACTTCAATTTTACGGAACGGGTCTCTTTCTTCTTACTAAGATGCGTTTTATGCTTCTGCTATCAAATACCTTGGCATGAAATCAAATACTTATTAGATCTTTAAAAAAAAAAGAAATCAAATACTTATATAAAGTTTAGTACAAAGATGATGAGAGAGGCATCGAACATTCAATAATATTTAATATGTGAGTAACTTATTTGAGTATAGTAATAATATAACATTATATAAGAGTACTATACTAGTCCATTAAAAATATATCATGTGATACGAACTGTTGAGAAAATTATTCCTAGATTATATAAGTAATTTCCGGGATGAAGTCATAAAATCTCTTTAATTTGTTTTCCCAAATAGAAAAGCTTCATTAGAATCCATCATTCTGTTCTTTTTCTTTATGGGTAAATAGTATATTATCAGCTATCATAAGAGAGGATGATGATGAAGTCGTGGTTACTGGTTACAGAAAAGGTGTAAAATGTTGAGTGGCTGAGTGAGGAGAGCACAGCCTTCAAAATTTAACCACACACGTGTCGCTGAGATATCATTATTCATTCACTGTTAAATTGTAAGAGGGGACCACCCTAATTCTTCAGTTTTGCGCACGAGCATTGTGCCTCTCGTCATGATCCAAATCAAGTTCTAGCCCTTGGATTTACAGCTCAAATTATTTCTGGTAAAAGGTAGGGTCCACTCCTCCTAGTGCTCAACCGAACCCATAATTCCACTCCTGCTTTCTTTTTTTTTTTTACGGGAATTCCACTCCTCCTTAGATCACCTGACCTATCTCTTTGTCGGAGCCCTCCAATTTATTCAATCCAATAACCAGTGAGGCCCTACTAAGTTATATTTTTAAATATAATTTACTTAAAAATACTATTAAATACAACATATGTTGAGAAGGGTTTATTATTACTTTTTTTGTATATATTTATCATTCTAATTTTATTAAATTATTATTAAATGAATTAATTTAAATTATTAAATTAAAATACATAAAAATTTATTTAATAAAAGGTTTAAAAAATAAAAATAATAATAGAGACATCATAATGACAATAAATACAAATATTATCGTACCAAAATTGTATAAAAATTTCACCATCGCATCACATTGATACATGAGATGAGAGGAGAAATGATATTTTTACATTAATTTTTTTATATTGTTTATAATTTTGCTTCTTTAAAAAGTAAAAAAAATTGAAAAATTATGTTAAAATGTATATTTTTTTTTTTTTTTATATAAAAAATAAAAAATATAAAAAATATGATGTACAAAAATGACTAGAGGCATGAGTCAAATATATATTTATGAAATGGCCAATGAAAATTACTCACCTAGAATCTTCCAGGTCATCTAAAAATGACAAAAACCTTTCCCATGAAAGCTTAGTATTTTAGCTGTCATGTAGCAGTGTCCTACTCAGTGGGGTTCCGGCACGTGTTGCAGTGACATTGGCTGTGGAGATGAGTAAGAGTATTAAAATAGATGAAGTACGATAAATCAATTCAAATAATTTAATAAAATAAATGAGTTGAGTTAATAAAATATTAATTTAAAATTTATATGATCTGAATGAGTTAAATTCGAATAGACTGAGTCCGAATGGAACGGATTAATTCACTAATTTAATATTATATAAAATTAAATGAGTTGAACTAAGTTAATAAAATACTAATCTAAAACTTATATTTTTTAAATGAACCGATTCAAAAATAACTTAAATCCAAATAAATTAATCCAAATGGACTCACCGACTCGTTTTAACACCGTTAATGGTGAGGTGGGGTGACGGTAACTCTACGCAACGCTATGCAATGGAGCATTCCCGTTCTTCACGCTTTGACGTCCCAGATTTGCTTCTCTAAGATTCAACGGTTCTGATCTTCTGTAGAAACCCAAATGATGCCGCTTCCCTGTGGTGCTTGCTTTGTTAGCACGCGAGGCGAGCCTGTGTCGGGGGCCACTAGCTGGCGGCGACTAAGCCTTAAGCTGTGGCTCAGCTGCCTCCACTGTCGGAGTTTCTCTAATTGATATTATGTTGTGGATTAGATTAGATTACATAATTAGTTGATAGTTGTCCTTTGTGGTCGGTGGATTAATTGAGTTAACTAATTTGACAAAGGCATTCTATTATCACAAACTAAGTTTATAAAAAACACTATAGTATTCAAGAATAAACGTGTTCATTTGTTTATTACCATAGGAATTTTTGTTATTATTTTACCCTAATTCCCGTCAAGAATAATATGTATCCTTTTATTATTATTTTTATTACTTTTCCATTTTCCATTACCAGTACACTTTTGGTTATAGTATGGAAGGAACTAATCTTCCGTAGTCTAAAAAGAAACTGCATGAGACGTAATTCTCAATCCAATCACTTGTATTTGTGGAGTTATGTTTATATATATTTTTACTTTGGAATAAAATATTTTTCATGGCTGAGATTGTGTACAGTTGTTAATCTGTTTGCAGGCGATCCCAATCTGGTATGGAAGTGTGATAACCGTAATATGCATTCCTCGTCCATTACATTCTATTAAATTACTAAATTTTTCTATAATTTATATCTCAAATAAAATCATTACAGATAACATAATTTTAAGTAAAACAATGAGTATTTTTAACAGGGAAATTTTGTGGTAGTTCTAATATGTGAGTTTTTTTTTTTTTGTCTAATTGATAATATTATAACTAAAATTATTGTGTGATGAGTTTTAACAAAATGTAATTTGCTATACAGATCCCAGCCAATCCTTCGAGTGAATAGTAATAAAGTTAGAAATTCTTAATAAGATATAGTCTTTCATATCATTTTTTTAATATTTAAATTATGAATTTATGTGTATATAATATTTTTAAAGATAGAAATAATTTTACCATGACTTTTATAGTTATCCAATAGATCGAGTCAATTCATAAATTTAAGAATTTTGACCTAACTCAACTCATAAAATATGGATTAAGTTAAGTTCACAAATTAAATTCGCTGAGTTGAGTTAAGTTGAAAAATATTTTAACTCACACTGTGTGAATTACAAATCTAGTTCACTTATATTTTTTTAATTGAAAGTTATTTAAATGATAAATAACATATGAAAAAAAATAAATAATAAAATTAATGATTATATTAATATATATGATATGTGTGATAACAATGACTTAGATTAATTAAGTTAATTTGTTATTTGAGTTATAATTAGTTTTATTTAATTTATTTTAAATTTAATAAGATTTATTAGTTATTAATTTATTATACACTTATTAACTTATGATATTTAGTTTATTTGAAATTAAGATCTATTATATTTGAGTAAGGTCCAGTTGAGAACTTATAATATTAATTTGTTAGATTGAGGCACTATTATATTTGATATTGAGACTTATAATATTAATTTATTAAATTTTATATTTAAATTTTTTAATTTTTTTTTTTAAAATTTATCAAATTTATTAATTTAACTTAACTCAATTCACTCTTAAATATATCAAATTGAGTCAAATTAAAATAAAAATTATTTTTACTTAACTTAACTCAATTTACTACTTTAATAAATGAGTTGAATCTAAAAAAACTGTTAAACCTACCTTATCCACGGAACAGACATCCCTAATGACTTTCATAATTTTATGCAGCTAAAATATTAATTTAAATATGTATTATAGAACATGCCTAACTAAAATGATACTCTACAGATCATCTGAAAAATAAAAATCTCTGCGGTCTGAGAGAAAACGCGGTACTGCGTTTCTATTTGAAGTCTGAGCTTATTGTCTCACACACGCCGATAAACTGAGCTCATCTTCATCTCTCCATCAAGATTTTCAGACTGTGACTCTTCAAAATCCAAATATCATTTCTTTTCCATTTCCTCTTGAATACTATATGTTCTCTCCTGAGTCCTGACCCTAGTTTAAACTCTCCTTTTTTCAGTCGGTATCCTCCATACTATAGAAATCCAAGCATTGAAGGGAAGCCAACACCTTCAAAATCAATCACTCTGCATTTGGCACTTATCCACGAGCATGTAACTTTTTCTGTCCCTCAAGCTTGTATATTTTCTGAAAACAACTCTGTGGAATTGCTTCTAGATAGAAAACATTTCATGTGATTTTGGTCTGTTCTACTAAAACCCATTTCAGGGTCTGAAAAGAAAAATTATCCCACCTTTTTGTCCGCTTTCTACTTTCTGCTTAGTGGTGGTTCCTTTTTCCCACTTCACATCTTCAAATCTAACTACCCATTTTCCTGAAGCTCAATTTAGATCTTAATACACCAACCACATCCCTTAACCCTTTGAATGCCATTTTCCACTCATTTCTTAACTTGATAGTTCTCTTCCTAAAACCACACGCAACAAGGCCTCAATCCCTTGAAAGGTTTGAACTTTGTTACCAAATTAATCAAACCCATTTGCCCCCTTCCTATAACACTTCCCACAGAGTTGTCAGAAAGTGCTTGAAATTCAAGTCCTTTTTTAAGTCACAGAAGGATGCAAGACCCAACAGCATTCCAACCCATGAAGCCCCACTTTCCTGATCAAGAACAACTCAAATGCCCACGTTGTGACTCCACAAACACCAAGTTCTGCTACTACAACAACTACAACCTCTCCCAGCCACGCCATTTTTGCAAGAACTGCAGAAGGTACTGGACCAAAGGTGGCGCTTTGAGAAACATCCCAGTTGGGGGTGGAACCAGAAAGAGCACAAAACGTTCATCAAGCTCCAAACGCTCTGCATCATCTTCCCCATCACCATCAGTTTCCTCTGCAGCACAGGTTGCAGCTCCAGAGGCTGACCCGACCCGGTTTTACACTAGCCCGGTTGATCAAGACCAACGGGTGCTAAACATTGGTGGGAGTTTCAGTTCCCTTCTGGCATCAACTGGGCATTTTGGGAGCCTCTTGGAGGGTCTGAATTCAAATGGGCCAAGTCTAAAAATGGTGCAAGTAGGTGAATTTGGGGAGAATGTGAGGTCTGGCCCGGTTGTGAATTCGGGTTCGGATAGAAACCCGGGGTTGGAGATGCAGAGTAATGGCAGCTCAGAGAGCTTTCTGGGTATGCAAAATGGTGATTCAAGCTGTTGGAATGGTAGCCATGGTTGGTTTGACCTTGCAATAGATACACCTGGCTCAAGCTTTCAGTAGAAGCAGATTATAAAAACTGAGCCTTTCTGGCTTAATCCAGCTTCTCAGTTATGGTTATTGTTCTTATATTTATACTCAAACACTATGGTTGTGTAAAGAGTTATATAATTTGCTCAAGGCTATGGATAGCATGCTATGGAGGATCACAAGCCAGAAGGTCGCTATAGTAGCGTCCTCTAGGTAAAGGCTTTTTTCTTTTTATAATATGCTTGTGATTGGTGTTCTTCAAATTTATGAATGGTGTAAAAGAAAAGGAAGTGATTTTTTTAGGGGATGGTGCGGAGGGATGTGAATGTTATTAACTTATTATTGTGACTGTCGTCATCACATGTAATGCGGTATATGTTTTTGCATGGCCTTTGAGGCATTCATGGTATATGGAAACTTGAGGGAATGTGGGGAAGAATATGGGAACATCTAAAGTACAATGTTAGAAGTTATATCTTGTTTGTACCTTATTAATGAACGAAGCGCTTGACAACTGACAAAGTTCAACCCCTCCCAAATCCACCTAGTACCATGTTGATTGTTGTTTTTTGCAAAAATCGAGCTGAATAAACGTGGTGTTGTTTAACATCCTTAATCTTATTAACTCCTTAAAATTCAAATTTATGGCTTTAGCTTTCCAGTGCTGTTTAGTTTCTTCCAATGGATTTCTGCCAAAATATGTGGGATTGTGTTCATTCTAGTTATTTGCATATTTTTGAGTCAATGGGTTGCCAAGATCACTCAACTCAAAAGAATGTATCAAACTCTACCATAATAATGCTACCATAACTAAGTTCAAGTGGAATTGATTGTGTGTTTGTGATCACGGTGTGTCTGTTCTTTAATGGATGTGTGATGATCTTAATTCTTAAGTGGGCACTCATGGTCCACATGCCATGATGTGTTTAATATGGACCACTCTGTTCTCCAAGGTTACCATTCATTTGCGATCCACCACGTGTGGGGTTGCAAACGCAGTTAGCCGACGGATTTGCCTATAGATAGGCAAGTTGTGTAGATTAAGTTAATAAGTAATTGATACATCATTTTAAACAATGCTTTCATAACTAGACTGGTTATTAAAAAAAAAAAAAGGAGGGTCAAGATTTTGAGATTAATTGAGGATAAATTTGGGTCAGGAATCATATATATATATATATATATATATATATATATATATATATATATATATATATATTACTAACATAATTAAATTCATCTATCAAGTATATAAATATTAAACAAAAATAATATATTAATACTAGCATAATTTTTTAATATATATTTGTTTCACAACGAATAAGTAAAATAACACAAGGTAAAATTTTTTATTATAAATTGAATTAAATTTTATTATATTACAAGTATTGTTTTAAAAATTAGATTGATCAGGTTGAATTGATTGAATCATGAATTGAGCATGATTCTGGTTTGAACAATATTCGGATCAATCACAGTTTAATAACAATTCAATCACAAATTTAGTCGATTAAATCAATTGAATAATGACCTAGAGATTTCGTCAGTTCAATTTTTAGTTTGATTTTTAAAACATTAATTATTACAAGTTCTTATTTGCTCTCACATTGAACAAATTAAAAGTGTTAAATGATGAACTTTGGTTATAAATTAGAAATCAAATAATCAATACTTTAAAAAAGTTTTAAATATTTTTTTTAAAATTTTTTTTTTTCAAAAATAAAAAATACATTGGAGCGGTTCAACTCTATAAATTGTAACCGATTCAGGACTGATTTTTGGTTTTTAACTGATTTTGGAATTCTAATCCGACTCGCCGGTAAAAACATGATTTTAAATATAAAATAGTTATGTAATACAAAGATTTAGATAATTATTTAATGTTAAATGATAATGTATATTGAATTGGTATACACAACTTACTACACAATAATTTCTCTAGTTCGGCAAATGAAGAAAGAAAAATGCCTGGTCAAAAAACTTAAAACATTTAAAAAAAGAGAGGCTATTTTCATGGCAGATATGGTTCCATCTGAGTTTGAATTTAAGTTGCGGATCTTAATTTTTCTTTTTTCCCCATGTTAAACTCAATTGAACCATATTTATAAGTTGTGTTCTTGTGATTTTAGTGTCGGTAGAATACTCATACAAATTGTCATAAGTAGCCCCCACACACAGAAAAAACATGTATTTTTGGAATCAAATGGATGGACGTAGCATTAATTTACTCTTGAAATGTCAATGGTTCACTTGTTTACCAGTTCCCAACATTGAACGAGGGGGAATTAAAACTGTCCTGGTGAATTCAAACTTCTCATTTGAAATACAATTGATATGCGAGCTTTGACTGGGATTGCCATTTATTTGCCAACCAAATGACAAAGAAAGAAGATATGGCTTTGCTTCCTTCCTCTTAATCAATGTAGTCGACGTCATCCAGAAGATAAGTTAGGTACCTAAGGTGGTGATTCAAATAATGATTAATCTCCTTTTGTTTAGACTGTGATGCCCATGTTTAGCCAATCACATATGTTTGGATTTGGATTTGGATTTTGTTATTGAAAAGAATAAGGTGTTTTTTATGCTACCCTTAAATTTAGGATGTTTTAAAATCTTTTTTAATTGGTCTAAATAAATTTAAACACATGTCTACAAAAAGAAACTTGAGAATCATAAATACAAAAATATTGGAAACTGATCTCCAACATCTGCCTAAGTGAAGAACATAAAGAAGCCTCTGCCAATCTTTTAGCCACTGAACCAGCAAAACTAAAAAAATAAAATAAAATAAATTATACTCCAAAAAGGACGCATAAAAGAGAGCCATGGGGTTGCAATGGCTATGGGGCTCGACAGTAGAGAAGGGGTGCACGACAGTGCAAGGGCGAGGTTTGGTGGCTATGGTGGTCCTTCCATTGATGTCACTGTAAACATGGTTTGGCACAGTAAACGTTGCCTATTTGCCATTGCCGCCTATTTTCTCTTATGATGGAAGAGAACTTCGAATCTCCATGGAAGGACATTCAGGGAAGTTAGAGAAGAGAGAGGAAAAAAAACTATGAAAGAGAAAGTTTCTTTTAAAATAGACATATGTTTAAATCTTTTTAAACCAACTAGAAAGGGTTGTAAACTTTTTCAAATTTAAAGTTATGTTTGGATTGAGAGGATTGAGTGGAATAGAGAAGAATGTAATGAAATAGAGATAGATTTTATTGTTTGGTTATGTTAAAAAAAATAAAATGAGATAGAAGTTGGTGAAATGTATTCCATCTCATCTCACAAAAAACTATCAATCCTTCCCTCCTCAATTTGAGGGGTATGTGATGAAATCTTCTTTTTTATTATTATTATAATTATAATTTTACTACATTAACCTCATACCTTAAAATTGGTGTTTTTGCAATAAAAGTAATTTTAAAAAAATAAAATTATAACTCTTATCATTCCCTCCACTTTCTAAATAATAGAATGATAATTTTACTCAATTTCATCTTAAAATATCTAAATAATAGAATGATACTTTTATTTCATTCCATTCCATCTCATCTCATCCCATCACATTTTATCAATTACTAAATATCCAATAGAAAGGACCAAAGAATAATTACAACATAAGTTAGTTTAGATTAAGAGTTTATGTTGATAAATTTCTAAAATGTACAATTTGATTCTTCTATCAACTTTTTTCATCATCTAGTAACAAAATTGGTCGTGTGAGTGGCACAATTCCTTCAACTAACACTAACACTGTTTCACCTCATCTCCTCTCACTTACCTTAATCCCTCATCCACCAAAATTGTCCTCACCTAATCACACAACGCCTTCACTTATGATTCCGGCAAAGGCTTGCACTCCATCAAGTGCTTGATCTGACGGTCCATATTCGCATGAAATAGCATTGTTTCTAGCAGCAAAAATCGCAAGGTCTCATTCATCTTGTGAAGAGAGAAAAGAACGAAATGGACATTGAAATAATGAAATTGATCGATTTTTGGTTGCGTCGTTTATCCTAACTAGAACATTGTCAACAACGACTGAAGAAACATCATGGTTAGGGTTAGGGTTTAGGGGCAGAACGTGGAGAGCAAAATGCATCATTTTGGAGATGGTGTTGTTGTAATGTCCCTCTTTCTTAGTCATAATCGATAAGAAGAGGGAACGTCGCACTATAGTGAAACGACATACAAATAAATACGAAAAAGTTGAGACATATTTTTTTTTGATTTATTTTGTTTTATTCGAAAATGAGTCCGGTTGAAATTCCATTAATATACATATGTACTTGTTCATGGATATATAACGTTAAGTGAATTAAAAATTAAAGGTTCTTTTTCAAATGAACATCCGTTAAAATGATCAAAGCAAAATCAGCGTAGAATAAAACATACAATCATACATAATATGGATAATTACATACATTGTACTAGAAATATAAGCCTGTTTAATTACATTTTCAAAATATAACAAAAAGAAGCAAAATATGTACCCACCCCAAGAGATACAAATATACCACAACATGTACAGACATCAGGCTTCCCAAAAAAAATATAACTGGTTAGCCATCAGTAGCTACCAATAACTTAGCCCCTAGGACTAACGAGAAGGGACCGTAGCTGGGTCCTCCTTAGGATCCTCTTCGTCCGAGGAAACCTCCATCGGAACGACAGAGCAACGAGCAGGAGCCCGAGCAGTAGACAAAAAGGAATCCTCCTGCGGGGTGTAATACATATCAGCCCACATGTCCCTCACGGGCAGGTAAAATTCCAGTCATACAAAGGTATGGAAATAAAAAATAGAAGCATTATAACGTCCCCACGCCAAGGACATAGTCAATTCGCCATGGTATATACAACGATCAGTCTGCACGTTGATGTGCCAGCAATCAGGACTACCATGAAAGTTGATCCGCACATAGCAAAAAAATCCACGGGGGCGATACAACATCCTTGGCAGCTTCAGTTTTTAGTCAAGATAGGGCCAGAAGCCATAAAACTCAGAAGTTTTCTTTTCTTCCTCGGGAGCGCCTTTAGAAAATCATATGATAAAACAAAATAGTGGAATATACAGTAAAGAGGTGAGATACTCGTCATTCATTACCAGTAATAGCAGCAAGAAACTAAACGGCGCAAAGCGCCCACAGAATACAACAGGGTAATAAACAGCATAAAATCCAGGCAGAGGGCAATTTAATAATAATTTCCAACAGTTACAGCATCAATAAAATCACGAATATATATATGAATACAGAATAGCAATTTAGTTAGCATATGAGTACATGACAAAAAATATGTGACTCAAAATACATATGCATATGATAACAAGATCCCACATTGGGTACTGACAAATTCCTACTCCATGGAGCTAGACATAAACGTTGGGGTGAATGATCAAGGAGACGTGTCAGTATCTCGTCAGCCATAAAAACAAGTGCTTCCCATAAAAATAATATTTTTGCGCATCAAAGCTTTATACAGCGGCATTCTCACAAGATCGCAATCATAGGACAGTGTCTCGGTCTGGATCGTCGGTGTGTTGCATTGGTCTATCCCATGATGCAGAAGAGCTACCAGCTGGGCCACATGATGGAATATCCACAACCCGATGTCCCCAAGGTCAACGAAGACCTACACTTGTCTATTCGCACCCGTACTAAGGTGTAATTCAACTACTAGGCAACAGAGCCTTTTAACAGTCACAGACTGAGCAACTATTTAATGCATGATGACCCCATGCATCCTCATGTGAATATTTTCAATAAAGTACTTCCTCATCAATAAATAGTCATGCATTATTAATAAAAGCGCAACATTCCGAATTATGCCACATATGGCTCGATCAATTATCAATGAGGTTTAGGTCCCGATGTTGGACCTATAACGATATAGCGTTCGTCTTAATGTCTCGCTTTAATTAACGTTACTCATAGGATTATGATTGACTTTTTTTTTACTTTGATTACATCTCTAATGACATTACTATGATTATGTAATTACTTTAATTGCCGTTGAGTGACATTATTATTATGGTTTATCTTAATTGCCTTTTAATAGTATTAGTATTATAACTTATGTAATTACCTTGATTACCTTTTTAATAGCTTTATCATTATAACTTACCTTAATTACTTTTTAATGACATTATTATTATACTTACCCTAATTACTTTTCCAAAATGAATCTTTATCTTTAAGAAAATTCTTTTATGTTTTCTATTCAATTCTTAACACTTTGATAAATTCACATTTCCCTTTAATCTTAATTATAGTTTACTTAATGTATTTATCTTAATTCCTCCAACTCACACACTCATGGTCTTCCTCTTAATTAAAATTTTCTAAGTTACTAAATTAAGTCTTTGATTAATTGTTCTTACAAATTATGGATCCGTAATTACTTTCTAATGTCCAATTTAGTAATTCCTCATCCAAGTCAAAATTTTTCACCATTCTTCCTCCCCATGACCTTGAGCCATCATAGGATTAGGGTCCAAGTTTTCATTTTTTTTTCTATTAGTCCTTGTCCACTCAATTATCACCAATCCATTAGATTACAAAAATTTTAAGCATCCCCACCCCACCAATGGGGACTTGCCCGTGAGCCTCCTTGCATAAAGCAAGGGACTTTTGTCTCAATTTCATTAATTCCAACCCATGAGAATTATTACAACATTATCAAGAATCAAATCTATACAAAAATTAAAGAAAGTCATAGAAATGTAAAGAAACAAATAGAAGACAACAAAATTAAAAGAGTAACCCATATTAGGGTTTCTCACAAATCCTTAAATGACCAAGTTTCCAACCACCATTATAGGTTGAATAGAGTGATCTCCCTCTTACCAAACAGGTGAACACGAAAATGAGCTCCTCTTTGTCCCTTGCAGTTTCGGTTTTGGGTGGCTCCACAACCCTAGGATTTTCAACCATCAAAACCAACCATTAAACATGAAAAATAGGATCCATGGCCATTAAAGAAGCCAAGGAACACGAAAATAAGGAGAAAAGAGAAGAAAGGTTAGATCTTGACCTCAAAGCTAGAGACTTTACCTTGGAAGTCAATGAAAAAAAAGTTAGATTTTGGAGAAACTTTATGAATGAAGGTTGTAGAGGAGATGAAGAGGATGAAGAAAATGTTTTTAGTGAAGAAAAATGATGAAGAGATGTGGTGGGAGAGGGGGCTGCCGAACGGAGGAGAAGAGAGGAAGAGAAGGGTTGAGAGAAAATGAAGAAAAAGAAGGTGAAGAGAGAGAAGAAAAGTAGTGAAATGAATTAGGGTTTGAGTGTTTAATGTGTAGTAGAAGCTTGATCAATTTTGGCTCCAAATGGGCTGCCAACCGTAGCCCTAAGGAGAGTGGGAGGGAGTGTTGTGTCATTTCCATGTGACTAGAGTGGGTAGTTAGGTCATTTTAGGTCAAAGCTTCTAGAAGCTTGATTAAAATAACATTATATTTGAATTAAAGTAAATTTGTTATGACATAAAGTAAATTACCTTTGGATAAGGTGATAGGATTTTTATTACATGCTATTATCCAATGGATAATAATTCTGATGAAGTAAGTCAAGTATTAATTTATCTGACGGATGAATTTTTATCTGTTAAAATTTTCTTGAAAAACGTAAAATCTCATAAACTATGTCCGGCCTTGGGTTTAGTAAGATCCCTCGTCGACGTTTCCATAGTTCAAGGTTCTCGGAGAAAATATTTCATTTTCCCGGTTCTGCTTAGTGCGCATGCAAAACGAGGAATATATTAAAATATTTGACGTTTTAAAAAAAATTCCAGAAAATTCTCAAAAATCACAAATATTATAAAATGAATATTTGTCATAAAAGTTTCTAACTTTTGAAGCGCTACAGTCGTTTTCCAGAGTCTGCTCAATGTATACGCAAAATGAGGAATATATTAAAATATTTCATGTTTCTAGAAAAATTCTAGAAAATCACAAATATTATAAAATGAATATTTATCATGAAATAAATAAAATTTGGGGTGTTACAGTTGTTGGTTTCATTCTCTCAATCATTCATGGCTCTGTTTTTCTCTTTCTCTTCTCTCTTTAGTTTTGTGTTTCTAAGTGAGACAAAGACAATTATAGAAAAAACAAAAAATTAAGAAACAAATTTTCTTTTTTACATTGTCAAAAAGGATGATCAAAGTGATTTAAACTGCTACTTTTCAAGATAAGATCATTCAGGAGGTTTTGATGATGATTTTAGAGCCAATTTATGAGGTTTGATTTTTGTAGAAGTCATCGGAGGAAGAATTATAGTTTAGCAAAAGGGAAATGGGGTTAAGATAAGTGGGAGTAGAAAAGAGACAAGGGTGTTAGGATTACTGGGATGAGGGGTTATATGAGGAGCACATGTGAGTTACTTAAGGGCAAATTTATCATTAAAATAGTCATTTACCACTCATGTGACCAATTTCGTTATCACATGACGAAAAAGTTTTTTTTAGGTTTCCTCACAATATCCCTCCACTCAAAAGGCGAAGGATTAATTTGTCGCGATACTGTCTGGCTCCGAAGAGAGGGACCGCTCCCAACCGCGTTTTCTTCTTACACACATAACGAAAAAGTCGACTGATCTAAATTGCACATTTTGAAAATATGCCTTCTTAAAGTTTTTAAAGTTTTGGAACTAAAGCGCACATGATTCAAAGTTAAAGAGAGTAAAATACTTTTTTTTAATAATTTGTGTTAACTTATGTAAGCAAAATTTTTTTGCCTGTAATTGTTGCCTCATGGATAGAGGGTTAATCTCAAGCCTTTTGAAAGCGATCAATTAGAAATTATTGGTGCTCAATTCTTGCCTTCGTTTTCATGCTCTAACTTTCCAGCAGAAACCAATTGCTATAGAGAACTAACTTAGGTGTGTGCGAGTCAAGTGTCAACGATTTTAAGTTAGGGGAGTTTTGGACGGAATAGTGCATAACAAACTACTACTCTTTTGTTTTTTAGTTTTTTTTAATGTACCTTGATTCATTTTCTGTGTTAGCGTGATTAATTATAATTGAGATTATGATTGATCACGGTTGATTTTAAGAATAATTATAATTGATTTAGTACAAAGTTAGATTAATTTAGTACATAATTATATTTTATTATTTTCTTTTTTGTACAAAGTATTCTTCTATAAATAAAGATTAATCCTCTTATATATATTAATTCAGATATATACACAAATTTATCAATATTTGTCTCTCTATTTCTATTTCTAACATAGTATCAGAGCCATGGTATCCACCTTGAGGAGAGTTTTTCCTTTTCATTATGTAGAGTTCGTGGAACTTGTTAGAGTTGTTATTAATCACCATCAAACCCAGACTTTTTCCATTGTTTGCTCTATTCAGACTCCAAATTCCAGAATCCAGACTCATAGATTTCAGATTACAGACTTCATACTCCATTTTAGACTCTGTCCTAGATTCAAGACTTCGTTCTAATGGCAGGACTTCATTTTAGACTTCGTCTTAGATTTCAGAGTTCGTTCGGATGCCAGACTCTGTTTTAGACTTCGTCTTAGATTCCGTACTTCGTTCTGATGACAAGACTATGTTTCAAACTCTGTCCTAAATTTCAGACTTCGTTCTAATGGCAAGACTTCGTTTCAGGCTTTGTTCCCATTGTAGATTTTTCTAGATGCAAATTGTTCCATCCCAAATGTAGTTTGGGCATGTTGGCTTCTCCAAGATCTCAACGTTATGTTTTTAGATTATTTGTAGTTTATTTTATTTTTGTATATCTACTTGTAAATATTTTTAGTTTATTTTCTAAACTCTAAACTCTATACTCAATCATTATCCTGATTGATTCTGTACTTTAGTTTTCAAACTCAAGTTGATTTCTTCTATACTCACTTGAGTTTGAAGGGGGATGTTAGCGTGATTAATTATAATTAAAATTATAATTATGATTGATCACGATTGATTTTAGGAATAATTGTAATTGATTTAGTATAAAATTAGATTGATTTAGTACATAATTATATTTTATTATTTTTCTTTTCTGTACAATAACTTTCTTCTATAAATAGAGGTTAATCTTCTTGTATATATTAATTCAAATATATACACAAATTTATCAATATTTGTCTCCCTATTTTGTTTCTAACATTTTGTATCTTAATTTCAGAAACTATTGCAAATTATGACAAGAAAAAAAAGAAGCATATTTCTAAAGAAAAATTCGATAACAACATTGGGAAAATAGAAGCAATAATACAGACACACTTATGATAATGCATTTTAAGCAATATATAAATTAATGTCAGCATGCAGTTTCATAAAATCATCAACACCAAATTTACAACTAACATGTCTATCAGTTTATTAATTGATTACTGGGGACCCATGCTAAATGTCTTATTTTTTGCACAACTCAAACTGAAGAAGAATGCAAAAAAAAGGGATAAAAAAACGCAATGCAGAGTTACTTGACAAGTTATTATCTCAATAATGTAATCACCATTTCAACCTAAATATAGCCTTTCCTTCAGCCGGAATTGTAGGTAATGCATCTAAGAAGGTACTGCAATTGAAAAGATTGTCATCCATCCACGAAAAGGTTGTGACTTTAACATCTTTCAAGCTAGATTTGATTTGATTAGAACAGCAGCTAAACCAATAGCCAATGTTTCTCTCACTACAACAACAATCATTCCCTTTTAACATGTTGTTAGTATAAAAATAACCACTTTTTGATTCAAGGCAATTTCGATAATGTGTTGTAAAACTTAGTATGAAGTGAAGTTCATTAAGTCAAGAACATGCACATACTCTAATTTTATTAGAGTCGAAATTGTAGTAAATACTCAAAATGATAATTTTGATTTGCCATGAGAAATAGTAATTTTGATTTTATGTCAGAAATGATAACTTCTAGTTGTAATCAAACTCTAAGACTTGAGGAGTAGCTACACTTGGAAATTTATGAAGAAAGAATCAATGGGTCTCGACTAGAAGCCAACAACTGATTGAAGATTCAAATTTAAATTCATACGAGAGGATTTGAATTTGAAACAGAAGCCAGCAACGGTTAGAAGTGTAAGATCAAGACAATACAATGATTATTGACAAAGATTAAGCAGTTACTTGTAGCACGAGAATTGCTGACAAAGATCTGACAGTTACTTGACAAGGATCACTGATAATCATTAGATAGTTTTCTTTGTTTTAGACATATGTCAAGATCCTGTAGAAGGGATAGTTGCTTAGAATACCTATAAATACCAAAAGGATGAAAACATTTAGGGGTTAAAAATTCAATACTCAAACACTTGTAATCATGATCTCATATTACTCTGACACTTCAAGCGAGCACACAAGTTAGTCAAGTACGTTTTCATCCTGTTTCATTTTTGTATCACTTTCAATGCAAAGTTCTTTCAAATTTTTTTTAAACTTTCAGTCATTTACTTTCTTGCAAACTCTTTTCTACTCTTGATTAAGTGATTCCTCTAAAATCATTTGAGTTCTTTTATTACTTTCATTTACTTATTTTCATTACTTTTCTGCAAGTTTACTTTTCTATTCATTTACATATATACAATTTTACTTTTATTGTTCTTTATATTGCTTTCTTTCAATTCATATTATTTATCTTTCTACACTTTACAATGCCTTTCAAATTTACTTTGTTCCACTTTACTTCCTTGTTTTTTACGTTTGATGTTATTTAAATGTTTTCATTTAACTGTTTTATTTATTTTAAAAGAAATCTTTAACTTCCAAAGCAAAGTTCTTGATTTATACTTTCATTGCTCCACTTACTTTTCTCTATTTTTACTAAGTTAATTTCAACAATGCAGTTATTGTCTTTTCTATTTGCATATTCTTATGAGAAACTTGAAATCATTCTTGGTTTTCTTAAACAAAAAATCAATCTAAGTACTACAAAAATTTTAGAGGAAGTGATTCTCCTTTTTTGAATTGAGATCCATAATATAATTTGTCATTAGACAAAAGTTTACCATAAACACATGCACATCAACTTCTCGCAGAGGAGCTGTTGTTTAGACAAACATAGCAAGTCAGAAGCTCCACGAAACACTTTCTCTGAGAAATGCCTTTTAGACTCAAACATTCTTTGTGATATTGTATGTGAGTGTGTGTACGACCCATGTTACACTAACTAATCATCCATGATTCTTCAATAGGAAGCCCAACATTTGTAGGTTCTACATATTTGTAACATCCCAAAAAACATGTTAGGCTTGTATATAGTCTTAGAGGTACTATTATACTTGCTTAACATGTCAATTCAGTTTTATGGCAAACTGAGTTAGACGCTTTGCAGCAATACAGAAGGTGGAAAGTGGCCTAAAATGACTCAGGAAATGATTTTTAAAGGTTAAGTTAAGGGAAATAAATATGGATAGTTTATTTGCAAGTTATAAATGAGTTAAGAAAGTTGCAGTTAAAGTTTAAAGGTAAACTGAGTTCATTTGGTATTTTTAAGTACACTGAATAAGTGTTTTGATACTAAATGGACTTAGTGCAGATATGGAAAATTAAGGAAATGACAAAATAAGTATTAAGGTGAATCATAGGATTTATTTTAATATTTATGGAGGTTAGGAAGGTTGAAATAATAAGATCAAAGTATTTCTAGAAGATGGAAGTTTTATGAAATGACCAAAATGTCCTTGAGGCATTTTATTTGAAGTGAGGTTTTCTCACTTGACAGAACAGAAAATGAAAGAAACGAAGAAATAAAAGAAGAGAAGAGAAAACAGAGACCAAAGGAGAAGAAGAGAAAAGGAGAAGAGAATGAAGAAGAGGACAGGAAGAACAAGGAAAGATCAAAGGTTTAGAGATCAACCAAGGTAGGGGTGTTTGTATTTTCATCTATTCCCTCTTATTTTTAATCTTCTTCTTAGTTTGCTTGGATGATGATAAATGGATTTGGGGTGAGAAAGTGAGCTTAAATACTAGTCTCTGAGTTAGAAACTAATTAGTTTGATTGTGAATGAAGCTAGAAACATGTTTGTATGCTTAATTTTCCATGAGTTAAAGAGCATGCAAAATGGGTTTTTCTTGGAACTTTGAATTGAGTTTTGATTGCCCTAGATTATGTTTGATAGTTATAAGAGGTTTGTAGTCATTGTTGATGCTTGATTTTTGATCTTGGGTGATTGAAAATTGGTTGGAATCAAGGGAGTACATAATCACGTTTCTGCAGAATCTGAGTTTTGCATGTCACGCCGCGGCGTGGACCGAAGCGTGGCCTGAGGCGTGAGCATGCCGCGACGTGGATCCTGGCATGCCGTAGCGTGGGGCAGTTTTCTGCCCAAAAGTTGCACCCGAGAGTTAGGCGCCGTAGCATGCACAGTTTTGTGCCGCGGCGTGAGACCCTGAAGCTTCAAAAATGTTGTTTTTGAATGCTTTAAGTCTTTTAGTTGATAGAATCCTTTAGCTATGCCTAGTAGAATATGTTGAGGCATTAGAGAGGGTATTTCTTAGATAGAAAAACCTAGAGGTATACAAGGAAAGATAAGAGTAAAGTTGTGCATCCATTAAATATGGATTGCCATAGATAAAGAGTTTTAATTTTTTAAGCAACTTAAAGTTGCACAAATGTCACAAGAGAGGTGATAAGAGATCTAAGAAGCAAGATGGCAATAGTAGAGTGCCATAGTGCCTAATTGACAAGAGTTAAGGGCCATGGTGCCGAGTTAGCAAAAGTTAAGTGTCATAGTGCCTAGCTAGCAAAGGGAAGAGCCATAGTGGCTAGATGATAAGAATGAGGGGCCTTAGTGCCTAGTTAATAAGAATGGAAGAACATCATAACGCAAACAAGTTAGACAGTCAAGGAGTGCCAAAGTGGCATGAATGCTCTCATAGAGGTAGAGCTAGTAGTGCAAGTATAGAGATTATATAGTAGTTATGTAAGAGTTAGGCAGAACACTACATTATGCATACATACTCATACATAGCAAAGAAACCATTCAGAATGGTGGGTTAAGGAAGTAACATGTTTCTCCCCACTATAGAAAGGAAAGTAAAGATAAATAACCAATCAGTAAAGAAGGTAGTGGGTTAAAGAGGTAACAAATTCCCTCCTCACTGTAAAGAAAGGAATAGCTAAGTTTCATGACATTCATGACATCTCATGACATTGCATTTACCTCATTATGCACCATTGTTTGAGCATAACCATTCATTATAACATCATTGCATTACTTGATGTTTGATTGTTATTGTGGTTGGCAATTCCTTGTGTATGTGTGCTGTGCTCAATGATATTAGACAATTATATGGGCGGTTGTTTAATATCATTGATAGTTTGTGTTTGATTGCTCAATGTTATTATTCCATTGTATGAGCAGTAGTTCAATATCATTGATTGGTACCTTTCGATGACAGTTGTATGGGCAACTGTCTTATCTTGTAAAGAGGAATTAGTTCAGAGTTATGGCTAGACTGGGAACATTACATAAAGAGAGAATGTGTATGTTCCTAGAGTAAAGAATAGAAATTTGAAGGATTATACAGATTTATTTACGATGTTATGATTGAATAAGAAATAATGATTTAATTGCCAGTTAAAATTTTATTTCAAATATTTATGGGTTGTATGATGTTATACGACTGTTGGTATTGGTACACTTATACTGAGAATTATGAATTCTCACCCTGTGTGTTCTATGTAAACCCAGGTCGAAGATTCAAAGATAAAGAGAAGATGAAGCATGAAGAATAGTATAGTTATATTTTATTTTGAGTAGATAAATTTTATATTTTTATGTATATGAGATTAAGGATGTAAAAAGAAAATTAGGTATATATTAATGAAAAGTTATGTATATAAGTGAATATTGTTTCTACAAGGTTCTCCATGATAATTTATTTGTATAAATGTTATAGATTAATTTATGAATAAGTTAGAAGTAACATAGTTAATACTGTTTATTCAAATATATGTCAGATATATTAAGATTTCAATATTAAGATGTTACAATATTCACATATTTTATATTTGACTTTCTTTCAAGAATACAAATCACATTGTACATATATATATACACACATACATACGCATGTATGTATATATTTTGTTAGGATATTTGTACACTCTTTGGGTAGACGTGCGGGCTCGAAACACTAACATTACAATGGCCATCAAGTTTCCATGATTCCGTATTGGTAGGTGTTACAAATTCAAAGTTATTATATTTAACCTTGTCTTTTTAAGTCCATCAAATACACTTAATAGAGAGATTGTTGAGAATGTAAATATGAGTTAAATGTTGGGAATGCTTTTGAGTTCTCTCTGTGGTCTAACAATAAGTAGACTATTTCATTTTTACTAACTACTTCTATCTCTCGGGTTAAAATGTAAAATAATAAATCAAATTAAATTTTATTTTAATTAATTCTAAGTATAAAATTTAATTTTTAAATCAATTTAAATCTTTTTAAAAAAATTAAATATAAAATTTAATTTTTAAATCAAATCAATCCAAATCAAATTAAATCAAATTATTTTTTATTTTTATTTATTCTAAATATAACTTTAAGAATATATTTTCTGATTGGAAAGTACTTGTACATTGGTTTGTTGGTTTTATCATACAATTAACATCTTTTGGCCAAATGAAACATCTTAGAAAACAAAGAACTTCCGTGGAAGATCAATATATATATATATACCATTCCTTATTTTAAAAAAATAGAAATAAATATATATATATATATATATATATATATATATATATATATATATATAAACAATAATGCGTCTTGTCCCAGGAACTCCTTCAGGACGGTAATTCTTCCTCCGTCTTCTTTGTCTGTATTGCTTTGAAAGATCACGCATTTATATCCATTTGTGTACCGCCAATGCTGGAGAGCAAAGGTAGTAATAAGGTGACGCTTTTAACAATTTGCTTCTAAATGCATATATAGATTAGATTTCTATAAAATTTGTTATTCCAAAATCATTTTAGCAACTCCATGCAGTGCACACAATATATATGGAAAATGATGTTTCCATTTTTTATTGAATAAAATAGGAAAGAACAGGTCAGTCAGAAACAAGTTAAATTGTTAAGTTTATAGAGAAATGAAATTTTGAGAAGTTGTAATTATCTTCATTGTGACGGCACCACAGTTTCTATCTGTTCCACGTTTCCCTTCTTGGTTTTTGCTGAATCCAGAACATGGAAGATACCGTTAAATCCCCAGGAAAGGATAGATCTCATGAGGGAATTAAAGGAACAACTTCCGTAACTCTGTGGACAGCACATTGCAAAGGTTCCGCCGCCTACGCTTAGTTTTAAAAGAATTTAAGCTCAGGATGGGCTTATGTGAACAACACTTATGAAGCACATATACCAACACGGGACATAATATGGATATGGATATATATCAAATTCAAAAATTATAAGATACAGATATGATATATATATATACGTATATGATATATATATATATATATATATATATATATATATATATATATATATATATATATATATATCTATATATATATATTTATATATATATATATATATATATATATATATATATATATATATATATATATGAGAGGATCAGCTTCTTACACCAAATAGAGTGTAAGTTTTTTTTACACTTATTTTCAATTGTTAGATCTACTTTCATCCGATGGTTATTTTTAATGAAATAATCTCAACCATTAGATGAAAGTGAATCTAACGATTAAAATGAGTGTAAGTCAAAAAAATACTTACACTACACAGAACCGATCCCTCCTATATATATATATATATATATATATATATATATATATATATATATATATATATATATATATATATATATAGGAAGGAGATCCACTTACATCTAGTGTAAGTAAAAGAGACTTACATCTAATCTTATACCCTTTATTTTATTGTGATCTTGTGGTTACCATTTATCTCCTATCGTAATCACAAGATCACAATAAATGAAGGATATAAGATTGAGTGTAAGTCTTTTTTACTTACACTAGGTGTAAGTAGATCCATTCTCATATATATATATATATAAGGGAGGATCAACTTACACCAGTATAAATCTTTTTTGACTTACACTTATTTTTAACCGTTAGATCTACTTTCATCTAATGGTTATTTTTAATGAAATCACATCAATTATTAGATAAAGTGAATCTAACGATTGAAAATGAGTATAAGTCAAAAAAGACTTACACTGATATAAGCTCGATCTCTCCTTTATATATATATTCAAAATTTAAAAAAAATTTATAATTTATTAATATTATTTTTATAAATTTAAATATTTATAATATTTTAATATATATTATAAGTGAGTTGGTAAGTGAGGTTGAAGTTGAGGTGCTGGAAATAGAACTGCTTCATGCCAATTTCTCTCTCGATAGTCTATAATTTGGATTATAGCTATCACTACTACTTGCCTCCAAGAGTCCTAGAAGCCAAATCACTAAAAAAGTTAACTGTGTCAGGGGAGTGTTTCACTTTCACAGTTGGCCATGCATTCCTCAATCATCCAATTACATTCTCTTTGTTGCAAGTATTATCCTTGAGCCAAGTCAACTTTGAAGATGAGCAAGTATTCCACAATCTTATTTCTCGTTGCCCTTTGATTGAATATCTAGTTTTGAAGCGTTGTTTGGGGTTGGTGTCTGTAATCCTACATGGTCTACCTAGGCTCAAGGGATTTGAATTTGAGGCTTTACAATTTAAATTTATAGACTCATTGCTGTTGATGTACCAAGTCTTGAGAACTTTCATTACCACGCTGGCCCTACCAAAGGAAGACTTATACCCAACATGGACATGTGCAGAAATTTAGGAGTGTTGCATTTATGGTGTTTAGGTAATATCAATATCATCACTGACCAATGTTTGCGTGAACTTTTTCTCAAATCTCCTCTCCTTGAGAGTTTGGAATTGGAGCGGTGCCATATATCTGACGAGATAAAGATTTCAAGTAATCAGCTGAAGGTTTTCAAGTTAATTAGGTGTTATCAATGTATGGAGGCCTACATTGATGCTCCAAATTTGTATTTATGTGAACATGATTTAGATTATTATTATATGAGGGTCATTATTTTGAATAGTTCAAGGAAATTGGAGTTGAATTTTCATATCGGCATTAGTTGTTATATGGATTTTATGAAGTCAAGGAAATTTCTCCTAAAGTTTACCAAAGTATACAAGCTCGAATATCCCTGGCCATGACCACACATATCAGTTGGTGAAATGTAATTCTAGATCAGCTGCTATATTATTTCATTCCATTTGCATTTTGTCCCTATTTTCTTGATATGTTTCATTAATTTAATTGGGGTTATGCAGGATGAATTCATGCCAGATGTACTACAAGATATTTCCGTCCCTCCACCTAGCATCAAACACTTGGCGCTAGACATCTTAAGATATACAAAAAATTATTTTCCTCTGCTTGATGCCTTGTTTTCGTGCTGGCTGTCCGGCTATTGTTTCTGTGAACGTTGGCTCAAACAGAACATTCATTGAGGTATATTTTGGTCTTATTTTTTCTATCATGTAGAATACGCTAACATCAAACCAACCGCCTAAGCCTTCTCCCAATCCCGGCCACAACACATCAATGAACCACGACAGCGTCTCCCTCAAGAGGCTGAACTAATTCAGTTTGATAAGGCTTATCAAGTGTACAAACTCCATCCTTTGTGAAATGCAACTTTAAGGCATTAAGTTTATGAGTTTTTTTTTATTTATATAGTCTTTAATTTGCTCATTTCTTTTCAATGTGGGACTTCTTCTCACATCTAACTCACACTTGCATTTCCAACGCTTATTTCAAATCAAATCAAATCCTAACAAATCTTATCAAATTTAATGAAATTTTTAAAATAAAAAAAAATTCATAAGATTTTAGAAAAGAGAAGCTCTTCTCTAAAATAATGTTTCATTTGTCAAGAGTTTAGGTGTGGTGCCTAGGGTTCATAACAACTTAACAGAAAGTTGAACAAAATTGAAAAAGCTTATTTTTGTTTGGTCTTCTTTTTGTAAAAATCGATTAATTTGGTTACAATTTTTTGTTTTTATTTATAAAATTGAACAAAATCAAATCAAATTCGACTTGTGTGTGTATATACTTATGGATCATTCTGGGCCCCATAAATAGAGGCCCAACATAGCAGTAGGCATAGTGGGATTTGGATCCAAACCGACCTAATGTCATTGGAAAATATTCGACCGATGTATCAACAAGTGAATCCATTCACTAACAGTCATTTACCGACTTATGTAATCAACTAACAACTATGAAACAATTCTGCACTTAATGGTCAGTTGTAACCGAAGCCCAACGTTCAGAGCTTTGAATGTCCTAAACGGCAGGATTCCGAGCTGTTGGGGTTCGGGTCACCTATATAAAATAACCTGGTGATCTAAGCCAGGTATATTCCATTCTTTATCTAACACATATTATCTACGCTTGACCTATCTTGCGATTTCTGTGCTGACTTGCCTAGTCTCTTTAAAGCCTTGTTACTGTCTCTTTCGGGAAACTGTAGCAAGTCTCCTTCTATCGATCTAGGTTTCGATCAGTACTCGGAACATCTGGCACCCACCGTGGGGCTAGGTAAAACTTTCCTACTCCATAATCATTCAGCTTTCTTCACGATCCATTCAACCACCTTATCAACTAAACATGACCACCAATGAAAACAATGTTCTTAACGAAATCAACCAAGAAAACAACCAGCTCAATCCAATGGAGATGCTCATGCAAGCTATTAGGGATATCAATAATCAAATTGATCGAATTGATCAAACCAACAGGGATTGAGCAAGAAGACCAGATGGAGAGAACTCCCAAAGAAGATATTCCTAATAGAGAATTCCAGGGACAAATCAGTGATCCTAGAACGACTAATCATGATGTCAGAAGACAAGCAAATAATCCATCTGTCGTAGACCATCCTTTTTTCTGACTTTATTATGTCAATCCCATTTCCTGAGGGATTCAAACTTCCGACGATGAACCTTTATGATGGGATGACTGATCCACAAGAACATATAACAATGTTCAATTCTATGATGCTTCTGAATGGCAGCTCTGATCCGATCAAATGTTGGGTTTTTCCAACGACTCCAAAGAAATCGACTTTGCTCTGGTTTTCGAGCCTTAAAGCAGGTTCAATTTACGATTTTTCTGAATTGTCAATTAAATTTCTTAACCATTTTTTCACAAGCAGGACACATCAGAAGACTTCGGCAAGCCTTATCAATTTGAGGTAGGGCCGAGACGAATCCCTCAAAGATTTCATGCGAAGGTTCGGGGAGGAGGCTGTGCAGATAAGAGATCTCAATCCTGCGGTATCCCTACACGCTATCATGGCTGGCTTGCGCCCAGGACCATTTGCAGATTCCCTTGCCAGAAAGCCACCTTTAGACCTGGACGATCTGAGGAGCAGGTCCACAGGGTATATCAACATGGAACAAATCGCCCTTGCCAGAAAGCAAATGGAGCAACATTTTTTCGAACCCGAACACAGAAGAAAAAATAATCCAAATTTCTCTATCAGACCAATTAATAACAACCGACAATACAACAGGCGAGGACCATAAAAAAGAGGCAGACATTCAATAAGAGAAGACCGATCTTATCAAAATGTGCGTGCCATAACAGATAGGGTACAACCTTGGTTCAGTGAATATACACCATTGAATTCTCGTCAGGATCGGATATTCCCGGAAATATATAACATTGGTCTAATCTGTCTCCCAAAAAACATTAGACTACAAAAAACACCACCCAACGTTGACAGAAGCAAAAAGTGTGAATTCCATAAAACATTCGAACATACCATCGAGGAATGTGTCAGCTTAAAAAATAAAATCGAGCAACTTATTTGGGAGGAGCACCTTGGTAAATATGTTTATCACCGTAGAAGTCAGAGCAGGGAGATAAAAAAAGGAGATCAATCTGAAAGGAGGGGCCCAAGTCCGGATTTGAAGAAAAAAGCAGTAGAAACGACTTCTGACCCCCGAGATCAACCCTTCAGAGGGATCATTGATTCAATAGCTGGTGGATTCGCCGGTGGTGGAAGCTCTAATTCAGCTCAGAAACATTATCTCCGAGTAGTAATGTCGGTAAGATACTCTTCTCCATCGCAGCACAAGCAGTTCGAAGATGGACTGGTCATCTCATTCTCAAACAGTGATTACACTGGATTGGATGAGAACTTAGATGATCCAATGGTTATATCCATCATAGCAAGGAATTTTCAGATCAAGAAGGTTCTGGTTGATCAAGGCAGTTCGGCCGATGTTCTTTATATATCCACACTTCGGAGATTGTAGATATTGGAAGAAGATTTGACTCCATTCGATGGAATATTGATTGGGTTCTTCGGTGAGCAGGTAAATGTTAAAGGATTCATTGAACTTCGAACAACTTTCGGAACAGGTACTTTACTTAAAACTATTCCAGCCAAAAATTTGGTAATAGACTATTACATTACTTATAATGTTATCCTTGGGAGACCATCTCTTAACCTTCTTCGGGCTGTTGTATCGACCCCTCACCTAATAATGAAATTCCCAGTCTCCAAGACTGAGGTCGGTGTAGTACATGCAGATCAAAAAGAGGCAAGGATCTGCTACAACGAAAGCCTGAGGCTGAGACAAGATTAGAAAACCCACAAACTCGATCATAAGTGACCGATACACAACATTAATAGGCTGAGTTGGATCCGAGGAGTGATGAACAAGACAGGCCTCAACCGATTGAAGAACTGCAAACAGTGCCCTTGGGTCCTAAATCCAACCAAGTAACACATATTGGGGCTCACTTACTGATCGACATTAAAAGAGAATTGGAGGAATTGTTGAAGAAGAATGTTGATCTATTTGCATGGACTGCAGTAGACATGCTTGGAATTGATTCTGAGATCATCACCCATAAGCTTTCCTTGGATAAAAAGGTAAAACTAGTAGCCCAGAAAAAAAGGAAATTGGGATCGGAAAGACAAAAGGCTGCAACAAAAGAAATAAAAAAAAACTTTTGGATGTAGGCTTTATAAGAGAGGTGGAGTATACCACATGATTGTCAAATGTGGTAATGGTAAAGAAGTCGTCAGGAAAATAGAGGATGTGTACGGATTTTATGGTCCTAAACAAAGCTTGTCCAAAGGATTCCTATTCTCTTCCCAGCATCGACCGATTAGTTGATGGAGCCTCCGGTTATCAATTCCTCAACTTCATGGATACATACTCTAGATACAACCAGATCAGGATACACCCGGATGATGAAGAGAAAACTGCTTTCATCACAGAATTTGGAAACTTTTGTTACTGAGTGATGACTTTCGGTCTTAAGAATGCCAAAGCAACTTATCAGCAATTGATGAATAAGATTTTTGAAAAACAGATCGGAAGAAACATCGAAGTCTATGTGGATGACATGGTCACCAAAATCCCAAAAAATGGGGAATATTGTTTTGACCTTTCTGAATGTTGCGCGCAACTCAGAAAATATAACATGAAGTTGAATCATTAGAAGTGTGTGTTCAGAGTTCAAGCAGGGAAATTCCTCGATTTTCTCCTTACCAACAGGGGAATAAAAGCGAACCCGAAAAAATGTAGGACAATAATGGAAATGAAGAGTTCAGCAACGATTAAAGAAGTACAGAGATTAAAAGGACATATCATGTCCCTTTCAAGGTTCCTTTCCAAATCTGACGACCGATCTCTACCATTTTTCCAATGCTTCAAGAAAACAGAAAAATTTTAGTGGACCGAGGAATGTGAACAAGCATTTAGCGAATTGAAAACTTTCTTGGCTACTCCACCAATTTTAACAAAGCCTGAACCAGGTGATATCCTATTTTTATATATTTCTGTTTCTAACAAAGCCCTAAGTTCCATGTTGGTAAAAGAAATAAGGAAAGAGTAATGACCGATTTATTTCATCTGCAAAGTTTTGCAAGGACCAGAGGGCTAGTATCAAAAGATTGAAAAGATGGCACTAGCACTAGTTATAACGACTTAGAGACTCTGACAATATTTTCAAAGCCATTCAGTCATCATCAAGACAGATCAACCGATTAGACAAGTGCTTCGAAAACTAGAACTTGCCGGACGGATGATCTTATGGTCAATAGAATTATCAAAATTTGACATTCAATATCAACCCAAAGGACCGATCAAATCCCAAGTATTATCTGACTTTTTAGTTGAACTATCTTCACCTTTTCCTCAAGATTTGAATAATGATGCTTGGATTTTTTTGTCGATGGAGCTTCCAACGTAAAGGGAGTGGAGCTCGAATTATTCTAGAAGGTCCAAATGAAATCTTAATTGAACAATCTTTGAAGTTCAACTTTCAGGCGAGCAATAATCAGGCCGAGTTTGAAGCACTCATCGCCAGGCTGGCATTGGCTGCTAAAATAGGAACAACTCGGTTAATCCCAAAGTCGGATTCTTAACTGGTAACAAGGCAAGTTAGTGGCGAGTTCCAGACTAAAGATTCACAATTAGTTAAGTACTTACTCAAAGTACATAATATGGTAAAGAGGTTTGAACAATTTGAGATTATTCACATCCCTAGAGAACAGAATGCTTGGGCTGATCTCTTGTCAAAGTTAACCAGCACAAAGGGTCTAAGTAACAACCGATCGATTATTCAAGAAATATTAGACCGACCGAGTATGGAAGAAGAGGAGACTTTCACAATCGACAAAAATATAAGTTCTTGGATGAGCCCAATCATGACGTATTTGGAAAGCGGTGAGTTGTCGACTGATGATAAGAAGGTAAAGAAGTTGTGTAAGTCGGCAAGTTACTATACATTGATTGGAGAGAATTATTCAAAAGAAGGTTCTCTCTCCCTCTTCTGAAATATATAAATCAAAATCAGATAAGGTCGGTTATGGAAGAAGTTCATGAGAGAGTCTGTGGCAGTCATATCGGAGGACAATCGTTAGCAAGCAAGGTTTTAAGGTCAGGAATGTATTGGTCGACTATGAAATCTAATTGCCTCGAATATGTTCGGAAATGTGACAAGTGTAAAAAATTCACCAATTTACATAAGTCGCCGCCCGAAGAGCTGCACAACATTGAGACTCTGTGGCCATTTTGCAGGTGGAGAATTGACTTGTTAGGACCTTTTCCTATAGCGACCGATCAAGTAAGGTACATAATAGTTACAATTGGTTATTTTACTAAATGGATTGAAGTCGAACCACTTGGTAGTATAACTTCTAAATAAGTTAAAAAAATTATTTTGAAAAATATAATATATCATTTTGGATTACCTTACTCGATTGCATCTGATAATAGAACACAATTCACTGACAAAAAATTTCAAGAATTTTGTTTGAAGAATGGAATAAAACAAATATTCACTTTGGTAGAGCATCCCCAAACTAATGGTTTAGCCAAAGTAGCCAACAAAGTTATCTTGGTCGGACTAAGGAAGAGACTCGACCGCGCTAAGGGCCTTTGGCCAGAAGAACTTCTGAACATTCTATAGGCTTATCATACTACGCCACAGTCATCTACACGAGAAACCCCATTCTGACTTACTTTCGATGCGGATGCTATGATTCTAGTGGAAATTGGAGGACCAAGTTTTAGGAGATCAACCTTTAACGAGGAATTGAATGTTGAAGCCAGGAAAACTGATTTGGATTTGTTAGAGGAAGAGAGGGAAATAACATATATTCAGGAAGAGGCTGCGAAAGCTCGGGCAGCAAGGAAGTATAATCAAAAGGTCAAACCAAGGAAGTTCATTGAAGGAGATCTGGTTTTATGCAAAATTGAAGACTCTAGAAGGACGCCTGGCGAAGGGAAACTATCGGCTAATTGGGAAGGACCGTTTAGAATCTTCAAAGATATTGGCGGAGGAGCTTATAAGATCAGTGAAATTACCAGAAGTCCACTTCCTAGAACTTGGAACTCAGTCTCACTTCGGAGATACTATAGGTATGTTCATTTAGTTTTTCTGTTTTGTGGACTTTGTACAAAAGTTAAAGATAGTGTACTTTTTTTCTTTATCAGGATTTTTTTCCTATGGGTTTTGCCTGAAAGGTTTTAACGAGGCATACCTTTAACTATGATTTACTCAAATAAAGTCATTATGTCGTCTTGAATCGTAACTCTTTATGAAAATGGTCTTAGAGCCAACTTCGGTCAAAGTCACCGATGAAAATAGCCTTTCAAAGTCACCGATGCCGGTCATTATCACCAATGAAACTGAATTCTGGTCAATGTCACCGATGAAAATAGCCTTAGAGCTAACTCTGGTCAAAGTTACCGATGAAAATGGCCTTAGAGCTAATTCCGGTCAAACTCACCGATGACGATCATTTTCACCGATGAAACTGAATTTCGGTCAAAGTCACCGATCAGGTCATTGTCACCTATGAAAATCAATTCCAGTCAAAGTCACTAATGCTGATCAATTTTTTCCGATGAAAATGGCCCTAGAGCCAATTCCGGTCAAAGTCACTAATTAAAATAGCTTTAGAACTGATTCCGATCAAATTCACTATTGAAAAATGGCCTATTAAAGTCAATTATATTCAATAACTAAGGGAATTTGGTTACGGATTCGTAATGAAAAAGGACCAAAAAACTCTTCATCTGAAAAACACTTCATGATTTTCGGAGCCATTAAATAATGTAGTCATTTTTTAGAATATATTTTTTTATTCTGTTTACCGGCAAGATTATGTGGCCAGAATTGTGAAATAGACTTGAAATCAGAAGGATTAAAATACAAAATATGATCGAGTAGTATAGAAATTTTCAAATTCAAATTTAAAGTTCATTTCATTAAAAATAAAATACAACTGTCATATGGAGATGTCAAATCCAAATCAAAATACAACCGAATTACATTGAAATTTCAAAATCCTTAAGATTACTTTTCTTTATTTTCTGTCTCTTCATCTTCATCCTCTTCTTCGACAATGCGACCGTCGACTACCTTGTGGAACGAACCCATCTCCCCCAAACGATTGTCAAAGACTCTATCGGGATTCAAAAGCATGGCTTGTTTGAGGCAAGTATCAAACCCGGCAACTCTCTAATTGGTAATTTCATCTTTTAACCCCTCCAACTCAGCAAATAATTTGTCCTTCACTTCGAGTGCTTCTTTAAGTGCACAGTCGGATTCTACCTTGTCCCTTAGAGCGACCGATAAGTTTTCTTCAAAAAAAAATTTCTCTTCTTCTAGAATCACTATCAAAGATTCGAGACTCTCGACTCGGTGTGCCTTTGTTTTTAGAAATTCTATTTCCTTTTTAAGATCAGAAACTTCAACTTGATGAGCCTTTTCAGTTTTTTCCATCTCCGAGCGGTAGAGAAGGTTATAGGATGCCATTTTCTTTTTTGTCTCTGCCACCTCAAGCTAGACTGACCGAAGGACACTAACAGACCGGAGAAGTTATACTTTAATCCATCGAATAAGTCCAATTGATCTGATCTTATTTTTGTGTTCCTTGTCATCTGAAAGTGAAATATGGTCATCCACTAAAGACTCAAACAGAAAGCTAGATGACCATAATGAAGACCTTTTTTTTCCCAGCAGCAAAACCACTTAACCCTTCAAAGGCGATTTTCAACCCCGAACTCTGTGAAGATTCCTCGCCTATTGAAGTCAAGGCAATTTGTTTCATACTTTGGCCTTGATCTTTTGACTGATGCCTTTTCCGGACCATCGGATTTGAATTAGTTTCAGACGATTCCGGTTGAGGATTAACATGTACCATTTCCAGATGGGGAATAACATCGTCAGCATTTTCTTTAGTCTCCTTTGCATTTCACGAATGGTTATCTTGGGAGCCATCGTTTCTGCAAAAAAGTTAAAGTAGTTAAAATATATTTGTAGATTTTCAATATCGGCAAAATAATAAAAATAAATAGGATTTACACATTATTTTTGATAATTTGGTCATATTGTTTCTGAATTTTACCAAGGAAACAGTATCCAGCACCGAAGCTTCTTCCAATAGGTCGATTAGAATTTGGTCTTCTAGTGCTAACCTTCTATATTCTATACTCAATATGGAAGTTGGGTTTACACGCCAGTATAAAGGGAATTTTTCTATTCCGTATTCATCCAAGAAGAATGATAGGTCAGTCGGTGGAGAACTTACCTGAAAAAATTTGTTTTTGAAGTTTTTGTATGATGAATCCAAGGCAGAAAATAATCTCCTTCAGGGGTGACTATTGATTGATACTCAACCCTCTTTGTCGACCCCCTTGCATTGAAAGAGGGAGAAGAATACCCTAATACTAAGTTCCCGACCTATAAAAGGCATCTACTTCAAATGCTTTGACAATCGCCCAACTGTTTGGATGAAGTTGGGTCGGCGCGACGTTCAATTTGGTCAGGATTTTACATTCGAAGTCCGAGAAGGGTAGACAAAGGCCGAGCCGAGTGAAAAATATTTCATATACATAAATTCAACCTAGGTCGTCATTTTTATCTGAAGCCATAAAAATCCTCTCTTCAGGTCAGCACGATCGGCATACGAATTTGGTTTCGTCTCCATTGGACGCCATCACAATACATCTTCGGAGGATAAGTATACTTTCGGCCGAGTCAAAATCCGAGCAGTATTTTCTAACGGCAGATTTAACCCAGTCATATTCTTCTCCAGATTTTGAAGGCGACAACAGACCTTTGGGGTCGAATATTGCCTTATCAGTTTGTTTTTTCCCTTTGTTAGTGGATGGGCTCACGATATTTTGACAGGAAACGACTGCCGGAGATTCGTTCAGAATCTCTAAAGACTCACTATCACTACTATTGTTTCTAACTGACATGTTCTTATTCATAGTCCTAAGTTCTAAATGGAGGTAATTTACAGAGAATGGAAGGGAAAGGTAAGAGGAAGTACCTATTTTTTGGAAGACGAATGTGAAAAGCTTCGCGATAGTAGAGCTTGATGAGGAAATGGTGGAAGTCTCAAGAACTTGATTAAGGAATAATAGAGATTTTGGAGGAATTGATGAATGAGTGGGGGGGTTTCAAAATGGAGGAAGGCTGGAACGTGAAGCATTGTTAGGAATAAGCAAACAGTTGGAATTAGAAAAAGTAAATGAGAAGAAGATCAACAATAGGTAAGTAAGGAATTGAAAGGTTTGTGTTCTTATTTGTGGGATGAATCTTGCGGCCCGGATCCATTAGGAGCAAAGATCAACAGTTGCAAAGCAGTTGCCTAGGCAGTTGCTTTTATGGTGTAATGATGAAACTGACACTTAGGCAATAAATGAATCACACGTGGCACACGTCATTTCACATTTGAGCTAACTACGCGTGATACGAAGCGTCTTGTTTTGTATTCAGCAAAAATGGTTGCGGTGAACTAGGTTTGTTTCTTGTGGATTTTTTGATCAATTTATCTTCAAACTCGGCTCAACTTTTGTCCGATTGTTATTGAGCTCAGCTCATCTTTTCGGATAGCCGATCTGTATTTTTTGGTCTTGTTCTTGGAGCTCGGCTCATCTTTTCAGATGGCCAGGTTGAGGGGTTGTGGACCATTCCCATTACTTTTGGTCTTGTTCCTGGAGTTCGGCTCATCTTTTCAGATGGCCGAGCTGAGGGTCTGTGGATCATTCCCGTTATTTTTAGTCTTGTTCTTGGAGTTCGGCTCATCTTTTCAAATGGCCGAGCTGAGGGACTGTGGACCATTCTGGATCCGATAAATAGAGGCCCAACATAGCAGTAGGCTTGGTGGGATTTGGATCCAAACCGACCTAATGTTATTGGAAAATATCCGACCGATGTATCAACAAGCGAATCCATTCACTAACGATCACTTACCGACTTATGTAATCAACCAACAACTATGAAACGATTCTGCACTTAATGGTCAGTTGTAACCGAAGCCCAACGTTCGGAGCTTTGAATGTCCTAAACGGCAGGATTCTGAGCTGTTGGGGTTCGGGTCACTTATATAAACCAACCTGGTGATTTAAGTCAGGTATGTTCCATTCTTTGTCTAACACATACTATCTACGCTTGGCCTATCTTGCGATTTCTGTGCTGATTTGCCTAGTCTCTTTAAAGCCTTGTTACTGTCTCTGTCGAAAAACTGTAGCAAGTCTCCTTTTATCGATCTAGGTTTCAGTCAATACCCGGAACAACTTATAAATGATTAGATTTCGACTCATTATTGTTTATATAAAACTTTTTAGGTTAAATTTTATTTATATTTATTGATGATACTTTTATTAATATTTTTAAACAAATTTGTTGTTGATTGATCAGGAAAAAAAATGAAGTAATTTTGGAATCTAATGGATGGACATATCATCAATTATTCTTAAGATGTCGATGGTTCACTTGTTTACCATAGCCGAACATAAAATGAGAGGGGCAAATCAGAATTGTCCTGGTGAATTTCAGACTTCCCATTTCAAAGACCAAACACGTGAGCTTTGACTAGGATTGCCATTTATTTGCCAGCCCAATGGCCAAGAAACAAGATATGGCTTTGCTTCCTTCCTCTGATCATTGTAATCCACGTCAACTAGGAAGATAAGTTAGGTACACCTAAGGTGGTGATTCAACAATGGTGACTTTTGTCTAGACTGTCATACCCATGTTTGGTATGATATGATTGGATTTTGGATTTGGATTTTGCTATTGAAAATAATAATTACACAATAAGTTGGTTTTGATTAAGACTTCACGTTTAATAAAGACAACTTAATTTTGTGTTAACTTACATAAATTAAAATTTTTCCTTCCAATGATTGCCTTAAGGATAGAGTGCTAACTTTGAAGACTTCTAAAAGCGATCAATTGGCAAATGCTGGAGCTCAGTTCCTAACTTCGTTTTCAAGCTCTAACTCTCCAGCAGAAGCCAATTGCTACAGAGAAATGGCTCGGAGGTGTGCCTGTCATCTGTTTGAGTTGCTTTATTAATTGGTAAATTTGGACAGAATAGTGCATACAGTATTAGTACTAGTGTCTTAGACTCAAATCAATGTCAAGTAGGTGTGAATTCCATTCTCTTCTGTTTTTTTTCGGTAAAAGTTATTTCTTCTAATTTAAATAGTCATGGATTTTTAAATGTGCATGTGGGAACGGAACAATGTTAATGGTAGCGGGCCATGGTCCTACAAAATTTTTAAGATCAATTTTTACCTTTTCATCTATTTTTTATTTTTTTGGTGAAATATAACTTTAATCTTCCAAAAATTTCAATTGCCTGCTAATCTTTTTATTCTAGTTCCGCCTCTGTGTATGGTCATGTAACTATATAACCATATGATTATCATTGTAACCAACTGCTAATAATATCCAGCACATCCTTAACACCAAACTTACTTGCCAACGACCATAGATCCATACGGGACGAGGAGGGTTGTTCACTTCAGCCATCATGAGTTTAAATTCTTTCAAACCTAAGCGTTGGTTGCGGAACTTTTAATGTGCTGTCCAGAGTTAAGGAAGTTTTTACTTTCCTCATGAGAGCTATCCTTTCCTGGGGATTGTTTGATATTTCCCTTAATCCATAACTAGATTCACAGATAAAAACAATCACATTCTAACATTTCAAAATTTCATTTCAAAGTTGAAGTCCACACAAAATCTTCTTTCTGATACCTTCATAAAATACAAACATAACATGTTTCTGACCTGTTCTTTCCTATTTTCACTCAACAATAATCATTTCATTAAACCATCAGGCCCATTTATGGCATTAAGGGCAACATAAAAGGGGAACATATATATATTTCATCCAGTTTCTTGGCTCAGATACAAGAGCTTTGGTTGGCCTCCCAAGTCCCAAATAGAACAACAAGGATGCACATCTTATTCCATAGCAACATCAAACTTCCAAATAAGCATGTCTATCAGTTGATAACAACAAAATTACAATTCTAACCTAAAAGTAATATTTTCCTGAGCTGCAAAAGTTGGCAATGCATCTAGCATGGTCTTAAAATCAACATTCTCATCAGTATTGATAGAGCTTGTGACTTTGACATCCTTCAAGCCATGCCACCAACACTTAGTATGACCTGAACTGCAATAGCAGTCGTCCTCTTTTCTGCCCATTAGCGTCTCATAGAAAAACTGTTGTTATAGAAAATTAACAAACATAGTTAGAAGCTCCACATAACATTTATATTGATGAAAACCTTTTAAGTATAAATACAAAGTGTCTGATATAAAATGAAAACATGGCAAGACAAGCTTTCCTTCTTATATCAGATAGGATATCCACAATGTGTATGAATCTCACTGCTGGAAGCACAGTTTTAAATGAAAGAAACAAATATAGAATTTGGAGACAAGACATACTTCAATGAATGCTCTGCTGCAGAAATAAGAATGCAAGCTCAACGAAATGATTGCAGGGCAGCAACTTGAAAGCAAGCTATTGACAAGAGGCAAATACAAAGTTTCATTTTTTGGAACAGCACGTAGGTCCAAGTGTTTGATGCTTGGCGGAGGGGATGAAACTTGCAATACAGCTGGGTTCAATTCATCCTACATATTCCAGGGTACATATAAATAAAATAGGTAAATATGCAAATGAAATGAACCAATCAAGTAGCTAACTTATACTTACTACAAATGGCTGATGAATAAATAGGGATAGCGATGCCAAAACATTTTGAGGTTTAAAGTTTTGGATAAATTCCCTTAAGTTACAAAGATCCAGATAATCAATGTGGATCAGAACATTGACTTCCAGTTGACTAGAACTTTTCAGAAAAGATATAATAGGTTTTGTGGCACCATCACCACAATATCCACACGATAATAAATTTGGAGCATCAATGTTGACCTCCTTCAAGTTAGAGCAATTTGATAACTCCAAGACCTTGAGTTGAACACTTGAAATATTAATCCTCTCGGACATAGTGCAATTGACCAATTTCAAACTCTCAAGGAAAGGGAATTTAGGAAACAGTTCAAGAAACCACTTGTCTGAAATAATAGTACTCTTCAAAGACCATAAGTATAACCCTCTCAAATTTCTGCACATGTCGAAATTAATCTTACAAGGCGCATGCAAATCACCAGGACAATAGCAGAAATTCTCAAGACTTGGAGCATCAACAGAAACCTCCTGTATTCCTTGAACATCAACTCCCTTGAGCTTTGGTAGATTAAGCATGCTTAAAGATTTCAACCGAGAAGTCCTCGACTCTGGTAGACCTCCTTCATTCACAGGGTTCAATACAGAACAGCACTTCAAAGTTATATATTCAATCAAAGGACAGCAAGAAATGAGATGCTCGATTGCCTGTTCATCTTCCAAAAGGACAAGCCACAATGATAACACTCGCAATGAGAAAAACTTGATTGAATGATTCAGGAATGCTTTGTCAACTCTGATTCCCCCCATCAACACTAACTTATTAAGCGATTTGGCTTCGAGGACACCCAGAGGCAAGATATAGCATTGGTCCTGACCGTCCTTGTCCTGTTCAGGGCCATCAGGCAGGCAAAGCTCCAGTACCTCGACACCACTTTCACTAGCCAACTTCAACCAAAGATCAATATCCCGGGACATATACTGAAGGTCAAAACAGTTAACACCGAGCTTAAATTCTTTGATTGCTAAGCCTTGGTCACGGAACCTTAGCAATGTTTTCTTCACATAATCAATGAATTTCTTTCTTTTCCTTAGAAAATCTTCAGTCGGCTGGGGAAACGTCCCTATAATTTTAGTATCACAGAAAGACAAGATGGGAAACGTAGACCATGTTTCTTCCCACGCCCTGGACAAAACACTGGTCCTAGCAGCATCTTTCTCTGGCAGCCTTGACAGAATGTCATGAAGGATGGTTTTTGGCAGATTGGATATCTGGTCCATTTTCTTAACTACAAACGTGCCTGAAAGCAAGTAGAATAGCAGAAACATGTGCCTCAGAAAGACAAGTTATGTGCTGCAAAATAACTACACGTGTTACATGTTAATCAAAATGGTTGAGGCTTTTTCTTGCAGGGGCCAAAGAGATTAAGAACTAAATTCTATCAATAATTTTCAACATACCTTACAAAACTAACCCTTTTGAATCAATTTGGTATCCCTTAAAATTTGGGGCTTAAAATTTTTCAGGGATGAGTTTTTCATACAAAATTTCATCAAAAGCTCATGAATTTTTTCACCCTGACACCAACGTGACCCAAAAAGTTATACCTCACAACACAAAAGTGGGAACCATATAACTTTCCATGATGATGTTCAGCAAATAAACAAGTTTTGTGAATCAATTTCAGAAATATGCCACAAGAAACATCTGAAAGTTCCGAAATTTTTGGTTTTGAGAGAAAGAGAGAAAATTGCCTGAGATGGTTAGAGCTTCATCGACGATCGTGGGAAAACGCTCAATCAGCAGCTCCTCTACCCGATCCCTTCTCCCATTTTCTACGAATCTTCAAAATGAAATGAAGCGTGCTGTGGTGGTGATCACACTGTGTGGCTTAATGACGATAGATATATATTCAAATTTCAAACACAAAAACAATAACAGACTATCGTACAGTATTCGTTCACGAAATCCCTTGCTTTTAGTAAAAGCATAACGAACATATTTTTCTTAAAAAAAGAAAAAGACTCAATCAATTTTTTATTTATTTATACAGTCTTATTATTTATCTAATTTTTATATATTTAATTTTTTTAACTTATTTATAAATTCATTTTATATCTTATAAAAATGTTAGTCATATACATAATAATTTAACATTTTTTTCATATTAATATATAATATAAATACAGTATACTTATAAAAATTAAATACAAAACATTTCTGTTATTTATATGTTTACAAATTTTTTTGAATGATAATAATAATAATAATACTATACAAATTCACACTCACACAATACTAATATTTTATATTTTTTGGGTAACTTCACTAGATAATACTTGGTCTAACTGTAATTTTTTTTAAATGATTTATATTATGCACATAATTCACATAGTTTATGCAAGTATTTTTTACTTAATTTTTTTTTATGAACTTTTAGATAATAGATAATCTTAAAATTTTACTTTGATTTTAGAGTTTATAAAATTACTAATGTTTATGTATACTTTATATTTCATAAATTCTTAATTACAAAATAAAACAAGGCCTATCGATAAAAATGTTGAAAGTTCTAGAAAGACAAAATTACAAATCTTGTGTTATATATATATATATATATATATATATATATATATATATATATATATATATATATATATATATATATATATATATATATATATATATATATATATATATATATATATATATATATATATATATATAAATACTTACACAGAATTTTTTTTTTTTTTTTCACAAGACTCATAAAAATTAAGGTGAGCGATGATAAAGAAAGAAAAAAGGAAGAGAAAAAAAGAAGAGAAAAAAGAAAGAAAAGAAATGGATGGTTAAAACCTATGAAACACATATACGGACACGACCTGACACGAATATGTGACACACTAAATTCAAAAATTATAGGATACTGACACGATATATATATAAAAATACTCATTTCACGATATATATATATATATATATATATATATATATATATATATATATATATATATATATATATATATACTAACTTCAAAATTTTTTAAAAAATTTATAATTCATTAATATCATTTATATAAACTTAAGATTTATAATATTTTAATATATGTCATATGTGTCAATATTTACTACCTAATAAGCTCCTCCTAAAAAATATAGATCATAATTTATATTGATATATTCTAAAAAAATCTCTTAAACTAACTTCTCTTAATAGAACTAATCATATACAAGTACATGTGCATTAAAAAAATAACTACATGAAATATTAATGTGAGATAAGTTTCAGTCACAACGAAGTAGATCACTTGGTACGAGCAAAAGTAGGAGTAAATGAAAATAATGATGTGTGAAAAGATAAAACTTAAAAGTCTAATAATAACGTGTGAAAAGATAAAACTTAAAATATTAATATGTGAAAATAATGACTTGGAACGTCAGTCATGTGATTAGACTTGAGTGAGTTACAAGTTTACTAATTGAACGTTAGTTAAAGAATTTTTTTTAAAAAAAAAATATTAATGAGTCATATTCAAGCAATGTCCTAATCGTATTCAAGCGTGTCTGAACATGTTCGAGAAGTATTTAAACGTATTCAAGACGTGTCCAAATTAAAAATAATAATCTTTTTAATTAGATACATTCAGACACATGTATTATACAAATATCTCTATATATCTAACATAAATACATATTCGATACACAAACACACCTCATAATCGAGGTACTTTTAAAACTTAAAAGTCTGTCAGAGTAACATTGCTCCATCCTGTACATTTATGCTTTTTAATGTCATTCCCATATTTAAAATATTTGTGTACATATATTTTTAAATTTGTAATTTGTAACAATACATTAATGGAAACCCATTTTTCCGTCCACCCAGCCCCCGCCTTTTTTCCCCCTCATATTATTGAAAATTTCTTCTTCCCATTCTCAACTTACCCAAACAAATATAAACAGAAAGTATCGAAACTCCGCTCACTCTGGCACTAGAAGATTACGTGCAGAAAATTGTTAGATAAACTTGCAAGCCTAATTTTAATTTGTTTTTCTATATATGCTGTGTATATTCAAAATCTACAAATTGTACACATGGGTTGCTGTAGATCTTTTATTTCTTTTGGGGTGGATTCTACCAAAATTCATATTAAATGGTATCCAAGCCTACACCTTGTCTCTTCAGTAGCAATGATGAGGCACCTGGCGGAATGTTGCTGAATACACCATCAATTAATGACTGCTATAACCAAAAACAAAGAAGTACAATATCACATGGTTTCATAACTTCTGGCAGAAAAAGAAAAGAAAAAACTGCAGAAATATTTGATCATCGAATCTTACTCTTAAGATTATAATTGCCACTCTAACCTAAAGTTAATATCTCCCTCCAAAAAACGGCTAATCTCTTCCTCTTCCTCTGATGAAAGAGTTGGAAATGCTTCTAAGAGGGTCTTAAAATCAACAACAGCATTATGTTTCCTGAAAGAGCTTGAGATCTTAACATTCTTCAAGAAATGCCACCAACATTTGATTTGACTAGAACTGCAACAGCAGCCATCCTCTTTTCCACCTATTAGCTTCTCACAAAAGATCTGTTGTTTTAGACAATTGACAAAGATAGTTAGATACTCCAGCGAACACCTGTTTAAGAAAAGCCACTATATACATCTATCAAAAATGTTAGCAACATACTCTTTTAGACACTTCTTTCATCACTTACTTTACTATTGGTTCACCTCATGCTTAAAAAGATTATTAGGGGAGGAATGTTAACAACATTTGCTTTTTAACCAATAATAAAGCAAATGTTGAAAGGAGTGTCTAAAAGAGTATGTTGCTAACATTTCTCATCAAACAAAACATTAAAAAATACCTCCCTGCTGGAAGCACTATTATGCATTATTGAAACAAAAAAAGATCTCAAAAGACAATGACAAACCTTCACTAATGTTTTGCTGGATTCCAGATTAAAGGAGATAATAGCAGGACGACAGCTCCAGAATAAGCTGGTGACAAGAGGCAAACACCAGTCTTCTGTGTCTGAAAGTGCACAAAGGGTCAAGTGTTTGATGCTTGGTGGAGCCATTGGGTTCTCTTGCAATGCAAATGGATCAAACTCAACCTACAGAATCAAAAAATTTAATTGCCAACACATGTCTTGTAAAAGGTTAAAGATGCAAACCAAATGAAACACAGAGTTTGCTAAGGTGAACTTACAGTTGAATCATCACCAAAACCAAGGAATAGGGAAACTGGAATGTGTTTGGGTTCTATGTCTTGGAGAAATTCCCATAACTTTTCTAAGTCCAAAAGAAAATCAACATAGAAAACAGCATCTAAAACCAGCTGACTTGAACTGTTCAGAATAGATATAACAGGCATTATGGAACCATCACCATGATATGTACACTTAAATAAATTTGGGGCATCAATCTCAACCACCTCTAAGTCGTAGCAAGAACATAAATTCAAGACTTTTAGCTGAATACTTGAAATCTTTATCATCTCTGACATATAGAAACCCTCCAATATCAACTTCTCAAGGAGAGGGAATTTTTGAAAAAGTTCAAGAAACCACTGGTCAGTGATAATAATGGAACTCACATATACTAAACATAACTCCCGTAAATTTCTGCACTTATCCATGTTGATCTTACAAGGGATGAAACCTGAAACATCGTAGAAAAGATCCTCAAGACTTGGTGCATCAACATCAACCTCCTCTATTCCTATAATCATGACTATCTTGAGCTTAGGTAGGCCATGTATGCTTACAGATTTCAACCCAGAACAGTCAACCAATTTTAATTTTTCAATCAAAGGACAGCTAGAAATGAGATTTTGGATTACCTGTCCATCTCCCAAATAGACATGGCTCAAGGATAACACTTGCAAAGAGGAAAACTTAATAGGATGATTCAAGAATGCTTGGTCAACTCTGAAATCCCAACACAACTCTAGCTTGATTAGTGATTTGGCCTCGAGGACACATAGAGGCAAGCAAGCGAATTCATCATATGAGTCAGAGTATCTCGGATTCTCAAGTTGTAGCACCTCAACACCAGAATCACATGCCAACTTCATCCAATGATCAACAAGAGACAACAGATCTGGAGGAGTCAAGGACTTGAAAACGAGCTTAAATTTTCTTATAGCCAACCTTTTGCATAGGAACCTTAACAATGTGCCGAACACCAAATTACAGAATTTGTATTTGTCCAACAAAAATGCTTGCTTTCTAAGCCGAATTTCTGCATCATTAGGTATCTTGGTCATTTCATATCTGGATTCATCAAAAACCAAGAATGGAAAAGTAGACCATGTGTCATGCCAAGCCTTGGACAGAACACTGGTCCTAGTAGCATCTTTTTCAGGCAGCCTTGACAAAACGTCATGCAGGATGGATTGTGGCAGATAAGATATCCGGTCCATATTATGTGTTCCCTGAAAAATGTTAAAATTTTCCACGCCAGAATGATTTGTTACCACAACAGAGATAAAGATTTTCCATTCCAAAAATCCTAGATCAGAGAAGAATAACAAGTAATGTAGTTTTTGTGTCCCTAAGAATGATTTCATGAATTAGAGAGCTAACCCCCCATTTTGTTCCTCCACTCTGACCCCTTTTTCCCACATATCCAATTGTTTATTGATCTTTAATTAAAACAGAATAAAACCCTTTCTTATCTGTCCACAGAACTCATTAGGGTAGGGTTTGTTTCTCAATCCTCTATGTTATTTTGTTAAGTTTACTGAAAACTTCTTCCATGAATTTTCTCAAAGAACAAAAATTAAAAATTAACAGTGTGTGAGTGGAGTTAGGGTTGTGTGCATCGTCATTACCAGTAGATTGGGGAAGTGGTGATCTGCTGCAGAAGTGGACGAGCTCGTTGGTGATGGTGAAAACGTGCTTCTGGTGGCGACCCACACAAGAAGGAGAACGGGATCCAGTTTCTTCTCTCCCTTTCTGTCGATTTAGGAACTCATAAAGAAACCCCGGTATGTGTTTTTCATTATTATTATTATTAGATTTTGCACGGATAAATTTAAGAATAAAATAATAAAAAAATATAATTTAATTAAAAATAATTTTATTAAATAAAATATATGTAATAATTTATAAAAAAAATATTTAAAAAATTTAAATTAAAAATATATAATATTTTTATGAAAGGATTTTATTCTAATATAAATACTAAATATTTTAAATATATAATATTATAAAACTTATATATTTAAAAATATATTTATAAAATTAAAATATTTTTAATTTTAAAACGTACTTAGAAAGAGAAGTTCTTATGTCCTGAGTAAGTATAGTCTCAAAACTAAAATATTCATATAAATTATTATTTTTGTTAATTTAATTTTTATCTTTTTTTTTCATTCTATTTGTATTTTTTTTTCTTTCTTTACCTATGTAATTTTAATATTATTCTTCTTTTTTTAAAGAGTTTATATCTACATTCTAACTTATTGAGTTTTTAGTATTTGAATATGTGTCATCAACGTACACAAATTTGTCAGCATTTGTGGCGACCATAATCGCTGACAGAAATGAATTTATTGAAAAAACAAAATAAATAAGTTAGAAATACCACCAATTTTATTTAATTTAGGAAAAATTAGAAAATCCTTTTGGAAATGATTTTGGAACCAGACGGATTAGTCGGTTATGCATAGGGAAGGGTGGAGACTTAACCCCACAAAGACTTTACAACATCCGTCACTAAAAGCAGTTCTAAATTAGTTATGCAAAACTTAATAATCTCATAATATGTTTGTTTTACCCTTTTATTAAAAAAAACTAAAAAAATAAATAATTTGTGAAAGTTTAAAATTTGGCTTAACGAAATAAAAATTTCGCTCCTACGCACTCGGTGCATAAGAACTCAAAGTCACGTAGTTATATAAAATACTTGTGTGGGTTGATTGTTTTTATTTAAAGAAAAGATTTATTTTTTTTTTATTTTTATAAAAATTTGAATTAACAGGTCGTCGCGACTGTTAACCAAATTAAGGTTTGAATAGGTAAAAGGCACACGCTGTAGACGCGTCATCCATTGATTATTGAATTTATTGTTATTAAATGAGATTTTTTTTTAATCTAAACTTATCTTCAAAATAATAATAATAATAATAATAAAATTGAATCTTTATTAAATAGTAATTTATTTTTTATAATTTGAACCATTAGGTTGTCATTACAACTCGGATGATCCAAAAATAATTACAAGATTAATAATTCGTCACAACTTCTAAGTTAATCCTATTTTGCTCTTTTTAAAAAAAAATAATTATTTTTATAGTTTTACTTTGTAGTCTTACTATTATTTTATATATATATATATATTTTTAAGCTTAGCCCATTTAATTACAAGCCTATTTCACTTAAAACAAAAGAAAAATAAGATAAAGGAGTTTTGCTTCTTTCTTTTTGGGTATTTGTAGGGAAAAAAAATAGAGGAGCAAGGAAGATGAAGGCCAACGACGACGGTGGTTAGGCTGGTTCGGGTTGGTGAAGCGCCGACAATTGGGTCTAGTTGCAGATTGTGCGGTGCAACGATGTGACGCTGTTTTTGCGGCGGCTTCTGCACTGTGGATAGTGCAATGTGATAGATGGCTAGCGACACGGTGAGGAGCAGTTTGTGGGTGTCAGTTTCGTATATGAGAGGTGATTGAGAGATATTTTGGTGGAGGCTGAAATCTGTAGGTCAAGGTTAAAAATGTGTGTTGAAGGTTAACGTGAAAGTCCCAAGTAAGGTGTGGGTTATGAGTTTTTATAGGAGAGGATTAGGTTAAGGTATTTGAGTTAAAGTGTAATTAGGATTAGTTTAGGATGAGTGTTGAGATTTGTTTAGGATGAATGTTGGGTTGATGATGGGGTTTAGTTATGATGGGTTTGTTTAGGCTAGTGATAGGGTTTGTTTAAGATGAGTGTTTGAGTTAGTTTATGATAAGTTTGAGTTATAGTTTAAGATATGGGTTATGGGTTGGATAATGGATAATGGGTCATGAGTTGGATATTGGGTCAATGAGTATATTAATGAATTAGGCTGGATATTAGGTCAATGGGTAAGTTAATGAATTGAGATGGATATTTTTATTATTATTTTATTATTATTATTTTTTATTTACAAAATGTCTCGACAAAATTCGTGTTTAACGTTATATTGAAAAAATGACAAGATATTCATCTTTTTGAAGGATGAAATAAGTTTGTTTAATCATGTAAAGTATTTTGATTATTATTTTCACTTATTTGAGAAGTTGTAATTTTCTTATTTATTTTTATTTTTATTATTTGGTTATTGAATTTAACTTTTTTAATTATTGTTTTATTTTTGTACATGTGACATTTTATTTATCACATATCTTATGTTGTCATATTAAATTACACATAGCATAAAATGATCACATAAAATGACATATAACAAAATATTAGTTGTTTTACTTGCCATATGTCAAGAAAGTAATGTAATTACTTGTTGATTGGAATGACATATAACAATATTAGAGGTCATACATTCTTCAATCATGTGGCCATTTAATGAAACCAATTCGAGATGTAGACAAAACATATAATTTAAGTCCTATGAATAATTAAGTTAATAATTATTTGTTTTAAAATATTATTTTAATTATGACAATAATCTTATTTGTCATTAGTTTACTTCCTCTTATAATTAAAATATTTATTTAAAAAATTACCTTAGACAATGATGAGTCCTCCAATAATTTGTCATAAAGATATTATTAAATTGTAAATAATATATAAACACATATTTATTAAGGTAAGGGAAATGTATGAAAAAATGAGTAAATTAATACACATAAAAATCTGTATGAAATAATATATAATCACAAATGTATGAAATGTATAAATTATGAAAGTACTAAATTTTTCTAATTTATGTTAAATAATATTTGAATTTACATTATAATAGTATTAATAGTATTCTTAATATTAATAGTATTCTTTATTTCCCTAATTTATGTTAAATAATTTTTTAAGTAAATGAATTAATAGTATTCTTAGTTTACTTATAGTAGTTGGCATAGTTTATTTTTAATGGTAATGACCATGATGGTAATTGATTGAATAATTTTTACTTGGTTTGAGTCTAAAACTCTAAAAGGAAAATAGTAGAGAAAATTACATTGATTTATTTCCTAAATATAAAGAAATTTAAGAAGATAAATTATATTCTTTTTGTATGTCATCGTTCTCATTAAAAATAAATTGAAATTAATATTTAATGTTAACCACAATATATATTAAGAAATTAGCTAAATTGATTCGTTGGTAAAAAATTGAAAAGAAACATAAATTAATCTTCTACAATAATGGGAAGGAATTAGAAATAATTCTACAATAAATTTAAAATTTTACTGATTATAGAAATTGACAATTGGTGATATTTGACAAAAGTAAAAAAACTACTTTGAAGAATGTCATAACCTCTCAACTACTCCACTCTTAACTTAGAGGTTGTCAGAGGTCCGCCATCACCTGTCACCGCTCGTCCGCTTTAGCAGCTGCCACTCACAGGTACAATTCCACCTATGTTGTTATTCTTCTTTCTCAACTCCACTATTTGTCTTTATTTTTACATAACTTTGATTTATTCACAAGGTCATGAGCCTTTTACATCATTCGCTAATACGGTTCATAAGAATCGTAATATTGTACCCATGAGAAGAATATCAAGCAACCACAGCAAAGAAGAAGACCGATATGTATTTTGGAGTTCAACATAGCCTTCTAATTTATTAGAAATTCTGAGTTTTAAAATGTTCTTTTATTTCGTCTAAAGAATTAATCTTTCTAAGTTTTATCATATTTTTGTATTTCATTCAGAAAAATATAATTTCTTTTTCTATTACCAGAAAATTGAGAAAGATGAAACCAAAATATTGAAATGTGATTTTGATTTAGAATTATTTGATTTAGAATTATTTATTTATTTATTTATTTATTTATTTTATAAATATAACATTGACCACATCACTTTACATGTGAAAAAAAGACTACATCGATGACACTTTACAAAAATTTAACTTTAATATTTACTACATGTCATCAAATTAAATTATATACTTACTAATAAAAAATATATATGATAATTTTTCAAGTCATATATTTTTTCTTTATATATTATATAATTATTGTCAAATCTAAAAAATCCTATCCATTTCAACCAATGATATAACACATTCGCCTAGAAATATTCACACCACCTTGCTGAGTTAACAGACACATTTATTATTATTATTTATTATTATTATTATTATTATTATTATTATTATTATTATTATTATTATTATTATTATTATTATTATTATTATTATTATTATTATTATTATTATTATTATTATTATTATTTAACTACAATGTTGTTTTGGAATAAAAATTGAAAGTTAAAACTAAGTATTATGTGTTATATGTTTTTACTTAATTAACTAACATACTACTCATAGATTACAAAGCGAATTCTACATCTTTTTGTACATGCTATTAATAAAATGGATCCCGTGCACCTCCAAAGTCCAAACTCTCCTGGAGAATATCATATTTCCTTCTCTATATTATAAATATTGCAGCTGACCATCGAGTAAAATGACAGTAAATGGAGAAAATTGGAGTTTCGAAAATGAAAACTGTCTATAAGTCTGCCAGAGTTTTAAGTTGCGATCAACCTGGGGGATAATGTATTAGAGGGCAACGCAGCCCATTTGAACCTTTTTGTTATGTTCATGGTTTTAAATTGCGGTTGCGGTCGCGGTTGCAGTCGTTGCGATTGTGGACATTGTAGCTACTGTGATGCGGATTGCGGTAGTTGCGGCGTGAATTTTTTTTAAACTTGCACAAAATGTAAAAAAATATTCTATAATTATTATAACTCTTCATATATCCTTATTTATAATGTATTATAAATTTTTACTCATTTAATAAGATTTTCTTCTATCTTAAAAAATAATTAAAATTAAATTTATAACCAAAATAACATAATTATTGTTATAATATAGACTACTAATTATCTTTTTTAAGCTACTAATTATATTTTTTTAAACCAACAATTAATTAATTAACTTAATTATCATAAAGTTTGATTAACAATCATTATCCCTAATGCCCAATAACACATTTTCTTCTTTTAAAATCTTTCAAGCTTCCTCTTTTCCAATTTTTCACCATTAAAATTTTTAAACTCTCCACAATTTTTCTCAAATTCCCTCTTCTCTTAATTATTTTCACTTTCCCTCTCATGTCCAAATCTTAACATTTCTCACCAATTTTTCCCACTCTTTTCCAATTTTTCCCAAATCCCTCTAAGTACCCATTCAGCTGCCTATTTTCCCCAAAATCTCAAATACATTTCAGCCCCTCACCCTCACCCTCACGCCTCCCCTTTTCTTTTTCCTTGTTCACCTTCACACACCCCCTTTTCTTCTTCCCTGTTCACCTTCATGCCCCCTTTCTGCCTCCCTTTTCTTCTTTCTTGTTCATACCCAGTCCCGCACCTCCCTCTCTCTCTGCCTCCATTTCTTCTTCCTTTGTCAGTCCCTCTCAGTCTCCCTCTTCCTCAGTCCCTTTCGACCTCCCCCTCACAACATTCTTAATCAAATCTCACAAGCCATAACATAAACAGAAACGGAGGAGAGAAGTAAGAGATCTCACTTGATATCAGACTTTAGACTTGCGATCTGATGGAGGAAGTTAATTTGTAATATGGAGAATGGAGGTAAGTATATGGGATTTGCCGATTTGTTTTTTTTAATGAAATTGTTCAAAAGAAAGAATATTGTCAAAGAACTTTGAAATTTTTTGTCTGAGAGAAAAAATGGAACAAAACGGAGCACTGTTACTTCCGTTGCAGCCGGTTGCGGTTATATTGCGGATTTTTTCTGCGTTTCACACGGCAATTGCGGTGTGATGCGGTTGCGGCCACCACCGCAACGGCAATATTGCGGCCGCATCACCTGATGCGGTCCGCATTTTGAAACCATGTTATGTTTTAACTTTCAAGTTCCTCGTGTTTGAGGTTTTGAGTTTGTCTAATTTATAGGTGAATTCTATTGTGATTCCTTTTGATTATAGAGCACCGATTTCCCGTATACATTAATTATTATTGTCAGTAGATTGTATCGTTGATTGGTAATAACAAATAAAATATGGAGAAAAAAATTCAATATTAATGGACATAGAATTTAATGATCCAATAATAATTATTTGATATTATGTTACAATTTATTCTATTTTTACTAATTCTGTAAGAGACATGAAGGGAGCCATTGAAGGTCTACTAAATTCGTTGAATGTGGAAGGGTGATTGTGTACAAAATAGTGAGGATCTGCAAAGTGTAGTTGCCCGAGTTTGGCCTCCACTTGCGAAGTGTAGGTAGTGTGGTTTGGTCTGGATCTGCAAAGTGTAGGCGTCCAAGTTGGTGTCGAGCTGTGAAATGGAGGCGTTGGAGTTGATCTTGATCTATGAGGTGTAACCAAGAACAATTTAAATGCTTACGATTAACACTTGGTAAGCATCGATCTAATATGAAATTTTGTTTTTCACTAAAATCACGTTAAAAAATGTTAAAGAACGAGAAGCCATGGAGCTTTTCAATGGCTATCAATGGCGAACCCGATTTAGGAAATGGGTCAACCAGCGAAAACTTGAACAAATCCTTACATTTTTTATCATGGATCTGGTTGAATCTTTCTAGATATTTGATGTGAGATGAAATCACATGCTAAAACGCTAAAAAATGCAAGAAATCGAACTCCAAAATACTAGGGGTGTCGAATGGATGGATTGGTTTGATTTTGGATTGGATCATAATGGATGGATTCAAAATAAACCACTAATCTATTTAATATCCATTACAAAATGCTTAATATTATCCAATCCATCTATGACCTAATGTAATAGATGGATATTCAATCCATCCATTAATCAATTTTAATGGATTGGATGGATGGATATCCAATCCACTCATTTAAAAAAAAAATTATCTCTAAAATTTATCTTTAAAAAAATAATTTAGTGAAAGTGAAAGTGTTGAAATAATTAAAAAGATAAAATACATTGGATATCCATTAGATTGGTTTTTAATTGAATATCTAACGGATATCCAATGGATCCAATGGATATTTTGGTTAGATTACTAACTATCTATAACTAAATTTAATCCATTAGATCCAATCTAATAAAATACATTATTCTAATTGGATGGACTGGATTGATTTTAATATAGATGGATTGGATGGATTAAAAATTAATAGATTTTTTTACCAACCCTACAAAATACCAATAATTGCATAAACCATTTTCGTTGTGGGTCGACCCGTGTCTTGGAGAACCGATTTGGTTATATATCTTTACTTATTGATTTGTTACCAAGTCATACTTCACAATTGTTTATTAAATAAAGTAATTTATCAACAGCTCTGGTAAGAGGAGCATCAATGCTCCAAAACTAGCAGGGAGCATACAAGACGTCGCCTAAGTTATATTACAATCTTGTTAATTCCTGTAAGAAACAGAGCATAATTTTTTTGGAAACAATTGCATGAAATTTTCTATTCCACTCAATGTTGCTGAAAAGAATCTTTTGGTATTTAATTATTTATATCTCTTCTCTTCATAGACTGCTGATTTCTCACATTGGATTTTTAGTTCTTATAATATGTACACTGTTAAGCATATAAGCTGCAACAGATCATATTACCTTTTAGGCTTTTACATAAACCTCTCCAAATTGAAGAGACTGTCCACGAGGATCCATAACGAGGAAACCATGCTTCTTGTGCCACTCGGATTTGAGTCCATTGAACATTTGGTTTCTAAGTTTGAATGCGCCCAATGAATTTGATTCTGAGAGGAATAAATGAAAAATTATTAGAGGCTCACAGAATCACGTATGATTATGCACATTCTACTCAAATTTTGATATTTCCAGTTTGTTTTGACGAGGAGAGAAAATGAAAAAAGAGAAAATAGAGAGAAATAAAATAAACAGAAAAATATACTTTCTTTTTTATTATTATTTGATGAAGAGAAAAAAAAAAAAAAAAAGAGAGTTAAATGAAAAAATATAATATATAATTATATAGAATAATATATTTATTCTTATTAAATATATAATTGAATATAAATATATTATTTTATATTTTTAAATTAAACATTTTTTAAAATTATATTAAGTAAATAAATATATTTTATAAAATAATACTAACTTAAAAAATTAAATTTAAATTTTAGATTAAATGTAAAATAATTTTTATTTTTAAAAAAATCATTTTTTCTATTTTTTTATTCCTCATTTACGTCTCACCTTTCCCTTCCCCTTCCCCCTTTCCTCCTTCTCCTTCCTCTTTCATATTGGGATAGAGTTATAATTTTACAACTTCAACTTTCTTCTCACTATTTTCTCCACAGCTGTGGAGAAAAAATTTTGGCGGTGAATCTTACATCTCATTTTTCTTTTTTCTATGTTTTCTCTTCACAACCAAAAGAGAAAAAACACAAAAATCTCTCCATTTTCTCTCTGTTTTCTTTCCTATCATTCTCTTTTCAACCAAACGATGGGTTAAAGTTTTGTTTGAAATTAAAATAAAATAATAATTAACTATAGTTAAGTATTTTTTCCTTTTTATTATTAAAATATAAAACAAAACTTCACTTATGAACTGTTCATTTTTTCATCTTCTATGATCTCTGCCAATATTTTGGGCTATCATATTTTTGGCAAAATCGACAGCGAATCACCGTTGTTCGTGGTGGGTAAGCCCCACCTGAATCTTCCTCCAGGTTAGCTCATCCTCCTTCATTCTTTCAATATCCTTTGCTTCCCCTTCATCTTCTTAGATCTATTTTCTGCCGGATTATCTCTCTTGTAGCCGCTTGCTGCCCACATTTATCCTTCATCTTCTTTGCGCATGTGAGCTACTGAGATCTGCGACCCCTCATCGTCATCACAGTGGCGTGGCGGTTGTGCAAGTAGAGGATCATGGCGAAACCTGCTTTTTTCGAGTCGACCCGCACGAGTGTCGACTTTGGGACAATATATTAACTGACCAAAAATACCCTTGACCAGTTATTAAAGGTGAAAAAAGTGGTGTACCCATGCACCAAAACATGACCTATAGTGCATATTAGCCTTGTCCTTCTTGTTTCTTATGTGTCTCAAATTATGAAATACAAATACGAATATGGATATAAATACGAGACACGACATAGAATATAGATATAGAAATATATTAAATTTAAAAATTGTAAGATATGAATACAAATGTATGTATATATATATATATATATATATATATATATATATATATATATATATAAAAAGAAGGGATCTACTTTACACCTAATATAAGTAAAAGAGATTTACACTCAATTTACATCCTTCATTTATTGTGATCATGTGGTTATTATTTATCTTCTATTGTAGAATACAAGATCACAATAAATGAAGGGTGTAAGATTATTGATGTAAGTCTTTTTTATTTACACTAGGTGTAATAGATTCCTTTCTCTCTCTCTCTCTCTCTCTCTCTCTCTCTCTCTCTCTATATATATATATATATATATATATATGAGGAGGATCAGACTTACTGTTTGTAAGTTTTTTTGACTTTTCACTCATTTTTTTAATGAAATAATCTTAACCATTAGATGAAAGTGGATCTCATAGTTGAAAATGAGTGTAAGTCAAAAAAAACTTACACTGATATAAACCGATCCCCCTCTATATATATATATATATATATAAAATTACAAAATTTAAGAAAAAATTTATAATTCATTAATATTATTTTTATAAGTTTAAAAATTTATAATATTTTAATATATATCATATGTGTCAATATTTACTGCCTCATAAGTCTTTTCTAAAAAATATAGAGCATAATCTCTATTAACATATTCTAAAAAATCTCATAAATCAATTTTACCTAATAAAATTAATCATGTACATAAAAAAAAGGTTAACTAGAGGAAATATTGGTGTAAGGTAAGTTTTGGTGACGACGAAGTGGACGGTTAAATACGAGCAGAGGTAAAAAGAGCAGATGAAAATAATAGTGAGTGAAAAGATAAAATTTAAAAGTCTAATAATGGCATGTGAAAAAATAAAACTTAAAATACTGATATGTAAAAATAGTAGCTGTGGACATCAGTCATGTGATTGAGCTTGAGTGGGTTACGAGCTTATTAATTGAATGTTAGTCATATAAACTATTTTTTAAAAAAATATTAATCAGTTGTGTTTAAATCGTATCCTAGACATATCCGAGACGTGTCCGAAAGTGTTCAAGACGTGTCCAAACTGAAAAAAAATATTTTTAATCAGACACATAGAATATGTGCGTCGTACACGTGTCTCTATGTGTTTGATACAGACACATGTCTGACACACAAATACGTCTCAAAATTAACATATCCATACTTCATAGGTCGCAAAGCATCTCACCCTCTTTACAGAAAAATAAACGTTGAAAGAACATATTTATATATATCAACCTTTGAATGGAGTACTAAACGATAATGTGATAGATAATGCCTAATAAAAAAATTCTCTAAAATAAGATGGAAAACGTTATGATTTGTGAAAAAAGCCCTTATATCCAATTAATATTCGTTGAAACTCAATTTGCGAATTATGATACCTCATCATGTGTGCATAGCAAATGACAATGTCAATTACAACAGGTTTTTCAACAAAAATAGAAAGAGAGAAGAAGAACCAAAATAACGAATTTTTTATATGAACTAGTCTTTCTCTTATAGGCTAAAGCTACGGTAAAAGAGTTCAAGACAAAATTGAAGTATTTAGTGTTTATTGTTTACCTCTTTATGATTTCATTCTATTGGAATTGGATTTGTGTTGTTGAATAGTTGTGTTTTCTATTTGAGAACATAGTAGTAGTAGTAGTAGTAGTAGTAGTAGTAGTAGTAGTAGTAGTAGTAGTAGTAGTAGTAGTAGTAGTAGTAGTAGTAGTAGTAGTAGTAGTAGTAGTAGTAGTAGTAGTAGTAGTAGTAGTAGTAGTAGTAGTATTATATTATTATTATTATTATTATTATTATTATTATTATTATTATTATTATTATTATTATTATTATTATTATTATTATTATTATTATTATTATTATTATTATTATTATTATTATTATTATTATTATTATTATTATTATTATTATTATTATTATTATTATTATTATTATTATTATTATTATTATTATTATTATTATTATTATTATTATTATTATTATTATTATTATTATTATTATTATTATTATTATTATTATATTATTATTATTATTATTATTATTATTATTATTATTATTATTATTATTATTATTATTATTATTATTATTATTATTATTATTATTATTATTATTATTATTATTATTATTATTATTATTATTATTATTATTATTATTATTATTATTATTATTATTATTATTATTATTATTATTATTATTATTATTATTATTATTATTATTATTATTATTATTATTATTATTATTATTATTATTATTATTTTATTTGTGAGAATTTGAGCCTAGTAGTTTAGTTTCTTGACCCTTTTTTAAATTGGATTATGTAAATTTAACATTGACAAAAAAATTTAGACAACCCTTGTAATGGCCTGCTATGTGGTAAGAACCACCAATGATTGATGGGGTTCAATGGCTCGGTGGATACGACCATCAGCCTTGTGGCAAAACTTTTTACATTGAGGCAATGGTTACGTATTGTCTGGGATAATGATTATAAGCTTCTTCTTTGTGAATTAGACTCCGCGGATGTTTTTCACTTAGTGACAAAGCAGATCCCTCATTTTCATCCTCATTCTGTCCTCATCAGTGAGTGATATCCAGATGTTGAGAAATTAGAAAGTTCATTTGTTGTACACTCTTCGTGAGAGTAATAACTATACTAACGACTTTGCTAAGCTTGGTGCATTCAGTGAAATTCGTCTTCAGATTTGGAACTTGCCTCTTCCAAACTTGTCGCCCTTGTCGCTAGTCGACTTTATAGGAGTTTTACTTATTCATAGTTAGTTGTTTTTGTTTTTCTAATCTACAAAAAAAAAAAAGACTTATTCCAGCCTGATAACATGTCCTATAACATGAAACTAATTAGCTCAGGTTTGAGTTATGTAAAGTAGATTTGATGTATTTTTTGGTTGGTTTTAAACCATATTTCAGGTTGATCTGGTCTAACTTGATGTTACATATATAATTTTTTTAAAATTATATTCTAATCATAATAAATAAATAAAAATCATAATAATTAAAACAACAATGAAGAAAAAATCAAGTAAGCCAATAAAAAGTATCATGTGTCAATATTAGAAATTAAGTAAATAAAAAAGGGACAAAAAAGAAGTCACCAAATAAATAAAGTAGTACACACCAAATAAATAAAGTAACATGAGCTAGCACAAGAAATAAAGCAAGAAAAAAAGTGCAGATAAAAAAAAAAGCAAGAAAAAAAGTGTCGCGTGTGAAAACGATAAACTATATCAGCTATAAAGAATAAGAAAAAAATAAAAAAGAAAAATATATAAGAGCCAAAACATCAAGTAAATAAAATTTAATTAATAAATAATGATGTTAAAAAAACTTAAAATAATTAATCAATGGTAATATTAACAAAATGATAATTTGGAGAACCATTTATAAAAAAAAAATTGGAGAACCATTTAGGATTCCAAAATAAAGATAGAGATAAATTTGTCCTCTTAATAATGTGTGGATCTTATTTTATTTTTGTAATCTTATCTTATTTTATTTTTAGAAGAATTATTTCAGTCATCAAGTGAATATAATCAAATAAAATTTATTTATAATTTAATTTGGGATATAAAGAAGAGAATTCTCCAATAATTAATTAATGATCATAATAAGAAAAATTATAATCTAATCAAATATACAGTCAGCGTGAAAAAATAATTAAGAATAAAAAACAAAATAAGAAAAAAAATAAAACCCTAGTAATCAAGTAAATAAAATAATTAATTAACAATAATGTAGAAAATAAATTGAGATTATACAATTGGAACTGGGGCCAAAAACTCAATCACACCATACAACACACAAAAGATACAAAGGATAATCTAAATGAGGAATATGACACACACGGGATAAAAAGAATAATCTAAATGAGGAAAATGACACACACAAAGGATAATATAAATGGGAAAAATGACATGTGTTAGCATGAGATTTAGTCTTAGAGGACAAAAATTATATTTTAATAAAATTAAGGAAATAATACTGCAAATAAATATATAATATCATAAAATTAAGTTATTCTATTTCATTAATATATTGCAAACGTTTATTGAAGATGAGTTGTGATGCAATGTGTTTTCAAACAAGCATGTAAATAGAGTTTTCTATATTATTAGGAACATGTATTATAATTAATTCTTTACCCTTTTTCTATGTTCTTAGTTAGTTTAGCAACATGTTTTTTTGTATAAACATAAACGATTATATGAGATGATGTTATAATATTTCTTCTTAATTTTTTTTCTATACTTTTTTCATAATTTTTTATTTCTTTGACTTATTGCTGATTAATTATCTAACAAGTATGAATGTGAAACAAATTGATTAGAATTGAGATATTCACATACTTGGGCTATAAATTGCCTAAGTTGGAAAGCTTAAAACACTAGTATTTCTAAATGAGGAATGTAACATGTAACCCTTTTACTAAATTAATATATAATAGCAAAATTTCTAATCAAGGATACTGTTCTTAATCTCTCTAATCATGGTTATAATAATGAAATTAATGAGATTATTCCATAAAAATTCTAATTTTTGTTAATAAAGTTTAGTAATTTTGAATACTCAAAAGAATTAAGTTAAAATTTGAAATTTTGTTTCTAAATGAAATACAAGTAGAGGAAAATAAGAAAATAAAAAAAAACATGTGTTTACAGCAACCAAAATTTTCAATAGAGATCAAAATTGAAGGAAAAATTAATTAAAGTCGAAGAAGAGATAGAAATCAAAACAATGTTTGAAATCAAAGGACAAAGATCAAAATTGAAATTGAAAATCAAATATCAAAGTCAAAGAATAAAGATCATAATTGAATCGAAATACAAATGTTAAAATCGAATAATAAACATTGAAATCGAAAAACAATTCAAAATCAAAGTAGATTTTGAAAGTAGAGTTTGAAATCAAAATTCAAACAAAAACAAATATCGAAATCACATGAGAAAGTTAAAGTCGAATAACAAAGATTAAATCGAGATACATATATCAAAACAGAAACAAATATCGAAATCGAAACAGATAGTAAATAAAACGAGATAAAAAACATAAGTTCTAATTAAAGAAAATAAGAAACCTAGAAACAGAGTCATTATTTAGCTTACATATATCAGAGTTTTTATTTAGTTAAAAAGAAATATATTTCTAATAACTATAATATATATTTATTCCTCTCTTTCAGGACTAGAATCCATGCATGATCAATCTAATTGATAATAACCAAAATGCATCATGTGCTAGTATGAAATTACCGTGAACAAAGTGAAAATTGAAAATTCACAGTAGAAAATGAACAGTTATAAAACGTTTGAAAACACATGATATGTTTCGATTGTGTAAAGTACACAGAAAATCATATGACAACCAAATTATAATAAGAATAAAATAATTCCAGCAACATAACTGAATGTGTGCTAAATAAATCAGGCAATACAGTATTATAAACAAGCATCAGCAAACAAGTTCCTCATCATAAGGAATTTACCCTTTACTTTTTTTTTTCTTGTCTGCTTGTCTCAAATCACATTCGAAGGCGTTTACTTCTATAGGGAATCTGCTATATCTCTGGTGTTATTTTAATATCATGACAACAAAATCAGACATATTCACACTAACTAAGGCATGTAACATAAAAGGAAATTTATCCATCTACCTTCTCAACGGTTAAGTGCAAGCTTTTCATTGAATCACTTGTTTGTCATCACATGCAAATATAAGCAATATGAATCATCAATATATCACAAATAAATTCATCATATATAAGTCCGCTTTCAAATAAATCATGACAATTAAATAAAATTCATAAAACTTAAAGTCCTTAAATTAAAATATCAATTCTTCAAATCTTCATAACATTACAAGTGCATAATAAATTTAATAAGAATAACAATAGGCATAAAATCCTAAAATAATAACTTAATTAAGCATATAAACATACTGGATGCCATAGTTTTATTTTTAAAAGAGGATTCAATTCCTACCTTGTAGATATTTTCTTCTTTTTTCTCTCATTTCTCTTCCTCTTTCTTCTTCCTTTCCTCTCTTGTTCTCTCTCCTACTGCTTCCCTCTCTTCTAGTCTTTCTTCCTTTTTCCTTTTTCTCTTTCTCTTTCTTTTTCTCTCCCTCGGTTTCACACTTAATCAGTATCTTTTTACTGTTTTTTTAGTATCTTTTCACTATTTCTTCTCTCTCTCTCTTTTACTATTTCTTTTAGTATATATATATATATATACCTCCCCCTTGTTTCCAGTGGTTCTAGTTAACACCCTTTTATAGCCATTTCAATTGGCTATGTGTGCTCCCTGTTGGTGCACGTTGCACCAGTGAAGTTCGGTGCACATTGCACCTTTTGATGAGGTACATGTCGCTCCTAAGTAATGATTATTTGTAGATTTTTAACTTAATAATGATTATTAGTTAGATTTTTAGGATAGATTTTTATATTAAAATAATATTTAATTTATAAATATCTTCATATAAATATCTTTTCATAAATACATTTTCATGATTATCTTCTTATAAATATATCTATTAAAATACTTCTAATCTTTATTGCTATTGCTAAATTTTGTTTTAATAAAGTCCTATTATTTTAACTTCAAAAATTTTGTTCTATTATCCAATTTATCTAGAAAGACAATCTTAATAATTTTAATTAAATTTTTACAAATTTTGTCTAATCCATTTTTATTAGTAACAACTATTGTAAAATAAAATGTTTGAGTTAAAAACATTAAAATTTTATTATTTACAAAATATTTTATGAAAAATAGAATGTTACATAACACATGTTAGCATGTAAAATTAAGTAGAAAAAAAGAACAAAAAACATAACTAATTGGAGATTAATAAAAAATATAATAATGTAATAAAATAAATAAATAAATGTCTTCACTCATTTTTTGGTTTTTTAGAATATCTCTCAACCCTAGAAACTAATCTCCAAGATACGGTCAGATGCCTAAGTAAAGACTCATCCCAACAGTGTTATTTTCATACACATAAATCTCAGGATCGAACTTAGAACCACATGTTTAAGGGACTCGAGTCCCTTTCACTCGGACCAACAAACATTGGTATAAATGTCTTCACTCTTGAAGATTAATTCTAATTGATTAAAGTTTAACTAATTCTAATTGACTAAAAAGTTTATAATATAATAAAATAAAGGCAAAATTGTCTCCAATTGATTGAAAATTAATTTAGAGTTTAATTTACAAAAAGATGAATGAATGAATCCATGACAATTAAGAAACTAATGCTGCAAGAAAAATATAATAATCTATTAAAATCAATTTAGGATATACTGTTTCATTATGTTCCTAATTATATCCGCATGAGAAATTATGTTAAAAAAATAAAAATACTTGGGCTTCGCCCTCTTTATACAACAAAAGAAAAATACTAAAAAAGTATAATATAATAAAATCAATTTTATAAATATTGGAATTAAATTCCTATTTTTTAACATTAAAAAATTTCTATTAATTTGATATTGAATTACTTTAGAAAATATTAATACTGATTAATTGAAAAGTCAAAATAAAGAATATGACACATGTCAATACAAGAAATTGAGTAAAAAGAAAAGAAACAATTCTGATTAATTATAAAATCAATAAAAAAAGGAATATAATAATATAATATGACAAAATCAAGGAAAAATATATGCACGAAAAAAGGAAAATATATAAATACTAATTGATTAGAAAACAATCAAGGAAATATAATAATATAATATAATATAATAATATGATAAAATTAAGGTATAATAAATGTAAAAAGAAAATAAAAGAAAATATAAATAATGATTTATCAAAAAATCATTCAAGAAAATAATATAATAATATAATACGTACAATAATATAATAAAATCAAAGAATAATATATATAAAAAAGGAAAAATATATTTGGGTTTCAGCCCCTCTTTGTAATAAACATGATTATAAAAATATAATATAATATAACTAATTTGTGATATATTTTTGCTTGTTTTCTCAATTATATGATATAATCTTATAATATTTCTTAATTATATGGATAATGTTACATTGTTCCCTAATTGTGCAAGATATTGACAATAATTTTGTTTTACACTGATCTGTTCATTAAAAGCGAGCTCACCATCTTCACGATGTTTATTGAGAGAGTCATATGCGAGAAGTGGGGAACATGACAAATGAGGTAGTAGTGATTTATTATAGCTAATAAGTAAAAAAAATAAAATAAAGGTAAAACCTATCTTTAGTCTATGTTTTAATTTATATAATTTTATATATTTGTCACTACGAGAGAGTTGAAGACAATAATTAATTAAATAAATAAACACAAACACAATAATATTAGATCAGCACCACCAAAGTTAGAATCTATTAAGATATGTGAAATTAACTCAGAAACAATTAAGTATAATTTTTGAAAATTTGAATTTGAATACTATAAATGTTCAAATCATGTCAACTAATTCTTCACTAAAAAAAAAAAAAATTATGTCAACTAATAATGTTAACTTTATTATGTCTTTTACTTAGAGTTTTACTAAGGACACTTGTTAAGGAATAAAAAATAAAAAATATTAAATAAAAAGTAAGTTGATTAATTGAGTTCCTAGTATATTACATGTTTTACTTTTTGTTGAATACTTATTATTTTTATTCTGTTGGTCTTTGACCAATTGTTTACATAATTTTAAGTCGAGATGATAGTTAGGTAAAATCTTTCTTAAAGTAGCGATTTTATAATTTGAACTCTTGACATTACAAGTAAAGTTCACTAGAGATCGCAGTTCACCTCCATTTCGACCAATCATTGTTGGTTGTTTGACCAATTACTCAAACAATTTAGGGTATAGGGTGGTGGTGATTAGGTAAAACTCTTTTTAAAGTGGCGACTCCAAGATTCGAAAATCTAATATTGCATATAAAGTTCACTTGAAGTTGTGATCTACTTCTACTATGATCAACTACTATTAGGTTTTTATTGTTTTACTAATGTCTTCGGACAGTTAATTTTTAGCAAAAGTCGTCTTTTACTTATTCTCAAACATTTAACTATTTGATTTCACAATTTAAATAAAATAGTAAATTTAGGATGAAAAAAGTGTTTAGGAGATACGGTAACAATTTATGACATAATCATATCATTGAGAGATTTTAATGTGTAGAAGTTTGACAGCAAAGATCAACTTATTTTCTAAAATAAAAATCTAACAGTTTCTCGCATAATGGAGATACATTGCAATAGTATCCCCATAATTGAAAACAATGAGCATATAAACGGGAATTTTCTAGTATTATTTCCCGAAAAGATATAGAAACTATATAACGATATTTTACATAATTTGAAACAATCTAACAATATCTCATAATAATAACTTATTAAAAATAAGATAGGATCCCAAATAAAAATAAGGAAAAGTGGCAAGATTACCAATAAAAATAAACCCACAATCAACTATGAAATTGATTGTCCACTTCATGAAGAAACTTATATTTATAAATACTTCGTCACCACTAATAACTATGCACCATTGAAATAAACGAGACAATAAGGATTCAGGAAGATCCCACGATGAAGTTTGGAAGCAATCCTTGCCAAGATAAAGAGGAAAACAAGAAAACGGACAGTGATCCAATGACATCAAAATCATCAAAAAAGGAGGAACAAGGAGAAAAGGTAGAGGGTAAAAGAAGAAGCTTTTCTTGCAGGTTTTGCAATAAGAAGTTCTCTAATAGCCAAGCCTTAGGTGGGCATCAGAATGCCCACAAGGATGAGAGAGCAAGACAGAAGATTCTTAACATGGCTTCTGCTTATAATAGCTCACGTCCCAATTTGCACTCATATTATTATCCCGGCTTTGCTTCAAACCAAGCTCGTGCATTTGGTAACCAAACGTTAGGGTTTAAATCACTATCAATGATTCATAAACCCTATTATAGTAGGCCTCATGTGGGACTCAACTACCATCATTATCTATGGTTAGGGCAGCAGATTATGAATCCGCCTCAACCCACCGTGCAACAGCTGCGGACTTCGATGGCTGATTGGGGTGGGTTTCATCAACAACACAAAATAGATCAGCCTGCATATTTTTCGGTGTTTGGGGGAAGACCACAAAGTTCTGCAGGGCCACAACCACAGTCACAATCTAGTTTATTTGACAATGAGAATTTTGGTCAAGCAAGCAGTTCATTAACGAAACCTCATAATAGAATCGTAGAGGAGCTTGATTTGACGCTCAAGCTTGGAATACCACACAGTCAAGGGTCACAACCTCAGGTACAATCTGGTTTATGTGATAATGAGAATTCTGGTCAAGCAAGCAATTCTTCAACCAGACCTCAGAATGGAACCATGCATGGAACCGTAGATGAGCTTGATTTGACGGTCAAACTTTGAACTTCCAAGGTAGTAGTGATGCCCAACATGTTGGGTTAGATGATTATGTTATTTAAGAATTTTATATTATTTTTTTGGTTCTTTCTTTATTTCTAGGGTTCTATAATATTTGTGTTATTTAGATATTTTACTTTATTTTAAGAATATTTTCCTATTTTAAGTATCTTTTGTCTTTTTTACTTAAATGGTGCAAGTTGAAAATCAATTTTACATTTAAGTGTAAGTTAAAATTTAATTTTTGAAATGATGCGAAGTGAATAGTAAAATATAACAAGTAGTATCTTTCAAGTACAATTTAAACTTAAATAATTTTTTATTTTTTTAATAGTAAGTCTTGTCTCTGAGACATAACTTACTCAACGTTAATTTTTTTTATTATATTATTTAAGTAAATCGTATCTTTCATCCACGACTTACTTTATAATTATTTTTAATTAAATTTTAAGTAAGTTGTGGATGTGAACCACGACTTACTCTTTTTTATTATATTTAGATAAGTCGTGTCTTCCATCCACGATTTACCTTATAATTTTTTTAATTAAAAAATGGATAAGTCATGGATAAGAATCTCAATAATAGGGTTCGCGATCATATGATTTAGAGGCCTATAAGGATTATTATATACATAAATATCATCAACTTCAACAACAAATAAACAATGAGGGGCGTCATATGATGACATTTGTCAATTTAAGTAGAAAAAAACTTCGTATCAATAATCGTACACAAGTTGTAATAATAAAAAAATATAATTAACATTCTTAATAAATATCTCTAGTAGAGCGAATTAAACGAAAATAGGTCGAGTTTGATACAAAGTATCAGTGATGGAGAGAACTTGAAAAATAGTTAAATATGAAGCAACAACGAAAGGAGATGGTGGAATTTATTGGCACAAACCTACCAAGTCATGACATATTATTAAATTAAAAAGTTTAATAAAAGTCGAGGATGACACCCACGACTTTATATGACATTTAAAAAAAGAAAGAAATAGAAGTCGTGGATGGCACCCACGACTTCATATGATATTTTTTTTAAAAAAAAGGTAAGTCGTAGCTTACAAACGCGAATTACTTAAATTACATGCATGAGAAACACGACTTACTTAAAATATAATTTAAAAAAAATTACACTAACCTCCCCTAAGGTTTACTCTAATTACACTCAACTGCTCTTTAGTTTTTGAAATTACATCGGTTTCTGCTATATTTTGTTTTTGCGTTGCAATTAGGCCCGTTTGGTGTGACGAACTGTTAGTTCTTCTAACAACAACATCATCACGTGAGATCCACAAGATTGATAATGACAAACATGTATTTTTTGCTACTATTTTGATTAGCGATGAACAAAATTGCCCCTCATGTTAATTGGCCTTCTCCTCTATATGTTACCCTTGCCTCTGTTGTTGGTCATCTTCTTCGATAAGCACAAAGGGTTAGACGAGAGGCTTAGCTCTGGATCCCCTTGCTTGTAGAAATGAATGGATCAGAAGGGGGGCTGGGTTCTATTTTCGGGCTGGGGCAGGAGGTGAAGGCCATTAGATAAGACTTCCTTCCCGGTAAGGAAAAGAGGAAAATGGTGTTGTCATCTATCTCGACCAGTTTCCCCAGGCGTTGAAAATCTAGACCGACTTAGAGAATCACTAGCACTATTTAGCCCTTCGTTTCGCTATTCAAAGTACTACCTCTGGCTTCCTTTTTTGTAAAATACACAGGCGCCCTTCTTTCGAATCACTAAGAAAAAAAATACCAATCAAAGCCTTATCTAAGTAAAGCATTGTCTTTTATTTTTCCGGCCCCAAGGGAGTTTACTCAACCTATTCCCCAGTCTTCCACACTGCTTAAGTCAGTGTGCAACTCTGTATGAGAACCTCCTTCCCTTCTGCCTACTCTCCATTCACACAGTTTTCAAGGTAGAGGAGAAAGGGTGAGCAACAAGTACCACAAGCCCTCTGTCCCACACATCTTTGCCAAGTTGGAGTTGTGGGTACCCATCGAGAGTTTGGTGCTTATTCGACATGGTAAGACATTCTTCAACAACTCTCATCTAATTTCATTCATGTTCTTCCTCCTTATGTTAGCTTTGATGTAAAGAAAGTCATTGCACAATATACGTTTGATAAAATGCCAAACTCGTTTTTGACACTTCATTCCTGGTTTTCTGGTTAGTTTTACAACGCCTTCAAGTGTGAGTGAAAATGGAGGTGGGGGTTTAAGGTTGAGATATCACACAAGTCTTGTATTTGTGGGAAAAAGGCAGACATCCAAGTTTTAGGTACTAAAAGCAATTCAAATAGGTTGTTTTACTATTGCAGAGACAGGGAATGTGAGTTCTTCCAATGGTGCATTCCAACCAATGCTAACATGTCAATCTCATCCAAGTACTACCTTGTTGACAATGATGGCTTCGATGAAGAAATGCAAGAAATCAACAAAGGAAGAGCAAAGCAGAACAGTGAGAATGAGAGAGAGCTGTGAAAGGTTAAGGAGCAATTGATATTAATTGAAGCCTCACTTGATTCCTTGAAGTTGTTGGTCTTGGTTTTCATTGTAATGTCTTTGGTGTTTGTTGTTTTATGATTTATTGTAAATGTATTGAAGTGAAGTAGTTGTATGGTGTACCTAGGTATGCAAGTAAGTATGTGCTTAATTGTGCATGATTTAGATGAGTGAAATATGATGTAAACTCTCTTTAGAAGGAGTAGCAGTTATGTAAAAGTTAATCCTTTAATGACAAATCAAATTTTGGCATTGAAATGATATGGTGCTGATGAGATAAAAATAATTATTAGGACCCTTTCATTTTGAATAACTTTAACAAGTTTTCTAAAAGCTTGAAGAACATTATTTTTATGAAATAAAAATAATATTCATGTGAACCTAGAATAATCATCTACAATCACAAGTGCATAGTAATTTCTACCAAAGGTCATAGTTATTGAGGGTATAAAAAGATTCAAGTGTAAAAGTGGTAAAGGTTTTGAGCAAAATGAGTTTAAAAAGGTTGGAAAGGTTTTGAGAATCTTTGATTGCAAAGGCTTTTAAAAATCATTTTTTCTTGATAGTCAATAATAGATTATCTGAAAATCAATAACAGATTACCTGCAATCAATAATAGATTATCTGAAACCAATAAAAGATTATCTAGAATTAATAACATGTTATTTGACTAGTCAATAACGCGCCTTTCGTTGTTTTAAAAAGGATTAACCGATTATGGAGTATCTATAATAGGTTATTTGACAAGTCAGTAACATGCCTTTTGTTGTTTTAAATTACTTAACTAATTATGATTTCACAATAATATGTTATTAATTTGAGTGCAGTAGTGTTTTCTAAAGACGCAAATAATTTGTTATGAGAAAAGGTGTTGATAAGACATGAAAGCAAAGCAAAAGTGGTCCCACGGTGCCCCCCCTTCAGTGTTCTTCATTTCCCCCTTCGATGCGGTGGGTGGATGTTTATTATTCTAGGGTTTCAATTTAGGAACATTGAATAAGGGAGGAAGGAATAGGAAAGGAATGAAGGAATGTTGCGTAGTGGGAAAGGAAGGAATAAAGATGATAAAATTGGAATTACACATTCTCATGTAATGTCGTTTAATCCTGTCAATGGTAGGAGAGGTTAGTATAATTTTCAAAACTGAAGAGAGTCGAGTGTAATATAAAAACAAACTTTAAGAGATATCAGTATAATTTTTCTTAAAAAAATGATGTAAGTTATGTTTCTTAACTACTACTTATTATATATACATCACTATTCAACTTGCACATTGAGAATTAAGTTTTGACCAATACTTATATGAGAAATTCATTTTCAAAATGCACTATTGTCATAAAACAACCTTATCTTTTCTTGGATAAATTATTATGTAATTAGAATTTGACTGGAGTTTGATAACCTATTTTATATTGATAATAAGATGATTCATTGTTTTGAAATTTAGAGAATTCTTGGCTATTGAAACCGTCAGGGTCGTTGGTTATTTCCTAATCAGTTCTACATCACCAGGACACTATTTTTATTTTTTACCTAAAAGCGGCCATTGCCGAGAAAAAACAAAACTAAGAAAACAAAGTTACAGATCGGGGCAAGGCAGCACGCCACCCGTAACATCATCAAACAGCAAGTGAGAAAGATCATGAGGAGGAGGATTCAAAATCCTGACACAATAATCCTGACTAAGATGAAGACAGATATCTCCATGACTCCATGGTTATCAGCACCCTGCACATGCATATTTTCAGTATCAGCTCCGTCGCACATCTGCTAAATTATAACTGCCTTTATTCCATATTGAGGGGTAACTGGCAATAACTTGTGCAAATAGCAGCTACCGCGCCACTACTTAATTCTCCTCTTTTAGAGATTTGTCACGTCGACAACACTTCATCGGTTCATCTTGACATGACCGTGTTACCACTTTAATTATTAATAATAGTAACGTTTCCATTTCACGCCGGTAAATGTCACATCTCTGCATTTGTAGTCATCGGTTCTTTGTTGTGTCACTCAGATTGAGTTCATTGAACATTTGGTTTCTAAATTTGAATGGTCAAATGAGTTTGATTCCTTTTGAGCAATAACAGATGGATATCTGGGAAGGCAAACATATGGAAAAAGTTGTGATTTGTGAAAGAAGCCCTTCTCTGCAATCAATATTATGTTTGAAACTTGAAACTCATTTTAGGAATTAGGATTCCTCATCATGTGTGTTCGTCTCATTATCTGAGTGTGAGTAGCAAAGGAGAATATCAATTACAACTGGTTTATAAAAAAACAAAAAAAAAAAGGAAAAAGAAAAACCAAACTTCATAATTTTATTTTTTTTAATCTGAAATGGTCTTACTCTAAGGAGTCCCATTCTAACCTAAAGCTAATCTCATCGTCAGGTGAAAGAGTATGCATTTGGCTTGGCAATGAATCCAAGAGTGTCTGACAATCAATGACGTTCTCATATTTCTTGGAAGAGCTTGTGATTTTGACATCTTTCAAATCATGCCACCAACATTTCGTTTGACTGGAACTGCAACATCCTTCTTCCTCTTGTTTGCACGTTAGCTTCTCGCAGAACAGCTGGTGATTTGTACAATTGACAGAGTTAGAAGTTCTTAAGAATACCTTTATATTAAAAAACAAAACCCACTAGGCCACATTGGGCTAGTGGTGAGGTTCAAAACTTCTTTGTGATCATTGTAACCAAAATAATAAAAAAAAAACCACTACATAAATGATCATTTTTTTTTTTGGGTGAAGTCAGTAAATATGATTTAAATTAAAAGCCAAATTATACAACCTTACTTTTACAAGCGACAATTTTTCTTTTAAGTTTTAACAGTACCTGAAGTGTGCTGTACAAATAATCGTTGTTAGAACATTTGCTTCCACGAATCCCATGCTTCCGATTTTTAGTACAATTATATGTGAGCACTTCGAAATTTGATTATTCATGTAATTTATCTTTTATCATCTATTAATAGAGAAAATGATAACTGTAATAATAAAATTATCATATGATAAATGTGATAGAAAATTTAAATAGTAATACAAGTTCACCTCTTATAATGATAAGGAGAAGATTAGATAAGATAATATAAGAAAATGAAGAAGAAAAATATTATGGATTAAAAAATAAATTTACTTTTTTTTTGGAAGTAGATTTTTTGTCGGACAGAAGGTGCATGATGCAGTAGTTAGAGAATAAAATATAATTCGAAAGCAGACAAAATTAGTGTAAAAAATAATTTTAACAATGAAAATGACGTTATATAAGAGTCTCATGGAAAGGATATGGCAGATAGAATCATGAGTTTGACATTGTTAGGATCGAGAAAGTTGAGTGGGTAGTGCTTAGACTATTGCCCTTGCTGGTGACACCGAAAGTGTGTGTCTCCTTGCACTCGTTTATCGAGTTTTGGAGAGTAGTAATTGAGAGAAAAATAATTTCATGGGTATTTGATTAAAGTTGGGATTAGGGTTTAGGGAGTAATTGTGATGATAAGTGAAGTAGATGTATTTTTCTTATACAATGTAATACCATTGGAGACTTAAGGGAAGATTATCTATGTTTAATAAATGAGTTTAGGAGCATCAATATCAAGAAAAATAAAATTTCTTTTGATATTTAATAAATTGCTCTCACTTGTGTTAAAAGATTTTTGTATTGGATCCCTCTTGGTGAGTTAGGATAAAAATGTTAGCAATTATAGAGAAGTATAACTTTTTCTAAGTAATGTTCCTTACGAAATACATCAATCATCCTTGTTTTCAACAATTACATACTCGAATTTTTGTTATTTTTTGCACTTTTCCTTGCTCTTGCATTACTAGAAATTTTCGATTTAGAGACGGAAGTTAGAGACGGAAAAAATTTCATCTTTATTAGAGACGGAATTGACAAATTAGAGAGAAAAAATAAAATTTAAAATTTAGAGACAGAATTTAGAGATGGAAATGATCCGTCTCAGAATTTTCCGTCTCTAATTCTGTCTCTATTTAGTCAATTTAAAGTCAAATATACTTAGAGATTTTAGAGACGAATTTATCCATCTCGGCTCTAATTCCGTCTCTATTCTGGTCCAATGTAATATTTTAAAAAATCAAATATGTGTAGAGATGGAATTTAGAGACGAATTTATCCATCTCTAAATTTTCTATCTCTAATTTATCTCTGTTTGATCAACAAATTATTTTAAAAATCAAAATATATTAAAGACAAAATGATGTTTCCGTCTCTAATATTTTTATCTAAATCCATAATTCTAACTGAGATCTCTTATCTCTCATTTCTACCTAAATCTCTGTCTCAATCTCTCGATACAATTCATCTCCATCTCAATCTCTCACCCACGACCCCTCCATCTCCATCTCCGTCTCCATCTCTCATCTCCATCTCTCAACAACAACAACGTGCAATGGCGTAAGCAGAGATTTCTAGGGTTAGCGAAACTTGTGTTGATGCCCAATCTGTTCATCTACGTCATCAACGACGAAGCCGCCACGCCTATCTTCCATTTTTTTCGGAAAAATATAGTTGTTGCAAGTCACGTGTTCTATTCGAATCGAGTCTTCCATTCGCGCGCATCCGTGGTCCACCGAGCTCACCACGATGAAAATAATGAGTGACTCGACGCTTCTCTATGGAAAGAAATTGAGGTTTCAGAGAGGTAATATTTCTCTGGTTTTGTCTTTAGTATTTTGGTTTTTGAAATTCGACGAGTTAGGAACTGAAGGATTCAATTTGAAAGCAAGTTTACTAGGATTAGGATTAAGATTAGGATATGATGAAAAGTTCTATTTACGATGTGAGTGATGATTCATCTATGTATTGCCCCTTATAGCTATCTTGGTTGCTCCATGTGCGAAGAAGCATCATCATTAGCATCAAGCTAATGCTGTTACTCAAGATATACTTGGAATCATTATGGTGTTGGTTCAGTCATTCAAGCAACTTGGCAGGTAACTTGTTCTTTCACATTAATTAATATTTAATATTTAATTTTAAAATATAATCAATCACAAAAGAATGTGTTGCCTGCTGCAGGACACCAAAAATTCTGAATCAACTCAAACTATATTTCATTTCAGTAAAAGCTATTCCTGCTCAAGTTCTTCTTATTGGGTATGCTTACCTTCACTCTTATCTAATTGCATCTGTTTATCTTCATTTCTTTAACATCTTCCAATTAATAACAATTTAACATGCTCATATGATATGACTCTGGGATTTGTATCCTTGCTATAGTGTTTGACAAGGGTAATTCTCTTTTTATATTATCCATATAACTATGTCTGTGAACATGGCATTGGAAAGTCATAATATATGCGGAGATGGAGAGTCATGTTCATATACAAAAGTCATTTTATAGTTTCTTTTTTTCTCTTTGCTCATTTTTTGCATCTTTGATGAGTTTGATGTGTTCATATATCTCTTTGTATGTATTATATTACACTTACCCGAGAATATGAGTTACATTTCTTGATATGTTTAGAAGTATTTGCACTTCGATGAGTAAATATCAACGACTCCCAAACCACGTTTGTGATGTGCTGATTGTAGTTTTTGTTTGGGCCTTGGGTATGTAAGTTGTTGTGATAGTGATAAATCAATTTGGGAACTAGGGATGAGATTGATGCAAAGTTTGCTTTGATTTAGTGCCTATCATTGGTCTTCTTGATGAATTAGACAAATAAGTGATGTTGGCTGGTCTTGATTTGAATAAGAAACATGAAGCTTTGATTGTCCTCTATTTAAAAAGAGCACATTTAGGGACTTTCTCATTTTTTGAGGGGAGGGTAATGATTAGCAAAGAAAGAAAGGACTTTCAATTTCATTGAAATTTCAATAAATCTTGAAAAATATATACCATTCTCTTGTAGTTTTAAAATTAACTAAAATTTAGTTGTTGGATATATTCCTTTCAATTTTATGATACTCCAAAGTCATACTACTTTGAAAAGTATTCATTATACTAATACGTTCAAATAATTCTACGAATGCATGCCTTTTTGGTAATTTAATTTGAAAAAGTATTATTGTCAATTCCATATATAAAAATAATTCCTATTAAGATTGTCTTAAGCCAATAATTAAAATATATAAGAATATCTTAATTAAAATTCACAAGGCACTATGATACTCTTTACTAAAAAGAACAGACCAGAAACATGTTATTCTTCTATGAACTACGTTAATGGAATGGAAGATTTTTGATGGACTCAACTTTGATATGAAATTTTGAAAAGCTTCAATTAGAATTGTTTATGTTTACTTTGTTACAATTATTTCTTTTTGTTAATTACGTTACTTTCAGGAAAAAAACATAGAGTTGCAAGTTGACGCAATGGATCAGATATCTAATCTACCAAGTACCAACAACCATACTTCATGATATTCTATCAAGGCTTCCTAACAAAGATGCTGCAAGGACCAGTATCTTGTCCAAGGCAAGGAAAGAGCCATGGTCCACGTTTCCCATCTTGGTTTTTGATGAATCTAGACATAAAGGTTTGTTGTTTTGTGAATACCAAGAAAATGTTTGTTGTTTCATGAATACCAAGCCACTGGAATATTTTGCTAGGCAAACACAAAAGTTCCTCATTTCTGTTTAGGTCTAAGTTGTAATAAATTTAGGATATCCTCTTGATTGTTTCTGTACGAGTCAAGACAAATGTGATAGATTGGAACCTACATAGTCAGTTTATTGGTTTTCATTAAAAGTTTGAAAACACTAGATACTGGGTAATGTGCGTTTTTCATTTTTCTTACTAACCTATATTTATTCACAAATCTTTGGTGATGAGGTTCAAGGTTCTCCTAATACTAAAAAATGGTATACTGAGCTTTCATCCAAACTCCAGTTTCTTGTGTTACGAATTTGATTGACAAAAAGAATCATCCAAGAATTAGCTATTTAGCTTTACCTATTTTTTGTTTAAAGTGGTTTATTAAAAACTTTTGATGATTTTTGTTGTGCTAGTATGGTTTGCTTTTAAGTTTATTTCTCAATTTCAATTAAATTCAAATGAAGATATTTGTGATCCAAACTTGAGCTATGCCAGAGGCAGAAGTACCATGTAGACCTCCAAGTCTTCAGTATCATCTTTAGATGACAAGTTATATCGTCTTGAGCTTTAGCTTATAAGTTATACTAACAGATAAGTCCATTAGTATTTTTTTAAATTTATGATCAATTAAGGTGCTTATTAGCATATATCTAACTTGAAACTTCAGTTTCAATATCTTACTAAATGGATTAAGTAGCTGTGTATTAGCATATCTGGAAGAATTTGATTTTGGTTGCAGAGTTGAATATTTATTTATTTTATAATGACATATTTAAGTTGCTTATTGATAAATTAGAACGGAAGCCATTAAGCTAATATTATGTTGTTTGAGATCTTGAATATTCTGCTACTCAACATATATGGTTGAATTTCAAAATAGCTTCATAGGCTTGCAGGATGCTGCAGTTAGTTTAAGCAAACGAACTTGTATTTCCATTGTATTGTAGAGCTGCTATAGCAGATCAATGTTTGAGTAGCTGAGGTAATAGGCACAACTCTATCCACTTATTGCCTTCGTTATGCATCATTTTTTACTTGAGAATGCTTAATTCCATAGCATAAAACCATTATGTACCTTATGTTCATTTCATCTTTTCAAGCTAATTCTTGTTAATCCATTACAATTCTTGGCTTGTTGGAATGCCTCTGATTTGTAGTATTGTGTACAAACAATGATTTTAACCTGTTGTAATATCATGTGTCTCCTGCTAAGTAATTTGTTAGTTTTAGCTAGAACCGAGATGAAATTGCTTAATCAAATACACGATTAATTATTTGATGTGTTTCTATCTGGCTTAATTGTGTATGTATTATAATAAAAATATGTATATCATTGCAAATGTACAGATGTAAGTAATTATTAGACTGTACTAAGATTATCACTCTCATTTTATATGCAGCTTATTGGTCATGTATCTTGTTCCTAGCTCTTATTGAAGATTATCATCGTACAATAAATCTTTGCATTTTCGTAGAGCTTATTGAAAAATCAAAATCGGCTAAGTGAGAGGTGTTGAACGATTGCAACCACCAACTCTTTCACCTTTGCTTTTAAGAGCTATAATCATGAGTGTGTTTTTCAAGTGGGAGAATCTCAATCCTAGCTCTGCTTCAAAACTTTAATTTCACTTAATATTAACAATGATTACTTCATTTCATCCTCATTATAAAATTAATGTTACCTAATTGTAAAACAATTGTTTTTTTCTAAAAAAAATTGATAAATTAATGTTCGAGTTCAACTGTTTTGTCTAAATTTTTTCTTCTATTTCTTCTTTGTCTACTTAATCAATTAAGGTGTTTATTAGCTACAAATCTCTTTCCTCATTTTCCTTTGTATCATGCCAGATATATGATTCCCAAGAGTCTGAATTGAAGCTAAATGACATTTTTGAGTTTGTGGGTATCCTTACATCTATATGCTTATTAGCTATAATGATTTCTTGTGAACATATATATATTTGATATAACTATGCCACTAGGGTATAATGATGGTTGACAACCAACACTATGTGAGACTATTTTAACAAAAGGAAGAAAGAGAAGTTACAGAATTTTTCCATATGTTACTTTATGGCTTATTTTTCCATCTGTTATTGAATAAATGGTTCTAAAACCATATGTCAAAACATATCAACAATTGTTCATATGCCTCAAAACAAATCCGTCTCTAATTTTAGAGACGGAACAATGTCGTCTCTAATTTAATCATTATTATATTTTAAAGGCAATATTCGTTTCTAATTAGAAACAAAAAAATTTTAGTTAGAGACAGACATTTTCCGTCTTTAAATTAGAGACAGAACTCATTTTCCGTCTCTAAATATTTAGAGATGCCAATTTTAGAGACGAAGCAATTTTTGTCTCTAATTCCGTCTCTAAATATTTAGAGACGGAAATTTATACATTTAGAGACAGAATTTGTTCCGTCTCTAAATCCAAAAATTCTAGTAGTGTTGATGATAGCTATATCATACAGTGGTCAATTCATATGTCTTCTCTAATCTAGAGACCTCTTTGGATTAGAGAAGTTGTAAGTCTAGATTTTTGGATTGGAGAAGGTATATGAGTTAACTTCTGTAAGATTTGTCTATCATCGATTATATGGAAGAACGTATGTAAAAATGTTAATAAAATTTGTATATTTAACAATTGAAAACAATCATGACGATTGATATATTTCGCAACAAACATTGCTTTTGAAAAAATTATGGTTTTCAAATTGTAGTGAGCTAGATTAATATCTCAATTCATCAGGAGAGAAACCAACAAAAAAAATTTTTAAACATGAGCGCGATCAATTTAGGAGCTTAAAAGAAAAATGACTTTTTTTTATACTGATGATTCTAATTTCTAGACTGATTCTTTAAATTTGGACAGTTTTTCCTTAAGTTTCATGTTGTGTTACATTGAATAAGAGAAATATATATATGCTTTCACTTATCATCATCATCACTCTCGAAATCTTAATTTCACTCTTATCCAAATTCTTTTGAGATTAATTTTTTTTTTGCTACTCTTTAAAATTTGTTACACAACTGCAAGTAGACACATGTTTTCTGTGCCACCAACAAGGGTAATGGTCTTAGGGCTACCCTCTCAACTATCTTAGTTCTAATAACATTGAGCACATAATATTATATGAATATTTCTCTCCATGATACTATGGTATAATGTCATTTTCATTGGTGTCATTATTCTTAATAAAAAAATTCATTTTCTTTTGGTTTCTTTCTTATTCCCCAACTTTTCCACCAAGAGACTTTTGTCCTCCAAAAAGATTACTTTATAAAATCATGTAAATTCATTATTATAATTCGCAATGTTTTTCTCTTTCTTTCTTTTTTTAAATCTCGTTACTTAGTATTGTCTTCATCACCATAAGAGGTGGAACTATTCAGTACGCAAACTTTTGATCATATCAATTGCTTGAAAATGTTATTATTAGAGTCATCATCCCCACTCTTAGTAGAAGACAAAAAATGAGTAGAGCAGTCAAATCTCTAACTGCTCAGAGTCACTTATATAGTGATTTCGACATATTTTTCGCTGGATTTAAGCCCCTGATTTGTAAGGCTTCTAGGTTAAACTGATTCATGAACCCTCTTAGGGATTCTCTCGGGTCCTGTTTAAAATTAATTAGGCTAGTAGAGGTTTTTCGGTGGGATTGACTAGTTACGAAATATGTGAGGAAACATTTTGAAAGCTTAGAAAAGTCATGGATTGACCGGGATAGTAAGGATGAAAACCATTGTAGCACAGAACACTTCAAAGTAGCAGGGAATGCTCCGCATCAAATGGGGTCAGATTCTCCTACTAACAACATTGCAAAGTTAAATGCTTCCAAGTGTTCATGTGGATTGGTCGTCCCATCATAAATATCCATTGTGGTAGGAGGACGGAAATTAGCGAGGAAGGGTATAGACATGATAAACTCAGAGAATGGATGGCCTAGGTTGGTTTGAATCGATGGTGGTGGTGGTGGTGGTGGTATCATATTATTGAGGCTAGGAATTGCGGTTTGAGAGTTTTTAGGTTGGGTAGAGTCTCCTGGATCAGTTTCATTTTCACCTTCCTGATGACCGATATGATTTTCCAGATGCTGGAGGCGTTGCCTGAGCCGCTACATCTCTTGAACAATTGTTTCTCCATTCATACTTTCTTCTTTGTTCTCTTGGCTATGATCTGGCTTGTTATTGTTCGTATTGAGGCTAGTAACACAACTCCTGGTGACTGTCATAAGCGAAAGTTTGGTGTTTGCTTGGAAAGTTAGCTTGTGTTTAGGGTTTTTGAGTATGGAATAGTATATAAATGGTGGGAAACTGTTTTACCAAGTTCCCACAAATAGCGCTAGTGTTCCTTCCCTTCTCTAGGATGGTGGGGAAATAAAGGTTGTATTGCTCCAAAAAGCTCCTAGATAGGTCGAATTCGTCGGGTGGAGGGTACTTGCAAAAACTCTGGCACTCAAGTCAATATGAGATATAAAAAGAAATGCTAGGAAAGTAAAAAAGGTAGAGAGAAAAAGGAAAAATTGTTTTAGGCATATGAGCACTACCTATTTATAGTAGGATTTAGTTGAAAAATTCTCTATAGAGGTGTTGATACGTGTTTTACCCGTTACAAATATTTTGAAAAATATTTTAGGTGTCTGGACAAAGATCGAGTCAAGTGTATATTTTGGATTGTGGGTCAGGGGTAAGTTAATGAGTCAGGGTAGGTTGAGTAGGTAATGACCACTAAATTTTGTTGGGTTAGGTCTTTTGAGAGTGAGTTAGGTCAGGTAAGACCTAGGGATACGGGACATTACAATCCTTGTGATTGTGAGAGGTGTTATTGGATTTGGGTAAAGTTAAGCCTTTAATTAAGAGTCAAAGTTGAGTTGGGCCTCTTGGTACGGTGCATTCCTTAACCTCGAAAAATGCACATGAAATCCAATGTCGAGCCTAACATTAAATTTCAAACAACTAGAGATACATTAGGCATTGTAAACTCATCACCATGTTAACTACAAAAATATAATTTTGAAGCATCAATGCAGGCCTCCTACAGCTTAGTGCAACTGCTGAACTTGAAGACCTTAAGCTGCAAACTTGAAATCTGTATCTTCATAGACAGATTGCAATCCTTCAATTCCAATCTCTCAAGGAGAGGAAATTTATGGAGAAGTTCAAGCAACCACTGGTTGGTGATAATTATATTCCTTGGAAATGATAAACATAGATCTCTTAAATTTCTGCACTTGTCTACGTTGGTCTTACAAGCAGTGTTGATACCACGGGCAAAGTAATGTAAGTACTCAACACTTGGTGCATCAACAACAACCTTGTTAAGTCCTCCAAAGTAAATTCCCTTGAGCTTAGGTAGACTGTGTATGCTTACAAATTTCAACTCAGAACAGTACTTCAATGTCATATATTCAATCAAAGGACAACTAGAAATGAGATTCTGGATTATCTGCTCTTCTCCCACATAAACATGGCTTAAGGATAATACTTGCAATGAGCAAAACTTAATTGGATGATTCAGGAATGTTTTGTCAACTCTAACACACCCAAACAAAATGAACCTAATTAGTGATTTGGATTCAAGGATGTTAGGGGGCAAGCAATAGTGTTCACTGATATAAACAATAGGTCTAAAGAGGGTAAGGTGTAGCACCTCAACACCACTCTCACTTGCTAGCTCCATCCAATGATCAATACGAGGAGACAAAGTATGAGGATCAGAGAAGCCCATCCCAAGCTTAAATTGTTTTATAGCTAAGTCTTGGTCATGGAACCTCTTCAGTGTGCTATCCACAGAATTGAGGAAGTGGTTTCTTTTCCTTATAAGATCTTTCATTTGCTGGGGATCTTTTTGGTCTACAGTTTTCTTCCTTACTCCATGTCTGGGTTCAGCAAAAGGTAGGCAATTGGCAAGCATATACGTCCTGAAGTTCTTTTCCTGTTTTCAGAAATACATTTTTAATCTAGTTTGCAATCATTGGATTTTAAATTCTAAGTGCATTTCTACGTCTTTGGAATTTTGTTTTCTTTACAGAAGATACTTTTCTCTGTTCCTTCATTTTTGGTTTAGTTTCTCATGTGAGATGTGAGTTATTCTAGGCTAAGTTTTGAGAAAGTTTATTTGTAGTTGCAGGTAGTGTGAACAAAGAAGAAAAGAAAGCTAAAGTAGGGAAGAGAGAAATGTAAAAGGCTAGGAGTACGTCACCCTGATTTAATCTTTCATGTAATTCTCTTTAAAGCTGCTAATAATCGTAGCATTATTACTCTTTTGAATTACTATTACACTTTACTAATTTCTTAAAGAGCATGCTTGGTTTGTGAAAGAAGCTGCTTGCATTTCTAGTGATTCTATCACAGGCTTGATACAAAGGGGAAAAAAAGGTTTCCTATAATTTTTCTCTATTTAAAGTACAATTTTCTAACTCTGCAACAAGGTAAATTCCATTGACCATCATGAACTTTCAATCTAAAATTGCCATATAATTGGTTTCAACAATCCAAAAGAAATTCTAGCATTAGGCGGGGGAAAGAGTAGTTTGGCCCCATTAAATCTCACGAGCATAAACTAGAAGCATGAATAAGGAACCATTAATGGACCTCTTCTAGTCACTTTAACCTAAAGCTAACATCTCCCTTAGTAAGAGTTGGCAGTGCATCTAAAAAGGTGTTACAATCAAAAGCATTTTCATTTCCATCAGTTCCTGAAGAGCAAGTGATTTTAACATCCTTCAAGTCATGCCACCAACATTTGATATGCCTATAACTGCAAAAACAGTCCTCTTTTCCAGTCATTAGCGTCTCACATAGGACCTGTTGTTTTAGACAATTGACAAAGAGAGGTAGTTAGAAGCTCCCTGAAATATATACTTCCTTTGAGAAAATTAAGGCATTTAGAATTGAGTATTAATTTATTTTTTTGTTATAATAATGAGTAAAAAAAAAAAAATCATCCTCTCTATACGTGTTTTAATGTAAGTTAAAGGTAAGGAAGACAATCTGTTTCACTTCCCCTAGCTGGGCTATCCAATGAAATAAAATGAAGATTCATAGAGACAGCAGCATGCATACCTTAATGAATGTTCTATAGCTTAACCAACAGGAAATAACTGACGGGCGGCAGCTCCAAAGCAAGCAAGTGGCAAGAGGGAACCAGACGGTTGCTTCATGTAGAGTCAGAGTACTTACGCGTAGGTGCTTGATTATTGGCGGAGGGACTGACAAATCTCCCAATACATAATTCTTGAACTCAACCTATATATATATAGAATCCAAAGTAAATTAGAAATCATGAAAACTTGAAGTAAATATATATGTTGCTGTAATTATATAGTAAGCACTTACAACTCCAGGAGCATAAAATGTGGATATGGTTACAGTGACATTTCAGCATCTTAACTCTTGGGAAAAATTCCCTCAACTTCCGATAATCCAAAGATGAAGATGTCCTAAGGTCAACTCTTATTTCCAAATGATTTGATCTATTCAAAAAGGATATTACTGCAGGAATTATATTGGAATCAAATATATCTGAATAAAAAAGGCTGCACAAATATAATTTAGGAGCATCAATGCAGGCCTTCCTTAACTCAAGGCAGGTATCTAACTTGATGACCTTAAGCTGGGGACAAGTCATATTTACGAACCTAGGCATAGTGAATCTATTCAATTCCAAGGTGTGAAGGAGAGTGAATGGAAAATAATGTTGAGGAGGAGTGATGTTCAAACCTTGGTCGGTGATGTTCAAAAAACCTCCCAAAGATACCTCTTTTAAACTGGTGCAGTTGTCCACACCATTGATCTTTATAAGGGAGATGGAGGTTTACCATACGATGATAATGGAAGGTTTCGAGACTTGGGGCAGCAATTTCAACCTCATTTATCAATCCGACAACCTTAAATCCCTTGAGCTTAGATAGGCCATGGATGCATACAGAATCAATCCCAGGACATGTAACCAAAGTTATATATTCAATCAAAGGACAACTTGTCATAAGATTCCGAAATAGCCGTTTATCTTGGAAATGGACACCTCTAAAGTATAATACTTTCAAGGAAGAAAACTTAATTGGATGATTCAGAAATGATTGGTCAAGTGAGATAAGCCCACCTAACCTTAACTCGACGAGTGATTTGGCTTCAAGAACAATTGGAGGCACGTGATACAGATCATCACCATGACTAGGGGTACGGAGAGTGAAGGCAAACAAGGTAAGGTCTAGAACCTGAACGCCACACTCCTTCGCGAGCTCCATCCAAGAATCAATAATTCTCGGTCAATCAATACTTAATATTTTCATAAATTTTTGTATTACTTTACTGAGTACTCTAAATTTATACAAAAATATCTCCAATACGAGGACATGCAGAGTGAACAAATTCGTTTTTAACCCCGAACTTGAGTTTGAGTTGTGTTATAGTTATACCTTGATTATGAAACCTTTGCAGTGTGTTGTCCGCAATGTTATAAAACTTGTTTCTTTTCCTCATCAAATCTTCCTTGCTCTGAGTCTGAGGTTTCTCGTAATAAATTTCATACCTGGATCCATCAAAAACTAAGATTGGCTTCTGGTAGACAGGATATCCTATCCTCCATTGCGTATGCTGCTGTGCTGTCGCAATTCACAATTTCTTTGCTGTTCACCTGATTTATTTTATTATTTTTGTTATTATTATGCTCTTTCTTTCGGTATTTGTTTTGTATTAGGTCACGTCACGTCCTCTTGTTAATAGGTAGTCTTGATACGATAATAAAATTACGACAGTATTATCTGTTATATTTTTACTATTACTTTTTAATTATTTGAAAGTCAAAGATTGGTTTTAATCTTATATTTTCTCCCTCCAGCACTCAATTCAGTATCTTTTTACTGTTTAACTTACTTCCTTTTAATTGTGCTCATTAGAGACTTTACTCCATCATTTTAGTTGTGCTGTAACTTTTTGTTGGACTCATCTTATATCTACTTCAACAATAATTTTTGAAGCAACCGTGTTTTCGGAATAAGAAAAAAACGGTTACTTATTTCACTTTTATAAATAGCAAGTCTGGGTGGTTTTACGGTACAAAGAATTATTTTTCTAAATATACAATTCTATAATTTTTATTATTTCAAGTACAGAATTAATAAGAAGTGTACTTGCACTGAAAAATTTATTCGTGATAACGAAATAATTTTAAGCACATTTATATCCTTTAGTCAATATTTATAATAAGTTATTTTATTTATACAATAATTTAATTTTAATATCCATCTATTTATTTCTATTATTTTTCTTACATTATCTACCCAAAAATAAAAAAATACGAGAGTTTTGATAAAAACTTGTCGGGATTAACCACAATCTTAATTTGAAGGTTGTTTGCAATTTCGTTGGTATATTTATATCTTATTTTATCTTATAATTAATATTGAGATATATAAAAAAATATATAAAAGATATGTGAAAAATATATAAAATATGAAAGTGGTTTATTTTTAACAAGCAAACTAAAAAAGTCATAAAAGTGTAAAGGGATAGTTACTAGTTCTTATGAGTTATAAATGAGAATTGATAGAAATATGAAAGATGTAAGAATAATAGTAAGGAATTATAAAATAAAAAAATTAAAAGTATCTTTTATAATCATATTTTGATAATAGACTATTCTATTCATAAATATTGGCATATTAACTGAATTAAATTAAATTGTAAATGATTTGTTTCTAATTGTTAGTATTTATATAAGCACACATAAAAAAGATGTAATATTCCTCAACAAAATTAATATTGATGATGATCACTGATGCATATTAGATAAGTTCACTTCATCGTATAATCATATCGTTGGACGTTGTTGATCCAGCGATAATTTTCAATACAAATTAGATTTTTTTTTTAATTCATGCTAAAGTTAAATTTATCTACATTAATTTATGAAAGGATTCTCCTATTTGGTTTCTATTTTTTTTCAAATAAAATTATTATTTATTATTTATTATTTAATTAAATATAAATATAAAAAAGGATAAAAAAAATACTATATATATTATTATAAAAAGGATTTTCCTTTTTTATCTCTAATTATTTTCCTAAACTAAATATTTTTTATTATTTAATTAAACATAAATATTAGTGGCGATGATATTTGAATTTATGATTTCATACAAATTACATAAATCCAATTAAACATAAATATACAAATAAAAAATTAAAATAAATATAAAAATGATAAAAAAAAGGACATAAAAAAGTGATAAAGAAACTCAGATTATAAATTAAGTAAGGGACATTATCCTTTTTTATATTTCAAATTAAACTATAAATTAATTTGATTAGATTATATTTACTTTTTTAATCCATATTATCATTCGAAAAATAAAATAAGATCCAAACATTATTAGCACTTATAGAATATTATGGATAAAGACGGGCCAATTTAATCATATCTATGTTTAATTTGGAATTCAATTTTAAAATGACTCTTCAAACAATTTGTATCTTAATTAATTTTAGACTAAATTCTAAAATATCCCCTTCAATTTTTCCAAAGGTGCAATTTACCACATCGAACATATTAATATAGTTATTTATCTCTTTAAAATTTTTAAACAGTGCAATCAACTCCATTGAGTAACCTCACATCCAAATGATGACGGAAGATCACATGACACACTAACACGTCCTCATCCACTAAAATTTATAACTGCCATATTTTAAAACTTATTCTCCTAAAATTTTCTATAATACAATAGTATTTTAAGCAGAAGATTCTTGCGGCAGTGACTTTTATGTGAAATTAAGCGTGTGTTCTTAAAGATAGTATGCAAATTGGTGAGTGGTGACTGGTTATTTCATCAATATTTTACAAATAATTGTTTGTAGAGGATTTGTGGGCATGAGTTAGATTAGTTGTTTCCCCACCCACTTTCACTTTCAATAATGCTTTTTTCCTTTTAAAATTTAAAGCCATAACAATTCTTTTGCTATGATAAAGCCTTAATAATTCACTTTTGGTATATACAGTTCTTTATGCGGAATTTTGGTTCAAAATTAATTCTAACAAATAAATATATTTTATCAAACAAATGCGGGTTCACGAGTTATGTGGTAATCTCGTTATGAAAATGGTTTTAACAGCAAACAAAAGAAATTTAGGAAATTTGAAGTAAAATAAACAGGAAAATGCAGAAAAGGAAAGATTAAAGAAATTTAAAAAAATTTGCGGAATCTTAAAATGCAGAAAATTAATTGAAAGCATGTAAATGACACGAAATTAAAGTGCAGAAATTAAATGGAAAAACAAGAAAGAAAAATAGATAAAAGTGCTAAGAATCAAAGAAAATTTAAAAGAACGAGATCAAAAAAGTAAAGAATTTTAAAGGAATATTGCATTAATTTAAATGACATGAAATTGAAAAGGAAGGCATACTTGGACAAAAATCCTTTAATCTGCTCGAGTTGAGATGTTAGGATTTTTTTTATCAGCAAATAATCTTCCCTTTTACATTATGAATACTACTATTTATAGACACCACAGAAAATAACTGACATCCTAAAAAACCAACACGTTTTAGCGATTTTTTTCCTTCAGCAAGTACTTAATTTTCGACGAAAACAGCACTCGACCATTCCTAACCAATTTTCGTCGAAAATACAATCTTCTTGTCGGATACCTCTTTTCATTGATATCAATCCCTTAACCATTTAAAATCTCCCTTTTTATTCGACATTTCTGTCGATTTGACACTTCTGTCAGCTCAATATTCCAGAAATTTTCTTAAAACCATCATCATCCGACAAACTGCCAAATCTGATTTTTCTTCCAACAAATTCCCCCCAAAATTTTTCTTTCGACGTCGACAGAAGAAAGAAAAAATTTTAAAATTAAAAAACCTTTTACATAGATATCTTCAAATCTAATCAAATCTTTTCATCAATATCTGAACGACCACAATCAATCTTATCATAGCAATCAATAAATAACTACTCCTAGTAAATAGGGCTCATGATTACCCCTATTTTCTCGCAAAAAAAAACTAATCGTTTGAAATTCGCACGACTTCTTACCCTATATTACTTTTCACCATCTTCAACCTTTTATTTCTCCTCACTGTTCATCATCTTCAATTTCTTACTTCTACCCATTTCCTTTACAATCTTCTCCAATGGCTTCTGGCTCTCAAACTCCCAACGCGCCAACAACAGACCTGGGTAATCATGCAGTCTTCAAAGACCCAGTTCTGCAAAAGTCTGAACTTTGGCACTTCTCAAAGGTAATACTCCCCATTAGCGACTCTTCATTATCTTTGGATCCTCCGGCTGCTTTCTTGGGTCCAGTTCTGCCCAAGGAATCTATTACGGACGAAATAAATTCCTTTTTTCCTTGTAAAAGTCCCCAAGAAGCTATCTTGGCTTCTCTTCCTTCCATTCCTATCAGCTACTTTGGAAAATCTGAAAGGCTGTTCAGGACTCCTCCTACCCACATCAATGGGTATCTTGAATGGCTTGACAGAGTTCAAGCTTCCAAAGAAAGCCTATGGAGGGAAATAGGGATTTTCGATTGCATTCAGCTTTCTCGTTATCCCATAAAAATGGATTCTTGCATGCTAGGTGCTTCCTTCTTCTTTTGGAATAAAACCACCAACTCTTTCCAATTTCCCTATGGCATGATGGGTCCAACACTTTTCGACATATCTGCCATAACTGGTCTTCGACCAGATGGGGAAACAATTACACCCATTCTTCAACCTACAAACACTATTGATGTATACTCAAAAGTCCCAACTTCTTTTTTCAATTTCATAAATTTTTATTCCTCTGGATCAGATTCTGTAACCGACGAAGAACACATAGCTTTTCTTCTACTCTGGCTTTCAGCTTATGCTATTGGTTCTAAATCAGTACAAATATCCAAATCCTTTCTTCAGCTCGCCAATCTCCTTCATGAAGGTCGGCGACTAGCTCTCGGTCAATTTCTCCTAGCCAATCTCTATTTGAGCATAGGTGAAATTGTCCAAAGCATCAGAGCTCAAATAAAGAAAACTAACTCTGGTGGTCCAATGTGGCTACTTCAACTTTGGTTGAATGCCATATTAGGAGATTACCTAGTCGATTCTTCTCATCCGACAGTCTCTCTTGCTACATATGGCATTAGACTTTGCCATGTGAAGCATGAGAAAACTCATAAACAGAGCTTGGAGAATTTCATGTATTTCTTCAGTATTTTTCATTCTATCTCCTTTAGCACTGAAGATATATATTTTGCTCCTTTCGCTGACCGTTCTTTTGGTCCCGAATGGTTTACTCGACCAATTCTTTCTGATGACCCTCTTATTCATGCTGACAATGTTTCTGTCTGGTCGAATTTTCTCTGCCGACAAGTCTTAGTGGCTGGTCTCCCTGGTTCGACAGACAAATCTTTAGAGCTATGTCTGCCAAATTCAGTAGCTCGACAATTGGGATTCTGTCAAGCTATTCCAACGCCTTTTTCCCATAAAGCCAAAGAACACTTCATCAATGGCCATCTACCAAGCATGTCGAATCTCATTCGAGTAGCCTCAAAGAATGAAAGGCACAAGAAACATTTCAAGATTTCTACATTCACCCCCTACAGAGGAGTTTCAAAAGATTTTGTAGATTGGTGGACTAAATACTACAGTCCTTATCATATCGACATTGACATTTGTCGAAGCCGTATTACTGAAACTTTGATTCCTGTGCAGGACCAAGATCCTTCATCAAAAACTAAAGGTACACATATTCAGGATATCAAGACTTTTGAAAAATACTACAAAATCAAGTGGGACTTCAGGTTTCCTTGCCTAATTGTTCGACATTGTGAAGAAGTCGTAGCCGAGCTAAAACGAGCACACAAGGAAAAATGTTCTACTAAATTTCTCTCAGTTTCCATAAAAAATCAACTCTGCCTATGCTGAGCTTTGTTGCAAATTCCTACATAGCCGATCCCAAGCCCGGATAAAAGAGGAGGGTTGTGTTAGGCAGTCGACAGCCAACGTAAAACTTTGTCGAATCTTTATGACATGGATCAAAGAAGTAATTGTGTTAATGCTAGGTCGTTGCCCCTAAGCAACGCGCTGTATGGCTCGAGTACAGTGTCAAATGAGCAAGAGCCGCTGCATCGCCGCCTGGGTGTAGTGAAAAATAAGCAAGGGTTCCCACATTCTCGTGAACGGGTGTGGGTAAAGAAGTTAGTTCACAAGAGTAGGTTGCGTTTTGGAACTTGGAATATAGGCACACTTACAGGTAAATTAATGGAAATAGTTGACACCATGATTAGGAGGAGGATTAATTTTATGTGCCTACAAGAAACTAAGTGGGTTGGAGAAAAGGCAAAGGAACTCGACACTTTGGGTTTTAAGCTTTGGTACACTGGCAAGATAAAATCTAGAAACGGGGTAGGCATAATAGTAGATAAGAATTGGAAGAATAATGTTGTGGATGTGACAAGACTTGGAGATAGGATTATAGCTTTGAAGTTTGTTGTGGAACAGGAGACTTTTAATATTATCAGTGCGTATGCACCCCAAGTAGGGTTAGACGAGCACTACAAGATTAAATTTTGGGAGAATTTAGAAGGTTTAGTGCAGAGAATACTATTGGGAGAGAAGATTTTTCTAGGTGGGGACCTAAATGGTCATGTGGGGAGCGAATCTAGGGGTATGAGGGTTTGCATGGGGTTATGGTCTAGGAGTAGTTAATGCGAGAGGGCGAAGCGATTCTAGATTTTGCGGTAGCGTTTGATCTTACAATAGCTAACACTTGTTTTAGGAAGCGGGAAGAGCATCTTATCACATATAGAAGCGGGGGTTCTTTCTCTCAAATTGATTTCTTTCTATTAAGGAAATCTGATAGAAAGATTTGCATGGATTGCAAAGTCATCCCTGGAGAGAGCTTGACTACCCAACACAGGGTTTTGGTTATGGATGTACGAGTTAAGATGAGAGTAAGGAGAAATTGTCGAGACAGAGAGCCAAGGATCAAATGGTGGCAACTAAAAGGCGGAAAACAAATGCTCTTTCAGAGGAGGATTATGGAGGAAGAGATTTGGGAAGTACAAGGGAGTGCTAATGATATGTGGAACGAGATGGCTAAAGGAATTAGGAAGGTAGCAAAAGAGACACTCGGTGAATCAAGGGGCTTTGGACCCAAGGATAAAGAATCTTGGTGGTGGGACACAAGTGTACAAGATAAGGTTAAGGTTAAAAGGGAATGTTATAAAGCTTGGCACGTGTGTAAAAATGATGAAAATTGGGAAAAATATAAGGCAAATAAAAAAAAGATACTAAGAAGGCGGTGAGCGAGGCGAAAGCTAAAGCGTTTAATGGGTTATATCAATCGTTGGGCACCAAAGACGGAGAAAGGTATATCTACAAGCTTGCTAAAAGTAGGGAAAGGAAGACAAGAGACCTGGATCAAGTGAAATGCATTAAGGATGAAGAGGGTAAAGTCTTGGTTACGGAACAAGACATCAAAGATCGATGGAAGGGTTATTTTCACAAGTTATTTAATGAGGAACACGGGGCATTAGGGGACTCAGACATTCTAAACACTAGAGAAGAAGACCAAAATAAAACTTTTTATCGTAGAATTCGGGAGTTTGAGGTAAAAGAAGCATTGAAGAGGATGGATAATGGAAAAGCGGTTGGACCAGATAATATACCTATTGAGTTATGGAAGTGCCTAGGAGATAAAGGTATAAGCTGGCTTACAAAGCTGTTTAACGAGATATTGAGGTCTAAGAAGATGCCAAATGAATGGAGGAGACGCACTTTAATCCCTATTTATAAGAATAAGAGAGATATACAAAACTGTGCAAATTACAGAGAGATTAAGCTCATGAGTCATACTATGAAGTTATGGGAAAGAGTCATTGAAAGGAGACTAAGACAAGAGACTCATATTTCAGAGAATCAATTTGGTTTTATGCCTGGGAGGTCAACCATGGAAGCAATCTATCTTCTACGAAGATTGATGGAGCGGTATCGGAGGAAGCAAAAAGACCTACACATGGTTTTCATTGATCTGGGAAAAGCCTACGATAGGGTACCGAGAGAAGTCTTGTGGAAGGCTTTGGAGAAGAAAAGAGTTCGTATTGCCTATATTCAAGCAATTCAAGATATGTATGATGAGGTTAAAACCAAGTGAGAACACCGAGTGGGGTCACGAAAGAGTTCCTATAACTATAGGACTGCACCAAGGGTCGGCTTTGAGTCCTTATCTTTTTACCTTGGTCTTGGATGTGCTGACTGCGCATATCCAAGAGCCAGTGCCACAATGCATGCTTTTTGCAGATGATATAGTCTTAGTTAGAGAGTCGAGAGAGGAAATAAACGGGAAGCTAGAGTTATGGAGACGGGCTTTGGAAGAACATGGCTTTCGTCTAAGCAGGAGTAAGACGGAGTATATGAAATGTAAGTTCAGTAAGAAACATGCTAATGCTAGCTTAGCGGTAAAAATTGGAGATCATACCATACCATAAGTTACACAGTTTAAGTATCTTGGATCCATCATACCAAATGATGGAGAGATAGAAGGAGATGTAAACCATAGGATTCAAGCTGGATGGATGAAATGGAGGTGTGCTTCAGGAGTTATTTATGATAGGAAAGTGCCTCTCAAGCTTAAGGGTAAATTTTACCGCACAGCTATAAGGCCCGCATTGTTGTATGGTACTGAATGTTGGGCGGTAAAAAGCCAACAAGAGCACAAGATCAGTGTCGCGGAGATGAGGATGTTGCGTTGGATGTGTGGCCATACTAGACAAGATAGGATTAGGAATGAATGCATTAGAGAGAAAGTAGGGGTAGCACCTATTGTGGAAAAGATGGGAGAATCTCGCCTTAGGTGGTTTGGACATGTAAGGAGAAGACCCTTAGAAGTCCCTGTAAGAAGAGTAGATCAGATGGAGAATAGCCCTATAGCTAGAGATAGAGGAAGACCAAGAAAGACTATAGGTGAAACGGTTAAAAAAGATCTAGATTTGAATGGCTTTTCTGAAGACTTGGTTCATGATAGGACACAATGGCGTCGTCTGATCCATGTAGCCGACCCCACCTAGTGGGAAAAGGCTTGGTTGTTGTTGTTGTTGTTCCATAAAAAATCCTTTAGCACGGCTTGAACCTTTTCAAATCCCTTTTCCAAAGCCAGTGCTTCTTCCTTGTGCTCGTTTTGGATTGGCCGACGAATTCCCAGGTAAACCTACAAAGGCTGGTAACTTCCCTATTTTAGATAGGACATATTCTGTGAGTAATATCTTTCTTACAAGAACTCCAGAAGTCGAGTTTACTCGTCAGTTTTCCTTGTCATATGAACAATTTGCCTGGAACACCCGAGTTATCACTAAAATACCTGAAGGTATTTTCCTCCTTATATTCTGTTACTTCGAATTCTCTCTCACATTTATTAAATATACTTGTCTTCTTACAGCACTCCCTTTGAAAAGACCCTTAGAATATAGACAGCCTCAAGGAAGTGATGAGGACGAAGAAGATGAAACTACTTCTTTAAAGAAGAAGAAAAGTAAGAAGGCTCAAAAACCTCCTATTCCCAAGGCTTCAAAAGCTAAATCCGCTGCATCAATGCCGACAAAGAGTCCTTTGAAACAAGACGCTGCTAAATCAAAAACCCTCAAGGTATATACTTTTCCGACTATATACCAAGATTTTTTTTTACTTTGTTTCAATCTAACTTAATGTCGGACTCAGATTAGCGAATCTGCTCCTGCCACTCTGGCTTCTCCTGTCGAATCTTCAATTCCATCTCCAGAACATCCTCCAAAGGTATACATCTTTATTGCACATTTCTTAATACTATGCACAATATCTCACCCCCCTTTCTTTCTCTCCTCAGAAAAAGAAAAAGAAAATTCAAACCACTGTTTCTACTTCAAAGCTTTCTATCGAAGAAACAGAGACCATTTTTCTTTCATCCGAGGTAAATTTGTGCACTTCCTTTCCCTAAATTCTTGGTTCTTGCTACTCATCTAACACTCAACTTTTTCATTTCAGGATCCAGAGGATGAACAATCTGCAGACCATCTTCTTGAACCAGCTGTCGAATCAAGAGCTGAAGATCCTATTCAGCAATCTCCTGAAGTAATGTATCTCACCTTGTTCAATTATTTTTTAATACATTAATTATTCTAACATTTCTTCTGTTCGTCTTCAGGATTCGACAAAGTTGGCTAGCCCACAAAGGCCAAGAACCGAGAATCTTCCAGAAGCTTATACATCTTCTGTCCTTGCTGCATCTACCATTTCTTCACCACTTCTGACAGAATCTGTCGAAGTCTCAGAACAAACTCCAATCCCCCCAGGCATTGAAGGTCCTTCTCATTCAGGGCAAACCAATCCCGCTCAAATCATCCCAGAGGAATTCAACATGGATACCCTGCTGGTGGAATTTGCTCCAATTAATCCACCTCCATCTCCTCCAACCAACTTAGTGATTATTGTACCAGAAAGTGGCGAGGATATGGAGGCAGACTTGGACGAATTGATTACAATGTTGTCTGGCGGCCACCAAAGTTCTCCTCAGTCGGCTTGTTCTTTGACTCAACTCGGACAAGATTCCAGTGATTCCCATATTACTGGACTCTTAACCGAATTGAAAAATGCCTTCACCTATTCTTTCGAGCACTTGATTTCTGACCAACCTCTTCAAGAAAGAATGATGGCAGTCGTAACTGAGCTTGAGCCTCTTGCTCAGCAATTACCCATCACCAGCCGAGCTCTTCCGACAACTGTTAAAGATTTTCTTCAAAGTTTAACGGCAAAAATGCCAGTTATTCGTCGAGTCATTCCTGCTTACACACAAGAAATTCAAGAGAAATCCAGGATTTTGAAGCAGTTGACCGACGCAAAAAGTGAAAGTATTACACTGAAAGAAAATTTGATAAAAGGAAAAGCCAAAAAAGAAGAACTCGACAAGGAAATTGAAGACTTGGAGAAAAAACTTGAGGCTGCTCGTCGTCGCAACCAAAAACTCCAAACAGCATTAGAACAAGGGGTTGCCAGACAACAGAGCATTGCCAATAATACCAAGCAATGGGCTGTGGAAGCCAAAACTGTATTAGCAAAAATTAATTCTCTTGAAGCGGAGTATCAAACTGTCTGCTCCGACAAGCAATCTTTAGAAGATTCCCTGGGGATTCTTCGAAATTCTAAGTATTTTTTATATATATTGTCGATTTATCAAACCGACAAAATTTGTATGGCCTTTTAGGCCAATACTCAATAAAACATTCCTTTTGATCATTTTCCATACGCTTTTTATTATTGCTCCATAATTCTATACATTTTAAATGCTCTTTTATTCCGTTTCTTTTTAACACATCTCGTAACTATGCATAATAATTAACTTAATTAATTACAATGAAAGTTACAAGACGTTGTTTAATAACCTATTCTGCAAAAATTCCCTATAAATAGTGTTCCCTGATACACCAAGACTCAAAAGAATACAATTCAACCCTCTCTTCTGAAGCTTCCATGAGTTTAGATAATTTTCTCAATTCAACCCTCTCCTCTGAAGCCTCCATGAGTTTAGATAATTTTCTTTTCCCTCAATGGGAAAAATGGAAGAAGGTTTCTGTTTTGATGGTGACACTTATTTTGAGCTTCAGTAAGAATCGTAATATTCTTGATGAGCTTCAGTAATTATCGTAATAACCCAATGTTTTTACAACATGGTTATTATGATGAAAATGACTCATCAGGGAGTAGATGACCATTCAACCTCTTGTCTAAGACAAGTTAATGGTCATCTACTTCTTCCTCTTCTTCGGGTCCCACGAGCTTAAACGGAACACATGCTCAGCTGGGGAGAAGCTTCTGGTTTACTTAGAATAGGTTGATTTCTCTGTTATCTTCCTTGACAATCTAAACCAGATGCAACACCAGTATGTAATTTGTAATTGTCGAATATATGAATGAGACTTTATTTTTACTCAATTTATATTTGTACTTCATACATTGTCGGTTTGTATGGCTTTAAATATTTGCCATTAATTGATTTAATCCTTAAACCAGAATTAACCTCGACAAGTGCATAAGCATTCCCAGAACATATTTGAGTAACTTTGAATGGTCCTTCCCATTTTGGTGACCATTTTCCATATTCTCGACAACTCTTATCTATGGGTAGAATAACTTTCCAAACCAAATCATCAATCTTGAAAGATTTATACTTAACTCGACCATCGTAAAATTTTACAATTCTTTCTTTTTGTCGAATCAAGTTTTCTAAAGCTACTAATCTTTCATCACTTAATTCGTTTAATTCATCAAACATCAAGTCCCAATAATGTTCAATTGGTAACTCGTCTTGTTTTTGAATTCGAATGGATTGAAGATTGATCTCAACTGGTAACACTGCATCATGACCATAAACTAGCTTATATGGTGAAGTGCCCGTCGATTCTCTTGGTGAATTTCTATATGCCCATAGAATTTGATTAAGAGTATTATGTCAGTTTCTAGGTTGTCGGCCAATATGCTTTTTAATCAAATTTATGATTATTTTGTTTATGGCCTCTACTTGGCCATTCGCCTGAGCATAATATGGCGTCGACGTGAGCATTTTAATTTTCCTTGAATTGACATATTCAACAACTTTCTTTCCAATGAATACTGATTCTTGGTCAGTTGTCAAAGTTTGTGGTATTTCAAACCGACAAACTATATTATCTTCAATAAAGTTAATCACATCCTGCTGAGTTACATCCTTCAAGGCTACAGCCTCAACCCATTTGGTGAAGTAATCGACTCCTACTAGAATGTATTTGTGTCCTTTCGACGAGACAGGATGAATTTGACCAATTAAATCCAAAGCCAATCCTCTGAAAAGCCAAGGTTTAACTATAGCGTGTAGCTCACTGGCAGGAACATTTTGTATATGGCCATGTCTTTGACACTCTTCACAAGACTTGACAAACATGATACAATCCCTAACTAGTGTTGGCCAATAATACCTTTGACGTCGAATGACCTATTTCATCTTTTCACCTGCTTGATGAGCTCCACAAATTCTTTCGTGGACTTCCGCTAAGGCAATATAAGCCTCTGCTTCACTCAATTAAACTTCTAAATTTCCATCGACAGACTTTTTATATAAGGCTCCCACTAATACTACAAACTTCGATGCTCTATATTTGAGCTTTCTATGCACATCTTGACTGGGATTTTCTAAATAACTCAATATTGGTTGTCTCCAGTCATTAATCGTCGAAATGTCGTTTTGTAGTATATCTCTTTCCTCTAATGGATATAAAAGCTCTCTTATTTCCATTAGACTTGTAAGAACCTTAGATGAAAGTCTATAACCAGAGGCCACTTGCGCTAATTCATTAGCCTCTTCATTTAAATCTCTAGAAATGTGTTCGACAGTTACTTCGTCGAATTGTTTCATTAACTTACTTGCCACAGTATAATATTTCATTAAATTCTCACTAACACATTTATATTTTTGGGCAAGTTGCTTAACGACCAACTGCGAATCACTAAATATATGCACATTACGTGCTTTCATTTCCACTAGTATCTCCAATCCGATAATCAAGGCTTCATATTCAGCCTCGTTGTTAGAACAAGCATATTTAAGTTCAAACATGAACTTGGTTGGAGTACCTTGAGGGGAAACAATTAAAATCCCAACTCCAATTCCATTTTGATGCCTTGAACCATCAAAATATAAACACCAAGGTTTTAAACCGACAATATTTATATTTTCTACATCCAGACAAGGATGATCGGCCAAGAAATCGACAATTGCTTGGCCTTTTACTGCTCTCATTGGTACATATTGTAAAGAAAATTCTGACAAAGCAATAGTCCATTTTCCAATACGACCATTTAACACTGGTTTCGATAACATATATTTTATTATATCAATTTTCGAAATAACCAATACATTACAAGGCATCATATAATACTTGAGCTTAGTACATGAGAAATACAATGCTAAACAAAGTTTCTCTATTACACTATATCTTCTCTCAACATCATTTAAAACTCGACTAAGATAATACACGGCCCTTTCGACGTCATTTACATCCTGAGCCAGCATACTTCCTATGGTTTCTTCTGATGCTGATATATACAATTTCAATGGTCGATGGGGCACTGGAGGCATCATGACCGGTGGTTTTGTCAAATACTGCTTTATCTGGTTGAAGGCTTCTTGGTGGCAAGGTTCCCACACAAAATCCTGTTCAGCCTTCAACTTAATCAATGGAGCAAAAACTCTGGTTCTTCCCGACAAGTTGGATATAAATCTTCTTAGGAAATTAAATTTGCATAAAAAATATTGCAATTCTTTTTTGCTTGTCGGTGGTATGGCCTCCAAAACTGTCTTGGCTTTATTCTTGTCCATCTCTATACCTTTTTTATGGACTAGAAAACCCAAGAATTTGGCAGCCGACACTCCAAATCCACATTTTTCTGGATTCATCTTAAGACTATGCTTCCTCATTCTGCGAATGTCTGCCTTAAATTTGTCAAATGGCTTTCCTTCGTTTCCGACTTGACAATGACATCGTCGATGTAGACTTCCATAAATTTTTCAATGATATCATGGAAAATTGTATTCATTGCCCTCTGATAAGTGGCCCCTGCATTCTTTAAACCGAAAGGCATGACTATCCATTCAAATGTCCCAATTGCTCCCGGCACCTGAAGGCGCTTTCGACACGTCCTCTTCGGCAATGAAAATTTGATTATAACCTGCATGGCCATCCATAAAACTTAATAATTCATGTCCAGATGCGGCATCAACTAACATGTCCGCAATTGGCATAGGATACTCATCCTTAGGTGTGGCAGTGTTCAAATTTCTAAAATCTACACATATTCTCAACTTACCATTTTTCTTAACTACAGGAACAATATTAGAAAGCCATTCGACATACCTGGTGGTTCTGATGAATTTGGCTTTGAGCAATCTTTCAATCTCTTCTTTTATCTTTAATATCACCTCAGGTGCAAATCTCATATTAGCTTGCCTAACAGGTCTGCATCCTTCTTTCAGAGGCAATCTGTGTTCGACAAGATCTCTACTCAAACCAGGCATCTCATCGTAATCCCAAGCAAAACAATCTTTATATTCCATAATTAACTCGACAAGCTTTTCTTTAAAATCCTTTGGCAGAAATGAACTTACGAAAATGGGCCTTCTATCTGCTTCAGTGCCCAAGTTTATTTCTTCCAAAGGATCTTCCACTTCCACACTCTGCTTTTCATCAAGCCCTTTTTCAAATCCTAAAGGGCCATCATCAATTATACAATCCGACATCACGCTCTCAGCAGTGAATACTGCTTTGTCGGCCAAATAAGCCGACAATCTTTCTGAATAATCATTAACACTCATAACTAGTGCTTGGCCGATCTTCTTCGGCCTTCTTCACCAGTCATACACTAAACTGATCCCTCAAGCAAACTTCAAGTGCGTCCTCATTAATCACTCCACCACTTGCTGTTACTGGTTTAACACTTGGAGCATATATTATGAAGTCGACATGAAGTTGCTGAAGATAGCAAGGACTGTCATATGCTTCTATTACTTCAACTTGGTCTTCCTCATTCCAAAGAATGAGCTTTTGATGAACTGTTGATGATATTGCTCCAACGGCATGAATCCAATCTCTCCCTAGCAGAAGATTGTAACTTGACTTCGTCGGTATTACCACAAATAATGTCGACCTTACAACAGATCCGACTTGTACCTTTAACATCACCACTTCGTCTGATGGAGAAGTCTTACCACTGAAATCCGTGACTATCATGTTTGTCGACATCAAATCTGACTCATCTTTCCCAAGTTTTTTAATCATGGCCCTTGGGATTAAGTTGATTGCTGCCCCCCCGTCGATCAAAACTCTATTAGTGGGTTTTCCTTCCAACAGAGCCTTAATGTGTAACGGTCGTAAATGAGCCTTCTGATCTTCTGTCGGTTTTTCAAGCTGAGCTGTATTGTCAAAGACTGTGATCATATTGTCCTGGAAAAGAAGCCAATGATCGTCGAGGTCATCCACATCTTCTTCATTCTCTCCAGTGTATTCAATTTCGTGATACCCTTCAAAATCTGCAGGTAACACCGAAACTAAATTAACACTCATGGACTTTAAGAATTCCTCTTCGTCAGATGGCTCCTCATCACTTAAATGCCTCCCCATCCTTAAGTAATCTTCCGACGGCAAATTACTATCCATAGCCGTCAAGATATCATCCAGACTATCTTCCATATTGATATCCATGTCGAATTGCTCCTCATCACCAAGGCCTAAAGGATCCTCTGGATCATCCAAGGCCTCAATAACCTCATCAGTCATTGGGTCTATATTTTGGCAGTCAGACTTTGCCAATCTTTCTCTTTTTTTTCTTATGTCGAGCATTTTCTTCCTCCACTCAACATCTTGATCTGGGTCTTCTAGAATTCTCCTGATTTCTTCATTCGACCAGTCTTCAATATTACTGTTTCCCATTCCAGAGTCCTTAACCTGCTCTTTTCCAACTATTGGTTTTGCAACACTCGAGCTGATTGACTCCTGGTCTTTTTCGACGGGTAAACTATTCTCTCTTGCCTTCTCTCTTGCATCTTTTTCTGCTGCTATCAATCCAATTGGTCATTTCCTTTTTGTTTTGTTTGGAATTGGCCTTCGAACTTGCTTACCCCTTCTGATTTCTTCCAACTTTTCTTATCGGATTTTATCATTAGTGTCAAGCCGTCCGATTGCATTTGTCGTCGGCTCCCCTGGGAATGATCCCTTGGTAACAACACTTTTTATCTTTCTATCATCTTTATCCTGATCAAGCATTGGTTTTTTCTCGACCACCAAACAACCTGTCTCTGTAGGCTGTTCCTTGATCACCAATCCTTCATCCATATCTCTTCTCTTTTGAGCCTGTCTTAATCTCTGTAATCTCCTCTTCTTACTCTTTGATATTGAAGGAGGCTTTGATGGCCCCGCTCATCTTGGCCAATCGAAGTTTTCCTCAAATCAATCCTTCCATTCTTGTAATCTTCATTCCAAAAAGGTTGACCCCCTGGAAAATTACTCCTCCTGGCAGACACATTCCGTCGAAAATATGCATGTCCATCCATTATAGAGTTCTTCATCCACTTATTCACAACAACATTAGCAGGTGGCACCCTAGTCTTAAAGGGTCTATCATGAGCTCTATTTCCCACAAATCCCTGTGATTCGACCAACCAACCATTCATGTTAGGCTTAGGCATGTAAATTGACTTTGGTCTTGGAGCATGAAAAGTATTCTGTGGTCTCCAGGTTTTTCTGTCGAGAACTTTTCCTTTATTCTGCTAGATACTTAGTTGTTCTTCAGACTTTTTTTCGCAAAGAAGCTCATCATATACTGCATTACACCTTGGGCATAACCTTACCTTGCCCTCATCTTTCTTTCTTTCAAGAAATGCTTCGAGAGACTCACCTGGCTTAGGATATAAGTCAGTTGCATCCTTTGTATCTACGTTGAATTCTTGCAATCTCCTAATGTTGAGCATCCCAACATTTAGAGAAACTTGCTGATCAACACAAGATACTTCAGCCTGAAACGGATCTGTGTCAACTTTCATATCGCTTTAAGCTTGTCGGCAAACTTCAGACGCCCATCCGTTATTGCTTTTTGAATTAAGTCTCTGAAACGAACACATTCATTAGTAACATGACCGAAATTATTATGAAATTTACAATATTTGCGGTCTTTAATTTCATCCAACTTTAACAACCTATGGCCTTCCGACAATTTAATCTGTTTATCTTTTAGTAACAAATCAAAAATCTTGTCGGCTTTAGTTACGTCAAATGTATATGTTTTTCTATTAACGTAACTCATTTTCTCCTTATTTCTAGTAGGCTGTAATGCCTGACAAACATAAGGAGGACCATTCTGAAGTTCAGCAATGTTAACTTCGAACTCATCATCGCTGCCTTCAAACTCATTGTCGGATTCATTTAATCCGACAAACGCCACCTTTTCTCTTTTAAGAAATCTTTTTGTTTTTGAATCTTTTCAACTTTTAATTGTTCTATTTGCCTAACTTTTTCACCTAGGCCGCTTTGGCAAGATCAATCAAATGTTGATTCACTAACTTCTTCCTTATATAATAATCTAAACCGTTTGCACTATCTTTACTATTTTAACCTCGGTATAGGAGTAAAACATCTACTCCTCATTTGTCGAAACCTAGCAAGATAGTCATCCACAGTTTCATTATACATCCTTTTGATGTTGAAAAGATCTGTAAGTCCTACTTTCAAATCCCCTCTAAAAAATTGATCATGAAAGTTTCTTTCTAATTGAGCCCAAGAATGGACTGAATTTGGCCTTAATGTCGAAAACCAGGAAAAAGCATTCTTTGTGAGGGAACTTGGGAAGAATCTCATTTTAAGGCCTTCAACAATGGCCAACTCTCCCATTTCTATTGTAAACCGTGCAATATGTTCGACGGTCGATTCCCCACTTTCTCCTGCAAACTTGGAAAGTTTTGGAATCTTAACTCCTCTAGGCAACTCTGCCTGTTCGACCCATTCAGGAAATGCTGATACAAAATATGGTTGGTTGGCGTAGCCAACGTTAAAACCAAACCTATTCAGCACTTGTTCCACCACTTGGTTTACATTTTGTTCAATTACTTGGTGCCCCCCAAGATTTTGTCGAAGCAACCTCATGGCTACATCATTTCTGGCCATTTGATCTTCATTTCCTCGACGGAGCATATGGACATTTCCATATTCCAAACGGGGCTGATCATTTTGGCCTGGTTGGTCTAAGTGTTGTTGATTTTGTCCCACATTTGCCTGAGGTGCGACCATTTCTCTATTTACCCCAAGCTGGGCTCCCTGAATATTATCATTGGCTACATCACCTAGTCCTAAGGCTTGGTTTAGCCTTGCCATTTGCTGAGCCAATGCACTGCAAACGTTATTTGTATTTTCCATGATTGGCGTAATCACAGCACCTATTTGCTGAGTGAACATATGCACCATATCATGATTACTCTCATCCATCTGTTGTCGAAAACTGGCCAAAGAATTCATAGTTAGCCCTGTTATATTTTGGGGATTATCTCTCGACATGTTTGGGAAAACTGGTCCCAAATTCAGTCTTTCTTGTCGAAAGGGAGTTGGATTGCTTGTACTTGCAACCCCTACTCTTTGGCTACCAAAACTTGCCAAGGCCGAACTTATCTCGTGGTTGGCCTTGTGAAGCTACTGATTGTCCGACGGTATTAGTTAAAGTAGCGCCAAATCCCGTTTGTGCCATAATAGGAGGTACATAATTCGGTGGCAACCCATGTTGGGGCACAAACCTCGAATTTGAATTTATTATGCTTTGGTTACTTGGTGACTTCGGCGATAGTGAGTCATTCCAGCACCACTTGTTCTACTACTCTGGATTACTCCGGAGAGCACCAGTTGCTATAACATCCTCTACCAACCCAGTATTAACGATATTTGAGGGTGGCACAGTAACGGCTGTCGAAGGTGTATCCGACGCCTGACTACTTATATTACTCATGGTTTGCGTATTCTGAGAATAGTAGATAAATCTTCCACTCCTTAAACACATAAAACCATTTCTTATGACACTACGAGTTACTCTAAACTCGTCCCACCGGGCGTGCCAATTTGTTTATGCGGAATTTTAGTTCAAAGATTCAGAATTAATTCCAACAAACAAATATATTTTATCAAACGAATGCGGGTTCACGAGTTATGTGGTAATCTCGTTATGAAAATGGTTTTAACAGCAAACAAAAGAAATTTAGAAAATTTGAAGTAAAATAAACAGGAAAATGCAGAAAGGAAAGATTAAGAAATTTAAAGAAATTTTGCAGGAATCTTAAAATGCAGAAAATTAATTGAAAGCATGTAAATGATACGAAATTAAAGTCAGAAATTAAATGAAAAAAGCAAAAGAAAAAGCAGATAAAAGTCACAAGAATCAGAAAGAAAATTTAAAAGAACGAGACCGAAAAAAGTAAAGAATTTTAAAGGAATATTGCATTAATTTAAATGACATGAAATTGAAAAGGAAGGCATACTTGGACAAAAATCTTTTAATCTGCTCAAGTTGAGATGTTAGGATTTTTTTTATCAGCAAATAACCTTCCCTTTTACATTATGAATACTACTATTTATAGACACCACAGAAAATAACTGACATCCTAAAAAACCAACACGTTTTAGCGGTTTTTTCCTTCAGCAAGTACCTAATTTTCGACGAAAACAGCACCCGACCATTCCTAACCAATTTTCGTCGAAAATACAATTTTCCTGTCGCATACCTCTTTTCATTGATATCAATCCCTTAACCATTTAAAATCTCCCTTTTTATTTGACATTTCTGTCGATTTGGCACTTCAGACCAATATTCTAAAATTTTCTTAAAACCATCATCATCCGACAAACTGCCAAATCTGATTTTTCTTCCAACAACAGTAAGCAGTATGATTTTTCTCAAAGACAACCTTCAAATGTAATTGTAAAGAAGAAACGCTCCGATGAAGAGCACAAAAGTTTCTCTTTGCGTCAAGAAGAGAAACACAACACAGAGATGAAAATAGTACTTGTGGCTACAGGTTGAACAAGTGGCAACACCCAAGACCTGCTACATAAGATGAGTTTTTTTTTTTTTTCCCTTCTTTGTGCTCTCAAATTGATTTGTAGTCCTCCATTATTGATTTGGATGTTAAACTAACTGAAGAAGTAAATTGCCCTGCTTAATAACTTTGAAGAGGTGAATTGCAACATGAATATATTTAAGGGGGGGGGGTAAATCACACCTTCAAAAAAGTTGAAGGGGGTGTTTTAGAATTTAGTCTTAATTTTATTAGCATTGATTATTTTAATTATTTATATCTCTTCATTTCAGAAAAAGCTAATTTCTTACGTTTAATTGTTAGCACAACTAAACATATGGACAGCACCTTACCAAAAAAAAAAAAAACATATGGACAGCAGCACGATCATCAAGAAATCAACTATACTTAAAAGGGTTAAATTACACGTTACCTTCGTGAAGTTTCATCTTTATATATATATATATATATATATATATATATATAAAGATGAAAACGAAAGAACGTGTAATATATATATATATATGAGAAAGAATTAATTTATATTAGTGTAAGTTAATTTTTTTATATTCATTTTTAAATGTTAGATTCACTTTTATCTAATAATTAATTATCTTTAATGTAATAATCTCAATTATTAGATTAAAGTTGAACTAACAATTGAAAAATAGTATAAAAAAAAAAAACTTATACTTGATATCAACGAATCCCCTCTATATATATATATGAATTTTATTTTATAATATATAATTCTCTTAAATTATAATAAAAAGTGAAATCTTATATTTTGTTTTGGTTAAACTTAACCTTGTATTTTTTATTGAATGTTTAAATATTACATTAAATGAGATCATATGCTTCTTACGTATTCTCACTGTTAAAATTGATAAAAAAATATATATATAGACTTATATTTTTTTATCATAATTTAAAGAGATTATGTATTACAAAATAAAATTTATGTATAAAAGATAAACATAGATTAAACCTAGAGAGAATAATGTCTAATTTACCCTAACTTAGAAGTGAAGAGTCAAAATACCTTTTCCTTTATTTATGGCAACTATTTTTACATGAAGCTGTCCCCATCAATTCAATTCTAAATGAAGCTCTCTGTATCAATGCAATTCCAAGAAAGCTTAGAAAAATGAAGACCAAATCATGCAGTGTTGAAAAGGTTGGCAATTGGCAAGCATCTACGTCTTGAAGTTCCTCTCATGTTTGAGACAAATGCATTTTTAATATAATTTGCAATCGTTGGACTTTAAATTCTGAGTGCACTTCTGCAGTTTGCTAATTTGAAGATTAAACTGTTTTTATGAACAATAATTGAAGGATCTAGTTACACTGCTGACCATAGAATGTGCGCGGAGAGATAAGAAACTAGGATTGCATAGAACAATAGCACATAAAAGAATGGGAAATTGACTAAAACAGGAAGAAAAGGAAACAATTGATGGAAAGAAGATTCATGAAAACCAACAAACAAGAATAACAGTAAACAGATGGATTTGTCACTTTACAAAGATCACTAGTGCAGTGGAATTATTCCACCTCCACTTCTCCTTGTAAGGGATTCTTTGATTTCTGAAATACTGAAATCAAGAACGGAGTACAATAAAATGTTTTCTAGTTAGGACAGTACAAAGATCACCATCAATTGAAGTCTAAGTAAAAGGCTGAAGGCAATGGAAAAATTCCTTTAAAAAAATTGATTCACCTATCATAGTCATATTTAATGAGTTGGTCTGAGGGGTTCAGCATGTTTAATATATAATCAATAACAATAGGAGCAAATTTGATATTACGTTTGTGGAGTGTTTGATCTTGACACAAAATTTGATCCCTATGTATCTTCTTCCGTTACCCGTTCACAATTATTTTCCAAATGCAAATGCAAATCCTCTCAACAAGTAAAGAATGGATCTTCTTTAGTCAGAGTATAGTTTGTAGAGCTCTGCAACTAGTTAAATTCCATTGACCATCATGAAGAAATTTCAGCATAAGGGTGGGGGGACAAGAATATCTAAAAGAGTAGGCATTTTGAGTTTGACACTATAACATCTCAAGAGCATAAACTAGAAGTTTGAATAAGGAAACCATTATTTTGGAGCAACCTTAAAAAAGTAGCACCTAAAGCTCAAGATATAAGATATAAAATTATAAGTCTGATATGCATATTAGTCTCTCAAAGTAAGACAATTCAACAAATATGTTCAGCCAAGCACTGATCATTGACAAAAAGACATCACATGCTACTTTTAAATTTCAGCATTTGTCCATAATGGTTCTAGAATAAGGAGAAATGCACTGCAGAATTATTGGACCTCTTCTAGTCATTCTAACCTAATGCTAACATCTATCTCCCTTAGTAAGAGTTGGCAGTGCATCAAAAAAGGTCCTACAATCAACAGCATTTTCATTTCCATCAATTCCTGAAGAGCAAGTGACTTTAACATCCTTCAAGTCATGCCACCGTCATTTGATATGCCTTGAACTGCAAAAACACTGCTCCTCTTTTCTGCTCATTAGGGTCTCACAGAGGACCTGTTGTTTTAGACAATTGACAAAGAGAGTTACAAGCTCCTTGGAATATATACTTCCTTTGAGAAAAGGCATTTAGACTTGAATATTATTTTTATGTTATGATAACTATAAAATAGTAAATATATTGTAACTTATAAGCACTTACATCTGGATCAGTTTTGAGAAATAGGGATAGGTTTGCTACAAAATTTCTGCATTTAAACTCTTGAAAAAATTTCCTCAACTTCCGATAATCCTAAGTAAAAGATATCTTAAGATCAGCTCTAATTTCCAAATGACTTGAACTATTCAGAAAGGATATAGTAGGCAATTTTTTACCAACATTATGATAAATATAGCTGCACAAATATAATTTGGGAGCATCAACACATTTTAACAATTGTATTTATAACTGACAGTTAGTTAGTTATTGTTAGTTATTTATCAATATCAGTTTGTTAGTTATAACTGATAGTTACTGCAATGTTAGTTAATCAGATATAGGATAGTTGGATACTAAAGCTATAAATAGCTGCTTCTGTATTTCATTTCACTCTTAATTCAATGTTATTCAATTCAATCATTTTCTCAAAGTTCGATCTCAATATGGTATCAGTAGGAAATTAAGTTCCCTGCAAACTCTTCGTTCTTCTTCTCCTTTGTCCTTGCATCAAATTCTTGTTCTTGATTGAGTATCATGGCACGTTTTCATTCTGCCATTGATGATCCTTCCAATCCTTTCTTCATTCATCCTTTTGATTCTCCTGGTCAGATATTGGTTTCTCAGCCACTTACAGGAGAAAACTATAATTCATGGAGTCGATCCATGAAAATGGCATTGAATGCCAAGAACAAGTTTGGATTTGTAGATGACACAATTTCCAAACCTGCTGATGAAGATTTTCAGCTTCTTTTTTCCTGGGAACGTAACAATAATATTGTTAGTTCTTGGTTGCTTAATTCAATGTTGAAGGAGCTTGTAGCAAGTATCATATATGCTGATTCTGCTGCAACAATTTGGATGGATTTGAAGGATCATTTTCAGCAAAAGAATGCTTCAAGGATTTATTAGCTAAAGAAAGATTTAATCAATCTTCAACAAGGATCTATGACTGTCAACCAGCATTTTACCAAGTTGAAAGGAATTTGGGAGGAATTGAATGATTTTCGCCCAAATTGTAACTGCACTTGTGGTGGTGCTCGGTTTCTGTTAGATCATACACAACAAGAATATGTTCTTGTTTTTCTCATGGGGTTAAATGATGCACATGCTCAAACCCGTAGTCAAATCCTATTAATGGATCCATTGCCATCTATTACCAAGGTGTATTCTTTGCTTGTTCAAGATGAGAGGCAACAAGATATTGGAACTACATTTTCGCAAAATCCTGATTCTCAGGTTGTTTTTGCTGTAAAATCAGCAACTTCCAAGAATGCAGATTCCAGATCAAAGAATGGTAAAAAGGATCGTCTTACTTGTACTTAATGTAGCTTGATAGGTCACACCATGGATAAATGCTATCGTATTCATGGTTATCCACCTGGATACAAATTCAAGAAGTCATCAAATTCTTCAACTACTGTACATCAAGTTTCAGATTCTGCAGCATCTTCTCAAGATGTTTCTTCTATGTTGACTACAACTCAATATAAACAGTTGATATCTTTGTTGTCATCCTAAATGTCTCAAGCTACAAAACCGAATGTTGATCCAAATGTTCAGGATAATTCTGAAGGTATGGTACTGTTCTCTTTGGCACGTTCGTTTTCTGTTGTTGCTAATTTTTCTCAATATTGGATTCTGGATTCTGCAGCAACAAGTCACATAGTTTGTTCTCTAGACAATTTCATTCATCATACCACTATGTCAAATTCATTTGTTACACTGCCAAATAAATCAACTGTTTCTGTTCATTCAATACGATCAGTTAGCCTTAGTCCCGATTTTGTTTTACACAATGCCTTTTATATTCCTTCTTTTCATGTCAACCTTATTTATGTCAGTGCTTTGCTAGATCATTCCAATTTATCAATCAACTTCTCTAATACTTCCTTTGTCATACAGGACAACAGTCTCTTGAGGATGATTGGCAAGGGTGAATTAGTTCAGGGACTATATGTCTACAAGCCTAACCCAATCACATTTCCAGATTCTATTGCTTCTGTTTCTGTTGAAAATAAAAACATTCATAGTTTAGTTTCTGCTCCTGTTGTCAATAAGGTACATGCTGATATTTGGCATGCTAGACTAGGTCACATTTCATCTAAATGTTTGCAAATTCTGAATAATAAATTCAATTTTTCAATTCCTAGTTCCTATTCTAGTCATACTTGTGATATATGTCCTTTATCAAAACAGAAAAGATTGTCTTTCATTTCAAATAATCATTTTGTTGTCTTACCTTTTGACTTGGTACATTGTGACATTTGGGGACCTTACCATACTTCAACCTATAATGGGAAGAGGTATTTTCTCACCTTAGTGGATGACAACACTAGATTCACTTGGCTATATTTGATGAAGAACAAATCAGAGGCACCAGCTCTAGTCAAACAGTTTTTCACCCTAATTGAAACTCAGTTTCACACAATCATTCAGCAGCTCAGATCCGATAATGCTAAAGAGTTACAATTGACTGAATTTTTAGCCACAAAAGGAACACTACATCAGTTCAGTTGTGTTGAAAGGCCTCAACAGAATGCTGTGGTAGAAAGGAAATACCAGCACTTATTGAATGTTGCAAGGGCTTTATATTTTTAGTCCAGAGTTCCAATCAGTTTTTGAGGTGACTGTTTACAAACTGCTTGCTTCCTAATTAATAGAACTCCAACTCCAATATTACAACAACAAAGTCCATATCAGTTGCTATTCAAAAAGGAGCCTACTTACACAGATTTCAGAGTTTTTGGATGTTTAGCATTTGCCTCTACACTTTTATCTTCAAGAGACAAATTCACACCAAGAGCTGTACCATCAGTTTTTATAGGCTATCCACTTGGGTATAAAGGTTACAAGTTATACAATATCCAAACCAGAAAATTTTTTGTGTCCAGAGATGTGGTATTTCATGAATCTACTTTCCCATTCCACATTTTACCATCAAATACTCATACACTTGATCCTTTTTCAGATTTGGTTCACCCTTTGCCAATCCCTGATATAACCTCATTTCCTAATCCCACAAAAGCTACTCCCACAGAAACTCGTCCCACAGAACCTTCCCAAGGTGAATTAGATATTCCAAGTGAAGTACCTAATATTCCAATTATTAGAAAATCTTCTAGATCTTCTAGACCACCATCATACCTTCAACAATACCACTGTCATACTATTTCTCCATATCCTATTGTCAATCACTTGTCATATGACAGACTTTCCAAAAACTACAAACACTTTATTCTTCAGATTTCAAGTGTTTATGAGTCACAATTCTACCATCAAGCTGCTAAACATCCTGAATGGCAGAAAGCTATGCAGGAAGAGATTTCAGCCATGAAGGCAAATCACACTTGGGATGTTATTCCTGTTCCACAAGGCAAATATACTATTGGCTGCAGATGAATATACAAGGTCAAACGAAAGGCAGATGGCAGTGTTGATAGGCTAAAAGCCAGATTAGTGGCCAAAAGGCTACACTCAACAAGTTGGAGTGGATTTTATGAATACCTTCTCCCCAGTGGCAAAATTAACCACTGTCAGGATATTGTTGACTTTTGCTGCTGTGAAAGGTTGGCAACTGCTCCAACTTAATATCAATAATGCTTTTCTTAATGGTGAGTTGTTTGAAGAAGTGTTTATGGAGTTACCTCCTGGATACAAGGTTAAGGGGGAGCATATGGCTTGCAAACTAAACAGGTCCATTTATGGTCTGAGACAAGCTTCTAGACAATGGTTCAACCAATTTTCTTTTGCTATTCTAAATAATGGTTTTCAGCAGTCGAAATCAGACTACTTTTTATTCACTATGGGTTCTGGTCATTTTTTTGTAGCATTGCTAGTTTATGTTGATGATATCATCATTGCTAGCAAAAATCCAGCTGCTATTGATCAAGTTAAAAACATATTGCAGAAACTGTTCAAGCTAAACATTCTTGGAAATCCTAAATATTTCCTAGGATTAGAAATTGTCAAGTCCAAACAAGGTATTTCCCTATCTCAGAGGAATTATACATTACAACTTCTTGAGGATACAGGTTTCCTGGACTGCAAACCAGCCACTCTACCTATGGATCCTAATCTCAAGCTAAGTTCTTCTGATGGTGATTTGCTATCTAATGATTCTCAGTACAAAAGATTAATTGGCAAGCTCTTATACTTGACCATTTTCAGACCTGATATATTCTATGTTGTTAACAAACTACTTCAATTCATGGAAGCTCCTCGAATTCCTCATCTAGATGCAGTCCATCATCTGTTGAGGTACTTGAAGTCAGCTCCAGGTCAAGGGTTGTTTTTTTCTTCAGCTTCCTCATTGCACCTCAAAGCATATGCTGATGCTGATTGGGGAAATTGTATTGATATAAGAAGGTCCACCACTGACCATTGTGTTTTCTTGGGAGATTTATTGATATAATGGAAATCAAAGAAACAACACACAGTGTCACGTTCCTCTGCACAAGCCGAATATCGAGCATTGGCAAGTGTCACTAATGAGGTCACATGGATCACTTCATTACTGCATGATTTTGAAATCAATATTGGCCCAACTCTGGTTTTTTGTGACAGTCAAGCTGCCATTCATCTTGCTTCAAATCCTTCCTTCCATGAACGATCTAAACACATCGAAATTGTTTGTCATTTCGTGCGTGAGAAAGTAAATGATGGCTTGCTTCGGTTGGTTCATGTAAAGTCTGCTCACCAAATTGCAGATATCCTTACTAAACCACTCCCAGCTCCTCTATTCAAGTCTTTATCCTGCAAGATGGGAATCACTGACATTTTTTTCCCACTTTGAAGGGGAGTTTTAACAATTATATTTATAACCGACAGTTAGTTAGTTATTGTTAGTTATTTATCAATATCAGTTTGTTAGTTATAACTGATAGTTACTGCAATGTTAGTTAATCAGATATAGGATAGTTAGATACTACAGCTATAAATAGCTGCTTCTTTATTTCATTTCACTCTTAATTCAGTGTTATTCAATTCAATCATTTTCTCAAAGTTCGATCTCAATAACACAGGCCTTTCTTAACGCATTGCAGCAGTCTAACTTTATGACCTTAAGTTGGGGACAAGACATATTTATCATCTCAGGCATAGTGAAAATTTTCAATTCCAAGGTCTCGAGGAGAGTAAATGAATGACAATGTTCACAACAAAACCATTGGTGGGTGATCTTCAAACCCATCAAAGATAGCTAGCTCATTTAAATTCGTGCACTTATCCATTTTGATCTTAGAAGGGTGACTCGTATCTATACGAGCAGCAATATAATGAAAATTCTCGAGGAAGAAAACTTGATTGGATGATCCAAGAATGCTTGGTTAAGTGAGATACGCCCATGCAAGCTTAACTTTGTGTTATAGTTAAACCTTGATCATGAAACCTTCGCAGTGTGCTGTCCACAAAATTATAGAACTTATTTCTTTTCCTCATAAAATCTTCCTTGATCTGAGCCTGCGGTTTCTCGTAATAGTTTTCAAACCTGGATTCATTTAAAACCAAGATGGGAAAGGTAGACCATGTTTGTTGTCTCCAAGCCTTGGACAAAACAGTGGCCCTTGCAGCATCTTTCTCAGGAACATGAAGGATGGTTTCTGGTGGACAGGATATCATGTACATTGCGTAGTAGAAAGTAAACGTTGGAGAAGGGTTAAGTCCTATTTATATGCAGTGCAGGGGAGTGTTGTACCTGTTTCTTTTGTGCCCTGTTTGTATTTGTATTTGTACTGGGTCACGTCCTCTTCTGTTTTTTTTTTTTTTTCTTTCTTTATTCTGCTCTGATTAATAGGTGGTGTTTTCATAATATAATAAAAAATAATATTATATCTTCTTATAAATTTTTTTAATATTAAATAAAAAAAATTTAAATAAAAAAATAAATATATCTAATGTCTTGATAATATTAAAATATTTAATATTTTTTTTATTAATAATTAAGAAGATTAATAAAAAAATAATGTAGAAGGATAAAATATTTCTTTATAATAAAATTAAGAAAAAAATTTGATAAGATAATGATTAATGATAAATGCTAATAAAGGTCACATCATCGTATTAATGGACCTTTGGTAAAAAATAAATAAATAAATTATTGTTGAACCTTCCTGAACTTTTGATAATTTTTTTTTGAAAAAGTTAATTATTAAGAAGAATTCTTAATCGCGAGTGTTTGAAAAATTAGTCATATACCAGTGTCTATAAGATATTCTGGTCAAATACAATGCATATTAGATTATAATTGTCTTTCCTAAATTACAATAATTATATTTAATTAAATGTAAAAAAAGGATAAGCTTTGATATCTAGTTATTTTTTCCAAAACTATCATTGTTAATTACTTATTTAAATATTTAAATATAAATATAATAATAATATTATTATATTTATATCATAAGCATCTTTTAATCTCCAATTACAATTGTCTTCAAACATTTATCAAGTTTTTACTATATAGTTATAATTCACTTCAAATATTCTTCATTATTAACCATTTACATTAATATTTATTTTACACTAATTAATATTATTTTTATATATATTTAATAAATAAATTGATATTTAAATTTAATATTTATTTGTTTACTATAAATCATGTGAATGATGATTCTATTTCATGAACCGTCCATATTAATTCATATTTTAATTTTATTTAAAGAAGTTATAAAAAATTATTTCTTTCTTATTATCACCATTAATTAATGGGACATTATCCTCCTTTATATCCCAAATTAAATCATAAATTAGTTTTTTAAATTATATTTACTTGATTAATTCAAAGTATCTTTCTAAAAATAATATAAAACAAGATCATAAAAATAAGATTAAATCCTTAAAATAAAGTAAAATCAGAGGATTACCAAATATAACAAATTCATATCTAAAATAACATAAATAAATCTTAATCTTTGGTATTTCTTAGTTCTACCAAAGGTGGAAGTCTAGGGTTCGATTCTCTTCTCCCAAATCTGGCAAAAGTCAATCCTCCTACTATCTATTGGGGGAAAAAAAATCTTTCTCCATTTTATTCCTTAAAATAAGATATACTACATATTAGAAAAGATTATAATTATTCTTATTATCATCATTGATTACTTAATGGATATTATCCTTCTCTATATCTCAAACTAAATCATAAATTAGTTTTATTATATTACATTTATTTTTTAATCTAAATCATCCTTCTAAAATAAAGTAAACATTTATTTTAGTCTCTAAAATTGTAAGCATAAATTATATTAGTCTTTGACTTTAGGAATTAGTCATATTAATCCTTGAAACTATAATTTATCAATTAAATTAGTCCTTAACACCAATTATATTAATCCTCACATAAGGATCAATTTGACTAACGAATTATTGTTTCATAGATTAATATGACTGATTCCTAAAGTCATGAATTAATATGATCGGTCCTTATAATTTCAGAGATTAAAATAAAAGTTTACTCTTCTAAAATAAGATAAGAAAAAATCTGAACATTCTTAGCACTTACAGACTATTATGAATAAAGAGAGAGCAAATTTAATTAGATTTCAATCTTTAATTTTAAATCCAATTCTAAATTGATTCTCTAATCAATCTGTATCAATTTAAATTAATTTTATGAGCATTATAATTAGTTAATTATATTTTAAATTTTGTTAGCATTATTATTAATTAATTATAATTTTTAAATTTCTTTCCTTGTTTAATTTCTCGTGTTAACATATAACTTTTTTTCTTGTCTAATTTCTCTTCCTAATATTAATTGGTTACGTGACACTTTTTTCTTCTTGATTTCTCATCTTGGCACATTGTTTTTTTCTTTGTTTTCAACTGCTATAACCAAAAAAATTAAAGTTCAATATCCCATGTTTTCATAACTTCTAACAGAAAGAAGAGAAAAAAAACTACAGAAATATTGGATATTAGTCCAATACCCATATTTTTTTCCATACCCAAAGGTGAGTTATCAAGCTTATTATTTGCTACTACTTATATTTAATTGATTTTTAAACATTTATTATGAAATCAATAATCAATAATTGTTTGAAACTCATCTTGAACACGATACCCACAAAGGTACCATAGCAACTCCTAAGAATATTTGATCCTGAGAAATATTTATCGTGCTCCTAAAATTTTAGGGAGTATGATGCTCCAACCGTTGGTAATCATTGATTAGTAAGAAAAAAACAAGAAATTATCACTTGCTACTTATTGAATAGGTAATGTTATAAATCTTTAAATTACAAAGTTAATCCTTAAAATAAAGAAATATTATGTTCTAATATTTTCTAAAAAAATCATAATCTTTTCATTTTGTACATTTCATGGTCCCCCCTCCCTATTGAATTGTTGAATTACTACGTGTGTGTTTGGATTAAAGTTTGTAAACTTAAATTTGAATAAAAGTGTGTTTGTAAACTTAAGTTTGATTAAAAGTGAGTTTGTAATAACGTGATTTATGTTTAGAAACTTTTATCTCAAAAATAAATTTAACAAAATAAATATAAGAGATAAAAATTACAAACAGAGAAAATATAACCAAAAAACAAGAATTTCTTACTTTTGGCAAACGTAAGTTAAGGTTAAAAAATCAGTTGAAATTAAATCAACAAAAATAAAGCCAAACATATGTTCACGCCGTTCAAAAAAATACGTGTGTTTGTTGCTCTCAATTGAAAACCAAACACGCTCTAAGAGATTGAAATGTGGGTTTTGGCTGAAGGAGGGGAGTTGTAGTGGCCAGTAGCATTTAATCAATCCAACACCATGAGTATATCGAAGGAGTTGAATTCTATCTCTCCTGCAACTCCGTCATCGTCACTCTGTGTCTAGCCAAGTTTTGGACAAGCACAAATGCGTTTTTGAATACCTCAATGTACTAGCAAATAATTAACAATGTCTCAAACTCAAATTTAGAGCAACCCAAGAACCTTAAATCACTATCAACGGAGCAACCTTCACTGTAACTCCTCAAAACTACCACAAAACACCACTGTCAACTTCCACTAAACGAACTCAAACTCGTGCCTCTGCCACCACCATCAACCGGCCACAGTGCCTTTGCCCCGCCATGCCATCACTGTCACAAACCAGCTCCCAACTGGCGCCACTGCAAGATGAATCAGACGCGATGAAGAAAGAAAAACAAAAAGCTAAAAGAAAAAAATAACCATAATTAAGGGCTTAAAAATAATTAACAAAATGGAAGAGAAATTTTTTAAAATATACTAGAAATTAGTAATAGTAGGTAAAGTCAATAGAGCATGGGTGCTCCGATTCTTTTTAGTGGCATATTAAACGTCTCCTTTGATCCTATCTAGTCTTCCTCTTAAGAAAAATAAAGTTGCCACTCTAACCTAAAAGTAATATCTTCCCCCAAAAAATGGTCAATCTCTTCCTCTTCCTCTGATGAAAGAGTTGGCAATGCTTCTAAAAGGGCCTTCAAATCAACTTCAAGATTCTCATGTTTCCTGAAAGAGCTTGTGACTTTAACATCCTTCAAGAGATGGCACCAACATTTGATTTGACTATAACTGCAACAGCACTCATCCTCTTTTCCACCTATTAGCTTCTCACAAAAGATCTGTTGTTTTAGACAATTGACAAAGATAGTTAGAAACTTCTGTGAACATCTTCTCTTTAAGAAAAGTCACTATATGATATGTTGTTACAATTATTAATATTATTATTATTATTATTTCATGAATCAGTAAGCAGCACCAATAGCAAACAACTACAACCTACAACAAATTAGTTGCGTGTAACAGTTATCCCCAAGTTGTTCTGTTACATCTGTCAAACAAAATTTTACAAAATATTAGCTTCTAACACTGCCCTTAATCAACTATACAAAGCATTGTTGCTATAAAATTTGCTACCATGGATAAGATGGTTACTCTAACACCAACTATTACTATGGTTACTGGCACACTGAATACAGTAAATGCAATAAAAGAAACAATAGACTTTTCTTTGGAAGATTCCATTAACCAAACAGGCAGTCTAATACTCTAACATGAATGTTTACATTACCAGCGGGAAGTTTTGATATAATCATTTTCCAAATTATCCTAGTAAGAACAGTCATAAAAAAAGATGGTTTCTACTCTACATTGTTAAGTGACAAAAAACACATCTATTAAAAGATATTAGGGTTATTAGTCTTAGAGTTAGTGGGCTAGGGCTTGTACGCCTAAGTATTAGTATAAATAGAAGTACTAGGTTATGGAATTGTATCACATCTCTCATTCCTATCAATAATATTCTTAGTCTACTATTGTTTAGCCGGCTTTCTCTCTTTTCTTTTTCCTAACCCTATACCCGTAATTCTTCAAAATAATATCAGAGCGGTACCATCCACCATGACCTGTGTCTCTACATTTCCGCTAAAGTGAGTTCCTTAGAACTTTGTTTATAAGCCCCTTTTATTTTTCCTTAACCTTATTCTTTTTAGTAAGTTCTATGCTTTGAAAAAAAAAAAAGGGAAATCGAAGGTCACATTTTGGCTTTTGCGTAGCCAGGGTGGCTGCTGTTTGAATTTTTAGGCAACCCACAAGCAGTTTCCGGTAAGGGTCGGGCCAACCGGCTGGCCAGTGCTGGGAAAGACGACCGGCGAGGTTGGTGGTGGTCGACGACAGTGGTTTGTGATTGCGCAGCCCAGTGCTGCTGCTTCAAGTTTCAGGCGACCCAGGGGTGGTCGCCGGCGAGGTTTAGCCCGATCGGCGGTGGGAGGAAGACCATTGGCGTCTGGGTCACCGGCAGATTTCCGGCAAGGCTGGATTTTGCACGTTTCGCACAGTTCACAGGTTCTGAAGTTGCACCCACCCTCAAAGTTGTTGGGTGTTTGATTTTCCAGCCAGGATAGCTCTGATCTACGGCTAGCAAGGGTAGACGGAGGTCGGAGTTCGTGTGACAGTTCCGGCAACATCGCTGGTAGTGCGGTTTCAGGCCTGGTTTGCGCATTTTCTCCGTTCATTCATTTTTGGAGGCTATGTGTACTCTGTTTGGTGTATGTTCGTGGCTAAGTGCTCTTTTTTTCAGCACAGATCAAGTTTCCAGTGACCAGAGCTCCGATGATATCTCCGGCGAGTGCTGTTTTAAGCTGAAGTTGCGATTTTTGCGCTGTTGGGTTCGTTTTTGTGCGATTCTGGTGTTTTATTCAAAGCCCAGATCCATTAGGTGCGATTTGGAATTTGGTATTTTCCAGCCACTTCTGTTGTCCTTTGACAAAGGTGATTGGGTATAGTCTGGCATTTCCAATAAGTTTCTGTTGTTATTTTGAAGAGCCCTGCTTCAGGCGGAGATTTAGATTATGAGTTGTTTTTCTGTTTCTGATTATGGCTTCTGATTAAGGTGTAATAGATTCTAGTAAGATGGATCAAGTTTGGATTGGTGCTAATTTGAGGAGGTGATTTGGATTTGAGGTTTGGTTTGTTTACCGGTGGTAGGTTTGGTGAGGTGGAGTTGTTGCTTAGATGAATGGAGATTTTTGTTTCAGGTTTGGGTGTGATGTGATTTGTTTGGTTCCATCTCCAACACTTAAGTGCCGACAAGTGTGTGTTTGAGCTAGTTGTGCTATGATGGAGGCTTGGTGACTGGGTTACGGATATGTCAATTTGATATCTTTGAAGGAGGCAGGCTAAAGTTGTTCTATCTTGTGTTTCTTTGTTCTTCTTATGGATTTTCTTGGTACACATTGAGCTTGGAGGAAAGGGCTGCCCAGTTGGAGGCAAAGAGCAACCAACGAGGTGGAGCCGCTCCAGAGATGTTAGAGGAAAGGGTTGCCCGCTAGATGGAGCCTCCAGAAGGAAAGGGCTATCAGCGAGGTGGAACCACCCTAGATTCTCACTAGCAATGGTGCTACAAGTTTGGGAGCAAGAGTTTCCCAGTTTCTCTTCTTCTTCCTTCTTGGACGCTTGGATAGTTCAACATCTTCTCTTCTTCCTTATGCCATATTTGAATGGTTCAACGTCACTGTGTCGAGTTTCTCTTCTCACTTTCGGATAAAGATGGGGTTCTGTTATCTGTTTTATGTTTATGGGTTTGCTACTTGTAGCAAGCTAAAGCTTAGTAAGCTTTAACTTGAGAGAGTGTTAGAAGATATTAGGGTTATTAGTTTTAGAGTTAGTGAGCTTGGACTTGTACACCTAAGTATTAGTATAAATAGGAGTACTAGGTTATAGAATTGTATCACATTTCATTCCTATCAATAATATTCTTAGTCTATTATTGTTTAGTGGTCTTTCTCTCTTTTCCTTTCCCTAACTCTAAACTCGTAATTCTTCAACAACATCAAACCTAACAGGATTTACCACATTTAAACAATATGTCTCTGGTGAAAAGTCTGTAAAGAACAGCCAGCCGGGCAATAAAGATATGCTTAATTAGTAAGGAATGGTTGAATTATAGAATCTTCCGCCAAGAGACTTCATTTTGTTTTCTTCTCAAAGCATCTTAGGTTTTAGAACAACTACATTTCTCACTTTCTGCAAGAAACCAGTATATACAGAGTATTTTGGGCAAACTAAGTAAAGTAAGTTATACTAACAGTGCATTCTTCAGGCCAATCTTATCTGGGTTCAGAATAGCATGAAATATCCTCAGCAAAACTTTAGGATCAATGTAATGGCATTGCAAAATGAAAGAAGGCAGATAAAACTTTGACATATTTGTACCTTAAGAAAGCTTATGCATTTTTTTTTTAAATTACTCAAACTACTAGAGTAGCCTTTTTATGACTCAATTGTTCTTGGTGATAGTTCAAGAATTAATCATTTGTATAAGCATGTTTTATATATTGCAGATGAGACAACAAAAGTGATACGAACCTTAGGAGAACCACACCACAAAAGCTAGCCATTGTGGTTGGAGAGCCCAAGGCCATATAAACGCCACACCAGAATCCCATACTTCCAGTGTGGGACTCAAGTCTCATACCTTGCAATTGGATCCTAACATTCCACCACGCTCCACAGCCCCGGCGCCTACGCGGGCTGGCTATGCACTAGCCCTCTGGCTAGTCCCAGGCGAACACTGTAATGCCGGCGTCACCACCCGTGCCACTTGTTTGCAATTGAGAGACATGGTGGAAGGCTTTGATACCAATTGATACGAACCTAGAGAGAACCACACCACAAAAGCTAGCCATTGTGGTTGGAGAGTCCAACGCCATATAAACCCCACACCGGAATCCCATACTTCCAATGTGGGACTCAAGTCCCATACCTTGCAATTGGATCCTAACAAAAAGCATTTCCCCCTTTTCCCGTCTCAGTTATCCAATGCAAATGGAGCTCCCTGCTAGAAGCACAATTAGTATTATGCATTTTTTAAACAAATAAAGAACTCAGATCAGACGGCAATGACAGACCTTCACTAATGTTTTGCTGGAAGTCAGATCAAAGGAGATAATAGCTGGATGACAGATTGAGAATAAGCCAGTGACAAGAGGCAAACACAATGCTTCTGTGTCTGAAAATACAGATAAGGTCAACTGTTTGATGCCAGGTGGAAGGATTGGGTTTTCTTGCAATGCAACTGGGTTGAACTCAACCTATAGAATCCAAAATAACACATGTTTTGAAAAGGTTTAAAGATGCAAACCAAATGAAACAGCCAGCTTGCTAAGGTAAACTTACAGTTGAATCATCACCTAAACCTAGGAATAGGGAAACCGGAATGTGCTTGGGTTTTACATTTTGGAGAAACTCCCTTAACTTTTCTAAGTCCAGAAGAAAATCAATATGGAAACCAACATATAAAACCAGTTGTCTTGAACTATTCAGAATAGATATAACAGGCAGTATGGAACCATCACCATTGGTCAGAGATAACTTAGATAAATTTGGAGCATCAATCTCAGCCTCCTTTAAGTTGTAGCAAGAACGAAACTTCAAGAATTTTAGTTGAATACTTGAAATCTTTATCCTCTCAGATATACAAAAACCCTCTAATATCAACTTCTCAAGGAGAGGGAGTTTTTGACAAAGTTCAAGGAACCACTGGTCAGTGATAATAACGGCATTCACATATCGTAAACATAACTCCCGTAAGTTTCCGCATTTGTCCATGTTGATCTTACAAGGAACGAGGACACCTGAAACATCATAGAAAAAATTCTCAAGATTTGGCGCATCAACATCAACCTCCTCTATTCCCATAAAGAGACTATCTTAAGCTTAGGTAGGCCATGTATGCTTAGAGATTTCAATCCAGAACATTTATCCAATGTCATTTCTTCAATCAAAGGACAGCTCGAAAAGAGATTCTGGATTACTTGTCCATCTCCCAAATAGACATGGCTCAAGGATAACACTTGCAACAACGAAAACTTAATAGGATGATTCAAGAATGCTTGGTCAACTCTGAAATCCCAAGACAAGTCTAGCTTGACTAGTGATTTGGCCTCAAGGACACTTAGAGGCAAGAAAGCAAATTTATCAAATGAGTCAGAGTATCTCAGATTTTCAAGGTGTAGCACCTCAACACCAAAATCAAACACCAACTTCATCCAATGATCAACAAGAGACAAAACATCTGGAGGAGAGAAGGATTTCAAAATGAGCTTAAATCTTCTTATAGACAGCCCTTTGTATCGGAACCTTTCCAATGTGCCACACACCAAATTACAGAATTTGTATTTGTCAGTCAGAAATCCTAGCATTGGCAGGAAATTTTGTGCATCATCAGGTATCTTGGTCATTTTATATTTGGATTCATCAAAAACCAAGAAGAGAAAAGTAGACCATGTGTCATGCCAAGCCTTGGACAAAACACTGGTCCTAGCAGCATCTTTATCAGGCAGCCTTGACAAAATATCATGAAGGATGGATCGTGGCAGATAAGATATCCAGTCCATATTATGTGTTCCCTGAAAAATGTAACTACTAACCAGAAAAAATGTTAAAATTTCCACACCAGAACGATTTGTTGCCACTATATATATATATAACGTATTTAGTGAGATGAGTGTTAATTGTAAGAGGTGAGATGAGTGAATTTTGACCATTAGATCTTACATGAATGGTCAAGATTAGAACATAAATGTATGTTTGGATATTTAGTAATTGATGGAATGAAATGGAATGGCATGGGATGGGATGGGATGGAATGGGATGGATATGGCATGGGATAAAAGTATCATTCCATTGTTTGGATATTTTAAGATGGAATGGAGTAAAGTTACCATTTCATTGTGTGGGAAGTGGATGGAATGGTAAGAGTTATAACTTTATTTTTCCTAAATTACCCTTATTGCAAACACACTAATTTTATTTATTTCTAACAAACAAAAAAAACTTTAATTATCTTTACATATTATCTAATAATAATATTTACTGGATACTTTTTTTCTTAAATTTTTTTTTATTATTTCTTAATCTCATTTTTAATTATTTGTATTTAAAATGACTTAGACTTGTCTAATATCAGTAGCAGTCTCTCTAATATTTAACATGATGAAGAAAAGCAATAGATGCAATGCAAGTAATGAATTACAACACAAACACATAATAGCATGATGGTCATCACATTTTATGAGGGATTTAAGTGGAGAAATACCTCAAACAGGTTGCTGTGGTAATTACGTAAGCAGTACTAGTCCCATATAAGGTCAAATATTGAAGGAAACCAGCCAACCATGTCCTTTTATTACCTAAACTAACACTAAACGCAATTAGATGGTATAATTATGATGGCAGTTCACTGGACCAATATCCTGAATTTGAGTTGATCTCAAGTGAGGGAGAGCAAAGAGGGAGGCAGGGCAGCAGTGTCAATCTCGAGTGAGGGAGAGCAAAGAGGGAGGCAGGGCAGATGTATTAGTTATGAGATTAATTAAGTAAAATTTTAATTATAATAATAAAAAAAATATGATTCCATCCCATACCCTCCAAATTGGGGAGGGGGGAAAGAAGAAAATTGGTGGTTTCTGGTGGGATGAGATTTTCATCCCATCCACTCTCATCTCATTCAATCCTTTTTTAACATATCCAAACAATAAAACTTATCATTATTCCATTCCATTTTCTTCCATTCCACTCAATACCACCAAGGTCCAATCGAAACATAGCCTTAAGTAAATTTTAATCCGCATTAGTCATTGAAGATCTATGTAGAAGAAGCATGGGAGGCCCCGGAGCAAGAGCGAGGGTCTCCTCTTGACCATTCATGTATAGTTATATAGTTAAGATTTACTCCTCTTACCTTCTTACAATAAAAACTACTCTCACTAGATATGTCCTATATATATTCTCACTAGATATGTCCTCTATATATATATATATATATATATATATATATATATATATATATATCCAAAAATCTTAGATCATTGACGGATAAAAAGTGACATAGTTTGTGTGTCCCTATGAATGTTTTCAGAAATGAATTAGAGAGCGAACCCCTTTTTGTTCCTCCACTCTGACCCCCTTTTCCTACAATATCCATTTCTTAACTTTCAACTACACACAGTATATCTAAAGGGTAAAAGTACAAAAATTGAAAATTCAGAGTGTGTGAGTGGCATTACCTAGCGAGTGGGGCTGGGGAAGTTTGCTCTGCTGGCTGCAGCAGATGGGGATGAGCTCGTTGATGCCTTTGGATTTGGTGGCGACCCAGAGACCAGAAGGAAAAAGGGATCGAGTTTCATGTTTCGGAATCCTATTCAGAAACAAATCTCTCTCTTCTCTTCTCTTTTCTGTTTCTGCCATTTTCTTTTGCCTTCTCAAGTTCCAGGTTTTGCTTTATGTGTGCTTTTTTTTTTTTTTTACACTAAAATGTGTGTTTTTTTTTTACAACAATATTGTTTAAGAATAAAAATTTAAATTAATTAATAATATTTAATTTGTTATGTTATATTGTTATTACAGCATTTGTTGACATTAGAATTTTTTCAACTCGTGATACATGTTACTAAATTTTTTAAAAAGTATGCTAACAGTAGCTTATAAGTAAAAATTGGAAGTTATATCATGTCACAATTCAAACGAGTTAGATATCTCTAGATTTATCTTACAAAAAAAAAAAAGAGATGAGAATGTAAACTAAAAGATTCTAGCAAGGTTGATGAAATAGAAACATATTTCAAATGTAATTTGTGATTAAAATATGTCTCTCAAGTTTAAAAGAAAATTTCACACCACGACTACAAGATCGATGATAGTATCTGAATAGACCTCTCAATATTTGAATTATTTCAAAGTATGTGATGTCTTGCATTTGATACTAAATTAAGGTTTAGAGAGATTACAAATATTTTGGTAAGATATGCACAAAATTCATGATTTATGTGGAGAAAGAATACTTATTGCATGTCACGTACATAATAGAATCCCTTCTAAGAAAGCACAAATATCAATATATGAACTATGGAATAATGGGAAACCAAATTTGAATTATTTCAGCTTTCAACTAAAAAAAAATTATTTCAATGTATGGAATGTCTTGCATTTTATACTAAATTAGGATCTAGAGGAATTAAAAGTATTTTTTTTAGAATATGCACAAAATATTTTATACTAAATTAAGATCTAAAGGGATTAAAAGTATTTTTTTAGGATATATACAAAATTTTAAAATTTATAGTTTTTCGATTTAAGATCAAATGTAAGACTCGAACTCTTTACATTGTAAGTAAATTTGGTTAATGCTGCAATTCACTTTTACTACAACTAATCAATAATCATTGTTGGGTTGTAATATCAATTTTGATTGATTATAAAATATTGATATGAGATATAAGCTCACATTTAAATTTAAAAATATTGGTTTAGGAAAAGAAAATAAAATCATTTTAGCATTTAATGAAGATTGATTCTAATTATTAAAAACTAATTTAGAATTTAATTAGAGCAAAAACAAAGAAGAAGATTCTGATTGAATTAATTTAGGAAAGTTGATATGATTAATAGAAAATTCTAAATGAGGAATGCAACAGTGCCAGCACAAAATATTAAGTAAAAAATTAAAAAAATAATATTATAATATTATTAAGTAAAAATACTAATTAATTAGGAGATTAATAAATAAAATTATATAATAAAATAACGTAATAAAATCAATGAATGAATGTCTCTATTAATGAATATTGATTCTGATTAATTAAAAATTCATTTAAATTTAAGTTAGAGCAAAATTAAAAAAATATATATCTTAAATGAATCCCTGACAATTAAGATTTTTTTTATCTAAACCTAACAATTAAGAATTAATACAAAAAGAAAAGTATTTGCAAAATACAAAAAGAAAAGTATTTGCAAAATACAAAAAAGAAAAGTATAATCTAATAAAATTAATTTAGGATGTATTTTTATATTATTTCCTAATTATATAAGATAATGTTGCAGTGTTTCTCGAAATTCATAAAAAACTTTTGTAACACAAGAAAAAGGAAAAAAAAACTAATTTATTGGTTAATTCATCATAATCACAATATTTTTTGAAACATTAAATATTATGATAAAATTTATGTCTATTTTTTATATCTATTATATCTATTTCATAAATTAAATTATGACATATGTGCATTAATATTCTCTCTCATATGTATTAATGTTCTCTCTTTTATTCTCTTTTTTATAAAAATACACACATATCATAATTTGATTAGTGGAATGGTTATAATGAATATAAGAAAATGAACTTAAGTTTTATCTTAAATATTATTAGCCTAACATCACTAAGGAATCGCCATTTAGTTAAGGACAACTAAGCTTATAATAAATGTATAATCACATATTTTTATGATAATTATTCTAATATTTTTTCTTTTAAATTGTATTTTGATTCAAAATAATTAAATTTGTATGATTGGATCATTTTTTTTTTGGAATAAATGTCTATTTTAATAATCTAAAAATATAAATGTAATCAGATTGATTTTATAAATACATAATCAAGTTCGTAGGACTAATTTGATGACATAAATTAATAAAAAAAATTATTTTAATGTATAAAACATTCTCTGAACTTCATCTCATTTTCATATTTTGAAATTCGGATGAAAGGTTTTAAAACTTGAAAGCAAACTCTTCCAAACATAAGTTAAACTTAAACCATTTATCACAGTTGATGCTAGGCATGCCGGGGATTATAAAGTCCAGAGACTGGCTCTTTGCAACTATAAAAGAAGTTTTTTTATTTAAAATTAAAAATAAATAAAAAATATATCACAATTAGAAAGTTTCATATGTGCTTATTTGGGTAGTAAAGAGCCGGGACCTCTTATCATTTTCCATTTAACAATAGACATGAAAATGTCCATATTATTTTTCAAGAAATTTAAAACTATTTCTCCTTTTAATTTAATTAGTTTTTAAATTATTCAAAATCCTAAATTTTGAATAAAAGTTAAATAAAAAGGAGAAAAAATTAGTAGATAATAAAAAGTGCAATATTATAATTAATACGAAAAAGTCGTGATGAAATTATTACACAAAAAAAAAAAGTTTTTAAGTTTCAAAGTTTCAAAGACTTACTACCCGAATTTGAAAAAAAAAATGGGCAAAATACCGCAAATATTTGAGAGCATCTATACAATTTTCTCCATATCTTAAGTAGATAGTGATTGTTCGCATTCAAGTTTGCCCATCGTCTTCCCCACCACTTAGCACAAGTTTGTAAACAGGCTGTCTTGTACATTAAAATGTTCGATTCTGTCCACCCGTTAATAATTTCATATGGGGACTTCCAGGAAAAAATAAAATAAAATAAAATAAAATAGCAGACATCGAAGGACTTGAGTCATTACCCGTTATATGAAAAATCTTTTTTTTGGGGGGGAGGGGGATTATGAAAAAAGGATAAACAAGTAAAACGTTACGTTTTGACTTACAAATTAATTTAAAAATGTTAAAAGCAATATATAAATAATAAATAAATTGAGCGTCTGCCCAAATGCATGGCATTTGGCAGCATGGGTCAATGAACAGATTAAGTACCATATTTCAAATTCACCCATTATAAGCAAGAACCGAACCAAAAACTTGCCCTATGCACCTATTTACCACCACTAAAGCAGGAGGGGGAAAAACAACAAACTACTGCCCAATATATTCCATCAAAATCTTAAAAGTAGATACACACATCATATGCTTACTAAGCATTTCATAAAGGAGATTGCTCTATAAGTTTCATTCATAGAAATAGACTAGGCTCCATCATAGAAATATAACTTGATATTCAACCGCCTCTTGGGCTCAATCGAGGCAAGGGAGGAAATTCAGGATAGCAATCTTCGATTCAAATCCTTATACATCCATTTTTTTTAAAAAAAAATTACAATAGCTATATTAAACAAATAAAAAATAACTAACATGCATCAAACCTCAAGGGTACAATACAATGACCCGTAGACCATTCTTTTTCACAATCCTCGAATCTCTCAGGTAAAACACCAAAAGGGCTCTTTGTACCAATTATACAGAAACAACACGAGCCTTGTACATGATTATATAAGCCATATGCCAATCACCTAGAGACAAAGATGACATTAACAATTTTATTATTATTTAATAATCACATACAATTAGAAGGGGGTAAAAAGGATGGTTGCACTTATGATTTCCTAATAATAGAAACTAAAAATAAAGGTATGCAAAAGCAGATTTTTTACGGGATCTCAAGTTGTTAACTCATACTAGGCTCAATTAAAAAAAAAAAAAACTAATAATAATTTTTTTTCATATTATCCATTTCCACAAATTAATTCTGCATATCCTCACCTCCTCCAGATAGTCTAGTGATGTCTTCTTCTAGTTTAGGTTTAGGATTGTCATCTTCATACTCTATCCATTTCCCTGCCAACAACAAAATCAATATTAAATTACTTCGAAAAGACGGGGACAGATAGTCAGTTACTAGCAAAACACAATTTGTTTCCGAGGACCAACCATTTTCTTGCTTGACCCAACCAACATAATGTCCTGAATCAGCACTTCTACCCTTGTGGGTCAATACAGCAACCAAATCATAAATTCCAGTCATCTGTGTTTCTTTTTCACCTATAGACAGATAATTGAGAGAAAAATGTAGAAAGAGGATTGGCAATGGAAAAAATTTAGTAGAAGAATGTTGCCGGTTTTACCTTCCTCCATTGGAGCAACAGATGGCTCCCCTCCTCCATTTGATGATGCCTGAATCAATGGAACAAAAGAAGTATAAGGGATTAAGCTTATTTATGCACGTGGTGGCACGTGTGGTATATGAAATGGTGATTCCATGGAATGCAATGGGCTGTAATAAAATGACCATTCCCAATCCACAGTTTTGGCAGCTTTAGGAATGGAATGGCTTTCTGATACATGGAATCAAAGTTGATATAATTATATAAATGCACTTAATAAGAAAATCAAGAAGTTTAACTTTTCTCATATATATAGTATATATGTAATATGAATGCACATTCTTGGGAGCAATGTTTTAGTATTTTTTTTCCGACTTGATACGAGAAATGTTACTAAAAAAAGAGCAAATACTGTTTTATTTGTGAGGAGAAAAATTGAAGTGTGTATAAATTTAATGAGTAATAGTCGTCTTTGTGTAAAAATTAATGAGGGTATGTTTGGTAAAGAAAAATTAAATATCATTCCATGGAGCATGAAATCCCAATCCCAGCACTCTAATGTGTGTTTGGATTAACTTATTTTGTGTTCAAAACAGGTTATAATCAAAAGCTCTGCTTTGTGAGAGAGCTATTGAAAAATAAGCGATTATTTCTCCTGTAATAATCTTTCCCAAACATGCTATCAGAGGGAATCGGATTCCATGCTCCACCATGATTCTGTCGGATGAAGCGTGGGATAGAATTATTATTCCATACTCTTTTTGCTAGCAAACATGGAAATCATGGAATGGAATCAACACTCCTGCATATCAAACATGATATATGTTTGGCTGTTTCCTCACCTCAGCATCAGACATTTTTACATCATTTTCCTTGTGAACAGAGCTTTTCTCACTGACTTTCAGACCAAGCTTTTTGCCTTCCTCATTTCTTAGGATCTGTAGGTACAATGTCCAAAATGAGAATATAGACACTCATTTTACTAAGCAAACATCTTTTTGTTACAAGAAACCTCAAGATTTTCAAACGTCAAAACAGAGTGGAAACCTGTCTAGGAGCTTCCAACCTTTTACGAAGATCATCAGAACAAAAATCATACACATCCAACTCCAGAGGATAATCCACTTTCTGAGATAAGCAGGCACAGTCACAAATGCATTGTAAAATTAATTTTGAGAAGCCAAACAAAATCTTCCAAGGAAAATTATTCTCACTCCAACCCAATCCAAAAACAAAACAGAAAGTTTCATAGTGAGCATTACCCGCAAAATCTTAGCCTTTTGGTTGGATTCCCTTTTCCAAAAAAAACGGACGAACTGAACAGTCAAGTACCTTGAAAAGGCAATAATTGAAAACACACTCAGAATAGCACCCGTCAAAGAGCAATTAGCAAGGAATAAATGAATCTCAACAAAGTAACACACGATCACAGATTAAAAAAAAAAAAAAACCAAAGTAGCCACTTCATCTGAACTACCACAAGACTAAAACAATTCAATTCTAAGATCCAATTTCGTCAAGACTCAACCATTATTTTAATTATGACCCATGAGAAGACCATAAGTGATATCATAAAATCTTAAGAACTCTTTCATATAATTTCTAAGAAGTGTAAAACTTAAATTAGTAAAATATCAGAAAAGATAAACTAAGAACTCATAACTAAGACTTAACACTAGCCACACTCAATTATAGGGATTAAAAGATGTAGAGCCCAAATAAGACTGACACTCACTCTTTTTTCACTACAAACTGAAGAAAGAGGTCTTTGCAGAATCAATCTAAAAACCAAACCTATCTATAAACCATTTTCTGCGTCGGCCACAAGACCTACATCATTAAAATAAAACCTTATCAAATTTTTTACTATCATGGTTTGTCTTCAGATTTGTGTGCGCGCACATGTTTTTTTTTACTTTTTTTGGGGTGGGGGGGGACAACAGGAAAATAAGAATAAACAAATAAACACCACAATTGTATTCCACTCATTGTCCCCGATAGATAAAAATAATTATTGGGTTGATTTGATTCTTGATATGGTATCAAAGCCACTATGACCTAGTTGGTCAAGAGTTTGATCCTTGCCATCTCCATTCATCATAATTCAATTAAATTCCAATATAAAGTAAAATGGGCGTATGCATTGTCCGTGCTTCAAATCCAAATGACTCTTGAATGAGGGTATGTGTTAGATAAAAATCATTCTTGAACCAGCACCTGGCAGCTTAAACTTTTGGACTGACTTGGTAGCTGACCATCAAAATCATGAAATCAAGACATAATCTCAAGATTTCAAATACTTCAAGTAAGTTTGCATAGAATGATCTCACAAGAACACTTTTGATGCAAGTTATATTATCAAAGGTGGCTTGAAATTGATCAGCTTTAAAATGTACTCGCACCGAAATCACATGGTATTGGCTAAAGAATACCCCAAAAAAAATCAGAAAAAGATCATAGCCAAAAATAGAATATCAACCTTGGTAGGGCATTGATGCGTGATTCCTTCAAGTAGGTAGCACTACGGCCCAAAGCGGGTGAAGCCTTCTCCAACTCTGATTTTAATCCCTACAAAAGTCAGCTAGGTTAATAAAGTTCTTAAAAAGATAAATTCTGCATCATCAGGAAAAACTACCTAGAAGAATTCATAAGATTAAACAATTTAAACATCAATTATGTCATATTAAGTTCAAATTTTCATATGGCAGTGATTATTTGGGGGAAACTTTTTAAAAAAAAGATAAAAATATTTCTAATACTAAATTAGTAACAATTAACCACTTGAGTGGTTAATAAAGTCAACAAGTTGTTGCACATTAACCACTGTTTGAACATCGATAACCAGTTAAATGGTTAATTATTCCTAAACAAAAAATATTTATACCAAGAATTCCTTTCTAGCATGTTGAAGAATTAAAGGTTTAGAGTTAGGGAGCGGAAAAGAGAGAAAGACGGCTAAACAATAGTAAATTGAGAATAATATTGATAGGAATAATGTGATGCAAAACACTAACCTAATACCCCTATTTATACTAATAATTAGGCCAAGTACTAGTGTTGCTAGTACAAGCCCAAGCCCACTAACAATAAGACTAAACCTAATTAAATAAGAAAATAAATCATAAAAGATACTTAAGATAATATAAAGATATTCTTAATATTCTTTAACACTCCCCCTCAAGCTAAAGCTACTAAGTTGTAGCTTGTTACAAGTAGCAAACCCATAAACATAAAACAAATAACAGAATCCATCTTTATTCAAAGCTATCACAGAGAAACCTGGCACTTCTCTTAGAATAATTGCAGATGTTGAGCGATTCAAACATGGCATAAGGAAGAAGAGAAGATGCTATACCACCGAGAAACAATGCTTTATCACACAATGTCCTAGAAGAAGAGAAAAGAAATAAAGAAACTCCTGCTCCCACACTTGCAACACCATCGCCAATGAGAATCTAAGGCGGCTCCACCTTGCTGGTAGCCCTTTCCTCCTAGCGGCTATATCTAATGGATAGCCTTTTCCTCTAACATCTCTGCGACAACTCCACCTCGTTGGTGGCTCTTTGCCTCCAATCGGGCAGCCCTTTCCTCCAAGCTCAAGGTGCACCAAGAAAATCCACAAGAACAAAGAAACACAAGATAGAACAGCAACTTCAGCCTGCCTCCTTCAAAGATATCAAATCGACGTAACCATAACTCAGTCACCAAGCCTCCATCATAGCGATAAACCAAAGTCCAAACTCACAAATCACAAGCTAAACCACAAAATCAGAAGCCAAATCTTCCCCTAACCGGAGAGGTCATCAAACAAATCGATGAAAAAGAGAATGAAACAGTTATGATAGCTGAATGGCTTGAGTCTAACCTACTCAGCCTCCTCAATTTATAGAATAATTAGTTACAACAATTGAATACAAAATCCCTTATTTTAGGGATTGACTATTAACAACAATATCAAACAATATCTAGCTATATCAAACTATATCAGACTATATCAAATCTAAATCAAACAATATCAAACAATATCAACACTCCCCCTCAAGCTGGTGCATAGATGTCATAAGCACCCAGCTTGTTACATATGTAAGTTATTCGTGAGCCCCGTAGAGACTTGGTGAAAACATCTACAAGTTGATCATTAGAATTGACAAATGAAGTACTAATCTCCTTTGAAAGAATCTTGTCTCGAATGAAATGACAATCGATCTCTATATGCTTAGTTCGTTCATGAAAGACAAGATTAGAAGCAATGTGTAAGGCTGCTTGATTATCACAAATCAGCTGCATAGAACCCATTTTGCAAAACTTTAACTCTTGAAGTAGATGTTTTAACCATATAAGTTCACATGTTGTAAGAGCCATAGCCTGTATTTTGCTTCTGCACTTGATCTTGCAACTACACTTTGCTTCTTACTCTTCCAAGAGATGAGATTACCTCCAATGAAAACACAATACCCAGAAGTTGACCTCCTATCACTTGGAGATCCTTCCCAGTCTGCATCTGTATAGGCAACAATGTCTGTGTTACCTCTGTTCTCATATATTAGCCCATTTCCAGGAGTTCCTTTAATATACCTTAAAATGTGAGTCACTGCATCCCAATAACTGTCACAAGGAGAGTTAAGAAATTTACTCACAACACTAACAGCAAAGGCTATATCTGGTCTGGTCATAGTGAGATAATTCAACTTTCCTACTAACCTTCGATATCTTCCTGGATTTGAGTACGGCTCCCCCTGATTTGGAATGAGCTTAACATTCGGATCCATAGGAGTATCCACCGGCTTACAATTTAGCATCCCAGTCTCTTCCAAAATATCAAGTGCATACTTCCTTTGACAAATGGAAATGCCTGTTTTTGATTGAGCAACCTCAATACCAAGGAAGTATCGCAACCTGCCCAAATCTTTGGTTTGGAAATGCTGAAACAAATGTTGCTTTAGGCTAGTGATCCCTTCATCATCACCTATAATTACAATATCATCCACATAGACCACAAGATAAATGACCTTTTTACACGGTGAATGTCTATAGAACACAGAGTGATCAACCTCACTACGAATCATGCCAAACTGCTGTATGACCTTACTGAACCTCCCAAACCAAGCTCGAGGTGACTGTTTCAACCCATACAATGACTTCTGAAGTTGGCAAACAAGACCTGACTCCCCCTGAGCAATAAACCCAGGTGGTTGCTCCATATAAATCTCCTCCTCCAACTCACCATGTAAAAAGGCATTTTTAATGTCCAACTGATATAAAGGCCAATAAGAGATAGCAGCCCATGGATAAAAAGAGACGAACAGATGCCATTTTAGCAACAGGAGAGAATGTATCACCATAGTCAAGACCATAAATCTGAGTATATCCTTTGACCACAAGACAAGCCTTCAAGCAATCCACAGTCCCATTGGGACCCACTTTGACAGTAAAAACCCAACGACAACCAATAGTAGACTTCCCTTGAGGAGAGGGAACAAGAGCCCAAGTGTGGTTAGATTCCAAAGCTGTCATCTCATCAATCAAGTTTTAGGAATAGAAATGGACGACAAAGCAGATACAAAGGCATAATGGTTGGAAGATAAACGATGATAACTTAGAAAATTATAAATAGGATGAGGATTGCGAGAAGAACGATTACCTTTGCGAATTGCAATGGGAAGGTCAGTGGTAGGCTCAGGTTGGACCGAAATCGACGGAGACGGAGGAGCAGGAGGTGAGTCACTGGTGTCCACAACAGGTGCAGCCTTCGGAGTAGTAGGATGAGGACGAAGGTGATAAGTGAGACGAAATGACTCTATGGGGTACTTAGGAGCAACAGGGGCAGCCTCTTGTATATGTGAGACAGGTGGACTTAAAACGGGAGAATCGAAGACTGGAATAGGCAAGACTTGAGAAACAGACTCCGACAAGACTTGTGAGGCAAAGAAAGGTGTATCCTCGAAAAAGGTAACATCTGCGGAGATGTAAGAACGATTTGTGGATGGAGAATAACATTTGTACCCCTTTTGAACCCAAGAATAACCAAGAAAGATACACTTAATGGCGCGAGCAGCAAGTTTGTCGAGACTTGGAACAACATTGTGGACAAAACATGTGGAACCAAAAACACGAGGGAGGACAGTATAAAGGGGTGCCTGAGGATATAGAATAGAGTGAGGAACCTGGTTATTGAGAATAGAAGATGGCATTCGATTTATTAAATAACCTGCAGTGAGAATAGCATCACTCCAAAATTTCACAGGAACATTAGAATGTAACATGAGAGTACGTGCTGTTTCAACAATATGGCGATGTTTGCGCTCAGCCACACCATTTTGTTGAGGTGTGTGAGGACAACTCGATCGATGAACTATACCATGCGATGCCATGAAAGAATTAAAAGGGGCAGAAAAATATTCTTTGGCATTATCACTGCGTAAGACACGAACAGTTTGTCCAAATTGATTATGTATTTCAGCACAAAATTTTTGAAACATAGTGAATAACTCAGAACGTTCTTTCATTAAAAATAACCAGGTACAACGAGAGAAATCATCGATGAAAGTAACAAAATATCTATATCCTAAGAAAGAAGAAATACGACTTGGACCCCAAACATCAGAATGAACAAGACTAAAAGGAGACTCTGCATGACCTGTAACCTTGCTTGGATAGGATGCCCGAACATGTTTTCCAAGCTGACATGCCTCACACTCCAATGCCGGTAAAGTAGAGAGATGAGGGACCATTTTCTTTAATTTATTCAAACTCGGATGACCAAAACGACGATGAAGAAGACTAGGTGACTCTGTGGCAACACATATGGTGGAAGATGGAGGTTGTAAGTAGTAGAGACCGCGTGACTCAGATCCTACTCCAATCGTCTTCCCCGTACTCCGGTCCTGGATAGAAAAGGAAGTAGAAGTGAAGGTTATGGAACAATTGAGAGATCGAGTAAGTTGACTAATAGAAATTAAATTAAAAGGACATCCAGGTACAAATAAGACTAAATTTAAAGACAGAGAGGGAAGAGGTGAAGCATGACCAATACCAGTGACTTGAGTTTTAGAGCCATTAGCAAGGGTGATGTGATGTGGTGTTTTAGTAGAGGATAAAGTAGAAAAGAGAGAAGAGTTACCAGCAATATGATCAGAAGCACCAGAATCCAAAATCCAGGAACCAACAGGAGATGAATGAGAGAAACAAACCGTAGAATTACCAGAATGGGCTATAGTAGCTGAAGATGAGGCCCGTTGGGTTGCCTTAAGCTGAAGGTACTCCTTATATTCATCAATCTCAAATTTGTTCTGATTGTGACCTGTCTGATTATCATACACAACCTCGACTTTCTGATCGGCAGACTGCGTCACATTGACTGACTTTTCTGGAAAACCATGAAGAGAATAACACTTGTCTTGGGTATGACCCACGCGCTTGCAATAAGAGCACTGAGGACGATCACCTCTACCACGACCACCTCTTCCACCACGCCCACGGCCTCGTCCTCCACGGTTTGCCGAATTAGAGACAAAGGCCGAGGACTCGAAGCTGTCTGGAAGCCAATCTCAGATGTCTCCACCTAAGTGACTGAACTCGTAGAAGACGATCAATGAGCTCCTCCACCGTGGGGATGTTAGGATTAGTTAGAACTTGATTCCGGACAGATTCAAAATCCTTATGTAAACCGTGAAGAACAAAGACCATATACATATTATCAAGTTTTGCTAGTACCTTCGTAAGATCATCACCTGTTATAATGCGTTTAATGTCATCAATGACGGACTGTGCTTTGTTCAGATAAGAGGGAAGATCATGATCTGTCATCTGAAGAGTGGCCAAATTGTGAACAGAAGCATAGAGATGTTGTAGATCATTGGAATAGACATTTTGAGCTTTCTTCCATATTTCATAACAAGTTTTGTATGGGCGAAAGTGTACCATCAACTTCGGATCAATAGACTGCCATAAAAGAGAGACCAACTGATAATCTGCCATTTTCCATTCATCACGAATTTTCTCATCAACCTCTGCTTCCTTCTTGGTGAGATGTTCATAAAGCCCTTGTCCTAAAAACCAAACTTCAACCGCATTGTACCAATCCACAAAATTCTTACCATTGAGTTTTTCCGATGTGATAATGGGACTTCCAGAGAAGGCAAAAGAGATGAGACCCTTCCCTGTAGACCCAGAACCAACACCAGAATGACGTCGAACCTTTGGAAGAGCCGGTGGTTGAATCGGACATGGTGAGAAGGAGAAGAATGAAAGTTCTTGAAATTGGATTTTGATAGTCAAAAGGAGGCCAGAGAACGCCGGAGAACACGACGGAGATGACGTGCGGACGAAACGGCCAGCAGACGGCGGCGCGTGGAGCTCACGCGCTCGGAGATCTGCGGACTGTGGAGGCGGGTGACGGCGCGTGCGGTGGAGAACGGAGGTGGGTCTTCTCGGAAACGGATCGCCGGCGTTTTCTGAGTTGTCCGGTCACCTTGATCGGAGACGGTGGCCGGTGACGGTGGCCAGAGACAGTGGCCAGAGAAGATCGCCGGAGAGCGGTTCTTGACCAGAACGAACCCTAGCTCTTGATACCAAGTTATGATAGCTGAATGGCTTGAGTCTAACCTACTCAGCCTCCTCAATTTATAGAATAATTAGTTACAACAATTGAATACAAAATCCCTTGATTTTAGGGATTGACTATTAACAACAATATCAAACAATATCCAGCTATATCAAACTATATCAGACTATATCAAATCTAAATCAAACAATATCAACAGAAACCATCCAAAACCACACTGTCATGCCTGAAACACACCTCACCAGATATCTCACCAGAACTTCGACCACCGACAACCTAACCTATGCTGGAAAGTAGAACACCCAGCCATGAACAAACATCCAATCAATCATCATCAAACTTCAACCCAAAAAACCTAGAAATCAAACTTGAAAACTTTGTCGAAAGTCTCGCCAGAGAGGGAACCTCACTCGCCAAAGTCACCACCAACCAAACACCACAACAATCAAAGAGGCAAGAAAACACCAACCCACTATTGGAAATCCCCGAATAACACCTTTCCGGCTTCAACCCAACTCACGGAGTGCAAAGATGGCACCGAGCTCAAAGGAAACGACCCTAAACAGTGCTGAAATCACCCAAACAGCACTGAAACCACAACTAACCACCACACCAGAGATGTTGCCGGAGCTCCGGTCACCGATGACCACTTCTGGCTGCCGGCCGGCCTTGTTTGTACTAGAAAAGTACATCCCCAGCCACAAACAGGTTCTGGAACAAGTGTGCACAAACTAAAGCACGAACCAGCACCACCAAAATGTGAACCCAGCACCACCATTCCACTAGCAAGACCTCCTTTTGGCTAGAAATGGCAAAACGGGGTCAAACTCGCTAGGTCGACCCGTTTAACCAGCCAAAATGGCGAGGTGGGTTGCATTTTGCAACTCGTTTTTTAAAAAGGGTTAATGCAACTCGTTTTTTAAAAAGGGTTATTTTAACCCCATAACCCGCGGGTTGAGGCGGGGCAAGGCGGGTTGACCGTCAGTCAGTGTCACTCTTTTCTTTTTTTTTTTTTTTTTTGTGGCTGGTTAGGGGGTTAAACAGCAGGCCAACCCACAGGTTGACACGCCTAACCCAGCATTTTTGTTCTTTTTTTTTACAGGCTGACCCGTCTAACCTGTCAAACCGCCATTTTTTATTTTTAGACCCACTGCAAAACGGGGTGGGTTGACACTTCCACCCATATTCTAAAAACGGGTCCACCTGGCCCACCATGCACCGTTTTTGGCCAACTCACAATTGGTCGGGCCTGGTTGACCCGCTTTACCACCTCTAGTTTTGGCGCCGATTGACCACCGCCAACCAAATACCACCAGTGCCCTGAGAGATCAAACTGCAGCCACAAGGGTGGCTCTGCCCTAACATGAAACGTGACGATACTGTTCTGCCTTTTGTCCTTTTTTTTGCAAAAATCAGAAATTACTTTATTACACAAGGTTTAAGGGAAAACTGAGGGGATATACAGTATACACTGAGCTCGATGGAACTCATTTCAGCGGAAACATAGACACACAGGTCATGGTGGATGACACCGCTCTGATACCATGTTGAAGAATTACAAGTTTAGGATTAGGGAAAGGAAAAGAGAGAAAGAAAGATGGCTAAATAATAGTAAACTGAGAATATTATTGATAGGAATAATGTGATGCAAAACACTAACCTAATACCCCTATTTATACTAATAATTAGGCCAAGTACTAGTGCTGCTAGCCCAAGCCCAAGCCAACTAACAATAAAACTAAACCTAATTAAATAAGAAAACAAATCATGAAAGATACTCTTAAGATAATATAAAGATATTCTTAAGATTCTCTAACATAACAATTTTCCTTTTCTTTTCCTTTTTGTGTGTGTGTGTACATATTTGAACCAAACCTAAGACCTCTGCACCAAACCTAAGAAAAGATGTGGCAGGTATCAGTGCAAGAGAAAAACTTGAAGTAACTGATTTTACACAATAACCAAGAGCCAATGATCAGTCAGCAACAACAGTAAACAGAACAACAACCAAAGTCTTTTCCCACTAAGTGGGGTCGACTACATGGACGAAACAACTCCATTGTGTTCTGTCATAAACCATGTCTTCAAAAAGGCCATTTAGCTCTAAGTCCTTTTTAATGGTTTCCCCTATTAGTTTTTCTTGGTCTCCTTTTACTTTATCTATTGGACTATCCTCCATCTGATCTACTCTTCTTACTGAGGCTTCTAATGATCTTCTCCTCACATGGCCAAACCACCTAAGGCAAGATTCTACCATCTTTTTCTCAATAGGCGTAGTAAATAGAATCATTGAAAAAAGAATTAAAATTTTTAAGTTTAATTAATCTTCACCAATCCACCATATCATTGCACTTTCACTGAAGCAATGGCATAGTTGTACAGCTTAATCAAAACAAAAGTATTAGTAAAAGCTTGGAGTGGCGTTGGGGAAGAGGATGGAAGAAAGTAGGAGATGAGATGGAGACAGATCAAGTAACAAAGTATATGAAAAAGCTAGTCAAGTAAAACAAAACATAAAAACAGGGGTTAGACTTTCAAGGAGGAGAAAATAACATCCTTAGTAAGCAATATACACACTATTGTCTATGGAAAGAGACAGGCCTCAGATCTGTTTTACATTTATAGCACTTACATGTTTTAGTCCTTCATGCAGATGGTTCACCTCCTGTGATATATGGCATTTAAGTGAATAAACAGATTCTGTTTCTGAGCTTTCTTCATTACTCTCTTGGCAATGAATCCTAACAATTTATCAAATCACTAACAGAAAATGAGTACATAAAAGGATAAAAGCTTATGACATTAATAAGCATTTTAATAGACTCCAAAACATTAAGTGTGAATTGTCTCTTTTCATGCATAATTAGTTGAACCAACCAGAATGCCCCATAAAGCATGGGCTACAATGCTGCACAAGGAAACAAAAACATGTATAAAACACAAATTAAAAATCTCTACAGCAATAGGACCCACCGAGTCATGGACACATAATTATAGGCCCAAAACTACTATGAAATGAGCGCTGTCTAGCCTCCCCGGCCTACCAAGTTCAGTTTATTTGCAACATTTCCCCTCCAAAAAATGAAGGGAAAAAAAAAAGATGCACTCTTGTACTCTAATTTCTCTTGTAAGTTCACAAGCAACTATATCCTAATTCCTAACCCCATCGAATTCAAAAACATAAATAAGGGTTCTTAATTTATGAAGTTACCATCTTCAGACAGTAAATAAAGTTTTCTTCATATTAAAATTCTATGAGCTACCATACAGTTGTAGATTTAATTTCTAAAAACATCAAATGCGGATATACTTTCTCTCAATAGTTTTCAACACTAGCTCTGCCACGTACACATTTGCTATATACAAGAGCCTTCCCAAACATGAAACATACATTAGGATGGGAAATCACAAAAGATAATAAAACACTGACTGACAAATTGAAACCTGGCCACCACAGAGGTTTGGAGAAAAATAAAAGGATGCACAAAGAAGATGATAACAAGACATCTACAAGTATTTTTTTTTATAAAAAAAGAAATATTATTAGATGAGAAGAAGAGAGTACAAAGAAAGAGGATAAGGAATCCTCACAAAAAGAAAACTAAAAGAAACAACTAAAACCTATGTGGGGAAAACACGCAACAAGGCATGTCAATCCCTTTGTATGTCTACCAAAGAAAACAACAACAACCAAGCCTTTTCCCACTAGGTGGGGTCGGCTACATGGATCAAACAACGTCATTGTGCCCTATCATAAACCAAGTCTTCAGAAATGTCATTCAAATCTAAATCTTTTTTAATAGTTTCACGTCTTTCTTGGTCTCCCTCTACCTCAAGCTATTGGACTATCCTCCACCTGATCTATTCTTCTTACCGGGGCTTATAAGAGCCTTCTCCTTACATATCCAAACCACCTAAGGCGAGATTCTACCATATTTTCCACAGTGGTCTACCAAAGAAACACGACTAAAAAGACCATGAGCAAAACACCAATGGGATGCCAAAAGGGTAACCCTATCCCAAATGAAGTCTAGAGTCATAAAAGAGTCCTTGAAGATTCTTGCATTCCTTTCCAACCAAATACACCAAAAAACAGCATAAACAGAGCATTGCCATAAAATCTTTGCTTCTTTATGCGTACCAAAACCTCTGAACTTGGTAAGGAGAAAAAGATGCAAATCCATCGAGCAAACCCAAGACTTTCCAAAGATCCCAAAAAGTCTATTCCAAAGATAATTAGCTGCAGAACAATGCAAAAAGAGATGAGCTCTTGATTCCAAATCTAAACCACACATAATACACATATTTGGAAACAAAGCAGTGAGAGGCCTGCGTTTCTGAAGCATGTCATTAGTGTTAATCCTGTTAAGAACAACAATCCAGACAAAAGCTTTGACCTTTGAGGGAGCTTTGGATTTCCAGATGGGTTTATCCAAGACAAATCTATCCATGTTTTGAGATTGAGTCAAGAATTGATAATAAGAGTTACAAGAGAAAACTCCTGATGATTTAAGGGTCCAAGTTCTTGAATCACGCACAAACGAAAGATGAAAAGAATCAATTAAAATCAGGAGAGACTCTAACTCACTAACTTCTCTATCATGCAAATTTCTAAAAAAATGGAAGTTCCAAGAGAAGTTATCATGAGAAAAAAATTGGCAAATAGGTGCATTATGTAAAGAAGAAAGGCGATATAGCCTTGGAAAAGCCTCAGAAAGAGGGACAGTACCAACCCAAATATCTTCCCAAAAATTAATACGAGAACCATCACCTAGATGCAAGGACAAGAGAGAAGTAAAGAAAGGAAGACCCTGAGAGATAAACTTCCAAGGACTAGCATGAGAAACTCTACTTGCAGAATTGGTATCGCACCCATTCGGATGCTAGCCATACTTACTTCGAATAACATGATGCCATAAAGAAGAAGTTTGAAGAGGAAAACGCCAAAGCCACTTAGTTGCCAAAGCCTTGTTCTTGGACACCAAATTACCAAGACCCAAACCTCCGTCCTTCTTAGGTCTACAACAAACCTCCGTCCTTCTTAGGTCTACAACAAACCTCCCAGCTAACAAGGTGGTCTCTACTAGAATCTCCCGCCCCCGACCAGAGGAAATCCCTCATAACTCTCTCTAATTTCTGAGCCACAGCCACAGGAATACGAAAAAGGGAGAGAAAATAAAGAGGGATACTAGACAAACAAGACTGAATAAGAGTGATTCGACCACCCAAAGAAAAAAAGACACCCTTCCAACAATCTAACCGCTTAGAGATCTTACAAACCACTGGGTCCCAAAAAGAAGTTGCACAAGGATGACCTCCCAAAGGAATCCCAAGGTAAGTGAGAGGCCACTGAAGAATTTGACAACCAGCTAAAGTAGCAAAAGCGGATAAAATCTGATTGTCCACATTCACACCCGCCAAACCACTTTTTGCCAAATTAATCTTAAGACCCGAAATGACCTCAGAACCTCAAAATAGTCAAAGAATTAACAAAAGAATCAACATCAAGTTCCAAGAAGAAAACAGTATCATCGGCAAACTAAAGATGAGAGACTAAAACCTCCTCTGAACCAACAGTTAACCCCTTAACCAACCCATTATTTACAGCTCTAGACACTAAACGACTAAGCACATCGACCGCAATGGTAAAAAGAAACGGAGATAAAGGATCTCCTTGTCTCACTCCCCTTTGACCCTTAAACCAAGATTTAGGTTCCCCGTTCACTATGACTGCAAAAGTGGAAGAGGATAAGCACCCCGAAATCCAATTTCTCCATCTTACCCCAAAACCTTTCCTATCCAAGACTTTGTCCAAAAAACCCCAACTAACACGATCATAAGCTTTCTCAAAGTCTAACTTAAAAACAAGACCATGTTTTCTCTTGGATCTAACATCATCCACCACTTCATTTGCAATGAGAGCAGTATTAAGAATTTGCCTACCCGGAATAAAAGCACTTTGGTTCTCAGAGATGGTATCAAAAAGGACCTCACTTAATCTGGAAGCAAGAACTTTTGTTATGATCTTATAAACACTAGATACTAAACTGATGGGACAAAAGTCCTTTACTTTAATCGACCTATCCTTCTTGGGTACAAGAGATATGAAAGTTGAGTTCATGCAAACTCCAATTTTACCATTAAGGAAGAATTCAGCAAACACCCTAAGGAGGTCAGGCTTGACAATATCCCAGCAATTTTGAAAGAAATCCAAAAGTAAAGCCATCAGGACCAAGCGCTTTGCCTTTCCCCATACGGATTTCCTCCTCCTCAAAAGGCCTTTCCAACCAGCGAGCCTTATCCGAAACAATGGGACACCAATCCAAATCCTCAATGAAAGGCCTAATAGGCAAATCTTCAGCAAACAACTCAGAGTAGAACCTAGAAATTTCAGCAGCAATGACCTCAATATCTCTAACAACACTACCATCCTCAAGTTCTAGCTCCTTAATTAAGCTCTTTCTACGCCTTCCAGAAGCCACCCTATGAAATAACTTGGAATTAGCATCACCATCCTTAGCCCATTGAAATTTCATCTTTTGTCTCTGACTAGATTCTTCCCTAACTAGAATTTCATCTAAATCTAGTCTTAGCTTCTGCCTCCTAGCACACAGAACCTCTGAGAGATTACCTTCTAACTCCAATCTATCCAACGAGTCAATCTCTTTCAAAATATTTTCTTTTCAAATCCGAAAGTCCCCAAAGACCAACCTATTCCACTCTTTCAGCTTTTCCTTGAGAAGTTTTAATTTCCTCATAAATTTAAATCCTTCCCAGCCCTCAACAGAAGTTGTACTCCAAACTTCCTTAACAAAAGTTTACTTGATTCCAACACGATAAGGAACTGATCAAAAAAAGAACGAGATAAGCTCTCTTGCTCCAGATCAAGAAAAGCATCCTCCTAGGTAGAGGTAAACAGGAATCTATCCAACCGAGAAGCAATAGTGAATTGTCTTCTAGCCGACCAGGTGAATCTAGCATTGGAAAGGGGAATATCCCTACGGCTACACTCCCTAATAAAACTATCAAAACCCCTCATAGAAGAAGTGAGACGAACGCCTCCTAGCTTTTCAGTTGGGGATCTAACTGCATTGAAATCCCCACCCAAACACCAATGCGACCCACAAAAGGAAGACAAAAAACCTAGCTCTTCCCAGAAGAAAGAACGCTGTCTAGGATTATTAGGGCCATAAACTGAAGTGATCCACCACTGACCTCTCCCTTTTGACATCTAACAAGATAGACACTGAAAAGATACCAAAGATAGAATCAACCTTAGAGGCAAACCTTGTATCCCAAATGATCAACATACCTCCCGACGCTCCAAGAGAAAGGAAGCACTCCCAATCCTTAAATCTAGAGTCCCACAGGTCCCTAACTAGTAAAGCATCCGAATCCTCAAGTTTGGTTTCTTGAAGCAAGACCACGTCAGGAGTTGCTTTGTAGATTATCTCCCTAATTCTCTTATGTTTCTAACAACTCCCTAATCCTCTTACATTCCAACTAAGAATCTTCATTAACTAACTTACCAACCCGCTTTCCAACCTTCCCTCCATAGTTAATGGTAGAAACCAAACGATTCAATTCTCTAGTCGACCTCTTTTTTTTTCGAACATAAGTTGACGAAGAATCAACTGAGAAACTAGACCACCCCTTAAAGTTGGAAGAAAGAAAAATTGAATCTATTTGATTCTTCAAACACTCAAGACAAGTCTGTCCAATCATTGCTGCAAATAGTACAAAGAACAATGCTACAAATGAGAATTAAAAAAATTAAGCACAGAATATTTTATGAATGCAATTAACTTATTGCACATTAGTGGCCAACAGTTGTGAAAAGAGACTCTGACTGTACCTGCTAATAAGTTCTATACCAAAAAGGGCCTTCACTGCATCTGGATTTTCACTGAAAAATAACACATAAAATTTGTTAGATTGAAATAAATATTCAGGGCAGAAAGAAGTGATTGAAAAATAAGCAAGTAATATACAAATCAGGAGAGCTTGAAAAACCTAGTAGAACACTTTGAAATTGCATTTTAAACTAATTTGACCAGACAGTATGTCTAGAAGAAAGAAATACAGAGACTGGAGATCAACCATTCAGTAATTTAATTTAAATCCACCACCTTTTCTAAATAATAAATATTAGTTACAAGATACAGGAGTGATTGCATTTAGTTACCGTGAAATAAGGAGGAAGTTACCTAGATCCAGGGGATCTGAGAGACTGAGAAAGTGTGGATAGAAGTTGCGTCCAACATTCTTCAGCATCCTGTTAGACATGAAAAATTAAATAGTAAGTATACAAATTCATTAAAGCAGCAAGACTAATTCCACAAAGTGATATGCAACTTATGAACCTGTTGCATGAACACTCCATTATGCAGCTGGCCAAATTGAGGATACTTTTTCCGCAATACCTGGCAAATGCAGTAACAAATCAGGACAACATCATTTCTCCAACCCCATCCCCCCCCCCGGGGAAGATTACAAGTGGGGCAAGAGCAGGTTAGTAAGCAATCATTAAAAAAAATTATGAAAAGAGAAATTTTCAAAATACAATGACAGAGGATAAGCTATCCCACTCAAATGACATAAAAGCAGCAAAATAAAAATGGCAGAGGGTAAACATCAATATATTTCTAAAATCACATTCTAACAGTGACAATGCTCCACTTTGGATGGTGATTTCAAAAGGTCATAAATATGTTGGCCACAGAAAACGACATGAATCAATTTTGCAACAAAGAACCACTATATAACATTAATCAGCAGAAATGCAACATTGGGTGATAAAGGGTTGGCACTGTGCCTTAACCAATGGCTGAAGATATTCAGATAGCTAAGTAACACCAGTAGAGATGGCTGATTGCCAATAGATGGTAAATATAGGCCACTATACAAGGCAGACCCTCTGAAAAGACTTCCACCCCCAAGAACAGATAGTAAGCACTAAGTAGAAATAATATTTACCAGAGTGAGTTTAGTGTCCGTTCAAGTTTTAAAAAAATTAAAAAAAAAATGGCCAATTCAATAACACAACCCACAATTTACTTCCCATGAAGAAAACTGAGTAACTAAAAATAAATATCTCATAAGAATGCAAGCAAAATTTGTGATACTACTCTTTCAAGATGTCTAACGCTTAAATTCTATACCAAACACAACAGAAATCTGAGTAACTAAAAATTTTAGTGTTTGTTCAAGTTTAAAAAAAAAATTTAAAAAAAATTGGCCAATTCAATAACACACATCCCACAATTTACTTCCCATGAAGAAAACTGAGTAACCAAAAATAAATATCTCATAAGAATGCAAGCAAAATTTGTGATACTACTCTTTCAAGATGTCTAACGCTTAAATTCTATACCAAACACAACAGAAATCTGAGTAACTAAAATTTTTAGTGTTTGTTCAAGTTTTAAAAAAATTAAAAAAATAAAATTGGCCAATTCAATAACAGTCATCCCACAATTTACTTCCCATGAAGAAAACTGAGTAACTAAAAATAAATATCTCATAAGAATGTAAGCAAAATTTATGATACTACTCTTTCAAGATGTCTAACACTTAAATTCTATACCAAACACAACAGAAATCAATCCATCACAGAATACACCATTATCCCAAACACCAAGGGTCCAAAACTGTGGTACTCCTAACTCCTAAGACCTTGTCGAAAGGAGATTAAAATAAATAAATTCTCAGATTCAAAAGGTCTCAGAAAAAGAACAAAGTAACAAAAAATAATTTTTGTTATCAATGATACTTTGTTTTCAACTGGATTACTGAAACCATAATTTTGTACCAGAATTTTAATGATAATCTACCCAATACTATTGTGTTACTATGACAATTCAAATGTACTATTGTGTTACTACGTCACTTCAAAATTCAAAATGTGGTCTTCCCAAAACCTTATCATATCATATAAAGATACAAATTAACAAAAATAGATAACTAATGCAGCAAATTAGTTATATAACAGACACTAGATAAAGTACCATCCAAAATTGCATTGGCGCTACAGGCTTGACACTTTTATCAAGCTCATTGAATAAGTCACGGGTTGCAATGGTCAACATATGAGAAGACTGATCGACATCATTGTTTCGTCCTGCATGTGAGTACCTGATCCCAAGAAAGTTCACATATTGTTCATTATATATCAGCCACAAATACAACAAATTAAAATGTCAATTATGTCCCCTTAGGAAGGACTCACTTAATCAAAGCTGACTTCAACTCTGGCACAGAATGGAGGCATTGCAACGTTGAGTTCATATAACAGGTATTTCCCAAATTGAAAAGACCAGCAGTATGTCCCTGGACGAAACGATCCATCATATAGATCCCAACCACCCACCCCCAGAGGAAAGAAGTAAATCAGATATTAAAACATAAAAATATTGTATGACTCATCCAAGCAGAAGTAGAAAATAAACAAATAAAAAGAAAATGGAATTCAGCATACTCGGGACAATAATGCCCACCTGATAGAATTAGATATTTAGACATTGTTAGACTATGAATATATATTCTGGCATAAACACCCATCTGCTCCTCCAAAGATATACGCGACATCACATTAGTCCTCCATTTATTAGTGACAACAAATTGGTCATTAGATGATAATTAACACCACCAATTTCATCCTTCAAGGAACAATTTGATGGCAAAAGTGCGACACTAAAGGACCAATTTGATGTCGTGTATATCTTTGGCGGACCAAAAGCACATTTACTCTATATTTGACAACAAAACTTAAATTTTATAGCTGGACAGCAACTAGAACCACTGAATATGTGAATCAAACACTAGAATATCTCCAGTAAATAACTTAAATTTAGAGAAAGCACAATATCTGAGATCGCCAAGACAATAAATCAAATTAACCACAATCCTAAGAAGAAGTTGCAATGTGCGGACAACTGCAACAAGAGAATTTTCATACCCAATGTTAGGCTTCACTTCAAAGTTCAAAAGCATAGACTGTGCAATGTTTGACCAGCTTAGGCTTCTCATCTCCCTCCCCAAGACAACCCAGGGGGGGAAGAGTGTGTGTGTGTGGAAGGAAAAGGGACAATGGATGAATCTTTTGTTTCCAAATCAAATTTCTCAGTTAGCTGGAATTTTAAGTAAAGAAATAAGTATGAAGACAAAAAGGGATTATTGTCAATCTGTTTCTTAGATTCCAGATCAAGGTATTGGTAAGCATAGACTTTTTAACAAAAAGAAAAACTAATTTAACTTCTAAGCTTTATAAATGACTGATATCATGAGGATCAATGCAAGATTATACATCAGTTAAGAAACTTGCGAACCATGCATGTTAATTTAGAGCTACATTGTTATACAAACACAAATGAAGTAATGTGAATGTATAGAGAAGAAGAGTTGAAACTTACAACAGCAACTACTTGTTCTTCTTCAGGAAGATCTTCAACAAAAATAGTTCCCTTATCTGGAGACTTCACAATTTCATCTGCTGTTCCCATCATCATTAGCTTTTGACCCTGCAACAAGAGATTATGTACAATATTTAAATTAATGGATGTATGACATAGTAGAATAGTACTAAAAAAACGCATTCTAACACCACTGACCTCTTTCACTCCTAAAGTTGACCAATCAGCATCATCCTGAATTACAAGAGGAAATGAAAGGGGGCAAAAAAGAGTTTTAAAACAACTTTGTTCCAACTTGTAATAGAGAAATCTTTTATAAGACCTACTCAGATCAAATCAATTTATATTAACAATGAAATATCAAAAGCAAATCAGATTAGGCACGTTCAGCATCAGTTTTCTTATCAGTATCACATTCAACAATCTACGTACCTTTAACAGACCACCCTTAACCATAATTTTTTGTCTTTCAGGAGGTACCCCAGTTAGATCATATAATTGGCACTTAAAAACATAAGGAGGTTGGGTAGTATCAATTTCAACATCTTTGAAAAGCTCCTTTTGCCATTTTACGCTCACTGCAGAGAAAGATGCAATGCAGTAGTGAGTAGTTGAATCAAATATATTAAAGATAACATCACATCAAAAGATAAATTAACAATTGACAAGGCAACATTCCAATAATGGTAAACGGGATTTCAAATCTTATGGCAAATCCAGGACGTCCACAGTCATCCTCAAAAAAATAATTCAGTTTATTGCTAACAATCTCGACATATAAGACTCAGACTTTTATGCACAAGGAAAAACATAATACAGCAGTTGCAGTGCCAGCATCGTTTACTCTCTATTCCTAGGTCATGGTTTGACTTCAAAAGAAGTTAAATGTAGCTAGCTACAGCTACACTTTCCAAAGTTCAGATACACCAATGAACACTAAATAATATAGAGTAACGAACCATGTAACTTGAAAACAGTGAAGCCAGCCAAGATAACATTCAATCATCTTAGCTTATCCAAAATAGCAGAATTTCAAAAAGGAAGCCATAAATGAAATCAAGCTCAAATCCCTATATTCAGTTGAAATTTCCAATGAACACAGATTTGTTTTTTTTTTCTTTTGCACAGTAAACAAACACGGGAACACTCGAATCCTAAATTACCAACACGACATGCCGTTGATTTCAAATACGCAGCAGAAATAAAAAAAAACTACCAACAAATAAATTGAACAGAAAAAAAAGGGCATCAAAACGAATGCATAGAGAAAAAACGAATAGTAGTTGATTGAGAATCGAGGCGAGAGAAGGTGACTGACCGGTAATCATGGTGGTAGAATAGAAGGATCGAGAAGGTATGAAGGAAGAGAGTGAGAAGAAGAGTTGTGGACAACCAGAGGAGCTTGGCTTGAAGAAAGGGCAAAAACGAAACGAAACGGAAGCGTGTTATTGTGGCCTTTCTTTGTTGCCCTTTATATTTGGGGCGAGACGAGTCCCTGGTCTACTTTTTCTCTATCGTGTTCGGGTTAATGGGTTATCAGCGTGTTTGGATACCAGTTTCCCCAAGCAAACTGACGTTTAATATTCTCGAACGACGTAACACTGTGTTTGTGTGTTTTAAAAGTTAGTTTACTTCAACACATTTTACTGGTAAACGTAAGTTGGAGCAAAAGCAAGAAAATCTTGCTTTTGCTTTGAAATTGTTATTCTAACACACTTTTGAAGTAAAATTTTCCAAACATAAATTACATTATTACAAACACACTTTCAACCAAACTTATTTAGAAACTTAAGTTTACCAACTATAATCTAAACACACACATGTTATTACGCCACGTCTAATATACACTTTATTAGAGAGAGTGTATAGTACATTTTAAAAATTAATTAGTTGATTTAATATTATATTGATTTAAATGTAGAAATTAATTACATTTGATAAATTAATTAATATTAAATAAATTATTTATGAAAATTTTTTATTCTTATTCTTCTCTCTCTTTCGAAGTCCCGCAACATTACTCTTTTATTAGTAATACAAGGTAGGAGAGACGCAGGAAGACATTGTTACTGTTTGATTTTGCTATCATTTTTAGCTTTCTTCCTAGTTTTTCTATTTTTTGGTGGGTATTACTTTTTCACTAACAGCTTGCTCAGTGCTGTTTTGACAGTTTCAGCTGCTACCAAAAGAATATTCTCATCTACAGATGTAATTTTCTGCAACGTTTCTAGCAACTTCTCTCCTCCAAGAATCTTATCATTTCCTAGAACAGTTGGTATTATTCTTCAACATAAATTAAAGATTGTTGTGTCACGGTATCATCATCAAAAGAATGTCGCATGAACAAGACTGCTCACGCCATTTTGTGATAATGCTTACGCACAAGACCTTTTTTAAAAAAAATTTGTTTTTTAAAAAAAACTTTTTTAAAAAATTTTTTAATTCAAAAAAATTTGAATTAGAAAATAATATTCACACGACACTTACCTGTAACATCATCTTTTTATTTATATTTAGAATCTTATATAAAAATATATTTAAAAAAAAAAAGAAATTTTTTTATGACATAACTAATTTCTTAAAAATTAAATTTTTAATGTTCATTTTTTTATCTTAATTTATCTTTATCTACTCTTTAATATTATATAAATATATATTGGATATTAGTGAAATTGAGAAAGATTGTTCACGCATCCTTTGTAATGATGCAGCAGCACTTCTTTTTTAAATTCTTTTTGTTTTAAAAAAAATATTTAAATTTTTTTTAACTCTCTTTTAAATAAAATTCAAAAAAACTTTTTTTTTATTTTTAAACTTGTATTTAAAAAACTTGAAATTGGAATTATTGTTCACATGATACTTTATTTTGTTAAATTTTAACTTTCATCCACGAAAAAAAATTTACCTCTACAAAAAAATAAAATCAATAAAATACCGTACACTATAACATCAACTTATGTATAATAGCATCCACTTATCTTATTATCTGTACACTACGGTGCGCCAACGCACCCACCCACGAGACTCTTCTTTTTTTGGTCCAAAAAAGCCTGCACTGCTTCTGTGCTATTTGATCAAGGTTGGGCTGCTGAAAATTATTTTCAAAAAATAATTCTAATTATGATTTTTTCCCTTTTTATAATATAATGACATTAGCCATCTTTCAACAACTACTACTCAAATATTGGAGAAATTCAAGCTTAAATATATATCTATTTGCACATTTAATTATAAAATAATAATAATAATATATTAAAATTTGACTTTTTTTTTGTACATTTAAAATTTGGTCTTACTAAACTAAGAAATTTATTAACTTTCTCCCTATGATGCAATAACACTAGATTCAAGCTCTCTTTTCTTCCTTTTCTATTAACTTCTTTCCTTCTCATTGTTGAATACTCTCTTTGAGTGACTCTCTCTCATCCTCCAATATAAGGAATGATTAAAACTAAAATGTGACTCTCCCTTGTCTGCTTGCTTCTTAGTGTGACTAAAAAATGCATTCTTTTGCAATTTCATAAAGTCTTAACAATAAAATACAAAAAACATTTATAAAGTGGATAATGTCATACTAGTATATCTTTTATGAGTTCAACTTACCCAACTCATTTTAGTCCAATGTCACTCACAATAATAAAGTTAGGTATGATTAAATTATCAGTTTGTAAATGATTAGATGTGGTAACTTATAGACCTCGACACTCAATTACACTCATCTCATCAATTACCACAAGTTGGGGGTTGTGGACCAGTTTGTCTTACTAGGCTCAAGCTCAATAGCTTACATGTGACTAGCTACCTAAGGCTTTAGAGGCCTCACCATTTATATAAGCACACATTAAAGGTACCTCGGGTTAGTAGAGCCGTCAAAATGGGTCAAGTTCGATAAACCCACCCAAATAGTCAGACAAAATAGACGGGCTCGACTAGTAAAAGTGAACAAAAAATTAAAAATGGTCCGAATGAGTCAAGTCCGAACGAGCCAAGCCGCATTAATAACACTATATTAAGCCGAGATAGCCCAGTAAAATATCAACCTGAAACTAACATGGTCATATCTGGCTCGACCTGAAAATGGCTCGGCTCGAAAATGGTCTGACCAGAGCTAGGCCAACCTATTTTGACAGCCTTACAGGTTAGTTTACTTTATCTGTCTTTATTTTTTTTTTTAGACTCATTTAAATATCGAAGTATCTTTTATAAGTATCCTCACCCCCGCCTTCAATCGGAGACTACTATTATTGATCAACGTGAGGTTCTTCTATGTGATCAGTCTGTCCCAAAATCACTCACTTTGGTAGAAGGTAGAACAAATGCATATCTTAAATTGTCAGCCAACTATCTCGTTGGCATTACCTTTCTAGTTATTTAATTTTCATTCATTAATAACCTTTACGAGGAATTTCCAACAATGATCACACTTTTCTACCCTTGGGAGTAGATTTCCTCCAGCCAAATTGACAACTTGTTGCACCATAAATTAGGTGACATCTATTTAGTAATCATATGAAAAAGGATTAAGAGTGGCCACATTTGTTGCCATCACTAGAGCTAGGTGTTGCCTCTTCATAATCATTGTTATCACTACATCACCATTGTTGGCTTTTTGAGAATTGTTGAGAATAATAATGAGTGGGGAAATGTTATCCTATCCTTGTTTAGAGTAAGTTTTAATCCCTTAAAAGGGAAGAATTTTACTCTCAATATTTTTTTTTTGAATTTTCAGATGTTCCAAACATTTTTTGTTTTACGATATTATATTCCCTTTAAATTTTACCACATACTACTCCTTTACCAAACACATTTTTAATTAAGATTTTTCATCTTTATAATGACACTAGTCATCTTTCAACCACAACTCAAGTAATGGATAAATTCAAACTTAAATATGTATTTAACACGTTATATTTACACAAACTTAATTACAAAATAATATATTAACATTTGGTCTTACTAAACTAACTCAAAAACTTATTAACTTTATCCCTATAGTTGTAGCACTAGGCTCAAGTTTTATCTTCTTTTTATTATTAACTTATGTTGTTCTCTCTGCTGAATAGTTTCGTTTGAGTGACTTTTTCTCATTCTTTAATGTACAAAACGATAAAAAATAAAAAGTTATTATCCTTTATCCCATTGCCTCTTAGTGCTATCAGAAAACACGTTGTTTTTGCAATTTTGATGAAGCTTTAGGTGAGAGATTAATTATTGCAATATTTGGTCCTTGAAATTTTTTTTACATTAGTTTAAACCCTTAATTAAGCAAAGTGTCATTAAATTAGTGTTTTTTGCCAGACTAAGAGAAATAAATATTATAGAATCCTAATTTAGGGGCTAATTAATGACATTTTACATGATTGAGGAATTAAATTAACTATATTTTGCATTATTAATTAACTAAATTGATTTAAAAAATCTTTAAGATATCAAACTAATGACTCAAATTAATGATAACATTTTTTCAAAGACTAAAATGATAATGCTTATATTTTTGGAGAAAAATAAAAATTTACTCTTCAAATAAATCAAATTTTAATTTTTGACGATTCAAACACAACCTATACAATAACAAAGTATGTGTAGGAACAAACAGTTAAAAGCAATTTAAGAAGTTTAGGAGGACCTACATTGTAATTGCCTCCAAATTCGTCCACACAAAGCAAATTAGGAAAAAAATCAACAAAAGTGGAGGGGTACTATTGCAATGTCAAAGAGAGAGATATACTGAGATATAGACAAAGAAAAGCAAATAAAATATTAATTGATGTTCTATTATCTTGCTTAGGTTCGCCGTGTGCAGTGTTTTTTTAACCATAAACTGGTAGGTTCCATCACCTTCGAGAGGAGGACGAGGACCATCCACCATCACCACGCAACATGTATGGCGGAACCTCCTCCAAGCTGGGCCGCGCCGCCCCCAAGCGCCTCCACTCCTCTTTCCCCCCTCCCCCCCCTCACCGCTCATCCGCTCCCTCCTCCTCCGGCCGCCTCTCCCTCGGTGCCTCCTCCCGCAACGCCGCCCGTGGAACGCCGCCGGCGGTGGAGGAGACCTTCAGCCTGGTTTCCGGCAGCAACCCCCTCGCCTTCTCTATGATCATAAGGCTGGCGCCCGACCTCGTGGAGGAGATCAAGCGCGTGGAAGCACAGGGTGGGAAGGCGCGTATGAAATTCGACCCCAACCCCAATAATCCCAATGGAAACGTAAGTTAAAGCTTTTTCTCACTGAAATTGTACAAACTACAATACAAAGTGTGTTGTCAATGTTTTGATTGGTTTTGTTGACCTTGCAATCTGAAGTCTTGGTTGTGAAATCAAATGCTAACTTGTTCTTTCAAACTAGCCTTCCAATTTATTTATTTATTTATTTATTGGATTTTTGCAGGAAAAAAAAAAGAAAAATCATTTTGAATAACATTGTAGTGATAATACTAGGAAGTAGGAACTATCTGTTGAATAGTGTGCCTAATTTTATATAATTTTCCATAATATACTAACTTATAAATTATCAGTGTTCTTTTTATACAAAATTAGAGGTTAATTCCCCATGTGGTTCTGTTCATAGCTACCATCTTTTTGTTTCTGCGAGTTTGCCTTTTTTTAAAGCAATTTTTTATATATAGTTTAAAAAGGGCCTGTTATTGTATTTGTACCAGATTATTGATGTTGGTGGAAAGGCATTCAGATTTACGTGGTCAAGGGAATTTGGTGACCTCTGTGATATTTATGAAGAGCGCCAAAGTGGCGAAGATGGGAATGGTTTGCTTGTTGAATCTGGGTGTGCCTGGCGCAAGCTGAACGTACAGCGTATCTTGGATGAGTCGACTAAGAATCATGTCAAAATGCGCTCAGAGGAAGCTGAACGCAAGCTTAAGTCACGCAAGTATGTAGCTGTTATCGGGGATATACCTTACCTATTATCAAATCAATTATCATACGTACTCCATATTATGCACTCATGCCCTTTGAAAACCTTGTCTTCGACTTGCTACTATCTTGCAGTGTCTTTCTCTCTGTTTCCTTGATAACCTGTTACTGCTTGCAATTGGCATACATTAATAAGAAAATGCATGTGATACATATGATTAAAATTTATCATAATATATTTGTTAGATGGTAACTAGTGGAACAGTCTGTCAAATTATTACACTCGCATTTTCAAATTTTTGAAGTTATGCAATAAAAGTTAATTAACATATACACGAGCATGTATAAATTGCAAGCACATACTAGGGGAATATTGTTGAAGCTTAGCTTTAAAGTCTTGATGGTGAAGTTTTGATATATGTTTTTTCTATGGTTGCAATTAATTCTGTTTCTTTCAGGATTCTGTCACATATATTAGATGATTATTTAATATAATGAACGTGTGTAGTAGTAGATTACATTACTTGTATATAGGTTGGTGGGCTTCATATGGACTGAAAAGAGTTATGGATTTTCTACTATATAATGTCAATAACATGCAGTTTACACTTTATTTTTTTTAAAAGTAAATGGACTAATGATGATGTTATACTCAGCCATTTGGCCTGTAACAGAATTTCTAAGTTCAGAATATACTCTATCTCTAGTTTTAAAATCTTGATTTACTCTTCTGTATCTTTCCTATGCTAAATAGGTTGCTCTGGTTTCTTGGAACTCAATATTTTACTTCTTATAGTACTTTCCATATAGTGATAGCTATATGCCTATACCACTGTTAGTGCTAGCTTATGATGTGCGGATATCTCTTGCACTTTTTTTTTGGGGGCCAATTGATCATCTATTTATGTTCTCTACAACAGAGCCATTGTCCTAGATCCTGGGAACCCGTCTATGAAGAGCCAGATAAAGGCATTAGCTGCTGTTGAGGGTACTTTTCTTTTCCTTCATGTACTTTATTAATTGATTTTTCTGAATCTTTTTAGTGTGAAAATTTCAAATTGTTGTTTTATTATGTCATTGAGATGAGAAACTTTATTTTTTTTTAATGATGTTGGGCATGGTTATCTGCTTATCACCATTCTGTTATGTTCTGGCAAAGCCTTCTAGTTTTACTGTATTTAGTTTAATAACGTTTATATATTGAACTATCTAACTGAAGAGCTTTATACTTCCCTTGTTCAGCTACTCCTTGGAAGAATTACAATAAGAAGAAAGAGGCTGCACTTAAGAAAAGGAAAGTGGAAACTCTTCAAGGTGATTAAAATTTTCATCTTTCCAACACAGTTTCAATAAATCTTAAGCTGACATTACTTAGCAACATTGAAACCTCTCCTATAAGTTTTTGTTAGCTCATGTACTATATCTGTAATGTCTGGTACTTTTTATAGTTGGAGGCCCCCCAAAATCTACCCATAGATCTGGATTGCCTTCAACAACTACTAACAAGGTCAGAAATTCTTCTCCTCTTCCATCTCCACCGGATCATTTTGCTGCTTCATCCTCTCCACTGGGAGCTGTAAATATCTCCAAGAGCCTTGATGATGCTGTGCCATCACAAATGACGGGCAAGCAAGATACTAATGCTGTCTCTGAGAAAGAAATCCCTACCAGGACAAACAATGCAATGAGAAACACACCAGGAGGCAAAGGAAATAATGGATCTAAACCTTTAGATTTGCAGGGCATGTTAATTTCTCTTCTGATGGATAAACCTAATGGAATGACTTTGAAGGTGTCGTATAAAATCTGAAATTTAGTTCTTAACTTGTTTTTAATATCTCTAACTTTTTGATTAATCTAATTTTATCTTCTTAACTGCTTTCCTCCTTTGAATATAGGCCTTGGAGAAAGCTGTTGGAGACACACTTCCAAATTCCATAAAGAAAATTGAGCCCATTATAAAAAAAGTAAGTGGTGGGAATCTTTTGAGGCTACTGTTTTATGATACATCGGTGATCTAATTTTTCATTTAATCTTGAGCATCAGATTGCAAGATACCAGGCCCCAGGAAGGTATATTTTGAAACCAGAAGTGGATTTGGAAAGCTTCAAGAAACCTCAGACTGAAAGTGGAAGGTACCTGTTATTTTCACATGACAATATCATTGTATACTAGTACTGCAAGTTTGTCGTTTTTATGGGCTGCTTCATGCATTTAAGTTGTATTGTGTTATTTTTACAGTTCTCCTGATGACAATCGTCGCCAGATACCTGCTCATGAAGAGTTTCATGATCAGACATCAGCTCCACAGGGAGGCTTCGAAGAGAAAGTCCCAAATGACGATTTGGAGGAACCAGTGCAAGTAAAATCCAAAGTTGAAGAAGAATCAAACACATTGGAAAAAATTGATGCCCAACATACTTCACCTGATATCTTTGGTGACAAAAAAGGTTCTGATTATAGTGAAGGGCAGGCAGGCAGCTCTAGTGATAGTGGAAGTGACAGTGACAGTGAAAGTGACAGCAGTGATAGTGGAAGTGACAGTGGAAGCCATAGTAGGAGCAAAAGTAGAAGTCCCGCTGGAACGGGGAGTGGAAGTAGTAGTGACAGTGAAAGCGATGCATCTTCCAGCAGTAAGGAGGGACTGGAAGGTTCTGATGAGGATGTAGATATTATGACTAGTGATGATGAGAAAGAGTCAAAGCACAAAACAGAAGCCTCTGATCAAAGGGTGTCCTTACCCATTCCAGTAAAATCTCCTGATGGTAATGAATCTGATGCAGTTGAGATTGAAAAAGACTTACCTGAGGAACAGGAAGCTGAAATGGCTCTAACTACAGCTACCATTTCTAATGAAGGTGGAAAATGTGCAGAAGAGACAAAACCTTTTTCACCTGATTATCAACAGCTTCAGGAGCGCCAAAATTATATAGGAAGTTTGTTTGATGAAAGGGAAAATGAAGTTAAGGATAGCTCTAGGAATGAGCAGTCTGACAGCTCTGATAGATTGTCTAAAGGTAAACATAAGAGGGGTTCTGATGTGAAGAACATTGATGAGAAATCTGAACGTACAAAGAGGTTGAAAGCAGGAAACTTGACTCAGAAACCCTTTTCTCCTGGTATGGATGCACAGATGTTCGAGAGTTCTCGCAATTTGTCTCCTGTCGAATTTACTGAAGACACTTTTAAGGGCCCTACCATACTAGCAGTGAATAGAGCTGATAGACAAGGAAATTCCAATGTTGGTTTACAGAAAGGATACAACCGGGCATTTCCTGGAAAATCTAGTTCAGATATACCACAAACAGGTCAAAGGTCCTTTGACCAAACCTCTCTGGGAAACCCTTCCAATCCATTGGAAAAATCAGATAAACATGGTGAAAGCTTGAGGCACAGCAGAAAACACCCAGTAAAGGACTTTCATGTGCGTGAAGTTTCTTCTATGCAGAAAGATAAATCTCATAGAGATGCCCAAAATGAAGATATTCATGCCACTGAGAAAAAAGTCCCCAGGAATTCCAGGGACGGTAGCAATGGAAGTAACAAGTTACTATCCATGGATTCTCATTACCAAAAACAAGGTGAAATGGTTGATAAATTAAAGGAAGGCCGACAAGGTACACAATCACACTTGGGAACATCACCTAAGGACAACAACAAAATCGGTATTGATAAATCCCCTGTAATTAATGGGAGAGGTATCTCTCTTCAAAGAGAGCTTTCAGACTTGGAGTTGGGTGAACTTCGTGAGTCCACTCCTGATGAAACCTATGTCGCAAAGCAATTTGAACGAAAAGGTTCATTTAAACGTTTGGAAAACAAAGCAAGCACTTCAGAGGACAGGAATTCAGATATTACTAAAGTGAAACCTTCATTAAAAGCAACTTTAGATTCAGGAAAGCCGTCCGCATCTGCAGCCTTTATAAGTTCTGGTTTTCCCAGCAATTTGGAAAGCACGAATAAAAAGAACTCAGATAATCATTTTGAAGATTCGACAAGGTCTCATTCTAGAGTTATGCAATCTCATTCACAACATTTGAGAGCAGATCATGTGGAAGTTGGATCTCAAAACAAATTGGCAGATATGAGTAGTAAATTTAGAAATAATGAATCTGAGATGAGCCAAGATATTGACTTGGAAGGTCGCAGTGAAAGCAATAGAAGAGCGCCTACAAATGCATCTAAACAACAAGACAATAAACGTGGAATAGTTCCCTACCCTCTGAAAGAAAGTAAAAGACAAACACCTAATTCATTGGAAGAGATGGCTGATGGAGGAAAGGATTCAGTGTTGGCAGATAGAAATAATAGCGATCAAAAGAAGAGAGAATCGTCTTCAGATGAAAATAGTTGCTCATATTCAAAGTACGAAAAGGATGAGCCTGAATTGAAGGGACCTATAAGGACTTTCCCCCAGTAAGCAGTTATTCTGTATTTTCTTTTATTATTATTGTTGTTGTAGTAGTTGATGGTTTGTGGTAGGGTTCTTCTTTTTGTTGGTTTTTTTTTTTTTTTTGAGTTAACCACGGGTGTTTTTTGGCATCTGAAACATGATTTCTTTACAATACTAGATATAAAGAATATGTGCAGGAGTATCGTGATAAATATGATAGTTACTGCTCCTTGAACAAGATTTTGGAGAGTTACAGGTAAGCAGTCTTACAATTCGAGGTTTCATTGCTGTTCTGTTAGATGTTTTATTTTTTATTACCTGTCTGATGTTCTGCCTAACATCTCACCCTTAATTTGTAGGAATGAGTTTCAGAACCTAGGCAAGGATTTAGAATATTTTAAAGGCAGGGATATGGATAAATATTATGACATCTTGGGGCAGCTGAGGGAATCCTATCGACGTTGTGGAACGGTATGTTTTATTTGGCTCCACCCATACATGTAGTATTTGTATAATTGTATAGAGCTTAAATGTTGGACAAATCTTATTTTCATATATTCTTGTTCTGCCCTCAACAGTTTCTCTAAATTTTATTTGTACTTCGGTCCCTTTTATCTAATCTCATCCATTTTACCTTTCTGTTTTGGATGATAAACTTTAAAAATGCTTGTACTGTCTGAATCATCTATTAGTAAGACATAAAATCTTTTTAATATTGTTCACTTTAGATTTTATCATTCGTGCACCCCTTCTAGCATAACTTGGTAGCAGTAAGGAATTTATGTTTATTGATAGTGCATGTGCTTGAGACAAAATTAATCCTCTAGTTTTTAGTCGTGTCTCATGTGGATGTCTGAAGCTGGTTGATCTTATTATCTTAAATAGCAACCTGATATAGCATTGTTAGCTATGATAATTCACCTATAGTTGTCTAGTTTAACTTGATGCAATTCTGGTGGAGTTTAAACAAATTACTGATTTAATTTTTTTTTATTAGGAGTTTTTGTTTGGGATATTGAGAATTCTTTTTTTTTTTTAATCTTTTCTCAAGTGCTTCATGTGTTGCCTAAATTTTAAAGCTTTCCTTGTATTTAGTATCTATCTTCTAAATATGTGGGCATGATATGAGTTGCAGAGACACAAGAGACTGAAGAAAATATTTGTTGTGCTTCACGAGGAACTGGAGGTCCTTATTTAAATCTTCTCGAACTTTGATCTGGAATTTTTATTATTTTTATTAAATAATTAACTTTTTTTTTTTTTGCTTTTATTCATAATAGTTTCAAGTTTTATTACATCTTTCTATAAGCTCTTCACACTTCTTTTTCCCACTTCGTGCAGCAACTTAAGCGAAGGATCAAAGACTTTGTGCACTCATATAATAAAGAGTGAAAATACAAGAGTACTCTATACTTAAAATTGATTCTTCATCAAGCTTAGAAGTTTTGGGTGATACATGAAACACAGTTGAGTAGATAAATTTTTATGTAGATTGGATGTACCCTAGCTTTTAATACAAATCTCGATGGAGCATACATTTTGTACATAAATTTAAAATTTTGTATATTGCTCGTGCATAGGTCCGGCATGTTTTTGTTTAGCCTGACCTTCATTTTGTTGCCATGTCCAGATAAATTGTATATATTTTGCTCGTTAAACATGTTCAGCTTGCTTTAGTCTTAACAGTCCTACAGAAAATTGAGAATGGGCATTTTAAGTTCAGAAGCCAAAGAAATGAATAGAAAGAAAGCAGCAGGCTTCCTTTGAACTTCTGCTTAACTTCTGCTTTCCTTGGTCAATATTAATAATGCTAAATGGGCTCTTAGGCCAAGAACAAATATGGTGATTCTGAGAAAACTGATGCCAAATAGAGTAAGGAAAGAAGGTCTGGGACAGATTGCCTGTGACAAAAACGGGTGCAAACTGAAGATGAGTAAATCTCGGTGGGGGATATCTCATAGCTATGCCTCGCGAAGAAATTTTTAACTAAATTTAACTCAAAATGCAAACATAATTAATACCAGTATGTTTCTTTTTTTTATTTGAATTTGTATATTAATAATTAAGTGCCGATTTAATATACTTGATTAATTAAAAATACTTTTTTTTGGAGTAAGGCTTAGATTCACCTCTAATGATGGAGTTCCCTAAAAAGCCTCCTAATGGGGTTGAGGGAGGGGGTGAGAGAATAGGAAAAGAAAAATTAGAATTGTTAGCATTTGTTGAAATTAAATCTGGCTACTCTCTTGTCTCTAACTCTTAACAAATTGAATCTAGCTTCTCCCTCATCTCTAGTTCTTATCAAATAAGTTACTGCAATTATAAGTACATTATTAGTTTAATTTGATATTTAATTAATCAATAAACAAACTTACGATGAAAAACTATATGGTGAGTGTTAAAAAAAAACTTTGTGGTGAGTAAAATTTTTGTTTCAAAGCTGGAGCCAGCTTCTCCTCCATGCTTGAATGATGTTACTGCCACAATTTATAATGTTCATCGGGCCCAATCCACGTTGAATCATTCAAACATCAATGATAATAAGTATAATTTTGGCAAAACCAAAAATGCAAAAGCAAAGCTTTGTGGGAGTTTTTAAAAAGGATTAATCTAAAGTATTATTTACTTCTTTTTTTCTGCTATAACCTAAAACATTATTTACAATTAGAGATTAATAAATATCAAGTCACTGGTAAATCCTTCAAAATCTAATTATTTAGTCTAATAACATATTCTTTAGCCTCTTTTTCAATTTTATTTTAGATAGATTTTTCGTAACAAGTTCTCCTTATAATATTTTCATTAGTAATGACAATAATTAAAAAAATGCAATAAAGCTACATTTGGATACATTTTTAAGTATTATAATTATTATAATCATAATTAAAAATAAATAATCAGACGAATTAAATAATTAAATAATTGTTTACATCTATACTTATACGTCTAAAAAGTTGTTAAACAAAAGAATTATACAAAACAAATGATTTATAATAAGAAAAAGATAGTTTTATATTTTTTTAGATATATATTATTATTTATATTATTTTTAAAAGATGTGATTGAATGAAAAAAAATAAAAAATATATATAATAAATAATATTAGATAAAATATATAAAAAAAATATATGTATGATTTGAAATAAGAATATAAGAATTAGTTTATAATAAATAGTTTATAATACATGTATATTTGTGCATCAAATTACGCTAATGGCACTTGGCCGCACAAACGGCAAAGCAAAGGGTGTTGGCATTGTCAAAGTGATTTGCTTTTTGTTGATCACACAACATACATTCATCATTCCTCTTCCTCAGTCCTCACTCCTCCCTCCTCTCTCTCGCTTTCGATTCGAACAAACCAAAACAAAAACAAACATCCTAAGTCCCAGAAACAGTCATTAAAATCACAAACTTTTGTTTTGTTTCACTCAGTGACCGCCAGCCACTGTCTAACTTCCAATTCCAAATAAAGTTTCCTCCTTTTTCCTTTCACTGCTGCAATCTCCCCTCCAACTTCATGCCCATGATCTCTCTCCAACGAGGAGAGACACAGATAGAAACAGATATGCTCATAACTTTCCACTTTTCAAGTCCTTCACTTTCATTCAAATTCTCAAGGTATTTGAGCTCAGCGATGAAATTCAAGTTCTGGGTATTTCTAAAATTTTAATTTTAATTTGTGGGTCCAACTCTGTTAAGCCAAGCAATGTTTTGAAGTTGAATTGTCTAAATGTATTTCATAGAGGATTTTTTCCCCTTCTGCCATTATCTTGCAAATAAGTTTTAATTGTTCCATTAGGGTAAATTGCCGAAGTTTTATTTTTTGCAATTTACCCGCTTGAACTTTTAACATTTAGCAATTCATTTTTTCCCCCTAAAATTATAACCAAATTCCATATAAATTTACTTCTCAATATAGGAAGTATTTGGCTGGGAAAAATAAAAAAATAAACATAATGACATGTTTGGTGTTAGTGTTAACAACGTGAAAAAGGATTGATAAAAATAGTGACTTGCTAAACGCTTAAAGTTTGAGCGGACAATTTGCTAAAATTAAAACTTCAAGGGTAATTTGCCAAAAGCCTAAAGTTGAAGTGGGTAATTTACAATTTAATCTTCCATTAACTGCAAAATAGGTAAATTAAATGTATGGTGTATTTGTCTTGACAGAAAGTAGAGCATTTTAGATTCGTGGAGAGAGCTGTCATGCTGGATGTTGCCGCCAACCAGTGGAGTAGGGATGAATTCTGCAATGGATGATATGAGTTTGATTCAGCAAGCCCAGAGGCATCACTTGGTTGTGAGGGAGATTGGTGAAGAGATAGATTTAGAGATTGGACCTGGGGAAGATGATCCTTCGTTTGGTAACACTACTCTAATTGGTGCCCCACTGCGGGAATCTTCTGCTGAAGAGCATGGTGAGAGCAAGCAGATGGGGATGGTTTCTCAGCTTCCTAATGATGCTCAAGATATGTCAAAGAACCAACCGGCGAAAAGGAAGAAGAAGGTTGTTAAAAGATGGAGAGAGGAATGGGCAGACACCTACAAATGGGCTTATGTTGATATGAAAGATGGGACAGCAAGGATTTTCTGCTCTGTCTGCAGGGAGTATGGCAGGAGGCATAGAAGAAATCCTTATGGGAATGAGGGTAGTCGTAATATGCAGATGAGTGCCCTGGAAGAACACAATAATAGTTTGCTTCACAAAGAGGCTCTTCGTCTTCAAATGGCCTCCAAAGATAAAATTATTGTCGACAAGCCCGTTCATGTAAAAGGTTGGCCATCTCAGCATGCTATAATAACTGGCGTGTGTGCAGATAGTATTTTCAGTTTCTCTGAAAATGTTGATGGTCTTATACTGTGTTTTCTAATATTTGAATCAATTGCTGATCTGAGTCATGGAACACAGTAAACTGTGCTCTCTCCCTAAATCATTTTAATTAGTGGTCATAAGTTCATAACAAATGTATTGTTAGTTGTGTAGAAAGGCCACAAAAGATGCATTTGATCAATTATATAGGATAATAGGAATATGCTTCACTGCTGCATTTAACGTTCCAACTGATCCTTTGAGTTGTATGAAGAACAAGCATCATGTTATTAGATAAGGTTGAATGTAATTGTGGAGCTATACTGCTTCTTTCGTAGATTAAATTACTTTAGTGATTTGAGAGGGTCCTGTAGCATACAACTATTATTTTTGTTCCCTCCCCTGGTTTAATGGCCAATTTGCAAATTTAATTACCTTACACACTTTCTAATTGCTTCGTTTCTGCCTCTGTCCTGAATAATATTAATTTTCCATCTAGTTTAAAATCATTTTTAAAGTTTCTTAAGGTGCACCTTAAAATGTCAGGCTTCAGATTATCATTACCATGGTGAATTTTAGGTCATTCCTCTTGTTTTGTGTATATAATTTATATTTTACAATTTACATAACCAATTTCTTGAATGTGTTCATGTGGGTTATTTAAACACTAAATAATCATGTGGAAATGATAAGAAGTCCTCTTCATTCTTATAAAAATTGCTTACATTCTTTTGAGTATTATCTGACAATTCTATAATTGAAGCTGTTATATCAAAAACAGCGGGATCAATTCTTGAAGCTACACTAAAAAGGGATCCTCATGAGGCAGAATTCATTCAGGCAGTCCAGGAGGCAGTTCAAGCTCTTGAGAGAGTCATAGCTAAAAATTCTCAGTAAGTTTTATTCAAATGGTTATAATTATATATTTATTTATCTACAGATGACAAGCTAATGCCTTAGTATTGGATGCATCTCATTAATATTCTCATGTTTCAGTTATGTCAACATCATGGAACGCTTGTTGGAACCTGAACGAATGATTGTTTTCCGAGTTTCATGGGTGGATGATAGGGGTGAGACACATGTTAATCGGGGTTTTCGGGTACAATTTAACCAGTCAATGGGTCCATGTAGGGGTGGTATTCGTTTTCATCCATCAATGAATTTAAGTATTGCCAAGTTCCTTGGTTTTGAACAGGTATTATGAGTATTTTTTATATTAATGTATGGCATTTTCTCCCACAACTAATTACTTAATTCTTTCAGAACTTAGCCTATGTTAATGTCATTACATTTGTGTCCATCACTTGGAAGCCTATAGTCTATTCGTCAATCACAAGAATGTGCAGCATGTGTGAGAGGTTTTCTTCATTTATTTATGATAATTTTTTGTAAATTCTAAGTTACACCCCTTACATTTGGGGTGTAAGTTACACTCCTTATTTTTTCATCACATGTCATCACCAGAACGATAGAGCTCACCTTTTTTTTTATGTCAATGTTATGTCATGTAGCTGATCCCACCTAGTTGGAAAAGACTTTTGTTGTTGTTGTAGTAGATGTCAATGATATGTCACTTTCAGGGGTGTATTGTAGCACTCTTTTTTTATTTCCCCTAAAAGAGGGTAAATACATGTGTGGATAATTACACAAACACATCACATGTGTGCTTGCACATACACATGCGCATATAAAAATGAAGAAGTGTACTGACAAAAAAAAAAGATATTGATAGACGAGAGAGAGAATTAGTGCCAGAAAAATTATAAAAAGAATATGGTGAGAGTATATGATGGGAGGGAGGAAGAGGGGGGGGATCAGAGTTGGAGTTCTTCCAATTATTCTCTTAGGGGGGCTTTTGGGATTTGGATTACCGGATATCTTAGAACAAATGTCTAAGATCCCTGGGTACCTGAAATACCAACATAAGACGCATGTGTTTATTTTCTTATATGTATTTTGTACACAGACACACACATATGTATGTATGCATGTATATGCATACTTCATAAACAAAACTTTCAAAATTCAGATCTGCCTATCATGGTAATAATGTGAAACTCAATATTCAGTGCCAGATTACTAAAAAAATCCCTAAAATAAGGGTTATGGAGATCTTTGAAATATTTTTAACATGCCTAGATCTTGTGTGGTCTACCTACTCTACCTACATTGCATCAGGAAATATAATAATTGGGACAGAAAACCTGTATTCACTCAAAATACTAATTGTACTAGTAATAAGGTCTTGAATTTTGTTTATTAATGATAGATATCTTAGGCTTTATTTGTTGATATTTGATAAAAATACTGAGGTTCAAGTATCAAGAAAAGTTGAGAATCTAGATTGCAAGCTACATTTCTGTATTGGACCACTTTATACAACACACTTCCTTCTCTGCAGACTTTAAAGAATGCCTTATCACCATACAAATTAGGAGGAGCAGCTGGTGGAAGTGATTTTGATCCAAAAGGAAAAAGTGATAACGAGGTGAATTTTCAACTTATATAATCTCTACTCGAGTACTTGTATAATTTCTAATTGTTACTTTGATAAGCTGGCAGATTATGCGATTTTGCCAAAGCTTCATGAGTGAGATGTATCGATACTTGGGTCCTGACAAGGTAACTGAAAGTAGAATCTTTTTCTGTATCTTTTAACCTATTCACATTCAAGGCCTGTTCTACATATTATTCTTGTAATGGATGTATATTAGGACCTTCCATCAGAGGAAATGGGTGTTGGTACTCGAGAAATGGGGTATCTTTTTGGACAGTATAGACGCCTAGCTGGTCATTTTCAGGTAATTTAGACATTGTTAAGTCCTAACTAACTATTTGGTGGAATTATCGTGTTTTATCTTCTTTTTTTATGTGTTTTTCTCCTGTACTATTATCCCTCAGATCTGAATATTACTTGCTTGATGCATTTCACTTCATATAAAAACATCAATAGAATAATGCCCAATGGCCAAAGAAAAAACGATTATGTATGTGCAAACTTGGAGGTACCATCCATTTGCTAACCTAGGGTAGGCTTTATGTTTTCTACATATTTTGTAGTTTTGGTATTCTCTCTCTATTTTTTTGGCATTTATTTACTTGTCTCTTTGCTTTACTGTGCACAAATGAATGTGCATATTTTGCACAATATGCTTCATGTATAGAGCAGTGTGTAACATATTTAATCAGTTCAGGTTCAGGAACATGAATCTTTGAGATACTGATTATGTTGGCATTCATGGCAGAAAGGAAAACTAAGGTTTTTTTTTTTTTGGGCATTTTTCATATGTATGTCTTACTTATGCAGGGAAGTTTTACAGGGCCAAGGATATTTTGGTCTGGCTCCAGTCTTCGACCTGAAGCTACGGGCTATGGGCTGGTAATTGTAACTTTTAATTCTTACTCTCTGTGGATGTATGGTGAGATGTGAAAATATGAGTGACTGTATGAGATGTGCTCCATGGTAGCCTTCCCCTTTTTTTTTGGTATTTCTCAACAATATATCCTTTTATGTCAGGTCCTATCAATTTCCTGTGCATACATTTTTTTTAAATAAAAAAAAATAAAGAAAATTCTCTAAGCATTGTTGCCTACATCTCATATCTGCCAACTTATCGTTTCAGAACAAAGAGCATATAACATGATCATCCATTATTCTGGCCAGGAATATCATGATAAAAACTTTTCTCTCCATCTATTGTTTCAAGCCCTTAAATTTAACAAGTTTGTCATGCATCTGCAGGTTTTCTTTGCCCAGCTCATGCTTGCTGACATGAATAAAGAACTCAAAGGATTAAGGTTTCTATTTTAATTTACACCATTTTATAAAGATTGTTGCTACTGACTCATTCCTTATTGCTGCTTGCTTCCTAAATTGATTTCACACGTTCATGATTCTGGAATACTCTTCTAATTTATAATTTCCTGTAGATGTGTTGTGAGTGGTTCTGGAAAGATCGCAATGCATGTTTTAGAGAAGCTAATTGCTTATGGTGCTCTTCCCATCTCAGTATCAGGTAATTTTAGTTTTTTTGTAAATATAGGGAAGCTACTGCATTTGCTATGGTGCTGTCATGCTGCGTGTATTCCTTTATTCTAACGACAATGGAAACCTGTGCTTCATTATTGCATGTCAGATTTCTTCTTAACATTAATCATCATTAAGAATACAACAACAACAACAACCAAGCCTTTTCCCACTAGGTGGGTTGGCTACATGGATCAAACGATGCCATTATACCCTATCACAAACCAAGTCTTTAGAAATGCCATTTAAATTTAAATCTTTTTTAATTGTTTCACCTATAGTCTTTCTTGATCTCTCTCTACCTCTAGCTATTGGGTTATCTTCTACCTGATCTACTCTTCTTATAGGGGCTTTTAAGGATCTTCTCCTTACATGTCCAAACCACTTAAGGCAAGATTCTCCCATCTTTTCCACAATAGGTGCTACCCCTACTTTCTCTCTAAAACATTCTTTCCTAATCCTATCTTGTCTTGTATGGCCACACATCCAAAGCAACATCCTCATTTTAGCGACACTGATCTTATGCTCTTGTTAGCTTTTTACCGCCCAACATTCAGTACTATACAATATTCTGGGTCTTATAGCTGTGCGGTAAATTTACTCCTAAGCTTGAGAGACACTTTTCTATCATAAATAACTCCTGAAGCACTCTTCCATTTCATCCATACAGCTTGAATCCTATGGTTTACATCGCCCTCTATCTCTCCGTCATTTTGTATGATAGATCCAAGATACCTAAACTGTGTGATTTATGGTATGGTCTCCTATTTTCACTGCGAAGCTAGTATTAGCACGCTTCTTACTGAACTTACATTCCATATACTCCGTCTTACTCCTACTTAGACGGAAGTCATGTTCTTTCAAAGCTCGTCTCCATTGTTCTAGCTTCTCATTTGTTTCTTTTCTCGACTCTCCAACTAAGACTATATCATTTGCAAACAGCATGCATTGCGGCACCGACTCTTAGATATGCACAGTTAGCACATCCAAGACCAAGGTAAAAAGATATAGACTCAAAGTTGACCTTTGGTGCAGTCCTATAGTAATATGACAATCTTCTGTGACCCCACCTTGTGTTCTCACACTAGTTTTAGCCCCATTATACATATCTTGGATTGCTCGAATAGTAGTAATTAAGTAATTAAATCTAGGATTCTCATAACATTTTAATTCCTTTATGTACCTTGGTCTGATCAAGGAATAAGCATTTTCTAACAAAAGCATTTGTCAGATTCTAGAGGATATTTGGTCGATGAGGATGGATTTGACTACATGAAAATATCATTTTTGAGAGACATCAAAGCTCAACAGAGAAGTTTGCGGTTTGTATCACTTCTGTCATTCGTTTATGCTTCATGCTGGCAATTATATATAATTTTATGGACCTTTTTCATAAATTGGCATATGTAGAGACTATTCAAAGACCTATGCTCGGTCCAAATATTATGATGAAGTGAAACCCTGGAGTGAAAGGTGTGATCTTGCATTTGCTTGTGCTTCACAGAATGAAATTGATCAATCTGATGCCATTAATTTGGTTAATTCAGGTTGTCGTATACTAGTAGAAGGTAGTTGTTCTTACAAGATACGATATGTATTTGGCTTTTCTCCTCTTCTTTCTCATATATACTAATGGAAGCTACTTATTATTTGAATCCTAGGTTCAAGCATGCCCTGTACCCCTGAGGCAGTTAATGTTCTGAGGAAAGCTAGTGTTCTCGTTGCTCCTGCAATGGCTGCTGGTGCTGGAGGGGTGAGATGTTTACTTTATTTTTCCTATGTATGTTGCGCACATACTCCCACCTTAACCAAAGCAACAACATTAATGATGGTGGTGGTGGTCTACAACGGCCCACCTTCACTTCTAATACTGCCATGATGGAAATGCAAAATTGTAATGATGTTATATAACCACCTTAACTGAGAGTTTTGATGCAAGTTAGCTCTATATTATATTTTGATTGTTTATTAGGCTTCATTAGTTCTTTTGGCTTGGAGATGTAGAGAAATGGGAAAAGAGATGGAGTTGTTTGTTAAGTTTTAGGTTTCTTGTCTGAGGAATTTAACATCTTTTTTGTTTGCTTCAATTTTCCCCCAAAATTCAAGCATAGCATTAATTGTTTAATAAATACTTCCCTGATGTATTAAACCTTCGCTAGATGTAAAATTTTAGTGGGTGCTTGTTAAATTTATGAGCGCAAGCCTTGGCGCAACGATAAGTTTTTTGTCTTGTGACTTGATGGTCACAGGTTCTAGTCGTGGAAACAGCCTCTCTGCTCACGAAGGTGAGTCTATTTACATCTGACCTTCTCCAGACCCCACAATGGTGAGAGCCTTGTGCACTGGCCTGCCCTTTTGTGCTAGTTAAACTGATACCGCCATTCACCTGGTTTCATTTGATGATGATTTAAATGACTAATAATTGTAATCCATTGGGTTAGCACTGTAAAGCAGTCCATTGATGTTTGTATGGTGTGATCCCCTTGTGGGGTACTTTTTATGCAATTACATAAACAACTTAATGCAACTATTAGAAGCTCTAGTCAAGCTGCACCTGAATAGGCTTATTCACATATTTATCATTTAACAATATAAAACTTCTAACTGAAACTATGATCATAAGCTTATGTCAGACTGATTAGCATCATTTAACCGATCTTCTGATCAGCTTATGGCAGATTTGACATGACATTTGGAGGGACCTTTCTGTAATCTTTTGTTCTCCTTGCCTGCAGGTTGTGGCTGGAGAACTTGAATTGAATCATGAATGCAGTTTGATGCACTGGTCACCAGAGGACTTTGAATCTAAATTGCAGGTAATTCTTTGAAATCTGTTGTTCTTACAAATCATATAGTTTGCCTTTTAAGAACTGTAAATGGTTGCTAGGTTTGTGGTTATCGAGTGGTACATAATCTTCTTTATACTGTAATCTATTTCCTATACAAATTGAATAAAACTCATATTCTTCCACGTTATTTTGAAAAAATCTGTGCAGTTTCCGTAAACGAAGTTATTTTTCATGTGTGCATGGTTTTTTTTTTTTGGGGGGGGGGGGGGGGGAAGTTGACAATCATTGGGTACATGGTGCACATTAAGCAAGAATCTGTGTGTGTGTGCGTGCGTGTCATATGACCAGTGCAAGATGAAATTTGACAAATAGCTCATGTGGAAAGTGTGAATTACTCTTAATTGTTACGTTTTCTTTCACACTTTGGTAAGCATCAGCTGCATACTGTTTTATGTTAACTTGTGTCTTCAAATTTGCTTTTTTCTTTTGGCAGGAAGCAATGAAACAGACTTATCAGAGAGCTATCAAAGCCGCAACTGATTTTGGTTATCAAAAAGAAAGTCCCGAGTAAGTGCTTTCTTCACTAAAACAAAACTGATGAAAGCTACTAACTAGTAACTACTTCTGTACTTGAGTTTCCAAAATTAATGCTCTGCCGATAAGCTTCCTAATTGATTAGTTCTCCACTTCTCCCTCTTTCAATTTGCTTTCCTCCCACAGAACAAAGTATATAATTTCCCTCTATGAAGAGCTGTCTTGACGTTCTGAGTATTGAATATGCTAATGTAGAAGAATTATAGTGGTCATGAATTCGTGATACTGACACTTACATGAACAATAGCAATTAAAATCATACTATTACTTTCTTATAAAGCTGTTCATCAGCTAAATATTTTATTAAAAAGGTAAGTGAAAAGGTTTATTTATCTGAACAAGATGGCATTTATGAGATGCAATGTTTTTTTATTAAATAAATAAATAAATGCCTATATTAACCATCCTTGTTTAACTTTTTTTATCCAAAATAAAAAGCATTCTTGTGTAACTAGTCATTGGAATGGAAACTGTAGATTCTTCATTTCCATCCCTACCCAATTAAGAAAGCTTGCTCCCAAATCTAGCATGATAACGTGTTAAGTGGAAGACTCTTCTTCATTCCCTCCCCAATTTTTCAACCTACCCCATTTTTGTGCCACCCTGTTCTTTGTGATCAATGTGAACTCAACCAAAGTACATAGATGAAGACCCAGGAAATAAGCATGATTTCTTGATTACAACATTACCCCTCCCAATTTACATATTGTTAGGCAAATTACAACCATTTAGTTTGTAATAAATTATTTCTTTATATTTTGGATAAAAGATTCTTGTAATTCAGTGATCATGTACCTGATATTTTGTTGTAGCTTTTCTTAATCATATTCAACTATATGTGCTTGCTTTGTCAGGGCTCTGGTACATGGAGCAGTCATCTCTGCGTTTCTGACCATTGCTCAAGCCATGACTGATCAAGGCTGTGTATAGAAGTTGATATTGCAAAACCTTGAATGCATCCCAATGCTGATGTTTATCACTATGGTGGGAAATCTGCATGCACTTAATAGTTGCAAGCCAAGGATCAATGCTGATACTGCAGGGTCAATGTCAGGACGTCTCACTTTTGAGAAAGCATATTTCCTTGTAAAATATGTAATATAAGAATTTAGTCTTAGAAAAAGATATTATTGACAAATTGGTGTAGGCAAATGTGAGAAAACCTGTGATTTAGTTTTAGTTGTACCACAGAAAGGGTATCTGGACCATTGCCAAGAAAAAGGAAAAATTGTTCTTGGCTTATTTAACCCGGTTTGGTGCTTGTTCTAAACTAGATAAACATTTGGATGTTGAGATTAGAAATAAAGCTATAAAAAGGTTAGCACTGAATATACTTATCGTTTAAAAGTTTCCCTTCCGAAGATCTTATCGATAATATATATTTCATAATTTTTCTATGGGTTTTATATTGAACAAGAAAAGTGACTAGTTATCTGTTATTAAATACCTTCTACAAAATTAATGTGGGCTGGCTTAACTAGTAATATTTGGAACATTTCGTTTCAAAGACGGTTCAGTTCATGTTATTATAAATTATCTTTTCTTACAAGCAATTTGTAAGTATTATTGTAAGTTCTTTCCTTTAGTAGACGATATGTAAATATTACTATAAATTCTCACCATGACTTATGACATACTTCGGCTTTTTTTTTTGCACAAAATACTCCGGCTTTAGAAAAAAAGTAATATTTCTTTCTTCTAAACCTTTATTAACTGAAAAAAGAAAAAACCTTTGAGCATTAAAATATCTAACCTTTTATTACAAGCCTTGAGGCCTTGATCAAGGCTAGTAAAATAGAACTATATATAGTGATTGAAATACATGTGAATTACAAAAATTTTAAAGGTTATATATATATACATAAAGGCCGAATCCAAAAGTGAATTGAGTTATATTTAGCATTATTTTAAATTAAGTATATTTAGCATTGGAATTTTTTAATTTTTATACTACAAAGTGTTGTCACACTTTTGAGTATAGGACTAATCCCGGAATGGTATCAGCTTGATCCTTGCCACAATGTGCTTTCAATGAATTTCAAACCACTACACTACATATAAAACAATAATAATCATCCTACATCATTTTTGAACCAACAACATTTTTCACACCATTTTGTATGGTTATGATTGAGAGAGAGAAAGTGATAAGAAAAAATAAGTATGATGAATGGTATTAGATGAGGTGTGAAAAGAGGTGTATGCACTGTTTGTAGTAAGAATATCAAAGTTGTAAGCTTTTAGCTCAATTAGCATAAAATCCTAGTTTTTAGTACAGAGGTGTGATGGTGATGTTGAAAGTTTGGTCTTTCACAAATCACCCATCCCCCTATATCTAAAGGATTTGCATCTCTAATGCAAAAGAGGGACTCTTTCCGTTATAGGAACACTCTTCCCTGTTATGACTTGTATAACTTTGACCTATCACTGTAGAATGTTGTCATTTATAAGCGGTTCGTAAATGAAATACCATTTATTCTTTCTTGCTCCAATGACTAATTTCAGCCAGCCAAATTGGTTACGAATTTGGTATTTCATTCATGATATATAACCACACCTGTAGAGGAAAATGAGAAAGAAATTTTGAGAATTTAGGAATTTTATTCTATCTTTTTTCAAACTGAAAGAATCCAAATTTAGACATCTCGATTTGAAAAGAGATAAGCAAAGAAGGATTCTTAGCTACACACCGTTGAAGAATTACAGGTTAGGGTTAGAGAAAAGGAAAAGAGACAAAAACGACTATAAACTAAAAATATTATTGATATGATAATTTGATATAAAATCATAACATACTATCCTATATATACTAATAACTAGGGCAAATACTTGTATTACCAATATAAGCTCAAGCCCATTAATCATAAGAATAATAACATAATATCTTCTAATACTCCCACTCAAGCTAAAGCTTAACTTATTACAAGTAGAAAACCAAAAAAGACATAAACTGAAAACAAAGAACATCACCAAAATTAAAAACTCAACCGATCTCAACAAATAATTAAGGAAATTAGTGCTCCCCTTGAATGACAAAGTCTTGGCAATGTCCTTGGCAGATAACTTCATGCTTCTCCTCGGCACACATCCCAAGCAAATGAGACCAACTTTGGAGTCTTCGACCTTTCTCTTTAATGACTACCTTGACCTCCAAATTGGTCTCCAAAACATTAAGTCAAGTATTATACCATTCAGTAACACAAACGAGGGTCCTTTACTAATGTCAAAGTCTTCAATCCGCAAACCCAACAACCAAACAAACCAAGACTGTAATCACATCAAGGAGATCGAACAAAGAAGAGAAGAGAAACTGAGAAACTCTTGCTCCTATACCTACGACACCCTTTGTCACACCTTTCTGGCTGGCCAAAACCACAAGTTATTAGGACGACTACTGTTCCCAAACCTACGACACCCTTGGTCGCATCTTGTTGGCTGACCGCGACACATCGAGTCGCCAGAAACACTACCCACAACATCCTTGGCTGCGCATAGAAGAAGAAAGGAGGAAAGAATAGCCTGAACACCTTATGTGATAGTCATAACTTGCCAATGATCACAGCAACCCAGTCATCAACTGAACCCCCATTCTCCATAACCATAAACATATCCCAAACTCATAATCAATCCCACAGAACCACCAGTTTGCACTTCATTACTACACCAAGTCACCAAACAGAGCACTAGTCCAACGTTATAGTCCCTAAGTCCACCACACACACATCATGCCAACGTCCAGCTACCATGAACAACACCCATCTGCAAATGCAACACATCACCGTTCATGCCACACATGAACCTCCCAAGACCAGAAGATCCCTAAATCAACACCATAACCCTCCAAAGCCTACAAACATAACACCAAATTCACGGTGCTCACACTAGAAACACAATCCTTACACACTGCACCATCCTTTAAAAACCTAACCGAAACCACCTAGCCACAAAGCTTGAATCACCAGTGATTCATTCAACAGTCTCATCCATGAGAAACAAAAGAAGAGAACAGAGGTCGAAAGTTGACGTTGAAAAGACCACAAAAAAAAGGGAAAAGGGGGTCTGAACACTTCCTCACTGGCGCTTCGGTCAACTACTGCGCCAGTCACTGTTGATGTGAACTCCTCACCATTCTCTGGTTCTAGTCACACCCAAACATGGTAGAGAACCTGTCCAAAATCACTAGACTGCCAGAAAAATGCTCATCGATGTCAGACCTTGCTAGAAAACGGCTAGCTACCAAAGATTACACTGAAAACCACCATAGAAGCTGTTGTCCGGTCACCTCTCATCAACATAGGCCAAAACGCAATAGCCACCACACGAACCCCTGAACCACCACAATCTCAGATCTGGCTAGAAAACCACTGGCGACCTCAGTACCAATTGAAAAACACCCAAGACGCCACCAACTAGGCACCCTACAAGCACCCAGGCCAGAACTTGAAAGCCACTGCCTTCCTCCACTGCACTCGCCGGAGCTGTCACACGATCTCCGACCACTGTCGACCCTTGCTGGCCGCTGATCGAAGCTACCCTTGCCAAAAAATTGAACACCCAATATCGTTGAGGGTGTGCACAGCTTTAGAACGCGCAAATAATGCAAAATGTGCTGAACCCAACATCGTCGCCACTCACCCAACAACTGCTGGTCACTCCGTTATGCCAACTGACCACCGTCAGCATGATCTTCACTGACAACTGCCAGCGGGTTGCCTAAAAAAAACACTAACAACAGCCACTCTTAACTGCACAAATGACTGAACATGACCTAAGTCACGAAATACTTTTTTTAAAAAAAAATTCACGTTTCAAAATATACGTGGCATCTTATTCTGACTCATAAATATATAAAAGAAAATAGAGGAAATTATAAGAATTTTCAAAAAATAAATCGGAGAATATATAGAGTTCAGTGAACTCAAGACAACAAAAACAGCAAGCTCATTCAAGGTGGATGATACCGCTCTAATACTATGTTGAAGAATTACATGTTAGGATTAGGGAAAAGAAAAAGAGACAAAAATGACTATAAACTGATAATGTTATTGATATGATAATCTGATACAAAATTATAACCTACTATCCTATATATACTAATAACTAAGACAAATATTTATACTGCCAATACAAGCCCAAACTCATTAACCATAAGAAAAATAACCTAATATCTTCTAACACACGCATTCACAATGAAATAAATGCATCTTCCGCTTTAAATTGATGAGTTGAATAGTTGTTTATCCATGTCATTGCTTTCATACAATTCAAGGATGACGACCACAAACAAAAATGATTTCTTTTATATCAAACGGTGCTCCAAGTGAGAGACAATGTCACACATCAAACACTTCTGCTCAATACTCACTTTCCCTAAATAATATCATAAAACCAAATCCTCTTCTGTCCTAGAAGGATGGTAGAAACTCCTCAAAGTCAGCGAGGCAAACTGTAAAACACTGCCTGATAATGCATGCTGCATATGCAGTTTAACTAGCTATCCTGGAAGAATGTGTGGATGAATCAGATTTTTCAGCTAGATAATGCTCAAGCATATCCTCTTCATCATCTGCCATGACACAGAAAAAAAAATGTATTTTATCATTATAATATATAAGCTTACTAGACAAAATAAGAAAATAATTGTTTTTAGAAAACAGCGTATCAATCATGGAGAGAGAGAGACCTTCCAAATCATCATCATCAAAGTCAATATCATCCTCATCCTCCTCGTCCGATTCCTCGGTGACAGTAGCTGCACCTTTCTGTGGAAAAACAAAAATTTAAGGGAGAATTATTGGAAGGCACCAGTAGGTAAGAGTATGATATTTAAGAAACAGGACCCATTAATCAAGAGTGTGGTTAATTCTGTTATGAAGTGTTTTAACGGAGATTTATTAATCAGGAGTAAGGACCCCTTGGGTGATGATATTTAAGAACCAGGACGCATTAACCACTAGTGTAGTTAATCTTATTATGAAGTGAACTAGTGGTTACTGGGTCATTCATTCACTTTCGATAAATTTTATAGCCCACAGGTCTTTTCTAGTAATTGTCTCGATTTTTAAGAATGTCATTGCTAAGATCTCTCATTTTGGAGGTACCAAGGAATTTTTTTTTATATATTTTATAGCCCACAAGCCATTTCTAAGACATTATTAATTCCTAGTAGCCATTTCTTTTTAATCAAATATAAGTAAGGTTCAACATATATTTTTAGTTGCAAGTAGCAAATTATATGCTTGAATTGTAGAACTTTTAACACAGAAAACATTAATTTAAGACATCGAGGTAGGAATAGCTATAGTAAGGACAATAAAGTACCGCTCTTCCACTTTCAAACCACTGTCGACCAGAGAGCTTCTTTTCCTTGGGAGCTGTTAGCGCAGACTCTGGCATTAGCCTGCAAAATTAGGACAAATTGTTTTGGCATCAAAAGGAAAGTTGCTACTGCAGGCAATTAAATTTTACAGTTACTAGTTAGTAATAAAAGAATATGGGGAAGAGATTGACTAATCCTTTATAAATATCACCGAATCTATTCGGTTATTTGTTATAATGCTACATTACAATCCCCTTCCTCCCCCCCTCGTTTTCTTTCTTTTCTCTATTGTCTTTTCCCTGCCATACGTATGCTTTCAGAACCTCTACCCCCACTGATAATCAGAAGGCCTCACACATGGAGAAGATTCATCAGTCTACAGAAACCCTACGTATTTTAAAGTTGTAGATATAAAGCGATTTAGAAATGTGTGCCTTAGAAAAAAAAGCAACTGTAAGGGGCTTACTTGGCTCGTTCCAGTGCCAGTTCAGCTTCAAACCTTTCTCTCCATGCCACAAATGTTTCAAGAGTAACTGGTTCCCCATGGGGTACCACTATCTACGAATGGTGGGAAGATAAAAATTTGTCAGGCAGCTTTTTTAACATAAAAATTCACAGGCAAATGCATGAAATCATAAAAAGAATATATTGAAGAGGCAAATACATCTTCATCTTAAATTGAAATCAAGGTAAGAATATGAAAAGACAAAAACAAATCACTACTACTACCTTTGCTTATTCTTCAAAACATACTAAAATAGACAACAAGAAGTAATTATATATAAAAATAAATGTATAGTCTATATGCTCATCTACCATGTGCTTTGTAGTGGGAAAACTTTTGTAAGAATTACATAAGAGAAAGTCTTGATGAAAAAACATTTATAATAGGAACCTGATAGAATCTGATATTTATTTATGGAACAATGGAGACTAGTTCCTTAGTCCTTACAACAGGAGTAGACATCTGTAATTCCTCAAAACAGAAAAAGAAAAGATACCACAGGTCATTTGAGAGACCTGTAACCTCACTCCCAAATCCTGACTCAGTAATTGCCTGCCTTCACACTTACTATCCTTCCCTCTAATTTCCCCCAACAAAAATCTCCCTTCTCCCACTACTCCTTGCCAGCTCAGCAATCAGTTATGCTCCTCAGCATGAATATTCCCCTTAGTTTCCCATTCTGTCCTCTTAACCCTGTGTGTTGCCGTTGATCGTCTACTTCCCATCCCCTTCCTTGTAGCATACACATTAATAATAGAGGTCTATTAACCACTCAGAGTGGTTAAGGCAATATATTATAGAGAATAACCACTTCAAATGATTATTTTCCTTCATAGTAAAAATCCTTCATAGTAAAAAATTTATAATAAGAGTTATTTGGAATTATCCCAAAATTTTTCTGACCAGCTCACCATTGCTTTTATAAATATGCACAAATTTCTTTAATCATCATTACAAGTCACCAATTGGAGCAGTTCAATATGTTTGAGTTGACTATTACCTGCTATAATAGTCCTTAGTTCTACATGCTGCCCAAGATGTATAAACACATATTTTCTCCTTCGACACAGCCAAACTTTGTTCCTTCCTGATAGGCCCTTAACACTTGAGTATAAGAGAAGGGAAAGGAAGAAGGAGAGTGGGCTGGAGAGAGTAATGAGGGGCAGCAAGGAGCATTTATAGCTAGTGAAAGTGGAGAGTAAAAAAGGGGCACCAAGGAACATTTATAGCTAGTGGGAGTGGAGAGTAAAAAGGAGCATTTATTGCCATGATTGCTTCCTTCTCCTTCTAGAACCACTTGTGCATTCCGAACGGCCACCGCGATTTGCTCTGTCAGTGTCCTCATCATCTCCTGAAATCGTTGTTCAATGGACTCCATCTGCCGTTCCACCACTTCCAATCTGCTCTCCATGCGTGTAGATACCGTCCAGACGCTCCTTGGATCGGGAGCTCTGATACCAGTTGATACGAACCTTAGGAGAACCACACCACAAAAGCTAGCCATTGTGGTTAGAGAACCCAAGGCCATATAAACCCCACACTGGAATCCCATACTTCCGATGTGGGACTCAAGTCTCATACCTTACAATTGAATCCTAACACTTCCATACACAAGCACTGACTACCCACATCTTATTTTACCTTTGCAATGACCTTGACAACAAAGCCGTATTTAATAAATCGTATGCAAATATCTGAGCTAAAATAATTGATGTCATTAAAAGATTGATTTTCAAAGCATAAAATCCAGATGCAGTCAAGGTACAAATATTACAGAGGTGTTGTAACATTCAGTATCAGTGATCATGCTAGCATTACTCACTAACTAATGAAGCATGAATATGAAGTTTAATAGGGGTATGCTATGATACAAATACTGAGATGCGACGATTTCTCAAAAGTATAGGAAATTGATGGGCCTGTAACCCATGTTTATAAGAGAAGGGGTAAAAAGAAAAGGGATGGGCAGGAAACAAATGGGCTGAACGAGGGAAATGCAAGGGCAGAAGCTGCTGATTCTGCCGATTCTGGTTCTGGTGAACAAAACAGAATGTCCACATGGCAAGAGGACATTGGAGGAAAATATGTTGCCATGATTGGAAGGAGGATAGAGTACGTGTTTAAGGGAGAGGGGGAGGGTAGTGGAGAGGCATAACAAAATTGGTGAGGAATTGGTTAAGCCTATATGCCCACGGCAGAGACTGCATCTTGCAGCTCTGATTGTTATTTTCCTTTTCTGCATTGTTGTTGCTGTTTTCTGGTTTTTCTGGGTTTGAGCAGTATTGCTCTTCTGTAAAAAGGAGTTTTCCCCTTGGTTTCTACCTATTTTTTCTTAATACACTACCAGTTTCTATCAAGCTGGTATTAGAGCTGCCGGTCCCGGTCCCGGTCCCAGTCCAAGGGGTCTGCAAAAAGGTAGAATTGCAGCAACCCAATCTCAAGGTGATACATGATTTCTTTTTGTTTGATTTGGGAGGAGTTGATGTCGTTTTAGGGAATGAATGGTTAGCCAGCTCGGGTAACATCAGAGCTAATTTCAGGGAGCACTTGATTGAGGCAGTAATAGATGGGGAAACAGTGAAAATTAGAGGGGACCCGACTCTGTCCAAAATAGTGGCTTCGTTGAAAGCCATGATGAAGGAGCTGTGAGGCGATGCAAAGGCATATTATGTCGAGCTTGGCATGATGAGCATGGTGTTAATCGAGTAGCAACCTTGTGTGGAAGGGGTTTGGGAGTTATTGGAAGAATACCAAGACTTATTCAAAGAGACAACCAATCTGCCCCCAAAGAGGTCCTGTGATCATGCTATAGTCTTAAAGGAAGGTTCCCAAATCCCCAACATTAGGCCTTACTGCCATCCACACCATCACAAGGCTGAAATTGAGAAGTTTGTACGTGACATGTTAGCTGTGGGAATGGTAAGGCCTAGCACCAGTCCTTACTTAAGCCCGTTGATATTGGTGAAAAAGAAAGGCGGAAGTTGGAGGTTTTGTGTGGATTACCAGGCCTTGAATAGCATCACTGTTCCAAATAAGTTTCCAATTCTGGTAATAGAAGAGGTTTTGGATGAGTTAGGTGGAGCTGCATTCTTCTCCAAATTGGACCTTAAATCGGGATACCACCAAATTTGGATGAAAGAAGGTGATATTCCGAAGATAGCTTTCCGCACACGAGGGTCACTACGAATATTTGGTGATGCCTTTCGGACCCACAAATGCCCCTTCGACCTTTCAAGTCCTCATGAATGACATCTTCCGCCCATATCTTAGGAGGTTTGTGCTGGTGTTTTTTGACGATATCCTCATTTACAAACATTGATCCTCCCTCCCATGTTTACCATTTGTGCTTGGTGTTCGAGGTTCTCAAGAGCCATGCACTTTGCGTGAACTACAAGAAATGTTGTTTTGGTGTTACTAGACTGGAGTATTTGGGGCATCTCATGTTAGCAGAGGGAATTTCTGCTGATCTTAATAAGGTGGTAGCCATGCAACAGTGGCCTATTCCCAAGGATATAAGGAGCTTGAGGGATTTTTTGGGGCTTACTGGATATTATAGGCGATTTGTGAAGGATTATGGGGTGATTGCTAGGCCATTGACTCAACTATTGAAGAAAAACAACTTCCAGTGGTCAAAAGAAGCTCAAGATGCATTTCAGAAGCTCAAGGATGTAATGGAAAAGCTGCCCACATTAGCCATGCCCAACTTTGACTTGCCATTTGTGATAGAAGCGTATGCTTCTGGTTATGGAATTGGTGCGGTTCTAATGCAACAGGGCAGACCACTCGCATTTATCAATCAAGCTTTATCCGAGAAGGTAAAGGTGAAATCAATGTATGAACGGGAGTTAACGGCAATAGTTCTTGCGGTGCAAAAATGGTGCCAATACCTACTTGGCCACCATTTCATCATCCTTACAGATCAACGGAGTCTAAAATTTTTGTTGGAACAAAGGGTGCTGGTTGGGGTACAACTGAAGTGGGCAACAAAGCTCCTTGGGTATGACTTCAAAATTCAATATAAACCGGAAGTAGAAAACAGGGTGGCAGATGCACTTGCGCGGGTGATGGAATATAAGGCTGTCTCAATTATCATCAAACAGGATTTGATGGAATTATCGTAGGAAATACTCAAAGATGATTAGCTGAGAGGGATTCTGCAGGATCTGATGCGAATTCCAACCTCCCATCTTCATTACCGGGTGCCTAAAAGGTGCTTATGGTATAAGGATCGCTTGGTTTTACCTCCCAACAGTAAGGATCCCTTCTATTTTGCGTGAATTCCATTCTTCTCCATGGGGTGGTCACGCCGGGGTAACCAGAACTTATAAAAGACTAGCAAGTATTTTTTATTGGCATGGGATGCGGAAGGATATTGAGCAGTTTGTAGCTGGTTGTGCTACTTGTCAGCAGAATAAATACCAAGCTCTTCATCCGGCCGGGTTACTCCAACCATTACCTATTCCTGCTCATGTATGGGAGGATATCTCGATGGATTTTATTTGCAGATTACCCAGATCTAAGGGTGCTAATGTTATCCTAGTGGTGGTGGATCGTTTGAGTAAATCAGCTCATTTCATTCCTCTTAGCCATCCGTATACTGCAAAAGAGGTGGTCATTGTGTTTATTAAGGAGATACTCCGCTTACATGGGTTCCCAAGTTCCATAGTCTCAGATCAGGATCGCATCTTTATTAGTCAATTTTGGCAGGAGCTGTTTCGACTTTCTGACACTAAGCTGAAATTTAGTTCAGCATATCATCCTCAAACGAATGGCCAAACAGAAGTCACTAATCAAACTATTGAGATGTACTTGCGGTGCTTTGTGAATGATCACCCAAATCAGTGGGTGAAGTGGTTAGCTTGGGCTGAATTCTAGTTCAATTCTTCCTACAATGCCTCGATACAGATGAGTCCTTTCAAGGCCTTATATGGAAAGGAACCACCTTCAATCATCAAGTACAGCAATGAAAGTACTGTAGAGTGTGTTTGGAATGAATAAAAATAGGAAATGATTTGATTTAATTTAATTTGAATTGATTTGATTTGATTTAGAAATCAAATTTTGTGTTTGGAACTTTAAAAAAAATAGGATTTGAATTGATTTATAAATCAAATTTTGTGTTTGGAATTCATTAAAATAAGAATTTATTTTATTTTATTTTATTATTTTACATTTTAACTCTTATGAGAGGTGGTTAGAGGTAGTTATTAAGGGTAAAATAGTCTATTCATTTCAAATCAAATCAAATCCTAACAAATTCTATCAAAATTGATGGAATTTCTAAAACAAAAGGAATGAAATCCATGTGATTTTAAAAATCAAATCATTTCTTATTTTTTAACATTCCAAACACAAAATTTAATTAAATTTGATTTACAAATCAAATCATTTCCTATTTTATTACATTCCAAACACACTCGTAGTGGCTGCAGTTGACCACCTGTTGGAGGTCTAGGACAGCATTTTGGATGAGCTTAAACAGAATTTACTCAAGGCTCAACAGCGAATGAAAGTTCAGGCTGATAAGAACCGGAGGGAGGTTGAATTTCAGGTTAGGGAGATGGTCTATTTGAAGGCTCAACCTTATAGGTTAAGGTCCTTGGCTAGACGCATCAATGAGAAGTTGAGTCCTCAATTTTATGGCTCTTATGAAGTGGTAGAGAGAGTAGGAGCTGTGGCTTACCGTTTAGCACTGCCTACAATTGCACGAGTTCATCCCATTTTTCATGTGTCACAGCTTAAAAAGGCATTGTATAATGATCTCCCAAGCCAGCAGTTGCCCAATTTTCTGTCAGAGGACTGGGAATTGCAACCTGTTCCGGAGGAAGTATTAGCTGTTCGAAGGCTTTTGAATGGCGCCTCTGAAGTTCTGATCAAGTGGGTTGATTTACTAGCCCATGAAAATACTTGGGAAGATTTTGAAGTCATAGCCAGTGCATTCCCTGATTTTCACCTTGACGACAAGGTGAAACTAATAAGGGAGGGTATTGATGGGCCTGTAACGCATGTTTATAAGAGAAGGGGTAAAAAAAAAGGGATGGGCTGGAAACAAATGGGCTGAACGAGGGAAATGCAAGGGCAGAAGCTTCTGATTCTGATTCTGGTGAACATAACAGAATGTCCACATGGCAAGAGGACATTGGAGGAAAATATGTTGCCATGATTGGAAGGAGGATTGAGAACGTGTTTAACGGAGAGGGGGAGGGTAGTGGAGAGGCATAACAGAATTGGTGAGGAATTGGTTAGGCCTATGCCTAGGGGCAGAGACTGCATCTTGCAGCTCTGATTATTATTGTCCTTTTCTGCATTGTTGTTGTTGTTTTCTGGTTTTTCTGGGTTTGAGCAGTATTGCTCTTCTGTAAAAAGGGGTTTTCCTCCTGGTTTCTACCTACTTTTTCTTAATACACTACCAGTTTCTATCAGATACAATACAGGAAGAACACATTAACTTAAATAATTAAAAATATATTTAACATGTAATAATAATAAATTTAAAAATTTGAAGTTTTAGAGATAATATGATTCACACTTCTATATTTTTCTTATTTTATTTACCTATTCAGAGTTTTTTTTGTTAATTCTTTTAATTTATTGGGTTAAATAAATTATAGATGTTGAAATAGTAGCAGTCTCATTTATTTTGTATTAATTAAGATGAAGAGAAGAAAATTGCTAGGAATTTGCAGAATAAGGGATCCTTCATAGGGAAAAAAAGGCAAAACAAAACACCAAATAAAAAGAGGGTTCTCTCTATCCTCTCTCTTTACAAGTTATAAGAGCTTATCTGACCAAGAAGTTGAGAGTTCTATCCTTGCTATTACCATTCTTCAGAGTTACATTATAATTTTGGCACAAGATGGGCCTATGCATTGTCCACGCTTCAAGCCCAAAGGGCTTTGCATAAAGGACGTGATATAAAACCATTCATGTGCCTACACCTAATAACTTAAGCTTTTAGGAGAGTTGGTCTTTGACATGATATCAAAGCAATTATGTTGGCTGCAACTAGCAACTTAAGCATTTAGCAACAATATAGCTTACAACTAACAACTTAGTGGTGTTTGGTTTGGTTTGTTTTCTGTTTTCATTTTCTGTTGATAAGTTTTCACTATTATTTACAAAAATGCCACATTGTTTTCATTTTGTTTCTTGTTTTCAAATTTTGTGAAGGAAATGGAGAAAATAACATCTTCTTGTTTTCATCATTTCCTTTGAAAATAAGAAACAAAGTGAAAACAAGGTGGCATTTTTGTAAATATTAGTGAAAACACATCAAATGAAAATGAAAATGAAAACATAAAACAAACCAAATGCCCCCTAAGCTTTTAGCAATTATATTGCATACAAGGAAAAGTCAGCCCATGAGCGCATTAGAAGTTTAAAACAGCCGAAAAACTACAATGTTGGTCTGTTGCAACACAGACCCATGACCCAAAGCCATCTAAGAGGGATTTGTATCCCCTCCAATACTAAATGGGTAAATTTTGAGGAAGAGAGAGAGAGAGAGAGAGAGAGAGAGAGAGAAGGCCTCCACCAGTTAGGGTGAAGCCCTTATGATGTAAAGTAGAGCCCACTCCTAAATGCCAGGTTGCTAAGAGGGGAGAGGCTCTACTATAAAGGGGATCATGGTCCTGCATCAATCCTATAGAGTTGGAAAGAGCAGTCTATCCACACCAGTGGGGTGGACAAACCTGATACCACTTGATGTAAAGGAAAGCCCACTCCTAAAAGCCAGGTTGTTAAGAGGAGAGGGAGAACCTCTACTTTAAATGGGTGTTCCATGTCTCAGACCTACCCAATACAGGACTCACGCTCCTGCAACACCACACCACCTGGTGCAGCCTACACCTTTCTCTCTCTCTCTCTAACATTTACCCGTTCCATTCCGTCATATAGGGGATCCAAATCCCATCCAAAGGATAGAATCCCCCTCTCCGTTTCTGGTTACTGTGTTTGAAATGGAAAAATAGCCAATCCCTGATGTTGATATTCTAGAAACTTGACGGTGACTCAGAAGATCTAGTTGGAGCCCAAGAAACAGCCTGTGAACATAAGAGTGTTGGAAAATATGGTAAGGAGGGTAGCATCGAGGATTCGAGGCGACAGAGAATATGAAAGATATGACTACATCTAGACCTAGTAGCTGTGCTGATTCCAGCTCCTCTAAGGACTTTCACCAGTCTAGGCATATCTGCTAAGTATCCATCCATATCAAGCCAAATTAAGCCATCCAAGCTGTATCTGAAATTGCAAAAAGACTTGAAAAAAAACCTCTATACTCTCTGAATAGTGAATGTGAATACGATCTGATTCCCATAGTTTCACCATGTGCACATATCCGTGCTTCACAGCTTACTAACAGATGCTCAGAAATATAAAATAAAATCTATATTATTTTATACTTGATATGTAGAAAGCATTAAACTAACAGAAATTTCAGAAGAAAATTCATAAAGTAGAAGACAGTCTTACATCATCTTTGGCTGCCCCTTCTGCTTCAGCACTCCCATCAACATCTTCACTAAACTGGTCAGCCAACCACTCTTTAGCTGAGGTAACCAGGGTGTAGATCATAGCCATACCAAGATTTTCAGATGCCTGTGGATCACAAGTTTTGTATCAAAATTTCCATAACCTGATAACTATCCACAACAAATCTTGAGTTCCATAACCATCAGCTATTGTGCAGCACGATAAATGCATACATAACAACTGGAAATGTATTAAATTCAGAATGGCTATTAAGAAGTTTTTCAATTTGGATGGCAACCAGTGCAAGAATAGCACAAAGACATGATCAGCTCAAACATTAAACAGCAAAAATGCATGGTAAAAGACCACCTACCTCTTGCTGAAGTTTCTCTTTCAAAGTCCTTAAACCTTCAGCAGGTATTGCTTGCAAACTGTTCAGTATAAATGAAATATAGCAATAGCATCTTAATGTTAGTGCATAATAAATGAAACAAAAATATATGTATTGCACTGGACAGACAAACAATGATAAATAACAGATAATTATAATAGCAATACTGACCTTTTCACATTCAAAAGTGGAGGTTCATCAGGATATCTTTCTGTGTGTGAGAAGATCAAAGCTAGTTGAGCTGCAATAAAAATATCAACCACGTCTTTCGTACATTATGCATCTGATGATTATATGTAGAAAAGCTAGTAAATAAAGCTCCAAAAGTGAAGCCATATCTTAGGAAGAAAAACAACAAGATATTCCAAAGTCTAAAGTGAATGTTCAGTAAAACCAAATCACAAAGGGAAAAAAAAAACCTGGATTAGTAATTGACCCATCTGCCTCGTCATCCTGTACAAATGTATAACATACAGATATATATAAGGGTAACTTTTTGCCAATTTATTTTATAAGAAGATGTCCCAGTTGCCTAAGTACATCACATCAATCAAAGGAAGGGGAAAAAGCAATGAAAATAAACCCAACTTCTAAATATCCTAAGGCTGAAACTCCAATAAACTGTGCACAACAAATTACTTTTTACCAAAAGAAAGCATTTAAAATGAGTTTCAGAACACCACATAACACAAAAAAAAATTGTTCTGCACTTATTTTAAATAAGAGAAGAATTTTGTTAAATAAGGAAAAGAGAGGCAAATTCTGCTCTATAAACAATATCAATTGCACTAATATAACTCAAACACAAATGAATTCCATAGTAAATAAGCTGCATAAATGCGACAATCATGATTATACGTGCCATATACAAAAAATAAAATAAAATAAACGTAGAACATGAGAAACTGCACTAAAAGAAGGAGGACCATTTACCTGCGCAGAGACCTTTATTTGGAAGCAGCGGTTGGAAGTACCTAGGCCACTTTCCCCAGAGTGTATTTCTACCATTAAATGACGAGCAGAAAATCAAGCCCTTCTCCCAGTGGGAAAAACAGATGACAAGTAAATTCACAAATTAAAAAAAAAAGTTTTTTTTTTTAATATTTAAATGGCACAAACGAACCTTTGAAATCATCCATAAGTATAGCTTCTAATGCTTCAATCTCCATATCTTGTTCTTGTGCATAATCTGTGTAATACACATGCTCAAATTTAATGTAGACAAGGCTTAAGCTTACAGTATCTAAACATAATCATGAACAAAATCCATTTGACACTTTTTCATACATCGTCGGAAAAAACAATAATAATAATAACGAAGAATCGCATCACTATGAGAAAACTAAACAACGTGATTCCAATGAAAATAAGCTGGATGATCAATATGCGACCAAAACAACAGAATAAAGTTAAATTTTTTATCTTTGTAAATGAAAAACAATATATATATATATATATATATGAAATTTATGAGTACCCGTCATGGTTGCAATTTGGCCGAGTTCCAAATTTGTTGGATTATTTCTCTTCCCAGATGCGTCTGAAGTGTGTAGACGACGAGATTGGCAGAGTCTCACAGTACCGTTACAAGTAGCTGTAGCTCAAAAAAGACCTAACCAGTAATACACAGCTTCCATCAAAACGTGCCGTTTAACCAGTTATTCATCCAAGGGCAATGCACGGTTTAATTTGAGCTTCTTTTTTTCACTCTACTACTTTTTGGATTCATATTTTTTCAGATGAATAATCAATCAATTAATATAATATAAAAAATATATATGACTTAAAATTCTATCATATATCAATTTTAAATGACAAGTAAAATTATAATTTTATATCATGTGACAAATTATTTGCCTATTTTAACATCATGTGTTTTTATAAATAAGAAAAAATTATAGTCAATCAATATAATATAAAAAAAGAAGATAAATGATCTAAAATTTTATTATATGTCAAGCCTAACTAACAAGTAAAGCTCTAATTTTATGTCATATATCAAATTGTCTACCTATTTTAATACGTTGTGTTTTTATTATAATATAATAAAGAAATATATATAATTTAAAATTTTGACATGCGTCAATCCTAGGTGACAAGCAAAACTCTAATTTTATATATGTGTCAATTTGTCTACTTATTTTAATGTCATATGTGTTTTTATAATAATATTGAAAATAAAGATATATGACCTAAAATTTTGATGCATGTCAATCTTAGTTGATAAGCAATGTTCTAATTTTATGTCATGCGTCAAATTGTCTACCTATTTTAATGACATATGTTTTTATAAATAAAAAAAATTTACAACACAGCGTTGACATGTCTACACATGTTGATGACACATATACAAACACTAAAAATTACTTTTTTAAAAAAAATGAAATTAATCAATCAAACAATCTATCAATCAATAAATATAATAAATATTGTTTAGAATTGAGTTTTAAGGGTTACCTGAATAAGTAGCAAATTGAGGAAACTTTTGTGGCACAATAGTGAATGCGGTCGTGCAATGGGATAGTTACCTGCAAAAGGCACTCCAATGTTCAAGTCAATTCGTGCGCAAAGAAGGCAATGTATAGTTGGATAACAAATGTGTACCTCCTGATGCTTGCAGGGTATATCTATGAGTATATGCAAGCGCTGACGATTATAGCATTCAATTCGAATTGAATGTTGTTAATTATATTTAGGGAAACTGTTATTCCATGTTGTTAATACTCTATTTATGCATGATATGATTAGTATTCATATCTTAAAGGGATTCAGAGATTTATGCCTTGCAAAGAGGCGGTTATGAGTGCGCAGTAACATCAGGGTTCTATCCTAGTGGGCCGGGTTGCTCCAGATCCATGAACCCAATACCCGATCCAGAACAAATATAATATATAAAAAAAAATACATGACCTAAACTTCTATCATATGTCAAACTTAGCTGGCAAGCAAAGCTCTAATTTTCTATCATGTGTCAAATTGCCTAACTATTTTAATGCAATGTGTTTTTATAAATAAAGAAAAATTACAACACAACGTTGACATGTTTGCACACATGGACAACACTAATAACCAAATGAAAAATCATTTAGCAAATAAAGAACCAAAAACAAATAACTATTTAGTGTCATGTTTTTAGGACACTGACGTGGAATGTGTAGCAGAAGATTATTTGGAGTAGATTGATCGTATCCTACACGGTTTGTCCATCTTTAATTAGGCATAACTTTTGATCTGGGCGTTAGAATAATTTTTATTATGTATCAACGCAAAACTCAAGAAAAGGGCGTCGTTGTGATTAAAGGTTAACTCAGTTGAAGTCATTTTGGGCCCCAAAAAAAGCTGTTGTACCGTTTCAACCTTTTCTTTTCCATTTTTGCCTTAAATTTTTTCATTGATTTTGTAATTTGCGGCTCTAATTAAGTTTAACTGCCTTTAAATACCTTCATTTTGTTGTATTTGAACATCACATATTGAATAAACATTTTAAAGTTATCGTTTTAAACATTTATACCAATTAGTATTACCAGACCATAAATTTTACTGTAAGTTGACGAGGCCTGAAATTGTAACTCTGCCAAAGACACCTCTTCTAATATTTCTGCTACTAAATACTACGGATCATGTTTCTCATAAGGAAATATGATCTAAAATTAAGTTTCTTTTCTATATCAATATCTGTACACAAAAATTGAAATAACATTTACATAATATAAGTAAATAAAATAAATTAATTAATATTTGTTGTCATTGTTGTTAATGGCATTGTGTAATATGTTTAGGTTGTATTTATTTGTATGTCTTATTCTAATATTTGGTTTCTTCAATCGTACAAGAGTCATAGTTAAATATGATTATAATTTTTGTTAAATGAGATATTGTTTCTACCACTATAAATTTACATTGCAAGATAGCAATTTTTTTTTTCTTTATATTCTTAAATGTTGGTGACATAATTTTTTTGTTGTTAATTTCTCTTATCCATAGGCATTTCCTTCTTAATTAAATTACTTTTAATTGTTTTTACATTTTTTTATATACTCTACTCGTGAAAGAACTAATAATAAAAAAATTATATCTTTTATTCACACAAAAATTATGATGAAGTAGCGACCAACCACCTTATCACTTAGTCAGCACTTGATTAAGTCTTTTAAATTTAATAATCTAATTTTAGAGTGAATGACTTATCTTTCACCAAATTAAAGAGGTGAATTTATGGAAACATGCATAAATTGACCTGAACACCACATAACTGTAATATACAAATAAAAAAAATCTTTAAACTTTGATGTTACACTATTGTTGGTGATTCAATCATGTACTTCTCAAATATCTTATTTTATTATCACAATACTTGTACCTTCAACATTGAAATAAAAAATATATATATCTAGTGAATTCAACCTATCAAATCTCTTGTATAAAGTTGTAAAAAATGTCTTAACTTTGAGGTTTTTTTTTTACTGAAGATTATTTGAGATAATGTAAGAAAAAGACTAATCAAATGAAAAATATAATATAAGAAAAGAGAGCTACATATTAGAGAACCAACACATAAACTAACCATTGAGTTTATAATGTGAAGTTTGATAAATATATATATATAAAAATTACCTGCACATTTGTGAAAAAAAAAACTATTGATATATTTTTGTTATAAAAAAAATTACAATGAAGTGTTATGAGAAGTTTTATGAAAGGTGGTTTAGAATAAACGTGCTTGTATGGAATATTATATATTTAATATATTTATAAAGTATACATTTATGAGGGGATAATGGTTAGTGCACAAAACATATGAAGAGTAATAAAATGATTTTACTTAAGAATAAGTTTGCAACAATGAACAACTTAGAGTCTACACTTTTTTTTGCTTAGTATTAAACGTACTTATTAGGTATATATAAGAGCCAATGTGGTAATTAGATAAGTTCGACACTTTCCCAAGTATAAAGTTCAAATTTCCTTTATTAATTGTCCCGTTTGATGACTACTTTTCCTTAAAGATCTTCTAGAGCTTAAGGACTACATATGAGTAGCTTCTATGTGTAAAATCTTTTGAATGAATTTTCTAAAGTCAATTATCAAAATAAACTTATACTATTCTTTTGAATCTCTATGTCATTAACACCCTAACCAATAATACGAAAGTAACATATCCATACTACTATTTTTGTTAAAAGATTATATCAATGCCTTTCTTTTCTTTTCTTTTTTTTGCGAATTATATTGTTATATTCAATGAATAAAAAGGAAGAACGAGAGAAAAGGCTAAACTTGAGTTGCAAAATAAACATCAACATCAATTTGAGGCCACGACCTCCAATTTTTTCAAAATTTGAAAACTTACCCATAAATTTCTCATAATTTTAAAAAGGAAAAATTTCAATTTACCATATTTAATTTAGAGTCATATACATTTTAATATTAAAATTATATATATATATATATACACACACTAGTGCATGTCTTGTGCAACACACGGGGTGGTTAAGAAAAAGTTACATATGCTAAAGATCTATGTAAAATAAAATATTAAGTAATTTAATAAATATAAAAATAAAAATTTAATAATATTAAAAGACTAAAATACATGTTTATAAGATTCTAATGGATGACATCTATATATATATATAATTTATATTGAAAACTTATCCTACATTTTATTAAAGTAATAAAATATAGGATAAAGTAATTAATTCATAAAAACACTTATATGCAAATTTATATTACAAATTCATGAAGTCATCAAATCCCTTCCCTATTTTCAAGGATATACTAAATTAACTCATGAGCAAAAATTATACCATACAAATAATCTAGTGTGAATAAATATTGAATATTCTTTGATTACTTAAGTCATGTAACTAAAGGAAAAATATAATATTTGAACTGTAAATTCCTTAATTATTGAATTTTAATGTTAAGAAATTAACTTATACCCTTTAAAAAAATATTTTACAATATTTTCGTTTTAACGTAGTGTCATTCATCAAAGTAAAAACATCATTGCCCATTAAGTTCAGCACAAAGGCTTTCCACAATTTTATGATCTTTTAGACATATGGTCATTCAAAATAGGTAATAAAAACCAAATAATCATAAAAGAACTTAAAGATTAATTGATTTAATATTTCTTATTGAGTAATCTGTGATATATTAGAAAGTATCAATTTCTAATTTACAAACCATGTGGACATAACTTCCTAAAGAGCTTGACACAACTTCATTATAGCTTATAGACTAATCCCAGTTACAAAAACTTTTAGATTGTTAAAATACTCAAAAAGCTTGTAGCCTGCAACACTTCAAGAAAGTTAAAGGCTTTCCCATACCATTGATACATACATCATCAACTTTGTTCCCATCCAGTGCAGTGATTTGATAACATTTATTGCAACATCTGTTTAAAAGAACCATATGTAGCAATAAATTAAAAGATAAAACTAATAATATAAACATGGCTTCAATTTCGGAAGAAAAAGATACAAAATTTAGAGTTCTAACAATTTAAATTACTTAGTCTAACTTTTTTTATTAAAAGGCCTTGCAGTAAATAAGTTGTCTAAAAATGATAGTCAGATAGAAGAACTCATTAACACATTTAGTAAGGACAAAGGACACTCAGATAATTTTTATTAAAATAAGAATACTCTTAACTCTTCAAGTAAGTTTATTTAGAAAATCTAATTCACTCTTGAATGCCAATTGAAATCCAAACTTAAATCCAAGACTACATAATGAAAATTTAGATCCTTATTGACAGCATACATTAAAGTTAAGAGATTTTTATATGACAAAGAATAAATTAAAAAAAATAAAAAAGAAGAAGTAATAATTATTAAATAAGCATCAACATGTTTAAAAGCTCTTTGTTAGTCAAAAACAAAAATAGGTTAACAAATATTTCAACATAATTAAGTTTGAGCTCCCTAACCCTTTGAATATGTTCACGTAAAATAGGAGCTATATTTGTCATTAAGACATAGTAGATAGAAAATAATGAAACTATAAAATTGATAGCATTTTAGTTTATAATAGAATACAACATATTATAATAAGATATAATTAACCTTTTTACCATTATTGTTAAGAGATAAAGATCCAATAAACACAACGTGTAATAAAGAAGCATGCATTTGATATAAACATATATATATAAGAAACTAATTCTAAAGACCTTTTTTTGACAAAAAAGAAATCAAGTAGGTTGAAAATAGAGAAAACAAAGTGGTACCTCAAGAAAATGGTCCCAATGTTAACAATTATGCAAATCAAGTATAAAAACATCCTTTGCAATCTACCAAAAAATAAAATACCGATAGTTCGGTTGTACGTATCATAGATTTTCATACCAATAATCATATAAAAAGCATAACCTTAAGAGTTGTTCTTTAAGTATTCAAGCTTTTCTCACCTAGTGTGAGTTCTTTTCACTGCATCCTAAAGAATTCTTCATCATTGCAAAAGGAAGATAGATCATAGACAAAGTTTTTCACACATAAAGTTTTAGAAATTAAGCTATAATGAAATTCTCTTCACATTCTTAGTAATAATCCAAATTGTCATAAAAAAAGTGAACAAACAACATATTAAAGCTAGTAATAGAGTAAAATTTTCTTGTTCCTCAGTGATTCTGCATTCTCTTTTGCTACCTTTGAATCACTCTTCCTTTTCACATTCTTGAACATCCAATGCATCAAATCATGTGTGAAGCATCCAAAATCAATGGAGACAACAGAGCAAATAAAATCATTGAAAACTTCAAATAAAATAAAGTATATTTTAGATAATTAGATAATTAACTTGAATCCACACATTTAGACTTTAGATACCAAACCTTACATATGACCTTTGATGAAATATTATAAAGCTTATTCGTAAAGACACTGATCAAGTTAAATTACTCACAAAAAAATAAGCCTACTTAGTGATCCATCAAATTGTCATTTTTTCAGGTACAAATTGATTAGGTAACCACATAAATTATTGGCAGACAACTAACAAAAAATAAGATAACTAAAATGAAGATTTTTTTTAAAAAAAGTGTTACAAATCACTATATTTTGTTGAGGTATTATCACAAATACCTAGGAACTCATTAAAAAAAACATATATAGAATTGATAAACTTGAATCACAGGAGCAAATGGGCAGAACTCTCCTCTCCAAAACTTCAAAGGTCTAATAAGTTGAAAAGCACATTTGTGGAAAGATTTGTGTCAGTTTCAATGCCTCAAGTTCTACCATAGTCAAATTTCAAAATTTTGTTATTTAATATAAATATATAATATAGGAACAAAAGGGGAAAAAAAGTGGCAGATGCATATTTTGATGGTTTTAGCATTAACATTTACCTTTCAAACTTGTGAAAAAATGTACATTTTAGCACCTCATATTAGCTCAATAAACACCATCATTTAAGAATAAATAACAATGAAATATGAAGTGTAAAGATATATATATAAAAAAAAGAATATAATGGTAGGCATTTTAATGGTCTTTAGACTCTTTACCGTGTAAACAAATGCTTATAAAATCAATTATTTGTGCTAGATTGAAGAATGCAACTACCATAATAATAACATGAAGTAAATAGGACCAAATTGCAGAAGTAGGAAAAGAAACAAACCTGCTCAAGTACATTGATCTTTATCCATATTAACTAAACTTATACAAGACCAATTGAATTTGAAGCCCTATAGGATCTTTAAAAGAACCCGGTGATTAAGGGTGTCAAAATGAGTCGTCTCGATGGTGGCAACTGATTAGCTTGACAAAATGGATGGTGAATTTGAAGCTAAGGCTAAAAATGCTAACTTTTGAACCTTACATGGCCCGAATGGGCCGGGTTAGCCCACTCTTTTAACACTACATAAGGCTAAATGGGCTGGACTAACAAAATACCAGCCCAAAATTTATGTGGCCTGAGGGCCGGCCCAGCTCGTTTTGACACCCTTACCAGTGATCTTTATCTTTGTTGAAGTCCTTATAGAACAATAGTGGAAGTTCAGCAAATTCCTGGTAAACAATAAAAAAATACTATATAAGCATTCATTATAAATAATGACGGTGAACAAACAAATAAAGCATTATATGAATAAATAATGAATAAAATAATACTAATACATAGGAAGAATCCAGCAATAGATAAATCATTTTTACTGCTTTGCTCCAGAACAACATGCACCAGCAACCACTGAGAAGATATATTACTTTATTTATTAAATGAAATATAAACAAATAATTGAAATATAAATAAAATTTAAGGCAATCAAATGACAAATTATAATGTCATAAAAAACTGAAGTTACCTAAGCATATGAAATACTTTATATCAATCTTAGTCCATTAGGCACTTTGATTAGAACATGAACAATACATAAAAAGAAGAAAAAATCACATAAACCAATGACAGAACAAATATGAAATTCACCCAAATAAGATTCACAAAGTAAATTAAGTCTGATTTTGAAGTAAAAAAACAAAAAAAAGGTGTTGTAAGGAGAAAGAAACACACTGAAGTACCTTTAGGAGAAGGTTCAACATTGATAACTGAGTGAAATGCAGCAATAACTTAGAAATAGCACAACCTAAGATGCAGCAAATCACAAAACCTTGGAGCGTTTGTTGTAAAACATTAATGATTTTTTTTAAAAACAAAAATAGAAGTGTGTAATAGGGGTGTAAATGGGTGGTTTGGTTCGAATTTTGGAGAAAAATAAATCCGAACCAATCAAAATTAATTGGTTTGGTTTGGTTCGGTTTTCTTATTTTTTGATAGTCAAATCCGAACCAAACCGAACCAAACATCTACGGATTGGTTTGGTTCGGGTGATCGGGTTGGCCATTATTTTTTTAACACAAATTAACTAATAGCTATACAATTATATATGCAATATAGAAAAGTGCACATAATGTATCCAACAATCAGTTTCGCAGAAAATGTGATTCCATAATGCAAGAAAACATAAATTGTTCATAACAAAATAGCTATACTTGAGAAGACGCCGACCTTTATCAAGATCAAAGATTTATTGAAGCCCAACTTCAAGATTTGAAGATAATCCTGACAACTCTAAAAATTTAAACATAAACATAAAAGGTAAACAAGATTAATTAGTAACAATAATAAATATAACAACAAATAAAAAACTTGAGAATTAAAACTAAGTTTTCATACCTGATTCAACTTTCTCCACTTCTTCCATTTCATCACGTAGTTCAAGATTCTTTTTAGGAGTCTTGATCCAGTTTTGAGTACAAATCAATGCCTCAACAGTGGTGGGATGCAAGGAACTACGAAATGGGTCAAGAACTCGACCTCCGATCGAATGCGGACTCGGATGATACAATAGACACTTTGAATAGCCAAAATATCCCTAGCCATACGAGAAAGAACATAATATTTCATTGATTTCCCTTTCCACCATTTCAAAATGTCAAATCCAGGAGTGTTGTCCTCAACATCATCCTCTTTGTATCTTTCTAACTCATTCCTTTTCACCTCACCTTGCTTTCTCCTCACTTTCGATCTAAACTCATCTTCCCAACCCTCATCATCATCACCTAAATCATCATTACTAGTATGAGATTGTGAAGCAACATTTGAGACCAACCTACTAGAATCACCAATGTCAAGGGGAATGGAATGTATTGACTGATAATGCTCAAACAATTTATCAATCAGACCCTTCAATCTTTCCACCATTTCCTTGCACTTACTCGAACCATCACCATACATCTTATCAAAACTAAACTCAACATATTCAAGCTTATAACGTGGATCAAGAAACACAGCCACAAACAAAAGAAAGTTTATACTCCCACTACTTTCCCAATATTTATCAAACTTGATTTTCATGTTTGTGGCCATTCTTTGTAACCCTACATCATTATTTTTCCTCCACTTACCTAGGGTCTTTTGAATGTCACATAACTTGTGGAAAAAAACATTAGATGTAACATGCAATGACCCCGAAAAAGAAAGAGTTGCATCATAGAATATTTTCAAAAGCTTGACAAAAACACGTGCACGACTCCAATCCTCTCTACTAGGAGGTCCTCCTACATTGTCAAGGGCTAACAAAAATGCATTATCCGCATCTTCAAGACGATAAAATGCATTTTCATATTTTTCAGCAACATCTAACATGAAATAAGTGGAATTCCACCTGGTTGGCACATCAAGGGTTAACATTGCCTTACTAGTTATACTAGCCTCTTGGACACACGTCTTAAAAGTAGACAATCTAGCCGGAGATGACCTAACAAACTTGCATGCAGCCCTTATCCTTTCAATTGAAACATCAATTTCCTTCAAGCCATCACTAACAATTAAGTTCAAGATGTGAGCACAACATCTCATATGCATGAACTCTCCATTTAATAAAGAAGTACCACTCCAATCACTCATTCTTCTAAGCAAATATGCAATAGCAGTATTGTTAGCACTTGCATTGTCAACAGTCACACAACAAATCTTTGAAATCCCCCATTCTTTCATACATTTTTCTAAGGCATTTCCTATGGTTTCACCTTTGTGGTCAGCTATCAAACCAAAACTTAATATTTTCTTGTTCAATTCCCACCCATCATCAATATAGTGAGCAGTTACACACATATAATTCAAGTTCTGGATTGAAGTCCAAGTATCAGTGGTAAGTGAAACCATTTGGTGATTTCCAGACAATATGCACTTCAACCTCGCTTTTTCCATTTGAAACAATTGCATGCAATCTTTAGCAACAGTGACACGAGAAGGAATTTTAAATCTCGGTTGAGCCTCACTCATCAAATCTCTAAATCCTTGGTTTTCAACAAATTTAAAAGGAAGCTCATCAACAACTAGCATCCTAGCAAGTGCATATCGGGTTACCTCTTGATTAAATTCAACAAGTTTCATGCTAACACTATCGGGATCATCATCACATTGCTTTCCAATAGCAATTATTTTTTGCCTTTTATCAATTACCCTATGTGGGTTTTTCACACAAACCTTCAAATGTTTTAGCATGTTTGAGGTCCCATGACTAGCACTATTGCATGCATATTGTTTATTACAATAGTTACAAGTAGCCTTATCATTTACTTTCTTGAAATGAGCCCAAGCATTAGAAAGGTGTCTACTAGGTTTCTTTTTCAACACCTCTTGTTGTGATAAAGGGGCATCTTGTCCATGTGATGACGTTTCTTGTCCTTGTGTTGGAGTTGGAGCTTGTGTTCGAACCTCTCCTAGTTGCATGTCACTAGTTGGTGTTGGAGTGGTAGCACTCCCAACTTGAGTTCCACTACCATCAGTGCTTGAGTCCCACTAGTTCCAAATGGATCACTTACCATTTGTTGTTGTCAAGTAACCTGCAAAAAAGACAAAAAGGATTCAACTTTTATTTAAAAAATGAGAGCAATAAGAATAGAACTCTTTGCAGAAAACTGAACAGAGTTCAATACCAATGAAATCCCAAAAATCTGTGAGGTATGTGAAATTTCAATGGTGATTTGCTTCAGAATTCAAAAGAATGGACACTTGTGAATTTCTGACCTGTTGGTGAATGAAAAGACAAAAAAGAAACGTGAGAATATGAGAAATATCTGACAACCATGAAATCATAGATGCAAAATATGAGGTTTTAAGGGAAGTGAAAATTTGGAAATTAAGGTGAAGGTTAGTTAATGGAATGGTAATTAGGGGGCCATGATTTCTAATATAAGAAAGTGACCTTTCAGAAACAAACAAACAAGAAAAACAAATAAGACTATAATGGATAACGAGAGGTCAAGATCATTCAAATTGTTAATTCCCATTCAATAAAAAACAAACCCCATTTACCATATATTTTAGCCTTTTCAACAAGCTTTTTCCATCGCCTGCTTATACAACAATCAAATTTTATATTTGTATGACAAGAAAATTGCTTAAGATATCGAAGCTGAAAAGAATAAAGTATTTTCTTTATAGAAAAAGAAATTTTATTAGAGGAAAAAGAGGAAACGTGCAACAAGGCAAAAAGAATATAGGTCAATTGAGACAAGAAACGTAATTCAAAGAATTCAACAAATACACTTTTTAGATGCCAAATCACCAACAGTACAAGGCAAAAAACTAATAATCAATTCCAATATTAAAGTTTGAATTTCTCTTACAACAAACACTCTCCTAAAAATCGTGGACCACAATGATGTTTCCTTCAAATTTCTTACATGCTTCTTTTGACTCTCAGTTCTGCTCTTAAAATTGCAAGGCTGTCTACTACATATTTTATAAACATTGATCACCTAAAAATAAGAATACTCATAATAACAGTTGCTACACATATGACCACCACATAAAAACAATTTGGGAAATTCTAGTTAAGTTCCTTTAACAAAAAAAATTCCTCTATGGTTCCTAAACAAGTTATAGAGCAGATTAGCCAAATTTTATCATAATCATGTATTAAGAAACCCACATACTTTGACGAAGTGTTCAAGAATTGAATTTTGATCATTGGCATCAATATCAAACTTATATTTTAATACAATCTGCATCACGAAGAATTGAATGATTAATGAAGAACCATAAGATAGTTTCAAATGGAAAGCTCTTAATCAATTCAATATCCTTCATGAGGCATCTGAAAAATAAATAAATTATATACCACATCCATATGTGAGCACACTCAAGTTAATGGATGAATTGCTTGAAAGCAATTTTTTATTTTGTAACAGACTTGAAATATCCTATTAAGCCTAAAGCCTTTCATCTCTAATGCTCCCCAAACTATACAGAGCCACAGCCGATAAACCCTGCGATTTATTATTAAAAAAAAAAAATACCGCTCGGTACAGAATGGGAATTCTAATTATCCTGTTTTTCTCATTTTATTTTTAATGAATATTGGAGACTTTGCTAAAAGCCACCTTATCCTGGCATTAACATAACAGCATTCAACAAAAACTTTATTGACAAGAATAGGGTGGAAAGTATATGACCAACAACTTGAACAGGATACGAAATTCAAAAGAATAAGAATAAGAAGGGAGAAAATCGAGAAAATACCATCGTGAACCATGAAGGCCAACATCTGCAATGTTGTCAAGAATGCAACAATCGCTGCTTGAGTAACAGTCAAGCTGCAATGTGTAAAACTATGTTGTAAAAATACTTTCTCTTATATTAGGCATACGTACGTATCCCTCAAACCCAAACTCATTGGACCCAAAGCATATACCTGGGCTCTGAGAGGAACAGGGGAACCAGGATCTGCTGTGACGGAACGAGATATGGGTGATGGAGCGATCTGCGGTGATGGAGCAGATGCGGTGGCAGGTGACCGTGAGCTGCGGTGAGCTTACGGTGGTGAGGGTGAATAGTAGTGACGGTGAGGAGCGGGCTACAAGGTGGGGGGGTGGCTGGTTTTCGTTTCTGGCTATGACGAAACAGATTTGCGGTGAAGGTAAGGCAGGTGAGCCCTACAGGACCGGTGACGTGGTGAGCGGTGAAGAGACGAGGAGCCTACGAGACGGGCTACGGTGGTGACCGGTGACGGTGAGCGTGACAATGGCGTGACGCGAGCCTACGGGACGAGCTACGGTGGTGAGGTGAGGGTGAGTGGTTTCTTGTTTTACAAGCTGTCTTTCCGCCATCTTGCTTTCTTAGAAAGCCTTTCTATTTTCGATATGACTAATGACGGTAATGTGTAATTGTAATTGTGTATTGTCTAATAGTTTTTACTTTTTACACTTTAGCTCCCATACCACATAATATAACATAGATTATAAAAAACATATATATGTATATTCGGGTCTCGGGTCTCGGGTTGGGTTTCGGGTTCAAAATTTAAAATCCAATATCCGAACCAATTAAAGCTTAATTGGTTCGGATTTTATCCGAACCAATCAATATACCCAAACCAAACCGAACCAATTTAATTGGTTTGGTTTGGATTCATCGGATTGTCAAATTATCCGAACCAATTTACACCCCTAGTGTGTAAGGCAGAGAGGTGTAAATCAGAATTAGGAGATAGAAGAAGAAAGATTAGCAAAAAAGAGTAAGAACTTACCGAAATGGTATCGTGTGCTGAGAAGAAAAATGCATAATGGCAGAGAGATCGACCCCAATCTGCTGCAAGACAACAACCCAGACTTGTATATCGAATCTCTTCTGTTTCAATATGTCCATTACCATCTCTATCGAGTTTTAGGTTCATCAGAGTAAAACGGGAGATGAGAGAATTCAGCAAATTAGAAGCTTCTGGTTTTGTGTGATAGAAATAGAGAAAGAGTAAAAACAAAGAAGTATAAATTTGTATATGTAATTAAAATTCATAAATAAAATAAAAATTCAAATATAACATTCTAAATAAAGACAAAGAGATGAAAGATTGAGAAATGTGTAGGTAATTAAAGGAGTAGTTAATCAAAATAATCTTTCAATTCTAAATCAATCTTTTAATATTCAAAATACTAATAAATAATTAGCATAACCAAAAGAAATCTAATAGACTTAAAACACAACTCGAACAATTTCATAGCATAACGTATGTCCAATTTTGCAACATTACAACTACCACCCAATACATAATACCATAAACAGGAACATAAATATCAAATGGGAAACCCAAATCAAAAAACATATCAACACTTGAATAACTAACTTCAAATTAAAGGCTCTCAAAAAACGCAAATCCAAAAGGGATACAAAAAAATAAATCTTAAAACCCAGAATTGAACATCATAATGAATGAAAAGACAATACATCAGTCCTTTCTAATCTTTACTTTCTTGAGTTTGGTGGAAGATATATCAGCACTTGAAACACTAACTGCTTCATCATAGTCTAATTGGAGACATGCCAACTTGAGACTCTAAATATATTTCATTGTCACATAATTGATACATCAGATCCAGCTGCAACCAAAAATTTAAATAAAGCAATTAAAAACATATAAACAAATGAGCAACAACAAAATGAGAAGGGTTATCAGAATATAAACAATGCAAGGAAAATACTAATCAAGTTTAACACAGGCAAAGGAAAAACTTCAAACTTTAAAAAGGTTAGGAAACAAATTGAATAATGCTACTAATAACAAATGACTAGAAGAACTTCATATTGCAGCCTTATAATACAACATGCTGACATAGAAAATTATACATAATAACATGTTTAACATGACCAACATATGGAATCAATATTAAAGGTTTAATTACCTTTGAAATGCCAGAAGTAACATCTGGAAGATCACATGCAACATTAATATTACTAACATAAAATTCAGGAGTAATGATAGTCGAAAAGTGATGAATAAAGCACTATAAATATAAATTATCAAATAAAAAATGATTTGTTTAAAAAAAATTAAACAAAGGAAGCATTTGTTGTAAAGAGTTGGGAGAAAACCTCTTTGGAGTGGTAACAGATTCAAAATCCAAAAATTGCTTTACAACATAATATTTATAAGTACAATTTTTTTTCACACAAATGAAGGCTCACTATTTGACCAACAAATCAAGTTCACTATTTGACCACATGACTTATATACCAAAGCATAAAAAATCACTGTAAAAACAAAACCCAAAACAAATCAATAAACTTTATATTTGTTTCTCATAATAACATGCATCAAAATTGAAAGGAAAAAAAAAACTAACCTAGACAAAGGAGTTGAGGGCAAGTGTTGATGGGATTTATATGGCTAGCCCTGCTATAGAACTTACCAAAAATACACAATATCATTGGAAGGTAGTGAAATTCGAAGAGTGTAGATTTTTGAAGGATGGAGAGCTGTGAATTTGACAGAGAACAGAACAGGACATAAAGAAATCAGAAAAAGTAACAAAATGTAATGCAATAGAAGAAATTGAAAAAAAAAATGGTCTAAGATATGGAAAGAAGCAAAAACACTTCACATGTAATATTATTATTCACCCAATAAGCTTCTGAGATAAGCTAAGCATCTCTGACTAACCAAGGAAGATAGAAAGAATAAAAAGGAACCAAGGAAGAGAGAAGAAAATATAAAATCCCTTGCATTACCTATTCATGTTTCTCATTTACATACACCGTCACCATCACCACTCTCCCAATCACCAAAAACTCATTACCATCATCGTCCCCGATGGCCCTCACCCCACAAAAGAACACTGTCAGTCGCTAACAAACCTGACGCTGCGGATGCCACCAAACCTGACGCTACGGATGCCACCAAACCTGACGCTACGGATGCCGCTACGACTATCGTTCGAGTCAAACCATGAACATCTAATCGATGATTTGATGGAAATAAGAGATAAAAAGAGTGGAAGAGAGTGAATTGGAGATGAAGAAAGAAAGTGAGGAAAAGGGGGGAGAAAATGGGAGGAAGCGTTGGAAAATGGGATGAAGAAATGGGAGGAAGTGGTAGTGGAGTGTACGGAAGATGAAGAGATTTTTTTTCATAATTTAAATTTAATTTTAAAATACAAAAAACTCATTTAATAACTAAGGTTGGTTTAAAGCTTACTTGAGAAGCTTATCTTTAATAATGTACAACTAGCTTCTAATATTTTTTTATAATAGAAATTATATGATTGGTTATTTTTATTTTGAATTTTTAAATTATTTTATTTTGAATGAAGATAATGGAATTTTATATTAATAATGGTAGCAGCTAGTGCAACATAGAAGCATTAATTTTTTTCAAATTATTAAAATTATATTTTAAAAAAAGATAGTGGAAAACTAAAATATTAGTTAGTTGAGGTAATTTATTACTTGTATATAAATGTTATTCAATTAGGTTGGAGTTGAAATTTGAATTTGAATTTAGGTCATTAATTATGTTTGTTGGCAATAGTTGACATCTTTAAGGAAGAGTGAGATTAACTTTAAATTTTATTAACATTGATTGATATTAAATTTGGGAGGAGTTTTGAAATTGAAAGTGTTTTCATTAATAGTAGATGTAATTTTTGTTATCATTAATCTCTGTTATTTGATGAGAAATAAATATAGGGTTAAATGATAATTTTGTATAAAAAGACAGTAGAAGGCTTGAAAGATAATTGGTTGAGACAGAAAAATATTCAGACAAAAATGTCCTTGAAAATTTGGGCGAAAAAATTTTACACGAGGGACTGATATGTGTCCTTTTTTTGTTGGTTATTGAAGATGATTTTACTGTCTCTCTCTCTCTCTCTCTCTCTCACTCTCTATATATATATATAAGAGATATATCTAATGAGAAGAGTGATTATTGTGAAAGGGTAAGAAGAGTAAATCTTGACTATACAACTATACATGAATAGTCAAAATTAAAAATTGCTTAAATATCATATGACCACTTAAAAAACTCACATACATTTAAGTTTTAATCTTGACCATTTATATAAGATATAATGATTAAAATTTACTCATCTTGCTCTCTCAAAATAAACACTTATATATATGTGTGTGTGTTTGTAAATTAATCTTAAAACTTCCAAAAATACTTTTTGAATCTTACGTCTCACTCCGTTCATTTTCTAACAAGAGTGGTACACTCCCCTCACATGATTATTTCACTTTCATATAATCATATGAAACACTACCTAAGTCTTAATTAAGGAAACTTTCCATTATGTTTAGATAACAAGTAATTAAAAGAAAAAAAAAAACGAAAATAAATTTTTGTATTTAAAAATTTTAAAATATATAGAAAATAGAACAGGATTAATCATTTCTTACTCTTCTTCTACCAAACGTCCAATTTTTATTTTCTAAAATTGAGATAGAATAAAAGAAACACATATTCTATTTTGTTAATGAATATTCTAAACAAAAAGAAGAGAAACTATATTTCATTCCATTCCTTTCCGATCTATTCTCACTTATTATGTTCCGTTAATGAAATAACATTAATGTCGTACTTCCACCAAATGTAACTCATATACGGCACTAAGGTCCCTGAAGCACGATTTAGACCACCAGCTGGGTTTTGTGATCCACTTCTTGTGCCATTGAACTTTAAAAACGTCCATAGAGGTTGAAGCAACAAAATCTATCGCAGTAAAGGTGCATAGCATTTTCCTAGCAAGAAAATCAAGCATTTTTTAAGCCATTCGCCGACGGACCCAAACCAACCAACCCACCGACGCATCGATTCCGTTGCTGTTCGACTCTCCCGAGCTACCCATTTCTCAGCAGCTCCACAAAAACTCACAATCCCAAAAAAAAATAAATTAAAAATCAATCCCAACCCGCCATTGCAGAGCTACCCAAGTTCACAAAAATGGTTCAAAGCTTCACTTTTTGCGCCAATAGCTCCACCCCTTCAAGCCTAAAATCCAAAACACAGTGGAAAAAGATTAAAAATTGAAAATTTATAATGGTGCATGCAACAAAAGGGCAGAAAAAGCATCACCTAGCTGTGTGGAATGAGAGATAGAGAAGGGGGGTGCAAAAGGTTTATTGGGGAGGAAGATCTGGCAGAGGAATGGAAGAAAAAAAAGAGGAAATCGGCGCTGACAGTGAAAGAAGGGATCTATCTAATATTTGTATTGTTTGTGAAAATAATTTGACATTTTTCTGATCTTTGTTTTTGTTTGGTTTTGGACTTTGTGTGTGTGCTGTGATTTCATCAGAGGTTCATAGTCATCCGTGGCACGCGGACACCAAAGGGAGTGAGGTAGAGAGAGAAAAAGAGTGAATGAGAAGCAGTTCCTGAACTAAGAGAGAGAGAAAGACGTTGTGTGTTCTCTGTTTGGATCAAAACGCAAATTTTGGTATCTTTATGCCACGGCCTATTAGAGACGGAGGAGAGGGAGCTGCTTGTTTTTGTTTTTTGGGTTAAAAAATGGACAAAACTTACACATATTTTTTTATTTTATTATTTTATTTTTATTAATTAAATTATATTATATGTATATTTTTTAAAAAATAATAAAAAATATTAATAAATATATATTATAATTTAATTAATAAAATAAATATAATAAATATAAAAAAATAAATTTATATTTTTTTTTAAAAAAATAATCTCATTATTTATCTATTAAAAATATTCTAACTTTTTTTCTTTCATTCAAAAACTTATATTATATTTTATGATAATATTACAATCAAATACAGATTTGATTTATATTTTTCTTACATAAAAATATAATAAAAAAAGTTTAACATATTTAATTGTAAAAAAATATTTTTTTTCTAAAAATGAAGTATATATGGTTCTACATATACGATTTGTAAGTTTCACTCATGTCAGTATTTTTTTTTTTTTTTATTTTCTTCTTAATTTTACAAGATAAAATAATGAATTAGAGTAAAACAGGAAAAATATATCCCTCTATTATTTGAAAGTTTTAAAAGGAAATGTTTTTCTATTATTAAAAAGTTATAATGTTAATTAATGAATTGAAAGCAATTACTAAATAAAATAAAAGAAAGAAATGTGTTCTAATCCCAAAACTCCCAAATTGAAAAGTATAAAAATTAGAATTTTGGATAATAGGAGTGATTTGAGTTCTTATACTGAATTATTTCACATCATTATTTAAAAAAATTCTAAATAATGAGTTAAATTTATTTTATTACTCTTTTTTATTATTAACCACATCATTTCATGCATCTCCACAAACATAATCTTAGTATTTGTCTGTAAATAGTTATGCTATTTAATTCGAAAAATTTCTTTGCAAATTCATATTAACCAATAAGATTAAAGATAAAAAGAAAATAAGAAAGAAAAATTGTAATAGACTACTCGTAACCATGATAAAAACATCATAAAAATCTACAAAAATTAATTCGTGACATGTAGTGTTCTGGATCGTGGTCCGGGATACCTTTCTTAGGGACAAATCCAGCACATATGCCACCGTGATTCGGACTACGCCCCTCAGCTGGACATCCGTACGCGGGTACTAGTCGTATTCTCCAATCAACACCTCATAGGTTCGCGCCTGGCCTGATCATTGCCTATGGAGCACTTTACAGTGTGTGGACCATAACCGCCTGCTACAGTGGTTGGCTACTAACGTGACAGGTCCGCGATTCCAGGGATCTGCCCAGTGATCGTGGAGGGAAGCATCCTCCGTCAGGCCTCTGTTTGAACGATCGTGGAGGAGAGACACACTCTCCCCGTCAGGCCACGATCTCTGGAGACTTGCACTCTGAGACAAATGCTCAAGGACTATGCGCAGGCACTATAAGTATCACCAAACACTCTCTAAGAGGTAACCTTTGATACCTACGGTGTATGCTCTCATTGTGCCAAAAAATGACTTGAGCGTTGGAGTCCTTTGCAGGTACCCAACCCCCCTGTTCAAGACTCTCGGAGGTGACAACAACACAACGAGGAGGAGACTACCGTATACGTGTCTTATCAGGCACCTTCTGAATCCATTTCAGAACATTGGTGTCGTCTGTGGGAACTTTAAATTTCTAATCCCACCCAGTCATGGTGAATACGAGACAAAACTCGAGGAGGGACGTTGCGTAAACTTCTGCTAACCATAGGCAGGGTTTTGCTGCATAACACCTTCCCCACTCTGTCCCACCACCCACTGTTGGAACCTCCGCCGTGAAAAACCAAGCACCCAACGCAGAGTACCAGCGCGAGAGGCATTTCACTTCGATTTCAGACGAGAGTCCCAACCCCTCACGCAGAATCTCAGCGAGGGATAGACTCGGAATCTAAGGCCAAGGAGGGAACCCCAACACCCAAAAACACAGAGTCCTAGTGCGCCAGCACTTAGGAATGCCGAATGGTGATGTTAGCAACCGAGCTAAGCATGGGAGCCAGTCCCATATGTCCCAGCGTCAATTCCAGGACATGTTACGACAACACATGGCTATGCTGAATGAGTAATACCAGAGGCTGGAAGACATGCAAAGAGCCATGCATGAAAACCAGCCCAGGTCGAACCATATTGATGGGGGACGCAATCAGGAGAATAATCAAAGGAGGGGTCACGTTGAAGTTACAGTATCCAACGCTGAAAACCGCAACTCGAACCGGGGTATCCAAGAACACCCTTTCTCTGATCAACTGATGGAGTACCAAGTCCCGAGGAACTTCAAGTTCCCCGCTAACTTGGAGATCTACGATGGAACAACGGACCCCCAAGAGCACGTAAATGCCTTTGAACAATCCATGTGTTTTCATGGCGGATCCATGGAATTGTTATGTCGTGCTTTTCCTCTCTCCCTCAAGAAGGGAGCCCTCAAATGGTTCTCTGGCCTACCACGCAAATCCGTAGTAGATTGGTTAGATCTAAAACAACGTTTCCTGCTCCAATACACCACTAGTAAGGAGCAGCCCAAGTCCATCAAATCCCTGGCCAAGATTCGGCAGGAGCGAGATGAGCCTCTTCGTGATTACGTAATACTGTTCATGGCGATATGCACCAATGTGGAAAGTTTTGACGATAAGATCGCCCTTCACTATGCCAGGAGCGGTCTTCGTGTGGGCTCAGAGTTCTTTGCGTCCCTCGTAAAGAAGAAGCCTAGAAACTTAGGTGAATTCCAGAGACAGTCCCAAAAGTACATCAACCTGGAGGAAGCAACGGAAGACCAGAGGAGATGGGATAAAGATGAGCACACTCATCAAAAACCCACTCATGATTCCTCAAGGTCCCGACGCCCTAAAGGCAGCCCACCTCGTTGAAGGTTCGCTGAGTATACTGCCCTAAACATCCCACGAGAAACGATCCTGAGGGAGGTGATGCAGACCGAGTTTCAAAATATCAAGAGACCACCTCCCATTAAAAAACACAAGCAAAAAGATCACTCCAAACATTGTGCATGGCATAAAGGCTATGTCCACGACACAAAAGACTGCTACCAACTGCGTGACGCCATCGAGTTCCTAATCAAGGCCGGACGGTTGTAGCAATATATTCTCCGCGCCCAAAATGATGAGCACCGTGGTAGGCACAAAGAGGGCAAGGGACAAAGTCCATCTCCCCCCCCCCGAAGGAGGAGAAACCGAAGTCCGAGGAGAAGATCCTAGACACCACCCCGACGGAACGACAATGACCGGCAAGGAAGGAGCAGGGACACTCCTCCCAACGACAACGACGATCGTTGCCTCGAACCAAACAGGACGATCAATACTATTGCGGGAGGATTCGCTAGAGGAGGACCATCAAACGAGCCCCGGAAGAAAGTATTAAGAATGACAGTGTTCAATATCTCCCACTCAGAGTCCAAACCCAACACAGCGGGAAGAAAGACGCCATGCATCACATTTTCAGACGAAGACTACGACGGAATCATCTCGGATCATGATGATCCCCTTGTCATTTCCGGGGTCATTTCTAATGCCGAAGTCCGCCGAATTTTTGTGGATCAAGGAAGCTCGGCAGACATTATGTTCCTAGACCTCTATCAGAAGCTGGAACTCCTGCGGTCGGATTTGACTCCTTATGAAGGGGAGCTCACAGGGTTCACGGGTGAGAAGATCACCCCGATGGGGTACTACGAAACCCATTTGACCCTAGGTTCCTCCAAGCTTTTCAGAACAGTTAAGGTAAAGTTCTTGGTCGTAGACTACCTTTTGGCTTATAATATCATCCTCAGACGTCCCTCTCTAAATGCCCTTAGTGCCGTGGTCACTGTCAAGGGCGACTAAGTCGCCGCCAGGAAATTTACAACGAAAGTTTGAAAATCTGCAGAACCCCGGAGAAAGGAAGGTTTGTCAAAACAGACCCAGTTCTGGATCAGGTCAACATACTAATGATTGAGTTAGATGCTAGAGAAAAACTTCACGGTATCAGACCACAGCCAGAAGGTGAACTACAGCCTCTCCAACTTGGAGATAGGCCAGACCAAATTACCAAGATCGGAGCCTAGTTAGGAGAAGACGAAAAACAACAGTTGATTAAGCTGTTGTTGAAAAATAAGGATCTGTTCGCCTGGATGTCGTTCGACATGCCCGGACTCGACCCTTCCTTCATCTGCCACCGTCTCTCCATTAGCAAGGATATGAAGCCAGTTGCCCAGAAAAAGAGAAAAGTCGGCCCTGAAAGGCAACAAGTCATCGAGGAGCAAGTAAAAGAATTGCTAAGTTACGGATTCATTAGGGAGATTGCTTATACCACGTGGTTGTCCAACGTGGTCCTGGTGAAAAAATCCAACAGAAAGTGGAGAATGTGCGTGGATTACACAGATTTGAACAAAGCCTGCCCAAAAGATCCATATCCGCTTCCCAATGTGGACCAACTGCTTGACAGTTCTTTAGGTTTCAAGTGGCTGTCATTTATGGATGCCTACTTCGGGTACAATCAGATTCCGATGTATATCGGAGATGAAGAAAAAATCACCTTCATCACTAGAAGGGCAAGCTATTGTTATAAGGTTATGCCCTTCAGACTGAAAAATACGGGAGCCACCTACCAAAGAATGATGAACAAGGTCTTTAGGAACCAAGTGGGGAAGATGCTAGAAGTCTACATCGATGATATGATAGTAAAAATCCCACAAGAAGGATCCCACACAGCAGACCTTGAAGAAGTGTTCGCACAAATCTGGAAACACAACATGAGACTTCCAGAGAAGTGTGCTTTTGGAGTCCACACCTGGAAATTCCTAGAATTCATGCTAACCCATTGTGGAATTGAAGCCAACCCTGATAAGTGCCAGGCTGTCCTCGACATGAGGAGTCCCTGGTGTGTCAAGGAAGTGCAACAGTTGAAAGGGAGGATAACAACCCTCACTCGTTTCCTCACTAAAGCAGCCCATAAGTCTCTCCCTTTTTTCAAATTACTCAAAAAGGGCAGAAGTTTTGAATGGACCCCGGAATACGAAGATGCCTTTTCATCTTTGAAAAAACTTCTATCCTCCCCCCCATTTTGTCAAGACCAAACAACAGAGAAACGCTCTTCCTGTATCTCTCAGTCCACGAGAGGCAATAACCTCAGTACTAATTCGGGAGACGGACGAAGGTCAAAAACCAGTCTACTTTGTGAGTAAAGTCCTTCAAGGACCAGAACTCCGGTACCAAAAAGTTGAGAAGGTTGCTTTCGCCTTAATCACCACGGCAAGAAGACTGCGACAATACTTCCAGTGCCACCCCGTCGTAATAAGGACAGACCAACCCATCCGCCAAGTGTTGTATAAACCAGATTTAGCAGGAAGAATGATTGCCTGGTCAATCGAACTTTTGGAGTTCGGAATCACCTACGAACCACGACTCGCAATAAAAGGCCAGGCGTTATCCGATTTTTTGGTAGAACTTACTTCCGACCCAGGGAACCCAGAAAGAATCTCTTGGACCGTCTTCGTTGACGGATCCTCCAACCCCAAGGGAAGTAGAGCCGAAATAATTCTGGAAAATTCAGAAGGATTGACCCTAGAGCATTCCTTGATTCGAGTTCCCTACCTCGAACAACCAAGCTGTGTACGAAGTATGCATTACTGGAATATCCCTAGCAAAAGACATGGGGGCAACTAGGATCACACTTTGCAGCGATTCACAGTTAACAACCTCCCAAATCCGAGGCGAACATCAAGCCAAGGAGCCTCTCTTGCAAAGATACTTGGTTGAAATCCAAGAATTCTTCAAAGGCTTCGAAGAAACAAAGATTGTACACATTCCAAGGGAGCAAAACTCCAGAGCTGACCTCTTGTCTAAACTCGCCAGCACCAAAAGTCGTGGCAACAACCGATCAGTGATCCAACAAACCCTTCCTCAGCCCTCCATCACGGATAATGCCGTCTTTCAGGTAGAAGAGGAAGAAACATCTTGGATCACCCCCATCATGGAATATTTACAGTCTAGAGTCATCCCCCCAGACCCCAAAAAAGCCTCAAAGCTAATCAAAATACCAGTGAGTTACACCATATACGACGGTCGATTGTACCAACGTGGTTTCTCCTCTCCCCTTCTCAAATGCCTCACTCAGAAAGAAGCAGAATATGTTTTGGCCGAGGTCTATGAAGGAAGTTGCGGACACCATTTAGGAGGCAAGGCACTGACTCTAAAAGTACTAAGGGCAGGATACTATTGGCCAACAATGGAAGCTGATTCCCATGCACATGTATAAATTTGTGACAAGTGCCAGCGCCATTCGGACCAGTATAAAGCCCCCTCAGAGGAGCTATCCACAATGTCTGTACCCTGGCCATTCTATAGATGGAGAATGGACATCTTAGGCCCCTTCCCCCAAGGCCCAGAGTAGCTAAAATACCTGGTGGTAGTAGTAGATTATTTCACGAAGTGGATTGAGGCAGAACCTTTAGCCACAATCACTGCGGCCAGGATCCAGAAATTCACTTGGCGCCACATCATCACTAGGTTTGGAATTCCGGAGTCCATAGTAACAAACAATGGAACCCAGTTTAAAGATAAAGGATTCGAAGAACCACTAGCCGGACTAAAGATAAAACATCACTACAACGCCATTGAAAACCCCAGGACAAACGAACAAGCAGAGGCCGCCAACCGGGTTATCGTACGAGGAATCAAAAGGAGACTGGACGAAGCAAAGAGAAATTGGGCTGAGTAGCTCGACCACGTCCTATGGGCCTACAGGACTACTCCCCACTCTACCACGGGTGAAACCCCTTTCAAACTCACTTATGGAAGTGAAGCAATGATCCTAGTAGAGATAGGAGAAAGAGTTGGCGTTATCAACAATTCTCTCCTAACAGTAATCCCGGAATGATCAGAGAAGACCTGGACCTCTTGGAAGAAAGGAGACACGTTGCCCACATACGCGATACCGCCCTCAAACAAAGAACGGCGGCCAGATACAATAAAAAAGTGATACCGAGGCATTTCTGACCGGGAGATTTGGTTCTCAGGAGGCGGACATAGGAGGAAAAAATGCCACCCAATGGAAACTAGCCCCTAACTGGGAAGGCCCCTACCGCATCATTGTCAGCACTGTAATACCCTCCCTAGGGTATCACATGTTTGACTCCTGACTCAAAATCAAAAAGAAGTTCGCACAAAGTTTGAATTATAAAAGATGGGTTTTAAAATTTCTTTCTTGCTGAAACATAAACTTACTAAAATTTATAAGTAATACGAAAAAATATATTGAAACAGATTTATATACAACATTGACACCAATTAATATTCAACAATTTAAAGAGAAATATAAAACTAATAGACTTTTTTTTTAACAGTAGCAAACCCCATCACGGGTCCTACTTAATAGCATGGTACAACACTAACGATAAAAATAACTCTACATACGTATTTTGTTGTGTATCCATCTTGATGCATCAGACATCTGTTCTACATCTATTCTTTGTCCTCAGACATCTCTTCTTCGTCAACACTGTAAGCTATCCAATCTGGAAAGGTCATTCTCTGATGTTGTTTCCAAATGCAGAGATATTTGTCACCCATTATGTCTAAGACAACTCGTTCCTTCTACTATATAGTTTTTACAATACAAACACAGCAAAACAATATAACAAAGAGGTGAGATCACCTACACCAGTACTAACATGGTAGCACAGAGATAACACAAATAACATATCATACAGATAGATCATACCAGAATTATGATCATGCCATCAACATTAATCAACTATCATCATCCAATCATTCATCAGCTCAATTATCATAAACAATAATTACGATAATATCCTTAACATTGTCCTAATTATCATCATCATCATCCAAGTATTCAAAATAATTGTCATAGCCAATATTCCTCAATTAATATATCATACAGATATAAATGCTCAGATTCATGTATGCACACATAGACTCAGTTTTTCAAAAACAACTCCATGGAGGTTTTCACAATTTCGAGGAGAATGCTCTGTTAATTGTCAGCTTTAGCCCAAAGATAATCTTCCAGTCGTTGAAAAGAATCGTGTTCTTGTCGGGTATCGTCAATGCGTTGCAACGGATTGCATCGCCAAGTGGCATATGGTCCAGCCTTAGCCCACAGACAGATATCCACTGGTCGACCGCTTGCGCGCCTGACGCCCCAAGATCCATCATAGACCGACTATCAATTCTCATTCCCTCTTCAACCACAAGGGCCAAAATAGCTTATTAGCTATACTTTATACAATACACGAATATATCAGTGCAAGTCCAACCATAAGGGCCAAATCTTTTCAATTTCATTTGTTCAATGTAATCATATGCCTCAACGCATATTTTTTCAATGTATGTATAATGCACCAATGCCAATCACAGGCATATCTTTCCAATGCATGTAAAATGCACCAAATGCCAATCACAGACAAAACTTGTCATTTTCTCATACAGTGTCCATACACTGGTTCAACAGTATTCATACTGTACTTTCAACAGCGAAAATCATGTTATCACATTTTCATAGTTATAAAACACTTTCGTTTTATAAAATATCATTTTATTCCATAAAAATTTAGGCATAACCAGTTTTTCAAAACCGTAGGGTATTTGGCCATTGAAGCCATCAAACATTTTTCCTTCTAACTCAATTATTTATCATTTCTGTTTTCACACAAAGAAAACTATTAAAATCTTTGTTTTCAAAACCGAAATACCGATAGTCATAAAAACCAAACCCATTTGTTCAAATTCATTTTTACTTTCTTTACAAATCCTTTTTCACTTTCTTTGCAAATCCTTTTTCACTTTCTTTGCAAATCCTTAAAATCAACGTTTGCCCGTCTCTTTTTCGAAATCATGATTAGTAAACATTTAGAAACTTTTTACATAAAATAAATTAATAAAAAAATCCCTTCAAAATCGTATTCTTGTTCTCTTGAAAAATAAACCATTTGTTTATTTTTCATATTCTTCAAATCATCCATTTTTATCATTCATGAAAATATTAATTTGTGAACACCTATTTTGGGGTGTCTTGGCCGAAATTCACTAAGTTCTAGGGACCCAAAAATCAATTCCTTGTTCTTGAAGCATTTCAACATGAACCCTAATTAAGGGCATAAAAAACCGTAGCCTTCTCCCTTGGCCATTGGAGCCAAAAATTGATTTCCTTTCCATCAACACATCATGGCATACACATACATATTTCATCATAAATACTACAAGTATGTCATATACTTATCATACATATTTTAAGCATACTATCAAAGTCATAAAATCATGCAAAGCATACCAAGTATAGATAAATAATTAAAGCACATAAACACCCACAAATAAATTACAAGACCATGGATATGAATCCTCACATAGATTCACCATCCACCAAATATAAAACCATCTCTCACCACCATACTTGGTTAGTGAGGTGGATCTCCCTCTTACCTCTTGAAGATCCTCAAAAGCTCTTTGTTTTACTTCTTTTTCCAAGTCCTTCACCACCAAGGGCTTATCAAATACAAAATAAACATGTATTTATTAGTAAATCAAGCTTGAACAAGAAGAATCATGGATCAAACATGGCTTAGAACATGAAAAAGAAGAGAAGAAATGAAGTTTTCTTGCACTTCACCTCAAAAACCTTAGAACTTGCTCTTGGAAAAACTCCTTGAAAATGAATGATTTAGAGAAAGTCTCCAACATGAAAGTTGCTTAGAATAAGGTAAGGATTCAAGAAATATGGTTGTTTGAAATTAAAGAGTGATGGAGGGTATACTTGGAGTGCTTGGCTGAAACTTAGAGGAGAAGAGTGGAGAGAAAATATTTGATGAAGTCTTAGCTTTTGGAGGAGACAAAGATGAATTATGATAGCAAATGCATGAAATGATTTTGGCCCCCTTTTTTCTAACATTGCTGTGGAGAGTGAGTGAGAAATGAGTGAATAATTAAAGTGTTAGTCAAAGGCACCAAATTATTGGAAAGTTTCTAAGTGATAGTAACAAACTTGGACCATTGGATCTTCTTCTTCCTTTAATCTTAGCCTTTAGATGAAGCTACTAAATGGATGGTCAAGATCTCTCCTTCCATGTTGCCATCCAAGGGTCACAATTGAAGTCCAAGCAATTATATAAGACCAAATTTCAACCATAGGTTAAATCAATGGTTAAAATTCAATCTTGAAAACCCAAGCAATTATTTGAAGCATTCTAAGCCATTGATTAATGATGAACCTGTAAAACTTACAATTTTTACGGTTCATTGTGTGTGTTTTTCATTCTTTTTAATCTTTTTAATTGGGTTTGTTCTTGAGTTTTGTTATATTTTTAGTATTTTAAATTGTGTTGTAATTATGTATTTTTATGTATTTTTACTAGGTAAATGCAAAGGATCAAGAATGGATGTGATTGCATAAAAGATTTTCTAAAAAAAAAAAAAAAAAAACAAATCAGTAATTTGTAGCTATTCTTGAAGACGACGTCAAGATGACATCAAGATGCAAAGGCAATCTTGTAGTCTTATAGCCATCAGAAGATGCTTGCACTAGCATCACGAAATTACTTAGCAAGCGATTCTTGTAGCGATTCTTGTAAGATCAGAGCATCACGTGAAAATTATCGTGCAGGTTCTTGCGCATATGCACAAGAACCTCAAATTTTCTATAAATTCGGACAACAAATAGGGAGGGGCGTCCCGGGGGGAGAAATTTCTCTCTCTCTGTTGTCCCAACTCGTTCTTTTTCTCTTTTTATTTTCTTCTTTCTCATGTGTAATTAATTTTCATCTAGCTTGGGTGAAAGAGTGAAGCTTTTAATAATAAATTGAGGTTAGATTTATTTCTTTCTTGTGCTTTAAATGATATATTTTTATGTGACTTTTATATGTATTATATGTTGTTTCCAATTAATTTAAATACTATTCTCAGTATAATGAATATCTTGATCCATTGTAGAAATAGATAGGATTGGCACATTGGATGCTTTTGACGATTTACAAGTATTAGTCAATAATTATTGGAATCATAATATAATTACATGATTGAACTTTGAATGCTAAATCTTCCGATTGGAATTTTCAATATCGTAATTTCAATTGAGTTATAAAATGAAATAATCTTATTCTTAATTTATTATTAAGAGTGAATCTCCTAACCCAAGAAATCTTTTTCATTGTGAACAACTTAAATCATCTTAAATTTTGTGACAAATACTCTCTTTACCTCAATTAATTAGTTTCCCTTCATCAATTCCCTGTGGATCGACTCGGACTCCTAGAGACTTTATTACTTGAGACAACCTACACTTGGGTTAAAACATTTAATTATAATTAAATCCCTTCAAGTTTTTACGCATTGTGGGACTTGATTTGAAGTTCTAATATATTGAGGTTCTCTTTTCGTAAATAAACTTCACCGTCAGTATATTCTTCCTCTACTCTTTTCATTTTTTTATCTATCTACTAATATACTAACTAGTATTATTATTATATATAAATATATATATATATATATATAAATAGTAATATATATATGTATATAGTAAATAGTATATAGTAAATAGAAAATAGTAAATAGTATATAGTAAATAGTAAATAGTAAATAGTAAAAAGTAAATAGTAAAAAAATAAATTTTTTTTTTTTTTTTTTACCTTTTGTATATATTGACTCAAATGGGGTTAATTCTCCTTTTATTTTTACGCACTAACTCAGTGGGGTAATTCTCCTTTTAAATTCTCATTTTTACTTTTCTCATGATCTAACTTTTAAATTCATCGTCATTTATTTTTCTCAATAATCTAACTTTTAAATTCTCATTTTTATTTTTCTCGCATCTAACTTTTAAATTGTCATTTTTATTTTTTTTACTTTTGGGTGGTGGTTTATACCACATCCTACTTAATATTTAACGGCCGGTGTATACCGCCTACTTGTATATTATTTTTATTTTTATTTTTATTTTATGTCACTTATTTATGCTTAACTCCAGATCGCGATTCAAATTCGACGTTTGATTAAAATTAATCCAAGTCATTTATATATTGATTTATTTGAATCACAATCACACACAATTAACACAACGACCGATTTGAAGGTGCACATGTTGAACATGATAATCAAACACAACGAGATGAAAATGAAAGTATACATGATGAACAAGGAAATCAACCATTGAGAACTATGCGTGCATATTTGCAACCACCTAGAAATTCTAGTCCTTCATGTTTTATCTTTCCACTTAATGCTAATAATTTTAGATTTAAGCCAGGATGATTTCTTTACTTGCCCAATTTTCATGGTTTAGAAAATGAAAGCCCATATTTACATCTAAAAGAATTTGAAGAAGTTTGTATGGCTTTCAATGATCAAAATTGCACTGAAGAAATTGTTAAGCTTAAACTATTTCCTTTTTCTTTGAAAGATAAGGCAAAAACTTGGCTTAATGCTTTGAAACCAAGATCAATTAAGCATACGTGGCAAGAAATGCAAAGTGAGTTTTTAAAGAAATTTTTTCCAACACATAAAACTAATGCTTTGAAAAGACAAATCCAAAATTTTTCCCAAAATTCAAATGAAGCATATTTTCAAAGTTGGGAACGTTTTAAAGATTTGTTAAATTCTTGCCCATCATCATGGTTTTGAAAAATGGCGAACTATAAGCTTCTTTTATGAAGGTTTAACACCCGAAACTAAACAATTTGTGGAAACGATGTGTAATGGTGAATTTCTTGATAAAGAACCCGAAGATGCTTTAGATTATTTAAATCATTTGGCTGAAAATTCTCAATCTTGGCATGAAATTAATCCTTCGAAAATTCAATTAGATATAACCTTGCAAATCTTTGGAAAAGGAAAATACCATCTTAGTCAAGAAGAAGATTTAAATGCAAGGTATGCTAGTTTGGCTAGAAGGATTGAAGCTATGGAATTAAGAAAAGCAAAAGAAATCAAATCAGTGCAAAAAATGAAGAAATTTGTGGTATTTGTGATGACTTAGGACACTCAACACACGAATGTCCTAACATTCCTGTTTTTAAAGAAGTTGTGCATGAGCAAGTAAATGCAATGAATAATTTTAAAAAGCCACTCACCTCTTCTTTTTCAAATTCTTACAATCCAGGATGGAAAAATCATCCTAACTTCAAATTGGAGGAACAATACTCACCACAATTCATGCAACCACCACCTCCTCAGCAAGACAACAAGACTCTCAAAATTTTCAAGGATATGCACCTTATAGGAAAAACCTAGAAGAAACACTGCATACTTTCATAGAAAAACAAGAAGCCATTAACAAACAAACCAATCAAACCATGAGTGACATAAAAGAAACTCTTTCCAAACTTACCTCTGCACTCACCATTCACGAAAGGAAAATTTCCTTCTCAACCTCAACCAAATCCCAAAGGTCAATATAGTCTAAATGAGGGTAGTTCGAGAAACCAACAAATAGATCAAGTCAATTCTGTGATAACCCTTAGAAGTGGGAAGGTTGTTGAAAAACAAATCCCTGAATCCTGTGAGAGAGAAGATGAACCAATTCTTCAAGAAAATCAAAAAGTTGACCAAAATGAGACTAAACTCTCGCCTTCACCCCCATTTCCTCAAGCTTTGAATAATCCAAAGAAATTAGACAATAACAATGGAATTTTTGAAATTTTAAAACAAGTGAAAGTCAATATTCCTTTGTTAGATGTTATCAAACAGATTCCTTCTTATGCCAAATATTTGAAAGACTTGTGCACTGTTAAAAGGAAATTAAATGTGAAAAAGAAAGCATTTTTGGCGAACAGTAAGCTTCATTTTTCGTATAATAATGCGTTGAAATATAAAGATCCTGGTTGTCCTACAGCTTTCATGCATTATTGGAGAACATAAAATTGAAAAAGCTTTACTTGATCTTGGTGCTAGTGTCAATTTGCTTCCATATTCAGCTTTATCAAAGAACTCAATTTGGGTGAGTTAAAACCAACTTCTGTAACTCTTCTACTCGCTGATAGATCAATTAAAATTCCAAGAGGAATAGTGGAAGATGTGTTGGTTCAAGTTGATAAATTCATATATCCCGTGGATTTTATTGTCTTGATACTTGAACCTATAGTTGATAGTTGCAAGTCAATTCCTGTTATTTTAGGCCGTCCATTTTTAGCAACATCTAATGCTTTGATAAATTGTAGAAATGGAGTGGTGAAGCTAACATTTGGAAACATGACCATGGATCTAAATGTTTTTAACATGTGCAAGCAACCACAAGAAGTCCTTGATGAAAATGAGGAAGTTGGTGGAATTGAAACCATTGTAGATGATCATTTTCTAAAAGGGAGTTCTTCTGACCCATTAGAAGTGTGTTTAATTAATTCATTTGATTCAGGTACGCAAGTAGATGGTGATATTTCTGAAATGTGTTCTTTGCTTGATTGTACACAAGCAATGGAATACAAAAGATGGAAGCCGAAATTCAAGAGTTACAACCTACGAATGATAATATTCATGAAAAAGTACCTACACCTAACTAAAGCCATTACCTTCTGGGTTGAAGTACACATTTTTGGGTGAAGACCAAAGCCTTCCAAAGAGTAATTTCATCATCCTTCAAGAACAAGAAGGTATGTTGATAGAAGTACTTAAAAGGCATAAAAGTGCAATTGGATGGACATTAACAGATATAAAAGGCATTAATCCATTGATTTGTACACATAGAATACATTTAGAGGATAATGCTAAAACATCACAACAACCTCAAAGAAGATTAAATCCACACATGAAAGAGGTAGTTAGGGCTGAAGTTCTTAAATTACTTGATGTTGGAATTATTTATCCTATTTCTGATAGTCAGTGGGTAAGCCCTACACAAGTTGTGCTAAGAAATCTGGAATAACAAAGTGGTTGAAAATGAAAAAGGTGAGTTAATACCTACGCGAGTTTCATCTAGTTGGCGTATGTGTATTGATTTTAGAAAATTGAATGCAGCCACTAGGAAAGATCATTTCCCCTTACCATTTCTTGATCAAATTCTAGAAAGAGTAGCAGGACATCCCTACTATTGTTTTCTTGATGGTTATTCGGGATATAATCAAATACCAATTGCATTAGAGGATCAAGAAAAGACTACTTTTACATGCCCCTTTGGCACTTTTGCATATAGAAGAATGCCTTTTGGTCTTTGCAACGCTCCGGCAACTTTTCAAAGATGCATGCTAAGTATTTTTAGTGACATGATTGAGCATTATTTAGAGGTTTTCATGGATGATCTGACAGTCTTTGGAAATTCTTTTGAAAATTGTCTTGATAATTTGGATAAAGTTCTTAAAAGATGTGAAGAAAATGGATTTGTTTTAAATTGGGAAAAATGTCATTACATGGTTACCTCAGGAATCGTGTTAGGTCATGTGATATCTTCTGAAGGAATTAAAGTTGATAAGGCCAAAGTTGAATTAATTGCTCATTTGCCTTCCCCAAAAACAGTCAGAGAAGTCCGTTCCTTTTTAGGACATGTAGGATTCTATCGAAGATTTATTAAGGACTTTAGTGTCATATCTAGACCATTATGCAATCTTCTGATAAAAGATGCAACATTTGATTGACTCAAGAATGTCAAAAATCTTTTGAAAAATTAATTGGTCTTCTGACATCGGCTCCTATCATGCAACCTCCTGACTGGTCTTTGCCGTTTGAATTAATGTGTGATGCAAGTGATTTTGCTGTTGGCGCTGTTTTAGGTCAGAGAAAAGAAGGTAAACCTCATGTGATTTGTTACGCAAGTAGAACTTTAAATAGTGCACAAATGAATTACACCACTACTGAAAAAGAACTACTTGCTGTAATTTTTGCATTGGACAAATTTCGAGCTCATTTAATTGGTTCTTCTATTGTTGTTTTTACCGATCATGCTTTGCTATTAGATATTTAATGTCTAAGCGTGATGCCAAACCTAGGTTGATACGGTGGATCTTGTTGCTTCAAGAATTCAATATCACAATAAAAGATAAGAAAGGAGCCGAAAATGTTGTCGCAGATCATTTGTCCGGACTTACAACAAGCTCATCTTTTGATAGCACACCTATCAATGATTCTTTTCCGATGAGTTTTTATTTTCTATCAATTCTATGCCTTGGTTTGCAAACATAGTAAATTTTCTTGTAACAGAAAGATGCCGCCTCGTGGTCACATCAAGACAGAAAAAAGTTTTTGACCGAGGTGAAAAATTTTTATTGGGATGACCCATATTTGTTCAAATATTCTCCGATCAAATCTTTCGGAGATGTGTACCCGACAAAGGAGGTAAGTAGTGTCATTAACTTTTGTCACTCGAAGCATGTGGAGGTCATTTTTCTTCAAAGAAAACAACATGCGAAAAATCTTGCAGAAAGGTGGATTTTATTGGCCCACTTTATTTAAAGATAGCCATACCTTTTGCAAAAGTTGTGAAAATTGTCAAAAGTTGGGCTCAATTTCAAAAAGAAACATGATGCCTCTCGAACCCCATCCTTGTCATTGAAATTTTTGATTGTTGGGGAATTGATTTCATGGGTCCATTTCCATCTTCATTTGGATTTGTGTATATTTTGGTTGCAATTGATTATGTCTCAAAATGGATTGAGGCGATTCCATGTCGACAAAATGATCATAAAACTGTTCTCAAATTTTTAAAAGAAAATGTTTTAAGTCGATTTGGAATCCTCGAGCTATCATCGTGATGGGGAACACATTTTTGTAATAAACCATTTGAATCTTTAATGAAGAAATATGGTATTACCCATAAAGTTGCTACCCCTTATCACCCTCGACAAGTGGACAAGTAGAATTAGCAAATAGGAAATTAAACAAATTTTGGAAAAAACGGTTAACCCAAATCGAAAAGATTGGTCTTTAAGATTAAACGATGCACTTTGGGCCTACCGTACTGCTTTTAAAACATCTTTGGGCATGTCACCCTATCGGTTAGTCTATGGAAAACCTTGTCACTTGCCTGTAGAACTAGAACATAAAGCATTTTGGGCCATTAAAGCTTTCAATTTAAATCTTGATGATGCTTGTAAGTTACGCAAATTACAAATAAATGAACTTGAGGAATTGAGAAATGATGCATATGAAAACTCAAAAATTTACAAAGAAAGAACAAAAGCTTTTCATGACAAATTTATTTTGAGAAAATCTTTTGAAATTGGCCAAAAAGTTCTGCTTTATAATTCTCGTCTTCACTTATTCCCTGGAAAATTGAGATCTAGGTGGACTGGTCCTTTTATTGTCAAACATGTATATCCTTATGGAGCCGTGGATATTGAGAATCCTAGGAATGGTAATGTATCTAAGGTCAATGGACAAAGACTTAAACCATTTCTAGAAAATCAAGTCACCGGTAGATTTCATTTCCTTTCTGATCCTTGTTATGAGTAAAATTTACTATAATTTTGTAGTTTTATTTTTGTTTTGCAGTTCTTTAGCCCCCCGGTTAAATGGCGGATGACGGTACTCCGTGACTCTCAAGTCGGTTTGCTCTCTTTCAGTTTCCCAAAATAACTGAATCCTTCTTCTCCTTTAAAATGGATGTCATTCTTTCAAACCTGAGAAAACATTTTCCTTCTCTCCCTCTAAATGCTCAAAAAAAATTTACAAAGTTCGATGTGAAAGATTGAGATTGTTAATGCAAAAGGTATGCCGAAGATGTACGTTGGATAATCGAAGCAAAAGTCCGATTAGCGGTGAGTCTTCAATTTCATTTGACTCTTACATGCCAGTGTCTTGGTAGAAGTTCATATTCTAAAAGGAGAAGAGCAAAAAGATTACAAGTCCATCACATATGTGGACGATGGAATTGTAACACGCGATGTCGTTCTTTGGGGATGGTTTCCAAAAACAGAGAAGATAAAATTTTCTTCATTAAGAATGGACTGAGTAAGGAGTCATTAGATGATATCTTATTGACTCTTGATACGCATTCTTGTGGACTTGTGCATCGTGAACTTCTTAATTTGTGGAATCTCTTCAAGGATGAACAAAAGCAATATAGTCTGGGGAATCTGACTCTAAAAGACCCTGTTTGCCAATTTATAAGAAAATTGGATGGGAAGCTTATCCTCGACTCATAGAAGGCGTTTAAGCCGTTTCTGGACGTGAAACCAGAGGCAGATGTGAGCCACATTCACAACATGTACATATTTTCTTCTTCTTCTTCTTCTTCTTCTTCTTCTTCTTCTTCTTCTTCTTCTTCTTCATGTTCAAAAAAAAGAAAAAAGAAAAAAAAAAGAGAAAAAAAAGAAAAAAGAAAAAAAAAGAGAAAAAAAAAAGACAAAAAAAAAAAGAGGGGATACAACTTGGGTTTGGCTTTGGTAACACACAACGTGAATGGGGAAATGCATGCATCTTGATCCAGCCTTCTTAATTGGAAAACAAAGAAGGTAGATTGTATCCCACATGTGAGGCAAATGGGCGTATTATGGCCACTTGTCCCTTTTGGGAGCCCTATGTTGCGCCGGGTCTTGAATGGGTCTAATATCGGTCAACAATGCTTTGGCACAAAGCCGAAAGAGCAGACTACCTCCATCCCAATCTCAAGTAAGTATACACCCATCTTTCATCATGTTTCTAATAACCTAAAAAAAAAAAAAAAAAAAAAAAAAAAAAAAAAAAAAAAAAAAAAAAATTAAATAAAAATAATAATAATAATAGAGGCGAAACTACGGTTGTACTTGATCTTTAATTAGATTAGGAGCCCAGGCAGATGCCCGTCTCGTCATAGACTCAGGGAGAAGACCTTCACACGCCGATATAAATAAAGTTCGTGTGCCATGCTCGTAGAGAGCCGTGTGCTACATTCCCGCTCTTGGAACCAAGGCTCAGTAGCGATGGATGAGAAAGAAGCGTCCGTCTTTACAAAGTGAACGGAAACCGTTTGTTTGGCCGTATACTTACTTTAATTAGTAGGTCTCTATGGCGTGTTCTCGACCGGCCGCGGTTAGGTACCATCTTCTTAGAATACGAGGCCTTTAATTAGGTTTGCGGGAAGATAGAGGGTCATTCTTCCGTAAAGTAGCGGGACGGAAAGGATTCAAAGGTACTTGTTGTCGGTTCGGCAATCCTTGTGGAATTCATATGTTGCACTTGGTGACACGCAACTTAAATACATGCCACTACTGCACTCATGACGCGCAGTATAAAGATACGCCATGAAAACTGTACATACAGGTATGTCCTCATTTATTATTGTATTTCTTTTATCTTTGTATGATTTTGTTGTATATTGATTTTTGAACAGACGATCCTTTGAGCAGGATCCTTCAGGGGTGTTCTAAACTTCTTTACCCCGATGGTTTTCTTGAAGTTAAAAAAAAAAAAAAAAAAAAAAAAAAAAAAAAAAAAAAAAACAAAAAAAAAACAAAAACAAAACAAAAACAAAAACAAAAAAAAAAAGTTTTTTTTTTTTAAAAAAAAAAAAAAACAAAAAAAAAAAAAATCGTATTTCTTAATTTCAAACCTTTCTCGACAATGTACCAACCTACCCATATAGGTGCTATGATTACTTTTTCCTTCTTTTTCTTATTTAAACACTCCATTCTCTTCACTTTCTTCCAACTCAAAATCATTCAAAGGAAGGTGAAATTATGGGACCTCCTATTCGTAACATTAAAAATGTCTGTGTTTTTTTGTGGGTCAAGTTATGGGAAGGGTTTAGAGTTTGCAAACGCAGCTACCGTTCTTGGTCGAACACTTGCTGCAAGGAATATTCATGTTGTATATGGGGGTGGTTGTCGTGGGTTAATGGGGGCTATATCACTCTCTGCATTTATAGCGGTGATCAAGTGTTTTAGGTGTCATTCCTAAACCTTTAACTCAAAATAACATCACTGGCAAGACAATTGGAGAAGAAATCCAGGTATCATCTATGCATGGACGAATGAAAAAAATGCTTGACAACTCTGATGCATTTATTGCCTTACCAGGTGGTTTTGGTACTTTGGAAGAAATTTTTCAAATTGTCTCTTGGTAGAAGCGAACATCCACCATAAACCCATTGGTTTGTTGAATGTTAATAATTTCTTTGATCTTTTGTTATTTTTTCTTGATAAAGTCAGTGGAACAACAATTTATCACTCCTTCGAAGAAAACTTCTTATCTCTCGCCTCCACTATTGATGAGTGATTGATAAATTAGAAGCTTTTGTTTATGAACCCGATAAAGTCCTAGCTCGATAGATTGGTCATCGAAGCGATGAGGAAGCGGCAAGAAAAGAAAGCCGATCCGACACTTCATCTTTAATGGGTTTGATTTTATTTATCGTACTTTGTTTCTGTTTCAATTTGTGTTAGATTTCTCCAAATAGGTAATATCTTCTATCCTTTACTCATCTATATTTTAACATTGCGGACATCATCGTTGTGATCTAGTTGGGGGAAGGATAATTTTTGAAAAAAAAAAAATTAGGAAGTATGATATGATTTTCATGAACTTGCTAAACCAATGAATATTGGTAGAGTAAGGAGTAATTTAACTTCCGAGACGCATTTAAATTGGGAAGTATGTTTAGTGAGATGATTGTCGAAACCTAAAACAAAACCAATTAAGGATGGCAGAGTAAGGTGTAAATTTTGCCCTTAAGGTAATTTTACTCTTGAGACGCATCATAATTGAGAAAAAAAAAATGTTTTAGAAGTAGCAAAAAGCATATCTTGGGTCATAGCATAAATTTTCTTCTTTCTTAAAAATCACATGCTTGGATTTGAATGTTAAATTGGTGAATTGAGAATGATAGAAATATGCCCTGTGAGATTTTGAACCTATTGATGAATGGATTGAACACTTGTACCATTCTCTTCTTTCTTGTGTGATTTTCACTCGTGAAATTGTTACTCTAGAACTTGCTTTGATTCTTTTTGAGGCTACATTTTCACATGCATACATAAATATGATTGAGGCATTTTAAAATAGCTACTTTTGACCAAATAGCCATCCTTGTATATTTTCCTTGTATAACCCTTTTCAGCCTACTTGGCCACTTCTTGTTTTTAGCTTATTATGTGCCCTAAAAAAAAAAAAATATTTTTACTTGACCTTTAGGAATAAGAGAGCATTGACTTTGTTCTTAAACAAGTGTGGGGGTGTGTGTGTGTGTGTGTGTAAAAAAAAAAAAAAAAAAGAAAAAGAAAAAGAAAAAGAAAAAAAAAAAAAAACCGACTATTTGATACACTATGTGACATATCCATATTTAGAATAAAGAAAGATGCTTGGAAATAACAGAAGAGAAGGAGAAGGTTTATGCCTAAAAATGAATTCAACTCATCAATTTAGGATTAATCTTCAACAAAACATTAGTTAGATATTGGTCATTGTCCTTATTGATGAATATTCTCAAATATCTTTTCCACTCTAACTGCACTATAATGCTTTCTTTTATTCTCTTTGGTATTTATCTTCTCATGTCCATATTATCCATTTTCCTTTACCATGACCCTGTTACAACCTTGAATAAAGTCCTCTTGATTTTTGTGTGCATGTGTTCTGAGTAGTGGAGAAATAGAAGATAAGCAAGCTTATGGTAGTGCAATTTTTCATGGGTTGAATCGAGTGAAATATCTACCATTTTAAACACTAGAGGGATTGAGAGTAAATCCTGTGATGATCTTTCATTCTTGATGCATTCTTTTTAACTGAAGTTTCCTTGTTTGATGGTTTGAGATGTGAAGAAATATTAAAAAAAAAAAAAATGCTTTGTTCCTTGAATGACTAGTTGCTCTTCTTGTTTCATTAAATCTTTTAAGTTTTTAGCTTTTTAGTTCAAGTGTTATTTCCTAGCTTTGGTCTTATATATTTTGCCCAGGAGTGCAAAAGCTCAAGTGTGGGGTGTGATGAACCCGTAAAACTTACAATTTTTACGGTTCATTGTGTGTTTTTCATTCTTTTTAATCTTTTTAATTGGGTTTGTTCTTGAGTTTTGTTATATTTTTAGTATTTTAAATTGTGTTGTAATTATGTATTTTTATGTATTTTTACTAGGTAAATGCAAAGGATCAAGAATGGATGTGATTGCATAAAAGATTTTCTAAAAAAAAAAAAAAAAAAAAAAAATCAGTCTTGTAGCATTCTTGTATGTAAGACGACGTCAAAGATGACATCAACATGATGCAAGCAAGTATCTTGTAGTAATCTTGTGCTTTATCCATTTGTAGCATCGTAGCATCACGAAATTATGTAGCGATTCTTGCATCAGAGCATCACGTGAAAATTACTGTGCAGGTTACTGTGCATATGCACAGTAACCTCAAATTTTCTATAAATTCGGACAGCCAGCCGAGGAGGGGCGTCCCGAGGGGGGAGAGAATTTCTCTCTCTCTGTTGTCCCAACTCTGTTCTTTTTCTCTTTTTATTTTCTTCTTTCTCATGTGTAATTAATTTTCATCTAGCTTGGGTGAAAGAGTGAAGCTTTTAATAATAAATTGAGGTTAGATTTATTTCTTTCTTGTGCTTTAAATGATATATTTTTATGTGACTTTTATATGTATTATATGTTGTTTCCAATTAATTTAAATACTATTCTTGTATAATGAATATCTTGATCCATTGTAGACAATAGGATTGGCACATTGGATGCTTTTGACGATTTACAAGTATTAGTCAATAATTATTGGAATCATAATATAATTACATGATTGAACTTTGAATGCTAAATCTTCCGATTGGAATTTTCAATATGCATAATTTCAATTGAGTTATAAAATGAAATAATCTTATTCTTAATTTATTATTAAGAGTGAATCTCCTAACCCAAGCAAATCTTTTTCATTGTGAACAACTTAAATCATCTTAAATTTTGTGACAAATACTCTCTTTACCTCAATTAATTAGTTTCCTTCATCAATTCCTCATGGATCGACGACCTTAACTCGAGACTTTATTACTTGAGACAACCTACACTTGGGTTAAAACATTTAATTATAATTAAATCCCTTCAATTAATTCAATGGTTAGGATTAAGATAGACTTTAGGTGTAGCTTTAGATAGAAGACTTAATTTAGGTCATTGGATCTTTCTTCTTTAAATCCTATCCCTTAGATGTGTCTCCAAAATGAAGGGTTAAGATTACTCCTTCAAACTTTACATCCAAGGGTCATAAATGGTCTTTGTCACTTTTTAAGACTAAATCTCCACTATAGATTAAATCCAAATCCAATGGTCATAATTGATCCATCTCCACCGTTGATTAGATACAAATCCAACGGTCATAAATGGTCCTAGCCACTTTGCAAGACCAAATCTCCACCCTTGATCAATTCTAAATCCAATGGTTATAAATGGTCATAGCCATTATATTAGACTTATCCTACACCATTGATTAAATCGACGGTTGATATCAAAGTCTCCAATATTAGACTTGTTTCCTATTGGTCCATCATCATAACCACTAAAGTTGACTTAACAGTATAATATTTATTTTTATCTGCTAAACCCCACAAAAATTATATTTACTGTATTTTTTATCGTCCGATAAATTAAATACAGTACAAGAAATTTTCTAAAACTGTTTCCGGATTCAGGTTTAGTAAGATCCCCTGTCTCAGTCTCAACAGTACAAATTTTTCTATGCGTAAAAAATTTTTCACGTTTTAGGACTTATCCCAGGCCCACGTAGAACCACTGAGACCCACAAACAGTCCAAAAACGGTCGGAGAATCATAAAAATTTCATAATCACCCATAAAATCACAAAAATTAGAAAACGCACAAATATCAAATCAGATTACGTAAAATAATTAAAACCTAATGATAAAAATTAAAATACATAAAGTTTTCCCCGGCCCGAAAATTTTTATTTTCCTGACACGGAGTAAATTACTCAAAACGATTAAATACGCTGACGGAATAATCAAAATAATTACAATATCCAGAAATTACTAAACAAGAAAATTTCAAAATTACATTAGCTAATCATCAAAATTACTGGTTAAGAGATACAGAATTTTTAGGATGTTACAATACTCCCCCTATTACAGAAATTTCGTCCTCGAAATTTAATAACCATGATTTCACATCCTCGGAATAAATATAACTATTCCTCTTCCATCTTTTCTTCCAGTTCCCTCGTAGTTTCACCTCTTACGTTATTCCAAACGATTTTAACCAATGAAAGTTCTTTATCTTTTGTTCACTTCTCCTGATCAAACAAATATCTCAATAAATTTTTTTTTCTACGGTTTTCCATTACCGTCTTAACTTTTCACATTGATGAACTTCTTCAACTTTTGAAGAATCTACCACGCTTCCGCTGCGCCACTTTGATACGATGACACAGATATAAATATAGGAATATCCTTCCTTGCAAGATATTCCTTCAATTGCAGTAGATGAAAGAAAACATCATGCAAAATAACAAAACGAATTGAATATGTTATCGAACATATCCAGCAAAGAATTAGATGTAACCCTAATTTTCAAGAATAGATTTTCTCTGAATTACTCACACTTTGTTGAAATAATTTCATAGGATATGGTTGAAAAATAACCAATCCATTTTCAAAGATCACATCTGTTTATAAAACAGATCAAACTAACACAAAATAATAATTTGAATAACACCCGTAGCTCGATCGGCTAAGAATAGAAACAAAAATAAACAAATCAGAGGATAACGAATAACTCTAACATATAATTGATCTACTCAATCATATACCACACAGAATAAGTTGCTCACAGAAATATTCAGTATAGTTTATAGGATTAGCTTCAATGACGCAATCTCCATTGTTTAAGTCTTCCGCTCAGAACACTCCCGTTCCTTTCAGAGTAACGACTTTCCCTACTACCCAAGATTTTACTAACAGAAAATTCTATTTTCAATGGAACTCTATTTTCAGAGATTGTGTTCCAAACTTCCTGCACTTAAAACAAATTATTTCCTTAACGTACAGTCTTTCATTAAGTACGTTCTTTCACATCACTTACTGCTTTTGGTTTCCTCAATGGTTGTAAATACATCTTCCGTTAAAATCAATTACTTTCTTAATATCCTAAAAAAAAATACCAGGTTCTAAAATTACGAAATCTTATATTCCAAGACTGATTCTCTTCCATCAGATCCTGAACTTTAACTTCCAGTTTTCGCTGTTTAGCAATCCTCTGTTCGTGCCGTCGTCTTTCCACATTGCTCCCGTTGCTCCCGTAGCTGTAACTGCATTACTAGTAATATGTTCCACTTCCACACAAGTATAACTATCCCGAGTCATTCCTTTTTTTTTTTCTTTTTCTTCAAAGACGAGCGAATCGAAATACAATGGATCTGATATCCATTATAAACAACATTATTTCCTTTCGGAAAATAATTACACAGAGAACACAACACAAGCAAAATAGACCTAACCACAAACCCTAAAAGACTCAAATCGTGCTCTGATACCAACTAATGTAACACCCTCCCTAGGGTATCATATGTCTGACTCCCGACTCAAAATCAAAAAGAAGTTCGCACAAAGTTTGAGTTATAAAAGATGGGTTTTAAAATTTCTTTCTTGCCGAAACATAAACTTACTAAAATTTATAAGTTAGCTGAGGTTTCCCTGTTGAGTTATTCGATAGTCATATCGATATATCGGACATCAGTAGCAGCACGGAGGGCCAAAGCCTAGAGTTTTGTTAATGTTTGAACCATTCTTCGTCGGGATATATGCCCTATCACCTCACCGTTCATGAGATGTTCATCAATGAAAGGTTTGGGGTCAGAACTCCCCGCAATAATAGGCAGGAAAGTAGCACCCTCTTCCGCACCTCCATCCGCTGTAGCTCTTTACCCCGGTCCGAGGAATCCTCAACAGCCTTCCTCTTCCTTGATTGAAGATCCTGAACAAACCCCGAGTCCCCAGAAACTTCTTCAACGACGGCCTCACAAGGTGCCGGGGCTGCAGCAGGAGGGGCACTTGATGATCCCACCCATTTTCTCCTTGCCTTGAAGGCATGCAAAGCCACAACAGATTACCCGGACGCCATTTCACTCACTGAAACAAAACAAGGCAAGCCATTCAGAAAGTAAGAAAATCAAGAGTACAAACAAAAATAATACTGCACACATAAGGTAAAAAACATACTCTACTTCCCACCTTACAAAGTAAAGAGAAAGTCATCACCAGGGGTCTCAAAGACATCTCTAATATTAATATTCCCGTCCTCAGCATACCGGGATATAAACTCAACCGTTCTAAGCTTTTCCGGATTAAGCTCATCTTTTTCCTTCTCTAAGGGAATGCCCAGGGTGTCCCAAGCATCCAATGTCCAATACAAAGGAAACTTCAGTTCACCCTCAGCATTTAGGAAAAAGGGATAAAATCCCTCCGCCGCCATAACCTTGAAAAATCTAGTCTTAAATCCTTTGAAGCTATCCTGAAAAACATCAAAGGACTTGAGACCGCCTCTGGATCGAATGGTGAGCCAATTTTTCTGCTTAGATAAACCCTGGGGACTCAGTCAGGTGTAGAAGTAGAAAAAGTCATTGACTGAACAAGTTAACCCATTCACCCGATAGAACCTCTCAAAGGCTATGATATAACCCCAGCCAATGGGGTGAATTTGGGATGGACCAGCTCGAATAATGCAGAGGATATCTATTTGAAACTCCGAGAATGGAAGATGGAATCCCAACTTCACAAAAAGGGGCTCATACATAAACATGAAATGAGACCCCGCCTCATGACTAGAGCACACCCTTTCGTTCCATTTGGGATATACAGCCACGAACTCCTTGTCCCGTTTCTTCTCGTCAGTCAGATGAATGTAATCCTTGGTCTGCTTCAGGACAGCCTCCGAAGAAAAATTGGAATGACATTTCCAGACGTCCTCCCCTACCCACGGGTATACTAACCCAGGACCACGGCGGATCTGAATTTGCTCAATCTCAGCAAGGGTGAGTTCAGAAGAAGAAAACACTCTGGTCCTAGCCCCTCCTTTGCCCTTCGCCATCAAACCCTGAGAACATCAAAAGGTGCCGAAAAGTAGTTGTCAGAATCATCCAAACAAAAGATTCAGACACGGACACAAAGAACTCGTACACCGGCTTCCTTTCCCTCCAAATTTTAAATTTCAGAAGGACACATTTGCCGCACACGGCGCGGCGAAAATGAAGTTCCCAGGGCAAGAGGAGAAACCAGAGACACCAAAGGAATACATTCCATCAAGAAAAGAAAAAGGAATGCATAATTTTCCTACTACTCGATGCTAGGTATGAGACAACTAGGAAAAGGAAAAATACCAAGGAAAAGTCAAAAAAGTAGTTATCTCCAATAAACAGGAAGAAATTGTCAAGAAATGGGTGGAAAAGTGCCCTGAAGCCTTCACGAATCACCTTACTTCAACACGAAACTCTCTGAAGACTACTCAGAAATGGTAGAAAAATGAGCGATGAACCCTTAACCCCCACTTATAAAAGGCCAAAACGGTTAGAGGGCATTTTCGTCCTCAAGTACTAAATCCCAAAAACATGCCCATAATGGTATGCAAGGCTCTAGGCACGTTCACCCATAAAAAGCATGCCACACGGCTTGTGCAATTACAAAAGCAGTTGATAAGACGTTTGCACAGAGCAGTTGAAACAACAATCCAAACGTCACACGATCTTCAAAGGTTAAGTACGGATTTTCACGCAGGACCACGGTAAAAATACCCCGGTCTAAGCATTTAGAACTTGCCCCTTTACCTATCCAAGCCAAAGTGCCAAGTTGGGGGCATGATAACGTTACGCCGGAGTAACCGTTGGACTCACCCGGCCAAGTATAAAAGATCATGGATAGACAAGAAGAGACAACACCACCCCGGAGTAAGCGTTGGACTCACCACAGTCAACCATAAAAACTTCGGATAGCGAAAGGATATAAAGGAAAAGAGAAAAAAAGATACGAAAGTAAGAACTTTCATTCACAAATCTTATTCTCATTCCATACATCATCTTACATAAGAAAGAGAGGGAAAAGAAATTATAGAGACATGGAACATATAAGGAAAAGGACCCCAGAGGTGGGAATCGACATTAACATCATTAGGCATCCTAAACCATGTTGCATCCACATTCCCTCCGAAGCATAGAGAGTTGCTGCACCACCACGACCCTCTCTTGAAAAAGTGGATGGGCATGGAAGAACTTCAGCAAAACCGGCACTAGGAGCCAGGACGCTAAATCTTCTGTCTTGCCTCCACCAACAAAGGTCGGGATGCATCCTTTTTCGATGGAGGGGGCGCAACCACTCATGAAGGAGATCGTCCCACCGAAGTCTTAGCCGGTGTCACGATTCCTCCAAAGGAGTTTTAAGGCACGGGGCAGTTTCAATAGCCCTTCCTGATTACCATGGCAAGGAGAGTGAACGCCCTAGCACCAGAACACCCCGTCCAACACAGAAGGCGACTCAAGCTTTCCCAGCAACAGCAAATATCAAACGACCAATCAAGGTACGCTGGGAAAGTAAGCCGCCCTTTATAATTATGTTGAGAAAGTAAGCTGCCCTTTAAAAAGGCATTCCACAGAATAGCCAAAACGACTTCAAGCTTTTTGGAAAAAATAGGAATATGGCTCTCGCAGGGGGCAACACCCTCTCAGGACACGAATAACAGGCAAAGAGAGCCATGAAAAAAGAAGTGCAGAGCAAAGAGGAATACTGCAGAAGGAATGAGATGAAAACGCTCCCCTTTTATAGGAGAAGCGAAGCTTTCAAAACAGGTCCAATAGCAACGTTTCGATTGCATAAAGTAAAATACCCTTAAATGCTCATCGACTCCGAATGGGCGAAAGAGAAGTGTGCCATTGGGAATCACCAGAAAATTAATGGGCCCTTTAATGTCCAATAAAGTCAGAGCAAGCGGTTTCCCAAAGAAGCTCTACATTACTGCAACGCGCAGAAGTTTCCTGAAAAAAGCTCTGCATCCCTGCGAAGCACAGAAAAAGATAAAAGAACATTAAATCCACACACATGGGGGTAGGACATACACCGGATACTGGGATGGCGGTATATGCCAACCCTGTGGGGTACTCCCCAGATAATGGACACCGGCCTCTACGAGTTCCCATAATGTAACGCAACGGATTCCCGTCCTCGGTCTAAATACCTTGACACTTAATCGTTCCACTAAAGGGCCAAGCTGGGGGCAACTGTTCTGGACCGTGGTCCGAGATACCTCCCTTAGGGGCAAACCTGGCACATATGCCACCGTGATCCGGACTACGCCCCTCAGCTTGACATCCGTATGCGGGTACTAGTTGTACTCTCCAACCAACACCTCATAGGTTCGCGCTTGGCCTGATCATTGCCTATGGAACACTTTACAGTGTGGGGACCATGACCGCCTGCTACAGTGGTTGGCCACTAACGTGACAGGCCCGCAATTCCAGGGATCTGCCCAGTGATCATGGAGGGAAGTAGCCTCCGTCAGGCCTCTGTCTGAATGATCGTGGAGGAGAGACACACTCTCCCCGTCAGGCCACGATCTCTGGAGACCTGCACTCTAAGACAAATGCTTAAGGACTATGCGCAGGCACTATAAGTATCACCAAACACTCTCTAAGAGGTAACCTTTGATACCTACCATGTATGCTCTCTTTGTGCCAAAAACTGACTTGAGCGTTGGAGTCCTTTGCAGGTACCCAATCCCCCTATTCAAGACTCTCAGAAGTGACAACCGCACAACGAGGAGGAGACCACCGTATACGTGTCTTATCAGACACCTTCTGAATCCATTTAAGAACATGTAGCATTTTTGGTTTAGAAACAACAATATTATATTTCACAAAGAAATTTTCATAAATGTTCTTCGAATGATGTAACAAATAATCATATATCCTCTGGCTGCCATAATCAATTCAAACAAACTAAAAATAAAAAACTAGAATAAAGTTAGATTTTAATAAGTTGAAGTTATATTTTAAAAGGACGTTTTGTCAATAGGAAAAAATTTTAATTTATCCCTCTAACTTGCAATTATGTACATTTTGACCTTGAATTTTTTTAAAAAAAAATACAAATTGATATTTAAACTTTTAAAAGTGTACGTTATGATCTTTCTATCTACCCCCTATCCATTTTTTTGGCAGAGAGAGGTACGCTATATTCACGTTACCATTTTTCCCCCCTAAATTGCTAATTTGCCATTTGAAACACTATCTAAGTTGTTCTAAAGTAGATTTAGAGGGTAGTGAGATAGACACGTATATGGTGGTTTCTTCCTTGCACAGCCAATGTCAAGCGTATTGAACCAGGAGGTGGGTACCTATAAAGGAACTTCAATGTTCAAACCAGACAGTGCACAAGTAGGATTTATCAAATGAGATAACATATACCTATTAAGGTTGATTTAGCCTGGTATATATAGAGTGTGACTAGAATCGTAATAAGATCAGTATTAAATGCAGGTGTTTAGGATTAATATCATATCAAGTGATAATCACATATTTTATATATTAATAAACCCTCGTTTTTAATCATTTACACTCTCTATGAACTTAATTGATTGAGCTTGGTCATGTTTTGTAAGTTTGGGTTCAAATTAGGCTTAATTGATATTTTCTAGTATTGTTGAGATTTTACACTGTTTCTCTATTTCGGCCATATTATGAGTTGTAGATGTTTAGAAATTATGAATTTTACCTTGTAGGAAAGCTGAGAGAAAGCTCTACAATTTTGATGAAGAGCTTGAAGTCTCAATCAAACATCCAGTGGAGCTAATTGAGCTTGAAAATCAGAAAACGAGTTCTATTACTAACACCCGAGTAATGTGCACTAATCAGGGCATAACATGAGCTATAGGAAACCTTTTGGATTGAAACCGGTATCATTTGACAGTTAAAACCCAAATCTATAACTTTAATGAAGAAGAGCCAGTTCGGATGGCTTGGAGGTCATATTAGGCTTGTAAGTCAGAACAAAGGAGCTGTAACTGGGCCTGAGCAGTGTGCAGTAATTGGGCTGGAATTTAAGCTGTAGGAGTCATATGGAGCTGAAATTGGTGGCATTGGAAAGTTAAGACAAAATCATTCAACTCTCATGAAGACCACTATCCAGAAAATGACGTTTTAATAGAGTTATAATTGTGTGAAAATAGTTGAATTAGTTGGTACGAGTGGAGATACAAGCATCATTAATCATCCATCCACTCATTAAATAACTCCATTGTCATTTTTCACTCATTCACCCATCATTTACCCACTCTTTAAATAACTCAATTGTCATTTTTCACTCATCCACCCATCATCTACCCACTCATTAAATAACTTCATTATCATTTTGTACTCCTCAAGCTCTATAAAAATGAGCATTGGCTGATCATTTTGGGCTTCTTGGCTTAGAGATCAAGATCATACTATTATGTTATTTGTTTCTCTTATTATAATTTTCTTTTGTTCAAAATTAAAGTTATGTTTATCTTTTTCTTCTTCTCTCTTTCTTTCTTCTTGCTCATGAATAACTAATTTTTATCTTGTTTACATGAAGGGGTGAAGCTTTTGGTAATAAAAATAAGGTTAGATTAATTTCTTTATTGTATTTAAATGATATATTATTAAGTAATCATTGTATATGTTGTATTTTGTTTTTAATCAATTTAGAAACCCTCCTTGTAAAGTGGAGTTCTTGATTCATTGTAGACAAGTGGTTTGGCACAATGAATGCTTGAACCCATTTACAAGTGTTTGTGTTAGTAAATAATTAAAGGAACCATAATATAACTACATATATAATTCTAAATGGACTTTGGCTGTTTTATTTTTCGATTGGAACCTCCGTTGTGCGTGGATTTCAATTGAAGTATAAAAAAAGAATTAATCTTGTCCTTAATTTATTATTAAAAGTGGATCTCCTAACCCAAACAAGTTCTTTTTTTTAATTGTGAATAAGTTTTATTATCTTTATTATTGTGACAAATCATTTCCTTACCTCAAAGAAATTTTCTTCATCAATTCTCTGTAGATCGACCTCGGACTGCCAAGAAATGTATTACTGGAGACAACCTACACTTGAGTTTGCATCTTTTAATCCACATCAAGTTTTTGGCATCGTTACTGAAGACTTGATTTGAAGTTTTAATTTATTGAGATTTTCTTTCTTTAAGTATACTTCACTATCTGGTATATTCTTTCTCTACTCTTTTAATTTACTAACTTACTAACTTACTGATTTACAAACCTACTAACTTTCTAACTTACAGACTTACTAACTAACTTATTTAATTATGTTATTTATTTATGCTTACTAACTTTTTTTATTTATGTCATTTATTCATGCTTTTTGACTTAATAACTTGTACATTTTTTATGTCATTTATTTATTGTTAATATTTTAATGGCTGGTGTAAACCGACTACTTGTACATTATTTTTTTTGTTTTAAGTCATTTATTTATGTTTAATTGGTATCGTGATTCAAATTTTGATTGTTTGGTTAAAATTAATTCTGATACTTCATATATTGATTTGTTTGAATCACAATCATACACAATTGACATAATGACTGAAAATGAAAGTGTACATGATGAACATGAAAATTAACCGTTGCGAACCATATGTGAATATTTGTAACCACCTTGAAATTTTAGTCCATCATGTTTTATATTTCTACTTAATGCCAACAATTTTAGATTTAAGCCAGATATGATTTCTTTACTTCTTAATTTCCATGGTTTAAAATCTGAAAGCCCATATTTACATTTAAAGGAATTTGAGGAAGTATGTATCACTTTCAATGATCCAAATTGCACCGAAGATATTGTTAAGCTTAAATTGTTTCCTTTCTCTTTGAAAGATAAAGCAAAAACTTGGCTTAACACTTTGAAACCAAGATCAATTGGCACATGGCAAGAAATGCAAACTGAGTTCTTAAAGAAATTTTTTTCAACACATAAAATCAATGCTTTGAAAAGACAAATCCAATTTTTTTCCAAAATTCAAATGAAACATATTTTCAATGTTGGGAATGTATTAAAGATTTGTTAAATTCTTGTCCACATCATGATTTTGAAAAATTGTGTACTATAAGCTTCTTTTATGAAGGGTTAACACCTGAAACTAAACAATTTGTGGAAACAATGTGCAATGATGAGTTTTTTTATAAAGAACCTGAAGGAGCTTTAGTATATTTAGACCATCTGGCTGAGAATTCTCAATTTTGGTAATGTATTAATCATTCTGAAAATTCAATTAGATCTAACCTTGCAAGTAAAGAAAAATATCACCTTAGTCAAGAAGAAAATCTAAATGCTAGGGTCACCAGTTTGACTAGAAAGGTTGAAACCATAGAATTAGGAAAAACAAAAGAAATTAAATCTGTGCAAAATGAAAAAATTTATAGAATTTGTGATGACTTAGGACACTCAACACATGAATGTCCTAAGATTCTTATTTTTTAAGAAGTTGTACATGAGCAAGTAAATGCAATGAATAATTTTAAAAAGCCTTTTACTTTTTTTTCAAATTCATATAATATGGGATAGAGAAATTACCCGAACTTCAGTTGAAGGAATAATAATCAAGTACAGTTTATACAACCACTGCCTCCTCAGGAATAACAAGACTTTTAAAATTCTCAAGGATATGCACCTTATATCCCACCATATAGGAAAAACCTTGAAGAAATATTGCATGCATTCATAGAAAAGTAAGAGGTCATTAATAAACAAAACACTCAAACCATGATTGACATAAAAGAAACTCTTGCTAAACTTTCTTCTACACTCACTATTCATGAGAAATGAAAATTTCCTTCTCAACATCAACTAAATCCCAAGGGTCAGTACAGTCTAAATGAGGGTAGTTCAGAAAATCAACAAATGAATTAAGTCAAGTCAATGATAACTCTTAAAAGTGGAAAGGTTGTTGAAAAATAAATTCCTGAACCTTGTGAGAGAAATGATGAACCAATCCCCTAAGAAAATGAAGAAATTGACTAAAAAGAGACCAAACTCTCGCTTGCACCCTCATTTCCTCAAGCATTAAACAATTCAAGGAAATTGAACCACAACACTGAAATTTTGAACCTCATTTCCTCATTTCTTCTGTTAGATACTATCAAACAGATTCCTTCTTATGCCAAATATTTGAAGGACTTGTACACTATTAAAAGGAAACTAAATGTGAAAAAGAAAGCCTTTTTGGATGAACAGGTAAGCTTCATTCTTCATAATAATAATGTCTTGAAATATAAAGACCCTGATTATTTTACAGTTTTATGCATTATTGGAGAACATAAAATTAAAAAAGCTTTATTTGATCTTGGTGCTAGTGTCAATTTGCTTCCATATTCAGTTTATCAGCAACTAAACTTAGGTAAGTTAAAACCAATTTTTGTAACTCTTTTACTTGTCGATAGATCAATTAAAATTCTAACAGGAATAGTGGAAGATGTGTTGGTACAAGTTTATAAATTCATATATCATATGGATTTTATTATCTTGGATGCTAAACCTATGACTGACAGTTGCAAGTCAAATCCTGTTATTTTATGTCGTCCATTTTTAACAACATCTAATGCTTTGATAAATTGCAGAAATGGAGTGGTGAAGCTAACATTTGAAAATATGACACTGGAACTCAATGTTTTTAACATATGCAAGCAACCACATGAAGTCTTTGATGAAAAGGAAGAAATTGAAGGAATTGAAGTCATCATAGATGATCATATTCAAATAAGGAGTTCTTTTGACCCATTAGAAATTTGTTTAGTCAATTCATTTGATTTAGACATGCAATTAGATGATGAAATCTCTGAAATATGTTATTTGCTTGATTGTACATAGGTAATGGAGTATAAGGGATGAAAGCCAAGATTTGAAGAGCTAAAACCCATGAAGAAGTACCTACACTAGAACTAAAGTCATTACCTGCTGGGTTGAAGTACACATTTTTGGGAGAAGAACAAAGTTATCCAGTGGTAATTTCCCCGTTCCTTACTGAAGAACAAGTAGGTATGTTAACAGAAGTACTTAAAAGGCATAAAAGTGAAATTGGATAGATACTAAAGGACATAAAAAGTATTAATCCATTAATATGTACATATAGAATAGAATACATTTAGAGGATAATGCTAAAACATCTTAACAACCTCAAAGAAGATTAAATCCACACATGAAAGAGATAGTTAGAGCTGAAGTTCTTAAATTACTTGATGTTGGAATTATCTATCTTATCTCTGATAGCCAATGGGTAAGCCCTACATAAGTTGTGCCTAAGAAATCTGGAATAACAATAGTTGAAAATGAAAAAAGGTGAATTAATACCTACGCGAGTCTCATCTAATTAGCGTATATATATTGATTTTAGAAAATTAAATGTTGCTACTAGGAAAAATCATTTTTCCTTGCCATTTCTTGATCAAATTCTGGAAAGGGTGGTAGGACATCTATACTACTGTTTTCTTGATGGTTATTCGAGTTATAATCAAATACCAATTACATTAAAAGATCAAGAAAAAACTACTTTTACATGTCCCTTTAGCACTTTTGCATATAGAAGAATGCATTTTGGCCTTTGTAATGCTCTGGTAACATTCTAAATATGCATGCTAAGTATTTTTAGTGACATGATTGAGCATTATTTAGAGGTTTTCATGGATGACCTAACAGTTTTTGGAAATTCATTTAAAAATTGTCTTGATAATTTGAAAAAAATTCTTAAAAGATGCGAAAAAAAAGATTTGTGCTAAACTGAGAAAAATGTCATTACATGGTTACCTCAGGAATAGTGTTAGGTCATGTGATATCTTCCAAAGGAATTGAAGTTGATAAGACCAAAGTTGAATTAATTGTCCATTTGTCTTCCCCAAAAACAGTTAGAGAAGTTCGTTTCTTTTAAGACATGCAATATTTTATAGAAGATTCCTTAAGGACTTTAGTGTCATATCTAGATCATTATATAATCATTTGTTGAAAGATGCATCATTTGATTGGACTCAATAATGTAAAAAATTAATTGGTCTTCTGACATCTGCTCCTATCATGCAATCCCCTGACTGGTCTTTACTTTTTGAGTTGATGTGTGATGTTAGTGATTTTGTTGTGGGCGTTATTTTAGGCTAAAGAAATGAAGGTAAACCTCATATGTTTTGTTACGCAAGTAGAACTTTAAATAGTGCACAAATAAATCACACCACTACTAAAAAAGAACTACTTGCTGTAATATTTACATTGGACGAATTTCAATCTTATTTAATTGGTTCTTCTATTATGATTTTCACTGATCATGCTACTGTTAGATATTTGATGTCTAAGTAGGATGTCAAACTAAGATTGATACGGTGGATCTTATTGCTTCAAGAATTCAATATCATAATAAAAGATAAGAAAAGAGCTGAAAATATTGTCGCAGATCATTTGTCTAAACTTACAACAGGCTTACCTTTTGATAACACACCCATCAATAATTCTTTTCCCGATGAATTTTTATCTTCTGTCAATTTCATGCCTTGGTTTGCTAACATAGTCAACTTTCTTGTAATAGGAAAGATGCCGCCTCAATGGATGCATCAAGATAGAAGGAAATTTTTTCTAGAGATGAAATTTTTTTATTAGGATCACCCATGCTTGTTCAAATATTGTCATGACCAAATCTTTCAGAGATGTGTGCTCGACAATGAGGTAGGTAGTATTATTAAATTTTGTCACTCAGAAACATGTGGAGGTCACTTTTCTTCAAAGAAAACAGCTGCAAAAATCTTGCAGTGTGAATTTTATTGGCCCACTTTATTTAAGGACTGATATACTTTTTGCAAAAGTTGTGAAAATTGTCAAACAATGGGCTTCATTTCTAAAAGAAACATGATGCATCTGAACTCTATCCATGTCATGAAATTTTTTATTGTTGGAGAATTGATTTCATAGGTCCATTTCCATCCTCATTTGGATTTGTGTATATTTTGGTTGCAGTTGATTATGTCTCAAAATGGTTAACCCAAATCGTAAATATTGATCTTTAAGATAAAACAATGTACTTTGGGCTTACCGTACTGCTTTTAAAATATCACATATTTTATACATTAATAAACCTTCATTTTAATCATTTACACTCTCCATATACTTAATTGATTGAGTTTGGTCATATTTTGTAAGTTTGGGTTCAAATTAGGTTTAATTGATATTTTCCAGCATTGTTGAGATTTTACATTGTTTCTATATTTTGGCCATATCGTGAGTTTTAGATGTCTAGAAATTACGAATTTTATCTTGTAGGAAAGCTGAGAGAAAGCTCTACAACTTTGATGCAGAGCTCGAAGTCTCAATTAGACATCTAGTAGAACTAATTGGGCCTGGAAATAAGAAAATAGGTTCTGTCACTAAGACTCGAGCAGTGTGCACTAATCAGGGCATAACTTGAACTATAGGAGAGCTTTTGGACTGAAACTAGTGCCATTTGATAGCTAAGACCCAAATCTACAACTTTCATGAAGAATATAAGAGCCAGTTCGGATGGCTTGGAGGTCATATTAGACTTGTAAGTCAGAATAGAGGAGATGTAGCTAAACCTGAACAATGTGCAATGATTGGGCTGGAATTTGAGTTGTAGGAGTTGTATGGAGCTAAAACTGGTGGCATTAGAAAGTTAAGACAAAACCCTTCAACTCTCATGAAGACCAATTTCTAGAAAATGACGTTTTAATAGAGTTATAATCATGTGAAGACAGTTGAATTAGTTGGTACGAGTGGAGAGACAAGCATTATAAATCATCTACCCACTTATTTATCATTCGCTCACTCATTAATCATATACCCACTAAATAATCATCCATTCACTCAATAATCATCCAACCCTTCATTAATCATCCACCCTCTCATTAAATAACTCTATTGTCATTTTCCACTCATCCACCCATCATCTACCCACTCATTAAATAACTTTATTGTCATTTTATATCCCTTAAGCTCTATAAAAGGAGCATTAGCCGATCATTTTGGGTATCTTGGCTTAGAGATCAAGATCATACTATTGTGTTATTTATTTTTCTTGTTATAATTTTCTTTTGCTCTAAATTGAAGTTATGCTTATCTTTTTCTTCTTCTCTCTTTCTTTCTTCTTGCTCATGAATAACTAATTTTCATCTTGTTTGGGTGAAGGAGTGAAGCTTTTGGTAATTAAAATAAGGTTAGATTAATTTCTTTCCTGTGCTTAAATTATATATTATTAAGTGATCATTGTATATGTTATATTTTGTTTCCAATCAATTTAGAAACTCTCCTTGTAAAGTGGAGTTCTTGATTCATTGTAGACAAGTGATTTGGCACAATGAATGCTTGAACTCATTTACAAGTGTTGGTGTTAGTAAATAGTTAAAGGAACCATAATATAACTACGTATATAATTCTAAATAGACTTTGAATGTTTTATTTTCTAATTGGAACATCCGTTGTGCATGAATTTCAATTGAGTTATAAAAAAAGAATTAATCTTGTCATTAATTTATTACCAAAAGTGGATCTCCTAACCCAAGCAAGTTTTTTTTTTTTTTAATTATGAACAAGTTTTATTATCTTTATTGTTGTGACAAATCATGTCCTTACCTCAAAGAAATTTTCTTCATCAATTCTCTATGGATTGACTTCAGACTCCGAGAAATTTATTACTTGAGACAACATGTACTTGAGTTTGCATCCTTTAATCCGCTTCATTAAGAATTGTCTTCCTTTTGTCATTGGAGAGCATCCCTATAATGTAGCAACGTAGACATGATGAATATCTACTGTTTACGAATCCTATAATCTCGCAAGATCATGATTGATAGTTAAGAATATCAGCATAGATCAAGTTATCTGGGTGGTCCCATACTGAGTTCCGTAGTCTTAAGGGTCCATCCGTGGTATGCATTGCGGAGTCCGGTGACACGCGTGCCAGGTTGATCCTATTGGACAGGATCCCGAATCACAGTCCAGAGCAGTTGCCCTCAGCTTGGCGCTTAGATAGTTTGAGTGTCAAGGTAAGTTTCATTGGGATCACTAGACACGTGTTGGATTGAGCCATGGCTTTTGATGCCAGGTTTCATGATGTCTCACACTGGTGCCGAGGTCCACAGTCAAACGTAAAATACCTCCGAGGTTGGAATGTGGTCAGAAACCACAACGGGTCCTTGCCAACATCACTGTTCCTTAATCCGAGGTTTAATTGCAGTTGCCTTTGTGGGTGATTCACGAGGTCTTCTCTTCTTCAGTAACGTCCTTTGTAACTTTGACTTTTTGGAAATTGTTGTTTTGACATTATTGGAAATTAAGGACCCTTTAATGGGGGCCGTCAGCTTCATATTATTTTACAACCACCCGCTGCTCTCGTAACCAATAGGAAAGGGAGATCATTAAATGCAGATTTTATAGTTTGACAAGTTCTCCATCCTATGAGCTAACCAGAACAATTTATTCTCTTTATAAATAAGGAATGTTTGTGTTTGACATTGGCATTCCCTTTTGTATTTTTATCTAGAAATAACCTTTTCTCAGAGAATAGCTTCTACTTCCGTCTCTACGCATTCTTGGAGACCTTTATCTCTTGCGGAGACTTTTTTCTTGTTCTTCCCTAAGTTTTTGAAAGTTTTTTGTTACCTTCGTAAACGATACTTCTACTATATTTTTTTTTCTCAGCGTATTAACGACATATTTCTCTCTCCCACGAGGGTGTGTTTAATCTATACTCTATCGTGGGGGAGATTTATGATACTTGTCGTGTTAAATAGAGACAATTGGAGAAATAGAGCCCCTAATCCTCCTCATATCTGGTAAATCCTCTAAGAGCATTTAGATATGCAGGGGGACTATTGAGATTGCTATGTAATTTGAAGCAGCTTAGGGTAATCACAAAACTGGTTAGGATTCTGGTGGAATGATCTCCTTATGAAAAACTGTGTCCCATCCTATAAAGGAGAGTGCACCCCGGTCTTTATTATCATGGTGAATGAGACAGGGAAGAAGAATTTGGCAGAAGTTCCGGGATACGACAGCAGTGTACTGTTCTGGTTTACCAGGATTTTTCAAAACCAATCCATGTTTTCAAGAAGCCGCTTCACAGGGAAAAGACCGGTGTTAGTTTCGGGAGAAATGTGGATACGACATGATCCAATATATTGGTGATGATGTTCGTTCCTTCTTCCGAGCCCTTTGGTGGTTGCTCTTTTCTAATAAGTTCCATGTCTCAAATGTTTTCTTTTCCCTCTATTCTTTGATTTTTCTTTTGTTCTTGATGTACGATGATGTTTGGAATGAGAATATTCAATAAAATTTCTTTTATTTTGAACTCTTCTATCTTCTCTTTTACTTTCCGTGTTGTTTATCTTTTTCCGGGGTGAGTCCAATGCTCTCCTTGATGTAATATGTTAAGTTGCCCTCAGCTTGGTACTTAGTCGAGACCGACAAAATGACAAGCTTAAATACTTGGCTCTGAGGTCTTTGTACCTTGCAGGGGACTCTCGAGGGTGTTCGACTCTTAGACGGACTTCCCTTCGTTGAGGGAACACCTCGGCTTTTCCAGGGGTATGAAGTAAGTTCGACTAGGAAGTCCGAGAGTGCATATGCCTTGATGGCTACTCTGGGTTCATAGGCAATCCCAAACTCAGAAAGCTCAATGGTAGACTGAACTGTTCTTATGACCACTGGGTGACACTGGAAGTATTGTCTTAGTCTTCTGGCCGTGATGATGAGTGTAAATGTAACCTTTTTGATTTTTTGATATTAAAGCTCGGGACCTTGTAGCACCCTGCTCATGAAATAAATCAGTTTTTGATATTCGACTGTTTCCCTGACAAGTACTGAACTTATAGTCTCCTCATGGACAGAGATGTATATGTAAAGTGTTTCATTAGTCTCCTCGTGGGATCTGATTGTACCCGGAGTAAGCATCCATGAAAGATAGTAGACAAAAATCAGAGGAGCTGTCAATCAATTTGTTAACATTTGGAAAAGGGTATGGATCTTTAGGACATGCCTTATTCAACTCTGTATAGTCCACACACATCCTTCACTTACCATTTGACTTTTCTATGAGGATAACATTTAAGAGCCATATGGTGTACGAAATTTTCCTGAAGAAGTCGGCACTTAATAATTCTTTGACGTGCTCCTCAATAATCTGTTGCCTTTTGGGGCTAACTTTTCTTTTCTTTTGGGAGACTAGCTTTGCATCCTCTTTAATAGATAAACAATGGTAGATGAAAGCGGGGGCAAGCCCAGATATATTGGAGGACGTCCAAGCGAACAAGTCTTTGTTTTTTTGTAAAAACTCTATGAGTTGGATCCTTTCGTGTTCTTCAAGATTTGCACTAATCTTAATGACTTGGTCTGGCTTGTCATCGAGCTGAAGTGGGACTAGATCCCCTTTCAGCTGGGGTTTGGTACCTTGGATTTCCTCACGTACATCGAACTCGGTCATCAGGATGTTTACTTGATCACGAGCCGAGCTGGATGTGCGTCCTTTGTTTTCCTAGAAGCCATACTAATTTTCAAACTTTCATTATAACATTTACGAGCTGCAATATGATCGCCCTTGACCACTTCATTATTCCTATTGAGGAATTTCATGGCCTAGTAGGCGGTAAAGACTACAACGGCAATGTCATTCAATATAGGATGACCCAGAATAATGTTGTAAGTCGAAGGACAATCCATAACCAGGAATCTCACCTTAATAGTTCTATACAAACTGTCGTCACCAAGGGTTAAGAAAGTTTCAAAATACCCTATTGGGGTAACCTTTTCTCTAGAGACACCAGTGAGTTCACCTTCATATGGTGTAAGCGCGGATAGAGAGAACTTTAGCCTTTTGAAGGCATCCATGAACATGATATCCATCGAACTTCCTTAGTCCACAAAGATACGACATACTTCTACGTTAGATATTATTCCGAATATGACTAGTGAGTCATCATGATCTCGGATAATGTCGCCGTAGTTTTTATCGGAGAAGGAAATAGGCGAAGCGTCCTTGTCTTCGGCATGAGGTCTACGTGAAGAGCTAGAGACGCTCAAGACTGTTGTCTGGAGTGCCTTCTTTCGGGAGTTATTAGACAAACCCCCACCTGTGAAACCTCTACTAATGGTACTGACAAGCCTATCCTTCCTATTACCCCCACCTTGGGTATCATGGTTCTGATCTTGTCTATTTTCAGCATCACAACATGGTAATGTTTGGGATCTTCTGGTAGGACTCCGCGTTCTTCTCCTTTGACGTTGGTTCAGACTCTGTCGGGGACTACGGCTTCGTCTCTGATCCTTATTCCTTCTGCGGTCCTCATTTCCTCAAAAACCGCTGATGTACTTTGTAACATCCTAATACTAGTACCTCAGTATATCTGACATATACCTAGATATACAGTATCAGTCATGCTACTTCTAACTTAATCATCAACTAATCCATAACATTTAAAACAAATAATTATGGAGAGTCATAACTAAAGTTATACATATAAACTTTATACATACAACTTTTACATTTTCAAATCAAATATAAATTAATACATAAGATTTGAATTAAAAATATAAAACTAAACTCTTTTAGTTCTTCTACTATCTTCATCTTCTTACCCTCTTGTAGGGCCTTGACCTGCTAACCATGAAACGTAATGGGGTGAGAATATAAAATTCTTTGTAAAAATATATATCTCATGGTATTAAAAGTAAATATATACAAAGATATATTTCTAAACTAAAACTCATATATGTAACTTAATTATACTTAGGAATTATATTCCTTCATTTGGAATTAAGCATACTTATCCTTATTATGACCTATGATATGTTCATCCTTAGTGTAGCATATGATATACTGATCCTCCGCCTGACATAAGATTTCATATCCACAGCATAGAGGTGCCAAAACGGGTCAACCCGCCCCATTTTCAACCTGTACAAATACGGGGCGGGGCGGGTTGACCCGTTTTGAAAAATTGGTTGGAAGAGCCAACCCACCCTACTTTAGGATGGGTTAGTGGGTTGGTGGGTTGACCCGCCTAAAGGAGAAAATGAGAAAAAGTAGGCGGGTTGACGGGTCAATCCGCTTAAAAAAAAAAACAAAATGTATAAAAAATAAAAAAAAAAAAAATTAAAAAAATAAAAAATTTTTAAAAGACTAAAAAAAAAAAAAAAATAAAAAAATAGTATCATACTTATAAAAATACCACAAATACAAATAAAAAAGCTCATTTATAACAATTTTTTTAAAAACTCAACCCGACGGGTCAACCCACCACCTCCCGCTTAACCCGCGAGTTATGCGGGGCGGGTTATACGGGTTGAAAAATAAAAGTGGGTTGAAATCTTGAACCCAACCCACAAAAAAATAGCAGGTTGGCGGGTTAACCCAACGGGTTAAACTCGTTTTTCCACCTCTACCACAGCCTAGTGTAGAACATATTGATCCACAGTCTGTCATAGGATTTCTCATCCACAGTTTAGCATAGGATATGCTAATCCACAATCTGGTATAGGATTTCTCATCCACAACCTAGCGTAAGATATACTAATTTCACAGCCTGATATAGGATTTCTCATCCATAACCTAGCGTAGGATATACTGATCCATAGCCTGACATAAGATTTCTCATCCACAACCTAACATAGGATTTATCTTATTTCATAATGGTTCCATTACTAGGGCTCAACCTCACTTGTATGAGGGAACCAATACTAGGGCTCAACCTCACTTACATGAGAGAACCAATACTAGGGCTCAACCTCACTTACATGAGGGAACCAATACTATAATTCAACTTTATTGCATAAGGGAGCCAATTCACCAAGGTTCAACCTTATTGCATAAGAGAGTCAATTCACTAGGTTCAACCCTTAGGGGAGCCACTTGCTAGGTTCAACCCTTAACGAAGTTACTTGCTAGGTTCAACCCATAAAGAAACCACTTGCTAGGTTCAACCCTTAGGTGAGTCACTTGCTAGGTTCAACCCTTAGGTGAGTCACTTGCTAGGTTTAACTTTGATAAACAAATGAACCACTCTTACTAAACACTCCACTCAATCCTAATTTAATGAGAGAATAGAGTGTATACTAGAAACTTGCTTATTTAGCTTAACTTTAACTATTAAAGGAGTTACTAAAGTTCATAGGACTCAAATCATTTCTAAAATACCTTAAATATTGCCTAAAAAAGTTAATTTTCAAGATTGCACCAAATATGCATCATAACTTCAAAAATTCTAAAATTTTATGAGCATATAGCTTTCTCTAATATCTTTCCAATGCTATAAACCTTGCTTCATTTGGCTAAGTGTAGCCAAAGTTATGCGATATTTTACAGAGGCCAAAACAGGGCATTCACTGATTTACCTGATTATGACTTGACTTTAAATTGAAACTAGGAATAAACCACAAGTCAGAAAATTCTGAAATTTTACAAGGCAAGAAGTCTTACATCTTAGCTTCAAATTGCCACTGGTCTCATGTCAATATGACATGGGAGCAAGAAATTATGCAGTCTGGTTTACTAGCTGTTAGAATGTATTTTTCTGCAGAATCTACCTCTAATTCAAATGGAAACTGGTATTGATTGGCTTACTCAATAATTCTGAAATTTTTACCATATGAAGCCTTATGTCTTAGCTTTCAAATGGCACCAAAATCAGGTCATTCCGATATCTATAACTCAAGTTATACAACAAACATCACAGGCTGTTCGGATGCTACCCTGTTTCTGCAAAATCACCTATTGTAATCGATTACAAGGGTGTTATAATCAATTACAACACATCCAGAGGCCTTGTAATCGATTACAAAGACTATGTAATCTATTACAAGCTACCCAGAAACACATTTTGCGACGCCAGAAGCTTGGTAATCGATTATAAAAGCTATGTAATCGATTACACTTTGCAGAAAACCAGAAAAACAACTTTCCTCATGCAGCAAACTCATTTCTAATTCATACCCAACTCTTATACCATGGATTCTAAATGATTTCTAACACTAATCTGGGCCCCTAAACTTGTTGTAACTCTTTTACAACCTATTGATTCACTTAGGCATAGATTTAAGCTAGAAATCTCAATAACTATAATCCATCTTTCCAAGTTCCTCCTGAACCAAAAATGGAAGAACTTAAGCCATAATGGCCATCTAACGCTCAATATGTTAAAATTATCCTAACTCAATCATTGAAAACAAGAATCAAGATAAAAACTAGGATTTGACTCTCCAAATCCATTACTCTCATCAAAATCCCTAATTTCATTCAAAAGAAACAAAGAGGGAAAAGATGGTATGAACTCCCTTACCTCTTGTAGACATTTGATTCTTGAAGCCTTGCTCTTGATCTTGTCTTAGATCATTCTTCTTCTCTTCCTCTTCCTCTTCTCCTATTTCTCCCTTTCTCTTTCTTCTTTTCTTCTCTTCTGTTTTCTGTTCTTTTTACCGTGAGAAGAGAGAAAATTAGAGATATGGACATGGAGAGAATTTAGAGAAAAGTCTAACTTAAGTTTCCTTGAAGCCTTGCTCTTGATCTTGTCTTGGATCATTCTTCTTCTCTTCCTCTTCATTTTCTTTCATTTCTCCCCTTCTCTTTCTTCTTTTCTTCTCTTCTGTTTTCTATTCTTTTTACCGTGAAAAGAGAGAAAATTAGAGATATGGACATGGAGGGAATTTAGAGAAAAATCTAACTTAAGTTTTTGTTTTTAATGCTTGATTGACCCCCAACAAATATGAAAAAATAAAATATAGGTGAAACAACAATTTAAGTGAATCTTAGTATTTAATTCAAGTTTTTTCAGCTTCCAACAACTTTAAAATAAATATTAAGATTCACCTAAATTGTTATTTCACCTTTATTTTATTTTTTCATATTTGTTGGGGGTCAATCAAGCATTAAAAACACAACTAACCAGTTTGTCTAAAAATACCAAACTAACTCTGATTATTCTCAAATCTTAACTGTACTTTATTTAACTTATTTATGACTTAGAAACAAGTTATCCATACTTGTTTCCCTTAACTTAGTAATTTATGCTATTATTTGGGTCATTTTAGGTTACTTTTCAACTTCTGTGTTGCAACAAAGTGCCTAAACGAACTTCGTTTGTTACAAAACTGAACTGACATGTTAAGTAAGTATTATGCTACCTTTGTAACTCGTTTACTAGCCTAACATATTCTTGAGGGTGTTACATACTTTTGCAAGCGTCCCTTATTGCTCAAAGACTCGATAACATCCCGGAGTTGGTAATAGTCTTCTGTCTCATGACTATAGCTTTTATGCCACCAGCAGTGTTTCGAGTGGTCCTTCTGGGACTGCTTCTTCAAGGGTGGTGGCCTCTTGATATCCTGGAACTTGATTTGAAGGACCTCCTTCAAGATTATCTCTCGAGGGGTGTTCAAATGAGTGTACTTATAATACTTTAGCTGGTACCGTTCACTCTTAAAGGAATCATGAGATTGGTTGGAGTTCTGCTTCTTTTTCTGTTGGATGGGTTCACCTCTCTCCAAGTTTTTTTTAGCCTTGGTGATCTCCTCTTATTCGACGTATTTATCTGCTCATAGGTAGAATTCATCTAGACTTGCCGGCTTCTTTTTAGTAATAACCGAAAAAAGCCTGAGTCAGTTCAGAGACTGTTCTTGGCATAATGGAGGGCTATCTTGTCATCCAAATTTTCTATACCCATGTAGGCATGACTGAACCTCTTAATATATTCACACAAGGATTCACTACTCTCTTGGCGAATTCCAAAAAGAAAATCAATCTATTTTAGGCGTTCCTTGGCGGTGGTGTAGTGCAACAGGAAGCGTTGTGTGAGGTCTTCCAACCTGTAATTTTTGTTCGTAAGGTGACGAATCATAATAATACTTTGGCTGGTACCGTTCACTCTTAAAGGAATCATGAGATTGGTTGGAGTTCTGCTTCTTTTTCTATTGGATGGGTTCACCTCTCTCCAAGTTTTTTTTAGCCTTGGTGATCTCCTCTTATTCAACGTATTTATCTGCTCGTAGGTAGAATTCATCTAGACTTGTCGGCTTCTTTTTTGCTAATAACCGGAAAAAGCCTGAGTCAGTTCAGAGACTGTTCTTGGCATAATGGAGGGCTATCTTGTCGTCCAAATTTTCTATACCCATGCAGGCATGACTGAACCTCTTAATGTATTCACACAAGGATTCACTACTCTCTTGGCGAATTCCAAAAAGAGAATCAATCTATTTTAGGCGTTCCTTGGCGGTGGTGTAGTGCAGCAGGAAGCGTTGTGTGAGGTCTTCCAACCTGTAATTTTTGTTCGTAAGGTGACGAATCATGCTTCTTCAAGGGTGGTGGCCTCTTGATATCCTGGAACTTGGTTTGAAGGACCTCCTTCAAGATTGTCTCTCGAGGGGTGTTCAAAGGAGTGTACTTATAATACTTTGGCTAGTATCGTTCACTCTTAAAGGAATCATGAGATTGGTTGGAGTTCTGGTTCTTTTTCTGTTGGATGGGTTCACCTCTCTCCAAGTTTTTTTTAGCCTTGGTGATCTCCTCTTATTCGACGTATTTATCTACTCGTAGGTAGAATTCATCTAGACTTGCCGGCTTCTTTTTTGCTAATAATCGAAAAAAGCCTGAGTCAGTTCAGAGATTATTCTTGGCATAATGGAGGGCTATCTTGTCATCCAAATTTTCTATACCCATGTAAGCATGACTGAACCTCTTAATGTATTCACACAAGGATTCACTACTCTCTTGGCGAATTCCAAAAAGAGAATCAATCTATTTTAGGCGTTCCTTGGCGGTGGTGTAGTGCAGCAGAAGCATTGTGTGAGGTCTTCCAACTTGTATTTTTTGTTCGTAAGGTGACGAATCATCGAAGAATGTCCTTCTTCAAAAAGAGAGGGAAAGCCTGACACAGTAATTTCGGGGTGTGTCCGTAGAGTTGTATGGACTGAGTGTAGGTGTCCAATTGTTCCTGAGGATCTGTCGTCCTGTCATAAGGCTCCAAATTACTCGGTGGTTCGAAATTCCTTAGAACCCTGTATGCCATCAAGGCATCTGAGAATTGATGTGGTGACCTGGGGCCAGGGTGCTGTTTATAACAACCTCGGCGCTGGCACACTGGGCTCTTTGCTCATTACGGACTACATCCTGCTCTTCATCGTCATTGTATGCCCTAATGGATCTTTCAAGACCTTCCAATCGACGACGTTGTTCTTCCAATTAACGCCATTGATCTTCGATTAGTGCTATTTATTGGCACAACAACTCTTGAAGACCATTCCTCGTCGTCTCAAACTGGACATTATCCTCATAGTGGGATGCATGGTCTGCATTGTTGTTTGAGATCCTTAGACGTGCATGCATGAGGATTCTCGCTGCTTGGTTAGCATTGTTGGCTCCCCCACTAGGAAAAATAATCATGTCCTGGATGAAGACCTTTCGCAATGGGGCGGGGCTTTCGACAGAAGTTGAAGTTTGATGGCCCTCATTAAGAGTTTCAAAGACAACAGGCCTGCTTCTAGTGGCGGAGGTTTCTAGAGGTGCAATCGAATGAGGGTCGCGCTATGCCGTTGGGCCCTATGCTTGGCCAGGGACAGTGTGTGTAGCGCTTCCTTTCCTTTGGTTCTTTCTTGTGCTCACCATGACTGACATGAGAATAGAAGTTTATCGTTCCCACAGACGGTGCCAATGTTCTGAAGTGGATTCAGAGGGTACCTGAGATAGACACGTATATGGTGATTTCCTCCTTGCTCAGTCGCTGCCAAACGTATGGGTACCTATAAAGGGACTCAAATGCTTAAGTCAGGCAGTGCACAAGTAGGTTTTATATAATGAGATAACAGATACCTGTTAAGGTTAATTTAGCCTGGTATATATAAAGTGTAACTGGAATCGTAATAAGATCAGTATTAAATGTAGGTATTTAGGAATAGTATCCTATTAAGGATTGTCTTCCTTTTGTCATTGAAGAGTGTTCTAGACCATGATCCGGGATCCCGTCTAATAGGATCAACCCGGCAAGCGTGTCACTGGACTCCGCAATCCATACCCCGGTCAGAGCCTTAAGACTACAAAACTCAATATGGGACCACCAAGATAACTGGATCTATGCAGATACTTGTAACTGCCAATCATGATCTTGCAAGATTATATGATCTGTAATTGCCTCTAACAGTAGATACTCATCATGCCTATATTCCTACATTGTAGGGATGCTGTCCAATAACAAAAGGAAGATAATCCTTAACAGGATACTAATCCTAAATACCTGTATTTAATATTGATCTTATTACGATTCCAGTCACGCTCTATATATACTAGGCTAAATCAACCTTAACATATATCTATTATCTCATTACATAAACCCTACTTGTGCACTGCCTGACTTGAGTGTTGGAGTCCCTTTGTAAGTACCCACCCCCTTGGTTCAATATACTTAGCAACGGCTGCGCAATGAGAAAACCACCATATACGTGCTTATTTCAGGTACCCTCTGAATTCACTTCAGAACATTGACGCTGTATGTAGGAACAATAAACTTCTATTCCCACGTCAACCATGGTGAGCACAAGACAGAACCAAACGAAAGGAAGCACTACACACGCTGCCCCTGGCCAAGCACAGGGCCCAGCAACATAGCGCGACCCTTTTTCAGTTGCACCTCTAGAAGTCTCCGTCGCTAGAAGCAGGCATGTTGTCATTGAAACTCTTAATGAGGGGCATGAAACTTTGACTTCTGCCGAAAACCCTGCCCCATCGCGAAAGGTCTCTATCTGGGACATGCTTATTTTTCCTAGTGAGGGAGCCAACAATGCTAACCAAGGAGCAAGAATCCCCATGCATGCATGTCTAGGGATCTCAAATAATAATACAGACCATGCATTCCACTATGAGAATAACGTCCAGTCTGAGATGATGAGGAAAGACCTTCAAGAGTTGCTGCACCAACAAACAGTACTGATCGAAGATCAGTGGTGTCAGTTGGAAGAACAATATCGTTGGTTGAAAGGTCTTGAAAGATCCATTAGGAAGGATAATGACGACAGAGAGCAGGACATAGTCCGTAATGAGCAAAGAGCCCAGCGTGCTGGCACCGAGGTTGTTGTAAACAACACCCTGGCCTTAGGTCGCCAGCAACAATTCTCAGATGCCTTAATAGCATATAAGGTTCCAAGGAACTTCAAACCTCCGAGCAATTTGGAGCCTTATGACGGGACGACAGATCCTTCGAAACACTTGGACGCCTGCACTCAGTCCATATAGCTCTACGGACACACCCCAGAATTATTGTGCTAGGCTTTTCTTCTCTTTTTGAAGAAGGACGCTCTCCGATGGTTCGTCACTTTACGAACAAAAATTATAGGTTAAGAAGACCTCACACAACGCTTCCTGTTGCACTACACTACTGCCAAGGAACGCCCAAAATCGATTGATTCTCTTTTTGGAATTCGCTAAGAGAATAGTGAATCCTCGCGTGAATACATTAAGAGGTTTAGTTACGCCTGCGTGGGTATAAAGAATCTGGATGACAAGATAGCCCTCCATTATACTAGGAACAGTTTCCGAACTGACTCAGGCTTTTTTTGGTTATTGGCAAAAAAGAAGTCGACAAGTCTAGATGAATTCTACCTACAAGCAGATAAATACGTCAAACTAGAGGAGATCACCAAGGCTAAAGAAAGCTTGGAGATGAGTGAACCCATCCAATAGAAAAAGAACCAAAACTATAACCAGCCCCAAGATTCCTCTAAAAAGCGAATGGTTCCAGCCCAAGTATTTTGAGTACACTCCTTTGAACACTGTTAGACTATTTGTGCACCGTAAGTACACGAGTCATTTAAGTAATACGGATACAGAGTAAAAGTTTGTTCCTATGAGGATATATGACTTCCATTACTAAATAACAATCAATATCTTAGCTAAATTCTATTCAAGAATATATAAAATAGAGAAAGCACAAATAAAATAAATCTAAACTACAAAAGCAATAAAGATAATGATTTAGAGATATAGGAAATCCTTCTTCACCTCCTATTTCATACTAATGATATGCAATCCTTATAAATAACATCAATGAATTATTAAGTTAGCTTGAGAATCTGATTTAGTTAAAAGTCTATGTCTAGGTCAATTAACCCTGATGTCATTTACCTAATCCACTATATTTCCATAAGAATTAGTGTAAACTCCACTAATGAATGATTTATTCTCAAACACCCGCTAATACATGGCTAAAAGGTATATTTTTATCTAGTTAGTGAATCAACTCATCCAAGCTAATTGAACTCGACGAATATACATCAATCATACCATGTCCATATCCACAAATACCTATGTCTAGTTCATTTGCATCAACTAAGATCATGCAATTGATGACCAGTTAGAAGCAAGCATTAAACATAGGCATGGTAGAAAAAAACCAAACATTAATATAAACTCAAAAGATAACATAAACATTAATATTCATATAAAGATCCAAAATATTTCCTAAATACAACTTGGCTAATCTATGAATACGAAATTACAGTACAAAAACCATGCTCAAAAGATAGGAAAGAGAAGAGAAACAAATGGAGAAGAGGAAGGAATCCATATATATCATCCTTGAAGCTTGAATCTCCTTCTATGAAGAAGATGACCTCCAACCTAGCCTCCCTAGGCCTCAAATCAGCCCAGAAATGAAGAGCATACCGCAGCCTCTCTAAAACCTAAGAACTAAAGCGGAGCTCTAAAAAACTCTCTCTTAAAATTTGTTAAAAACATATTTATAGACTCAGAAAAATAGAGGCACGTCGCGGCATTAACATGCCTACGCCGCGACGCGTGTCAAATTAGGTCAGGGATGCCGCGACATTAACATTCCTGCACTGCGGCATTCAATTCTTCGAGCTCTCTGACTTTGATGAGGGGAGGCACCATGCCGCAGCGTACGCTCCTCAACGCTACGGCGTGGCCAGTTTGTCTGCAGAATTCTGCAGCAAACACAGTTTTGCTGCTGTTTTTACTCCTTTGGGTTCCTCTTGGGCTTTTTCATTAGCATTGGTCCAAATCTTCCACCAATCTGCTTGTTTGTAGCTCTTCCTGCACTAGAGAAATCACTAAATCAATGACAAATGCAAAATTCACTTAATCAATAATATAATACGCACAGTTTGCTCAATATTATATAGGAAATATATCAGAATTGGATATAACAAATATAAGCATAAAACCTTTTAAACATGCATAAATACAAGGACTTTAGCAATAAGAGAAATACAGATATAGGGCACAAATAACTACACATTATGGAGTTATCAAATACCCCTCGAGAGACAATCTTGAAGGAGATCCTTCAAACCGAGTTCTAGGATATCAAGAGGCCACCACCCTGAAGAAGTAATCCCAGAAAGACCACTTGAAACACTGGAGGTGTCATAAAAGGTATAGTAATGAGACAAAAGAATGTTACCAACTCCAGGATGTTAATTGAGTCTCTGATCAAGGAAGGACGCTTGCAAAAGTACATCAGCAATTTCTGAGGAAATAAGGATCGCAGAAGACGTAGGGATCAGAGACAAGGTCGTAGTCCCCAGCGGAGTCCGAATTAACGTCAAAGGAGAAGAACCTGGTGTCCTACCAAAAGAACCTGGACACCACCACGCCGTGATGCTGAAAACAGGCAAGATTAGAACCAGGATATCTAAGGTGAGGGTAACAGGAAGGATATGCTTGTCAGTACCATTAGTGGAGGTTTCATAAGTGGGGGTTTGTCTAATAACTCTCGAAAGAAGGCACTCCGGACAGTAGTTTTGAGGTTCTCTAGCTCTTCACTTAGACCCCATGCCAAAGACAAGGACACACCACTCATTTCCTTCTCCGACAAATACTATGGTGACATTATAAGAGATCATGACGACCTACTGGTCATATTCCTGATAATATCTAACATCGAAGTCCGTCGTATCTTTGTGGACTAAGGAAGTTCAACATATATCATGTTTATGGACGCTTTCGAAAGGCTAGAGTTCCATCTGTCCGCACTCACACCATATAAAGGTGAACTCACTGGTATCTCTGGAGAAAAGGTTACCCCAGTAGGGTATTTTGAAACTTTCTTAACCCTTGGTGACGACAGTTTGTATAGAACTATTAAGGTGAGATTCCTGGTTGTGGATTGTCTTTCGACTTACAACATTATTCTGGGTCATCCTACATTGAATGACATTGCCACTATAGTCTCTACCGCCCACCAGGCCATGAAATTCCTCAACAGGAATAATGAAGTGGTCATGGTCAAGGGCGATTAGATTGCAGCCCGTAAATGCTATAATGAAAGTTTGAAAATTAGTAGGGCTTCCAGGAAAACAAAGGCACACACATCTAGCCTGGCCCATGATAAAATAAACATCCTAATGACCGTATTAGATATACGTGAGGAAATCCGAGGTACCAGACCCCAGCCAGAAGGGGAACTGTCCCCACTTCAGCTCGGTGACAGGCCAGACCAAGTCACCAAGATTGGTGCAAATCTTGAAGAACAAGAGATGATCTAACTCATAGAGCTTTTACAGAAAATCAAGGACTTTTTTGCTTGGATGTCCTCCGATATGTCTGGGTTTGACCCCACTTTCGTCTGCCATCGTTTATCTATTAAACGAGATGTGAAGCCGGTCTCTTAGAAGAAAAGAAAAGTTGGCCCCGAAAGACAATATATTATTGAGGAGCAAATCAAAGAATTACTGAGTGCCGACTTCATCAGGGAAATTTCATACACCACATGACTCTTAAATGTGGTCCTCGTAAAAAAGTCAAATGGCAAGTGGAGGATGTATGTGGACTATACAAACCTAAATAAGGCATGTCCTAAAGATCCATACCCCATCCCAAACATTGATAAACTGGTTGACAGCTACTCCAGTTTTCATCTACTGTCTTTCATGGATACTTACTCCGGGTATAATCAGATCCCAATGTACTCTGGAGACGAGGATAAAACTGCCTTTATCATTGAAAGGGCGAGTTATTGCTATAAGGTAATGCTTTTCAGATTAAAGAACGCTAGAGCCACTTATCAGAGAATGATGAACAATGTTTTCGAAAGGTAGATAGGGAGAATGCTAGAGGTCTACATTGATGATATGATAGTCAAAACCCTATCGTCAGGATCGCACACCTCAAACCTCAAAGAAGTTTTTGCACAGCTGCGAAAGCACGACATAAGGCTTAATCCAAAAAAATGCGCATTCGAGGGGTCCAGGCTAGAAAATTTTTGGGTTTCATGTTGACTCACTGAGGAATCGAGGCAAACCCTGATAAATGCAAAGCGATGCCTAACATGCATAGTCCCTAAAGCGTGAAAGAAGTACAACAGCTAACTGGACGAATCGCGATTCTCACACGATTCCTAGCCAAAGCCGCTCACAAATCCCTCCCTCTCTTCAAGTTATTGAAAAATGGGACAGGATTCGAGTGGACTCAGGAATGCGAGGACGCTTTCACGTCTTTAAAGAATATTTTGTCATCCCCTCCCATTCTTACAAGGCCGGAGCCAGGTGAAATGCTTTACGTGTACCTCTCCGTCCACGAGGAGACTGTAAGTTCAGTACTTGTCAGGGAAACAGTCTAAGGTCAAAAGCTAGTTTATTTCATGAGTAAGGTGCTACAAGGCCCCGAGCTTCGATATCAAAATATCGAAAAGGTTATATTTGTACTCATTATCACGACCAGAAGACTAAGACAATACTTCAAGTGTCACCCAGTGGTGGTAAGAACAGTTCAGCCTATCTGACAAATATTGCACAAGCCGGACTTAGTAGGGAGAATGATTGTCTGATCCATTAAGCTTTCTGAGTTTAGAATTGCCTATGAACCCAGAGTAGCCATCAAGGCATAAGCACTCTCAGACTTCCTAGCCAAACTCACTTCAGACCTCGGGAAAAGCCGAGGTGTTCCCTCAACGAAGAGAAGTCTGTCCAAGAGTCGAACACCCTGGAGAGTCCCCTGCAAGGTACAAAGACCACTAAGCCAAGTATTTAAGCTTGCCATTTTGCCGGTCTCGACTAAGTACCAAGCTGGGGGCAACTTAACATATTACATCAAGGAGAGCATTAGACTCACCCCGGAAAAAGATAAACAACATGGAAAGTAAAAGAGAAAATAGAAGAGTTCAAAATAAAAGAAATTTTATTGAATATTCTCATTCTAAATATCATCGTACATTAAGAACAAAAGAAACATCAAAGAACAAAGGGAAAAGAAAACATTGAGACATGAAATTTAAAAGAAAAGAGCAACCACCAAAGAGCCCGGAAGAAGGAGCGAACATCATCACCAGCATCCTGGATCATGTCACATCCACATTTCCCTCGGAACCAACATCGGTCTCTTCCATGTGAAGCGGCCTCTTGAAAAAGTGGATTGACTTTGAAAAATCCTGGCAAACCAGAATAGTACACTACTGTCAGATCTCGAAACTTCTGCCAAATTCTTCTTCCTTGCCTCATTCACCATGATAATAAAGACCGAGATGCACTATCCTTTGTTGGATGGGACACAGTTTTTCATGAGGAGATCATTCCACCGGAGCCCTAACCAGTTTTGTGATCACCCCAAGCTGCTTCAAATCACAGGGCAATCCCAATAGTCCCCCTGTCTGTCCAAATGCTCTTAGAAGATTTTTCGGAGATGAAGAGGATTAGAAGCTCTATTTCTTTAATTGCCTCCGTCCAACACGACATAGTGTAGATTAAACACACCTTCTTATGCTGGGAGAGAGGGATATCTGTCGTTAATACACTGAGAAAGAAAGATATCTAGTAGAAGAATCATTTACAAAGGTAACACAAAACTTTCAAAAACTTGGGGAAGAACAAGAAGAAAGTCTTTGCAAGAGGCAAAGTTCTCCAAGAATGCACAGAGAAAGAAGGAGAAGCCATTCTATGAGAAAATGTCATTTCTAGATAGAAATACAAAAGGGAATGCCAACGTCAAACACAAACATTCCTTATTTATAAAGGGAATAAAGCATTCTGATTGACTCATAGGATGGAGAATCTGTCAAACTATAAAATCCGCATTTAATACTCTCCATTTCCTACTGGTTACGAGAGCAACAGGTGGTTGGGAAACAACATGAAGCTGACACCCCCATTAAAACAAAGGACGTTACTGAAGAAGAGAAGACCTCATGAATCACCCACAGGGGCAACTAGAATTAAACCTCAGATTAAGAAGCTGTAATGTCGGTAAGGATCTGTCGTGGTTTCCGACCACATTCCAACCTCGAAGGTATTTTACGTTTGACTATGGACCTCGACACCAGTGCAAGACATCACAAAACCTGGCACCAAAAGCTAGGGCTCAATCCACCACGTGTCTAGTGATCCCAATGAAACTTACCTTGACACTTTGACTGTTTAAGCGTCAAGTTGGGGGCAACTGTTCTGGACTGTGATTCAGAATCCCGTCCAATAGGATCAACCTGACACGCATGTCACCGGACTTAGTAATGCATATCCCAGTCGGAGCCTTAAGACTACGGAACTCAGTATGGGACCACCAAGATAACTGGATCTACGCAAATACTCGTAATTGTCAATCATGATATTGCGAGATTATAGGATCTGTAACTGCCTCTAACAGTAGATACTCATCATGTCTACGTTCCTACGTTAAATGGATGCTCTCTAATGACAAAAGGAAGACAATCCTTAACATGATATCAATCTTAAATACCTGCATTTAATACTAATTTTATTACGATTCCAGTCATACTCTATATATATCAGGCTAAATCAACCTTAATAGGTATCTAATATTTCATTACATAAATCCTACTTGTACACTGCTTGACTTGAGCGTTAAAGTCTTTTTGCATGTATCTACTCCCTTGGTTCAATATACTTGGCAGTAACTATACGAGAAATAAATTATCATATATGTGTTTATCTCAAGTACTTTCTGAATCTATATCATAACAACTTAAATAGTGTTTCAAATGACAAATTAGCAATTTAGGAGAAAAAAAATGATAATATGAGTATAGCGTACCTCTCTCTGCCAAAAAATGGACAGTGGATAGATAGAAAGATCATAACGTACACTTTTAAAAAGTTTAAAGATCAATTTGTATATTTTTTTTAAAACAATTCAAGGTCAAAATGTACACAATTGTAAGTTGGAGGGATAAATTAAAGTTTTTTCCTATTGAAAAAACGTCCTTATAAAATATAACTTCAACCTATTAATATCTAACTTTATTCTAGTTTTTTATTTTTAGTTTGTTTGAATTGATTATGGCAGCCAGAGCATATATGATTATTTGTTACATCATTCGAGGAACATTTATGAAAATTTCTTCGTGAAATATAACATTGTTGTTTCTAAACCAAAAATGCTACATGTCACGAATTAATTTTTGTAGATTTTTTATGATGCTTTTATCATGGTTACAAGTAGTCTATTACAATTTTTCTTTCTTATTTTCCTTTTTATATTTGATGTTATTGGTTAATATGAATTTGCAAAGAAATTTTTCGTATTAAATAACATAACTATTCACAGACAAATACTAAAATTATGTTTAGATAGATGCATGAAATGAGGTGGTTAATAATAAAAAGAGTAATAAAATAAATTTAACTCATTATTTAAATTTTTTTAAATAATGAAGTGAAATAATTCGGTATAAGAACCCAAATCACTCCTATTATCCAAAATTCCTAATTTTTATACCTTTTAATTTGGGAGCTTTGGGATAGAGCACATTTCTTTCTTTTTATTTTATTTAGTAATTGCTTTCAATTCATTAATTAACATTATAACTTTTTAATAATAGAAAAACATTTCCTTTTAAAACTTTTAAATAATAGAGGGATATATTTTTTCACTGTTTTACTCTAATTCATTATTTTATCTTGTAAATATTAAGAAAAAAATAAAAAAAAAAGAAAAATCCCCTGCTGACATCAACTAAAACTTTTTGACAAATTTTCGAATATGTTCATCTAATGGTAGAAGTATTTTATACTTACAATCCCCTCATCAACTTACACTAATAGTGTAAATTTTTTTATTACATCATTTTCAAATTGTAAATTCAATCTAATATTTTTTAAAAATAATCTCAATCATTAGATGAAAGTGGATCTAACGATTAAATGAATACCTTTTTCCTCTTACTCTAATTCATTATTTTATCTTGTAAATATTAAGAAGAAAATAAAAAAAAGGAAAAAATATGAGTGAAACCTTACAAATTATGTAGAACCATATATACTTCATTTAAAAAAAAAAATACTTTTTTTTACAATTAAATATGTCAAATTTTTATTTATTATATTTTTATTTGAAAAAATATTAAATTAAATTGTATCTAATTGTAATATTATCATGATATAATATAAGTTTTTGAGTGAAATAGAAAAAAGTTAGAATATTTTTAATAAATAAATAATGAGATTATTATTTTAAAAAAATAAATATAAATAAATTCATATTTTTATATTTATTATATTAATTAAATTATAACATATATTTATTAATTTTTTTTATTTTTTTTAAAAATATATATATATATATATTATAATTTAATTAATAAAAATAAATATAATAAAATATGTGTAAGTTTTGTCCATTTTTTAACCCAAAAAACAAAAACAAGCAGCTCCCTCTCCTCCGTCTCTAATAGGCCGTGGCATAAAGATCCCAAAATTTACGTTTTGATCCAAACAGAGAACACACAACCTCTTTCTCTCTCTCTCTCTCTTGGTTCAGGAACTGCTTCTCATTCACTCTTTTTCTCTCTCTACCTCACTCCCTTTGGTGTCCGTGTGCCACGGATGACTATGAACCTGTGATGAAATCACAGCACACACACAAAGTCCAAAACCAAACAAAAACAAAGATCAGAAAAATGTCAAATTATTTTCACAAACAATACAAATATTAGATAGATCCCTTCTTTCACTGTCAGCGCCGATTTCCTCTTTTTTTTCTTCCATTCCTCTGCCAGATCTTCCTCCCCGAGAAACCTTTTGCACCCCCCTTCTCTATCTCTCATTCCACACAGCTAGGTGATGCTTTTTCTGCCCTTTTGTTGCATGCACCATTATAAATTTTCAATTTTTAATCTTTTTCCACTGTGTTTTGGATTTTAGGCTTGAAGGGGTGGAGCTATTTGGCGCAAAAAGTGAAGCTTTGAACCATTTTTGTGAACTTGTGTAGCTCTGCAATGGCGGGTTGGGATTGATTTTTAATTTATTTTTTTTTGGGATTGTGAGTTTTTGTGGAGCTGCTGAGAAATGGGTAGTTCGGGAGAGTCGAACAGCAACGGAATCGATGCGTCGGTGGGTGGGTTGGTTTGGGTCCGTCGGCGGAACGGGTCGTGGTGGCCGGGTCGGATAATGGGTCTGGATGAATTGTCTGAGAGTTGCTTGGTTTCTCCGAGATCGGGTACTCCGGTTAAGCTGTTAGGTCGAGAGGACGCAAGCGTGTGAGTGTTTGTTCTCCTTCTATAACCTACTTCTTCCTCTGTCTCTCTCTCTCTGTCTTTATTTTTTTAATATTTTTTTGGCCTTTTTTGCGTTTACATATGAATCCTGTATGAGTTGTTGTGTGCATTTGTGTGACCTTTTTTTTTCCCCTCTCTTGGATTGTTAGTTTACAAATTCAACTAGTAGGATTGCTCTTATTGATATAAACAAGTATATCCCTATCTATATTAAATTTGTATGCAAGTGTTTGGTAGGTATGAAGAGAGGAGTGAATTTTGACAAAATATGAAGATATGCTTTTGATACTTTGCTCATATTCTCGTCTCAACATCTGTTTCTCCCATTTTTCATATCTGCCAAACACATCCTTAATTGGAAGGTGCTGTAGCTATATGATACTGACTGCTTACTGGCTTGATCGTGTTTTTTTTTTTTTTAGGGGGGGGGGGTGGGGGAGCATTTTTTTGAAGTGATTTTAAATACATGATTTGGTATTTCTGGTTTATATCATTGGAGCTACTATCACATGGAATTGTTTTCTCAGCATCTTAATCATGTTCAGCTCCATCTTCTATTGATGGGATGTCCTTATTTGGTCTTTCTTAATTATCAGGAAACTTTGAAGCCATTGAGCCATGGGCCATTCTTATCCCTTAAAATAAATATTATTTGTATCTCTATTTAAAATTGTACAAGGTATTAAAGGCGGAAGAGGGATTAAATATGTCATTGTTACCTCTTAGGTGAAACTTGGGAGTGAGAAGAACTAATTTATGTTTCTCCAAAAATATAATTGGAACTGTTTTCTTTTTACTGATTGGCCAATTGTTTGGCACGAGCCATTGATGTGGAGAAATGAGCCGAGGTTTTGTGTATCATCTCACCTGTAATGTAGGTCAGTGCTTTGCTTGAGCCTTTATATGATTGTTTTCTTGTGATATTGTTTGTAGCAGAGGACCTGTGTGCAATCTTTGATATGAAGTTGTTTTTCTTTTGTTACTTTAGTGGATGTAATTTATTGGGTGTCATGACATAGGTCAAGAAATCAATCACCTTGTAATGCTAATATTAGTTCCTTTTTATTTATGATTACTTCTTCAGGCTAGTTTTTGGGAAGGTAATTAAATATTGTTATCTCTGCCATGTTTATTTGGCTTTGTTACTTCATTTCATGCTTCCAGCTTGTGAAACTGATCCATATAGTCTTGTCAGTCCTTGGCAGAAACAGAAACATTAGGATGCCAGCTTCCTATTTGCCCAGATAGGCTACAAACAGATATTCAGAATAACCAGGACCAGTTTTTAGAAAGATAGACATAGGTTATTTTTGGATGTAGCTTTCCTTTTTCAGAACCGTAAGCTGCTTGTTAGCAGGGAACTTATCCATTCCCCTCTAACTTCCTGAATTAGACGCAATCATGTAAGAAAAATATAGATCTCACTTGCTTGTGTACTTCAATTGTCTTCCTTGCATTTGTTTGTTGTTCGAGTTGTTAAGGTTTATTGATATTTGCAGAAGATCTGATTTTGGAAAAATTCCTTTGTGATATAGGGATTGGTATAATCTTGAAAAATCAAAGCGGGTGAAAGCTTTTCGTTGTGGAGAGTATGATGAATGCATTGAGAAGGCAAAGGCGTCTGCTGCCAGTTCAAACAAGAAAGCAGTGAAGTATGCTCGCAGGGAAGATGCTATTCTTCATGCTCTTGAGCTAGAGAGTGCTCACCTGGACAAGGAACCATTAAACTTATGCTCCAGATCAGATAAATCTGGTAGTGAACATGGTGGTTCGGCCGGAGAATTACCAGTCATGTCTAATTCTGGTGATGATAATGAGGACGTGAATGATGATCTGAGTGACTCTGAAGACAATTCTAATTCAGCTCCAGAATTGTCACAATCTGTTATATCTTTTGAAGAGCCAAATCACAATGGTTCTTTAAAGATGCAATCTGTGCAGGGAAGGAGGAGAAGAACACCTAATGATTCCGAAGATGATGGAACTGAAGGAGTCAAGCGAATGAGAGGACTTGAGGACCTGGGCATTGGTGTAGTGTCAAAGAGAAAGGTCCAGGGCACAGGTACAACTGAGATAGTTCAGAACGTTATTGCTTCACTTAGCAATTCAACCACAGGGAACTGCCTGGCAAATGGAACTTCTGTAAATGGTGGGAAGGGTTATTCTTCAACACTGAAAAGAAAGAGATCACAAGTGGCAAACGTTCATGAATTCTTGAAAAGGAAAAATCGACGCCGGCCTTTGAGAAAGGTTTTGGAGTGTACAGCCATGGTGTCAGTTCCAGTCATTTGTGATCAGCTTCCCAGTTCAAGCAGTTCTCCACTATGTGGGATAACTGATGGAAGGATTTCAGGATTAGATTCTAATGATTCAAAGAAAAGTTTTCCAATGGCAACTCACAACTCAGATAGCACTGGAGCTGCTTGTGAGAATGGGACTTCATTATATGTTCACGACCATGGTAGTGATCCTTCCCAAATCAGTCACAAGGTCAAGGAGAATGAGACTTCTGGCATATCAGGGCTAGTTGGCAGTGATTCTTCTGATAAATTATTTGATGTGCCATTTGTTGGGATTCTAGGGGAGGAGAAAAACACTCCAGGTATGCTACAGTGTTTGAAATCTAGAGTGTCCTCAGTATGTGCAATGTGCAATGCTTACAATTTTCATCCAAATACTTTGCAGTTCATTATCACCCCGTATTGCTTGCTAATATTGATTTTTTTTTTCTTTTGTTTTTCCAATATGCTAATTTTTCTTTTTGTTTCATGATAGATTTAGGTCTTTAGACGGGTATGTTGTATACATATTTTAATAGTTTTTGAACTGCCTCACTCAGAACGTGGAATTTAGAAAACAGAGATGGAAAATGAATGTGGATCCTGGAAGAGGTACAGCGATCATATGTCATGAGTCATAGCAGTTGAATGAGCTAAACTGAAGCATGGCTTTATGGTTGGTCTCTTTGGAAGTGAAATTTGCAATTGAGCAAGTTGCCCTCATGTTACTTGTGTAACAGAAACAAACTTTTCTGAATTGTATAACTTGCCCCCCTTTCCCCATTGAAGATTGTTACCTGCTTTATCTGGTTTATCATGGTTATTACTTTCTTATGTCCCTATATTATGAGTACAAACTGATTGTTTAAAGTTGCTTTGTTGATCTGTAGATGTAGAGTAAGCATAAATTTGTCAATTGAATATGTGAATGTGCTCCTTTCCTGAGGTTTGCTTATCAATGCTACTTGCTCCCTTATCCCCATTTGTTTATCTTTCATCAATAAAACCCACTTTGCCCATTTTTGAAGTAGTAGAATATAGTTCAGCTAAAATTTCTTCTATGCTTGTTAAGTTTAGCCATACTATTACTGTGCTTTTTTGTATGCCGTGTTTTGTAAAAGGCCTGGCCTGGATAATTAATTACCTTGCACTGATGTAATTCCTTCTGCCAGGTTTCTCGCCCATACTTGTTTCTTGTTCATCTGGAAAGCCTCAAGTTAGTGCATTGGGACAGCAATCTTGTCATGGTAGTCAATCTGAAGCTGTGTCATTGAGAAATGAGGGCCTGAATGAATCTGGTTGTACCAGTTCAGCTGCTGGTCATAATATTATTGGCCATAGAGCAGAGAAAGGTAGTTCAAAGTGGCAGTCAAAAGGAAAGAGGAATTCAAGACATACAAGTAAAAATAGAAAACAAGTCTCGAGAAATTGTGCGGACATAGATCATGAATCCAGTGCTTATTTGGCGGGTATAGAGAACTCAGATGGATTATCTCAGGGTGCTGTTCAGAAAGTTGATTGGAATAGCATGGGTGCACCCAATGCTTCATACAATGGTACTTCTCAAGCTAAGTGCAAACTTGTTGCTGAAGGCCAACTAGATGGATTTCGGGACTTGAGCAAGCATATCAGGGGGACAACAGCAGAGGCAAAGCTATTGCCTGATGGATCTCTCACACCTCAGAGATCGCTTCCTTATCGCCATTCGCGCTTTACTGCTAACTCCAGATATCAAATGGTAGATATTCCTGGAAGAAATTATTGCTCTGATGCTTCATTATATGATGTTAAGCTAGAAGTTAAATCCAGCTACCGGCCACAACATGTCCCTTTGGTTTCTCTTGTGAGTAAACTGAATGGAAAAGCCTTTATTGGACACCCTCTGACAGTTGAGGTTTTGGATGATGGTCATTGCGATAAAGTGTTGCGTGGCATTGGATGTGACTTGGAACTTGGTGACATCTATTGTGTGGCCAAGCCAAACTCGGTAACTGGGAGAATACCTTCCAAGAGTTCATCACGCATTTTACCTAGTAAATCTTCCAAAATAAAAAAATCTGGGCTGTTGAATAAAAAGATTCGTAAATTGTCCTCACTGACTGGTCAGAGGCAATCAGAAGAGGAGAGAAAACCAGTGGTAGATAAGCTCAAGGGTCCTGTTATAGCTTGTATTCCCCTTAAAGTAGTATTCAGTAGGATAAATGAAGCAGTGAGTGGTCAGGCACGGTCGACACACCGTGCATTACCAACATCCAATCCATGACTTCAGTTATTGGGAAGGTGTTACAATGAATGGATTGTGCGGAGAATTGTTTGTTTGGTAATATGAGAGATTTTGGTGTAGTCCTACAGACGATAATATCTACTTATTTTTAACTATATGCACAGTTTGCAGCACCACATATTCTGCTATAAAGGTAGTATCTTCTGTACAATTTCAAGACATTTTCATGTAGAACTGATAGGAATTAAATCATGTGAGGCTTCTCTTGGCTCTGTAAATAATGTAGCATTGGCTGAGGTGTAAAGATGGTCTGGTATTAGGTATTTGACCTCATATTAGGTTCTTACAAAGTCATGATGGAATTATTAGGTTGTTTCGGACTCGGAGGTTCAATAACTCTACATAATGTACTCTTATGTCGGACTTGGACTTGATATTGATAATTTATTCCAAAGCCACCTCTTTGAATCAACAAAAATGAAAAATGAAACTGTGGGAACATTTGGATCAGTTACCATTTCAATTTCAGTCTTCAATGTTTGTGTTTGTATGGAACCCTGTCGTGCTATCAATACAGATTTGTCAAGAATGTTAGTATTTTTCTTTGTTGTGTATGTTTATTCTGTGTTGTGGGTTTTATTTTGTTGGCGTAAATATTTAATTATTTTCTGGATGTGATTATCTTTGATTAACATGTAATATACAATTTTAAATAATTATATAATTATATTTATTTATTTAATAATTTATTTTGTTTATAAAAAGGAAACGAATAATTGCTTTATTAATTATACTTTATTTTAAGTTTACAAATTTTAAAATGAAATTCTATATAAATATTTATATATTAAAGTTTTTTTAATGTTCGTAGATTCATGAAAGTTATGGTGTATCTTTTGCCCCCTCTAAAGGGGTACTGATATGATAACACATACGGCTATTACAATGTGGACTATAATAATACGCACAATTTTATAGGTTCTGATTCATTCAATGGTAAAACTTAAGTTGAGTGTAGTGTATACAAATTTAATCAGAAAAATAATATTAAAAAACTTATAACAATGTCAAACTGATTATTCAGTTAATAATAACAATAAAAAAAATCCTGAAAGACGGGGCCATTAATAGTTATGAAAAATGGAAGATATTGACAAAAGTAACTAATATATAAACTAATCAAATAATGTGATTGTTATCCCTCTCTGGTTCAGTTGTTTGTTTCATGGGGAATATTAACAAATTAAAAAAAAAAAAAGAAACCATAGTTTATTTTCAACCCCAAGTGATTTTCATTTTGTATTTTTTTTAAAACAGGTAGTATCTTTACAAGTTCAATATATTTGAATCGTCCATAAAATTAATTCTCTTCGATGACAAAAACACAAAAAATATGTAGTCTTTATATAAAAATTACTTTTATAAAATTTAAATTGACATCTTCATTTTAAAAAGTTAATATTATTTATCACCTCAACTTTCCTAGAGTTTCTTTCAGCATTTCAATTCGAATCAAATATAAATAAAAAATGTAACTTGGTGGCCATTTTTTGAAGTTTGAACCCATCATTTTCATTACTTTACTTTTTTGGTTTAATGGGCTACTGAACCCTGGGTGCAGAAGTAATCAGATCCAAATCCGACCCACATTGTACAGATCCGTAAACTGATACATGGGTCGAACTTCCCGGACCCGGTCTATTCTTATCGATGAATTAGGGTTTCCCCATTGTACTATATAAAGCATGAAAGAAACCCTAGTGGTGTGAAGAAGAAGAAGAGAGAGAAGATGGCTACAGTACCAGGGCAGCTGGTGTGGGAGATCGTGAAGAAGAACAACTCATTTTTGGTGAAACAGTTTGGAAGGGGCACTCAGAGCGTTCAATTCAGCAAAGAGTCCAACAATCTCTACAATCTCAATTCTTTCAAGTACTCTGGTATGTTCAATTTTTCTTTTGTGGAAATATTTGGATGGAGTTATTTGATTTTTAGCTTGGTGGGTTGAATTGAAATCTCGCTTGGGTGCTTGAAAAATTTGTTCTTTTAGTTGCCAATGCTTTTTTTTTTTTAATATTTAATTCACTATCAAATAAAGTGAGAATATTTGGAAATGTATTCTTGAGGTAGAACTTGGGCTGGTATTGAAATTTTAAGTTTTGATGATGATGACGTGTTTACCCATTGAGGGTAGGGAAGGAGGAAACTGATCTTAGAGTTGGCTTCATTTATGAAACTTTTTCTATGGGTAGAATCCTTGCATTTCAATTGTTTTGTGGTTAAATCTCACTTTACACTGGAATGATAGGTTTGGCAAACAAGAAAACTGTTACCATTCAGCCTTCGGGTAAAGATCTGTCTGTGTTGTTGGCTACAACCAAGACTAAGAAACAAAACAAGCCCGCTGCTTTGATTCACAAATCTGTCATGAAAAAGGAGTTCCGGAGGATGGCAAAGGCTGTGGAGAATCAGGTAATTAAAAAAAAAAACCTCTATGCTTTGTAGTTTAAGTTTCTGATGCATGTTAATGGTATAGAATAATTTGTGTGCTAATTCCTGAAACTTTGATTTTATTTGTATTTCAGTTATCTGATCTTATTTATTTTGATCTTTCTGTGTAGATTTGACTACATTTCTCTTTGTTAGCTGGGTTCCTATTTGCTGTGTATCACAGTAGCTAAATGCCAATTTTAATCCGTCTTCGTTTTACTGGGAACAATATTAAAAATAGTCCTCTGATTTGACACTTATATGCTGGGTTAACTAGCATTTTATGTCAGCTGTCCCCAGGTGGAATTTTGTGTCTTTTTCATAAATGAGAACAAATTTTATATCGTTGCTGTTCAATGGAAATGTTTTATAGCATTGAAATTTGTTCTGGGTCAGTTGGACTGCCCTTTCTTAAATGTTCCTTACCTATGTGTTTTTTGCTTTACTAATTGTTGTATCTCTTTGTTTAAGGCCTTGTGGTACATTGCAAGTGAAACATGTGAGTCAGACATGTTTCTTTTGTAATTTCCCCAGGTGTTGTACTTTTAAATGAGTTAGATGGTTTGCTGAGATCTATGGATGTTTCGGAAACATGTGGTTTGTGACCTATTTTTTAATTTGAAATGAATCCTTCTTGAACCTTTGCCAACAAGATTGAGTTTTCCCCAGCGGTGATGAGCCTCTAACATATAAGAAGAATCCCTAGTTGGGTTTTTTCAATGAAATATACATGTTACGCTTGGCTTCTGAGCTTCTATCATGCAGAAGTTTTTTCATGAGTGTTATTCTCTTCCTGATATTATGTTGTTAATAGAGGAAAGCTCGCCTCTCTTTACTATCCTGAATTATCATTCTCCTCTAATACAGGCATACAAATTATCTTAAAATAATTATATTTGGTCTTGGTCTGAATTTCCACAAATATTTTGCGTGTTCCTGTGAAACATGTGAGTGAGACATGTTTCTTTTTTAATTTCCCCAGGTGTTGTACTTTTAAATGAGTTAGATGGTTTGCTGAGATCTATGGATGTTTCGGAAACATGTGGTTTGTGACCTATTTTTAACTTTGAAATGAATCCTTCTTGAACCTTTGCCAACAAGATTGAGTTTTCCCCAGCGGTGATGAGCCTCTAACATATAAGAAGAATCCCTAGTTGGGTTTTTTCAATGAAATATACATGTTACGCTTGGCTTCTGAGCTTCTATCATGCAAAGTTTTATGAATGTTATTCTCTTCCTGATATTATGTTGTTAATAGAGGAAAGCTTGCCTCTCTTTCCTATCCTGAATAATCATTCTCCTCTGATACAGGCATACAAATTATCTTAAAATAATTATATTTGGTCTTGGTCTGAATTTCCACAAATATTTTGCTTGTTCCTGTGAATTCACATGAATAAGCCTAATGGGCTTTTGTTCAAACTGCTTTCACTCTTCATTGACTTGGTCACAAGCATGTTTCTTTTAGGTTTCAATCCACAATCATTTTCTTTATATTTTCTAATTGCACAAATTTTCCAACTCAATACTTTTTCATGTTTTTTCCTTCGATGCTTGCTCATAAGAATTTTGTGTAGTTGTTACTTCATTAAATCCATGTAGCTACTCTAATCTGATTTCCTTTTCCCAATTATGCTATGTGCTGCAGGTGGCAGATAACTACTACAGGCCTGATCTCAAGAAGGCAGCTCTTGCTAGGTTGAGTGCCGTTAATAGAAGCCTCAAAGTTGCTAAGTCTGGTGTCAAGAAGAGGAACAGACAGGCTGTGAAGGTCCGTGGTAGGAAGTGAAAGTGAATTGAGAAGAGTTATATTTGCATTCAACCCTTGTTTTTGCCCCCCATTTTTGGTGTTTCTTGAACTCCACTCTAGATTTCCTGAGTTGTTTTGAAAGGCAATTATTTAGTATTCAATATCAAACTGGAACTAGCATGTTATAGCATTCAACTTGGTTGATTTGTGTCTTGATATAATTGCTTTACGGATACTGATATAACAATGAGGAGCTGGCTCTTGGGATCGAAGGAGGGATGACCGGATGATTAGTGTCATGAGCATTGAAATCCTTAATTGAAATTTGAAAACAGCATTTTACTTCTTTTTTTTTTCTTTAATCTTGTTTGCATGATGAACGTAGTTTTGTTGACCTTTCCTTGAAACCAGAGCTGGCAAGAGGATTGAGAGGTGGAACATTGTAAGCAAAATAACCGCATAAATATTTTCATTGCGTTGGAAGTTTAACTTGACGTGTTTAGATTATTATTCATCGAAAACCTGGACCTTATGGTGACTTTTGATGATTCAGTAATCATGGTTGTGGAATTTGGAAAAATGGTTCTTCAATTCTTTAACCGTGCACGGTAACTCGTCTATCATGATTTTGGTATAGTGATAATTTATATTATGCGAGAGGAAAGGGCGAATCTCTAAAGTTGCATCATCACGCAGCAGGAGTTTGGTTAACTAAATAGCATTTATCTTTATACGAGTCTCTTCATTACCGTGCCCTGTAGTTGAATATAATTGTATGTAAATCTAAAAATAAACTTGAAGCTTGAAATCGGCCTATTTTGTACGTTGTTGTCTTCATAACTTACTGTGAGGTGGTCAATTTAATTCTCACCTGATAGATGAAAAAGATAGGGACAAGGACAACTACACGGATAAAAAATCGCTATGAGCTGTACTTTAACATATAGAGCTACACTGGCTGACAATTCCCTAAGAACTCCGTTGTTTCAAAAAAAAAAAAAAGGAACAAGTTCACTTGACAGCTTCATTGTACACATAAACACATGGCATGGAAGAGTGCTAATTAACAACCAAAAAGATCAAAAGGAAATCTTCCACGCCACAAAGTTGCTTCAACCAAGCATTAAAGAAGTTTTCTGATCATTGGAAGGCTAGCAGAATTTAACAGTAAAAAGTATAAACGCATTCATACATAACCAAAAGAAAGGAATACACAATAAAAGGTATCTTTGTGTTCAGTGGCTTAAACAAATTTCAATTGTTTTCACTACCTGTATGCCACAAGGATTCTTCTAACTTGGGAACATTCAGGTGTTTGGGTCCTTGGCACCAAGCATATACGTTGGTAGGACTACGTTACTTATTTGCCCCGTACATGTTGTCATATAATAACATTGTAAATGTACATGGGATTCTTCAATGAGAAGAATAATCCATGGTATTGGAAACCTTGTGCTTGTTATTTTATTTGTTTGTTATTTATGTACTGTGTTGTTGTGCCTACTTGCGTTCATTTTCGTTACGTTGTTATGTGGTGATGTGTTAATGTTGGTAACATTTGGTCCTCTCATGATTAGGATTGATGGTTGGCTAACATGTACATGCGTGACAATCATAGCACTAGTCTTAAACCGTTTACGTTTCAATGTTCAAATTTTTTAATATAATTTTTATTATCATAATTATATTTGTTTTGAAAGTTGGTGAAAGAGAAAGGTGTTCAAGAATCCTCTCAAATCCAACCGCGGAAAGAATTTTATACCCTTGAGCCTTTTTCGTTACAAATTTGCATATAATCAATTCTATCTATTTCTGTTCTAATTATTCTTCATAATTAACGCCGTCTTTACGATTTGAGCAGAAATTTCCCTGATGAATGGTGTCGTGTACTCGTATGTGAAGGAATGTATCAAATATTGAAAAGTATGCACCATTCCTATGGATGCCAGCTATTGTAATACATATATTATATATGTAACAGAATTACACCTCTATGTTCTCATCAGTTTAATACAAAAGGGAAAGACAAAGGAGATTTAAATTTTCCTGTAATAATTCTATTAATTACTCCTATCAGACAAAATAAATTTTAAAAAGGAAAAAAAGAAGAACAAAATAATAAAATTCCAAATAGAATATGACAAGGTAGTAATTAATTTAAACTTGCTGAGCAATCCATCCTAAAAGTGTTGACAAAGTCTGTAGTCAATAAAAGCAAATTATTACACGCATTGGTATACTATGTTACTTGTCTTTGTGTAATTCTCTAGCCTTATAAGTGAGTAGATACAATACAATGTTTCATAATTCATTTGGTATTACGTATCTTTCACAAACTATTCTGGCTGCTGCATGTCTGTTAAGAAATCTCTCTCTTTCAATGGTAGCAATGCCACTGCCATCCTTAAGGACCAGAAACCAGCAAAACGGAGGCGTTTTGATCGCCGTTTCTCTTCGGAGGTGGTGTCTTTGGAGCCAGGGAAGCAGCTGAAAGACATGGATTCCAACAAGTTGAAGACTGAGATCAAGAGGTGGGCTAAGGCTGTTGTGGCATATGCACGCCAAGTCAGTGGCCGTTTTGGAAGTAGTAAAGGCAAGTAACAAATTTAGCGTAATGGAATAACTTGTTATCTATGGGCACAAATCACAGACTTGGGTTTTGGTTAATGGAAGAAATGTTGGTGGACTATGAAGAAGATGACCTTTACATCAAATGGTTGTAGCCTTGAGAAGTTGTGCATAGATCAATGTTATATAATTGGTGGTTGTATATATATTTATGCAAAGCTATTTTTTTTTTCTTTCTCATTGAACTGCTAAACTATATTGTGACGTGCGGAATGTATATAAATATAAAATCTGCTGCACGCGAGCTGTATTTTCTTCTTAGCTTGGTTCAATTTCCATTCTGGGTTTCCTTAAGATCGTTATGTTATAAACTGAATTTTGATTAATTCAATGTTAAATAGATAAACTGCTACCATTTAACTGCCTATGTACCTGCCTTCTGGAATGCAGATTTTTGCAAAAATACCCACATTGGTAACATATTTCCCACCTACATATTATAAAAGCGCGAGTTACAAATACCAAAGAAGAATCAGTTCGAGGTTTGAAACATGAAATATTAACTTATTCAACAACAACAACAACCAAAGGAAAATCAGTTCGAGGTTTAAAACACAAAATATTAACTTATTCAACAACAACAATAACTAAGTCTTTTCTAACTCGGTGAAGTCTAAATATTAACTTATTTAATCTCAAATCATTGAATTATTTTATAGAATTAAACCCTTGCATCTTTGTCACAGCATAATCACCTGTTGAAAACTAAGTTTTTGTCTTTTGGACATGTCACTATCTGACATTGTGATGTGCTGTTGTCCGTCTCCTTCCATACTGAATAATCCAATATCATTGTGTCAATACAGTAATTTTTTTTTTTAGATTAAATAGTATAGTATTTGTATTACATTAATTATATTGTAAGTCTCTCTTTTCAGAATAAATAACATAGAATATAATAAATTTACAAAAATGAACCACAAAAGAAAAATCCCAAAATGCAATTCCGACTTCCAACAACAAGAATACCACCCCAAGTCAGAGTACTACAGCTATAATGAATGTTAAATGCCCCTCTAAAAAAGACGCTGTCCTTGTTTCACTGATGTTTTGATAAACTTTAGGTCATTAATAATTTTTGTATTCTCTTGAAAGGGAAGACTAAACTGTACGGTTATATAGGTTAAGTTTTCTTATCAGCACTGAAGGGAGAAGACAAAACAGGTCAATTACAGCAAAATCCCTTCTTAATATACAACTCAGCCATGGGAAATAGAGACAACAAAAAGAACAATACAGCTTGAGCTCTCTTTCTCTCGGGCTGGAGTGATGATGAAGTGACTGATAAGCAAGAAAAGCATCATTAAAACTCACTCCAACTTTTTCACCTCTCCAAAAGTCTTGTCTCCTCCAGAAATAGTCCTTAAAAGCTTCTTAGAACACATATCCTGTGCCTGTGTTGTGTGTTTTGCACGGTTGGCTCTTACCCAAGCAGGTTCCTTTAAAAGAAAACAGTACCATTGCTTGTCATCTCTCATAAAACATTTTTGACATGGAAAGAAATGAATGTGGATGGGAAGCAAGAGAGGAAAAAATCACCTCAGGAACCAAGCGAGAGAAACCAAACTTAATCAACAAGAGGACATGCTCCATGATTAAAATCGCTGCGAGTCCAGGCTCTATTTTCCATTTTCCCTCATCATCATATAGCCATGCTAAAAGTGCACAGTTGGTGCATATAGACATCACTATGAGAAACTGCAAAAATGAAGGATATCCTCAAATCAGTGTGAGATAAAAATCAAGTATAATTCATAGTATGACAGGTGAAAGAGCAGAGTTTACAAAAGGTAGCATGCTGAAAATTTCAGTATATCAGCCTTCTTTTTAGTTGCTTATTTGGTAAACACATGTTCCAAATTATCAGTAATATGAAGAGGATCATCCAAAATAATTGATAGTACCTTCCAAAGTCCCGTAAAATAAAAATACCTGAAATATGTTAAGCCAGGCTCCTACTGTTGCGGAGGCACGAGGAACAGGCCGCCTCAAAATTGCTAGCAGCTTCAATGCATCTGTCCTGATTTCCATAATGTTGTTCTGAAGAAGGAGGGACTAAGTTGTCAATAATAGTATTTTACAAAAGCTGAAAATGAATTAAAGAGCATTTATAGCAGTGGAGAAGGCAAGCAAAAGCAAGTACAAAAAAATAATAATAATAAAGAAGGTAGAAAAAGCATTTATACCAGAGCAGCAAAAGCAAATGCAGGTGGGAATGCGCAAGCAAACATCAAAATCATTCCAAACTGCAATGCCAACTCTAAGAAATCTGCAATCAGGTTAGGACTTTTCAGTTTAATCGACATAAAACAATGTTAGTCTTGTGATGCTTCTGGAACATGAGAAGTCGAGCTTTTTTAGTTACATACACATGTTTATCCAAATGAAATTATTTATATTTCATATGTTCAATAATTAAATATCATATGCAATTTGAGAGTATAATGGATTCAGAAGTACCATCAAATAACCCATCTTCAAGCTCCTCACCAATGCTAGCAGAGTAAGAGGGCTTAAGGTATTCTTTCTCTACTCTAGAAGTAAACTGGATTTTTTGTGTTGATTCTCCTTTCTCATTCTTCTTATTGTGTCTTGACAAATGAAAGATACATTAGCTACTGTATGGTGGTAATATGGTACAACAAATAAAACCTAACATAGTCCATGTCTGAGGGGATGAAAAGTCTTACCGAACCCTGTACTTCTTGTAGCTGTACTTGAGATAAGGCAGTGAATTTTCCAGCAAGTTTTCCAACACCTGGAAAAAATGTTTTCATTTACTTCACTAAGTTAAAGGAAAAACCCCAAACTAAAGAGAGCGACTAAAGTAGAAAAGTATAGGGAAAAGGGAAGAAGGAAGAGATAATTCACAAGGATAACACGAGAAAAATTTTCTATGCAACCTCAGACAGCAGGAGCCGTTGAATCAACACTTTGCGAAGGGTTGAAAAGTTGCGGTGCAACAGGGCATGATAAAAAATTCCAATGTATGTCTGCATAAAGTAGAGACCAAACACCTGCAGGAGAAAGTAATCTCCTAAATTACATGTTTAGCACTAGGAAAAAAAATCCACATGGGACCTATTAATTCCTCATTATTACCTTGTAGACCAAGCTATCAGCCCGTTTTTCTGTGTTTTCATTGTTTTCATACATGATAAGTTTGACAGAGACCTTGCCACCAATCTTGGTAATATACTGAATGGCGAAAAGATAAATAGCAGTGAGCCCAAACCTGAATCCCAACATTAAAAAATGGAGTCATATTAATGAAATATTTCCAAGTTATTTTGGCACTAGCAAAACACGTGATTCATGAGTTTTATATGGATGAATGATAGAAGCTTGTGATACTGATGAAGAACAAAACGTTTCTAAAATTAAAGTCCTCATACTCACGTACAAAGGAAAAAAAGTCCAAATTGACGTGTATGAATCATGGGATGAATTGCCTCTAGCGAAAACATACTCAACAGCAATGACAGGTATTGAAAGAGAAATAATATATTCAAGAGCAAATTTGGAGTTTAAAGTTAAGGAGCATGCTCCAGTTATGTTATACTTTACCAGACTGAGTTGAACTTATTAGTTTGACAGAAACAAGAAGACTAAAATAGGGGAGCAACTAAAGAGTCAGAGAAAAAAGGAGGTTAAAAAACATAGCCACGTCAATACTATAAGGTTGAGAACACTGTATCAGTAAAGATGGTGAGAAAATAAATGTTGCTAGCAATAATAATTATATGAACGCAAAGGAAGATCCTTTTGTCAAGAACAAAAGAGCAATGCAGAATTATTGGAATAAGTGAACAACCCAGAGAAAGAAATTCCAAAAAAGAAACAACAGAATATTCAATTAACTCTAGAAAGTAGAAGCACAAAAAAGAATGATTCAGGTCCTTACCTAATTACATCAGAACCAACAACTTCAAAAAGATGAGCGTATGCCAACTCAAATGGTAACTGGAGGCATATTATGCTGAAGATAATGATAGCATCATTTCTGAATCGCATGAAACGCCCAAACCACTCATATCTCCGGAATACTTCCTTCCCTTTTGCTTTATCAGTCTCGAATACTTTTATGAGTTCCATTGGGGGCTGTAGGGAACTGTTCTTCCTGCCTGGAATCTTGCATCCTGGGTCATCTGCAACTGCAGAGCTAATAGGCCATCTGCAACACCAAAACATGAGAGAAAAGGTGTGGAGGCAGAGGGAAGAATCTCAGCAAGTGAAGGAGTACATAGAAAAGTGAATGTACTGATCTCTGATCCCAAAAAAAGTATGAATTAAATCATTACCTAGCTAAAAGTGCAGAATTTTTACGTTTCCAGAATTGACAAAACATTACAGCCCAAAGTATCACCATGATGAAGAAAACAGGGAGCACTACTAATTTCAATGACCTAAAATGCAATAAGTCATATAATCACTTAACTAGATTAAAAACTAAAGAAGCAGGGGTAGCATAAACAGACACCAACAGACAGATTGGCCCACCCAAAATCAATCAACTGCAAAGTAAGCCCAAATGCAGCGGGAAAGAGCAGCCACCGTGTGTACATTCCAAGAAAAGCAAAATAGATTGCAATCTGCAGATTATTCATTCCTTCAATGGATAAGGAGAATTGACAATATCATTTTCAAATAATGTCCTAAAGCTCATAGTCACATTCACCTTTGCCCCATAATATGAATATATCTCATCGATTGGCTGATTTGTCAGGTCCCACCAATGAAGTGCCCAACTTCTGAGAAGTTTCTTTCTCTTCTTTTCATCTACCAACCAAAAGCAATATTAGTTCAGATTTCAAGTGACGCTAAATCTAGAGAAAAATTTGATGGCACATGTAAGTAAAAACACCATGCAAAGGAAAGACTTGCTTAACAATGTTCTCTGATTCCAATTTCTGGAGCAGATACTCCCCAATTTCCCAATGGATTTTATTTCCATCAAATTTAAGGGTTTTGGCTGCCTTGCTGTTGTTTACCTGCAAAATCAAATTACAAGAGAAGCAAAATGTTAAGACATGCCAACATAATAATTCATAAAAGACTTCCATTTCATGATATTCACGTTCTTAATATTCATCATAGCTACTGTTGAAAGGTGTTGTTGGACACTGACCGGTTGAGAAGAGTTGATGGTCGGTTCCACATTTTTTGTAGGCCTTGTTTTTAGAGCTTTATTGTTGCTTATTTTCTAGGACTTGATTATCTAGGACTTGATTAGCTAGTTTTCTAGGCCTAGATTAATGTACAGCTCCCTATATATGCTACCTTCTTGTAAACATTCAGATTAATGCAGAAACGTATTACTCCTCTCCCTACTCTCGTTAGTTTTCCTACTTTCTTTAATATTCATCATAGCTAAAAAGTTATATAAAAAGTCAATAGAGAACATAAATTTTTATTTGTCCATTCATCAAATCACAAGAATTCATTTGCATATAATTTACTTTAAGTATAAATCAAATCATCAATAATCTGGGAATCAGATAAAACAGTAAGTGGCATGTCTGAAACTGGCTAACAAGTAATAAGTATAACTAGAAGAAGAATTGAAAATCTGATATTTAGTTGACTACTAATTAGGAAGCACATTCCTGATTAGGATTTACAACATCACAAGAAGCCAATTTCTATAAAGAGGGATTTTGACATATAGAGACGATAAATGGCTATGAGAAGAACTCACTATTCCATATATCAAGTGACAATAGCACTGAAAACGCTCACACCAACTGAAAAAAGAACCATCTGGTTGTTTCACAAAAGCTTCGACCTCCTCCACCTCAAATTGCAAATCCATACCTGGCATTGAGCACGAGACCCAGTAACATAAACAGAAGAATTGCATGACCAGTCACATGCTAGTTAGCACCATTTGACACAGTGAACTTGAACATAAATAGTAATAGGTAGAACAGATGCCCCTTATGGGGATCGCATAAATTTACCAATATGAGTCCGTTTCTTGATTTGTAGTTCAGCTGCAGCCCTCCCCAATGTCTCCAAAGGTGCAGCCAGCTAAACAAATGACAGCTAAGTTTTAGCTACTCAACAAAAAGCTTAAATTAGATAGGACTGAGTAAACTACAAGATAGATACACCATAGCACAAAATAATAAGAAGAAAATTCTTGTTCAGACTCTTCTTCTGGCGGAAGAAAAAAACAACAGACTAGGACTTCCCCGAGACAAACCAAAAAGGAATAAATAGAACCATCATTTACTTCAGATGACAGAAACACCATCCAGTATGCAATGGAAATTCTATGAGGCATGAAAATATATATAGGAAAAAATTTAAGAAACATTTGCATACAATAAATCATATTTCCACAAGAAAAGAAAAGAAAAAAAACACTTCTGCCACACTATGTTATACCCCATAAGGCCATAACGTTGGATGAAAGTGACTCATGTAGAATGAAACATAGGGAAGCATTGACAAAATCTAACCTTGATGAACTCATCTGCAATGCCAATAACTCTCTCAACTACAAACCCCACCTTCTTAAACTCCTCTACAAGGACGTATGCGCAGTCAGAGGATTCATCTTTATCCTGCACGACTCTCCTGGGAATCACCACCCCAAACTCAAAAGCAGGTTCTTCGTTTCCATGCTTATTCATTTTTCAATCCCAGTGACCCAATGCACGCCAGAAAAAGCAAATAACAAACTTCCCTCCCCCCTTTAACAATTCAAACAGCCAAACGGGTCTTCGTATTATTAAATTCAAAATAAAGCTTCAAATGGGCATAAAGATCCTCATTTTGGCTAAAAGGGGTTTAAAAAAAGGCCACAAAAATGAAGAATCTTCAGGAGGATGTTCTGTTGGAATGGCTGAAGAAGTAACCTCTAGGTGAGGGAAAAAAACAGGTGTCTGGTTTCAGGGTCAAACCCCAATGACGATATTTTCTAAGGAAACGGCGAAAATACATATAGATAGATATGATAAACACAAACTAAAAATATGGAAGGAAACAGACAGAAATAACAAGGAAAGTACGATGAGGATTGAGGTTGAGGACTATGAGGAGGTGTCCTAGGAAACGGCCATTCGGCAAGGAGCTATGCAGAGGGACAGACACATAACATACGGTGTTGTCCACCTGTTTGCTTACATGCATATTCAAAATATAATTATGATTTTTTTACATTATTTTTTTATATTATTTTTTATATTATTGATATGTTATTTTTTTATCACTTTTTTTATTTAATTATAATTATTAAAAAATATAATAAAAAATAAAAAATAATATAATAACATATTTTTCTTAAAAATATATGAGTAATGCTACACAACTATCTTACATAATATTTAAGTGATTGTTAAATAAAATAAAGTGATATGAATCAATCATTCATATAAAAATCAATAAAGATGATATATTATTTTATTAAAAAAATTATAAAAAATTCTGAATTTTAATATTTTTTAAAATATAATCATGCACAATTTTTTGAAAATACTGTGATCAGCGTACAAATAGTTTATAATTTACGTGTATTATGTAATGATAGTAAATGTTAATCAAATTTATTTAAGCATTTGATCGAATTTTAATAGATTAATTTTTAAACTAAAAAGAATGTTAATCAATTATTACTATTATAGTGTATGTGAATATCATAACTGATTAACTGTTACCTTTTTTAAAATAAAAAATTAGTGTTTAGTCAAAAAAAAAAAAATTAGTGTAAATAGAAATTATTTTATCTTGTTAATTTTTTTAAATATATAGTGTTATTTATAGTTTTATTAATAAATTAGTTAATTAATTATTCTTCGTAAAAATGGTCTGCTTGATTCTTTTTCAGATTGTGTCATGAGTTGGGTGAGTAGATGGGTACGGCTTCCAAATTTCCAATTCATACTATTATTGGATTCTGGGACAATCAGATGCCAAGGCACGCACCTGCATCAAAACCCATGATGTGTGGGGTGCAATGATAACATAGCAGCGATTCGCGTTGTAAGGATGCTTTAGCATACATAACATAAATTAATGGGAAATGACGTTATCACATCATTGTTTGCATTATATTATTATTTATATTATTTTTAAATAATTGTGATTAAATTAAAAATAAAAAATTAATATAATTAATAATATAAAAAATAACGAAAAAAATTATATGAAAAAAATAATATAAAAATATCATTATTGTAAATTAAACGTTAAAATTGGCTTTGTGAGTTTATGATTGTACAAGTGTAGAAAAGTTAATATGAATCTAATAATTTTTGAGTTTGAATTATTGATATTTTGATTATTAATTTATTATTAAAATAAATTAATATCTTACATTAAAAGATTAAATTTTATATATTTTAATAAATAATATTTAAATTTGTATAAAAATTTAATCATATTTTTTTTATAAATAACTCTAAATATAAAAAAATTATAAATTTTAATTAATAATTTTTATATATATTTATATTTATATATAAATGCTCTCAAACAAAATTTATTTATAGATTTAAATTTATTGAGTCAATGATAATATTGTCCGTACAAGTGCAGTAAGAAAAACTCACTGTCATGTTGCTGGCACACTAGGGAAGTTACTAACACGGCTAACATTAGTCTCGTTCAATGATTCAATATTTGTTCCAAGAGAACAAGAAGTGTTTTGTCTCTTTTTTTGTCATTAAGAAGTGTAGCTTGAACTCTCAAAGGCAATGTGACATAATGGGCTATGTATGCAGACTCATGAAAAGAAAAAAGAAAGATAGTCGTATCATGCGTGTCAGCGAGTTCTGCTCGATGCATAGTAAGCATTCATCAACTCGAGGTACCTCCTAATGAAGCCAAGTACACTAGAGACATTGTAGTCCCCCTAACCAACGGTAAATCATTCTTGCACAATTACCTTTTAAACCTTGTGATTTCATAATTCATATGAATGAACTTAAATAATTAATAGCATATGAAAAAGTTATTTGAGTGTGGTTAGTTTCAGCTTTTAGATTTGGAAGACAAGCCCCAGCAGCCCATGCAGGGATATGGCATCCTTGACAATGGGGCAATGTGAATGGGCCCGTTGTCCAGTGACTAGTTCATTGAGTTAGAATATATACATTATTCTACAATTGAGCCCATTGCTACTGAGAGACCAGGCCAGTTGAACGTAATGTTTGAATTGTTCTATCAATAAAAGTATGGTCATAGTTTTTCAATTTTTCTTGTCATTTTTATGGATGATTTTGGGTTCTCATTATGCTATCATTTATGTGCTATAAACAGTGTAATTATATAAATTGATCTTTTATAAACTTCGTAAATAACCGGATTCATTGTAAAAATGTATGTGCAAAATTTATTGAATTATATGTTACTGCCTTATTGGTGATATTGGTGCAAGTATATTTTGCTTCTGCTTAAAATTCATCTTAGGCTATGAAAATTTCGGTGTAACAGATAACCAAGTTGCTTTCAAAGTAGCAGTCATCCCTGCCTCTAGGAGAGCTTTATAGAAGAAAGCATTAACATCTTTCCTTATACTTTCATCTGAGAACGAGCGCCAATATGTGCTGCACAACAATGTGTTCACTTCTGTTTTTGCTATCACCACATAGAAGAACTGTGCTCACATGAAATTTTTGGCTTTTTCACTAGGACCTGTAGGTATGGAACTTTACCGCTTAAGTACTTCAAAATTTCAAATGATATTTCTATGCTCATTTTTTTTTTAAAAAAAAATCATTAGTATTATGCATTTGGTGAATTCAAAAGCAAACCCTTATTGAAATTATGTGTAAATTTTGAAAGCTGCATCTCCTTTTCATCTTGTTTTTCTTTCTTCAAAAAGACCAAACCATACTCCTCTAATTTGCTAAATTATTGCTGCAAGAGCCTTTCTGTTTTATTTTTATTTTTAATCCTAATTAACAGTTAAAAAAGTGCAACTATAATTAATCTCTAACATTGATGTGCTTATTAATTAAGTGCACTTCGAAAAGCAAAGTACAAAGCGTATAAAGTTATGCCTAAAGAGTAAAGACTTTTAATAAAAGTTAATGAAGGAATGCTAACATTACCTCATATAATTTGCTTTCATAAGTGGATGAGATTGTTAAAACCTTTTCCAACCCCTTAACATTGTCCCCAAACACGTAATCAGTCAGGAAATATTTTTGTGTGCATACAAGATGCACTACATCATATTTATATATAGAAAAAAAATGAGAGAGAGATGATAATTTTTTGTGATTAGTGAGTTTAGTGAGACCCATTCATTTTGTCTCTAATTTTTGTTTTCTGTGTGTAAATATGACATATTACATCTTATATTTGGAAATGGAACTCTTCCACACTTCTCTTGGTTACTAGGTCTACACGCCTCTGAATCTCCTTCATTGCTTGTTGTACATATGTAAGTTTTGTTGTATTTTTATTATTATGTTTTATAATTATATTTCAAAGTCAAAGTTTTTTTATCTTATCTTTCTCTTTCTAATTTTTACCATCTAATTGTCCGTTGGAGTTTGTTGCTATCTTTTTGGTGCTTTTAGTTGTTGCACTTTGTTAACTTATAACAAACTTTATTAGTCATTTTTTAACGTTGCGACACTTTCTCATCTTTTATCTAACTGTTTTACTGGTTAGTGGCTTTTTCAACGGCATTTCTTTTTATACAACTTCTATAAATACCAATACTTGGTTCTTTTACGAGATATACACTAAAATACTTCTTCTATTTATTTTTTTATTTTGACTCTTCTTGTAAGCAATCATACGAGTTATTCATGTCCCTTGTTATTTCAAGTGTAGAATTAGTAAGAAGTGGTTGTTGTATTCTGGAGAGTATTAGTTATGAGACCATCTACACCGAGTTGTTAACTTGCGGTAGTAAAATACTCTTAAGTCCAGTATATTTGCACACCTCAACCAATATCTAATAAGTTTTTTATCTATGCAAATATTAATTTATCTATCCATCTATCTTTTTTCTATTATTTTTACTACAAGTTTCATGCATAGCTTGAATTTCAATATAACCGAAGCTTCTTCCTGGTTGCTCATGCTCTTCACTTTGTGGGCTATAATATTCTTGAACCGATCACAAGGGCGATGACTAAAGTCTTGCTGGTCAAAATTCAAGTAGGGAAGGGAAACGCAAAAGCTTTTCCATGCCTTGGATACACAGCTGGTTCGAGCAACGTCTTTCATGGTGAGTCGATAGAGAATTTCATGAATGATATCTTCAGACAAGTTAGAGATATGATCCTTCTCGGTTATGGGGGCGTTCGTACGTTTGACTATCTGTCTCTCCATTAGCTCCATCATGAGAAGTTTTGGGCATATAGATCCCCCAATTCCTATCAGAAATATATATATATATATATATATATATATATATAAATTGAAAAGAGAGAGCAAGTAGAGTTAGAGTATAAGTAGGGTTTCTACCAACGTGTGTTATCTTATTGGGGGATTAGGTTTAGGATAAGTTGTGTTTATCTTATTTCCCGGATTTTATTTTATATTTAGATAAACATATAATTATTTTATTTAAATAATTTAGAGAATTATCTTCATAAAATATGTTAATTCATTTTAGGAGTTATTGTTTGATTAGGGTTGGATTTCTGATAAGTTATGTGTATCCCTTTAAATATCTTATATATAGAGCTGTTGACATTAATTAATTAATAAGATTATTAAAATTCTGTTTTGAAATTAAAAAAAAAAAAGGTTTTGAAGATACATTCCTTCTATATTGATCACTAACTCTCCTCTATTACACTCTTATTCTCATTCACGTAACGTCACCAATTTCTTATATCACCCTTACAGTACAATTTTATTAGTTTTTTTTATTATAGACAAATATCACATATCTTTTAAATCTTTCACATATCTCTCATATATTTCATATTTTTACATATTTTTCATATCTATTAATATAATAAGAAGTCATCAATAACAATCTTTAATAAAATTTAGATCAAATCAAATAATTATACAACACAAAATTAGGAGTTATATACATGTTTTTCTTTTCTTAGCTTACGACAGGTTTGATTATTGTTTCATGCACGGCAAGGATTTTTCTTTTTTTAGAAACAAGGATTTTGGTTAATTTATATTTATATATACATACACACCTATATAAAGCATTAAATAAAAAAATATTTTTAATAGAATTATATATAATAGTAGAATAAGTAGGGTTTCTATGGACCATTTTTTTTTTTCAAAAAAATGATTTATAGTTTTCCAATATGAGATGTATTAAAATTTCTTTATGGACCAAATTTTGATTTGATTTCAAAATCACAAGATTTCATTCCTTTATTTTTTGATAGAATTTGTTATTTGGATTTGAAATGAATAGATTTTATTAATAACTACCTCTAACCACCTCTCATAAGGGTTAAAATGTAAAATAATAAAATCAAATCAAATCAATTTTATTTTAATGAATTCCAAACAAAAATTTGATTTATAAATCAATTTAAATCCTATTTTAAATCAATTCAAATTAAATCAAATCAAATCATTTCTTATTTTTATTCATTCCAAACACACTCTATGAGATCTATTGCATAAATTAAATTCTTATGGGATTAGGATTTACGTAACTTGTGTTTTGTCATTGGTGGATTTTTTTTTATCTTTAGATAAACATATTATTTTATTTAGATAATTTATCGAATTATCTTAATTCAATAAGTTATTTTATGTTAAGAGTTATTGTTTGATTAGGGTTTGACTAATTTTTTTTATCCACAAAAGTTGTTTAAGGTAAGGAAGACTTTCTCTATTTCAAAGTGAAGACAAAATACGAATCTCAACAAAATATATGTATTCCTTTAAATATCATATATTATAAAACTTTTTATATTTATTAATAAGATGATTAAGTTTTGAATTCTAAATTTTTTTTTTATTCTTGTTGGAATCTTGAAGATTCTTTCGTTCTGCATAGATCACTTACTCCATTTAATTATATAATTTGCACTCATTTATCGTATGTGACACTTTACAAATTATATCATAATAAATTAAATTCTTGTGAGGATTAGGATTTCATAATTAAAAAGCTATCTTGCTCTATATTAGCACTATTTTTTTGGTTTTTTAGATTAGTCTCACCCAATAAGTAAATGACGACTAATCTCTTAGAATATGATCAAACGCTTAAATGGAAACTCTTTAATTATATAAATTGTTTCTCTTTTTTATATATATATTTTTTTGCTCCAAATGGGATGGTGTAGCCCGAATTGATACATCTACTTTTAATATCCATATTATTATAAAGTTACTATTTCAATTTAGTCATATATATCAATATAATACCATTATTTTAGGCCTGATTTGGAAGGTAGTTTAAGCATGAGATCTATTAAAACCATTAATAAGGCTTGTCACGAAATTTAGCTCTCTGCCTTTTTTCATTGTATTTCCTCTATTAATAGAGATAGGAGCATTTACACATATTAATTACAAATATTCTAATTTTGATTTGTACAGCCTAAATTAGGAATCCTAAATATATACAATTAATGACAAATCATAACATATTATTCCCTTATTAACATCCCCCCTCAAATTGATGCGGCTGGTCAAGGAGCATCAATTTGCTGATGAGGAATTGATGTCGCGGACGAGGAACTGCCTTGGTGAAAATATCCGCAAGCTGAAGCTGGGAGGTGACATGAGGAATTGAAATAACATGATCATCATAAGCTTCTCGAATTGAATGACAGTCCACTTCAATGTGTTTTGTGTGCTCATGAAAAAGTGGATTGGCAACAATCTGAATAGCACTGATATTGTCAGCATAGAGAGGTGTTGCATCTGATTGAGGGAATCCAAGCTCAGCTAGAAGACCACGAAGCCAAATGATTTCAGAACAAGCAGTGGACATCGCGCGATACTCAGATTCAGTTGAGGACTTAGAAACTTGTGCCTGCTTCTTACTCTTCTAAGAAATCAAAGCAGAGCCTAGAAACATACACAACTAGTGACAGATCTCCTAGTATCCGGACACCCAGCCCAATCTGCATCACTATAACCAATCAATTGAAGAGACGTCCCAGTAGGAAAAAATAAACCTCGTTGAGACGTGCCTTTCAAGTATCGAATTATGCGACGAACAGCAGCCAAATGATGGTGTCGAGGTGTGTGCATGAATTGACTAACCTGTTGTACGGCAAAAGAAATATCAAGACGTGTAATAGTCAAGTAATTAAGACTACCCACGAGCTGACGATACAACAAAGGGTCAGGCAAAAGATCACCCTCATCACGATGATATTTAACATTAACCTCTAGAGGAGTATCTCGGAGTGGCGGTTTGAAGACCACCAAAGAGATCAAATCTGCAATATACTTGTGCTGATGTAGAAAAAGGCCCTTGGAGTCAAAATGAACCTCAAGGCCTAAGAAATAATGTAGACGACTAAGATCTTTCATATGAAATGAGGTTTGTAGCTGCTGTTTAAGCCGTTGTATGGATGCAGGATCAGAGCCCGTAATAACCATATCATCAACATAAAGGAGAAGAAGAACAATACCAAAGAAAGTGCGATGAATGAACAAAGACGAGTCATATTGACTTTGAGTAAAAGAGAACCCAAGAAGAGTAGAGCGGAATTTCTCATACCATGCTCGTGGAGCTTGGCGCAAACCATATAAGGAACGTTTGAGCTTGCACACACCCGTAGAAGAGGAAAATAGACCCGGAGGAGGAGTCATATAAATATCTTCTGTCAGATCACCGTGAAGAAAGGCGTTTTTCACGTCCATTTGACCAACCTTGAGAGGAAGCAATAGAGAGCACGATTCTGATAGTGGTTATTTTTGCCACGGGTGCAAATGTTTCATCATAGTCAATGCCATACTCTTGTCTGTTCCCCAAAGCAACCAGTCGGGCCTTGCAGCGGTTTAAAGAACCATTAGAATTCAGCTTCACAGAATACACCCATTTGCATCCTATGGGTTTGACGTCAGGTGGGCAAGAGACAATATCCCATGTAAAATTCTCCTGAAGAGCCTGTAGCTCATCTTCCATTGCTTTTACCCAACACACATCCTTAGCTGCTTGTGAGTAACATGTAGGAACAGATATACCAGATAGAGTGGCAACGGGGGGACCATACCGTGTCTTGAGTATCTATCTGGTGGACGAGATACTCTAGTGGATCTCCGTGGTGCCTCGGACACAGGTTCAGGTGGCGGATCAGCATCGGGAAGGGGTGTGGGAGGCTGTCGTCTGGTATATATATGTCCTGGTTTATAATGTGATATAGATCTAGACACAATAGAAAAGTTGGGAAGAGTAGCAACATCATTAGAAACAGGAGAAATACATGGGAACATAACTGATGGTCAAAGAAAGTCACATTTCGAGAAATACGAAAGCGATTGTTAGTGGTATCATAGCACAAAAAACCTTTGTGAAAAGTACTATAACCCATAAACGCACATTGTACAGACTGCGCCCCAAGCTTATGACGTTCAACTGGGGGTAAGTTGACAAAACATACGCATCCAAAAGTATGTAAATCATGATAATCAGGATGAGTTTTAAAAAGACGAAAGAAAGGAGAATCAAATTCTAGAACCTGAGAAGGAAGGCGATTGATCAAGAACACAGCAGTGGACAAAGCTTCAACCCAGAACTTAGAAGGAACAAATGCTTGAAGGAGTAATGTTCTTGTGACATCAAGCAAGTGACGATTCTTTCGCTCTGCAATGCCGTTTTGTTGGGGAGTATATGGACAGGATCGTTGAGATACGATACCTTTTTGCTGCAGGTACTCCTGAAACTCATGAGACATGTACTCACCCCTAGAATCAGAGCGAAAGATTTTAATGCTAGCCTGGAACGATTTTCAACATAAGCTAAAAATTTCTTAAACATTTGGAAAACTTCAGCTTTAGATTGAAGAAAATATATCCAAGTAAAGCGGTAATGTCGTCAATAAATGTCACAAAATATTTATATTGGGCATGAGAGGGGACAGGGACATACCCCAAACATCACTATGAACAATATCAAAACAGTTGGTAGCACGATGAGCATGAGAGGGAAATGGAAGTGTTTTACTTTTAGCAAGTTTGCAAGCGAGAATAGGGAACAGAGGAATTAGACATTACTGTTTTATTTCCCAACAATCCAGCTTTTAAATAAATGAGACAAAACACCGAATTTGGATGGCCCAATTTCCTATGTCAATCCTCAAACAGATTCAAAACACCATTACAAGCAAAAGATAAATGATTAGAAGAAAACTCATAGAATAATAATCGCCCACTTTAGGCCCCTTCGCGATCACCTTCCCGACACCTGATCCTGCACAAGACAACCAGCCCGAGAGAAGTTAACATTACAATTGTCATCCACTAATTAACCAACCGAAATTAAATTTGAAACAAGTCCAGGAGACACAAACACATTCCGAAAATAAGAATTAATGTCTCCAACATCAGAAATAGGGAGGGTATTACCATCAGCAATCTGGATGTTTTGAGTACCATTGTAAGTGTGAACATTGTGCAAGTGTTCAGAGGAACCCGCCATATGATTAGACGCACCAGAATCAACAAACCATGGCCGAGAGACATTAGAAGACTGACCTTGAATGCCCAAGGCAGAAAGTGCTGATAGGACTATTTGTTGTACCATATCTGGATTCACCGCACCACCAGCAGTGACAATAGGAGTGGAAGGTGTCCCCGCTGAACTTGAAGTAGCATGAAAAGCTTGCACAGGTCGCTGGGCTGGTCTTGTGGGACATTCTGTGATGATATGACCATGTTGCTTGCAGTAGTTGCAAAATTTTTTCCCGCAGTTACGAGCAATATGGCCAAATTGTTTGCACAAAAAGCACTGAACCTGTCGCATAGCACGCCCTTTGCCTTTACTTTGTGCAGCATAAGCCACCGTAACTGGTTCCGGAACCAAGGCATCATGAGACATGATTCCTTGGGTAAGCAGACGTTGTTCTTCTCTGAGTAGTTCACCAACACATGTGTCTAAAGAAGGAACAGGGCTCTTCAACGCAGCATACGCGGACAACCTCAAATTCTCGAGCGAAGTTTCATGAGAAACTGATCCCGTTGATGATCGCATAGACCTCTTGAATAGCAGCGGCGAGATTTTAGGGACATTAGCATGTAGGATAGCGGAGTGCTCATAGATTCAAGAATCCGAATAATAATCTTGAATGGACGATTTCCTTGGTGGTAATTGGCAATCTCAAGCTCCAGTTGAAATCGCTTGGCATTGTTGTCTTGGTTGTAAATACGCTTCAAGTAATCCCACATTTCCTTAGCAGTTGAATAGGAGCGCAAGTTATTAATCATATGGGGCTCAATGGATCCTAAAATCCAAGAAATGATCTGAGCATCTTTTGTCTCCCAAGCATCTAACGCAGCTCTGGCTTCGGTGTCGCAGGACCCGTCGATATGACTCCACAAGCCTTTCCCTTTGACGAACATCTTGAATTGAAACTCTCAGGCAGCATAGTTTTTGCCAGTAAATCGGACACAAAAGTTCTCATTCTCCATGGAAAAGAAAACAGACCAAGAAACCCGAGAAAGGGAAAAAAATTGCAGGAACCCGTGAAGAAGAGAAAAAAAAAACTGTAAGAACCAAGGACCAAGAGCGTTGAGCAAGAGCAAGAGCAAGAGTAACAACAGAATTTGCCACTGACCAAGGATGCACAACCGTGTGCACAAAGAGTTTTTTTTTTTCAGAAACTAGGAACAAAGATGGAACACGTTCAGGATTGTAACCTGACTGATACCATGTCACGAAATTTGGCTCTCTGCCTTCTTTCATTGTATTTCCTCTATTAATAGAGATAGGAGCATTTACACACATTAATTACAAATATTCTAATTCTGATTTGTACAGCCTAAATTAGGAATCCTAAATATATACAATTAATGACAAATCATAACATATTATTCCCATATTAACAAGGCTGTTATGCTTAAGCTTGGATGGGAGTTGATTTCTTCAAACAATGAATAGACTTCCTTATTGAGAACTAGCGTCTTTACGAACCAAATTCCTGTTAACCATTACATTGCTTCATCAATTTGGTCTGACATAAGATACAACTTGCCCTCTACTCGGGTGAATTCTACCTGGTTGCTTAGTAATGATGTCACAATAAATTTTTGGACTGATCAGTGGTTGACTAGCCCGATTGTGGACTTAATTGGAGTCCTGCCTAATCTGCACAACTCTCTTAAAGCTAAAGTGAGTGATTTCATTATTAATGGCAGGTGGTCTATTCCTGCCCCTCTGTTGTCTAATTTCCCTGTCCTTAAGTCTGAAATAAAGCGGTTACCATTCCTAATCTGTCCTATGAAGACAAGTTGATTTGGTCCAGATATGATTCTGGAACAATGACTCTTAAAGATGTTTTTCTTTTTCATAATCCTGTGGGACTAGTCATCCCTTGGACTAAACTTATTTGGAAATGTCTAAACTTATTTGGAAATGTTGTATTCCTCCATCAAAGTCCTTCATCATTTGGAGAATTATGCATAATAGGATGCCCACTGATGATAATCTTTGGTCTAGATGTTGCATTGTGGTTTCTGTTTGTAGTCTTTGTGGAAAAAATAACAGAATCTACTAATCATTTATTTCTTAATTGCCCGTTTGCTCAATATATTTGGAATTAGTTTGGTAATATCACTAATACCAGTTTTGATTGCTCTAGCATTCTATCTATTCTCTCTTTATATAGCAAAGGTTGGAGCTCGCAGGTTCAGGATTTGGTTACAGCCGGTGTCATAAATGTATTGTGGACTATTTGGTTTTGTAGGAATAAGGCCAGGTTTGACAACAAGCAAATCCATGTGCAAATTGTTATAAATTTAATCATTTCTAATGTGTCTTTAGCTGGTAACACTAGTGCTGGCCATATGTCCTCTTCAATTTCAGAATTCATGTTAATGAAATCCTTTTTGGTTGATGGTCACCCTTGTTGTGCTCCTAGCATTAAGCATGTCATCTGGAATCCTCCTATTTACAATATGATAAAAATGTAATAATGATGGTGCTGCTAAGGGATGTCCAGGCCTTGCTACTTGTGGTGGGATTTTCAGAGATAGGAGTGCTGCTTCTCTTGGGTGCTTTTTCGCTAATTTTGGTATTAAAAATGCTTTTCAGGCTGAGCTTATTGGTGCAATTTTGGCTATTGAAATAACTTTAAAAAAAGGTTAACATTTCTTCTGGCTGGAGTGTGATTCTCAACTTGTGATTTCTGCTTTCAACAATAACAAACTGGTTCCTTGGAAGTTTAGAAATAGGTGGAATAATTGTATAGAGTTAACTAAACAAATGAACTTTGTTTTCTCTCATATTTATAAGGAATGAAATACTTGTGCTGATAAACTTATTTCTTATGGATTTTCTATTAGTAGTTTTTTTTTTATGGGATTCAATCTCTGGATTCATTTATGAGGAATTCTTCAGAAATAGAAATGGTCTGTCTAGTTTTAGATTTAGATGATTCTTTCATGGTTTAGGTTGATGTCCCCCCATGTTTCATTCTCTTGTACTTTCTTTGTTTATTTTTATAAAATTTTGGTGTGTTGCAGATTGGTAGTAGCTGTGATGCCAACCTGATTGAAATGTCAGTCATTATTGTGATGTTTTTGCATGTAATTTTTGTTAAAAAAAAAGTATATGAAAAGAAAGGAAAAAAAGTAATAAAGCAACCACATTGATCTTTTCAAATTATTAAACTATTTGGATAATTGAAGAAAAGAGTTAAAGAGTTAAGTATTACACTTTTCCAACTTATTAACTCTCGATAATAGAATAAAAGAGGTTAAGAACTAAGTAAACACATTTTCTTTTGAAAACACTAAGCTACAAAAATGTAAATTGACATGCACCAGTCAAATACGCTAGTTTATAAAATGGTTGAATATATTGAAATAAAATTACTAAAACTTATGTGTATTTTTTTTAATTTTTTTCTTGATTAAAATTTTGTAATTACTAATAAATATAAAATTTGAGAATAAAGAAAACACTGGGAGTGTGATTTTTTTTCCCCTCTATATTATGCTATGTTTATCACTATTGTGTGACATCTTTAATTATTTTCCGAAATATGACCACTACACATCTCAGTGATTTCACTGTTGTATATGGCAATTCGAAGCTACCCTCAAGAAGGGGGAAATGAGATACGAAATTTTAAAGATCTGAAATCCATGGTGATGAATTAAGGATGCATATCGAGGACAAACCATGATTGCATCAAAAATTTATGTGCCACATATAAGTTAACTTATGTGGAAGCTAACAGACGAACTACAAGTACTTGGTAAAATATCTATAAAGATCGAATTAGTGAAATAAAAAGTGTAGGAATCTATCCATACATAAAAAGAAAGAAAGAAATCTCAGCTAAGAAAATGATTAAATTTGGTAACAAATATGTATCGTCACTGTTCTGAATAAGATTTAATTTAGAGAAATACTTGAATAGGTTGACAATAATCATTTCTTTCGATGCATAGTAGTTGCAACTGTAGTGCGAGGGAGTAAGTACTTACAAAAAAATATTCTAAAAGCAATCTATTGTTCAAGTTAGATCATACACAAAGTTAATAATGCATATAAGGTGTAGGGCTTGAAAACTTGACCCTAATTTGAGGTGTTTGGGCTGAGACTCACACTACTGTTTAAATTTGGTGTATTTTTCGGGTATGACCCGGCCACATTTGAGGCTACTCTAGCCTGATCTAATATATTACATATAAATGTATTTAAAAAAAATTAATAATAAACCTCTTACTCTCTCTCACAACATTTTTTTGAAATTATAGACTTAGACCTTGGTTAAGTATAGTGACTCTTAGTAATTTTAGCGATCATATTTTTGACATATTTTATAATTATCAATTAGATTAGTTATTGGCATGCAAAAGAGTAGTAAGTTCAAGTGTGTGAATTATGATTTTTTTTTTCTATCTGAGTTGTAATGGTAAGAAAAATGTTTCAAGCCCGATGAATTGATCTAAATAACCTGATTACATGTAGTTGGTTGCTCCAACAAAATTAATTACCGAATATATTTTGGTCTAACTTGACCTAGTTTGATTTGGCCCACAAATCCAAAAAAATATTAATTTTTTTAAGTTTATTAAATGTCATCATATGTCTATCTATGAATTATTAATATTAAATAAAAAATTAAATATATTTTTAGTCTTCCAAAATATAGTGATTTTTTCTTTTGATCCCTCATTTTTAAAATTTTTCAAATTAATGAGTCCCTTAAAAAAAATTTCATTCTTGATTGGTTCTTCTGTTATCTCATCTTTCAAATTGATATTATCTGCCTATGTAGATGCTCATGTGGCATATGATATAACACTCATGATCCTATGTGGTGTATGATATGACACTTATGATCTGATGTGAATATTAACAACCTAATGATTAAAAAATGGGAGATTAAAACAAAAAAATTGCAACATTTAGAGATATTAAAACAAAAAATCACTATATTTAGAAGAAATGAATACATATTTAACTTAGGACTTGTTCATCAACAATACACTAACTAAAAACTTACCTCTATGCGTAATTTTCTTCAACCTAGAAACTTCACCTCTAAGCAACTCACCAATTCAGAATTCATCACCTTGAAATATCAAATGATCAACCTTCAAGCAACCCAAAGCTTTCAACATTATCATGGCTATGATAGTACTCGTATAATACAATATACAACTCAAATTGAATATCAATATTACCGAATCCATTTACACAGTTCCATTTTCATCAAACCTCAAATCGAACTACCAAATGATCATAACTACCTCCTCGAGACCCGTTACAGCTCAAGATTATCCCTACCATATGGAATTATGTAATGAGGCTGACCTGAAATTAATAGTTTTTTTTACATGTAAAATTAATAGTAAACAACAATCACAAATCTAATTGGTAATGGATAATGCACTTTGACTTTATTCAGTTGATGGAATTTAAGATAAATTCCATAAGAACAACACTAGAAGTGCTAAGAAGCAAATGGAAAATACATAGAGAGAATCAGAGTCTAAAGAGAGGAAGAAGAAGATAGTGTTAAGAATACCTGAAAAATATCTCATAATATCTTTATTATATTTTAAAGTATTATAAATGATCTCTTAGGATCTATTTCCTATTTCTATTTATTGATTTGTTTTCTTATTTAATTAGGACTAAAAGTCTACTATTAGTATAAATAAGATTGTTGGGCTTGTTTTTAGTTTCACATTATCATCACATTATCATCACATCAAATTAATATCAATCTCATATTATTCTAAATCTTTATTCTCTATTTTTATCAATTCTTATATAAAATCCTCCAATTTAACAGGGTATCAGAGTGATATCATCCCCTTTGACCTATCGTATCATTATTACGTTATTGAGGTGACCCATTTTGTTACTATTCAGATGTTGAGTTCCTAAAATTGGGAACTCCGTTTCAAATAATGTTGTAGAACCAAAGGATTAAGGCACTTGGTGTCAGATATTCGGTGCCAAGAGACTCAATATAAAAAAACATAATTATATTCATTTGAATTCAATAATCAATAACAATGTCTTCAAAAGTGTTAATATAATGGATATTTATAGCCCTCAAACAAAACAAACCAAATGCAAATCAAATACTACTGACTATAATGATAAGATCTGAGATTTAGATAAAATTTTATTATAACTAAAATTCTAATTATAATTAAAATAGATAAAATTTCTAAAAAAATAAAAAAATAAAATATCTAAATAACATAATTATCTTGTAAAATTTTAAATTATTAAAATCATAAATAATTTTAATTTATTTCACATCAAATAGTCTTTCTAATCATCTACAATATTATGAGATATTTTTTTTATATTCTAATATTCTCACTTAAGTTAAAACTTATTAAACTTTAAGCTTACAATTATAATGTGCCACAGTGGCAGTGGGTGATTGCAGATGAGGCCAACATTTAGGACAAAGCTGAGCCAATGCATTTGAGAAAGCCGAAAGCTGGGGCCAATATGCATGGGAATGGGACAAAGCGGGCCAGTGCAATAATATGTTGTTTTCTTTCATTTGGTTGGTAAACCTAATTGCTTGATTATGGTTATATAGGACATTAAAAAGGCTATTATATCAAGGTGTAACTCAAATAAGATCTGTAATCATTAGATGTATTATGAAAATAAAAATTAAATCAACCAACAGTTATGCATTAAATTGATTATAAAATTACATGAAGAACAACTGATTACTGATTAGTTACCTCAAACAACTTATTTCAGTTAATGATAAGCAATGATGTATTTCATAGGATCAACTATAACCTTGTATATTTGTGTAAGGACAAACAGTCAAGCACAATACAAAATTACAAATGCCGCACTAGCCTCTATGACTCAGAATTGGGGTTCGAGCAGCCGCGAGATTAAATCCATGGTGGTCTCTGTAAGAGGGAGAGAGAGGTTTTTCAACTTTACACGAATGTGAGTGACGAGAGTGAGATTTAGGAGACTTCATAGATAATTAGATGCATTAAAATCTCAATATCCGTTTATATCTCCTAAGACGTATCAAACTATCAATGGCCGTTTATATCTCTATGATTGTTGCATTGAGATTTGCAAAACCTGTCAACTATATATATCAAACTTTATAAGATGATATAAGATAAGATATTAAGATGTAGGAGTATAAAATAAGAATAACATGACAAAAATAAGATAAGATCAGCATATTCTTAAGAGGATCAACTTAATTATATCACTATATTTAATTTAGAATTCAATCCTAAACTAATTCTCTAATAAATTTGGAGCAATCCTAATTATTTTGTTAGTATTTTCTTTTTACTATATTTGATTTAAAATTCAATCTTAAATTAATTCTCCAATCAATTTGGAGCAATCCTAATTATTCTGCTAGTATTTTCTTGGATTTATTAATTTTTTAAGCTAAAAAGAAACTATATTAATTACAAATATTTACCTCCAAAAAGGAAACAATAAAGTGAGGTGGTGCCTCAACCTAGCTACCCTTCGCGAACCTTGGCAATCTGAGCATTGAGCAAGAGCATTAGCCACCGAATTACAACACCTAGGAACAAAATGATAAAAAAATCTAGAAAAATCAAGAAGCATATAAACAAATATCTCAAAAAACATTGTCATCGTATGATAATTTAATCCATCACTCCTTCCATAATATCAGTTTTAACGCGTCAGGCTCCTTCTAAATCAAAGTTCACGAAACCTAGTTCCCACGCATATAGAAGCCCTACCTTTGCCACAATTAGCTCGGGCTATAAACATCACCAACCCCATCCAGCATATTATATTTTATTTACTTAATTTTTGTGCTCTTATGTTTTTTTTAGCTCTTATTTTTATTTGTTTGATTTATTGTTTTGACTCGTGACACCTTTTTTTCTTCCTTGATATTTTGTATTAACACATTTAAACTTTCTTTATTTGATGGCGTCCTCTTTTTGTTTTTTTTTTTCCTTAATCTCTTGAGCTGAAATATGATAATTATTTTATTGGATTATGAATTTGTTATTTAATTGTTATTTTATTATAATAAAATTGTTTTTTATTATCACCATTGATTAATAAGATATTATTCTTTTTTATATTTTAAAATTAAATAATAAAATAATTTTATTAAATTATATTTTTACTTAATTAATTTAGACTAACAATACGAATTGTATCTGTCGAATAAGCACTGAGGACTAAAAAGAAAGGGTGTTTACACGGGATAAAAATTTTCCAAATATGCAAAGGGAAATTCTCACGTGGTGTGGCCGGTGCCTAGTGATTCATTATGTTTCGTACTATTTGAGATAAATCAAAAGTTTGTTTGAGATAATTATGGAAATTTAATTATTTTAATAATTAATTATTATATAATTTTTTATAATATATTATAATAGAATTAAGTTTATTTTTAAATATATTAATTAAAAAATAATTTTAAGTTAATTTATTTTGTTTAAATAATAAAAAAAATATTTTTATGTATTAAATTATTAAAATAGATATAAAATAATAAAAAAATTAATTAATTAAAAATAAAATAATATTAATATATCAAAATATAAAAAATAATTTATAATTTAAAATAATAAACACGCTTTAAGAGGGGAAGGCTTTTATCATAAATTCATTTTGTTTGAGTTCATAAAAGAAACATATTTTTTTATCTAACAATATTTATATATAAATTTAAATATATATAAAAATTATTAATTAAAATTTATAAATTTTTTGTATGTATAATTATTTATAAAAAATTAATTTAAATAAATTTAATATTATAATTTTAGCTATTAATTTATTTTTATAATAAATCAATAACTAAAAATTAGTTACATCATTTATATATCACTTTGTAAGAAAGACATTTCCTTAAGTTGTTGGGCCACAAAATTTTGTACGACATGTTGTTGTCCGTTTAAAGATTTCGGTTTCTCAATCCTAGATGGTTGGTTCACTTTCTGATACATGATGGTGTTCCACATGGTAAATGGCCCACCGATGACCACTAAAATAACATGTAACAGATTTTAGTTATTTAGAAAATGTTTCATTAATTTATTTACTAATAGATTCTATGTGTATTTATTTTTGCAATTCAGTCCCTAATCACTAGTATCCCTCCAGATCAGGCACCCTTCACCTTCCCATCAAAGACCAACTCATCTGAAAATCTTGTTTCAGTGAACTTTCACCACCACCATCTTCCTCGAAGCTTCACAAGAGAATATCTAAAGCTAAAGTTTTTCTCTAAGCTTCCACTGTACCTATACAATGGAAAAGCATAAAAAAAATTATAAAAAAGAAAGAAAGAAAAGAAGACAAATGAAAATATATAAATCAGAACTCAGATTTCACACGAACACTGGATAATGCAATGAATTTTTCACACAACCAAATCACCCCATCTTCAGAATCACAAAAATCAACACACATCTGATTGAACCAACACAATCACGTGAATCAAGATCGAAGTGGGGGCAGCACAGAAAAAACAAACCAAAAGCACCTGAATACTGAAAAAACAAATCAAAGACGAGATGCAGGCAGACTTCTTTTGCAAATATTGAATAATAGAAGTTACCTAATACTTATAGTTAACATCCACCATTCATTTGGATTAGCTCAAATCCAACGACTAATGGTCCATTAGCTAGGTTTATACGGAGCCCAAGTTGCTTATTCTTATTTTTCTGGTTTTTCTTGCTTGAACTTGTGCACTTCATTCTATCTCTCCCACACCCACTTGCGAACTAACTATGGGATTCTTCAACTGGGTCCATTTGCTCATCATGTTCCATTTGTTTGCTGCAACACCCATCTTCTCAGTGACAGATTCTTCCTCCTTCACCTCAAGCCAACTCTCAGCAATCCCCACCAAGTTCCTAGATTTTGCCAACAAGCCTGAGGTTTTTGATTGGATGGTCAAAATCAGAAGGAAGATTCATGAGAATCCAGAATTGGGTTTTGAGGAATTTGAGACCAGTGAGCTGATAAGAGAGGAATTGGATAAATTGGGCATACCTTATAGACATCCAGTTGCAGTCACTGGTGTTATTGGCTTCATAGGGACAGGAAGGTCGCCTTTTGTTGCAATAAGAGCTGATATGGATGCTCTTGCCTTGCAGGTTACATGAGTTCTATATATTCTTCCCTTTATGCTTATCATATGCTTATATCGGGGTTTGACTTTTGATTATATCATATGATAGTTTAATGGGTTCTATCTATCTGGGGGTAAGACAAAAAGTGCTTTGCCTTTACTCAAATTTTATTGTCACTTTCTCTTCTATATTTCATTGATTTATTTATAATATTCAACTTCAGGAAATGGTGGAGTGGGAGCACAAGAGTAAAGTACCTGGAAAGATGCACGCATGTGGTCATGATGCTCATGTTACTATGCTTCTTGGAGCTGCAAAGATTCTCAAGGAGCATGAAAAAGAGATACAAGTGTGACTTTTTTTTTTTAAATTTAATATTGATTGACTTCTTTATTTCCTTTTCCTTTCTTATATAATGTTATGTTCTGCTTTATTTTTCCCCAGATCCTGCTCTTCCGATCTCAATTTATAAAGTGTGTTCACTACTCACTACTGTCCAGTATGCCATCTACTCAAGAAATTTGGCCTTTTTTTATCAATATATATGTTTTTTCTTTAAATTGTTTGTTAGATAATACCAATCATGTCAAAGTCAAACATGCTTCTGTTTCTAACCTATGGAATTACACCCAAATTATGGCTGCCAGTTTCCCTGCTGATGCCAATTTGTAAATTACAATCAATCTATCATCTGGACTGGCATACATCTTAAACCTTTTAAAAAATAAATTCATCCTTGGTTCTTGCTAATGTAACACAATCTAGAAGAAGGGAGAAAAGAAAACGAAAAGAAAAAAAGGTTGGCCACATAATCATTCTACTATACTAGGACAGTCAACATGTCTGCTACTATTTTCTGAATTGTCTTTTTCTAGTGGTTTCACCCTCTCATGGATCTTTGATAAATTCATTATTTTGTTGTCTATAGGGAACCGTTGTTCTTGTTTTCCAACCAGCAGAGGAAGGAGGTGGAGGGGCTATGAAAATTTTAGATGCTGGAGCCTTAGAAAATGTTACTGCTATCTTTGGATTGCATGTTGCACCTAACATTCCAATAGGTGAAGTGGCCTCTAGGTCTGGTCCAATAATGGCAGGAAGTGGCTTCTTTGAAGCAATAATAAGTGGAAAGGGAGGTCATGCAGCTATTCCTCAACAATCTATAGACCCCATATTGGCAGCTTCTAATGTGATTGTTAGCTTACAACACCTTGTTTCTCGCGAGGCTGATCCTCTGGATTCCCAGGTAAATTTGGTTCATTTATTTGTCTTCCCTTGCCGCCACCAACTCATGTATACTTATTTTATCCTTTCTTTATTGCTAAAATCAAGAAGTTTGTACATTTTTCTGAATCCATAACTATGCAAAGCAGGCAGCCTGTCTTCTACATGTTTACTTAAGCTATATGTGGGAATCGGAAAGAACAGAGGAAGTAAAAGGAAAGTATTAGCAGAGCGTAAGATAGAAACCTAATTTGTTTAGCAATTCTTGGCTTCCCTTGCTTTCACTCACCTTTTTTCTTTTCCTGTTATCTACTTAAACTTCAAAAGTAACAGTTCCACCTTCTTTGGTCACTTAATTTGAGACATTGGGGTTTGTATATTCTTGTATTAAGTACTAGAGTTGAGAACCATAAAGAGTTGAGAACTACTCCATTATTTGCCAGTCAGAGCATCCAGTATGTCCTGCTAAGTATGTGGATCATGAGGGATGGAAAAAATAATGTGACTTGAAGAACAAGTAGGCAAAGCTTTTAATATCATTGTCAGTGAAAAAGATGAGATAGATGAAGACAACTCTAGTTCCCATCTTAATCACAACAGTGCGATATGAGATCTGGACCTTTAGGATGTGTGTGTTCAGGCCTGTGCGCATGAACATTTCTAATTTTGTGTGTGACAATGACTGATTATTGAATAATGACGAAAAGTTTGTTTCCTGAAGGACTTTCATTGTTTATGGTGACAATCCTCTGTCTTCCTAATATGAGAAAGCATGTCCTCACAGGTTGTGACGGTTGCAAAATTCCAAGGTGGTGGTGCATTTAATGTTATTCCAGATTCTGTCACAATTGGTGGCACCTTCCGAGCTTTTTCAAATGAAAGCTTCAAGCAACTGAGACAGCGCATTGAGGAGGTATGCCATGGAGAAGAATAGATTCATTTTATCTGCATAAACTGAAATTAATGATCTCAATTTTTATGATATACATCATCTCCTCACAATAATATGTTTTTTGTTTTTTGTTTTTTTTTTCATTTGGTTGTTAAACCTAAAAGCTTGATTATGATTATATAGGACATCGAAAAGACTATTACATAAAGGTGTAACTTAAATAAAATCAGTAATCACCAGATGTATTATGAAAATAAAAATTAAATCAATCAACATTTAGGCTTAAAATTGATTATAAAATTACATGAAGAACAACTGATTAGTTTCCTATACATCAAACAACTTATTTCAGTTATTGATAAGCAATGCAGTATTTCATAAGATCAACTATAAGCTAGTATATTTGTGTAAGGACAAACAATCGAGCACAGCATAAATGCCACACTAGCATCATGTTTGTGTATCTTATTTGTCATCATACAAAACATTAGTCAACTTCACTGCGAGTAGATACATAAATTACACAAATTTTGGGAACTAGTTCCTGTAGGGTAATTTTTCTTGATAGTGCAAATAGATGCATAAATTCCCACCGACAAAAATGGGGCCAAAATCTAGTAGGCCTTTTTCCTTTGGCAGACAAGCTTGTGGGTTTGAGGATGAACCTTTACTTGACTGTAAGTTTGTCGCCTTGTGGCCTAGTGGTCATGGATTCTAATCTTGGAAATAACCTCTTCGCTTTTGGTATGGCTGCATACATGCATCTGATTCTAGCCAAACCCCGTTATAGTTAGAGCCTTGTGCACTTGGTCGCCCTCTGTAGATAAGCTTATGAGTTTCTGTGGCAACTAAAAAAATGATTGCACTTCTACTGTGGTTTTCACTGCAATCCTGGTAGGGCTAAGGCTGATTCATTTACGCAGGTTATCACTGGGCAAGCTGCTGTCCAGAGGTGCAATGCAACGGTCAACTTCCTTAATGAAGAGAAACCTTTCTTGCCTCCAACTGTAAACAGTGGTGACTTGCATGAGCATTTTCGAATCGTTGCAGGGAATTTGCTTGGCATCAATAAAGTTAATGACATGCAACCAATGATGGGAGCTGAAGACTTTTCATTCTATCAAGAGGTTATACCTGGCTACTTCTTCATGCTTGGAATAGAGAATACCTCACATGAGCGGCTTGAGTCATTACACTCACCCTATTTCAAAATCAATGAAGATGCACTTTCTTATGGGGCTGCACTTCATGCATCATTAGCTGCTAGTTATCTTCTAAAATACCAGCAGGACGTGCCCGTGGTAAAGGGGAAATATCATGATGAATTATAACACTAATCATTATAAAAGTCAATATTGGCTTATTTATTGGAGCATAACCTGATGTGGCATTGCATTACTTTACTTTACTTGACACATACTTCAGTTGTAAAGGTGTTGCATTTAAATTCAAATAATCTTCCTAAGTGCTTGCACTTTAAAATCATTAGATGTAAAGGTATTGCATTTAAATTCAAAAAATCTTCTTAAGTGCTTGTGCTTTAAAATCATTAGATGTGCTTATCTTGTGGGTAAATGAGCGATAGTCATGATATGTTGAAAACTTTGTTTATATAATTAGTACATGTTTGGTTGCACCTTTTTTAGTTGGAAACAGCTTTTTTTTTTAGAAAAAAACTGTTTTAATAGTGTTTAATCATATTTGGTAAAATCAGTTTTAGCTTTTGCATGAAATAAAATAAAAGTTTTTTAAGCTAATTTTTATAATGCTGAAGATTGAAGCTTATGATTCTAGTTTATAAATTATTCTTTACATTTTGATATGTAAATACCATTTTGTCTCAATCAAATAACTTTTTTAATCATTCTATACTATTTTGATAATTTAATGCATAAAAGTGATTTTTTTATATCAACCAAATGAAATAGATTAATTTAAAATATCTTTTCAACTAATATATCAAAACATAAAAATAAATCGATTATAATCGATTATAACAAAAAGTTTTTATACAATAATCGATTATAATCAATTATTGAAATAATCAAAGTTTTCACAGCTGAACCAAACACACACTTAGTGTTACTAAGTGTGTGTTTGGTTCAGCTGTGAAAATTTTAATTATTTCAATAATCGATTATTGTATAAAAGCTTTTTGTTATAATCGATTATAATCGATTTATTTTTATGTTTAGATATATTAAATTTGAAAGTGATTTTAAATTAATTTATTTCGTTTGATTGATATAAAAAAGAATCGCTTTTATGCATTAAATTATCAAAATAGATATAGAATGATTAAAAAAGTTATTTGATTGAGGATAAAATGGTATTTACATATCAAAATGTAAAGAATAATCTATAAGCTAGAATCATAAGCTTCAATCTTTAACATTATAAAAATTAACTTAAAAAAACTTTTATTTTACATTGAATTTGATGCAAAAGTTGTTCGATTTTATCAAACATGATTAAATACTGCTTGAAATAGTTTTTTTCAAAAAAAGTTGTTTCCAGCTAAAAAAAGTGCAACCAAACATGCACATAATCGATTATTGAAATAATCAAAATTTTCGCAGCTGAACCAAATACACACTAATAAATATTAAACAACTATCCATATATCTCAGTGATCTCGCCATATGAGAAATTTTTGCATAAACATGAAATATTCAAGTTAAGTACATTAAGTCAATTATACTATTAATTAATTGATAATTACATTAGTCAATTAATAATTAGTTATCACATTATTATAATTAAAAAAGTAATTGACCTAATATTTTCATTTGATTGAATTATTCTTTGTTAAAATATTCAAAATATTATTTTCAATCTACTAATCTCTTTTCTCACTTATTAATATCAATGATAAAATTAGATAAAAATAATTAATGACTTATTGACTTTCTATAATAACAGATAAAATGAGACAATTTTTTTTTGTAAAAAATACATATAAAAATGAACGAATGGAGTAGTACATGATCTTACCCGAGAGAAGGGAAATAAGAAACAAAATTTTAAAGATCTGAAATGGATGGTAATAAATTGAGGATGCATGTCGGGGACAAACCATGATTGCATAAGTTGGTGTGCCATATTAATTATCTTATATTGAGCATGAAATGGTAGACAGTAGCAACTACAAGTCATTGCTAAAATATCTATAAAGATCGAAATAGAGAAATAAAAAATGTACGCATCCAATTAAGATGAAAGAAAGAAGTTTCAGCTAAGAAAATGATAAAGTTTGGTAATCTGAGTCCAACAGAAATGTATCAGCAGAATAAGTCAAAAAGTTTCACTTCGTTCATTTGTCCGCTCCAATTGAATTCTAGTGATTTGATATTGATCAAATCTCAACACAGCAGGAATAATGTGGCTGGTAGAATCTTTCATGACACTGCTTAAATAGTGCCGCCAACATTTATATATTGTGTCATGACAGCAGTTTGCCTCTGCTTTAATTCTTGATAACTTTATCAAATAAAACCTGCCATTGCCATTGATGCATTTATTAAGGGGGAAAACTCAGAAGTATAAAATTGGAAATCTAAGACAACCAAATGAAACAAATGGTCCAGATTTATGAACTTAATTTAGAAAGGGCAAAGAAGTTAGTACCTGGGAGAAATTGCTGTTACTGCAGTGAGTTGATGCCACATAGAGAGTTTTATCGGAAACCTTCGGCCACACGCAAATATGATTCACGAATTCGTCCAATCCCCGAGAATTTGATATTGATCTTACAATAACAACTTCTTGTTTTGGCCACAAATTATTAATTTTACAAAGTTCAGGAATCATGAATTCCATTAACCCATCCAGAATGATGAGATCCGGAAATTGCCATGATAAACAGAAATTGCATTTGATCAATGATGGTATTTACTCCAAGTGATTTGAAAAGCATTTATATTTTATACACGCATAAAGACTTGCACCAAATAAAAAATAAAAATAAAAATGCATAAACTTACCTTATGATCCTCATAACTTAGAACCTGTTTGATGGACTCTTTGTTAAAACTAAACTTTCTAAAGAAGTCCTTCAATGGATTATACCAAACAATAGACTGATGATGATGATCTTCCATGCAAAATTGAATTCTAAAATTGAAATCACTCACAAGTGATTGCAAATTTGGACAATCAATCTCAGCCACCTTCTTCATATTGTTGCAGCGCAAGATTGTTAACTTCCTCAGCTTTTGACTTGTGATTTTAAGAGTGGTTAACTTTCTACAACACTTGATTGTCAAAGATAAACACTAAGATGGAGTACTTTGATTCAGATACCAGAGTTATAGAAATAATATCACACAACTAAAATAGAGTTGAGAAAATAAGAACTGACACACAATATTTAAAGTAAAAAAATCATATAATGGTGATGCATGAGGGAAAAACTACGGACAATAATAGAATGTTTGCACTATATGGAAGAAAATTACAACTTCTCTTTAATTATAAGGAGAGAACAATAACACTTTCTCTTGAAATAGGAGAATATATCTCTCTCTATATAAAATAGGAAAGACTCTCATAAAATATTATGTAATATTTCTCTGTGAAAATAAAATAATGAAATTGATGGAGGAGACTAGTATTTATATGAGAAAATTTCCTTCACTACTACACCTGCCAACCACCTTCATTATTTTCTTTTTTCAATTGTCTTCTACTTCACCGAATTCTAGCCCCTCTTTTTGGACTTTTGCCACCGAAAGTGGCTTTATATTTAACAATCTCCCACTTAAAGTCACTTTTGGTAAGCTTTCAAAACCTTTCTCATCTTGTCAGTTCCATGCTGCCTACGTTTCTGATAGGCCATAAGAGGATCTACACCATTTAAACTTGTCAAAGCTGATTAGTTTTGTCATAATATATGCTAGCTTCTCTTTGGTATGAATCTTTTGCATATTCACACTCCTTTCTTCTACTACTTCTCGAACAAAGTGATATTGAACTCTTATGTGTTTTGTCCTTGAATGAAAGGCTGGATTTCTTGCAATGTGCAAGGCACTCTGACTGTCACAATACAAAGAAATCTTTTGTTGCTTGTGCCTGAGTTCCTCCATTAACCTTTTAATCCAAATTACTTCCTTGCATGCTTGCGTAGCTGCCATATATTCAACTTATGTAATAGATAAAGCTAAGTACATTAAGTCAATTATACTATTAGCTTTGATAACCACTCACTTAATAATTAGCACAGTGTAAATACAACCTATAGTAGATTTCCTTTTATCAAGATCACCTACAAAATGAGAATCAACATATCCCATAACAACAAACCCTGATCCTCCAAAACATAATGTAGCACCTGAGGTTTCTTTAATGTATCTTAGGATCCTCTTAACAACATTAAATGCTTTCTTTATTTTTGCCATAAATCATATAAAAATGAACAATTGCTTAGTGCAATATCTTACCTCGAGAGAAGGGAAATAAGCATACAAAGATTTTAAAGATCTGATAATGATGGTAATAAATTGAGGACATTCTCATCCTTTCTATTCATTGGTGGACACATACTTAAGGATAATTTATAATTGATAGGAAATGGTAGACAGTAGCAACTACAAGTCATTGCTAAAATATCTATAAAGATCGAAATAGAGAAATAAAAAATGTACGCATCCAATTAAGATGAAAGAAAGAAGTTTCAGCTAAGAAAATGATAAAGTTTGGTAATCTGAGTCCAACAGAAATGTATCAGCAGAATAAGTCAAAAAGTTTCACTTCGTTCATTTGTCCGCTCCAATTGAATTCTAGTGATTTGATATTGATCAAATCTCAACACAGATTTGTGGCTTTAGAATCTTTCATGAAACTGCTTAAATCTTCATATATTTTATATTGTGTCATGAATTTACATCCATAAAATTTTGTTTGCTGGTCCCAAGTCTTTCATATCAAACTCCCTAACTAATTGTGCCTTCAATTCTTGGACTCAATCTTTATTCTACCAATATGTCATCCACGTACAATAGCAAGACGATAATATCATTGTCACCAAACCTATTGTAATATGTACAATGGTTTGAACTCAATTTGTTGTATTTGAGACTAATAATGAAGGAATCAAATCTCTTGTACCAACACCTTGGCACATGCTTTAGACTATACAGAGATTTGGTTAACCTACAAACTAAGTTTTTGTTGCCTTTTTCTTTAAAGCCTACTGGTTAGAGCATATATATCTCTTCTTCTAGCTCTCCATGAAGAAAAATAATTTTCACATCTAATTGTTCAAGATGTAAATCAAATGCAGTACACATAGCCAAGACTACTCTGATAGTGGTAAGTCTGACAACTTGAGAGAATATCTCATTAAAGTTAATATCTTCTTTTTGGGCATATTCTTTGACCACCAGCCTTGCATGATATCATTCCACTCGATCGTTGTCACCTCGTTTGATCTTATAGACCTATTTGTTACCAATGGATTTTCGTCTCTTTAGAAGTTCAATAAGTTCTCATGTCTTATTTCTATGTAGGGCTTCTATTTCTTCTTGCATTGCTTCCATCCACAGAGAAGCTTATGAGCTACTCATAGCCTCTTAAAAGGTTGACGGCTCCCTTCTTCTATTAGAAGACAATATGTATCGTGGCTTGCCATAACATAGTCTGAGTGTCATGATGGTATTCTTGATTTGTTAACTATTTCTATATCTTGAGTGTCTTATGTTTGATCTAATTAGACTTCATATGTGTTTAATTATTAATTTTTAGCTAAGTTTCTAGATATGAAGTTTAATCGGATCTTTATTGTGAAACTATGCTTAAGTGTGTTTATAAATACTCATAATTGTATTTTGTTTTTCAGGAGATCAATATCATCCTTAGAAGCAAAGAGAAAAGAGAATATGTGAAGAATTATAGCTGAATATGAAGAAATTAAGTGACACGGCCTGTGTCCTAAGACACGGGTTAACCACCTTTTTTCAACTGCCGTGTCCTTCTCTAGTACTTTTTAGGACTTTTGCCACCGAAAGTGGCTTGACCAACAACACGTCACTTCCCTAGTCACTTTTGGTGAGCTTTCCTTCTCTCTTGCATAACAATTCGAGCCAATTCTGAGCCTTGACTGATAATAATGTATTTTATGCATTTTATAATCCTCTCACTAGGCTTCTTAAGGTTCAATTTGGCTTAATTAAGTTAATTTTGTCACATTTTATGAAATTAAGCTTAATTTTGATCATTGAAGAAATTATTGCTTGAATTATCATTAATTTGGGTGATTGCATTCTTAACTCAAGTTGTGGCCACAACTTGAGTTGAGGTTAACCTTTTAATTATCTGATTAATGAGATTTTGGTCTTGTTGAAAAGTTAATATAATTCTCTTTGATAACTATTCACTCTTAGCAAGTGTAAACACATAGCCTATAGTATATTTTTTTTATCAAGATCACCTATAAAATTCTCACTTCCTTTTTCAACAAACCCCGACTATAATTTGAATTACAAATATCCGATGGATGTGATTTTGGTCTTGTTTTTAAGCTAAGATAAATTTATACAACTTTCATGAAGACCTCAAGACCAAAAACACATGTTTGGATAACTGAAATTGGAGTTGAAGTAAAATCTAGCATTTTGAACCTGACAACTTGACCTTTATGCACTCATTAGGCTATATCTTGGGCTATAGGAGTTCAACAATTCTAAAATTTTGACAGTGGAAGATTAAGCCCCATATCTACAACTTTCATGAAGAACACAAAAGTTAATTCGGATTCCTTGAAGGAGATATTAGGCTTGGAAGTCAGAAAAGAGGTGCTTTGCATTTCTTGGGCCCAAGTCCTTCACCTCATAAGCAATTGGGCCATATCTCGGGTTGTGGTTATTGGATTTGGCTAAACTTGGTGTCTCTGGAAAGCTGAGACAATTTTCTAGAACTTTCATAAAGACCACTTGGCTCAATTCTGACGTATACTATGAGCTAAGAGCAAATCTCTTGAGAACATTTCGGTGCCAAGAAAGATCTATAATTTCAAACTAAGTTTTCATCATCTATTTTGATTTTACTTCTCATCATCAAACAACTCCATTGTCTTCTTGCACTCTTGAACTCTATAAAAGGAGGCAAAGGCTAATTTTAAGGGTGTTAGTTAGCTTAGAGTTTAGTTTATGTTATTGTATTATTAGTTTTCCTTGTGTAGTTTTCTATTGTTCTTAATTGAAGTTATGTTTATCATCATCATCTTCTTCTCTCTTTCTTTCTTCTTGTCTATGTGTAACTAAATCTTCATCTTGCTTATGTAAAAAGGTGAAGCTCTTGGTAATAAGTTAAGGTTAAATTAATTTCTTTCTTGTGCTTTAAATGATATATTTTTATGTGATCTTTATATGAGTTGTATGTTGTTTCCAATTAATTTAGAAACTCTTCTTCTTCTATAATGAAATATCTTGATCCATTGTAGACAATATGTTTGACACTTGATATGTTAATGCTTTTGACAATTTACAAGTATTGGTAGATAATTATTGGAACCATAATATGATTACATGATTAACTTTTAGAATGTTAAATCTTCCGTTTAATCTTCTTTATGTGATTTTAATTTAGTTATAAAACTCAAATAATCTTATTTTTTAATTTATTACCAAGAGTGGATCTCCTAACCCAAGCAAATCTTTTTCATCTATGAACAACTTATATCATTTTTAGTATTGTGACAAATCTTCTCAACACGGCCGTGTCCCCCTAAATAATTTTTCTTCATCAATTCAACAGGATGCTACCTGGGCTTGACCCCGACAATTTACTACTTGAAATAACCTGCACTTGGGTTTGAAACTTTTAATTATCCCATCATTGACCAACAACACGGCCCGTGTCCTCTGACACTGGGTAGACCGTGTTCTCTCTGACTTCTAATTTTGATAAAATTATGCTGATAGATCTTGACACGAGGTAGGTCATGTCGTCATATCAGGAAAGCAAATACGAATTCTAATGATGCACTAGGTATCCAAAGTTATAAATAGGGTTACCTAAGGTCCTAAAAAGGGATCTCTGGACTGGAAGCCGCCAAGGAACTGAAGGAAAGACGAAGAACAAGCAAGAGGAAGATTCGATCAAAGATTGAAGAATCAGGTTCGAGTGATCAAAGATCAATCAACCTCAAACCTTGGAAACTAGTTTGATCTTTAGTTTTCTTCTCTTTTTTATTCTGGATGATGTCTTTCTTCTGTTATTCTTTTGATTTTGAATTTGCCATGTGTGACTAATCTTCTTATTTAATTAAGGAAAAATGAAACCCTAGCTTTGATTATGTGAACTTTGCATATCTCTTTATATCAATTCAATTGAGTTTTTATTCATATATTTCTGATCTTAGTTCGGTATAAAGGTTTTTATACTCTTTGCCAATTTCGACAGTGATAAAACTAGGTTTGCTATGCGCGGTTGCAGTGGTAGGACTAGTGAAACATATAATCTAAGTAATTTAATCCCGGTGTATGATTATATCTTAGTGTAATTGATTTTCTAAATCTTAATGCAGTCATTAGGTAGGTGTAAGAGCGGTTGTTTTATAAATAACTAATTATTAGGATTTAATTTGAGAGGTTGTTGAATTAAGCGAAACTTAAGGAAAACATGAGATTTATCTCACAATCACATAAAAGCATAATTGGTTATATTAGTATAAAAGGAATGTAAGTTAGCATAATCATATAAATCTAGTGGTGGATTCCATCTCTTAATTATTGACTTTTAATTAGTAATTCAAATCTTGTTTATTGTTATTGTTTTAGATTCAATTTCTATTTTTAGTTTTAACAAACAAACCCCCTTTTTACGGTTTACTATTTTTGAGAGTTTAAATTAGGAATCAATTTATAGTGTCAATTGAATTAGTTCTCTGTGGATCGACCCTTACTTACTACAACTAGTTGCAAAGTTTTTATAATTTTGGTGGAACTTGGCAACTATTTTTAATCTCAATTTTAATTCACCTCAAACCTTGGAAACTAGTTTGAAGATTGGAGTCTCGGGTTTGAGCAATTGGAGATCAATTAACCTTAAACCTTGGAAACTGGTTTGATCTTTAGTTTTCTTCTCTTCTTTTATTCTGGATGATGTCTTTCTTCTGTTATTCTTTTGATTTTAAATTTGCCATGTGTGACTAATCTTCTTATTTGGTTAAGGGGATTATGTGAACCTTGCATATCTCTTTATATCAATTCAATTGAGTTTTTATTCATATGTTTCTGATCTTAATTCGGTATAAAGGTTTTTATACTCTTTGTCAATTTTGAAAGTGGTAAAACTAGGATTGCTATGCGTAGTTGCAGTGGTAGGACTAGTGAGACATATGATCTAAGTAATTTAATCTCGGTGTGTGATTAGATCTTAGTGTGATTAGTTTTCTAAATCTTAATGCAGTCAATAGGTAGGTGTAAGAACAGTTGCTTTACAAATAGCTGATGATTAGGATTTAATTTGAGTGGTTGCTGAATTAAGCGAAACTTAAGAAAAATATGGGATTTATCTCACAATCACATAAAAACATAATTTGTTATATTAGTATAAAGGGAATGTAAGTTAGCATAATCATATAAATCTAGTGGTGAATTTCATCTCTTAACCATTATCTTTTAATTGGTAATTCAAATCATATTTATTGTTATTGCTTTAGATTCAATTTCTATTTTTAGTTTTAACAAACAAACCCATTTTTACTGTTTACTGTTTTTGAGAGTTTAAATTAGGAATCAATTTATAGTGTCAATTGAATTAGTTCTCTGTAGATCGACCCTTGCTTACTACAACTGGTTGCAAGATTTTTATAATTTTGGTGGAACTTGATAACTGTTTTTAATCTCAATTTTAATTCACAATCCACACCACACTAATTCTTATATGGCGTGTTGATCGTCGAACTTCTGTATCATTGGCCTCATATGGTTCCTGTTCCTCATGCTCTGGTTCTTGTTTTGCTTCAGAGGAATCTTCTTCTCTAGCTTTTCCATTTATTTGTATCGTAGTAGTCTCTTTCAAAGTACTGTCATCTTCTTGTTCACTTTGCAGTTTATTTTCTGCAAATATCACATCTCTGCTAACAATAACCTTGCGAGCAGTGGGATCCCACATGCGATACCCCTTAACACTGTTAACATAACCCAAGAATATGCATTTCCTAGATTTTAGATCCAACTTTGTTCTTTCTTGGAAATTGTACATCACATATGCAGGACATCCAAACACATGTAAAGAAGAATATTTTGTTAGCTTGTCATTCCACATCTCCATTGGTGTCTTTAAGCCAATTGAAGTTGATGGCGACCAATTTATCACGTAACATGCAGTTTTAACTACTTCTGCCCAGAAAGACTTAGCTAATCCTTCTGTTCTCAACATAGCTCTTGTTCTTTCTAGGAGAGTTCTATTCATCTGCTCTGCTACACCATTTTGTTGAAGTGTGTATGCAACTGTAAACTGCCTTTGAATACCCTCTTGTTTACAAAATGCGAGAAAATTATTATCTGTATATTCTTCTCCATTGTCTGTCCTCAAGCACTTGATCCTTTTTCTGGATTCAAGTTCTACTCTTGCTTTGAACTCTTTGAATATTAGAAACACATCTAACTTCTTCTTGAATGGGTACACCCATAATCTCATGGAGTAATCATCAATGAATGATACAAAATATTTTGTTCCTCCTAGGGACATTTCTAGTGACTCCCACATATCAGAATGAATCAAGTCTAGTATGTGCTTGCTTCTAGCAGTTAATCTATCAAACTTTAATATATGTTGCTTTCTTGTAACACAATACTCACAAAAAGATAAGTTTACCGATTTGAGTCCGGGAAGGAGATCACGTTCCATGAGAATCTTCAAACCACATTCTGGCATGTGGCCTAATTTGTGATGTCACATTATCGTTGATTCTTCTTGGTCGACTGATACAACTGATGCATCTGCCTTTTGCAACGTTTCTCCCATAAGCATGCATAGATTTGTCGCAATTTTTCTGCTTTCATTATCACAAGAGCACCTTAAACAACCTTCAAGATCCCACCTTCAATATGGGTCTTGCACCCAAGGTCATCCAATTGCCTAATAGATAATAAATTCTTTTTTAAACCATTCACATGTCATACTCCTTGAATTATGCAAACTGTACCATCGTGTAATTTTATTTTGACAGTATCAACTCCAACAATCTCTAAGGCATAATCATTCCCCATGAGCACAGATCCTTCTGAGATAGATTCATAAGTACTAAACAAATCTCGTTGTGAAGTCATGTGTCATGTTACTCCTGAATAGTAACGTATACGTGAACAGTATTGTATATATATACCATATCGAGACAACCTCCCATACGTTAACAATAATGCAAAAGTATACAACCATACGTGTGAATAGTAACCATGAACAATACCGCAACATGAATAGTACCAGTAACCAATGGCTCTGATACCCCTGTTGGGTACCAGAGTTATAGAAATAATATCACACAACTAAAATAGAGTTGAGAAAATAAGAACTAACACACAATATTTAACGTGAAAAATCTCCTAATGGTGATAAGGAAAAAATCATGAGTAATAATAGAAGGTTTTCATTATGTGGAAGAAAATTATAACCTCTCTCTAATTATAAGGAGAAAACAATAACACCATCTCTTGAAATAGAAGAATACACATCTCTCTATATAAAATAGGAAAGACTTTCAGAAGACATTATGTAATATTTCTCTGTAAAAATTAAATAATGAAAATCATGGAGGAGACCAATATTTATAAGAGAAAATTTCCTTCACTGCTCCACCTGCCAACCACCTTCATTATTTTCTTTCTTCTGTTGTCTTCTGCTTCACTGAATTCTAGCCCCCCTTTTTTGGATTTTTGCCACCGAAAGTGGCTTTATATTTAACACTCATGACTTGCTTCAACCACATGTCTACACGAACAGAGTCAGGTAATTGAGAGATTAAGTCCATGGTGGTCTCTCCTAACACGGCGAAAAGCGGGGAAAAATAGTTAATTGGAAGGATGTTGCATTGTGATTTGATTTCCAAAACCTATCTCCATTTACATCAATTTATAAAAAATAATACCAAGAGATTTGTTACAACTTACATGCTCTAGCAAGTAGGGGTGTTCTTTGATCGGTTTGAATCGGTTTTGAGGCAAAAAACCATTCGATCCAAACAAGATAAATACCATTGGTTCGGTTTGGATTGGATGAATTCCAATTACCAAACCGATCCAATCCAAACCGATTTTAATCGATTTTGATTGGATTGAATGATTCGATTTTCAGTCATGCTATATATATTACCTCCTTGTAAACATTCAGATTAAGCAGAAATATACAGTTTCCATATTCTTCTAATTTTGACAGTGTGCACAATATTGTAAACACTTAGACTCTAAATCACAAGAAGGGCTTTACTCAATTCTCTCATCAGCCTAGTCTTCTATATAGGTGATTAAAATTCCCCAAACCAGTTCAACCAGCAGACCATTTTACTAAAAACATCAACCTAACATCATTTCAGTTTAATCACTAGAAACTAGATTCTTTCCACTTGTATTAGTCACCAGTAACATAACCTAGAGGCAAACATATAATTCACAAGTTACAGTAAAGACAATAACAACTCAATCATTGAGAATGAAATGGATAAAACAGAAGAAAAAGCACCCAAATATGAACAGAGAAGATCATAAAACAAAACCAAGGCAAGTTGAAAGCAGATAATCCAATGGAAAATCACATTTGGAGTACAGTAGCAGAGAACTAAGGCCTGAGACAGAGAATCACAACAAACATAAGACCGAAATTACAAGTTAGAAACTGACTTTGAGTTTGCACTTGCTCCTTGGTAGAACACACACTTGCACCGTAGCAATCGCTTCTTTATTGTTTGAGCTTGATGGCATCACCATAGTAGCACCATTCCCCCGCTTCACCTTCAAATAAACTCAAAGAAAAAAGCAACAACAACACAACAGCAACAATAGCAAGGTAATTTCCAGTCCCCAATAAATCGAAAACTCAAAGAAAAAAGAAAGAAGATGAAGATTCAAGTTATTGTAAAATATGAACGAAGAAAAATATGGACTGCACCTCAGATGTGGTGGTCCACGGATAGTTTAACGGATCTCAAATGCGAGGGGGAGCCATGGATCTAGAGAGTGGAGGCATGGTATGGGCATATGAGGGGGGGGGAGTCACGGTGGGGGGGAGGCACGGTGGGCCGTCGGCCGTGGGGAATGGAGGGGAAGGGGTGAAGGTGGGGGGGCAGCAGTGGGGAATGAGGGGGGGCGAAGGGGTGAAGGTGATGGGGGACTCGTCGCATGCGTGGTCTGGGGGAATGGAGAGGGGGAAGAGGTAAAGGTGGGGGGGGCTCCTAACACGGCAGGTTGGGGAGAGGTGGGGGGCTCCGGGCGGTGGGGCAACTTGCCTTGGGGAATGGACGGTGGGGGAAGGGGTGAAGGTGGGGGGGAAAGGGGGAAAACGTGAAGAAGGAAAACGTTACCTAATACTGTAATAGTAGGGACTGAAAACGTAATTTTATGGATATTATAGGGATATTTAAGTAGTTTTATATATATATGCCAAATTGATTCCTTTGGATCTCCATAGAATTAAAATCATCAATTTTTCATCCAAAACCACCAATCTAATTCGATTTTTGTCGATTTTTTATTTTTTTGGATCGATTTTTAATTTTTTTTTAAATTGATTTGGATCTGAACACCTATACTAACAAGGGCTTTAAAATCCAACCCTAATTTAAGGTGTTTGGGTTGAAACCGGGCCACCTTTCAGGCCACTCTAGCCTTACCTAATATCACATAAATATAATTTTTTAAAATAAATTTCTCATAGGATGTTCAAATAATAAATAAATAAATAAATTTCTTACACAATATTTTTTCGAATTCCAGACTTAAGACCTTCGTTAAGAGTTCGGTTAGATGAGATTATTTTGATGAAAAATATCTTTTTTTTAAGAGAAAATTTTTTTTATTGTGTTTGAGTGACTTTTTTTTAAAAAAAAAAGCAAAAAAAAATGTTTTTTCAAGCTAGATTTTAATATTTCTCAAAAAATATATTTTTTTATAACATAAAAAATATTATTTAAAGATTAATCCAAACATAATAATTTTTACTTTTTTAAATGACCTTTTAAAAAAGATCTTATTTTAAACATTTATCCAAACAAGTCATAAGTATCGTGACTCTCCATAATTTTAACTATTCCTAGATTTATATTTCTCATGCATTGCACGGAAAAGAAAAAAAATGAAAATTTTATGACTTTTTGTCTGTACTTACATTTTTTTAGTTTATTATATGTTGGTGGGATATTGACATATTGAGAGATAATTGAATACAAAATTTTTTTATTAAAAATTATGGGTGATTTAAAATTAGGAAAATAATAATTTAAAGCACGATCTTACAATGAGAAAACAGTTCATGTGAAATATTTAACTCAGAGAAAAAATATGCATAAGAGATGTAGACTTGATAAATAAAAGAGAAAATAGTATTAAGGGTTTATATGAGGTATTAATTTTTTTAAAACATGATCATTAACAAAAACTTTTTTTTGTGAAGAGAAAATTTTTATTTTAATAACTTTCAATTGAACCCTAAATTTATACGAATTACTTTAATAATATTATTTTATTTTATTTCTTATTTATTCTTGTTAAATTTACGTTCTTTAGGTGAATATTAATTTTGTAAACATTGTTATTAATTAATTATATTTTATTTACTTAATTTTTAGACTCTTATATTCATTTCATAATTTATATTTTATTTCTCCACTATCACAATCTCAATCAAATTTGAAACTTACATGAATTCTTTCAATAGAAATATTTTATCATATTTTTTCTATTTCTTTTTATTAAATCTAAGTTCTTATTATATCTAATATTCATTTTATTAGCATTGTCCTTGATTAATTATCAACTATATATGAGAATCAATGCACAGACCTCTATCTTTGGAAGGACTGAGAAATTATCATTTGAGGTATAGATAATTGGTTATTAATTATTAAATAAAATTTCTATAACTATAATAAATAAGGTCTACACCTATAAATTTTCGCTAACTCTATTAACCCTGTAATTACAACCATGGATAAAATTGTAAAGGAGATGAGCTTTTTATTTGGAGTCGCAATAAAGCTTCAACAATGTTTTTTGTACATAACTTTTTTGAGTGGGATTATTGAAATTCTAATTTGTCTATTTACATTAATACTTTTTAATTTTTATTTATTTTTCAAATTAATCTTTATTTTAATTTATCAAAAGTCAAATTTTCTAATAAATATTTTTATTATCTATTTTCACTCCTAATTAAATGTAATGACAATATTTTCTTAAAACTCGTTTTTCTCGCACACATAACTAAACAATTCATCTCCTATTATCTTTTCCTTCACAATTCATGTCCCGCTAATTTCTTTCTCTTCCACTCAAAATTCCTTCGCCACAAGCTCTAACCATGTTTATTTCTTTTTTAAATACTCCATTATTTTTTGGTAATTGAACTATTATAAATTTATAAATTATATGGAGTTATATGAATTTTTTAAATATTAATTGCTTTGTTTTGATTTTTAAAATTAAATTAAAATTTTATAGCTTTGTTTGTATTATATGCAGAGTTTCCTTTTAAAAGAGGAGATTTAGATGCATCTATACGTCTTTCTATATTGTAAAAGTTTGAATAAAAAATTATGTGAAGAGAATAGTGTTTTTTTTTTTAATAAATTTTTATGAATTTTATTTTTATATTTTTATTTAATATTAATACACGCAACAATGCAATATTGCATAAATAAAAAATATAATATTATAAGTTAGTTATAATCAATGTAGATAAATTAAATAAGGAATATAAGTTAATTGTAACTGATTAGGACTTAGGAGTGTGAATAGGTAACTAAAATATTAAAACAAATGATTTTAATTTTGGTGTAGGAGAAAAACTTAAATAAGGGTAAATTTAAAATAATATAAATTGAAAAGTGAGGAGTTTGATTAGGTATATCAAATTGTCAATAGCACTATTCTATTATCATTACAAAAATTTTATATACTTTTTTTAAGAAAAATAGGCATTTTTATTTTTGTGCATAAGAAACATTAAAGATTGGCCTAACTACTAGGAAAAGCAATACCCATAGAGTCACCTAACCAAAAAGAACCTAACTCAACAGGAGGACTATGCCAGATGGAACTAGAGGCATCTCCCTTGGCTCCCGGTTTTGCAAGAAAGTCAGCACTGAAGTTTCCCTCACGAAGGACATGTTCCAATGTCACCTCCCAATTCGCAACCATCATATGCTCGATTTAAAAGATAATGCACACAAATTTGTGGAGGGGAATATCCTTTTTTTTTTTTGTTTGGCTAAAAGAGCAATGCAATCAAGAGAATAAATGTGTGTTTGTTCTAATCATGAAAATTTTGATTATTTAAATAATAATTATTGTATAAATTTTTTTATTATAATCGATTTATTTTTATATTTGAATATATTAGTTGAAAAATGATTTTAAATTAATCTGTTTTGTTTGATTGATATAAAAAGAATCACTTTTATCGTTAAATTATCAAAATAGATATAGAATGATTAAAAAAATTATTTAATTGAGACAAAATGGTATTTACATATCAAAATGTAAAAAATAATCAGTAAACTAAAATCATAAGTTTTAATTTTCAGTATTATAAAAAAAAATTTAAAAAATTTTATTTTACATTGAATTTTGTATAAAAACTGAAACTGATTTTGCCAAACATAATTAAATATTGTTACAATAACTTTTTTTTAAAAAAAAAAACTAAAAAAAAGCTTTTCAAAATTGAATCAAACATGCACTAAGTCTGGCAAACTAGTTTAGAGACTCCCAAACCTACAGTTGCCCTCAACTTCCAAACCCAAAGCCAACTTCTTTGATTAACGAGCATGCCATAATTCTTAGTAGAACAAAACTGAAACAGTAAAATTTTAAGGGATGATATTAGGAGGTATCACAGTAGTTAGGGAAAGGAAAATATTACTCTTTCATCTCTTTTTAAGGGTATATTACTATTTATATTATTTTTAAAGAATATGATTGAGTGAAAAAAGTGATAGAAAAAAAATATATAATAAATAATATTAGATAAAATATGAAGAATATATGTCTTGTTTAAATGTAAGAATATAAGAGTTGTTAGGAAAATAATGTTATCACGTCATTTTTGGTATTACACCACTATTCACACCATTCTTAAATAATTGTGATTAAGTAAGAGAAAGTGATAAAAAAATGATGTAATTAATTATATGAAAAGTAACATAAAAAGTAACGTATGAAAAAAATGATGTAAATAAATTCCTTAAGTGCCAATCATTATTTTATCTAACATCCTTTATCATAAAATTAGAGCCTTGTATGTAAATTACGTCTACCATGTTACAAAGCGGACCAAAATCAAGCCAAAAATCAAATCATAATAAGAGATGGCCTCTACCCACGCGAAACCTTAAGCCAATTTTCAAAACAGCAACGGTTTTGGTTATTGAATGCCAAGTTAAGGAGTCACCATCATGGCAAACTATAGGAAGAATACTCTCGCCACCAAGATATTTATCTGACAAAACTTGGACCAAAAGAGTGTCATTCTGATGCAGCATCTTCCAAACTAATTTTCCCAACATAGCAACATTGGTTAGATGAGCTTTTCTAATGCCTAGATCTCCCCACTGCTTAGGACAAGCAACAACATCCCATTTAACAAGAAAATCACCAAATAATAGAAAATTAAATGAAAATATAAATTTTCTACAATTGGGTTGTTGATATTTATATCAAATTTTTTCAAAATCCTGTTATTACAATTATTAATCTCTGTATAATAAATTTGAATGCACTCTTTTGAGAGTGTTAAATTTTCTAAACATATTTTTTTATGAATTGTCCATGTGTATGATGTATCTTATCCCACGTTTATTCTCTCATCATACAGATTCTTTACTTTTCTAACTTTCTTTTCCTAATATATTTAATATCCTTAATTATATTCTAAATGTGTCTTCAATTAAGAGAGATTTTAATCTCCTTAATATTTTCTCAATTAAATCTCACAATTCTTAAAAAGATTTTAGCACATAATTACTTTTTTTTACTTTTTTTATTACTTTAAAAATAAATTATTAATAATTTAAATATTTAAATTCATAACATATTACATATGTATAACATGATAAAAATAAAGTCTATAAAATATATTCTAAATCGACATGATCTATTCATTCATCAAAAATATTTTAATTTTTTTAATTTATTATAAATATTATATATCTTACGAAAATGATATAATTATATATAATTTAATTTGACATCTCTCTTAAATAAGCATATAATATAAATACAATATATGTATTTTAAATGTCAAATAATATTATTCATTCTAAACATATATTAAAACTTTTAAATAAATCATATACGATGCACAGTCTATTAATTAGTTTAATAATCAATATCTTATAACAAATAATAATCAATATCATAAAAAAGAAAAATTTAACTTATACCATAACGTAATAAAGCCTATTTTTTAAATGAAAAATATTTCATATTACGCTCAATACCTTATGATAAACATAAACAGACAGAAGTGGTGGCCAATTGTAAAAGAGAAAGGCTGTTTATTTGGATTTGCAATAAAACTTTGACAAATGAAGCAGGGAAGAAAAGGAATATCTGACGTGGTACAGCTGGTAGAATTGGGACATCCTGAGCAGACAAAAACTTCATGTTGCTGACTGTTCTCGTTCTGCTTGTTGTTGCTTCAACTTGTGCACTTCATTCTATCTCTTCCGCACCACACTGCCACTTCCACTTGCATAGTAACCATGTGTTTCTTCAAATGGTTCCATTTGTTCATCATTTTTCATTTCTTTGCTGCAACAACTATCTTCTCAGACACAGATTCTTCCTTCACTTCAAGCCAATTCTCACCAATATCCACCAACTTTCTAGATTTTGCCAAGAAGCCTGAGGTTTTTGATTGGATGGTCAAAATCAGAAGGAAGATTCATGAGAATCCAGAATTGGGTTTTGAGGAATTTGAGACGAGTGAGCTGATAAGAGCTGAATTGGATAAATTGGGCATCCCCTATAGACATCCAGTTGCAGTCACTGGTGTTATTGGATTCATAGGGACAGGAAGATCGCCTTTTGTTGCAATAAGAGCTGATATGGATGCTCTTGCCATGCAGGTTACATGAATTCTATATATTCTTTCCTTATATGCTTATCTCATGCTTGTACCGGGGTTTGACTTTTGATTATGAGGTAGTAATTAGTATTATGAGTTCTATCTGGGGGTAAGACAAAAAGTGCTTTGCCTTCACTCAAATTTTATTGGTACTGTTTCTTCTATATTTCATTGATTTATTGCTATATCTATCCTTAGGAAATGGTGGAGTGGGAGCACAAGAGTAAAGTACCTGGAAAGATGCATGCATGCGGTCATGATGCTCATGTGACTATACTTCTCGGTGCTGCAAAGATTCTCAAAGAGCATGAAAAAGAGATACAAGTGTGACTTTATATATTGGCTTCTTTATTTCCATTTCCTTTCAATATAATGTTATGTTCTGGTTTATTTTCCCCCTGACATACTTCTCTTTTTTATCTCAATTTAAAAACTGTGGTCCCTACTCATTACTGTCCAGTCCAGTATGCCATCTACTCAAGAAATTTGGTCCTTTTGATGATTATGTATGTTTTTTGTTTAAATTATTTGATATATAATTCCAATCATGTCAAACATGGCTTCTGTTTCTAACATATGGAATTGCTGCCAAATTATGACTGCTAGTATCTCCCATTATGCCAACTTTGTAAATTACAATCAACCTATCATCTGGCATACATCTTAAAAAAAAAAAAAAATCACCCCTGGTTCTTGCTATTGTGACACAATCTTAAAGAAGGGAGAAAAGAAAACGAAAAGAAAAAAGGTTGGCCACCTTATCATTCTACTATACCAGGATAGTCACCATGTCTGCTATTATTTTCTGAATTGTCTTGTTCTGTTGGTTTCACCGACTCATGGATCTTTGATAAATTCATTATTTTGTTGTCTAAGTAGGGAACTGTTGTTCTAGTTTTCCAACCAGCAGAGGAAGGAGGTGGAGGGTCTATGAAAATTTTAGATGCTGGAGCCTTAGAAAATGTTACTGCTATCTTTGGATTGCATGTTGCACCTAACGTTCCAATAGGTGAAGTGGCCTCTAGGTCTGGTCCAATATTGGCAGGAAGTGGCTTCTTTGAAGCAATAATAAGTGGAAAGGGAGGTCATGCAGCTATTCCTCAACATTCTATAGATCCCATATTGGCGGCTTCTAATGTGATTGTTAGCTTACAACACCTTGTTTCCCGCGAGGCTGATCCTCTGGATTCCCAGGTAAATTTGGTTCATTTCTTCGTTTTCCCTTGCCACCACTCTCATTTACACTTATGTTATCCTTAATTTATTACTAAAATCAAGAAGTTTGTATGATATTCTGAATCAATGACTATGCAAAGCAGTCAGCGGTCAGCCTGTCTTCTACATGTTTACTTAAGCTATATGTGGGCATCAAAAAGGACAGAAGGAAGTAAAAGGGAAGTATTAGCAGAGCCTAAGATAGCAACCTAATTTGTTTAGCAATTCTTGGCTTCCCTTGCTTTCACTCCCCTTTTTTCTTTTCCTATTATCTACATAAACTTCAGAAGTACCAGTTCCACCTTTTGGTCACTTAATTAGCTTTTAATATCATTGTCAGTGAAAAAGATGAGATAGAGGAAGACAACTCTAGTTCCCAATTTCCCATCTTAATGACAATAGAAGGAATGGGATCTAGACCTTTAGGATGTGTGCGCGTGCGCATGTGCACATGAACATTTCTAATTTTCTATGCGTGATAATTACTGATTATTGAATATGATGAAAGGCTTGTTTCCTGAAGGACTTTCCTTGTTTGTGGCGACAATGCTCTGTGTCTTCCTAATATAATGCATGTCCCCACAGGTTGTGACGGTTGGAAAATTCGAAGGAGGTGGTGCATTTAATGTTATTCCAGATTCTGTCACAATTGGTGGCACCTTCCGAGCTTTTTCAAAAGAAAGCTTCAAGCAATTGAGACAGCGCATTGAGCAGGTATGTCATGGAGAAGAATAGATTCATTTTATCACATAAACTGAAATTAATGATCTCAGTTTTTATAATATACATCATCTCCTCGCAATAATCTGTTTTTTGTTTTCATTCATTTGGTTGTTAAACTTAAACCTAATAGCTTGATAATGATTATATAGGACGTTAAAAAGGCTATCAAGATGTAGCTTAAATAAGATCTGTTATCACCAGATGTATTATAAAATAAAAATAAAATCAATCGGCAGTTATGCTTTAAATTGATTATAAAATTACATAAAGAACAACTGGTTAGTTTCCTATACGTCAAACAACTTATTTCAGTTATTGATAAGCAATGCTGTATTTCCTAGGATCAACTATAAGCTAGTATATTTGTATAAGGACAAACAGTCAAGCACAGCATAAATGCTGTACTAGCATCAAGTTTGTGTATCTTATTTGTCGTCATACAAAAACATTAGTAAACTTCAATGCAAGTAGATGCATAAATTACACAAAATTGGGGAACTAATTCCTGTAGGGTAGTTTTTCTTGATAGTGCAAATAGATGCATAAATTCCCGGCTTACAAAAATGGGGCCAAAATCTAGTAGACCTTCTTTTTCCTTTTGTAGACAAGCTTATGGGTTTGAGGATGAACCTTTACATGATTTGTTGCCTTGTAGCCTAGTGGTCATGGGTTCTAATCTTAGAAATAACCTCTTCGCTTGTGGTAAGGTTGCATACATCTGACCCTCACCAAACTCCATAATAGTTGGAGCCTTTTGCACTTGGTTGCCTTTTTTAGATAAGCTTATGAGTTTCTGTTGCAACTAAAAAAATATTGCACTTCTACTGTAGTTTTCACTGCAATCCTGGTAGGGCTAAGGCTGATTCATTTACGCAGGTTATCACTGGGCAAGCTGCTGTCCAGAGGTGCAATGCAACGGTCAGCTTCCTTGACGAAGAGAAACCTTTCTTTCCCCCAACCATAAACAATGGTGACTTGCATGAGCATTTTAGAAACGTTGTAGGGAGTTTGCTTGGAATCAATAAAGTTAATAACATGCAACCATCGATGGGATCTGAAGACTTTTCATTCTATCAAGAGGTTATACCTGGCTACTTCTTCCTACTTGGAATGCAGAATGCCTCACATGAACGACTTGAGTCAGTACACTCACCCTATTTCAAAATCAATGAAGATGCACTTCCTTATGGGGCTGCACTTCATGCATCATTGGCTGTTAGTTATCTTCTAAAATTTCAGCAGGACATACCCGTGGTAGAGGGAAAATATCATGATGAATTATAACACTAATCATTATAAAAGCCAATGTTGGCTTATGTCTTGAAGCTTAACCTGATACGTGGCATTATTATATGATAATAATGATATTGCCTTTAAATGTAAAGGTAATGCCTTTAAATGCAAATTGTCTTCCCAAGTGCTTGCCCTTTAAAATCATTAGATTAGATGTGCTAATCTAGTGGGTAAATGAGAGAAAATCAAAGAAATATTTTAGGGAATTGAGTTTCGATATTTAGAACAATTTCTTTCTATAATTACTAAAACTTTCTTTAATGACTTATAAATATAAAAAATTGAGAATAAATAGAGAAGTGTAAGTTTTTTTTTTCCCCATCACCATATATTATGCTTATATGCTATGTTTCTCACTGGTGTAATATCTTTAATTACATTCAGTAGACCGGAATATGACCACTATAGATACATCTCAGTGATCTCACAATAGTATATGGTAAATCGATGCTATCCCTCAGGAAGGGAATGAGAAACGAAATTTTAAAGATATAAAATGGATGATGATGAATTGAGGATGTATGTTGGGGAAAAACCATGATTGCATCAAAATTGGTGTGCCACATTAGTTAACTTACATTGAGCATGAAATGGTAGCCAATAGATGAACCACGAGTCCTTGGTAAAATATCTATAAATATCGAATTAGAGAAATAAAAAATGTAGGCATCTACCTAAGAAGAAAGAAAGAAGTTTCAGCTGAGAAAATGATAAACTTTGGTAATCTGGGTCCAACAAATATGTATCAGTGTATCACCACGATAAGTTTCAAGTCTCTTCATTCATTTGTCCACTCTAATAGAATTCTAGTAATTTGATATCGATCAAACTGCTGAGATGTCAACGCAGCAGGAATAACGTTGCTGGTAGAATCTTTCTTGACACTGCTTAAATGGTGCCGCCAACATTTAATAGTTAACTTGCTGCACCACCTGATTTTCAAATTCTCCAGCGAAGGGCATCCATGTATCAACCCTTCAACAAAATCTTGGTCGACATCAAGAATGTGAAGACGAAGTTGTTCTAGATCTAGTTTAGGAAGCCGAATGTCTCCTCCACAAGCATCCAACTTGCAACTCTGTCAGTGTGGTGACAATGAAGCACAAAGGGTGCCAAACTGTCGGCGATAATTTTCCTCCTCTGCATGCTCAAAAATAAACTATCGGAAGGTAAAATTAAGTGTAATAACAACACCAGAAATTTTTAACGTGGCTTCTCAACGCGAAGAAAAAAGACGTCGACATGAAAGAAAGTCTCCACTATAAAAATAATAATACAAAATACAAAGAATATTGTTCCTCAATTATAACACTCTCAAAATTTGCTTACTATTTTTCTCTTAAGAAAACTCTCTCTAAGGCTCTCTCTAATTTTTTTTCTCTCACTCTCTTTCTCTTGTGAGGCTCTCCTTGGTGTGTCTTGGATGGAAGAATTCAATCTCTATTTATAGAGAACATCCTTCAATTAAGGCATTTGTCTTCCAATTTCCACCCTCCACCGAAATTGTTCTGCTTGACAAACAATTGCCTTCATTGACTTTAGCCACCGAAAGTTGAAAAAGGTGATTTGCCAATTTGTTTGCCTTGGCTGGACTTGGGTCCACGTGACCCTTCAATTCTCCTCCAAACCAAAGAAGAAAAATACCCTTAGATTAGTTCGTTGATGTTAAGCCTCGCAACTTCTTTACGACTTCTAACTTCTTTTAGGTAGAGCTTTTGTCATCATATCCGCCCGTTATCTTTGGTATGTATTTTCTCAATCTGTATGGCTTACTTTCTAACACATCACGAATCCAATGATACCTTACTTGATGTGTTTCAACCTTGAATGAAAGGTTGAGTTCTTCTTGAGATGGATTGCGCTTTGACTATCGCAATAGAGAACATATCTTTCTTGATCCCGGCCTAACTCTTGCGAAACTTCTTCATCCACAATCTCCTTAACAACCTTCCATAGATTGCGATGTATTGGCGGCTGCTAAAAGCAATACATTTTTGTAGTCGTGATTGCCATGAGACACCTCCCCCGCAAAAGTAATCGTTTCCGCGATGTAGACTTTCTTGAATCCACCTCTCTCCGCCATTCCCATCCGAATACCCATTTGAGCATTAGATTTCGCATTGCCAAAACACAAGCACCTTTTGGCACTTTTTCTTTAGATACCTTAGTATCCATTTCACAACATTCCAATGCTCTTTCCGGATTCGATAGGAATATTTCTACAAATCAGCAATGTCCGTCTTGTACGATATTCTGCATACATAAGACTACCAAAGAAGTCAGGGCACCTTGTTCATCTCTTGTTTTTACTTCCTCATTCCCTGGACATCAGCTCGCAAGATGACCAGTATAATGGAACGTGCAAGTATTGGCATTATGCATGTTGAACATTTCAAGAACTTTCTTGATATAGTCTTCTTGGATATCCACAACATTCTTCTACCTGATCTCTCTGATCTTCATTCCAAGAATCTTCTTTATCGCAGAGATCTTTCATGGCAAATGATTTATTCAATGTTTCGAGAAATATCTTTGTCTTATCTTTCCCAACAATCAACATATCATCAACATATAGCATGGATGATGGATTCACCATATCCATAATTCTTCACAAACACACAATGGTCTGAGGTCTTCTTGAAATTGTGTTGGGTCATAAAGAGATCAAACTTCTTGTACCATTGCCTTGGAGCTTGCTTCAAACCATATAGACTTTTCTTCAGAACCACTCCCTTGTTTTTGCCCGGTCCTTCGAAACCTTCCTGCTCCATATAAATTTCTTCTTCTAAGTCTCCATGTAAGAATCCTTTTTTAACATCAAGTCGTTCAATTTCCAAGTCTAGTTTTGCAGCTAGACCAAGAATCGCTCTAATGGACGTCATTTTTACCAAGGTGAGAAGATTTCTTCAAAATCTATGCTTTCTTCTAGTTGCACCCCTTCACAACTATCCTTGCTTTGTACTGGATTTGGGTTGTTCTCTTCGACTTGAGTTTGAACACCCACTTATTTTTCAATGCCCTTTTCCTTCTCGGTAATTTCACCAGTCATACGTCCGATTCTCTTTCGAGGGATTGTATTTCTTCTTGCATGGCTTGCATCCATTTATCTTTATCATTCGTCTCAATGGCTTCTATGAAACTTTGAGGTTCCCTTCATCGATTAGAGTGACATAATCATAGAAATACCTTCTTGATGGTTGTCCTGACTCTCGTTGATCTTCTCACTTGAGGTTCTTGTTCTAGATCGTGGTGTTCCCGCATTGCTGACTTTGTCCGGTCGTTGTTCAATCTGATCGGCTTGCTCCATCCATTGGTTGGTCGGATCGGCTCATTCCTTTGAGGAATCTCTCCCCCGAATTATGTACCAAATTTTGGCTTCTTAGATTGCAATATCTATTGTCCGATCTTCATAGAATACCACGTCTCTACTTCGAAAATCTTCTTGTTTACAGGATCCCATAAATAAAAGTTCATCATTTGAACCAAGGTATATGCATTCCTTCGTCTTTGCATCAAACTTTGCTCTTTCATCTTTAGGAATGTGGACAAATGTCCCGCACCCAAAGACTCTCAAATGACCATAAGAAGCTTTTTATTTCCGCAATACTTCTTCAATCTTTCCATTTAAAGGTCTTGAAGGAGACAAATTGATCGATCAATTGCGCTTTTTTGCTTCACCCCGCAATGTCTTGGGAAGTTTTGCTTGAGAAAGCATGCTTCTAACTTTCTCTGCAATCGTTCTTTCATCCTCTCGATAGTCCATTCATCCGAGGTGTCTTAGGGGTACTTTCTCATGTCTTATTCCATGAGTCTTGATAATCCTCAAATGGACCTCTATACTCTCCGCCATTGGTTCAGCATTTCGTATATGCTCGTTCTACGTGAAGCAAACTCCTTGAAAGCTTAAGAACTTGATCTTTTCTTCAATGAATACACCCATACTTTTTCGGAGTGATCATCAATGAAGGTAACAAAGTATTGGCACCGCCATGGACCTTTGTGTTGAGCAAACATCACGAGTGAACAAGATCCAACCGCTTTCTTCTTCTTGCATCATCCGATCTTTTGAAAGATACTCTGTGTTGTTTGCCTCATTTCACAGATTCAAGTGGTGCATTTTATGTTTGGAAGATAGTGTTTTGCTAAGATTTCTAGACCCTTTCGCTCATGTGGCCCATCGTTTGTGCCACAATTCCTTACTTGCTTCTTGAGCAACATTCATCTCCCCTTGCATATCTTTCCCCGCATAATGTACAGAAGCCTTCCTTTCTACCGCGAGCAACTAATATGCTTCCTTGGGGTGAGTTTCCATCTTGTTTATCATCCCGCTTTCTAACTTTCAAGATAAGGTTCGACGCATCTATGTGAACATGTCTTACCTCCTTCAATTTGGTTCCATTCTCACTTATCAAAGTTACTTCACCAATAAATTTTACTTGTGACATAGTTACCCATCTTCACCGTACCAAAATCTCCTTTTTGGTATGATGAAAAAAATTCTTCATGAGGTGTGACGTGGAAGGATGCTCTAATCAATTATCCATATGCAATCATCTGGATGCAATGTTTAGATAATTTTCTTCTCCGACAAGAAATATATTCTCATCATTCGAGGCCACCGCAGTAGTTGTTCCTTCCTCCTTCTTTTTCTTTGGGTCTATCTCGGTCGATGGACTTTCACTTGTTGATCTCTCTTCAAGAATCTGCACTCAGACTTTCTATGGCCCGGTTTGCCACAGTAATAACAACTTAGTCTAGTGCGAGATTTGGATCTACCTTGTGATTTCCCACGACCTCCTTTTTCACGATTCTTACTCCTTCCTCTCTTGTCAACAACGTTGGCTTCAAACTGGTTGTTCAAGCCTCTTTCCTCCGTCTTGACTCTTCATTCAAGAAACCGTCTCAGAATGTAAATCCATGTTAAGCTTTCCGTCTGGAGCGTAATTGCCGAGAGTGACAACTAGAGTGTCCCAACTCTCGTGTAGAGAATCGAGGAGTAGAAGAGTTTGCAACTCATCATCTATCTTCATTTCTCGTCTTCGTCGGTTGATTCACAATACCTTTGAAGGTATTCAAATGTTCGATCATATTATGACCGTCCGAGTACTCCAACTTCACCATTGTCGACAAGGTGGGCTTTGTTTCTGGCGTTTTCTTTTGAATCAATGATTCAAGTTTGGTCCACAACTCATACGCATTTGTATAAGTTGATACATGCTCGAACAAACCTGCGATCAATGTATTTGCGAATCATAGCTACTTTCCGATTCAGAGCTCCCAATCTTTGTCGTTCTTCCCTTCCTATTTATCCTTCAGGGGTAATTGGCTCATACAAATCCTTGCGATAAGTGGTCTTCCATCATCGGCTTCCAATAGGAGTAATTTTCAAGAATTTTCACTTGAACATATCTCCATCATGATAACAGATTCTCCTCCATCTTGAATTACACAGTGTTATATATATAGTATCGTATATATTGAAATAATAATCGTAGTATGCAAATAGTGCACCGGGTAAGTTCCCAGGAAAGAGAGGTGGTTCACTAATGGATACACTTAAATACCAAGTCTTTCCTAGCCAGAACTTTCCTAGACAACACTTTTACACCGCTACACGTTATTTCCAGCAATGAGAATAATTCTTTTCTGATGTGGAAGATCAGACAATGTTGCAACCACAGAGCATACTAAGAATTTTTCTTACAAATCCGACCTAGTATCCCGAGCTCGAAAGCTATTGATACCACTGTTGTGGGAAATGCCAAAGATAATTTCCCTCCTCTGTGAACTCAAAAATAGGTACTATGCGGAAGCGTAAAATTAAGTGTAATAGTTGAAATTTTTAGCGTGGAAAACCTTCCCAATGTGAGTAAGGAAAAACTACGGGACCCGTAGCCACTTAAGTCTCCATTATAAAAATAATGGGAATACAAAAATACAAGAATATTGTATCCTCAATTTGTGGATAACACTCTCACAAATTTGCTTACTATTTTTCTCTCTTAGAAAACTCTCTCTAAGAATTTTTTCTCTCACTCTCTTTCTCTTGTGAGGCTCTCCTTGGTGTGTCTTGGATGGAAGAATTCAATCTCTATTTATAGAGATTTCCAACATCCTTCAATTAAGGCATTTGTCTTCCAATTTCCACCCTCCACCGAAATTGTTCTGCAATTGTTTGACAAACAATTGCCTTCATTGACTTTAGCCACCGAAAGTTGAAAAAGGTGATTTGCCAATTTGTTTGCCTTGGCTGGACTTGGGTCCACGTGACCCTTCACAAAGGGTGCCAAACTGTAAGATCAAGTCCTCCATGCTGCTCTCTCCTAGCACACCGGATAACAGTGAAATTTGCTGGTGGCTAGCGAGAGAAAGAGAGTCGCATGAAAGAAACTCGTGAAATTAAACTTAAGGTGAAATTCTTACTTAAACTTGGAACAGGTGCATTAGGCTAATCAGCACTTAACATTTTCACAAATTTTTGTGTTTTTAATTGTGTGACACAAAGATTTATGAAAATATTAAGTATTAATTGGTCTGATACTCCAGGTTTATGCAAGAATCTCTCTTCTTTCGTGAAATTAAACTTAGGTGAAATTCTTACTTAAACATAGAACACTTAAGTTGGGTATACTAGACTAATCAACACTTAACATTTTCATAGATCTTTGTGCTTTTAATTGTATGACACAAAGATTTATGAAAATATTAAGTGCTAATTGACCTGATATTCCAGATTTATATAAGAATCTCTATTCCTCAACAATCAACATTCCGTAGACCCCATATTGGCGGCTTCTAATGTGATTATTAGCTTACAACACCTTGTTTCTCGCGAGGCTGATCCTCTGGATTCCCAGGTATATTTGGTTCGTTTTCGCTTGCCAACACCCACTCATTTAATTTATACTTATTTTATCCTTATTTTATTTCTAAAATCAAGAAGTTTGTACGATATTCTGAATCCATGACTATGCAAAGCAGTCAGACTGTCTTCTACATGTTTACTACTTAAGCTATATGCGGACATCAGAAACAAGAAGAGGAAGTAAAAGGAAAGTATTATCAGGAGCCTACGATAGAAACCTATTCATGGAAAACTTTCAGCTGCTTTCTCTGTATAAAATGGAAAACTTAGAAGAGCTTTTACATAGTAAGAACAATTTGAAATAACTTTATTTTGAAGGATCATTATTAATTAATGGATATGCTAAGAACACTATTACTTTCTATGCAACAAACTGAGTGGTTAACTTGGCTGGAAAATTGAGCCTGGATGTGCACCATATAGAGTTGAGAACCACTCCCTTATTTGTCAGTAATGTCCTGCTAAGTGCCTGGATCACCAGGGATGGGAGAAATAATAATGTGACTTGAAGACCAAGTAGGGCGAAGCTTTTAATACCCCTGTCAGTGAAAAAGATGAGATACAGGAACACAAGAAGTTTTTTTAATAACAATAGAGGGATATGGGATCTACACATCAAGCTTTCTATAAGTGATAATTATTGATTATTTAAAAAGACAAAAGACTTGTTTCCTGAAGGAAACAGGAGGAGGTGGTGTGTTTAATGTTAGTCCGCATTCTGTCACCATTGGTGGCGGAATAGGTAGAGAAGTGACATAGAATTTTGAGCAGATACTATGTCATATTCTAATTTAAAATTAATTAATATCAAATAAAATAATTTAATAAATATATAAATTACACTCAAAAATTTAAAATAAACAATGTGAGACTCTAATTATTTTTATAATACACATCATCGCCTTACAATAATCTGTTTGTTGTTTTCTTTCTTTTGGTTGTTAAACCAAATAGCTTGATTGTGATTTTATAGGACATTAAAAAGGATATCACATCAAGAATAATTGGTTAGTTTCGTATACGTCAAACAACTTATTTCAGTTACTCATAAGCATGCTGTATTTCGCAGGATCAACTACAAGCTAGTATATTTGTGTAAGGACAAACAGTCACATAAAACATAAATGCCACATTAGCATCATGTTAATTTGTGTATCTCATTTGTTGTCATACAAAACATTAGTCAACATAACTGCGAGTAGATGCATAGATTATACAAATTTGGGGAACTAAATATTCCTGTAGGGTAGTTTTTCTTGTTAAATTTTAATTCAAATATATATGTTATGTGAATTAGTATTAATTAATAATTAAAATATATTTAAATCATTAATATATTAATTATGAAATTATGTTTATAATATAGTATTTGGTCAGCTTATGAATATTATATTTAGACTTTTGTTGTGAATAACTCGTGATGAGTTTAGGTTGTTTATTTTAGTAGTCCGTTGAAAAGTTCTTACTTTCATCCTGAAGTTATAAATCTAACTAAATATAATTGGTGCTAGCTTTTAGTGGAGTACCAGGATTGAGGGCAACTTCTCTCACACACGCGAATTCTCTTGACTTCTTTACTGAACAACAATGGATTATGGAATCATGCCAGGTACACATTCTTAATCTATCTCTTGAATACAATTCGTTTAATATGCTATAATCTTGTTTCTATAATTGATCTAGGTTTATAGAATTGAAATTAAATCCTTCAATTAGTATCAGAGCCTGTTAGATACAGATTATGACTATTATATTTTTCTTTTTCATACTTAAATCAGATTTTCGTATACCCTTTTAAGAGCCCTATTTTCGATTAGATCACTAATTAATTTGTTGATAAGTTTTTTGATTTATTGAATGAAAACGACAAGGGGGTTTTCTTACTGTATTATACTCATATTGAATCTGATTGATTTATTGCACTTTGGTGGAAATCATTTAAATCACAATGCAAATTTCGCCAACTTGATCCATTATTGATTTGTGGGCCATTCATTGGTTTTCTTTCGTACCGATCATGCATCATGCTAGAAGAATTGTAAAAAAAATAAAAAATAAAATAACACGCACCGATTAATATTTTATTTTCTTTTGTACCGATCATGCATCATGCCAGAAGAATTATTGAATTTTGAAACGATGCATGTGGTGCCGAAACGATGCTTTTAAGGAATTAACTTCCTCTGATGAAGCACTGTACATGAATCTGAATCTTATGACTTGGAGGTTTGTTAAAGATGCAATTTATTAATAAAAAAAATGGACGTGATTTGTCTTATATGGAGGTGATTGTTTTCAATCATAAACTGGAACGAAAACAATCAAGAAACTATCTTGCAAACAATCAAGTATATATTCAATCATTTTGTCTTATATGAAACAATTGATTTTGAAATTCGTATTTTGATTGGAACGCCTTTTATGTGCTTGATGACTTGGCACGTACTGGAGAAAGCACATAATGGTGCTATTTATTGTGTGACTTTTTTGGCATATGATACTCTCTCTGTTAATGTGTCATAGTCATAGAATTATTATTATTTTGTCTATATGTAAATTGAATTTTTTATTATTATATATAATATGAGTTTATCATATTCTATTAAGTATAATTCAGATAATTTGTATGATTGTAACTCACCTATCGTAGTTTGTATAAATTTTGGTGTTGAATGATTAAATTTTTTTAATCATAATTTTTATTGCATTAATAGTAATTACATCCTATCGGTGTGTTGTTATTAATGTAATTTGTTATCAGTACAATGGATGTTAGATTTATACTTATGTCAATTATCTTTGAAAGTACACTTTTGAATATTAGAAATTTTGGATATAAGATTTGTGCGTTATTATTATTTTCTTATTTATTATGTTCGGGACCCTTAGTTGGTAATAAATAAGAAATTTTTCTAAAGGGCTTGTTTGACTGTGCATACGGAACCATTTAATTCTCTTGTTGCATGATAACATTGTGCATATTAAATGTTTTCTTTTATTGTTTTCATGCCAGCCTCTTTGCCTATGCAATTGACTTCTGTCAAGACTTTGAATGAGACTAACTTTGAGGATTGGAAAGAATCTTTGGATCTCTATTTGACTATCACTAATATGGACTTAGCTTTGAGAGAAGAAGAGTCTGTCGCTCTTATTACTGAGTCCACTGTTGCTGAAAAGGCTTCTCGTGAAAAATAGGAGCACTCAAACATGGTGTGTCTTAAAGTGATGAAATACATCATGGAGAAGTCAATTAGACAGAGCATTCCAGATAGCGAGAAGGCTAAGGAATTTTTGAAATCTGTTGGTGAGAAATTCACGACTTTTGATAAAGCTCAGAAAGGTCAATATCTTTCTTTGATTGAGAAAACTAAATATAATGGTGTTAGTGGAGTTTGTGAGCACATCATGAAGTTAGTGCACTATTTTAATAAACTGAAGTCTCTCAAGGTTGATCTCGGTGATAGTTATCTGATCTGGCAGGTTCTGGAGTTGCTCCCTTCTCAATTTGATGTTCTGAAGACCTCTTATAACACTCAAAAAGATGAATGGACAGTTGATGAAATGATTGTTATTGTCTCTCAAGAAGAGGAATCTATAAAGAAAGGGAAAGCACACGATGTTCAGTTTGTTGCTTCTATTTTTGGTACTAAAAATGAGAAAAAAGAAAGATTACAAAGGCAAGTTTCAACATGATAAGAAAAAAAGAGGGAAGGTATCTCAACACTTAGAGCCTAAGAAGAATTTCTTCAAGTAAACTGCAAGTATTGCAAGAAGTATGACCATAAAGTGGATAATTATTACATTCTCAAGAACAAACTTGAGAATCAAGGTACACTCCTAGCTCTAGCTTGTTTTGAATCAAATGTGATTAATGTTGCTCTCAATACTTGGTGATTTGACGCAGGTGTAACTATTCATGTTATGAATTCTTTACGAATTTCACAAGCAAAGGAAGCTTTTGTTGAATCCAAGATCATTTGGGAGATGGAGCTAGAGTACGGAGTAGTTACCTTGTATTTACCTTTTGGACATACTTTATTGTTGAAAGATGTTGTTTATGTACCTTCTATGAGAAGAAATTTGATTTCAATTTCAGCTTTGGATAAATGTGGCTACACTTTTGAATTTGGTAATGGACAAGTTATTGTTTGTTTTAATTCTGTTGCCGTTAGTTCAAGAGTTTTGTGTGATGGGCTATATATGCTGAATTTGAATGATATGTCTGTTAACTCCGTTGTTATAAGTAAGCGTAGTAGGACTGATGAGAGTTCTTCTATGCTATGACATAGATGCTTGGGGCACATCTCTAGGCCCCGAATTGAAAGACTGATTAGGGAATGTATTCTTTATAACTTTGACTTTGCTAATTTTGATACTTGCATTGATTGTGTTAAAGGCAAGTTCACTGCTAAAACTAGGAATAAATGAGCAAACAAGTGTGATGATGTGCTACAGTTGATTCGCACAGACATATGTGGACCCATTACACCCACTGTCATGGGTGCATATAGGTATTTTATTACCTTCATAGATGGCTTCTCCAGATTCGGTTGGATAGATCTTCTCCAGGAAAAATCTGGTTCTTTGGATGCCTTCAGATCCTTCAAAGCTGTTGCTGAATTGAAGACAGGAAAGAAGATCAAATGTGTGAGGTTTGACAGAGGATGTGAGTATTACGGCAGATATGATGAAACTGGAAGAAATCCAAGATCATTTGCCAAATTTGTCGATGAATGTGGAATTGAAGCTCAATATACTATGCCTGGTACTCCTGAGCAGAATGGAGTTGCAGAGAGACGTAACCGCACACTTATGGATATGGTGAAATGTATGTTGAGCCATTCATCATTGCTAGTTTTACTTTGGGGAGATGCTTTGAAGACTGCTGTGTACATTCTTATTCAAATACCTAGCAAGTTTGTACCAAAAACTCCCTATGAGCTAATGACAGGAAGGAAGCCGAGTTTGAAACACCTTCATGTGTGGGGTTGTAAGGTAGAAGTTAAACCTTATAATCCTCAATAGAAGAAGATTGATCTTAAGACTGTTAACAGCTTCTTCATTAGCTACTGCGTGAGCTCTAGAGGTTGTAGATTCTATTGTCCTTCTCACTCCATGCGAGTCATTGAGTCTGACCGAACGATATTCTTTGAGAATGATTTGGATAGTGGAAGCCATACACCATGACCAGTCACTCTTAAATAAGATCGGACTATAGTTCCTATACCGGTTGTTTCACTTCCTACAGATATCATGGTTCCAGTCAATCATTATGATGATCAGGCTCTTCGAGGAGAAGATGATGTTGTGGCACCACCAGCTGATAAACAGAAACCAGATGACACTACTGAAGTAGTCTCATTAAGACGATCTTAGAGAGTACGCAAGCCTTCTATACCAGATGACTATGTAGTGTATCTTCAGGAGCACGAATTTGATCTCCATGATGATGACGATCCTATAACCTTTAAGGAGGCAATCTCTAGCTCTCATGCTTCTGATTGGTTGAATGCTATGCATGATGAATTGTCTTCTATGTCTCATAATGTTGTTTGGGATCTCATGGAATTGTCAGTTGGTTGTAAACCCATTGGATGCAAATGAGTTTTCAAAACCAAGCATAGTCCAGATGATAGAGTTGAGAGGTACAAAGTTAGACTAGTAGCAAAAGGCTATAGTCAAAGAGAAAACATTGATTATAAGGAGACTTTCTCATCAGTCTCTACAAAAAATGCATTTTGAGTTGTTATGGCTTTGGTAGCTCACTTTGATTTAGAACTTCACTAGATGGACGTGAAGACGACTTTTTTGAATATAGATCTAGCTGAGGATGTTTATATGGTTCAACCTGATGGTTTTGTTGAAACAGGTAAGGAGCATTTGGTTTGCAGACTTAAAAAGTCCATTTATGGATTGGAACAGGCATCCAGGCAATGGTATTTGAAATTTGATCAGGTTGTCACTTCTTTTAGCTTCAAAGAAAATGTCTCAGATCAGTGCATTTATTTGAAGACAAGTGGGAGCAATTTTATAATTCTTGTTCTATATGTCGACGATATTCTTCTTGCTAGTAGTTGCGTTAAACTTTTGACTGAAACAAAACTAATGTTGAGTAGCCATTTTGATATGAAGGACCTTGGTGATGCTTCAATTGTTTTAGGCATCCAGATTTACCGTGACAGGTCACATGGCATTCTTGGATTGTCTCAGAGAGGACATATTGAAAAGATCCTCAAGCGGTTTAACATGCATTCTTGCTCTCCATGTGCTGCACTTGTTCAAAAAGGTGATAAACTCTCTAAATCACAATATCCTCAAAATAATATAGAGATAATTGAAATGAAAAAGGTCTCATATGCTTCTGCTGTTGGCAGTTTAATGTATGCTCAAGTTTGTACTCGTCCCGATATTGCTTTTACTGTTAATGCTTTAGGGAGATATTTGAGCAACCCAGGTTTGGGTCATTGGAAAGCCATGAAAAAGGTCATGAGATATTTGCAGGGAACCAAGGATTATTTGTTAACCTATAAGAAGTTTGATCAACTTCAAGTCATTGGTTATTTTGATTTTGATTTCGCAGGTTGCCTTAACGACCGAAAGTCTACTTCCGACTCTATTTTTATGATGGCAGGAGGAGCTATCTCTTAGAAGAGTGTCAAACATACTCTTACAACTACTTCTACCATGGAGGCAGAGTATGTCGTTTGCTATGAGGCTACTTGTCAAGCGATGTGGCTAAAAAACTTAATATCTGGCTTTCATATTGTTGAAAGCATATCTAGGCCACTTGTGATATATTGCGACAATACTGTTGCTGTGCATTTCTCTCAAAACAACAGAAGCTCTTCTCGCTCAAAGCATTTTGATATTAAATATCTATTTGTTAGAGAGAAATTCTGGAGTTACAGACTCGAATTGAGCATGTTGCTACAGAGAACATGTTAGCAAATCCATTAACTAAAGGCTTAACTATTGGAGCTTTTCAGAATCACGTAGCTCATATGGGTTTAGTTAAGTCTTTTGATGTTTTGGGTTAATGGGAGTCTGAAATTTTATATTTACTTATTGTCATTCTTATGAGATATGTATGAGATGACGTCACTTTTATTATCATATCTCTTATAGCATTTTCAGATGCTTAGACTATCCTTGGATTGCATATTTCTCTTAATTAATTATGTTTTTTCATATTTATTATTCTTTATGTGAAATATAAGCATTTAACATGTATGATCTACTTCCCTATCGAATACTATTTCTGCAGCGTTAAAGCTTATATTTCTAAGACTGTTGGTTGACACGTGCTTTGACCATAGTTAATATTCTAGTGTTAATGATTATTGTATTTTAATGATTGACTAATGCTATCTAAGTAGGATAATTGTTATATTTTAATTCAAATATATATATATATATGTGGATTAGCATTAATCAATAATTAAAATATTGTTTAAATCATTAATATATTAATTATGAAATTATGTTTATAATATATCACTTGGTCAACTTATGAATATTGTATTTGAGTTTTTGTTGTGAGTAGTCCGTGATGAGTTTGTGTTGTTCATTTTAGTAGCTCGTTGAGAAGTCCATACTCTCATCTAGTAAGTTATAAACTGTTTCCCCATTAGGCAGTTTTTAGTATGCATAGAAAACTTATCAGGATTGAAGGCAGTTTCTCTTACACACACGAATTCTCGTGACTTCTTCACTGAATAACAATAGATTATGAAATCATGTCAGGTACACATTCTTAATCTATCTCTTGAATACAATTTGTTTAATATGCTATAATTTTGTATCTATAATTGATGTAGGTTTATAAAATTGAAATTAAATCATTCAATTCTTGGTAGTGCAAATAGATGCATAAAATTCCCGGATACAAAAATGGGGCCAAAATCTACTAGACCTTCTTTTTACATTTGACCCGCGCCATAGTGGCAGCTTTGTGCGTTTGATCGCCCTTTTCAGATAAGCTTATGAGTTTCCGCTGCAACTAAGAAATTATTGCAAATCTACTGTAGTTTTCACTGCAATCCTGTTAGGGGTTAAGGCTGTTTCCAAGGGCGGATCCACGTTGAGGCATAGAGGGGTGGTTGCACCCTCAAATACCTAGAGCTTCCTTAAGCTTTTGGTAATAACTACAGTAAAATAAATAAAATAATATTAAATTTTTACATGGATCGCACCCCCTAAACTATTTTGCTGGATTCATTTACGCAGGTTATCACTAGGCAAGCTGCTGTGCAGAGGTGCAATGCAACGGTCAACTTCCTTAATGAAGAGAAACCTTTCTATCCTCCAACTGAAAACAGTGGTGACTTGCATAAGCATTTTCGAAATGTTGCTAGGAATTTGCTTGTCATCAATAAAGTTAATGATCACATGCAACCATTGATGCGATCTGAAGACTTTTCATTCTATCAAGATGTTATACCTGGCTACTTCTTCATGCTTGGAATGCAGAATGCCCTGACATGAATGGCTTGAGTCATTACACTCACCCTATTTCAAAATCAATGAAGATATACTGCCTTATGGGGTTGCACTTCATGCATCATTAGCTGCTAGTTATCTTCTAAAATATCGCAGGACGTACTCGTGGTAGAGGGGAAATATCATGATGAATTATAACACTCAACAGCCTGATATATGTTGCATTGTTTTACTTGACACGTGCTTCAGTTGTAAGGGTATTGCATTTAAATTCTCCGTTAATCTCTTTTATGTAACCTGATATATATATATATATAAATATATTTTTTTCCGAAGAAGATTCTCCGTTAATCTCTTTTATTAAAAAAAGATTTCTAAAATACTTTGCAATTTCAATATATACTTGGTAAATTTATATTAAAGTTTAAATATATTAATTGATTTTTAATTTGGATTCAGTAAATATCTGGACAAAGTTACATACAATTTTTTTGATATCATGATTTTGCAATATTTTAGCAATATATGCATAAAATTCAATTTTCATGATTTTTAAAATTTTATTTGATTATTTTTTTAAGTCAATACTGCAGCTTATAAAACTAATAACAACCTTTGACCTCCGAATATTAGTAACATGAAACATGGCTGTAAGACAGTTTATCGCGCTGAGTCTCATTCTTAAAATATTTTATGTAAATAAAATTAAACATATTTTAATTAAACGAATAACGAAATTGATATCGTGAAAGTGGCAGCTAATAGTAGGAGGAGCGATTGGTGCTAACTGCTATATGAATTACAGGAATCTGTTGCTCTGAGTCAATGATGAACGTGTGTGTGTGGGAGACAAAAATAACGACTAACAAAATATTGCTAATAACTCAAAAGATTAATGTGACACAAATGTATGTGGCAGTGAAGAAATGGAATATCTGACGTGGTGCAGATCGTGGGAGTGGGGGGAATCCCTCATCTGACAAAACTTCTTGTCTGCTTGAACTTGTGCCACTTCGTTCTCTCCCTCACCCCATTTCCACTTCCACTTCCACTTCCAATGTAACCATGTGTTTCTTCAAATGGTTCCATTTCTTCATCATTTTTCATATTTTTGCTGCAACAACCATCTTCTCAGACATAGATTCCTCTTTCACCTCAAGCCAACTGTCAGCAATCCCCACCAAGTTCTTAGATTTTGCCAAGAACCCTGAGGTTTTTTATTGGATGGTCAAAATCAGAAGGAAGATTCATGAGAATCCAGAATTGGGTTTTGAGGAATTTGAGACCAGTGAGCTGATAAGAGCTGAATTGGATAAATTGGGCATCCCATATAGACACCCAGTTGCAGTCACTGGTGTTATTGGATTCGTAGGGACAGGCAGGTCGCCTTTTGTTGCACTAAGAGCTGATATGGATGCTCTTGCTTTGCAGGTCAACATAGATGCCTTGTAGATATTCTTTCCTTATATGCTTATACCAGGGCTTTGACTTTTGAATTATGATAGTTCTGTGGATTCTGTCTGGGTTTGAGACAAAAAGTACTTTGCTTTTGCTTAAATTTTATTTAAGTTAAAGCAATAACACTTTTTGTCTCAATCCCAGACAAAAAGTCTTTGATCTTTTGCATTAATCTTTTATTTATTTCATTGATTTATTGCTATATCTAGCCTTAGGATATGGTGGAGTGGGAGCACAAGAGTAAAGTACCTGGAAAGATGCATGCTTGTGGTCATGATGCTCATGTTGCTATGCTTCTCGGTGCTGCAAAGATCCTCAAAGAGCATGAAAAAGAGATACAAGTGTGATTTTTTATGTTGGCTTCTTTCTATATAATGTTATGGATGTGTGTGTTTTTTTCCCCGATACTGCTCTTCCTATCTCAATTTAGAATGTGTGGTCACTTCTGTCCACTTTGCCATTTACTCAAGAAAATTGGTCCTTCTGATGATTATATACTTTTTTTCTTGTTTAAATTTTTTGTTATATCATTCCAATCTGTCAAAGTTGTTGTTGTTGTTGTTGTTGTTGTTGTATTCCAATCTGTCAAAGTCAAACATGTGTTCTGTTTCTAACATATTGGCAAATTGTTGCCAAATTATGACTGCCAGTATCTTCCATTATATTATACCGAATTTGAGTATTACGATCAATCTGTCATCTGGGTCTGGCATGCAACTTAAACCTCAAAAAAAAATTAAAATCAATTCATCCTTGGTTCTTGCTATTTTAAGTTTGTTATTAAATCCAAAAGAAGGGAGAAAAGAAAAATGAAAAAGAAAAGTTGGCTAACTTATCGTATTCATTCTACCATACTATCCCAGGACAGTCACTCGTGTTTGCTACTTTTTCTGAATTGTTTTGTTATGTTGTTATGTTGTCCAAATAGGGAACTGTTGTTCTTGTTTTCCAACCAGCAGAGGAAGGAGGTGGAGGGGCTAAAAAAATTTTAGAAGCTGGAGCCTTAGAAAATGTTACTGCTATCTTTGGATTGCATATCACATCTAAGTTTCCAATAGGTGAAGTGGCCTCTAGGTCTGGTCTCATATATGCAAGAAGTGGCTTCTTTGAAGCAACAGTAAGTGGAAGAGGAGGTCATGCAGCTATTCCTCAACATTCTATAGACCCTATATTGGCAGCTTCTCATGTGATTGTTAGCTTGCAACACCTTGTTTCTCGTGAGGCTGATCCTCTGGACTCCCAGGTTTTCTCTTGCCACCACACTTTCATTTTTGTTTATATTATCCTTACTTTATTTCTAAGGTTGTACCATATTCTGAACCCATGACTAGTTAAAGCAATCAGCCTGTCTTCTAAATGTTTTACTTAAGCTTAAGTGGACATAAAAAAGAACAAAAGGAAGTAAAAGGAAAGTATTAGCAGAGCCTAACTAAGCTGGCAGCCAAATTTGTTTAGCAATTCTTGGGTTCCCTTGCTTTCACTCAGTTCTTGTTTTTTTTTTTTCATATTATCTATATAAACTTTAGAAGTATGAAGTATCAGTTCCACCTTTTGGTCACTTTACTTAATCTGAGACATTGGGCTTGTTTATCCTTGTATTAGGCACTAGAAGCCGCGATGCAGGTATAACCTGTGTAGAGAAAAACTAGCATGACAGTTTTTAACTTTTTAAATCTTTAAACTGGATGTAAACCGATTTTAAACTCTAACATCTAAAAATAAAGCTTAAGAAAACTTCCATAGAAGTGGTGGACCTGTGTGTTTAATTTTACTGACAAATTTGTCTTTACTTTTTGGTAATATTAGGCTCTTTAGGAAAGTAGAAAAGACACCAATTGGAGGGAATCCCCTTTTATAAGTGTATAGATTAAACGCTTTGTTATCAAGGTATAGAGATTTTCATGAATCATATAACACTTCACACTGTCTTACTTGCTCTTTTGGCTATTTAATAAAATAATGTCAGCAAACACACCACAGCATCATCTGTTTACAACTATGCTAATTGAACAAATAATATTCTCAAGACACAAGAAGTGACAATATTACTTACTTGCAAACAAGTAGCGTATAATGGTAAAATTGGAAGTGCAAGGAAGTAGATATGATAGACCATGAAGGATTCAAAAGCCAAAACCAGAATATGAGGCACTATGCAGCTGAGGCATTCAAGTTTTGGGGCTTGGAATGGGGTTCGAAGATTGTAGGTATCATTAGTCTTAGTTTAACTTTTGATTTTGTTATCTCTTGAAGTAAAAAATTATTTGTATGAAAATAAGTTTTATCACGAGAGTGGTTAGAAGCCATAAGTTATCAAGTTGGTAATGAGTCTGCATAATGGAGCAGTGTGAATAAGGATCAAGTTCAATTAATGGAATTAATCTGAGTGACACTGACACTTGTCCCTTGTGGTAGATTAGTTTTATCAGAATATTGAAAGGAACAAATGACCAATCCATAAAATTCGACACTATTTAGAATTTCTATGTCTGGGATATTGAGAATTAACAATTAAAAGATTTGTCACAGTTTATGAGTTGGATGAGGATTCTAGCAAGTGTTGCCACTATTTTAATTTCGCTTTGTTTCAGACTTGGCCACTGCCTGTGCAATGCAAAATAATAGTACTTTTCATGGAAAACATTCTCCTGCTTTCTGTGTGTATAATGGAAAACTTATTAGTTTTTATGTAGCAGGGATAATTTGATAGATCACTGTTAATGGATATGCTACGAACACTACTACTTTCTAAGCAACCAACTCTGAGTGGTTTCCTTGGTTGGAAAATTGAGCCTGGATGAGCTTCATCCGGAGTTGAAAACCACTACATTACTTGCCAGTCAAAGCATCCGCTATGTCCTGCAAAGTGTCTTGTTCACAAGGGATGGGAAAAGAAATATTCAACTTGGAGACCAATTAGGGAAAACTGCAAAGCTTTGAAGACCCCTATCAGTGAAAAGATGAGATAGACGAACACAACTCTAGTTCCTATCTTAAAGAAAATAGAGGGATATGGGAGACCTTTAGGACCATGTTTGTGTGTGTGTGCATGTGCACAAGTGTATGCGAGTGAGTGTTTATGCATGCGTATGAACTTGTCTATATGTGATAATTTCTGATTATTGAATATGGCGAAAGGCTTGTATCCAGAAGGACCTTCATTGCTTATGGCAACAATACTGTGTCTGCCTAACATAAAGCATTTACCTGCAGGTTGTGACAATAGGAAATTTCCAAGGAGGTAGTGCATTCAATGTTATTCCAGATTCTGTCACAATTGGTGGCACCTTCCGAGCTTTTTCTAAAGAAAGCTTCACGCAACTGAGACTGCGCATTGAACAGGTTTGTCATAGAGAAGAATAGATTCATTTTATATATGCATTGAATGAAATTAATGATCTCAATTTTTTTAATATACATCATCACCTCACAACCATCTGTTAGCTGTTTTATTTCTTATGGTTGTTAGAACTTCATAACTTGATTATGATTATATAGGACATTAAGAAGGCTATTCAATCAGGGTGTAAGTGAAATAAAATCACTAGATGTATTAATAAAAAGTAAATGAACCAACATTGTAAGCAATGTTGTATTTCCCATATGCTAATATATTTGTATCAGGACAAACAGTCAAACACTACATAAAAGCAGCACTAGCATAATGTTTGTGTATCTTATTCTTATTTGTTGTCATATGAACCATGAGTTGTGCCCAAAAAAAAAAGATCATTAGTCAACATAACTGGAAGTAGATGCATGGATTACACAAAAATATGGGGAACTGAATTGCTGTGGGGTAGGTTTTTGTTGCATAAATTCCTGGCCCACACAAATGGGGCCAAAATCTAGTAGATGCTCCTTTTCCTTTTATAGATAAGCTCATAGGTTTGAGGGTGAGTCTTAGCATAACAGTAACATTGCTGCCTTGTGACCTGGTGGTCATGTTCTTATCATGGAAACAACCTCTCTGCTTATGGGGGTAAGCTGCATACGTTTGACCCTCCTCAAAAAACCTCACAATAGTGGGAGCCTATCTCCCTTTTTAGAGAAGCTAATGGGCTTCTGTTGCAATTAAAAAAAATGATTGCAGTCATTGCATTCCTATTGTAGCTTTCACTGTAATCCTGCTAGCACCAAGGCTTATTCATTTGCGCAGGTTATCACTGGGCAAGCTGCTGTGCACAGGTGCAATGCAACAGTCAACTTCCTTGATGAAGAGAAACCTTTCTTTCCTGCAACTGTAAACAATGGTGACTTGCACGAGCATTTTCGAAGTGTTGCAGGGAATTTGCTTGGCATCAACAGAGTTAATGACATCATGCAACCATCGATGGGAGCTGAAGACTTTTCATTCTATCAAGAGGTTATACCTGGCCACTTCTTCATGCTTGGAATGCAGGATGCCTCACATGAACGGCTTGCATCTGGACACTCACCTTATTACAAAATCAATGAAGATGCACTTTCTTATGGAGCTGCACTTCATGCATCATTAGCTGCTAGTTATCTTCTAAAATTTCAGCAGGACGTAGACGTAACGGTTGTAGAGGGGAAATATTATGACGAGTTATAGTACATAATCATTAAAAGCCTATGTTGGTTTGACACATACTTCGGCTGTAAAGGTATTACATTTAAATTCATATAATCTTGCTTGGTGCTTGACCTTTAAAATCATTAGCTGTGCTTATATAGTGGGCAGATGTGAGAAAGGCACACTCTCGGCAACAAAGTTTCTTCTTTTATCTTTATCTTTTTTTTTTTTTTGGCCCTGTAGAAGATTTTTCTTGTATCTCTTTTATTTAAGAAAATATCTTTAATATCCTTTGCAATTTGGATATATACTTCGGCCTGGTAATTGTCACCTTTTCAGTTTCATTTTAAGTTTCAGTTCTGAATCGTCTGATATTTTCTTCAGTATGTGCTTCTTCAATTGCTTCAAGTTCAAAGTCGTGAAAGAACTCTTTAATTAAGATGAAATGGAATGGAAAGACATAATGAACATATCCTTATTGTAAGAATTTACCACAAGGGTAATAATGATAGCGTCAATTGTCAAGTCTACAAAATATTCGCGCAGCCAATATCGGATTTAACAAGTCCAAGTGATCTTGGTGCACCCAAAACTATTGAGTTATCAGCAAGCCTAAAATGGAAGACTGGGGAGCTTACTTTTAAAAGGTAAATATGATGGTAACCCAACAACTTTGAACTTCAAACTTCAAACCTTAGGATGAGCAAACTTTTGGGTAGAAAAATATTATAAAATCCAATTATTAAGTGAAAAGTCTGAGAAATGTGAATAATCTGTACCATTCAAAACAATGTAAAATCTTATGATTGTAAAGTGGCTTACAGAAAGATTGGAAAATGAGACTTAAGATTGAGAAGATCACTACTCACTACATTAGTCACGTCTCATCTAACCTAACCTTTTGTTTGGATGATGGTAATAAAGAAATGGAAAGGGAATGAAAAAAATAGAAATAAATTCTCTTGTTTGAAAGTTTTAAAATATATAGAAAATGAAAAAAACACAAGAAAAATTATTTCTCCTCTCTTTTCCTCAAATGCCCAACCTTTGTTCTTCCCAAAATTGAAGTAAAACTATTTTTATTCCGTTCTCTTATTAATCTTCCAAACAAAGAAAAAAATAACTATGTTTCATTCCTTTCCTTCCTTTTCCTGTCCATCCTCACCTATTCTATTTCATTTCATTAATGAAAAAATATCCAAACACATATAATGTGCCCGGACTTAACACTGGTACTACAACTCACAGTGTAAAGTATGGCCAAAAGGGGAGTATCAGGTACCTACAAAACAACAGGAAACAAGGCTATAATTGTGAGTGTGCTTCATAGCTCTGGCCTCAGCATCCTAATTACAAGGCTGGGATCATGACAGGAAACCAAGTAACAGAAATAAAAACTGCCAATTGAAACAGCCCCCAGGTCCACAAACTGGATGCCATCAATGCCTCAAAATAATATGCAAGTGTAGGTGATAGTGCATCATATAGTGACCAGAAAAAATAACTTGTGTTAATGGCAAGACATATTCCAAAAAGAAAGCTAAAATATTTATTTAATTAACAAGTAATCCAATAAAATATTAGTCTATATTTTGGCTAATACTTGTATATAATCTGGTTTAGATTTAATGTCCTACACATCTAAACGCTGGAGGAGTAACTCAAAATTTCTGCAAAACAGGGATAATAGAAGATTAATCATGTGACTAAGATGGAGTTAGCTGATAGCTAACTAACATGCTCCAATCAGAACTCCTTCAAAGATGCAACTCAGAAGCCAGGCTTTTTTTCAAATTCCTAGAACTTTGGGTGCTATATCTAAAAGAGGACCCAAAGCATTAGGTGCAAATTTTCTCGCGAATAAGAAACAAAGGGAAGATGGCTGGTTATTATAAAGACATGTCTGATCTTGCAAAATTTTCTTGAAGAATTCCTCTTTGATGTCATCCTTCCCAAAGGTAGCTGGGTGAGCACCACCTCTTGACCAGTCCACATAAGTGAGGCTCCTATTTGCCAAAAGATGAGGAGTATTGATGGTTAACATTGTCTGGAAATAGTGCTCATCAACATAGCATTTGTGGGGTGTGCAGAATTCTCTGAGCTTAGGATAGTAAGTACGGTCTTCAACTATCCTAACAGCAAGTTCTCGATTAATTTCAAACCACTGAGACCCCTTACGCCAGTCAGTAAAGTTGATCTCAGGTGCCATGTTTTCATCATAGCGTCCTCTCCCATAAGGACCAGGTTCATCAACTGCACCCATAAAGCTATACCGTGACCGTGATATGTAACGGTAGACAATGCTGAATTTCTGGAGAGGAATGCAGGACTCGGATAGGAGGATAAACCATTCATTTGAGATATCAAGCAATGCATTAGCCAGGAGTCTTCTTTCAGCATCACACATACTCATCATTCCCCACTCTGCCACCTGTGAAGGAGACAGCTACTTAGTAATTTCTTAAAAACAGAAAAATATTCAACCTGAAATCTATCTCCCTAATATTGTTCCAACAATCACATTATCAAAATTAAAAAACAGTGCACTATGCCAGGAACATCTCAAGAAGTGGGAGTTTAAATATTTTGACAAGCTTGTTTGGTTGGAGAAGCATATTCTCCCAATGAATTGCTGGATAATAAGAAAACCACAGAATAGCAGACATGTTTGGTTGCTGAGTGTAAGCTTTTTTGTAATTTCCCTTGGCTCCTATCTATCATACAAACCTTAACGAAGAAGATATTTATTTTATTTTTCTATTAGATACATGTTTTTTCAGCACAGATAGTGTATTACTACACAATTTGGCAAGGAACAAGAATGAAGAATCAAATATTTTCAAGAAGATGAAGCCTGTGCCTTCCTGTGGCAATTGGTGCATTACATTTAAATAACTACAATAATGAATGATGTGCAGATCATTTTTTTTTTATACAAAATGATGTGCAGATCATTACTACCTGCTTTAATGAAGTTATAGTTGTTTTTTCCTTCTTTTTTTTTTTTTTTTTTGGAGAGGGGGGGGGTTGGTTATGAACTGAAATATAATTGAATATACAGGACAGCCCACCACGTACCTTGTCCTGAATCACATTCATTAGAATGGGTGAACTTCAGATTCAAACAATGGATTAATAGGTCAAAGAAGCCCTAAAACCAAGTATCACAACCACTCACCTAAAAGCTAACCCGAGATTATATATAACCCTTAAGAATGGTGCTCTAGCCATATATATCATGGAAAGAAGGTGGTGATGGTTTTATAGTGGAGACAAGATGTCTGAATGATTCCAGCTCTCTAGTCTAATAATTATCACATGATAAATTCCCCCGCTTCATAATCTGCAAACCGTCCAATTTCAGAAATATTTGTTTTCTTTCCATTTGGCATCAAGAAATCCATAGACCATCAATACTATCTTCATTGCAATGTCCCCTTCTAGATGATTTACTAGGTAGGCTTTCAAACTAAGTCCAATGACAAAGAAACCTTTTCTTTCTGTTATCACCAGTGTCAATGCAGTACTTTGTATCACTAAAATGCTGGCAGACTGAATCTATTAACCAAAACAGTCTTCATGATACAGAAATTTAATTCATAAAAAATTTACGACTACAATTTTTTAATAAATTGTAGAGAACCTATTCAAACACGCACACCTCTACAAAAAATGATATAATACAACAGTCAGCAGCTTTTAACTACACCTCAAAAAGTGCAGGTAATGAAGCTATCTAGAGGCAGTGAAAAAATCAGAACTGACAATAAAGCTCTTCTGTTTTCTTTTTTCAAAATATGCTACCATTAATAACCTCTGTTAACTGAGAAACAGAATTAGTCCTTGTAACACACTCATCCATATAAAAGAAATGTTATTTTTAATTGCTACATATTGTAAATTTGTGCAGAACCACAAATTCAACAGCACAACATCATTAATAAGAGATGGACTCCCCCAGTTGAAGGAAGTTATCCTTGGAAAAATGGCCACTTCTCTAGTAGATTTTATAAGAATAGAGATAATAGTAATACAATAATACAGCTGGAATGTACTCCTTTCTAAGAAAAATCTATTAAACAGGCCAAAGCAAATTGATTTCCCCTTTTACCATGCTATAATCAACAATATGATTTTTCTTTTCCAATTGTATCTTATTCCAGTATAAGAAAACAACTCTTAGACCTACATGTTGGATAATTCCTATCAACTTTTGTTTGACACAAAAAGCATCATAGGATTATATGCCTCTTACATTGAGATTTATTACTTACTGACCATATATGACACAAAGGACCGGGATCTAACCATCATTTAATATGACCATAAATTAGCACCATCAAGAAACATAACAAATAACGGTGGATAGGTTGAAATGCCAACAAATAACTGGCATTGCTATGCCTCAAATATAGAATTTTGGTGACAGAGATGTCAATGAACACAAGGCAAACCATATAGATAATGCTACTTTCCTGATGAATACATATAGCACCTAATGCCATGAACGGATGAACCATATTTAAAAACAAATTTAAATAAAATAAGGGTAGCTTATACCTGGCTTGGGATCTGTCTCTTATAAAAAACCGATGATGGCGAAAAATCAGCAGTGTAAGATGGCAGTGAATGAGCATAGATGGAATAAAGGCCCTCGTTTCCCTTAAAGAACTTCTCCCAGAGTGGTGCCATTGGCAAGGGTCCCTTCGTCAAGAACATGAAGGCCATCTTACGAACTCTTTTAAAAGGATAACTCTTGATCCTTGGAACAAAAGAAGCCCTCCAGAAGAGTTCAGTGTCATTCATGGTATGCAGCAAACTAGATGGAGGCCTAATCCAACTTTCAACGGTAGCTGGCTGCTGAAAGCAAGGCTTAAATGAAGACTGTACCAGAGCCACGTTGTGAATACCGAAATGCCGAATCATGTACATGCTAAGAATCGAAGCACCAAGGCCAATAACCAAAAAGAGCAAGAAGAACTGCAGAAGTCTCAAAGGGAAGGGCCTAGAGGGACTAGTTCTTAATGTGCCAGCAGGGTCCTTCCCTTCTTCCAACCTAGACTGCATGGTTTTTCCTCTATTCTATTCCAATCAAATCTATGATCTTGGTGCTCGTGTGCCTTCACACATAATCAAATCTCAAAAACACATCAAAAAGCTCACCTTTCATGGCAAAACCAAATCAAAACAAACGTGTCATGCTATTCTACCACATGGGGTATCCTTCCTTATTGGCAGAATCAATCAGAACCCATATGAAAAACAGATCAAAACACCAAATGAAGCCCGAGAGAAAAGCAGCTCCCCACAAATTGAACAATTGTAATATCGTTCAAAAACCAGAAAGTTATGGACAAAATCAAAACTTTCCTATCCTATTTTCTTGGCATTGAACAAAAAGCAGAGAAGCGGGAGAACCGTGTTACCATGTTGCCATGATGGGGTTGGGGTGTGGCCAAAAGCCAGTTATATACACAGTTGAATCAAATGGCAAAGAAAGACGTTTAAGGAACAAAGTGATGGATCCCTTCACACTTTTCTCCTCTGCTCTTGAATTGCGCCAGATTTCAATGGAAGTTGGAGTTTTGCTATCTCTGCAAGGCAAGTTCTGCTCTTTCATTCATCACTCTGTATAAGAACGTTGAAATGGTATGATGGAATCTACCAAAAATAAAAAAATAAAAACGTGGAAGTGGTGAGTTTTTTTTTTTTTGTCCTTTTCACTTTTAGTTTTTGGTTTTAAAATATGAAACCTCAGTTAGAGGAAAGTTGAAAACGGGTGCTTCCAGGAGAGAGAAAGATAAAACAGTAACATGGGTGATTTGAAGAGTTAAGATAAGTTTCGTAGATTTTTGTCTGTTAAAATAATCATATTGTACTTGGTGAAATTCTAAGATAAAAAGTAATACTTTGAGTAATATTCTCATAATAAATTAAAGTCTTTCATTATGCTGTAATGTAATTTCCTCAAATGGCCCTTTTTATTTTCTTGATTCTTCATTCCTATCCAAGTTCTTCAAGGTTGAAGGAGCAGTTTCTAGAGAAAGTAAATTGGTGAAATAGCAGTGAATGATTTTTTTTTCTGAGAATTTTTTTCCTCAATCATATTGTTACAAGGTAGAATAATTCGAGTACCACCAAACTTTTTCAGTCTATTAAGTTAAAGTTCTATCACTATATTGTTCTTTTCCTTTCCTTCAAGGTTTTCATGTTGATGATGGCAACGTTCAATTTAAGATTCTTTAGTAAAGACAATGACAAAATGGCATGCCAGTTGATTAATTAATGCTTGACATCTGGTATATCTTTACAAAAGTAAGGTTAAGTGTCTTTTGAAACTTTTTCCAAAAGAAGTTACAGTATTTAGTATACATCATAAAACGAGATTCTTATTCGTTCATTAAAAATATTTTATTATTTTTTAATTTATTTATAAATTTATTTTATATTTATAAAAATATTATAATTATATATAATCTAATATAACATCTTTTTTACATAAATTTATAATATAAATATATTATACATATTTTAAATATACGAATAATATTATCTAACATAAAATAGCGACAGAACTACTGTTAAACAAATTAATTTTAATAAAATGTTGAAACAATTTCTTGGTTGTGCATGTCTTTTTAGTCTTTATAATTTTTCGTTTTTTTTTCTTTGGGTTTGGTTATATTTCTTTGTCATTTTTCATTTTTTTTTCTTTGGATTTGATTATATTGATCTAAATTTAATTTCTCTAATTTTAACTAGAGAAATATTACCTCTCTATATGCTTAAAAATACTAACTCTAAACTTTCTTTACCCAAAAAACAAAAAAGCTAATGAATAATAGGGGCTACTAGTGAGCTGCTTATAATGTGGGACAGAAAATTAATGGTAGGAAACTTTCTTTATTTTTTTTATGAACGAAAATTACTTAAGTTTAGTGAAACAAGACAATATACTTCTACCCATAAAAAAAACACATTTTTAAGACTACTTTTCATGTAAGTTTAACAACAATTGACACACTTCTGCAACCAAATGCAAAAACAACGGACAGCTTATAAGCCAAATGTAAGGAATAACTATTTTCTAACTTAACAGAACTTAATTGTTAGTATTGTTTGATTTAATTAATATAATTAATTATTTTTACAAACTGAAATCAACTACTTTTTCAGGTTTTTAATCAAATGGTTAGAGGTTAAATTAATTTGATAAACGAATTAGATTCAAAATTAGACTCTTAACAAAATTATCAATTTTCAATGTTTGTTTCTTTACTTTTATTGTTGATATATGACAGCATACTTTTGTTTAGTGGAAGAAGAAGAAGAAAGAAACCGGCAATAGCATAACACACTGCCCAAATTGTCTATATTTATTATTGCACTCCCCTTGCATTAATACCATTCATATGTTCTTAGCTCTTTGAAGGATACATTGGTTTCTATCAATATTAAAATATGTTTTTTGTTCCCCAGATGTTACCACTGGCCTGCCTGAAGTTATGGTACATTTTGTGAACTCTTCCTACAAGCCAGAGCTGCTGAAGTCTGTAGTTGATGAAGTTTCTGCATTTCCTGAAGTGGTTGCTACATAAGTTTTTTTATTGTCTTTTGTCTCGTGAACTTACAGTTCTGCTCCAGCTTCTCTCACATGTGCTTCTTCCTTATCTTTGTCAAATATTCCAAAAGCCTTAATTATTGTTATCAATCTATTGCGGGGTATATTTTTCATAGAAAAATGGTTATAGATACAGTGTTAGAGTGTCATCGTATATTTGTCAAATTGGAATATTTGGACTTAATAGACATAACATGAGATAGACTAATTACAAATGTTTCCTTTCTTCTTGTATTGACCTGAATATCCGGGCTGCTGATTCAGTTGCTGATTTTGGATTGTGAGGCATAGCTTTGATTACTCGTGGCTGGTGTTCAACATGTGTGTTCCTATCTGTTGTTGATGGCCAAAATGTTGGTGCCACAGGAAACAAGGGTAGTACATCTCCTTTCATCCTCTTGGATGGACTACTAGCTGTACTTCTCTGTAACTCTTTATCTTTCAATGAGTGATAAGTTGAAACATCTCTTGACATTACTTGACTCGTCTGGCTGGACATGTTAGATGAGCTTTGGTACAATATGCCAGAATTGACCTCTCCAGCTGACTGGTGATTTTCAGGACCATTAGACTGCCCCATTTGCTCTACAGCTGAAGCTGTTATAGGTGGATGCAAGAATGGTGGGCCACATGGTGGTAAGAACTGGGGTAAAGATGAACCAGAGAGGATTCCAATCCTTTGGTGAGAACCTGGAGCAAGAGCTGCATCTAGAACATCTTTGCTTCCTGGATTGAAGCTCATTGTACCACAAGCACCATATACTGGTGCCATGAAACCTGCATTTGGAGGGCATGGCCCTATGATTGGCTTATATAAAAGGCCTTCAGATGGGGACATGACAGGAACTAACCACTGGTTTCCTGGTGGGGGGTAGACACAGCTTGGGGACTGTTTGGTATTGATATCTGCAGGGCCTAGTGCAGGGTTTCCTAAATGATGTCCAAAATTTGATAGCTGGTTAACATGGCCTTTGCTTATGTTGTTGACACAAGGAAGGGGAATCTTCCCAACTGCATTGTTTTTAGTATGCTCAACAGTAGTGGGCTTCTCAGACTTACTGTCGAGTTTAACAATTGAGGATGGTCGTTCACTGACATAGTCAGATTGTAATTTCTTGAATGCGGATGTTTTTAGTGGTGGTTTGTTCAATACAAGGTTATCTTCAAGCAATAGATGGGGTGACCTAGCAATTAATCTTTGTACCTGCTTTTAAGAAATATTGTAGTTACTTCTCATATGACAATCTGAGTGAATAGCAAGAAAGGTACACATATGTTTGACAGAACAAACAGTCAATAATATATTGTATGGCAATTACCTTTATCAGTCTATGCAACTCAAACACTTGCATGACGAAGATTCTCTGTTGACTGAATATAGCAATGTCAGTGTCAGGTCCAAGTAGGGAGCAAAATACAAGAAACATAACAAATAATGAAATGAATAAGTGAAATATATGAGTAACTTCAAGAAATAGATCGCATGATTCAATCTACATTAAAATTCGAGAAATGCAAGATTATAAGTTAGAAGGATGAATCTTGTCCAAGATAGAAAGAGGAAGGCTCATGGGGAATTGAGCTTTGGCCCTCTTTTTCCCTTGACATTAGGTTCATCAATTTCAAATGAGGCAAGGTGACTTTAATATTTGAAAAGGTTAGTTGATGATCCATAAGTCACAGGTCTCAGTGTCACTAGGTTGTTTAAGACTTGATTTCGGGCCTGATTGTTATAGTCCAGCATATTACTAGATCATTATTATTTAAAATTTAAGGTTATTAGGAATTTAGGATTAGTAAGCTGCAACTGTACTCAATATTATATTTTCAGCCCTAAGGATGGGGTTACTTTAGTAAATTTATAATAAGGTCTTTAGTTATGTCAATGTATGGGCTATAGTTTTTCAAGCTTTTCCTTAAGTTATTAATCAATCTTGTTAATTATTCAGTTTTGATAGCTAATTACTCCACTTCTATAGGACTAATCAAACTTGGGGACCAAGTAGTCTACATATTAAGAAGTATCAACAAAATAAGTACACCTAGAAGCAAAGCAGGAATTCAGTTACAAATCCGAAACAATAGCTAGATTCAGAAATTGTAACTACAAATCCAAAACAGCAATGCAAGATTGTATGAGCACATCTTAATACCTAGAAGCAAAGCAGAAATTCACACCAGTGTAACTATAAATCCAAAACAATAGCTAGATCCAGAAGTTGTAAGTACAATTCCAAAACAACAATGTAAGACTGTATATCTGAATGAATCAAGAGACTATTTTCAGGGAATCCTTAGCCACCAGAAGTGTGATGTATTTCTTTCTCTTGGTCATGATGTCTAGATCTTCTCTCTATTTCCATCTCATCTACTTTGATTTCTTAAGGTTAAATTCATTTTCAAATCTCTTTGCCTGGCCAGATAACTTAGATTTCCTAATGTCACAAATCCTAAAACATCATCCTACAAATTTGTCCTATCAAATCCCAAACCACCATTATCCTACGCAGGTAATGTTCACAGTGCCCTAACCAATTGATCCTTTAACCCCTTGAATGTTTCTAGCAAACCAGCCCCACCCCCACAGATCTCATATTTTTTAAATTGAGAATCCTGAATCCTAAGCCTGCCACTGTTCTGCATCAGTAGGGTAGCCCTATCTGGCCCAAACATTTCGTAACTCCTCTAACCAAGGGTTAGACTATTGGATATAACAAAAATTTTCAGGTTATTTTTTTCTTTTAGAAAAGTTTCCTTTTAAATGAATTCATTTGGGCACCAATTTATGAAAAACTCATTACTTTTGCATGGAAACTATCCCTAAACTTAAAGTCTGTCATGATCACCAAAAATGTCTAAAACATGAATTATGCTACAATAGAAACTGTACAAAACCTGAAAATGAAATGCTAAGTGTAATATAGTTCTGCTACTGTACTTTCGGCACTTAAAAGAAGTCTGTTTTTAATATGGTAAACTGCAAAATGATGACATACTGAAATACATGACTAGAATATTCTTAGTCGTTTTCCTTTTCTTTTCGTGAAGAATAAAGAAGAAAGGAATGTCAGAAACACACCAGTTTCAAACATAATATAAATTTTTTCCGATGAATAAATAATGTCTTACATAAGACCAGCAAAACTGAAAAGAGACAGGCAACGAAATTTAGCAAATACCTAAAGGACAATAATTAATTAGTTATGTGCTATTGGACTAAGATGTGCACAGTAGCTATAGAGGCATTATGTGTTTTGATGCATATGACTATTGCAATATTTTATCAATATATAATAAATATGTAATGGAAGTAGGAAAAGTAAGTACCACTAATTCATAAACCTAGTAGATAGATAAGACAGCTATTTATCCTTCTACATTGTCTGGCTTTAAAATAGCATAGTTGAAACATTTACATCTCTAAGTTGCTATAATTTTTTGTTGTCTAAAGGTGAACCAAAATATAATGAATCACATTGAAAACCATGCACTAGAAGTTTCAGAAACTCATAGGGGTTATCTGAAAACAATAACAAAATGTAAATTTAAATAGTTTAATAAAAAGAGAGAAAAGCTGAATCATAAACACATATTACTAGACAGATAAACTTACTTGATGATAGTTCTTCTTGCTTTCCAAAATTCCTTTTCACCAATAACTCCTAGAATATTGTCAGGGGAAATATCCATACCCAATATACATTCTAAGCTGGGTTTATCTAAGGCATCATAATGTCTATATGTCTCCTCATCTTTATTCCTGTCTCTCTTGCCCAGGAAGCACCTTCTACCAATTTCTAACCCATCAGGACATTTATGGACATCACTTGCTGCTGGCTTCTCCATGCAATGGTCCCTAAGGTTGATTTTTTCCCCAAAAGCTGCATGTTCTTCGTATGTCTTGGCATTGCTACCTTGCAAAATTTTCAAGCTATCTGCTGAAATACTTCTAATTTCTTCCTTCAAGGATCTATGTTCTTTCTTCGTTGATTTAGAATTCCTACATTTCACCAATGAGATTAATGATGCATCTGTCATATCACCAAAACCATCTAATGGGTGAGCAGACCCTTCCTCTGGCTTCTGACCAATTTGACTCACATCTGAATGCTCTTCCATCTGGTTTTTCCTGTATTGTGCTGACTTCAGTTCTATGGTTCCAGGTGAACTCACCTTCTTTGTAAATGAATTTTGACTTTTAAGTGAACAGCTCGAATTACAGTGAGCAAGTTTGTCTTCATCTTTGTCATTTCGGATGAGGCTACAGCATGAATTTTTCCCATGAGCAGAACCAGAAGTTATAAAAGCATCTTCACCATCAAATATTTTCAGAGAGTTCTTACTATTGATGAAATTATCTTGCTGAAACAAATGAAATTTACCAGTAAATGACAATGAGCACAAGAAGTTTAAATTTTGGTAACTTGTAGATTTGATGGGTTCTCACTCATGACTCACCATCAATTTGGTTAAGTTAATCTTTCTGGGATTATAGGTTTGAATCTTCTCAGCCAGAATAGAAGGTGCACTGGAGGTGCAGAATTGGATGCTTTGACTGCTACCAACCTGAAACACAGTATAACCATCATAATTAAAATGGCTATAAAGGTTGAACAGAAAAACCTTATGGTAAAGATATGTAACTACGTATTACGTGTGTGTCTATGCATGTATGCTGCTCAGTACTCCATACTTTCCACTAAACAAATGGGGGAAAAAGGAAGAAAGAAAGAAAGACAGAAGCAGAACTACTTGAGGGCCAAAGGAAGGCACTGCCACTCCCCCTGCTCCCACAAGAAAAAGAGTGATATTTATAGTTCAAAGATATAGGGAAACATAAAAGGAGGGAGAGGAAACAGATAGGTATTTGAAGATAAGAGAATAAGGAAAGAGAAGTGATTAAAAGAAAACATTGTTGACAGAGTTTTGTGCTCCATTTGAATATCATTTAAGGCTTAAGTACGTTTTAAATACTATTACTTTAATTGTGATTGAAAATCTCAAGTTTATTCTTACAAGGGTTTACTATAAAATATACATTAAAATTTCAATTATCTTCTAGTGACAATGTCAATTAATGTATTATTATGATTTCATGCAACTTAGTACCTTCATTCAAGCTTAATATTCCTATCAAAAGTCTATACTCTCTATAGCTTATGAAACGGATAAAGATACAAAGTGTGTGCCGTTCCATCTATGAAAATAAGGAAAAGACAAGAGGGTACAAGACATGATTACAGGCAAAAATTTAAAGAACGTTACTTGACTCACATGGCTAGATGTTGAAGGAAGTGTGCAGTTTCTGAGCGGGAGAGGAAACAAGGAAGCTGATCCTGAGGCAAAATTTTGAGAAGGGATGCTGAATTGTTCATAGAGAGCCATCTTATTCCTTGGGGGTGCTTTTGGCCCTCCTTTCTCTGCATCTTTAACATGCAGCCTAGGAAACATTGGGCTTATCTCCTTGCCCTCATCAATTGACCCCTTCATCCTAGTCCTCCTTCTACACTCTCTATCCACTCACAAAAAGCTCTTATCTCTGCTAAATTTACAAACTATAGTTTTCATTCCTTTCATAGAAAATTGCCAATCGAGTGAACCGCTTCAGGAGTATTAGAAACTCAAATCTTCATAACAGAAACAAAATTCTCTCGAGAAAATTTAGCTAGAAAAAAAAATCAAAATAAACCAATTAATCCACAAGCAATTCATGGGGTAACACGTACTTCAAAGAAACCGTTTTTCCGATTGCACACTATTAACAAGGGGAAGGAACACACGAGAAATGAGAGAAGAAAACACAAATTCACAGGTACCCAGTTCTCAAAAATTGAACTTTTTAGCTGAGAACCAAAAATAGCCAAACAACAAACACATGAATTTACTTAGAAAAGCACAAGAATCCAAATGAAAGTGAAGCTGTAATTGTAAATGAGGAGCAACAAATGAAGGCCCACCATAGAACACAAGTAGGCAAAACTCTAGCAAGTACAAAAGAGAGAAGAAAGATATTAAAAAAGAAGAAGATAAAGTTTAAAGGAAGATAGATTCAGCAGGAACACAGGGCCACCCTGAAAACAGGAGGCCACCAATGTGGGGTAGTAGTAGGGACCCAGCTAGCTATAACTTAATTTGTGAAATACCTAATATATTTTCTACAGAAATCCCTTCCCCTTCAAGTATGCATTATGAGAGAGCAGCAGCAGCACCTGCACCTGCACCTGCATGCATTATCATGTTGGATTTGATATAAACTGTTGAATTGAAATAGATTTAAGAGGGGGAGAGTAACATGGCATAATCAATGTGGATGATTGGAGACAGAGGCAGTGACCGGGTCTCTCTTAATTTGCCATGCACTGTGTTGTTAATAATATTTGGCTTTGGCGAAGGGTATGGTGAGACATAGTGCACGGTTACCACATGTTGCATTTGGCCAATCTTTCACGAAATATCCGTTAAAAATCGTGTCCTCGTATTTTACCAATTTAACACCAAGTGTGTGTGTCACTCCTAGGTACCATCTCGTGCGGTGCATCTTACCCTCCAATCCTATGAGGTTTGCCAAGTGCGCTTTCTCACAATCGCTAGTTGTTCGCGTGGGGTGAAAACTAAGTCTCCTGAAACACGACATTGCTTCAACCCGTTAAGGAAAGAAAGATTGTGGTGTTGATTTTGTTTAAACTTCTTTTTTTTTTTTTTACTAACACGTGATTAATTTGGCTTAAATATGCAGTTTTAATAGGGGCACGGTAGGGGATATTTGGTGTGAAACACGTGATATTTTTCTGCCAGACATTCGGCACTCATAAATTATTTAAAAAATTGTTACTTCTTTTCTAATTTATTTAAGAAGATACTTAGGATAATAAATTAATAATAATATTCTCACACATTATAATTCGAGGTGAGTCATGTAAAGACATATTTAACATGACGTATAAAGTTCGATAGGATAAGCTTATACAATATATTATGTATTTATCAGTTGTTTTGTGTGAACACAGTATTATATAAGTTTATCGAGTATATTCTTCTTATACATTAAAATAATGTATAACTTAATTAGACTTTAGAAGTGGGATTAGATGTGATTAACTTTTGATTGATAAGCTCATCAAACACTAATCTTTTGCTGCCTCCTCTGGTTGACCCAACCACCAAAACACCATCCCAGCCACCTAAAGTTGTTATCGCCTTTCATTTTGTCAACTATCTCAGACTCAACTGAACTACAAAGACTCATCCTAAACACTAGAGAACAATACACCCTATTTCTACTTCCACAATCCAAAAGTCGACCACCCTACAAGCCAGTTGCGTCCCACCTGAATCTCCACTTCACCCACGATGGCTAGCTACCGTTTGACCTGGAAACCACGACCCTAGAGTCACCCAGCCATCGTGCCTCAACCCCGAACCACCAATCCCCTCCATGGCCAAACTGCCGGCAGACCCAACCACCATCCCCTTTGCTTCACAATCCTCAACCAAACCTGAACCCCTTTGCTACGCCATCCTCAACTGTTCACCTAGCCACCATCCCTTTTGTTCCTTCCAACCTCCACCTCTAAAGCACCGCACCGCCAATGCTTTGTTTCAAGACTCCTCCATTGAAAATCTTCTTTCTTTGTTTCACATCGACCAGCTTATACGTCTATATAATGTCGCGTCAAATACTGGATCGTATTAAAATTTTATTAAGCATTATACTATCAGACTTAATACAATCAAGTCTTATCCTATCTTGCGTACCAAAAGGGCCTTAAGTCTATTGGACTATCGGTTATCATTAATTGTAATAATATTTAGTATTAAATATAGTTATTTGGTTAAATATAATGATTAAAATTATAAACAATATTAAGGGTAACTAAGTTTTATCTGCACAAACTCTATCTATATTAAATAATACAATTATCTACTATTTTGGTCCCTGAAAAATATGATTGACATTAGTATAGTCCTTAATAGATAATTGACATCAATTTAATACTTCAATTGAGAGATTAAAATGATGTTATTTTCTATCATTGAATTACTAAAGTAATGTAAATTTTATATAATTGAGGGACTAAACTAATTTTAGTTTATTTAGAAGACTAAATTGATGTAACTCTCTATGATTGAAAAATATTAATATCAATTATCTTTCAAGGATAATATCAACCCCTGTGTTTCAAGAGACAAAATAATAATTTACTCTAAATAGTATAGTGAAAGGATATTAATTTAAAAGCAAATGTATATCAATTATGTAGAAATCTTCAATGTTTCTATGAGCCTTGACTGAAGAATATAAATTACTACAAAAAATTATTGATAATAAAAGGGCTGAAATCTCATCTAAGTACATCATGGCACACAAAGATGATGGAAAAGATGAGTGTTGGATTGAAGAATTAATTCTTCCTTATGCTAGAATAAAATAAAGACTAACCAAACTTTAAACAAAATTGTTTTGGTGCATTACTTTCTTAATAAAGTTAGTGCTTTTTAATTGGTTTTATATTTATACTACTTATATTGGGGATTCCCCATATTTGGTCTCCAAATTTATTTTGTCAAAATTGTCATTTAAAATAATTTAAACACAATTTTTCACCTTTCATCTCCCAATTATAAAAGAAGGGATACAATAATAAATTACTCATCTTCTAAGCAATTAAAATCGCTCTTTTTTCAGAGATAACTTCTAATAACTTTTACTTTAAATTACCTACCTTTAAAGAAGTGATAACTTAAAACTGTTCTATGAAAAAAAAATTTAATAACTTCTATAAAGATGAGTGATTGCAAAGAGATGGACTGTTACAAATAAAGAATGTAAATTTACAACACGTTCTACTAGTATATATAAAAAAGATTACAGTGAGACTAATGTTATTAAACTCAGATCAGACTGACTGGTTCAATCGATAAATTGGTGAACTAGTCAATTGATCGGTCCAAGTCAACAGTTAGATAAATCATGCATTTAAACTGATGAAAATCGGTTTAAACCGACCTAGTTTAGGTTGATTTGGTGAACCGGCCCATTAAATATGACTCAGTTGAGTCATTGATTTCCCAAAAAAAAAAAGCACAAAATGCATAGAAGATGAGACTTCTACAGCCTCACTACCCTAACAAAAATTGCTGGGAAGGAGGGAGAAAACCCATCAATCTGTAAATCTACAATTGTACCACACTGTGCCACTGCGTTGCTTGCAATTGGGCCATTCTCCTATGGCTCACAGTCCTGCAGATCCCCATACAAATCTACAGTGCTGCCTTGCTTGCACTATTGTTACTTTGCTCACTAGACGCATTTTACAGCTACTTCTTTCACTCTCCAACAGTGTGTGACGCATAAAGTTAGAGAAATAATTAACATAAAGTTGGGGGTAGGGTTTCTTTAGTCAGGTTTGAGCTTGCAGGTCTAAGGTTGATAAAGACAAACATATGTAGTGTATAGTTATCAAGGTTTCGTTTGGGACTTTGGGTCACGTTGTCGTTTAGGCAATTGAGTTTTAGTCTATTAAAAAAATGTGTTACTAACAAGTCCAAATATTTGCTTATATGTAATTTTATGTAATATTTTTTATTTAAATTATATATTTATATATTATTTTGTTTTATCTGATTCGACCAAGTAACTTATTGATTGAACTAGTGACTCATTAACCAAATATTTTGGTCAAATTGATAACCAGACCGAGTTTAATAACCATGAGTGAGACTTCAAAGAAGACATTTATATAGCAAAAAGAATGGATGTATTTCAATGATTTTCATTTAATTGGCCCTAATACATATTTACCAACCTTTTGAACTACAAAAAGTTCAATAGAGCTCATATTTTTTAATTTTTGGGTTCTAATAACTGAAGACAACAATACAACATCAGTAGAAACTTTTTCAATTTTTTTTTTTGCTTAAAAAAATCATTAGAATTTATTTATTTATTTATTGTCATGAAAGAGATTTAGAATTGATTTTTGCTTAAAAAAGTCATTAGGATTGATTTGAGCCATCATGAGAAATAGCACTAGTTTCTGTTTGGGCTTTCCGATCTATGCACAACGACCCACACTTGTACCCTGGCTTAGGATTTTCTTAAACAAAGCATGTCCCTCGGGAAAGGTGTCAAGACATCCCTATTAGCAAAGTGATATGCTAAAAAGCCCACGCAATAACAGCAGCATGGTCCAAGGAGGAGGCGAGTAACCCTCAAGCAAGCATTCTTGAAGAACTAATTATTAGAGCACATAATAATAATAACAGAAAGTAATCTGAATTCTGAAGAATTTCATCATGTAGATTTTAAGGTAAAAGTCAAAATATCCATTTTATAATTTATAGTAAAGAAGTAATGGAGTTATTTTTATTCACGTGGACACCATCTCGAAAATGTTAGAGGAAATGTCGTGAAAGAATAAAATTATTTATCTTCTTATTTATTCATTTTCTTCTTTATTGTTGTTTCTTTTTTTTCAGAACGATGACAATAATTTCCAAACTTCTCATGTAGATCTCACTAGCCTTAATTTTCCAGGAATAAGTGGAATGAAATTTGTGTGAACCTGATTTTATGTTTCTTTCCCACTTTATTATCTCTATACTGATTGCAGGAGATTCAAATTATTTTTACCAAAAAAGAAGAAAAAACAGACACTATAGATGGGTTATATATAACACCGACATTGTGGGAAATGGGATGCTTCGTTCATTGTTTAAGCTGATATAAACAAACCAATCCATTGAATTGATAAGGGTAACTCGATATAAGAGGAGTGACAACTTGAATGTATTTTATATACTAGGAAAATAAATATCATATGGGAGGTACATGAAGTGAGCATCTGGTTTTGAATATATATATACATGCTTGGCATGTGGCTTGTGCATCAGTGTAGCGAAGTTGAGTTAGAGAAGAATGATGAATGAAATAATTGTAATGGTAATTAACAATGATCAATATTTTCCACAACAAGAAACAAAGCAAAAGGAAAAAGACATAATGATTGTGTGGGCTCGGTGTCGTGTGCACGTGGGGGTCAAATCATATTATCATCACCCTTGAGCCTTGGCAATTAATCGGCAAGGCCCCAGCTTAGGAAATTGTAGGATAAAACTACCAGTTCTAGACAGGTTAAGATATAATGAGGGTTTATTCTGAAAGTGATAATAGAGACCTCGATACAGGCACCCAAAAGTAGTTGATTTTAGTAGAAGTAGACTACCATCTTACATAATTTTTATTTGTAATGTTAAGAATTTTTATATTAAAATCATCATTTTAAATAGGATTTTATTTAACCGCTATCTTCAGTCTGAATATTTACCTAACAACAAATAAAGATACCTGATCAAAGATCTAAAAAAAAAAAAAAAAACTCTTTTATTTGGTTGTTGACCCAAGGCCATTGAATGTAACGAACCTATTGTACATGCATGTGTACAGGAAAGAAAACTCACTTCATGCGGGAATTCTTTCTGCGACCACGACAAGTCATGGTGGATGTAAATTTCATTTTGTCAACAATGGTGGTCACATCCCTTTTCCTATCTGATCTTTAGCCGACATGTTCATTTCCATTTCTGTACCAAGAGCTTAGCTATGCTTAGCACATCATGAGGGAATCAAAGAGATATGGAGAAGCTGGCAATGGGCACCACATTGTTGTTTATTTGACTTTAATTCTCAAGGGTTTGAGAATAATCAAGACTGCTTCTAAATTGGACCATTATGGAGGTTATATGAGTTTACATGGATAGGGAAAAACCTATCTCTTAACGGAAAAATTTTTAGATGAATACTATCTATCACATCATTATTTAAATATTTAAATTATAATTATATATACATAAAAATATTATTAATTATTAATATAATTTTATAATATTTTTATTACTTTACATATATCAAATAATAATTTGATCAAATATTTATAATAAATCATACCTACCTAAAAATTATTCCTCTTAATGGTCCATAGGCTACTGCATGCATGTGGGACAAGTAAATGTCTTGTCTCTTTTGTTCTTCTTCTTGTTCGTTGTCCTTATCTTTTTTCTTTTCCTATTTTCTTCCTCAGTTCATCAGCAAAGGTTACAACAATGTAACAGCCTCGAGTTGGTTTAAACAACAATCATGTCATCTATTTATGTCATAATTAAAAGATTGGACGGAATTTTACGTCGGTCGTTCACTACCTAATACAAAACCTCATCTTTTAACAATGGTTTAATATTAGAACTCTTAACAAAAATTATCACTTTAATTTTATATAATTTGATGGGTAAAACAACTTCGATAGACATAGTCATGTCATAGTACATATGAACTAAGTCAATATATTGTATACTAATATGCACAACTGACCATTTAAAGATTCAAACAATTGATTATTTTATGATTGAGTTCATCATATATATATATATTCACTCAATCAATGCTTCTAACTTAAATTTCAGTCATCCAATTGTTGGGCTATTTTTTCAAACGTTAATTATCAGTTTCCAATTTCCATCCTGAAGTAGCTAGGTGTAGTTTAGTTTGTTCTAACTTCTAAACTTTCGGTTGAAAGAATATCAATTAGAAAACTATCTTAAAAAACAATAATAAGTGCAATTCCATGGTAAAAGTTGAAATTTTTGTGAAAATTTCACCTATATATATTGGATTGTTAAACTTTAAACTTTTTTTTAAAAAAAAAACTTCATCTATCCACCACATTAAACCCACAAATAGAATTTATAGATGATATGATTCTCTCACATGATCTTTAATACACATGTCATCTCATGTTCTTAATATATTTTTGACTGATGTGATCATATATATAATGATATGTAGCCATATATATGAGTTGATGACAACCAACCAAAAACAAATTGAGGTTATAATAACATGCTTATTAATACAGTATCACATGATTGTCACATGATAAAAAATCCATTAATAAATTTAATAGATAATTAAAGGATTTATATTGTAATATTTGCAAATCTGCAAAATTAAGTGATTAACGCCAAAGGCTAAGACACACACATAACCTGGAGAGTTGGATGAGATGGTCCCTATTTTGATCTTGGATCCCACGTGGGCAAGGGCTACTCATCAAGGGTTCCACCAATGATTTGTGGCCACGTGTGTAGAGCAGCGTTCACTTCACGTGTGAGTGGTTTATGATTGAAGCTGGGGAGCGAGCTGAGCCGAGCCAAGAAGAATCCCACAGCTTAGGTCGTTTTTGGCAGAATGCCTGAAATAACGCGCCGCATGATATGAGCTGCAGAGCATTGATTTAGATTTTGACATTCTCATCACAGACAAACCACTTGGTCCAATGTGAAGGCCCACCCAAATTACTATCGAGACGTTTCCCGATTCATTCTTCACAAAATAAAATTTTTTAAATTTCTATTTTTTTTTGGGATAAAATTCTCTAAAAATTAATATCAAGATAAATGAATTTCTTTTTTTTTTTTACACGAGTTAGTTCAATCGTGATTTTTTTTTGTTACAAGGTATTTTTACACCTTTTGAGTATGATATTATTATCTCTGTTCACAAATATTTTTTTTGCAAAACCGAACCTTTAACGTTATATATTTATTGAAAAATATTCATCCTACCGTATACAGTACCATATTATTTTTAATATTTGGTATTGTTTATGAGATTACTTCAATCGATTAAATTAATTTTTTTTTTTTTCATATTATCCATTAAAACTTTGTTACGCCAAGTTAACCACTTTTTTATTCTTCGTTAACTTTTTTTCATAAATTATGCGATAAAATCTTACGTATTAACTAACTTTTGATTAATATTATTAACCAATTTTTTTTCTATGCCTTAGTTAATGAAAAATAAAAAAAGTAGTTAATTACATATTTGGTTAATAACATATTAAAATTTTACCATTTTTGGTTAACGGGTTAACAAAAAAAAAATGATTAACGACGTAAAGAATTAGTTAATAGACGTATATTTAAAAAAAAATAAAGATAATTTAATCGAACCTTTAACTTAGATGTAAAAATTGATTATCTTATATTGATATTTATATGTTACTTCTCATTCGTTAAATTGAAATTTATTTATTATTTGAGTCACTTGCTAATAACTTAATATATACTTTAATAATTAATATGTAAAAGTGTGGTAGAAGTGTTATTTTTTAATGTCACTAGTAAAATTACTTTGAGTTACTTCTAATCTTGAATGTAAAATATTTTTTAAAACACATATTTTACATCACTTTAAAAAATTAAAGGAATTTTTTTTATAAATAAAAATTTATTGATTCTAAAATTTATTTATGCATGTTCTATAATCTTTTATATATAAAAATACTAAAATAGAGGTGACATTCCGTATAGTTTTTACTTTTGATCCTTTTATTATATAAAAAAGAGTAAATTTAATTTTAATTGGAAGGAAAAGCCAACAAATTTGACTCAAACTTCAGGAAAATTAGTTTGGGGAAAGAAAACTTGAATTTTAATAATAAGTTGAGATCTCATGGTTGACATTAGAGTACTTAAAAAAAAATATATGTGAGTTTAAAGAAGTAAGTTGAATTTAAAATTATTAAACTTCTAGATGATATATATAGGATCAATTATTTGAACTTGCAAATAAAAAATAAAATTATAGTATTTTATTATTTAAGATATCTATTTGTAATTTATTTATTCACATAACTTCTATATCTACATACATAATCGAATTTAACTTAAATTAAAATTACTTAAATTCTTTTTTATCTGAAAAATTACTTAAACTCTAATTAGTAATTGGATATAATTTGAATGTGTAAAAGTTTATTTGTACATTATTTGATTTATGAAAGGCATTTATCTTATTATTTATATCTTCCCAAATATATTATTTGCCATATTATATCACAACATTTTAAAGTGTATACTATGGATAAACTTCATCTACATTTTTTTTCGGCGGTATAATCATCTACATCTTTAAAATAACATAAAGTTGACGTCAGATAAAAGATTGAATTTTATAAATTTGGTAATTATATATGTAATGTAATTTGGATAATTAATAGTGAATGAAATAAAATGGAATATGATAAAATAGAATAAAGGTTGCATTTCATTATTTAGATAATTTATGATGAAATAGAAGAAAATTTCTATTTCATTATTTAAAACAAAAATAGAATAATAAAAATTAATAAAATAAAAATCTCATTTCATCTTATACCCTAATTTAAAAGAAAAAAAAAAGTGAGATATAAAATAAAATATGAACATTTCATTTAATCTCATTTATTTTTTATTACTAATTCAAACAAAACCTTAAGGATGTTAAGCAAAATGCTATGTGAACCCATTCACTGAGCTGTAACCTGAAATGATGGGGCGCATGTGAAGGAGCTATAGGAGTTAGGACTGATCAGAACTCAGCTGGTCCTCCCTCCCTGTGTCTGTGGTGCAAAATCTCCTAATAAATCTAAACAAAAGATAAACTACAATGTGATGAGACACTTTTCAATAGGCAACTTGCTTTCTCTATATGCTAATCTGACTGCCTTTGCTAGCCTGCCAACATGTTTATGTCCTCTCTCCACTATTAAGGTTTAATGACCAAAAGAAACAACCCTATGAATATATATTTGTTAGCCAGCCAGATCTGTTCAGTTTGTGTATGTGGTTTTTTAATTTTTCAGGAGTTACACGTATAATACACTTACTTTTTATAATTTTATTTTTACACCAAAGATATTTTTTTTTATAAAGAGAAAGATAATAGAAAGTGAAATTGGGGTTCCTTTATCCTTAATATAATTCCGTACAATATTATATAATTTAATATTTTTATATTAATTACACTTTTTGTAGTCTAATAATTATTTTCTTCGATATCTATATAACAACATAAACAAGTACTGTGGTAGAAAGTGAAAAGATCACAGGCTATGATTAAAACCATGATTAACGAAAAATATTTTGTAAAGAGGGTATTGCTGTTAAAAGATGCTTTCACTTACAGTGCAGTTTTCACTAAGCAACCAAAAAGAGGTCAGAGCTTTCTCCACTTAAAAAGAATACAAAAACAGGTAGATAATAAAATATTCAATCAGTTGAGCATTTGAGATTCAAAATTCTCCTCTGAAGTCTCATGCTCCTTGTCTGCAAAAATAGTCTTACAGAGCCACCTAGCTGATCAAAAAGCCTTATCCTTTTCAAAAAACACTATACTGCTCAAAACTGTTAAAGCATATTTTAATAGCCTCTCGTTTTTATTTTTCTCGCATATTCATATTCATATACAAATGCCTATTTATTATATAGTTTCCTGACGTAATTGCTCAAGTACCAATATTTGTTTTATTATAAAAGCATGTACCTTTTGTTATTTCCTACCTATACAAGGTCCTCCCCAACAAACACACACACTTCATCAGTACAGGTCTTCAATGGCAGCTGAAGGTACAACCTTATTCTCTAAGTTTTCTATTGTCTCGTCAGTTTGTTAAATGTATCTGGCCTATTTTTAGAAGTACAGAACTTCTCATTCATTTTACTTGTACTGTTCACAATACAGCAGTACACCAAATTTAGTTGCCCAATCTGACATAAGCTTTGGTTGTTTTCTTTCACTTCATCATAGTTTTCATCATATTGAATTGAAGAAGGCAGTTATTGCTAATACGAGATTGTACAAAACATGATATAAGAACTGCATTCAGTCCATCTGTTTTGTTGCTGACATCGAAAACTCAAACAAGGATTCTCATCCTGTTAGTGTTCTGGTTCTAGCAGCAGCTGGATCTAGAACTGGTAAGGCCTTCAGGTCTATATTTATTTTTGTATCTAATACTGTTGAGCTGAGATATACATTTGAGCCTGTTTATTTCATCTGATATATTTTCTTCAACATGATAGGTAACAAGGATCACTTAATCATAAGTTTCAACTAGATCTCTTTAGTTTCATTTCATTAGAAATCACAATTATCTATGGATGGTCTGGGATGGGATGCCTCACAACTTGCATCAAGCACACCGATCCTGTGGAGCACTCAGCAACAAGACCTTGAAGGAGGCTACTCCATGCCCAACTTAAGTTCAAGTGTTCTTAATCAAATACAAGAGATGCAAAAATCTCCTACATATTCAAATTCTGAAAAACTGATTTATCAGTCAGCAGCTGCTACCACTTCAGAGAAAATGAATATGATCCCAAACACAAATCTGTCACAGCATGCTGCAACCGTGCCAGTGAAATCAGGAGCTGGAACCAGCTGGGGAGAAGCTTTAACATCCCAACCATGCCCCTCTCTTTCAGTCAATGGACCTTACAGTACGAACGTTATTAGCAACTACATGCCAGATTTCAACATGGCCCACCAACAACAACTTATCAATGGCTCACAGAATGGGACGGGTGCCTGCTCTCTTGAGTCTTTTGATTGCTTCCTTTCAGCTACTAATAGCAACACTGACGCTTCTGTTGAAGATGATGGGATTTCAATGATTTTATCTGACTGCAGAAACTTCTGGAACTTCAGTTATGGCAGTGCAGCTTCCTCTGGTGAATCTGAGAGTGATGCTTCCAATGGTGGTAGAAACAAAGACATGCAATGTCCAGTCAATGAACTCGATGAAACAGTGTCTCAAAACTCCTCGGATCAATACATCAATCAAGGAAAAACAATAGAATCCAAGGCTAATTGCTCAAAGAGGAGTGATGACCAATCTGAGCTGATCAAAGTCGGTGCCAGTGATCCCTACTTCAGTGTTGTTCAGAATTATTCTGCTACTGAAGGTGGTTTCAGACTTATCTCAGAGAATCCACCAAAGTCCAAGAAACTCAGATGGGATAAGAGTCCTTGTTCAACTAATATGAATTTCCAGCAACCAAATTCAACAGTGTCATCTTCCATTGAAGAACCTGATCCAGAGGCCATAGCACAAATGAAGGAAATGATATATAGGGCTGCAGCTTTTAGGCCTGTGAACTTGGGCTTGGAGGTGGTTGAAAAGCCAAAGAGGAAGAATGTCAGGATATCAACTGACCCACAAACAGTGGCTGCAAGGCAAAGAAGGGAGAGAATAAGTGAGAGGATGAAGGTTTTACAGAAGCTAGTGCCTGGGGGAAGCAAGATGGACACTGCATCAATGCTTGATGAGGCTGCAAACTACCTCAAGTTTCTCAGGTCACAGGTCAAGGCACTGGAAAGTCTAGGGAACAAAGTTGATTCAATGAAGTGTCCTCCAACTAGCATTGCCTTCTCTTTCAACCCTTTCTTTTCCCATGCAAACCCCTCTCCAAATGCAAACCCCTAGCCACATCCATCATTCCCAGGGTTCAATTCAAGTGATTATTATCATGGGGTAAAAGAATGTAAAATAGGGTAAAAATACCCATGTCCTTTAATCATTTTATTACCAATGACAATGATTAACATCTGATCTTCATTTAATTTTCTAGCCATAGCTGCAGGAAAATTCTAATTGTTGACATGTATTGTAATTGTCTTCCGTATAATCATCAGTGACTTGTTTAAAATTGTCATTAATGATGACGTTTTCTGGTTTCTGTCATAATTAATCAGGTGTACCACCATGCATCAGTGAATAGAGGATCTTTTTTTTTTGTTACACTGTTATTTATGATGCTACCACTGTAATAATTAATCTGGTTTCTTTTATATATTGAATACAATGCAAGTAGTGAAAATAATGGAAGTGAATTACCTTACCTTGTAGCATACAGAAAGGCCTAGCAATTATAACACCTATTATTAAGATCAAGGGCTAGAAAGCGATTGTCACTTTAAGTTTGTTTTATAATAGTAGTTTAAGGCAATGCATTTTTCTTGGAGACCCTTTAAAACATTTTTTAACTAATGTGCTATGTTAGCTAACCAATGCAAGAGACATTCTCTTACGATTAGAGAGCACAGTCAGTGGTTCTGTCTCCTTGATTCAACCCAAAGCGTGCTCTTGAAAATCTCTCCAAACCCATTGCTCAGCACGTGCATATTCTTCTTTTTTGGCATGAGTGTTTGTCATAAGCAATATATATAAAACCTCTGTGTGTCTTATTTAAACGTATCAAAGTTCTCAAATATTAATGTAACTAATGATATTGTTAATGATGATGTTTATGATAACGATGGCTACAACAAAACGTGATGTGGGTCTTGTGCTATTATCATCGAACAGGGATTATTTAATTTGGCTCATATTTCTTCACTGAGCACGTCTTTGTGCTACTGTATCTGCATGTGGTATTTCCAGTACGAAATTAAGCACTTAGGCCTTGCTTTTTCTCTCTCTTGTTTAAGACACATTTCTACTTTCCGTTCACCTCTGATCATGACATAAAAGCCAATTCTCCTATTAATTTTTTTTTTTAATTTTTGCCTCAAGTCCTCTGCCATTTTATCAACTAAATTTCTCTCTGGCTACTACAATACGAGAACTATCCTATCTATACTTATTTTTAAAAAAAAATTCATATGTTTTTATATTATCAAAATTTAAGTTTACGCAGAGTCTCAAATGTACACATATAAGTAAAAGCTTAAAAAAATGCAGTTAAACTTTTTCTTTTTTCTTTCTGTACTGCATGAAAGTATTTGGGCTAATTTGTGTTCACCTTAATTTATTTATTTTCATTCAATCAAAAGTAAGTCATTTATATTGATATTAAAAAATTTACAAGATATTGTTTTATTAAAACTTATGATTATGTCTACTCAGACATGATATGCTCGTCCACCACTAAATTAATCCTTGAAGGTAGGAAAATATCATTTTGCCACAAGGGATTTGAGCCAAGATTTTTCCACCACATGTGGTACACTACATGATCATATCACAAAGTTGATGCTAATCAACCTGATCAGTGATATTCAATTGCCGTCTTATTTGTTCCCGTAATTCCAAGCTTTCCTTAAAAAAAAAAACAAATTGAAGAATTGCTAAACTGAACTTGAGTGCGATTTTTAAATATGTGGGTCCTGCTCCTGCTTGGACCTGGTGATTGTTTGCTTTGTTCTTCAAATTTGTAGCTGGAATTGAAGGTTGAGATTTGGGGGAAAAGGTTGGTCTTGATTGGATCAAAAGAGGTTATAGTAGTTGAGTTCCTTGCTAAATTTAGAAATTCTGTTTTGAAAGGTATCAGATCTTTCGCATGGTTTGTTGTCTCCTATGATTTCTTAATCAATGAAGGAAAGGTCTCCAAATAACCAATTTCCGTGTCTTGAAAAATGTTGTTGTGAGCTCATTCTTTTGTAGGCTTTCACAAGTTGGAGGGAGATAAGAGAACAGAGATTTGACTTTGATTTTCAGACAGTTGTGTTGTAGCTGTTGATTCTCCCAACTTGGCTACATGTATTTGCAACACTTCAAAAGCCACCGAGTCATTTTTCTTAGTTGTAAAGGATACTATTTTCTTTTCTGTTTTAAGTATCGATGTGCCATAATCCCTATTTGAACCAGTTCAAGTGGGCTACTCAAATAAATTTTAAGAAGCAAATTTTAAAAAAATTAGTTCTTTCAGTTTTTTTCAGTAAATTTTAACTAGAGATAATGATAATAAAAAAAATCCTCTTATGATGTGTGCACATGATTAGTGGCAGAGCCATGTTTATTTCTTCAAGTTCTCAAAGAATTTGTATACTATAATTTAAATGCAAATAACATATTATACAATTGGCTCCCACTCAGTCTTAAATTAAAATTTTAATCCGTATATTTTATATATATTTTCAATTTAGTCTTTATATTATTTTTTTAAATCAGTTCTTATACTTTTAAATATTTTTAAAATAATTCTTATTATCAATTTTATTATAACATTGTTAATTTAGTTCTTGTTAGACATTATATATAAAAAAAAAGAGTATTTAAATGAATACATACTAAACAAAAGATCACTTACTCAAAAGAAATAAACACTTATATGAGCACTTACTATGATACGTGAGCATCTACTAGATATTTTATATATAAAAGAACATATAAAAAAGCACATACTAAATAAAAAAAACACTTATTAAGTTAGCTAACTGATGATGTTATAATGGAAGTTGATAGTAAAGATTATTTTGAAAATGTTTAAAAATGTGAGAACTAATTTAAAAAAAATTATAAGAACTAAATTAAAAATGAGTGAAAAGTATGTGAATCAAAACTTTAATTTAACATTTTTTTTATCACAAATTACAAATCCTGGATACTTGCTACTATGGCAACTGTTTGTCTAGAAAGTTTTTTGGTAACTCAATGGCTGATTAGTACTAATTTAGTAAAAATGAAAAAAAAAAAGAATCTCGTGTCTAGGTGTTTATTGGGTCGAATTGACTAGATAAACTCGGAAATGCATACCAAACCACCTAAATTGGTTAAGTTTGATTTAGGTAATCGAGTTACATTAGATCAAATCCGATAAAAATCAATTTTCATTGGTTCAGTTTTCGAATTTGTGATTTTGAACCTGATAACTTGAACTAATGATTCGATGGAGTTTTTTTTTAAATAAATACTTATTGCTTATATTATATGTTTTAGTTGTCACAAATTAAATAACTCGAACCAATGACTCGGTGAAGTTTTTTTTAAAATAAATACTTATTACTTATATTGTGATTAGTTAAGTCACAAATTAAATTTCTCATTTCATTCATCATTTAAATGTCTTTAGAAGATCAAATGACATGTCAATCCAACCACCCATCCAACTAATGAACTATCATGTCCTAACATCTGCCTTGTGATGTGTGATTGCACTTTGCCTTTTTTTTTTCCTCTGTACATATGCAATTTATTATTTTTTGTAACTTCTATTTTGATAAAGATTCTTTCGTTGTCATATTTATTTAGAAAAAGTACAAATTACATCATTCAACTTTGCTTCACATGCATTTTGACCTTTCAACTTTTAAAATGTGTAACAAAGTCTATAAACTCTCAAAAGTTTATAAAGTGATTCAAAATTGTGACAGGCATTAATTTTTGGACGATCAATGTCAATTTTTAATAGGGAAAAATTCAAATTATCTTTTAATTCTGCCTCATGTGTACTTTGGTCCTTCATCTCTTAAAAATATTCAACAAGATTCCTAAACTCCCAAAAGTGTGTAAAGTGGTCTAAAATCATGATAAGCCACATGACACTTTTTGTCCAAAAATTAACATTTGTCACTATTTTAAATAACTTTGTATACTTTTGAGAGTTTAGGGACTTTATTGCACATTTTTAAAAATTAAAAAAATCAAAATGCACATGATACAAAGTTGAATGATGTAATTTAGATTTTTCTCTATTTATTTTATTTGTTCAATTAATAGTATATTTTTTTAGTGAAAAAATGTACAAATGTAGGGTTGTTAGTATAGAAGTGTGTGTGAATAAGATTATAGTAAAACACAAAAATATGACAAGATGATTCATACTCTAACGATTATACTCTTGTATTCGGTTTATTAAAATGCCTCTGTCAAGGTGATTCATACTCAACGATTATACTCTCGTGGAAATTAATGGAAATCATCTATATTCAATTAACATTTTTTCACTAGAGTATTATTTTATTTGATAGGTGAAAAATCAATCTTTTAAAATACAGTTAGACACTTAAACAAAAACCTTTTTTAATAGTATTTTTTTTCCATACACATGAATCTCTAAATTGAACTTAAGATTATATGTTTAAAAAATTTGAACTCCTTCTACTCACACTAACATGCCAATGAATTCAATTAACTTTATATGCAACAGAAGATGTCTTATATGTTCATTATGGTGCACAAATATAATACTTTTATATCATCATAATATTTCAATTAGTATTTAGTTTGATGCTTTCCCATTCATATCAATGCATACACAGTCTATGTTGTCCTCCCAGGGCCAGAAGTGACATGCAAATATGCAATCAAAACAGGCTATTCTAGGTTTCTTGCTGAATGTAGGGAGTATATTTGGTTTGTCTCCTTTGATTGTTTTCAATCAAGAAAGGGTCTCCAATGACCAATTTGTGTTGGTTGAAAATCTTATTGTGAACTCATTCTTTTGTAAGCTTTCACAAGTAGAAGAGATTTGACTTTATACAAACAGTTGTGTTAAGTTGTTTCTCGTTGATTGTCCAGCTCGGCTATATATGTATTTTGGCTAAATATTATCAATCAAAAGACTCATCAAAACCACAAGTCATAACTCTTAGCTTAGTTTTACATACATGATAGTTTTTTTTGTATTTATACGCTTGTTGAAACTTGAAATTATCTTTTTCTTTACAAGAGACTAAGTACGATAGGTGTCAAATTAGTCATGGTATTTCAATTTACTTTTCATTTTCTATTGTTTGTTTTAGTTTGGTGTGTAATTTGATACACTTCTTTAACACTAAAATTACTCTTAAAAAGCTCATTTTTATAATAAAATACTATAATTAAAAAATATAACTGCTCCGATAATACTTTTTCGCTAATTCATTTTTCTAATGATATTTCATAATAAAAGAGAATTTTTTATTCTTTAAAAATTTTGGGTGAAAAACTTAGAAAGTGATTTTTTATACTCGTTTATATAAAATTAAAATGTGAATTGTTCACCCTCAGTTTTAAGCTCCACTAAACTAATCCTTAATAGTAATTTTCTCTTCTCTTCCTTTATAAGTTAGATAACTGAAAAAAGGAAAATAGAAGTAGACACATTTTCACATGAAAAGTTTACTTTTTATATTTTGCCAATAAATCAAAATTAAATTCAAATATAAAACACAAAAAAGAAACAAGTGAGGCTCATTTAGTTTCTTTGGGCTTTCATGGGTTGGGGCGAGCCTCTGGGGCTCATTTTTTCAGATTAGTTGACGTTTAAGTCTAAGGCCCATGTCTCAAACTCCCGATGTCTGCCAGTGTTTAACACAAATTGGACCAACTGTATATTTTAGATTCGACGAGAGATAATGCTTTCACAATTAATAACTCATCAGTCCACCACAACGGCTTTTGTTCTAACACGAAATAGGAAATAAGTCCTATCTAATTGTTCAAATTTTGGTAAACTATGTTTTCATTAACAATCAGTAATAAATTTTGCACATCAAAGTTTTGATGAACTATTATGTCTACATAGAAATTGGTCTAAAAAAAAAAAAGATAAATAAAAGACCCGCAAACACATTAACAAGTACTTAAATACAAGCAAAAATATCAGTAGCACAATATTCAAAATCTTCACAACTCTACTGCTCTCTGCGAAGATCTTAAATGAAACAAGAAAGATAGAACTCAAAATCTATAAAAAGTTCTATATTCCTTTCAAATTGCAAACATTTTACCTCGCAAGCGAACTCTCTCCACTGATTGCTTCCCTCGAGACAGTTTCAATCAATCCACTGGATGTACTACCAAGATTCTCTATGGCCAAACGTTGTTTTAATTCCATCACCACTTGGTTCATTGTTGGCCTATTAACCGAACTCTGAGCTACACAAGCCATTGCTACATCTACTGCTTTCTTTGCAGTCTCAGTGTCATATTCTCCTTGTAACCTTGGATCCATAATACCATCAATTTCACCTTGATCAGCAAGCATGGAACTTACCCATTGAATGATGTGAGTTTTCTCATGGGTCTTCAAGATAGCTGTCCGCCCTGTGATTATCTCTAAGAGAACAACTCCAAAACTAAAGACATCACTTTTTTCATTCAACCTATTTGTTATGTAGTATCTGCATGACAAACAATGCAGCTACTTAAGTCAGCAGCTATCAAACCAAAAAAGGATAAAGAAAGAATTTCATGTAAGTTTTTTCTTTTACTTTCCATAAAAAATTATTCAATTTTGATTCCTCAAAGTGATAATTTGTATAATAAGATGTATTATTTAGTTAGTTATATACTAAAGTTGAAATGGTAATTGACAAGACAACATACTCAGGGTCAAGGTATCCTGGGGTGCCTGCAATTACTGTTGACACATGGGTGTCATATTCATCTGGGAAGATCCTTGACAACCCAAAATCAGATATTTTACCGCGGAAATTTTCGTTGAGTAAAATGTTGCTAGTCTTAACATCTCTGTGCACAATTGGGGGCTTACAACCGTTATGCAGATACTCCAAGCCTGCAGATAAAGTGGTTAAGCTTGTTGCATCAACAGAAAGACCAGTAAAACTTTCTCTTTTCTTTTTTTCCCTTTGTTTTTCCCCTTCCTCACCTATTGCAGAATCCAGAGCAATTTGAAGTCTGTGTTTCCAACCTAGCAAATTTTGACTTTTATCTACATCAACAGAAGTGTTAGTAAGGAATGCATTGATCCCAGGATCCCAAATATGTTTAGTGAGTAATTTTTTTTTTTTTGGGGGGGGGGGGGTCATATTAGTGGGTATATTTATAATCACACTTAAGACCATGGTGAAAAATGGATCAAAATGGGCTTTTATTTAATAGAACAAAATGGGCTTTTCTTTACAGTTATTTTCGCATATGTTGGTGGTGACAAACAAAACAGAAATACCATATATGATATATAAAACAAGCACGGTAATACAACTTAATAATCACTATATTAACATTTATATAATCTTTTATTACTGACAAAAATATGTAAGATAACTATCTTGCATACAATATTAAGTCCTACCGCCAGTGTGTGAAATTGAAACTTTTGTAGTGCATATATATCATATTTGAAACCTGATAGATGCTGTGCTAAGTTTCCGTTGGTCATGTATTCGTAGATGATTGCTGTTTTGGTGTCTTCATTGCAATATCCAATCATAGGAGTCAAGCATTTATGGTGTACTCTAGTCAGAATTTTTGCCTGCAAATCAGAGTCAGCCAATATTCTTTCATCTTAAGTGACTTGAAAATATTGAGGATTAAATTCAATCATTATCAATAATACCTCTGTCTGAAATTGCTGATACCCTTTAGTTGAAGGAGAGAGCATCTTCACTGCTACTTGTGTTTCACCTATGCAGCCATAGTAGACCGTTCCAAATCCTCCTTTACCAACAACCCTCTCAAAGTTATTGGTAATACTTAGAACCTCCGAGTAGGTGAACTGTTGTTTCTTTGAGTCCACACACTCAAATTTGTTGGAACAACTCGACTTGTTCATACGCATGACAGCTGATGGATAAGAAAGCAAGGTATTATAGGGTTAATTCCCTCTCGTAGAGTAAGAAGGTTATTTAAAAGGATTTTTTAACTTTATCATAGTTCATATGTTTTTCATATGTATAAAATTGTTTTTATTAGTCATTTTCGTAAAAATTTAAAAAAAGAATAAGATACAACTTCCAAAAGTAATCTTTAACGTGTGTCCTAAAAGTATTTGAGCTATGTTAAAGATGATTTTAAGTCATTAGAATCTAGAAGTGGATTAGTAATAGAGCAATGCTATTCATCATCAAATTAGTTATCTATAAAATTTCACAAATGGCAGAATACACGTGGGCTATTATTTTAATAGTTACACTATTTTGAAGCAAAAAACAACTACTTGATAAAACGCAAGCAACTTTTTTACATATTTCAGTTTTCGTATGTCGTTCCTCGAAAAGAATTTGATAGGACTAAGCATTTTCCTTAATAATAAGAACTTTGGGTAATTTGATGGAGATCTTAATTTTAAACTTCCATCTATTATTGTATAAAAGTATATCTTTTTTTGGTGAATATAAAAAGTGTTATCAATATCTGCAATTATTTCACCAGCTCATGCCTTGTCATTGTACTTCAAAACCAAGAGAGTTGTTATATCGTACCTCGTAGTCTACTTCTAAAAATAAAGAGTGGTGCCGCTGAAAGGATGAAGGCTCCAAGTGTTAGTACCAACGGAATTACTACCTTATTCCTCTTGTGGCATGGACCCGAGGTGCAAAGATCAGGATTTCCACCAACACTTGCATATATAAAAAATAAAAAATAAAACTTCTATATGAGTTAGCAGTTAATTGAATTCCAAAAAAAAATTAAGAACTTATTATGGATTAGGGATAATGTAGATGTTATGAACGCATTTATGGTTACTTCATATTCACTCATTAACCGTTTTGCTACATATAGCCATATCATTATATTTTACTGCTTTGCTGTTTATATTGGTCAATAAATCACAATTCATGATAAAAAGGGATTTAATCAAATGAAGCAAAAGGCGGACAACAATTGAACCAGAGAATACGAAATATTATACTAGAAACCTTAATTGCAAAGTTGTATTTGCCTTTTCTATGAGAGCCTTAGGAATTGAACCTGAAAGCTTGTTCCCGGTCAGATTACTGCAAGGAAAGTGACATATATATTGCCCGAGTGCAAATTGGGAAAATTATCAAGTTAAATGTAATTGGAAAGATTCCAAACTTACAGAATTTTCAACTTTGGAAATTCTGCTAGAAATTCAGGCATAGGTCCTTCCAACTCGTTGTCTGACAAATCCCTAGAACATAGTAACACTTTATTGATGAAAGTCATGGGTGGGTACATCACCAAAATTAGGAGCTATCGTGTATACTTTTATACAAAGTTGGCATAGTGTTGCCCGTGGGGCTTCTAATTAGTCAAACCTTAAGTATATAATATTTGAACACAAAATTAATCAGCCATAATAATATTCACTACTCACAGGAATTCTAGTTCTGTAAGATATGAGAATGAAATGTTTATCTCCCCTGCCAATTTACTTGAGCTCAGGTTCCTGCTTGTCATTTGAGATTCACATAAATATTTGTCATGGTAATTAAACAAGACATTTGATAAACCAAAACAATAAATAAATAAACACAGGAACAAGACGAAGAAATGAAATTCATACGGGCAGTGACTTGGACAATCCATGGTACTAAATTCTTCCACAGACTTAAAGATGACAAAATTATCTGTACCCGCAATGGAATGGGAGATGGGTACTCGTTTAATAAATAGAAGCGGGGACAGGGATTATAGGATCATTTTTTATGCCACAAACCCGTTTAGTATATATATTTTATTTATTATATATCATATATTATAATTCTTTTTTTTAACTTTAAGATAAGATGAAAATACGTATATTTTATTATTTTCAAATAATTTTTTATTAAATGAACTCATAATAATAAAATTTATTGAAAAAATATATACTATTTATATAATAGTTATTTATGTAAACTAATTATTATAAAATATAATTGCATTTAGTTTGTTATTTATAATATTCTTTTAATTTTGTAAGAATATTATATTGTTAAACAAAATTATAGTATGTGGTGTTAAAGTTTATTTTATTTATATTTATTTTATAATTTTTAAAATTTTATTTTAAAGTATCATATACCCGCGGATATTTGCGGATATCCCGTCTACCTGCGAGGATCATAAATGAATACCCACGAAGGAGATGGGGGCGGGGGCTGAGGAAGCACTACCCGCCCCCGCTCTGCCCCAATGCCATCCCTAATCATACTACATTCAAATATTTAAGAATATGGCAAACTCTCTAATATTTATAGTGATCACGTCTCGGTGATCAATGCTCATACAATTTATTTTTTCTTTTTATGTCTTCTAGTGGCATGTATCCCTTGCACGCCAAATGGATTAGTAAGTGTTGGTTTTAAGCGCGACTAGTAATCACCCTTTAACTCGTTGTGCGTATGCACATCAAAGATACCTGACACCTCAGCTTGTATCTGTCTACGTGTGTATTGCGAAATCTCTTAAGCTTACTCACAATACATTGTAAACATAGTTATACTACTATTATAAAGAAATAAAGTTACGTTAGCTTTTAGCCTAGTCATAAATTCGTCCAACAGTAACTTTAGAAGAAGCTTAATACTCACAAAGATGTGATCCTTGGATTGGCATCAGAGCTGCAAATGAGGCCCTCCCATGCATGTTGCTTTGGAAGACATGGGTCTCCTTGCCAATTCAACCTAGAGATTTGGTAGGCGCTTTTTATATCCAGAATAGCACCAACTATACATACTCCATGCGGGCAACATACATTATAGTGAGAAGTAGAGGCAACAGGTAAACAAAGAACTCATAGTGTTGTACATAGTACATACCATCTCTAGTGTCTGTTGGTGAAGATAGTTGTGTTATCAGCCTATAAACCTCAAAGGCATTGAGAATAGGGGGAGCATTCGATTCAGACGTAGCAGTAATGCTAAAACGAACAGAACCTTGAGTTGTATTTTGAGGAGTAATGGTGACTGGCTTCAAGTATTCAAGAACCAAAGGCTGAGGGAGGATGTTTTCAGAGTTAAGAGTGACATTGATTATTCTTTTTTCGCCACGCGGAAGCTTTTCAATTTCAGCAAAGTGGAAGTAGATAGTATACTCAAAAGACTTGTCTAGTGCCGGAAACACAGAGTCATAGTCAAATTCTAAGGCAGAGGAGACATTCATTGATCTGGCTGCAGTGCTCAATACTTGTGATGGTAATTTATAAGCATCATCTGCGGTTCTAGGATTGATATCAATTTCATTGTGGACCAAGGGATGCCAACCATCTTGATTGTAATCGCGCCACATGCGATCGTAGACATCATCCTTGTACCTATTAAATCTTTTCAAAAAAAAAAAACGATACATTATTGATGTAAGAAATTAAAAGAATGCACCAAAAAAATATTTAAAAGAAATCTTTTTTGTTATTTTATAGGGGAAAGGTACCTTGATATAGGATGGAACCTATAAGTCGTTGGCAAAGAAAAAGTTTAAATATGCAAAATAAATACTGTTTTGATGAAAGAAAATATTTTAAAAACTCATTACTAAATTTTAAAATAAAAATATTTATGAAGGATTCAGATTGGTGCTCATTTTTAAAAGTTACATCAAAATTTGATAAGAAAAACAGCCATGACAGATGGACATGAATAGGTAATAACAAGGCAAACAAGCACTGATGACGCATGTTAAATAAACCAAAGGCACTGATGACTTAAGGGGTGTTGATGATGATCACATGCTTGTGGGGGCGCTGTTAACATCTCTCCGAACCTCACGAAATAACAGTGGTTGTGGAGAACTACTGGACATGATATGATAAATGGAACTGTTTAAAAGTCGTAATTCCAATGCTGAAATGTAAGGGATTGTTGAGCCAGTCTTTACAAGGCACACATGTATGGTATCGGTTGTGGGAGTGTGAATAATCTCACTGTAGTAGAAACCACCGAAATCACCTGGACCAATTGACTCCCAGATATTAACTCCAAGATATAGGTCAAAAATTGGGGTTTGGTTCTTGGCATCATAGTTTCCATATGCAAAGAAAGCCCTGATGAGATAATTGTTATTTTTGCCCTGTTTTGGTTTCAGAGTGTAGCAGTTCTTGTCTCCGTCTGGAAAGAATCTATATGTGTTGAACAGTTTCCCAAAATTGGGATAGCTTAAGACGATATCGGCTGAAATCACATGATTGATTCCTGTTTCTACAAAGTCTTTATCTTTCTGATACCAAATTCCAGTTTCCTCGTCCAAGTAATCTATGTCTGATCCACAATCAATGCTTATGAAACCTGAAAAATATATATTCAGTCAGATGAATGTAAAAGTAGAAGAGCTTCTAAGGAATGATGTTAATTGCACAAATTTTAAATCAACAGAAATCATATATATATAACCCTAAAAATGAGTAAATTTCATATAATGCTATACATGACAAAATTTAAGAAAAAAAAATGCAGAGCTATTTTAACTGGAAAGGTTTCAGAAGCCAAAAATTAAATGCAGTGTATTTTCAAACTGACATGATTATATATCTACAGTATTATGGGAGACATTGTTACAGGAGAACTATTTCGATTTGGTGTGCTGTTCAAATTAAATAGAATTTCTATTAAAAAAAATCAGACAAAAGAAAAAAAAAAGGTTAATGCTACTTCTACAATTGTAGCAGTAGGTGAACTTGTTACACAAGCAGTAATACCCAGAATGCACAAAGTTTGTGAATTTGCCTATAGAAGTCTATCATGGGAGTCAAAACTAAAAACTAACTGAAAAGGGGCTCCTTAAATTTGAGCCAAATTAGTAGTTGCGGTACATACCATGATGGTTATCGTCAGTGATTTCTCTTGAAACAGGTTTGTCTAGTTTTGAATTGGCATGAGCAATGAAAAGTGGAACCAAGGCAAGACATACCCATACGTTTAACTTTAAGATGACATTCCATTGTAGTTCTCTTCCCATGTTATCTGTCATGCATGCAAGCTTATGTTAGTCATAAAAAGAAGAAGAAGAAGCAGAAAAACCACAACGAAGATGAACTCACCAAAAACTTGATATATATCCAAGTTCTCTGGAAAGTGGAAACAAAGATGAGCAGCGTTTTAAGACATACGTTAATATATATGTAAAGGCACAACGTCCGTTTCACGGAAAGCAAGAAATATTGGTATGGTCAAGTTTATTTATTGAAAAATAAGAAGACCAATAAAATGCAGCCAGTACTCTGTTTTTTTTTTTTCTTTTGGTGCTTGCCAGTACTCATTAACTAACATGCTTTGCCCTGACATTGTACTGATATTTTAGAAAATTTCTTGGTTAGGAATTTTTTATCATTTTCATGCATATTAATTTTTAATATATGTAAAGTTATATGTATCATATTAAAAATGTATATTTATTTTTATTAACACAATTTTATACATGTTAAAGATTTATATAAGTTAGAAATAAAAATAAGAAAATAAATATTAATAATTTGTGTATATTTTTAAATGAATGAATATAAGAAAGTTGATCTCTATTTATAAAAGAAATATGCTATACAAAAAAAAAATATATAATTATGTACTAAAGCAATCTAATTATGTATAAAATTAATTATAATCATCTCTAAAATCAATTGTGATCCTTAATTATAATTAATCTCGCTAACATCTCCTCTCAAACTCAAATGAGTGTAGAAGAAATCAACTTGATTTTAGAAATTAGAGTACGGAATCTGTCATGATGATGAGCTTTGGTAAATAAATCAGCTGACTGATCAAGAGTGTCAATAAAAAAGATACAAAGAGCTCCACGAAGAATGTGTTGACGGATGAAGTGACAATCGATCTCAATATGCTTGGTGCGCTCATGAAAAATATCATTGTGAGCAATCTGAATAGCACTCCTATTTTTACAGTAAAGAGCAGTGGGAGAGGAGTGAGAAATATTCAAGTCATCAAGAAGCCAGCATAACCAAAGTATCTCAGATATGGTGTCAGTTAGTGCCCGATATTATGCTTTAGTACTGGAACGTACAGTCAAAGTCAGTTTCTTAATTCGCCATGAAATAAGTGCATCACCAAGATAAATACAATAGCTAGTAGTAGATCAGCGATCAGTGGGATTTTCAGCTCAATCAGCATCAAAATAAGCATGGAGAACCAATGATGAGTTAGATGATAAATGAAGCCCATGAAACAGAGTTCCTTTTATATACCGAATAATACGCAGAACAACAACATAATGAGCAGTGTGCAGAGTTGACATAAACTGACTAACCAGATGAATAACAAATGAAATATTTAGACGAGTAATAGTAAGATAAATCAAGCTGTCAACTAACTACTAATAGAGAGTAGGATCATCAAGTGTAATACTATTTAGAGGTGTAAACTTGACATTAGGTTCTAAAGGAGCAGACTGAGTGCGACTGTCTGAGAGACTAGCTCGAGAAATAAAATCTAAAGCATATTTAGCTTGGGACAAATAAATACCATCAATTGAGGAAAGAACCTCAAGACCCAAAAAATAGCTGAGAGAACCAAGATCTTTCATCTCAAAATTGCAGCTCAAAGATGCTTTAAGATCAGAAATACTAGAAGTATCATTGTAACATCCTAATAATAGTACTAATAATGTGTCCGAAATTATACATTAGTAACTAAAATTAAGTATGTCACGTATGAATATTTACAATTTTACAACTAAATAGTTGGAGTAAATATCAAAATATGAGCATTTCACGGAAGCATAATATACATATAATATGAAATGAATAATATACAAATGATACATCGTTGTACATGATATACATGGATCACCGCATGGCACGAAACCACTGTAATAGACTTCAATTATCTAAGCAAAAGTTCTAGCTAACTCTTCATGTCGAAGCTCCCACTCGTTTAACTGTCTGGATCCTGCTTGAAATTATCATAGAAATCATAAAAGTAGGGAGTGAGAATCATAAAATTCTCAGTAGTTATAAAAATCGTGTCATCACAATAATTGTAACTATTTTGGAGAAAAGTACATTGCGAAGGAATGGTCATCATTTAATAAAAAAGTGGCCAAATGCCGAAATCAAGTCATTTCTCTTCCCGAAATAGAGGTTCATTTTATCTTTATGAAAATCATTTAATTCATCACATTCATAGATCATTTTATTCTATCTCATGTCATAAAATCATAAATAAATTCATCAAGTCTCTTGTCATCAAATCATAAATCACATGATTAAATCTCGAATCATTTGTCATCATGTCTTAAACATGGTTCATATCATAAAATATCAAGTTATCAAATCATATATCGTTTTATCAAATCTCAAATCGTCAACTCATCAGATCTTACATCAAGACTCATATCATGAAACCCTGAGTCATCAAATCATAAACCTTTTCATGAAATTTCGTATGAAAACTCATATATATCATCAATTATCATAATCAAATCAAGAGTTTTTCTTTCTTAAAGTTCATATCTCAATCATCAGGACACATGCGTCATCTCAAATCAAGTGGTACCGAGGGAATGTCCATTCTCACAATACCAATCACTTGGCAGTAGTTTGCTTTTGGGTTGGTGCACTTCAACCTATTCATAGCAATTTATAACGCTACACAGAACTACTATGAAGTCTGAGTAACCCAAATCAATCCACAACTTATGAGGGAACGTCCGTCCTCATTCCAGAGTTGTGAGTATAGAATGAACACAACTTATAAGGGAATGTCCATCCTTATTTTAGAGTTGTGAGTTGAGAGTGAATTGTTTGTCCTTAACTACTTGATAGGGATGATATCTTCCTTCCTCACACTACCCCCTCAACTACTTAGATAGGGAGGGCATCTTCCTTCCTCATACTACCGAGAATCCAAGAATGCCTTAAGTGTAGAAAGGGAATGTTCATCCTTAACTACACATTAACAATAGGGAACTCAGGTAAAAAGGAAGGGAATGTCCTTCCTCAACCACCGTTTCCAAGTCACCCCCTAGGTCCAAGGATATTCTAGGGAATGAGCTACTCAAGAATTTCAATCATCAATCATGCAACAGTATGCATATCATGATTTTTCCCATCATAGGCATTCAACGTCATCAATCATTTTCATATCATGGCATGATGCATTGATGTCTCATAAATCAATCTCATTTGATTCAATTAACATGAAATCATTTCTCAAATCATCAATCTCATTTGATTCAATCATATTATTCATTGTTAAGCATATATCAATATGCATCTCAACATCATTCTCGAATTATAGCATAATTCATTTCATCAAGTAATGTACCATTTCAATATTTCATAAAAGATATATAATCATAGCATAATATTCCATACCATTACTCAACATTTAAATGCATCAAAACATTATCCATAATCTATACACAGTCATTTGCTGCTCTATTCTGTTCTGCGACTAGTGCTCAGGCGCCAACCTTCCAGCGACTAGGCACTGGCTGGGCAGCGCCTAGAAATTCCTCTCGGGTCGTTGGGTGCCTAGGCATCCGTTTCACAGTGCCTGGGTGCTGGGAGGGCAGCGCCCAGAAACTCTTCTCTGGTCACTGGGCACCTAGGCTCCCAAAAGTTGGCGCCTGAGTGACCGCTGGATGACTAGAAACAGAGTCTTCCTTGTTTTGTCATCCAATTGGAAATCAAACACCAACAATCCATTCCAACACAAAACAAGAATTCCAAACATCATATAATCCTCAAACATTCTTTAAAATCTCTCAATAGGGATATAAAACCCCATATTCAAAACCCTAGAAGCTCATAATGAATCATATCCGAAGAATCAAGTTCATAAATCATTAAATCCTTCATTCATGCTTTCCATTTCAAATCATAATTCACATCTCAAGTTTCTAAGTTTAGAAAAACATAAGATGAAGAGAAAACAATGAAGAAAAACCCTCTACCTTGGTTTCCATGGTTCCTTGATCTTGTTTCCTTGCATTTCCTTTCTTGATCTTCCTTTCCATTTTTATGTTATCTCACGTGTCCCTCTTCCCCTTTTTCTTTTCCTTCCCTGTTCCCCAGTTTCTCTTCTGTTTCGTTCTCCTCTTTCTTTATTTCTTTCTTTTTCATCTTTCTTCTCTTATTTCTTTACTTTTATAAGGGCAGTTATGAATGAGGGAGAGAAGATAGAGAAAAAATATCTAGAAAGTCAAAGATGGGAGGTGAGATGTGGGGGAAGGAAAATGGAAGGGAAAAAGTGAATCCAACTAGAACATTATATCTCTTGTAGATACTTTAATATTCCATTTATGAATGTCATATAGTTCACACCAATCCTTTATGACTTAGAAACAATTCTCCATATTTTACTTATCATCTCTGTGAAATTTCGTAATTTTCTGAGCTACTTAACTATTCCAGCTATTTCTCAGCAGTATCTTTAAAAATATCATATTAACTCAGTTAATTCTCTAAAATTTTCTACAACTCTTATAAATGATTCTTAGCTAGAAAATAAATTTTTCATATTTATTTCCATTATATCAATTGGTTCTGCAGATACTCTAATTATTCTCTTATACTCAGTGTTATAGAATTACGCTCAAACTGGTTCAAAAAATTACCCGAATTAATATATAACTCTTATCAGTAATACAAAGCTACTGTAACCCTGATTAGGATCACTAGGTTAGGGAAGATGTTACAATCATCACTTGTAATAATCATGTTATCAATATAAAAAAGTTGTAACGGAGTGCCACTATTAGTCTTATAGATGAAGAGTGCTGAATCATGAGAACTAGAGGAGTATCCAAGCTGACTGATGGTGGAACTGAACTTAGCAAATCAGGCTTGAGGAGCTTATTTAAGACCATACAAGGCTTTGCGAAAATGACAGACCTTGTTAGGCAGACAAGAGTAACATGGTGGTGGTCGCATATATACTTCTTCTTTTAAGTCACCATTAAGAAAGACATTCTTTACATCAATCTGATTAAGAGTCCAGTTGCGAGTGATAGCAATAGCAAGAAAAGTGCGAACTAAAGTAAGACGAGCAACTGGAGCAAAGGTTTCTTTATAATCAATCTCATATTCCTGCATAAAACCTTTAGCCACCAAGCGGGCCTTGTAACGATCAACAGACACATCATATCGAATTTTAATCATGTAAACCCATTTACATCCAACAAGAGCCTTATCAGAAGGAAGATCAACCATTTCCTAAATACCATTATTCTTCAAAGCCTGTAATTCTTCATTCATAGCTTGTTGCTAACGAGGATCAGTGGATGCCTCTGAATATGTCTGCGGTTCATGAAGGTGAAGCATGGTAGAAAAACAATGATAATCACGAAGGTAGGTAGGAAGGTTTCTTACCCGAGAAGGACGAATGACAATGTCAGATGCATAATTAACAGTCGGGATAGTGTCAACAGAATGAGTCGAAACTTTAGACGATGATGAGAGCTCACTGGGTGAATCAGAAGAGGATCTTGGAGGTGGAGAACCTGTCTCAGACACATCTGAAGACTCTGTATCATAATCATATGGAAAAAAGTCAATAGATGGTATGGTGAACAATAGGGTAGAAGTGGAAGGAATAGACTTGAACTGAGACAATGTGGGGAATAAAGTATCTTCCCAAAAGATAACATGACGATAAATACGAATGCACTGAGAAACTAGATCCCAATAGCGATAGCCTTTGTGTTCAATAGCATAACCAAGCAAACAACAGAGACAGGCAGGAGGTTCAAGCTCGATGTGTTCATGGGGTTTAAAAAGAACAAAACAAGCACAACTAAGAAATTTGAGAGAATTGTAGTTTGGAGGTCTCATGTGAAGATGTTCATAAAGAGATACATTACCTTTGCCACTATGATTAAAACTCATTTTTCAAAGACAATTAAGGTTTTTCGTCGTGATAAGGTTTTTCAAAGGTAATGTAGATTTGAGGAAGTTCACAACGATTTTTCATTAAATATATCTAGGTGAAATATAAATAGTCATCAATAAAAATCACAAAATATCGATAACCCCCCACAGTGAGTGTATGAGCTGGACCCTAAACATCATAATGAATAAGATCAAAGGAGGAAATAAAAATGGAAGTACTTTTATTAAAAGATAAAGCTGACTGTTTAGCTGTTTGATAAGACGTACATTGCAAAAACTTTTCTTTAACAAATCCAAAGACAACTTAAAAAATGAGATGACATAATTTACTAAGAGAAGTGTGACTAAGACGTTTATGTCACAACTGAAGAGAAGAAGTAGTAGAAGCAGCAAAAATAGTTGACATAGGAGGTAGAGGAATATGGAGGTCAGTGAGCTCAAACAATCGTCTAACTTTACGAGTATTCCCAATGATCTGCCCCATCCATAGATACTGCACAGAACAACCAGTAGAAGAAAAATTAAGTATATAACCAAGGTCACACAATTAGCTAACAGAGATGAGATTAAAGTTTAATTTTGGAATAAGGTAAGTGTCTGATAGGGTAAGAGTAAGTAGGGAGATATGACATTTATGACTTATGATAAATACAATTTTTATATATTAGTTAACCTTCATATTTAGTCTCTTGGACCACTTATATGCTTAATTGATTAGTTTTAGCCATAATTTATAAGTTTGGGCTCAAATTGGGCTTAATTGATCTTTCCAGCGTTATTAGGATTTTACATTATTTATGTACTTCAGTTATATCTTGAGTTATAGATATCTAAAAATTATAAATTTTACCTTATAGAAAAGCTGAGAGAAATCTCTACAACTTTGATGAGAGCTTGAAGTCTGCATCGGATGTCTAGTGGGTCAGATTGGATCACGAAGTCAAAACACGGTGTTATCGCTAGAACATGAGTAACGTGCACTAATTGCTCCACAACTTGGGTTGTATGTGTGATATGGATCTGAAACCGGTGGCATTGGAAATCTTACACACAAAGCTCAAACTCTTATATGACATTTATGACTTATGACAAATACAATTTTTATATATTAGTTAACCTTCATATTTAGTCTCTTGGACCACTTATATGCTTAATTGATTAGTTTTAGCCATAATTTATAAGTTTGGGCTCAAATTGGGCTTAATTGATCTTTCCAGCGTTATTAGGATTTTACATTATTTATGTACTTCAGTTATATCTTGAGTTATAGGTATCTAAAAATTATAAATTTTACCTTATAGAAAAGTTGAGATAATCTTACACACAAAGAGCTCAAACTCTTATGAGATGTCTAGTGGGTCAGATTGGATCACGAAGTCAAAACACGGTGTTATCGCTAGAACCTGAGTAGCGTGCACTAATTGCTCCACAACTTGGGTTATATGTGTGATATGGATCTGAAACCGGTGGCATTGGAAATCTTACACACAAAGCTCAAACTCTTATGAGACCACGAATTGAAAATACAATATTTTGATGGCATTTTACCCTTGTGAAGTTAGCTGATAGGATCAGAGACTTGTTAAGAGTGAATTGGGCATAACTCTCTATCTAAAGCCCAAATTAAGTGATTTCGATGGTCAAGAAAAGTTAAGAGGCAGATGATTAACTTTAACCTAGGGATCAATTAGGATTCTTAATTTTTAAGTTAGTTGTTTTGTTATAAATAGGGAATCCGAGATAGATAGAAACCCTAGTCGTTCTTACTTGATTATTCTTCCTAGGTTTTCTCCCATCTCTTTAGGTTTTCATTTTGTTCTCTTCTTTTTATGAGTTCTTCCCTTTTATTCATGGAGGGGTAGATCCTTTAATCAATCCAATGGATTGACATTCTTGACGTTTAATCTTGAGATTCTGTTTTAATTGTTATACATTCGAATATTAATCAAGTTTATCTTCTTCTTCTTCTTCTCTTTGTTTGATTTTGTTTGAATGCTTAATTTGATTAGAATTTTTATATGTTAATTATGTAATTATCATGTGCTAAGAGAGGGTTCTAGAGACTAAACAAGGCATCAAAGGTGTTTGATGAATTGTTTACCTTGATTGGATTTTAGTTTTTAAGTTAATTTGGATTTTGGATGGATGCTTAATTTATCTTACATCAATTAATTGAATTTTGGATGCTTATCTAGTGGAAGATCTGTGGATCATTTTGAGGCGTCTTGATGTGATTTAAGACCAAGGATTTGGTTGATAATTGAATGAATTTAAAGTGATCAAGGATAGATTAAAATCAAGATTGGTTAATTCACTTGAATTTGTTATTTCTTAATTCTGTTTTCTCCATTTAATTACTCTATATTTCTGCTTTTTAATCTTGCAAACCTCTTTCTCCTTATTTGCTAACCTTCTAATTTGATTTCATGATAATAATCAAAGTGATCTGTGGGCTCGACCCGGTGTTACCTTGTGTTGCAAGTAATTTTGGTAAATTGGTTATAAATTGATTTAAATTTGGTAGCCTCAGCAGTTATCAACTTACTTCTATAAGAGACTCATCATCATTATGAATAGAATGAATGTTATCTCTAGAAGAAAGGGAAGAGAATGCATATGATGAGGAAGTCATGTGATTACAACATGCAGAATCAAAATACCAATGATTATTACCTTAGGTAGTGGCTAAGGCAGTAGAAGTATTACTAGAATAAGAAAGGACTTGCTTAAGAAGAGACTCAAGAACAACAATAGAAAGAGAAATTTGGAAATCAGAGGCATCAACGACAACTGAAGTTACAATTACAGGCTTGGAGAAGGAACTAGTACGTGGTTAAAACTTTCTTTGATCAGACCTTTGTGGATAAGTAGAGTTCTGTGAATGATTAGGTTAGTTAAGAGCAGTATGACCCTTCTTCTTACAAATAAATTTCTTCTTATTTTAGATGAGGAAGTGCATCCTCAAGTGTGGGCAGGGGATCATGATGTAATAGAGAAGCTTGAATAGGCTCATAATCATTAGTGAGAGCCATCAAAAATTGGATGAGCCTGGTGCGATCACGGTACTCCTCATATAGTTTAGCATCACTTTTGTGTTTCAAAGTTAGCTCACATAGAATCAGTTGATCCCAAATAGCTTCCATCCGAGCAAGAAACTCATATACAACTTGACCGGGTTCTTGTTTTAGGTTGTTGAGTTCATTCAACAACTGATATTGATGAGATAAATAAAAAAATGTATATCTATTTTTTAGATGATCTCATACATCTTTTACAGTGTCAAAGCGTCTAAACTGCAGATGAATGCTGGGAATAGAGGTGTTTCGAAATCAGTTGATAATTTAATGATTTTTGCTATCTCAATCTTTTAATTTTTCAGCATATTTCTCAACAGTGTCATCTTAACTTTAACAAGACAAGTAATATCACCTGTGACATATTACCAAAGTTTTCAGCCTTTCAGAAAGCCTGACATGACCTTAACCCAATGAGTATAGTTTGAATCATTAAGTAAAATTATAATGAGTTGAGCAACATTAAATTTTTTCATAATAGTAGAAAATAATAACAGCAAAAAAAAATCTAACAAAAATCACCAAAAAATGTTAAAAAAATTTAGTGCAGTCAACATTGTCATGTCAACAAATCACAGAGCAACAAAATCAAGTTAGGCAGTATGCAATGTTAGCCATGGCAACCATCACCCAAGAAGGGGGTGAATTGGGTGATTACAAATTTTTAAAACACCATTAAGAAATTAAACATTTTGATATACTCAATCAACACATACAACGGAATAAGTCTAACAAAGATATAACTATTAGAGATTACTCAAATACAACTTGTGTTATAGGATAAATCAAGCAAATAAGCTAGATATCAAGTTTAACTCAATCATATATAATTAAAGTACAAATATAAAAGAGATAGAGTTGAGAAGAGCAAACACAATGATTTATCCTAATTCAGCCACCAACCACTTGTGGCCTACGTCCAGTCCTCAAGTAAACCACATGAGATTTTCTACTATTACTTCAAGCTTGAACAGGTGCTTGAAACCTTTACAAGTTAGAGCACTTTTCACACCTTAGAATGTCTCACCCTTTGTGCTTGAGCCTCAACAATCAGGGATATCTCACCCTTACAATTCCTTAAGGGATGTCTCACCATCTTTATAATTTCTTGAGGGATACCTCATCCTCTTTACAATTTCTTGAGGGATACATTACCCTCTTTACAAAGAATCAAAGTGTAGAAAAAGATAAAAATCTCACAATAGTATATAGTACAAGTTGAAGCCCTATGAAGCTCTTTAGAGAATATCTCAAAATCTCTAAAATAGGAAAAAGATGAAACTCTGATTAAACCAAATAGAATGATGTTTTTCAATATTTGTTATCTGTAAAAGATGACCCAAGAACGTCCATTTATAGTGTTTTAAGAAAAAGAGTCATTAGGGTTATTAAATCAATGCATTAAATGCTTAAAAAATAGTCGTTACGGACTTTCAGACTCGTGGTAATCGATTACATAGATGCTGTAATCGATTACATGGCTCTTAGAACTTTCTGGGAAGGATGTAATCGATTACAAGGTTCATGTAATCGATTACAACATTCTGATGCTTGGAAAATGACTTTAAACACCCATAACTTCTTCATTTCTCACCCGTTTTAAGCAAACAACCACACATTAGAAAGATATTTGAATATATTTTCATATGAAACAAGTTTCATAATAAAAATCAAAGTATTTTGAAAGTTATGATCAAAAGAGTAATCAAAAGTCATCTTTTCAAAACTCAAACTTGACAATTTTTCATAGTTTAAAGAAAATAGTCATAACTTCTTCATTTATTGTCCATTTAAAGGAAATGACCACTCTTTGGAAAGATTTTTAAGTCTATTTTCAAATGAAATAGGTTTTAGGATGAAACTCAAAGCATTGTGAAAGTTATGATCAAAAGAGTAACTAAATGTCAACTTTTCAAAACTCAAACTTGATTATTTTTTATAGTTTTGAACTACTACCATGACTAGCTTTTCAAAACATGTTTCTTGGGTATTTTAGCATGTAAGAACCATTTGTAAAGATTTAAAAACATATTTGAGTTTTTTTAAAACTATTATAAAACATTTTGAGATATATTAAGAGTTTCTCACATAAAAGACTCTAAGTCGTATAAACTATACCAATTGTACTTTCTTTGGACTTGGTCTTCGAATTGAATTTGTTATTATCAAAACCTTCATGAAATAGGTATTCACATTCTCCTTGAGTTGAACATAATTGAAATCTTTTACTTTCTTGTTGCAATGCTCACTCTTGGTACTCGGACTATCCTACAAAGTATTATTGACTTAAACAAATATAGTTAGTCCAAATTCATAATTCAATATCTTCATATGCATGATTCATAAATGTATAACTCTAGTTAGTCTAACATGCATATAAGACTTTCATAGACATATCCAAATAAGATTTTATTAATTATTAATAGATATGTTCTATATAGGATGCAACAAAGAACACTTTGCACGTTTTAATTTAAGTAGAGTCAAATCCAATATTAATTCATTATAACTCATATAAAGCATTATTGTTGGATATATCCTATAAACGATTCTATAAAGAATATGCATGGTTCATATATGAAATATAACAAGATGAAGTACGTAATCATGCATGATCCAAGATAATATATTAAATACATCTATGTAGCATAAACATCATTCTTTTTGTCTTGTATTTGTTATCATCAAAATTTAACATATTAAATCATTAGAGCAAACTTATTTCTACACGCAAGCCACACAAAAGGGGTGGGTTTAATATGAACCTCCTAGTCAAAGGTCCATGATATGACCTTTGACTTTACCCATGATTATGGGTAAATTTTTGTATTGCCTTTACATCCTTCAACTAATTATATTTATACATGAGTCATTGGTTAGTTTTTGTAATTTGTTTGGTTTTTGTAAGTGTAATCTGATATGCTTGGAGCCAGACACCGATGAGGACTAATGGCTTCAATTTGATCTGCAAACTCCTACCATTTCTATGTGCTTTGATGTTGAGCACCAATGACTCTGACCCACAATCCTGCACTCCAAACAGTGATGGAAAGCCTCTTATCGTTGATTCCTCTGAAATGTGGAAAGAAAGCAAAACCTTTTAATTATTAAAAAGAGAAAGCAAATCAAATGCTATAAGAAAATTGTTATTTCTTTCCCAATGATCGGGTTGGAGCTCCTCTATACACGAGATAACCGTCATCACCCCTCAATGCGTCTGTCGTGGACGATTTGCAACCACCACCAGCCACCGCGCAGTCAGACCACTTCATCGATCCTCCTAGGGTTGCAGAGACAGTGGTGGCACAGCTCTAGCAACAGTGCAAGGCGATGTTTTGGTGGCGACAGACTGGTCCACACTCAATTTGGGTTGTTCTTACCCATAAAGCCCTCCAAGACGAGTCACCCGACATTCTGATGGTTGCAGGTTGCTTGAAGATGGTGGTGGGTGATGGTTTTTTTATTTTAATGAGGAAAGATTAAAGATTTATTACAGAGATAAGTGATGGCTCCAACGAGGATTGGTGGAAGGGTGGGTAATGACTTTAGCAGAGAAAAAAGATAAAAAAATAATTTAAACTTCTTTGTAATTATTTGTTTTACAGAATAATATTTTTGATGTATTAATTTGATATATTAATTTTCTTCTACTTACCTATTTATCATATTACAAATAATTAATCACTATCATCTATTTATTTTTTTGCTCATCTAACAATTTTAATTAAAAAGTTCATCCATAAATCTCATTTAACAGGTTCATGTTTAACTCACCCACACAAAGGGACGTATGCAAAATGCAAAAAAAAAACGTGCTACACGTCGTAAGAAGAAATAGAAACGCAGAAAATGTCCTGCACGTTGAACGAGGTCTGGAAATAGCAAAAAAAAAAAATCTAAACTTTTCTACTCAATTTTGTCATTAATCTTCATAATTATTAAATAATTAAATATATTTTTTTATATTTTTAAAACATTAAATACGTTTATTTTTTTATTTAATTTTTTTATTTAATATTAAAAAATTTATTAAAAAAATTTGTAAAAAAATATAACAAAACTCAAAAAAATAATTTTAAATTTTTTATTTAATTTTTTTATTAATTCTTCTAATTATTAAATTAAAAATATTAAATATTTTTTATATTTTTAAAATATTAAATATTTTTTTATTTAATATTAAAAGAATTATTAAAAAATTTATAAGGTAATATAACAAAATTAAAAAAAATTATGCAACAAATAGTGCACGTCGTATGAGGTCTGAGAGCAAAAGGTCAACAGGCCGTTCAAAGAGAAAATAAAACGCAGAAAATAGTGCACAAAAGTCACGTCGTACGAGGTCTGTGAGATCTACAAAATGATGTCCGAAAATATGAAACAGTACCTGAAAACGAAATCTGAAATTTTAAGACAAAATTTAAAGTATGAAGTCTAAAATTTAAAATTAAACCGAGAGTTTTAATTATCTGATATTAAGATAGAAATAAAAATATAAATATAAATATTAATAATTTATGTATATTTATAAACAAAATAAATATAAAAAGATTAATTTTTATTTATATAAAAAAATTGTTATATAAAAAATATAATTATATATTAAAATAATTTTATATTAAATTAATTATAATTATATTTTAAATTAATCATAATAAAATATAATCTTAATTATAATAAATTATATTAACAAAAAATATATATATATATATATATATATATATATATATATATATATATATATTATTTCGTTGCCTTTTTCCATCAATTTCCCCTCTAGTTACCAAGCAAGTTTTACACGCAGGTGCCTAAAATATCGATGTAGATTCTAATTTTACCTTCAACTTCATTTTCGTGTATTAAGAACGGTGGAAAATGATTCATGCACATATTATTTTGTTGATATTTCTCACATTTTTTAATTTGAAAAGATTCTCACTACATAACTAAAAGTGAAAAGTCATGATAAGTGCTAAAAAAAAGAGTAGCAACTTCATCCTATATGAGCTGTATGCGAGGTTAAGCATACATTGCATATAACAGCACCCAAGAATTTGTCTACATATTAGACCAAAAAAATAAAAAAAATTGTCTACATTCTCGAGTAAACTCCGTCAAAATTTAAATTGCTAGTCGTCGTTAACTTTGACTGTGATTTGTTTGAAGGTTCTTCCTCCAGATGTGCGGTAGAATGATATCTATTTTTGTGCGTGGAGCAAGGGGTCAACCTGACTCAGCCAAGTCAATCAATAGGAGCGAGTGGGGACTAAAGATTATGACACAACTATTCTACTAAACTGCACATTTGCAGTGAATTAGAAAGGATGACAATTTACAGTTTCACAGATTCAACTTATGATCAAATTAACATTATAATTTATAAAATTAGTTTATTATTTCAATTATATGCATGACTGTGTGCAATCATGCAAAAGCAATGAATTCTAATTATAAAGTAAATGAATATCATAGTCCAAGAATTATCCCACAAGGTAGACGTTCTTACAATCGATTTAGCAATTTTAATATTTTAACGTATATTTTATCGGCTTGTATTTCTTGTTACTCGTTTATATCAGTAATAACCACAGTCCTACGGAAACCCCACAATTAGGACTTTAGGTCGAGTTGGTCAATTTATTGAATCAATTTTTTTTAATGATTTGATCAAACTCGAATTAATTCTGTAAATCATCTAGTCGGATTGATTTGGTTGGTTCATTTTTTTTTATTGAAACTTACCAAAAATATAACTTTTAAAGTTTAAACATTATATTTAAAAATCTTTGTTATAGAATGTATTTTAGTATTACAACATATGCAATTGGACCATAAGGTTATTCTCTCTTTTGGGATTCTTTCAAATAAGAGCCGCATATGTTAGATAACTTTATACAAATAAAGATTTTTTGCTAACGATCTTATAAATGTAATTCAATTAACACCGGCTCAAGTTTTAAAAAGCTGGGTGTGATGAAAATTTTAATTTTTAGCTAGGCTACTTATCTTCTTTTCTTTTTACGTGGAAATGAATTCATTAAGCAAGAGCTGGTAGAACATTAGCAAAGCAAGATTACAAATATCAAATAGAACATCTTTTATCCGTACTTGATCAGAGATATAGCAAGCAAGCCTAGCTAAACTATGAGCCACTCTATTATCCTCTCTCTTCATATGTGTAAAAAGATACTGAGAAAAAAATGAAACGGGCTAAACAATCACATCTAAATTAAAATAAGATGTAACTTGGTTACTTATCTTCCTTACCTAAGTGTTTACACTTGCATTATAATTAAAAAAGTTTTATTTTATTTTGTTTTTGTATATAGTGTGCAAGATCATGTATTATTTATTTAAATAAAATTACCCTTCTTTTAATTATTTACAAAATAATTAAAATTAATTTTCAAATAATTATATTTTTAAATAAAATATTAAGGCTCTAGGTTGGTTTGGTCAAACTCGGACTAAATTAATCATATTTCGCCCTTCATAAATTTTGAAAACCAAACAATATCATGGGGTATTTGGTTTAGTTTGATTTGAAACCATAATGCATTCATATTGCAAATCATACTAATACATTATCAATATTTAACCTATTACGTTTAATAGCTATTATCCAATAGCAACAATAAAGTAACATAATAATTATAAAAATAATAGTACATAATTCACTTTTAAACTTGAAGGTGCTAAATAACTTACCTAATAACGTGGATTGTAAAGACCTGATATTAAATCCTGCTTTCATCACTTTAGAGTCACATGATCAAAGTTCAAAGTGACACTTTCCCTTTTTTAAGTTTACTGTGTGTTACTAGATAATAAAAAAAATCCACTTCTGAACTTCAATATAATAACAATAAGGGTTTTTCTACACGTAAATAAAAAAATGTTTTTCCAACAAGTGTTAGGATATTTGTTAAGTAATTTAAAATAAAAAATTTTCATGAAAAAGTAGAGTATTTTAATTTTCAATGCATTAAATATTTTATTTTTTATAAAATAAACTTATTTTTTTATCTTTAACAATTGTCCTTAGGGCATTTAGCAAAATCTTAATAATAATAATAAGTCTCGACTCTCGCAGTTGTGAGTACTTCATTTTGATCGGTCCATTTTAAATTTTTTTGAAAAATTTTATGAAAGAAAAAAATATGAAAAATTGTGGCGGAAAAATAAAATAACCCAATTATCAGTTTTCATAACCTAACTCCTAAGTTAGGATCATTTCATCTAAGTCCAAATCATGATCCAATAAGAGCCTCCATACCTAATGAAAAATTAAAATAAATATTATTTAGGTGGAAAGTTAAAAAAAAGGGAAAAAGGGAGAATATACTTTTAATAAAGAATTATGATTTGATATTATTAAAAAATAAACCAAAGATTTAAAAGGAAAGAGGAAAAATGAAAATATGTTTTTAAAGAATAATCATGATTTGATATTCTTAAAAAATAAGCTCAATATTTAAAAGAAAATAATTGAGATTGTGATGTGCTGAGGAATTATGATTTCATACTATTAAAAAATAAATTCAAGATTGAGATATTGTGATGACTTAATTAACGAAGAAAATTTTTAAAAAGTAAATGTGCTTTTAAAGAGAGATTATGATTTGATTTTCTTAACATAAATAAAAAAAATCATTAGGATTATGACTTTGTTATGATCTCTTGTGATCAATTATCATTTAATGGATTAGTCTTTAGATGAGAATTATTAAGGTTTTCAATAAGGACAAAACTTAGATAAAGTTCTTTATATCTTTATAGTCAGTGCTCAAATCAAATAATGATATATGAATTCTTTTCCAATTCAATAATATACACTTAACACTACTAAATGATTCTTGTAACATCTTCCCTAACCAAATGATCCTAATTGGAGTTATAGAAACTCAGTAATACTGGTAAGAGTTATTTGTTAATTCAAATAATTTTATGAACTCGTTTGAGCGTAATTCTATAATACTGAATACAATAGAATAATTAAAATTTCTGTAGAATCAGTTGATATGATGGAAATAAATATATAAAATTTATTTTATAGCTATAAAAAGATGCTAAGAGTTGTGGTAAATTTTGGAGAAGTAACTGAGTCAGTTTGATATTTTTAAGGATATTGAAGAGAAATAGTCAGGACAGTTAAATAGTTTAGAAAATTATGAAATTATATAGAGATGACAAGTGAAACGTGGAGAGTAATTTGGTATATAATACAGATTAAGATAAGTATCAATAAATATATTTACTTAATTCTTGAGTTTAATTTAACTTGAGACTGAGTAATGAAGTATAACTGATAAATAACATTATATGGAGAGCTATGGAAAAATAAATTTAAAGACTAATTTGAGTTTTAAAATTTTTCATAACACTTATAGATACTTAAAAACCCAACTTTAAAAGATTAAAATATACTTAACAAATATAAAACTTATTGCAAGAATTATTTAACCATCTTTTTGCCTCACCCACCGCGAAACCCATTCTCCTTTTCTCTAGATTTCTCCCTCACTTTTGCTCTCACTTTTCGCACGGCTGAACAATTGAAAAATAGGGGAGAAAGGTGAGCAACCGTAAGCCAAAAAGAAAAGGAGAAAAACATAAAGTTTCCATTCATCTTTTTTTTTTCTTTGACTTCTCACTCTTTCCATTGATTTTTCTCTAAGTTCACACGACTTTCTCTCAAAATTTCCACATGGTTGCAGCAGCAAGGAAGAAAAACATAGGCAAAAAGCAGAAGGAAAAAGAGAGAAAGAAAGGAGGAAAAGTGGAGAGGAAAGAAAAGGAAATTCAAGGATTCAAGCTCCAACAAGCTAAGGAGGAAATGTAGGGGATTTAAAGATTTCAACTTGTTCTTCTTTCTATTGATTTTGAATTAAAAGTGTGGCTTTTGATCTATGATGAGTCACGACCAAGACCAATTTAGTGGAGCTTTCTTGCTTAAATTTTGTTTTTCTTTTTTAATGAATTTTGACTTAAAGTTATGGTATTAATTGTGATGCGAAACTGAGAAAAATTATTGTATATGTGTTGAGAAAGGTTACGGATGAACCAATTTATTTGTGTTTTTATATTCATGGCCATGACTTTGAATTATATTATCTTGTGCTTGTTATTCACACTTTGAATTTTGCCTTGGTTCAAAAGGATGAAACCGTGTGTGTGTCCTTGTTGGACCACATAACTCACGGCCAAACCATGTGAAGGAAGAAATTTTTGGTTAACTTGTGTTCTTGCTTGATAATAATTTATATATACATATAGTTATGGAGTGGTCACATAGAAGACCAATTCTTCCAAGTCTTCACACTTTGAGAAAGTGAGAAACTGTTTGGTCTAGTGTTAAAAGTGGATTTTTGCTTCCAAGTGTTCATACTTTGATTTTATGGAATGTCACGGTCATACCCTTGAGTGAAGGGGGTTTTGTTTAATGTTGTGACTCTTTATGTTTCTATACTTAATTGTTAATTAAATTGATTAAAAAATGATGATTGTTGGTGAGCTTGTGAAGATTTCCTTCAAGTAAATCTTGGCCGTACCTTGGTATGGAATGTGATTTCTTGAATTGAGCATTGGCTGTTTATAGAAAACTTAATTAGATATATAAAATATTCATTGTGATATCTTGGCCATGTAGGCCGAATTTGAGACCTCCATGTCACTATCTATCTTACATCCAACACTTATGATTAGAATTGTTGTTAACCCTAGCTTGTATATAATGAGTTGGATGAACTTGATATTGAGAATTCATTGCATTTATATCATTGCTGACTTTGGATATAGTGCACTTAAATCAAAGTGTATTGTGTAATCTTTGAATTGATAATTAGATGTGAATGGTGATTCATTGAATATATTAACTTGGATATGGTCTAGGAAATAATAGTGATCCTAGATAAGATAAACGTATCCTTGAGAAATGACTGTGATCCATAGGGTATTTGATTTACTTATTCTTTGGAAATGATTGTGATTCATAGGATATCTATGACAAAATTAGTAAAGGTGTCTTTTGGAAATGACGGTAATCATTTGGATGACTGATCATATTACTACTTGTCCATTGAAAATGACGATGATCCTTTGGACGTTTGGTATAAGACTGTATATTTAAAAGAATACCAAAATTAATTATGATACAAAATTGTAAATTGTATTTGAATGATGATATAATTATAACTTGAGACCTTTTGGTAACTAAAATTATGATTATTTTTAGAAATGATATTAATTGGAAATTCTGCATCGGGAAGATGAATGGCTTGATTTGACTTTTGCCACATTTTTACTTAATAAAATGAGTTTTGAAATCATTTTACTCTAAAGCAGTTGAAAGTATTATTATGACACGTATTTTTAATAGTATTACTGAGAAATCTTAGAATTCTCACACATTTCTATTTATTTTTCATAATATTTTTAGGAAGGCATACTTCAGCAAGGAGGCAGAAGATAAAGATGTAGATTAACTTTGATATTGCTTCATATTTTAAGTTGTATAATTCGTACTCTGTAACATATTATGTAATTTTGTACAATGTTATAAATTATTTATATAATGTCTTGTACATTATGCGTATAATTCCTACCACAACAGACTCATATTTTATATATCTCGTATATTTATTTTCAAATATAATATGTTAATTATTACGTGACATGTTTAATTTAAATTGATAATGCATACTTCCAGATACATTATTAGTAATTATATTAAGAATGTTATAGTGGTTAGTTAAAAAAAAAATTATATGTCATTATTTGATTTAAGAACTAGATAGAAAGAATATAAAAAACTTGAAATAAGTTTTATCCTTTCAATAATTATTTATAAATAAAACCCATGCCCCCATACAATTACACACACAAGAACCCACACAATAACACACGAGAGGAGTAGGAGAGTTTGAGACAAAGTATTGGTGACAACATAAAAGCGAAACTTTTGAAGACAGAAAGAAGACTTCATTCTAGTTTGCGCGACTGCCGCCAAGGATTAAAGCTCTGGGAGGAGCCAATAGTTTTAAATGTATGTGAAAAGAATTGAAAAGAATTAAACCTTTTTACGAGAATGGTACATTTTAAAAATGAATTTAACATATAAGTGCAAGTCAAAATTTAATTCTTAAAATAGTGTAAGAGAACAGTGATATATAATAAGTTATGATTGGGAAGCACAACTTACTTGCGTCTTTTTTTTATTATATTTGCGATAAGTTACCTTTTTTTATTTAAATTTAAGTAAGTCATACTTGTAAACTATGATTTATCTTTTTTAAAAAAAAATTGTCATATGAGGTCATGTTCTAGAGGCATGACTTTGCATGTTATTGTTTGTTATCTATTTTTACTCTTATTATTGTTTGTTTTTTTCTCATAAAATATATTGTATAATTTTTTTAACTTTATTTTTCCTATAAACTATTTTCCTTTTAAATTAATCAATTAACTTTAAAAAAACTTGTGTTATTATTAAACTACAAATCCTAATATGAATTTACTTAAAAAAAGAGGGTAAGTCGTGATTCTCATTCACAACTTACCCAAATATAATAAAAGAAAAGGTAATTCATGAAAAAAAAAACTTGTGTTATTATTAAATGAGAAAAGAGTATGTAATTCCTCTGAACTTTAACTTTTTTTGTAAATCGTCACTATGAACTTTAAAACGTTTCTAATTAGTCCTAAATTTTAAATAATGTCCTAATAGATCTTTCTATTTAATTTAAATATAGTAATTCATTAACGATAATATTATGTAATAACATTTTATCCATATTTGTAAGGAATAAAATATATTTAAAATTAAATTTTAATAAATAAATTAATAAACAATTCTTAATTAATGTTAATACAAATAAAATGATACTATACAAGATTATTATTAGTGAATTAACGAATCTAAATTAAATATAAAATCTATTGGGACATTAATTAAAATTTAGAGATTAATTAAAAATATTTTAAAATTCATTGTGATAATTTACAAAAAATCAAAATTTAAAGAGTCTCTAGACTCTTTTCTCTTATTAAATTATAAATCTTAATATGAATTTAATTTTTTAAAAAATAAGTAAATCGTAGTTCTCATCTACAATTTACTTAAATATAATAAAAATAAATAGATCGTCTCATTTACCACTTATATCCATATATAATTTTAAAAAAAGAGTTACTCAAAATATTATAAAAAATTTTCCTTGGGTAAGTCGTTACCCAAAAGGGTTACCCAAATTTTTATCTTTTTTTTCAGTCTTAGAAGTTAGAACTCACGTCGTGACACCAATAATTAACATAGGTGTAACCGTATAAGCCTATATTAACTCCAAACGTATAAATAGGGCGACTTTTCGACAACAAAGTTCACGTCGGTATGGTCATTTATTAAAGAAATTACTAGAAAAATTTAATAAAAAAATCTCTTTCAAACTTTAAAAGTACATATTAAGAAATTAAAATTTTAAAATTTCAAATAAAAAATAAAATATTTATGTATCATGAATTCAAAATTTTTTATCTTTAATTTAAAATTTTTATATTTTATTTTTTAATAAGTGTCCTTATTCTTAGGACATTTGTTAACCAAACACATTCATATATAATATTTGTACACAGCAAAATAGTATAACAAAGTTAATTTCATAAAAAAAAAAAATGTAACACAATTTTTAATGTAGTTATATTAAAAATCCAGTAAAAAATATAGTTATATTAAAAAATAATTTAAGAAAAAAAAAAGAAGAAAGACATCAAGATCGGTGAGCATTCAGCTGGCAAGTTGAAATGAACTGATAATTTAAGCCGAACTCTTAGAAAAAAAAACAATTTTTTTTTTGTTTTAAAAAATAGGTGATCTCTAAGAATAAAGTGCAGTCAAAACAGTATGCGTGGAGATTGGACTTGTAGATCTAGAAAGATCTAATAGTTAATTTTTGAATGGCGTGAAAAGATGTTTAAAAAAAAAAAATTCATTCTTTCCTGATTTTTTACCCAAAAGTTGCGTTGAGTTGAGTTGGAAGCAAATTAACTTGTGTTAAAATTGTTGTTCCATCACTTTTGAAACAAAAGTTTCCAAACATAAATTAATTACTGCAAACTCACTTTCAACTAAACTTAAGTTTGCAAACACACTTTCAACTAAACTTAAGTTTACCAACTGCAATCTAAACACACACCTAATAGTTACTGAAAGCCCAGTGTCATTTGCGTTATAGCTTTTGATTGTTTTTCTTTAAAAAAAAATATAAACAAAAAGTTTACTATGAATTAAATAGTTAGCGCTCAGTTTATGCTTGGATATTTGGGGTGTTTGTCGATTGAATTTCATCAATTTTTAAGGAAAAAGCAATCAATTCAATTCAACCAGTTAGTTCATCTATTATTTCATTGGTTTTGTTCGAAATGTAAAATTGATTTAATCTAATCTAATTTAAATCAATTTGAATTAAATTATATTTTTTGATTTTTTATCTATTTTTTAATTCACAAAACAAATTTTATTAAAAAATAATAAATATAAGTTCAAACTAATTTATTAAAATATATTAAAATTCAAGTTTAAATTTCAAATACAAGTCCAAATTAGTAGTCTATCCTACAATACATGTCTAAATCCAAGGTTCAAATCATGAAACTAGAGAACAAAAGAAATCACTACACAATAATTTCTAAATTCGAGTTTAATTCATTTTACTGATTCATATAAATCCCAACGTACAATCTTACACATTAAACAAAACAAAACCATTATTTTCCTATACTTTAAAAAAAAATCAAAATATTAGATACTTGGAGGAGACCTTTGACATAGGGCGGAACCACAAAACTCGCAACCTTCATGGGAGTATTGATTTTGAAAATGGGTGTCCATCGGATTGGACCAACCCTATAAATCCTAAAATCTAATCTAAATCAATTAAATTAGTTTAATTTGATTTAGATTATTGGGTCATATTAGGTCTAACCTGATAAAATTTAATTGAGAATGGTTTGATTCACAGGCAAGGACGAATTCAAGGGGGCGTGCACGGGCCACAATCTCCCATAATTTTTTTATTTGATATCTATAATGTGAAACAAAGGTTAAAGTATGAAGAATAAAGTTTATCTTATAACAAACGTTAATATTAATAAATTATTTTGTTAAAAGACTTAAAAGAAGATAAGTGAGATCTACCAATCTTATCTTCATGTGGACTTTGGCAACTAAGCTGCTGTTAATACTAGGTAATTAAAGTCATACAATTACAATAAAATATTTTTAAATTATATATATAAAAAAGATCATTCACTTTTTAATTTGTCTTACCGCCTTCCAGGCTCTCACACAACACAACGCAGACACATAATGATTAAGGCATAACTCTTCATTTCTCTCTGTTTCTCTTAATCAATTTTATTATTCATTTATAACCTCAAAGGGAATGGGTGAGCCATGAGCAGAGAGGTCGTAGTCGTACAACAAGGACTCACTGACTCAGCAAGTTCAATTTGAGGGAGTTGAGTCTCAACCTCCCAGGCACAAGAAACATCCCGCCTTCCTAATTTTGTTATAAGTCTCCATCTCTTATTTTTTAATATCTTCATTTATCTAGTATTTTATTAAAATTATGCATCTGACCTCCTTATGTTTTAATTCTTCCTTTTTGATTTGGTGTTTTGTTAATTGGCCTTTATTTTTGCTTTTAATTTCTTTTCATTGGTTCGAGTTAATCTTATGTCTTGTTATTAATTTTTTTTAACATATGTCTAATGCGCCTACTATCAATTTGTATTTTCTAGTTGTCTTTTTAGTTTTGTAATATACTTTTAATTTAATTGGTTTTAGTTAATTTAATTTTTTGTTCATTTGTTCTCTAAAGCATACTTAAATTGATTGATCATTTAATTCATTTGGTGTTGATTTTTTTTATTTCAATTGCTACTATTGAGAGATCTTTTTAACTATGAATATTGTGAATAATAGACTTAGAAATAAGATAAAATATAATTTTCTGACTGATTATCTAATCACTTATATTGAGAGGAGAATTACTGAGAAGTTTAATACAGATTATATCATTAATGAGTTTTATGATATGAAGGAACGTCGTTCTCGACTTCAATTAATGTATTATATATTATTTTTTGTGCTATAATATAAATTTTATTGATAGATACTATAATATAATTTGATAATGTAATTCATAACTTTTGGCCTCTCCACTGAACATTTTATGGATCCGTCCCTATTCATAGGTTTGGCAAATATTAACCCGGTCACCTGATGACCTACTCGATGAAACCGATGACTTCTTAAAGTTATGTTTTTTCATTCCAATTCTAAGATCATCACATTAGGTTCACTCCTACTCCTCAGATATCTCACTCATCTCAATCTCTCATAGCAAAGCCCTAGCTCTTGCGCCACACCTCCTTGCCGCCGTGTGACCGCGATTCCTTGCCACCGTGTGGTCGTAGTTCCTTGCTACTATGCCTTCTAGTCGCCATGTTGTCGATGGCCCATCTGCCTCATGCAACTATTTCCCCTTCACCCACTCCTTCTTCATATGCGAATGACTAGATTTGAAGGATTAGATCATTGAAGAAAAAGGCATTAGATCTTGGAAAGTGGTGAGCTTTCTTCTTCGTGGAGGCTTCATTGAGATGTCAATGGCGAGGCATGGCTAAAGAACCTCCTTTCAGCATGGACGAGCACAGCACTGAACGGACTAGCCAAAGAGCCTCATTCTTCAACGTCAGTGACACAACGCTATATAAAGTTGCATGAACTTGACAGATCTGTTGGAGATTGGAAAAAATTTCTCTATTTCTTAGGATTTCATTTTTGTTTGGTTTGATTTTTTGTATTTCTGAGTTAGATTTTTTTTACTGGCTTGATTGTTCTTCTCATTCTGTTGTGGTTTGATAGTTTGATCTTTGATTTATGTAATATGCTACTGTTGAGTTTTTTTTTTGGGTGAGATTTGGTAAATCCAATGCCCCGAACCAATTCAATCCAATTTTAGTCGGGTTTGCTTAAAAAAATTGCAAAATCGAACTAAGCCAATTCAATTAAAATTGACTGGTTTGGATTTTTTTCCCTCACATCAGAACCAAATCGATCTGTGTACACCCCTAATTTTGAAGGCAATCTTATCACACTTGTGGAACTAATCTGGTAGCACCCATTCGTGGAATCACAGCCACCATCGCAAGCATCTTCCCAAAGTAATAAGATGACAGAAACCTAATGATGATTAGTGTCAAGAGCAATATACTTTGTAGCAGAGCATAGGATGGTAACTCCACACATAAAGTAACTTGTCCCCAGTGATGGACTTATAAATTTTGAACAATGAGGACAAAATCAAAGGTAAAATACTCATATAACAAAAAAAAAGGTAATATACACATTTTTTAAAAAAATTAGAACAAAAAAAATAATTTTCTCATTATCAATATTATCAAATATGTGTGTACATATGTAATCAAATAAAAGTATCAAATCAACTATTTGTTATAAGTGATGGTGGGAACAAATATATATCTTTAACCCCAAAAACTATAAAGATACAAATGATAAATGTTATATAGTAATAATTAAAAAAAAAACTCAATGGGGACATGTGTCCCCATAACCATCAACATAGGCCCACCCATACTCATTGTTGAGCCTTTACAATGACTGCAACATAATCTTCTCTACTTCCCCTCGCCATTCATTGCAATTCAAAGAAGAAAATAAAGGAATGTGAACTCAAATTTGTAGTGTAAAGATGATAACTTTTTCCTCATATTTTCACTTTTATTTTTTAGCAGAAGTGGTAGACAAACATTTGGCTTTAGATAATCATGAGGCTGAGGCTTCAGATTCGGCGACGGTGTTGCCAATGACGATGGCGGGTTAAGGAGGACCAGTGGCGGTGTGTGATTAGGTTTTTCTTGCCTTGCCCAAATAACCTTCCTTGTGGTGTTGCATTGCAATTATAAGTGAAGGGTCGTCGAAAGTCTCAGAGTGTTTGTTACCTTTTTTTTATTTGTTAAATCAAATTGGGAAAAACCCATGAATGGAAAAAAAAAAACCAAAAAGCTCCTATCGTGAGAAACCTAGCTAAGAAAAAAACCAGCAAGTTGGTGTTGGAGTAGTTCCCCACTCTAGAGCTACTTTACCATATTCTGAAAAGTGTGAAACCTGGAAAAAAAATCCAGCAAGTTGGTGTTCCTTTATTTCATTGCAAGACAAGATTTTTTGATTTTTTTAATGGGTCATTTAATGAGTGCCCTGAAGTATTTTTTTTAAATGTTTTTTATATATATTTTCTACATGGCAATATTTTATTAGTACACATAGAAAAATTAGTATAAATGACAATATTAGCTAGCATTGGATAACACAGCAGGATTATAAGAGGGGTTGATGCCACATGGCAGAAATGCAAGGCATGTAAGGAATAATAAGAATTATACGTGGCAAAAGAATTAAGCTATTAAAAAATATATATATTTTTCATGTGGTAAATGTAATTACCTTAATTTAATTTTAAGGGTGTCATTAGTAAGAGTTGATGGTTATAATTTTTTGTGTGTCTAATTACTTTGTAATAATTACACTTACTTTATAATCTTTGTACATAATAATGCATTGTTTTGAGAAGTGTAACAATTCTTTCCTTCTTTATATTTGGATTCCTGTGTAAAGACATGATTTCCTATAAAAAAATAATAAGAATGATAAAATATAACTAGTTTTTGAAAAATTAAATTTTGAATCTATATTTTCTTGTCTTAATTTCTTTATATTTCTCTTCTCTATTTACAACACGTTATTAGTACAATCAAGTCTCAACGGTCTAGCAAAATCCTTCAGGTTTCTTTTCATATGTCAAGGTAAAAATTTGTTTTATTTAACATGTCACAACAAGAATTTTAGAAATTTGTTGCCAAATTTAGTTATAGAAATTTTTTTAATAACAAATCCGTAATTAGTTAGTTACGAAATAAATTTTCGCAGCTAATTTTTGAATGGATGAAATTTTTTTTTTATCAAACAAATAACTACATAATAATTATGATTTAATTACGAAATTTAATTACGAAAATTTTTTATAACAAATTGTAACTAATTAGTTAAGGATTAGTTATGGAATAAATTCTGTAACTAAATATTTAATACAAATTGTATTTGACAATTAACTACAAAATACCTACAATTTAACTACAAAATTTAATTAAAAAATTCATTTTATATTTAAGCCGTAATTAAATTAAATTAAATACGGAATTAACTACTAAATATTTCCGTAACTAAATAATAAAAAAATTTATCAAATCCCCTCTCCCTTAGAACGCCAAGCAGCCCCGCTCTCCCACTCTTCCAAATTCCTAAATCTCCCTTCAGCCACCAAATCCCCCACCTCGTCTTCTCTCCCTTCAGCCACCCAACCCGCGCCCCACTCCCTACCCCCCATTCCCTCCTACCGGCCACCACACCAACCTCAACCCGCGCCCATCCCACCACCCAACCTGCGACAAAACACTTTCCCCCTCTTCTCTCTCTCTGTTGCAGCAACCCGCGCCCACCCCACCACCCAAACCCCACCCACCCCACCTCCATCGTCTCTCTCTCCCAACCACCACCCAAACCCACAGCAAAACCCAACCCACTCTCTTCTTCCACCCCAACCTTCACCCACCACTCCAACCCGCGTCCACACCCAAACCCGCAGATCCTCTCTGTCATAGAGCCACCATCGTCGCTGCTCGTCCATCTAGGTAAGATTTGAGTATTCCATTGCCATACCAACTCCATTCCTTATTTTATGTTTACTTACATTTAGATTTGTGATTTGCGATTCTCTAAGTTCTATTATCTTACCCTTTCTTTCCATGAAGGGCTGAAATTTTTCAGGTTATTTATGTAATTATGTGCCTCACTGAGGTTTATATTCGCCTGTTGTGACATTTTCATGAATGATAGCAAATGAAACTTCCTCATGTCTCTTAAATCACGGAAAAATATTCTCTAAACACCTTCTGATGAACAGGACATAGATGAGGTTGTCTAACTATGTAAATTTGATCCTCCACTTCATTGTATGAGTCCTGATTTCGATACCAAGTCCACAAAGCCCATGTTTCATTTTTTGCCTGCATATTACATATTGAAATGCTCCATCAGAGATTAGCATGAGTTCTGATACTTTGTTCAGTCAATTTGAGATTCCATAAGCTAGATACTCAAATGATTTCGAGCTTATCTTTCAAAAATAAAAAAAAAATAGATCTTGCAACTGATTGATTTTGATATATCCTAAGTGCAATACAAACTTATAGATTCAGGTGTTATTTAATTTAACAATACTAATTTATATAATGTACATCCACTATTACCATGTTTGGTTTTTGGAGAGTGAGTATTGGTTGCATAAATTTGTTTAGATTGTTTGTTGACATAGGCTTAGTTTACTTGGAGAATGGAGACCCACTCGCCACTTAGATTTCCATCCCAACCCAGTAAGCTTCTTTTGTCAATCTATGTTTTAGTTGTTCACTCCCTTCACTTTCTATGCTGATTTTGCATAAAGATTGCATTTTTTGCTGGATCTAGATCATTTTGCAGTCTGGGTTTGTTTAATTTGGTTGTTTTAGTGCTCATGGAAATGGTTGCAATTGATATTCAATGCACCCATGATTTCACTTTGATTTGTTGTTGTTTCATTGAGTAGTGGTTGCATTATTAATAAGTCTCACTCGTTTTGATGCTAATGTTGTTTTCTGTTGTGCCAGATCCGAGAGTTCCATTTAATTCTATGGCTAATATTTATCATTAAGCTTATTCATTAATATTCCATTTCAATCCATTGTGGTTTTTCAGAGTCAGATTTTTACCTGTTTTCAATTTTATATCATGTATTAACTATATGCTTTCTTTCACTTTTTTTTTAATCTTTATTATGTTCCCCTCCTGTGGGACGTTTAGTCCATAGAATTTGACTGAAAACTAGGAGTGAATCTTGTGAATTAATTTGTAACCTTCTGTTGGACTAAATTGAAATAGCTTCAGTTACACTCTTTTTACATGCTAGAACTCCAATTAGATTAGGCAATACTATCAATCTATAAATCCTGGGTTCCTAGTGTTTGTGGTAAATTGTCCTTGGTCATTTGTTTTTTCTTTGACCAAGTGTATTACTAGGATTGCTTTAACTGGGGTGCACTAGAATCCACCATCCCATTATTATTTTTTGCCATCAATTGCATAAGATTTGGATCAAAGTGAGCCAAGTGGAATTGAGAACCCATATCATGCTTACGTAGGTAAGATGCTAGCTGGTTATTATCATCAAGTGGCTTCATAGGAGCTTGAGAGATGTTCTGCATGAGATTGGGTTGGCTTGGGTTTGGGGCAGCACTCTCTGATTGAGCCATGTTCTGCATAAAACTGATGTTGGCTTCATTTTGTTGCTTGTTTTCAAAAAAGAAAAGAATCATCTGGTGTCTTAATCAGAACCATCAATTTATTTCAGCACATTTTTGTATGTTTTGCATTTTTGGTTGAGTGAAGTTTTCAGCGCATTTTTGCTCTGTTTTACATTTTTGTACATGAAGTTTTCATTTGTTTAACAAGTTGACTAATCTGTGTGCTGACAGCATCAGGAACAGAGGATTGCTTGTCAGGAACAAGTTGATTGGTACTGTTTGAGCTAAGCACAAGGTCAGTGAGTTCCCAAAATCTGTTTTAACATTTTTGTATGTTGGTAAACTGAGTGTTTTAGCAGAATTGGAAAGAAAGATGATTTGCTCAAGTAATGAAGGTGATCTTTTATGAATGGTTACTGTTTGCAGTAATTTCCTTTAATAATTTCCTTTAACAAATAGTCGTCTTTGGAGATTTTAAATTTTAAAAATTTCAAAGTATGGCGTTGCAATGTTTCTTCTATTCGATTTCTCTTGGTAAAAATTTGATGTATTAGCAGAAAAAGAAGCAAGATAGAAACAGATGTTAAGTAATAATAGGAGTACTAAAGCCACCATATCTTTAAGACAATAACTTCTTCTAAATCTTCCAAGCAAAGGATCTGTTAATCATATTTGGAAAAATGGAATTGCAAAGTGTTTTGTCCATCAAACTAGTAGGTTTTCTGCCACTTAATTGAAACCCTTATAGTTAAATATTTACTTATTTAAAAATAAAAGATGTTTGAAAATACACTATTTATTGCTTTGTCAAGGTAATAGTTTTTTCTTTGTTTTTCAATTCCTTGAATTTTTTGGAGTTAGATGTTTGCTGATTTATTAAAAAAAGCTCATTTGAAACTTACGGTTTTTTTTTGGCAACAACTCCGATGGTTTTTTGGATGGATTGTGAGGCAAACAATGTATATATGTTTGGCTGGTACTAACTTAATTATTTTATAAAACAAATTGTTTTGTTGACACCATTTCACATGACACATATTAATTACATTTAGAATCTGTCAAATATGTTTCTGTGGAGAGCGTAATCTGTATTAAAACTGAGAATTAGTAAATGTATTTGTAGGTCTATAGAATCTTGTGCAAGTTCAAATATTTGTTCAATTTAAGATCATTCTCTTCTATAATATGGTTCTACTTTTCTAATTCAAGTTCTAACAAGGAAAATCTTTCATTTATAATATCAGTCATGAGGTGCAAAAGTTGTAGTGTTTCATCAGTCTTCGCATCATATAATATGCTTTTTAAGCTTCTCTGCCTCCAGAAATGTATTGCCTTTAGGTGCTAAATTTATTGTATTTAATGTCCGAGAATTCCCTCAAATGTGTTGATCTAGTGCATTATAATTTCATAGCACTGCTTAAGTTTTAATATATACATATATATTACATATGTACCGAAAGATAACATATATATTACATCTTTTTGTTTTAATTAAAAGAAAAACACTATAGCCTGGTTTTTTTTTTAAATAGCCTGGACTGTTTTATTCCGGAGCTGCCCAAAATACATACAATGACTACAATTGATATTGTTGGATAATGCAATTCAAGTCACATGCTTTTGTGATTATGCTTTTATAAATCTGATTATATATCCTACTTTGTATTGGACATAATTGGATGGTAAGAAATGCAACATTTGTGATATTAATGACCACAACTTTGTGGGGACAGTAAATCATGATGCTGGAAATGCTAACATCTGGCTCTTCTTGGCTTTACTACAGGTACCTGGCTCTTCTTGGAAAATACTTTGTTCCAGTGAAAGCTCTGACATCTGCAATTTTGATACTAATTGGAGATTTGAGTTGCCAGGTATTATGATAAATTTTTGCCTATTTCTCTTTCAACTGGTTGTCAAATCATGTGCAATTGGTTAGATCTTCGTGAATGTTTTGAAGAGATACATAAAGATAAATTTCACATAGAGTAGAATATTTATTTTAAGACACTTGGACATGGCTCAAGTGATCTGCTTTATATTAATTTGCCACCTTCTAGTGTGTGGACAAAGGACTTGATTGATAGGGACTGAATAAAGGTAGATATATATTGGAGACTAGCTCCTTCACTCAGAGGTAGGCCTCTGTAATTACAGAGTTTTTCAAAAAAAAATTACAGAAACAGAAAATAAAAGATAACAATGAGAGATGACAAATTTACATTTAAAGAATACCAAGCAGCGATCAGATTCTTGTCACTTATTTAGAAGATTCAGGATAATATCACCATAAACTGAAAGTACTAGTTAGAAATTTTTCTAACCATTGAGTTTGAACAACTTTGAAGAAAAGCAATGTTTTCATGGCTGGTTTGACTTATTAGTACAAATGCTTCTGGGTATATAAGAATGTTACATTTCATATAATGCCATGGATCCCAGGACCGAGTGAGCAAGCGTGATCCTTCCAGTTAATGAGAGGCATTGGGCCTGCCATTGTATAAAAAATTACCATTTTTGTGACACCACTTTGATGATATTTGATTTAGGTGGCCTCTGTCAAATCCGAGTGTCCAATGGATTAGTACATCATCTATTTGTGAGCAATTAAAGGCTCTGTTCAGGTTTAATTAATATCCTAATTACACAAGGATGGGGCTTTCAATTGTTAATTATGACTCAATATGGGTATAGTGTAGGGTTAATCCTTTAACATTATTAGTTGTCTTATTAGCTAGTTTAGTAATGCAAATAGCTAGTTTATATAGAATTGAGCACTCACCCAATTCTATTTGAATTTTGATGAGGAAGGGTGATTTGATTTGAGCATGAAAGTTAAGAAGAGGTTGGATAAGATGTTAAAAGAATGTGCGGTTGTGATAGTAACTTGGTGTGCTAGTCCAAGATTAACAAGGGCATTGTACACAGTTTGTATTGCAGGGAGGAGGTTTATCATAAGCTGAGTGTCATTTCTATTGAAAACTTCATTTCCTACAGTGATGCATGTGATTTTGGTCTGTGAAAGGTAAGGTTGAACTGTTACAACTTAGATATCTTACAATTGTTCTTGCCATGTCATATCGCGTGTTTTTGGACTGTCGTTTACTTCAATTTTGTGTTTTGGTTTCAGTTACAACTGTTTTCTAGGTTCACTGTGCTTTTGAAACTTGGCAAGATTGCAACTTTGCTTGTGAATTTTTAATGGGTTGCTTAGAAATGTAGTGAAGTGAGTTTGTGATTTCGGACAGTGATATAATTTGGTGGCAGTAGTAGTGCCTGCAAACTTCAACTAGGTTTTAAGTTTCTTGCTGAATTAGTGATATAATTCTTGTATTTTCTTATGTTAAAATCTTATTGATTGTTGTGTGGGAAACTTAAATTGGGGTGGGCATGTCTCAAATGGACAACATGGAACTTAATTTTTATAGATCATGTGCTCAAACGAAGATATATATTTAGTGGCCTTGCTTGAATCTTACCCATGATTTTGCATTTCAGATATTGTAATTGGATATCTTTGCTGCTTTTGTTGATAACTTTAGGGTTTTTCTTAATTGATTTTGTTGTTGATCCTATGACAGAATTTCACATTATATTATGTTTTCTTGTCAATCTGGCAAGTTAAAGAGATCTCTGTATTGCTTATTCTCTCAATATGGAAGGATTTTGGATGTTGTTGCTCTAAAGACACCCAAGCTCCGAGGACAAGTGTGGGTTTGTTTTAGTGAAGTAACTGCTGCCAGTAATGCAGTGCAGCAAATTAAATTTATGAGATTCTATATCAAATTGATTTGTTGCTTTCTTAGAGATGTAGAAGGCTCTGCAAGCACCATGGTTGGACTTCCATGTCAGGGCCTTGTGTCTTTACTATGTTTGATAAGCATTTGTATGCCCTAGCAAGTTTTTCTCAAGTGCACTTTGGCTTCACATAGCAGCACTATAATTATACAATAATATAACTCACTTACACTATAATAATACTATAAATATAATAAAGATTTTAGAATTTTATATTCTAATAGATGTTGATTACAGGAGGCAGAGCTGAACCGTACAGTTCCTTTTAGAGATTTGTATGAAAGTGTTCATAAGAGGAAAAAATGAAGAATATGTCACTCAACGTTCAAAAAATTTCATTGTAAGTGTCTTTAAAATTAAAACTAATCACATTTGTTAAGTTGTTGATTATTTTGATAAAGTTTTTTACATTTTTCGTTTTAGGACTTTTATGACACTACGATATTAGAGAAATATGGAGAAGATTCTTCAATGCATCCTACAGTTGATCAGGATGTGTGGCTAGAGGTGACGGGTCCCAACAAAAAGGGACGAGCCCATGGCTTGAGTCACAACTTAGATATGCCTATTCATGGATCTAGCTTTGCTTCATCTTCACAGGTTGCTGGTTCCTCCAACGCTGCTTCGACATAGGTAGCTATAAAGGAAGTTGTTAATGAAGTGATGACTTTCTTTGTCCAGACGTAGTTGGTGTCTGTTGTCCAGGCACAATTGGCATATGTGTTGGAGCCCATCTTAAGGATTGTTGGCTCCGAAGCAGGAAGTGTTGTGCCGCAAGCACCATCACAAGGCGACGCAGTTGGAGAGGATCGTGAAGTTGATGATGATGAGGCTGACTTGGATTGATTAGTTGTGTTTATTGATGATGAGATTAACTTGTTTTGAACTATTTGTATTAATTAACTTAGATTAGTTATGTTTTCTTTGTAGAACATGTTTTGAATTTATTAATACAATTATTATATTTTGTTGTTTTACACAACTTATTTGTTGGATTTTTTTGTTTGAATTTAGATATTTATATAGGTATAATTTTTAAAATACACTAATTATCATTATAAAATTAATTTGGATTAGCTTCAAAATAGTTAGGGAATAGTTATGGAATTGTTATAGATTTTAGCGAGAGAATAGTTATGGAACAACTACGGATTTTAGTTAGAGAATAATTACAAAATTGTTACAGATTTTAGTTAAGAAATAATTATGGAATTGTTACAGATTTTAGTTAGGAAATAGTTACAGAATTGTTACGAATTTAGAAACAAAAAAATTACGAAATTGTTACCAACTTGTTATGGAAATTAGCTACGAAATATTTTGTAGCTAATTAGTTGCAGAAACAAAGGAAATTCTAAACAAAATTAGTTACGGATTAACTATAGATTAGTTACAGAAATTCAAAATTTAGCTACAAATTAGTTATGAAAATTTTTGATAGCTAATTAACTATACGAAAAAATTTGTAACTAATCCATAACTAAACAAATTAATTACAGATTAGTTACAGATTTTTCCGTAACTAATTAGTCACCTATGCAGCCATAGTAGACCGTTTCAAATCCTCCTTTAATTACCAACATCCCTCTCAATGTTATTGGTAATACTTAGGACTTCCGGGTAGGTGAACTCTTGCTTCTTTGAGTCCACACACTCAATTTTGTTGGAACAACTCAATTTGTTCATACTCATGACAGCTGATAGATAAGAAAGCACCGTATTATTGGTTTAATACCCTTTCGTAGAGTAAGAAGGTTATTTAAAAGGTTTTTTTAACTTTATCATAGTTAATATGTTTTTCATATGTATAAAATTGTTTTTATTAGTCATTTTCGTAAAAATTTTAAAAAAAATAAGATACAACTTCCAAAAGTAATCTTTAACATGTATCCAAATAGCATTTAAGCTGTGTTAAAGATGATTAATTTTAAGTCATTAGAATCTAGAAGTGGATTAGTAACAGAGCAATGCTATTCATCATCAAATTAGTTATCTATAAAATTTCACAAATGGCAGAATACACGTGGGCTATTATTTTAATAGTTACACTATTTTAAAGCAAAAAACAGCTACTTGTTAAAACGCAAGCAACTTTTTTACATGTTTCGGTTTTCGTATGCCGTTCCACGAAAAGAATTTGATAGGACCAAGCATTTTCCTTAATAATAAGAACTTTGGGTAAGTTGGTGGAGATCAAAATTTTAAACTTCCATCCATTATTGTATAAAAGTATATCTTTTTTTGGTGAATATATAAATAGTGTTATTAACATCAGCAATTATTTCAGCAGCTCATGCCTTGTCATTGTACTTCAAAACCAAGATAGTTGTTATATCGTACCTCGTAGTCTACTTCTAAAAATAAAGAGTGGTGCCGCTGAAAGGATGAAGGCTCCAACAAGTGTTAGTACCGACGGAATTACTACCTTATTCCTCTTGTGGCATGGACTCGAGGTGCAAAGATCAGGATTTCCAAAAAAAATTAAGAACTTGTTATGGATTAGGGATAGATGTAGATGTTATGAACGCATTTCTAGTTAATCAATTCACCTATTGGACTAACTATTCTCCTTATAATTTCTTCAGTTTTACCAACATTAAATTTAAAAGAATATATAATGTGACATAAACCAATTAATAAATTACTAGATAAAACATAGCAATAGCATTCATTCCTTAATATAAACGACCCATTCCTTGATCTCTCAATGAGTTTTGCAGGAATTGACCCTGATAGCTTATTCCCACTTATATTTCTTCAATGAAAAACAATCATATGATCCTCTATATTCTCAGAAAAAGAAGATCAAAATCGATAAGGATATAGTCCCGCTCAAAATAAAAATTATAACTTACAAAATCCTTAGCGAATCCAGTTGAGATAATGAATCAGGCACAGAACCAGTTAAACTGTTATTTGACAAATCCCTGCAAATTGAGGATGAAGTGAGCAATAGGAAACTAGCAACTGGTGTTTTCCCAAAATATTTAGATATATATTCTTACAGGTATTGTAACAATTTCAGATTGGATATGGCCGGAGCGATGTTTCCAGTTAACCCATGTAGAGGATAGGTTCCTGCAAAATTGACTGACAAAGTAAAAAAAAAAAAGGATATATATAATTGAAGAGCAAGTGCACGGCTATTTTGTGGCAGATAGGCATACAATGATGTGATTCCAGCTTGGTTATGTCCATTGTAGCAGCAGCAGAGACCGTTCCACATTGTTAAGAGAAAAGAGAGATGGAGAAGATGGAAAAAAGCATGAGAGGTAAAATAAAGAGAAAGAGAATAACTAACTTGTTATGATTAATTATCCTAACACTATATTTATATTAACTTATTAGAGCTATTGAAATACAAAAGCAAGGTCCAGCCCAATATATCAAACCTAATTATATTTCACTAACACTCCCCTTCAAGCTGGAGCATAGATATTGATCATGTTCAGCTTGTTACAAATATAGTTAACTCTACTTTGATTGAGTGTTTTGGTAAAGATATTTGCAAGTTGTTTTCCTGTCCGTATATGTCCAGTACCAACAACACCCTGCTGAATCTTTTCTCGCACAAAATGACAGTAAACTTTAATGTACTTTGTCCGTTCATGAAAAACGGGATTAGAGGCAATATGTATAGCGGCTTGACTGTCACACCACAACTTCATAGGTATTACACTCTTAACTCCAATCTCACTAAGAAGATGATGAATCCACACCAATTCACAAGTAACTTGGGCCATGGCCCTATATTCTGACTCAACACTAAAACGAGCAACAACACTTTGTTTCTTACTTGTCCAAGAAATAAGGTTACCTCTAATAAGAACACAATAACCTGAAGTAAATCTCCTATCTATGGGAGAACCAACCCAATCAGCATCAAAGAACCCCTCTATCATATTATGTCCATGATCTCTAGTCAAGACACCACAAGTTGGAGCCCCTTTTAGATACCTCAATATATAAAGAACAACCTCCCAATGAGTGGTTCAGGGAGATGACATGAATTGACTAACCACACTAACAGAGAAAGCAATATCAGGACGAGTAACCGTGAGATAGTTAAGCTTGCTAACTAACTTTCTATATCATTCAGGATCAGACATAGCCTCTCCATCATCTGATAAGAGTTTGACATTAGGGACCATAGGTGCTTTAACAGGTTTGGCTCCAAGCATACATGTTTCTCTAAGTAGATCAAGCACATACTTTCTCTGAGTAAGAAAAATACATTTCGAATTCTACATCACTTCAATGCCTAAGAAGTATTTCAAAGCACCCAAGTCCTTAGTCTGAAATTGTGTTTGAAGAAAGTCCTTAAACTTTCTGATCTCAATCTCATCACTCTCAGTAATGATAATATCATCCACATAAACCATTAAGAAAAGACAACCACCCTGAGAGCATCGAAGAATACTAAATGATCCAAAGTACTTCTACCATTCTCCCCATGAGCAACAAACCCAGGAGGTTGCTCCATATATACCTCCTCCTGCAGGTCGCCATGAGTTGGTGCAAGGGCCAATATGACTAGCTGCAAGAGAGATAAAGATACGAACAGAGGCAAGTTTAGCAACATGAGAGAATGTATCCGAATAATCAATGCCATAAACCTGAGCATAACCTTTAGCAACAAGACGAACTTTTAAACGAGCCACTGAGCTATCAGGATTAACCTTCATAACATACACCCATTTACAACCAATTGTCTATTTACCAGCAGGTAGAGAAACTAATTCCCACGTGTCATTGTGTTCAAGGGCATGCATCTCATCCAACATAGCCTGACGCCACCCCTCATTAGACAAGGCCTCAGCAACAATATTAGGAAGAGTAAGAGAATTAAGAGAAGTAACAAAAGACTGACCAAAACGAGATAAACCAGCATAAGAAACAAAAGAAGAAATATGATAAGTGCAATTACGTTTATATTTTCGAAGAGCGATTGGGAGATCAAGACTAGAATAAGGAGGAGGAGTAGGATCCAGAGAAGAAGGAGGAACTGAAACAAGTAATGAATCCGCAGCTTGTGGAGTAGTAGGACTGACCACAGTAGGTTGTTAATTCCACCGAACATAATGGTGAAGCACAGGAGAACAAGGGAAGGAACGAGACCAAGAAGAAGGAGAAGAGGAAGTATCTAGAGTAGGAAAAGAATACACCAAAAAGTCCTAATCATTATCGGGGGAGAGGAAGGGGTAAACTCAAAAGAAAAAGCAGTAGTTTCAAAGAAGGTCACATCTGCGGAAACAAGATACCGACATAAATCATGAGAGTAACACTGGTACCCTTTTTGACTTCAAGAATAACCAAGGAAGATATATTTGAGGGAGCGAGGATCCAACTTGGAGACTTGAGAGCGAACATCCTGTACAAAACAAATGCAACCAAAAATTCTAAGAGGGAGAGCAAATATAGATTAAGAGGGATAGAGCAAAGAATGAGGAATTTAACCATTAAGAACATATGTAGGAACACGATTAATTAAATAACATGCAGTAGACACAGCATCAACCCAGAAGTGTTTAGAAACTTTCATTTCAAATAAAAGAGTACGAGCAACTTTAAGTAAATGTCGATTCTTTCTTTCCGTCACCCCATTTTGTTGAGGATGACAATGCATGAAGTTTCATGAATAATGTTATGTTCTTGCAAAAAAGATAAAAAAAGGGCAGACAAATATTCTTTAGCATTATCGCTACGAAGAGTGCGAATAGTAATATTAAATTGAGTTTGAACTTCAGCACAAAAGGAACAAAATATATTAAACACCTCTGAACGATTTTTCATTAAATAAAGCCAAGTAACACGAGAGTAATCATCAACAAAAGTTACAAAATATCAAAAAGCAGCTTTAGACTCAACGGGACAAGGCCCCCAAATGTCTGAATGAACTAAAGTAAAAGGAGAAGCAACACGCTTATTGACTCTAGGAGGAAAAGATACTCGATGGTGTTTAGCAAACTGACAAGACTCACGATTCAAAACAAATGAAAACTCTAAACTAGGACACAACTTCTTCAATGTCTGCAAGGGTGAATGTGCAAGCCGACAATGAAGATGAAATGGAGAAATAGAAGCAGAACAAGTAACCGACAGTGGTCTCGGATTTGCGGACTCCAAAACATATAAGCCATTGGATTCACGACCTCTACCAATCACCTTCTTCGTCCCAAGACCCTGAAATAAACAATATGTAGGAAAGAAGTGAACACTAGACATGGTATACCCTGAAATAAACATCGGATTTGCGGACTCCAAAACATATATACCCTGCAAGTCCTTGAACTGAGTGTAAGCCTTAAATTCAACACTAGACATGGTAATGGTTCTGAGACCCTGTGTTTGAGAAGTAGTGATAGGTGTAGGCAATAGACCCTCTTGAGTTGCTGCATGAGCATAACACTGACCTTGGGAGGAACCAAGTTTCCTATTCAACTTCCAATAATTCTTCTTAATATGGCCTTTCTACCCACAATAATAACAAAGATAAGAACCACCATCACAGCCACCAGAAAAACTACCATCACGACCACCATCATGGCCACCAAAACGACCACCTATTCTACCACGACTATCACAACCTCCACCTTTACCTGTTCTACGGCCACAACAACCAACCAAAGCAGCCAGTGATCCAGAAGAAGAATCAGAATGCAACTCATGATGAGTGCGCATGAGGCATCGATAAACATAAGCAAGTGTCATATGATCAGAACCAGTCAATAGCTGATCACGAGCAGCACTGAACTCAGAGGATAGTCTAGACAAGAAACTCACAACTGTCAATTGTTTCCGCTGTAAGCGCATCTGTTTAACATCAGTAGAGATAGGTTGGAGGTCATTCAATTCCTCATAGGCACGCTTAAAGTCAGTAAAATACCCATGAAGAAACTTATCCTGCTGTGCTGGTCTATGAAATGCCTGTGACACCTCATAGAGACGAGTTAAGTTAGCTTTCCCAGAATAAAAAAACTCCATATACTCCTATAACTCTTTCACAATATCACAATGAGAAACAACATGCTTAATGAAAGTATCAAGGGTTTTGTTGATCATACCAAAGAGGCAGTTATCTTCCCGCAACCACCGATCACGTCTGGTTGTGGACGTCAGTGGGTCATCTGTCAAATGATCTTCTTTCTCAATCCTAGTAAGGAACATAGTAATAGTTTTACGCCATTCCACATAGTGTTTCCCATCAAACTTATCACCAGTAATGCAGACAGAAGCAGATATGACCTCAGGCATAATAGTAGGCTTCACTGACTTCTCAGATTCATCAGAACTGGTGGAACTGGAATTATGATCAGAATCAGTCATCAGAGAAAAAGAAAAGAGGCACCAACGTACACTGCAAACAATACGAAAATCACTGGGCTCAAAGAAAGACACCCAAACTGCACTGGAAACACCCAAACACCACCGGAAAATACATCAACCGAACTGAAAACACCCAAATGGCACCCAAAAACACAACAATAGGGCTGCGTACGAAAGAAAACTTTAGAGCACGCCTGAAAATGCCCAAATCACGGACTGGGCTCGTGGGGAAACTCCAAACCGCGACTGAAAATACCAAAAATGCACCACCCTTGGCCGACAACGACACCCCTGGTCACCGGAAACACCAGTCGCGGCTCCCCTGGCTGGCGGTGACACCCCTGGTCGCTAGAAACAGGACGCGTGGCACCTACCTGGCTGCTGGTCAACACATTAGCGTGAAGCCCTCACGCCCAAACAACCACGAAAACCTCTGATCTGGATCTCATCACTACTTGAAAAAATTAACCAACCCTAGGGAATGGTCGATCGACGTATTATGAACACAAAGGTATTTTTTTTACTTTTATTTTTTGGGAAAAAGGTAGACTAGGGTTGGAAGGCTAGGGTTTGTTTCTGGCTCTTAATATCATGTTAAGAGAAAAGAGAGATGGAGAAGAAGGAGAAAAACGTGAGAGGTAAAACAGAGAAAGAGAGTAGCTAACTTATTATGATTAGTCATCCTAACACTATATTTATATTAACCTATTAGAATTATTGATATACAAAAGTAAGACCCAACTTAATAAATCAAACCTAATTATATTTTACTAATACACATGTAAGCCCGAGGGGAACAAGGATCTCCTTGCCAGTTTTGCTTGATGCCATACGTTGATTTGATTTGCATGATAGCATCAACTATATATATATGAGGAAGGATCAACTTACACCAGTATAAGTCTTTTTTGACTTACACTCATTTTCAACCGTTAGATCCACTGTCATCTAATAGTTACTTTTAATAAAATAATCTCAACCATTAGATGAAAGTGGATCTAACGGTTGAAAATGAAATGTAAGTAAAAAAAAAAACTTACACCTACAGAACCGATCCCCCGATCCCCCATATATATATATATATATATATATATATATATATATATATATATATATACACGTTAAAATATAAAAAAAGGTAATGAGTTATAATAAGAAGTTGGAGAATGGTTCTTTCATTCCTCAAAATGATAAGAAAAAGAATAAAAATAGGAATGGAATCATTGTCTTGTATATGAATTTGGCGTGGTAATATTGAATTAAATAAACAACATTGAAACATCATAAATTAATCATAAAATCTTTATTTACTTTCACAAATTAAGAGACAATTAACCAAAAACATCAGTATGTCAGGAGGAATTCTAAGGTAAATCTCTTAATCCATGACACTTAAGACCAAGTCAAGTGTGTAAGATAATGTGAAATTACCCCCCCCCCCCACAAGTACATACGCATAAATTGTGGAAATGATACGTACCATCATTTTGATTGATCTGTTTGGGATACATTGATGAGGACCTTCCCTTCATAAACCTCAATGCCAATTAGAAGAGGTGAAATAGTTGATGTATTTGTTCCGTTTAGCCAGATTTTGTATCAAAGATTCCGGTTCAGGCAATATATAATATATAGAATCGCGGCCCTGGAAAGGAAGGCTGATAAGAACTTGCAAGTTCCTTCCATTCACATAAATGCTGAATTCTCTAGTTTGATTAGCTAGGAGTTTCTCGATCTCAGCAAAGTACATGTACACATAAAATAAGGCGACATCATCACTTAGCTGATAGGAAAATCCCAAATTATCACTAGCATTTGTCAGTGTTGCTGCAGTTCTTAAGACAATCGGAGGTGCCCCAAAAGAGTAAGGTCCTTGATTATCTACGGCAAGGGAGGTACTTATCTCTTTCCAGCCATATGGATTGTAGGGTGTCCAGATTCGATCATAAACATCATCGGGGATACCTGATTCAAAAGGAAGTAAAGAAATAAAATGATTACAATTAAAATAAGGAAATAAAAGAAAACTTAACTACAATAAAAATTAAATACTTAATTCTCAATCCGAGAAAAAAACAATCCCTTATTTGTATCGAGAGAAATCGAGAATGATGTGATCAATATTGTAACTTTTAACTATTTAGATGTCAATTATGTGATGTTCTTTGGGGAAATTATATTGACAAAGTAAATATAGAAATGACACAGATACTTTATTCACTATTATCAAGAAAAAGAGAAGCGAGATAGTGCTAAAAGTATTAAAAAAATCCCATTTGTGAAGTTATTGTGTTACTTACTTTTGTCTAAGAAACATTGATCTTTTCTTTATTTTTTACTCGAGCAATTCACTTTTTATACAACATATGTAAATTATAAAGTTTTATTTTACTTTATGGTTTTACCTATTTATTTTTTATGGGAAATGATTTTTATACACTATTTTTTATTTACATTTACTTGTTAGGAAAAAAAAGAAAGAGAAAAAAAGTATCTAGAAAGTGTGTGTAAATAATATTGTTGATTTATGATATATCATTAACACATCTCATTAATTCATAAGACCCTTTGAAGTTTGATTATTCTTCTATGAGTAATTTTAAATTTTATTTTATTGTTTGTTAACGGGAGTTGATTCACTTGATTGACTTTCTGCTCAATAATATGACTTGTGTTTGATTCTTGGATCTCTTGTTGGTAAGCAATTAATTCATGAGACCCTTTGAAGTTTGATCATTTTCTTATGATGAGTTTTTTTTTTGCCAATAGAAGTTAGTTTATCTTGTTGATCTTCGCTCATGACAATAAAATAACTTGTGTTTCATTTCTTATAATGGAAAAGAACTCCCTTCATCCTAAATTTTTTTCCATATATATATATTTTTTAAAAAAGGTAATACTTTTGATTGACCAAAAAAAGAAAAAGAAATAAATTTCAATGAAATTTGTTCTTTGCGAATTCGATAGGTATTCTTCGCCAAGAAAGTCCATTACTTTAAGGATGGAGAAATTGTTAAATGATCATGGATCAGCAAAAAGTATGGAGAAACTCTAAAGTATGATGGCTTACCTGACTCTTTGACCCTCTTGTAAGCCTACATCAAACCGTTCCAGGAGCTGCAACGACTCATGCAGATAATCATAGGTATCATTATTGAGAACTCTGATCTCCAAGGCTGATATGAAAAGGTGTACCAGTATTTGTGTTAACAAGGTAAATATGAATATAATCTGATGAGGCAACATGGACAATTTCCTTGATTGTCACACTGGACGCACTTTCAAACTCCATAGTGTCCCACCAGTTGGGTCCAAGATACAAATCAAATCTGGGCAGAGAGTCTTTTCCATCGTAGTTTCCATACATGAAACTTGCCCTTATGAGACGTTTATTTGCTACTTACTCTAGGAAGATGAAAGGTATAGCAGTTCCTTGTGCCTTCAGGGAAGCTTCGGACATTCCAAAACTGCCTCTCAAGGGACTTGTTGGCCTTGTACTGAGATGATATGCTCTTGCTTATACCTGTGTCTATGGCAATGGCATCTGAAGTGTAATGAATGCCAGTAGTTTCATCTTTATAGCTAGCTTCATCCACGAGCCCACAGTCAATGCTAATGAAGCCTGAAAAAGATATACAGTGTGAACATTCAATTTTGACTGGATAAAAAAAATAAAAATAAAAAGAGAAAATATAAAAATATAAAAAAAATACTGATTTTCGTTTTATTAAAAAAATAGAAAAAAATGATGATTTTGTTAAAAAAAAATCTGCAACATATACTCAAGCATCTCTATGCACTCACTGCCTCACGTACCCTCTGCACACACACTCACTTTTACTACTGCACCACACAACCTTTTGCACACATATCCACCCTCTGCACAATTTCACTGACTGCACACATGCAACCACAAGGCACCACCAGTAGAAAAAAAAGCATACAGGAGGGAGCTAAGCATGGGGAGAGGAGGAGTTTTTTTTTTCAGAGGGGGATTTTTCTCTCCATTTTTTCTTCCCACATATAACACAGCAGCCTTCACCATTTTCACTTCCATTTTTCTTCACCCACAACCACCAATAATCACCTTCATCATCCTCACCTTCATCCTTGAATCACCATTCACTATCCTGACCTCTTCTAAGCCATACTCATAACCAACTTTCACTACCCACTAACGATCTTCCTCTAAGCAACTCTCCACCACCATCAAAACTACCACAGCCAACCCAAACCGAGACCAACAACCAGCTTCACCGCGCCTTCCCGTCGCTCCACGAAACCAAAGCCGCCGGCACCGTAAGGCTCCACCTGCGCGCCGCCTCTCGAAACTCTGTCGAGCCCGAGCCTGAGCCCGTCAGATCCCGTCAACGTTGGCTCCTTCACTGCGCCCCGCACGTTGCTGCACCCGCGACACGCCTCCGTCGGAGCAGCGCCAGATCCGTTGCACTGTACGCCCAGCTCGGCCAGCACTACTCAAACTCGCTGGATCAGCGAGTCCAACCGCGAACCACCGTTGCTCTCCAGAAGGCCCAGATCTGCCGCCGAGTCACGATCCACCACCGCAAGTCGTCACTCATCTCTCCGCCATCACCACACCAGACTCGCCACGGGGCCGTCACCAGATCCACACCTCTGCGCAACCCGCGACCCAGCCAACAGCAAACCGTCGTAGCTCCGCCTGGACGAACCTGAGCGACGCCGTAACAGCACCGCTCGAGCCAAATCAGCACCCTATCCACCGTGTGTCGTGGCTGCCTTTGGAAACTATGTGAGCATGTTTCCAGTTTCTTGCAAAAAGTTTCTTCAGTTACCTTTATCTGTGTTTCACTTACTTCTGATGGTAAATGGGTAACTTTTCTTTTACTTGGGCTCATTTGGGCTTTTATGAAGAGTTTGTATCCGTTTTTAGATTCAGAGGCCAAAAGCTTCATTTTTGTGTTTTTAGTTTTTTTTAGAGAGATACTCTTAATTTTATTTTGTTAATCTGGTTTAAAAAAAATCTGAAATATATATATATATTTTAAAAAAAAAAGTAAAAAAAAGAAAACTAAAAATAAAAGAGTTAGGTAATAGAGGAGTGTTTTAATTAGTGAGTTGAATTTCTTGTTTCTTTTTTTGGGGGCTAAGATCAGTTTGCAATTTAGAGACTTAATGAATTAATAAATTAAAAATTGTAGGAACAAAGACATAAGATTAGATAATAATAAAAAATATCAAACAATCAAAAAATGTCAAAAAATGAAAAAACTAAAAAATAATACAAATTTTTTTTTAATCAATGTAATGATCAATGATGATGATTGAATAGTGAATGTTATCTTCAGTGTCGTTTGGATCATAAGAGTTTATTGGGTAGTCATGTGCTAACTTAAATCCTGTGCAACAACGGTTTTGTTTTCAGATAAAATTATTTCCAAAATCATTTTCTTAATTAAAATTAATTAGCTCATAATTATTTTTTAGACAACTACGTGACTTTGAATTCTTCATTGCACCTGAGGGTACGTAGGAGCAGAACATTTATTTTGTCAAGCCAAAATTAAATTTTCATAATTTGGTTCTTCTTTTCTTTTTTTAAAAATAAAATAAAAAAATAAAAATAGTTACAATGTTTTTTAAGATGAGTAAAATAAATAAATTGGAGATTATCAAGTTTTTGCACAACTGACTTAAGGTACCGTCTCAGGACGGGTGCTATAGGGGTGCAGTGGGATTAAGTTTCTACCCTTCCCTACACATAATCGACTTCAGAATCCGATTTGGTTTTCAAAGACTATTTTCTAAAAAAAGTTTTTCAATTTTTTCTTAATTTAAATAAAATTGGTAGCGACTCTATATTTTCATCATTTTTAAAATCACGTGAGCTGCTATTTCGCCGCGATTCCGGTCGCGACAGATGGCGACTCTACTGGGGACTCTTAGAGAGTCAAGCCTGTTGTGGTTAGTTGTGCAAATTTCTAATAATCTCTATTTATTTATTTTACTTTTTTTCCTTGTTTTTGTTTTCTTATTTGTTTGTAAATAGTTTTTGTTTAATACTTTGGTGTAAATATTTGGTAGCATTATCTTGTGTATATTTTGACTTGCATATATTTTTGTACTTAATTGTTGAAACGCTATGGTAGATGATTGCTGGCTGGCTATTGTATATATGCTTTTGCCAGTTAGGTGGTAGTTTTATCTTTTTAAGTTTTTGGTACAAGTTAGTATGCTCCTTCACACACATCACTATCACTTATCTCACACACTTTTTGGGCTCTATACCCGAGTCCGTGCAAACCCGAGAAATAGGAAGGGTCTCGACTTTTGTTATTGAGGGGCTTCATGCTCACTTGACATTGATTATGACACCACTCATATTGTTACCAGTGTCATGGACCGTCATATTGAGAGGGTTTATCCCTACTTGTGATTAATTCATGCATTAGATCCTTGTCTTTCGAGATAGGGGCAATCTGGGGATCATGACTTTTAGAGGTCTAGATCTGTCCGAAAAATCTTGCACTGATAGATTGAACATAGTGGCTGTCAAAATTAGAGTCGCGACTTTAAGGAAATCTAATCTTTGAGTTTCACCTGATTAGGGCACAAACGGAGCGTACTTCTTCTTGATCTATCTATTTCTAATGTCATTCATTCTTGCATTCTTTTAAAAAAAAATAAAAAATACCTCATCTTGCATTTTCTTGTCATTTTCTTGTATTAAAAAAATATAAAAAAATATACATTGCATTTTCATAGCATTTTTAGTATTAAAAAAATCACGCATTTTCATGTCATTCATAACTTTTTTGAAAAAGAAAAAAAACATATGCATCATCTTGCACTTTCAAGGCATTCATAGCATTTTTTTTAAAAAAAAAGAAAAAAATGTTTTCAAAGTTCATTCATTTCACCTTATGCATCTCATGCATTTCATTCATTTCATCTTATACTTCTCATGCATCTCATTCATTTCATCTCAGTTTTTGTTTTAATAAATCAAATTGGTTCAGGAACCATTTGCACGGTCTAGGAAAGCAGAGACCAATCAAACCTGAGTTCGCAATACCAGTTCTCGAACCAGAATGACTGCAAATATTCATGAGACAGGGAGAAACTTGAGCAGAGAAATTGATGAAATGACGAGGAGGATAAATGAGATATGTGAGGCCCAAGCAAAGATGGAAGCAATATTACAAGATTTGAGGGAATCTCTCCACTTAATCAGTGAAAATAGAGATACAAATGAGGTTGAAACATATGTAAATGTGTCATCAGTGACTGCTCTGATTTTCTCGACTGTAACCTCAAGCATCGGTATGAGGATCCGTGAACAACCACATCAAACAACACCGATAGTCATGCCCATTGGGGAGAGGTATCGCACCTTAGAAGGCGCTCGTGGTGAAATATTTTGTTACGCTGGCCCTACCTGGGAACGACCTCATGAATCTGTTCTGGAGCAGGCAACAATGCCTTACTCTGGAAATAGTCATGTCATGATTGAGAAAGACAAGATGAAAGAAGAGTGGATGGAGAAAATGGAGGAACAAATCAAGGCAATCAAGGGCCCCGACGCTTATGGACGTCTTAGAATAGAAGATCTGTGTCCTACCACTGATATCATAATCCCTAAAGGTTTCAAGATTCCTGATTTTTCCAAATATGACGGGAGTGGTAACCCTCGGTTTCATTTGATCAGTTATGGAACCACGATGGCTGTTTGGTCCAAGGATGATAAGTTCCTCATTAGCTTTTTCCACGAGAGTCTTACAGGCCCTGCTTTAGAGTGGTATCTTCAATTAGACCGCAGTAAGATTTCTCATTGGACGGAGTTGGCTAATTTATTCATGGATCAATACAAGTTTAATCTGGATGTAATTCCTACCCGAGAACAATTGAGCTCGATGCAGAAAGGAAGTAGGGAAACCTTCAAGCAGTATGCCCAGAGATGGAGGGCTCTTACAGCACAAGGGTAGCCACTGTTGACTCTGACAGAAATGTGTTCATACTTCTTGAGGACTTTGGGAGCTCCATATATTGAGATAATGGCGGGTATTGTGTATCGAGACTTTGCTGAATTAGTAGCTGCTGGGGAGAAGATTGAAGTTTTGGTAAAAGTTGGCAAATTGGAAACCGACAACAATGAAGGTGGTTATGAAGAATGAGTTTTTCCCATAGGAAAAGAGAGTGAGGAGTGAGCTACATGCAAAATCAGCAACCTTCACAACACCGCTTTCCACTGTATCACTTTGTCTATACCAATCGACCTCCAGCGAGTTGGAACCTCTGAACAATTGATGATCTGAGGCGTTAATTGATGAGATTGTCATCTTAGACTTTTATGATGATGAACTCATGTAAACTTTCTTGAAGCATTAATATAATGGATTTGCATGGATCTCAACATACCTTGTTTTTTTTTCCTAGGTTCTTGACCCTCAGATTCTTGTCATGCCTTTTTTGTCGTTCCTTTTTTCTTCTTTTCATGCTTTATTGGGTTTGGATCCCATGGGATTCTCGTTCTGAATTTTTTTTTGTGGTCATGAAGCCCACATGTGTAGGTGTTATTTGCAAAAAAAAAAAATAAGTAAAAGGGAGCAAGGAAGTCATCACTCGGCATGCACTGTCTTTTTTTCGAAATTAAAATTTTTGAAAATGAGCACTCAAGATTTGAAATGAAGATTGATCATCTTTCTTTATCTTTCACAAGAAGTCATCTTTTTATTATCTCTTATTGTCCTTTTTTTGAGCTTGAAAGTTTTTTTTTCAATTTAACCTTGGACAAGGATCACCCCTACACTAGGGGTTAACACAAAGTGGAAATTGTGATTTCTGAAAAAAAAAAGGAAAGGAAATGAAATGAAAGAGGTCACTACAAAGGTGAATTATTGAAGTGAAAAGAAAATGGGAAGAAATGAAGAACAATAAAAGAAAAGTGTGCTTGAAAGCGCAAAGTCAGTTGACAAAGTTTAATTTTGAACAAGGATTATTGGTTTCATTCAACCCTTAAACACTTGTTTGAGCCTTATATCCTTCATTTCATAACCACTAACCCTAGCCACGTTACAAGCCTTAAAAAGTCCATTCTGATCAATGAAAGATTGTTGTCATTTTCATTAACTTTAATTTTGAAACAAAAGGTTCATGTTCTTCTGAGTTTTTAATTCCTTGCTCTTATAAAACAAAAATAAAAAAGGAAAAAAGAGGGAAAAAGGAGGTATTTGTTAGTCCTACACTGAGGTAAATTTCTCTTTGGTTCAATTTGGCCTTACACTAGGACAAGTTTCAACTATGTTCAATTCGACTTCAAACTGGGGAAATTTTCTTTTCCTTAGTTCAATTTGACCTATGTTATGACAAATCTTTTGGTCATTAGGACGTCCGCCTTATTCAATTCTGTTCTAGACTGAGGCAAATTTCTCTTTGGTTCAATTTGCCTTGATGTGCATGCTCAACAGAAAGAAATCATTGGTCATAATGTCTAGTAGGCAGATAAAGATTATTTTCATAAAGGTTGAACCAATTCATACTAGGGTAATACCTCTTTGAATCCCATGTCATTGCTCGTGTCTTTTTCCATATATTCATCTCTTGCAAATACGCTTCATGTTGTCAAATTTCTAACATCAATATGATAGTTGTTCATTTTTCTTTCATGGTGTACTTTCAAATCCATACATGTTTGTTACGTAATGCTTCAGGTAAGGTGAACATGAGTAAAACACTATGATTTAACTATCTAATGGTAATCTTCTGATGAACAACTCAAATCGAAAAGAACTCAGAAGTTTCAATTGAAGGGAAAAATGACATCTCAAGGGGTAATCTAAAGACAAGAGGCACTCAAAAAAAGAGATGGAAGTGAGAATTTTGAAGAAAAGCATGTCACAGAGGTCATCCAAATTAAAAGTCAAATTCTAGGTCCATGGCCTGATGACGGTGCAAAAAAGAATTCAAAGTCCTTGGCTTGATAACTTTCACAAAATTTCAGGTCTATGACTTGATGATTGTGTCGAAATAATTTCAAGTCCTTGACTTGATAGTTTTTACAAAATTCCAGTTCTATGACCTGATGATGGTGTTCAAAAGAATACTGAGTCCTTCCTTGATGGCATTACAACATTCCAGGTCCATGACCTGATAAGGTGTTCAAAAATGAAAAAAAAAAGAAAAAGAAATGAAGAAGGGATAAAGGAAGTCAAGAGGATTCCAAACCAACCGAAGGGTCCGATGAAGAAAAGCACGTGGACAAAGGGTTTGATTGGTCAAAGTTTTCCAGAATCGCTGCTGGTTAAGATGACTTTGAATAAATAAATGAAAAAAATGAAAAAAAGGATAAAAAGAGAGAAAAGAAAAATTTTAAGTCCATGCATTTTAATTTCTATGGAGCGCATCGGCTCCTTGTATTTTTTTAATTTCTGAGTGCATCGGGACGCAGTTACCCATTGCCTTTTAAATTTCGGGACGCAATTGCCCATTGTCATTTAAATTTTAGGACGCAGTTGTCCATTACCATTTAAATTTTGGGACGCTATTGCCCATTGTCATTTAAATTTCGGGACGCAGTTGCCCATTGTCATTTATCTTTGAGCACATCGGCTCCTGTCATTTACCTTTGAACGTATCGACTCCATGCATTTTAATTTCTGTTGAGTGCATTGGCTCCTTGCATTTTTATTTTCTGTTGAGCGCATCGACTCCTTGCATTTTTAATTTCTGTTGAGCGCATCAGCTCCATGCATTTTATTTTCTGTTGAGCGCATCGGCTCCATGCATTTTATTTTCTGTTAAGCGCATCGGTTCCATGCATTTTAATTTCTGTTGAGTGCATCAGCTCTACACATTTTATTTTCTTGCCTTGTTTTGCATTGTCGGACAAAATTGAAGTTCATATCTTTACTTATTTCTTATAACGATAATTTGAAAAACTATGATTATTCTTATTATCTAGTAAGAAACAAATAAAGAGAAGCAACTGTGAACACTTAATTTTGTCTGGGCAAAAAAAATAAGAAAACAAAAAAAACAAAAAAAAGAGAAAATATAAAAATATAAAAAAATATACTGATTTTTGTTTTATTAAAAGAATAGAAAAAATGATGATTTTGTTAAAAAAAATCTGCAACACACACTCAAGCATCTCTCTGCACTCACTGCCTCACGTAACCCTCTGCATACACACTCACTTTCACTACTGCAACACACAACCTTCTGCACACATATCCACCCTCTGCACAATTTCACTGACTGCACACAAGCAACCACAAGGCACCACCAGCAGAAAAAAAAAGCATAAAGGAGGGAGCTAAGCATGGGGAGAGGAGGAGTTTTTTTTTCCAGAGGGGGATTTTTCTCTCCATTTTTTCTTCCCACATATAACACAACAGCCTCCACCATTTTCACTTCCATTTTTCTTCACCCATAACCACCAATAATCACCTTGATCATCCTCACCTTCATCCTTGAATCCCCATTCACTATCTTGACCTCTTCTAAGTCATACTCATAACCAACTTTCACCACCCACTAACCATCTTCCTCTAAGCAACTCCCCACCACCATCAAAACCACCACAACCAACCCAAACCGAGACCAACAACCAGCTTCACCGCGCCTTCCCATCGCTCCACCGAACCAGAGCCGCCGGCACTGCAAGGCTCCACCTGCGCGCCGCCACTCGAAACTCTGTCGAGCTCGAGCTTGTCAGATCCCGTCAACGCTGGCTCCTTCACTGCGCCCCGCACGTCGCTGCACCCGCGACACTCCTCCGTCGGAGCCGCGCCAGATCCGTCGCACTGTACGCCCAGCTCGGCCATCACTGCTCAAACTCGCCGGATCTGCGAGTCTAACCGCGAACCATCGTTGCTCTCCAGAAGTCCCAGATCTGCCGCCACGATCCACCACTGCAAGCCGTCGCTCATCGCTCCACCATCACCACACCAGACCCGTCGCGGGGCCGTCGCCAGATCGACACCTCTGCGCAACCCGTGACCCAGCCAACAACGAACTGTCGTAGCTCCACCTGGACGAACCTGAGCGACGCCGCAATAGCACCGCTCGAGCCAGATCAGCACCTTATCCACCATGTGTTGTGGCTGCCTTTGGAAACTATGTGAGCATGTTTCCAGTTTCTTGCAAAAAGTTTCTTCAGTTACCTTTCTCTGTGTTTCACTTACTTCTGATGGTAAATGAGTAACTTTTCTTTTATTTGGGCTCATTTGGGCTTTTATGAAGAGTTTGTATCTGTTTTTAGATTCAGAGGCCAAAAGCTTCATTTTTGTGTTTTTAGTTTTTTTTTTTAGAGAGATACTCTTAATTGTGTTTTGTTAATCTGGTTTAAAAAAAATCTGAAATATATATTTTTTAAAAAAAAAAAAAAAAACAAAAAAAACAAAGATATAAAAAAAGAGTAAAAAAAAAAGAAAACTAAAAATAAAAGAGTTAGGTAATAGAGGAGTGTTTTAATTAGTGAGTTGAATTTCTTGTTTCTTTTTTTGGGGGCTAAGATTAGTTTGCAGTTTAGAGACTTAATGAATTAATAAATTAAAAATTGTAGGAACAAAGGCATAGGATTAGATAATAATAAAAAATATCAAAAAATCAAAAAATGTCAGAAAATGAAAAAACTAAAAAATAATATAAATTTTTTTTAATCAATGCAATGACCAATGATGATGATTGAATAATAGATGTTATTTTCAGTGTCGTTTGGATCATAAGGATTTATTGAATAGTCATGTGCTAACTTGAACCATGTGCAATAACAGTTTTGTTTTCAGATAAAATCATTTTCCAAAATCATTTTTGTAATTAAAATCAATCAACTCATAATTATTTTTTAGAGAACTACGTGACTTTGAGTTCCTCATTGCACCTGAGGGTACGTAGGAATAGAACATTTATTTTGTCAAGTCAAAATTAAATTTTCACAATTTAGTTCTTCTTTTCTTTTTAAAAAAGAAAAAAAAATTAAAAATAGTTCCAATGTTTTTTAAGAGGAGTAAAATAAATAAATTGGAAACTATCAAGTTTTTGCACAACTAATTTAAGGTATTGTCTCAGGACAGGTGCTATAGGAGCGTAGTGGGATTAAGTTTCTATCATTCCCTACACATAACCGACTTCCAAATTCAATCTAGTTTTCAAAGATTATTTTCTAAAAAAAGTTATTTTTTTTTAATTTAAATAAAATTAGTAACGACTCCATTTTAATCTTTTTAAAATCACGTGAGCTACTATTTTATCACGATTCCACCACATATATAATCAAGGAAGAAAATATAGAAAGTATTAGATGATTCTAAAGAATGGGAGAGAGTACTAGATGAAATTAAGGACCAAAAACCTGGTTCATCCTGGGCATGAATAAGGGCTGCAACAGTCAAACACAGTTGATAGATTGCAAACAGAGAATGTTTAGTCATTTTCCTAATTAAGTCCTAACCCGGTTTTCCAAAGCTTTAAGGACTTTATCTAAGACTGAAGGGATATTCCGATATTGTATGTGCAAACAGTCATTTACATGAATTATGTATCCATTTTATTCGTCATTCAGTGTCTTACTTTGGAATAAGACAGATATATGAAGATGAATCTACTTATATTTAGTGTAAGTAAAAAAAATTTATATTTAATTTTATATTTTTATTTTATATTTTATTTTAATTATATAATTATAATTTATCTCATTAAATAATTATAAAATCAAAATAAAATATAAAATATAAATATTATATTAAGTATAAATGAATCCCTTTAAATATATATCTTTCTTCTTTGACAAGGTCAAAAGACTATATAAACCAGCTAAAATAATATTATTATCGTACACATAAGATATTAAAGAAAATGACACTCAATATTTGCGAAATGAGTCAACGTGGGATTTAAAGAAAGTTATTGTCGTGGCCTCCTATTCTGTTGCTAGGAAAATCAGGAAAACCACTTGGTCACTCAAGTCAGCTTCGATTGATCCATTAAGTATCAAAAAGTGTCATGTGATTAACAAATTATATCATTATCATATTACACTCAACAGTTTTATAATACAGCACCAATGCTGTAATTACACTTCTAGCGTGTTTGGAATGGCTAAAAACGGGAATTGATTTCATTTACAAATCAAATTTGTTTTTTAAAATCTTAAAATTTGAGAAATAATTTCATTTGATAATTCTCATGAATTTAATTAGATTTTTATTCTTCTTATTTATAAATTCTATAAAAAATGATAGAATTTATTTAGATTTGATTTGATTTCAAATATAATTTTTAGAAGAATTATTTTAACCTTATTAATTTTTCAATTTTACATCTCAGCCCCTTATTCATACTTTGCTCCTCTTTCTCGGCGTTGTGCTCCTCATTCTCACCCTCTCTCTCTGGTTGCCGCATATCCGACGCGGTGGTCACGATGGTTGCGGGTTTGAGTTTCGATCTAGGTTGTGAGAAGGCGATGATGGATGGTGGTGCTGCGATGTTTGTTACTGGTTCGCGTGGCGATGGGTTGTGGCTCACGACGGTGATTGACAGCTGCTCCGTGGGTGTTTCTAGACGGAGATGGTGGAGCTCGTGGGTTGTAGATCCCGCGTGGTAGTGAGGTGGTTATGGCTTTTGTTTCTGGTTCTTGATAGAGTGGTTCTAGGTGAGGGGGAGAGAAAGAGGAGAGAGACGAAGAGGGGGAAGATGGGGAGAGAGAAATAGTTTTTTAATTTTTTATAATATTTTTCTCAATTATTTATAAAGATAAAAATGTAAAATAATAAAATCAAATCAAATCAATTTTCATTTTAATTAATGCCAAACATAAAATTTGATTTCTAAATTAATTCAAATCCTATTTTTTTCAAAATTTCTAAATACAAAATTTGATTTTTAAATCAAATCAAATCAAATTAAATCACATCATTTCTCATTTGTATTCATTCCAAACACACCCTCTTGAAGTCTCATCTTATATTGCGAAAGCTTTTTAAGAAGGATTTAATTTGAATATATTATGTAAAAAAATTTATATTATTATTTAATTATGTATTGTTATATCATTATAAAATATTTAACTTTCACAATAACATTAAAGTGATATGTACTGCAGTGTAAAATTTTATACTAAATCCACTAATAGTTTAACACATTTGCTTTTATCTTAATTACTAAGAAAATACAGCAATAAATACTGATTTATCAAAATATTAATAAATATCAATATAAAATTTATTTACATTTATCAATTAAACTCTTTACCATAATTATATCAAAAATTATATATATGTTGATACTTGATTGATTAATAATATAAAATTTTTTATACTTGATAGTACATTAAAATTAAATTATTTAAAAAAAATTATACATCAAACGAAGACAACATAGGCTATAAAATATTATCAATCGACGACCAACAAATTTTGTATAAGACATCACGTGAAAAAAAAAATTGTATAAGACATCTAAAGTTATAACTTACTTTGAATCCAAAAGGTTGGTAAGGAAGTGTATTCCTGTCTTGACTTCTTGGGTTCAAATTTTGATCTAGACTCTAGCTAAAACAATTAACCCTCCTAATGTATGAGGTTGATGTGGGGGTACATTCCTTTACATACATAAAATGTTATTTAAGTATATATCTATATTTTATAAAATCTAAACTATTATCAGTTTTATACTTTAATTTTTGGCAAAAATATACTTTTTGTCCCTTAATTTTACTCTAAATTTCATTTTCTTCCTAAATTTTTTTAAAACTGACCAAATTCATCCTCATTACTAATACTGTTAGAATTGTTAACAGAATCAGTTGATAAGACATTTTATGTGGATAACAATTGATACTTCTAAATATATGTATAAAATTAATGATTTGGTACGAATATGATGATGAACTTTGAAAAAGATTTGAAACGAAAATGAAATAATATAGTTGTTAGACCAAAATAAAACTTATAATAAAATTAATGGATAAAAAGTGAAGATTTTCATATAATAAATTTTATACATAATTTTCTCTTAGAAATTTTATATTTGAGCATTAAAAAATTTATGTTTTTCACATAGATTGATTATTGAAAATCACATTAAAATAATTTATAATAAATAATTTGGTTATGATGTTATTTGAGTTGACTATGATTCATGTTTATAAATCTCGAATTGATAATTAAATCAGGATAGATACTAAACTAGTAAGTAATTAATTTGTTTAAATGGTGAATTATCGATTAAATTACTTTACATTAAAAAATATATATGAATATTTAATAAAATATAGATAAATATAACATACAAATTGATAAGATATGATTTAATTTTAAACTAATGAAACTTATTACACAAATAGGATTTGATACTAATACTTCAAATATTTAATAAAGATATACAATAATGTCTTGGTGAAATATTGTTAAAATATTATTGTAATTTAATACAATTTTCTATCATCAAGCAATACGAAAGTATAATTTTTATAATGCATAAATATAAAACTCTTCTAAAAGAAAATGATGCATAAATTTCATTATTAGAAAAATTTCACATTTTATCCTTTGACTTTACTTTGAGTTTCATTTTTGTCCCTCAAATATGTTGTTTTATTTTCGAATCAAATATTTTCAAAATTCATCATACTCATCCCAAAACTATTAATTCCAAAAAAAAAATAGTTAAATATTGTCAACTATGTACTTGTATTTACATAAGATGTTATGTCAGTATATTTCTTTACATTCCTCGATGTTAGTAGTCAGAACAATTTTAGATTGTGTTTGGATAAGGTATTTTAAAATTTCAAAGTATTTGAAATTTAAAGAATTTCAATTGCATTAATTCAATTCCTTTCATTTATAAAATATTTTGTTTGGATAAAATAATTAAATTTCCTTGAATTTCAAATTCTTTATTTGAATAAAGTAATTCAATTGCCTTCATTTGTAAAATCTCTTTTTAAAATATTTTTATAAAATTGAGATTTCAATACAAAATTTTACAAAACAAAATAAATATCATATAACATTTTTTAAATTCGTAGTAAAAAAATTAAAAAAAATTAAAAAATCTGCATAAAATGAAAAGATTAATAATAATGTTTTAAAATAATTTTTTTATCATTTGTATTTTTTTTGTATTTTTACTTATTCAGACACTTTAAAAAAATCTAATTTACTAAAAAAACTATGCACTTCTATGATGTAGAAACAATTCTAACTTAAAATAAACCTATTAAGTCCAAACCTAAGATAATATTTTTTTCTTTTGTTGGTATCAACATTCTGGAATGACTGCCAGCCCAACACTTGCCATCCTAAACCCAAAAAGACCCTAACTTACATAGATTAAAGACATCAAATAAAGAAAGTAAAAAAGGAACAAAACTCAGAGAAGGAAAAGATGGGATATCACAAAAAACAAGGGAGACACACAGTTGGAGCAGGGTAACACGGCAACAATCTCAGGCAGTAAAGCCTGATGGCTCGATGAAGTTGATGGTGGCGCGCGAATGGTCTGGATGATAGAAGACGTGATGGCTTGGCTCGTGGAGATGCTAGGTTGCAGATATGGGTTGATGGGCGTGGAGGCAACGCAGTTCACGGTAGTGTGGACGTTGGGTTTGGTGGTTCTGGTTGCGATCTGGGTATGGCAGATATGTTTGGGGCGGACTGTGCATGGTGGCTCGGTGGCTTGGGACGTGCGTGGTGGCAGAGTAGAACAAGGGCGATGCTAGAGGTTTAGGTGGTTCTATGCTGGGTTGGCTGCTATTGGTGTGATGGAGTGGTGCGCGGAGGTTCGATAGCTTGGGACGTGTGCTGGTGAAAGCAGAGGATTTAGGAAATTCCACCTTTGTTGGTGGAATTTGAAATTCTTTTTTTAAAGGGATAAAATACCTTCTTAAAATACTTAGAATTTTTAAAATGTTTTTGTAAAATATCCAAACAAGTTATTTTATCATAAATCATTTTAAATTCCTTATAAAAATACATTTCTTCTTTAAAATACTCTATCCAAACACTAAGACGAAAATAAAACAAAACACATAGTTGTGAAATGAAAATGAAAACTAAAGTAAAGTTGATGGAAAAAAATATATTAAAAAATTTAAAATTGTTATAAAGGATTGAAATCTCAATATTAAAAGACATATCAAATATGAAATTTAAAACTTGATGGCTCAATTTTAATTTAAAAAATAAATTGTGAGCTCAAATTCTGTGTCACAAATGGAGTCAATCGTTTTTTAATAATGTGTTTTATTTATACGTTAAACTCTTAAATTTTATTTATTTATTTTTTGATCTGAACTCTTAGAGTTTATTAAAAAATTATTTTAAATACTATATCATTTTTATTTTTTAATTGTCATAAGACTAGAATTGTATAATTCTATTATTAACAGAATTCCAAAGCAAAATTTATCATGCCATAATTATGGGAAATGTTTTTTACACATATAAGTTTTATACAATAAAAAATTCTTGCTTAAACAAACCTGATGCATTATATTAGGTCAATACATTATCAATTGATGACTAACTATTACAATTAATTATTAATTAATAATGAATCTAACTTGAATATACTAAATTCATAAAAAATTTCTCAATAATAATAGTTAAAAAGCTTTATATTCATATATAAAAAAAGCTTTATATTGATCGCACAATACAAAATTTGATGATAGAGTAGAAAAAAATTTATACTTACAGTATATAAAAATAAACTTTATTTTTTTAAACAAGAATAGTATAACTTTGAAATTGGAAAAAAAAAAATCACACACACTTCAAAAAAAAAAAAAACACACACACACACACACACCGACGAAGCGACAATGCGTTTAAACTTTGGGAATACAGAAGATGCAACTTCGACTTCTTTCTTCCCTGTATCGTGTTAGGGCTTACTGAGTTGCAGATTCCCTTCAATTCCAATCTTCACACTCACCAGAGCCCATGCCAACCAGCACCTCCAAATAATGCGTTTCTTCGATCGATTTTTCATTACATAAAACGACGCAGCAGAACATTGCAATTCCTCTATTGTTTCCTTTCCCTAACCCTCGAAATCGAAAGATATCGACGTGATCACGCGACACGGTTGACGGTACGGCGTTTTGGTTCCTTTGAGTATCACTCGAATTTTGTTTGATTTCGGTTTTTAAGGGTTTGGGAGGGGATAACTATGAGCTTTGATTATTTAGAAATGAGGGATTTTGAGTTTGATTTTGGATACCCTTTTGGCCAGTAAGTGATTTTGATTTGTTTTTTTGGGGTGAAGATCTGTGGGATTAGGAATATTGTTTTTGTGTGAATTCTATTTGTTTGGTGCTTATAATGGGAGATAATGTTTCACAGGTGCTTTTGTACTGAGGTAGAAGAAGATTGAGTTGTGAACAGCATGGTAAGTGTTGTTATGTAGGGTGTTCATGTTTTGGTTATGTGCCTTTGTTTATTCATTCTAACCTTGACTCACTTGATTTGGTGATGGTTGTGTCCCTTCACACTCATTTACCATTTTGGGGAACCAAAAAAATAGAATTACCTTCTTGGAGCTTTCAAGCCAGCATGTAACGTCTTAATCACATTTAACGATGGGAAAAACCGTAAGCAGGTGAGCCACTTTATTTGTTTATTTATTTAATGGGAAGTAGTTGTATGCATCAAATTGTGCCAATTGGATTCTGTAATGTTGTTGCAAAGCTTGATGCCTAGTGAAAGTTCAGGGAGGGGAATTTTAACTTGGTTTGAAGTTTATCCTTGCACTATTAATGCTTTTCAATCTTTCAACAGCGTGTCTTTCCGCTGCTTCATTTTAGTGACTTGCATGTGTTCTTTTTGGTTGATATCCTTTTTGTGGTTTTTTAGGTTCCTTTTAAAAAAGAGAATGGTCAAACAGTTACGGTGCCGCTTTTCCAAAGTCAAGAAAACATTGCTGGAAAGGTATTTTATTGAGTTTATGTTGAACACATGATGTTATTCTTGTAATAATTTTTTATATCTTGTCTTGTCAACTTGACTGCATTGACTCTTTTATATTTGTTTCCATATTTAGATTACAATAGAACCAATGCAAGGGAAGAAGATTGATCACAATGGCATAAAAGTCGAACTTCTTGGACAGATAGGTTTGTACTTGACTAATCATCTTAACTCCTTAATGTGTTATGTGTCTCTAAAGTCTAAATGGAGAAAAACAAGAGGAAGAAGAAGAATGAATTATTGTTTAAAACCTTTTTTTGTCAGGATACTATGTGATGGTGATAGCAAAGTCCTATCGTACTTTGTAGCATTTTGGTGCTGCAATTGCTTAAAGGAATTTACCTTATCAATTATCATTCAAAGTATATGATTCTTCATTTCCCCTTAAAGAAGTTTTTTTTTTGTTATATATTATGCTTGGCCCTTTGTAGCAATGCATGCATTAAATCCTGTTCATTTATGATCAGGGTGCCACCTTAGAACTCTTAGGCGTGTCATACTGTCACAGTTGCATGTAATGTTTTCTCTGTGTAATTGACCTTCATACCTTTAAGGGGACTGGAATCGCCATATAAAAGTTCAGTCCTGCATTGAGGATGTATTCTACTTCAAGCTTTTTATTCATAATTTTCTTTTTAAATTGTTATTTAGGCTAGATATTCCAACTTGATTCACTGTCTTTTATCTAATTGTCAGACATGATGGCCAGCTGGATTGTTGCGTTTCTGCTTAATTCACTTGACTCAGGATAAATCATAAAATGATGTACATCTTTGGGAAACATGATTGAAGTATTATACTAAAAGCTTTCATTCCTAAAGCTGTAAATTTGACCTTACAATTAATCATGAATTGCATCTTATAGATAGGAGATGGATTGCCCTAATTTGATTGAGCCTTCTATTTCAGTTCTGTTGAGACAGTTTATAGAAAATGTTCTCTTTGAATTTGTACCCTTATTTTCTTGAGAATCTGTAGCTGATCCTGACGTTGATGATACTTGAATATCAGAGAATTTAGAGAGGATTTCTGAATTGCTTGAGTAAATTGTACTCAGCATATTGGGTTTATATATACACAAAGAATTAATTACAGTATGATATTTACAAGGATAGTAAAAGAAGATAAACATTTCCTAGGATGCTAAGGTTCCAATGTTACTAGAAATACACAGACTATAAACTAATCAAGTTCTAATGATATGTAAATTCCAACACTCCCCCTCAAGCTGAAGCGTATATATCATAAGCATCCAACTTGTCACAAATGTATGTTATTCTTGGACCCCGAAGTGACTTGGTAAGAAGATCTGCCAATTGGTCATTAGAATTTACAAATGAAGTAGAGATTTCCTTTGAAACAATCTTTTCACGGATGAAATGACAATCAATTTCTATATGTTTGGTTCGTTTATGGAAGACTGAATTTGAAGCAATATGAAGTGCTGCTTGATTATCACAAATTAACATCACAGGGCCTATCTTGCAAAACTTCAACTCTTTCAAGAGTTGTTTTAGCCATATGAGTTCACATGTAGTGAGAGCCATAGCTCGATACTCCGCTTCAGCACTCGATCTAGCAACAACATTTTGTTTCTTGCTTTTCCATGAGATAAGGTTTCCTTCAATAAGAATACAATATCCAGAAGTTTATCTTCTATCACTGGGAGACCCGGCCTAGTCACCATATGTATAAGCAACTACATTCGTATGTCCTCTGTTTGTATACACTAACCCTTTTTCAGGGTAGCCCTTAATATACCTCAAAATCCAAATAACTGTGTCCCAATGATCAACACAAGGAGAGTTAAGAAATTGGCTTATAATACTAACAACGAAAGATATGTCTGGTCTGGTCACAGTGAGATAATTAAGTTTTCCCACCAGTCTTCGATACCTTCCTGGATCTGAAAAGGGTTCTCCCTGATTTGATAGGAGTTTAACATTCAGGTTCATAGGAGTATCAACTGGTTTGCAGCTTAGCATTCCACTTTCTTCTAAAATGTCAAAAGCATACTTCTTTTGTGAGATAGCAATACTATCCTTTGATTGAGCTACCTCAATCCTAAGAAAATATCTTAGTCGACCCAAATCTTTAGTTTCAAAATGATGAAACAAGTGTTGCTTTAGTCTTTGAATTCCTTCATGATCATTTCCTGTGATAACGATATCATCCACATAGACCACAAGATAGATACATAGGTTAGATGAGTGTGTATAAAACACAGAGTGATCTGCTTCTTTGCGAATTGTAAAATTGTAATGAATCATCCAAACCAACATCGAGGAGACTGTTTTAGACCATACAAGGACTTGTGTAATTTGTAGACCAATCTTGACTCCCCCTGAGCAACAAACCCAAGAGGTTGCTCCATATAAACTTCTTTAGCTAGATCACCATGTAAAAAGGCATTCTTGATGTCCAATTGATACAAGGGCCAACAATTCATGGCTGCCATGGATATGAATAGTCGAACAGAGGCCATTTTTGCAATAGGGGAGAAAGTATCACCATAGTCAAGACCAAAAATCTGGGTAAAGCTTTTCGTAACAAGACGAGCTTTCAAACGATTCACCTTGCCATCAAGACCCACTTTGACAGTGAAAACCCACCGACAACCAACTGTCGATTTCCCAGGAGGAAAGGGAATGGGTGTCCATGTGTGGTCAGATTCTAAAGTTGTCATCTCATCAATTATTGCTTGCCGCCATCCTGGATGGAATAGTGCTTCTTGGACAGATTTAGGAATAGAGATAGACGACAAAGCAAATGTCAAAGCATAATGGGATGGGGACAAACGATGATAACTCAAAAAATTATGAATGGGATGAGGATTACGGGAAGAACGGATACCTTTACGAAGTGCAATAGGGAGGTCTGTAGGAGAGAAATCCGCAGCAAGTGTGGACGCTAAAGCAGGAGATGAATCACCGGATTCTGGAGTAGGGACATTTTTTGGAGGCGAAGGACGAGGACAACATTGATAGGTGATGAGAGGACGAGGTGAAGACTGTTGGGAAGAATTTTCTGGTTTTGGTGGACCCAAAGATTGAGGAACGGAGACCGGAGTGCTTAGGTAAGGAACTGGTAAGACTTGAGATATGGAGTCTGGTTCAACCTGTGTAGTAAAGTACGGTGTTTCATCGAAGAATGTAACATCAACAGAGATATAAAAGCGATGAAAGGTAGGAGAATAACACCAGTACTCTTTTTGCAAGCGAGAGTACCCCAAGAAAAATACATTTAACAACACGAGCAGTTAATTTATCTTTTCCTAGAGAAAGATCATGGACAAAACAAGTGGAACCAAAGACACGGGAAGGAATTTTATAAATGGATTCCTTAGGTAACAAGAGGGAATAAGGAACTTGGTTATGTAAAACAGAAGATGACATGCGATTTATTAAGTATCTGGCAATAAGAATAGCATCCCCCCAAAATTTCAAAGGTGCATTGGCTTGTAATAACAAAGTACGGGCAGTGTCAAGTGGATGACGATGTGTTCTTTCTGCAATACCATTCTGTTGTGGTGTATGAGGGCAACTAAATTGATGGAGCATATCATAAGAAGTCATAAAAGAATTAAAAGGAGCAGAAAAATATTCTTTTGCATTGTCACTGCGTAAAATACGAATTGTGCACCCAAACTGAGTACGGATTTCATTGCAAGAATTTTGGAAAATGCTTAACAACTCGGAGCGGTCTTTCATTAAAAATATCCAAGTACATCTTGAGTAATCATCAATGAAAGTAACAAAATATTGATATCCTAAAACAGAGTTGAGACAACTAAGACCCCAAACATTTGAATGAACAATATGAAAGGGAGATTCAGACTGATTATTGACTTTACTTGGGAAATTACCTCGAGCATGTTTCCCAAGCTGATATGATTCACACTCAAAAGACTACAAATGAGAGAGATGAGGAACCATCTTTAATTTATTTAGACTTGGATGACCCAAACAACGATGAAGAAGACTAGGAGACTCGGTAACAACACAAATGGTAGATGATGGAGTTTGAAGATAATAGAGTCCTTGTGATTCAAAGCTTGCGCCAATCATCTGCCCCGTACTCTGGTCCTGCATATGGAAAGAACTAGCAGAAAAGGTTATGGAACAATTAAAGAGTGCGAGTAAGCTGACTAATGGAAATTAAGTTAAAAGGACAACCAGGAATAAAAAGAACAGAGTTCCAAGTTAGAGATGGGAGAGATGCAGCTTGACCAACACCGGTGGCTTTAGCCTTTGAACCATCGGCGAGGGTGATGGAATGAGGAATTTTGGTGGATGCCAATCTTGAGATAAGTGAGGGATTACCAACACTGTGGTTGGAAGCACCAGAATCTAAAATCCAGGATTCAACAAACATAGAATGAGTGAGACAAGCCGTAGAATTACCAATGTGGACGACACCAGCTGAACTTGATCCTGAATGGATTGCCTTAAGTTGGAGGTACTCTTTATACTCACTATGAGACAGGATTTTATGATTATCAGTAAATTCAGTCTTTTTCTTAGTACTTGGTATTGGTGACTGTGCCATATTGGCAGATTTTTCTGGAAAACCATGTAGAGAATAGCATCGATCCTGAGTATGTCCAATACGTTGGCAATAGGAGTATTGAGGACGACTACCACGGCCTCCTCTTTCACTACCATGACCACAACCTCGGCTCCCACGGTTATTGAAATTAGAGATGAAGGCATTTGATTCTGTTTGAGTCCCAGGAGACCCCTCTGAAGGAACTCGAAGTAGTCGATCAGTGAGTTCTTCCACCGATGGAACACTTGGATTTGTCGAGACTTGGTTTCGAACATTTTCAAAATCCTTATGAAGGCCATGGAGAACAAAAACCATATACATATTATCGACCTTATCTAATACCTTTTGAAGATCACCTCCGGTCAAAATCATCTGAATTTGCTGTATGGTGGTCTGCGCCTTGTTGAGATAGGAGGGTAAAACATGATCAGTCATTTGGAGGGTTGCTAGATTATGAACTGAGTCGTAGAGACGCTGAATATCATTCGCATAGACACTTTTAGCCTTTTTCCAAATTTCATAACATGATTTATAGGAGCGATAATGAACCAATAGAGTTGGATCAATGGATTGCCACAATAGGGACACCAACTGATAATCGGCTTTCTTCCACTCGTCCCGTGAACCAACATCGATCTCTTCAGCTTTCTTGGTTAGATGATTAGAGAGTCCCTGCCCTAAAAACCACATTTCGACTGCAACATATTGATCTAGATAATTTTGACCATTAAGTTTCTTAGAGGTAATGGTGGGAGAGTCTGAAAAGGCAAACGAAATGAGACCCTTTTGAGGCTTATTAGAGGCCATGAGAGCAGGTTTAGAGATAACCGAAAGCTTTTAAAAAAAAATCTCTAACAGTGGCAACAAAGGACGCTTTTTCAGTATGAGAACAAAGGTGGACTCCTAGAATCCACTCGCCAAATAGGGACGAATAGAGCAGGTGACCACCTGAACAAACTCAGGGAGGGCCGACGAGCAGCATGGGACCAACGGTGATGAATTTCGGTAACAGGAAGGCGGTGCGTGGCTTACACGCGCCGGATGTTGAACAAACTGGTGGCGGCGCATGGAGGACTTTCCGGCGATGGGACTTGGAGAGACACCCAGAAATGGCCGTCTGAGATGACTGGGGCCCTCACTTTGACAGATGTGGGGACTTTGGACGAGGTTCCAGCATTGATAGCGGCTGGAATAGTAATGGAGGATGAGAGAGCAAAAGCGGGATGAACCCGCTCTAATACCAACTTGAATAGCAGAGAATTTAGAGAGGATTTCTGAATTGCTTGAGTAAATTGTATTCAGTATATTGGGTTTATATATACACAAAGAATTAATTACAGTATGATATTTACAAGGATAATAAAAGAAGATAAACATTTCCTAGGATGCTAAGTTTCCAATGTTACTAGAAATACACAAACTATAAACTGATCAAGTTCCAATGATATGTAAATTCCAACAATGATTTTATTGTGTTCAAATTTGAGCACTTAAAGTTTTAATTTTACAATGGTGTTACTGTTAAATTTTTCTTTGTTAATGAGTAATGACCAGCGCAGGAAATAAATTTTTCCATTCATCACCTGTATAAAGCATATACAGTTGTTATTCCAATATTGCTTTGGGAATAATTTTTTCTTTATGAATGTTATCATTTTTTACTTTATTACTGATACAAAGTTCATTTTAAATTTTGTTTCACTGTGCAGAGATTTATTTCGACAGAGGAAATTTTTATGACTTTACTTCCCTTGGTAACTGAGTTTTCTGTCACTTTCATTCTTGAATGAAAATATTCTTCATGGTTGTAGTTTGCTTTTCATTTAATGCTACAATTAATTACTTATACCGCTTGGAAGTAATAGCTTTTCATTTTGCTGTCTTTGGCAGTACGAGAACTAGATGTTCCTGGAGAAATCTATGAGAGGAAAACATATCCATTTGAATTTTCTACTGTTGAAATGCCTTATGAGACATACAATGGGGTGAATGTGAGGCTTAGGTATGATTTCTTGAAGATCCATGGACTTAAAGTTTTGTGCATGTGCTTTTTGTTGATTGTCTTTCTGGAATATTTGCATTGCAAATAATAGGATGAGGAGCTTGAATATGATAATTTGTGATGTTTTTATGCATTTGTAATTTCCAGGTATGTCTTGAAAGTGACCATTAATCGTGGATATGCAGGAAGCATAGTAGAGTACCAGGATTTTGTGGTATGTTCTCTATCAGTAAAATAGAATTTGTGATTTATGGTCTGAGATTTCGAGTTGAATATTATTTTATAAGATCACTGCCTTTCATGGATAATATTGTGTTGGATGTAGCTGTAAAGTATACTTTTACTTATGAGTACACTATCCCCACACCCCCAAAACAAAAAGGTGTGTGTATATGATCATATATCTATAATATTCTCCAATTGATGCAACTACACTTTTAAATATGAGTACACCATCTTCACACCCCAAAAAAGTTTGTAAATATAATCAATAAAGGTTTTATGATCCTATTTCGTCAACTTATGTATATTTTTTATTTTCATCATCATTGGTCAGGTTCGCAACTATTCTCCACCCCCATCAATTAACAATAGCATCAAGGTGAGCTCAATAACATAATAATAATTTCAATGCTGTCTAGCACATATTCACTGCCACCATATAAGCTGTGATAATGGTTCGTGCTCTATACTTCCCATCAATTAAACACAATAATGGCCCAGGAGCAATGGTAAAAGTGAAGTTGTGTCTTCAACCATTTCCTTTCAAGTACTCATTGATAAAGTATGTATAGGCACATGTAGTTATTGCCTTGTGCTTTACCTCACAACTTTGTTATTGGCTGCTTTTATTTCTTCATTTTATTTAGATATTTAGCATATTATTATACCTTGTACAGATGGAAGTTGGAATTGAAGATTGTCTACACATTGAATTCGAATACAACAAAAGCAAGTAAGTTGAATGTTTTGATTGACCATTTGACTGGAATTGCATCTACTTTTTTATGTCTCTTTTATCAGGTTATTTATCTTAATCAAGCACCAACTTGTCTTCTATAGAGTTTCTGTTGACAGATTGGAATATGAAATTTATTTATTGCTTTATCATGTTTAGTTTTATTGGCCTGTAAATTTGTTATTCCAACTTACGTACCACGTGTTGATTATAACCAGCTATCCTAGATAATTAGGAAGGTATCTCACCAAAGATATTTTTGTAAAAAATTAACACTGTATAGGCCTATATATGCACTGGTTTGAAGAGAATATTTTTCTCATCTACTAATGTATATTTTATACGTGAAAGAGCAGGAGAATTGTAGATACTTATTGGGATTTTCAACTTTTCAGGTATCATCTGAAAGATGTCATTATTGGTAAGATATACTTTTTACTTGTCAGAATCAAGATAAAAAACATGGATCTTGAGATTAGGCGTCGAGAATCAACAGGATCAGGGACCAACACCCATGTTGAGACAGAAACATTGGCTAAATTTGAGTTGATGGATGGTGCTCCTGTCAGAGGTAGGTTAACCCTGACATTGGATGAGTAAAATATGGCTTTTGTAGTTTCTGCTTACATATTAATTTCGATAACATAAAGTTTAGATCTATGTTTTGATATCCTTTTGGGGGAAAAAAAATCCTCTTTTTTGTATTTACTGGCTAATGCGTGATTGTTTTTACAGGTGAATCAATCCCAATCAGACTGTTCCTCAGTCCTTATGAGCTGACACCAACTCACCGTAACATTAATAACAAATTCAGTGTGAAGTACTTTCTGAATCTTGTGTTGGTTGATGAAGAGGACAGGCGATATTTTAAGCAGCAGGAAATCACAATGTATAGGCTGCAAGAAACTTCGTGATTATCATACAGGGAATGAGTATTAGATTTGGTAATAGGAATAAAGAAAATTGCGATGGACATTGAAAAGTTCTGAAATCTGGGAATTAGTCACGTGAATCCTGTTTTCTAAGGGTTAAAATGGCTTGGTATTCTAGCAGGATCATTGCTTGAAATTCAGCGCTTGCAATTATGTATATTGACTGGTCTCTCATTCGTGTCTTGACACAGTTCTGGAGTTTTTTTGACATACCATTGAAGGAAGCATCTCTTATATGTGCTGGATCGTTGATATCCATGAAGAATGTAGTGACTGAAGTTATACTTGAATATTCAGTGATATATTTAATACTCTGGTTTTCTGTTATCAGCATTGATCTACGTCTTGAACATAATGATGATCTTTTTCAATTGTCATTTCTTTTTTATTGTGATAAATGAGCAGTCAGAATCTGATGAGCTCTAGTTTGTTTGGTTATGGATTGGCATCGGATTTTTTGGATATTGGATTCATATATTTATCAGTATCAGTATCAGTAACAAGTGACTGGAATTTTCGATGACCTAAGCTGATGAAGGCTAAAATAGGGACACAGATGAATGTGTTTGTCATTGGTTAGTGAAACAGAAGTTCATGAGATGTACATAGGCGCAATAATTATGAATCAATGAATCATTATTTTAACATAAATCAAATATCTTATTAGAGTAAGAATCAAGAGTAAAAAGTAGAGATTAATATTTTCTTTTTCTTCAATTTATAAATGAGGTCTCTCATTGTCTCAACCATTATCTATATCATGAAATGAGTATATCACACTAGTATCCTTTTGCATTCACACGAATATCCTTAATATATACTCTTGTCTATGTGAAAGTGAAAGAACATCATGATATATATAAGATTTTCAAGTTCTGTAAACAGATATCCTCTTGAACAGGTTCAGTTCAAAAGAAAAAGAAGCGAAGTATATTAACTGATTTATTTATTTATTTATTTTTGGTAGATGTTAAGTGATTTTTTTATGACTTAAGTACTATTGCTTGGTACAAAACCGCAAAATAAAACACAAGAAAAAACTAGTGCACTGAATCAACAAACTGCAAGAATTGAACATGCAAGACTGCAATAAATTCAGGTTCAGCAAACGGAAATTGAAACACACCAGAACTTGCAGGTATATTATTTTTAGCATCAGGAAGGTACTACCTAGCCAGGGGACCGAGTTCAGTAGTCAGATTCATGCTAACCATCTCAATTGAATCTTTGTTGTCAGTGTCACGACCAGTTCTTTTTCGAGCTAATTCTGTAGCCAAACACTCCTTTAGCTCGGTCACTACATCACTCATGCTTGGCCTTCTGGTAGAATTAAATGACACACAAGCCATTGCTATTTCAACAGCTTTCCAGACAGAGCTAGTGTCAAAATCTCCTTGTAATTTTGAGTCAACAATATTTTTTATATCCCCGTTAGAAAGCATGGAGCTAACCCACTGACTTATGTGAATCTTCTCATGCTCATGCTCATGCTCATACTCTTTTGTTATTGCTCGTTGACTTGTGATTATCTTCAAAAGAACAACTCCGAAGCTGTAAACATCACTTTTCTCTGTCAACCTGTTCGATAAGCTGTACCTGCAAAGGCAGATCATACAGTTTAGTACATATCAGAATTTTTTTGGATGAAGATGAACCAATGAGATTATCTCAGTAACATGTAGAGTGTTCTTTCAACGAAAGTGATACTTAACCATATAACTCGAGCACTTACTCAGGATCCACGTAACCGGGAGTTCCAGCTACAATGGTGGACAGATGCGTGCGTCCATCGGTGGGAAAGGTTTTGGATAGGCCAAAATCAGCCAGTTTTGCTTGCAAATTTTCATTTAACAAAATGTTTGTACATTTCACATCTCTCTGGATTATAGGTGGCTTACAACCGTTATGCAGATATTCCAGTCCTGACATTAAATTTTTAAGTTTAACATAAATAGATTGGAAGAATCAAAAGATTGAAGGAGAAATTTACATATTTAGTTTCCTTGCTAACCTTGTGCGGCATCCACTGCTATTCGGAGTCTGTCTTCCCAAGTCAAGAACTTTGCAGTGCTATTTTTTCCTGTACATTCAATATTTAGTATTTTTTTAAAGCTTTTGGCATAAGTTGATTGAATCTCATTGAAAGAAAATAAGGTTATGAACTTACCTGAAAGATGTTCATCTAGGTTTCCATTTACCATAAATTCATAGATGAGCCCCATACTGGTTTCTTCATTGCAATATCCAATAAGAGAAGTCAGATTTCTGTGATGAACTCTCATCAGAAGTTTAACCTGAAATTCAAGGCCACTTTTATGTCATGATAACCACAATTTTGGTTGAGCTCTGAAACTTTTGTGCAAGTAATGACCACTTGCCTCAGCAACAAATTGTTGATATCCTTGTACTGATGATGGGGAAAGCATCTTGACAGCTACTTGAATATCATCAATAAAGCCATGGTAAACGTTTCCAAATCCTCCTCTACCAAGAATTCTATCAAAGTTTTTGGTGATCTTAACAAGATCATTGAATGAATATTGTCGTTGCTTGGTTTCCAATTGTGACCCATTTGGAGTATTGGGCTCCACATGAATGTTCACAGCTGCTAATTTTGTGGATAAATATTTCAATTGTTTACAAATTACAATGAAATCAGAACGTGTGTGATTAACCAAACTTGAAAGATTGTAAATGGAAGTTAGCAGCAGGTTTACCTCGTGGTTTTCTCTTTTTAAGGCAACAGATGATAGCTGCTGCTGCTGCAATTACTAGAAGCACCAAAATCCCAGCAACTGATGCTCCTACAGGAATAACTATATTATTTTTCTTTTTCTTCTTGTTCGTATCATTTGTCTGTTCACTCTGTTGGTTGCATGAGGCAGATGCACATAGATTTGGATTTTGCCCCACGCTAGCATCATTCAGACGAGAATAAAGTCAGAGCAGCAATGAAATAAGAGAAAAGTGATGTCAATAGCTTTGGTTGGCACTTCTAATATGAATTCAAGTTCCATGCGTATAAGATCAGAAAAAAGATTAACACTAAAATTAACATTCATCACAATATATAATGGTATGACAAAGAAATTAAGATGACAATCATCTTCAGTATTAACTGTATTGTAGATTCATGGCTTTAAGTAGGAGGCATACCTCAATGATAGTGAACCTTTCTTTGATCTATCAACGAGTCCACTGGGAACTAAACCTGTAAGGTTGTTATTCCCCAAGTTTCTGCCAAAACAGGAATAATATGACACCCTTTTCTCTTTTATAACCAAGGAAATTACATTGATGCACCGATATGGAATTAACTTACAAGACTTTCAGTGACTGCATTGTGTCAGAAAATCAGGTATTGGCCCGCTTAAGCTATTGTTTGATAAATCCCTGAAAGGAGCAATTCGAATGCAGTAATACAATTCTGAATCACCAAGACGAGAGAAAAAATACAAATTGAATGGATTTGGTTCCATCATTTATTATCCAAATGAGATGAGGCACTCACAAGTACTGTAACATAGTGAGCTTGGAGATGTAAGATGCAATCTGCCCAGTCAGTCCACTTGAAGACAAACTCCTGGTTGCATTTCCAAATATATTATCAGTTGATGGTTGGAGTTCATGAATTTAAGCATGGTTTATTTTGTTAATCATAAACTTACAAATTTGTGATTCTTGGGGGGTTATTACCATCAAAACTACAATTTAGACCATTCCACATGTATGCTATAGGGGCGCATGGATCTCCTTGCCAATTTCTATCCACCTTATAAGCATTCTTGATGTTTGTGATAGCATCAACTAGTATTTGAAATTCAAAAGAGTTCATAAGAATTTCAAGCCAATTTTATACATAGTTTAAATCACAAATGACACTAAAAAACATGTTTAGATAAAAAAACATACCATCATCTTGTTCAGTTTCTGATTGTGAGAAATCTTTTACTATATAAACCTCAATGGCATTGATGATGGGTGGAAGGGTTGAAGTCTCTGTCTCAAAAAGTGAAAATAGATACCTTGTGGCTCCAGGCAAAGCTGATGGACTAAATATGGTACTTGTCGTCTGGTATGAAGGTACCAGAGGCCCATACCAATGCTTGCCATTGAGGGTGATGTTGAATGCTCTAGTTTCATTTGCTGCCAGCTTTTGAACCTCATTAAAGTGCATGTAGACGTAGTATTGGTCATCTACATTATTCGAATCCCAGTAGAAATCAAAAGAAGCACTAGCATTTATTGGTGTAGCAGCAGTGCTCATGACAACTGCTGGTGGTTTATAATGATTCTGAGCTAGATCATCATTGCTAAGTGAGCTGCTTAATTGTGTCCCCCGGTTGAAGGCATGAGGCGCCCAGATGCTGTCATAAACATCATCTTTGAACCTGTATACCATGATATTCTTTTTCTCAGTGTTTGATATATTTATAATAAATGAAGTTGGCACATAATGTAAATGATGAGATAATCTGACTCAATACTATATATACTATGGACTCACCTGTATGTTAAGTTGGTAATGGAACCTAAATCATATCGCAGCAAACTTGCCAATGATCCTGATTGAGTGTCATAAGTAATATTTTTCAGAGTCCTCAATTCTATAGCTGAAATAAATGGTGTCCCAGTGCCAGTGTTAACTAGGCAAATATGTATGTAATCTATTGATGGAGAGTGAATGATCTCAGTGTATGTCGTGAGTGATGCATTAGGGAATTTCACTGTGTCCCACGGATTAGCTCCAAGATGAAGATCAAATATTGGGACCTCATTTAGACCATCATAGTTTCCATAAAAGAAATTAGCTCGGATTAAATATTTAGTACCACTGGTCACATTTATTCTGTAACAGTTTCTCACTCCACTAGGAAAGCTCCTCAGATTAGCTAGCTGCTGTTGATGAGTACTCCTTTCTTCAGGCGATAAACTGATAATTACACCAGTGTCAATGAATTTAGCATCTGAGATGTAATTTATGCCTGTGTTCTGCTCAGTGAAGCTCGAATTTTCAGGTAGCCCACAAGCTATGCTAATGAATCCTGAGAGATGGAAACAAAGAAAACTTCAGCTATATTCTTTTTGAATACATAATTATGTAACTCTAAGCAACTCTTCAAATTTTGATAACCAAACCTGATTGATCCTGAGCTTGAACCGGAACCACAGTAGTAAGGACCCCAAGCAATACAAAAAGAAAATGCAGTAACATTCCCTTCATTGTTTGCTGAATCCTATTTTGCTTTGGGTGACAAAGATAGGAGTGCCATATAATGATTTATAGTGCTAGAGTCGCATTCCGTAGTATTTACTTGTTACCGTAGTCAGTTTTCCTGGTCGTTTATAGACTATTTTTTTATTCAATAAAAGACATTAATTAGTAGACCTGGCAGAGGATAAACTTATAAGAGAGTTATATCAAGGTACTGCATGGTGTACTATGCATTATAGCTGAGTCAAACTCGGGGTTTCAAAGATTAGTAGAATTGGAGACTTTCCGGGAAAAACAACAAATGGGACTATGGGAGTGTCTTTCTCTTTGTATTGGTCCTATAGTAAAAAAGCCCTTTGGCCTTGAAAATTGAAATTTGGACAAAGCACAAACTAATTATTTCTTAGGCAATACAGATTAGAGTTATGTTATAAATCTTCTTAATCTTAAATAAAGAAAGTATTGAATAGAAAAATAAATATATATAATATTTTAAGAATATAAAAAATATTTAATATTTTTTTATTTAATAATTAAGATGATTAATAAAAAAATTAAATAAAAAAATTTAGAATTATTTTAAAGATTAGAGTGAACTTAAATATCATTTTCAGAAATTAACTCCAAAAAAAAAAAATGCTGTTTAGATCCATCACAAGCATGAAGCTACATTTTTTTTTTTGTTACAAGATTTTTCCACACCTTTTGAATAAAAAATTAGTCCTTGTTCGGGAGACACTAAGATTGTCCCTCACCATAAGTGATTTTTTGCGTACTCAAATCTCTAACATTTCAGACGCCCTCTTAACTGTTGAGTTGAAATTTGCTTACAACTTGAGTCATTATTATGAAAAGCATCAAGTCACTTAATAGTATTTATTTATGTCTTACATTTTGAAAGTCTACTTATCCATCACTAGCATGAAGTTTAAGGACAGAAGTCCAAAAGGACATGCATGACATGTGTTTTTTTTTTTTTTTTTTTATTTTATAAACACATAAGTATTTGGAAGCTGCATTAAATTTTGATTAATTTAGAGTTAAGTCGATCAAATGATAAAAATATAAATTTCTCTTAGTATTATTTTTTTCCATCATGACTTGTGTTTATTATTAAATAATAATAATAATAATAAAACTATTGTCTATTACTAATAATAAAGGCGATACCTGTTTTTCGTGTCCAACTTTATTATTTTAAATTTGCCATTCATTTTAATTTTTTCTCATCTTTCTATAAAGGCAATATATATATATATATATATATATATATATATATATATATATAAAGACACTATATTATCCTACCTTCTTTCACTATTTCATTCACTTGATAACAAGTTTGAAAATTCATTAATAACAAAGGAATGTTGATGTAATATATTGATGACAAAAATTCATTAATAATAGGCTAGTTGTAGTAGTATTAATTAGCTAGTTAATAGAAAAGGTTTATTTAAAAGGAGGATATTATGTACCAGAAAAACAAAGAAGGATATTTTGCTGATGCATTCACGTTGAATTTTTTTTAATTATTATTATTATTATTTTTGTTGTTGTTGTTATTAATAATGAGTGTCCAAAGAAAATTGGTTAAGGACTATTTAATATCTTCTATTTAATATTTTTACTTATTTTAAAAAATATTAAATATTTTGTGAGTTTTTAATTTAATAAAGAGTTTCTCTAATGAGTATCTTTAAGACATTTATTAATAAATCAAAATATAGAATGTATTTTAAATGAAAAGTTAGGCATTTAATACATTAAAAGATAAAAAAATTATAAAAAAGATAATTTTTTTTACGTTTTATTTAATATTTTTTATTTTCTTAACAAATTCTTTAAAGACACTTATAAATATTTTTTTTAATATAAAAGAGATTTAAGATAAAATGATTTGACTGTAATTTGATCTTGGAATAAATAATCTCTTAAGACATTTATGCCCACTGAAGTTATAGGTATTAGATATAAGAATGTTCATGAGTTGGGTTGGAACAGATTTGATTTTGTCTGAATTAACTTAATATTTTGATCAGTCAATTTTTTAAATTTCGACTTTACTCAATTATAGTTTGACTAATGATTAGGTTAATATCAAATTGACCCAATATTTAAATAAAATGAATAAATTTGAATATTTTACATAATTGAATCATAAAATTTTAAAAGTAAGAAAATAAAATTAATGTATGTTTTATAATATTTTTTAAAAATAAATAATATCAATATAAATAGATTATTATATTATATAAAAATTATTATTTTAAATTAAAAAATTTAATTATTTATAATTAATTATAAAAAAATAATATCTAAAATTACATATGACATCATACTGGATTAAGTTAATCCAAAATATAACTTGAAACCAACTCAAAAATGCACAAGTCATTTCTAAAATCCAAAGTCATCCTAATTCACTTTACGCGGAAACGAGTTGGTAGAGTGGCTCACATCTTGAATACCCGGTCTCATTGTATTATATTCAAAATTCCATTTAAAGTTTGGAGTAAACTTGGAGTAAACTTTAAAAGGAACGCGTAGCGTTCCCGATTATAAGTCAAATAGGATGGGAAAAAAAATGCACAAGTTGAGAAATAATGGTGATTGGTTTAATTCTAGTTTTTTTTTATAGATTATTATAATTGGAGAATATGTACATGCTGGACAAAGTCAAAAATTTCATTGAGTCCAGGGATGAAATTCTGGCATAATGATTTGAACCAAGATTTGCTATAGCTAGCGCCAAAATCATTGCTGGAAACTAGGGAATTTCAACGATATACCGCAAACTTTGATTGTGAAGCACAAAATCAATACGAACAAAAAATATTTCTTCTATTTAAGTTCCGTTTTGGTTTTTGTGCAATTTATTTAAGTTTTTTTTTTTATATATAATTGTGATAATGAAATTTGAACTTATTATTTCATGAAAATTACTCAAATATCTCACTACTAACTTAATATTAGTAGCTTTTTACGTTTTTCTTTTAATTAAATATGAGATATCAAAGAATAGATAAAGTCAATTTGAGCCTAAGAGGCTTTACTTATATATTTATGGAAAACTCTAGAGTGTAAATTGCGTTACTTAGGTTATTGAGTTATGTATAAATTCTGTCACTTATATATTTGTGGAAAACTCTAGAGTGTAAATTACGTTACTTACGTTATTGAGTTATGTATAAATTCTGTCTAAACAAATTGGGTAAACTAAATTAATTAATAATTAACACATTGATACTTTTAACACAAAATAATTATGATACAAAAATTTATGTAATTATTTAAGTATTGATTGGTCAGTCTACACAAATGTGTACATAAGATTTACACAAAAAAATATTTAGATAAATCTTATCTATTTAGTTGTGTAAACTAAATAAATCATTACTTAAATAATTACATAAATCTGTGCGTCACATATTATTTTACATTAAAAGTAATAATACATAACTTATTGGTTAGTTTAATCTACACTAGAGGTAAGATATACAGAAATATTTCTCCTACACAAGTCTTTCTCATTGAGCCACCTCAGTGAGACGGAGAGCTTCTGTTTTTACATTTCTCAAACTATAGCTTGTCCCTTACGTGGAATACTTGTGTATGTCTTGAACGTGAAGTGCACGATAGTCTTGATTTGCAGTATAGTTGAAGTCATCCATGGCCTAGCTATAGCTTTTTGGCTTTGCATGAGCAAAACTGTAGGAAGTGAAGAAAACAAGTTTATAGAAAAACCAGCTTTGAGCTACATTTCTCAAACTATAGCTTGTCCCTTACGTTGAGCACTTTTGTATGTCCTGAACGTGAAGTGCACGCGGTAGTTTAAGTCATCCATGAATTTCAACACTTCTCTTATGGTTAGAAAAAATCTTGCTACTTGCACAACTCTACGTCACTGCAAATTTGATTGTGTTTTCAGTTAAAGTGGTTGTTCTGGACCATGATCCGAGACCATGATCTGAGATTCCATCTACTAAAATCAACCCTGCATACATATCACTAGACTTCCCCATCAATATCCCAGTTAGGTCATCTGACCACAGACTTCAACAGTAGGTCATAACAGCAATCATTAGATCTGTGTAGATTCTAATAACTATCAATCATGATCTTGCAAGTGTGAAGCCTATAACTGCCTACAATAGTAGATGACCACTACCGCGACATCCTGATATTTCATGGATTTACCTCAACAATAGTGAGGGGTACCCTCCGTCAAACCACAATCTTAAAAATAAATGCACCCCACGCGAATTGCATGAGAATTCTACTAATGCTCTATAAATATCAGGCTAAGTCACTTCAATTGATATGAATCATCTTATTGCATAAACCCTACTTGTACGCCGCCTGACTTGAGCGTTGGGGTCTCTTTGCAGGTATCCACCCCCCTGGTTCAATACGTTCGATAATAGCTGCATAAGGAGGAAACCACTGTACGTATCTATCTTAGGTATCCCTCTGGTTCTACATCAAAACATTGACGTCGTTTGTGAGAAAGATAAACTTCTAATCCTATCCAATTATGGTGAACACGAGACAAAACTCAAGGAGAGACGTTACCCAAACCTTTGCTAACCAAAGGCAGGTTCCTGCTGCACAACGCCCTCCTCTTCCTGTCCCACCAGCTGTTGTTGAAGCCTTCGCTGTGAGAAACCAGACACTCAACGCAGAGCACCAACGCAATGGGCATTCCACTTCGATATCCGACGAAAGTCCCAACCCATCACGCAGGGTCTCTGTAAGAAATAGACTTAATTAGAATCCCAGGCCAAGGAGGTAACCCTAATATCCAAGAATGCAGAATCCCAATGTGCCAGAGCTTGGGAATGACAAATGGTGAGACCGATGATCGTGCGTCTCGCTCCGAAAGCGAGAGTCAATCCCATATGTCCCAACGTTAATTCTAAGACATGTTGTAACAATACATGACTATGCTGAACGAGCAATATCAAAGGTTGGAAGACATACGAAGGGCTATGCATGAAAACCAACCCAGGTTGCATCGCTGTGTCAGGGCACGAAACGCGAATAACTAAAGGAGGGCACAACCTAATGCTATAGTGTCCAACGTCGGGAATAATAACTTGAATCGCGGCATTCAGGAGCACCCCTTTTCTGATCAACTTATGGAGTACCGCATCCCCAGGAATTTAAATTCCTAGCAAACTTGGAAATTTATTATGGAACTACGGACCCCCAAGAGCACATGAACGCCTTTGAGCAATCCATGTGTTTTCACGGGGGATCTATAGAGTTGCTATGCCTTGCTTTCCCTCTTTCCCTCAAAAAAGGAGCCCTCAAGTGGTTCTTCGGCTTACCACGAGAGGGTCCGTGGTGGATTAGTCAGATCTGAAACAACGGTTCCTGCTCCAATACACCACCAACAAAAAGTAACCTAAATCCATAGAATCCCTGGCCAAGGTTTTCTAGGGACGAGATGAGCCCCTCTGTGATTATGTAAGACGGTTCATGGTGGCATGCACTAATGTGGAAAACTTCGATGACAAGATAACCCTTCATTATGCCAGAAGCGGCCTCTGAGTGGGATTTGAGTTTTTTGCGTCCCTGGTAAAAAAGAAGCCAAAGAACTTGGGTGAGTTTCAGAGACGATCCCAGAAGTATGTCAACCTCGAGGAAGCAACATAAGACTAGAGGAGATGGGATAAAGATAAGTCCCCTCATCAGAAGCCTAATCACGATTCCTCACGATCTTGACGCTCCAAAGGTAGTCCACCTCGGAAAAGGTATTCTGATTACACTCATCTGAACACTCCATGAGAAACAATCTTGAGGCAAGTCATGCAGATTGAGTTTCTAAATATCCGGAAGCCATCCCTCATTAAGAAGACAAGTAGAAGGACCACTCTAAGCATTGCGCATAGCATAAAGGCTATGACCATGATATTGAAGATTACTACCAACTACGCAATGCCATCAAATTCCTGATCAAGGCAGGATGATTACAACAATATATCCTCCATGCCTAGAATGATAAGCACCATGTCAGGCGCATAGATGACAAATGACGAAGCCCATATCCCAGTCACAGAAGAAGGACCAGGAGTCCTAGCAATGACCAGTAGGATAGAAATAGGGAAGCCTCGCCTAATAACAATGATGATTGTCGTTTCGAGCCAAACAAAATGATCAACATCATTGCTGGAGGATTCGAAGGTGGAAGGCCATCAAATAGAGCATGGAAAAAAGCTCTAAGGATGGCAGTGTTTAGTGTTTCCCATTCCGAACTCAGATCATGGACTGCAGAAAGAAAGACACCCATCATCACCTTCTCAGACGAGGACTACAGCAGAATTATCCCGGACCATGATGACCCGCTCGTTATCTCCTAAATAATTTCCAATGTCGAGGTCCATTGCGTTTTTGTGGATCAAGGAAGTTCGGCAAACATCATGTTTATGGATCTCTATCAGAAGCTAGAACTCTCGCAGTCAGACTTGACCCCCTATGACAGGGAACTAACAAGTTTCACAGGAGAAAAGATCACCCTAGTAGGGTACTATGAAACTCATTTGAGCTTGGGATCTTTTAAGCTTTTCAAGACGGTTAAGGTAAGGTTTTTGGTTATGGACTGCCCTTCGGCTTATAACATCATCTTAGGCTGCCCCTCTCTAAATGGACTTAATGTTGTCGTGTCTACCACCCACCTTGTAATGAAATTCCTAAACAAGCACAACGAGGTTGTCACTATTAAAGGCGACCAAGTTGCCACCAGAAAATGTTATAATGAGAGCTTAAGAATTTGCAAGGTGCCCAGAAGAGGAAAATCAATCACTCCCGACCTAGTCTTGGATCATGTCAACATACTTATGATCGAGCTGGATGTTAGGGGAGAACTTTGTGGTACCAAACCCTAGCCAGAAGGTGAGTTGCATCCTCTCCAACTTAGAGCTAAGCCGGATCAGGTTACCAAAATTAGAGCATATTTAGAAGAAAATGAGGAGCAACAATTGACAGAACTCTTGTTGAAGAACAAGGATCCTGGACGTCGTTTGATATGCCGGGGCTTGACCCCTACTTCATCTGCCACCATTTGTCCATAAGAGAAGATATGAAGTCAATCACTCAGAAGAAAAAGAAGGTCGACCCTGAAAGATAGCAAGTCATTGAAGAGCAGGTAAAATATTATTAAGTTATGGTTTCATCAGGGAGATTGTTTATACCACATGGTTATCCAATGTGGTCATGGTGAAAAAATCCAATGGGAAGTGAAGAATGTGAGTGGATTATACAGATTTGAACAAAGTCTGCCTAAAAGATCCATACTCACTCCACAATGTGGATAAATTGGTTTATAGCTCCTCAAGCTTCATGTGGTTGTCATTTATGGATGCCTACTCCGGGTATAACCAGATTCTGATGTATCCTAGAGATGAGGATAAAATTGCCTTCATCACTGATAGGACGAGCTATTGCTATAGGGTCATGACCTTCGGATTCAAAAATGCAGGAGCCATCTATCAGAGGATGATGAACAGAGTCTTTAAGAACTAAGTGGCGAAGATGCTAGAAGTCTACATCGATAACATGATAGTGAAAATCCCATAGGGCGGATCGCACACGACGGACCTTGAAGAGGTATTTGCACAGGTCCGGAAGTACAATATGAGGCTAAACTCTGAAAAATGCATCTTTAGGGTCTAGGTTGGTAAATTTTTTGGATTCATGCTAACCCGTAGCGGAATTGAGGCTAATCCTGATAAGTGTCAGGCCGTACTCAATATGAGGAGCCTTCAAAATATCAAAAAAGTATAACAGTTCATGGGAAGGATAGCAACTCTCACAAAATTCATTGCCATGGCGGCCCATAAATCTCTCCCCCTGTTCAAGCTACTCAAAAAAGGGGAAGAACTTCGAATGGATCCAAGAATGTAAAGATGCCTTTTTTATCCTTGAAGAACCTTCTGTCTTCCCCTTCTATCTTAACAAGGCCGGAACTGGGAGAGACGCTCTACTTATACCTCTCAATCCACGAAGAGGCTATAAGCTTAGTACTAATCCGGGAGACGGACGAAGGAAAGAAGCCAGTCTGCTTCGTGAGTAAGGTTCTGCAGGGCCCTGAGCTCCAATATCAGAAAGTCGAGAAGATTGCTTTTACACTAATTACCACAACAAGAAGACTGCAGCAGTACTTTCAATGCATCCCAGTGATAGTAAGAACGGACCAGCCCATCCGTCAGGTGTTGCACAAACTAGACTTGGCCGGAAGAATGATTGCTTAGTCGATTGAACTCTTTGAGTTTGAGATTGCTTATGAACCACGACTCGCAATAAAAGCCCAAGCATTATCCGACTTCTTAGTAGAACTCACATCGGACCCCGACGACACAAAAAAATTTTCTTGAACCATTTTTATTGACGGTTCCTCGAATCCCAAGGGAAGTGGAGCTGGGGTAATTCTGAAAAATTCAGAGGGATTGACACTGGAACATTCCCTGAAGTTTGAGTTCCTAACCTCGAACAACCAGGATGAATATAAAATATATATTGTTGGGCTAATATTAGCAAAGGATATGGGGGCAACCAGGATTACACTCTGTAGCGATTCCTAACTTGCAACCTCCCAAATCCGAAGAGAATATCAGGCTAAGGAGCCTCTCCTACAAAGAAACTTGGTTAAAGTACAAGAACTCTTAAAAGGATTTGAAGAAACCAAAATTGTGCACATCCCAAGAGAGCAGAACTCTAGGACAAACCTTTTGTCTAAGCTAGTAACCACCAAGAGCCCTAGAAATAACCGATCGATAATTCAAGAAACTTTTTCTCAACTTTCCATCTCGGATCACGCCATATTTCAAGTGAAAAAATAGGAACCGTCTTGGATCACCCCTATTATGGATACTTGTAGTATAGGGTTGTACTATCAGATCCCAAAGAAATTTCAAAGTTAGTCAAGACGGGTGTTAGGTACACCATCTACGACGGTTAGTTATACCGTTGAGGTTTCTCGTCTCCCCTCCTTAAATGCCTTACTCCAAAGGAAGCATAATATGTTTTGGCTAAGGTTCATGAGAGAAGTTGCAGACATCATTTGGGAGGCAAAGCCTTAGCCCTAAAAGTACTAAGAGCGGGGTATTACTGGCCAACGATGGAAGCTGATTCCCATGTACATGCCTGGATTTGTAACAAGTGTCAACGTCACTTGAATCATTACCAGGCCCCCTCAGAAGAGTTATCCACGATGTCGATCCTTTGGTCATTCTACAGATGATGAATGGACATCTCGGGGCTTGTTTCCCTAAGCCCCGACCAGTTAAAATACTTGGTGGTAGCAATGGACTATTTTACGAAGTGGATCGGGGCAGAACCCTTAGCTACAATCACTTCAGCGCGGATTTAGAAGTTTATTTGGTGCCATGTTATCATTAGGTTTGGAGTTCCAGAATCCATTGTAACGGATAACGTAACCCAGTTCAAGGACAAGGGTTTTGAAGAGCTACAGGACGACTTAAAAATTAAACACCATTGCAGTTTTGTGAAGAATGCCTGGACAAATGGACAGGCCGAAGCCGCTAATTGGATTATGTTCTCTGGGCCTACCGAACTACGCCCTAATCCACCACAGGTGAGACTCCTTTCAAACTCACCTATGGATGCAAAGCCATGATTCCAATAGAGATAGGAGAACCAAGTTGGTGTCATCAGCAATTTTCACCTGACAGTAACTCCGATTTGATCAGGAAAGATCTGAACCTGATAGAAGAAAGAAGACGCGTGGCCCATATACGCGATACTACCCTTAAACAAAGGATAACCGCCATATACAACAAGAAAGTGTCCCAAGGAAGTTCTAACCAGGAGACTTGGTACTCAGAAGAGCGGACATTGGAGGCAAAAATGTCTTCCAGGAAAAGTTAGCCCCTAATTGGGAAGGCCCCTATTGTATCGTCGTTAGCACCGGCAAGGGCACACACTAGAAACGCTAACAGGTAGCTCGATAAAGAATTATTAGAATGCAGATAAACTTAGGAAATACTATAACTAGACACCCATAACGACCTATTCCTTTAGTAAACTAATGTTTAATCGGTCCTAATATTGAGATTGTATGCTCTGTGTGGACTTCTGTCCCCCTTAAGATTTATCAATGAAACAGAGTTATTCAAACATTATTTTCAATGTGAGATACATTAAGAAGCCCAAGTCAAGAGATATAACACACCAAGCCTTGGTAGTAAGTTATAGGGTCAACACTCATCCTTAATACTTGGCATCGACCATTTTAAGGTCAGAAAATTAAGAGGAAGTGCTGATTTAACATCTGTGGTCCTCCTTCATACCTAAGTTAAGTGGGATCCCAAAAACCTTTATGGTTGATAAAGGACCCCAGGCAAGGTCTAATAATAATAATACATGCCTAAGGCAAAAGGGATCGTGAGTGCCAAGTCTTCTTGGACATTAAACCCTAAGCTAAGGTGTTATTTTTGCTTAAGTCCAAAATTCTGAATGCTTGATAAATAGGCATTGGACTAGGGACTAAAGTGTTGTTTTTTCCTAAGTACAAATTCTGAATGCTTGATATCATAGGCATTGGATTATGAACTAAGGTGTTAATCTTGCCTAAGTCCAAAATTCCAAGCGCTCGATATTATGGGTGTTGGATTATAGACTAAGGCATTATTTTTACCTAAGTCAAGTGGAATACCATGCTCTTGGTGTTATGGGTGTGGGATCCTAGACTATGGTTTTTTTCTTCGATGAGAAATCTTTCCTAAGTCCACAGAATGGTTACGACAAATACCATAATGGGCGTTGGACCCAAAATGGACCATAGAAAGCAAATACATAAATAAAGCAAAACAGATAGCAAGATTAAATAAAAGATAAAACCCGGTTGATGGGGCAATTATCTTTACAAAAAATTGAAAACTCCTCACAAGGAGCAAAAAGGAGAAATAAGGAAAAATTCAAGCTTTAGCCTCCTCTCTTTCCAAAACCTGGGCAACATCCGGGGTAGCACTAAAATTGGCCCAAGCAAGATCCTTTGCGAAGATAAGTTGGCTGTTGTAGAAAACCTTTTCTAAATTAAGGTCTTCCAAGGCAAGGGTAACACCGGGGGTTGAAGTGCTGAATTTGGGCCATGGTATTCTGGAATTGTTCTCCCCCGATATCCCCAGAAATTGCGTCCAACTCATCCACATCTTTCTCTAGTTGAACTGTACGAGTACGAAGGGTAGTGATGGTTTCATTGGATTGGAGTTCCTTTGCTTTAAGTGTCTTTTTGGCCAGGTCGGACTCGGCCAACGCCTTCTCTAACTCAATAATCTGCAATTGGGCATCCTCATTCAGTTTGAGGGTGGCATTAAGCTTTTGGGAGGCCTCTTTATCTTTCCTCTTGAACTCTTCCACTACCTTCCTATCGGATTCCTCGACAGACCTCTCAATATAGCGAATTTCAACAGTGGCACAGAGCGTTAAATTCTGAAGCTCGGCCAGAGTTTGAGCCAAGCTTCGTTGGGAGATATGTTTCATCACTTCACTGCTCAAAAGTCATTCATCAACAAACAGCCCGACGATTGAATGTCCCGTGATAATTGGAAGGGGGTACGACCTATCCTCATTGTCGTTGTCCAAGGCCATCCTTTTACCCCGGTCAGAGAAGCCTTCAGTAGCCTTTCTTTTCCTCCCTTGAAGATCGCAGGTAGGAGAGCCTGGTTGCTCAGAAACTTCTTCAATTACGACACCACGATTAGAAAATGCTGGTGTGATGGTCGAATAAGCACTTAAGGATCCCATTCATTTCCTCATGGATCTTGAAGCTTGCAAAGTAACAAGAGAAGCCCCGACGCCATATTACTCACTGAAACAAGACGAGAAAAACAAGTTAGAAGTCAGGAAACCAAAACTGCAAGTATATACGCATTAGAGTGCAGAAATCCTAAGGTAAACTACGGTAGTAACATCCTAATTCCTACCTAACAAAGCAAGGAGAAGATCATCACTAGGGGTGTTGAGGACGTCTCTGATATTGATGACCCCGTGTTCCTCGGCCTACCGGGCTATGAACTTAACGTAATTTAGCTCGTCTGGAATGAGGTCTTTCTTTTCTTTCTCAAGTGGTACGGTAGGAATACTCCAAGCATTCGGTGTCTAATACAGAGAAAAATTTGACTCCCCATCATCTTTCAGAATGAAGGGGTAATACCCCTCTGCTACCATAAGTTTAAAGAACTTAGTTTTATACCCCTTAAAACTATCTTGAAAGACATCGAAGGATTTGCAACCGGGCCTGGATTGGATAGTGAGCCAGTTCTTCTGAGTCACTGAACCCTGGGGACTCACTCGAGTGTAAAAGAAGAAGAAAAAACATTAGTTTAATACCATAGCCTCAATATCCAGCAGAACCTTTAAAAAAAATGATGGTATAACCCCAGCGATTAGGATGAATGTGGGTCGGGGCTACGCGTAAGATCCAAAGGATTGCAATCTGGAAGTCCGTAAAAGGAAGTCTGAGCCCTAGTTTGACAAAAAAAGGGCTCGTACAGGAACATGAAGTGCAATCCCGCCTCCCGACACGAACACATTCTCTCATTTCCTTTCAGGCACAAAACCTGGAACTCTTTATCTCGAGCCTTTTCCTTCGTCAGATGCAAATATTGCAACGACTCCCTAAGAGCGGCCTCGAAAAAAAACTTAGATAGATGGTTCCAGACGTCATCTTCTACCTACGGGCATACTAGACCTGGACCACGACAGATTCGAATGAGGTCTTCCTCAACCAGTTCACGGAATTCATGAACTGGTACTCCAGCTCTAGCCCTCCTCCTGCCTCTCGCCATGAAGATCCTAAGAACAATAAAGACGCCGATAAGTAATTGCCAGACTCATTTAAAATAAGAGATTCAGACATAGAAAGGGGCGAACAAAGCAATTCACACCCACATATCGACCTGCTTTCCCTCTAAAAATTGGAATTTCAGAAGGATACTTCCACCGTGTGTGGTGCGGTGGAGACAGAGTTCCCAGGGGACAAGTCATTCAGAGAAGTTTAGAAATCCTAACTTTACTCCATGAAAGATAAAAGACAAAAATATGTTCCACTGAGGAACGCATGACTGTTTTATTGTTCAAAACCAGTAGAAACAAGTAAGAAGAAGAACAACAATGGAATTGAGAAGAAGATTTACCTTAAGTAGAAAGTAAAGGTGGTTAAAGAAGAAACTCGGAACGCCTAGAGAAATGCAGAAAAATCAAGCTTCCCCGCCGCACGAAGTTCTCAGAAAAGTGCTCAGAAATAGTGAAGTGAGAATGATGCCCCCATAACCCTTATTTATAAAGGCTAAACAGTTGGGGGAGAAGAATATGTAAAGAGAATTTGTATTAGGTGGAGTTGGGATGAACTTTCATACTTGTTAATTGAACTCAGCTATTATGCTCTTTTATTCTCTTTAGTTTTTAACTTGTCAAATCCATATTATCACCCTTCTTTACCTTGACCCCATTACAACCTTGAATAAAGTCCTCATGATTTTTGTGTGCATGTGTTCTGAATAGTGGAGAAGTAGAAGATAAGCAAGCTTATGGTAGTGTAATTTTTCATAGGTTGAATTGAGTGAAATACTTACCTTTTGAATGTTTGAAGGATTGAGAGTGAATCTTGTGAGAATCTATCATTCTTGATTCGTTCTTTTTAACTGAAGATTCCTTGCTTGTTGGTTTGAGATGTGAAGAAATGTTACCTTATTAAAACTTTGATCCCTTGAATGACTGGTTGCTCTTCTTGATTTATTGAATCCTTTAGAGTTTTTAGCTTTTGAGTCTGTGTCGTTTTTCTTTATTCTCTAGTTTTTTTTATGTGTTTTGTCTGGGAATGCAAAAGTTCAATGTGAGAGAATTTGATAACAATGTATTTTATTCATTTTATAATCCTCTCACTAGGCTTCTTAAGGTTCAATTTGGCTTAATTAAGTTAATTTTGTCACATTTTATGAAATTAAGCTTAATTGGATCATTAAAGAAATTATTGCTTGAATTATCATTAATTTAGGTGATTGCATTCTTAAGTAAAGTGGACATAATTTGAGTTGCAATTATCTAATTAATGTGATTCTGGTCTTATTGGAAAGTTAAGATAATTATCTAATAACTATTCACTTGATAGCAAGAGCCACATTGATAGCAATATATTTCATTCATTGTATAATCTTTTCACTTGGTTTTTTCAGTAAACTGACTATAATTTGAGTTATAAATATCCGATGAATATGATTTTGGTCTTATTTTAAAGCTAAGACAAATTTCTACAACTTTCATCAAGACCTCAAGACTGGGAACACACGTTTGGATAACTCAAATTGGAGTTGAAGCAAAATCTAGAGTTTTAAACCTGACAACTTGATCTCTATGCACTCATTAGACTATATCTCGAGCTATAGGAGTTCAACAATTCTAAAATTTTGATAGTGGAAGGTTAAGACGCATATCTACAACTTTCATGAAGAACACAAAATTTAGTTCAAATTCCTTGAAGGTAATATTGGGCTTGAAAGTCAGAACAGAGGAGCTGAAGTTGGGCCTGACCCATGAGCAGTAATTGAGCCATATCTCGGGCTATAGGTGGTGGATTTGGCTAAACTTGGTGTCTATGGAAAGCTAAGACAATTTTCTAGAACTTTCATGCACCTGGCCAGCAAATGGCTCATGCCATGAGTTCAGAAGTGAAACATTTCAGAGACAAGAATCTACCTATTCATGATCATCAAACAACTATTTTGGCATTTTGTTCTTATTATCTGTCCTCTCTTTTGGAATTTTGTGCTCTTCTAACTCTATAAAAGGAGGCATGGGCTGATCATTTTAGGGTGTTAGCTTAGAGTTTACTTTCATGCTTGTATGTTAATTGTTTCCTTTATGTAGTTTTCTATTGTTCTTAATTGAAGTTATGTTCATCATCTTCTTCTTCTCTCTTTCTTTCTTCTTGATTCATGAGTAACTAATTTTCATTTTGCTTGGGTGAAAGGGTGATGCTCTTGGTAATAAGTTGATGTTAGATTAATTTCCTTCTTGTGCTTGAATGATATATTTTTATGTGATCTTTATATGTATTGTATGTTGTTTCCGATCAATTTAGAAACTCTTCTTGTATAATGAATATCTTGATTCATTATAGACAAGACGTTGACACAGTGGATGCTTGAGATCATTTACAAGTATTGGTAAATAATTAATGAAACCATAATATAATTACATATATAATCTTAATTAGACTTTGAATGCTAAATCTTCCGATTGGAACCTTCATTATGTATGATTTCAATTGAGTTATTAAAGGAAATAATCTTGTCTTTAATTTATTACCAAGAGTGGATCTCCTAACCCAAGTGAATCCTTTTCATCTTTGAACAACTTTTATCACCTTTAGTATTGTGACAAATCTGCTCCTTATCTCAAATAATTTTTCTTTATCAATTCCCTGTGAATCGACCTCGGACTCCCGAGAATATACTACTTGAAACAACATGCACTTGGGTTTGAAACTTTTAATTATCCAATCACAGCCCGGAACAGAACACTATTGTTGGACTCCAGAACTGCTGCTCATTCTTCTTCACTGCCTTCTTCACAGTAATAATAAAGACCATGGTTCACTCTTCTTTGTTGGACGAGACACAACCTTTCATGAGAATATCATTCCACTGGAACCTTAGCCAGCTTTAAGATCACCCTAAGTTGCTCCTAGAGCAGCTTCAGTAGTCCCTCCCGCTTATCCAAGCATCCTTAGAGGACGAAGCACCTGCTAAGTTCTCGGAAAAGAGGATGAAGTGTAGGCTCTGTTTCTCTGAGGCAGACCGTCCAACACAATAGGTATTACAGATCTCCCCAACCACAGAACGTAGATCAAACACTCCCTTGTATATTGGGAGAGAGAAATACATGTCATTAATACGCTGAGAAAGAAAAATACCCAGTAGAAGAAGAATCAGTTACAAGAATAGTAAAGATTTTTAGAGATTTTGGGAAGAACAAAATGATGACCTTTACAGGGGATAAAACCCTCCACACAAAGGTAAAAAATGAAAGGAGAACTTCTCTCAGAAAGAAAATCATCCTCGCAGAGAGCTATAAGGCAAATACAACGAAGGGAATGTCAACTTCAGTGCAAACATTCCCTATTTATAGGGAAAATGAAGCACTTTGATTGGTCCCAAGAAAGGCAAAATTGATCGCATAAGATAAGCCACATTTTAATGCTCCTCACTTCCGATTGGACATAAAGAAAGAGTGCAGTTGGAAAACAATACAAAACTATTAAAAAGTTTTTAATTCCTAATAAAGTCAAGGTAACAGTTTCCCAAGAAAGCCCAATACTGTTGCAAAGTGCGTAAAAAGACAAGAAGCCCCGTGAAACTATGCACGGGGGCAAAGGACACACCTCATATGACTGGATAATGGTATATGCCAACCTTAGAGGTACTCCACAGTAATGGACCTCGGCCCTTATGAATCCCTGTACCTATTGTGTGCCACGAATTCTGTCTAAATTTGGTATATTGACACTTAATTATTTCACTTAAGCTCCAAACTGGGAGTAACTGTTTTAGACCGTAATCCAGGACCCCATCCAGTAGGATCGACCCGACATATGTACTATCAGATTCCGCCATCAATACCCCAGTTAGGTCATTTTACCACGGACTTCAGTAGTGGCTATAACAACAATCATTAGATCTGCGCATATTCTAATAACTGTCAATCATGATCCTACGAGTGTGGGGCCCATAACTGCCTGCAACAGTGGATGACCACTACCACGACATCGCGATATTTTAGAGATTTACCTCAACGATAGTGGGGGGTACCCTCCGTCAGACCACGATCCTAAAAATACCTGCACCCCACGCGGATTGCATGAGGATTTTATTAACGATTTATAAATATCAGGCTAAGTCACCTTAATTGATATGAATCATCTTATTGCATAAACCCTACTTGTGCGCCGCTTAACTTGAGCGTTGAAGTCCCTTTGCAGGTATCCACCTCCTTGGTTCAATACGCTTAGTAGCAGCTGCATAAGGAAGAAACCATCGTACGTACCTATCTCAGGTACCCCTCTAGTTCTACATCAGAACAATGATCCTAATTAATTATTTTTAGGTAAATTTTTTATTTTAAAAAAACTCCTTTTAAATTTATTCAATGTATTTTTTTTATTACAATTAAGTGATGTCCAACTCAACATATACGCACTTTGACTTATCCATCTTCTAACAAGTGAAATTAACATAACTAGGATTTCAACATATTACGGTGCGCCTACCCATGCACTTCATATGCTTGTACATTTTTATTAAACCAACCCCTTGCAATTTATTCTATGTATAATTTGCTTTGGATTGTTTTGGTTGCTCTATTTATCTATTTAATTCATCATTCAGTGTCTTGATTTGGAATAAGACAGATTAACTCCTATATTTAAATATATATCTTCTTTCTTTGACAAGGTCAAAAGACTATATAAACCAGCCAAAACAGTATTATCATACAAATAAGAAATTAAAGAAAATGACACTCAGTGACTAATGCATTTTTTTTATCGGTCGCGCTATATGTCTAACGAAAATACTTTAATTATTGTCCACTTCTGTATTTTGTTGATTCACCCGAGAGAATTTAAAATTTAAAATTTGAAACTGAAATCGTTAAAGTGCGGCATAAAACTTGTGAATGCTTGCGGCACAAGATTTCAGTTAATACATTAAGAATAAGTGGTTAATCGGTATAAGTTTAATTGAATCCATGAAAGAGTTCTCAATAATCGGTAAGTGGTTAATACGTTAGGAATAAGTGGTTAATCAAGATAAGTTTCGGTGAATCCAAGAAAAAGTTCTAATCAATCGAAGTGGTTAATACGTCGGGAATAAGTGGTTAATCAAGTATAAGTTTATTAATACATTTGAAATAAGTGGTTAATCTATATCGGTTTCTTGTGAATCGAAAGAGTTCCCAATAATGAATAAGTGGTTAATACGTTAGGAATAAGTGGTTAATCAATATAAGTTTCTAATGAATCCAAGAAAGAGTTCCCAATAATGAGTAAGTGGTTAATACGTTAGGAATAAGTGGTTAATCAGTATAAGTTTCTGGTGAATCCAAAAAGCGGGAAATGAGAAGCGAGAAATTAAAATATTGACATGCAAAAAAGTCAACAAACATACGTACGGAAGTATACGGTGAAGAAAAATTGGAGTATTTTAGTTGGACGAAAAACGTTTTCCTTTTTTTATTTGCAAAATGAGTCAACGTGGGATTTAAAGTAAGTTATCGTCGTGGCCTCCTCTTCTGTTGCTAGGAAAATCAGGAAAACCACTTGGTCACTCAAGTTAGCTTCGATTGATCCATGCAGCATCAAAAAGTGTCACATGATTAACAAATTATATCATTATGATATTATACTCAACAGTTTTACAATATAGCACCAATGCTGTAATTACACTTGAAGTCTCATCTTATATTGCGAAAGATTTTTAAAAAGGATTTAATTTAAATATAATATGTAAAAAAAATTTATACTATCATTTAATTATGTATTATCATGTCATTATAAAATATTTAATTTTCATAATAAAATTAAAGTGATATGTATTGTCAGTTGTAAAGAATTTTATACTGACATCCATTAATAATTTGACATATTTGTTTTTATCTTAATTATTAAAAAAAATAACAATAAGACATACATGTGTCGATACTTGATTGATTAATAGTGTAAAAAATTTTACACTAATAATACATTAAAATTAAATTCTTTTGAAAAGATTTTATACATCAAACGAAAACAACATAGGCTATAAAAAATTATCAATCAACGATCAACAAATTTTGTATAAGACATCACGTAAAAAAAAAATAAAAATTGTATAAGACATCTAAAGTTATAACTTATTTTGAATCCAAGAGGTTGGTAAGGAAGTGTATTCCTGTCTTGACTTCTAGGATTCAAATTTTGATCTAGACCCTAGCTAGAAGAATTAACTCTCCTAATGTATAAGGCTGATGTGGGGATTCATCCCTTTACATACATAAAATGTTATTTAAGTATATACCTATATTTTATAAAATCTAAACTATTATCAATTTTATACTTTAATTTTGGGAAAAAATATACTTTTCATCCCTTAACGTTACTCTAAATTTTATTTTCTTCCTAAATATTTCTAAAATTTACCAAATTTGTCCTAACTGCTAACATTGTTGGAATTATTAACAAAATTTGTTGACAAGACATCTTATGTGGACACAAGTGTACAATTGACATTTCTAGCTAGAATTATTATTATTTTTTTGAATTAATGGTTTGGGACGAATATGATGAACTTTGAAAAAAAAATTGGAACAAAAATGAAATAATATAGTTATTGGACCAAAATGAAACTTATAATAAAGTTAATGGATGAAAAGTGAAGAATTTCATATAATAAATTTTATACATGATTTTCTCTTAAAATTTTTATATTTGAGCATTAAAAAAATTATGTTTTTCACATAAATTGATTATTGAAAATTACATTAAATCAATTTATAATAAATAATTTCATTACGATATTGTTATTTGAGTTGGCTTGGAATTTTGTTTATGGATCTCGAACTGATAATTAAGTCAGGATGGATACTAAACTAGCAAGTAATTAATTTGTTTAAATGTGAGTTATAGATTAAATTACTTTACATTAAAAAATAAATATATGAATATTTAATAAAATATAGATAAATATAACATAAAAATTGCTAAGATATGATTTAATTTTAAACTAATGAAACTTACAACACAAATAGGATTTGATACTGATACTTCAAATATTTAATAAAGATATACAATAATGTCTTGGTGAAATATTGTTAAAATATTATTGTAATTTAATGCAATTTTCTATCGTCAATCAATATGAAAGCATAATTTTTTCAATGCATAAATATAAAATTTCTAAAAGAAAATGATGCGTAAATTTCATTATTATAAAAATTTTACATTTTGTCCTTTGATTTTACTATAAGTTTCATTTGTGTCCCCCAAATATATTGTTTCATTTTCGAATCAAACATTCTCAAAATTCATCATAACTACAAGAAATTTATGGATTAGTTACGGACCAATCCGTAGCTAATCCCTAGCTAATCAATTTAGCTACGAAATAGATACGGATTAGTCCATAGTCAAATTCTCGTAGCTAATTAGCTTCTAAAAAATTTTATAACTAATCTGTAGCTAATTTTAAAATTTCCATAGCTAATCCAAAACTAATCTGTAGCTAACTTTCATTCAGAACTTCCTTCGTTTCCGTAGCTAATTCTGTAGTTAAAATTTAACAATTTGTAGCAAGTTTGTAACAAATCCATAACTATTATGTTGTTAAATCCGTAACAATTTCGTAGTTATTTCATCGCTATTGTGTTACTAAATCCATAGTAATTCCGTAGCAATTCTTTAGCAATTGTATTGCTAAATTCATAGCAATTCTGTAGCTATTTCTTAGCTATTGTATTGCTAAATTTTTAGCAATTCCATAGTTATTTTGAATCTAACCAAAATTAATTTTATAATAATAATTAGTATATTTTAAAATTATACCTATATAAATATTTCAACCCAAATAGAAAAACCTAACAAATAAGTTGTACAAAACAACAAAATATCATAATTGCATTAGTAAGTTCAAAACATGTTCTACAAAGAAAGCATAGCTAATCAATAAGTCTAAGTTAATACAAATAGTTCAAAACAAGTTAGCCTCATTGTCAATAAGTATAACTAATCAATCCTAGTTAGTCCTATTATCATCAACTTTATGATCCTCCCCAACTGCGTCACCTTGTGATGGTGCCTTCGACATACCACTTCCTACTTGGGAGCCAACAATCCTATATAGGATGAACTCCAACAGAGACACCAGCTACGTTTAGACGAAGGAAGTCATCGCTTCATTAATAGCTTCATGTATGGCTTCTTGTGTCGGAACAGTGCTGGAGGAACCAGTAACCTGTGAGGATGAAGTAGAGCTAGATTTATGAATGTCAATATCTAAGTTGTGACTCATGCCATGGACCGGTCCCTTCTTGTTGGGACCCGTCACCTCCAGCCACAACTCCTGATCAACTATAGAATGTATTGAAAAGTCTTCTCTAACATCGTGGTGTCATAAGAGTCATGAAACGAAAAATGTAGCAAACTTTATCAAAACAATCAACAACTTATGATTAGTTTTAATTTTAAAAACACCTACAATAAAGTTCTTCAAGCACTGAGTGACATATTCTCCATTTTCCTCTTATGAACACTTTCATACAAATCTTTGAAAGGGACTAGACGCTTCAGCTCTGCCTACTGTAATCAACATCTATTAGAGTATAAAATTCTACAATATTTAATACAGGAAACCTTGTGTCTTATTTATAAAATGGGACCAACCTCATGCAATTTAGATTCATACAACCAAAGTTATAACACAAAACATACAAGCTGCCAGAACCTTAACTCACTTGTGTTATAATTATACAATAGTATAAGATATAATTATTAGGATGTTACAACAATCACATAAAAAATTATATATTACCATCTTCTTATGTTGATCGAAGCTTATTGAGCTTGCAGTGTGTAGCATAGCATCAAGCAAGGCCGCTTTGTTGGTTTGACCAGCAACAAACTTCTTTTGCCACTCTAGTGTTAAAAATCAATATATACTAACAAGTTCCATGTTAGTCAAATTTGTCAAATATTGCAAAATTCGTACTGATGAAAGCCTTGCCAGTATTTTTCATGACTTACAAGTTGAAATGACAAAAGTAGTGACTCAGCAAGACACGAAGAAAGGCAATAGATAATATGTAAAAACAAAAAATGATAGTTTATTAATTGAAATTGACAAAGTTTAGAAAATAAATATTAGAAATTGAGAGCGGGACTTAACTCCAAAAGCTAGTTCAAGGGGGGGGGGGAGGATTGAAAAGTCATCATAATGAGTGTTTTGCCCATATACCCAGCTGATCTGAGAACTCAACACCCCCCTCATGCCTAGAACCGGACATCTAGAGCGTGATGTTTGTAGGATTGAACATCTGTGATGGCCTAACATTAAGACTGGGATAGGCTCTAATATCATATTAAAATTGAGAATGGATTAGGTCCAACTCACCCCCAAAAGTTAGCTCAAAGAGGAAGGATTGTCCAAGTCAATATAAGGGTTACTTTGCTCATATAATCAGTTGATATATATAAGATCTCAACAATAAAGAACATGTCCAAAAACACAAGTTATGAATTAGAAAAGAGCATGCCTATAGGAAATCTTTTGATAAATTCAAGCTTCCTTCCTAGTTATTCTGCAATCGAACAAAAGGTAAGACAGTAAGGATCAAAAGCCATTGTTCTTGGCAGAGACAAAATATAAACCACACTTCAACTGGCCAAGGACAAGCTACCACCTGCTTTTCCAAACAAGTTCAACAAAATCATAGATTGACGTACTAATTTAAACAAATAATCCTCATATGATAGCATACAAAACCAATTTTCTCTATGTGCTAACAGAATAAAATAAACTTCGTGAAGTGGAAATGAATTAAAGGGAGAAACAAATGACAAATTTTACAGCAAGCACACCACTCTAATGCTGGTAATTTACCTGAAACAATATATTCCCAGCGCATTTGTAATTTCATGAATGACAGACGTTGCAAAATGCAAGTAAAGTGTCACTGTGTTCATAGAAACAGAATGACCAAGTAAGAGAAAATGATAGCTAACATAAATAAATTACGTATGTACTACATCTCTCAAATTTAAACCGAAAACAAAATTTAACTCCAAGTACAGCAGTGGCATATACATCAATTTCTCAAGTTCAAAATAAATTGTTAATAATTTCCTAGTGAGACAAGCTGCTTCACATCACAAGCAAAACAATGAAGGCCATAAATCGTATCTGACCTCTGATGGAAAAGTAATATACAAATGAAAGCATAGCAGTGAAAGATATTCTTTGATGGTTACAAATCTAACACGTCAGATTACACACACTTACAAAAAATTAGAGAAAGAGGATAGACAGGTTATACTAAACTTAATTACTCATCATAAAAAATTATTATTTTTTTAATTTTTTGTGAATGTGTACAAATCTGACATGTTAAATTTGTATTTATCCAAGAATATCTCGTGAACTATTAGTGTACGCTAGATATTTTTGGTGTTGGCTCTTTCGGTAGTTTTACTGAATGTTGGATCCGTTCAAAAAGTTTGGTGAATTTGTCAGTTCAGAAGTTAAGAGGAGGAAAGAAGCCAAGGCTCTTTGACAAAATGCTATGTAAGTTATTATCTGGGATTTATGGTGGGAGAAGAATGGCAGTATTCAAGGATAATTTATGCTTTTGTCTCTGTTATATGATAAAGTGGTCGGTCTCCTCAGCCAATTTAACGTGCTCAGCTAATAGCTATTTTAGAGGGGTTTCTTTGCTAGACATTTACTGGCAAACTTTGATTAGATACTGAGTTTTTCTTCTTTGTTCAGGTTATTGTGTTTTTTGGTTTCCTTTAGGAGGATATTTATCATTTTCTCTTGTACTTCTTTCTTTCTCTTTTCTAATAGCATTTCATCTTTTATTGCAAAACGAAAAAGGTAGCTGTACCTAAAAATGTACAGTAACCAAGAAGAACCAGTCTCTCATATACTAAAGGAACCCTACCAAAAATATATCATTGGACTTCTGTGAGAAGAAACATACAACAGTCATAAATATCATGAACCATATCAATCAATGGAATTCAGAATGCAAAATCACATTACATACCCATCATTTAGCCTTGATGCGAGTGCATTAGCAATAGCGAATGGGAGATACAGGAGGGACTGTACAAGGTAAATAATGCTTACATCAATTATCATAGTGTAATTAAAACTTTAAGAATGAATCAATTAAATGAAATCATAGTGAAATAAGCTAGACTAATCATAGTGTTTTGATTGAGCTAACATGTTCTTTTTTCAGTCCACCATTGATGGGCTCATTATGAATGATGAATCAATAACTATTAATATTAATCTATTATTATACAACTAAAGATGTATTAGATAACAAAAAAATTAGCAATGAAAATTCATAGTTGAAATTTTATTTTGAAAATGAATGAACTAAATTTGTATTGTTTGAAAAGATTTTTATTTTGTCTTAAATGCATTAAAGTTAACTATTGTCAATTAAAAAGTGGCAACAGCGGCTGCTAAAAGTATTTAGTAACCTCTCAGATGCAGAATATTTTCAACCTTGTTTAACTTAAATTTAGTTGGATATTAACAAACACTACTGATATTTCTTGTGCTTTTCATTTTTCAGCACAGAATTGGGTTTTCAAAAACCCAAAGCTACAACCTCTGGGTTGCAGCTCAATAGATAATGTAAATAGATCAAAGATTGAGTCGCAAGTTCAAAACATGAAAAAGTAAAGATTTTCATCGAATAAGGGGGTATGACTATGGATCATTATTCGATGCTTAGGAAAATAAAATTACTCTAATGGTACAAAGGAAATATCACTCCAAATCTGAAAAAATTGTTTTGAAGCCAAGCAACAAGTACTTCCTTCTTTTTAGCCCCTCAAGATGTTCATTAACATACCATAGTGCTATTAGAATCAAATTATAAAAACTTAATGCCCTTACTAATTTGGACACCATACACATTTACAAATTATTATCAAAGAATAAGAATGACATTGAAGAAGAGAATATGGTGTAAAATCTATTTAACAAAAAAACTGTGTCAAATTCTATCCTTAATTATCATGCACATTAGACATGGTATCAGAAAATATTAGCACCTCCCTGAAAACATACTTACCCAATGATACCTTCATGTTAATTTATTCCAACCCTACCTTTCGAGCCGATTGAAAGATTTAGTTTTAAAAATGAAACGGCATAAAAGGATATCCAGAATCTTAAGTTCTTAAAGGCTTGAGACTTCTGAATATCGAGTGAGCTTTGGTGCTCCATTAGGTAACACACCCATATAAATGAAAGTGAAGATTGTTGACAATGTATAAATATTTTTGGCCCATGTGATGCAGTAGTAGAAAGAATAATAATTAAAAGTGGGTTATCTTTATAATTTTAAGATATTTAGTTAATTTTCGTGGCTTCTATTTATAGGTAGCATTTGAACACAATGGCAATAGTATTGTTTGATCCACCTAACAAACTCCACGTAATGGGCAAAGACTTTGATTGTTGTTATTGTTAATGGGTAGTATTGTCATATTTATATTAATTAAGTGTTTAAGAATCTTATTTGTAAGGCCCAAGGATTCTTAATGGGCTTGGATTAATAGTAAGAGTCAAAGATTACATTTAGTATCTGTTGGTTTCTTAGAATTAAACATAGAATTATAATTTGAAATTAGAATTAGACTTTTTAATTATAATTTTTATATTTGAAATGTTATTTAAAATTAGAACTATAATTTCATAAACTAATTTCATAGAATTGAAAAACAAGTAAATTAAGCATTTATCAATTCTTAGTATATACCTTAAAAATTATTAATTTCATAACTTAAAAATGAAACTCTCTTTTTCTTCACATTTATTTATGAACAATCATATTTATTGAGCTTCTATATTTATATAGAAAATTATTTTTATATTAATATAAAAATTATTATAATAACTATTTTTTTTCTAAAAAAATCATGAAAAATTTCTTTATGAAAAAAATATGACTACTATATTATAAAAATATTATTGTATGAATATTTTTATTAATTTTAATTTTATATGACTACTATGTTTTAGATCATATATTTAAATAACAAAATTATTATTGAATTTAGAATTATAATTTATTATCTTAATTCTTTGACAACTTCAAATATAGAATTTAAGATTTTAAATTAATTCTAATTCTAAATTTGGATTAAAATCAAAATTTTATGTTTTAATTCTAATTCTGCTATTTAAATAGACCCATACAGAGTTATTTTCTTGTAACTCGCTTTCTAATTTCTAGTAAATTGTGCCTAAAAAATTGTAATTAATGATTGTAATTTGGAATTCTTAAGAGATGTAGATCAGAGGTCATGAAGCATGAAAGGTCTTAGCTTGCACTACAAAAGTTAAAACTTAGCCCTTGTATGACAAATCCTTTTATTTGAATATTACTCAAGAATTATCAAGAAAAATCTTCTTCTCTCCTTGTTTGTTACACCAGAAGAACCATTCATTGGTTGTGTTTCATCTTTTTTTCTCAGTCCTTCTTTATCTCTTGGTAGAATCCTATCTAGACTCCTTGCCTTACCCACCATGTCATCTTACTGTTTGTTTATAGTTTTACTTTTACAATTAGGGACAATAGCCAAATATGGAAAAATAAAGCATCCTAAAAATGACTTAAATAGCAACGGAAAAATTCCGTTGCTAATCCATTAAATTTTGTCATTAAAATAATTAGCGATGAAATTTGTCACATAATTATGTTTGTCGTGTAATCCTTGATGGCTAATGTTTTAGCGACATAACTTATTTCCGTCGCTAAATAGCAACGGAAATTATTTCCATCACTAAATAACAACAAATTTTTCCATCCTTAGTTTAAAAAATTTCATCACTAAAATCCGTAAATAAAGTTTTTTAATTATTAAAATATTATTATTTAACAATTGTTTTAGCGACAACAAATATTTTGTCACTAAAATGGAAGTATAAATTTATGTGTTTTAGCAACAGATGATTCTCATCGCTGATGAGCTAAATTTTTTTAATTATTTTTTTAATTTTTTAAACAGTCCAATTATTAAATTTAAAAAGTATTAAATTTGAAACTAAGATAAAATTAAAAGGTTCGTGTTTGGAAATATTGGAATCGTGAGAAAAGGCTAGATGAATTTATAATTTAAATGCCTTTACACATTATTTCATAATTAACTCATAAATAACTCCAGTATCGATGAACTTGCTTGATCGATGATCACTTTAGAAAATGAACCTTCCTCCTTAATTAATTAATTAATTAATTAAAAAATGATTATTTCATTTTCATCACTGGATATACCATTCGGTCGGTAACGAAATCAGTTTTGAACATGGAGAGAAGAGAAATCATCTCCGGCTTCTGGCCATCATACTGATTATTCATAACCAAAACACTCTTATGAAGTTCAAAATAATTAATCCAATACAATCTAATCAAACCAAAAACACAAATAAGATTAAATTAAAAGTCCATCATTTCATTTCAAGGCTCAACTTTTACCCAATCTAAAAGATAGCTAGATAGATTCAATTTTGACAAATAAACAACTGGTATATACATATTGATTGGCTGAGGTTGGAACAAAAGTAAAGTAAAGCAACTAACAAGTATATTAAGAAATTAAATAGTATTAGAATTAATATATGGTATAATATGATAAAAAAAAATTGTTAATTAAGAGATGGTGCGCTTGCCGGGGTTATCAGCAGCCTTCAAGGTCTTGTCTATGAGCTTGCGAGCTTTTTGGCTAGGGATCTCCACCTTCACAGTTCCAATCATAAACCTGTTACTGAAGCAGCACAGGCATCTACCAATAAAGCTTAAAAGTATGTCTATTGAGCTTTGGATAGTTGAATATGTTAGTATATAAAATAATAATTTATAACTTTGCTCAAAATTGTGTGAACATTTTGTTATAACAAAAAAATGCAAGTTGAACATAACATACTATATTACCTAAGGTTATGTTTAGATAGATTGGATTGAGTGGAATGAAGAGGAATAAAATGGAATAGAGATAGGTTATATTGTTTGATTATGTTAAAAAATGATAGAATGAGATAGGAAGTAAGTGGGATGGATTTCATCCCATCCTCCTAAAAATCATCAATTTTCTTCCCTCTCAATTTGGAGGGTATGAGATGGAATCATCTTTTTTATTATTATTATAATTAAGATTTTACTACATTAACCTCATATCCTAATACATTGTTGCATCCCTCCTTTATCTTGCTCTACTATTTCTGGCTTGCTCTTCCACTGTTTCTAGCTTGCTCTTCCACCGCGCCTTTGCTCTGTCCTTGTTGCTCTCTCCATTGCCGCACCTGGCTCTGTCCCTATTGTTGTCTCCATTGCTGCATCTTACTTTTTCATAGCAAAATTTACTTTTTTCCTTGCAAGGTAAGAACAGGGGTTGTTTGTTTTTAAGTTCTATTTGTCATTGAGTTTCACCCATTATTGGTTGTTTTGATAGTTTGATGTTGAAGCCTTTACTGTTTCTTTCTTTGAAATTGTTATTTACATAATCAAGAATGAAATAATTAAAAATGAGATCAAGAAATAACAAAAAAAATATAAAATTTAAGAAAAAAAGTATCTAGTAAATATCATCATTAGATAATATGTAAAGATAATTAAAGTCTTTTTTGTTAGTTAGAAATAAATAAAATTGGTGTGTTTGCAATAAGGGTAATTTAAGAAAAATAAAGTTATAGCTCTTACCATTTCTTCCACTTCCCAAACAAATGGAATAATAACTTTACTTCATTCCATCATAGAATTGAAATGATACTTTTATCCCATTCCATCTCATCCCATCCCATCACACTTCATTCTATTCCATCAATTACTAAATATCCAAATATAACCTAAAGAAGACAGTAAAAGACAAAAAAATAATTGAAGGAAAAATATTATTCCATATCAAAATAGTTTTCTAGATGCTCATGAGTCATTTTGGAGACCCATAACATACTCAAATTCCAACATAAGAATTTGTATGCTTCCCAACAAATTAAAAAAAAATAAAGTTGAATTATATTTAGAAGGCAAAACTATAGTTATTGTAGAAATAATACTTTAGTAGTATTATTATTATGTTCAACTCTGAAATGTAAACAAGAATGCATATTTGATAAGAAATATATCCTCCAACTACTTGGCAAGCACTTTTTGTCCTCCTAAACTATAGAATACTCACTTCTCATAAATGACTGATGGGATATAATTATACAGTTTCAAACCCAAGTGCAGGTTGTTTCAAGTAGTAAATTCTCGGGAGTCCGAGGTCGATCCACAGGGAATTGATGAAGAGAAAATTATTTGAGGTACGGAGAAAATTTGTCACAATACTAAAAATGATATAAGTTGTTCACAGATGAAAAAGATTTGATTGGGTTAGGAGATCCACTCTTGGTAATAAATTAAAAACAAGATTATTTTGTTTTATAACTCAATTGAAATCATGCATAATGAAGATTCCAATCAAAAGATTTAACATTCAAAGTTCAATCATGTAATCATATAATGGTTCCAATAATTATCTACCCATACTTGTAAATCGTCAAAAGCATCCACTGTGCCAATCCTGTTGTCTACAATGGATTAAGATATTCATTATACAAGAAGAGTTTCTAAATTAATTGGAAACAACATATAACTCATATAAAGATCACATAAAAATATATCATTTAAAGCACAAGAAAGAAATTAATCTAACCTTAACTTATTATCAAGAGCTTCACCTTTTCACCCAAGCAAGATGAAGATTTAGTTACTCATAGACAAGAAGAAAGAAAGAGAGAAGAAGAAGATGATGAACATAACTTCAATTAAAAACAATAGAAAACTACACAAAGGAAAACTAATAACACAATAGCATAAACTAAACTCTAAGCTAACTAACACCCTCAAATGTTCAGCCTTTGCCTCCTTTTATAGAGTTCAAGGAGTGTAAAAAGACAATGGAGTTGTTTGATGATAAGATGTAAAATCAAAATAGATGATGAATGAGCTGAAATTATGGACTTTCTTGTCTTCGAAATGTCTCTACTGTTAGCTCATGGCATGCGTCAGAATTAAGCCAAGTGGTCTTCATGAAAGTTCTAGGAAATTGTCTCAGCTTTCCAGAGATACCAAGTTTAGCCAAATCTAATAACCACAACCCGAGATATGGCCTAATTACTGCTCATGGGTCAGACCCAAATCCAGCACCTCTGTTATGACTTCCAAGCCCAATATCACCTTCAAGGAATCCGAATTAGCTTTTGTGTTCTTCATGAAAGTTGTAGATATGAGTCTTAACCTTCCAGTTTCAAAATTTCAGAATTGCTGAAATCCTATAGCCCGAGATATAGCCTAATGAGTGCATAAAGGTCAAGCTGTCAGGTTCAAAACGCTAGATTTTGCTTCAACTCCAATTTGAGTTATCCAAACATGTGTTTCTGGTCTTGAGGCCTTCATGAAAGTTGTAGAAATTTATCTTAGCTTAAAAACAAGACCAAAATCACATCCATTGGATATTTGTAACTCAAATTATAGCCAGTTTATTGAAAAAGCCAAGTGAGAAGGTTATACAATGAATGAAATATATTGCTATTAATGCGCTTCTTTATCAGTGAATAGTTATTAGAGAATTATCTTAACTTTCCAACAAGACCAGAATCACATTAATAAGATAATTGTAACTCAAGTTGTGGCCACTTTACTTAAGAATGCAATCACCCAAATTAATGATAATTCAAGCAATAATTTCTTCAATGATCCAATTAAGCTTAATTTCATAAAATGTGACAAAATCAACTTAATTAAGCCAAATTGAACCTTAAGAAGCCTAGTTAGAGGATTATAAAATGCATAAAATACATTGTTATCAAATTCCCCCACACTAAACTTTTGCACTCCCGGGCAAAACACATAAGAACAAAAACTAAGGAACAAAGAAAAAATGACACAGACTCAAAAGCTAAAAACTCTAAAAGATTTAATGAAACAAGAAGAGCAACCAGTCATTCAAGGGAACAAAGCATTTTTTTGAGGTAATATTTCTTCACATCTCAAACCATCAAGCAAGGAAACTTCAGTTAAAAAGAACGAATCAAGAATGAAAGATCCTCACAGAATTCACTCTTAATCCCTCAACTGTTTAAAATGATAAATATTTCACTCAATTCAACTCATGAAAAATTACACTATCATAAGCTTGCTTATCTTCTACTTCTCCACTACTCAGAACACATGCACACAAAAATCAAGAGGACTTTATTCAAGGTTATAACGGGGTCATGGTAAAGAAGGAAGGATAATATGGATATAAGAAGATAAATACCAAAGAGAATAAAAGAGCATTATGGTACAGTTAGAGTGGAAAAGATATTTGAGAACATTCATCATAAAGGACAATGACCAATATTTGACTAATGTTTTGTTGAAGATTAATCCCAAATTGATGAGTTGAATTCATTGTTAGGCATAAACCTTCTCATTCTCTTCCTGTTGTTTCCAAGCATCCATCTTTATTCTAGATATGGATATGTCACATAGTGTATTAGGTGGTCAGCTGTTTCTTTCTTTTCATTTCTTTTTCTTTTTTTCTCGTTTTCTTTTTCCTTTTTTTTACACACACACACCCCCACACTTGTTTAAGAACAAAGTCAATGCTCTCTTATTCCCTAAGGTCAGGTAAAAACATATATTTTTTTAAAAGTACGTAATAAGCTAAAAACAAGAACTGGTCAAATAAGCTCAAAGGGGTTACACAAGGGAAAATATACAAGGATGGCTATTTGATCAAAGTGGCTATTTTAAAATGCCTCAATCATATTTATGTATGCATGTGAAAATGTAGCCTAAAAAAGAATCAAAGCAAGTTCAAGAGTAACAATTTCACAAGTGAAAATCATACAAGAAAGAAGAGAATGGTACAAATATTCAATCCATTCATCAATAGGCTCAAAGTCTCACAAGGCATATTTCTATCATTCTCAATCCATCAATTCAACATTCATATCCAAGCATGTGATTTATAAGAAAGAAGAAAATTTATGCTATGACCCAAGATATGCTTTTTGTTACTTCTAAAATCATTTTTTTCTCAACTATGATGCGTCTCAAAAGTAAAATTACCTTTTCGGTAAAATTCACTCCTTACTCTGCCATCCTTAATTGGTTTTGTTGTAGATTTCTGACAGTCATCTCACTAAACATACTTTCTTCAACTAAAATGCGTCTCAGGAGTAAAATTACTCCTTACTCTACCAATATTCATTGATTTAGCAAGTTCATAAAAATCATATCATACTTCCCTACTTTTTTTTTAACTATCCTTCCCCCCAACTAGATCACAACATTATTCGTAATGTTAAAATATAGATGAGTAAAGGATAGAAGATAGTACCTGCTGGAGAAATCTGACACAAATTTAAACAGAAATAAAGTACGATAAATAAAATCAAAGGTAAAGGAAAGTTAAAGATGAAGTGTCAGATCTGACTTTCTTTGCATGCTACTTCCCATACTGCTTCCTGATGACCAATATATCTGAGCTAGGACTTTATCAGGTTCATAAACAAAAGCTTCTAATTTATCAATCAGCTCATCAATAGTGGAGGCAGAGATAAGAAGTTTTCTTGCTGAAAGAGTGATAAATTTCTGTTCCACAGCTTTATCAAGAAAAAATAACAAAAGATCAAAGAAATTATTAACATTTAACAAACCAACGGGTTTATGGTGGATGTTCAGTTGGGCCCAAGAGACAATTTGAAAAATTTCTTCCAAAGTACCAAAACCACCTGGTAAGGCAATGAATGCATCAGAGTTGTCAAGCATTGTTTTCATTCGGCCATGCATAGATGATACCTGAATTTCTTCTCCAACTGTCTTTCCAGTAATATTATTTTGAGTTAAAGGTTTATGAATGACACCTAAAACCTGACTGTCTCCTACAAATGCAGAGAGTGATATAGCCCTCATTAACCCACGACAACCACCCCCATATACCCATGAATATTTCTTGTAGCAAGTGTTCGACCAAGAGCGTTTGCTATATTTACAAACTCTAAACCTTTCCCATAACTTGACCCACAAAAAACACATACATTTTTAAGGTTACGAACAGGAGGCCCCATTTCTATATTCTTCCTCCCTTTGAATGTTTCTGAGTTAGAGGAGTGTGGAGAAAATGAAGTGTTTAAATAAGGAAAAGAATGAAGAGAGAAATGATAACACCTATAAGGGTAGGTTGGCTGTTGTCAGAAAAGTTTGAAATTAAAAAACACGGAATTTTTTTTTAATTTTTTTTTAACTTCAAGAAAACCATTAGGGTAAAGAAGTCTAGAAACCCCTAAAGGATCCTCCTCAAAGGATCGTGTGTCCAAAAATTAAAATACAACAAAATCATACAAAAATAAAAGAAATATAATAATAAACGAAGACATACCTGTATGTACAGTTTTCATGACGTATCTTTATATTGCGTGTCATGAATGCAGTAGTGGCATGTATTTGAGTTGCGTGTCACTAGTGCAACATAAGAACTCCACAAGGATTGCCGAACCAACAATAAGAACCTTTGAATCCTTTCCGTCCTACTTACGGAAGAACAACCCTCTATCTTCCTGCAAACCTAATTAAAGGCCTGTATTCTAAGAAAATGGTACCTGACCGCAGCCAGTCAGAACTCGCCATAGAGACCTACTAATTAAAGTAAGTATACAGCTCAGTTAACAGTTTCTATTCACTATAAAGACAGGATGCTTCTTTCTGTCCATCAGCACTACAGAGCCTTGGTTCCAAGAACTAGGAATGTAGCATACGGCTCTCTACAGAGCATGGCACACGAAGTTTATTTATATACTGGCATGTGAAGATCTCCTCCTGAGTCTATGACAGGACGGGCATCTGCACGGGGCTCCTAATCTAATTAAAGACCAAGTACAACCGTAATTTTGCCTTCTATTTTTTTTTCAAGTTGTTAGAAACCTAATGAAAGATAGGTGTATACTCACTTGAGAATGGGATAGAGGTAGTCTGCTCTTTCTACTTTGTGCCAAAGTATTGTTGACCAATATTAGACTCATTCAAGACCAGCGCAACATAGGGCTCCCAAAAGGAACAAGTGGCCATAATACGACTGGCTGCCTCACATGTGGGATACAATCTACCTTCTTTGTTTTTCAATTAAGAAGACTGGATCAGGATGCATGCATTTCCCCATTCACGTTTTGTATTACCAAAGCCAAACCCAAGATATATACATACTTTTTTTTTCTTTTTTTTTTTAACATGAAGAAGAAGAAGAAAAAGAAGAAAATATGTACATGTTGTTGTGGATGTTACTCACATCTACCTCTGGTTTCACGTCCAGAAATGGCTTAAACGCCTTCTATGAGTTGGGGATAAGCTTCCCATCCAATTTTCTTATAAATTGGCAAACGGGGTCTTTTAGAGTCAGATTCCCAAGACTGTATTGCTTTTGTTCATCCTTGAAGAGATTCCACAAATTAAGAAGTTCACGATGCACAAGACCACAAGAATGCGTATCAAGAGTCAATAAGATATCATCTAATGACTCCTTACTCAGTCCATTCTTAATGAAGAAAATTTTATCTTCTCTGTTTTTGGAAACCATCCCCAAAGAACGACATCGCTTGTTACAATTCCATCGTCCACATATATGACAGACTTGTAATCTTTTTGCTCTTCTCCTTTTAGAATATGAACTTCTACTAAGACCTGGCATATATGAGTCAAATGAAATTGAAGACTCACCTGCTAATCGGACCTTTGCTTCGATTATCCAATGTACATCTTTTGGTATACCTTTGTACATTAACAATCTCAATCTTTCACATCTAGCCTAGTAAATTTTTGTTAGAGCATTTTGAGGAAGAGAAGGAAAATGTTTTCTCAGGTTTGAGAGAATGATATCCATTTTGAAGAAGAAGAAATCAGTTATTTTGGGAAACTGAAAGAGAGCAAACTGACTTGAGAGTCACGGAGTACCATCATCCACCATTTTACAGGGGAGCTAAAGAGCTACAAAACAAAATAAAGCTACAAAATTAGAGTAAATTTTTTACATAACAAGGATCAGAAAGGGAAATGAATTCTACCTCAGCAGCTTAATTTTCTAGAAATGGTTTAAGTCTTTGTCCATTGACCTTAGACACATTACCATTCCTAAGATTCTCAATGTCTATGGCCCCATAAGGATATACATGTTTGACAATAAAAGGACCAGTCCACCTAGATCTTAATTTTCCAGGGAATAGGTGAAGACGAGAATTATAAAGCAGAACTTTTTGACCAATTTCAAAAGATTTCCTCAAAATAGATTTGTCATGAAAAGTTTTTGTTCTTTCTTTATAAATTTTTGAGTTTTCATATGCATCATTTCTCAATTCCTCAAATTCATTTATTTGCAATTTACGTAACTTGCAAGCATCATCAAGATTTAAATTGAAAGCTTTAATGGCCCAAAATGCTTTATGCTCCAGTTCTACAGGCAAGTGACAAGGTTTTCTATAGACTAATTGATAGAGTGACATGCCTAAAGATGTTTTAAAAGTAGTACGGTAAGCCCAAAGTGCATCGTTTAGTCTTAAAGACCAATCTTTACGATTTGGGTTAACCATTTTTTTCTAAAATTTGTTTAATTTCTCTATTTGCTAATTCTACTTGTCCACTTGTCTGAGGGTGATAAGGGGTAGCAACTTTATGGGTAATACCATATTTCTTCATTAAAGATTCAAATGGTTTATTACAAAAATGTGTTCTCCCATCACTGATGATAGCTCGAGGGATTCCAAATCGACTTAAGACATTTTCTTTTAAAAATTTGAGAACAATTTTATGATCATTTTGTCGACATGAAATCACCTCAATCCATTTTGAGACATAATCAACTGCAACCAAAATATACACATATCCAAATGAGGATGGAAATTGACCCATGAAATTAATTCCTCAACAATCAAAAATTTCAATGACAAGGATAGGGTTCAGAGGCATCATATTTCTTTTAGAAATGGACCCTAATTTCTGACAATTTTTGCAACTTTTGCAAAAGGTATGACTGTCTTTAAATAAAGTGGGCCAATAAAATCTACACTACAAGATTTTCGCAGCTGTTTTCTTTGAAGAAAAATGACCTCCACATGCTTCTGAGTGACTAAATTTAATGACACTACCTATCTCATTGTTGGGTACACATCTCCGAAAAATTTGATCAGGAGAATATTTGAACAAATATGGGTCATCCCAATAAAAATTTTTCACCTCAGTCAAAAACTTTTTTTTGTCTTGATGTGACCATTGAGGCGGCATCTTTCCTGTTACAAGAAAATTGACTATGTTCACAAACCAAGGCATGGAATTGAAAGAAAATAAAAACTCATCAGGAAAAGAATCATTGATAGGTGTGCTATCAAAAGATGAGCCTGTTGTAAGTCTAAACAAATGATCTGCGACAACATTTTCAGCTCCTTTTTTTATCTTTTATTGTGATGTTGAATTCTTGAAGCAACAAGATCCACCGTATCAACTTAGGTTTGGCATCCTGCTTAGACATTAAATATCTAACAGCAGCATGATAAGTGAAAGCAATAGTAGAAGAACCAATTAAATGAGCATGAAATTTGTCCAATGCAAAAATTACAGCAAGCAATTCTTTTTCAGTAGTGGTATAATTCATTTGTGCACTATTTAAAGTTTTACTTGCGTAACAAATCACATGAGGCTTACCTTCCTTTCTTTGGCCTAAAACAGCGCCAACAACAATATCACTTGCATCACACATTAATTCAAAAGGCAAAGACCAGTCAGGGGATTGCATGATAGGAGCCGATGTTAGAAGACCAATTAATTTTTCAAAAGATTTTTGGCATTCTTAAGTCCAATCAAATGGTGCATCTTTTATCAGAAGATTGCATAATGGTCTAGATATGACACTAAAGTCCTTAATGAATCTTCGATAAAATTCTGCATGTCCTAAAAAGGAACAAACTTCTCTGACTGTTTTGGGGGAAGACAAATGAGCAATTAATTCAACTTTGGCCTTATCAACTTCAATTCCTTCAGAAGATATCACATGACCTAACACGATTCCTGAAGTAACCATATAATGACATTTTTCCCAATTTAAAACAAATCATTTTTCTTCACATCTTTTAAGAACTTTATCCAAATTATTAAGACAATTTTCAAAAGAATTTCTAAAAACTGTCAGATCATCCATGAAAACCTCTAAATAATACTCAATCATGTCACTAAACATACTTAGTATGCATCTTTGAAAAGTTACTGGAGCATTACAAAGACCGAAAGACATTCTTCTATATGCAAAAGTGTCAAAGGGGCACGCAAAAGTAGTTTTTTCTTGATCTTCTAATGCAATTGGTATTTGATTATACCCCGAGTAACCATCAAGAAAACAATAGTAGGGATGTCCTGCTACTCTTTCTAGAATTTGATCAAGAAATGGTAAAGGGAAATGATCTTTCCTAGTGGCTGTATTTAATTTTCTAAAATCAATACACATATGCCAACTAGATGAAATTTGCGTAGGTATTAACTCACATTTTTCATTTTTAACCACTGTTATTCCAGATTTCTTAGGCACAACTTGTGTAGGGCTTACCCACTGGCTATCGGAAATAGGGTAAATAATTCCAACATCAAGTAATTTAAGAACTTCAGCCCTAGCTACCTCTTTTATGTGTGGATTTAATCTTCTTTGAAGTTATTGTGATGTTTTAGCATTATCCTCTAAATGTATTCTATGTGTACAAATTAATGGATTAATGCCTTTTATATCTGTTAATGTCCATCCAATTGCACTTTTATGCCTTTTAAGTACTTCTATCAACATACCTTCTTGTTCTTCAGTAAGGATTGATGAAATTACTACTGGAAAGCTTTGGTCTTCTCCCAAAAATGTGTACTTTAACCCAGAAAGTAATGGCTTTAGTTCCAGTGTAGGTACTTCTTTATGAATATTATCATTCATGGGTTGTAACTCTTCGAATCTCGGCTTCCATCCTTTGTATTCAATTACTTGTGTACAATTAAGCAAAGAACATATTTCAGAAATATCATTATCTACTTGTATATCTGAATCAAGTGAATTAATTAAACAAACTTCTAATGGATCAGAAGAACTCCCTTTTAGAAGATGATCATCTATAATGGCCTTAATCCCGTCAGCTTCCTCATTTTCATTATTGACTTCATGTGGTTGCTTGCATAAGTTGAAAACATTAAGCTCAAGTGTCATGTTTCCAAATGTTAGCTTCATCAATCCATTTTTACAATTTATCAAAGCATTGGATGTTGCTAAAAATGGACGATCTAAAATAATAGGAATTGACTTGGAACAATTAATCATAGGTGCAGTTTCCAAGACAATAAAATCCACAGGATAAATGAATTTATCAACTTGTACCAACACATCTTCTATTATTCCTTTTGGAATTTTAATTCATCTATCAACAAGTAGAAGAGTTACAGAAGTTGGTTTTAACTCACCTAGATTAAGTTGTTGATAAACTGAATATAGAAGCAAATTAACACTGGCACCAAGATCAAGTAAAGCTTGTTCAATCATATGTTCTCCAATAATGCATGAAACTGTAGGACAACCAGGGTCTTTATGTTTCAAAACATTATTGCTTTGAATAATGGAACTTACCTGTTCAGTCAAAAAGACATTCTTTTTCACATTTAATTTCCTTTTAACAGTGCATAAGTCTTTCAAAAATTTGGCATAAGAAGAAAAGTATTTGATAGTATCTAACAATGGAATATTGACCTTCACTTGTTTAAGAATTTCAAAAATTTCAGTTTGGTGGTCCAATTTCCTTGGTTTGCTTAATGGTTGAGGAAATGGGAGTGGAGGAGACGAGAGTTTGGTCTCATTTTGGCCAGATGACTTATCAACCTCTTCCTTATCTCGGGAAATTGATTCACCATCTTTTTCACAAGGTTCAAAAATTTCTTTTTCAATAACTTTTCCACTCTTAAGAGTTATCACAGAATTGACTTAATTTATTTGTTGGTTTTCTGAACTACTCTCATTTTGACTATATTGACCTTTGGGATTCAGTCGAGGTTGAGAAGGAAATTTTCCTTTCTCGTGAATGGTGAGTGCAGAAGTAAGTTTGGAAAGAGTGTCTTTTATTCTATCATGGTTTGAGTGTTTTGTTTATTGATGGCCTCTTGCTTTTCTATGAATGCACTCAATGTTCCTTCAAGGTTTTTTCTATATGGTGGGACATAAGGTGCACATCCTTAAGAATTTTGAGAATCCTGTTGTTCCTGAGGAGGTGGTGGTTGCATAAATTGTGCTTGATTATTATTCCTCCAACTGAAGTTCGGGTGATTTCTCCATCCTGGATTGTAAGAATTTGAAAAAGAAGAGGTGAATGGCTTTTTAAAATTGTTCATTGCATTTACTTGCTCATGCACAACTTCTTTAAAAACAAGAATATTAGGACATTCATTTGTCGAGTGTCCTAATTCATCACAAATGCTACAAATTTCTTCATTTTGCACAGATTTGACTTCTTTTACTTTCCCTAATTCCATGGATTCAACCTTTCTAGCCAAACTAACATACCTTGCATTTAGATCTTCTTCTTGACTAAGATGGTATTTTCCTTTTCCTGCATTTACAAGGTTATATCTAATTGAATTTTCAGAAAGATTAGTACCATGCCAAGATTGAGAATTTTCAGCCAAATGGTTTAAATAATCTAAAGCTTCTTCGGGTTCATTATCAAGAAACTCACCATTACACATCGTTTCCACAAATTGTTTAGTTTCAGGTGTTAAACCTTCATAAAAGAAGCTTATAATCCGCTATTTTTCAAAACCATGATGTGGGCAAGAATTTAACAAATCTTTAAAACGTTCTCAACTTTGAAAATACGCTTCATTTGAATTTTGGGAAAAATTTTGGATTTGTCTTTTTAAAGCATTGGTTTTATGTGTTGGAAAAAATTTCTTTAGAAACTTACTTTGCATTTCTTGTCATGTGCCAATTGATCTTGGTTTCAAAGCGTTAAGCCAAGTTTTTGCTTTATCTTTCAAAGAAAAAGGAAACAATTTAAGCTTATCAATCTCTTCAGTGCAATTTTGATCATTGAAAGCAATACAGACTTCCTCAAATTCTTTTAGATGTAAATATGAGCTTTCATTTTCTAAACTATGAAAATTAGGAAGTAAAGAAATCATACCCAGCTTAAATCTAAAATTATTAGCAGTAAGTGGAAAGATAAAACATGATGGACTAGAATTTCGAGGTGGTTGCAAATATGCATGCATAGTTCACAATGGTTGATTTCCATGTTCAACATGTGTACTTTCATTTTCAGCTCGTTGTGTTTGATTATCATGTTCAACATGTGCATCTTCAAATTCAGCCATTGTGTTAATTATGTGTGATTGTGATTCAAATAAATCAATACATAAATTATTAAGATTAATTTTAACCAAACGTCCAGAATTTGAATCGCGATACCAGTTAAGCATAAATAAGTGACATAAAATAAAAATAATGTACAAGTAGGCGGTAGACACCGGTCGTTAAATATTAAGAAGGATGTGGTATAAACCAGCCACCCAAAAATAAAAATAAAAATAAAAATACAAAAAATAAAGTGCAGAACGTAAATTTAAAATATGAAAATCGGAGAGTGGCAGAGCCCTACAGAGCCGGTGAAAGAGAAGAGAAGAAAAAAATTATTTCATTAAGTTAGATTGAGGAAAAAAATGATAGAATTTAAATGTTAGATTATTAGTAAGCATAAAGCGTAAATAATAATAATAATAATAATAATAATAATAATAATAATAATAATAATAACAATAACGAGAAAGCGTAAATAAAAAATAAAATAAAAAATGAAAACGAAAATAAAATAAAAAAACGTAAATAAATGACGTAAATATAAAAGTTAGTTATTAAGTTAGTTAGTAAATTAGTAAATAGATAAATAAAAATGAAAATAATAGATGAAGAATATACTGCGATAATGAAGTTTACTTACGAGAAAGAGAACCTCAATATATTAGAACTTCAAATCAAGTCCCCGACAACGACGCCAAAAACTTGATGGGATATAATTATACAGTTTCAAACCCAAGTGCAGGTTGTTTTAAGTAATAAATTTTCGGGAGTCCGAAGTCGATCCACAGGGAATTGATGAAGAGAAAATTATTTGAGGGACGGAGAAGATTTATCACAATACTAAAAATGATATAAGTTGTTTACAGATGAAAAAGATTTGCTTGGGTTAGGAGATCCACTCTTGGTAATAAATTAAAAATAAGATTATTTCATTTTATAACTCAATTGAAATCATGCATAATGAAGATTCCAATCAGAAGATTTAACATTCAAAGTTCAATCATGTAATCATATAATGGTTCCAATAATTATCTACCAATACTTGTAAATCGTCAAAAGTATCCACTGTGCTAATCCTATTGTCTACAATGGATCAAGATATTCATTATACAAGAAGAGTTTCTAAATTAATTGGAAACAATATACAACTCATATAAAGATCACATAAAAATATATCATTTAAAGCATAAGAAAGAAATTAATCTAACCTTAACTTATTACCAAGAGCTTCACCTTTTCACCCAAGCAAGATGAAGATTTAGTTACTCATAGATAAGAAGAAAAAAAGAGAGAAGAAGAAGATGATGAACATAACTTCAATTAAGAACAACAGAAAACTACACAAAGGAAAACTAATAACACAATAGCATAAACTAAACTCTAAGCTAACTAACACCCTCAAATGTTCAGCCTTTGCCTCCTTTTATAGAGTTCAAGGAGTGTAAAAAGACAATGGAGTTGTTTGATGATAAGAAGTAAAATCAAAATAAATGATGAATGAGCTGAAATTATGGACTTTCTTGTCTCTGAAATGTCTCTGCTGTTAGCTCATGGCATGCGTCAGAATTAAGCCAAGTGGTTTTCATGAAAGTTCTAGGAAATTGTCTCGGCTTTCCAGAGATATCAAGTTTAGCCAAATCTAATAACCACAGCCCAAGATATGGCCCAATTACTGCTCATGGGTCAGGCCCAAATCCAGCACCTCTGTTATGACTTCCAAGCCCAATATCACCTTCAAGGAATCCGAATTAGCTTTTGTGTTCTTCATAAAAGTTGTAGATATTGGTCTTAACCTTCCACTGTCAAAATTTTAGAATTGCTGAACTCCTATAGCCTGAGATATAGCCTAATGAGTGCATAAAGGTCAAGCTATCAGGTTCAAAACGCTAGATTTTGCTTCAACTCCAATTTGAGTTATCCAAACATGTGTTTCTGGTCTTGAGGCCTCATGAAAGTTGTAGAAATTTATCTTAGCTTAAAAAAAAGACCAAAATCACATCCATCGAATATTTGTAACTCAAATTATAGCTAGTTTACTGAAAAAGCCAAGTGAGAAAGTTATACAATGAATGAAATATATTGCTATTAATGTGGCTCTTGCTATCAAGTAAATAGTTATTAGAAAATTATCTTAACTTTCCAACAAGACCAGAATCACATTAATCAGATAATTACAACTCAAGTTGTGGCCACTTTACTTAAGAATGCAATCACCCAAATTAATGATAATTCAAGCAATAATTTCTTCAATGATCCAATTAAGCTTAATTTCATAAAATGTGACAAAATCAACTTAATTAAGCCAAATTGAACCTTAAGAAGTCTAGTTAGAGGATTATAAAATGCATAAAATACATTGTTATCAATGACCTTCTAGCTCACAAAACTAAACTTTTGTTCTTTCATAAACAAAATTATTCAGTATAAAATGTATAGTCTATTGGGTAGCTCAAGAAGTTAATAAAGTTAAGAGCAAACTCGCCAGATAGGTCAAGGCTTTCACTGGACCAGACAAGACAAGTAAAAGTATAGTTGTTGCTACCTATAACATGAATATAAGTACAATAATAAAAATCTGATAATGCAATAACTCTTCAAGAATTAGCTATTGCATTCTGTCAAGCAACTTGCAAGTCTAACTAGAGTTTTCCTTCCAACATCAACACCTTATCTCATTGAGGAGATCACTATTAGCAACGAGAAGAAACAACTAAAGTAATTCTGCAATTAGAAAGAAAAAATAAATCTAAAATATTAATTAGAACTTTTCTATCAGCATAAGTAGAGACAAGAATAGAAAAAAGGTAACCAATTTTTGTTAGAACTAATCAATTTTTTTTTAATAAAAGACCAATTATTCTAATTTCTTAACCAATCATTATATAAAACAAAGCCAATTTTTATTAGAACAAACCAATTCTGAACCAAAAAATATCAGACCCATTATTCTACTTTCTTAACCAAACCTTATAGACAAACAAAGACCCAATTTTTTATTCACATTAACAAGCCTCAATGGCAAGAGAAATGCTCAAGAAGTAGACCAAGTCAGTGATGGCAGCAAACATAGAGCACTCAACTAATTGCAGTGTTTTCTGGTACACTGAAAGATGTACCCAAAAATATATTAATGTGATGCAACAATGATGCAAAAATGTACCCAAAAAAAGAAGAAGAAAATATTGTTAAAGATTGATTCTTTAATTATTTAAAACAAATTCTAGATGTATACACCCTAGAACAAAACATCATAAAGCCTATGATCTACATCATGCCAGATTATTAAGGATTCTTGGATTTTCATAAATACATGGATTCATACCTATTGATCACCAACTGTTACAGAATCTTTGCAACAATCAATCATGAACAAGGGGGTGGTTTGTGATCTTCCTTAACCAAATCGCCTTAGCTCCTCAATGAGACCGTCGTATCTCTTCCAGATAGGGAGAAATGAAACTATGTTATGATTTGGTATATTGGGGACCATAACCGTTTCTGACGTATATTAACCAATTAGGGTTCCCATCATTTCCTAATAGGCCAATATGGTATCCACTCATTAAGCCCACATCAAGTTCTGAAGTCTACGGACTCACTAAATTAGATCACTTAATAATAAACCTAATAAATTAAATAGCTAATATAATTGTCAATTAAAAATGCCCAACATTAATTAGGAAACGTAAATTTCCTAATAATCTCCCACTTGGGCTTCATATTATTCCTGAAATAATTATACTACAAATTCTTTTGGTGTGCATCCGTATGTTATTTGTCTTTAGACTTTTCCTTAATACAATCTAGTCCATCTCATATATTAGTTATGGAACCACTACAACTTTTATCACAATCAAGCGTAACTAAACCACAATGATCACCATAGCAATATACTTAATGGCATAGATCAAATATGGATGAATAGCATGAAAATTACATGCAATGTGATCTCAAATATACTTATTTCCAACTGGTCCTTCTTTAGTCCTTAGTGAGATCAATCCAAAGTCCTTAAATGCAACAATAACGTTGCATATACAAAGCATAAACAAGTTCAAAAATAGAATCATAAACCATCAACTTTGTTCTGCAGAAAATCAAATAACACAATGTCCAAAGTAAAACATAGAACATAAAAAGACTCCCACTAAACTAAGGTATCCTTATAAATAACACCATATGAGTAGTATGCTCATGAAAAACCTTAGATGTCAAGCCCTTAGTTAATGGATTAGCTAGCATAAAATCTGTCCATGTATGTTCTATAGAAATTTGTCTATCATGAACTCTTTCCTTAACAACTAGAAACATGATGTCGATAAACTTCGACTTCGTCAAACTCCTATTATTGTTGGAGTAAAGAATTATTGAGTTATTGTCACAATAAATCTTCAATGGTCTATCAATGCCATCAACCACACGCAAACTAGTGACAAAGTTCCGTAGCCATATCCCATATTTGGACGCCACATAATAAGCTATGAACTCTGCTATCATGGTTGAAGAAGTTATAAGAGTCTATTTAGCAGACTTTTATGAGATAACTCCTCCAGCCAACACATAAATGTAGCCTGATTTAGAGCGTCTGCTATCTTGACATCCCACAAAATCGGACTCAGAGTACCCGATGATCTCTAAATTGTTATATCTCCGATAAGTGAGCATGTAGTCTTTTGTTCCCTTCAGATAACATATCATGCGTTTAGCCGCTTTCCAATGCTGCATATCAGGATTGTCCAAATATCTTCTCAAAACCCTCATTATAAATGCTATGTCAGGATAGGTACAAACTTGAGCGTACATTAGACTCCTTACCGTTGATGCATAGGAAATCTTCTGCATCTCTTTCATTTCAAGATCATTATTGGGGCACTGTTTGAGACTAAACATATCTCCTTTAGCAACGGGTGTGTCTCTCGGTTTACTATCTCTCATGTCGAATCTATTTAACACTTTATCGATATAGCTCTTTTGTGACAACCTAAGGATACCTCGAGAGCGATCTCTTAGTATCTGAATACTCAATACAAAAGAGACGTCCCCAAGATCTTTCATCTCAAAATTTTTCGTTAGAAATTTATTGGTTTCATGCAATAAGCCTATATCGGTGCAAGTAAGCAAAATATCATCGACATATAATACCAGGAAGATGTATTTACTCCCACTGAACTTGTGATATACACAATTATCAATAACATTTACCTCAAAACCATACGAGGTAATGACTTGATGGAACTCGTAATACCATTGACAAGAAGCCTGTTTGAGACCATTGATGGATTTCTTTTGGTTGCATACCATAGACTTTGGGTCACCGTCATAGTTTTCTAGTTGTGCCATATAAATCATTTCGTCAATGTTTCCATTTAGAAATGCAGTCTTGACATCCATTTGATGTAGCTCCAAACCAAAATAAGTTACAAGTGTCATTATTGTCCTAAAGGAGTCTTTCGAGGATACTAGAGAGAAAGTCTATTTGTAGTTAATGCCTTCCTTTTGAGTAAAGTCTTTAGCAATAAGAAGAGCTTTATATCTCTCGACATTACCATTTGAATCCCTCTTGGTCTTAAATATTCATTTACAACAAATAGGCTTCGCACCTTCAGGCAATTCGATGAGATCCCAAACGCCATTGTCCTTCATAGACTTCATATTATCCTTTATGGCATCAATTCACTTTTGAGAGTTAAAACTGTGCATAGCTTGACAAAACTTGATTGGATCATCATCTGTTAAACCAACGTCATCCTCATGTTCTTGGAGAAAGATGATGTAATCATTTGATATTGCGCTTCTCCTCTCTCTAATGGATATCCTTAATGACACTTCTTGAGGTTATTGAGTTCGTTTTATAGGTGGTGCTTGAGGAAGAACCTCATCAATGTTGCCTTGTTCTGGAACAATGTCAGGAATAATAGCCTGAACATTATTGTCTAATACTGGAACTGTTTCTTAAAACAGTGATAGGTACAAGGACTTGATCACTGTCAATAACAGGTTCTTATTCAAATACAACATTCCTTATATTTCCTTCCCCCTCAAACTCAACTTCCTTAAGGAATCTCGCATTTCCCGTTTCAAAAAAGGATCTTGATGTGGGATTATAAAACTTATACCCCCGAGAGCGTTCAGCATAACCAACGAAATAGCAGCTAACCATTCTTGAGTTCAGTTTTCTTTCATGTGGCCTATAAGGTCATGCCTCAACTGGACAGCCCCAAATGTGCAAGTGCCTTATGGTAGGCCTTTTGTTAGTCCAAAGCTCATAAGGGATTTTGGTTATTACTTTGCTTAGTACCCTATTAAGGATATAAACTGTGGTCTTTAAGGCTTTTCCCCAAAGTGACTCTGGCAAGGAAGAATGACTAATCATACTTCTTACCATATCCTTAAGAGTTTGGTTTTGTCATTCTGAAATACCATTCGTGCTGGGTTTGCCTAGCATGGTGTATTGCGGGATAATTCCACACTCATTGAGGAAAAGTGTAAAGGGTCCTGGACGTTGCTTTCTTGATCCATTATATCTGCCATAGTATTCACCACCACGATCAGATTTGACAGCCTTAATTTTCTTTCTAAGTTGAAGTTCAACTTCAGCCTTGAAAGACTTGAAAACGTCTATGGATTGAGACTTCTTATGTATTAAATATAGGTAACCGTACCCAGAGTAATCGTCTATAAACGTAATAAAGTATTGTTGTCCATTCCAAGAAGGCGTAGGGAAATGACTATAAATATCTGTATGTATTAGTTCTAAGACATCCTTATCTCTTTCGGCACCTAATTTCTTTATGTTTGTTTGTTTTTCCTTGATACACTTAATACAGACTTGAAAGTCTGACAGATCTAAGGGTTCAATAATTTCATCCGATACAAGCCTTTGAATTCTCTGTTTAGACATATGGCTTAAACATTTGTGCCATAAGGCAATTGAATTCTCATTTAATTTTCGTTTTATACCTTTTGAACTTGTTTGCAATATTTCATTATAGGAATCAACAATGTTAAGCATATATAGATTATCAATTAAAGAACCAAAACCAACAACACATGAATTTTGATAGAGACTAACTTTATTATTTCCAAATGAACAAGAAAAACTTGATTTGTCCAAACTAGAAATAGAAATTAAATTCCATCTAAATGACGGTGCAACAAATGTCTCAAACAAATCTAAGTTTTCAATTATAATCTAAAAGTTCTTATAACTTCTACTGCAACTTTATTGTCATCTCCCACAAAGATGAATCTTTTGTCATCATTTAGCGGTTGGCTCCACATGCAACCATGCATAGACATACTTATGTGAGTAGTAGCATTAGAAGCTACCCACCAATATCCTTAGGTACAGAAGCTAAAATAACTTCAGAACAAACTAAAGTGAGAAACTTATCCTTCTTTACATGCTAGACGGCGTACTTGGGATACTCTTTCTTCATGTGTCCTGACTTCTTACAGAAGTAGTAAGTAAATTCCTTATCTTGCTTCTTCTATTTCTTCTGATGAGAAGAACCTTTCGCAATATCCTTAGCTCTCTTCTTCTTGTTGTTTTGAGAGGTCGAAGCCAAGTAAGCACTTTCTGTCTTATCTCTCTGTAGTCTCTCTTCCTCTTGCACACAGTGAGATATAAGCTCATTGAGGGACCATTCGTCCTTCTGAGTGTTATAACTCACCTTGAATTGCCCAAAGCGTGCAGGAAGAGAGATCAAAACCAAGTGCACTAGCAAGTCCTCAGACAACTCTAACTTGAGTGACTTGAGTTTTGATGCAAGATTAGACATTTTCATAATGTACTCCCTTATGTTCCCTTTACCATTATATTTCATTGAGACAAGTTTAGCCAAAAGGTTACTCGTCTCTGACTTTTCATTCTTGGCAAAATATTGCTTAATTTCCTCAAGGAACTTCTTGTCATTCTTGCTTTTAGTAATAAAGCCCCAAAACGCTTCTGGAATGGAACGCTTCATGATCATCAAGCACATTCGGTTAGAGCGATCCCACTTCTTAATTTTAACCTTATCAGGGTTTTCCAGAGTACGAGTGAGTCGTTCCGTCCTAAGTGCCAGATCTAAATTCATACAGCCGAGAATTATCTCCATGCCTTCTTTTCAGACTTTGAAATTCGTCCCATTTATCATTGAGATGGTATTGACTTGAGCAGAAATATTTATAGTACTAGCAACAAAAATTAGATAGAGAACAAAATAAACAAACATATTTGCATAAAATAAGTACATCAATAAAAAAAAAGACATGAACAATTATCCAGAATTGAGAATCCATCACAAGATACCTAACACACCATTAATTCCTAGTCTTTGGACAGAGAAATTAACTATAAGTGGTACTCTCAATGGAATGATCAAATATTGACGATAAGTTCTGTCAAACAACAACCTTTCTTTGGACCGACTATTGTTCACATGAAAAATAAAAACTTTATAATTGTCATATATTCACCACCACAGGCATGTCATTATTTGGCCAAACTGGGTATTTCTTTGGGCCGAGCACAGTTTGCATAAAGAACTTCACGCAAACATCTATGTAATTTTAATCAAATTAATTTACACAATAGAAGTTACTTTGGCAACATGTTGTTTTAATTAACTTAATTAAAAATACTAGACCAACCAAGAAAAAAAAATTATCAGTACAGGTCACGACCGTATTACTCAACACGGCCTGGTCGTGTTCCATTCTATTAAGATTATTGGATTCAGACTTGATATATTATGACTGTGGATCGTAACACAGGTAGATCGTGTAGCTTACTAGAAAAATTTTACTTTTCACAAAAAAAACACAAGTTTTGTGCAGCAACTTTGCAGTAAATGCACACATTCTCGACCAATACATTCTTGTGCAGCGAAAAAATGTAAAAGCCCTAAATTTCATAATTAGGGTTCATAAAAAATTGAGAGAAACAATCATTATAGGAAGATAAAAAAAATACCCTAACTATGCTCCGAAAAAATCACAAATCCTAATAATCTAACAATGATGATCACTTTCATACCACTTGTTAAAGATTGATTCTTTAATTCTTTAAAACAAATTCTAGATGCATACACTCTAGAACAAAACACCATAAGACTTAGGATCTACATCATGCCAAATTATCAAGGATTCTTAGATTTTCATAAATACCTGGATCCATAGCTATTGATCACTAATTGTTACAGAATCTTTGCGACAATCAATCACGAACAAATGGGTGGTTTGTGATCTTCCTCAACCAAATTGTCTTAGCTCCTCAATGGGACTGTCGTCTCTCTTCCAGATGGGGAGAAGGAAAACTGTGTTATGATTTGGTATATTGGAGACCACAGCTATTTCTGACATGTATTAACCAATTAGAGTTCCTATAATCCCCTAATAAGCTAATATGGTATCTACTCAATAAGTCCATATCAAGTTGTGAAATCTACGGGCTCACTAAATTAGATCACTTTATAATAAGCCTAATAAATTAAATAGCTAATATAATTGTCAATTAAATATGATGTCCAACATTAATTAAGAAACGTAAATTTCCTAACAAATGCATCAAATCATATGAGATAAGGGAGTTAAGAAGGCTGTCAATGAGTGAAAGGAGTGGAACTGTGAAAGTGTTAGTATCTTCAATATAAAATTTATATTTATATAAAACACTAAATTTTGTCTTAAAATATTAATACATATCACTGAGATGAAACAACTGGTCATCTGTGTTTCCATACCATATGCTTATCAGCTTATATATTATAAAAACACTGACCACAAATTCTGGAATATCATTATAATTTCCTTCTTTATAATAGGTATGTTCTAGACCAAATAAACAAAGCTCCAAATTAGATTATTGATAACTTGTTATACATGGATTATTATATAGTGTACTTCATGCCAATGAGACTTTCCATTACCAGAACCTATTGTTTATTGTAATCAAGATTACAATCAAGACATGAAAAATCCATTTCCAAACCAAACGAAAAGTTCAATGGTGAATAGCTAATTGACATATCTATGGAGACCAATATAGATGAACCTTTTAGAACCAAATGGCATTTGCTTTGCTTAGTATATTAAGTAAATAATTAGACATTTTGGTTTTAGAATGATGAAAAGCAATGTTTTGATTGAATGCAATATATGTCAATTGAACAAAGATTCGAATCTTCTTATCTATCCTCTGTTAATTGTTGCAATTTGGCACAAGAAAACAACTCCTTATCATTTATAAAAATGTCGACATCCATAATCACAATGACAGTGTTATATAATAAACCAAAAAAAAAAAAAAAAAGAAAAAAGAAAAAAAGAATTAAGGAGTTATTACTTGCTAGTGTCTCATTAAATAATAAGGGCAATGTTAAATCATTGTATAAGGACACAATGGACTTGTTAAACCATTTCCCAACAAACTAAAAAACATAGTAACACATGCATATTGTCATCAAGAAGAAAACAATTTGCCATAGATTACTTACTAGAGAGAGTAGAAAAATAACGAGTGTCTCATCTGAGAAAGAACAACTTGATTGGGGCTTTGAGCAACGTCGTCTCAAATGAGGCTCAATTTGCACTACTGAGCCTGACAAACAATTCGATTAGAGCTGGTTTTGATTAGGGTTGGTCTCGATTGAGGCTGGTTTCGATTGGAGTATGTCTCGATTGCTAGTTGGTGCGTCATCTGAGTGCCTCTAATAGGGAGAGGGCGGTGAGCATTGGAACAAGAAGGTGGAGTTGGTGGCAGAGCAAGGAACAACTATGGCTGAGATTGGGGTAGGAACGTGTGATTGGGGTTTAAGAAAACACAACAAACGATGATGTGGCTGGAGTCTTGGCCAACGATGTGGACGACGATGGGTGGAGGCGTGGACAGTGGTGGCGGAAACAACGTGCTTGCTGCAGGGACGTGGTGGAGGTGCGGTAGAGCTGGAGCTGGAGCGATGGTTGGTGATGAAGAGAACAGACGTCGACGGCGCTGGAGCAGTGGGATAAGAATAAAGAGAGAAGGGGATATGGGGCTAGGGCTTCACGCAGTGAATGAGGAAGAAAGAAGAGGAAGATGGGGAAGAGAGGAAATAGAAAAATCAAAGTATTATTTTCATTATAAAAACATATAACTCTTAGCTAGGGCTGCACATAACCCGACCTAATCTGACCAACCAGACCTAACCCAATATAAAATATCTGGGTTGGTTCGGGTCATCAGGTCCATTCAAGTAGAACCCAATCAACTCGATCATTTATTGGTTCGAGTGACAGGTTCTAGAAATCAACCCGAAGACCCAACTCGATCACCTGATGACCCGAAAGTCAAGGAAAAAAAAAACCTAAAACTACCTTTACCCAAACTTCAGCCAACAAATTTCCCAAATAAAAAACAAACCTCATCCAACCATCAGAACCATTATGGTTGTACGACCACCATTCAATAACCCAGAAGCCAGAACCACCTCCACCTTTACCCATTCAACCATCGTCAAACTTTAGCCAACATATTTCCCAAATTAACTCAGAATCTCAGCACCAGAAGTCGTAGCACCAGTCATCGCAAATCTCAGCACCGCGACCCAGATCCTAGTACCATCGTCCTCCATCACGAGCTTCACCCACCCATGCAGAGCCATCACTCCGCCACCCTGTTCCGCGTGCAACTGTGACCTAGAGCCCATAAGCCCAGAAACGATGCGACCCAGAAACACTGCGAACCCAGAAGCCCAGAAACGTCGTACTCCACTCACAAGCCCAGAACTCGTCGTCCTCCATCGCGAGCCTAAGACCACCCCATCACGCCTTCACCCAAATGGACAAATCTGCATCACGCCTCTACCCAGATCTATGTCGTGCCTCCGCCCACAACCATCGTAGCCACTAGCCAATCATCATTCATCCTCGTCCATCAACTGGTGTCGCAAGGAAAGGGAAGCTTGGAAAAGTGAAAATGAGGCATAAAGGTTTAGGTTGAGTTGATACAGTGAAGTGGAATGTAAAGTGAAAACTTTTAACCCGATGACCCAAGGGTTACTGAAAAGAAATAAGGATCTGAACAAGGGTTAAACAAATAACCCGATGACCCAACCCATCTATAGGTTGGGTTAGTTCGGTTTGGGTTGTTTGAAAAAAATTCAAGAAAATAGACCCAACTCAACCCGAATTTGATTGATTGATTTGGATTTTATTTTCTCTGAAACTCGACCCAATCCGACCCGTGTGCAGCCCTAATAATAAGTGGAAAGTTTGTTTTACTACAAGTATCAGGTTCGACTCTTGCCCCTGAAATTTTTAATAATAAAACTTTTATTTGTTTATATATAAAGAACTTATCAATGGAATAATTTTTCGTTTATTTCATTAAATAAAACATTTATTTTAAACAAATAGAATAATTTAATGACGGAATTTGTCACAAATATTTAGCGATGAAATTAATTTTGTCACTAACTTCTGTCGCTAAATTCAACTAACGAAATTCGTGACAACTTCTATCACTATTAGTGACAAAAAAAATTTTGTCGCTAAATTATGTCATTATTTAAGTAAGTTTTAGTAGTGTTAGAAAAGTTATTAAAAATGTAACATCCAAATACAAATAAAACAGCTAAAAACCATGCACATTCCGATTTTCAAGCCCTTAGGTTCATAACTTAAGTGGGCCAAAATCATCCCTCCTTGCAAAATTAAGCTACCCTCAGTAAAAAAATGGAATATAAAGAGTTAGATTGTCTACATAATGGAGCTAAAAGCAAGATATATAATAATCTTCAGAAGTAGAGTTACTAAGAAAACCACCAAGAGGAAATGAACCTACCACAAGTAGTGACAAGAACTTTTACATCAAAATACTCAAGTTAGTGAAGCTACTAACAAAACAATTGAGACTACTTGACTCAATAACTTCATGTGTATGTCAACTTTGCCATTACCAAGTAGCCAATGCCAGATTTGGCATCATATGAGATCCTTAGTTCCTGACTAGCAAAAATTGCCATTTGAGTAAACATTTGACAAGCAAATTGTTACAGAAATCTCATTGTGATATGCAAAAACATTGTAAGAATTAAATTATGCATCATGCATCAATAGTAATCATGGCAATGAAACACATACTTTAAGAATTTTATAGTCCAATATCTTTTTATAAAGAAAGTAGATATAGTACAGGTGTTGAAATTAGCTTTTTGGCAAACTCAACACAATAATATACTAATTGCATTTACTAGAACGAATATCTATCCCTTTAGATAACAAGACCCAAGGATAAAATCATAGTTTCAACAGTTGGATCTGTAGGTAGAGTAGACAAATGAATGAAAATTGAAATCAAATAATATACCTTGCAGTATGAAATTTGCAACCCCAAAGCAAACCAAAAATAGGAGGGCAAGTTACCTATTTAGATACTATATTACCAAGAAAGGTACCAAAACAGAGTTAAAGAACATGAGTTTTGCGCAAATTAAGAGCTTGTTTATTTCAGATTCCTGATCTGCTAGCTAGAATCAATATAAAAAATCCTTTAAGCACAAATTCTCCAAAATCTAACTGAAAGAGGCTCTTAGACACACACAAAAATATAAAAACATCGTTTAATGAATTTTAAAGTCAATACATTTAGTGAGAAGGAAAATAATGTGGCTTCTCAAAACCAGATTGTGTACAAATCGGTAAGCCCCTAAACCAAATTAATTACTATTTCATTTTGACAGCCTTCTAGTCCTTGCACATTGGTTCATCCTCCAAAGAGCCAAGAATAGTTACACTAATGGCCAGTAACCAACTAAAATTACCAAAGATAGTATGACATAAGAAAGGTAGTTTGCCATAAAAAGAAATAAAGGTTAAGCTTTTAAAAAACTACTTTTCAAATTTAAAACAAGGCTATCTTACCACAAGGTATCCAAAAGTAAGTTTTGTTCCTATAATAACTAAATGTGGATAACTCCCCATGATGTCAGATGGTGACAAATAATCCCTGCACCAAAAATCACAAAAGTGTGCTTATATGTACAAAAGAATAATAGAATTTGCATTTCTTCCTAACAAAACTGGGAACAAAAACAATGCATCTTGAGTTCAGTTATACCACACAAGAACTCCTCCTATGAGTACAACAAATGGGTAAAGCTGCCCAAAAATATAATAATCAACAAAGCAAACAGATATTAAGGAAGGAATATGCAACAGGAAAAAGGTATTACCATTGCCAATGCAAGTGGCATGTTTCCATTTCTTGCCTTCACAACCTTATAAACATTAGAAACACAACATGGAACCAAAAGATAGTGTTGACATTTGAACAAACCTTCATTGAATAAATTAAAGACAACAGTCTACAGAAACACATAAGAGTTTCTCCCGAATAATCTCCTACATAACTTATCAATCAGGATTGTTAGTTTTTGTCAAACTCGAGTAAATCTAGCATTTAAGAAAAAAAAAAAGAGAAATGCACCTTTTTTTATATGAAAAAAATATGAGAAAAGAATTTGCAGCCCTCCTGAACTTTAATATTTTTGTAAATTACTACTAAAAACTTTATAACTTTTTCAATTATTCCTTAAACTTTTAATTAATGTCTTAATAGATCATCCTATTTAATTTGAATCTGTTAATTTATTAACAATGATATTGTGTAACAACTTATTTATTTTGTAAGGAAGAAAATATATTTAAAATTAAATTTTAATAAATAAATTAATAAACAGCTTCTTAATTAATGTTAATACAAATAAAATGACACCATACAATATTTGGACATTAATTAAAGTTTATGGACTAATTGAGAAGATTTTATAATTCATGGTGGTGATTTGCAAAAATGTCAAAGTTTAAGGAGTCTCTATACTATTTTTTCAATAAATATTATTGAATGAAATAGCAAAATATCTTATCGTCTTCAATTATTTTCATATACTCATTCCTGTGCAACAAAGTCTACAACTTTCTTGACCAAGACAAAAAGTCTGCAACTTTCTCATTTTCCAAACAGACGAATAGAAAATGCAAGACTAACAATGAGAACAATAACAGAGCAATGTTGAGATTTGGGATGAGAACATTACCCAGTGGTGGTGCGAGCAACGACAGAGTGCTAAGAGAGAAGGGATGAGCGGCGCAAATCGGCTGACGGCAAATGTAAGTGAGAGATTGAGTGTCGTTGGGTGATTTGAGAATTTGAGGGAGAAATTTGATAATAAAGATTGAGAATTTGTGATATAGGAAAGTGGAAGAGAGGGGTTACACAGGTAAGGGATTAAAGATGAGTGTTTTGATAATTATTTTCTTTGTGCAATCAAAATTTAGTTATGAAAATATTTTGTAGCTAAATTGAGTAACAAATTTATAAAATTTTTGTTGTCAAAACCATTAATTCAAAAAAAAAACTATAATTGGATATTATCATGTATACTTGTATTTATATAAGATGTCATATTAGTATTTTCCTTTACATTCCTCAATGTTAGTAGTTAGGACAAATTTAGTGTCTTTTAAAAAGATTTAAGACGAAAATAAAACAAAACACATAGTTATAGAATGAAAAAGAAGACTAGACTAAAGTTGATGGAAAAAAATATATTAAAAAATTTAAAATTGTTACAAAGGATTGAAATCTCAATATTAAAAGACATATCAAATATGAAATTTAAAACTTGATATCTCAATTTTAATTTCAAAATTAAATTGTGAGCTCAAATTCTATGTCACAAATGGAGTCAATTGTTTTTTTAATAATGTGTTTTATTTATACGTTAAACTCTTAAAGTTTTATTTATTTAATTTTTTATCTGAACTCTTAGAGTTTATTAAAAACATATTTTAAATACTATATTATTTTTATTTTTTAATTATCATAAGAATAGAATTGTACAATTCTATTCTTAACAGAATTCGAAAACAAAATTTATCATGCCATAATTATGGGAAATGTTTTTACACATATAAGTTTTATACAATAAAAAATTATTGTTTAAACAAACCTAATGCATTCAAGTTAAATATATTAGGTCAACTTTAATTGATGACTAACTATTATAATTAATTATTAATTAATTATATTAATTAATGATAAGTAAATATTTTATTAACTTAATGAATCTAACTTGAATATACTAAATTCATATATAAATTAAAGCTGTATATTGATCGCACTATACAAAATTTGATCATAGAGTAGAAAATTCTTTATACTTGCAGTATATAAAAATAAACTTTCTTTTTTTAAACAAGAATAGTATAACTTTTAAATTGGAAAAAAAAAAAATCACACACACACACACCGACGAAACGACAATGCGTTTAAACTTTGGGAATACAGAAGATGCAACTTCGACATCTTTCTTCCCTGTATCGTGTTAGGGCTTACTGAGTTGCAGATTCCCTTCAATTCCAATCTTCACACTCACCAGAGCCCATGCCAACCAGCACCTCCAAATAATGCGTTTCTTCAATCGATTTTTCATTACATAAAACGACGCAGCAGAACATTGCAATTCCTCCATTGTTTCCTTTCCCTAACCCTTGAAATCGAAATATATCGACGTGATCGCGCGACACGGTTGACGGTACGGCCTTTTGGTTCCTTTGTGTATCACTCGAATTTTGTTTGATTTCGGTTTTTAAGGGTTTGGGAGGGGATACCTATGAGCTTTGATTATTTAGAAATGAGGGATTTTGAGTTTGATTTTGGATACCCTTTTGGCCAGTAAGTGATTTTGATTTGTTTTTTTGGGGTGAAGATCTGTGGGATTAGGAATATTGTTTTTGTGTGAATTCTATATGTTTGGTGCTTATAATGGGAGATTATGTTTCACAGATGCTTTTGTACTGAGGTAGAAGAAGATTGAGTTGTGAACAGCATGGTACGTGTTGTTATGTAGGGTGTTCATGTTTTGGTTCTGTGCCTTTGTTTATTCATTCTAACCTTGACTCACTTGATTTGGTGATGGTTGTGTCCCTTCACACTCATTTACCATTTTGGGGAACCAAAAAAATAGAATTACCTTCTTGGAGCTTTCAAGCCAGCATGTAACGTCTTAATCACATTTAACGATGGGAAAAACTGTAAGCAGGTGAGCCGCTTTATTTATTTATTTATTTAATGGGAAGTAGTTGTATGCATCAAATTGTGCCAATTGGATTCTGTAATGTTGTTGCAAAGCTTGATGCCTAGTGAAAGTTCAGGGAGGGGAATTTTAACTTGGTTTGAAGTTTATCTTTGCGCTATTAATGCTTTTCAATCTTTCAACAGCGTGCCTTTCCGCTGCTTCATTTTAGTGACTTGCATGTGTTCTTTTTGGTTGATATCCTTTTTGTGGTTTTTTAGGTTCCGTTTAAAAGAGAGAATGGTCAAACAGTTATAGTCCCGCTTTTCCAAAGTCAAGAAAACATTGCTGGGAAGGTATTTTATTGAATTTATGTTGAACACATGATGTTATTGTTGTAATAACTTTTGATATCTTGTCTTGTCAACTTTACTGCATTGACTCTTTTATATTTGTTTCCATATTTAGATTACAATAGAACCAATGCAAGGGAAGAAGATTGATCACAATGGCGTAAAAGTCGAACTTCTTGGATAGATAGGTTTGTACTTGACTAATCATCTTAACTCTTTAATGTGTTGTGTGTCTCTAAAGTCTAAATGGAGAAAAACAAGAGGAAGAAGAAGAATGAATTATTGTTTAAAACCTTTTTTTGTCAGGATACTATGTGATGGTGATAGCAAAGTCCTATCATACTTTGTAGCATTTTGGTGCTGCAATTGCTTAAAGGAATTTACCTTATCAATTATCATTCAAAGTATATGATTCTTCATTTCCCCTTAAAGAAGTTTTTTTTGTTATATATTATGCTTGGCCCTTTGTAGCAATGCATATATTAAATCCTGTTCATTTATGATCAGGGTGCCACCTTAGAACTCTTAGGCGTGTCATACTGTCACAGTTGCATGTAATGTTTTCTCTGTGTAATTGACCTTCATACCTTTAAGGGGTCTGGAATCGCCATATAAAATTCAGTCCTGCATTGAGGATGTATGCTACTTCAAGCTTTTTATTCATAATTTTCTTTTTAAATTTTATTTACGCTAGATATTCCAACTTGATTCTCTGTCTTTTATCTAATTGTCAGACATGATGACCAGCTGGATTGTTGCATTTCTGCTTAATTCACTTGACTCAGGATAAAGCATAAAATGATGTACATCTTTGGGAAACATGATTGAATTATTATACTAAAAGCTTTCATTCCTAAAGCTGTAAATTTGACCTTACAATTAATCATGAATTACATCTTATAGATAAGAGATGGATTGCCCTAATTTGATTGAGCCTTCTATTTCAGTTCTCTTGAAACAGTTTATAGAAAATATTCTCTTTGAATTTGTACCCTTATTTTCTTGAGAATCTGTAGCTGATCCTGACATTGATGATTTTACTGTGTTCAAATTTGAGCACTTTAGTTCTAATTTTACAATGGTGTTACTGTTAAATTTTTCTTTGGTAATGAGTAATGACCAGTGCAGGAAATAAATTTTTCCATTCATCACCTGTATAAAGCATATACAGTTGTTATTCCATTATTGCTTTGGGAATAATTTTTTTTTTATGAATGTAATCATTTTTTACTTTATTACTGATACAAAGTTCATTTTAAATTTTGTTTCACTGTGCAGAGATGTCTTTTGACAGAGGAAATTTTTATGACTTTACTTCCCTTGGTAACTGAGTTTTCTGTCACTTTCATTCTTGAATGAAAATATTCTTCATGGTTGTAGTTTGCTTTTCATTTAATGTTACAATTAATTACTTATACCGCTTGGAAGTAATAGATTTTCATTTTGCTGTCTTTTGCAGTACGAGAACTAGATGTTCCTGGAGAAATCTATGAGAGGAAAACATATCCATTTGAATTTTCTACTGTTGAAAAGCCATATGAGACATACAATGGGGTGAATGTGAGGCTTAGGTATGATTTCTTGAAGATCCATGGACTTCTCTCTTAAAGTTTTGTGCATGTGCTTTTTGTTGATTGACTTTCTGGAATATTTGCATTGCAAATAATAGGATGGGGAGCTTGAATATGATAATTTGTGATGTTTTTATGCATTTGTAATTTCCAGGTATGTCCTGAAAGTGACCATTAATCGTGGTTATGCAGGAAGCATAGTAGAGTACCAGGATTTTGTGGTATATTCTCTATCAGTAAAATAGAATTTGTGATTTGTGGTCTGAGGTTTCGAGTTGAATATTATTTTATAAGATCACTGCATTTCATGGATAATATTTTGTTGGATGTAGCTGTAAAGCATACTTTTACTTATGAGTACACTATCCCCACATCCCCCAAAAAAAAAGTTTGTGTATCATATCACACCTATAATATTTTCCAATTGATACAACTACACTTTGAAATATGAGTACATCATCGTCACACCCCAAAAAAAATGTTTGTATATATGATCCTATTTCATCAACTTATGTATATTTTTTATTTTCATCATTATTGGTCAGGTTCGCAACTATTCTCCACCTCCATCAATTAACAATAACATCAAGGTGAGCTCAATAACATAATAATAATTTCAATGCTGTCTAGCACATATTCACTGCCACTATATAAGCTGTGATAATGGTTCGTGCTCTATACTTCCCATCAATTAAACACAATAATGGCCCAGGAGCAATGGTAAAGTGAAGTTGTGTCTTCAACCATTTCCTTTCAAGTAACCATTGATAAAGTATCTGCAGGCACATGTAGTTATTGCCTTGTGTGCTTTACCTCACAACTTTGTTATTGGCTGCTTTTATTTCTTCATTATATTTAGCATATTATTATACCTTATACAGATGGAAGTTGGAATTGAAGATTGTCTACACAATGAATTCGAATACAACAAAAGCAAGTAAGTTGAATGTTTTGATTGACCATTTGACTGGAATTCCATCTACTTTTTTATGTCTCTTTTATCAGGTTATTTATCTTAATCAAGCACTAACTTGTCTTCTATAGAGTTTCTGTTTACAGTTTGGAATATGAAATTTATTTATTGCTTTATCTTGTTTAGTTTTATTGGCCTGTAAATTTGTTATTCCAACTTACGTACCACCTGTTGATTATAACCAGCAATCCTAGATAATTAGGTAGGTATCTCACCAAAGATATTTTTGTCAAAAATTAACACTGTATAGGCCTATATCTGCACTGGTTTGAAGAGAATATTTTTCTCATCTACTAATGTATATTTTATACGTGAAAGAGCAGGAGAATTGTAAATACTTATTGGGATTTTCAACTTTTCAGGTATCATCTGAAAGATGTCATTATTGGTAAGATATACTTTTTACTTGTCAGAATCAAGATAAAAAACATGGATCTTGAGATTAGGCATCGAGAATCAACAGGATCAGGGACCAACACCCATGGTGAGACAGAAACATTGGCTAAATTTGAGTTGATGGATGGGGCTCCTGTCAGAGGTAGGTTAACCCTGACATTGGATGAGTAAAATATGGCTTTTGTAGTTTCTGCTTACATACTAATTTCAATAACAAAGTTTAGATCTATGTTTTGATATCCTTTTGGGTAAAAAAAATCCTCTTTTTTGTATTTACTGGCTACTGCGTGATTGTTTTTACAGGTGAATCAATCCCAATCAGACTGTTCCTCAGTCCTTATGAGCTGATACCAACTCACCGTAACATTAATAACAAATTCAGTGTGAAGTACTTTTTGAATCTTGTGTTGGTTGATGAAGAGGACAGGGGATATTTTAAGCAGCAGGAAATCACAATGTATAGGCTGCAAGAAACTTCGTGATTAATTATAATACAGAGAATGAGTATTAAATTTGGTAATAGGAATAAAGAAGATTGCGATGGACATTGAAGAGTTCTGAAATCTGGGAATTAATAACAACCTATTGAATAACAAGTTAGTACATGTTTGGTTTCACATTTGCAAGGGCAAATGTACTTTGCAGGTCTTTGAACGGAGATAAATGTTGTTTGGACTTTGTACTTTTTCATTTGCTTGACCATGGGACTAAAGCAACAAAATATTGCTTTTGTGTTCCGTTGGAAAAATTAAATATTTGGATAAAAATAGTTAAAAAGGTAAAGGAAGTAGTTAAAGCAAGATTTTGGCATTTAATTTTTCCAACGGAACACAAGCAATATTTTATTGCTTTAGTCCCAACGTGAGTTAAGAAGAGAAAGTATGTTCAAACAAATGAAAAAGTACAAAACTCAAACAACATTTATTTCCGTTCAAGGATTTGCAAAGTACATTTGCCCTTGTAAACGCGAAACCAAACATGCACTAACTTGTTATTCAATACTATCTATGTTGTTATATATCTTTTAACTTTTTAGCAGATTTTATTGATGTAGAGCTTGACCAAGTATATGCAATTGAGTCACGTGAATCCCGTTCTCTATGGGGTAAAATGGCTTGGTATTCTAGCAGGATCATTGCTTGAAATTCAGCGCTTGCAATTATGTATATAGACTGATCTCTCATTCGTGTCTTGACACAGTTCTAGAGTTTCTAGACATACCATTGAAGGAAGCATCTCTTATCTATGCTGGGTCGGTTGATATCCATGCAGAATGTAGTGACTGAAGTTATACTTGAATATTCAGTGTGATATATTTAATACTCTGGTTTTCTGTTATCAGCATTGATCTATACCTCTTGAACATAATGATGACCTTTTTCAATGGTCAATTCTTTTTTATTGTGATAAATGAACAGTCAGAATCTGATGAGCTCTGGTCTGTTTGGTTATGGATTGGCATCGTATTTTTTTGATATTGGATTCATATATTTATCATTATCAGTAACATTGCATTTGATACACCATCTGCGCCTGTTCTTTCAAAATGAATCATTATTTTAACATAAATCAAATATCAAATTATCTTATTAGAGTAAGAATCAAGAGTAAAATGTCGAGATTAATATTTTCTTTTACCTCAATTTATAGATAGGGTTTCTCATTGTCTCAACCGTTATCTGTATCATGTAATGAATATATGACACTAGGATCCTTTTGCATTCACACGAATATCCTTAATATATACTCATATCTATTTGAAGGTGAAAGAACGTCATGATATATAAGATTTTCAAGTTCCGTAAACAGATATCCTCTTGAACAGGTTCAGTTCAAAAGAAAAAGAAGCGGAGTATATTAACTGATTTATTTATTTATTTTTGGTAGACGTTAACTGATTTATTTATGACTTAAGTACAATTGCTTGGTACAAAACCGCAAAATAAAACAAGAAAAAACTAGTGCACTGAATCAACAGACTGCAAGAATTGAACATGCAAGACTGCAATAAATTCAGGTACAACAAACGGAAATTGAAACACACCACGAGTTGCAGGTACATTATTTTTAGCATCAGGAAGGTACTACCTAGCCAGGGGACCGAGTTCAGTAGTCAGATTCATGCTAACCGTCTCAATTGAATCTTTGTTGTCAGTGTCACGACCAGTTCTTTTTCGAGCTAATTCTGTAGCCAAACACTCCTTTAGCTCGGTCACTACATCACTCATGCTTGGCCTTCTGGTAGAATTAAAGGACACACAAGCCATTGCTATTTCAACAGCTTTCCAGACAGAGCTAGTGTCAAAATCTCCTTGTAATTTTGAGTCAACAATATTTTTTATATCCCCGTTAGAAAGCAAGGAGCTAACCCACTGACTTATGTGAATCTTCTCATGCTCATGCTCACGCTCATGCTCATGCTCTTTTGTTATTGCTCGTTGACTTGTGATTATCTTCAAAAGAACAACTCCGAAGCTGTAAACATCACTTTTCTCTGTCAACCTGTTTGATATGCTGTACCTGCAAAGGCAGATCATACAGTTTAGTACATATCTCATCAGAATTTTTTTGGATGAAGATGAACCAATGAGATTATCTCAGTAACATGTAGAATGTTCTTCCAACGAAAGTGATACTTAACCATATAACTCAAGCACTTACTCAGGATCCACGTAACCGGGAGTTCCAGCTACAACGGTGGACAGATGCGTGCCTCCATCAGTGGGAAAGGTTTTGGATAGGCCAAAATCAGCCAGTTTTGCTTGCAAGTTTTCATTTAACAAAATATTTGTACATTTCACATCTCTGTGGATTATAGGTGGCTTACAACCGTTATGCAGATATTCCAGTCCTGACATTAAAATTTTAACATAAATAGATTGGAAGAATGAAAAGATTGAAGGAGAAATTTACATATTTAGTTTCCTTGCTAACCTTGTGCTGCATCCACTGCTATTCGGAGTCTGTCTTCCCAAGTCAAGAACTTTGCAGTGCTATTTTTTCCTGTACAATCAATATTTAGTATTATTTTAAAGCTTTTGGCATAAGTTGATTGAATCTCATTGAAAGAAAATAAGGTTATGAACTTACCTGAAAGATGTTCATCTAGGTTTCCATTCACCATATATTCATAGATGAGCCCCATACTGGTTTCTTCATTGCAATATCCAATAAGAGAAGTCAGATTTCTGTGATGAACTCTCATCAGAAGTTTAACCTGAAATTCAACGCCACTTTTATGTCATGATAACCACAATTTTGGTTGAGCTCAGAAACTTCTGAGCAAGTAATAACCACTTGCCTCAGCAACAAATTGTTGATATCCTTGTACTGATGATGGGGAAAGCATCTTGACAGCTACTTCAATATCATCAATAAAGCCATGGTAAACGTTTCCAAATCCACCTCTACCAAGAATTCTATCGAAGTTGTTGGTGATCTTAACAAGATCATTGAATGAATATTGTCGTTGCTTGGTTTCCAATTGTGACCCATTTGGAGTATTGGGCTCCAGATGAATGTTCACAGCTGCTAATTTTGTGGATAAATATTTCAGTTGTTTACAAATTACAATGAAATCAGAACGTGTGTGATTAACCGAACTTGAAAGATTGTAAATGGAAGTTAGCAGCAGGTTTACCTCGTGGTTTTCTATTTTTAAGGCCACAGATGATAGCTGCTGCTGCAATTACTAGAAGCACCAAAATCCCAGCAACTGATGCTACTACAGGAATAACTATATTATTTTTCTTTTTCTTCTTGTTCGTATCATTTGTCTGTTCACTCTGTTGGTTGCATGAAGCAGATGCACATAGATTTGGATTTTGCCCCACGCTAGCATCATTCAGACGAGAATAAAGTTAGAGCAACAATGAAATAAGAGAAAAGTGATGTCAATAGCTTTGGTTGGCACTTCTAATATGAATTTAAGTTCCATGCATATAAGATCAGAAAAAAGATTAACACTATAATTAACATTCATCACAATATATAATGGTATGACAAAGAAATTAAGATGACAATCATCTTCAGTATTAACTGTATTGTAGATTCATGGCTTTAAGTAGGAGGCATACCTCAATGATAGTGAACCTTTCTTTGATCTATCAACGAGTGCACTGGGAACTAAACCTGTAAGGTTGTTGTTCCCCAAGTCTCTGCCAAAACAGGAATAATGTGACACCCTTTTCTGTTTTATAACCAAGGAAATTACATTGATGCACCGATATGGGATTAACTTACAAGACTTTCAGTGACTGCATTTGTGTCAGAAAATCAGGTATTGGCCCGCTTAAGCTATTGTTTGATAAATCCCTGAAAGGAGCAATTCAAATGCAGTAATACAATTCTGAATCTCCAAGAGGAGAGAAAAAATACAAATTGAATGGATTTGGTTCCTTCGTTTATTATCCAAATGAGATAAGGCACTCACAAGTACTGTAACATAGTGAGCTTGGAGATGTAAGATGCAATCTGCCCAGTCAGTCCACTTGAAGACAAATTCCTGGTTGCATTTCCAAATATATTATCAGTTGATGGTTGGAGTTCATGAATTTAAGCATGGTTTATTTTGTTAATCATAAACTTACAAATTTGTGATTCTTGGGGGGTTATTGCCATCAAAACTACAATTTAGACCATTCCACATGTATGCTATAGGGGCGCATGGATCTCCTTGCCAATTTCTATCCACCTTATAAGCATTCTTGATGTTTGTGATAGCATCAACTAGTATTTGAAATTCAAAAGAGTTCATAAGAATTTCTAGTATTTGAAATTCAAAAGAGTTCATAAGAATTTCAAGCCAATTTTATACATAGTTTAAATCACAAATGACACTAAAAAAATATGTTTAGATAAAAAAACATACCATCATCTTGTTCAGTTTCTGATTGTGAGAAATCTTTTACTATATAAACCTCAATGGCATTGATGATGGGTGGAAGGGTTGAAGTCTCTGTCTTAAAAAGTGAAAATAGATACCTTGTGGCTCCAGGCAAAGCTGATGGACTAAATATGGTACTTGTCGTCTGGTATGAAGGTACCAGAGGCCCATACCAATGCTTGCCATTGAGGGTGATGTTGAATGCTCTAGTTTCATTTGCTGCCAGCTTTTGAACCTCATTAAAGTGCATGTAGACGTAGTATTGGACATTTACATTATCCGAATCCCAGTACAAATCAAAAGAAGCACTAGCATTTATTGGCGTAGCAGCAGTGCTCATGACAACTGCTGGTGGTTTATAATCATTCTGAGCAAGATCATCATTGCTAAGTGAGGTGCTTAATTGTGTCCACCGGTTGAAGGCAAGAGGCGCCCAGATGCGGTCATAAACATCATCTTTGAACCTGTATACCATGATTTTGTTTTTCTCAGTGTTTGATATATTTATAATAAATGAAGTTGGCACTCAATACTATATATACTATGGACTCACCTGTATGTTAAGTTGGTGATGGAACCTAAATCATATCGTAGAAAACGTGCCAATGATCCTGATTGAGTGTCATAAGTATCATTTTTCAGAGTCCTCAATTCTATAGCTGAAATAAATGGTGTCCCAGTGCCAGTGTTAACCAGGCAAATAGGTATGTAATCTAGTGATGGAGAGTGAATGATCTCAGTGTATGTCATGAGTGATGCATTGGGGAATTTCACTGTGTCCCACGGATTAACTCCAAGATGAAGATCAAATATTGGGACCTCATTTAGACCATCATAGTTTCCATAATAGAAATTAGCTCGGATTAAATATTTAGTACTACTGGTCACATTTATTCTGTAACAGTTTCTCACTCCACTAGGAAAGCTCCTCAGATTAGCTAGCTGCTGTTGATGAGTACTCCTTTCTTCAGGTGATAAACTGATAATTGCACCAGTGTCAATGAATTTAGCATCTGAGATGTAATTTATGCCTGTGTTCTGCTCAGTGAAGCTCGAATTTTCAGGTAGCCCACAAGCTATGCTAATGAATCCTGAGAGATGGAAACAAAGAAAACTTCAGCTATATTCTTTTTGAATACATAATTATGTAACTCTAAGCAACTCTTCAAATTCTGATAACCAAACCTGATTGATCCTGAGCTTGAACCGGAACCACAGTAGTAAGGACCCCAAGCAATACAAAAAGAAAATGCAGTAACATTCCCTTCATTGTTTGCTGAATCCTATTTTGCTTTGGGTGACAAAGATATGAGTGCCATATAATGATTTATAGTGCTAAAGTCGCATTCTGTAGTAATTTACTTGTTAATGTAGTCAGTTTTCATGGTGGTTTATAGACTTTTTTTTATTCAATAAGAGACATTAATTAGTAGACCTGGCGGAGGATAAACTTATAAGAGAGTTATGCATGGTGTACTATGCATTATAGTTGAGTCAAAGTAAACGGGGTTGCAAAGATTAGTAGAATTGGAGACTTTACTGGAAAAAACAACAAATGGAAGTGTCTTTCTCTTTGTATTGGTCCAATTGAAAAAAAAGCCCGTTCACCTTGAAAATTGAAATTTGGACGAAGCACAAACTAATTATTTCTTAGGCAGTAAAGATTAGAGTTATGCTATACCTTCTTAATAATCTTCTTAATTTAGACAAAGTACAAACTAATTATTATTATTATTATTATTATTATTATTATTATTATTATTATTATTATTATTATTATTATTATTATTATTATTATTGTTGCTGATAATGAGTGTCCTAAGAAAATTGATTAAAGAGTATTTAATATTTTCTATTTGATATTTTTAATTATTTAAAAAATTATTAAATATATTTTGAGTTTTTAATTTACTAAAGGGTTTCTCTAACAAGTATTTTTAGGGCATTTATTAATAAATCAAAATATAGAATTATTTTAAATGAAAAGTTAGGCATTTAATACATTAAAAAGATAAATAAAATTATGAAAAAAAATTACTTTTTAATTAATATTTTTAATTTCTGAATAAGTATTTTAAAGACACTTATAAATAATTTTTTAATATAAAAGAGATTTAAGATAAAATGATTTGGCTGTGATTTAATCTTGGAATAATTAATCTCCTAGGAGATTTGTGACTACTGAAGTTATATGTATTGGATCTAGGAATGTTTAACAGCAGGATTGAGACGAGTTTGATTTTGTCTGAATCGACCTGATATTTTAATCGAGACAATTTTTTAAACTTGGACTCGGTTCGATAATAACTTGACTTATGATTGGATTAGTATCAAATTGGCTTAATATTTAGATAAAAAGAATAAATTTGAACATTTTATATAATTGAGTTATAAAATTTTAAAAGTAAAAAATTAAAACTAATGTATGTTTTATAATATTTTTTGAAAATAAATAATATCAATATAAATATATTATCATATTATATAAAAATTATTAATTTAAATTAAAAAATCTTATTATTTATAATTAATTATAAAAACTTAAAAATAAATCTAAAATTACGTGTTACATTTAAGCTAACCCAAAACACGACTCCAAACTGACCCAAAAATGCACAAGCCATGTCTAAGATCCAAACTATCCTAATTTACTTTATGCGGAGACGAGTTGGTAGAGTGACTCAAATTTTGAATACCCGGTCTCATTGTACTCTATTCAAAATTCCATTTAAAGTTTGGAGTAAACTTTAAAAGGAACGCATAGCCCGATTATAAGTCAAATAGGATGGGAAAAAAAATGCACGAGTTGAGAAATAATGGGGATTAGTTTAATTCTAGTTTTTTTTTATAGATTATTATAATTGGAGATTATATAAATATGCTGGACAAAGTCAAAAATTTCATTGAGTCCACGGATGAAATTCTGGCATAATGATTTGAAACAATATTTGCTATAGCTGGCGCCAAAATTATTGCTGGAAACGAGGGAATTTCAACGATATACCACAAAGTTTGATTGTGAAGCATAAAATCAATGCGAACAAAAAAAAACTTCTTCTATTTAAGTTCCGTTTTTGTTTTTTGTGTAATTTATTTAAGTTTTTTTTTTTTATACAATAGTGATGATGAAGTTTGAATTTATTATTTCATGTAAACTACTCAAATACTTCACTATTAATTCAATCCTAATGACTTTTTTACTTTTTTCTTTTAATTAAAGATGAGGTATAAAAAAATAGTTAAAGTCAATTTGAGCTTAAGAGGTTTTATTTATATATTTATGAAAAAATTTAAAATCTAAATTATGCTACTGAGTCATGAGAAATATTTATATAGATTTTATTTATACAAATTGAGTAAACTAAACTAATCAATAATTAACATATTGATATTTATAACATAAAATAATTATGATACTTTTAACACAAATTGAGTAATAATGGTGATTGGTTTAATTCTAGTTTTTTTTATAGATTATTATAATTGGAGAATATATATATATGGTGGACAAAGTCAAAAATTTCATTGAGTCCACAGATGAAATTCTGGCATAATGATTGGAACCAAGATTTGCTATAGCTGGCGCCAAAATCATTGCAGGAAACTAGGGAATTTCAACGATATACCACAAACTTCGATTGTGAAGCACAAAATCAATACGAACAAAAAAAACTTCTTCTATTTAAGTTCCGTTTTTGTTTTTGTGCAATTTATTTTAGTTTTTCTTCTTAATAATGAAGTTTAAACTTATTATCTCATACATATTATTCAAACACCTTGAAATGTGTGGCTCAAATTTAGCCACACTTATGGCTAAAAATTATGCCATTGAAGATCTCCAAAGACCACACAAAATGTTTGGTCCCTCCTTCTCCTATAAATACCCTTCCCTTCTCATTTGCAAGAATACACACCAAAATTCTCTACTTCTCTACTTTATTTCCTTTGTATCATAATAAGGAAAGTTCTTATAAAATAGAGAGGTTCGAGAGAGAGTTTGGAGAGTGAATCTAGGTGTAATTGGGTTCGAATCGAGTGAAACACTTGAAAAGTGATGCTCTTGTAAATTCTTTGATACCATAGTGGAATTTATCTCACCGCTTCTCTGCAGTCGTGACGTAGTAAATCATTGAACCACGTTAAATCTCGGTGTCATTTTTTCTCTATTATTTTTCTCTAAATGGGCCTTTCGGCCGCCAATAAATGATCGTATCGAGCTCTCGAGCTCTCGATAAGGTGCCGGATTTATAAGAAAATTCTTAGTATGCTCTAGTAGTTGCGATTGTCGATCTTCCATATCGAGAAAAGAATTATTCTTATTTCCGGAAAAGTGTGGTAGTGTGAAAGTGCGTGTCTAGGAAAGTTCCTGCTAAGGAAAGACTTGGATTTAAGTGTGTTACGACACACACCTCTCTTTCCCTGGGAACTTACCTGGTATACCGTTCACGGACTACGGCATTGTTTTAGTATACGGTCAGTCGTTTCACCATACGTCACTATACTGGCCATCATGGCGAGTGCTAAATTTGATTTGGAGAAATTCAATGGAGAAAATGATTTCGCCTCTGCGGCAATTGAAGATGAAAGCGCTATTCGGTTCATCAAGGCTTGGGCAAAGCCTTGGAAGGTAGAGACAAGTCCACAAAGTCTAACCGACATCGAGAAAACGAGATCTTGGAAAAAGCACACAAATGTAATTTTGTTGTGCTTAGGAGATGAAGTTCTACGAGAAGTGTCGAAGAAAATACACCGTTTCATTATGGTTGAAGCTAGAAAGCTGTATACGACGTAAGTCGCCACCAATAGATTGTATTTGAAGAAAAGAATATATACTCTTCAAATGCAAGAAGGAAAGCCTATAAAAGAGCACCTAGACGAATTTAACAGAATTATTCTTGATCTAAAGAATATTGATGTTAAAATCGATGACGAAGATCAAGCAATTCTTCTACTATGTTCCCTTCCAAGTTCTTACGAGCACTTTATCGACACCATGATGTATAGTCGAGAAGATCTTATCTTGGAGGAAGTCAAGGCTGCGTTGCACTCGAAAGAACTGAAGAAAAGAGTATCAGATTCAAAATCTGAAGGCTCGGGTGAAGGTCTCTTTGTTAGAGGAAGAACAGAGAAACGAGATCAAAATAGTGGCAGAGGCAAATCTAGGTCAAAATCCAAAGTGAAACCCAGAAAATTTAAATGCTTCCACTGTCACAAAGAAGGGCATATAAGAAAAAATTGTCCAGAGCGCAAAGGAAAGGAGAAGATCTCTGAATCTGGAAGTGTGGCTGTAGCAGATGGCTACGACAGTGCAGATGCTCTCATAGTCTCAGATCATGACTCAAAAGATGAGTGGATTCTTGATTCTGGATGCTCATATCACATGTGTCCCAATAAGGATTGGTTTACCACGTACCAACCCTTAGATGGGGGCAAGGTCCTTCTAGGAAATAATGTTCCCTGTAAGGTCGCCGGCATTGGCACAGTTAGAATCAAGATGTTCGACGGAATCGTGAGGACATTGACGGATGTAAGGCATGTTCCAGAATTGAAGAAAAATTTGATTTCCTTGGGAACGCTAGATTCAAAAGGTTATAGCTACAAAGGTGAAGGTGGAGCTATAAGAATCTCTATAGGCGCTCTGATTGTGATGAAGGGAAAGAAAGAGAATAGTCTCTATGTACTACAAGGAAGCACACCATGGTACTCATGCGCATTGTCTCCTTAACAGTTGATTCTGATGTCACCAAGTTATGGCATTTGCGAATGGGGCATGTCAGTGAAAGAGGTCTAGCAGAGTTGAGCAAGCAAGGATTACTCTGTGGTCAACAAGTTGGGAAGTTAGATTTCTGTGAACACTGTGTATTCGGAAAACAGTGTCGGATAAAATTCAACACTGCAGTTCATCGAACAAAAGGCACGTTGGATTATATACATTCTGACTTGTGGGGTCCTTCTCAAGTACCTTCTCATGGTGGTGGCAGATATATGTTAACCTTCATTGATGATTATTCAAGGAAGGTTTGGATCTTCATTTTGAAACATAAAAATGAAGTATTTGTCAAGTTCAAACAAAGGGAAAACCTTGATCGAAAAGCAGACTGGAAGGCAGATCAAGCGACTAAGAACCGACAACGGTTTGGAGTTCTCAGTAGCGGAGAATTTGAAAAGTTTTGCAAGGATAATGGTATCGTCGACACCATACAGTGAGACACACTCCACAACAGAATGGACTTGCAGAACGAATGAACAGAACTTTACTTGAAAGAACCAGATGTATCTTTGTCAAATCTTTGGATTACCAAAAGCATTTTGGGCCGAAGTCATCAAATACACTGTTACTTGATCAACGTGTCCATCAACGGCCATTGGTTTCAAAACTCCGTAAGAGATGTGGTCGTACTCCTGCCAATTATGAAAATTTAAGGATATTTGGTTGTCCCGCATATGCTCATATCAAAGAAGGAAAACTTGATGCAAGAGCATTGAAATGCATTTTTCTTGGATATCCCGACGGTGTGAAAGGATTTAAGTTATGGTTGCCGAGAAAAGAAAATGCATTATTAGCATGGATGTTACCTTTAATGAAGTGAAATGCTAAAGCCTCATAAAGAGTCATCAAATGAAAACAAAGATCCTAATATCTCGAAGAAGGTGGAGCTTGAGGTGGAGTCTTCCAAAGAAACCTCGTTGGATCAAGTTCAAGAAGAAGAAGAACAAACCCCACTTGAGGATTCAGACACACAACAATTGCAGCACTATCAGTTAGCTAGAGACAGGCAAAGAAGAGAGATAAAACCTCCTTCGAGGTATGGCTATGCTGACTTGGTAGCATATGCTCTAAATGTTGCTGATAATATCAACAATTGTGAGCCTCAGTCATACCAAGAAGCTATCAGTAGCAAAGAAGCTTCTCAGTGGACTGTTGCAATGACAGAAGAAATTGAATCTCTTCATAAGAATCATACTTGGGTTCTTGTTGAAAGGCCGAAGACTCAAAAGATTCTTGGATGCAAATGGGTCTTCAAGAAGAAGGAAGGAATCCTCGGAATTGAAGATGCAAGATTCAAAGCGCGATTAGTGGCTAAAGGTTTTACACAAAGAGAAGGTATTGATTTCAATGAAGTCTTCTCTCCCGTGGTAAAACATAGCTCTATTCGCATCCTACTTGCCATCGTAGCTCAATTTGATCTAGAACTTGAGCAAGCTTAGATGTCAAGACAAAGATTCTTGCATGGCGAGCTTGAGGAACAAATTTATATGAAGCAGCCTGAGGGATTTGAAGTCCAAGGAAGGAAGACCATGTTTGCTTATTGAAGAAATCTTTATATGGCCTAAAACAGTCTCCCAGACAGTGGTACAAGCGGTTTGACACCTTCATGCTTGGAAATGACTCTCGCAGTGAAGTGAGCATGATAGTTGTGTCTACTACAAGAAGCTTGCAGATAAGTCATTCATCTATTTGCTCCTGTATGTTGATGACATGTTGATCGCCTGTAAGAACATGTCTGAAATAAAGAACTTGAAAGCTCAATTGAGCTCAGAGTTTGAAATGAAGGATTTAGGAGCTGCAAAGAAAATTCTGGGAATGGAGATTCACAGGGATAGAAAAGCAGGGATGCTCTTTCTATCACAAAAGAAGTATATTGAGAAAGTGCTAGAACGTTTTGGCATGCAAAATGCTAAACCTGTCACTACTCCATTGGCGGCCCATTTCAAACTTTCACAGCTCTTTCACCACAAACTGAGGGTGAAAAGAAGGAGATGTCGATGTACCTTATGCTAGTGCAATTGGCGCCTCATGTATGCCATGGTATGCACTAGACCGGATATTGCACAAGCGTAAGCGTGGTAAATTTGTGTATATGGCAAGTCCCGGTAAAGTTCACCGGAAAGTCAGTAAAGTGGATTTTGCGCTACCTAAAAGGTACCACGGATATAGGACTAGTGTATAAAAAAGTCAAAGATGTCGGAGCAAGATCACCGGATACGTTGACTCAGACTATGTCGGAGATCTAGATAAGCGAAGATCACTCACTGGGTATGTCTTTACACTGTGCGGTTGTACTATTAGTTGGAAAGCAACGCTACAATCGATTGTTGCTTTGTCTACAACTGAAGCAGAGTACATCGCAACAACAGAAGCTGTAAAGGAAGCTATTTGGGTGAGAGGATTGATTGAAGAGTTGGGTATACAACTGGAAGAAACAACCATCTACTGTGATAGTCAAAGTGCTATACATCTGACAAAGAATCCTATGTATCACGAAAGAACTAAGCATATCGACGTCAGAATGCACTTTATCAGAGATATCGTGGAAAGAGAAATTGTTAGAGTTGAGAAGATACCCACGGCAGATAACCCTACAGACATGATGACGGCTGCCTAACAACCAACAACCAAGTTCGGACATTGTCCGACTTAATTAGAGTTCGAAACTCTAAGGAATATGAAGGGAGCAGATTCAAAGAAAAATACTATGCATAATTTCACCAAGGTGGAGATTTGAAATGTGTGGTCATAATTTGAGGAAATTGTGTGGCTCAAATTTAGCCACACTTATGGCTAAAAATTATGCCACTTGGCATCTCCAAAGACCACATGTTTGGTCCTCATTCTCCTATAAATACCCTTCCCTTCTCATTTGCAAGACACACCAAAAATTCTCTACTTTCTAGTCTTTATTTCCTTTGTATCATAATAAGGAAAGTTCTTATAAAATAGAGAGGTTCCGAGAGAGTTTGGAGAGTGAATCTGGGTGTAATTGGGTTCGAGAACGAGTGAAACACTGAGTGGCTCTTGTAAATTCTTTGATACCATAGTGGAATTTATCTCACTGCTCTCTGGTCGTGGACGTAGGCAAATTGCTGAACTACGTTAAATCTCGGTGTCATTTTTTCTCTATTATTTTTCTCTAAATGGGCCTTTCGCTGCCACACACCTAATTACTAACTCAATCCTAATATATTTTTATGTTTTTCTTTTAATTAAATATGAGGTATGAGAGAATAATTAAAGTTGAGCAAGGCTTATATATTTATGGAAAACTCTAAAGTCTAAATTAGGTTACGAGAAATATTTATATACATCTTGTTTATATAAATTGAATAAACTAAATTAATTAATAATTAACACATTGATACTTTTAACATAAAATAATTATGACACAATAATTTATGTAATTATTTAAGTGTTGATTGGTTAATCTATACAACTATATATGTAGACAAGGTATACACAAGGAGAAATATTTAGATAGACTTTGTTTACTCAGTTATGTGTATTAAATCAATTTTAGTACTTGAATAATTACATAGATTTTTGTACTGCACATTATTTTACATTAAAAATGACAATGCATCATTTATTAATTAGTTTAATATACACAATTTATGTAGATAAAGTCTACACAAATACTTCTCTTATACAAGTCTTTCTCATTGAGCCACTCAGTGAGACGGAGAGCTTCTGTTTTTGCATTTTCATTGTTTAGGATGATTTGAAATTTCACAACGATTAGTACCATCTGTAAGCACAACTAACAGTGAGCACATACACATAGATATACGTAGAAGGTATTATAATTGCTTAGAAAGTTATCTTCAAGAAGTTGTTTCAATCATTAACCGTGCATGACAACTCTACCTTAGAAGTTTTATACTAAAATCTTATTAGGACGATGGAGTACTATATGATTTTTTAAGAGGAATAGGCTAGGGACAAATAGAAAGCAAGGTTGTAGATGGAATTTTATCAGTGATTGGAATTAAAGAATCCAGCTCTTTCCCAACGTAATAGAAGACCGAAATAAAGTCATAGATGCTTACAAATAAAAATTCATAGAAATATAAGCTTTTCGAAGTCAACTTAAATAGATATTCATACCAAGACCAATTCAAAGAAGTAGATTGCACTAATAATCAATCAAGGGCATCCTGTTGGGAAGTTGAATTACTTCCTCTATTGGCCCTGGTCTTTGCTTAGTGCCTACTACACAAAATTAATGAACCAGAATTAATGCCAATTTGGTCTTTCACTTCAATTTGAACACCCACAAGATATCCCTATATTCGTGTCTTTTTGTTGCCTAGAAAAAGAAAGAAGAAGTCAAGAATTAGCGACTTCAATTTTCTTCGTTTACACAAGTGTTTTCGGCTTTGCATGAGCAAAGCTATAGGAAGTTAAGTAAACAAGTTTATAGAATTAAAACTAGCTTTGAGCTACATTTCTCAAACTATAGCTTGTCCCTTACGTGGAATACTTGTGTATGTCCTGAACGTGAAGTGCGTGATAGTCTTGATTTACAGTAGTTGAAGTCATCCATGGACTAGCTATAGTTTTTTGGCTTTGCATGAGCAAAACTATAGGAAGTGAAGAAAACAAGTTTATAGAAAACTAGGTTTGAGCTACATTTCTCAAACTATAGCTAGTCCCTTACGTCGAGCACTTGTGTATGTCCTGAACGTGAGGTGCACGAGCACGGTAGTCTTGATTTGCGGTAGTTGAAGTCATCCATGAATTTCAACACTTCTCTTACAGTTAGAAAAAATCTTGCTACCTGCACAACTCTACGTCACTGCAAATTTGATTTGTTTTCAGTTAAAGTGGTCCTAATTAATTATTTTTTAGGTAAATTTTTTATTTAAAAAACCTCCTTTTAAATTTATTCAATGTATTTTTTTTATTACAATTAAGTGATGTACATGCCAACTTACACGTATTTTAACTAATTCATCTTTCAATAAATAAAATTAACATAACTAGAATTTAATCATATTTCCGTGCACGTACTCACACATATCATATGTTTGTCTATTGTTAAACCAACCCCTTGCAATTTATCCTATGTATAATTTGCTTTGGAGTGTTTTGGTTGCTGCAATTTATGTTCATATTTAAATGTATAAATCAACACTTATCACAATAGTCTATTAGCATGTTTGGATTAGATAATTTATAGAGAAATAATTATTTATTTTTCAAAAGTTCTATTACGAATTTTTTATTATAAATTGTTTTGAATATAAATTAAGTTAATCCAAATACTCGTATATATTTCTCATAAATTTTGTTGAAGGATATATATGATAACAAAAGAAAAATTGTAGAAAAAAGTTAGAGGGTAGCTTCTGCTTTTTCTATTATTTTTATTATTATTATTATTATTTATTATTATTATTTAATGTTTTTGTCGCAACGAAAGAGAGCAAGAGAAGAGGGCCTGATGAGTAGGTTCACTTTTCCATCTGGAAGATTGTTGATTTTCAATTTATGATTGGGGACATGAACAATGCTATGAACCTCTTTTTTACACCAACTGATAAATGTAAGCCCAATATTGCAGAAGGGCTTAGCATTAGAGAGAATGAGAATGATGGACAATTAACGGGGGTGCTCGAAAATAAAAAAAACGAAAGCAACGCCAATCCATCCTTCACACACAGTTATCATCATTGTAATGGAATTATCTAACCTGCACCATTAAGAAATCATTGAAAATAGCCATAGATTTATTGAATTAAAAAAATTAACGACAGGATTGATAGACTGGTAATTTGGTAAACTGGTAAAAACACATTTGAAAAATAAATGGCTAGAACTCCAAGAACGAGCCAAAGCCACCATGCTTATCCTAATCTAGCAGAGACGGCAGAGGTGTCCTCTGGTTGGCCAGTTGACTAATCAAACCTCATCTATAAACAGAATCAACATCAGATCAGAATATCCAATCCCAAATTATCTAACCAGAACCACAACTCGTCGGACCTTCGTTAGCCGTCATTGCACCTACAAGCCCAACAAAAAATCCCTGCAAACCAGATCTGCCTCCTCGGCTTTGGTGGGACCTCACTTCAACCTCCACAACCGCGTCCATTCTCTCATCTGTGACGGTGACCTTGATGCTTCCTCCTCCGTTGCTGGTTTCTGGGCTGTGTGGCTGGTTGTTTTTGAGTGGTCATGAGTTTGATCTGGTGGTGAATGGTGGAGGCAGGTCCAATGGGGATATAGATGATGGTTCGTTGGAATTGGTGTGCAAGTGACGAGGTTATAGCTAACGGTACAGTGGCTGGCAATGGTGATGGTGTAGCGGCGCGGTGGTTATGGTTTTCACATAGAGGTGACAAAATGGAGTAACTGGTTTGTCCTGCCCCGCATTCAATTCAAAAAAATACGAGGCGAGACGGGTTAACTCGTTTTAAAAAATGGGTTGGAAGAATCAACTCACTTCACTTTAATGCTGATTGGCGGGTTAATCAGGATATAAAAAAAAAAAAAAAAAAGAAATGAGTTGATCTTAAAAAATAAAATAAAATATATAAAAAATTAAAAAAATCATAAAAATTTAAAAATAAAAAATTATAATTTATAGAGATTAAAAAAATAAAAAAATAAAATAAATTTAGTATATATCTATAAAAATATCAAAACATAAATAATAAAACTAATTTATAACACTTTTTTAAAAAATTCAACTCGACGGACAAACCTGCACTCACCCACCTCAACCCGCGGGTTAAGCGGAACTAATTATATAAATTAAAAATTAAAAATAGATTAAAATCTTAAACTCAACTTGTAAAAAAATTGTGAATTGACTCATTTTGCTACCTCTATTTTTATGTATCCGGCGAGGCCAAACTCTGTTAACAATTGAGGGTTTTTTTTTTAGAAAAAAATAATACAATTGGACGTCTTGAAATAACCAATGTTTTAAAAATTAGAGTGTTTATTGAACTATTAGAGATAATGATTTATAGTTTATTAGTTTAACAGTAGTTAAATGGTAATCGAACTAGTAATAGTTAAATATATATTTAATAATAAAAAATATAAATTAATAATAAAATTTTAAGAAAAAAGTATGTAATTTTATTGAATTTTTTTTTTATAAATTATTATCACAAATTTTAAAAAAATTTTAATTAATCTATAAATTTTAATTAATGTTCTAATAATTTTTATGTTTAATTTAGATTCATTAATTTATTAACAATAATATTATTTAGTATCATTTTATTTGTATTAACATTAATGAAGATTTTTTATTAATTTATTTATTAAAATTAACTTTAAATATATATTTTTCCTTACAAAATGAATAAAACAAATTTGTTTTTTAAAATAAATTTTTTTATCTTTTAATAAAGAAGAAAATATATTTAAAATAAAATTTTAATGAACAAATTAATAAATAATTCTTAATTAATATAAATACAAATAAAATAATATTATACAATTTTATTATTAATGAATTAATATATCACAATTAAACATACAAATTTATTGAGATAATAATTAAAATTTAAAGATTAATTAAAAATATTTTAAAATTCATAATAGTGATATACAAAATAGTCAAAGTTCTAAAGAAAAAATATACTCTTTTTCCTAAATTTTTATTGGGTTAAGACTTTCATTAGAAAAATTACATAATGAGATAAATTATAATTACATTTTTAACAAGTATTATAATATATATGGTTTGAAAAAAAAAAAGATAAGTACATAATATAATATAATATACAAATAATAAACTAAGAATTATTTTTAAAAAAAAAAACTTATAGATAAGTTTAGGGACTCACGTAATCTTAAAGCAATTTTTCATTTGAGCATTTGAGCATTTTTCATAATTTGACTCTTTTTTGGAGAAACAGTAAAAGACACATTCTTTAATATTTTCTCACATTACCGTATACACGTACCAATACCCTCGTCTTTTTCACTTCTTCTTGCCCTTTCCCATGGTTTTCTCTTCGTTCAAAAATTGAGCTTGCAGCGCTCATTTGTTACAGATTCACTGCTTCAGTGATTCCATTGGAGTGAACTACCACACCAGTCCACCATCCCTCCCTCTTTTTCTTCCATCTCAACTTTCTCTTTTTGATTTTAGTTTTAATTTCTCTCTCTCTGTCGTCACCTTCTCTTGCTCTAGTGGAGTGTGGTGGCTAGTCGAGACAAGGGTGGTGGCCGGCAGGGCTTGGCACAGCAACTTCAGTTCATATTTTAAAATCGCCCAAATCGATGACTCACCAAATTTCACCTTTTTTTTTTTAAATTTTTTATCAATTTTTTTTACACTGATTTTTAAATTCTCGGATTTTAAAGTTGAAATGAACTGGATAAGTCATCGATTCTCCGATTTTTCGATTGAATTGATTGTTCTAATTTGATTTTTTAAACAATGATAATAACAAGTCATTTTAAATGTTGTATGATGCACCAAAACCCTAATGATGCATTATAGCATCCTCCCATTGTAATGTTGATAGCCTGATAGTTTATTGGATTGGATAAATACTATGTCTAATTCAATGAGGTTAAATCTAGTATGCACCCTCAAATTTACCTTTTGTTTGGATGATGCGAGAAAATGAGAGAAGAGAAAATAGCAAGAAAAATAGAGAGAATTTTTAGTTGTTTGGATGAAGAGAAAATAAAAAGAAAGAAAACACACGAGATTAAAAAAATATTTTTTTAAACAAAAATAAAAAATGAAGAAGCTAGCCCACCCCAGCCCACTTCCCACTTCTTTTCTGCTTATCTTTCTTACTCACCCACCCCTTCTTGGCTCCTCTTGGCTCTTTTCGTCACCCTTCTCCTCGTGATCTCCGTGGTCGCCATTGTCGACGGAGTAAACTCCCACAAGAGCTCCAACAATGGCTCTTCCTCCTCCTCTTCCCTCTCCCCTCCTACCTCTCCCACCCCACCCCACCCCACTCCATTTCCCCCATCCCTTTATCCAACCGACAAGAAGAAGCCATAGCTACTGTGGTGAGTGCCTCTACCTCATCGTTTGCTTACAACCACACGCTGCGCGACCCAGATCCGAGTTGCACCGCTAGGATCCAAGTCGCCGTTGATCGTGTTCATCGAACCATGAGTTGTGCCACCCAACGACCAGATCCGCAAGTCCAGACGAATCTGCCGCTATCCGCAAACCAGAACCCGCGCTGTCGACCACCGTTTGAGTTTAGATTCGGTCAGCCGCACCACCATCTTCTTCTTTCCTCTGGGTTTTCTCTTCTCGGATCTGGTTTTCTCTGAGTGCGGTTCTGGTTGTCGCGATAGGCAACGTAGGGGAGGCGTGATGCAGATCTGGACAGTGGCTCGTGTTGTGGTGCGCGTGGAACAGGTTAGGATGATTTCGGTGAGGACGTTTCTAGCTGGTCGGGGCGCGGTTGAGGCACGGTGGTTCACGATGGTCTGTTTGGGTTAGAGTCCGGGCACTAATGGCGGCAATGGATGGTGGCGACTTCGGCCAAGACGTGTCATGGTTATGGTTCAAGGTTGTGACGATTTTACTATTAAGAGGACATGGTCTCTTTCTCGCCCATTTTCTGCGTTGTTGGGGGGAGAAAAATTTTTGGTGGGCCCCACGCCCAATTTTTTTTTCTCTTCTCAATTTTCTCTTCACAACCAAACGAAAGAAAATAAAATATTCTCTCTATTTTCTCTTCTTCCCTTTTCGTTCCTCTCATTTTCTCGCGTTCCAAACGAAGGCTTAGGGTGCATAATGCATCTTACATCTCAATCATTAAAGGATAAAATTTAGATAATTTTTTTTTAAAATAAAAATATGACATGTGTATATTTTTTTACAGTTCATCAATAAAAACTTTAAAAAAAATGATGAAATGACTAAACAATAGGATATATGTTATATTTGCATTGGAAAATAGAATATATAACATATTTTTATCAAAGAATAGCACAACAAATACTATTTTGGACCGTGATCGAGGATCGTGTCCCGTGGGTCGACCCAGCACGCAGTACACCAGAGTCCTTCGTTGATGCCCTCAGTAGGAATTTGCTTAGGGCATGCGGATGAGATCCTGGTTGTATGCATATCGTTGAAACCTCCGCCGTGAGAAACCAGATACCCAACGCAAAACTTTTACACAATGGGCACGAAAGCTTACTTTCTGACGAGAGCCCTCACCCATCGCACAAGATTCCTGTGAAGGATAGACTCGGAATCCGCGTGCAAGGAGCCAATTCTGACATTCATAGGTCCAAAATCCCAGTGCACCAGCACCTAAGAGCTACGAACGTTGAAGTTGATGACCATGTGTCTCGCCCAGAACACACGAGTCGATCCCACATATCCAGAAACCAATTCCAAGATATGGTGTAACAACATAGGGTGATGTTAGAAGAACAATACCGCAGATTTGAGGATCTGGGATGGACTGTGCATGAAGGTCAACCAAGAATGCAATGTCAAATCAGAAGGTGGAACACAGATAATATCCATAGGGGACTGCATGCTGACATCAATATGTCAAACGTTGTGAATAACAACTCGGACCCCGGCGTTCAGGAGTAACCTTTCTATGCCCAACTCATATAATATAGAGTCCCAATAAATTTCAAATTACCAACCAATGTGGAGCTCTATGATGGGAATACGGACCCCCAAGAACACATAGACGTTTATGTCCAATCTATGTGCTTCCATGGGAGATCCTTACAATTACTATGACGAGTCTTTCCCCTTTCCCTAAAGAAGGGAGCCCTCAGATGGTTCATTACTTTGCCACCAGGATTCGTCACTGACTAGCCGGACCGTAGGCAATGTTTCTTGCTCCAGTACACTACTAGCAAAGAGTAACCCAGGTCCATTGAGTTTTTGTCTAAGATTCGCCAAGGGCGCAACGAGCCCCTTCGCGAGTATGTTAAAAGGTTCAACACAACATGTACTAATATGGAAAAATTTGATGATATAATTGCCCTCCATTATGCCAGAAGTGGCCTCCGAGTTGGCTCTGAGTTCTTCACATCTTTGGCAAAGAAAAAGCTAGAGAACATACAAGGATTTTAGCAACGGTCACAGAAGTATATAAACCTCAAGGAGGCAACCGAGGACCAGAGGAGATTGGAAAAAGGTGAGTCCTCTCACTAGAAAGCCAACAACAACTCCTCACAGTCCCAGAACCCCAACGATAGTCCACCCCAGGGCAAATACTTCAATTATACTCCTTTGAACACCTCACACGAGACAATCCTGAGGGAAGTGTTATAGAAAAAGTTCTAGTACATCAAGAGGCCACCCCCTTTGAAGAAGCATAAGTAGAAAGATCGCTCTAAACATTGTACATGACACAAAAGTTATGGCTATAAAACTGAAGACTACTTCCAACTTCGCGACGCCATTGGGTTCTTGATCAAGGCAGGATGGCTAGAACAATACATTAGTCGTGCTCATGACATTGAACATCACGGAAGGCGGAAAGATAGGAGACATAGTCCTTAACGAAGACCATCTCCACGCCAAAGAAAAACCCTGAGTCCTAAGAGAAGATCTCAGAGTCCACCTTACCGTGATACAAACGACCGGTAAGACAAGAACATAGACGTTCCATCTAATGATAACGACAACTTTCATGCCCAGCCCAACAAAACCATCAACACTATTGCAAGTGGATTCGCTGGTGGTGGTTCTCATCCAATGGTGCTCGGAAGAAATCCTTTAGGATGACTATGTTAAGTGTCTCCTACTCCGAGCCTAAGTCACAGATCAGAGAACGGAAGACACCTCCATCACTCTTTTAGATAAGGACTACGACAGAATTATCCCAGATCATGATGACCCATTAGTTATCTCTAGAATAATTTCTAATGTCGAAGTTCGACGCATCTTTGTTGACCAAGGGAGTTCGGCAGACATCATGTTCATGAATCTTTACTAAAAGTTAAAAATCCCGCGTACGAAGCTAAACCCCTACGATGGGGAGCTTGCAGGGTTCACCGGTGAGAAGATCACCCTGACTGGATACTATAAGACTTACTTAACTCTGGGGTCCCCTAAACTCTTCAAGATTATCAAGGTCAGGCTTTGATAACTTCACATATTGTAATTATTTGGGCCCCATATCTGAGGCTTATTGCTTGCCTAGTCCTTGTTTTGATGCATGAATGGATGAGTTTAACTGTATATTCGTATAATTTGGTTTCCATGTCTTCCATCATGATTTTTGGATATATTGAGTACATATGCACTGATTAGTGAATTGGAAATTTCTCTATGGCAGGTAAGGTTCCAACCAAGTGAATCAACTCAAATTTGGACCAGCTTTGTAAGAGGAATCATTGTGCAAGGATCAACTCATCACGCAGTGGCGTGGCATTTGGAATACCGTGGCGTGTGCCTCCCCTGATACGATTCCAGAGAGCACGTATTTTGAACGCCGCGGCGTTGGCATGAGAATGCCGCGGCATCCCCTGACCTAAATTGTAACATGTCGCGGCGTGAAATAAGAATGCTGCGGTGTGACCCTGTTTTCTGAACCCTATAAATACTGTTTCATTAATTTTTAGTGAGAGGGAGGTTTTATTTTTGAGAGCTACGACCAAGTTTTATCATTTCAGACCAGTAGGAAGCAGAAGTGACCACGTTTGGAGTCCCTCTTCATCTTGGTGGAGGATTGAAGCTTGGAGGATTATTCCTTTGAGCTTTGTTCTTCTCTTCTCTTTTCCTTTCTCTTTTCCATATCCATGACTCTGAGTATTAATATTTTATTTTCGTTTGTCATGGCTGGCTAAGCTGTTTATAGAGTTTATTTTGGATCCTCCTATGGATATTGATTAAGCTTGTAATCCTTTGAGTTATATACATGATTTGGTATTTGTTCAATCATATGGTGTTTAATGCTTTGATTGTTTGATCAGCTTTCAACTGATTTGTTCAAATCTAATGAACCTAGACATAGGAATTTGGATTTGAGATCGTATGTATGATTGATGCATGTTCTATTTCATTCAATTGGTTTGGATGCAATGATTCGTTAATAGGATAGAAATATACCTATTGACCATGCATAGTAATTAATTGGGAATAAATCGTTCATTAGTAGAGCTTACACTAGTCCTCATAGAAATATAGTGGATTAGGTAAGTAATACCAAGGTTGATTGACCTAGACATAGGCTTTCGGCTAGAGCAGATTCCTAAGCTAACCTAACTATTGCATGTATATTGCTCGTAAGGATTACTTATTAACAATTGATATAAGAGGTGAAAAAGGATACCCTATGTTCTAAATCATTTTCTAAACTCAATCTGATAGTTTTAAAGTTCTTCTTAATAGTTTAATACGAACCTTTACAATTTATAATTCCTTGAATAGAAATACTTAAGTTATTGGTTTATAATTAGTACTGAATTTGACGTTTATCCTCGTGGGACGATATCCGACTCCTAACTAAACTACAGGTGCGATCCGTGCACTTGCAGTAAGCAAAAGAGCGAACAAGTTTTTGGTGCTGTTGCCGGGGATCGACGGTTTAAATTTAGTTTAACTAATATAAACAACGAAGTTAAGTATCTCTAGTTCAAGTTTCTTTTGTTCCATATTGATTTAATTCCTTTAATTGTTTCAGGTTTTAGTAAAATGGCGGACGAAGCAGCTTTGCACGAGGTGGAGGTAGGGGACGCGAGCCGTACAAGGCCATTGAGGGAGTTTGCTACTCCTCAAATGGATAATTTACAATCTAGTATTAGACGTCCTGCCATCCGGACAAATAATTTCGAGATTAAGCCGACCATCATCCAAATGATCCAAGCTTCAGTACAGTATGGCGGCTTATCCCATGAAGATCCCAACGCACATCTCTCAAATTTTTTGGAGATTTGCGACACGTTTAAACATAACGGGGTATCTGATGATGCTATCCGTTTAAGGCTCTTTCCTTTTTCTTTAAGGGATATAGCTAAAAGTTGGCTGCATTCTTTGCCAGCGGGATCAATCACAACTTGGGCGGAGGTATGTACCAAGTTTCTGAATAAATATTTCCCTCCGTCCAAGACTGCTGAAATGGTGAATGATATTACATCATTCACCCAATCTGACTCTGAATCCTTGCATGAAGCCTGGGAAAGGTACAAGGATCTTCTAAGAAGGTGCCCAAATCACGAAATACCACCGTGGCACCAAATTCATTCATTTCACAAGGGATTGTTGCACCACCATCGCCCAATAGTAGATGCTACAGTTGGAGGCTCCTTATTAAGCAAATCATTACATGATGCCTTCCAGTTATTGGAGGAACTAGCAGCCAACAGTTATCAGTGGCCTTCATCAAGGAATACTCCAAGGAGGGTAGCTGGAGTGCATGAGGTGGATCCCATAACCTCATTAACAACACAAGTTGCGGCTTTGGCGAGCAAGATGGACAATATGGGTCAGCAGAGATCAAACCAAAGCCCATTTGTCCTTTGTGACAATTGTGGGGATAATCACGCGAGTGATAGGTGCCTGAGTATGCCTGAGAGCACACATTATGTTGGTAATTATCGCTCTCAATCAAATAACCCATACTCCAATCAATATAATCCTAGATGGAGGAACTATCCAAATTTCTCATAGAGGGACAATCAAGGACCCTCTTCCTCCTTCAATGCTCCTGGTCCTAAACGCTAGTACAATCCTCCTGGATTTTCTGCTCAACCAAGATAACCAATGCAAGAAAGGAAACCTGCATTGGAAGAAATGTTCATGCAGTTGATGCAGAAGAATGATGCTTTCATTTCAAAAACTGATTCTTACATGCAAAGGACTGATGCTCATTTGTCAAAGAATGATTCGTTGATTCAAAGCCAGACGGCTTCGATGAGAGCATTAGAAACGCAAGTGGGATAGTTGGCAAATGCTATTAACAACAGGCCACCAGGCACCTTTCCAAGTAACACAGTTAATAACCCAAAGGTTGACTTGAATGCGGACTGTAAGGTCATCTCCCTGAGGAGTGGAAAGGACATAGAGGGCAATCCAAAGACAAGGATGCTGGAAGATACTGAAGCATCCCATGAGAAAGAGGCTGAGAGCAAGGATGTTGCCAAGAAACCTGAAATTTCTAAGAAAAAGGTCGAGGACAAGAAATTTGTGAACAATCCTTATGTACATCCTGTACCTTTTCCAAGCAGGCTGATCAAACACAAAATGGATGATCAGTTTAAGAAATTTTTGGAAGTTTTCAAGAAACTTCAAATAAACATCCCTTTTGCGGAGGCCTTAGAGCAGATGCCTAGCTATGTTAAGTTTATGAAGGATATTTTGTCTAAGAAACGTAGGCTAGGTGAGTTTGAAATGGTGGCATTGACTGAAGAATGCAGTGCCATGTTGCAACAGAAGCTTCCTCCGAAGTTGAAGGATATGGGAAGCTTCACAATTCCTTGTGCCATAGGAGAGAAGTTCCTAGGCCAAGCTTTATGTGATATGGGGGCAAGCATTAATCTTATGCCCCTATCCATATTCCAGAGGCTAAGGTTGGGGGAATGCAAGCCTACATCAGTAACTCTCTAACTAGCCGATCGCTCTTACACGTATCCAAGGGGAATTATGGAAGATGTCCTGGTGAAAGTGGACAAGTTCATATTTCCCGCGGACTTCGTTATTCTGGATGTGGAAGAGGATCACAGGGTCCCTTTGATCGTGGGCAGGCCATTCCTTGCCACAGGAAGAACTCTCATTGACGTGCAAAAAGGTGAGTTGACAATGAGAGTTCAAGATCAAGAGGTTACTTTCAATATATTTAAAGCAATTAAGTTTCCTCAAGATCAAGAAGAGTGCTCCTATGTTGGGGTATTGGATAACATCATCAATGATTCATTCCAAGCCAATATTCCAGGAGACTCCCTCACTGTGGCTTTGGCTTCATCAGCTGATGATGATGAAGAATCAAGGGACGAAGTGTCCGAGTTGATAAAGTGCCTAGATGCATTTCCTAGGCAATATCGGTCACCCAAGTTTGAAACCTTGGAGTCTGATGCATCGAAAGAGGCATCTAAGCCCTCCATTGAAGTACCCCCGAGGCTTGAACTTAAGCCTTTACCCAATCATTTGCAATATGCATATCTGGGTGAAACCTCCACTTTACCGGTTATTATATCCTCATCCCTCTCGGAAGATCAAATGGAGAAACTTCTCCGTGTGCTGAGGCAGTACAAACATGTAATTGGATGGACTATTACTGATATCCAAGGCATTAGCCCCTCCATTTGTATGCACAAGATCCTGTTAGAGGATGACCAGAATGGTGTTGTGGAACACCAAAGGAGGTTGAATCCTATTATGAAGGAAGTGGTGAGAAAGGAAATAATTAAGTGGCTAGATGCTGGAATAATATATCCAATTTCTGATAGCCCATGGGTCTCACCAATCCAATGTGTTCCTAAGAAAGGTGGCATGACGGTAGTCACCAATGAGAATAATGAACTGATTCCCTCTCGGAAGGTTACAGGCTGGAGGGTTTGTATGGACTACCGTAAGTTGAACAAGGCCACCCGGAAGGACCATTTTCCGATTCTATTCATCGATCAGATGCTAGATAGGCTTGCAGGAAAATCCTATTATTGTTTCTTGGATGGTTATTCCGGATATAATCAAGTTGTCGTAGCGCCAGAGGACCAAGAGAAAACAACTTTTACGTGTCCCTATGGTACGTTTGCATTTCGTCGGATGCCATTCGGGTTATGCAATGCTCTTGCAACCTTTCAACGATGCATGATGGCCATCTTCGCAGACATGATAGAGCATGGCCTGGAAGTGTTTATAGATGACTTTTCAGTATTTGGGGATGATTACAATAACTATTTGCGCACTTTGTCATCTGTACTGAAGAGGTGTGAAGAAACTGACCTCGTCCTAAACTGGGAAAAGTGCCACTTTATGGTCTATGAAGGCATAGTTCTTGGCTATAAGGTTTCGGAGAAAGAAATGGAAGTAGATAAGGCAAAGATTGAGGTGATAGATAAGCTACCTCCGCCAAATTCTGTGAAAGGAATCCGCAGTTTTCTTGGCCATGCGGGTTTCTATAGGAGGTTCATTAAAGACTTTTCAAAGATAGCCAAGCCTCTGTGCAACCTTCTGGAGAAGGACATCCAGTTTAACTTTGATGATTCATGTCAGGTTGCATTTGAGGAACTGAAAAAGAGACTGGTCTCAGCATCAGTAATTATCACTCCTGATTGGGATTTACCATTTGAGCTTATGTGCGACGCAAGTGATTATGCGGTTGGTGCAGTGTTGGGACAAAGGAAGGATAAGGTGTTTCGCTCCATATACTATGCGAGCAAGACACTTAATGATGCCCAACTGAACTACACAACAACTGAGAAAGAGCTACTTACGGTTATTTTCGTATTTGACAAGTTCCGAGCTTACTTGGTAGGGACCAAGGTGATAGTCTTTACAGATCATTCACTCATAAAATACTTGGTGACCAAGAAAGACGCAAAACCACGATTGATTAGGTGGGTTCTGCTTCTACAAGAGTTTGATCTAGAGATCAAAGACAAGAAAGGTGCGGAAAATCAAGTGGCAGACCACCTTTCTAGACTTGAAAATGATGAATACCAAGCTGACCCGATCTTAATCAGGGAAACATTTCCCGATGAGCAGCTTTTTATAGCCACCACTCAACCCTATCCATGGTACGCAGACATGGTGAACTACATTGCGAGTGGTGTGCTGTCGCCTGATCTCACCTCTCATCAGAAGAAGAAATTCTTGTATGATGTTAGGCATTACATTTGGGATGAGCCATTTCTGTTTAAGCAGTGCTCTGACCAGATGTTGAGAAGGTGTATACCTATGGAGGAAGCGGATCAGATTCTGAGTCAATGTTATGCTTCTCCATATAGTTGACACTACAGTGGTGAGAGGACGGCTTTGAAAGTGCTTCAATTTGGCTTTTATTGGCCATCGCTATTCAAAGATGCAAATTCTTATGTGCAACAATGTGATAGGTGCCAGAAATCTGGAAACATTTCCAGAAGGAACGAAATGCCCCTAAACTTCATTCTGGAAGTTGAAATCTTTGATGTTTGGGGCATTGACTTCATGGGCCCCTTTATTCCCTCCTTTGGGAATCAATACATCCTTGTGGCTGTGGACTACGTGTCCAAATGGGTGGAGGCATGTGCATTTCCTACCAATGATTCAAAGGTAGTGATTGGTTTCATGAAGAAACAGATCTTCACCAGATTTGGAACACCTAGGGCCATCATCAATGACGGAGGGTCACATTTTTGTAACAAGTATTTTGAAGCCCTATTAGCCAAGTACGGTGTAACACATCAAATATCCACTGCTTATCACCCACAGACAAGTGGGCAAGCAAAGGTATCTAACCGCAAGATAAAGCGGATCTTGGAAAAGACAGTGTGTCCTACAAGAAAAGATTGGTCAAGGAAATTAGATGACGCACTGTGGGCTTACAGGACTGCATACAAGGGTCCCATTGGTATGTCTCCGTACAAACTGGTATTCAAAAAGGCATGCCACCTGCCGGTTGAGCTTGAACATAATGCTTATTGGGCAATAAAGCAGCTCAACTTCAATTCACAAGCTACCGGTGAGAAGAGACTTTTGCAACTCAATGAACTGGATGAATTGAGGCTGCAGGCCTATGAGAATGCAAAAGTATACAAGGAGAATTCCAAATACTGGCATGACAAGAAGATTGTCCAAAAAAGATTTAATGAAGGCCAGCAAGTTCTCCTGTATAATTCCAGGCTTAAGCTCTTTCCTGGAAAGTTAAAATCAAGATGGTCGGGACCCTTTGTGGTGATAAGGGTGTTCCCCCATGGAGCAGTGGAAATCGGTCCACTGGATAGATCATCAAGTTTCAAGGTTAACGGCCAGCGCCTAAAACCTTATTTTGGAGGAGAAATTCAAAGGGAGAAGACCTCCCTATCATTAACTGCTCCTGCTTGAAATCACCATAGTCCTGTTAGGACTATAACTAAGGCCCTTTTTGGGAGGGAACCCAAAGGTTCATTGTCAGTGTTTTTAGGTTCATAGTACTTAATATGTATTTTTTGTAGTTTGTTTTTGTTTTTGATATTTAATCTGTTATTTGATCATTTGGACATATTGCATATTTGGTAATGATCATTTTTTTGGCAAAATTTTGGGCTGAAGTCAGTTTGCTGCATAATTCAGTAGACTGACCTCTCACGGCGCGGCGTGGAGTGTTCCCAACGCCGCGGCACTTGTTAAAAAAAAATTAAAATAAAAAAAATAAAAAATAAATAATTTGTTTTTTTTAATATTTTTTTACGAGGGAATTACCACGCGCCGCGGCGTCCTGTGGTTCACGTCGCGACGTGGTGCGTCTGTTGGGTTTTAACACCGTATCCGTGCACTATCCCTCCCTCTTCCTCATTACGTAAACCCTTTTTCCTGTTTTTCTCTCAAATCTTTTCTCTTTGTGTTACATTTTCTTAGCTTCTACGGCCACACTAGTGCTTCCAAACCAGGTCAGAAGTTCTCCCCTTCTCTTCATTTCTTATTTTCTTATCTTTTTATTTAGTTTTTGGTTAAATACTGTGTTAAGTGCATATTTGTTGTAGTTTAGTAGGATTAGGCGTGTTTAAATAGTATTAGGTTATAATTTTATAGTGAATCTCCAAGATTTACTGCCTGGGGGGAGATTTCCCTGATTTAGTGGGTATTTCTGGGTTCTGCCTGTGTTGCGCGCCGCGGCGTTGTGTACAAATGCCGCGGCATGGTTATGAATTTGGTTGAATGCCGCAACGTGTCATGTCAATGCCGTGGTATTATGAAGAACAGGTTGAATGCCGCGGCGTGATGGTAAATGTCGCGGCGTGACATGTCTACTTTTCCAGAATTCTTCCCAAATTGTAAATGTATCCTGTACTTTCACTTTCATTAATTGATACTAACTATTTGCAATTCAATTTCAAGTACCATGTCTGCCAAAAGACAGCGCGGATCTTCTAGTCAGCGACGCCGAGAACCGTCCCCTCCTGCATTCGATTAGGGGCGGTTTGTGTCTGCGGACGCTGCACAGAGATACATCGTCCTGGTTTCAAAGAAAGTGACGGCCGAGAAAGGGTTCTCGGCCAAGGATGGTATCCTAGAGACTGTTGAGCTGACCATCTGCCATCACCGCTGGGAGAGATTCACACAGCACCCGGACGTGGCTGTCCTTCCCATGGTTCGCGAGTTTTACGCGAACATAGACACTACTGACACCAACCCCTCCACTGTGGTTGTGCGAGGCCGCCGCGTGTCATACTCTGTTGCAGTTATCAGGGCAGCCCTAGCCTTGCCCCCGCCTCCGCTGGAGTGTGAGTACTCCCAGTTTCTTGCTGTCGATCCTGATGGTATTGACCTCACTGTGGTCACTGACAGGATCTGTACGCCTGCTTCGTGACCAGTAGAAGGGGTCTTGAGTGTTCAGGATGCTAGGCCCCGATTTTTCCGCCGCGCCTGCTTGACTTCAGAGGCCCGGGTGTGGTACCATTTCATCAGCACCCGGATATTGCCATCGAACAACCTGTCAGAGGTAACTAGGGATCGGGCGATCTTGATTTATGCCATTCTGGAGCATCGGGCTATCGATGTCGCCCGTATCATCCACCAGCAGATACGGAGAGCTGCTAGGGAGTGCAGGAGCTTGTTTTTCCCTTCTCTTATCCAGAGGCTGTGCCGGACTCAGATGGTCCAAACTCAGGATAATGAGGAGCGCACAGAGGCAAAATAGCCTCTAAACGATTATTTTTTTGAGAGGGTTCGAGCAGCTCCAGCAGCACCACCACCAGTAGCCAGACGACCACAGAGACAGCCACCACCTCAAGAGTCGGGGCCATCACAGCCGAGGCCAGTCACAGCAGACGCGGCCGCTTGGAGGGCATAGATAGAGGCCCGGGTGACTATGCTGGAGGCTCAGGCAACACAGACCACTGTCATGCTGGCGTATATCATTCAGATGCAGCGTTGGACTGCAGAGCGGTTGCACCTACCAATGGAGGACTACCCAGTCCCAGACTTCTCGCCCATAGCCGCTGCTGCACCCCCACCGCCATCCCAGGAGCCAGGCCCCTCTCACCAGGCAGGCCATGATGACGACGATGATAAGGACTTAGATGCTGAGGCCACCGGTTCTGAGGAGGCTTCCATTTATCTTTTGAGGCTACCAGGCCATGTTCCTTTCGTTGTCATTCTTTTTGCTTTTATATATTGTATGTTTCTCATGTACAGTATGGACACTATTTCCCTCAAGTTTGGGGGGTGTCCTAGACTTAGTATTTTGATGCTGATGCATGTTTATAATATTGATGCTTATGTTAATATTGCCTATTGTAGATATAATATTTTGGTATTTTAGTATAGTTTATGTATTTTTGTAATTATATATGCTATGTATGCTTGTTAATATCCAGAGGAAATTGTATCTTGATAATCATTTCTTGAAAAATCTTATTCAAGATACAATTGTCGTTCCCTTTCACAATTTGAATCATAAAGGTTAAAACTAATGTGCAATGATTGTTCAATGATAGAGATGGATGTAAATTGACCTTAACATTTCTGTGAATCCATATGCAAACTTTGAAACATGTTGAGCAATTTAGTTTCATTTTAGGATTGGTACGTTTCCCACTTGCATGTTTGTTGAACTTTGGAATTGATAAGAAGTCTTGCCTAGAGAAAGGTTATGGACTATGCATGTGAAGGTATCAGTTATCTGTGGAATTGTTTTTGAACTCTCTTGAGGTGACATCCTAATTTACGCATGATTGAAGAAATGATAAGGGCATTCTTTGGACCGATTGAGCCTTAAAAAGCTTACCTTGACATGTTCATATCCTTAGGTCCCCTTTGAAGCTTTATGTATGTTTGGCCTTATGTTTTTCATCACCTACATATTCCATACCATGTAACCATTTCTAAATGCATGTGAAAACATGACATTTTTTATCTTTCCATCATTGTTGTTGAGTGCATGTATATATGATTTCTTGAATTAAGCCAAATAATCAGGGGTATTGTGTAAGTCAAATTCAAAAAGAACTTGTGTAAACCATCTGCTGTAAAAAAATCTTTGCTTTGAAAAAGTAAAAGAAAAAAAAAGTGAAAAGAGAAAAGCAAAGCAACAGAAAAGAAAAAGAATAGTAAAAAAATAAAGCATTGAATGGTTCTTAGGAGTTTTGATCCTCATGGTTGTATGGTATACCCTGATAATCTCAATAGTACTCAAATCTTGAAATCATATGTTTATGTGTCTTGATGTTTGTATTAAATCCATTCCCTTTGTTCTTTATCCCATACCATTGGCCTAACATTATAAGCTGATAAAGACCCTTTTGATCTTCAATCATGTGTGAGTTACATTAGTGAAGAGAGAGTTGAATTACAATCTTGTGGATTCCTTGATGCATATTCATTTGTATGTTCATAAACTCATCCGAGTGAGTCATAATTGAAAAGAAGAAGTTAGTATGCATGATTGTGGGAAATTATATCTTGACTAAAAGAAAATTGTGATTGTCTGCATGAATAGGAGTGCATATGTCTGAAACTAAATATGTGGCAAGAACATTCTTTGAGATTTATTGCAATCAGTTTACATGAGTTCTGTTTAAGTGAAAGTGGAATGTGCAGATTGTTGAAGCAGGTTAACAAGTTGATCAATTTGAATGTACTTTGTTTTGCTCGAGGACTAGCAAAAATCTAAGTTTGGGGGTGTGATAACTTCACATATCGTAATTATTTGGGCCCCATATCTGAGGCTTAATGCTTGCCTAGTCCTTGTTTTGATGCATGAATGGATGAGTTTAACTGTATATTCGTATAATTTGGTTTCCATGTCTTCCATCATGATTTTTGGATATATTGAGTACATATGCACTGATTAGTGAATTGGAAATTTATCTATGGCAGGTAAGGTTCCAACCAAGTGAATCAACTCAAATTTGGACCAGCTTTGCAAGAGGAATCATTGTGCAAGGATCAACTCATCACGCCGCGGCGTGGCATTTGGAATGCCGCGGCGTGTGCCTCCCCTGATACGATTCCAGAGAGCACGTATTTTGAATGTCGCGGCATTGGCATGAGAATGTCGCGGCGTCCCTTGACCTAAATTGTAATGCGCCGCGGCGTGAAATGAGAATGCCGCAGCGTGACCCTGTTTTCTGAGCCCTATAAATATTGTTTCATCGATTTTTAGTGAAAGGGAGGTTTTATTTTTGAGAGCTGCGGCCAGGTTTTATCATTTCAGACCAGTAGGAAGCAGAAATGACCACGTTTGGAGTCCCTCTTCATCTTGGTGGAGGATTGAAGCTTGGAGGATTATTCCTTTGAGCTTTGTTCTTCTCTTCTCTTCTCCTTTCTCTTTTCCATATCCATGACTCTGAGTATTAGTATTTTATTTTCGTTTGCCATGGCTGGCTAAGCTGTTTATAGGGTTTACTTTGGATTCTCCTATGGATATTGATTAAGCTTGTAATCCTTTGAGTTATATACATGATTTGGTATTTGTTCAATCATATGGTGTTTAATGCTTTGATTGTTTGATCAGCTTTCAACTGATTTGTTCAAATCTAATGAACCTAGACATAGGAATTTGGATTTGAGATCGTATGTATGATTGATGCATGTTCTATTTCATTCAATTGGTTTGGATACAATGATTCGTTAATAGGATAGAAATATACCTATTGACCATGTATAGTAATTAATTAGGAATAAATCGTTCATTAGTAGAGCTTACACTAATCCTCATAGAAATATAGTGGATTAAGTAAGTAATACCAGGGTTGATTGACCTAGACATAGGCTTTCGGCTAAAGCAGATTTCTAAGCTAACCTAACCATTGCATGTATATTGCTCATAAGGATTACTTATTAACAATTGATATAGGAGGTGAAAAAGGATACCCTATGTTCTAAATCATTTTCTAAACTCAATATGATAGTTTTAAAGTTCTTCTTAATAGTTTAATACGAACCTTTACAATTTATAATTCCTTGAATAGAAATACTTAAGTTATTGATTTATAATTAATACTGAATTTGACATTTATCCTCGTAGGAACGATATCCGACTCCTAGCTATACTACAGGTGCGATCCGTGCACTTGCGGTAAGCAAAAGAGCGAACAGGCTTCTGATCGTAGATTACCCCTTGGCCTACAACATCATCTTGGGCTGCCTTGCCTTAAGCACACTTGGCGTCATGGTATTCATTGCCCAATTAGTCATGAAGTTTCTCAGTAAGAGTGACAAGGTTGTCACAGTAAAATGAGACCAAATTACGACTCAAAAATACTATAACGAGAGCCTCAAAATTTGCAGTGTCCCCAAGAAAGTAAAGGCTGGCATATCTAGCTCGGTTTTGAACTAAGTCAACATCCTTAGGACTGAGCTAGATATTCAAAAAGAAATCTGGGGTACCAGACCCCATCTAGAGGGCGAACTACAACCCATCCAGCTTAGGACCAAGCCAGATCAGGTCACCAAGATTGGAGTAAACATGGAAGATGATGAGAGATGCCAATTAATTGAGCTTTTACATAAAAATAAAGACCTATTTGCCTGGACGTCCTCCAACATGCGTGGGCTTGACCCCGCCTTCATTTGTCATGGTCTATCTATTAGGGAGGATGCTAGGCTAGTCTCCCAGAAGAAAAGAAAAGTTGGCCCAGAAAGGCAACAGGTTATTGAAGGACAGGTTAAGGAGCTGCTCAATGTCGACTTTATCAGGGAAATATCTTATACCACATGGCTCTCTAATATGATCTTGGTGAAGAAATCAAACGGGAAGTAGAGGATGTACGTAGATTGCACAGACTTAAACAAAACCTGCCCTAAAGATCCCTACTCACTTCCCAATATGGATAAACTGGTGGACAGCTCCTCAGGTTTCCGTTTGTTATCATTCATGGACGCATACTTTAGGTGTAACCAGATCCTAATTTACCCGAAGATGAAGACAAGACCGCCTTCATCACTGATAGGACAAGCTACTTCTACATGGTTATGTCCTTTGGTTTGAAAAATGTATGAGCCACCTACCAAAGAATGATGAACAAGGTCTTCGAAAATAAGGTGGAGAAAATGCTAGAAGTTTACATTGACCCCACAAAATAGATCATATGTTGCGAATATCGAAGAAGTATTTGCACAACTCTGGGAGTATAGCATGAGACTTAACCCAGGAAAGTATGCCTTCGGAGTCTAAGTAGGCAAGTTCTTGGGCTTCATGTTAACTCACCGTGGAATTGAGACTAATCCAGATAAATGCTAAGCGGTGCTCAATATGCGTAGCCCTCAGAATGTCAAAGAAGTGCAGCAGTTGATTAGTCGGATTACAGCTCTTACACGATTCCTTACTAAAGCTGCTCACAAATCCCTTCCCTTATTCAGATTGCTCAAATAGGGGAAAAATTTTGAGTGGACCCAAGAGTGTGAGGGTGCCTTTCTCTCGTTGAAGAATCTTCTGTCCTCTTCCTCTATACTGACAAGACTGGAACTTGGTGAGACATTGTACTTATACCTTTTAGTACATGACGAAGCTATAAGCTCAGTGCTAATCCGAGAAATGACAGAGGGATAAAATCTAATCTATTTCATAAGCAAGCTTTTGCAAGGCCCAGAGCTCTGCTACCACAAGATTGAAAAGGTTGCATTTGCACTTATTACAATGACCTGAAGATTGAGACGGTATTTCCAGTGTTATCCCGTGGTGGTAAGGATAGACCAACCTATCCGACAGGTACTGCACAAGCCAAACTTACCAGGGAGAATGATTGATTGGTCCATCAAGCTTTCTAAGTTTGGAATCGCATATGAGCCTCGGCTTGTAGTAAAGGCTCGGATGCTCTCCGATTTTCTGGCAGAACTTACATCAAACCCCCCCGTAAGGACCTCTTGGACTATATTTGTTGATGGATCCTTGAACCCCAAAAGAAGTGGTATCAGGGTAATTTTGAAAAATTTTGAAGGAGTAACAGTAAAGAACTCCCTGAAGTTTGAGTTCCCAACCTCCAACAATTAGGCGAAGTATGAAGCATGTGTTGTCGGGCTGATAATGGTCAAGGACATAGAAGCATCTAATATCACATTTTACAGTGACTCCCAACTTGTGACCTCCCAGATATAAGGTGACTATCAAGCCAATGAGCCTCTCCTTCAGAGGTACCTAGTCAAAGTTTAAAAGTTCTTCAAAAGCTTCAAGGATGACAAAATTGAGCATATACCCAGGGAGAATAACTCTAGGGTGGACCTCTTATCCAAATTGGCCAACACTAAAAGCATGGGTAATAATCGCTCTGTGATCCAAGAAACCCTCTCTCAACCTTCCATCGTGGGTTCAACAGTTTTCCAGGTAGAAGAACAAAAGCATACTTGGATTACCCCAATCATGAAATATTTACAGTCTTCGGCCAAGTCCGATGATCCAAAAGAGGCCTCCAAATTGATCAGAACTGCAGTTAGGTACACCATCTATGACGAGTAGTTGTACCGACATTAGTTCTCATCACCTCTCCTTAAATGTCTCATGCCAAAAGAAGCAGAATATGTATTGGCTGAGGTCCACGAAGGGAGCTGTGGACACCACTTCGGAGGTGAAACTTTATCTTTGAAGGCACTCAGGGTCGTATATTATTGGCATACAATGGAAACTGAATCATTTGCACATGTCCGAGTTTGTGACAAATGTCAATGCCACTCCGACCATTATTAGGCTCCCCTGGAGGAACTATCCACGGCATCCATACCCTAACCATTCGATAGATGGGGTATGAATATTTTGGGTCTGTTTCCCTAGACACCCAAATAATTGAAATACCTAGTGGTGACAATGAATTATTTTACTAAGTGAATTGAAGCAGAATCTCTTATTATGATCACCTTTGTCAGAGTCCAGAAGTTCACTTAGCACCGCATCATCACCCAGGTTTGGGGTTCCAGAGTCTATCATGATGGACAACGGAACCCAGTTCAAAGATAAGGGTTTCGAAGAATTGCTCGTCAGGCTAAAGATCAAGCACTATTGCAGTTCCGTGAGAACCCCAGGACAAATGGGCAAGCTGAAGCTGTCAATCGGGTTATTGTCTAGGAAATCAAGAGAATATTGGATGAAGCTAAGGGAGACTGGCCTGACCAACTAGACAATGTCTTTTGGGCTTACTGGACTATGCTCCACTCAACAACAAGGGAAACCCCTTTCAAACTCACTTATGGGTGTGAGGTTATGATCCCAATGGAAATAGGAGAATCGAGTTGGCATCTCCAGTAATTTTTACCTTACAGTAACCCCAAACTAATCAAGGAAGACTTGAATTTCCTAGAGAAAAGAAGGCGCATTGCCCATATAAATGATGCAGCCATCAAGCAGAGAACGACGACTAGATATAATTTGAAGGTTGTTCTAAGGAAGTTCCAGCCAAGAGACTTGGTGCTCTGGAGAATGGACATCGGAGGTAGGAATGCCTCCCAAGAGAAGTTAGCCACTAATTGGGAAGGTCCATACCACATCGTGATTAGCACTGGCAAAATGACTTACACCTTGGAGACATTAACAGGCAAGCCGATCAAGAACTATTGGAATGTGGACAAATGCAGAAAGTATTATAGCTAGGAGCCCCTTAAGGCCTAGTCTTTTAGTTTACTTTGTTTGATCTGCCCCAATTTTAGTGATTACATACTCTATATAGACTTCAGTCCTTCGATCTATCAATAAAATGGAGTCATTCAGATATTGTCTTGCATTATTTAATGTCTCAAAGGACCCTTAAGCCAGAAAATACCTTAAGAATGTCTAGAGCCTGCTCTCAATCGATTTCGAGGCTCCTTAAAAAGTCCAAGTTAAGAGGAATAACCCAAAAAAGCCGTGTGAGCATTTTGGTCGTGAGTTATTAGTCCATACTCAATCCTCAACACTTGGTCATGACCATTTTGTGGTTGTGAAATAAAGTGGCAGTGCAAGCTACGACATCTATGGTCCAGCACCAAGTGTCCACCATCAATGTCTTATGTTAAATAGGTTTTGAAGTTGAGAATTCCTAAGTGGCAGGCAATTTTTCAAAGTAAATCATAAACATTAAAGACCACAGTTACAAATCACCTTAAAATTTAGCCTTAGTCAAGTGGAATTCTGAATGCTCAATATGATTGGCGTCAGACCTCGGACCAAGGTTTTAACTTAACTAAAATTCTCTTAAGTCCTAGAAGTGGTTACCGACGGCGCATTTGTAATGGGCGTTAGACCCAATACGAACCATAGACAAGAAACACAATGTCAAAAAAGTGAAGGAAATAAATTGAAGCACCATGAAAAATGGAGAAATTGTCTTTACAGATGAAAAATGCCCCACGCAGGGGGCAAAACACAAGTGGGACAAACTAAGCTATGTTTCTTGTGCCTTTGCCAATGTCCAGATACTGGATGGTGGCGACTGGGGCCTCGTCGACACTTTGGTCTACTTGTGCCCTTACCATACATAAAAATTAAATGTGGACTACGGTATACGCTACGTAAAATGGCTTAGAGAGTTTCATCGTCGGGGTCATCCAGCATGTCCTTACAAGAAATGATGCCCACTTCCTGAGCCCATATAGTTGGGAAGTCGATGGACTCAATGTCATTCTGGTATGTCGAGCATTTCCTATTTAATCAACCTAATAGGTGTACTCCATACCCTTTGGGTCCAGTACAGGTCAAACATTGGCTCCCCATCAGTGTCCAGGAAGAATGGATGAGTCTTTGATGCCGCCATCAGCTTAAAGTACTTCTCCCTGAAGTCCTTGTAACTTTCTTGGAAAATTTGAAAGACCTTTTGACCATGCCTTGACCAGATTGTGAGTCAATTCTTTTGAGCAGCTCCCTTACCTTGAAGACTCCACTGGGTGCGGTGGTAGAAGAACTCCCTTTCTGAGTGCCGCAATCTGACTACTAGAAAAAGTTTTTCGAAGGCAAGAATTATAGTTGTCAAAATAGGCCGGGCTGGTTCGGGATGGGCTATTTTCAGGTTAGGCCAGATCAGCTATGTGAGTTTCGAGTTGACATTTTTGTTAGTCCAGCCCGCCCTTATGTAATATAAATGGGCTGACCCATGTAGGTCAGGCTAATTCAGGTTATTTTAATTTTGAGTTAGCATTTTGTTAGCCTAGCCTACCCATTTTGTCAGGCTATTTAAGTCGATCCATCAGATTTGGCTCATTTTGACAGCTCTAGCAAGGATGCTTCCTCAACTGTTGGGGTAAACCTAGGATGGAGCCACGTTAGGAGTACGAAGGACCGCACGCTAAAAATTGTTAAAGGGGATTCTAAGTCCAAGCTGGACAAAGAGATCCACGTACAGGAACATATAGTGTGGACCCACCTCCCGAGGTGAGCATACCCTCTCTTCCTCTAGGGATAAGATCTTGAACTCGTGATTTCTCTCACCTTCCTCTGTTAGTATTAAGTAACCCTTGAGTTTTTCAAGCTCTTCCCTAGGTTGGAAGATGGACACTCGATCGTAGGCGTCGTCCCCAACCCACGAATACACCTACCTTGCACCACAGACAATCATTGCGGGGTCTTCTACAACCAACATCTAGACTTCTGCAGCTGGCATCTGGGGTCTAACCACTCATCTACTGGCTATTAAATCATTAGAAACACCCACAGAGGTTGGCGAGTAATTGTCAGAATCAATTAACTTACAGATTCAGACATGAAAGGGGCGGATCGAGGAATGAATTGGAAGTTCACACCCGCATACCGGCCTCTGTGCCCACTAAGGCTTAAACCTCATATGGACACCTCCGCCGCTCACAACGCGACAGAGAAAGTGCTCCGCAGAGCGACGCCATTGAAGGGACCCATGACCAATGGTATCCCAACATGTTTTACTAAAAAAAGAAAAGGAATGCACCCCAAAACAAAAAGGGCGAAACCACTCTGCGACATTAAAAATAGCAAAAATAAAAGATTGAATGGGATATATCTTGAAGAAATGAAGTGAAACTGACAATTAAAAGAAGTAGAACTGTTGAAAATCACTGGAAACTGCTAGAAACCATACTTCTTCGTTGGGGAAAGCCATTAGAAATCAGCTCAGGTCACCAGAATTTTGAATGAAATAGTAAAGCGTGGAATCTATCAACCCCTTTTTATAAAGGTCAGACGGTTAAGGGGCATCTCTGTCTTGGCTCCTCGGTTTTCAAAAATCACCCATCATGATGTGCGAATGACTAGGCATGGCTATCCAATTGAAGTATGCCACGTGAACCCCACAACTGTCAAAGTAGTTGAAAAGACGGTTGCGCAGTAAACCAAGCGTCATGCAACCTTTGCAGTTGAGTCTAAATTTTTTCTTTAGACCCCAGATTTCTTCTACGGACTTCGGCTACACTTGGAATATCCATTTATGATCAAGCGACATATGAATTCAGTCTAGACTATAATGTTTCCAGGAATATCAAATGACTTGGTCATAAACATCCCCATATTAGAGCTATAAACCCCATATGGTAACATGGACCATAACTTCAAGTGAACCACGAATACCTTCACCTGGGGGTATATAGACTTTATCTTGCCACTTCGTTGTACTAGCCAAGTACTAAGTTGGGGGCAACATGACGTCATTACAAGTTAAGTGTTGGACTCACCCTAGAAAAAAAAATAGAGAACGGAAACGAAAAATAGAAGATACAAGATTCAAAAAAAAATTATTATTATTCACATTTCATATATCGTCAGCTCTAATAAAAAAAGAATACATAAAAGATATTCCAAGAGAAAAAAAAAGTCAAGAATGTCCACTAGGAAGAGTCAGAAAGGAAGCTAGATAAGACAACATTGACGATGATAGCCACTGCCACCTACAAGGTCCTTCCAGAAACTAGCACCCATCTTTTCCGTGCTAGCCAACTCGAGGAAGCTCCGCATCAAAAGATTGTTCCACCAAATGCTTCATAATTACCCCAAGTTGCTTCAAATCACCCTAAGTTGCTCAAAGATATTTTTTCTAAACTTGGAATCCTTCTGTATATCCCATTGCATTTAGGAAGAGAAACTATGGAAGCACCTGGCTAAATGCCTCCACGACAGTTAGAAAGGAGGAGGACGGAATACGAATCACTTCCATGCATCTCAAGAACTACACAGAAGCAATGAGTCCCTCCGGTACACGTAGAAAAGTTGTATTTTTCCATGTACGCTATTAAAAGAGAAAGGCTTATGCTGCCTACATGCATATTGGTCAGCCCACGTAGGGCAGTCACTTGGTCCTCACTAAGCTATTGTGCCAAGAAAGAAAGGTCTCCACTGGAGGAACCGGCTGCAAAAAAACAAACACCTTTAAAGATTTGGGGAAGAATAGGAAAATGGTTTCAGAAGAGGGCAAAACTCTCCACATGTGTACAAAAAATAGGAGAGAAATCACTTTCTGAAAAGGGATCATTCTCAAGCAAAGCCACATAATGAAAAGGAATGCCAGTCTCAATACAAATATTCCTTATTTATAAAGGGAATTAACATTCTGATTGGCCCCTAAAAAGATGAACTAATTGCACGTTGAAATTTGTATTTGAATGCTCTCTCCCTCTTTGATTGGTCACTGGAGTAGCGAGCAGTTGGGAAATAACATGAAACTGCTATCCTCTTTTAAAGGACATTTAATTTCGAATAAAGTCAAAGTGATGGCTCCCCAAGCAAGTTCAGCTGCATAATAAAAGTCGCAAAAAAAAGACGAAGACCCTGTGAACTACACATGGGGGCAACGAATGACATACGTCAGATGGCAAAAAGACAATGTGAGCAGAGTGATCCACCTCGAATCCTAGCCTTATGTGTCAACTCCTGAGGCATATTATGATATATAATGGACTTCCACCTTTTGGAAAACATCGCTAGATCTGACTTAGATCCCTTTGTCCACTGCGCACCATGTGCTCCAATTAAACTTGGTACCTTAACACTTAGTTGTCCCATCTAAGCACTAAGTTGGGAGCAACTATTTTGTACCGTGATCCAGGATCGTGTCCCGTGGGTCGACCCAACACGCAGTACACCAGAGTTCATCGTTGATGCCCTAAGTAGGAATTCGCTTATGGCATGCGAATAAGATCTCGATTGTATGCATATTGGACCACGACATTGGATAGCAATAACTTTACTACGAGATTTGCACAATGGATAAATCTTAAGAATATCTGTTATTGTCGATCATGATCTTGCGAAATAATAGTACCCATAACTGCCTCTAACTGCCCATAATTGTAGTATCTATATTCCGATATTATAGGGATCTTCTATAGCTAACAAGGGAATGTATCTTCCCTTGCAACTATTATGGGAGCGTATCTCTCCAACCCCTATAAATATCAGGCTTATTCACCTTTACAGGTAACTTATCACTCTCTGCATAAACCCTACTTGTGTACAACCTGACTTGAGCGTTGGAGTCCTTTTGCAAGTATCAACCCTCCCATCTCAACACATTCTGCTGCTGTTGCGTAATGAGTAAACCACCGTAATGTGCCTATCTCAGGTACACCTCTTAATCCACTTCAGAACAAACACTTAAAAAACTTTACTTAATTTTTTCTTTGATTTAAACATAAAAAATATCAATGGCCATAAATAAGCACAAGATACCTGCTTAGCAGGTTTTTAAAAATTACAAAGTGATCCTCATCTTATCCTCTCCATCTTCACTGCGATTCTCAAGTCGTTGCAATCGTGCCACCATCTCTGTCACACCCCAGTAAACCACAGCTCGTCGTTGTGTCACCGTTGAACCACCCACCCACCACCACGAGTCCTAAACCACTACAACCCCAACCACTATGCCTCTGCCACCCAAACAACCAGCAACCAAGAACTCGAACCACCTTACCTCTGTCGCCCCTCACCTCATCATCCTGCATCGGTGCTAGAAAATGCACCACCTCTGTCAAACTCATGCCACCATCACCGTACCACAACCACCATGGATCTGCCACTAGACCCAACCATGAACTCAAACCCAAAACCCATACCACGAACCCAAATCTGCATTAGTTTTTCTTTTTATTTTCATTTTCTTTATTTTAGATCCAAGGACTTATTTAAGTGGGGAGTGGGGCTTGAACTTGGAGGATGCTTTGTGAAGTTGGGTTAAGTAATTCGATGTGGTCCTACCCAAGGCTATGAATTCTGATAAACAACGATTGACCAGAACGTTCACCGATGACTGGAAATAAAAGAGAAGAAGCATATTAATTTTTTTTAATCAATAAACAGAGAATGTCATTGATTGGGTTAGTCCACTTTTTAGATGGATGAAAACATGATTTCATTCCATCCTTTTTTCCCTTTCCAAAAAGATGAAGTTTGAAAAACTATGTTTTTTTATGCTCCTAAAATATTAAGGAGCATAGATACTCTTAAAGTAATGATCATTAATTTTGTCAAAAGATAGATTAATAATATAAATTACTTGTTACCTCTATAATAGTTCACATTGATAATTATTATTAATCACAACCATAATCCTTGTAAATATAATAAATAATTTATAGAATTATAAAATAACCTATTCCTTATATTATTCATTTTCTTTCTAGAATTCATTTTATATTTTTTTCAATAAAAAATTAAGTTGAAACGTTGCATTTTATTAAAGTCTCTTCCCAAACTTAAAGCATGAAACATAGTGTTATGCTTCATCATCTTCTTTCCAATTTGTGTCCTCATCGATTCATCTTCTTCAACTTGTGCCTCTTACTTTCACAGTTTTTGGCAAACTCTGACGATCCCATAGGTGGGTGTTCTCCTTTGATTCAAAGGGTTTCCCAAGAAAACCCAGAGAGCTCAAAGATTTGTTCACCACTAGAGATTGATAGAGGTGATTTCGTGTCTAGCCTAGCGCGAGAGGAAATGGGTTACTGGAGGTGAGGCTGGTAGCTCCGACGTTGGAAGATTAGCCTTGGGTGGTTTGGTGATGGCAGTGGTGCAGCTCAAGGCTAAGACCAGAGGTGATGCAGTGTCTTTGCATACGGAAGCAGAAGAAGAACAGAGGCTTTTGGAAGGCACGGAGGGCCAGCGATCGTCATTGGAGGGGACATGGAGGTCGAGGCAGAGGCCAGTGACGGCAATTGGCGCCGGAGGGAAGTTGGTCTTGGCCTTGCCTCCGCAGAAGGAATGAGCAGCAATGTCGTAGGCGAGCTCTTCGGAATATCAAATGACAAAAATTAAAGGAATACCTGACCACTTTTTTTTTTATTAAGACCGAAGGGATTTGGTCGTTTGAAACGAAGGGATTTTGTTTGAAGGAGTAAAATGACATAAATAAGAGATAAAGATTTGAAAAATAAATAATACAAAACTAATTTTGAGAGTAAAATAATTGCTTGGTAAAATCAAAAGAATATGTTTCAAAAACATTTCAAATGCAATGTAAATGTCTCACAAAGAAATTATTAAGGTTGCGCTTGGTGTACTTAATAGTATAAGATATGATAGTATAAGACAATAGGATAAGGTCTGATAGTATAAATAAACTGATAAACTCTTATACTATCAAATATTTGGTGCAAATAATATAAGTAATTGGATAACATATGTAACTATCTACTATGATTATAGTACCTTTCACCTTTCTCATCATTTCCTCCGACAAATACTAACCCAAACACACCAAACCCTGAATCTCCACAACCACACAGTCGCATCACCAACCCAAACACAACAAACTCGTCACCATCGTACAACAACCATGAACCATTAGTCAACTCCATAACCAACTCAGAACAGAACGCAAGGCCATCATCTTCCCCCATGTCAAGCAGTAGCGACCAAGCCATCATATAGCCACCGCACACCACTGCCCAGATCTATGCCACCCACCCACGTAGAGCCACAAGTTTGCCCCTTATTCCGATTACAAAGTCACCGTCGACCACCGTGAGCAACACCACCAGATTCGCACCACACTAACCACCCAAAGGTGCCCATCTCAATCGCACCCGTGAATCAGAATGTCGCTCTTGTCACCAGTGATGCGCAACCACCAGCCGTGCCCTCAACCCAGATTCATCGCAAACGGTGTTATGGTTGGTCATCGGTGGAGATCTAGTGGTGACTGGTGTTACTAGCTTAGACTAAGCACAGGGCAGGTGGCGAGCTATAGTGAATCGATGGTGGCGAGGTGGTCTGTTTGGTGGTGGCGGAGGAGTTTGTTGGTCGGGGAAGGAGAGGGACGATGGTTGTTCCAGGTGGTGGGGATGGGGTTCTTGGCAGAGAAAGAGTGACTTGGACTGAGAGGGATGAAGTTGAGGAATACAGTGTGAAGAGATATCCTGTCAGGTTTAATCAGGGAGTGGGGGAGATGACAAAATAATCAGGTCATAATAAGATAAAAAATTTAACTTGATTTAACTATACTATCAAGTTAAACTACCAAACGCTTGATATAATCTAATAGTATTAACTAATATTATTAAATCTTTGTTATCTTGTTCACTAAACGTAACATAATTTTTTTTTTTATATTTTATGAGAGTATACTAGTAAAGACTTGGATATGATGGAATATGTAGATTGCAATAATTTATGCTAGGGACTACATTGCAATTCTATTACTTAATGAGTTACTTTTGAAACAACAATTAACATGTTATAAAATGACAACTTACTTTTTACTGTAAGTAAAGTTAAGGGTGTATCATGCACGGTAACACAAGAAGGTGCATGATAGAATTCCCCATTCACTGATCACATTTGTCGTTGAAACTTGAAAATTTTCATTTAGATTTTAAATATTTTTTGAAAACAAAAATTTGGAAAAAAAAAGAAGAAGAAAGTGCAAGAAAAACATTGGCCTCACGTTCAAGATATTCTGTGGATGCAGCGTTTACAAAGTAACCTCCCTCTCACCTGCTTACATTTGATTTGCTCGTTTCACGAACTCAAAGGGCAATTTTGGTAGGATGTCACATTCTTAAATCATAACAATGAACTTAAACATTATCCATTTTTGCATCAAAAAAAAAAAAGAAAACATTATCAATTTGCTTCAACGATTAACTATATAAACCGAACTCCTGCACTTGCACTGCACCGCACTCAAGATACCTGTTTCTGGGATTGGATTTTGTACTTTGTAGCTCAAGTTCATATGGTTCTCTGGTGAAAAGCTTCCAATTTTCAGACCAAAATTGCATGGCCACTATTCTGGGTCCTTCTTCAACCATTGTCACGTCCTATGCATTCAGGAATGAACCACAGCTTATCAGCAAATTCACTGTAGTCACAGGAAATATACACTCCTCCGTGTGGCTTTCTTGCATTTCACCCGGAAACCGAGCTAGAAACCACTTTCAGCTCAAATCCTCAAATGGGTATCCGCTAAATGCTGTTTCTTCTCATGATGGTTTGTTCTTTATTCTCATACTCATCATTCTTTACATGATTCGCTTGTTTTTCTGTTGTTCTGGATATTTTGAAGCTCAACTTTACCAGATTTTGGGTTTAACTATACCTTCTCAAATTGTCAATGCCTCCCCCTGGATAGAAATGGTTGCTCATACCTTGTTACTTGATCTAGCAATTGATCCTCCCTCATGGCCCTTGACTACTCTACTCTTGTCAAGGCACATGCTTTAGTGGGGGTGGTCATTGCCTTTAACCAAACTTGTGGCAAATTGGTTGCAACTTGCAAGTAGAGTTAATGAGTACTTAAGTGGCTCCTTAGCGTCCTTGTTATCCTTCTTGTGAAATTTAATTTTAGTGTAGAGAACATCTATTCTTCAACTGCCTTTGCCATTCTCACCCATGGTATATGGTCCATTTCGGAAAGCCTTACTTGTTGATTCTGGGATTGATTGACTCAAGTGCACAAACTTAATCTTCCTGAACATACCATTTTAAATGATAGATGATATTGACCTTAGCAGTAACTGTTAGTGGGCCCCGCTGATATCAAATTGAATGCACTAACTTGTCATAGTTGTTTGGATTAATAGTAAGCCTTATTACTGAATTCCCTGGATTTGGTTAATTAATTTATTATTCAGAACAAGATATCATTCTAGATTCTTTATATGAAATGCTCTTCCCTTGCTATCTAGAAATACATTCTGACCACTTATCTCTTACCCATATGCTTCCTTGTTATATTCTTGGCTTTCCCTGTTATCCTTTTGATTCTCATACTTCAATTATGTTGCTCACCCTGGGTATTTGCCTCTATCAATGCAAAAATCAACTCGTATTCAAAGTTTCAACTAGAATTGGGCTTGACTTCATTTTGAGAGAAAATATGCTATTGTTTTCTTCAGTTTTCTTTGTTTTGATCTTTCTCTAGTTATGAAAATTCATGTTCCTTATTGGCATTGCATCACAACATTTTGTGCTCTTAGACCCTTCAACATATTGGTCTCTTTCTGTCCCTATATGTCCTTATGTAAAGTGTATTTTCTGTTTTGTCCTGTTGCACTGAACTCACATCTTATGTTGCAGCTCCATTTACTTGTTTGTAATAAGTGCTTATATGGCTGTTGACTACTTGTGCATTTGTATTTAATTAAAGTTTTTTAGCTAAAGTTTCACAAATAAAAAAAAAAAATTGTTTAGTTAAAGTCATATATCATATATTCACATATTTTAAGTAGGTTTAGCTGGAAGTTCACTGGCCAAAGAAGATAGCAAGCCTCAACCAGTTGAAGGATCATTTCCCTTGTCAGACTCAGAATGCACAGGATCCAACCTCAGCATAACTGTCGTTGGAGCTTCTGGAGACCTTGCCAAAAAGAAAATTTTTCCAGCACTCTTTGCTCTCTATTATGAAGATTGGCTACCTGAGGTCCTACTTCTCAGTATTTAGTTTCATTTGGCAGTGATGCTTCAAATTGAGATGGCTTAGATGATTAAAATGTTTAGGAACATTACATTTGAGGTTCTGTATTTGTAATCTTTATGCAGAATTTTCTTGTGTTTGGATATGCTCGGACCAAAATGACCGACGAAGAATTAAGGAACATGATTAGCAAAACTTTAACATGCAGAATTGATAAGAGGTAAATGCTATTGTGGTAACATAATGTAAACTTTACCTTTTCCTTTTCCCCATACTTCCTTTCACTATATATATTAATACGATTTTGAACTTCCAGGGAAAATTGTGAAGAAAAAATGAACCAGTTCTTAAAAAGATGCTTTTACCATTCTGGTCTGTACAATTCTGAGGACCACTTTTCAGATTTGGATTGCAAGCTGAAAGAGAAAGAGGTAATATATCTACCATCTCTTTATTTTCTCGCTCTTGCACTGAGCCCCCTTACCCATACATCAGAAAATGAAAAAATATTTTCCTGAAAGACATTTTCTCCCAAAATAAACGCGCTCTTAAAAAAAAATGGCTACAAAAATAATGTTATCTGATCATGTATGCAATTTGTTTGTCAAATTTACATAAATGTTTATAAAACTAAAATAACCCTAAACGTGAATCTCTTACTAGCTTTCTCAAAGTAGTCCCCGGATGTTGGACTGGCCTCAGAAAAAGGAACTCCAATAACTTCCTCATAATTCAATATTCCTTCAAAACTGAAGTGCTGCATTCTGGTAGATCTTTTTTTCTCATTACACTAGGGTGCAAAAACCTCGAGCGCAGATGGTGATTTGAAAATCAAAACTGTGGTGCTACAAAGTGGTTCTATTATCAATCATAAAATTTTAGTCATTTTATATTTGCCATAACTAAATATATGGTTTCATACAAACTAACATTAGAGTCTGCTTGGTAGATGTCTGCCTAATCAAGTAATCATTGAACTTTGGACTAGATTTTGATATATTTGACAATGGTCTCTTCCAGGGTGGAAAATTTTCGAACAGGTTGTTTTATTTGTCAATACCTCCAAACATATTTGTGGATGTGGTGAGATGCGCTAGCCTTAAAGCTTCTTCAAAAAATGGCTGGACAAGGGTGATTGTTGAAAAGCCATTTGGTCGCGACTCAGAATCATCTAGTGAGCTAACAAGATGTTTGAAGCAGTACCTCACTGAAGACCAAATATTCAGGTGCATGTGGTTCTTTTAATTTTAACAAGCTAGAAAGGAACATTTGGACTCATTGAAAATTGTTTAGGATTGACCATTACTTGGGTAAGGAGCTCGTGGAGAATCTATCTGTGCTTCGCTTTTCAAATCTTGTTTTTGAGCCTCAGTGGTCCCGGAACTACATTCGCAATGTGCAGCTAATATTTTCTGAAGATTTTGGAACAGAGGGAAGAGGGGGGTGAGTCACATATGGTTCTTGATGGTATTACAAAGAAATGTTAATTCACACAACTAATCTGACTGTCTTTGTGCTTTTCTTTAGTTATTTTGATAACTATGGAATCATCCGTGACATAATGCAAAACCATCTTCTGCAAATACTAGCATTGTTTGCAATGGAAACGCCTGTCAGCTTAGATGCTGAGGACATCAGAAATGAAAAGGTAGATCTCTTCTGACTATCTATAGTATACCTCACTGATAATATTTCGTCACTTCTTCAATCCAGTCCTCCTAAATCCCCTGGAATATTATAGAAAGATTTCATCCAATACAATGATGTTCAGTGATTGCTGAGAATGGTCTTAACTCAGGTGAAGGTTCTGAGGTCAATGAGACCACTACAGCTTGAAGATGTTGTTGTTGGTCAATATAAGGGCCACAACAAGGGTGGTAAATCATATACTGGTTATACAGATGACCCAACTGTTCCAAACGGTAGTCTTACTCCAACGTTTGCAGCAGCAGCTCTTTTTATTAACAATGCCAGATGGGATGGGGTTCCTTTTCTCATGAAAGCTGGCAAGGCTCTCCATACTAAACGGTATGCAATATTTCTTCTTTCTATAGATGGATTGTTTCTTTGAATTTGCCACGTATTCTTTGGAATTATAGTTACAAAAAATTGGGAAAATGTATCCAGTGCAGAAATCAGAGTACAATTCAGACATGTCCCAGGTAACTTGTACAAGCGGAATTTTGGAACTGATCTGGACAAGGCAACAAATGAGCTCGTGCTTCGTGTACAACCTGATGAAGCTATATATTTGAAGATCAACAACAAAGTTCCTGGTCTGGGAATGAGATTAGACAGAAGTGACCTAAATTTGCTTTACCGAGCAAGGTATTTATGATGTTCTAGACACGTACTGCATAGAATTGACTGAATTAGCTTTATGTGTAAAATTTATAGATTAAACATTACTGAACTGCTAATTTAATTTAAATTTAAATGAGAAAGTTAAAATATTAATCTAGTTAGTTCTGTGGACATACAACATGTTGCTTTCATGAAGGTATCCAAGAAAATACTAGATTGCATATTAAGTTACACTTAGCTACAATATTGGAGTGAAGGTTTTTCTTATAAGTCACCGTCTCGACCCGTTGTTAATCATTTGTCTCTGTTTTTGACATTTTCTTCTTCATAATTATACTTGGACAGAACTCTTGCTTGGGAAAATATAGCTTAACCGTCATAAAACAATTCCATCTGCTAAGAATGATCACGATATTGGAAGAGATGCAAAACATGTTTTGATAAGGGCATTAATATACGACTTTCGATTTCTGTGAAGGTATCCAAGAGAAATACCAGATGCATATGAGAGGTTACTCTTAGATGCTATAGAAGGGGAGCGAAGGTTGTTCATTAGAAGTGATGAGCTTGATGCAGCTTGGGCACTATTCACTCCTTTACTAAAGGAAATTGAAAACAAGAAGATTGCTCCAGAGCTCTATCCCTATGGTAGCAGAGGACCAGTTGGAGCACATTACCTTGCTGCGAAGCACAATGTAAGATGGGGAGATCTTGGCACTGAAGATTGATAAGTGGCAGAGCACACTTAGGATTATGCATATTGATTATCCATTTCTTTTTTGTTCTATAATAGGAGAATTTTGTGCTTGCCTCACTATTGGTTGGTATAAGGCAGTTTCATATAGAATAATAGTATACTTTGCTATGTACTAGTGCTTGCCACACTTCAAGTTGGAAGATGGCAGGTTGATTTAGAAATATAATTATTGTATAGTAATGAATAACAAAGTGAAGCAACTGGAGCAAATACATCTCAATCTCAAAAAATGTATCTTTTATGGTGGATTTGGTGAAGCATTCTTTTTAGTGAAACTTCTCGAGTTCGGTGTAAGAAATGCAGAACCAAAAGTTAAGCATGTAATGGACAGCTTCAAAAGTTATAGGACACATAGGCAAACAACCTCACAAGTTCAATTATTTGTCTCATTTTCTGAATGGTTGCTGACTATTTTTTTCTCTGTTAAAACCTTATGGCAATCGATGCCTAGGTTCCATCTTACTACAAAACATCAATGCCAACTGATTTCTTCCACACTTGCAAAGTGCACTATAGAGCTCAGACAAGATACTGTAATCAGGAGTTATAAATCTATCCAACATGTCCCTCAAAGTCCTCGTTCTTGCATAAGGCAGATATCAACATTTGGAAAGTACGCTCATTTGGATTACAACCACTCCTTATCATGCTTTTATAAAGATGAAAGGCAGGCTCCGAGTTCTTTCTCATACACAGAAGTTCTCCTTATCAAGTACTTTTAACCAGATTAGATATGCAGCTTTGTTTGTCTTCCCATCCTTGCACAGTCCCAAGATCAAGGCACTAAGAGTCCCTCCGTATATCAGCCTTAACCTGATTCCTGGATATCTCCTCATGAAGCTGGCTGCCCATTTCACTGTTACCAACCTGACTCTATCCATTGATCAAAGTATTGTAGGTTGTATTGGAAGCCAGGCCTTCATCTCAGTGGAAATCTTATTTGCTTCATGCAGCTTCCTCTCCTTACAAAACCCATTGATAAGAGTATGTTTTACTTAAAAGTAACCAACCATGCACCCAATTCTTTTCCATCAAAGATTTAGTGTGTGTTTGGTTTGGCGTTTGTCTCACTCAAACCCACGTTTAACTTGCTCCAACGTGATTTTGCCTTTTTGTAAACATGTTTGATTATTTGTTTGAAATCAACACTCAACTTATTTTTGGTCTCTAACTCATGTTTGCCCAAAAATAAGATTTGCTTTTGGGGTATAATTTTATCTATTAGAAATTTTTATCTTTTACATTTATTTTGTCAAACTCACTTTTGAAGTAAAAGTTCTCAAACATAAATTACGTTAATACAAGTTCACTTTTAACTAAACTTAAATTTACAAAATCAAATTAACTCAAATTTAAATTTATTAACTCTAATCTAAACAGACACTTAATATTCATGTTCAAGCCTTAACCCTTGACTGGAATTGATGTTTGGGCCGCTTGGCCCCATTCCCTCAACAAAAAAAAAAAGAATTGGTGTTTAGCTTTCAGCCTTTTGGCATCAATAACAGAGGTAACGATAACCTTAACCAACAGGAAACGGTGGTTCATTTGACCCGTTTCGTTTGGTACGATAAATGGGCTGGCCCAAGCCTCCCATCTCTGCTGCTTCTAAAGTCTAAACAGGCAGACCAAAAAATAAAAGAAGTCTAAACAGGAAACGGTATTTCAACTTGATACGATACGAAAGTGACCAAATAAAATACGCTGTCACTGAGCGCAAGCCAGTACTCGTGGGAGACCAGTTCAGTTCAGCTGCAATCAACGCAAGTCTGTTACTGTATGAATCTTTTCACGTTCTCTCTCTTTGTTTGCTCTGCTGAATCATTTTGCAATTTTGACTTTTTATTATTTAAATGTTGTTTATGGTTCGTTAATTTCTCCGGACAGGACAGGACAACGTTAGGGGATTTCAGCGTTTGTTAGTTGTGCACTAAAACCTAGCAAGCACTTTGTTACGATTGATTATTACGAAGATTGACAGGGGACCCAAACATGTCACCCAAGAGTAAGAGATTAATTAAGCAAGTGCAGAAACTCGTGCATTGTAAATTTCCTGCCACCCTAGTATAGTATAGTTTTGTATTTAGTATTTACTGATGCACAAGAGTGAGTTTAATTGCCTTAGAGAGTTAATGGAGGTTGTTGCACATGACCATCAGATCCAGAACCTAATCAATTGAGAAATTCACCCTTAAATTAAATTGCATTTCTCTATGACTTTTATTGCTCTTGATAACTTCCCCATCCCCATGCTTCAATTTGTGGCAGTAGCAGTTGAAATACTTATGTTGAATGCTTCTAATTCTACTGTTAATTGCATCCTCCCGCCTCGGGTTCTATTTGCAACTACTTGTCTTCAAGTTTCCCCTTCTGGAAACTTTGTGCTTTACCTTAACAAACAACACAAGATTCAGCATTCAACATTCTCATCTTAAAACTTTACATTTGTATGAGGAATTTGACGATCCATTCGAGGTTGAGATTGATGCCCCAAAACTCTGCCACTTCTATTGCCATGGTACTGTATTTCCCTCTCTACGTGTTACAAGTACATTAATCAAAGAGTGTGAGAGACACTTGGACCGCATATCCGTGGTGTTAATTTTGGCATTCTAGTCTCTTGATGGGTCTCACATCTATCAACTTGGGAATTTTTTGCAAAATTTTAATCCAAGCTTAGAAAGTAAAATTGCATAATCTTTGTACTAGGGTATCTACATGATTCATAGTCACTAGTCATTGTGCATAAATAAACTTTCAGCAATGTGTGCGCACTTTTTTATTCATGATCCCATGGTCATTGTGCATGCATAACTTTTTCATTCCTCATTGAAGTTTGAAGCTATGAATTTTTTAATGCACAGAATTTTCTCACCTTGGCACAACTACAAGGACAAAAAGTTATTTCTTGCATGTCAAATGTCAGGAAGTTGGTACCAAGTTCTGTTTCAGCTTCATCAGATTACACAACTTTTCTTGATGGATTGCTATGGGCATACCATGCAAGTACTCTACTGATAAAAAAAATGTTCTGTTAATAGTGATAATTTCATCAAGATAAATGATAATCCTGCTGAGATGGAAGAATGATAAATGAAAAATAGAAGGAAATAGTTTTAGAAAGAAAGATATTCATTTTAGTTATATTCTTGTTAAACCTATTGATTTGTTTTACAGAAATGCAGTTTCTCTGTCGTGAGTTATTGGGCAGACAAGGAAATCCAGCATGCTGCAGAGATAATCCTCTACCCGAGTGATGGAAACATTTTCTAAAAGTTGTTGAGGTTCAATACTACACAAGCTTGTGTGAGCCAGAGAAACCTATACGCCCAGTAATCTGTCTCACACATTATCTTTGTGTGATACAGGAAAGGAAGTAGAATTTATATTTGAATGGTTAGAGGATCCTGTTTGTGTTGGAGGCTGACATAGCTTACCGTAGTTAGTATAGATTTTGATAAAAGCATGGATGCTGTCATGGTTATTGTAGTAAAATGTTTGGTTATGATTAATTTTTTTGAATTGTATGGGCAATCCTTATTTTAAGGGATGTGCTCTTTCTTTTCTGACAATTTGCAATAATTTTCAGGACTCTTGGTAGCTGCAGTTTACAGGTTGTCAGATACCCATTTTATTTTAGTGATTGAAAATTGATTCCGATGGGTTTTTCTGTGTGATTTGACCAAGTTTAAAGAGTTATTCATATATCATCACAGGGATTCTCTCTATTACTTTATATTCGTTGGGTAAAGAGTACTGTTACATGAATTTTGCATTTCCGATTATAAATAATTTCACGAGTGACCTGATTTGAACTAAAAGTGATCTCATTTAAAATTTTGGTATTAGTCGTGTAGATATGACAATTATAAATTCAAGGATTTTGCAGCTAATGTTAGAATAACTATTACACGAGTCTTAAATTTGAGACAAGAAAAAGAAATAGTAATATTTACCAAGTTATATGCAAAAGTTTTGAAAGTTTCTCGAGTTGAGTTTCATATAATTTACATAGACAATAAGACAGATTTTCTTGGTTATCTAGTAATATGTAAGTTTAATGTGGTTTTGAAATTGGATATTTGTATCTTCGTTCTTGCCTTCTATGGCCCTGTGTCCTCACAATTGGTCTGTCCAGGACTTGGTAGCATGCATGAAAGTTAATAGGTTTACAGCTTTTCTTTGATTTAAATTTTCACTCACATTGAAGGACAAATATTTTTTTAGTTCTTCAAACCTCTTAGTGCATGTTTGGCTTCCCATTTGCCATTGCAAACGTAAGTTAAAAATTCTTGAAGGAAGAGAAATGATGTTTGGCAAAAAAAATTTTCAGTTGCTTTAACTGATTTTTTAGCCAAACGTCAGTTGAGTTGGAAGCAAGAAATTCTTGCTTTGTGTTAAAATTGTTGTTCCAACTCACTTTTGAAATAAAATTTTTCAAACATAAATTACGTTACTATAAACTTACTTTCAACCAAACTTAAGTTTACAAACATACTTTCAACTAAACTTAAGTTTACCAACTGCAATCCAAACACACACTTAAATGACAATAGAAGGATAGAGATTCTCACTACAAATTTATATACAGGAAGAAAATACCTGAATCGAATATAATTAACCTAATAATAATTGTGTGTTTTGATTTTTATATATAATAATAATAATAATAATAATAATAATAATAATAATAATAATAATAATAATAATAATAATAACAATTAGATTGTCAAATTATTTAATTAATCATTTTAAATTTTACTGTACAATTGTGTTGGGTGATGCTTATGATCTTTCTAATCACTGTTTAAAAATTTGGTTGAACCGAATAATTAAGGAAAAAAGTAATTCATGGTTCAACTGATTCAATGGATTTAACCAACGTATACACGCATTGAGCTAGGAAAAATAGCCTAGAACAACTGAAATGGTGATTATATCTATGAAACCATTGAATTCACATGTTTTATCAGTTGATTGGTTTTGATTTTAAGTTTATTTTACTATTTTATTTTATTTTTAGAAAAATGTGGATTAATTTCCAGCATTCTAGCAAGATGTATTAGAACTCGTGTACGTGAGAAAATGATAGAAAGTGGTATGTATACCACTATGATACATAACAGAAACTAACTTAAAGTGGTTAACTAATCTTAACTAACCTAAGTGTCATTAGCTAACAGCATAATAATTAATTAACTAATTTTATAATTTACATATTATGTAATACTCCCTCTCAAGGTGAGAAATAAATGTCTAATATTTCCAACTTAGACATAAGATTGTGAAAGTGAGTAGTACTTAATGGTTTTGTTAATAAATCACCAAGTTGATGTTGAGAATTAACATGAACCAGAGTGATTAAACCTTGATTGACTTTTTTTCTAATAAAGTGACAATCAATCTCCACATGTTTGGATCTTTCATGAAAGGTAGGATTGGTGGCAAGATGAATAGCAGCTTAATTATCACAGTACATCATAGTTGTTGTGTCCAATTGAATTTCAAAATTCGTTAACAAGGCTGTAAGCCATGTTATTTCATTGGCAACACTAGCTAATACTCTATATTCAGCTTCAGCAGATGATCTTGATACCGTGTGTTGTTTCTTTGGTTTCTAAGCAATCAAGGAATCCCCCAAAAAAATAGAAAAGTCTGTAGTGGACCTTCTGGTATCAAGACAACCTCCCCAATTAGCATTAGCAAATGCTTTGAGGCTAAGTGAAAAAGATGCAAAAAATAGTAAACCTTGTCCTGGGGAAGTTTTCAAGTACCGCAGTAGGTGATGTAAAGCTTGAAGATGAGGAGCTCTAAGAGAACTCATATATTGACTTAACTTGTTTACTGCATAGCAAATGTCTGGCCTTGAATGGTCAAATACATCAATCTCTCAATTATTCTTCAATATATGGAAGCATCTTCAAGTGGATCACCATATGTATTGTTGAGTTTTAGATTGTGATCCATTGGTAAACTTGCTGGTTTGGAGTCTAAGTAACCTGTAGCAGCAAGTAAATAGACTGTATATTTCTTCTAAGACAAATAAATCCCCTTTGCTATTTCCAGACCAAGAAAATAATTCAAGTTACCTAGTACTTTGAGTTTGAATAATTGTTGAAGTAAACACTGAACATCTTGAATGACAGATTCTGATGCACTTGCAATTATTATATTGTGAACACCCGATTTTGTCCGGACAAAAATTAAAAAAAATATTAATAATTGCCTACATTCTGAATCAAATCATTTAATCATGTCTTAACCCATTTATCACTTTGTCCTTCTCTTTTGAACTCAAAAAAAAAATAAAATAAAAATAATAAAAAAATACAAAAAATAATAATGATAAAATAAAAATTAAAAGTTAAGAAAAAGAAAAGGAAAAGATCATTGCAGCATGTTACGTTACTTCACCTACAAACTCAAGCAAAAAGGAAATACAAAAATAGTAAATGTGCAGGCATAGGAACTGGGAAAATGTCATAATCACAAAGAAAGCACATGAGAATGGAAACGCCTGCATCTGAAATAGCAGCTCTATCTGCTACCTAGGTTTTTGGTCATTGGGGTTGCAGAATTGGTTTTCTGCTTACAAGAAGGGGGGATTGAACATTTGGAGAGAATCACATCTTCAGCCTTCCAGGACCACCATTTTCATAAAAAGCAGCCACCGAAAATACCCAAGCTTCCCACTTCACCTTCATCTTCTTCCTCCATCTTCATTTCCATTTCTCACCTTCACCAAATACCATCTCCCATTCAGTAACACCTCACTGAGAAACCATCTTCAACCTTCAACCTCCATAGCATCACTCACCATCACTCAGCCCACCGGATAACCACATACCACCCCTCCACGACCCACCACCAAACGTAAAAAAACAGAACCACCGTCCTTCGTCCATGCACAATAGCCACCATTCTCCCCTCGTTCCAATCTTCACCACCACGACCTCACCATATTCCTCTCCCCACTTTCATCATTTACAGAAACAGCTACTCTTCATTTTCACCACAATCAGGACTCCATCACACTCAAACACAACACACACACCTATTCACTTTGATCAGTTTCAGGCATCATATCAAAAAATAGAGACATACAAATTTCAAGCATAAAAAAAAAAGAAGAAGACAGAGAGCATCATACGAATTCCTGCTATCATCTTCAACCAAAAATACTCACTACTAATCTCCTTCCACCTTCCATTTACAATCTCCAGATCCATCACCACCTTTCCCGTAATTTCCATTCATCCTCAACTTCCATTAACCACCCACCACCATCTTCTTCAAGCTCCACCAACCATCAACCAAAACCATAAAACCACCTTCAACCTTCATCAAAACCGCCACACCCAACCGGAAATCTCTCCTCCGCAAACAGCACCAACCAGATCTGCCGCCAACTGGAGCTCCACCGTGAGAGCCGCGAACAGCCGCGCGCCGCACCGGATCTGCTCCACCGTCGCGAGAACTTGCCGCACCAGCACCGTGAGAGCCGCGAACCGTTGTTGCCGAGCCCACCGTCAACTCCGACGCGCACCAGTGGAATCGCGCACTCTGCACGCCGCTCCCGTTCCAGCTGCACCCACCGAACCAGCTCCGAGCACCTCGCTGCCGTTTGTGAACCAGAAGTGTCACGCGGCCAGCCACAGTCGAACCCGCGCCATCGACAAACCCAACAGCCCAGATCCGCGTTGTAGCTGAACCAGAGCCCAGCCGCGAACCACCAGATCCCAGCCGCGAACCACCAGATCCCAGCCGCGAACCACCAGAGCTCCACCCGCAAGTCCTCGCCACCCCGCAGTCGCAACCGTCGAACCGCACCACTCACCGGACGTCACCTCCTCTGTCGTCGTCCAAAGGAATCCGAAAAGGCCTCCTTTTTCCTAGTTTTCGTTCTTCCCTGAGACTAAAGTCTCTCTTTTCTTTTTTAATTCTGTTTTCTTTTTTTTATTCTTTTACTTGGGTTTCATTGTATTGCTTATTTGGGCTAATGATTGTTGGGCCACACAAGGTTTACTTTTTTTTAGAGGAATGGTTATGTTAATTGGCTCATTAGATAAAAAAAAAGGATATAAAAATAAAAAAAAAAAAAAAAAGTTAAAAGGTTAAAATAAAAATAAAAGTAAAATATTTGAATCCTTTTAGAAGAATAAAAATAGGCTTAATTAAGTTGTGACAATTTATTGATTTTGTAATTTTTATAATCATCTGAATTGTGATAACTTGATGAATCAAATCTTTAAAACATAAAAAAAAATTATTATTAAAATAAAATTAACTGAGCTGTGACAGCTTGCTAATCCTGTAACTTTTGTAATCATCTTAGTTGTGACAACTTGATGATTCAAGTTTTAAAACATAAAATCAAATTAATAAAATAAAAATAAATAAATAAATAAATAGAATTAATTGAGCTACAACAGTTTGTTAATCTTGCAGTTTCAAAAATCATCTAAGTTGTGATAATTTGATAATTTATTTAAATAATAATAATAATAAATAATTGAATTTTGTTAAGAAATAATAAAATAAGATTAGCTGAGTTGCGACAGCTTGTTAATCTTATAAAATTTCAGAATCATTTAAGTTGTGACAACTAGATGATTCGAACTTTTTTTTTCTAAATATAAAAAATCAAATGAATTTTCAAAACAAAAACCTTTTCCAAATTAAAAATAATCAACCCACAATCGTTTTCTAAAGAACGACGTGGCTTTGAATTCCTCATTGCATCCGGAGATACGTAGGAGCAGAATCCTTATTCTGTCAAGCCAAAATTAAATTTTCATAATTTATTTCTTTGGTAGGTTTAACTTTTAATAAATGGGTAAAATAAATATTTTTAAAAAGTTATAAAAATTGCACAACTGATTTAAGGTAACCGTCTTAGGGCGGATGTATTAGGGGTGCTGTGGGGTTAAGTCCCCACCCTTCCCTATGCATAATTAGGCTCCCGAACCTGAGTTTTGAACGTAGACCATTTTTTTTAGGTTTTCTAATTTTGCCCAATAAAAAATAAAATTGGTGGCGACTCCCTACTCCTTAAATTTTTGGTAATTTTAAGTCGTTATCCCGCCGCGATCCCGGTCGCGACATATATTATCAATATAAACTAGCAAAATGACCAAAGAATCACCTGTTCCTCGAGAAAATAGTGAATAATCACTCCTGAATTGACTGAATCCATGAGTAAGTAGAGCAGTGGAGAACTTCTGAAACCATTGTTGAGATGCTTGTCTAAGGCCATATATAGACTTGTTTAGCTTGCATACTAAATTCCCCCTTTTACTGTGGTAACCCAAAGGGAGGTTCATGTACACCTCTTCAAAGAGTTCTCCATTTAGGAAAGCATTGTTTATGTCAAGCTACAAAAATTTCTAACTTTTGATGGCAGCAATAGAGAGCAGTACTCTAACAGTTGTAAACTTGGCAACTGGTGAGAAGGTATCTAAATAATCAACTCTAACTTGTTGAGTGCAACCTTTAGCTACTAATCTAGACTTGTACCTTTTTACTGTCCCATCAGATTTATATTTAACTTTGTAAATCCAGCGGTAACCAATCTTGTGTTTACCTGGTGGCAGTGAAACAACCTCTCACGTATGATTATCTCCCATGGCTTGTAGCTCAAGGGCCATGGCTTTTTGCCATTCAGGATATTTGATGGCCTGATGGTAAAATGTTGGTTCATATACAGAATCAACAGTCATAACAAATTGTTTGTAGGGTAGGCTGAGATTGTCATAGTTCAAGTGATCTTGAAGAGGATATAAGGTTGAAACTAGATTGTAATTGTATTGTTGTAAATAGGTTGGAGGTCAGGAAGGTCTTGTTGATCTTCTAGGTGCTAAGATAACAGGTTGTGAGGCAGTGTTTGAGGATGAAGGAATGATTTGGGATGAGGTGGAAGGTGGTATGATGGCCTGTAGCTGAATATCCTATTGAGGAATTGGTAAAACCAAACCCAGAAAAAGGTTATTATGGAAGGTTGAAGCAGATAAGGTTTGGAATGGAAAAACTGATTCATGGAATTGAATATCTCTAGAAATGAGAAATTGTCTGGTTTCAAGATTATATAATATGTATCCTTTATAACCAAGAGGGTAACCCATGAAAACACATGGAACAGCTCTAGGATAGAACTTGGTTTTGTTTGAGGACAAAGTGGCTATAAAACACAAACAACCAAAAACCCTCAGTGCCTCATAGTCAGGTTCTTTATTATACAGCTTCTGGAAAGGAGAGTAAAATTGCAATAATGGTGTTGGAGTTCTATTTATCACAAAAGTGGCAGCTTGCAGACATTCTCCCAAAAATGTAATAGGCACCTTAGATTGAAAATATAAAGATCTTGCTACATTTAGCAAGTATTGGTGCTTCCTTTGTACCACTGAATTTTTTGTACACATGAAAACTGATGAATAACACCCTTGGTCTTCAAGAACTTAGTTAATGCAAGCTCCTTAGCATTAAAATGATCTCAATTGTTTTATGACAGAACCAAATTGAGTTTCTACTAATGCGAAAAATTGATGTAATAGAGTTATGGCCTCTGATTTTGTTTTCATGAGATATGTCCATGTAAAACGTGTGCAATCATCTACTAGAGATAAAAAAAATATCTCTTACCATCATAAGTAGGGATATAATATGGACCCCAGATATCACAATGTATCAAATCAAATGGTGCAACAGAAATATGATTATTTGAAGAAAATAACAGTCTTCGAAATTTAGCTAAAGGACAGATAGGACGCAAAAAGTTATGTGCAATTTTATTCAAAGGAAAATAGAGTTATTTACTGAGTTTATGTAAAACCTTGGTTGACAAATGACCAAACCTGGCATGCCAGGTATCAGAAAAGACTAAATTGGTATTGTGTACATTATTTAAAGAAGAAAAACCAGAATCAATGTCAAATACAACAGACAAAACAGAAGAAGAAACTTGAACATGATTATTAGAACTTGGTGCAGTCTTTAGTGATGAGGAGAAAACTGGTTTGAAGACATAAAGTCCTCCAATCAAGTTACCCCTGCCAATAACCTTTGAGATTCTAAGATCTTGTATACAAAAGGAATTATTTATGAATGACACTAAATAGGAAAAACACTTTAACAAGGCACTAATGAAAATAAGATTGACATGAAACTGAGGAATGTATAAAACATTATGAAGAATTAAATCCTGACTTAGATGTACAGAACCTATAGAATGAACTTGGACAGTAGCTTTATTTGGAAGAGTAACAAAAGCATTAACCAAAGAAGAATGCTAAATAAAATTTTGTAGAAAACATGTGACGTGACTTGTTGCACTAGAATCCAATAGCCAAAAGTAGGGATTGAGAGATTCTTGAAATTGAATTGTAGAGAAAATAATACCTACTGGAGAAGAGGGTAAAGAAACAATGTGCTGTACATTTGGAGTTATAGCTTGAGATATCTGAGATGTAAGAGTAGACAATAGTTGTTGATACTATTTTGGAGTGAATTGAATAGTATTGGAACCAGTCTGAATAGAAACTGAATTAGAGACTTGATTGACAAAACCTGTAATACCCTGAAAAATATGGTAGGCTTGTATATAGATACAGAGGTAACCTAATACTTGCTTAACATGCATGTTGAATTTTGTGACATTCTGAGCACATTTAGTCACTTTGTTGCAACGTTATGTGTAAAATATAATTATTTTTAGCCTTGGAATTGACTTAATCTGCTTAGTTAATGGAAGTAAGTGTGGAAAACTCATTTCTAGGTCACAAATGTGGGAACTGTGTTACAGATAAATTTTGAGGTTTTTCAGAGTTAGTTTGACATTTTTAAGCATACTGGTTGTGTATTTTAATATCGGATTGACCCCTATCAGATACGAAAAAAGGTGAAACTGGTGAAACAAGATTTTTAATGAATCTTAGGAGTTATTGTAAATCTGTGGGAAGTTAGGAAACTGGATTTGGATAAATCTAAGTGTTCTTAAATGATCGGGTGAACAGTAAGTCACTTAAGTGACCGTGTGATCTGTCGATTATTTCTACACTCTAAGTGCTTTAAGTTTGATTTAATTGGACTCCACTTGTGCTTAATTGTTAACATTTGGCTAGTTTCTAGATTTCAAGCTTAATCGGATCTTTACTGTGAAACTATCCTTAAAGGTGATTATAAGCGATAATTAATTGAGTTGTGCTTTGTAGGAAATCGTTGAATGATGGAGCCCTCAAGGAGAAAAGACCAAGAATAAAGAAACTAGAAGACACAGCTCGTGCCCCTAGGCATGGGTCGTGTCCCTAGACATGGGGTAGGTCGTGTTCTTCTCTGACATGTCACATATTCTCAGTTCTGGGCAACAACAAATAACACCGCCCGTGTCATCAGACACGGGGTAGGCCGTGTACTCTGGTACCTCAAGATGAGCTCAGTGCTGAGCCAATTCGAAAACACAGTCCGTGTCATCAGACACGAGGTAGGTCGTGTTGTTCTTTGAGTTCCAAATTGCGTTTGTTTGTGATGGCAGAGTCAGACATGGGGTGGGTCGTGTCATCAGACACGGTTCATGTCTGCTAATCAGGAAATCAGATTTTAATCTAATTGAAGAATTGGGTATCCAAAGCTATAAATAGGATTACCTAGGGTCCCTAAAACGCATCTTTAGCCTAGAAGCTGTTAAGGAACTGAATGAATTATGAAGAACAAGAAAGATGGAGATTCAATCAAGGATTAGAAACTTGGGTTCAAGCAATCGAAAATCAATCAACCTCACTCTTTGGAAATTAATTTGATCTTTAGTTTTCTTCTCTTCTTTTATTCTGGATGATATTTTTCTTATGTTATTCTTTTGATTTTGAATTTGTCATGTGTGGCTAAGTTTCTTATTTGGTTAAGGGAAGATGAAACCCTAGTTTTGATCATGTGAATTCTGCCTAATTCTTTATTTCAATACAGTTGTGTTTTTATTCATATGTTTTCTCATCTTAATTCGGTATAAAGGTTTTTATACTTTCTACCAAATTAAAAAGTGGTAAAACTAGGATTGCTATCCACGGTTGCGGTGGTAGGACTAGTGAAACATATGATTTAAGTAATTTAATCACGGTGTATAATTAGATCTTAGTGTGATTAGTTTTCAAAATCTTAATACAATCATTAGGTGGGGATAAGAGCAGTTGCTTTATAACTAACTAGTGATTAGGGTTTAATTTGAGCGGTTGCTAAATTAATCACAACTTACGAAAAAAAAAAAGAGAATTAATCTCACAATTGCATAGGAACATAATTGGTTATACTGATATAAAGGATATGTGGATTAGCATGATCATATAAATCTAGTGGTGAATTCTATCTCTTAACCAATACCTTTAAATTGGTGATTCAAATTGTGTTTACCGTTATTGTTTTACATTCAATTTCTGTTTTTAGTTTTAACAAACAAAATCCCTTTTTACTATTTACTGGTTTTGAAAGTTTAAGTTAGGAATCAATTTATAGTGTTAATTGAATTAGCTCTCTGTGGATCGACCCTTGTTAACTACAAACTGGTTGCAAGGTTTTATATATTTTTGTGGAACTTGGCAACTAATTTTGTCCTTAATTTTCATTACAATTCACACCACACCACCATATGATGGCAAGGCTCTCTTGTTTCTGTTGCTTGGCTTATTTAAGCCCCAAATGAGATATTTGTCTTATTTTTTCTCTTCTCTTTCACGGTTGAAGTAGGAAAGCTCAAAGGAAAGAGCAAGAATCAAGGCAAAGGAGGAGAATCATCAACCAAAGAGGAGCTGCTTAGTCATTTCAATTTCTGAAGTTTGAGGTAGGGGAAACCTTTTTCTTAACTCATTTTCATACTCTCTCCATCTTGTTCTTGAGTTATGACTTGATGTGGTGATTTTAGGTTTTGAGTTATTTTTTATTGTTTTTGGCATAAGTCTTGTTGGAGAACTTGAGGATGGTTTGTTTATGAGTTATTGGGTGCATGGAAATGGATTTCCAGCCCTCGTATACCTTGAATTCCCATTTAGGCCAAATTTGGGAGTTTAGGTTAAGTGTGATTCTTGATTCACAAAATTGTATAATTGAGTAAAATTAAAGTAGTTTAAGAGTTATAATATGTTAATGGACCTTATTTGAGGTTAGAAATCACTTAGAATAGATTTTTGAGTGATTGGAAGAGAGTTTAAATCCAATGGAACAGTAACTCGTATCTGAAGAATTCTGCAGAATCTGAGTTATGTTATGCACGTCGCGGTGTGGCACATGGTGTGCCGCTATGTAGGGTGTTTTTAGAGTTGCAAGTCACAGCGTGGCACTTGGCGTGCCGCGGCATAAATAGCATTCCTGTCCAGTACTTCAACCTGAGAGTTTGGTGTCGTGGCGTGGCTGCTTTGTGCCGCGGCGTGAGACCCTATTTTTCTTAAATTTTTGCTATGAGATGCAATGAAGCCTTTAAAAGGTGTAGTTTCTTCTTTTATACTTCCTTGTAAGTGTTGAGACTCTAATAGGAGTATTTAATGAAGAGAAGTGTGATAAATCAAGAATGATTTTGTAATGTTAATTATGGGAAATAATTAGACATATTTATACATTTGTATATATGATTGTTAAAGGATGTGATCCTCACATTTATGGATAAACTTTCGATAGTGTGAGGACGTGCAACTTCTTCCTTATTGGTTATCCTAAATGAAAAGTAGTTGAGGTGGATTCCTTGCCACTTGAGATGGTCCTAACTTTGGAATTCAAAGGGGGTTTGAGGTGGTCTTTATCCTCATTACCTGAGGGGCAGTTGAGGTGGTCTTTATCCTCATTACCCGGAGTTATTGAAGACCGCGTAGTTGATGGACTTCACTACTCGGAGAGAAGATTGCTGGAACTTGGTTTCAGTGGTTGTTTTAGACTGAGGGTGGGCTTCATTATTTTTGTACAAGGTTCATGCATAACATGACATTGCCATGGACTTGGTATCATAACATTCTCATTACATACTTAGGATATTGCATAGACATAAACATTAGACATAATTTGACATAGCATAACGATTGTATGAGCAGTTACTATCATGACTTTAAATTCATGCATTGCGATTGTATGGGTGATTGTATATCTCTGAGATGGAGATGTTATTTGCTTATGTAATTGAAGTGTTAATAACGTAATTGTGAATATTTACTTGAATGTATATATATGCTGCTATTGGAATACTTCTACTGAAATATGTGATTTTTCACCCCGATTATATTGCCATATAAATCTAGGTGTGAGTTCTTCAAAAGGAAAGAAGAAGTTATATGAAGACTAGTGTAGTGTAGTTTATATGCTTTTTGAGCTAAAGCTTGTATTTATTATATTTGATTTAGTGTGTATAAAAGTTTATGTATTACAATGTGCCCTTCTAAGGCAATGATGTATATATATGACTTTTAGTTTATCGTGACTCTCTATAATAGTTTGCATGATTATTATGGATTAGAATTACAATTTAAGGTTAGAAGTGACATAGCTAGTATTGATTATCCTTATATGTGTCAGATGTATCAGGATACCAATATTCAGATGTTACAGAACCAGTACTTCTGTGGTCGATCTTTGTGTCCAGATTTTAGCACAAAATCTGAATTCTGTTTAGGATTGAAAGACTTCACAGCAAAAACAGCTTGTGATGAAGAAATCTAAGATTGAACAATGTCAATCTCGCGTTGCTTTTCTTCTTGTAGAATCAAGAAAAAAAACTTTGTTAATTGGAGGAAGTGGCTCCATTAGTAGAATTTGACCACGAGTTTGAGCAAATGAGTCATTCAAACCCATCAAGAAACTCATCACATATTCACTTGAAGGTGATCTTGCAGTGGCTTGTGTAACGTCATACTCTACTTTTATTTTTATTTATTTAGATTCTAAATTACAATAAGACGTTATAAAACAAACTACCACAATTTATATTAGTTCATTTGATATTTTACATAAGGAGTTGACCCTTCAAAAGTTAATTAGTACAAACATGAACATACATATAGCACACTTTCTACGTTAGGCACCATTTAAACAAAATTATGCATTTCTAAAGCATATATTGAGACTGACAATTAAGGTGCCATTATTTACAGCTAATAACATAAATTCCAACTTCCAACATATAGACTTGCTAGATACAAAAATCTATCTGAATTTCTTTAATCAGTTTAACCTGAAATGTTGAACCACGAAGAGAGATAAAAATTTCAGTAGGAAAATGCAAAAACATGTAATTTAAATTTTACTATCCATTCTTTACAATTCTTTATTTCTAAAATCATAACTGAAAATCCAACTATTAAAATAGTAAAATAAATAGAATACAAACTATCATTATAAATAAGTAAGAGTAAATTTCATAAGTATCTAAATTGCCATTTCAAAAATCTTCATTATTTCTTTATTATCTCATTTCAACATCCTTAATCAAATGTGTCTCTTTCTCTTCATTAGGGCATCTCATAATGCTCTCATCATGACCACAATAATTTGATTAGGCGTCCCACAATCCTCTCACCATGACCACAATCAATAAAATGATCAAGGCATCCCTTGATCCTTTCACTGTGATCACAATAATTTGACCAAGGCGTCCATTGATCCTGTCACCGTAGTCACGATAAAAATCTCTTGTTGATTTAGGCGTTTCTTAATCTTCTTACCACGGCCGCAATAATATCTCTGTTGCACATCGATTTATTTTTATCCATGGAATAATATTTTTCTTAAATTTTTTTTAGAAAGAATTGTACTTTTAATAAAATAATTAAATTTAGTAATTGTTATGGACCGTGGTCCTAGATCCCATCCTAAGGGGGTAAACCTGACATGCACACCACTAGACTCTAGCACCAGCACCTCGGTAGTCCCTCCATACACTGCATCAGTCGTAACCCCTAACAATACTCCATAGGTCTGCGCAAGTTCTGACAACTGCTAATCATGACCTTTAGAGTGTGGGGACCATAACTGTCTGCAAAAAGTAGGCAGGCACTAACGCGACAATCTCAATATTCTAGGAATTTGTTTGGACGATCGTGGGAAGGAAGCACCCTCCGTCAGATTCTGCCTGAACGATCGTGGGAGGGAGGTACCCCCCGTTAGGCCACGATCTCAACGTACCTGCACATTGTGACGAGTGCTCAAGGACTATGCAAATGCACTATAAATATCAGGCTATATCATTCTAACAAGATAATTGTAATTCTTACGGTATATACCCTCTTGGTGCATTGCCTAACTTGAGCGTTTGAATTTCTTTGCAGGTATCCAACTCCCCTATCCAAGACTCACGATGACAGCAACTGCACTAAGAGGAGAAAACCACTGTACACATGTCTCTTTAAATATCCTCTAATTCTACATCAGAATAATAATGATATCTTGATAAATAATATAGATAAGTAAACAAATATGACCTAATAGAAATATATATCAAAATATTTATCTTTATGATAGAAATATAATATAAATAGATGAACAACGTTAAAATAGTTTTACAATATAATATAGTAGGAATAGTGTTAAGTACGTAATTGAGGCACATGAAAGTTTAAGAAAATAAAGCACATGGAAGTTTAAGTAAATTACCAAAATAGTATTAACAAATGATAAAAAGGTGAAAATAGAAATATAACATAAATCAATAACAAGTATTTAAATAATTATTATGCTACAATAGTAATAACAATAGTAATAATGGCGTAAGAAAGTGTGTATATATATATATATATATATATATATATATATATATATAAAGGAATTGAAGAATGATGAGTTACGTATACGAAGGTTACGTTGAAAAGCTTTTGAAAGTATGTTTATTCAGATAAACATTCTTTTATCCGAATAAAGCTGTAAACATAATTTGCAAAGCCCTGTGATCTATATTGCAGAAAAACAGATTGTTACTGTTGTATCATTATAAACTCAGCATTGTGAATGGTTAAAAAAAATGGATTAGGAGGTATAGGTGATAGAAATAAAGAATAAAAATTGGTGTTTTTAACACTTCCTATCTAATTATTAAAACTTGGATATGTGATGGCAAAGTTGAAGACGAGAGAAATGGAAATGGCAGAGAAACAGAGACTATGTTTATGGCTTGGTTGAGTGTGTTTGGTGACGAGTTTGGATGCTTGGGAAAGGTATTTATAGAGCTGAGGAAGGTTGCATTACATATGGTTGATGATGCAAGGTGGTTTTGCTGTCAAAATAGGATTCGTTCACTCAGAATTATCTCTTCCCGTAATCATGATCGTAACCAGATTTTTTTTCATGTAAACTTTCCCGTTCCTACACCGGTATGTACTGACTTCATTTTGCTGAACTCGTCTTCATTTATTACGTTGGACACTTACCAAGTTTCTAATTAGTTTTGAAATCAAGATGATTAATTCTTACCTTTTCTTCTAGTTCCATTGGAACTACTTAGTTTGATTATTCTTGATGAAAGGAACTAAATGGAAACTAAAGGTTCCATTTCTTGTTGCTATGTGCTGTTACTCCCATTTTTCTGTTTGTGAGTAGCTTTATTCGAATGTTTATTATTTGAATAAAGTGATATTTTCTTTCTATTATTTCACTCAATTAAACACTTTATTAAAAAAACCTTTTGGTTATTCGAATAAAAGGTCTTTAATTTGAGTTTTACGTGATTATAATTTTTTTTAGGAATGTTACAACTTGGCTCCACCGCATGTGCAATGGATCAAAGGTTGATTGTCACTCACCTCTTCCTATATAATCTTGAGCTTGCTAAAGTATTGAGTAATAAATAGAGAACCTTGTGAAAGACTCAACAGGTCTTTCCTTAGCTGAAATAATCTTAGTTCATTGCTTTGTTGGAAACGATCTCATAGATCTTTCCAAATAGCTTGAGCTAAATCTAAGTAAATCACACTTGTCGAGATCTCCTTAAAAATTGAATGATATAACCAAGAACTTACAATGTTATTGTTTTGTTCCCAAGAAGTAAGAAGCACAGGATCAGTATCATCTGATTTTGAGATTGAATCATCAATAAATCTAAATTTATTCTTAGCATTCAAAGTTATTTTCATCAATTGATTCCATGAATTGTAATTATCACTTGTTAATTGTTGAAAAACAAGTAATAATATTAGATTATCCGAGGAATGAAGAAGAAAAGGATTGGTGAAATCATCACTAGAATTGAAATGTGCCATTGAAAGACAAAGAAAAGATGAACAGAGGTGGGTGAAAAACGAAGAGAGAAACTGTAGATCTCAAAAAACTTCTAATACCATATTAGAACTCGTATATGTGAGAAAATGAATTTTCAGTATCTTCTCATTGAACAAAAAGTGGTATATATACCACTATGAAACATAATAGAAACTAACTAAAAGTGGTTAACTAATCCTTAATTGATCCTAACTAACCTAACTGTCATTAGCTAACAGCATAATAACTAACTAACTAATTTTATAATTTACATATTGTGTAATAAGATGAAATGCTTTTAAAGTAAACCTGATACTTGTATTGTCTCAAAAACTGTCCTGACTCCTAACCCACTTTGGACGGGTTGTTTTATTAACTCAAGATATTCAGTCATGAATGTGTGTTTTGTGTTTGCATTTTTTATCAATGCATGCATTATCTGTACTAAAAAAAAAAATCAAAGTATGGATTATGACGTCTTAAATCTCTCGCCGTTTCTACTTCCTTTCTCTCCATTTCAGCTGTGTCTAGTGATGCCTATGTCTGCACATTTGCACGTGTATATCTGTTTGTGTAGCATATTTATAATGTGGAAAGTGTATTTTGTTCTCTCATTACATAGATATATCGGTTTCATGCATAATGAAAAAGAAAGGAGCTGATTGACTAGAAGTCTAGAACACTGGTTGTGTCTTAATGGTTTTCTTGCAACTACTACTATTCATGATGATTGTACACATTTTTTAATATAGGTATTATTTTGGTTTTCTCTCATTAGTATAGGTATTATTTTGGTACCATTTTTTTTTTTAATATTACAATACTTATCAAATATTTTATTGACAATTGATTATATTTAATTAAATTTTAAATATTTATTAAAAATAATAATTAATAAATATTTAACAATTCATTTTAATTATCATATATACAAGGGATGACGTGTCAAGATAACAATAGATAGGGTACTCGTCCCGACCCAGCTCCTTATAATTCGGTGGAGCAATTTTTTATTTTCCGTTGTTATTATGGATCGGGTTTTCTTAAATCCATCGGGCCACCAGGGTATCCAAAATGACCTGGCCTTTTTTGTTTTTACACTTTCACAACATTTTTTTCTTATTCCTATCATTCCACTTGGACTCTTGAACTCGTATTTGAGCTCTGTGGGTCTTCAGCTTTAGTTTCAACTTGCAGTGGGTTGAATCTACAGCTTCTGCTCGCCATTGAGAGATACCCACTACGATTCATTCTTGGTTTTGGATTTTACAATTTTGGAAATGCATTTTTGGCTTTGGAGTTGTAGGATCTGAGGGGTTTTTTTTTTTTTTGGAGTTTTTGTTTAAGAAATGAAATGGGTTTCTTCATATTACTGGAATTTTGCATTTTCAACCCCAGGATGCATTTGTATTTCTTCTTGCAGGTAACCATTTGCATTGCTTTTGGTTTTTACTGTGTTTCTTATGTTTTTTTTTTTTTGGTGTAATTGGATCGATTTGATTTAATATTTAAAAATAAATAAATTTAAACTAATCAAAATTAATTAGTTTAGTTTGGTTCAGTTTCATATTTTTTAATAGTCAAATCTGAACCAAATCAAATCGAATATCTACTGATTGGTTTGGTTTGGATGATCAAATTGATTATTTTTTTTATACAAAAATTAGTTAAATAATTAACTTTCTATAGCAAAAAAATAATAATAAATCTATGAAAAAATTTCTAAAAATAGAATCAAATTTATTTATCTTAATAAACATATTACAAAGTACAATAAATGACAAAGTTTAAACAAATAAACATAATTAAAAGATATATAATAATGGATACTAGTACAAAGATAATTACACAACATCACTTAAACTTAGTCCAAACATAATCAAAAGGAAACACAAGTACACAACATAACAATGGGTAGCATCCAAAGTCAATCCAAACTTAATCCAAACTCAATCTAAACTTAATTCAAACATTAAAAAAACATGATTAATCAAACATGATTCATCAAATCCAATTTATCTTTGAATTTTATCTACATCCTACAATAAGTACAAAAAAATAATATTAAAATTTGTGTATATTAAATTTTAACAATCAATCATAATCAATGTACTTATAAATATTACCTTAAAAGCATGAAAGTCTAGCAACACATTTGACTTGTCGAAAGTAGTTGTTGGGTGAGTTTTATGCAAATAATTTCAAGAACGTTGTTCAAGAATCTTTCTAAGATGAAACTGGGAGCTAAGTCAAGGGTATGTTACCGTCCAAGAGAAAGCAGCTAAGCACTGCTGCACCAGTTTCTTGGGTCGGGGAACCATAGTTTTCAAATAGAAAATGAAGGGAAGGTTTGGGTTTCTAGAGTTTGAAAAGAGAATGCAAGGGACATATGAGAGAAAAGGAGAAAGCAAGAAGAGAAGCAAGGGTACAGAAATTTTTACCATTGTGCATACACTTTTTCATTCATGATCCCATTGTCATTGTGCATACACGAACTTTTTCATTCATGATCCCATTATCATTGTGCATACATGAACTTTTTCATTCCTCACTAAAGTTTGATGCACAGAAATTTTGAATGCATAGAATTTTCTCACCTTGGCACAACTACAAGAACAAGAAGTTATTTCTTGCCCATCAAATGTCAAGAAGTTGGTACTAAGTTGTGTTTCAGCTTCATCAGATTGTGCATCTTTTCTTGATGGATTGCTATGGACATGTCATCCATGTACTCTATTGATAAAAAAAATATTCTTTCAATTGTGATAATCTCATCAAGGTAATTTGTCAGATATCCAACATGGTGACAAGGAAATCTAACATGCTGCAGAGATAATCTTCTACCAAAATGCTGGAGACATTTTCTAAAAGTTGTTGAGGTTCAATATTACACGAGCTTCTATGAGACAGAGAAACCTATACGCCTTCAGAGCAGTAATCTATGTGAGACTTTATCTATGTGTGATATAGAAAATGAAGTAGAATTTATGTTTGAATGGTTAGAAGATCCTGTTTGCGTTGAAGGCTGACATAGCTTACCGTAGTTAGTTGATTTTGATAAAAGCATGGATACTGTGTCATGGTTATTGTACTAAAAACGTTTGGTTAATTTAGGTGTGCATTTAGTTACTTGTAGCAACTGATAATACTTTTTGTGTTTATAAGTCACTCTCGAAAAATGAATGAAAGTGGCTGAGACTCTTTCTCCTCAAATTCACATTCTATTCTTATACATTTTCTGTTCTCAGCTCTCTCTTTTCCTAACAGTTTGCAGTAATTATCCGAACTTTTAGTAGCAGCAGTTTGCAGATTGTCAGATACCCATTTTATTTAGTGATTGAAATTTTTTCAGTTGGGTTTTTCTCTCTCTGATTTGACTAATTTTAAAAAGCTATTCAGATACTATCACAAGGCTTTTCTGTTACTTTAAATTAAATTAATTGGGTAAAGAGTAGTGTTACTATTACATAAAATAAAAAATAAAATTATAAGTACAACTTTTTCTATCATAATCCCTTATTTAAGATCCAGTTATCATCTCTTTGCTTCATAACTTTTGTTGAAGATTTTGTAGGCAAGACCTGTAAGAAAAAACATAAACAAACGATAGACATTTTTTAAAACCATAATTCAAATCTTAATAATTGTGACAATATATTAAAACTATACAATAAAAAATACTTAAAGAGAATGAAGAAAAAATAGAAGCTTACTTCATAGAAAGAAGACAAAGAAAACCAAAAAGGTAAAAATGTGAATATGTAAAATAAAGAAAGATGAATTCAACCAAAATGAAAAAAGAAAAAGATAGAAACCACAAACCAAATAACCTAACATGAAGGGATTAAAAATATTAGAGAAATTTATATAGTTTGATTGCTTTATATTTTGAAATTAGAACAATTAAAATAAAATCCAATTAAGGAGAATGAAATAAAGATAGAAATTTAGATAAATAAAGAAGTTAAAGAGAATAAAAAAGGTGAAAACATGGATCTGTAAAGCAAAGAAAGATTAGTTGAACCAAAATGAAAAAAATGAAATCGTAAACCAAATATCATAATATGAAGGAATGAATAATATCATAAAGAATTTATATAAAGTGTGTCCTTTGTATTTTGAAATTATAAGATTTAAAATAAAATCCAGTCAAGGAGAATGAAAGAAATATAGAAGATTAGTTAAAGAAAGAAGTTGAAGAGAACAAAAAAAGTGAAAACATAGAACTGTAAAGCAAAGAAAGATTAGTTGAACCAAAATGAAAAAAAAAATAAAACTGTAAACCAAATACTCTAATATGAAGAAATGGATAATATCTGAGAGAATTTATATAGAGTGAATCCTTTGTATTTTGATATTAGATAAATTTGATTTAAATAATATATTATATTAGTGGCAATCAATCGTTTGTAGGTCAAACAAAATATTATTAGATGCAATCAATTAATTAATGAATTAAAAGGAACAATTTTAAATTTTAGAATTTGAATCCATATATATTATTTGAGTCATTAAATCGTTATTTGAAGGTCAATAAATTAGACTATATTTAAATTTTTTTTGTTCAATATATTTAGAAATTTAAATGGATGTAAACAGATAATCATGTGAATGAATGTAAGTTATATTGAGAAATTACATAACAGATATTGTTTAGTCAAAATTAGGTTATATTTTAAATAATTGCACAATCAACTTCATTCAAATGTGACATGATATGTGATAATTATAGTAATTGTATACAACTATAATTATAGATAAATATAATTCAAATTTTTAATTTTGTCAAAATAGTGAATAATGTGAGATTATTCTTGTAATTATTCAAATTAAATGTTAAATATAATAAAATGCTAATTTGAAATTATGTGATAATTATAGATAATTATAAACAACTATAATTATAGATAAATATAATTCAAATTTTCAATTTTGTCAACATAATGAATAATGTGAAATTATTTTTATAAATATTTAAATTATTAAATGTTAAATAAAATTAAATGTTAATGTCAAATTATTATCATATCATAAGTGAATAATTTAAAATTCAAATTATTATTTTCAATTCTAATAAAATTACTAATTTTTGCTCCAATCTCTAATTGATTAAATATAAATATGTGATAAACACATTTTCATATTTATTTTTATTTAAAATCATTTAAAAATATATAAATATTAACATATAATAATAGATACTTAATTAATTACATTTAATAATAATAGATAATTTCATTTCAAATTTTATTATAAAAACCCAAACTTCATTAAACCTCTGACATATTCTATTTTTTTGGCGCCTTTATCTTGGTATCTTGTTCTTTAATAATATGTTTTTGTAATATTTTTTTAAAATATTTTTTTAATAGTTATTTTAATATTTAATAAAAAAGTAATTAATAAAAAAATAAAATTAAAAAATACGCATTTAATGTCTTAAAATATAAAAATTATTTAATATTTTTTGTATTTAATAAATAAAAAAATTATTAAGATGATTGTTTAGAGTACATAAAATTATTCTTTAATAATTACCTCAGAGGGTCAGAGCACTGCAACTAGGTCAGTGACCTTTGTTGTTGAGACTCGAGAGTGAAGAGAATGGCTCCCACAGCCATATTTTTTGCTTTGTTATCCTTTTCAGCAGTGTCTCGGATAGGACGGATTTGGATATTTGGGGGCAAACCCAATACTCAAGGGAGTTGAGCTGCCAGCGCCACCAAATCCTCACTCAACTGTATGAATCTTTTTCACTATCCCTCTCTTTCTTTGTTGTGCTGAATCAATTTGCAATTTTTGACTGTATATGATTATTGTGTTCTATTTGAATGTTGTTTTTGGTTCGTTAATTTCACCGGACAAGCACTAAAACCTAATACTGTCTTACAAAGTCCAAACCTGGTCACGATTATTGCGATGACAGGGGACCCAAACATGGCACCCAAGAGCAAGAGATTAAGGAAGTGCACAAGAATCTTGGAAACATCCAATGACTACATGTCCCATTTGCCAGATGCCGTTTTGCAACACATCCTTTTCTTTTTGCCCATACAAGATGCAGCCCGGGCCTCCATTCTTTCCAAGACTTGGTTCCGTGTTTGGAAATCGCTCCCAGTCTTTAGCTTTTCCTTTGATCAACATCAACTGGGTATGCCCATGCCCAAGTTCGTGACTCTGGTTAACCAATCATTGTCCCCATTGCAAAATGACAAGGCTATAATCCAAAGCTTCACCCTTAAGATAAGTCTTTCCCAAGACCTTGATGGTTTTGTCTCTGATATAGATAATTGGGTTTGTTTGGTCTTGAGAAATTATGTCAGAGAGCTACATATCAGTATGTCAAGCCCAAGCTACATTTTACCTGAAGCCACTTTTGCTTCAAAATCCTTGGTAAAACTTAGACTGCATGGTTGTAAACTTCCTGCTACCCTATTTGCTGATGCACAAGAGTTTAATTGTCTTAAAGAGCTATATCTGATGGAGGTTGTTGCAGATGAGGATCAAATCCAGAACCTAATAAATTGCTGCCCGTCCCTTGAGAAACTCTACCTTAAATTGCAAACCTCTATGAGTTTTCTTGCTCTTGATAACTTCCTCATGCTTCAATATGTGGCAGTAGTAGCAGTTAAAATACTTAGGGTGAATGCTCCAAACCTTCGCAGACTCTGCCTTGCTGGGACTCGTCAAGTGCATGCTTCTGATTGTACCCTTAACATACAGGTGCTGTCCTGCATCCTCTCGCCTCGGATTCTCAATATCAACAGTTTCCCCCTTTTGGAGACTTTGTGCTTAAGCTTACCAAACAACAGAAGATTCAGAATTCAACATTCTCATCTTAAAACTTTACATTTGTATGGGACATTTGAGGCTCCAACAGAGGTTGAGATCGACGCCCCAAAACTCTACCGGTTCTATTGCAATGGTAGTATATTTCCCTCTTTGCGTGTTACAAGTACATCAATCAAAGAGTGTGAGACACTTGAACTACATGTCCGTGGTGCTACCATTCTGGATGGCTCTCGCATTCATCAACTTGGCATTCTGGATGGCTCTCGCATCCATCAACTTGGGAATCTTTTGCAAAATTTTAATCCTAGCATAGAAGTAAACTTGCATAATCTTTGTACTGAGGTATGTACAGTCATTGTGCATAAATAAACTCTTACATGTGTGCACACTTTTTCATTCATGATCACGTAGTCATTGTGCATAATGCATACATAAATTTTTAATAATGTGTCCACATTTTTTCATTCCTCATTGAAGTTTGATGCTATGAATTTTTTAATGCACAGAATTTTCTCACCTTGGCACAGCTACAAGAACAAGAAATTATTTCTGGCCTGTCAAATGTCAGGAAGTTGGTACTAACTTCTGTTTCAGCTTCATCAGATTACACATCTATTCTTGATGGATTGCTTTGGACATGCCATCCAAGTACTCTACTAATAAAAGAATGTTCTGTTAATAGTGATAATTTCATCAAGGTAGTCCTGCTGAGCAGAAGAATGATAAATATAAAATAGAAGGAAGTAGTTTTAAAAAGAAAGATATTCATTTTAGTTATATTCTTGTTTAATCTATTGATTTGTTTTACAAAAATGCAGTTTCTCTTTCGTGAGTTATTGGACAGAGAAGGAAATCCAACATGCTGCAGAGATAATCTTCTACCAAAATGTTGGAGACATTTTCTAAAAGGTGTTGAGGTTCAATACTACATGAGATTGTGGAAGCCGGAGAAACCTATACGCCTTCAGAGCAGTAATCTGTCTCACCTATTGTCTATGTGTGATACAGGAAAGGAAATAGAATTTATATTTGAATGGGTAAAGGATCCCGTTTGCAGTAATTTTCAGGACTTTTAGTAGCAGCAATTTACGGGTTGTCAGGCAAGGAAGCACAAACCCTTCAAAATGGTTGTTATAATGGTGTTGGATACATGTCTGCCGTGTCGTGTTGGATACTCTTCGGACAGCCACCGGTTACTCCTAATCTACATACTATAATCAGTTACTTTAAAAAAGAAAAAAAGAAATTGTTATACTAGTACTTGTGGGATAAATTGTGGCGACAATAACTGATGCTAACTTTTGAAATATTGATCTCTATGTTTTAATTTTGTCTTTAATATTTGCGCTAGGAATAACTATTTAGTGATGTTTATATTTTAAACACAGGTGCTTCTGCTTTAAGATTTGTGCTTTTATTATTAATCTTTATTAATTTTATATATTGTACTATATGAAGGGTAGATATTCTTACTACAAATACAGGGACAGGGAGCTCAACTTGGTTGCCCTCAGAGGCAAAGAATCAATTAGAGTCGAAAATCCATGAAACCAAATATTTCTCATCATTCGGTGGAATTGATGTTTACTTGTTTAGCTTGCGCAGTGTGGCAGGCTAAGCCTCTTTGCCTTGCTTGAGTTGCCGAAAAAGCTAAAATTATTGGGCTACAGGTCGGAGGTCCATTTTACCCGTTTGGTCCGCTAAATGGGCCGGACCGGCCCAAATCTCAACAGCCTCTTCTCGGCTCAGTTGTTTCTTAACAGGAAACGGTGTACGTTTTTTAAACGAAACGAACGTAACCCATGATAAAAAAAGTGCACCCAAATACACGGCTGATCAAACTTAGTCTGTGTTTGGGATAGCTGCTAAAGTTTGTTTATTTTAATAATCAATTATGTTTAAATATGGTAGTTGAAAAGTGAATTTAAATTAATTTGTTTGGTTTGAATGATATAAAAAAGAATTATTTTTATGTATTAAATTATTAAAATATGTATATAATGATAAAAAAAAAATTATTTGATTGAAATCAAATAATATTTACATATCAAAGTGTAAGGAATAATTTATAATTTAAAATTAAAAGTTAAAATTTTAGTATTATAAAAAAAAGTTTTTAGAATACATTAAATTTCGTGTAAAAGATGAAATTGATTTTATCAAACATGATTAAATATTGTTAAAATAATTTTTTTAAAGAAAAAAGATGGAGTTCAACTTCCATTCCAACGCTACCAAATCCTCACTCAATGGCATCACACTTGTCCAAATTTGTATGAGTCATTTCACTGTCTCTTTCTATGACTCAATCAATTTGCAACTAAGATCTAAGATATTATTATCAGATGAGGATCTTCTCTTGTTTCCTGTTTTTCCAAAAATAGAAAAAAAATAGAGGTTAAAGGGTAGGAAGAGAGAGGAGGGAGGTGATCCTGTTTCTCTCCATTTTTTTTTATTTTGAAAAAATATGATTTTCTCTTATTTTGGCTAATAAGAGAGGATCCTCATCTATTATTATCTGTACTATATATAATGGGGATTCTCCTATTTAGTTTTCATATTTATTTTGTTAAAATTATCATTTTAAATCATTTTTTTATAATTTTTTTATCTTTTAACTTTTAAATAAAAGAAAGGACAAATTATAAATTACTCACTCTCTTAGCAATTATTACCATTAACAGTTATCACGTTTTAAGAAGCCATGGGGATTGACTAAGCAGTTACAACTATTAGCAGCCACAACCAATCCACTAGTTATTATTATTATTAATGTGTTCTATTTGAATGTGTTTTATGGATCGTTAATTCACCTGAGAAGGTTGGGTTGTGGTGTGGGGGCTTGTTTCAGTGTTTGTTTGGTACTAAAACTAAAGTTATGTATGCGAATTTTAAAAGGGAAAGAAGCAAGTGAAATGAAATGGAAAGGTAAAAAATAAAATAGAATAGAATTATGTTATGTACAGAATTTTTTTTTGTTTATTTTTAAGAATTTTATCTATTTTAAAATTTTAGTTATAATTAAAATTTAAATTTTAATAAAATTTTATCTAAATTTTAAATTTTATTATTAGTTAATTATATTTAATATATTTTATATAAAAAATTTAAATATTTCTCTTATCATTACATGACGTTATTATTTGATTATTAAATTCAATTGAATATAATTCTATTTTTAATACTGAATAGTTTTGTCCATTAGTTCTGTCCTATCAAGCATAAACACGGACACAAATACGAAAATACACTAAATTTAAAAAATTAAAAGACATGGCATACGACATATATATATATATATACATGACGTTATTATTTGATTATTAAATTCAATTGAATATAATTCTATTTTTAATACTGAATAGTTTTGTCCATTAGTTCTGCCCTATCAAGCATAAACACGAATACGGAGACATACCAAATTCAAAAAATTGAAAACACACACACACACACATATATATAAATTAATATCAAATTAAATTAAAGAATTTGGTTTTTATATATATAATTGCAAAATTTTAAAAAAAATCATAATTCATTAATATCATTTCTATAAGTTTTAAGATTTATAATATCTTAATATATATATATGTCAATATTTGCTACACACACACACACACACACACACATATATAAAATTAATATCAAATTAAATTAAAGAATTTGGTTTTTATATATATAATTGCAAAATTTAAAAAAATCATAATTCATTAATATCATTTCTATAAGTTTTAAGATTTACAATATCTTAATATATGTATATGTGTCATATTTCTACCTAAGAAACCTCTCCTAAAAAATATAGAAGCGTAATTTCTATTGACGTATTCTAAAAAATCTTTTAAATCAACTTCTCCTAATATAACTAATCACGATGCAAGTATATTTAAAAAAAATAATAGAGGAATATTTGTGTGAAAAGCACGAAGTGGACAATTGACAAAATTATCCGCATCTCGTGATCATGGATTATCCGTGACGGAGCGGAGGATGTATACCTGTTTAATAAATGGGAGCGGGAATTATAAGATCTCTCTCATGATACTCATGCTCGTTAAGTATATTTTTTTTTATTTAACATATATCATATATTATGATTCTTTTTTTTTTTAACTTTGAGATGAGATGAAAATACATATATTTTTATTATTTTAAAATAATTTTTTTATTAAATGAGCTTATAATGATAAAACTTGTTGAAAAAATATATACTATTTATGTAATAGTTATTTATGTAAACCATTATTACAAAATATAATTGAATTTAGTTTGTTATTTATAATATTCTTTTAATTTTGTAAGAATCTTATATTTTTAAACAAAGTTGTAGTAAGTGGTGTTAAAGTTTATTTTATTTATGTTTGTTTTATAATTTTTAAGATTTTATTTTAAAGTATCAAATACCATGATACTCGTGGATATCCCGTCTACCCACGGGGATCATAAATGGGTACTCGCAAAAGAGACGGGGCGGGACGGGGAAACACTTACTACTCCCGCTTCTGCATTGTATCCCTATGGACAACTTTGTATTGAATAGAAGTAGAAGGAGCATATGAAAATAGTGGTGTGTGAAAAGATAAAACTTAAAAGTCTAATAGTGGCGTGTGAAAAGATAAAACTTAAAATACTGGTATGTGAAAATAGTGACTTAGGACGTCAGTCATGTGATTGAGTTTGGGTTGGTTACAGGCTTATTAACTAAACATTAGTCATGAAAACTATATTTTTTTTAAAAAAATATTAATGGGTCATGTCCAAATAATGTCCTAAACGTGTCCAAGTAATGTCCAGATTTAATTGGATACATTCAGACACTGCGAAGCTTGCACTGTGTGTCTGATGTCTCCTCAGATCCGACACGACACTTGTCCGATAAGCAAACATGTATCAAAAACGGCGTGTCCGTGCTTCTAGGGATGACAATTTTATCTGCGCTTGACTACGTTAGACGGATAATACTCGTCAATTTCCCATGCGTATATAAATACCCGTTGATATTATCCCGTTTAATAAATGAGGTGGGGGCGGTGGTTCCCAAATCTGCAGATACTCATAAATAAAATTATCAAAATACTCCTATATAAAATTACTAAAACAACCTTATTATTATTTAAATATTACTAAAATATTATTTTTTTTTAAATTTTTTTAATTTTATTTTATGTTTTAAAATTTATTGAGTCACAGATATCCGCGAAAATCTATTTATCCTCGAAAGATTAAGAACGAAGATCGCGAGCGAAGCAGGACAGGGCGGATATTATCCACGGGAAGGACGAGGCAGCTGCCCCCACCTCGCGCCCGTCCCGTTGCTGTCCCTACGTGCTTCACATAAACGTCAAGATGACACCCAAGAGCAACAAGAGATTATTAAGGAGGTGCATAAGAAACTCGGAAGAAACATCCAATGACAACTCCGATTACATATCCCGGTTGCCAGACGCCATTTTGCAACACATCCTTTTGTTTTTGCTCCACATCCTTTTGTTTTTGCTCGTACAAGACGCTGCCTGGGTTTCCACTCTTTCCAGACTTGGCTCCAGAGTTTGGAACTCCCTCCCTGTCTTTCGTTTTTCCTTCTATCGATATCAATTGGGTAATGCCTATGCCCATGCCCGAGTTCGTCACTCGGGTCAATCAATCATTGTCCCCGTTGCAAAATCAAAAGGCCATAATCGAAAGCTTCACCCTTAAAACGAATCTTCCCCAACACCAAAAGTGTTTTAAATTTTATCCCTGACATAGATAATTAATGGGTTTGTTTGGTCGTAAGAAATTATGTCAAAGAGCTATATATCAATATTTCAAGTTCAAGCCCATGGGCAAGGTACATTTTACCTCAAGCCACTTTTGCTTCAAAATCCTTGGTGAAACTAAGACTGGAGGGTTGTAAATTTCCTCCTACCCTTTTTGTTGATGCACAAGAGTTTAATTGTCTTAAGAGAGATATATTTGTCCAAGGCTGTTGCAGATGAGGATCAGATCCAGAACCTAATAAATCGCTTCCGGCTCCTAGAGAAACTCACCCTTCAATGTACTAGAATGACATGTCTTGTTCTTGATAATTTTCCCATGCTTCAATATGTGTCAGCCGGAGTTGAAATACTTAAGGTGGATGTTCCAAACCTTCATATCTCATCCTTTGTTGGCCTCGTCAAGTCAAGTACATGCTTCTAACTCTACCTTAAACATGATAAAGGTGATCTATTGCTTCCTCTCGCCTCTGATTCTAGATCACAGTAACTTCTTACAAGAACTTTTCTCTAAACTTCCCCTCCTGAGACTTTGCACTTTGGCTTAACAAACCTTGCAAGTTTCAGTATTCAACATTCTTATCTTAATACTTCACATTTGTATGGGAAATTTGAGGATCCGATGCAGGTTCACATTGATGCCCCAAAACTCAGCCAGTTCTATTGCGATGCTACTGTATTTCCCTCTCTTTGTTAAAAGTACATCAATCAAAGAGTGTGAGACACTTGAACTGCATATCTTTGGCTTCAAGTTTCACATTCTGGATGGGTCGCATCCATCAACTTGGGAATTGTTTGCAAAATTTTAATCCAAGTATAGAAGTAAACTTGCACAATCTTTGTACTAAAGGTATTTACATGATTTATAATCAGTAGTCATTGTGCATAAATAAACTTTTACCAATGTGCACACACTTTTTCATTCATGATCCCATAGTCATTATGCATACATAAACTTTTTCATTTCTCCTTAAGGTTATGTTTGGATTGGTGGGATTTAGTGGAATATAGGGAAATAAAATGAAATAAAAATAAGTTTCATTGTTTGATTATGTTAAAAAAGGATAGAATAAGATGAAAGTGGATGAGATGAAATCCAAAAACCATCAATTTTTTTCTCCCCAATTTGAGAAGTATGAGATGAAATGGAATTGTAACTTTTTTTCCCACAAAAAATAAAGTTATAACTCTTACTATTTTATTCACTTCCCAAATAATAGAATGGTAACTTTACTCTATTCCATCCTAAAATATCTAAATAATGGAATGATACTTTTATTTCGTTCCATTCTATTCCATCTCATCTTACCACATTCCATTTCATTCCATCAATTATTAAATATCCAAACATATCCTAAAGTTTGATGCACATAATTTTCTCACCTTGGCGTAACTACAAGAACAAGAAGTTATTTCTCGCCCGTCAAATGTCAGGAAGTTGGTACTAAGTTCTGTTTCAACTTCATCAGATTGCGCATCTTTTCTTGATAGATTGCTATGGAGATGCCATCCATGTACTCTATTGATAAAAAAATATTCTTTCAATTGTGATAATCTCATAAAGGTAATTTGTTAGATATCCAACATGCTGACAAGGAAATCTGACAACAATATATGTTATTCATTTAATAATTCTCTCATTGGGCTTCTTAAGATTCAATTGAGCTTAATTAAGTTAGCTTTGTAATATTTTATGATATTGAGCCTAATTGGATCATTGAATAAATTATTGCATGAACTAGCTTTAATTTGTCTATTTGACAACGTTCAGTAAATTAGCTATAATACAAGTTGCAAATATTTGATTGATATGATTATGGTCTTGTAGGAAAACTAAGACAATTCTCTACAAGTTTCATGAGACCTCAAGAGTTGAATCACACGTTTAAATAATTTCAATTGAAGTGGAAGCAAGAACCAGAATATTGATCCTGACAGCTTGACCTCTGTGCACTCATTAGTTCATATCTTGAATATTAGGAGTTCAATAGATGCCAAACTAAGTCCAAATGAAAGTTAAGACCCAAATCTACAACTTTGATGATAACTCAAGAGATGAATCGATTGTTTAGCTGGTCAGATTGAGTCTGGAAGTCAAAACAAAGGTGTTGTAGCTGAAACTTGAGCAGTGTGCAAAGATTGGACCATAAGTTGGGCTATAGGAGTTGGATTGGACTGAAATCGGTGTCATTGGAAAGTCAAGACAAAAATCTCCAACTTTCATGAGATCATGTTTCAAAATGGTGATATTTTGACAGAGTTATAGTCGTGTGAACACGGCTGCGAGTTAGGCACCAAATTGGTTGGTGAGCATGACACACATTTTCTTTGCATTCACACTCATCAACCAATTCTATTGTCATTTTGTACTCTTCATGCTATATGAAAGCAGCATTGGTTGCTGCTTGATGACATCTTGGTTGAGGCTTAAGACCATATTCTTGTATCATTTGTTTCTCTTGTTGTAATTTTCTTTTGTTATAAATAAAAGTTGTGTTTATCTTCTTCTTCTTCTCTCTTTATTTATTTTTGTTCATGAGTAACTAATTTTCATTTTGCTTAGGTGAAATGGTGAAACTTTTATTAATGAAATAAAGTCATATTAATTTCTTTCTTGTTCTTAAATGTTATATTATTAAGTAGTCATTATATGTGTTATATTTTGTTTCTAATCAATTTAGAAACCCTCCTTGTAAAATGGAGATCTTGATTTGTTGTAGACAAAAGATTGACACAATGAATGCTTGAATCAATTTACAAGTATTGGTGTTAGTAAGTAAAAGAATCATAATATAACTACATATATAATTTTAAATGAACTTTGAATATTGTATGTTCTGATTAGGACCTCCGTTATACGTGAATTCTAATTGAGTTATAAAAAGAGATAATATTGTCTTTAATTTATAAACTAAGTAGATTTTCTAACCCAAACAAATCCTTTTTCATTGTGAACAATTTTTATCACAATTATTGTTGTGACAAATCTTTTATTTACCTCAACAAGTTTTCTTCATTAATTTCCTATGAATCGACTTCGGACTCCCGAGAATTTATTACTTGAGACAACTTACACTTGAATTTGTAATATACAATTCGTATCAAAATCCAACATGCTGTAGAGATAATCTTGTACCAAAATGCTGGTGACATTTTCTAAAAGTTGTTGAGGTTCGATATTACATGAGCTTGTGTGAGACAAAAAAACCTATACGCCTTCGAAGCAGTAATCTATCTGAGACTTTATCTATGTGTGATACATGAAAGGAAATAGAATTTATGTTTGAATGATTAGAGGATCCTGTTTGCGTTGAAGCCTGACATAGCTTACCGTAGTTAGTTAGATTTTGATAAAAGCATGGATACTGTCATGGTTATTGTACTAACAATGTTTGGTTAATTTAGGTGTGCATTTAGTTGCTTGTAGCAACTAATAATACTTTTTTTTTGTTTATAAGTGAGTCTCAAAAAATGAATGAAAGTGGCTGAGACTCTTTCTCCTCAAATTCATGTTCTATTATTCCACATTTTCTGTTCTCAGCTCTTTCTTTTCCTATCAGTCTATAGTAATTATCCGAACTTTTAGGCTATGTTTGGGAGTGAGGGTTAGGGGGGAAAGGGAAGGAAGGGAAGGGTTTGGAGTTGAGAAACCCTTATTTGGAAGTTTTGGAAATAAGAGGGAAGGGAAAGTGGAATTTTCGGATTCCCTCGAAAACCCTCTCATTTCAGTTCCCCCAAATTAGAGGGTTTTGATACAAAATTACTTATTTATCCTTCATCTCAAACCACTCACTTCATTCACCATCTTCCTCAAGGCTTCCAACCTGACACCGTCACTGTCGTGCCCCAAAGCACATAATCGTTTGCCGTGCCTCGCAGCCCACAAATTTGGCAGCTGAGCTTCGTCGCTCGAGCCCAGTACCTCTGACTGATCCGCCGTTCGAACCCGTTCTAGCCTGAAACTGGCATCGACTGAGTCGGATCGCACCGTCCGCGTGTCACGTCGATGTCGCCACTCCTCCTGGTTGACATCGCCGAACTTGGAGCCATCCGACCGCAACCCACACCGCCGATCCACCAGCCAGTCGCACCGCAACCCACACCAGATTCGGCCGTTCACACTGTGCCGATCTCGCTGCCTGCGTTGCGTCACCCAATCGGTGCACTGCTGTCCTTCGAACCGTCAACCTTCATTGAACCCACCGTGACTTACCTGCAAATATCCAAAACAGAACTACCCTTTTTGGTTCAACTTTTTTCGTAAAGCCTCTGCTAATTTTTTTGGTTTTTAGTTCTGTTACTTTTTTTTAAAAAAAAAAAGTGGGCTTGAGGTGGTAAATTTATTGAGCTAAACTAAAAGGACAAAAACGAAAAAAGTTAAAAAAAAAAAAAAAAAAAAAAAAAAAAATTTGAAAAATAAAAAATAAAAAGTATAAAATAATTAATAAAGATAAAATGGTAAAAAATATATCATAAATCTTCCATTTCTTTCCCCTCTTATATTTCACATTCCCAAACAAGGAAAATGTAAACTTCTCATTTTCTTTCTCTTCCTTCCCTTTAAACTCTTCCATTTTCTTTCCTTCTAAACTCCCAAACATAACCTTAGGAGCAGCAGTTTGTAGATTGTCAAATACCCATTTTATTTTAGTGATTGAAAATTTTTTCGGTTACGTTTTTCTCTCTCCGATTTGACTAATTTTAAAGAGCTATTCAGACTTTATCACAAGGCTTCTCTGTTACTCTAGATTAAATTCATTGAGTAAAGAGTAGTATTACTATTACATAAATTTTTCATTTCTGATTATAAATAATTGCACAAGAGACGTGATTTGAACTAAAAGTGGCCTCATTAAATTTTTAATTCTTGTTAAACTCGGTGTTAGTCGTGTAGATATGACAATTATAATTGAAGAGTTTTGCGGCTAATGTTATTAAAATAATGATTACACAAATAGTATTATTTACCAAGTTATATGTAAAAGTTCTGAAAGTTTCTCGAGATGAGTATCATATAATTTACATTTTACATGTACAATAAGACGCGGATTTTCTTAGTGACGAAGTGATATGCAAGTTTAATGTGGCTGTGAAAAATTCGATATATGTATCTTCTTGCCTTCTAGGTCTTGCAGTCTTCACAACTACTCTGTCCAAGAATTGGTAGCATGCATGGAAGTTACAGACTTACGGCCTTTCTCTGATTTTAATTTTCAGTCACATTGAAGGACAAATACTTTTTTAGTGCTTCAAACCTCTTAAATGACAATATGAAGGATAGAGATTCTGACTTCAAATTTATATATACTGTACAATTGTTTTGAGTGAATCTTATGATTTTTATGACCAATATTTTTAAAATTAGTTGAATTGAATAATTTGATAAGACATTATTCATGGTTCAATCTGTTTAATCGGTAGTTGAATTAATGATATTATAAAATATTTAAAATAAATTAAGTAAATTATATATAACTTTTTATATTATTAATTTATTAAATAATAAATATATTACTAAAAATAATAATGTGAACTAAATAAATAATTGTTTCATTATTTGTTTGATCACTCGTAATAAAAGATAAAAAAAAAATGATACAAATCCAACTATTTAACTCTCACGTCTCCTTTTGAAAAAATTCTAGCATACTTGTAAAGTAATAATAAATGTATAGTTAAGGAACATTAGTATGAACTAAAGAAACCTTATTAGTGGTCATTTGTAGGCTGGTGTTGTTAGTTTTTTGTCCTCTTAGCCAACGTTATAGATGCTTTGCTGTTGGAGGAATATGACTTTATATGTGTTTGATTACTATTGTTGGTAAATATGTCTTCTGTTGGCAATTTAACAGTTCATCGATGAAAACTTTAAAAAGGAAGATGAGGCGGTTACAAAATAATAAACATGTTATATTTCTATTGAAAAACATTATCACAACTACCTAAAAATTTTTAACTAAGTTTTTTCCTTTTACATGTTCATGCTTAGGATTTTAGTGGGGTTGCCTTTGTTCTTTTGGTCAGAGATTCAGAGTGAATATGTTCGTATTTTGTTGGGATTCCATTGTGTAATCTATTTCCATCAACTTTACCATTTTAGGGCTGATAATTTAAATTTTGAATATGCATACTGACTTGACTGTTTTTGGGGATATACAAGTGTAATTAGAAAGTCTAAGAGATGTTTGCTTTCTATAGTGATATAAGATGTGTAAGTGTGTACTATATATAAATTGAAAGGCCCTAATATGTTTCGTATCAAATTTTTCTATAGCAAACTAATGTATCCTAATGTAACAAAAACTGCTCTAACTCTGTTCACATCGTAACATAGAAGCCTGATAATTGGTCGTTTTAGCTTTATGTAAAATTTGGTCTTACTATTGTTTCAATGCGTACCAGAGTATATCCTTAAGACTTTTATTAAGATCAGGGGTGTCCAACGGATTTGGTCAATCTATAAACTCATGAGTTTTGACTTAACCCAATTTACATCTGCGGGTTAGGTCAGGTTAAAAAACATTTCAACTCATAATGTATAGGTTAAGTGGCGAGTTTAGAAAGTGTCAATCCACGCCAACCCAACCTATCCAAGTAGGTTTTTTTTTTGTTTTTGTAAAAGTCATTTAGCCATAATGGCTTATATTATTTTTCCCATGAATTTTATATATTGTCAATTAAGTTTAGGTGTAGGCATTGCAGTCACATTGAGAATGTGACTAAGAAAATAATGATTAGAAACTCATAAAGCGTCTGATAGATAAATACAATGAAAATCCAACTGATCGCTTTGATAACAAAGAGTATTATGAAAAAATTGAAAATAAAGTAAATGATTATATCAATCCATATTCTATATATGATGACATTTACTTTAATTAGCTAATGCGATTTGTTATTTATGATTTTTAGGACATATTAGCTTACTTTAGTTTATTTTCAATTTATATTAATTTAGTAAGATTTATTAAGTTTATTTATAACATTGACTCATGTTCTTGAGAACAAATTATTTGAAAGGATTAAAAGAACACAATAAACATAGAATCAGAATTGTGGATTGCATATATTTATATTTATAAACCAATTAAAAGTAATAAATAACTCAAACAAAATAATATGTTTGTTTTACTAACATTTCATAACTGGATGAAGAATCTTAGAACAAGTTCTCTACTTATTAGGGAAATTTACATGGTAATAAACTTATAATACATTTAAAAAAAGTTAGAGAACAAAAGCAGTGTAGAAGAAGTTTTTTTTACAAGTATTTGAGTTATGAACACATTTGTTTAGTTTATTCTAAACTTAGTAACACGTGTTAGTTGTTAATTTGTTATGCACTTATTGACTTATAATGTTTAGTTTATTTGAGATTGAAACTTATTATGTTTGAGTAAGGTCGATTGAGACTTATGGTGTTAATTTGGTATATTGAGACCTATTATGTTTAAGATTGAGACTTATGATATTAATTTATTAAATTAAGACTTATTATATTTGAGATTGATACTTATTGTGTTAATTTATTAAATTTTATATTTGATTTTAAAAAAAATTGAACATGTTAAATTAATTCATGGGTTCGACCCAAATTAATTTACTCTTGAACGAATTGGGTTAGATCGAGTTGAACGAAAAAATCTTTTCGACCTAACCCAATCTACTATTCTAGTGAATGAGTTGGATTCAAAAATACTGTTAAACTTACCTAACTCACCCAAGGAACATCCTTAATTAGAATGTTCACCATTTCATTCGTCAAATTATGTTACGATTCGATATTTGGAAACTAAATGCATATTTCTGCGTTTAGGTATTCGATGTTTGAGAACTCTGTGGCTCTATATTTTAGTATATTTGAGGGAGGCATGACACCTCATTTAATGAGTCTGGAACTTGTGTTATATTTGTTTTCAAGTTTGGTAATCATATATGTTGTCCAAAGTTCATGCTTAAGGCTTCATATTTTGGATATTAGACAATTTTCTTATATACCTGTACGATAGGATGTGACTTACTGTATCAATTGAAAATCCGGAGATATTGCTAATTATCTACAAATTTCTTGAACATAGCTTAGATTCTTACTAGTATGTTGAAACTGTTTAATCATGTTAGTGCAGCTGTATGCTCTTGTAGACTTTGTTCTTGTTGCAAATTTTGCTGAATGGATCCAATCTGGAGTCTAAAGTATAGTTCTTGAGTGGCTTATCAAATTTTAATTTTGAATACCGTACAAGAACCTAACGAGATATATTTTCACCAGCTGCGTGGTGGACATGTTACTACTCCCAGACAATTAATTGGCATGTTTGCTGGAGAAAGCTAGAGTTTAACTAAAGTTGATCAGATATCTGGCCTTAGATGAGGCGGATTGGATGCTGGAAATGGATTTTGTGGCGAAATAAGGAAGATTGTAGAACAAATAGACATGCCTCCACCAAGTGTGAGAATAACTGATGTAAACGAAAACGAGTCAAGCTAAGTCAAGAAGTTTGGTTTGTGAAAAAAAATGTTACTCAAATTTTATTTATTTATTTAAACAAACAAAGTTTAAAACTTAGATTTAACTTGTTAAAAAAATATAAAATTTGAACTTAACTTATTTAATTTGTTTATAAGATTTATTATTTTTATTTCATTTGTTATTTTTTCTTCTTAAAATATGTTTTAAACTTATCTAGTGTTTGATAGGCATGTTTATACTAAAAGATTAAGTGAAAATAGTAATGAAAGTCAAAGACTTTTTGAAAATTAGAATTAAATATATAAATAGTAAATAACAATATATAAAATTATAATTTTTTAAGTAGGTGTTTCTTAATTTTGCTAGCTTTTCTAATTCTTTTTGAGGAAATTAAACTTTGTTTTAGTTTTTTTTTTCTCTTTTCTTTTCTTCCCCTTACTTGACCCACTTTGGGTGGGTTGTTTTATTAACTCAAGATATTCAGTCATGAATGTGTATATTTGTGTTTGCATTCTAGATCAATGCATGGATTATGATGTCTTAAATCTCTGGCCATTTCTACTTCTTTTCTCTCCATCTCAGCTCTGTATAGTGATGCCTAAGTCTGCACACTTGCACGTGCATATCTGTTTGTATAGCAGATTTATAATGTGGAAAGTCTATTTTGTTCTCTCATTGTATAATATTTCTTCCTCTGTCAGAGAGTAAAATTATTTTGTTAAAGAAAAAAGATGTTATTATATTATTTTTTATTTTACATTATTTTTTTATAATTGTAATTAAGTAAAAAAAATGATAGAAAAAAATGATGTAATTAATAGTATAAAAAATAATGTAAAAAAATCATGATTATTTGCTAACTTATCATTTATAATACTGTTTCAAGCAGCATGAATTTGGTTTTTGTAGCATGCTGACTTTAGTTTCAGGGTGAGGTATAGCCGTATAGGTAGTCAGATAGAGAGTTCTGTAATCTGGAAGGCAATGGATCGGGTACTTGACCTGATCCAGCTCACATTGACCCGATGGAGCAAACTTTTTCCCGACCCAATTTTTTATGGATCGGGTCGGATTCTCTTAGATCCATCGGCATTCAAATGACCCGGCTTTTTTTGTTTCATAGCAATGGATCTTCCTCCATTCATTACGTACGACTCGCGAACTTGGATTTGAGCTTTGTGGGTCTTCAGCTTCTGTTTCAGCTCGCAGAGTGGGTCGAATTTACAGCTTCTGCTTGCCATTGAGAGGTACCCACTACGATTCATCCTTGGTTTTGGATTTTGCAGTTTTTGAAATGCATTTTTGGCTTTCAAGTTTTAGGGTCTGCATTTTTTTTTATTTAAAAAATGAAATGGGTTTCCTTCAATTTACTGAAATTTTGAATTTTCAACCCCAAGATGGATTTTTGTTTCTTTTTGCATATACCCATTTGCATCTTGATTTTGCATTGCTTCTGGTTTTTGCTGTGTTTCTTATGCTTTTCAAGCGTAACTTGAGATCTAGGCCTCTAAAAATTGACTGTTGGAGTGTTGGTGTTCAGTTGTTCACACTCTAAATTCACTCACGAATGAAGTTTGATTATAACATCTTTGGTGGGCACTGAAGAATTGGAAAAAAAAAAAAAAGAGAGATGATGTTTCCCGCAAGTGCTGCAACTCCAAATTTTATTGTAGCCGAAAACTGAAAAACCCAAACTTCATTAAACCTCTTTGACATATTATATTTTTTTAGCACCTTTGTCTTGGTAACTTGTTCTGTAATAAGTACCACAGAGCACTGCAAGTGAAGAGAATGACTCTCACAGCTCTCATATTTTTTGCTTTGTTATCATTTTTGGCAGTGTCCATCAGTCCTGCTTTTGCAGAGGATGGGCAAGATCCTGTGCTTCTTATGAGCTTTGAGAAGGAAACATGCCCTCAGGCTGAAGACATTATCGAAGAACTAGTCAAGCTTCTCTACAAGCGCTAGAAGAACACTGCTTTCTCTTGGCTCAGGAACATTTTCCATGATTGTGCTGTTCAGGTATGCTTTCCATTAGTTTCTGTTTTGTGTTTGCAAGTTTTTATTTTTTCCTTTTTTATCTCTAAAATGTTTTTGTTGGGTTAATGTTTATGATGGTAGAGTTGTGATGCTTCACTGCTACTGGATTTCATAGGAAGGACCTTGTCTGTGTAGACTGACAGGAGCTTCAGGTTGAGGAACTTCAGGCACATTGTTTCCTGTCTAGGTTTCTTCAGGCAAAACAAAATGCTAAGATGAATCTTTTGATTTTATAATGTTGTTGCAGAGCAAAACTTATGCTTTTGGGGATGCTGACCAAATTTTGGAGCGTTGGTACCCCTCTGTAGAAGAGGGCAACAACAAGGGTATTGTGGTTCTTGTCACGAGTCAAAAGGAAGGAACAGTCACCGGCAGTCCAGCTTTTGTGCAAGCCATTGGAGAAAATATCCTTGATGCCACCATATCAGAGAACCTTCCAGGTACCTCCTACCATTCATTTCACTGCTTTACTGTGCTCTATCACCTGATGGTCTCAAAATACTTCCAGGACTGGCTTAGGATTTTTTCACTAATAAATATGGCAAACATGGATTGCTCATTGTTGTCTGTTGAGAAAGTTTGACTCAACTATGTTTGTTTGGAAGATGTCATAACATTGCGTTGCATATAATAAACGAGTAAAGCTGTAAAGGACTGATGCAAGTTTTGATTGAAAGGTCCTTTTTGACTAACAAAACTAATGGAGACTTTGAGAGGGATTTCCAACTTTTAAGTTCTACAGTGAGCTACCAGAATAGGTTATTTAAGATATGTGAAAATGTGAATCATTTATCAGCATAAGTTCTGAATTGCCTTTAATAGAAGCTAGCCATATGTGACTGCCCTCCTCTGATTTCACCTTCTTTAAGATAGTGGTTGTTTGAATCAATATTTAAAACAAAAAAAATCCTATTTTGGCTATCATGTAAAGCAGCTGTTTCCTTTCAGTGTAGTTGATGCTTATACTGATAAGGCCTATCTGCTCACAGTTTGCATGCAATACCTGTATATTTCTTTAAACTGGGCAACAGGTTTCTGACTTAGAAATCCTTATTCTTCTAGTGATACAATATTGCAAAATTCCCAACAGAGATTTAGAAGCCCAAATTTATAATTCATTCCTCTCCGAGTTCATTTATATAGTATGCCTTGCTTTCTTTCTATGTCTAGCTTTCTACTTGTTGAGTTTTAATTGGTGAAAATGTATTTGCCAACTTGGTGGATTCTGTCATTTTGTGCTTGTCTTAACATAATTAGTAAAAGAATATGCACTTTTGCTGTGCTTGGTGTGGCCATTTCACCACCTTGCTGTTTTCATTGGTGGTTAGATTCTAACAGAATGTTTTCATTTCAACACACAGGTTACCAATTTACCAGCTCCTACATATTATTTCAATTATCATAATAATGATGGGTGATTTCTTTTTTTTTTTTTCTTTGGATAAACCATGATGATTATTAGTCATAGTGCTGACCAAAGTTGAATGAAAAGGCCTCTGTTTTATTTTATATGTCTTGAATCTCTTGATTGGTTATGTTACTCTGTATATTTGAATGTCACATGTCTTTTTTTAAGTAAAATTTTCTCTCTCTTTGATCTTTAACGTTTCTAGTTATCTTTCAATTTTTTTGAAAATCCTATCCATATCTTTTTTAATATAAATCTTTTCATAATAAATTATAAAATAATGAAATCTGAAAAATAAAAGGATAAAAAATATTCAAAAAAAGATAAAAAATTAAAAAAAGTTTATTTTATATATTCACATTTATATTATGTGTATAGGATCAAGATGTTTAAAGCAACTAAGCTTGGGCGTAGCTTAAACAAGACCACCATCTGACCTGGATAAGACAAATTTGGAGATTTGGGAGCAAACCGAATACTGGAGGGAGTTGAGCTGCCAGCGCCACCAAACCCTCACTTAACGCACTTTTCCAAAAAACTGTATGAATCTTTTTCACTATCCCTCTCTTTCTTTGCTGTCCTGAATCAATTTGCAATTTTTGACTTTATATTATTATTGTGTTCTATTTGGATGTTGTTTCTGGTTTGTTAATTTCACTGGAAAACATTGTTGGGGGGGTTTCAGCGTTTGTTACTTCGGCACTTAAACTTAACACTGTCTTACAAAGTCCAAACATTGTCACGATTATTATGATGACAGGGGACCCAAACATGGCACCCAAGAGCAAGAGATTAAGGAAGTGCACAAGAATCTCAGAAAGATGCAATGACAACTCTGATTACATGTCGCAGTTGCCAGACGCTGTTTTGCAACACATCCTTTTCTTTTTGTCCATACAAGATGCAGCCCTTGCCTCCACTCTTTGCAAGACTTGGCTCCGAGTTTGGAAATCACTTCCAGTCTTTAGCTTTTCCTTTGATCAACATCAACTGGGTAGGCCCATGCTCGAGTTTGTGACTCAGGTCAACCAATCATTGTCCCCACTGCAAAATGACAAGGCTATAATCCAAAGCTTCACCCTTAAGATGAGTCTTTCCCAAGACCAAGAGGGTTTTGTCTCTCAGATAGATAATTGGGTTTGTTTGGTCATGAGAAATTATGTCAGAGAGCTACATATCAGTATGTCAAGACCAAGCTACATTTTACCCGAAGCCATTTTTGCTTCAAAATCCTTGGTAAAACTTAGATTGCATGGTTGTAAACTTCCTGCTACCCTTTTTACTGATGCGCAAGAGTTTAATTGTCTTAAGGAGCTATATCTGGTAGATGTTGTTGCAGAGGAGGCTCAGATCCAGAACCTAATAAATTGCTTCCGGTCCCTTGAGAAACTCACCCTTAAATTGCTACACATAATGACATGTCTTGTTCTTGATAACTTCCTCATGCTTCAATATGTGGCAGTAGCAGTTAAAATACTTAAGCTGGATGCTGTAAACCTTCATACTCTCAAGCTTTGTGGGCCTCGTGAACTGCATGCTTCTAACTCTACTGTTAACATAAAGCTGCTGCAGTGCATCCTCTCGCCCCAGATTCTCAATATCAACAACTTATTGCAAGAACTTTTCTCCAGGCTTCCACTTCTGGAGACTCTGTACTTAAGCTTAACAAACAATGGAAGATTCAGAATTCAACATTGTCATCTTAAAACTTTACATTTGTATGGGAAATCTGAGGATCCAATGGAGGTTGAGATTGACGCCCCAAAACTCTGCCAATTCTATTGCAATGGTAGTATATTTCCCTCTTTGCGTGTTACAAGTACATCAATCAAAGAGTGTGAGACACTTGAACTGCATATCATTATCCGCCGTGTTACCTTTGGCATTCTGGATGGCTCTCGCATCCATCAACTTGGGAATTTTTTGCAAAATTTTAATCCAAGTATAGAAGTAACCTTGCATAATCTTTGTACTGAGGTATGTATATGATTCATAGTCTCTGCTCAATAATCATTGTGCATATATAAACTTTTAGCAATGTGCGCACATTTTTTCATTCATGATCCATGGTCATTGTTGGTTCGTAAATCCGCAAGCGCACGGGTCGACAAGTAATATAAAGGAGAGTTAGAGTATCGTGTCCCAAGGGATTGAATAATTAGAAGAATGTTAAACTTAACTAATATTCACAAATTTTTATCCAAGCAAACGAAAGAGAGTGGGTTGCAATTAAAATAACAACTTAAAGGAAACAAAATAAGAAAACACCAAACACTAATTCCACAAGAGAAAATGAGAATGATTAAAGCCTAGGGGTCCCTATTCACTTGCTACTTTAATGATTAATTGCAATTAACAAGCACCTATCAATGAATTGATATATGTTGGCTAATAATCAACAATAGATAAGAGCCTATGTCTAGGACAATTACCCATGTGAAACCTAGCTATTCCACTATGTGTCCATATGAAGCAACATAAGAATCACTCATTGAGGCCAATTATCAAACACTTACCATGCATGACCAAAGGGTATGTGTCCATCCCCTTAGTTAAACATACATCAACCATACCATATCCATATTCACAACACTCTATTTCTAGTTCAATTGGAATATTAAAAATCATGTAATTGATGGCCAATCAATAACAAGCACTAAGCATAGATATGGATGAACAAAACCAATTTCATTGAAAGGATACTCAAATAATTACAAATTAATCAAATCCATAGCAAGATCCTAGAGAGTCCCTAGATTAGAGTTTAGTTACACATTATCAAGGAGAAGAAAACAAATGTAATCAAATGATTCATTAAGTTACAAATCAAGAGAGAAAGGGGAAAGAATGAACAAAAATGGAGAGATTCCAAGCTTGATCTTCCTCCTTCTTCTTGATTCTTCCTTTAGTCACCTTCAATCCAAGTGTGTTCCTCCTCCTCTCACTTGCTCTCTGGAATTCGTGGCTAGGTTAGAACTGAAGAAGCTCCCTTCATGCTCCCAAAAATCAGAATATAAGGGTAAAATTCGTGTGCCAGGATTTTACCCTCGCCTAGGCGTGGATTTCACACGCTTAGACGTGGTTATGAATCACGTGCCTGTCCTCTGCTTGCCACGCCTAGGCTTGATTTTATCACGCCTAGGCGTGGTGGTCTCTGTCTGAATCACCCTGAAAAACTGAGTCTTACACGTCTAGGCGTGAATTAACCACGCCTAGGCGTGAATTAACCACGCCTAGGCGTGAATTAACCACGCCTAGGCATGTATGTCTCTGCTTCTAATCCCTGAGAAACTGCAAGGTCCACGCCTAGGCGTGGGTTGGCAGCACCTTCCCTTGTTTTCTTCACACTTTGAGCCTCTCTTCACTTTCGTCATCCCTTCCAAGGCCTTTCTCATCTTGAATGCCTATATCAAAACAATGATAAAGTCCATCAAATCACAATTCATCCAACTTCGATAAACAAGATCTTCAAAGATTCAATTATAAATCATTTGAATCAACAAGCTTAATTCACCAAAGTCATGCAAATATTGAACTTATGACCTTGAAAACTTATGGATAGCATGCTCAAATACAATCAAATTCGAGTGAATTAACTTCATTTTCTGAAGTTATCAGTCATCGATGTATAAACTTTTAATATTGTGCGCACACTTTTTCATTCCTCATTGAAGTTTGATGCCTTGAATTTTTTAATGCAGAATTTCCTCACCTTGGCACAGCTACAAGAACAGGAAGTTATCTCTCTACCATCAACGGTCAGGAAGTTGGTACTAAGTTCTGTTTCAGCTTCATCAGATTACACATCTTTTCTTGATGGATTGCTATGGACATGCCATCCAAGTACTCTACTGATAAAAAAATGTACTGTTAACAGTGATAATTTCATCAAGGTAATCCTGCTGAGCTGAAGAATGATAAATGAAAAATAGAAGGAAGTAGTTTTAAAAAGAAAGATATCCATTTTAGTTATATTCTTGTTTAACCAGTTGATATGTTTTATAAAAATGCAGTTTCTCTGTCGTGAGTTATTGGGCCGACAAGGAAATCCAACATGCTGCAGAGATGATCTTCAATCGAAATGCTGGAGACATTTTCTAAAAGATGTTGAGGTTCAATTCTATACGAGCTTGTGTGAGCCGGAGAAACCTATGCGCCTTGTTTGTAGTAATCTGTCTCGCACATTAATTATGTGTGATACAGGAAAGGAAGTAGAATTTAGATTTGAATGGTTAGAAGATCCTGTTTGCAGTAGTTTTCAGGACTTGTAGTAGCAGTTTACAGGTGGTGAGATACCCATTTTATTGTAGTTATTGAAAATTGATTTCGTTAGTTTTTTCTCTGTGATTTGAGTAACCTTAAAGAGCTATTCAGATATCATCACTGGTTTTGATTTGGATATTATTGGTGAGAATATGGAGAAGTATGGAATAGGTTTCAAGTGTATGGGAAGAGTGAGTGAATAAGGTGGCTGTGAGTAACATTGACAAAATCAGGATCCTGCCCTTTGGGTTGAGGATTGGTTCGATGAGGTACAGGTAGGGAGCTCAAAATCAACCTCGTACTTGGTTTCCTTGTGGATTCCAGAGGCAAAGAATCAATGGAAGTAAGAATTCTAATCGATGAAGCGAAATGTTGTTCATCACTAAGAGGTAACATTAACCAACTGCTTTTGCTTGAGTTGCCTAAGAAGCTAAAAGTATTGAGCTATAAATAAATAAATAAACACTGGCACACACATTGACATAGCCACCAAACCAACGGTGCTCGTTTGGATGTACTTATATTTTTAAAAAATAAACATTTTTTATAAATAATTACTTATAAATGTTTTTTTAGTTATGTTTGCATGTAATCTTATAAAAAGAAATTAAAAGTACATTAGCTACTTATTTTAGATATTAATGATTTTCAATTTTTGAAATAAGGGATAGAATAAGTCATTTTTTATAATAGTAGTTTTTAGTGTTAGTATTTTTTTAAACATTGCATCTAAAATTTCAAATGCAAAATAGTTTTACTATAAAATAAGGGTTCGTTTGGATAAACTTATTGAGAAATGAACTTTTTTTTAAAGAAAAAGGTTACAACCCAAATTTTACTAAGTTTAATAGGGGAAAAATAGAAAGGACATGGGATGTTTTTAATAGCAATAAAGGTTAATTTTATCAAAAATTTATATTAAAAATCACTTATATTATTTGACTAATTGCTCATATAGTTTTGGATTGAGTGGTGGTTAAATAAAATCTTCTTCAAAATATCACTTATGTTTTTTCTTATTTCAAATCATCAGTTTCAAAAATAAATGGTAAATGGACTATTTTCTTTTAACCTATCTTTTTTTTTTAAATAAAAATTTTGCTTCCAAACACACTTAAAATGCCATGTACTTATTTTTAAAAAATTAATGCTTAGCAAAAAAAAAAAAAACCCTATCCAAACGAGCTCGTTAATTTAAGGAATTATAAGTTTCACCTTAAAGCTCGACTTACAAAGGAAGAATACAGTTTATGCTAAATAGTTATTTCCGAATATTCACCTAGGAAATCATGCAACCAACTGACCAAGGATATCTATTCTTTGCTTATCTGTGTATATTTGAGCTTTTTGGGGACTTTGTGTGCTAGTTTTGGCACTGAACATAAGAGTTTTGTAAATTTAGGGATTTATTGGTATACATAATTGAATTTAGGGACTAAAAGTTTCTAATTTACTCCAACTGAAAACATGCTAATCTGTTGGGCCTTAGCCCTTAGGTGCGATTAACGGGTCGGGTCGGACCTGCACAAGCCCAGCAAGTTGACATTCCTAGTTCACTTCACCTGGCTTAAACGGTGAATGTGTGTAACAGGTAAACGACGTAAGGCTCCGCTTAAACGGTGACTCAGCACGAACCAGAGATGGCGACACCGCCACCTATTGGGCCACCAGGAAATCCAATGTTCGAGGGAGGACCGCCGCCACCGCCGCAACCTCCGGGGACTGACATGACCGGAATATGCTTCAGAGACCAGCTCTGGCTCAACACCTACCCCCTGGATCGCAACCTGGTGTTCGATTACTTCGCCTTGTCCCCTTTCTACGATTGGACCTGCAACAATGAGCAGCTTCGAATGCGCTCTGTTCACCCCCTCGACCTCTCTCAACTCTCGTAAGACACCAACCCCTTCATTTCAGTGTATATGATCCAGCGTGTGTTTTGGTTAACTAGGGTTTTAGGAATTCGGTGGTCCAGAAATTTAGGCTTGAAAGTTTGGTTGCTGTTGGGAAATGTGGGTAGGAGAAAAGTTTGAAGATTTACAATTTTATTTTTATTTTTTTTCGAGAGATGATGTCTTTATGTTATTATTATAGGAATTAGGTTGTAGTGAAATTGTGTTTTTTTATTTGAATTTTGTTGGGCTAATGGGCGTTTCAGTTGGATTACGATAAATTGCATGATATGGTTTTGAGTTGTGCAACTGATATCTAAAATTTGTTTCTTTTTCCTCCCACCTGATACTATTAAGTGGAAGCTGCAGAGGCAAGCAGAGAAGGTGGGTAGTGACTAGTGGGATAGAATGTTGTATTTGTTGTTCATTTTGCCCACAGATTTGACTGTTTGGTTGGTTCCATTATTCCATTTGCATCAGCATAAGAAGAAATCCAATCTTGTGCCTTTGGAGTAGTTGGCTTGTATGATTCATGTAATTGACTTAAACCTGTTGGGACAAGGCACTGTTATGGATGACAATCGTTCTGCTCTTCAGGAAAATGACAGGCACAGAGTATATGCTCAGTGAAGTTATGGAGCCCCACCTCTTTGTTATTCGCAAGCAAAAGAGAGATAGCCCTGAGAAAGTTACACCAATGCTGGCATATTACATCTTGGATGGTTCAATATACCAGGCACCACAACTGTGCAATGTTTTTGCTGCTCGAATAGTAAGTTCATGCTGTATTTACATTTCTTGATTATTTTTTAGGAACTATTTTGATTTGCGATAACTTACTTGCATGTGACACGAGAGATGGATGCTAGTGATTGTGAAAATAAGAAACAAGCTTTTCAATTCTAAGATTTTAACTTTTGTCTGCCCTGTACAAAATTAGGTTCTAATTGTTTAAAGTATTGAGGCATACCATTCTGAATTGTGTGATTGATCTTGCAGGGAAGGGCACTCTATTATATACAAAAGGCCTTTACTACAGCTGCCTCAAAATTGGAGAAGATAGGATATGGTAAGCAGAGATTATTGTTGTTTTTGGTTTTAGAAAGATATGACATTGTTACTCACAGTAATGTGATAAAAACTGGACAGGGTTTAAAAATTGTATTTGTTACTTAAGCTATACGGCTATTGTAATTGGTTGAGTCTGTTTACCGTGAATCATTGTATGGTCTTTGTAGCGTCCCTCCCTTTGTCCTTTTAGACAGGATAACCTTTCAAAGGGATAGCCAGATAGGCTATTGAATTTTTGTTTTTGGATTACTAGAAATCTTGGTGTCAGGTTTAGGTTGTATCATTTAAGCCATGTGTAATGTCACTGTTGCAAGCATACAGGGAAATGCTGTTACTGTTACTTTGCCATCTAATTTTGCTTACCTGTTTTGTTCCCCTTACATCTTGTGTTCTGCCTTACATCTTGCAAGCATAAAACTGGTACATTGCTTACTTCTGTGCACAGTAACTGAATTGTGATTCTTCTTACTGGGTCAGTTGATTCTGAAAATGAGAGTGCAGTGCTGGAATCAAAGGTTGGTAAGGAGACAATTGACTTAAAGGAAGTTAAGCGAGTGGATCATATCCTTGCATCCCTGCAACGCAAGGTAAGTTGAAAAAATACAACTTTTCCGTGTTTCCTTATCAAAGAATTATGTAGCACACACACTATTAGAAGTTTGAAGTTTCTAACATTTTTTATACAAAAAGAAAAGGGTAAAGGAAAGATTGAATTAAAACCTGTCTTGAATATCCATGAAATCAGCTGTGAAATACTATAAAATGTTTATATACTGGTCATCTTCTATATTATATATAAAAAAAATTATTATCTTTTGAGTAATGCTATATCCTCCTAACAAATCCTCCTAATTACATGAAACATAAAGTATTAAATGAAAAAGCTGAGGCATTTAATATTTTCTTTTTTTTTGAGTAATTAGGAGTATTATTAGGCTAATTCATTTGGAGGACAGAGAATTATTCTTTTCTCTTTGAAGGGGAGCCTTGGCGCAATGGTTGGAGTTGTTGCCATGTGACTTGGAGGTCACGCGTTCTGAGTCGTGGAATCAGCCTCTTGCAAATGCAAGGTAAGGCTGCCTACTATAGACCCACATAGTGGGTCCAACCCTTCCCTAGAACCCGCGCACAGCGGGAGCTTTATAGCACTAGGTTACACCCCTTTTCTGTGTTGTCAATAATTTTATTTGACTGCTATAAAAGTGAAAGATGTGTTTTTTTTTGCTGTGTTCTTTTATGACAAAAATCTTGCACTTATGCATCAGAGGTTTTACCTGATGTGGCTAAATCCCAAATATACAAATTTAAACAAATAGTTGTGAATTGGTTGATAAATGTCGACTGAGTTTCAACCTAAAACATTATTAGAATTTCACCTCATTCTTCACTCAACTATTAAGTTTCTCATTTTTTATTATTTGTAAGAAGTGAGTATTAACTTGCTGCTGCAGCTACCACCAGCTCCACCTCCACCACCATTTCCAGAAGGGTATGTTCCACCTCCAACAGCAGAAACTGAGAAAGGCACTGAAACTCAGGAAGCAGCAGAGACACAAGCCCCTCCTGTTGATCCCATAATTGATCAAGGACCTGCAAAAAGAATGAAATTTTGATATGAAAGACACAAACTGCAATGGCTATCAATATTCAGGTACAGGAAAAGTTGATTATTCCTTACAGGTGGCCCTTGCTGAAACATGGTTAACTTTATGTTATTCTTTGGTCTAAAATGTTTGGATCTATTCTGTTCTTCACCATGAATGTAGATATTGTCAGTTAGGCTCATTGTAAGATATGATGAAATTCACCAGTTTCCATTCTGGACAGTGTATTAATTGATAGTGTAAAGGAAATTAATCTCCTTCACATTTGGACATTTTCTGTTTATTGAACTTTGATGCAGGGACCTGCTTTCATCCTAGTGAATACATAATACTTGAGTGATATAATAATTAATCTCCTGTTCAATTGAATGATATAGCAATCTACGTTCACAAGGGCTAAATTGTATTGTTTCAGATTCTTACTGTAGAACCTGGGGGAGCTGCGGCATCATGTCCTGTTTGAATTGCATAACTATGTTAAACTTATTTCGGCTTCAAAACGGAAAGACAGAAAGAAAGCAATAAGTGATTGAAAGCAATAAGTTATTTATGTTAATATTTTTATAAAAGGCTTTTAGTGGTACGTGAAGTAGTCAATGATCCGTGTCACTACTGACTACTTGTCATATTGTTGAGTGTGGTGACGGATGAAGTCACTGTTAAGGATAGTTTTCTCCATGTGAATCACTCGTCCCCACATAAAAATACTTAAAAATTGAAAGATGGAAATGTTTTAAATGTTATTAAAAATTTAGACTATTGGTGTCTTATGATTTGTAATTATAAATATAATATTAAAATAAATAAATAGATAAGATTAATTATTTGTTACTTAATTAATAAATAATAAGTATGATTTATATTTTATATACAATTTTTTTTTAAAGATTTTAACTGTTAATATTTATATATAAATAAATCTATACACAAAAAATTTAGATTAGTTTTATTTTTTATTATAGATAATTGTATATAAATTTTTTTTTGTAAATTTTAAATAGTAATATTTATATTTATAGTAATATTTTTTTTAAAAATTAATTAATTAGTTATAATAAGTAAAAATTCATAGAGTACTGATACTCTAAAATATTTTGAGTATGTTAAACGTCTCTTAGAAAGATATTTTGTCTGAGTCTGATCGTAAAATATAAAGAGCACAAGCACATGAAAGCAACTTTCATATTATCTTGAAGGACAGCTACATTCTCTGTGCTGTTTAGCCTGTAAACAAATCTGCAATATCATTTTATGTGGTGTATCTTTGATCACAGGAATTATGAGCCCGGTCGTTTTATCCTGGACGTTGCAGTCAAAGATCCATCTACGAATCTTTTGATCTTATTTATTATTACAAGTTTTTAAATTTACAGTAATAATTCAAACAAAAAATCTACCAAAAGTCATTCAATCGTTGGACAACGAAAGACGACGGCTCTGACACGAATTTGGTTCGTAGAGAAAGCGGAATTGCGCGACTCACGATGAAAATGACTTGGCTGGCGGCGAGGTTTGCGGTAAAAGACGGCTTGTGACTAAGACAAAGACAAAATAGAGGAGATACGGTGGTTTGCAAGTGGCTTACATAGGTTGGATGGTGGTTCGCGTTGGCAGATCTAGTGATTTTGGGTGCTATGACGACTGACGTTGTGGTGGTGTGAGGAAGTGTCTGAGCTGCTAAGATTGGTTCAAAGTTTTGAGTTTGGTTGAATGACATACTTTTTTAGTTGTTGAGCTAGATCGTTGGAATCGTCACATGCATTCGTCGGAGTTAGTGTTACGTCACCGACTAGAGTTGGTGTTGCGTCGTCGGCTTTCAACTTTCAACTCACCTAAGTTCTAGTTAAAGCACAAGAAAAAATTGAATAATTTTATAAAATGAAATAAATTTAGAAGAAAAATATTTTTAACTTTGTAATATTAAACTTTTTCATATTTACTTAATGAATAAATAGTAAATAATCAATGATAACTATTAATATAATTTTACTTATATTCGATGATTCAAATTATAAAGACCATATATGATCCCTGTGTCAGAAGCTCCATATTAGGAGCACTTGTTTTATTAGGAGCTGGAGGTGCGGGACAAATATCCATCGCAGATGTCTCTGCAAAGCCTCACAGCTTGCTGAAAGTGACTCAACATCTGCAACTTGTCCTCACTGTTTTCTTTCTGTGTGTATGGAGTACTTCCGTAATGTGCGGTATGCCGTATGCCGTATGGCCCCCCCATTTATTTGCCAATAAGCATAAGATACTGCGTAGTGAAATCCAACACAGGGTGGGATTTTATAGCCAACGATGAATCCATTACCATAATTTTCGCCATGTCGATGTGTATGTAGTTATATACGATAAAGTTAGTTTATGGCTAATGACATGCAACTTGGTCATATATCAATCAATTTGTCGTTGTGGTGTAACAAGTGACCTTTGATAGGACACCAAAATATATATTTTATTTTTCTTGAGCTGGTTATGATCGTTTATATTTTGAAATTCATTCTTGAAAGCGAAGTTGTCTGTGTGTCTGTGTTTTTATTTTTTTATTTTTATCGAGGTTATAAAACTTTAGTGTGAGGAGGAAGGTGGAAGGTAATAGTATAAGTGTAGCCAAAGGTCCAAAGCATATCTTATTTGAGATTTAATTTCTGAATCAAGCATTAAAAAACTAAAGTGCCACTTGAGGAAAACTTTTTCACGCAAAGAAAAGTTATTTAAGAAATTAATTAGTGAGAAATGATCATTAAATAAATAAAAGGTTACGTAGAAATATATTATTTCACGTCTACAGTTTTATTACTGTTGGGCTTACTAAAAATTTTTACACCTATATTTTTATTTTGTTACCTTATACTAATGTAAGATGATGTATCCTATAAAAATGTATAAGAAGTGTTATTTTACATAAAATATCTTGATTAATGAAGCATGAACATATTATTTTAGTGTCGTATTCGTGTGTCAAATACACGATGACACATATGACAAATGTGTTGTACGTATTTAAAAGTGTCTAATTAAAAAAAATATTTATTTTGATTTAGACATGTTGAGGATACAACAAGACACAATTAATTTAAAATTTAAAAAAACTCAATCATTATTTAAAATAACAAAAGTAAAAAAATAATGATATACCTAATTATCAATTACCCATTACCCAAACCCAATTACTCAAGAACCATTATCACTTATCTTAGTCATACCACGATGTTTCTAACCCTCTCCATCTAGCCATCTACCTCTGTCTGCGACTAAGTCATTGTGTTACTATTTCATTGATGGTGAAGAGTAAAATATAGTTAATCTTTAAATACTCAATTTAGTTTTTTTTTTGTTTTACATGTACTTATACATAGTTAATTCTATTAGATAAATTAATTTAAAAAATTTTTGTAAAAAATGTCAATAGATAATGATGCTCCATATTTTTTGTGAAGAATTTACTAAGAAACAAATATATATATATGTATATATATATATATATATATATATGTATATATATATGAGCATATCTATGAGAGGAGTAGTTATTGTGAGAGGGTGAGAGAGTGAATATTGACCATACAACCATACATGATGATCAAAATTAAAAGTTACTTAAAAGTCATTCGACCACTTAAAAAAGTTACACGTGCATTTATATTCTAATCTTGATCATTCATGTAAGATTTAATGGTTAAGATTCACTCATCTCACTCTCTCACAATAAACACTCCTCTCACCTGATACACTTCCTATATATATATATATATATATATATATATATATATATATATATATATATATATGTAAAAGATGTAAGAAAGTGAATCTTGTGCCATTAGATCTTACATGAATAGTCAAGATAATTATAACATAAATACATTTGACTTTTTTAAGTAATCACACGACTTTTAAATAATTTTTAATCTTAACTATCTATATATAATTATATGATCAAAATTCACTATTCTCATCTTCTCTTATAATAAAAATTTCTTTCACTTATATATATATATATATATATATATATATATATGTCTTCATCATATCCTACAATTTTTTATATTTTGGTGTATCATATGCTTATGTCTGTGCCCATGTTTACTTAATAAATGTTTTTTTTTATCTGAATGTTTACTTAATAAATGTTGAATTAGGTATGCTCATGACAACTGTATATTTATGTATACCTTGAATTTATGTGCTCTTGTTTATGTAAATATTGAATAAAGTATCAGCAAGGATGCGATGACTCTCGCCCTTGATGCCTCTTTCAATCTCTCAGCCGTCTCTCATGAAATTATATACTTCCTTTGTCTATTTTTATTTATTGTTTATTTCAAAAAGTTTTTTGTTTAATTTTATTCATTCATTTAAAAAATTAATAATTTATTAATTATTTTAACTTTATTCTTAATATTAATGAATAAAAAATAAAATTAATAACATAATGATAATATTTTAAGTATTTCAATAAAAAGTATATCAATAAAATATAATTATTATTTTTATAATCTAAACTATTTAATAACTTTTTTAATTTATGTATAATAAGTTTAATAGACAAATAAAAGTAAAAGTAGACAGGGAATATCGAAAGTATTTTTTTACTAAAATCACCGACTAAGATGTTGAAATTCATTGAAATCACGTGTCATTGATAGTACAGGTCCTTAACAAGAACACCGTCGGCAACAAAAACCCCGACTTGTGATTAATTGAGAATGATGGTAAAAAAAAACTAAAACTAAAAAGTGAAGATTATTTTTTTAAGTAAAAAAACACAATTTTTAATACTTATAAAAACAGAATTTATAATTAATTTTTCCTAAAATTTTATTTGAAGCGGTCTATTACGTTTGGAACTTCGTTAAGAAAAATCCAAAACATATGGTCAAGAGGCGTGTTATTGTTTTGGGTAATCTGATTAAAAAATTTACGTGCTCCTCTTCCTCCTTTGTTGGCTTGTTAACAGTCAAAGTCAAGTTTGAAAAACCAGAACCCTATGCTTTTCGTCATTGTGCTCACGAAATTATCTCATTACATGGCAATGACTTTAATATACTCAACCAGACTACCTTATCAAATTTGAAATAAGAAGAGCATTAAAAACACATTTTTTATCATATTATTTTTAATATATTCGTTACATTACATATTAAAATATATATTTTAATTTAATTACATATTAATGAAATTAATTATATATTAATTAAGTTAATTATGCATTAATTAAAATTAATATATATTTTAATGTATAATATAATTCAATAAAAAATATATTAAAAGAATATAATAAAAAATATATTCTTAACATTACTTTTCAAAATAATTAAAAAAAGCATAAAACATCTTCTCAGGGTACATAAATTTGATATATTCGATTTCTTCCCCAACTTATGCGGCATATGTATACGTTATGTACTTTGTTGCTATTGATGTTATTTTCTATCCTATCCCATTATGTTATATATTTTTATATTATATTATATTATGTTCATGTACAAAACATGCACGTAAAATTTACCTCGTACGTGTAAAGCTGCTATGCATTCTGTTCCACGTGCTGGATAGGAAGCAAAAAACGTGTCCGGTTCTTGAGGCTGACAAGAACAAACGGTGGTGAAACTGGCCATGAATTTCTCTGAAGTTTTATCAACTCATGAAGCGCCTCATAAGAACAACACGTGTGGTACAAAACTTGACTGGATACCACGTCACTGGGCCCCACATATCGGGAGATATTATGAAATCCAGCTCACAGCTGACTCAGTTATGACAAAAAACAGCCAAGGTAGGTCCCACAAATGAAATACTGTCATTTGTTTCTAACAATTATATTATCCTGAACAACAGGGAAATTTTAATATATATTATTATTTGGACTTTTTTAAATATTTTATTAAATATTTTTATAGATATTATTATGACATTAATTGTTAATTAATGTCATAATTTAAAAAATCTTTTCAATAATTATTTTTTAAAATTTAAATTTTAATCAGTTATCTAAAAATGTATTATTATACTTAACTTTTATTGATTTTGACTATTTTTATTATTTTATTATATACTCAGATAAATTACATATTAATTTTATAAAATAATCAAAATGTGTTAGGTGCAATACTATGACAATGTGATAGAGTTTCTCCTCACCAACCAATTAATCACATTCTTTCATGAGACTATGTTGTCCTCTTTGAGATTGTCAACTTGGATGGTACTTTCTCTCTCAATCCAATGTTTTTTAAAATGGGGGTTTGTTTTTTCCTTGGTGGAAAATAGTAGTTATTTATGTTTAAGGGAGAGGATTAAAGGTTGATAAACATGTTTGTATTAAAAATGGGGAGAAAGAAAAGGAAAAGTTGTGAGATTTTCAGGGAAGGACTTGGGAACTCCCAATTCTCAGGGAAGGACTCTCCGGCCAGTTATAAATAGCAACCTTTCAATAACCATGCCCCCACACCTCAAATTCCTCCTCTTTTAGTGCTTGGATCTCTTTTCTTTGTTATTCTCTTTCATTTTCCTCAAGACTCTTGTGAGTCAACATGACTATCCTCATTGAGCGACCTGATAACTTTGGTAAATTTTTTTAACCTTTCTTTATTTTTAGCAAAATTCAGTTTTTTTTATCCCTCTGTGAATCATAGAGAATTCTATGTTTTAGTGCAATTTTTTTTTAATTATCCCTCTAATCAGTCTAATGGCAAAAGAAAAAGGAAAAAACATGTTTTGTCCCTGTAATTTTTAGTTTTAGATAGAATGACTTTCTGTAATTTTCATGAATTTTGTACCATTTTCCCCTGATAATAATAATTGGTGCATAATCTGTCTTTTTTGGCCCTGAAGTACACGATTGATTTGGAAGTGTAAAAAGTGTTCATAAAATTGTGTTTTTCAGTTTCTAGTTTTTAAAAATTGCAGGGGCTGATGTAGAGGCAAAGACGGCACCCATAAATGAGAAAGAACTGGCATTAGACGGTGGATTTGTGCTGCCACAGACCAACTCATTTGGGCACACATTTAGGTTCACCTCTTCGCATAACTTATTCACTATTTGTGGTGCCACACATTACGCCCTAAAAAAAAAAGGGACTCGTTCAAATTTTCTTATTAAAAAAAAAGAAGACAAATGAATATATATATATCTGCCTTAGCTAAACCGAAGAAAATTCTTCCTTATCAAAATGAAAAACACAAAACAGAAATATTAATTCCTTCAAATCCTTGAATTTCTCGTACTTCCTTTTCATTGTCATTTTTGTGTTTTCATTTTAACATTTTATTTTATTTTTCCTTTTGGAACGGAAAAAGCTTTTCATTTTAAAATTGGTAGTAGGAATTCACTCTTATCATCGACAAACCAAGCGGTCTTTTTTGTTTTTTATATTTTGGTTTGGGCCCATAAGAGTTTCAGATATTCGTCCCTTTATAGTGTCAATGCGGTCCAGGTTTTCTTCCCTCTTCTATGTTCTTTGGGCCAGGCCCATGAAGTCTACATTCCTTTAATGAAGAAAAAAAAATGGAGTTTTGAAATATTGTTATTTCGGTTTTCCTAGTTTTTATTAAGTTATAAGTTTATACATGTATATAATTTACTCATGAAATAATCGTAACTTCTCATGAAATATATATGAGAGAGTCTCCCCTCTCCTAAGCAACAGAGGAATAATCATATTTTGGTTCTTTTAGAGAATATTTTTTCATTTATCTAAGTAAACTAAAAGATTAAAGCTATTAGTCGTTTCCAGTAATTTTCAATAAAAAGAAAATGAAAGAGATACTACTTGCCATTTAACTTGCCTACTTCTTCAATTTCAGATCACTAAAATTATGAAAATGAAATTGAAAACTGATTAGATTCTCTAGCTCTCTAAGTTCACATGTTTTAACACCCCTAGAATTATGTTACAAGTGACAAGCCATTGTAAATCAGGGATTATGATGCTGAAAGTGAGAGGCAAGAAGGAGTGGAGAACTTCTACCGAAAAAATCACATTTACCAATCAGTTGATTTTGTAAGCATCTACCAGAAAAAAATGCATTTACTTTTAGTTTTCATATCAACTTTTGTTTCCTCCAGAAAAATGAATATAAAGGGGCGAAACATGGCATTAATTTGAAAAATGAATCATATGCAGGTGAAGAAAATGAGAGAGCAGTATGGAAAATTGAACAGGGTGGAGATGAGCATATGGGAATGTTGTGAACTCCTTAATGAAGTGGTGGATGAGAGTGATCCTGACTTGGATGAGCCTCAGATTGAGCATTTGCTACAGACAGCTGAAGCTATTAGGAAGAACTACCCAAATGAAGATTGGCTACATTTAACTGGCCTTATCCATGGTAGTTTCTACTTTCTAATGATCCCTCTACATTGCTTGCTCCTTATAACTCTATTACTTAGAAGGTATCTATTTATCTGCCAGAAGTTTGCTATGCTAAAATTGTTACCTTTCTGGTTTAATATGGACAATTGGAAATAGAAGATAGGAAATTATTTGAAAACTTGTACTTCTTATACCACAATCATTTAACCAATTTGGTTCAATGCAGATCTTGGCAAGGTGCTTCTGCTTCCTAGTTTTGGAGGACTTCCTCAATGGGCTGTTGTAGGTAAGTATGATGTTTCATCTATATATTTATAGATTGATACTTTCTATTGAAAAGTCATATCCTACATATAAATTCTTGTTTAGAAGTAATATCTTACATACTCTTCAATCTTTACTATACTCGTACAGGTGACACATTCCCAGTTGGTTGCAGATGTGATGATTCTATTGTTCATCACAAAGTAATCTATCAATTCATTTTCTTTTTGGGTTTGGGAACAAACAAATTTATTGAAAATTAAGCACCTGACATATGTTGCATTCCCACTTCAGTATTTCAAGGAAAATCCAGACTATAACAATTCTGCATACAACACTAAATATGGGATTTACTCAGAGAAGTGTGGACTTGACAACGTGATGATGTCATGGGGACACGATGACTATATGTATCTAGTAAGCCCTTGGAAAACCCAAGTAAAATATTTTATTTTATTTATATAGGAGATTTAAAGCTATTATTTCATTAATTGTGAAGGAAAGGTCTAACATTTGGGTGTTGTCTTCAGGTTGCAAAGGAGAACAAGACTACTCTGCCCTCAGCTGCTTTGTTCATTATCAGATACCATTCATTTTATGGTAAGTTCAACTAGAAGCAGAATTTCCCTTGTCCAACATTTAATTATAAGTTCATAACCAATCAAATGGTCCATTTGCAATCTAATTTGATACACTAATTTCTTTTGCAGCCTTACATAGGGAAGGAGCATATAAGCACTTGATGAATGATGAGGATGTTGAGAATCTGAAATGGGTCCACATTTTCAAGTAACATTACATGATTTTTTTTATTAAGTATATGTTTATTATGGCTGCAAAGATTTGTTAATGTTTTCTCTAACTTTCTTCGACTTTCACCTACAGCCAATATGACCTCTACAGCAAGAGCAAAGTTCGAATTGATGTTGGAAAGGTCAAACCTTACTATCTCTCCCTCATTGAAAAGGTCAGCACCGGTGCACCGCTCGGAAACTTTCATTTCCTTTGCTTCCGATTGAATAAGAAAAAGAAGGTTGTTTTCTCCTAGTTTTAAGTTTGTGCTAATGCCTCTTTTTTTTTTTTTTTCAGTACTTCCCTGCTAAGCTGAAGTGGTGAAACGTTGGACCCTTGAATATTGCTTTAAGTGCCAAACCAATAATTTAGCATGATAGCCAACTAGTTATAGTATGGAGTAGTGGGAATCAGCTATTAAGCTGCAGTAGCATTAATTTATGTGCTTTGGTGGTAGAATATTCTTGTATGAAATAATTTTTATAGTGAAGGTCCTCTGTGAAATATTTTTCCTCTGGCTCAGCAAGGCTCATGACCTAGTAGAAGTAGATAATATTACGTTTATTTTGTAATTGAATTCAAAATTATGAAAATATTTTTTTTAAAAAAAAGAGGCTAAACCAAGCTAGAAAGCCCTTAATACTGAAACAGTATGCAGAACAAACAAGAACCAAAAAAATGACATTTTCTCTTGTATTAATTTATTGATTATCATTATCATTTTTTTTCTCCAATCCCCGTTCAGGCGTAGGGAGTTGTTCTGGTCACAAGGTACTCTCTCAATGAGATTCGAACCTAGGCCAGAAGTTCAAATTTGGATAGTGCTCTAAATCGGGATAGGGTTAGTGGTTTAGGAGTCATTTAATTCGTTAAAATTAAATTTTAAATATTTATGAGTGTTATTAAATAAATAAATATGTTTATTTATAAAGAGTAAATTTTTTATAAAATTTCTTATAAATAAAGAAATTGATTATAAGAAATAATAATTTTATTATATTTTTTTTTAATAAATAATATTTAATGTAAATTTAAATATAATTTTTATTAATTAAGATGTTTTTATAAATATTATATAAAATAATAAAGATATGTATTTAATTTTAAATATTATCTATCTTATATATGATTTAATTTAGGTGTTATAAATACTTACTCTTCGTATCACTATGCTAAAAAAAAATTATTTATATCATCATTTAGGTAATTATCCGAAATCTGTTCAGAACAAATAGCATTACTGTTTTTCCAAACCAGTTGTTTTGCATAAAAGTGGATATTCACGTACACATGATATGACTACGTATAATCAACACTTGAGAATAAATGGGTTTCGCTTGTTGTTTTTTCCCTCTAAAAAAATGATTTAACGGTGTTTGCAGTAGGTTGAAAACACAAGTAATACCAGAACGTTGGCTCTCAAGTATTTTTTAATTGTTGTCTTCAATGCACCTAAATCTTTTAAGTGCATAGATGTACCATAAATAAAAATTATTGATTTAATAATTTTAAAAATGAACTATAGAGACGATAGATTGGAAAGTGGAAACCTAATCAGCAGATAATCTTTTTTCCTTCACTACTTCTTCCTTCACTTCGTCACAACCCAGGCAGCACCACCACTCCAACCGCCAAAGCCTTGCACCCATCCTCTATAGTCATTGCCGGAGAACTGCATAGCTACCCAAGCCGCGCTAGCTGTTGCTTCTGGCCTCTGTTACACTGTTGTTGCCCATTTCCTGTTCTCAGCTCCTGTACATGTCCACAGTCAAAGGTCACAGCCTTTGCAACTCCCAGACCTCTCCACAAACGAAGTCCTCTGCCAAGCATCAAAGCTCTAGCTGCGAGTTGACTTAGTGTATTAAGGCCAACAAAGTCTAAAATTTATCAAAATGATCAAATGCAGAAATTCACAAAGAGAGCAGGGGCGTGGCTTGATGGTAGAGATGTATTGAAGAAAATTTATTTCATTTATGGGTTTCTCAAATTGGACCAGATTCAATTTTTTCTCTTATATATTTTTTTAAATTTTAAAATAGTGCTTTAAATGTTTAAATTTATGTAACTTTGTTCATCAATGACAGCTCCGATTGTTGCTCGTACTTATGGATCAATACGTGTATTTTTTTTTTTTGAATTCATGTCCTTTCCAACCACCAGCTCTTATAATAATAGATTTGAAGAACAGCAAATCGATCATGGGGTTGCAGCAACATATCATTCCCACAAATATACAACCCCCTTGTTTCTGGGATTTTAGCCATGGACAAATTTAGGCGCAAGCTCTATTTGCAGCCATGGAGGATAATTATAACCCCTTAAATAATTGACCAGCGCCATGAATGATTACACCCCCTGTTTTTGGGTTTTTCAACTACGAAGGGCGATTACAACCCAAAAAGTAAAGAGCACATTTGCAATTAAGTGACCTTTCTTAGATGAATATTGCAAAAATCTTGGGATGTCGTGCACTGTGAATGAGAAGTTGGTTTCAACAAGATGTATTTGTTAGAGTTGGCCGGAAGAGCTCGCTGGAATCCGAAAGCTAATGAGAATGGTTTAGAACCCAGTTGGAGTAAAATATAGAATATGACAAAAAATATCAATTATTTTTGTGATTAAAAAAAAAATGATTTACCTATTATTACAGATCATTCTCAAGGTACATATATGCACCAAAATTCATTCAAGTGCTTTGCAACCTTCACCAAATTGAATGAACATTAAGTTTTGATTCGAGTATATTAAACTAATATATAAAGTCAATGAAAGTTTTCTAACTTACCCATTTGATAACTGATATTTGCATTATCTTTTGTCCAGTATGCTACAAATTCAACGTTCAAATTCAAATGGACGTACCTACAGGACGGCCAAAATAATTATTTCCAAATTAAGGGTGTCAGATTAGTACTCAGCGAGTATAAAATATGCCTCACCACATTGAAATTCAGGTCATCTATTCAAGGGATTCTATTTCTATATCAAACACTTGTTCTCCTGTAAGCAATGGCAAGCAATTACACTTTGATGCTATGATTCACAAATACAAGTATTGGATACAATACGAGTATAATACAAAAATATATCTTTTGTTAAAAATTAAGATATGGGTACTGTAGAATATGATGTAACATACAAATGAAATATCATATATATCATCTTATAAAACATTAAAAAAAATGAAAGCATCATAAAATATTATAAATAAAATACAATGGTTGGACTACTTTATGATGATTGAGGGAAAAAGTGAAGGAAAAAAATTTACTTTGAGCTTAGTCATTACAATTACAATGCAAGCTAACATCTAGCAAGTATCTGAATTTAATATGATATCAATATCAGATATGTATTTAACATGAGTAGGGTAGATATTACGAAGTACCCATACCTCATAGATTCTATGTATACTTTGGTGACCCTTTTCATCTTTGGATTGGCCTTCATCTTTGCCAAGTGAAGCAGCACCGTCTCCACCCGGTAATTAAACTCAATCACCACTTATATATTCTTGTTCATGGTTATAGGTTGTTGATCATTACAATAAAAGTTATTTCTGAATTGGGTTCCCATGTTGGTCTCCTATTTGCTTTACAGAATCCTTCTGTCCTTTTGTACTCCTGCCCCTCCAGGGTATTGCTGCAAGTGCTGTGTTGCTTCATCAACTGAAACTAAGCCTCAAAACAATTATGGTCCATGATATGTAAATACTCACAACCAGCAGCTATGTAAATACTCACATCTGATTCTAGCAAATTTGCATTGAAATTGGTCTCATGAGTGTGATCTGGACTGCCTCATCTCGAATGAGTTGAGTCCATTTTACTGTCTGTAAAAGTAATAAATACTAATAAGTAAGCCCGGGTAATGCACGGGTATATCTAAGTTTTTTTTTAAAAAAATCAAATCTCATTAAGTTTTAATTTTAAAAGAAGTAATAATTTTTTTAATTAAAATTAATTAAAAATAAACACCTTAATCTAGTATATACAATAATTAGATATTTATATTATATTATATTATATTATATTATATTATATTATAATTCAAAAAAAAAATTATTAATATCTATTAGAATAAAATACTTTATAAAATTTGAATATCACAATATGGTAGTCAATATTCATGTCAATATTCATGTTAATATTTTTAAATGATCCGTTACTAATTTAAAGATATGTAAATATCACAGCAAGGTATTTGAATATGGAAATTAAAGTTCTAAACTCTATGAATACTAAAGTTCTAAAAATATACTAAATCATAGTTGAATAACATAAAGACTTTTTACATAATCACCTATGTCATCATCAAGTTGATCCCTTTGTCTTTCGTTTTTCCTCACAAAAAGGAGGCAAATCGTGATACTTTCTTCCACCTCTAAAACATAGATTAATATTCTTGTTTATATATATATATATATATAGGAGACATATCTAGTGAGAGGAGTTTTTATTATGAGAGGGTGAGAGGAATAAATCTTGACCATACAACCATACATGGATGGTCAAGATTAAAAGTTACTTAGAGGTCATGTGATCACTTAAAAAAGTCACATGCATTTATGTTCTAATCTTGACCATTCATGTAAGATCTAATGGTCAATATTTGCTCATCTCACCTCTTACAATAAATACTCCTCTCACCAAAGTAAGATCCTATATATATATATATATATATAGGGAGGAAATCCACTTTCACCTAGTGTAAGTAAAAAGATTTACATCCAATCTTACACTCTTCATTTTATTGTGATCATGTGACTACGATAGGAGATAAATGATAGTCACAAGATTACAATAAAATGAAAGGTAAAAGATTGGATGTAAGTCTTTTTGTACTTACACTAGTAAGTGGATCCCTCCCATATATATATATATATATATATATATATATATATATATATATATATATATATATATATATATATATATATATATATATATACATGAATAGTTAAGATTAGAACATAAATGCATGTGACTTTTTAAGCGATCACATGACCTTTAAATAACTTTTAATCTTGATCATCCATGAATGGTTATATAGTCAAGATTTACTCATCTTTCAATAAAAATTCCTCTCACTAAATATACCTTATATATATATATATATATATATATATATATATATATATATATATATATATATAGAATTTTATTCTGGTGAGAGGAGTGTTTATTATGAGAGGTGAAAGGAGTAAATATTGACCATTGAATTTTACATGAATGGTCAAGATTAGAACATAAATGCATGTGACTTTTTTAAGTGGTCACATGACCTTTAAGTAACTTTTAATCTTGACCATCTATGTATGGTTGTATGGTCAAGATTTACTCCTCTCATCCTCTCACAATAAAAACTCCTCTCACTAGATATGTCCCATATATATATATATATATATATATATATATATATATATATATATGAGAGGATCAACTTACACCAGTGTAAGTTTTTTTCTTGTTACACTCATTTTCAGCTGTTAGATTCACTTTCATCTAATGGTTACTTTTAATGAAATAATCTCAACCATTAGATGAAAGTGAATCAACATTGAAAATGAGTGTAAGTCAAAAAAGACTTACACTGGTGTAAGTTGATCCTGCCTCATATATATATGAGGGAGGATCAACTTACACCAGTGTAAGTCTTTTTTGACTTACACTTATTTTCAACCGTTAGATCCACTTTCATCTAATGGTTACTTTTAATGAAATCATCTCAACCATTAGATGAAAGTGAATCTAACGGTTGAAAATGAGTGTAAGTAAAAAAAAAACTTACACTGGTGTAAGCCGATCCCTATATATATATATATATATATATATATATATATATATAGGGGAGATCAGTTTACACCAGTGTAAGTCTTTTTCTCTTTACACTCATTTTCAGCCGTTAGTTTCACTTTCATCTAATGGTTGAGATTATTTCATTAAAAATAACTGTTCTGAAGTAAATTCAGAGGGGTACCTGAGATAGGCACGTTACTGTGGATTCCTCCGTAGCACAACAGCGGCAACGGTGGTGCGAGGGGGTGGGTACCTGCAAAAGGCACTCCGACGCTCAAGTTAGACCATGCACAATGGGAACAGTCTGTATATCAGAGGAGATGCATACCTTTGACGCTTGGCATGGTATTTATAGGAGCGTACGCAGAATCCTAAGGGGATTCCTCTTAGATGTAGGTAATTTAGGATTGATATCCTGATGATAATCACCTTTCCATTATTGTAGGATATATCCCTATAAATCCGGGATTAAAATAAGGAAAGTATCTAGCCATCAAAGATATCTATAAATCCTATAATATCGTAAGCTGACGATTGACAGTTGCGCATATCTAGGGTTTTATCCTCTGCGCGGATCAATCAGCCACGATGTCATATAGTAACATCGCTCAGGTGTCTTGATCCGTGGTCCAAAACACGTCGTGAGTCTTCCTCCACGACGGATAGGGGAAGTCCGGTAATGCACACGCCGGGTTGATCCCATGGGTCGGGATCCCGGTCCAGAACAGTTGCCCCCAGCTTGGCTCTTGGATGAGACAGACCAGAGCCAAGTTTAGAATGGATCAACCACCACATGCCTGACGTAGCAATTTGTCAGATAGCTGTTAGACCCAAGTTATTACCGACATCCTTGTTTTACTTAATTATGAGCAAAAATTACTGCTCTCGAGTGCTGGAGACATATTCAACGTGAGTCCCGAATGTGATCTCTGGTGACTTCAGCTTGCGATTCTCTGGGAAACCGATACTTGGACTTTATTGAGAAATAATGATTCTTGGGAAATAACGATTCTTTTAAAGAAAACGTTAGTTTCGTAAGGATTTTCTTAACTGCTCCCTATCTTTGTGACCAACCAGAGATCTGAACATTTATTTTGGCTGACTTCATGGGATCAGGTCACCTTTTACGCGACCAATCAGAATCCTTTATGCATGCTATAAGTACAGAACACTTCTTCATGAGCTTGCATTCTCTTCTTCACTATCGCGTAGAGATGATTTTTCCCAAGGGGATGAGTGTAGTTCTTTCTTCTTTCTCCTTCTTTGTGAAGAGAGCTTCATCTTCTACAAAAGTCATATTTTTATTTTTCCCGAAGTCTTTGAAGAGATTTGATCTTTTCTGTGCGTTTTTTCTTTCCGATAGAGGCCTTTCTATCTTGGCGTAAAACTGGGTTGCTATGCATTTAGGGAGGCGGAAGCCTTTCTATCCCGGCGTACACGGGGATGTCTGGTCCTACGTGTTGTTAGGATGGAATCATGCTTCCGTCCTCCGTTGCATGGGGACCCGATGGAGCACACTGTTCCTCTCTCCATCTTCTCGGCGGGTTACTTGAAAGCATCTGGCCGGTCTTTTTCGTAGTAACGGCTGGAAATGCAAGGATGCCTAATCAAAGGAGTGTGAACCCCCTTGGAGCAACTTGGGGTGGTCTGCTTTCTTTGACTTGCTTTCAAGGAAGTAGCGGGTATCCGCTTCTGCCGCTATCCGTTGAGAAGGTGGGAGAAGGACGAGTGAGTGGAGGATTTCTACTCCGGAGTGGCTTCAGTCTGTTCCGGGGTGGAAAACTCGCTATAGCTGCTCCATGACTTAAGGCAACCTGGAATGGCTGACACCAGAGGAGGATTCTTCTGCTAGAGAGGTCGTACCGCTTCCATCGAGCGAAAGAAGATCTCAGCCTTTAATTGCATCGCGGAGTGGTTGTGCAAAGAACATTGACGTTCTCTCCGGGGTCGTGATCCCGGTTTGTCAATGTTCTGCAAAACCTATCCACTTTTTCAAGAGACCGAGGTTTGGAGATGTGGACGGGGTACGAGCCAGGTGGCCGGAGATATTTGCCCCCTTTCCTGGGATTTCCTTATACATTCTATGTCTCAAGATTTTCCTTTTCCTCTTATCCAGTTGTATGACGATGTATGGAATGAAAATGATTCAATAGACTTTTTCCTTTTCCATTTCATTTTTCCACCGAAGTAACTCTACCGGGATGAGTCCAACGCTTATCCCGGTAAAAACTAAGTAAAGATGTTGTCGGGGTTGGTCCGATGCCAACTCGGAATAATGGCCATAAACACAACTCGGAATTAGCACGTCGTGTGTAATGTCAAAGGCTAATTGGGCCTGGAATCCGTGGTACCAACCCGGGTTCTTATCCAACATTCGTACGACGCTTTAGATTACTGCGTAACCGTCTTTTCAACTGCTATTACAGCTGCGTGGGCCACATGTTGCGATTTCATTGTAGGGACGTGCTTGGAGCTCCACGAGCCATGATGAGCACCTTTTGAATTTGCATTGGAGGGGACAGGAATGCCCCCTAACCGTTCAACCCTTAATAGACCCTTTATAAATAAGGGTCAAGGGTTTGTCTTCCTTACTCTGTCATTTTTAGCCTCCTTCACCGTTCGTTGAAAGCTTTGGCTTCCTTTTGGCTGCTTTCCATTCGTGGCTTCTCCATTGTTCTAGCGCAACTTCTCCATTCTTTGCTTTTGCACAGTAAGTTGCTTTCTTTCAGTCTTTTTGTCATTTGCACTTTTCAAAAAGTAGAGTAGCTATGCGTTTCTGGTTTTGCTTGTCTTCAAATAGGGCTTAGCAATTTAGGTAGATACAGTCGCCTCCCTGAAACACCAACTTCGCCGTGCCACGCGCGGTGGAGGAGTTCCCTTGAATGCTTTATTTCCGGTGGGACAGGAGGTCGGTAGGGGAGGTTAGGATTACTTCGCTTTCCCTGTGTCTGAATCTGTGAAACTATTGATTCTGACAGTTTCTTACCGACTTCTTTGGATGTTCTCAGGGTTTCCATGGCCAAAGGGAAAAAAACTAGGGTTCAACCCCCATCTCACGATGTCTGTGATCCGGCGGAAGACGAGTTGGTTCGAGTGCAGCGGGGCCCCGGGTTGGTATGTGTGTGGGTAGTGGACGACGTGTGGGATCGTCGATCCAAGTTTTCAAGTGAAGCCGTACTCCGAGAGTCCCTCTTCGCCTTAGAGTTAACCGTGAACAAGGCTCAAGATGACGAGTTCGAAGTTGTCTGTCCGAACTGGAACGAGAGGGTATGTTCTTGCCGAGAAGAGGGTTCGCATTTCATATTCCTGTGTGAGCCGTTTTTCCTTAAGTTAGGGCTAAGGATGTCGTTTTCTGACTTCCAAATGGACATACTCCGTACTCTTCAAGTGGCCCCTTCACAGATCCATCCTAACGGTTGGGGGTACATCATATCATTCGAGAGGTTTTGTCGGTTGATGGGCCTCAAGTGTTCGACGAATACCTTTTTTTATTTTTATACAAGAATAAACACTCAGAGGACGGTAAGGCAGACGAGCTGGCTTGTCATCCGATCTCGGCTCGGTCGTAAGTCCTTTGATGTTTTCGAAGAAAGCTTCAAAGGGTTTAAGACTGCGTTTTTCAAGATAAAAGCCAATGAGGGATGTCGTCCCTTTTTCCTCAAGCCGGACGGGGAGCCAAAATTTCCTCTTTATTGGACGCCGAGGTGCTGGGACGTGCCTCTCGACATGATTGAGAAAGAAGAGGGAGATCTTGACCCCGAAGAATCTAGGACCGCGAAATTCATAACCCGATACGCTGAGAAGCATGGGAACATCAACATTAGAGATGTCCTTTGTGTCCCTGGTGATGATCTTCTTTACACTTTGTTAGGTAGGATTTAGGGCGTTTATACCTCTAGTGTGTCCCTAGGAGTTTGCTTTGTCTTCATATATCGATGTTTCGAGATGTATTGACTGTATTTGTTTCTGCTTCTTTTCAGTTAGCAACATGACATTTGGATCTTCCATGGTTGCACTGCGGTCTTCAAGAAACCGGAGGAAAGGGAAGAAAATCGCGGCTTCTTCCTCCACAGCCATTCCGGACTCATCCGACGGAGGTGTTGCCATTGGAGAGCAAGGTGAGCCGGAATCCCCTGCTCCCCTTCTCAAAGGGAGAAAAAGGCGAGCTGTCGAAAAGCCTTCCGAGCATGATGGGCGGTCGTCGGAGGGCGGCGAGAGGGAAATGGCTGACTTCTTGCCAATCATCACGGGGAACTCAGAGCCCGGGCCTTTCATAGATGAGCGATTTTTGAGTGGCGGGGTGAGGCAGCATATTGCTGAACAGGGCCTGGGCCCGACCTTAGCCGCGCTCCAGAGGCAAGCACTCCGGGCGGCAGCCGAGATTCGTGTCATCGAGGTCACTATCGAGAAGGCTGATCGCCAAGCGTCGGCAGAGCTGAGGTCCTTGAAGAAAGAAAAGGAGGAAATCGACCAGAAGTTGGGTGCGGCCCTAAAAGTTAGTGAGGATAATAGGATGAGAGCCGTCGAATTGGAGAAGAAAGTCACTGAGCTGGAAAAGGCGTTGGCGGACTCTGAGGCTGCTAAGAAGGTCGAGAAGCTTGAAGTCGACAGAAGCATTGGTGCTCTGAGGGCCGAGGTGGCGGAGCTTGAAAATGAGGTGGAGGAGCTGGATGGAGTAGCTGGAAATGTTGGGGAAGAGCAGTTCCAAAATGCTGTGAAGCAAATCCAGTACTTCAATCCCGGGGTTGACCTTATCTTGGAGGGTGTGACCTCAGAGAAGATGTTTCATGACGGCTGGCTTGTAGCTGTCGAGGAAGTGGCCGCGAAAGCTCCTGGTGACAACCTAGCTCCTGGTGGCAACGCGGAGGTTATTCAGATCCCGGAAGAGGAAGGGGCCAGCATTTAATATATATATATATATATTTTGGCCCTCTGCGTGGGATTTTACTATTTGTATGGACAATCGCCCTGTGCTTGGGGTTTCATAACTAATTACTTTGTTTAGTCATTTGTTTTCGTGTTTCATGGTCCGACCTGGGTCCAACGCCCATTTTCGTAGTTGTTATGCCAGACTTAGAAAACTGCATTGTGAAAACCATGGTCCGGGATCCTTCACTCATGTTATTAATTGAGTGGCATTCCCTTGGACTTAGGTAAGAAAAGGCCTTGGTATTTAATCTAACGCTTATAATAATGAAACGTCAAGAAATTTTAGACTTAGGTGAAGTAAGACCTCAATCCGTATTCCAATGCTTGCTGTGGGAAGCGCTTGGAATTGCAGACATAGGTAAGAGTAGCGCTTGGAATTGCTTTCAACCTTGCCCGGGATAAGTGTCCTAATAATCGTACAGATTTTAAGATCCCTTATTGGCTTAGGTGTAAGGAAGGAGTGTGTACATATGATCCGTACTGTCTCCTATCGACTTTTTAGAGCAACGCGTTGGATCAAACCCGGTTTTCTGAATAATAACTTTATTGCTTTGAACCTGGGAGAACAAGAGTCCGTACATAGCGTACTTATTTAAAACGAGAACGGAACAAAGATAATTCTACCAGAAAGGCTAAGCCGCTATGGGCATTTAGCTATAGTATTTCTTTAGTTTGTCCGTATTCCGAATTCTTGACCGGGGTCCCGGATAACGTTTCCAATGTGTGGGCTCCCTTGCCCGTCCGGTGACGACGCGATAGGGGCCTTCCCGGTTAGGGGCCGCTTTTCCTTGGGAGGCATTTTTCCTCCTATGCTCGGCTCTTTCCGAGGACTAGATCGCCGGCCGGAATTTTCTCGGGATTACTTTCTTGTTGTACCTGACCGCTGTCTTCTGCTTGAGGGTGGCATCCCGTATGTGGGCTACGTTTCTTCTTTCTTCGAGCAAGTCTAGGTCCTCTCTGATTAGGGCAGGGTTCTTGTCGGATGAGAACTGTTGGTAGCGCCGCCTAGGCTCCCTTATCTCCACCGGATCATGGCTTCGCGGCCATAAGTCGGCTTGAAGGGGTTTCTCCCGTCGTGGAATGGGGGTGGTCCGTATGCCCGAGAGAACATGGTCAAGTTGCTCGACCCAGTTCCCTTTGGCTTCGTCTAACCTCTTTTTCAAGCCTCGCATGATGATTCTATTGGCGGCCTCGGCTTGTCCGTTCGTTCTGGGGTTCTCGATGGAGCTGTAGTGGTGCTTTATTTTCAGTCCGGCTAGTAGCTCCTCAAAAGCTTTGTCTTTGAACTGGGTTCCGTTGTCACGTGACTACATTCCGGTATGCGCCGAACCCGGTGATGATATGGCGCCAAATAAACTTCGAACGAGCCGAGGTGATGGTGATCAGGGGTTCGGCCTCGATCCATTTAGTAAAATAGTCTACTGCTACCACCAAATATTTAAACTGCCTTGGGGCCTGGGGGAACGGACCTAAGATGTCCATGCCCCACCGGTAAAAGGGCCAAGGAATCGACGTCATGGACAGCTCCTCAGAAGGGGCTAGAAAATGATCTGCATGACGCTGACACTTGTCGCAAGTTTGAACATGTGCATGAGAGTCAGCTTCCATTGTCGGCCAATAAAATCCTGCCCTTAATACTTTTTGGGCTAGGGCTTTGGCTCCTAAGTGGTAACCGCAGCTCCCTTCATGAACTTCAGCTAGGGCGTATTCGGCTTCTTTGGGGGTTAAGCACTTTAGGAGAGGGGAAGAGAAACCACACCGGTATAGTCGACCGTTGTAAATGGTGTATCTGATCGACGTCTTTACTACTCTGGAAGCCTCCTTCGGGTCCGTTGGGAGCTTTCCATGCTGCAGATAGCCCAGTATAGGAGTGATCCAAGATGGCTGTTGATCCTCCACTTGGGATATGTTATGATCCGTGATGGAGGGTTGGGAAAGAGTTTCTTGGATTACAGACCGGTTGTTGCCAGGGCTTTTTGTGCTGGCCAGCTTAGATAAGAGGTCGGCTCTGGAGTTCTATTCCCTTGGGATGTGCTCTATCCTGACTTCTTCAAAGTCTTTTAAAAGTTCTTGGACCTTGTTCAAGTATTTCTATAGGAGGGGCTCTTTAGCTTGATAGTCACCTCGGATTTGAGAGGTTACTAGCTAGGAGTCACTACAGAGTGTGATTCGCGTTGCCTCTAATTCCTTTGCCATTAGCAACCCGGCAATGCAGGCCTCGTACTCGGCCTGATTGTTTGAAGTTGGGAATTCAAACTTCAGGGAGTGCTCCAAAGTCAAGCCCTCTGAATTTTCGTCTATCACCCCAGCCCCACCTCCTTTGGGGTTCGACGATCCATCAGCAAAAATGGTCCAGAAAGCTTTCTTTGGGTCGCCGTTGTCTGTTGTGAGTTCTGCCAGAAAGTCGGACAACGCCTAGGCTTTTATTGCGAGTCGTGGTTCGTATGTAATTCCAAATTCTGAGAGTTCAATCGACCACGCAATCATTCGCCCAGCCAGATCTGGTTTGTGTAGTACCTGTCGGATAGGTTGGTCGGTTCTTACCACCACAGGGTGGCATTGGAAGTATTGCCAAAGTCTTCTTGCGGTGATGATGAGTGCAAAGACGACTTTCTCCACCTTTTGGTATCGGAGCTCAGGTCCTTGGAGGACCTTACTCACGAAGTAGATAGGCTTCTGTCCCTCGTCGGTTTCTCTGATCAAAACTGAGCTTACGACTTCGTCGTGGACGGATAAGTACAAGTAAAGTGTTTCCCCGGTGTCCGGCCTTGTCAAGATATGGGGGAGGACAAAAGGTTTTTCAAAGATGTGAAGGCGTCCTCGCACTCTTGAGTCCATTCAAAACTTCCCTTCTTGAGCAATTTGAAGAGAGGAAGAGACTTGTGAGCGGCTTTGGCTAAGAACCTTGTGAGGGCCGCTATGCGCCTTGTGAGCTGTTGTACTTCTTTGACATTCCGGGGACTCCTCATGTTGAGGACAGCCTGACATTTATCCGGATTAGCTTTAATTCCTCTATACGTTAGCATGAACCCCAAAAATTTACCGGCCTGGACCCCGAAAACGCATTTCTCTGGGTTTAACCTCATATTGTATTTTCGTATTTGTGCAAATACTTCTTCAAGATCTGCCGTGTGAGATCCGGTGTGTGGGGTCTTGACTATCATGTCGTCTATATAGACTTCTAGCATCTTTCCCACTTGGTTTTCAAAAACCTTGTTCATCATCCTCTGGTAGGTGGCTCCTGCATTCTTTAGGCCGAAAGACATGACCTTGTAACAGTAGCTCGCCCTATCAGTAATGAAGGCGGTTTTATCTTCATCCCCAGCGTACATGGGGATCTGGTTGTATCCGGAATACGCATCCATGAATGAGAGCCACCTGAACCCGGAGGATCCGTCCACTAATTTATCCACATTAGGGAGTGGATATGGGTCCTTGGGACAAGCTTTATTCAGGTCGGTATAGTCTACGCACATCCTCCATTTCCCGTTGGACTTTTTTACCAGGACCACGTTGGAAAGCCATGTGGTATAGGAAATTTCTCTGATGAAGTTGCCATTTAGCAGTTCTTTAACTTGGTCTTCGACGACTTGCTGCCTCTCGGGTCCGACCTTCCTCTTTTTTTGCGCAACCGGTTTGGCGCCTTCTTTAATCGACAGCCGATGGCAAATAAAGCTGGGATCGAGTCCGGGCATGTCGGAGGAAGTCCAAGCAAAAAGGTCTTTGTTTTTCAACAAGAGTTCTGAGAGCTGTTGTTTTTCTCCTTCTCCCAGACGAGCTCCGATTTTAGTTATCTGCCCAGGATTGTTCCCGAGTTGAAGGGACTCCAGTTCGCCTTCGGGTTGTGGTCTAGTATCTCGGATTTCCTCTCTGACGTCCAGCTCGGTCATCAGAATGTTGACCTGGTCGATAGCCGGGGTAGAGACAGAGCGGCTTGACGTCCAAGGTATTTTACAAATCTTCAAGCTCTCGTTATAGCATTTTCTAGCTGCAACCTGGTCGCCTTTAATAGTGACGACGTCATTGTTCTTATTGACAAACTTCATCACGAGGTGAGTGGTGGATATTACTGCCCCGAGAGCGTTCAGAGACGGACGGCCCAGGATAATGTTATAGGCCGAGGGGCAGTCCACGACCAGGAATTTTACCTTCACGATCCTGAAGAGTGTAGATGATCCAAGAGTTAAGTGGGTTTCGTAATATCCTACCGGAGTGATCTTCTCACCGGTGAAACCCGTTAATTCTCCAACATGGGGAGTCAAGTCGGATTGCAGAAGTTCCAATTTTTGGTAAAGGTCTAGGAACATAATGTCGGCTGAACTCCCTTGATCGACGAAAATTCGGCGGACTTCGGCATTAGATATTACTCCAGAGATGACGAGTGGGTCGTCGTGATCTGGGATTATTCCGCCGTAGTCTTCGTCTGAGAAGGTGATGAGAGGCGCTTTCCTCTTTTCCGCTTGTGTTTTTAACCCTGAGTGGGTCATGCTAAAAACTGCCATTCTGAGGGCTTTCTTTCGAGCTCCATTGGAGGATCCTCCTCCGGCAAAACCACCGACAATGGTATGGATCGTCCTGTTGGGCTCGGCGCGGTGATCATCGTTACGGCGGGGGAGTGTTTCTATCCCTACCACCTGTCGGTTCTTTGTTATTACGTTGAGACGAGTCCCAGATCTTCTCCTCGGGCTCCTTGTCCTTCTTCTCGCGCGGAGGAATGGACTCCGATGTTTGCTTTGTCTCCGTGCGTCTGTTATCCCCTTCGTTGTTTTGCGCGCGGAGGATATACTGCTGCAGGCGCCCGGCCTTGATTAGAAATTCAATGGCATCGTGCAGCTGGTAGCAATCCTCTGTATCGTGGCCATAGGCTTTGTGCCATGTGCAATGTTTGGAGTGATCCTTCTGCCTCTGCCTCTTGATAGGGGGCGGTCTCGGGATGTTTTGAAACTCCGTGTTCATCACTTCCCTCAAGATCGTTTCTCGGGGTGTGTTCAAAGGAGTATAGTCTGCATAGTTTTTTCGGGGTGGGCTACCCTTTGGAGGTCGTGACCTTGAGGAATTTTGGCTGGGCTTTTGGTGAGAAGGTTCACTTTTGTCCTACCTCCTGTGGTCTTCTGTTGCCTCTTCCAGGTAGACGTACTTCTCGGAACGTTTTTGGAAGTCAGTTAGATTGTCTGGCTTCTTTTTCGCCAGGGACTTGAAGAAGTCGGAGCCTGTCCGGAGACCGCCTCTGGTGTAATGCAAGGCTATTCTGTCTTCAAAGTTTTCTACGTTGGTGCAGGCAGCCATGAAACGTCTGACATAGTCCCGGAGGCTTTCATCCTTTCCCTGGCGGATCTTGGCCAAGGATTCAATGGATTTAGGCTGTTCCTTGCTCGTGGTGTACTGCAGTAAGAAACGCTGCTTGAGGTCGGACCAATCCACTATGGTTCCCCGTGGTTGGCTGGTGAACCATTTGAGGGCCCCCTTTTTGAGGGAGAGAGGGAAGGCTCGGCACAACAGTTCCATGGATCCGCCATAGAAGCATAGGGACTGCTCGTAGGCATTGATGTGTTCCTGGGGGTCCGTGGTCCCGTCGTAAACTTCAAGGTTTGGAGGAAACTTGAAATTTCTCGGAACCCGGAATTCCATGAGCTGGTCGGAAAAGGTGCCGTTCCACGCTTCCTTGGTTTCGATTGTTGTCCCCGGTATGAGGAATTCCCTTGTCAAAATGGGCCCTCGACCTATTATTTTCCATGTCGGTCCGTTTGTTAGGTCGGCGTGGTTTTGGTTGAGCTTCATGCATGGCGCGCTGTATGTCTTCCAGTCTTCTAAACTGGTCATTGAGCAGATCCATATGTTGCTGCAACATATCCTGGAATTGGCGTTGAGAAGCCCGAGATTGATGTGTGTGTTCAGAACGTGATGCACGATCGTCGAAGTCGTTGCTCGGGTTTCCCAAGCGTTGATGTACAGGAATTCTATGTTCTTGAAGGTTCTGGCCGCCCTTCTGGGCTGGGAATTCAAGTCTATCCCTGATAGAAATCCTGCGTGATGGGTTAGGAGACTCCTCAGAAAAAGAGGTGGAGTGCCCATCACGTCGGCTTCCTGGTCGGGGCGCCTGATTCCTCACAGCAAAGGTTTGAGCCACAAGTGGAGGCAGTGGTCGTGGTGGACGTTGCATGTCAAGATCTTGTCTCTGGTTGACAGAGGCTTGAGCAGCGTCTCTTCTGGAGTTTTGCCTCGTATTCACCATGATTGGGTGGGATTAGAATTTTACGGTTCCCCACAGTCGGCGCCAATATTCTGAAGTAAATTCGAGAGGCACGAGATAGGCACGATACGGTGGATTCCTCCGTAGCACCAAGAAATGACAACGGTAGTGCCAGAGGGTGGGTTCCCTGCAAAAGGCACTCCGACGCTCAAGTTAGGCCAATGTACGAATAACGGAACAGTCACGTATATCAAAGGAGATGCATACCTTTGACGCTTGGCATGGTATTTATAGGAGCGTACGCATAATCATAAAGGGGATTCCTCTTAGATGCAGGTAATTTAGGATTGATATCTTGATGATAATCACCTTTCCATTATTGTAGGATATATCCCTATAAATTCGGGATTAAAATAAGGACAGTATCTAGCCATCAAAGATATCTATAAATCTCATAATATCGTAAGCTGACGATTGACAATTGCGCATATCTAGGGTTTTATCCTCTGCGCGGATCAATCAGCCACGATGTCATATAGTAACACCGCTCAGGTGTCTTGATCCGTGGTCCGAAACACGTCGTGAGTCTTCCTCCACGACGGATAGGGGAAGTCCGGTAATGCACACGCCGGGTTGATCCCATGGGTCGGGATCCCGGATCCCTGTCCAGAACAATAACCATTAGATGAAAGTAGAACTAACAGTTGAAAATAAGTGTAAGAGAAAAAATAGTTATACTAGTGTAAGTTGATCCTATATATATATATATATATATATATATATATATATAGAGAGAGAGAGAGGATCGACTTACACCAGTGTAAAGTCTTTTTTAACTTATACTCATTTTCAACTGTTAGATCCACTTTCATCTAATGACTGAGATTATTTCATTAAAAGTAACCATTAGATGAAAGTAAATCTAAGGGTTGAAAATGAGTGTAAGTAAAAAAAGACTTACACTGGTGTAAGTTGATCCTCCCTATATATATATATATATATATATATATATATATATATATATATATATATATATATATATATATACGTCAATTAGAAAAACAACTAAAACAATAATCAAAACTTTATTTCATTAATGGATCGGGTACTTGGATTAGTTAAATTCCATTAAAGTTTGGAGAAATACACACACCATCTCTGATTTTTTTTTTTCTTACCTTAATAATAATTTGCTCAACGGTAGATTCAACAAGATGAGGAATTACAGTCCAGGTACGTGAAAAATAGCAAACAACTGCAAAAATAAGATGGCATATAGACAGAAGGCTTCAGATTCCTTGTATTGGATTCATACAAAACATTGCTGATTGAGGTTATATATCATTATATCATGGGGTATCATGGAATATGATTATCTTGAGGCTGAGTTTCAGTAGAAGCAGCAACACATCCACACTTGCAGCAAGAACCTGGCGGGGGAGGAGCACAACACGACACACAGTGGGGTCAAATAATTGTTGCAAGGGAAAACGGAATATCATATCAACATTTAAAGCCATCTATAAATTCAGTGTGTTATGTGCCAACATTAAGTAAATGAGTAATTCTTAGTTAAACATAAATTATTATAAACATTTAAATTATTATTTGATATGTATAAAGTTATAAGATTTAAAATAAAATTGTATTTATCTTTATAAATATTTTTTAAATAATGATTTAAATATTTAAAAAATAATGTAATAAATCGTGTTTACTTAAAAAAATTTCATAAAAAAAAAAAAATAGAAGCTCTAGCTGAAACTTCATCCATGAGATTTTTCATCTAATTGGTTACTCTTTTAGAATAGACATTCCTCAACAAATAATTTATACTTTTGTTGAAAGCCACCTTAGTGTTAAGGATAGAAGCTCAGTGCGGTAATATGGTATTTATAAGCCATAAGGTTCTCACCCATTAGGTTATATTATTAGTCTTTTGGGATGTAACAATTAGTACACACACGCATCAATGTTAACAACCTATATAAGGTGGTGAATGGATGTTCTTGGTGGTGGAGGTGATGGTCTTGCTTCACATGGCAAAGTTGAAGACAACGTTAATCCAAACAGATTGATGTTATTTGCAGATGAAAATATTTACGTAATTCTTTGTAACGAGGCTGCTATAAATCAGCAAACTATGCAATAGGAATCACAAGCTAGATAAAACGTAATCTGATGTTTATTAAGAGAATAGTTCACAAAATTATTGAGAAAATACCATAATAACAATACTGAATTAAGAGTAAAGAAGTACAAGAAGCGAAATAGAGATCCATAGAGACAGAGAAGATGATAGAGCCTAAGAAGGAAGAAGCAGAGGCACATAGAGAGAGAGTCCAGATTCAACTTGATTCTTCACACCCTTTTTCTCACTCATTCTTTGCATTTTATCTTCCCTCTAGTTACTTCTCGATTTTCAGCTCCTAATATCACATGGCATTTTGTTACAACTAAATCTCCCACGTTAGCATTAAGGTTCATAACATTCTTATACTACTTTTTTAGATAACAAATCAAGAAAAATATACATTCTAACACACATTTTGACTCTCAATAACTTTTTGTTTTTTTATCCCAAATTAAAAAGATGTAAATTGTAAAGATAATAAAAAACTTTTGATGTGCAAACTATGGCATTATGCATCCAGATATGAGAAGGAACATGAGACTATACCTCAGGGTGCTGCATGCCATATCCATTGCGAACAGAAAAGTATTGATAGATGTCCCTTGAGAAGATGATCGACCTGGATAATTAAAAAGAGAGATGGGAGAGGCTGTGAAAGGGGATAGGGTAGCTGAGATCACAACAAGTTTGACTTTAAAGCTCCTTAGTTTTGAATACTTAAAAGAAAAGTCAAGTCCATTGTTTTGCATCTTTAAGAGCAAAAGAAAATTATAGTCTCCAAGAGGCAAGATGAATATCTAACCTTTTCAGTAATGGAGAGAGAATAGTTTAACCTTTTCAACATATCATTCGACCCTTGCTCTTTGTGTCCTTGTCATATTTGCAGGGGACGAACTATTTTATTTTCAGCATTCATTCACATAATTAAACTTAACAAAAGTTCTTAATTTCTTATTATTTGACAATGGAGAGCCCGGAGCCACATGAAAATCTCAGCATTTTCATCATTCAATAAGTGCTTAATTATATATACTTAAAATTTCTAGCACCTGAGTAATCATATTTTGAATGCATTTCAGAAAATAATTTTCAATATATCGAATTTTAATAAATGCAAAAAAGAGATTAAAAGAAAAAGCCAATAGGATCAAATCCCCACTTTACGCAGAATTAAAATATTTTCTCAAAGAATTATTAGTTTTTATCTTGACTTTTGAAGCTTTCACTTTGTCCACTCTTCATTACTATTACTCACCTCTACTCAAATTTCTCATTTCACTTACGTTGTTAGCTTCATTTACTTCAGTTATTATTATTATTTTCAAGAATTTAACTTTGATTCAATTGAAACACATAATTTAAAAGTTAAATTAATCTATAGATCCATATAATTTCACTAAATTTTTAAAAAGATTCATATAGCTTAAAAATTTAAAATTGAGTCCTAATATTTCCAAAATTTTTCAAATAAATCCGTACTCGTTAAATGCAATTTATACTCCGTTAACCTTTACTAAACCTATTTGAAAATTCAGATGAACTATAGGACCTATTTGATGGACAATACAATTGAATAGGTCCTATCATTTATCTAAGTTTTCAAATAGGTTCTTATAATTTAACAACGTTAGCCAGTAGGAACTTATTTGAAATTTTTTAAAAATAGAAGAACTTAATTACAAATTTTTAAATTATAAAAACTTATTTGAGAATTCAATAAAATTATAGGAATCTGCAAAATAATTTAACCTAATTTAAATAGAAGGTCGGTAGCGGGGAAAAAGAAAAGAAACCAATAAACAAGTACAACAGTTAAAATGATAAGTGGATAGAAGTTTTTTTTATATATAAAATTTAGGTAAACTTCTTTAGGTGTTTGTGATGTTATTTTTTAATAAAAATATAATATGTTTTTTTTTTAGTCACTTTATCATTTTTTTTAAAGTTTTTATTGATGAGTTATAAAAAATATATACATATCATTTTATTGGAAAAAAGTATCACAAACATTTAAAGAACTTTATTTAAATATTTTTTTATTTTTATTTACAATATAAGTGGATAGAAGTTTACCCAAGCACAAATGAATAATAGGGAATGTTATATCTTGTTATATGTTAAAACAGAAAATTAATGCCAAGCGAAGTAAGCTCACTTGGTCTACTTTTGGTTCACGCTAGGATAAAATCACTTAATTATGCATTAATATCAAAATTAAACTCAAATATAGATAGAATTAAAATGGTATGTGAGTATAAAGAGTTTTCTATTGATATCCACAAAAATGTCCCATATAAGAAAATTTGAATTTATATGAACTAGTTATGGCATTGTGCTTGTTAGTCGGAAGAGAAATTCTTATGTAGATTTAGAGTAAGAATTTGTTTATATATTATATAATATATATTAATTTAGAGTAAACAAAATTCTTTTTCTTATATTAGATAATATATATTAATTTAGTTATAATATTAACACTGTTGTTAAAGTAAAATGCAATAATGACTCACTTATCTAAAATGATACACGTTAAATGCTCTAGAGTAGGGCTGCAAACGGGTTGGTTTCGGTTTGGGGGAAAAAAAATTTAAACCAAGTAGTTGAAGTGGCGTTGAGTTGGGTCAATTTGGAGGGAAAAAAATGGGTAACCTGAGCTGAACCAACTCAATTACAATCGGATTAGATATCTGGTAGTCGGATTGTTAAAAAGTTTCAAAAAATTACTACTACTAGTAGATTTTCAAAAAGAAAAAAACCAGAAAAAAATATGCAACTACAACTACAAGTAAAAAAAAGAAAGAGACTTTTAGTCTCCGAAAAATGAAACAGAGCCAACCACTCAACAATGACAGAGATGAAGGTCAACAGTGCATGGGTGCGGTTGACGGCACGGTGGTGACCAACAGACCCACGACAGGATGGTCTTGGGATCGCGGTGGAGGACTACAGTTCTGGCAAAGAAGCACGACAAAGATCTGGGCAGTTGGTCGTTGTGGTGCGGCTGCGTGGTGGAGACCTATGCTTGGCCGTTAGTAGCGAAGCAGTGCAGTGGAGCTCCAGGGTCAATTTGCTTTGGGACAGAGGATTGGTGGTGGTTAAGTTCTGGGATGATGGGTTCTAGTTGTTCAAGTTGCAGGGAGGTGGATCGCGGTGGAGGACAGCGGTTCTGGCATGGTGGCGCGGCGTAGATCTGGGTAGTTGGTCGCAGTGATGCGCAGTGGAGACCCGTGCTTGGCCCATTGGCTGTTCGCGGCAAGTGAGAAAGGGTTGAAAGCCTGACATTGAATATATAATCTTTGCCACAACCCAATGCATCTCACCCCAATTCCTTGACCAAAACCAACCCCTGCAATCTAGCGACAAGTAGAGTAGGTCGTCACCAAATCTTAGCCTCAACGCTTCATATTGCGACACTGCACCAGATCGCAGCACCAATCACAGATCTCGTTGTCATTGTTACAGATCTCATCTTCATCACTTCAGATCTCGACAACACAACACCAGATCAAAGCACCAATTGTGGATCTCGTCCTCGCTGCTACAGATCTAGTCAACAAAGTTCAAGTGGCGCGCCGCTTAGGGACAAGGGGATTTAGGGTTAGGGGATTTAGGAATTTTGTAGAGAGGAAGGAAATGATAGGAATACCCAAAATTTTTTGAGAAAATGAAATGAGTGGTGTTGGTTCGGGTTAGAAAGAAAAGGAGAAATGAAGGTAAGTATAGCCAAAACGACGTCGTTTAATCGCGTGGTTAGGTTATCGGGTTACTTTATCAAACCCGTTATCCGAACCAATTAATGAATGGGTTGTTCGGGTTCTATTTGAACAGATCCGATGACTTAAATCTACCTAGATATTTTATATTGAGTTAGATCGGGTTAGTCAGATCATCGAGTTGACTCAAACCCGTGTGTACCCCTACTCTAGAGTGAAAATTGATGAAGTAGAATTCACGTAATTTTTTCTTGGCACGTTTCTTAAGCATTGTCACCAACCTGTCTACACTGCACAATTCATCGTTGTTGGTATGCATAAGCTTCCAATATACCAAGGTATTTGAATTTCCAAGACATAACAGATGATGCAGTGTTTAATAAATCATATCTCCTAAAAATTTAAGTTATTAGGTGAAGATACATAAATAATTTTTATTTTATTTTTAACACACTTTCTTATGCAAGAGCCTTTTTAATCTGAACCATAGACTATGCAGAGACCCATTATACCTTATGTTGAATTTAATTTATAATTAGAAGAGCAAGGGCGGTAATGACCAAAATCTAGACTACTTGGCCATAAAAGTTTTAATATTTGGTTTGAATGGTCAATTCTAAGGTGCACCTTCTAAAGGAGGGTGTACCATACACCACTTGATCTAAACTATTGATTTAATTATAAAAATAATCAATAGTTTGGATCAATCTGAAAACTTCTTAGCGAGGTTTTTATATATATATATATATATATATATATATATATATATATATATATATATATATATATTTTTTTAGTTTTTTTATGATTTTTTCGACCACCGTCTATCGTCGATCACCTATTATGGTAGTCAAGCTAATTGACCACCAAGATCGCCACCACTTTTTTAAGGTTATGTTATTTATTTTTTAAGTTTCGCATTAACCGTATAAATATACTGGGTTTAAATACAACTAGTAAAAACTGTATCAGTCTTTTATTTTTTTAATAAACAGTTGTGTATACTAAAAATTTTAACTGATAATATTTACACATACTGTAAGATTTTTAGTATGCACAGTTATTTATGAAAAAAATATAAGGACTAATACAATTTTAATTTATAGTATCTACATAATTATGCAACTTAAAAAAATTAACAGCACAAGCCAATAGTGAATAGTGATTCCGGGGGGTGAACAGTGATTCCGGTAGGTGAACAATGATTCGAAGCGGTGAACAGTGAAAAATGACAGAGGACGGTGGTGAACAGTAATTTTGGCAAAATTGTCGGGCGATGAACAAGAATTTAATGGCCCAGGTGGTGAACAGTAATTAAGTCGATCTGCCGTGACAAACAATGATAGCATAAAAAAAATGCAACCTGCAAAAAAAAAAAGAACCTATAATAGCAGGTAATGTCAATAGTGTATGGTGCACCATAACTTGACCTGGTGCACCATAGCAACTGCCTGGTTAGAATAATTGAACCTGACTTCACCCCAAAAGCTAACTCAAGAGAAAAGATAAGTCATTATAAATGATTCTTTGCTCATATATTCAATTAATGTAAAACTTAATACATCCCATCACGTCCAAAACTAGACATCTAGGGCATAAAATTTGCAGACTAGATAACTGTAGCCCAACTAGGATGTTAGAGATAAAATAAAAGTTATTTATATATGTGAACAGAGATAAAATAAAAGTTATTTACGTATGTGAACACTTAATTTTGTCTGATCGTATTTTTAAGTTTTTTTTTAAATAATAAAAATGGGATCAATCAATAAATCAATAAAAGAAATTAATTAATCAATTTATAGAAAAATAAATAAATAAAATAATTTGATTCTATAACATAAATCAAGTTCAACCCAATAAAAAAAATATTTAAGTTTATAATTAAGAGAAATGATCTCTCTCTCAAACTTGGCTTTGTGAAACGATTCACAAAGTAAAAGAAATAACTAGCGTGTTGTTAAATAATTTTTTTTAAAATTTAAAACTGTTATTTTTTTATTCAACATGATTAGTTATTTATTCATTGGTAATATATTCTTGATATATTCCACAAAATACGTTCGTAGGATATACCAATGCTTTATAATTAAACTTAATTCATTAACTACTCATGTCTCATAATTTGACCATCAATCATCAACTTATCGTCTAACTCATTACCCGTATGCTACTGAGCACCAAAAGAAACTCTATCTTCCTCCTCCCACACCTACGGCTGCCCCCTCTCCCAATCTCTGCAAATCCTAGCTCCTACGACATCCTCAATGATGGAGACCAAGCTGCAGACCACTCCCTCACGCGACCAGCCTATGCAGCCCCCATCACGAGCTTCAACGCACCATGGCAGCAGCATACAGCGACCCCGAGAACTGGAGCACCAGCGCAGGCGGTCCTTCCCCTTCATGCATCTTCTTTAGCTACCATACATCCAAGCTCCTGCATCTAGCAGCATTAAACAGGCACAAGGCAACCGCCACTCCCGTTCTGAAGGAGCTCAAGGCGCGAGGATGCCATTTTTGGGTAGATTGCAGGGGTTAGAAGCTGGATTTTACGTAGGTGAAGCAGAGAAAATATGCACAAAAATGGAAGATTTGAGAAGACTCAAGCTCTGCAAAAGACACACCACAAGAAACCGTCATTTGAGCCCTGGTTCCTGCTCTTTAAATAGCAAGACGAGTTCGGAGGAAAAAAAAGGGGAGGAATTCCGGCTGTGGGAGAAAAGCTTTTCCGATAGAAAAATTGAGATTGTTGTATAATTTTCTGAAAGACTTCTTCTTATATTTTGGGGAGGTTGCATTTTGTTGAGTGAGAGAGATCGAAATTTGGAAGTTACTTCACAGAGCCATTTGGAACATCTGTTCAGTAATTTTTGTTTTTGTTTTTTTTCTCTGATCTTGTATTGAGGAGCTATAACATTTGAAAAGCAATGAAGGTTGCCTCTGTTGGTAACCCGTATGAAGTTGCATCTGAGTTTTTTTCTTGTATTTTGATAGCTCCGACTTTTGGTATTTTAGTTTGTTTCCCCGTTTAGTGTTTATCTTGGTTGTATAATAGTTGCATGACAAAATGCCTGCACCATTGGTCTAACTTTATTCAGTCATGTGCAAGTGGCTAGGAAAGTGTATTGATTTACTGCCTTTGAAAGTGCTTTTGTTGAATCTATATTGCTGACAGACTCATTTGTTTTCTTGAAAGGAATTGAGGATAACCCTTCTATTATGAACCAATGGGATAATCTGTATCTATATTGTCAAAAAGGTGTTAAGATATGCTTTATTTTCTTTGTATCTTCATGAATTTTCTGAGGCAAAAGAATGGGTTGTTAGATAATGTGCCAATCTTTGATTATCATTTTTCTTCTGAATTTTCTAAGTATGAATAGATGTTTTATTCACATTGGGTTAATGGATCAACCATTCAATGCATGGGATAGATATGCTGAACTTTAGCAATACTGAAACTATGATAAATGAACCTAGCAGGGCGTATTAGGCTGGGTTCATTGAGTATGGGTGTGTTTCTTTTTGAGATTTGGACCTCAGTTTGCTGTACTTTGTAGTGAGCTTGTGTCTATTTTTTAGGCTACCTAATTGGAAGGGATCAAAAGAACTAAGATTTTTTTTTAACATGTAAATTTGAGATGTAGAAAGAGTGGGTTTTCTATTTGCACATGGTTTCACGTGAGGTATGTATGAAATATTATAGCATTTGTTAACCTTATTAGTCATAGCCAAGTTTCCTTCACTTCTTGTCTTTAAGCTTGATTACTTTTGTTTATGTATTTTGTGAATATCTAATTTTGTCCGAGTCCAAAACAAAATAAATAAATAAATTAATAATTGTCCACATTCTTGACCCAATTCTTTAATCTTGTTTTAGTCTATTTATTTTCTCACTTTGTTCATCTTTTTGAAAAAATAGGTACAATAAATATTTTCAAGAGTTATTAATAATTTGCAAAGGTGACTTAGGGTAACCGTTTTAAGACGGATGTATTAAGAGTGCTGTAGAATTAAGTTTCTACCCTTCTCCATACATAATCAACTCCTGAATCAATTTAATTTCAAAAAATATTTTCTAATTTTTTTTTAATTTTTCTTAATTCAAATAAAATTGATGACAATTCTTTTTTTTAAAAAAATCTCATTTGTTCGTTGCTATTCCGCCGCGATCACGCTCACGACAATGTGCGTTCACCTAATATTTTGCTTACACTATTAGGTAAAGACACTTTAATGACTTTTATTTTATCTTAACATAGGCCAGTGCAACCTGCTAGAATTTCAAACTTATATATCTGCATGAGCATGATAGTAATATGTTTAGGATTGGCAATTTGGCATACAACTTTCGTTTGAATTATGATTAATGCATCAACATTGATTGTGATAAATACTCAATTTGAGTCTTTTCTGCAGTGTTGAGTCTGTGGCTGCTCCTGCTGCCTGTTGTATATAATTTCATACTTTACTCACGGCACGGATATCCCTTCTAAACACCAAATGATGGTTCTCTTGCTTTGCTTCATATATATAGTCAGTGCACTTTGTAAAGCATTGAACTTGAGTATATTTGGTTTATCTGTCAACCAGGGAAAAAAATAAAACAATATAACATAAAACAAGAAACAAAGAACTTGAGTATGTGTGATAACACTGCTGATAGTCTATCTTAGGATCATAAAAACAGATGATTGTAGTTTCTTCAATTATAGGAGAAGTTGCCATCTTAAAGTGTTTAACACATTTCTTTCCTTTTTGTCTTTCAAATTTAATTTTTCAATGCCACAACAGGAACTAATGCAATCCATGAAATACTTTTCAGTACTAATGTGTGTTAACTCCTGAGCAAAGGATTATTACCAACTGGATATTTTTCAATATGTAAATATTTTTCTTATACATACATACATATATATATATATATACTCCGAACTAGCTTTGTCTGCGAATGCTGCTTCTCTACACTTTCCTTTAATTTCATATATTTTATATATATATATATATATATATATATATATATATATACATACTCCGAACCAGCTTTGTCTGGGAATGCTGCTTCTCTACACTTTCCTTTAATTTCATATATTTTGGACTTATTTCACATGCAATTTTTGTGCAATCATAGTCAATTGCCTCCAAGGTTCTGATTAGGGGTGTAAATTGGTTCGGACAACTCGACCAATCCGACCAACCCGAACCGAACCAATTAGGTTGGTTTGATTTGATTTGGGTATTTTGATTAGTTTAGGTAAAATCCGAACCAATGAAAACTTAATTGGTTCTATTCTCGGATTTCAAATTCTAAACCCGAACAGAACCAAACCAAACCGATACTGTATATATATATTTGTAATTTACGGTTACTTACTTCACTTCACTTCAAATCTTCAAATCTACTTGCTCAACCAAGATCATTACACAACTAGATCACGTTCGTTTCTGCTTGCTCGCTGAAGCTCGTCGTCGGCTCCGCCATAGCTCAAGGCCAGATCTGCTCCGCACGTCCATTTCTGCTTGCTCACTGAAGCTCGCCGTCAGCTCCACCATAGCTCAGGGCCAGATTTGCTTTGCACGTTCGTTTCTGCTTGCTTCCGAAGCTGGTCGTCGGTTCCGCCATATCTCAGGTTCAGATCTGCTCCGCCACAGCTCACCCACCACCGTCACAGCTCGGGCCGCGCCAGATTTGCTCTGCCTGCTTGTTGGTATCCCTACCCTGCTCTCATCTCAACCTTATTAAGCACATATTGTTCCATTTTGTTCTATTTTTTGTTATAGACAGATACTTGAAGCTATCCTCATATGTTGTTTTTCTCTGCTTTTGTTTGATTCCATGAATGAGTTATGCTTTATCTGATTAATGTCCTTATTATAAAGATGTTATTTTTAATAATGTATATGAATGTTTTTGGGGGTTTCATTTGACGTGCGATCTGCTTTTGTTTGATTTGGTGGATATGGGATGCTATTCATTGTTATTGGTGTTGCTTTTTGTGAGGCATATTTATATTTCTGTTTGATTCCTTATGCCCACAATTGTTGCCGTCGAAATTCCTCTCTAGCCTCTCTATTATGTTTACTTGCATTCTTGCATCTCAGCTCTTAATCACCGGAGTAGCTTCTTCCATTGATATCTACCTGGTTAATAGTTTAGGATCTCTCAGAATCCTAGCATTCCCCTGAGTTCCTTGGGTTCTTTAGTTTTTATGTTACATGCCAACATTTGCTTATAACTTATAGGAACTTATACATACATATCCTGTATATGGATAATAATGATAATCTGAAAAATTATTGATTAAGAGAAGCACAAATTTTTATTTTGTTTATTATGAATGGAAATCATGGTAAGATTGTTTTTTGTATAAATTAGGTTGGATTTTGTTCCTCTTGAAGCCCTCTAAGCTTGGATTATGTAGGTGAGGTCACTATTGTAAACTATGAACAAATTTTAGCAACTGTTTGATATTGGCAGGAAATGTATTTCAATTGGGAAAGGATCTATCACTTCAAAGAGGGGGCATTCCTAGTATATCTGTTTCACGGTATGGTGGCTGGATTGCCAATGATCCTTTTTCAGGATGCCAGCATGGGATGTATTTTCATGCTAATGTCCTTTTGAATGAGGGAGTTTCAAAACCAATGTAGAAATTTCATGATGAATTAGAGCATTGTTCTCCAGTATCCTGGCAATCCATTCGCTGCATGAACATTAAACTAAAGGCCAGCAAAAGATGTCAATGCTACCTTTCTTCAGATCTCTATAGTTGTAGCAATATTGAGCATAGAGCAGTAAATAGACTAGGTTTAAGCAAGCTAGGCAAGGAAAAACAGCCTGTGTTCATTACAAGTCTGAGAAGTATGACATTGCAGAACAGAAGGTGGATCCTCTGGCATCAACTGAAGGGACAGGTGAAGCCATTCTACTGGATGGAACAGTCCAACAATAAGTATCTCCTTGGTGGCAGTAGTTTCCTAAGTGCTGGGTTATTGTATTGCTATGTTTTACAGCATTTTTGTTGTGCAACATGGACCGTGCGAGTACCTTGTTTTGGCATTTATAGTTATTATTATATTATTTATATATTCATGTTTCACATTTCCAATAGTATATTCCTTCATCATATTCCATTGATTGTCACTGCAATATTCTACTACTTTTTTATGCAGAAGTTGTTATTATGCTTTCTCCTTTAATTATATTTAGCATTTAATATTGAGTTGAGTGTTTCTAAATTTTCATATTCTTGATAACCTAATATTAATTACTAATGTTCCTTCTCATGTGCTTTACATGTCCAATATAATATATAGGTAAATATAAGCATAACAATTCTTCCATTGTCACAAGAGTTCAATTGGAACAGTGCAACAGTTGGCCTAATTCAATCATCTTTTTTCTAGGGCTATCTACTTACACAGGTGTGATTGCTATACCCACTACCCAGAACTTATTAGCCACACAAGAAATTGTTCTCATATATTAATCTTCTAGTAAGCATTCAGGTACCACTATTGGTTGAACCTGGCATAATATTTTTATGTTCTTACAAGAATATATGCTAGCATGTTCAGATCTTCAAACTTTCTTTTTATAGTTGCATTTATGTCAAACTGACTATCGTCTAATATTTTTTGGTTTAGGTCCTTGGTGGCATATGGAAGAGCAAATGTTAGTCTATATTCATTGTCTGATGGAAGAGTAAAGTTTAGTCTATGTTCTAATATTATTTAAAATTTTAGAGATATTATGTGAACTTTTCTGTATTGCATGTATAGTTGTTTAGTTAATTTTTGTGTTAAAAAAATAATGGTCAACCCGATCACCCGAACCAAACCAAACCATAGATGTTTGGTTCGGTTTGGTTCAGATTTGACTATCAAAAAATAAGAAAACCGAACCAAACAAAACCAATTGATTTTGATTGGTTCGGATTTATTTTTCCCCAAAACTCGAACCAAATCACCCACTTACACCCCTAGTTCTAGTTCTGATAGTTGGATATATATTCTGATCTATATTCTCAAATGTGCAAGTGTTATCCATGTGTTTGTGTTTTATAAAAATCTAAAAAAAATGATTTTTCTATCAACAATCAACACCACACTGTACCTGCACCCTGCACTTTAGGATCCAAATTCCATGTAGTTCACCAATTAAGGATTCTTTGGATTATGTAGTTTGGAAACTAGAACTTTATTTCTGCAATGATACTATTTAACTTAATCTCCACTAAACATTATTTTTCCATTGGCTGCTTCAGCTCTCATCCAATGATCTTTTTGTGTGTTGCGGGACAGGACTCCTGGTGAAGCATTTGTTTCAAAGTCTGCAAAGGAGGCTGAAATGGAAAAGCAACTAAAATCTATGGAGGTATTTGTGATAGTTATGAAATAAGAGAAAGAAGACACTTTGCCTTATTCGTCTTTCATTTTCGACATATGCACAGAATTAAATAAACCAATATACAGGCTCCAATATGACACCCGTATGGTTGAGCATTGGGTACTTCATATTGAAGGTACTGCGGTCAAATCCTCTCTTTATATGCAAATCAAACTCAGGACATACCGTGGGGGAGAAAAACTGAAGTTGCAATTACTCTATTCCGAGTTTCCAACTGAGTTGCAATTAGGGAGCTCCTCATTCGTTTATCTTCAAGTTAATATGAAGAGATTGTTTTTTGTTCTGCCAGAAGGTAATTGAAATCGATGCATCCCATAAACTCTGTATTTGTGTAATGTGGTCCTTTTTGGACAGCAATTAATTAACAAGATTCCTTTATGTGTAATGTACTACCATGGTTCCTTTCCCTCCTCTATACACACTTCATATATGTATTGTATATGCTAAATTTTCTAATCACTTTCAACATAAGAAAAGTATTATACTTTTAAAATTAAAATCGAATGGCTTAATATAAAAAAACTAGGTACTTACTAGAACAATTTAAAATGTGGCAAGCAAAATTATTTTCACATCATTATATTTGAATATAATAAGTCCAATTCTAATTGGGTAACATACTGACTTGATAATATTCAAATATTATTAATCCAAGTTGAAATGCTAAGCTATTGACTTGAAAAGTTTTGAATTTTACAATGTTGTATTCAAGTATCATATTTTTTTTAAGCACATTAGAATATAGGTAACTAATAGTTGAATATATTATAATGTCATATTTGAATATTCTACTTCACATTTGACAAGTCAAAGTTAATATTCCAATATTGCTTAGTTGTAATCACTACTTGAACTTTTAGATTTAGAGACGGAATTAAATGTATAAAATTTTATCGCTAAATATTTAGAGATGAAATTAGAGACGGAAATTGTTCTTTCTCTAAAATTGGCGTCTCTAAATATTTTATTGACGAAAATTGAATCCCGTCTCTAAATTAGAGATGAAAAACGTCCGTTTCTAACTAAAAAAAATCGTCTCTAATTAGAGACGGATATTGTCTTTAAAATATAATAATGATTAAATTAAAGACGACATTGTTCCGTCTTTAAATTTGTCTCTAAAATTAGAGACGACACTATTCCGTCTCTAAATCCGTCTAATATCTTAAAAATATTTAAAAAAGGCATCTAGTTGGGATTTGCACACAACTAGATGCCTTCATTTTATAAAAAAAAATTCATCTTAACTATTAATATTATTAGAAATTAGAAATGTTAACCAAATTCACTAACATGACATCTTATGTGAATACAAGCATATATAATTAGCATTGCCCAAATAGGGTTTTTAAGAAAATTAGTAGTTTAGAACAAATATAATGAATTTTAAAAAGATTTAGAATAAAAATAAAATAATATTATTATAGGACAAAAATAAAACTTGTAGTAAAATAAAAGAACAAAAAGTAAAAACTTTTCTATAATGGATTGTATGATTTATTTCTTTTAAAAATTATATAGTTGTGCATTAAAAAATTATGCTTTTAATATAGATTGGTTAAAAAAACTTAAATTAATATAACAAACAATTTAGATTTGATATTGATATTTAAGTTAATTAAAAATCATATTTATAAAACTCTAAAATGATGATTTGTTGAAGATAGATATTGAATTAGTGGATCACTTCAGGTGAGTGATAGATTAGATTGCATAAAAATAAATAATAAATAAATATATAAATATTTAATAAAAATAGAAAAACATAAAAATTATTAAAAATACAGTTTAATTCCAAACTAATGGAATTCACAATACAAGAAGTTGTTTTTACACAATAAATTTATTTTTAATAAGTCTAATTTATGTAAAAGTTAATTAGTTAGTCGAGGTAATAATTAAAATTGAGTTAACCGAGTTACATAAGAATCGATGGATTCAACCAATCACACTAACATGATTTAATGAGTAATTGGCAGATTCGAGCTAGGGTTTAGAAGAGAGCAATATTATTCGCTCTGTAATTCTAATGTTTGAGAAAAAAAAAGTTTTAATAATGATACTTTTAATATTTTAATAAAGAGATATGATATAATCTTAGTTATGCAGATTCTGTATAAATATTTTTGTAATTTAACAAGATTTTCAATGATCAATTAATTTAAAAAAGTAATTTTTTATTACATAGATATATAACTTTTAAAAGGAAATTATGCATAAAATTTATTATTAAAAATATTTCATTTTTTACTTTTAATTTTATTATAAATTTCATTTTCGTTCTACTATTTTATTATTTTATTTTGTTTTAAATCTTTACTAAAGTCATTATATTTGTTCCAAACCATTAATATTAAAAGAAAATTCTCAATTTGACAGTACTAACTGTACACTTTATTCATGTAGAATGTCATATTAACAAATTTTATAAAAATTTCCAATAATATTAACAGTTATAATAAATTTGGAGAATTTTAATAAGATTTGATGAAAATAAAATAAAATATAATTAAAAAATGAAAATAAAACCTAAAACAAGGTTAAGGGGAAAAATATATTATTCATGGCTCTAGGCACACACAATTCGTTTTTTTTTTATGGTAAACACATTTCATTTTATTAATCAATTTATGTATTATTTGTATCAAAATTAAAATCTTGAAAAAATTATGGGATTAATATCAAAATATATGTGGACTTTCTTGTCGGAAAAGTCAAGTCATCTTCGGCGCTCCATGTCGAACTCAATGAGTGGGCCTCTTTGTACGTTAGGAATTATACTATGGGCTATGGCCTGTGTGGCCTGTTGGCCTTACACTTCATTGTCACGACTCACGAGTCATGACGTACGTTCCAAGTTTGATATAAAGAAAAGAAAAAGAAAGAGAAAAAATATCTATTGAGGACCACTGTTGCGATCGAAATGGTAACGAATTAGTAATTAAAATTAAAAAAAAAATGAGTCATTACAAAATTTTATTTTAATTAAAAAATTTAAAAAATTAAAAATTACGTAGGTTATGAAAATCAGATTCGTAAGTTTAACTATATACACAAAATTATGGAGATTTAATTTCACGTACATCCGTCTTAAAAGTGATTATTCTAAGTTAATTGCATAATTTATTAATAATTTTATATATTAATTTTACTCTTTTTAGAAAAAAAAATATAGTGGTTTAATTGAGCTTCTACAAATTTTCTAATGCAATAAAAAATTCAAAATTATGTAATTCTAAAAAAATTGTGAATTAGGTAATTTTAATTATTTTTTAAAAATAGTGATTTGTTTTATTTTTAAAAAAATTAATTTTAAAAATTTGAAATAACAAGTCATTATTGCTTAACTAATCTTTTTAATTTTGAAATAATGAAACTCGACGTCATGTAAAAAATATCACACACAAGTTAACAAGTAGTTACAATTTAAATAACATTTGTAATTTTAAATTATTACTTTTTAAAATAAAATTTGAAACTTTTCAGATCAGCAGGCTACACAATTTATCTAATCCTTTTAATCTTCTCTTAAAAAAGAAGAAGTTAGTTTTAGAAGATTTTACAAAGAAGTTGATAAATAGAAGAGACCTAAAGAATGCAAGAGAAAATAACAATTAATGAAGTAGAAAAAGGGTAATACTAATCTAATAAACACGTACTAAAAATTTTCATCATTATGTTGACAATGAAAAAAAAATTCAGACAAAATGTTATTAATCTATCAATTAATATAATTAATTAATCAATATAATATAAAAAATAAGATATATGTCTTGAAAAATTATCATGTATTTTTTGTCAATAAGTAAATACATCATTTACTTGACACATCTACAGTCATCTATGCAGTATGTAATATATATATATATATATATATGTGTGTATATATATATATATATATATATATATTGTAAAACAGTAATGACATGTCTGTCCACGTGAATAACACAAATTTAAATATTAAAAATTGATAAACTAAAATATTGATGTAAATTTTTTAAAAAAATAATATTAAAAATTACATAAGCAAAGAAATAAAAAAAAATACAAATAGAATAAAAAAGATAATAAATAAAATAATAGAAAATGAAAATTTATACAGCATTTTTTTATAAGATGTGGTTCACATTTTAATTTTAAGACTATACTTATTTAGGGTACAGGAGTTTCCGTTCCCCCAAAAGTGCATTTTCGATTAAGTTATAGAATGTGTATCGCTTGATTACTCCATTGAAACTTACATAAATGTAAATTGAATTAATTTACATGTAATTTTTAGTAAAGTTAATTTATTAAAATAATTTTTAATAAAATTATTGGATTACATTTTGCATTTAAAAGAAAATATTTTTGTTTATATTATAAATAATTTTTTAGGCATATAATTTGTTTTATAATATTTTATATTTAAATTATTTAATATTTATATTGAAATGAAATTTTTTCATGAAAATTTTATGTATTTTTAAACTAAACTAAACTTATAAATATTATTTTCTAGATGAATTGTTACATATATTTTATTTAATAAAATTATTTTTATTTAAATTATATTATTTTTTATCATTTAATTATTAATTTATTCGTACAAGTGTAAAATCTGATTTTTTAATCTTTTTATTTTTCTTCTTTTGTGTTGTAATTGTCACACACAAAAAAAGAATAATATTAATCACATACTTACACTCATAACACTTTACATATATACAATTTTTACTATCTAATTATATTTAATTTCACATTATTTTATACATAACTCTATTATAATTCTGCCACATGAGATAATATGAAAAAATATGTCTCATAAAATAATATGAAGAGATATATCTTATTACAAATGTGTAACAAGCATTTAAAAAAAAAAACAGAAAATGCGTACCTGTTGCAGCATGTGATCACATGTCTTTTAGTGTTGATAGCTTCAATCTCATTTCACCTTTCTATCTTTTTCTTATCTCTTTGTAAAATAAGCAAATCTTTAATTGTTTTGACTTTTTTTTTTTTTACCTAAACAGCAAGTTAAAAATCAATTTCTCAATTAAATGTATATTAAAATTTAATTCATGGAATGGTGCAAAGTGAATAGTAAAGTATAAAAAATCATATACCTGAGGCATGACTTATCCAATGAATTTGTTTTTTTATAATATTTTAGGTAAATCGTGGATGAGAATCACAACTTATATTTTTTTATTATATTTGAGTAAATTGTAGATGAGAACTACGATTTACCCTTTTTTTAAGTAAATTCATATTAAGGTTTGTAATTTAATAATAACACAAGTTTTTTAATCTAATTAATTAACTTAAAAAAAATAATTTGTAGGAAAAATAAAGTTAAAAAAATTATACAATATATTTTATAAGAAAAATAAAGAAATTTATTATTCATCACTTGCTTTATTTATGTGATAATTCAATACCACAAAAAGGATTTTTTTTTTTGTACATGGTAGTTGAACCCTTCATTCTTGTTCTACTCTTTGTTAGTAATACTTGATGTTAACATAACAGTATGATGGAAATTATAAGTTATAAACTCAAGTGCAAATTATTTTAAGTAATAAATTATCGGGAGTCCGAGGTCGATCTATAGGGAATTGATGAAGAAAAATTATTTAAGGTAAGGAAAAGTTTTGTCACAACACCAAAGGTAATAAAAATTACTCACAGATGAAAAATGATTTACTTGAGTTAGGATATCCACTCTTGGTAATAAATTAAAGACAAGATTATATTTTTTTTATAACTCAATTGAAATCTACACATAACGGAGGTTCCATTGAGAAAATACAACATTCAAAATTTAATTATATATATAATCATATTATGATTCCTTTAATTATCTAATAACACAACACTTGTAAATAGGTTCAAGTATTCATTATGTCAATCTCTTGTCTACAATGAATCAAGATCTTCATTATACAAGGAAGGTTTCTAAATTGATTGGAAACAACATACAACACATATAATGATCACTTGATAATATATCATTTAAGCACAAGAAGAAAATTAATATAACCTCAATTTATTACCAAAAGCTTCACCCTTTCACCCAAGTAAAATGAAAATTAGTTACTCATGAACAGGAAGAAAGAAAGAGATAAGAAGAAAAAGATAAACATAACTTCAATTTAGAAAAAAAAAATTACAAGATAAACAAATAACACAATAGCATTATCTTGATCTCTAAGCTAAGATTATCAGAATGATCAGTCAATGCTCCTTTTTATAGAGTTTAAGGAGTACAAAATAATAATGGAGTTGTTTGATAATGAGTAAAAAATGCCAAATGAGTTGTTTGATAATTGTGAATGAGTAAAAAATTATTGAGATTCTTATCTCCGAAATTATTCAATTCTGAACTCATGGTTGCCGTCATTTTTTGGATAATTGGTCTTCATGAAAATTGTAGGTTTTTGTCTTACATTTTCGATGACACTAATTTCAGCCCAAACTGAATCATACAACTCAAATTTTAGCCCAATCACTGCACATTGCTCAGGTTCAGCTACAGCTCCTCTATTCTGACTTCCAAGCCTAATATGATTTCCAAGTCATCTGAATTCGCTCTTGAGGTCTTCTTGACAGTTGTAGATTTGGGTCTTAACTTTCGAATGACACTAGCTTTAATCCAAAGCCTCTCTTACATCTCAAGATATGGTCTAAAGAATACATAGAGGTCAAGCTGTCAGAATTAGCACTCTAGATCTTGCTTCAACTCTAATTTAAATTATCCAAACGTGTGATTTGGCTCTTGAGGTCTTCATGAAAGTTGTAGAAAATTGTCTTAGATTTCCAACAAGACCAGAATCACATCAATCAGATATTTGTAACTCAAATTATAGCTAATTTATTGAACGTTGTAATTAGACAAATTAAGGCTAATTCAAGCAATAATTTTTTCAATGATCCAATTAAGCTCAATATCATAAAATGTGACAAAACTAACTTAATTAGGCCTAATTGAACCTTAAGAAGCCCAGTGAGAGGATTATAAAATGAATAAAATATATTGCTATCAAATTCTCCCACACTTAACTTTTGCATTCCCGGACAAAATACATAAGACCAAAACTAGGGAACAAAGAAAAACGACACAGACTCAAAAGCTAAAAACTCTAAAAGACTCCATGAATCAAGAAGAGCAACCAAAGATTCAAGGGACCAAAGCATTAATGAGATAACATATCTTCACATCTCAAACCAACAAGTAAGGAAACTTCAATTGAAAAGAATGAATCAAGAATGATAGATCCTCACATGATTCACTTTCAATCCTTCAAGCGTTAAAAAGGTAGGTATTTCACTAAATTCAGCCTATGAAAAATTGCACTAGCATAAGCTTGCTTATCTTCTACTTCTCCACTATTCAAAACACATGCACACAAAAATTAAGAGGACTTTATTCAAGGTTGTAATGGGGTCAAGGTAAAGGACGGGGGTAATATAGATATGACAAGTTAAAAACCAAAGAAAATAAAAGAGCGTGAGAGCTGAGTTCAATTAACAAGCATGAAAGTTCATCCCAGCTCCATCTAATACAAGTTCCTTTTACATATTCTTTTCTCTTCCCTTTTTGTCTTGTTGGCCCTTTTTTACACATTTATCTTTTTTATGTAAATATACATTTTTTTCAATTAACTACTCTTTCCTTTTTTACCAACCATTTTACACACACACCCCCACACTTATTCAAGAACACATCTAATGACAAAACTAATGTTCTCTTATTCCCTAAGGTTGGGTAAGAATGTGATTTTTCATTTAAGGCACGTAATGAGCTAGAAACAAACAATGGTCAAATAAGCTAAAAGGGGTTAAGCAAAGGAAAATATGCAAGGTTGGTTGTTTGGTTAAAGTAGCTATTTCAAGTGAAAATGCATGAATCATCTTATTCCCTAAGGTTGGGTAAAATCATTTAAGGCACATAATGAGATAGAAACAAACAATGGTCAAATAAGCTAAAATGGATTAACCAAAGGAAAATATGTAAGGTTGGCTATTTGGTTAAAGTAATTAATTCAAGAAAAATGCATCAATCATGTTTATATATGCATGTAAAAATGTAGCCTCAAAAAAATCAAAACAAGTTCTAGAGTAATAATTTCATGAGTGAAAATCACAAAAGAAAGAAAAGAATGGTACAAATGTTCAATCTATTCATCAATATGCTCAAAATCTCACAAGGTATATTTCTATCATTCTTAATCCACCTATTCAACATCCATAACTAAGCATATGAAATTTAAGAAAGAAGACAATTTATTCAATCATGGTATGATCCCTGAATTTGAATTGCTACGTCTACACAAAATAGTTACTACCCCAACTAAGATACGTCTCAAGAGTAAAATTACCTCTAGAGCAAAATTTACTCCTTACTCTATCATCCTTAATTAGTTTTACTGTGAGTAGGTTTTTGACATTCATATCAATAAACATACTTCCCAAGTTAGATGCATCTCAAGAGCAACATTTACTCCTTATTCTATCATCCTTAATTGGTTTAATAAGTTATTGACAATCATATCATACTTCTCAATTTTTTTTTGATCAACTATCCTTCCCCCCAACCAGATCATAATATTGTTCGCAATGTTAAAATATAGATGAGTAAAGAATAAAAGATATTACTTGTTGTGGCAATTATTGAAAAGAGAGACTTGACACAAATTTAAACAGAAACAAAGTACGATAAATAAAACCAAAGGTAAAGAAAAGTTATAGATGAAGTGTCAGATCAAACTTGCATTTCAAGCTGCTTTCTGTCACTGTTTCCTTCTGACCAATCTATCTGAACTATTACTAGATCAGGTTCATAAACAAAAACTTGTAATTTATCAATTAACTCATCAATAGTGGAAGCAGAGATAAGAAGTAGTCTTACCGAAGGTATGATAAATTTCTGTTCCACAGCATGATCAAGAAAATATAACAAACCGTCAAAGAAATTATTAACATTCAATAAACCTATGAGTTTATGGTGGATGTTGAGTTGAACCCAAGAGATAATTGAAAAAACTTCTTCCAAAGTACTAAAACCACTGGATAAGACAATGAATGCATCGGAGTTTTCAAACATTGTCTTCATTCGTCCATACATAGATGATACTTAAAGTTCAAATCCAATTGTCTTTCCAGTGATGTTCTTTTAAGTTAGATGTTCTTTTAAGTTAAAAGTTCAAGAATGATACCTAAAACATGTCTGTTTCCTAGATATGAAGAAAGTAATACAATCCCCATTAATCCAATGCAACCTCCCTCATACACTACATGAATTTTTCTTGTAGCAAGTGTTCGACCTAGAGTTCTTGTTGCGCTTACAAACTCTAAACCCTTCCCATAACTTGACACACAAAATACACAGATATTTGTAAGTCTACGAATAGAAGCTCTTTCCATTTCTACACTCACCCTTCCTTTGAATGATTATGAATTGGAGGAAAGTGAAAAAAATAGAGTGTTTAAATAGGAAAAAGAATGGAAAAAGTAATGATAGCAGTAGGTTGACTGTTATCAGAAAAGTTTGAAATTAAGAAACATTTTATTTTTGTTTTTGTTTTTTTTTAACTTCAAGAAAACTATCAGGGTAAAGAAGTCTAGAAACCCTTAAAGGACCTTGCTCAAAGGATCTTCTATCCAAAATCAAAATATAACAAAATCATACAAAGATAAAAGAAATATAATAACAAATGATGACATATCTTTATGTATAGTTTTCATGGTGTATCTTTATAATGTGCGTCATGAGTGTAGTAGTGGCATATCTTTGAGTTGCGTGTCACCAATGTAACATAAAAACTCTACAAGGATTGAGAACACCTTGTCGAAACAGGCCACAAAAACCTTTGAGCCATTTTCGTCCTGCTTACGGAATAACAACCCTTTATCTTCCTGTAAACTTAATTAAAGACTTGTATTATAAGAAGATGGTACCCGACCGCAACCAGTTAGAACTCGCCATATAGGCCTACTAAATAAAGTAAGTATATGGCTCAATGACAGTTTCACGTGCACTGTAAAGATGAGACGCTTCTATCTGTTCATCAGCGCTAAAAAGCCTTGGTTCCAAGAACTGGGAATGTAGCACGTGACTCTCTACAGAGCATGACACACAAACCTTATTTACATACCGATGTGCGAAGGTCTCCTCCTGAGTCAATGACAGGACATGCATCTGTCTGGGGCTCCTAATCTAATTAAAAACTAAGTACAATCGAAGTTTCGCCCTCCTTCTTTTTTTTTTCTTTTTTTCTTTCTTTCTTTTTATTTCTTTCTCTTTTTAAAATAAGAAGAATAAGATAACATATACATGTTGTTGTGATTGTGACACACATCTTCCTCTGGTTTTACGTCCAGTAACAACTTAAATGCCTTCTATGAGTCGAGGATAAGTTTCTCATCCAATTTTCTTATAAATTGACAAATATGGTCTTTTAGAGTTAGATTCCCAAGACTGTAATATTTTTGTTCATCCTTGAAGAGATTCCACAAGTTAAGAAGTTCACGATGCACGTATCCATAAGAATACGTATCAAGAGTCAATAAGATATCATCTAATGACTCCTTACTCAGTCCATTCTTAATGAAGAATATTTTATCTTCTCTGTTTATGGAAACCATCCTCAAAGAACGACATCGCTTGTTACAATTCCATCGTGCACATTTATGATAGACTTGTAATCTTTTTGCTCTTCTCCTTTTAGAATACGAACTTCTACCGAGACCTGGCATGTATGAGTCAAATGAAATTGTAGACTCACATGCTAAATGGACCTTTGCTTCGATTATCCAGTGTATATCTTCCGACATGCCCTTATGCAATCTTTCACATCTAACTTTGTCAATTTTTGTTAGAGCATTTTGAGAAAGAGAAGGAAAATGCTTTCTTAAATTTGAGAGAATGACATCTATTTTAAAAGAGAAGGAATCAGTTATTATTGGAAACTGAAAAATAAACTGACTTAAGAGTCACATAATACCGTTATTAGTCACTTAACCGAGGTGATAAAGAACTGCAAAAATAAAGCCACAAAATTAGAGTAAATTCTTCTCATAACAAGGATTAGAAAGGGAAATAAATTCTACCTCAGCAACTTGATTTTTCAGAAATAGTTTAAGTCTTCGTCCATTGACCTTAAACACATTACCATTCTTAGGATTCTCAATGTCTATGACTCCATAAGGATACACAAGTTTGACAATAAAATGGTTAGTCCACAAAGATCTTAATTTTTCAGGGAATAGGTAAAGACGAGAATTATAAAGCAGAACTTTTTGACTAATTTCAAAAGATTTTCTCAAAATTGACTTGTCATGAAAAACTTTTGTTCTATCTTTATAAATTTTTGAGTTTTTATATGCATTATTTCTCAATTTCTCAAATTCATTTATTTGTAATTTGCGTAACCTGCAAGCATCATCAAGATTTAAATTGAAAGTTTTAATAGCCCAAAATACTTTATGCTCTAGGTCTATAGGCAAGTGACAAGGTTTTTCATAGATTAACTGATAGGGTGACATGCCTAAAGATGTTTTGAAAGCGGTACGATAAGCCCAAAGTGCATCGTTTAGTCTTAAAGACTAATCTTTACGATTTAGGTTAACCTTTTTTTTCAAAATTTGTTTAATCTTGCTATTTGATAATTCTACTTGTTCACTTGTCTGAGGGTGATAAAGGGTGACAATTTTGTAGATAATGTCATATTTCTTCATTAAAGATTCAAATGATTTATTACAAAAATGTGTTTCCCCATCACTGATGATAGCGCGAGAGATTCCAAATCAACTCAAGACATTTTCTTTTAAAAATTTAAAAACAATTTTATGATCATTGTGTCGACATGGAATTGCCTCAATCCATTTTGAGACATAATCAACTGCAACCAAAATATACACAAATCCAAATGAGGATGAAAATGGACCCATGAAATCAATTCTCCAACAATCAAAAATTTCAATGACAAAGATAGGGTTCAAAAGTATCATGTTTCTTTTAGAAATGGACCCTAATTTTTGACAATTTTCACAACTTTTTCAAAAGGTATAACTATCCTTAAATAAAATGGATCAATAAAATCCACATTGCAAGATTTTTACAGTTATTTTCTTCGAAGAAAAATGACTTCCACATGCTTCTGAGTGATAAAATTTAATGATACTACCTACCTCACTGTCGGGTACACATCTCTGAAAGATTTGATGAGGATAATATTTGAACAAATATGGGTCATCTCAATAAAAAAATTTCACCTCAGTCAAAAACTTCTTTCTATCTTGGTGTATCTACTGAGGCGACATCTTTTTTGTTACAATAAAATTGACTATATTAGCAAGCCAAAGTATAGAATTGACAGAAAATAACAATTCATCAGGAAAAGAATCATTGATAGGTGTGTTATCAAAAGATGAGTATGTTGTAAGTCTGGACAAATGATCTACAATAACATTTTCGACTCCTTTCTTATCTTTTATTGTGATGTTGAATTCTTGAAGCAACAATATCTACCGTATCAACTTATGTTTGGCTTCCTGCTTAGACATTAAATATCTAACAGCAGCATAATTGGTGAAAACAATAATAGAAGAACTAATTAAATAAGCTCAAAATTTGTCCAATGTAAAAATTACAGCAAGTAGTTTTTTTTTCAGTAGTGGTGTAATTTATTTATGTACTATTTAAAGTTTTACTTGCGTAACAAATCACATGAGGTTTATCTCCCTTTCTTTGACCTAAAACAACGTCAATAGCAAAATCACTAGCATTATACATCAACTCAAAAGGTAAAGACCAGTCAGGGGACTGCATGATAGGAATAGATATCAGAAGACTAAATAATTTTTCAAAAGATTTTTAACATTCTTGAGTCCAATCAAATAGTGCATCTTTTATCAGAAGATTACATAATGGTCTAGATATGATACTAAGGTCTTTAATGAATCTTCTGTAAAATCCTGCATGTCCTAAAAAGGAACGAATTTCTCTGACTATTTTTGGGGAAAACAAATGAGCAATTAATTCAACTTTGGCCTTATCAACTTCAATTCCTTTAGAAGATATCACATGATCTAACGCGATTCTTGAGGTAACTATGTAATGACATTTTTTTCAGTTTAACACAAATCTTTTTTTTTTCATCTTTTAAGAACTTTATCCAAATTATCAAGACAATTTTCAAAAGAATTTTCAAAAACTGTCAGCTCATCCATGAAAATCTCTAAATAATACTCAATCATGTCACTAAAAATACTTAACATCCATCTTTGGAAAGTCGTCGGAGCATTACAAAGGTCAAAATGCATTCTTTTATGTGCAAAGTGCCAAAGAGGCACGTAAAAGTAATTTTTTCTTGATCATCTAATGCAATTGGTATTTGATTATACCCTAAATGACCATCAAGAAAACAGTAGTAGAGATGTCCTGCTACTCTTAATAGAATTTGATTAAGAAATGATAAGGGAAAATGATCTTTCTTAGTGGCTGCATTTAATTTTCTCAAATCAATACATATACGCCAACTGGATAAGACTCGTGTAAGTATTAATTCACCTTTTTTTCATTTTCAACCACTGTTATTTCAGATTTCTTAAGCAAAACTTGTGTATGGCTTACCCACTAGCTGTCAGAGATAGGGTAGACAATTTCAACATTAAGTAGTTTAAGAACTTCAACTCTAACTACCTCTTTTATGCGTCAATTTAATTTTTTTTGAGGCTGTTGTAATGTTTTAACATTATCCTCTAAATATATTCTATGTGTATAAATTAATGGATTAATGCCTTTTATATGCTTTAATGTCCATCAAATTACACTTTTATATCTTTTAAGTACTTTTATTAACATACCTTCTTGTTCTCCAGTAAGGGTTAAGGAAATTACTACTGAAAAGCTTTGTTCTTCTCCCTAAAATGTGTACTTCAACCCAGCAGGTATTGACTTTAGTTCCAGTGTGGGTACTTCTTCATGGGTATTATCATTCATGGGTTTTAGCTCTTCGAATCTCGTCTTCCATCTGTTGTATTTCATTACCTGTGTACAATCAAGCAAAGAACATATTTTAGAAATATCATCATCTAATTGCATACCTGAATCAAATGAATTAATTAAACAAACTTTTAATGGGTTAGAAAAACTCTTTTTTTGAAGATGATCATCTACAATGACCTCAATCTCATCAGTTTCCTCTTTTTCATCATAGACTTCCTGTGGTTGCTTGCACGTGTTGAAAACATTAAGTTCCAGTGTCATATTCTAAATGTTAGCTACATCACTTCATTTCTGCAATTTATCAAAGTATTAGATGTTGCTAAACATGAGCGACCTAATATAACAAGAATTGAGTTGCAACTATTAACCATAGGTTCAGTTTCCAAGACAATAAAATTCACAGAATATATGAATTTATCAACTTGTACCAACACATATTCCATTATTCTTTTTGAAATTTTAATTGATCTATCGGAAGGTAGAATAGTTACAGAAGTTAGTTTTAACTCACCCAGGTTGAGTTGCTGATAAACTGAATATGAAAGCAAATTAACACTAGCATCAAGATCAAATAAAGCTTACTCAATTTTATATTCTCCAATAATGCATGAAACCGTAAGACAACTAGAATTTTTATGTTTCAAAACATTATTACTCTGAATAATGGAGCTTACCTGTTTAGCCAAAAAGACATTCTTTTTCACATTTAATTTCTTTTTAACAATGCATAAGTCCTTCAAAAATTTGGCATAACAAGGAATCTGTTTAATAGCATCTAACAACGGAATATTGACCTTCACTTGTTTAAAAATTTCAGTGTGGTGGTTCAATTTCCTTGGTTTGTTTAATGCTTGAGGAAATGGAGGTGGAGGCGAGAGTTTGGTCTCATTTTTGCTAGATGACTTATCAACCTCTTCCTTATCTTGGGGAATTGATTCACCATCTCTCACACAAGGTTCAGGAATTTGTTTGTCAATAATTTTTCCACTCCTAAGAGTTATCACTAACCTGACTTGATCTATTTGTTGATTTTCTAAACTACTATGATTTAGATTATACTGACCCTTAGGATTTAGTTGAGGTTGAGAAGGAAAATTTCCTTTCTCGCGAATGGTGAGTGTAGAAGTAAATTTGGTAAGATTGTCTTTTATGTAATTCATAATTTGAGTGTTTTGTTTATTAATGACATCTTGCTTTTCTATGAATTCCTTCAAGGTTTTTCTTATATGGTGGGACATAAGGTGCATATCCTTGAGAATTCTGAGAGTCCTGTTGTTCCAGAGGAGGTGATGGTTGCATAAATTATGCATGATTATTATTCCTCCAACTGAAGTTCGGGTGATTTCTTTATCCTGGATTGTATGAATCTGAAAAAAAAATAAGTGAATGACTTTTTAAAGTTGCTCATTGCATTTACTTGCTCATGCACAACTTCTTTAAAAACAGGAATCTTTAGACATTTATTTGTTGAGTGTCCTAAGTCATCACAAATGCCACAAATTTCTTTATTTTACACAGATTTGACTTCTTTTATTTTTTCTAATTCTATGGCTTCAACCTTTATAGCCAAACTGGCATACCTAACATTTAGATCTTCTTTTTGACTAAGATGATATTTTCCTTTACTAGCATTTGTAAGGTTAGATCTAATTGAATTTTCAGAAGAATTAGTATCATGCCAAGATTGAGAATTTTCAGCCTAATGGTTTAAATAATCTAAAGTTTCTTCAGCTTCTTTATCAAGAAACTCATCGTTGCACATTATTTTCACAAATTGTTTAGTTTTATGTGTTAAACATTCATAAAAGAAGCTTATAGTGCCAAATTTTTTAAAATCATTATGTGAGCAAAAATTTAACAAATTTTTAAAACGTTCCCAATATTGAAAATATGCTTCATTTGAATTTTGAGAAAAAAAATTGGATTTGTCTTTTCAAAGCATTGGTTTTATGTATTGAAAAAAATTTCTTTAAAAACTCACATTACATTTCTTGTCTTGTGCCAATTGATCTTGATTTCAAAGCATTAAGTTAAGTTTTTGTTTTATCTTTTTTTAAAAAAAGGAAACATTTTAAACCTAACAATTTCTTCAGTGCAAGTTTGATCATTAAAAGCGATACGTACTTCCTCAAATTCTTTTAGATATAAATATGAGTTTTCAGATTCTAAACCATGGAAAGATAAAAGAAATCATATCAGGCTTAAATCTAAAATTGTTAGCATTAAGTGGAAAGACAAAACATGATGGATTAGAATTTCGAGGTGGTTGCAAATATTTTCGCATAGTTCGCAACGGTTGATTTTTATGTTTATCATGTATATTTTCATTTTCAGTCATTGTGTCAATCGTGTGCAATTGACATTCAAACAAATCAATATATAAAATACCAAGATTAATTTTTACCAAACGACCAAAATTTAAATCACGATACCAATTAAGTATAAATAAGTAACTTAAAATAAGATAAATTATGTACAAGTTGGAGGTATAAACCAGTCATTAAATATTAAGCATAAATAAATGACATAAGTAAGTTAGTTAGTTAGTAAGTTAGTAAATATAAATAAATGACATAAATAAATAAGTTAAAAAGCATAAATAAATGACATAAATAAATAAATTAATAAACATAAATAAATGACATAAATAAATAAATTAATAAGCATAAATAAATGACATAAATAAATAAATTAGTAAGTTAGTAAGTCGGTAAGTTAAAAAGTTAGAAAATTTAAAAGTTAACAATTTAGAAAGTTAGTAAGTTAGTAAATTAAAAAAGTAGAGAAGAATATATCAGATGATGAAGTTTACTTAAAGAAAGAGAACTCCAATAAATTAAAACTTCAAATCAAGTTCCTGGCAACGATGCCAAAAACTTGATAGAAATTATAAGTTGCAAACCCAAGTGCAGGTTGTTTCAAGTAATAAATTCTCGGGAGTCCGATGTCGATTCACAAGGAATTGATGAAGAAAAATTATTTGAGGTAAGGAAAAGTTTTGTCACAACACCAAAGGTAATAAAAGTTGTTCACGGATGAAAAATGATTTACTTGAGCTAGAAGATCCACTCTTGGTAATAAATTAAATACAATATTATTTTTTTATATAACTCAATTGAATTCTACACATAACGGAAGTTCCAATTGGAAAATACAACAATCAAAGTTCAATTATATATGAAATCATATTATGATTTCTTTAATTATCTAATAACACAACACTTGTAAAATGAGCTCAAGTATTCATTGTGTCAATCTATTGTCTACAATGAATCAAGATCTCCATTATACAAGGAAGGTTTCTAAATTGATTGAAAATAACATATAATATATATAATGATCACTTGATAATATATCATTTAAGCACAAGAAAGAAATTAATCTAACCTCAATTTATTACCAAAAGCTTCACGCTTTCATCCAAGCAAAATGAAAATTAGTTACTCATGAACAAGAAGAAAGAAAAAGATAAAAAGAAAAAAATGAACATAACTTTAATTTAGAATAAAAAATAAACTACAACAAGATAAACAAATAACACAATAGCATGATCTTGATCTCTAAGTTAAGATTATCAAAATGATCAATCAATGCTCCCTTTTATAGAGCTTAAAGAGTACAAAATGACAATAAAGTTATTTGATAATGAGTAGAAAATGTCAAATGAGTTGTTTGATAATTGTAAATGAGTGGAAAATTATTGATATTCTTAAGTAGTCTTCATCAAAGTTGTCAGCTTTTGTCTTAACTTTCCAATAACACTGATTTCAGCCCAAACTGAATCATACACCTCAAATTTCAGCCCAATCACTACACATTGCTCAGGCCCAGCTACAGCTCCTCTGTTCTGATTTCCAAGCCCAATATAACCTCCAAGTCATCCGATTTCACTCTTGAGATCTTCTTGACAGTTGTAGATTTGGGTCTTAAATTTCGAATGACACTTCAGTCCAAAACCTCTCATACAGCTTAAGATATGGTCTGATGAATACACAGAGATCAAGCTGTCAAAATCAGCACTTTAGATCTTGCTTCAACTCCAATTCAAATTATTCAAACATGAGATTTGGCTCTTGAGGTCTTCATGAAAGTTGTAGATAATTGTCTTAACTTTCCAACAAGACTAGAATCACATCAATCTGATATTTGTAACTTAAATTATAGTTAATTTACTGAAAACTGTAATTAGACAAATTAAGGCTAATTCAAACAATAATTTATTTAATGATCCAATTAAGCTCAATATAATAAAATGTGACAAAATTAACTTAATTAAGCCTAATTGAACCTTAAGAAGTCCAGTGAGAGGATTATAAAATGAATAAAATATATTACTATCACAGTGCTATAACCCCGATAAATTAAATAATGAAAGAATGATCATACCACATCACTAGAATATGCACCTTCAGAAGCCATAATGGCTCGTGCTGTTGGAGGTTTGATATTTATATACTAAATTTTTAAAAAAATTCACAAATAACCAAAATTTAAAAACAAAACAAAATATGCAAGTCTTGCCTCCAGAGCATGATTTGCATAAGATAACAAACAATAACATGCAAGTCATGTCTCTAGAGCAAGACTTCATATAACATTTAAAAAACAAAAAAAAAAGATAAGTTGTAATTCACAAGCATGACTTATTTAAATTAAAAAAAAAAGATAAGTCATGCATGAAAAATACAATTTACTCAAAATATAATAAAAAAGATGCAAATAAGTCGTGCTTTCCAAATACTCAACATATATCCCTCTAAACACTCCAAGCACAATAATTCTAAAGGAAGTGTTTCAGACCGAGTTCCGGGATATCAAGAGGTAGACTTATTTGAAGAAACATGTGCAAAATGATCGTACAAAGCATTGTTCGTAGCACAAAGGTTGTGGCCATGGCACAGAATATTGCTTTCAACTTCATGACGCCATTGAGTCCCTAATTAGGGCAGGACGGCTAGACTAATACATCAGTCATATCCAAAACAATGAACATCATGGGGAATATAATGAAAGAAAATGCAGCCCTAGTCCTAAACGGATCTTGTCTCCACACTAAAGGAGAATATTGATAACTGACAAGATCGGAACCAGGATATTCCATCAGATGACAATGATGGCTGCCATACCCAAGTCAACCGAACCATTAACACTATCGCTGGTGGTTTCGCAGGTGGTGGGTAGTCTAATAGCGCTCAGAAGAAAACACTCAGGAAGGCAGTGTTGAGCGTCTCTCACTCCACACCTATATCGTGGGCCAAAGATTAGAAGGTGCCCTATATCTTCTTTTCAGACGAAGACTACGACGAGATTATCCCAGAGCACGATGATCCGCTGGTTGTCTCTAGGATAATTTTTAATGTCGAGATTTGACGTATTTTCGTAGACCAAAGGAGTTCAACTGATATTATGTTCATAGAGTTGTACGAGAATCTAGAATTTCTAGACTCAGAGTTGATTCCCTATAATGGCGAGCTCACTAGTTTTACTGGTGAAAAAATCACTTCATCGGAGTATGTTGAGACTTACCTGACCCTGGGAAGCAGAAACTCTTCAGGACTGTCAAGGTCAAGTTTCTGGTCGTGAACTACCCCTCAATATATAATATTATTTTGGGTCATCCTGCGTTGAATGCACTTGGCGCCGTGGTGTGTACCACCCACTTTGCCATGAAATTCCTCAACAAAAATAATAAGGTTGTCACGGTTAAGGGGGACTAGATCATGACAAGTAAATGCTATAATCAGAGCCTCAAAATTAGCAGGACCCCTATGAGAGCAGAAGCCAGCACATCTATATCCAGTTCTAGACCGAGTTAATATTCTCATGATCGAGTTAGATGTTCAAGAAGAAATTTGGGGTACCAGACCCCAGTCGGAAGTGAACTATAGTTGCTTCAACTTGGAGTCAAGTCAGATCAAGTCACCAAGATTGGGGCAAACTTGGATGAAGAAGAGAATCGCCAGTTGATTGAGCTCTTAGAGAAAAATAAAGACATATTTGCCTAGATGACCTTCAATATGTCTAGGCTTGACCTCGCCTTCATCAGCCATTGTCTATTTATAAGGAATGATGCAAGGTCGGTCTCCTAAAAGAAGGGAAAGTTTGGGCTAGAAAGACAGCTGGTCATTGAAAAACAAGTCAAGGAGCTACTCAGTGTCGGCTTCATCAGGGAGATAACTTACACCACATGGCTATCTAACGTAGTCCTGGTGAAAAAATCAAATAGGAAGTGAAAAATGTGTGTGGGCTACACAAATTTAAACAAAGTTTGTGTGAATGCTTATGTCTTGAAGCATATCAAATGATTTTTTGATGATAACAAAATCAAGATGAAAACCAAGATCAAAAGAAAAGATCAAGACCAAAAGAAGAAGACCAAGATCAAAAGAGGTTTATTAGATATAGGTCTTAGAACATCAATGTGAAATGCTCTCAAAGTATCTCAATTATATCTCAAATAGTTTTCTAAAGATGTTTTCAATCAACTTGTTTTTCAAAGTTCATATTCTAAAAAGATGTTGTTTTTAATCTTGGATCATGCTACACATATACCAATATTAATCAATCCAAGTTTCTTAAAGTTAGAAATGACATGGATCTTCATTTAGGCTTGAAAAATGTGTTCAAAATGGAAAGTAATCGATTACACACTCTTGGTAATCGATTACCAACAAGTCAGAGGACGTGTAATCGATTACACACAATATTGTAATCGATTACCATATGCCCAGAAAGGAAAGAACACGTTCAAAGGGCCATGTAATCGATTACATCAATATTGTAATCGATTACCATAAAGCCAGAGGGCGTGTAATCGATTACACAAGTCATGTAATCGATTACCATAAACTTAGAAAGCCAAGAACACGTTCTATCTTCCATGTAATCGATTACTAAAATCCTGTAATCGATTACCAGCATTCTGACATGCCCAACGACTATATTTTCTTGGCATTTAATGTTGCCACAAAAGCCCACAACGACTCTATTATTCTAAAAACTTATAAATACACTTCTTGGGGCATCATTTGTGACTAACCAACAATTGAGAAACATCATTTAATCACTCTAATCCGAGAATCATCATTAAATCTCTTTTGCTCTGTTTTTGTACATATTTGAGATATTCTTGAAAAGCATCATAGGGCTTCAATTTGTATAATCTACTCTTGTGAGAGTTTCATCTTTTAAACACTTTTATTCTTTGTAAAGGGGGTGAGGTATCCCTCTAGAGAAAAGAAAGTAAGGCATTTCTCAAAGATTGTAAAGGGTGAGGTATCCCTTGTGGTGAAGAAGGTGAGATATCCTTCAAAGGTTGTAAAGGGGGTGAGGTATCCCTGTTTTGAGGCTCAAGCACAAAGGGTGAGGTATCCCAAGGTGTGGTGAGTGCTCTAGTTTGTAAAGGTTGTCAAGCACCTGTTGAAGCTTGAAGATATAGTGAAAAATCTCTAGCGGTTGCTTGAGGACTAGACGTAGGCCACAAGTGGATTGGTAGCTGAACCAGGATAAACCTTGTGTTTGATCTTTTAAACTCATCTCTTTACATTTGTGCATTTATTTTATATGCTTGCTTGAATGTTATTCAACTTGGCTTATTTAATTTGTGAGTGAGGTATTCAATCTCATTTATCTATTCACTTCAATCATCCAATAGCTTCAACAAAAATTGATAATCAAATATTTTGCAAAAGATGTACAAAAGTATTTTACATACTCAATTCGCCCCCCTCTTGAGTATTAAGGCCACTTGGTAACAGTTTGCTCCAATGATCTGTACCCACTTCCTAACGTGGATAAATTGGATGACAGCTCCTTCGATTTTCGTTTGCTATCTTTCATAGTCGCATACTCTTGGTACAATCAGATTCCAATGTACCCCAGAGATGAAGACAAAACCACTTTCATCACTAAGAATGTGAGTTACTGCTATAGGGTTATGTCATTTGGACTAAAGAATTCATGAGTCACCTATCAGAGAATGATAAATAAGATTTTTATGGAACAAGTGAGGAAAATACTGAAAGTATATATTGATGATATGATAGTAAAGACCCCACAAGCCATATCACACATCTTGGACCTTGAGGAGGTGTTCGTACAACTCTAGAAACATAACATGAGGCTCAACCTAGAGAATTGCGCCTTTGGGGTCCAAGCCGGCAAATTCCTGGGCTTCATGTTGACTCACTGCGGGATTGAGACAAATCCAAACAAATGCCAAGTGGTTCTCAACATACGTAGCTCACAGAACATCAAGGAAGTACATCAACTGACAGGCTAAATAGCGACCCTCACACATTTCCTTATTAAAACCACTCACAAATCTTTTCCCCTCTTCAAGCTACTCAAAAAAGAAAAATATTTTGAGTGGACTCAGGAGTGTGAAGATGTCTTTACATCTTTGAAGAATCTTTTGTCCTCTCCCATATATTGACAAGACCAGAACTCGATGAGACACTGTACATGTACCTCTCAGTTCACAAAGAGACTATAAGTTCAGTGCTGATCTGGGAGACGACTAAGGGGCAGAAGTCGATCTACTTTGTAAGCAAGGTGCTGCAAGGCTCCAAGCTCCACTACCAGAAAATAGATAAGGTTGCCTTCACACTCGTCACTACGGCCAGAAGACTTAGACAATACTTTAAGTGTCATCCCATGGTGGTGAAGACTGACTAACCTATCCGTCAGATACTGCATAAGCTTAACCTAGTAGGAAGAATGATCTCTTGCTCTATTGAACTTTCTGAGTTCAGGATTGCGTATGAGCCCCGGCTAGCAATTCAGGCTCAGGCGTTTTCAGACTTCCTGGTATAGTTCACATCGGACCTCGACAACCTTAACGGAGTTTTGTGGACCATATTCCTTGATGGATCCTCGAACCCCAAAGGAAGTGATGTCGAGATGATCTTGGAAAACTCTAAAAGAGTAACAATGGAGAACTCCTTGAAGTTTGAGCTCCCCACTTTAAACAATCAAGCAGAATACGAAGCATGCATTGTCGAACTGATGATGAGCAAGGATATAGGAGTAGCTGAAATCACACTTTGCAGTAACTTCTAACTTGTGACATCTTAGATCCGATGTGATTATCAAGCTGATGAGCCTCTCCTTCAGAAATACTTAGTCAAAGTCCAAGGGCTCCTAAAAATTTTTCAAGATGCTAAGATAGAACACATACCCAGGGAGCATAACTCTAGGGCGGACCTCCTGTCCAAACTAGCCAGCACCAAGAGCCTGGGCAACAACCACTCCGTCATCCAAGAGACCCTTTCTCAGTCTTCTATCACGGATGCAGCCATTTTTCAGGTGGAAGGAGATTAGCATACTTGGTTCACCCCAATAATAGAGTACCTTTAGTCTAGAACCCAACCCAACGATCCAAAGGAAGCCATCGATAACATGGTGACTGGAAGGCATGGCAACAAGGAACTATTGCCATATGGTGGCAAGAAATCGCGGTCACATGGTGGTAAGGAGGTGTGGCGCAAGTGCTAGGGCTTTGCTATGAAAGATTGAGATGAGTGAGGTCTCTGAGGAATAAGAGTGAACCTAATGTGATGGTCTCAGAATTGGAATGAAAATGCATAACTTTAAGAAGTCATTGGGTTCATCAAGTAAGTCATTATGTTAATATTTTCCAAACCCGTGAACCAAATCATTCTTAATTAAATTTATCAAATTAGACTCGATATGATTCGATAATCTAAATCAAATCAAAAAATTAGTTTGGATTGAATTTTAGGATTCATGATGTCAATCCAATCTGTTAAACACCCTTATTCAAATCAATAGCCCATTGAAGGCTGAGTTTTATAGTTCCACCCTATACCAAAAGTCTCCTTCAAGAATATGGGATTTTGATTTTGTGAAATTTATAGGAAAATAATGGTTTTGTTTTGTTTAATGTATAAGATTGTACGTTGGGGTTTATGCGAATCGATAAAATGAATTAAATTCAGATTTAGAAGTTATAGTGTAGTGATATATTTTTTTATCTAGTTTCATGGTTTGAACCTTGGATTTAGACATGCATTTTAGTATGGACTACTAGCTTGGACTTGTATTTAGAATTTGAACTTGAATTTTGATATATTTTAATAAATTAGTTTGAATTTATATTTATTATATTTAATAAATTTTGATTTATATATTTTAGAAAAATAAATAAAAAACCAAAAATACAATCTAATTCAGATCAATTTAAATTAGATTAATCAACTAACACCCCAAATATCCAAGCATAAAGTGAGCGTAACTACTTAATTCATAGTTAAACTTTTTTTTGTATTTTTTTTAAAACAAACAAAAGCTATACGCAAATGACACTGGGCTTTCAGTAACTATTAGATCTTTAAAGTCCAATCTCCATGCAGACTGTTTTGACTGCTGTTTTGTTCTCAGATATATCCTATTTTAAAAAAAAAAATTCAGAGAGTTCGGCTTAAATTGTCAGTTCATCACCGTTCTTGATGTCTTTCTCCTTTTTAAAAAAAAAAAAATATTTTTTAATATAACTACATTTTTTTACTGGATTTTAATATGACTACATTAAAAATTGTGTTACAATTTTTTTTAAGAAATTAGCTTTATTATACTATTTTGCTATGTACAAATATTATTTATGAATGTGTTTGGTTAACAAATGTCCTAAGAATAAGAACACTTATTAAAAAATAAAAAATATTTTTTTTGAATTCATGATACAAATGTTTTTTTATTTTTTATTTAAAATTTTATAATTTTAATTTCTTAATATGTACTTTTAAAGTTTGAAAGAGTTTTTTTATAAAATTATTCTAATAATATCTTTAATACATTACCGTACCGACGTGAACTTTGTTGTCGAAAAGTCAAGTCATCCGCCCTATTTCTACGTTAGGAGTTAATATAGACTTATACGGTTACACCTATCTTAATTATTGGCGTCACGACATGAGCTGAGTAAGACTGAAAAATAAAAATAAAAGACACGAGCACACACTTAATATAGGCTTATCTTGAGTTGATTTTTTTTAAAGTATAGTTTGATTTAAAAATTTATTTAAAAGTTTATTTAAAATTTATTTTAAAATAAGATATTTAAATAAATTAACAAATCAATATCTTTAAATATGTTAATATATATTTAAATAAATTAATAAATTTATTTTTAAATAAATTAACAGACCTTTATATAAACTAACAAATCTATATTTTAAATAGACTAACAAATTTTTATATAAGTTAACAAGTCTAAATTTTAAAATAAGTTAGTATATTCTTTTATTATAACTTAACATGCATCATCTATTTTAATAGATACTTACAATTTTTTTACTTTAATTTTTTGGTCAATGTTAGATTTGGTGATATATCAACTAAGTGAATGATACTACAATAACGGTATAATATGATTGAATGGCTCAATTTTGGAAGATTAAGTGTAAATTGCAATTGGACTCAGACTGTAATGGCAATTAGTTTTACGTTGGAACTTAGTTTTAGTATAACTTTTTTAACTTTTAGTAAAGTCTTAAAAACAAATGAGAAAAATGAATGTTAAGAGTCTCGCATTGTGTGTCTTAATATTTTAGGTACAATTTATATATTTGTTGGGTCACTTTACTTAATGTCAATTAGTTTTAGGTTAGAATCTAATATGGTATCAGAACCAATATCTTATTTTTATCGTCTACTTTGTTAGATTTGTTTACACCTATTTTGTTAGATCTTGTTTCCATCTATTTCGTTAAATTTGTTTCTATTTGTTTCATCCAAACATTTGTAGAGGAGGATTCAATATTTTAAGTGTAATTTATATATATTTATTTGATCACTTCATTTAATATCAATTAATTTTAATTAGAATCTTACAATGAAAATATTATTAGATGATGATTCAAAATAACAATTTGTAATAGGATTTCACGATGAATACTTGTGATGCAGAAAAAGTTCAAAATAAAAAAGAAAATTTCTTGACAGGACCATCTTACTACATAACCCAATTGGAAGAAAATGAGACTTTAGTAAGTGCATGTTTGGAAACATTTAATTTTCTTTTTGGAAAATAATCGTTATTTTTTTTCAAATGCTCTCATGTTCATGAAATTATAAGTTGTTTTAAATATAAAATAAAGTAATCTAAATACACTAAATTTATAAGTTGTTTTAACACTAAGTTTCATGCAATGCTCGCTGTGGAGATTGTAAGGGGATATTTAGTCCCTCTCACGGTAGCTTTATGGACGACCATTTTGTTTGAATACTTCAAGACGTTATTTTCTCTTTACTTAGTAAAAACATGATAGTCTTGGTCGCCAATTCTTTTTGCACGTATCTAAACATGTGATTTGATTCTTGAGATCTTTATGAAAGTTGTAGATAATTGTCTTAGTTTTTTAATAAGATTAGAATCACATCAATTGGATATTTATAACTTAAATTATAATTAATTTACTGAATATTGTAATTAGATAAATTAAGACTAATTCAAACAATAATTTATTTAATGATCCAATTAAGTTCAATATCATAAAATGTGATAAAATTAACTTCATTAAACTTAATTGAACTTTAAAAAATTTAGTGAAAAGATTATAAAATAAATAAAATATATTACTATCACAGTGCTATAACCCTGATAAATTAAATAATAAAAGAATGATCATACCGCATTACTAGAATATGCACCTTCACAAGCCATAATGGCTCGTGTTATTGGATGTTTGATATTTATATACCAAATTTTTTAAAAAATTCACAAATAACCAAAATTAAAAAACAAAACAAAATATGCAAGTCTTGCCTCTAGAGCACGATTTGCACAAAATAACAAACAATAACATGCAAGTCATGTCTCTAGAGCAACACTTCATATAACATTTAAAAACAAAAAAAAAAAAAAAGATAAGTTGTAATTCACAAACATGACTTATTTAAATTAAAAAAAAATAAGTCATGCATGAAAAATATTATTTACTCAAAATATAATAAAAAAGATGCAAATAAGTCGTGCTTTCCAAACATAACTTATTATATATCACAGTTCGTCTTATACCAATTTGAAAATTAAATTTTGACCTACACTTATACGATAAATTCATTTTTAAAATGCTCCATTTTCGTAAAAAAAGCTTAATTCTTTTTCACATACATTTAAAACTATTGGATCCTTGTAGAGCTTTAATCCTTGGCAGTTACGCAAACGAGAATGAAGTCTTCTTTGTGTCTTCAGAAGTTTCATTTTATGCTACCACCAAAACTCTGTCTCAAACTCTCCTACTCTTCTTGTGTGTTATTGTGTGGGTTCTTGTGTGGGGGCATGAGTTCTATTTATAAGCAATTATTGAAAATCTTAATAATTCTCATCTAAAGACTAATCCATTAAAAAATAATTGATCACAGGAGATTCTAAAATGTCATAATTCTAAATTATTCTATTAATTTTTTTATTTATTTTAAAAAAATCAAATCATAATATCTCATTAAAAGCATATTTCATTTTTGAAAACTTTCCTTGTTAGTTAAGTCATCACAACATTTCAATCTTAAATTTATATTTTAAGAATATAAAATCATGATTCCTCATTAAAAGCACATCATACTATTTCAATTCTTTTTCTTTTAAATCTTGAGCTTATTTTTTAAGAATATCAAATCATAATTCTTCATTAAAAACATATTTCCCTTTTTTTTTTTTTTCTTTTAAATCTTGAGTTTATTTTTTGAGAACATCAAATCTTGATTCCATGTTAAAAACATATTTCCCCTTTTTTCTTTTTAACTTTACACCTAAATAATATTTATTTTAATTTTTCATTGAGCATGAAGGCTCTTATTTGGTCAAAATTTGGACTTGAGATTGTCCTAACTTGGAAGTTAGACCATGAAAATTAATAATTGAGTTACTTTATTTTCTCTCTACCTTTTTTCATCCTTTTTTTCTTTTTTAGAAATTTTCAAACAAAACTTAAAATGACCTGATCAAAATGAGATATTCACAATCATGAGAATCAAGACTTATTATTATTATTATTATTGTTATTATTATTATTATTATTATTATTAAGGTTTTACTAAATGTCTTAAAAGCATTTGTTAATGATAAAAAGTAATTTTTTTATAAAAGGTAAAATATTTAATACATTGATAATTGAAATATTCTACTTTTCATAAAAAACTTCTTATTTTAAATTACTTAACAAATGTTAGAAAAACTTTCTTTTTACGTGTAGAAAAACCCATATTATTATTCTATTGAAGTTTAGAAGTGATTTTTTTATTATCTAGTAACAGACACTACACTTAAAAAAGGTAAAGTGTCACTTGAACTTTGATCATATGACTCCAAAGGAATAAAAGCAGAATTTAATATCAGGTCTTTACAATCCACGTTATCACGTGAGTTATTTAGCACCTTATAGTTTAAAAGTGAATTATGTTCTATTATTTTTATAATTATTATTTTACTTTATTGTTGCTATTGGATAATAGCTATTAAACGTAATAGGTTAAATATTGATAATGTATTAGTATGATTTGCAATACGAATGCATTATGGTTTCAAATCTTAAACTAAACCACATACACCATCATATTGTTTGGTTTTCAAAATTTATGAAGGGCAAAATATGATTAATTTAGTCCGAGTTTGATTATCAGAACAAACCAACCTAGAGAGTTAATATTTTATTTAAAAATATAATTATTTGAAAATTAATTTTAATTATTTAGTAAATAATTAAAAGAAGGGTAATTTTATTTAAATAAATAATACGTGATCTTGCACACTATATACAAAAATAAAATAAAACTTTTTTTAATTATAATGCAGGTGTAAACACTTAGGTAAGGAAGATAAGTAGTCAAGTTACATCTTAGTTTAATTTAGTTGTGGAGAGTTGTTTAGCTCGTTTCATCTTTTTTTCAGTGTCTTTTTACACATGTGAAGAGAGAGGGTAATAGAGTGACTCATAGTTTGACTAGGCTTGCTTGCTATATCTCTAATCAAGTGCGGAAAGAAGATGCTCCATTTGATATTTGTAATCTTGTTTTGCTAGATGTTCTGCTAACTCTTTCTTAATGAATTTATTTCCAAGTCAAAAAATAAAATAAAATAAAATAAGTAGCCTAGCTAAAAATTAACATTTTCATCACACCCAGCTTTTTAAAACTTGAGCCGCCGTTAATTGAATTACAATTATAAGATCGTTAGCAAAAAATCTTAATTTTTATGAAGTTATCAACATATGGTCCAATGGCTTCTATTTGTAAGAATTCCAAAAGAGAGAATAAACCTTGTGGTCCAATAACATATGATTTAGTAGTAAAACAAAGACTTTTAAGAATAATGTTTAAATTTGAAACATTATATTTTTGTTAAATTTTAATAAAAAAAAGGATTAACCCAAATTAACCTAGTTGAGTGGATTACTGAGTGAATTCAAATTTGATCGAATCATTAAAAAAATTGATCCAATAGATTAACCAAACTTATCCGATGTCTGAATCGCATGTCTCCGTATGACTATGATTATTACCAGTATCGACAAGTAACAAGAAATACAAGGCGATAAAATATACGTTAAAATATTAAAATTGCAAAATCGATTGTCAGAACGTCTACCTTGTGGGATAATTGTTGGACTATGATTCATTTACCTTATAATTATAATTCATTGTTTTTGCATGATTGCACACAGTCATGCATATAATTGAAATAATTAACTAATTTTATAAATTATAATGTTAATTTGATCATAAGTTGAATCTGTGAAACTGTAAATTGTCATCCTTTCTAATTCACTGCAAGTCGTGTCATAATCTTAGTCCCCACTCGCTCCTATTGATTGACTTGGCTGAGTCAGGTTGACCCCTTGCTCCACGCACAAAAATAGATAGAGTCATTCTACCACACATTTGGAGGAAGAACCTTCAAACAAATCTTAGTCAAAGTTAATGACGACTAGCAATTTAAATTTTTGACAGAGTTTACTAAAGTATGTAGACAATTTTTTTTTGTCTAATATGTAGACAATTCTTGAGTGCTGTTATATGCAATGTATGCTTAGCCTCACATAGCCCATATAGGATGAAGTCGATACTTTTTTTTAGCACTTATCATGACTTTTCACTTTTGTTATGTAGTGAGAATCTTTTCAAATTAAAAAAATGTGAGAAATATCAACAAAATAATATGTGCATGTATCATTTTCCACCGTTCTTAATACACGCAAATGAAGTTAAAGGTAAAATTAGAATCTACATCGTTATTTCAGGCACCTACGTGTAAAACTTGCTTGGGAGACTAGAGGGGAAATTGATGGAAAAAGGCAACGAAATAATATATATATATATATATATATATATATATATATGAGAATTTTTTGGGAAGAAATATGTTATTTTAAATATATATCAATCTTTAACATATATATAGTTGTATTAATAAAAATAAATATACATTTTTAATATGATACATATAACTTTACACATATTAAAAATTAATTTGCATGAAAATGATAAAAAAATTCTAACCAAGACCTTTCCAGGTAGTGTATCGATCCCGATGAAGATCCGCCGATTTCTCTAAAATATCAGTACAATATCAGGCATCGCGTGTTAGTTAATGAGTACTGGCTGCATTTTTTTGGTCTTCTTATTTTTCAATAAATAAATTTGACCATACCAATATTTCTTGGGACGTTGTGCCTGTACATATATATTAACGTATGTCTTAAAACGCTGCTCATCTTTGTTTCCACTTTCCAGAGAACTTGGATATATATCAAGTTTTTAGTGAGTTCATATTCGTTGTGGTTTTTCTGCTTCTTCTTCTTCTTTTTGTGACTAACATAAGCTTGCATGCATGACAGATAACATGGGAAGAGAACGACAATGGAATGTCATCTTAAAGTTAAACGTATGGGTATGTCTTGCCTTGGTTCCACTTTTCATTGCTCATGCCAATTCAAAACTAGACAAACCTGTTTCAAGAGAAATCACTGACGATAACCATCCTGGTATGTACCGCAACTACTAATTTGGCTCAAATTTAAGGAGCCCCTTTTCAGTTATTTTCTAGTTTTGACTCCCATGATAGACTTCTAGACAAGCATTCACAAACTTTGTGCATTCTAGGTATTACTGCTTGTGTAACAAGTTCACCTACTGCTACAATTGTAGAAGTAGCATTAACCTTTTTTTTTCTTTTGTCTGATTTTTTTTTTATTAATTTGAACAGCACACCGAATCGAAATAGTTCTCCTGTAACAATGTCTCCCATAATACTGTGGATATATAATCATGTGAGTTTGAAAATACACTGCATTTAATTTTTGGCTTCTGAAACCTTTCCAGTTAAAATAGCGCTGCATTTGTTTTTCTTAAATTTTGTCATGTATAGCATTATATGAAATTTACTCATTTTCAGGGTTATATATATATATATATATATATATGATATCTGTTGATTTAAAATTTGTGTAATTAACATAATTCCTTAGAAGCTCTTCTACTTTTACATTCTTCTGACTGAATATATATTTTTCAGGTTTCATAAGCATTGATTGTGGATCAGACATAGATTACGTGGACGAGGAAACAGGAATTTGGTATCAGAAAGATAAAGACTTTGTAGAAACAGGAACCAATCATATGATGTCACCCGATATCGGCTTAAACTATCCCAATTTTGGGAAACTGTTCAACCAATTGAGATTCTTTCCAGACGGAGACAAGAACTGCTATACTCTGAAACCAGAACAGGGCAAAAATAACAGTTATCTCATCAGAGCTTTCTTTGCATATGGAAACTATGATGCCAAGAACCAAACCCCATCCTTTGACCTTTATCTTGGAGTTAATTACTGGGAGTCAATTGGTTTCATGAATTCTTTCCAGTACGCTGAGATTATTCACACTCCCACAACCGATACCATACATGTGTGCCTTGTAAAGACTGGCTCAACAATCCCTTACATTTCAGCATTGGAATTACGACTTTTAAACAGTTCCATTTATCATATCATGTCCAGCAGTTCTCCACAACCACTGTTATATCTTCAGGCTCGAATAGATGTTAATTCCGCCCCCACAAGGCCTCTAGGAAGCCTGTGATCATCTTCAACACCCCTTAAGTCATCAATGCCTTTGTTTTTTTAAACATGCGTCATCAGTGCTTGTTTGCCTTGTTATCACCAATTCATGTCTGTGTCTTGTTTTTCTTATCAAATTTTGATGTAACTTTTAAAAATGAGCACCAATCTGAATCCTTCATAAATAATTTTAGTTTTTAATTTAGTAATGAGTTTTTAAAATATTTTCGTTCATTAAAACAGTATTTATTTTGCATTTTTAAACTTTTTCTTTACCAACAACTTATAGGTTCCATCCTATATCAAGATACCTTTCCTCTCTAAAATAACAAAAAATATTTCTTTTAAATTTATTTTTTTGGGTGCATTCTTTTAATTTCTTACATCAATAATATATAGTTTTTTTTTTGAAAAGATTTAGTAGGTACAAGGATGACGTCTACGATCGCGTGTGGCACGATTACAATCCAGATGGTTGGCATCCCTTGGTCCACAATGAAATTGATATCGATCCTAGAACCGCAGATGATGCTTATAAATTACCATCACAAGTATTGAGCACTGCAGCCAGATCAATGAATGTCTCCGATGCCTTAGAATATGACTATGACTCTCTGCATTGGACACTAGACAAGTCTTCCGAGTATACTGTCTACTTCCACTTTGCTGAAATTGAGAAGCTTCCGCGTGGCGAAAAAAGAATAATCAATATCACTCTTAACTCTGAAAACATCCTCTCTCAGCCTTTGGTTCTTGAATACTTGAAGCCAGTCACCATTACTCCTCAAAATACAACTCAAGGTTCTGTTCGTTTTAGCATTACTGCTACGTCTGAATCGAATGCTCCCCCTATTCTCAATGCCTTTGAGGTTTATAGGTTGATAACACAACTATCTTCACCAACAGACACTAGAGATGGTATGTATTATGTACAACACTCTGAGTTCTTTGTTTACCTGTTGCCTCTACTTCTCACTATAATGTATGTTGCCCCCATGCACTATGTATAGTTGGTGCTATTCTGGATATAAAAAGCGCCTACCAAATCTCTAGGTCGAATTGGCAAGGAGACCCATGTCTTCCACAACAATATGCATGGGAGGGCCTCATTTGCAGCTCTGATGCCAATCCAAGGATTACATCTTTGTGAGTATTAAGCTTCTTCTAAAGTTAATGTTGGACGAAGTATTTATTACTAGGCTAAAAGGTAGCACAACTTTATTTTTTTTACAGTAGTAGCATAATTGTGTTTACAATGTGTTACGGGTAAGTTTGAGAGATTTCGCAATACACACATAGGGACAAACATGTTGGGGTATCAGGTATCTTTAATGTGCATGCGCACGACGAGTTCAAGGATGATTGCTAGTCATGCATGCAACAACATCCATATGGTGTACAAAGGACACATGCCACAAGAAGAAACATGAAAGGAAAAAATAAATTGTATGAGCATTGATCACTGAGACATGATCACTACAAATATTAGAGAGTTTGACGATATTCTTAAATATTTGAATTTCAATTAAGCATTGATCACGGACATTATGTGTTTGTTTGACTCTTGAAATTAAACATAAAATTAGAGTTTAGAATTAAAATTTGATATTTTAATTTTAATTTTTATGTTTAAAATATCATTTAAATTAAAATTATAATTTTATAAACTAATTTCATAGAATTAAAAAATAATTAAGTTAAGTTTTTTCAATTCTTACAGTATATCTTTAAAATTCTTAATTTCATAATTTGAAAATTAAACTTTCTTTCTCTATCTCTCTCTACATTTATTAATGAATAATCACATTTAATGAGATTCTATATTTATATAAAAAATTATTTTTATATTTATACTAAAATTATTATAACAGCTATTTATTTTTTAAAAAAAAATCATGAATTTTTTTATGAAAAAATATGACTATTATATTATAAAAATATTATTGTATAAATATTTTTATTAATTTTAATTTTGTATAATTTTTAATATTTTAGATCATACCTTTAAACAATAAAATTATAATTGAATTTAGAATTACAATTTCTTATTTTAATTTTCTGACAATTTTAAATATAGAATTTAAGATTTTAGACTAATTCTAATTGCGAAAGAATTTAGTACCATGAATTGTCCAAGTCACTGCCCGTGTATGGATTTCATTTCTTCGTCTTGTTCTTGTGTTTATTTATTTATTGTTTTGGTTGATCAAATGTCTTGTTTAATTACCATGGCAAATATTTATGTCAGTCTCAAATGACATGCAGGAACCTGAGCTCAAGCAAATTGGCAGGGGAGATAAACACTTCATTCTCATATCTTACAGAACTAGAATTCCTGTGAGTAGTGATTATTATTATGGCTAATTCATTTTTTGTTCAAATATTATATACTTAAGCATTGACTAATTAGAAGCCCCACCGGCAACACTATGCCAACTTTGTATAGAAGTATACACTGTAGCTCCTAATTTTGGTGATGTACCCACCCATGAATTTCATCAATAAAGTGTTACTATGTTCTAGGGATTTGTCAGACAACGAGTTGAAAGGACCTATACCTGAATTTCTGGCAGAATTGCCAAAGTTGAAAATTCTGTAAGTTTGGAATCTTTCCAATTACATTTAACTCGATAATTTTCCCTGTTAGCACTCGGACAATATATATTTCACTTTCCTTGCAGTAATCTGACAGGAAACAAGCTTTCAGGTTCAATTCCTAAGGCTATCAAGGAAAAGGCAGATACAACTTTGCAATTAAGGTTTCTAGTATAGTATTTCGTATTCTCTGGTTCAATTGTTGCCCGCCTTTTGCTTCATTTGATTAAATCCCTTTTTAGTTTTTATCATGAATTGTGATTTATTGACCAATATAAACAGCAAAGCAGTGAAATATAATGATATGGTTATATGTAGCAAAACAGTTAATGAGTGAATACGAAGAAAGAAAGAAAGAAAAAGTTAAAAAGAGGGTGAGAAAATTAAACAACACTACACATATAATATAACTTTTACTCCTTTGCCTTTCTTTCTGAGCTTTAAGTAAACTACAGGTCTTTCATTATAACGTAATTTGGGTGTCATATGATTGTATGGGTAGTGGTTTCTGGACCTATTATTATGATAAACTAATATCGGGGCACTTTGACTTCTTCTTCAGTGTAGCTGATAATCCTGATCTTTGTTTGACGGATTCATGCAAAAAGAAGAACTTTGTTGCACCACTTGTTGCTTCACTTTCAGCTTTAATTGTAATCCTCTTGATTTCTCTTGGATTTTGGATATTCAAAAGAAGACAAAAAGGTTCTTCATTGAATCCTTTTTTTTCCCAGTTTCATGACTGAATGAACATTATTCTGAAGCCATAATCAATTTACTGTGAATATTTAGCAGTTACTATTGCATGAAGAAGTTGCCCATACGTATATTTTGTCCTCAAATGCTTTTATTCTTCCACTTGTGCCTTTGGTATATGTAAAATCATTCATAAACCTTCACTTAATAGCTTAAGGTTTTGAAAATGTTGATTCTTCACATCATATGAAGAGAGTTACTTCTTAACATGATATTAAAGCCTTTATCAGAATCAACTCTTCGAAATGTGTATTCTGCCATTTGTGAAATTTTATAGATAACTAATTTGATGATGAATAGCATTGCTCTATTACTAATCCACTTCTAGATTCTCATGACTTAAAATTATCTTTAACACAACTTAAATTCTTTTAGGACACATGTTAAAGATTACTTTTGGAAGTTGTATCTTATTTTTTTTTTTAAATTTTTACGAAAATGACTAATAAAACAATTTTATAGTTATGTAAAACATATGAACTATGATAAAGTTAAAAAAACCTTTTAAATAACCTTCTTACTCTACGAAAGGGTATTAACCAAATAATACTGTGTTTTCTTATCTATCAGCTGTCATGAGTATGAACCAGCCGAGTTGGTCCAACAAAATTGAGTGTGTGGACTCAAAGAAACAAGAGTTCACCTACTCGGAGGTTCTAAGTATTACCAATAACTTTGAGAGGGTTGTTGGTGAAGGAGGATTTGGAACGGTCTACTATGGCCATATAGGTGAAACACAAGTAGCAGTGAAGATGCTCTCTCCTTCAACTAAAGGGTATCAGCAATTTCAGACAGAGGTATTATTGATAATGATTGAATTTAATCCTCAATATTTTCAAGTCACTTAAGATGAAAGAATATTGACTGACTGTGATTTGCAGGCAAAAATTCTGACTAGAGTACACCATAAATGCTTGACTCCTCTGATTGGATATTGCAATGAAGGCACCCAAACAGCAATCATCTACCAATACATGACCAACGGAAACTTAGCACAACATCTATCAGGTTTCAAATATGATATATATGCAGTATAAAAGTTTTAATTTCACACACTGGTGGTAGGACTTAATATTGTATGCAAGATAGTTATCTTACATATTTTTGCCAGTAATACCGTATGAAAGATTATATAAATGTTAATATAGTGATTATTGTTAATGTGGAAGAATAATAGAAGAGACACTTGAAAAAATTTTATTTCTGTTACTCAACAAACTCCAAAATATATAAGATACTTATAAATGAAAGACACTATATATATTTTATAACTCTCCCTAATTAATAATAATATTTTTCTTTTAATTCATGAAATAATTTTCCCTAATGACACACCATAATTTTTCATTACTCATAAAATAATTCTCATAATTTTTCATAACTCACATCCACATTAAAGATCTCATAACCACCAAAATTCTATTAACTTCAAATTATTATTTTTAATCAACACTCCCCCTTAATTTGAAGTTTTCTTCTTCATTCTAAGTCTTACTCGTAATTTTTGAAATTCTTCAAATTTGAGAGGCTTAGTAAAAATATCAGCAATTTGATCTTGTGTCTTCACATATTTGGGCTCAATCTCCTTGTTGTCAACATACTCTCTAATAAAATGAAACCTTGTGTCTATGTGCTTGCTTCGATCTTGGTACACTGGATTTTTAGCAAGAGATAGTGCGTATTTATTATCAATACAATTATTTGTTGCTTCCTCTCGTGGAAAATAAATTTCTTTCAACAACCTTCTGAGCCATATAGCATGGCAAGTGCAAGAAGTTGTCGCCACATACTCAGTCTCACAAGTTGAAAGTGAGACAATGGATTGTTTCTTAGAACTCCATGAAATAGCACAATCTCCCATGAAGAATACAAAACCGATAGTGCTCTTTCTATCATCAACATCTCCCGCAAAATCACTATCACAATATCCCACAAGCTTGAAATCATTAGAGAAGGAATAAAATAGCCCAAAATCAATTATACATTTTAGGTAACGAAGAATCCTCCGAACAACTTTTATATGGGTCGAAGTAAGTGATTTCATGTAGCGACTCACTACTCCAACCGCAAAAAGAATGTCGAGTCTTGTCGAAGTCAAGTATCTCAAGCTTCTCACAAGACTTTTGAAAATGGTGGGATCTTCTTTCACTCCATCATCAAACTTTGATAATGTAACTCCACATTCCGTGGATGTGTTCACGGAGTTACAATCAAACATGTTGAACTTTTTCAAAATCTCATTTGCATAGGCTTCTTGAAAAATAAAAATCTCATCCTCCATTTGCTTCACCTCTAGGCCTAAATAATATGACATGAGCCCAATATCGGTCATCTCAAATTCCTGTGATAAAGCCTTCTTGAATCCTTCAAACAAAGTAGGATTAGTTCCGGTGAAAAAAAAATCATCAACATAAAGACAAATAAGCAAAATATCTTCATTGTCATATGCTTTAACATAAAGAGGATATTCATGAACACATTGAACAAAGTCATTATCTTGAAAATACTTGTCGATACGGCTATTCCATGCTCTTGGTGCTTGCTTGAACTCATATAATGCCTTCTTCAATCTCAAGACTTTATCTTCATGCCCTTCTACCACAAAACCAATTGGTTGCTCAACATACCACATCTTCTAGATAGTCATTAAGGAAAGTAGACTTTATATCAAGTTGATAAATCATCCACCTCATTTGAGCCGCCAAAGCAATGATCAAACGAATTGTCTCCATACGGACAACGGGTGCAAACACTTCTTCATAGTCAACTCCATGCTTTTGTTTGCAGCCTTTTACCACGAGTCTTGTTTTATATCTCTCTACATCTCCTTTGGCATTCTTCTTTTTCTTGAACACCCATTTGACTCCAATTGCCTCATGATCCTTGGGAAGAGATGATAACTCCCACATGTTATTCTTTTCAATGGCATCGATTTCGTCTTGCATGGCTTGTCTCCACCTTTTGTCTTTGAAAGCTTCATCAAAGTCTAAAGGTTCACTGTCAACAAGAAGACAAAACAAATCATAAGGCTCAGTTACATCATATAATTCTTCAATATTTCTCATTTTTCTTAGCCTTTCATTAGAACTTTCTTCGGAAGATGAGGATGCTTCATGAATAGGAGATGATGGTGGAGTCTCTTCTTGAAGAGGCATCATGGCCTCTTGCTCTTCATCTTCAAAGTATGGAAAGAAAACATATATTTCTTCTGCTTGTGCTTCCTATCTCTAAGTGGTTTTTTCATCAAATGTTACATCTCAACTCACAACTATCTTACCATTGCTTGGGTTGTACAACTTGTAGCCTTTGAAATTTGAATTGTAGCCAATAAAAATATGCTTCACACTTCGATCATCTAGCTTGGATTTCCCTTGATCAAGTACATGAACATAAGCAACACTTCCAAAAACTCGCAAATGATTGACATTGGGTTTGGGTCTTACTTCATGCTTCTTGTGGTGTTAGATCCTTCACATTTTTTTGTTGGAGAGCGGTTGAGCAAATAAATTGCACAAGAAACAGCGTCGGCCCAAAATTCTTTAGGTATATTTTTGGCTTTCAACATACATCTAGTCATATTAAGAACAGTTTTATTTTTTTCTCTCCGTTACACCATTTAATTGTGGTGATCTAAAAATTGTTAAAGGGCGACGAATTCCACTTATTTCACAAAATTTATTAAATTCTTTAGATGTAAATTTGCCTCCTCTATCAGATCTTAGAGATTTAATTACATAACCACTCTCTTTTTCTACAAGAGCTTTGAAAATTTTAAAGGCTACAAATACTTCATATTTTTGCTTTATAAAATAAATTCAAATCTTCCTAATATAATCATCAATAAAAAACAAAAAATATTTATTTTTACTAAATGAGGAAGGATTAATTGGGCTACACACATCAATGTGAACAAGTTGCAATGGCTTGGCTGCTGGCTTGGTTGCTCTTGTAGTTGCCTCCTTTGGAAAGCTTTCTCTTGTATATTTTCCAATGAGACATGCTTCACGTAATTGATTGGGATGGTTAATTGAGGGTATCCCTTTCACCATCATCATTTCTCCCAAGGCTTTGAGTGCTTCAAAATTCAAGTAACCAAAGCGCATATGCTAGCACCATGCTTCATCTTCAACATTGGTCTTCAAGCACTTTGCTTCGATTATATTGAGATTCAACATAAACATTCTATTTTTTGTCATAGACACCTTAGCCACCAAGTTAGCATTATAATCTCTAAGCCAAAGATAATGATCTTTCATATGAATTTCATATTCATTCTCAACAAGTTGTCCCAAACTCAAAATATTATTTTTTAATTTGGGTACATATTAAACATTGGTAACTAACTTGTGACCACAATTTTTAAGAGAAATTAAAATGGTACCTTTGCCTTGAATTTGGACTTTTGAGGTATCCCCAAATGAAACATTGCCTTTTACCTTCTCATCAAGCCCCACAATTTTTTCTTTGTAGCCACACATATGATTGCTTGCACCATTATCAAGATACCATGAGCTTTTGTCATCCTTTTCATCATCTTTGAGTGCTAACAATAAGGTTGGCTCTTCAACTTCTTCTTTGTCAATAAAGTTAGCTTTTTCTTCAACACCATTAGTACCATAACGACATTCCGATGCATAATGTTTAAATTTATGACAATTGAAACATTCAATATTAGACTTGTCATACCTCATCTCATTTGTTCTAGGATAGTTGTCTCTTCCTCTAGTCACTCCTCTTCCACGGCCCCTAGTTGAATGATGACTTGTCTCTTAATTGTTGGAATTATCACGATTGCCTCTTCCTCTTCCACTTTGGCCACGACCACGGCATTTTCCTAGTCCACGTCCACGTCCTCGTTGACTCTTGTCTTCTTAATCATCTTGCAACGAAACCTTGGCTTTGATGGTTTGCTCCAAAGACTCATTTTGCCTTTTTAACAATCTTTCTTCTTCGGCTTGTATAGCCCCAAACAATTCATCAATTATCATGGTGTCTAAATCATTTGAATTCTCAAAAACACAAGTCACATAATCAAACTTTGAAGTCAAAGAGCGAAGGATGTTATCTTTCACACGATCATCTTCAATGTTTTCACCATACCTTTTCATTTGATTAACATTGACCAATACCTTTGAGCTATAATTCGAAAAACTTTCAGATTCCATCATGTGCAAAGCTTCAAACTCACATCGTAAAATTTGAAGTCGCACCTTCTTCACCTTGTCTGCACCTTGGAGAGACTTTTGTAAAATTCTCCAAGCTTCTTTCGCGGTGGATAGATTGCTCACCTTCTCGAACATCAAATCATCCAAACCTTGATGGATGAAGGACAAGGCTTGTTGGTCATTTTTCTTTGACTTTGTCAATGCTTCTTTCTCATTTTGAGACAAAGTGGCCTCGTTTTGTGGCTTAGTGTAGCCACTCTCTACAATCTCTCAAGCATCTTGTGATCCAAACAATGCCTTCATGTGACGAGACTAAATTTCATAGCTATCTTTTGTAAGACGAGGGATTTGAAATAGAATCATTCCATTATTTGTCATCACTCAATTCTCACTAGCTCTTGATACCACTTTGTTAGTGTAGAAGAATAATAGAAGAGATACTTGAAAAAATTTTATTTCTTCTACTCAACAAACTCTAAAATACATAGGATACTTATAGAAGTGAAAGACATTTTACTTATTCTATAACTCTCCCTAATTAACAATAATAATTTTCTTTTAATTCATGAAATAATTCTCCCTAATGACACACCATAGTTTTTCATTACTCATAAAATAATTCTCATAATTTTTCATAACTCACATCCACATCAAATGTCTCATAATCACCAAAATTTTATTAACTTCAAATTATTATTTTTAATCAACAATTATTAAGTTGTGTTACAGTGATTATTTTATATATCATATAGCATTTCTATTTTGTTTGTCACCACCAACATATGCGAAAATAGCTCTAAAGAAAAGCCCATTTTGTTCTATCAAATAAAAAAAATAAAAGCCCATTTTGATCCATTTTTCACCAAGGTCTTAAGTTTGATTATAAATATACCCACGAATATGACCCCCCCTCCAAAAAAAAAAAAGATTACCCACTAAACATATTTGGGATCTTGGGATCAATGCATTCCTTACTAACACTTCTTTCCACGGCCATGGATGTAGATAAAAGTCAAAATTTGCTAGGTTGGAAACACAGACTTCAAATTGCTCTGGATTCTGCAATAGGTGAGGAAGGGGAAAACAAAGGGAAAAAAAGAGAAGAGAAAGTTTTACTGGTCTTTCTGTTGATGCAGCAAGCTTAACCACTTTATCTGCAGGCTTGGAGTATCTGCATAACGGTTGTAAGCCCCCAGTTGTGCACAGAGATGTTAAGACTAGCAACATTTTACTCAACGAAAACTTCCGCGGTAAAATATCTGATTTTGGGTTGTCAAGGATCTTCCCAGATGAACGTGACACCCATGTGTCAACAGTAATTGCAGGCACCCCAGGATACCTTGACCCTGAGTATGTTGTCTTGTCAATTATCATTTCAACTTTAGTACATAACTAACTAAATAATACATCTTATTATACAAATTATCACTTTGAGAAATCAAAATTGAATAATTTTTTTATGGAAAGTAAAAAAGAAAAAACTTACATGAAATTCTTTCTTTATCCTTTTTTGGTTTGATAGCTGCTGACTTAAGTAGCTGCATTGTTTGTCATGCAGATACTACATAACAAATAGGTTGAATGAAAAAAGTGATGTCTTTAGTTTTGGAGTTGTTCTCTTAGAGATAATCACAGGGCGGACAGCTATCTTGAAGACCCATGAGAAAACTCACATCATTCAATGGGTAAGTTCCATGCTTGCTGATCAAGGTGAAATTGATGGTATTATGGATCCAAGGTTACAAGGAGGATATGACACGGAGACTGCAAAGAAAGCAGTAGATGTAGCAATGGCTTGTGTAGCTCAGAGTTCGGTTAATAGGCCAACAATGAACCAAGTGGTGATAGAATTAGAACAATTTTTGGCCGTAGAGAATCTTGGCAGTACATCCAGTGGATTGATTGAAATTGTCTCCATGGAAGCAATCAGTGGAGAGAGTTCGCTTGCGAGGTAAAAATGTTTGCAATTTGAAAGGAATATAGAACTTTTTATAGATTTTGAGTTCTATCTTTCTTGTTTCATTTAAGATCTTTGCAGAGAGCAGTGGAGTTGTGAAGATTTTGAACATTGTGCTACTGATATTTTTGCTTGTATATAAGTACTGTTTATGTGTTTGCGGGTCTTTTATTTATCTTTTTTTTTTTTTTAAAACCAATTTGTATGTAGACATAATAGTTCATCAAAACTTTGATGTGCAAAATTTATTACTGATTATTAATGAAAACTTAATTTACCAAAATTTGAACAATTAGATAGACTTATTTCCTATTTCGTGTTAGAACAAAGTTGTTGTAATGATGAGTTATTAATTGTGAAAGTTATCTCTCATCGAATCTAAAATATACATTGTTCCAATTTCTATTAAACACTTTATCAGACATCGGGAGTTTGAGACATGGCTACCTTTTTTGACTTATACCTTAACGAAATCCGAAAAATGAGCCCCAAAGGCTCGCCCCTTAACCCATGAAAGCCCAAACAAACTAATTCTTTTTTGTGTTTTATATTTGAATTTAATTTTGGTTTATTAGCAAAATATAAAAAGTTAACTTTTCATGTGAAAATGTGTCTACTTTTATTTTCCTTTTTTCAATTATCTAACTTATAAAAGAAGAGAAGAGATAATTACTATTAAGGATTAGTTTGGTGGAGCTTTGAACTGAGGGTGAACAATTCACATTTTAGTTTTATATAAACTAGTACAAAAAACTATTTTCTAAATTATTCACCCAGAATTTTTAAAAAATAAAAAATGCTTATTTATTATGAAATGTCATTAGAAAAACGAATTAGCGAAAAAGTATTAACGAATAGTTATATTTTTTAATTATAGTATTTTATTATAAAAATGACATTTTCAAGAGTAATTTTAGGGTTAAAGAAGTGTATCAAATTACACACCAAACTAAAACAAACAATAGAAAACGAAAAGTAAATTGAAATACCATGACTAATTTGACAATATTTGACCCTATCGTACTTAATCTCTTGTAAAAAAAAAAAAAAATTCAAGTTTCAACAAGCATACAAATACAAAGAAAATTATCTTGTATGTAAAACTAATTTAAGAGTCATGACTCGTGGTTTTGACGAGTCTTTTGATTTATAATATTTAGCAAAATATATAAATAGCCAAGCTGGACAATTAACGAGAAATAGCTTAACATAACTGTCTGTATAAAATCAAATCTCTCCTACTTATGAAAGCTTACAAAATAATGAGTTCACAATAAGATTTTCAACCAACACAAATTGGTCATTTGAGACCCGTTCTTGATTGAAAAAAATCAAAGGAGATAAACTAAATATGTTTCCTACATTCAGCAAGAAACCTATCAAATAGCCTGTTTTGATTGCATTTTTGCATGTAACTTCTGTGAGGACAACATAGATTGTGTATGCATTGATATGAATGGGAAAGCATCAAACTAAATACTAACTGAAATATTATGATGATATAAAAGTATTATATTTGTACACCGTAATGACCATATAAGACATCTTCTGTTGCATATAAAGTTAATCGAATTCACCAACTTGTTGATTTGAATGAAAGAGGTTTGAATTTTTTAAACATGTAATCTTAAGTTTGATTTAAGAATTTATATGTTTGAAAAAAACACCGTTGGAATAGATCTCTACTTAAGCGCTTAATTGTATCATGATAGATTAATTTTTTACCTATCGAATAGAAGAATACTCTAGTAAAAAAACAAAATAATTGAATTGAAATGATCTCCATAAATTATTGCAAGAGTATAATCGTTGAGTATGAATCATCTTGTCATATTTTTGTGTTTTATAATAATCTTATTTACACACACTTTTACATTAATTATCTTATATTTGCATAATTTTTGTACTAAATAAATATACTATTAAGTGAACAAATAAAATAAATAAGAAAAAGTTTAAATTACACAATTCAACTTTGTCTCACTTGTATTTTGATTTTTTTAATTTTTAAAATGTGCAATAAAATTTTTAAACTCTTAAAAGTATACAAAATAGTCTAAAATCATGATGTTAATTTTTTGATAAAAAGTGTCACGTGACTTTTAGGAATCTTGTTGTACATTTTTAAAATAATAATTAAATTAACATTTAAAATTAAATATTTTTCTTTTAAATAATTTTCATTAAATGAACATTGCATAATACAAGCTAACAAGATCCTTCATCTAATCCTGTTTTTTTTGGGTGAATTAATCTTTTTCTTTCAAGTAATTAAGAAAATATAAGAAGAATTTTATCAAGAGAATATTGCACTACTCAATTCCAATTCATCCGTTTCTCACTTCCCTCTTTCTCAATTCTCCCTGTCTTACATAGCCCTTCCTTAGTTTACACTCCTTCCCAGCCTCCCTATCCAGCGCTGCCGCTAGGCGCAAGCTAGCAAGCAGAGAATGGAAGACAATTTTCTCATTTACATTTTTGTTTATATATGATAAAAAACCGCAGAGAATCTGGGCATCAACCACTATAAAATTAGAAAAAATGTTTTTTTCATCACATTTATTATATATCTATCTAAGTATGGTTTTAAATTGCGATCAACATTTCTAATTGCGATCACAATATTTGCGACCGTAATATTATGATTTTAATAGTTTTTATAATCGTATCACGACTGCAATTGTAGTCATATTGATTACATTTTCCCGCATGAAAGAATTTAGTACCATGGATTGTTCAAGTCATTACCCATATGGATTTCATTTCTCCGTCTTGTTCCTGTGTTTATTTATTTATTGTTTTGGTTGATCAAATGTCTTATTTAATTACCATGACAAATATTTATGTCAATCTCAAATGACAAGCAGGAACCTGAGCTCAAGCAAATTGGCAGGAGAGATAAACACTTCATTCTCATATCTTACAGAACTAGAATTCCTGTGAGTAGTGATTATTATTATGGCTGATTCATTTTGTGTTCAAATATTATATACTTAAGCACTGACTAATTAGAAGCCCCACCGGCAACACTACGCCAACTTTGTATAGAAGTATACACGGTAGCTCCTAATTCTGGTGATGTACCCACCCATGAATTTCATCAATAAAGTGTTACTATGTTCTAGGGATTTGTAAGACAACGAGTTGGAAGGACCGATGCCTGAATTTCTGGCAGAATTGCCATAGTTGAAAATTCTGTAAATTTGGAATCTTTCTAATTACATTTAACTTGATAATTTTCCCAGTTAGCACTCGGGCAATATATATTTCACTTTCCTTGCAGTAATGTGAGAGGAAACAAGCTTTTAGGTTCAATTCTTAAGGCTCTCAAGGAAAAGGCAGATGCAATTTTGCAATTAAGGTTTCTAGTACAATATTTCGTATTCTCTGGTTCAATTGTTGCCTGCCTTTGCTTCATTTGATTAAATCTCTTTTTATCATGAATTGTGATTTATCGACCAATATAAACAGCAAAGCAGAAAAATATAATGATATGGCTATATGTAACAACAGGTAATGAGTGAATATGAAGAAAGAAAGAAAAAAGTTAAAAAGAGGGTGAGAAAATTAAACAACACTACACATATAATATAACTTTTACTCCTTTGCCTTTCTTTTTGAGCTTTAAGTATACTACAGGTCTTTCATTATAACGTAATTTGGGTGTTGTATGATTGTATGGGTTGTGGTTTCTGGACCTATTATTATGATAAACTAATATCGTGGCACTTTGACTTTTTCTTCAGTGTAGCTGATAATCCTAATCTGTGTATGACGGATTCATGCAAAAAGAAGAACTTTGTTGCACCACTTGTTGCTTCACTTTCAGCTTTAATTGTAATCCTCTTGATTTCTCTTGGATTTTGGATATTCAAAAGAAGACAAAAAGGTACTTCATTGTATCCTTTTTTTCCCAGTTTCATGACTGAATGAACATTATTCTGAAGCCATAATCAATTTACTGTGAATATTTAGCAGTTACTACTGCAAGAAGAAGTTGCCCAGACGTATATTTTGTCCTCAAATGCTTTTATTCTTCCGCTTGTGCCCTTGGTATATGTTAGATATAAAATCATTCATAAACCTTTACTTAATAACTTAAATTTTTAGAAAAGTTGATTCTTGACATGATATGAAGAGAGTTACTTCTTAACATGATATCAAAGCCTTTATTAAAATCAACTCGTCAAAAAGTTTAAATTGTGTATTATCATGTCCTGAGCTTGTATCACCATTTTTAATTATAAACCTTCTATTGCTTTTCTTTCTTTTCTTTAATATATCATTTTTAACAAACAGTTAATTTCTATAAACTCAATGGAAAATTAACAAAAACAAAATCGAAAAATTGCCAATTTTATTATAGTTATAACTGGAGGCAGATGTAACGAATCTAAAGTCTCATGCTACAGTCTGCACACTAAGTGAGAATCGATATGAATATGAAAAGAAAAGAAGAAATATGTATTGAGTTCTTGACCTATATAGAACACAAAATGCTCTTGCTCAAATTGGGTAAATTAAAATTTAAAAGAACAAATTCCGTATACCCTCAAAGAATCGAGCATTCAATTACAGTGAGATTCTCAATATTACTGATAACTTCAAAATTATTATTGGAGAAGGAGGATTTGGAAAAGTTTACCTTGGCATTCTACAAGATAACACTCAAGTTGCTGTTAAGTTGCTTTCAACATCATCGGTGCAAGGTTATAAGGAATTCCGATCCGAGGTTAGATATTGCATTCAAGTTGGAACACAATAAATTCAATTTTGAAATTTTTTCTCTAGTTATGTTCAATTTTACATGGAGAATCCTGCAATATGTTCTCCAGTTAACTTTAGTAGAGTTAAAATTTGAAATGCAGGCACAACACAACTTCTAATGATTGCTCATCATAGAAATTTGGTCTCTCTCACTGGGTATTGTGATGAAGGTGAAATTAAAGCATTGATTTATGAATACATGGCCAATGGAAATCTCCAACAGCATTTATCAGGTAATTTATATTTGGGTTTTTATAATGAGTGCTCAAGACACTTGTTAAGGAATCAGAACTAAAAAATTTTAAATGAAAAGCAAAGCATTTAAAATATTGAAAATTGAAAAAATTTACTTTTTATTTAAAACATTATTTTTTGATTCCTTAATAAGTGCCCTTAGCAAAATCCTTTATATTTTATTCATAACTCATAAATAGTCTGTCAGCATGCAGAATAGATTTAATACATCCAACTTGTCTATGCTTTATCCTCAGGGGAACCTTTTTTCATTACCCAAACTAACATAATATAAAGTATAAACAGAGGCGGAATGCCAAACATAGGTAATCTTTTAAGTACACCTGATCTATGATATCACCACAAATGGTTACGAATAAGGAAAGGAGGCCAAGAGGAAGGAATTTTGCCTATGCTTTCGTTTTCAGATTTTTCCTACAGAATTGCAAGAGTGATGCGTATTTCTTTTTCCCTATGAACTAAAACAAATTGGGAATATTAATCTGTATTTGTGTGCAGAAAAAAACCCAAATGTCTTGCAGTGGAATGAGAGACTTAATATTGCAGTTGATGCAGCACATGGTATACAATCCGCTTATATTTCTATATATGCCAGTTTATTTTTCTTGCAGTTTTTACTCTTAACCTAATACCTTGATTTAAGTCTATGGTTTCTTATGGATTTTCAGGACTAGATTATCTGCATAAAGGCTGTAAACCACCTCTTATCCACAGAGATTTGAAGACGTCAAACATATTACTAGATCAGAACATGCATGCCAAGATAGCTGATTTTGGTCTATGTAGGGCTTTTGGTAATGATACCGACTCTCATATATCAACTCGCCCTGCTGGTACACCAGGTTATGTTGATCCAGAGTAAGTAGTAATATAAAAAGTTAAATACAGATTTGCTAGAATTCAATATTTTTGTAGCATTTACTTAAAGTCGTAGATTATCAGGGCTTTGATATATTTATTTCTTTTCATCATATTTGGACACAACCCTGCTTTCATACTTGCCACAATTGATTATTATAGAATGGATGTAATATTATTGCAGAACAGTTGAGATAAATTTATCAATGCACTTATTATTCTTTCTAAATAAAATTTTTGGAGTACTCTTGACGAAGATGCAACTTGAGGCTCTACAAAACTTACTCATTTAGTTTGAAAAGGATATGAAGCATCCTCTACTTAGCATGAACAGACTTCTTTATTTCGCTTGATAATTTATATAATCAAAGAATGGAGTGAAAAAAGCAATAAACAAGCTTCAGGATCACTTATGCAGTTCAATTGTTTGGTTTCTTAATAGATTTCAGAGAACTGGAAACTCGAATAAGAAAAGTGATGTCTATAGCTTTGGGATAATTCTGTTTGAGTTAATCACTGGCCAACCTGCACTAGCAAGAGCACCTGGGAAAATCATGCACATACTTCAATGGGTTATTCCCATAGTTGAAAGAGGAGATATTCAAAACATTGTTGATCCGGGGTTGCAGGGAGAATTCAATACCAATTCTGCATGGAAAGTTGTAGAGATTGCCTTGTCATGCATTTCACCCACTACAGCTGAAAGGCCAGACATAAGCCAAATATTGGTAGAGCTAAAGGAATGTCTATCTTTGGAGATGGTTCAGAGACATATCAAAAGAGCAAGAACACTAGTTGAATTGACTTCATTACAGATTGAATCAGAAATTGCTCCCTTAGCTAGGTAGCCACTATGCGACGATCTCTTAGTGCTGCTCTGTGTCACACTAAATGTCTTGGTACAAGTCCTCATTTATATCAAAATTTGTAGTTTTAAAGCTTTCTAGGAGTAAAGAGTTATGTTATGTGCAAGTGATGCTTCATTCAAAGCAAGAGTCTGCTTCTCAAATAAAGATTTATAGAAGAATGTGCATGAAAAAGCAGCAGAATGTTCTAACAACATCTTTTAGCAAAAGGTTTTCATAACAAAATGCCTTAAAAAAAGGAAGTATTAAATGAAAACCGAATGTTTTTAAGTTTTCAATATATTAAATGTTTTACTTTTTATTTGAAACTTACTACTTTTGATTCCTTAACAAGTACTATTAAGGTACTCGTTAGACAAACCCTTCCAAAAAATAATAGCAAAGCAAATCGCTAATTTTGGTGCTAATGAATAATGATACAATTTGAGAAAAATTCATTTAAAGTGAGTTTGTTTGTAAAATGAGCAAGTAAGAGTATATCCATGATTGATTTAATCTAAAGTACACTTTAATCTTAATCCACTAAATGATTTAAGAAAGGTAGATACATTTTTAGTTATTCACTTTACAAACAAGCCCATTTTAGAGTAGTCTTGTTTGTTGAAGTCACAACTTGCCACAACTATGCAGTATACATGCAGATGCCAAATGTGACTGTAAGGTGGTGTTACCAAGTCCAAATCTGCAGTCTTCCAGGCAAATTAATGAAAGGTAGCAAAGTCACATGGTGTTATATAAGATTTGGAAACGACTAGAAGAAGGAAGATGCACGGATATGCATAAAGACAAGGCAATTAATAAAAGAAAATTATACGTTCAAAACATTTTGTTCCCACAACCCACAATCACCTCGCTTTCATACATTGAATCACACACTAGTACAATGTGTTGGTGTGACTTTCTCTTTCTGCACAGAGGTCCACAGGTTTAATAGACCTTGTGAGACATTTAATAACAAACCAAATATAAATTACTAGTAAGTAGTAACCATATAGAAATCTAAAACGTTGTGTTAAAAATATATAGCATGAAAATCTTATTATCTTTTTCCTATTACTCTTAATTAAAAAAAGGCAATACAACAGACTATAGTTTACTAGTGAAATAGATTACAGGGTTTCAGAAAACGGCATTGCTGATATCTAATGAACATGTTGGAAGGAAAATCACTAAATACAACAATCCTGGTAAGCAACGAAACTTAATTTGCTTTGCAAAAATTAACCACTATAAGTGCATGGAGAAAGTGTTGTAAAAAGAGTAACATTTCAAAATAATAAAGTCCACATTGGTTAAAAGTAAGACTTTGGAAGAGTTTATATATTAACTTGTATTTTGGGTTTAGCAAGAAAATAAAGTATGTAAATTTTTTAAATCTTTATATAATCTGAAATAAGCACCTAAACAGTGGCATAAAAATTTGATCAAATTTTAATTAGTGATGTTTTTTTTTTTTTTCTGTTGAAGTTGATAAATGTGTGTTTACAAAATTAGTAAATGGTGAATGTATGATTATTTGTCTATATGTGGATGACATACTCATGTTTGGTATTAGCCATGACATAGTGCATCAAAGAAAATGTTTTGTTGCATCTAAATTTGATATGAAAGACATAGGTGAAGCTAATGTAATTTTGGGTGTTAAAGCCATAAGGAAGTGTGATAATATAATACTGTCACAAAAACATTATGTTGAGAAACTTCTAAAGAAGTTTGGACATTTTGATGTCAAATCAGTAAGTATCATTTATGATGCTAACACTCAGTTAAACAAAAACAGAGGTGATCCTGTTGCCCAGTCTCAATATGCACAGATTATTGGGAATCTATTGCATTTGATGAATTTCACTTGACCTAATATAGCATATGTTATATGCAGATTGAGTAGATATACACATAATCCTAATAATGATCACTGGGCAGCTTTGGCTGGACTACTGAAATATCTGAGAGGTACCATGAACTATGGTATTGCTTATAGTAAATTTCCCGGTGTATTAGAAGGATACAGTGATGCTAACTGGATTTCAGATTCAGATGAGATTAAATTCACTAGTGGTTGTGTGTTCACTTTTGGTGTGGTGTGGTGACTTGGAGATTTGTCAAACAAACAATAATTGCAAAATCCACCATGGAGTCAGAGTTTATTGCTCTAGAGAAAGCCGGTAATGAGGCCGAGTGGTTGAGAAATTTCTTAAAAAATATTCTATTAGGAGTAAAATCAACTCCTTCTGTGTTTGTGCATTGCAACAAGGCAGCAATATCTATTGCAAATAATAAAACTTTTTAATGATAATAACAGACACATTAGGTTAAGACATGCGGTGATAAAGCACTTGCTGAAAGATAGAATTATATCCATTGATTACGTGAAGTCAAAAGTGAACTTGGAAGATCCTCTGACTAAGCCTTTGGGAAGGAACTTAATAAATATCACATCGAGTGGAATGAGACTTAAACCAATTTGAAACTAACAGTGATGGTAACCCAACTATTATGAGTGGAGATCTCATGAAAAAGGTTTATATGGGCAATAACAAGTCACTTGTTAATACTGCTAGCACTTTGTTTGTCCATTCCTATGGTGTGAGGAGCATAAGAAATGCTATACTGCATTTATTGTGAGGACAAACTAAATGCTTTTAATGAATTTCATATTCCTTATAGGTGGTGTATAAAGTACAGTATATACTTGATGAAATCACCTATATGAATGTGGAGTGTGGCCGCTCCTATGAGATGATGACAGTCTCTAGAGCACCCATGAACAACCAGGCACGTGCATGACCAAAAAGCGTAAAACAGTGTTAACAACAAGAGATAAGTAAGGGTGTAAATGTGATCAAGTGGGATTCTAATTTACATGAAAATGTTTTGGTTCATAAAAGTTTAAACTTCACTAATTACATTGTAAGTTAAAGTCCTATTTATCTAGTGTCGCAGAGATAAGGATGTTGCACTGGATGTGTGGCCATACAAGACAAGATAGGATTAGGAATGAATGCATTAGAGAGAAAGCAGGGGTAGCACCTATTGTGGAAAAGATGGTAGAATCTCGCCTTAGGTGGTTTGGACATGTAAGGAGAAGACCCTTAGAAGCCCCAGTAAGAAGAGTAGATAAGGTAGAGGATAGTCCAATAGCTAGAGGTAGAGGGAGACCAAGAAAGACTATAGGTGAAACTATTTAAAAAGATTTAGATTTGAATGACATTTCTGAAGACTTGGTTTATGATAGGGCACAATGGCATCATTTGATCCATGTAGCTGACCCCACCTAGTGGGAAAAGGCTTGGTTGTTGTTGTTGATATTGTTGTTGTTGTCTGCAAGTTCTAACGTTCAATTTCTAACGTGCAGATTCCAACGTGTAAAATATGTCTTCCACATGCAAAATCTGTTTTCCAATAGGCAAATTCCAACATGCAAATTCTGTTTTCCAACCGGAAAATTCCAACATTATTCTACTAATACACATATTCTGGTTTTCTATAAATACCGTCATTTTATTAAGTTTTCAACAACTATCTCCTTATTCAACTTTTCTTCTTCTCTTTCTCTGTTGGTTTACGTAATTAACATAATTCTCTTACAGTTCTTGAAGTCTTGACTTTGTCTAGAAGAGCCTGCTGTACCATAAGAGATTTTTGAATATACCGAAATAATCCTTGAGGGCAGTGCTTCGCACACCTCATGCTACAGTATTTTTCTCTCTCATTTCATTGCTGGTCATAGTTTACAACAATCTCAAGGATTATGGCCGAATCACAACACGCCCCGAACAACAGATCTGACAGCTCTAACATGCAACCCCCTCCTCCAGTTATTGCCGCAGTCACCTATGCCAAGCCCTTCCCTGATGTCTCGAAAATTGAGATGTTCGGAGGCCAAAACTTTAAATGGTGGCAGGAGCGTGTTTACTCTGTTCTTGACATGCACGACATCACTGATACTCTCACAAATCCAAAACCAGACTCATTTGCTAGCCCGAAAAAATTGGATGACTAGACTTATGCCAACAAGGTTTGTAGACATACAATTCTTAGTATATTATCTAACGAATTGTGCGATGTCTATTGTTCATACAAGGAGACCAACAAAATATGGGAGTCTATGCTTCTCAAATACACTGCTGAGGATGCTGGGAGGCGGAAGGTCGTCATTGAAAATTACTACAAGTGGGCGATGGCTGATGAAAACGACATCAAAACTCAAATCAACGAATACCACAAACTGTTGGAAGAGTTGAAAGTCGAGAAGATCACACTACCAGATGAGTTTGTTGCAGGATTACTCATTGAAAAATTACCACAATCTTGGAAGGATTACAAGCAGCAACTCAAACATAAGAACAAGCAGTTGTCTCTTGCTGATCTGATCACCCATATCATCATTGAGGACACGAATAGGAAGGAAATCAAAGCTGCAAGAGCAAAAGCATTGGCTTTAAGGGCAAACGTGGTACAGGCTAATAAGAAAATGTACGAAAATAAACCCAACAAAAGGTCTGATTACAATAAACCTCACTATGTGCCAAAAGTGAATAATCTCACTTTAAAAAATAGTGGAGGAAATTGTTATGTTTGTGGTAAGCTAGGTCATCGAGCAGCTCAATGCAGACATGGGAAGAGAAATGACAATTCTCCTAAGCTAAAGGCAAACTTAGTCAAATGAGATGATATAATTGTTGCAATCATTTCTCAAGCCTTGTTGATGGCCAATGTTAATGATTGGGTGGTAGACTCTGGGGTTATCAGACATATTTGTGCAAACAGAAATATATTTACCTCTTACAATTTCGTGGGGGATGGAGAAGAACTTGTGTATCTTAGTGATTCCCGAACTGCTGATATTCTTGAAAAAAGAAAAGTTCTTCTCATACTCACATTTGGCAAGGCACTAGCTCTCAACGAAGTGCTTCATGTACTTAGCATAAGGGCAAATTTAATTTATGTGACCTTGCAAGGGAAGGTTAGGGTTAAGGTGCCTTTTGAGTCTAATAAAATTGTGATGACCAAAAATAATGTACTTATAGGAAAAGATTGTTATAATCAGGGACTATTTGTACTCAATGTTACTCAAATTAATGAAAATATATCTTCTTCTGCATATTTGATTGACTCTATGGATATGTGGCATGTTATATTATGACATGTTAGTGCTTCTTATATTAAGAAAATGCAATATCTTAGATTAATTTTTGGTTTTAGTGATACATGTTTAAATAAATGTGAAATATGTGTGGAATAAAAAATAACTAAAAATCTTGTTTATCCATAGAAAGAAATAATGAACTACTTGAATTAATTCATTCTGATTTAGGAGACTTAAAACAAATTATGACTAGAAGTGGTAAAAAATATTATGTGACTTTTATAGATGATTTTTCTAGGTACACCAAAGTATATTTACTTAGAAATAAAGATGAGGCATTCGACATGTTTCTTTTATATAAAGCAGAAGTAGAAAATCAATTAAATAAAAGAATTAAAAGAGTTAGATCAGATAGAGGTGATGAATATACTTTATTTAATGACTTTTGTGAAAAAGAATGAATAATTCATGAAATTACACTCCCTTACTCACTTTAATCCAATGGAGTAGTTGAAATGAAAAAATAGGACCTTAAAAGAAATGATGAATGCCCTATTAATTAGTTCTAATGTACATGATAACCTCTATGGTGAAGCCTTATTAACTGCATGTCATTTAGAAAATAGGATTCCTTATAAGAAAACAGATAAAATACCATATGAGTTATGGAAGAGTTATAAACCTAACTTAAAATATTTAAAGTGTAGGGGTGTTTAGCTAAAGTAATGCTACCTAAACCTAAAAAGAGGAAAATAGACTCTAAGACTTCAGATTGTATGTTTATTGGGTATGTTGATCATAATCTTGCATATAGATTTTTAGTTTTAAAAAGTGATGTGCTTGATTGCAAGTCTATAATTGAGACAAAAAATGCTGAATTTTTTGAACATGTTTTTCCCTTAAAATTAGAAAATATTTCTGAAACTCCAAAGACAAAATTTATTTGATGTTTTACATGAGGATTTGAGAAGAAGTAAAAGACAAAGAAAAAAACTTCTTTTGAAAATGATTTTTACACATATCTTATTGATGATGACTCTTTAACTGTTTCTGAAGCTTTTTCCTCACCTGTTGTACCTTTTTGGAAAGAAGTCATTAAATCTGAAATCGATTCAACAACAAAATGCAATACTTAGGTTTTGGTAGATTTACCTCCTGAAGCAAAACCAATTGGTTGCAAATAGATTTTTAAAACGAAATATAACCCTGACGAATTAATTGAAAAATATAAGGCTAGATTAGTAACAAAAGATTTTACTCAAAAACAAAATGTTGAATTTTTTTATACCTTTGCTCATGTAATTAGAATTTTTTCTATTCAAGTTTTGATTGCTTTAGCCTTTGCATATAAATTGGTTATTCATCAAATGTATGTTAAAATAACTTTTTTAAATGATGATTTAGAAGTAGAAATTTACATGGTACAACTTGAGGGGTGTGTAGTTCCTAGACAAGAAAATAAAGTATATAAACTTCTCAAATCTTTATATGGTCTGAAACAAACACCTAAACAGTGGCATCAAAATTTAATGAAACTTTAATTAGTGGTAGTTTTTTTTTCTGTTAAAGTTGATAAATGTGTGTATACAAAATTAGTAAATGGTGAATGTATGATTATTTGTCTATATGTGGATGACATGCTCATTTTTTGTACTAGCCATGACATAGTGCATCAAACAAAATGTTTTCTTGCATCTAAATTTGATAAAGACATAGGTGAAACTAATGTAATTTTGGGTGTTAAAGTCATAAGGAAGTGTGATAATATAATATTGTCACAAGAACATTATGTTGAGAAACTTCTAAAGAAGTTTGGACATTTTGATGTCAAATCAGTAAGTATCCCTTATGATACTAACACTCAGTTAAAGAAAAATAGAGGTGATCATGTTGCCCAGTCTCAATATGCACAGATTATTGGGAGTTTGTTACATTTGATGAATTTCACTCGACTTGATATAACATATGTTGTATGCAGATTGAGTAGATATACACATAATCCCAATAATGATCACTAGGCTGCTTTGGCTAGAATAATGAAATATCTGAGAGGTACCATGAATTATGGTAATGCTTATAATGAATTTCTTGCTGTATTAGAAGGATACAGTGATGCTAATTGGATTTCAAATTCAGATGAGATTAAATCCACTAGTGGCTACGTATTCACCTTTGGTGGTGGTGCGGTGACTTGGAGATTTGCCTAACAAACAATAATTGTAAAATCTACCATGGAGTCAGAGTTTATTGCTATGGAGAAGGTCGGTAATGAGGCCGAGTGGTTGAGAAATTTATTAGAAAATATTCCATTAGGAATAAAACCAACCCCTTCTGTGTCTGTGCATTGTGACAACAAGGCGACAATATCTATTGTAAATAATAAAACTTTTAATGGTAAAAATAGACATATTAGGTTGAGATATGCGGTGATAAAGCAGTTGCTAAAAGATAGAATTATATCCATTGATTACGTGAAGTCAGAAGTGAACTTGGCAGATCATCTGACTAAGCCTTTGGGAAGGAACTTAATAAATATCACATCGAGGGGAATGTGACTTAAGCCAATTTGAAACTAACAGTAATGGTAACCTAAATTTTATGAATGGAGATCCCATGAAAAAAGGTTTATATGGGTAATAACAAGTCACTTGTTAATACTACTAGCACTTTGTTTGTCCCTTCCTATGGTATGAGGAGCATGAGAAGTGTTATACTGCATTTATTGTGAGGATAAACTAAATGCTTTTAATGAATTTCATATTCCTTATGGGTGGTGTATAAAATGCAGTATACACTTGATGAAATCACCTATATGAGTGTGGAGTGGGATCGCTGTAACACCCCAAACTTCCTATGTATTAAACAGTAATCTTGACAGTTAACAAAATTCTACTGTTTAGTGATTTCTGTGTACTGTAAAGTTATTTTGAATATTCTGTCTGCATATTTGATCGTTTTGAGTAATTTACTCTGTGTCAAGAAAATAATAATTTTCGGGCCGGAAAAATTTACGTAAATTAATTTTTACTGTTTAGTCTTAATTAATTTACGTAATTTCATTTGATATTTATGAGTTTTCTAATTTTTGTGATTTTATGTGTGATTTTAAAATTTTTACTATTTGTGGGCCCCACGAGGTGTATTGTGGGCCCAGGTGGCCATACGTGGGCCTAGGTGGGTCCCGCAAAGCAAAAATTTTTCTACGCATAAAAAAAATTTGTACTATTTAGACGGAGACAGGGGATCTTACTAAACCTGAATCCGGAAACGGTTTTTAAAATTTTATTGTACTGTGTTTTGTACCGTATTTAATTATCGGATGATAAAAATACAGTAAATATATTCTTTAGTGGGGTTATAAAATAGAAAAAAATAATAAAATAAAATTCTTTACTATTAAGTTAATATTAGTGGTTTGGATATCCACTATTAATTTAATTACCGTTGGAAATTTAATCTTGATTTAATTAACGGTAGAGATTTGATCTTAAAATTGAATAGGATCAATTATAACCGTTAGATAGAAATTAAATCAAGGGTTGAGATTTAATCTTATAAATGGCTATGACCATTATCAACCCTTGGATGTAGAATTAATCAATGGTGAAGATGGATCATTAATAACCATTGGATTTGAATTTAGATCAATGGTGGAGAATTAGTCATCAAAATTGACTACAACCATTTTGGACCCTTGGATGTAAAGTTTGAAGGTGTAATCTTGACCCTTCATTTTTGGAGACACATCTAAGGGATGGGGTTTAAAGAGAAGATCCAATGGTCATAATAAGTCTTCTACCTATAATGCTTTTAATTAATACCTATTTTACCTATAATGTTTTAAATTAATACCTAAAATGACTAAAAACAAAATGGCTATCAAATTGTCATATTTTTGCATGCATGAAGAGGGGGGGGGGACGGTTTGGAGAGCAAGGATGAAGGGAGACTAGATTAGTATAGGCTTTTTAGGCCAAAGAAAAAAAATGAAGACAAGCCAAATGTCAAGACAATTTCCTATTGATCATTAATGCTTATGTTTTTCAAACTTCACTTTTTCTTCTCTCTAATTGCATGCTACAGCAATGCACTCCTTTGAAGACTAAAAACACTCATTTCTATATTTCATAATATCATTTCTTCATTCTTCCACTTAAGTTTCAAGACCAAACCAAAGCAAACTCCATTTCTCTCCCAAAAACACACCATTCGGCCAAGCACTCCAACTCACTCCTCCATCACTTTTTAATTTCATACAACCTAGTTTCTTGAATCCTTTCATCATTCTAAGAACCTTTGTAGTTCACACCAAGTTCTAATTCTTCCATCTTGAAGGACTTTTACTAAGATCAAGTTCTAGAGCTTTTGTTGGTGAAGTGTAAGAAAACTTCATTTATTCTTTTCTTTTTCATGTTTTAAACCATGTTTGATCCATGGTTCTTCTTATTCAAGCTTGATATACTAATTTTCTTGTATTTGTTTCATGTTTAAGAACTTGTGTTGGTGGAGATCTTGCTCAAAACACAAATCAACAAGCTTTTTGGTGGTTCTTCAAGAGGTAAGAGGGAGATTCATCTCACCAACCAAGCATGGTGGTGAGGGATGGTTTTTATATTTGATGGATGGTGAATCCATGTGAGGATTCCTATCCATGGTCATGTAATAATTTGTGTGTGTGTTATATGTGCTTTAATTATTTTTGCTTATGCTTGATATATTTTGCATGATTTACTTGTGTTTGCATGCTTAGTATAATTTTTAATTGCTTATATGGTTAGCTTATGATATGCATGATGATATATGTTGAATATATTATGATGGATGTATGTTGAAATAAGCAAAATTTTGGCTCCAAAGGCCATGGAGGAGGTCACGATTTTGAGCTTCCAAGACTAGGGTTTTTATTGAAATTTTTCAAGAACAATGAAGTTGATTTTTAGTCATTGAACTAAAATAAATTTCAGCCAAGACTCTAATTAAATTAGTGTTCACAAAAATGATATTTTCATAAATGATAAAATTGGATGATTTGAGAAGTAAAGAAAATAAACAAGAGGGTTTGTTTTATAAAAAGAGTGTACACGGTTTTAAGTAGTATTTTCATGAAGTTATTTTGTGTAGAAATAAGAATGAAACTTGTTTAAGTTAGAAGAAAAATATTTCATGGTTCCAATGACCATTTACAAGATTTTGATAATTTAGAAAAAAAATGTTTTGATGTTATAAAATATAAGAATTTTCAAATAAGGATTTTGGAAAAGAATTAAAGTGTTGTCAAGTGGAATCTTCATAAATAAAAGAAAAAGGGGATTTATAGTGTTGAACTTTAAATTATTTTAAAGAGAATTAATTTTTAGAAGTGATTTAGAAATATAAAAGAAAACGGTTATAACTTAAATTTACTAACGTAGAATTTAATTATTGGTTTTGGAAAACGTTATGAAATTTAAAATTTGCAAATAGTAATTAAATCAATTAAATCTGATTTTGTAAGATTAAATCAATAAAAAGTGATTTTGAGAAAATATATTACGGAAAAGATTTTTGATTGAGAAGAGGAAGAGAATAATGTAAGAAATTATATTTTTATAAGAAAACGTTCAAAATAATATTTTCAAAGTGAGGAAATATTTTATGAAGGGTAAAAACGGTGAAAAATGATTTACGTAACTCAAAAACGTAATTTTTTAAGTTACGCGATTAGAAAAATGTTAAAATATTTCTACGCGATTTATAAAGCGTTTAAATATTTTACACGATCAAAACGTTGTAGAAAAATCGCTATGCGATTTAAAAGTAAAAGATTATTTTTACGCAATACAGTAGAAAATAGTTTCACGATTTTTTTAACGTAATAGAAAATGTTACAAATTATTAAGATTACGTGAAAACGTGACAAAAATATTTTACGAATGAGAAAAACTTGGTAATGTGTTTTTTTGCTGTTAATTATACAGTAAATTTTACAGTTAAAATCAGTATACGAATACTGTACAAGAAATTGAGAAGTTGCCTGAAATTGGCATTAATACATGAACGTAAATCAGTATTTGAACCTCGTATGAGAAATTATGTGATTTACTTTTGGTTGGTAATTGGGTGCATTACACATGCATTGAAAATGGTCCGATGGACTGTATATGGCTAATTGCCTAGGAGAAACGTACACCTCTTGAGTGGGTGCGATACGCGTGGTGTAGGTCACTTGTTGACCTTGGGGGCATCGGGGTGCGGGTTGCTCACAATGGGCGGTTGGTAGCTCTTACGTGCACCGTGAATTAGACCGATGCAACACACCGATGATCCGGACCGAGACACTATTCTTAATCGAGATCTGATAAAGACTGTCGTGTATGTGCTAGATGTGCAAGATATAATTATAGCACTTGGTCTGAGGCATGTGGTACCGACAGATCTTTTCGATCAATTTCTCCGACTTGAGTATTAGCTCCATGGAGTAGGTCATTGAGTCTACGTACGCATGCATGAAATTGAGCATCTATATCTATGTGATGGTGTTTGTGTAATTATTTTGTGATTTAAACAGTGATAGTGGCATAATGATAATTATTATCCTACACTATGATGATGGCATAATTATGAGCATGATATGATATTTTTGGTATAATATGTTGTTTGTATTATCTCTGTGCTATTATGCTGGTATTGGCGTAGGTGATCTCACCTCTTTGTATGTATATCTGTATATTGTATTTATATTGGATGAAGACGTTGAGAAAGATACGGTACTAGAAGGAGAAGAGGAATTACTTCTCACATCAGGAACCGCAGAGTTCGACGATGATGACGTCAAGAGCCAGTTTCTTCGGATATGTACATTTACAATTTCACGGAGGAGCTGGAGAATGGAGGACAAGTCCCGATGAGCGAGGACTTATTTACGAGGGGTACCTGACTGTTAGTATTAGTAGGCTGTATCGTGGGGATCCATTTTTCTGTGTGACTATCTTTGTTCATGTTGAATTTCCATTGCATATCAGGCGACATTGGGACACTAGAAATTATATCCCAACGGAAATCAGCATAGTGTCATCAGCCCGGACACCTGTTCGTAGGGCTACTCGTCATAACGGATTCCTACCTGCTGAGGAACCCGAGGAGGACCCGTCTGAGGGGTCTTCTGCTTAGTTAAACTTGGGCATGTTTGAACTCTGATATAAATAATGTCTGTAATTATTTAAGTGTGTTTGTTGTTTCAAGAAATGGTCTGTAATAAATAAACCTGACAGCACTTGTGTAATATGTATAATGATGTAAATTACGTGTGATGATGTTATGTATAATGATGTACATTATGTGTGATGATGTATAATAGTTTTATTTTCCGCTAAGTTTATTTTATTGTCAAAAAAAAAAATTTACAACTCGTATTTTATTATAACATCATATTTTATACCTTGGGGTAATTTGGTAATAAAGTAACATAAATGTGGCACCCTACGGTGGGTGTTACATTAGTTGGTATCAGAGCCCAAGTTAGAGTCTTTTGGGGTTGTGGTTAGGTCTGTCTTGTTTGTGTTGTGTGATTCTCTGTTATTGTTTTCTGAAAAGAAACAATATTGCTTGAAGATTGACTTTGCTTTCTTTGTATTGCTCAGTTTAAGTAGAAAAAGTAATGACTGGACGAGGACGTGGACGTGGAAATACTAGCACTGATATGGAACTGAATGGGAATGATAATGTGAACATGGCTGCAGCTGTAGCAGCTATGCAAAGAATGGCGGAAGTGGTTGCACAACAAAATCAACGGGCTAATGAAAATGTGCACAGTTTATCGGAGTTTCGAAGGAATAATCCACCGAAATTTCATGGAGAGTTTGATCCGGAGAAAGCTGAACTTTGGATCCGAGAACTTGAAAAGATATTTGATGGTATGGGATGTGCTGATGAACGAAAGCCTACGTTGGCAACATTTATCTGGTAGGAGATGGTGAACGTTGGTGGGCAGGAGCTAGAAGATCTTGGAAGTCGAAGGAAGGAAGGATGGTGACATGGCAACTTTTTAAACAAAGATTTCTGGAGAAATATTTTCCAGCAAGTGTGAGGCATATGAAGGAGATGGAGTTTCTGAGTTTACGACAAGGATTGATGTCCATCAGTGAATATGCGGCAAAATTTGAAAGTTTGTCTCAGTTTTCAAGATATTTACGAGATGAACCCGGATGAGAATTGGAAATGCGGGAAATTTGAAGAAGGATTAAAGTGGATATTAAGAGAGTTTGTATCGATCTTTGGAGATTAATCAATTTCTAACCTTGATTGAAAAATGTCGTAAAGTTGAAGAGATTGATCATCAACGTGCGGCAAGAAATAAGAACTTTGGACCCACACGGTTCCAAAAAGGAAAGGGTAGCGGAGGAAACCGTTATCAACAGAAACCATATGCAAAACCGGCAGGAGGTCAGATCAAGAAGCAATTTGTGGGAGGAAGTTCTAGCAATAATAAATCAAGTCAAGCTGGGACTCCTATTCGATGTTTCAAATGTGGGAAAGATCATCTCACGAAGGATTGTCAACATAAGGAAGTTGTTTGTTTTAAGTGTGGCAAGCTTGGACATTTCTCTAAAGACTGTGATCAGATAAAGAAGGAAACCTTTGTGGGAAACGCCCGTACTACCAGACCACAGGTGGGTGGTCGTGTCTATACAATGAGCGGGGAGGAAGCCGCTAAATCTGAGGACTTGATAATGGAGGAGGGTGCTATTGAAGGTAATCCTTTAACCATACTCTATGATTCGGGAGCAACACATTCTTTCATTGCATGTGATTGTGTTGAACGTTTGGGTTTGACTGTGACTGAATTGCCATATGATCTGAGTGTTGCTACTCCTACTGATAAGCCTGTAGTTACCTCAACAGTATGCCTGAATTGTCCTGTCTGTGTTAGGGATAGAATCTTTTATGTGGATTTGATTTGTTTGCCTCTTTCCAAGATTAATGTAATCTTGGGAATGGATTAGTTGTCTTCTAACCATATCCTGATTGATTGTTCGAATAAGACATTAGTATTTCCTGAGGCTAAGGATTCTAAATTCCTAACGGCTATTCAAGTGGAAGCTTGTCTGGAAGAAGGAGATCGCAGATATTTATTGTTATCTTCTTTAGAGGTGTAATGTGAAGATGTTTTGAAGGATATTTTCGTGGTCAACGAATTTCCTGAAGTGTTTCCTGAAGATATACCTGGACTACCACCAGAAAGGGAAATCGAATTTGCCATTGATCTTGTACCTGGAGCTGGACCGATATCTATAGCGCCCTATCGGATGTCGCCAGTAGAATTAGCTGAATTGAAGAAACAACTGGAGGATTTATTGGAGAAGCAATTTGTGAGACCTAGTGTGTCACTTTGGGGAGCTCCAGTCTTATTGGTTAAGAAGAAGGATGGAACTTCACGTCTATGTGTAGACTATCGACAATTGAACAAGGTTACGATTAAGAATAAATATCCACTTCCAAGGATAGATGATCTGATGGATCAATTGCGAGGAGCCGCAATATTTTCTAAGATTGATCTACGTTCTGGATATCACCAGATACGTGTGAAAGTGGAGGATATTCCCAAGACTGCATTCCGAACGCGCTATGGGCATTACGAGTATCTTGTGATGCCATTCGGTGTAACAAATGCACCAGCCATATTCATGGACTTCATGAATAGAATTTTTTCGTTCATACTTGGACAAGTTCGTTGTTGTCTTTATTGATGACATTTTGATCTATTCTCGAAATCAGGAGGAACATGCTGAACATCTCAGGGTGGTTCTTCAGATTTTAAAGGAGAATAAGTTATATGCCAAGTTATCCAAATGTGAATTTTGGATGAGCGAAGTTCAATTTTTGGGACACGTAATATCGAAGGATGGAATTGAGGTTGATGCTTCCAAGGTGGAGACAGTTTTGGAGTGGGAAAGACTAAAGACTGTAACAGAAATTCGTAGTTTTGTCGGATTAGCTGGTTACTATAGACGGTTCATTGAGGGGTTTTCAAAGATTGTAGGACCTCTTACCCAACTTACACGAAAGAATCAACCGTTCGTGTGGACTGATGCATGCGAAGAAAGTTTCTAAGAGTTGAAAAGACGATTGACTACTTCACCGGTATTGATTCTACCTAATCCAAACGAACCTTTCGAAGTATATTGTGATGCTTCATACCAAGGATTGGGTTGTGTACTTATGCAGAATCGTAAGGTGGTGGCTTATGCTTCAAGGTAGTTGAAAAATCATGAGGGGAATTATCCGACTCATGACTTGGAGTTGCCAGCTGTGGTTTTTGCATTGAAAGTGTGGAGACATTTTCTCTATGGAGCTACGTTCACTGTTTTTAGTGATCATAAAAGTTTAAAATATCTGTTTGATCAGAAAGAGTTGAATATGAGGCAAAGGCGTTGGTTAGAGTTTCTGAAAGATGATGACTTTCAATTGCAGTATCATCCCGGAAAGGCGAATGTTGTAGCAGATGCGTTGAGTAGAAAAATACTTAGTGCTTCTGTTATGATGATCAAAGAGAAGGAGTTGATAGAAGAATTTCGGGATATGCGATTATCTGTGAAATTGACGCCAGGCAAGATGTGTTTAAACATGATCACCATTTCAAATGATTTGATGGATAGAATTCGAGAAGGACAAAACAGTGATCAGTATTTGCAAGAAGCAAAAGAAGCAAAGAGCCAAGGAGCAGTGTTGGAATTTAACGAAGGTGCTGATGGAATTCCAAAATTCAAAGGAAGGGTTTGTGTGCCTAATGAACCAGATCTTAGGAGATTGATTTTGGATGAAGCTCACAGGAGTAAGCTGAGTATGCATCCAGGAGCCACAAAGATGTACCAGGATTTAAAACAATTATATTGGTGGCAAGGAATGAAGAAAGATGTTGCAGAGTATGTATCATCCTGTTTAGTCTGTCAGAAGGCTAAGATTGAACATCAAAGGCCTTCGGGAATGTTGCGACCTTTGCCTATTCCTGAATGGAAATGGGATGACATAGCAATGGATTTTGTGACGGGATTACCAAAGACTCGGAAGGGTCATGATGCTATTTGGGTAGTTGTTGATCGGCTTACTAAGTCAGCACACTTTTTGCCGATTAATCTTAAGTATTCAATGGAGAGGTTGACCCAATTGTACATCAGTGAAATTGTTAGGCTTCATGGTGTACCAACTAGTATTATTTCGGATCGAGATCCGAGATTTACTTCGAGATTTTGGAGTAGTTTGCAAGAAGCAATGGGAACTAAGCTATGTCTCAGTTCTGCTTACCATCCACAAACAGATGGTCAATCAGAAAGAACAATTCAGTCTCTCGAAGATTTATTGAGAGCTTGTGTGCTGGAGCAAAATGGAGGTTGGGATGAATTCTTACCATTGATAGAATTCACATATAATAACAGTTTCCATTCAAGTATAGGGATGACACCCTATGAGGCATTATATGGGAGACGATGTAGAACACCGTTGTGTTGGTATCAAGACGGTGAAAGTGCTATGTTAGGACCAGAGATTGTCCAACAGACAACTGAGAAAGTGAATATGATACAAGACAAAATGAGAATGAGTCAAACTCGACAAAAGAGTTATGCTGATAAAAGGAGAAAATCTCTTGAGTTTGAAGAAGGTGACCATGTATTTTTACGAGTGACGCCTATGACGGGTGTTGGACGAGTGCTTAAGTCCAAGAAACTCACTCCAAAGTTTATCGGACCATATCAGATTTTACGTCGGGTAGGTCCCGTGGCATATCAGATTGCGTTACCACCTTTTCTGTCAAATCTTCACAATGTAGTTCACGTATCACAATTACAGAAATATATTTCTGATCCAACCCATGTTATTGAGCCAGACACAGTACAACTGAAAGAAAATTTAACCTATGAAACTTTTCCAGTAAAGATTGAGGATCGAAGGACAAAGCAACTTCGAGGTAAGGAAATTTCATTGGTTAAAATTATTTGGAATGATATAAGTGGAGAAGCTACATGGGAACTAGAAGAAAAGATAAAAGAACAGTATCCCTATTTATTCTAAGGATGTGAAATCAAGTTCATCAAGTTTCGAGGACGAAACTTTTGTAGAGGAGAGTTGTAACACCTCAAACTTCCTATGTATTAAACAAGAATCTTGTGGTTAACGAATTCTCTTGTTTAGTGATTTCGTATCTTGTAAAGTTATTTTGAATATTCATCTGCATATTTGATCGTATTGAGTAATTTACTCCGTGTCGAAAATAATAATTTTGGTAGGAAAAATTTACGTAAATTAATTTTCTTGTTTAGTCTTAATTAATTTATGTAATCTGATTTGATATTTATGAGTTTTCTAATTTTTGTGATTTTATGTGTGATTTTGAAATTTTTACTATTTGTGGGCCCCACGAGGTGTATTGTGGGCCCAGGTGGGTCTCGCAAAGCAAAAAATTTTCTACGCATAGAAAAATTTGTACTGTTTAGACGGAGACAGGGGATCTTACTAAACTTGAATCCGGAAACAATTTTTAAAATTTTATTGTACTGTGTTTTGTACTGTATTTAATTATCGGATGATAAAAATACAGTAAATATATTCTTTAGTGGGGTTATAAAATAGAAAAAAATAATAAAATAAAATTCTTTACTATTAAGTTAATATTAGTGGTTTTGATATCCACTATTAATTTAATTACCGTTGAAAATTTAATCTTGATTTAATTAACGGTAGAGATTTGATCTTAAAATTGAATAGGATCAATTATAACCGTTAGATGGAAATTAAATCAAGGGTAGAGATTTAATCTTATAAATGGCTATGACCATTATCAACCCTTGGATGTAGAATTAATCAATGGTGAAGATGGATCATTAATAACCATTGGATTTGAATTTAGATCAATGGTGGAGAATTAGTCATCAAAATTGACTACAACCATTTTGGACCCTTGGATGTAAAGTTTGAAGGTGTAATCTTGACCCTTCATTTTTGGAGACACATCTAAGGGATGGGGTTTAAAGAGAGAAGATCCAATGGTCCATAATAAGTCTTCTACCTATAATGCTTTTAATTAATACCTATTTTACCTATAATGTTTTAAATTAATACCTAAAATGACTAAAAACAAAATGGCTATCAAATTGTCATATTTTTGCATGCATGAAGAGGGGGGGACGGTTTGGAGAGCAAGGATGAAGGGAGACAAGATTAGTATAGGCTTTTTAGGCCAAAGAAAAAAAAATGAAGACAAGCCAAATGTCAAGACAATTTCCTATTGATCATTAATGCTTATGTTTTTCAAACTTCACTTTTTCTTCTCTCTAATTACATGCTAGGCAATGCACTCCTTTGAAGACTAAAAACACTCATTTCTATATTTCATAATATCATTTCTTCATTCTTCCACTTAAGTTTCAAGACCAAACCAAAGCAAACTCCATTTCTCTCCCAAAAATACACCATTCGGCCAAGCACTCCAACTCACTCCTCCATCACTTTTTAATTTTATACAACCTAGTTTCTTGAATCCTTTCATCATTCTAAGAACCTTTGTAGTTCGCACCAAGTTCTAATTCTTCCATCTTGAAGGACTTTTACTAAGATCAAGTTCTAGAGCTTTTGTTGGTGAAGTGTAAGAAAACTTCATTTATTCTTTTCTTTTTCATGTTCTAAACCATGTTTGATCCATGGTTCTTCTTATTCAAGCTTGATATACTAATTTTCTTGTATTTGTTTCATGTTTAAGAACTTGTGTTGGTGGAGATCTTGCTCAAAACACAAATCAACAAGCTTTTTGGTGGTTCTTCAAGAGGTAAGAGGGAGATTCATCTCACCAACCAAGCATGGTGGTGAGGGATGGTTTTTATATTTGATGGATGGTGAATCCATGTGAGGATTCCTATCCATGGTCATGTAATAATTTGTGTGTGTGTTATGTGCTTTAATTATTTTTGCTTATGCTTGATATATTTTGCATGATTTACTTGTGTTTGCATGCTTAGTATAATTTTTAATTGCTTATATGGTAAGCTTATGATATGCATGATGATATATGTTGAATATATTATGATGGATGTATGTTGAAATAAGCAAAATTTTGGCTCCAAAGGCCATGGAGGAGGTCACGGTTTTGAGCTTCCAAGACTAGGGTTTTTATTGAAATTTTTCAAGAACAATGAAGTTGATTTTTAGTCCTTGAACTAAAATAAATTTCAGCCAAGACTCTAATTAAATTAGTGTTCACAAAAATGATATTTTCATAAATGATAAAATTGGATGATTTGAGAAGTAAAGAAAATAAACAAGAGGGTTTGTTTTATAAAAAGAGTCTGTACGGTTTTAAGTAGTATTTTCATGAAGTTATTTTGTGTAGAAATAAGAATGAAACTTGTTTAAGTTAGAAGAAAAATATTTCATGGTTCCAATGGCCATTTACAAGATTTTGATAATTTAGAAAAAAATGTTTTGATGTTATAAAATATAAGAATTTTCAAATAAGGATTTTGGAAAAGAATTAAAGTGTTGTCAAGTGGAATTTTCATAAATAAAAGAAAAAGGGGATTTATAGTGTTGAACTTTAAATTATTTTAAAGAGAATTAATTTTTAGAAGTGATTTAGAAATATAAAAGAAAACGGTTATAACTTAAATTTACTAACGTAGAATTTAATTATTGGTTTTTGGAAAATGTTAGGAAATTTAAAATTTGCAAATAGTAATTAAATCAATTAAATCTGATTTTGTAAGATTAAATCAATAAAAAGTGATTTTGAGAAAATATATTACGGAAAAGATTTTTGATTGAGAAGAGGAAGAGAATAATGTAAGAAATTATATTTTTATAAGAAAACGTTCAAAATAATATTTTCAAAGTGAGGAAATATTTTATGAAGGGTAAAAACGGTGAAAAATGATTTACGTAACTCAAAAACGTAATTTTTAAGTTACGCGATTAGAAAAACGTTAAAATATTTCTACGCGATTTATAAAGCATTTAAATATTTTACACGATCAAAACGTTGTAGAAAAATCGCTATGCGATTTAAAAGTAAAAGATTATTTTTACGCAATATAGTAGAAAATATTTTCACGATTTTTTTAACGTAATAGAAAATGTTACAAATTATTAAGATTACGTGAAAACGTGACAAAAATATTTTACGAATGAGAAAAACTTGGTAATGTGTTTTTTTGCTGTTAATTATACAGTAAATTTTACAGTTAAAATCAGTATACGAATACTGTACAAGAAATTGAGAAGTTGCCTGAAATTGGTATTAATACATGAACGTAAAACAGTATTTGAACCTCGTTTGAGAAATTATGTGATTTACTTTTGGTTGGTAATTGGTGCATTACACATGCATTGAAAATGGTTCGATGGACTGTATATGGCTAATTGCCTAGGAGAAACGTACACCTCTTGAGTGGGTGCGATACGCGTAGTGTAGGTCACTTGTTGACCTTGGGGGGCATCGGGGTGCGGGTTGCTCACAATGGGCAGTTGGTAGCTCTTCTGTACCGTGAGTTAGACCGATGCAACACACCGATGATCTGGACCGAGACACTATTCTTAATCGAGATCTGATAAAGACTGTCGTGTATGTGCTAGATGTGCAAGATATAATTATAGCACTTGGTCTGAGGCATGTGGTACCAACGGATCTTTTCGATCAATTTCTCCGACTTTAGTATTAGCTCCATGGAGTAGGTCATTGAGTCTACGTACGCATGCATGAAACTGAACATCTATATCTATGTGATGGTGTTTGTGTACTTATTTTGTGATTTAAACAGTGATAGTGACATGATGGTAATTATTATCCTACACTATGATGATGGCATAATTGTGAGCATGATATGATATTTTTGGTATAATATGTTGTTTGTATTATCTCTGTGCTATTATGCTGGTATTAGCGTAGGTGATCTCACCTCTTTGTATGTATATCTGTATATTGTATTTATATTGGGTGAAGACGTTGAGAAAGATACGGTACTAGAAGGAGAAGAGGAATTACTTCTCACATCAGGAACCGCAGAGTTCTGACAGTATGACGTCAAGAGCCATTTTCTTCGGATATGTACGTTTACAATCTTCACGGTGCTGAACGGACCTTCGAGCTGCGCGATTACAGCTGGTGCGGTGGCAACGGTGGAGCTGTGCGCGGCTGGTGCGTTTGGCGACGCGAGGCAGATGAGAGACGGCGCACTCTGGGTCCGGTACCGGTCGGAGCAGACTGCGCGTAGAGCCAGTTGCTGGTTCGACGGTGACGGGTTCGTGCGAATCTGAGTTGGTGCTACTCCTTGGTTCGCGGTGTTACTGTTGTCAAAAGACGATGAAGACGGCGGCGCGACTACGGTTCTGGTTACGGCGGCTCGTGACAAAGACGGCAGCGGCCTTGGGGATTCGGATTTCGCGGCCGGATCTTTGCGACCGCTGGATCTGGGTTTGCGACAAGCCGGCGAACGACGTGGATCTTTGGTGGTGCTGCTCAGGTTGGGACTGGGAGAGCTCGGTTTGCTGGTTCGGTGCAAACTGGCCAGAACGAGTCTCGGTGGTTCACAGGTGGCTGGCCGTTTGGGTTACGAAGGGAGGTGGAGCCTTGGTTCTGGCTGGAACTGTACTGGTTTGGTTGTGATGGTATTTGATGGATGTGAGAATGAGTTAATGGGTTGTTGTTTTTGGTTGTGGTGTTGGCATTTTTGTGATTTTATAAATGGGGAGGTTCATGGAGGTTTATAGATTGTTCATGGCTGTGAGACGATTTTGAGATTTTGGTAATGGTTGTGAAGGGGTTCTAATGGTGGTTACTGGAGATTGTTTCATGAAGCTTGGTGCCATGGTTGTGAGATGAGCATGTGGGGAAGGAGAATGGTGGTTCTGGAAGGTGGCGAGCGCCGAACTCAGTCAAAATTATAACCGAAGTTATTACCTAAGCTTGTAGCACAGTGACAACACCGGATCGTCTCCTCAAGGATCGTAAATGCAATTTAATCAAATCAAGTGAAAGTTAGCAAAAGGGAGGTTTGACAGTTTAAGATCGTACTTAACAAAATTAATGGAAGAAATGACAATTAAAGAGTAGTCAATTTAGAAACTTATCCAAGATTGGGTGGATTCAATCATAGACCCTTCATAAAACACTTGAAGCGCAATTGAATTGTTAATTTGGATCTAACAGAGATCTCTGCATCAAATCCAGAATTCATACTAGACGATCGCCTAGAATTCAATTAACAAGTGATAAACACAAATCCGCAATCGCACCATTCATGAAAATCTATATTAATTTCAAGTACCGAATTCAATTAACTTAGGCACAAATCAGTAACCTAACCTTTTCAATTCTGTGATTAATTTAGATCAATCAGTTCTAAGTTTCATCACAAATCTCAATCTTAAACCAAGATCAATTAGATCAACATAAATAGAATCACCATTCATGCATTCAAGATCAAGAAGAAGAAAAAGAAGAAGAAAGGAGGAATTCAATTACAAATCAAATACAATGCATAACCAAGGTCTCAAGAATCCAAACCACAATCTCTTCAAGAGTTCTAAATTGACCCAAAGTAGCTTAGCCCTCCATTACCATGAAGGGGAGCATCAAAATATACAAAACTATGAGAAACTATGAAGAAGCAAGAAGAAACTTAGAGAGCAATGAAGGAGAATTACCACTTGTTCATGATAAATGGTGCCTTTTATAGAAGTCTAAGGTAACAAAATGACAAAGGGAAGTGGGTGGATGAGTGGGTGAGTGAGTGGAGTGTTTGAGTGGATGGATTAGTGGGTTGGTTTAGTGGATTGGTTTAGTGGATGAGTGAGTGGAATGGTTGAGTGGTTGAATTAGTGAAAAATGCCAAAAGACTTTTGGTGAGTGGGAAATTATGGACATGAATGGGTGAGTAGATGGATGAGTGGATGGATTAGTGGATGAGTGGGTAGAGTGGTTAAATGGTTGGATTAGTGTATGAGTGGATGAGTGGGTGAGTTAGTAGATGAGTGGATGAGTGGATGAGTGGATTAGTGGATGGATGAGTGGATGGTTGAGGACGAAAATTTCGTGTCTGACTTGGAAGCCAAAAACGACCCACTATACTTCAGAACCACGAAAAGTGTTCTTCATGAAAGTTGTAGATCCTTGTCTTGGCTATAAAATGGATAGCTGGTTCGTCCAATTTGGCTTCCTTAAGCCTAAGATATGTCCCAAATACCATAGGTTGTTCAAACCCAACTTCAGCACCTCTGTTCCGACTTGCAAGCTCAAAATGACCTACTAGACTTCTTTTTCTAAAAATTTGTTCTTCATGAAAGTTGTTTATTTGGATCTTGACTATCCACTGTCCAAATTTCAGCCCATCTCCATTATTACATCTTGAGATATGATTTTTTGAGTGCACACTGTTCGGATTCTACTGGCAGAACCCGTATTCTGACTTCCATGTAAACTTAGGTCCCTTAGACATCTGAATCAGACTTCGAGCTCTTCATCAAAGTTGTAGAGCTTCCTCTTAGCTTTCCTACAAGGTAAAATTCATGTTCATCAGATATTAGGAACTCAAGTTATGGCCAAAATACAGAAACAGTGTCAAATCTCAATAATGTTGGAAATATTCAATTAGGACCATTTTGAGCTCAAACTCACAAAATCATACCAAACTCAATCAATTAAGAATATGGAGAGTGTAAATGACTAAACATAAGGGTTTCTTAATGAATAAAATATGTGATTATCGGAAAATTTGAAGAAGCACATGACGGGGAAGAGAAAAAATGGAGCCCCCGAACAATGTTATCGTTCCCCCCTCTTTTGTAAGCAGAAAAATCTTCTGCAACCCCCAAGGAAATCAGCTCAGATAGAGTGGCTGATTGCAGAGTAGCTCAGTTGTTATTTTCATGTATTTTCTCTGAAATTGTCACCATCTCCTCTGCAAAATTTCCATTTTTGAGTTTCTTGAGCCTTGGGTTTATAGCAAATGTGACTAATGGGTGCTGATGGGTACTGGTTACATTTCAACTAATAGTTGAAAACTAACCGAGAATGGAAGCAAACTTTCTTCTTCTTTGTTTTTTTTTTTTTGCCTTTTAATTTTTTTTTTTAATGAAATCAGACTTCTTTTTTCTTCTTTTTTATTTTTTTAAAAAAAAAAAAAAAAAATAAAAAAATAAAAACGAAAATCAACAATTTTTTTAATTTTGTTAAAAAATAAAATAAAATAAAAATCAAATAAATAAAATAAAGAGATAAAGGCACGAATAGAGAAATTAATCAAAGGATGTGCACAATTATTTATTTATTTTTTATTTTTATCTCGGACAAAATTGGGTGTTCACAACTGGAATTTTTGAAATTTTGAAACAAGTGAAGATCAATATTCCTTTGTTAGATGCTATCAAATAGATTCCTTGTTATGCTAAATATTTGAAGGACTTGTGCACTGTTAAAAAAAAATTAAATGTGAAAAAGAAAGCATTTTTGGTTGAACAGGTAAGCTTCATTCTTCAGAATAATAATGCGTTGAAATATAAAGATCCTGGTTGTCCTACAGTTTCATGCATTATTAGAGAACATAAAATTGAAAAAGCTTTACTTGATCTTGGTGCTAGTGTCAATTTGCTTCCATATTCAGTTTATCAACAACTCAACTTGGGTGAGTTAAAACCAACTTCTGTAACTCTTCTACTTGCCGATAGATCAATCAAAATTCCAAGAGGAATAGTGGAAGATGTGTTGCTTCAAGTTGATAAATTCATATATCCTGTGGATTTTATTGTCTTGGATACTGAACCTATGGTTGATAGTTGCAAGTCAATTCCTCATTATTTTAGTCCATTTTTAGCAATATCTAATGCTTTGATAAATTGCAGAAATGGAGTGGTGAAGCTAACATTTGGAAACATGACACTGGATCTCAATGTTTTTAACATGTGCAAGCAACCACAGGAAGTCCTTGATAAAAATGAAGAAGTTGAAGGAATTGAAGCCATTATAGATGATCATCTTCAAAAAGGGAGTTCTTCTGACCCATTAGAAGTTTGTTTAATTAATTCATTTGATTTGCTTGATTGTACAAAGGAAATAGAATACAAAGGAAGAAAGCCAAAATTCGAAGAGTTAAAACCCATGAATGATAATGCCTATAAAGAAGTATTAACATCGGAACTAAAGTCATTACCTGCAGGGTTGAAGGACACATTTTTGGGAGAAAAGCAAAGCTTTCCTGTGGTAATTTCCTCGTTTCTTACTGAAGAACAAGAAGGAAAGATATCGCCTCAATGGACGCACCATGATAAGAAGAAATTTTTAACAGAGGTGAAAAACTTTTATTGGGATAACCCATACTTGTTCAAACATTGTCCTGACCAAATCTTTCAAAGATGTGTGCCCGACAGTGAGGTAAGTAGTGTCATTAAATTTTGTCACTCAGAAGCATGTGGAGGTCACTTTTCTTCAAAGAAAACAACTGCGAAAATCTTGTAGTGTGGATTTTATTGGCCCACTTTATTTAAGGACAACTATACTTTTTGCAAAAGTTATGAAAATTGTCAAAAGATGGGCTCAATTTCAAAAAGAAACATAATGCCTCTAAATCCTGCAATCATGACGAAGAAAAACACTATAGTCTTGGGAATCCGACTCTAAAAGACCCTGTTTGCCAATTTATAAGAAAATTGGATAGGAAGCTTATCCTCGACTCATAGAAGGCGTTTAAGCCGTTACTGGACGTTAAACCAGAGGCAGATGTGAGCCACATCCATAACAACATGTACATATTTTCTTCTTCTTCTTCTTCTTCTTCTTCTTCTTCATGTTAAAAAAAAAAGAATATATATATATATATATAAAGTATGTATACATCTTGGGTTTGGCTTTGGTAACACACAACGTGAATGGGGAAATACATGCATCCTCGATCCAGCCTTCTTAATTGAAAAACAAAGAAGGTAGATTGTATCCACATGTGAGGCGACCCGGTCGTATTATGGCCACTTGTCCCTTTTGGGAGCCCTATGTTGCGCTGGTCTTGAATGGGTCTAATACTGGTCAACAATGTTTTGGCACAAAGTCGAAAGAGCAGACTACCTCCATCTCAAGCTCAGGTAAGTATACACCCATCTTTCATCAGGTTTCTAACAACTTGAAAAAAAAATCGTGAGTGTCTACTGCACTGGTGACACGCAGTATAAAGATATGTCACTACTGCACTCATGACGCGCAGTATAAAGATACGCCATGAAAACTGTACATACAGGTATGTCCTCCTTTATTATTATATTTCTTTTATCTTTGTATGATTTTGTTGTATTTTGGTTTTTGGACAGAAGATCCTTTGAGCAGGGTCCTTCAGGGGTTTCTAGACTTCTTTACCCTGATGATTTTCTTGAAGTAAAAAAAAAATAAAAGATTCTGTGTTTCTTAATTTCAAACTTTTCTGACAATAGCCAACCTACCTTTATAGGTGCAATTATTACCATTCCCATTATTTTTCTTATTTAAACATTCCATTTTCTTCACTTTCCTTCAACTCAGAAACATTCAAAGGGAGGAAGAGTATAGAAATGGGGCCTTCTATTCGTAACCTTAAAAATGTTTGTGTTTTTTGTGGGTCAAATTATGGGAAGGGTTTAGAGTTTGTAAACGCAGCTAGACTCTTGGTCGATCACTTGCTGCGAGGAAGATTCATCTTGTATATGGGGGAGGTTGCCGTGGGTTAATGGGGGCTGTATCACTTGCTGCATGTATAGAAGGCAGTCAAGTTTTAGGAGTCATTCCTGAACCTTTAGCTCAACAGAACATCACTGGAAAGACGGTTGGAGAAGAAATTCAGGTAACATCTATGCATGGCAGAATGAAAACAATGCTTGACAACTCTGATGCATTCATTGCCTTACCAGGTGGTTTTGGTACTTTGGAAGAAATTTTTCAAATTGTCTCTTGGGCCGAACTAAACATCCACCATAAATCCATTGGTTTGTTGAATGTTAATAATTTCTTTGATCTTTTGTTATTTTTTCTTGACAAAGCTGTGGAACAGAAATTTATCACTCCTTTGGCAAGAAAACTTCTTATCTCTGCTTCCACTATTGATGAGCTGATTGATAAATTAGAAGCTTTTGTTTATGAACCTGATAAAGTCCTAACTCAGATAGATTGGTCATCAGGAAGCAGAGAGAGAGGCAGTAGAAAAAGAAAGTCAGATCTGACACTTCATCTTTAATGAGTTTGATTTTATTTATCGTCTTTTGTTTTTGTTTAAATTTGTGTCAGATTTCTCCAACAGGTAATATCTTCTATCCTTTACTCATTTATATTTTAACATTGAGGACAATGTTGTGATCTAGTTTGGGGGGAAGGATAGTTAACTACCATTTTTTTTTTCTTTCCTTTTTTGGGAAGTATGATATGATTGTCATGGACTTATTAAACCAATGTATGATGGCAGAGTAAGGAGTAAGTTTACTTCTGAGACGTATCTAAATTGGGGTAGTAATTAATTAGTATTGATTTGTATTGTCTTTTGATTTCTAAAAAAAAAATGCACTTTTACATCCTTTTAAGCAATTGAAATTCAGGGATCATATCATGATTGAATAAATTTTCTTCTTTCTTAAAAATCACATGCTTGGATTTGAATGTTGAATTGATGAATTGAGAATGATAGAAACATGCCTTGTGAGATTTTGAGCCTATTGATGAATGGATTGAACATTTGTACCATTCTCTTCTTTCTTGTGTGATTTTCACTCGTGAAATTGTTACTCTAGAACTTGCTTTGATTCTTTTTGAGGCTACATTTTTACATGCATACATAAATATAATTGAGGCATTTTAAAATAGTTACTTTGACTAAATAGCCATCCTTGTATATTTTCCCTTGTGTAACCCCTTTGAGCTTATTTGGTCATTTCTTGTTTTTAGCTCATTACGTGCCTTTAAAAAAAACTATGTTCTTACCTGACCTTAGGGAATAAGAGAGCATTGACCTTGTTCTTAAACAAGTGTGGGGGTGTGTGTGCAAAATGATTCAAAAAAAAATTTATTGACCACTGTTGCAATCAAAGGATTATTAGAATAAAGGTGGATGCTTGGAAACAACAGGAAGAAAAGGAGAATGTTCAAGTCTAACAATGAATTCAATTCACCAATTTGGGATTGATCTTCAACAAAACATTAGTCAAATATTGGTGATTGACCTTTATGATGAATGTTCTCAAACATTTTCTCCACTCTAACTGTACCATAATGCACTTTTATTCTCTTTGGTACAAATCTTTGTATATCCATATTATTCTCTCTCCTTTACCATAACCCCATTACAACCTTGAATAAAGTCCTCTTGATTTTTGTGTGCATGTGTTTTGAGTAGTGGAAAAGTAGAAGATAAGCAAGCTTATGGTAGTGCAATTTTTCATGGGTTGAATTGAGTGAAATATCTACCATTTTAAACACTAGAGGGATTGAGAGTGAATTCTATAAGGATCTTTCATTCTTGATTCGTTCTTTTTAACTGAAGTTTCCTTGCTTGATAGTTTGAGATGTGAAGAAATATTTAAAAAAAAATGCTTTGTTCCCTTGGATGTTTGGTTGCTCTTCTTGAGTCATTAAATCTTTTAGAGTTTTTAGCTTTTGAGTCATGTGTTTTTTTTGTCTCTCTAACTTTGGTCTTATGTGTTTTGCCCAGGAGTGCAAAAAGTTAAGTGTGGGGGAATTTGATGATCACATATTTTATACATTAATAAACCCTCATTTTTAGTCATTTACACTCCCCATGTACTTAATTGACTAAGCCTGATTATGTTTTGTAAGTTTGGACTCAAATTGGACTTATTTGATTTTTCTAGCATTATTTGGGTCTTACACTGTTTTTGTATTTCGGCCATATCTTGAGTTATAAATGTCTGATAATTATGAATTTTACCTTGTAGGAAAGATAAGAGAGAGCTCTACAACTTTGATGAGCTCAAAGTCTCAATCAGACATCTAGTAGAGCTAATTGGGCTTGGAAGACAGAACACGAGTTTTGTATCTGAAACCTGAACACTGTACAGTAATCAGAGCATAACTCGGGGTATAGGAACTTTCTTGGGCTGCAATTTTGACACTTGAAAGTTAAGATCCATATCTACAACTTTCATGAATAACACATAACTCAAATCGGACAATTTGGAGGTGATATTGGGTCTAGAAGTCAAAACAGAGGTGCTGAATCTGGGCCTAAATAGTCTGCAGTAATTGAGTCATACCTTGGGCTGTAGGATGAATTTTTGGATGATTTCGGTGCCATTGGAAAGCTGAGACAAAATGCTACAATATTCATGAAGACTACATTGCTTAATTCTGATGGCATCTATGAGTTCAGAAATGAATGATTTCGGAGACAAAAAATCTCAATAATTCAACCACTCATTCAATAATCCAACCACCTAATCAATCATCCAACCACTCCATCCACTCATCCATTTACTCTTAATCATTCTCCTTATCATTTTGTATCCCTACTCTTCTATAAAAGGCTGGAGGGGGAAGCTTAGAAGAAGAAAGGTTTTGGGGTTAGGCTTAGTTTTTACAAGTTACGGTTGGTTATGTTTGTTTATTGTTTTACCTTGTTGTAATTTTCTTTTACTCTAAATTGAAGTTATGTTCATCTTTCTCTTTTTCTCTCTTTCTTTCTTCTTATCCATGAGTAACTAAATATTCATCTTGTTTGGGTGAAAGAGTGAAGCTCTTGGTAATGAAATAAGGTTAGATTATTCTATTTCTTGTGCTTAAATGATATATTAGTAAATGGACATTATATGTGTTGTATTTTGTTTCCAATCAATTTAGAAACCTTCTTTGTTAATGGAGATCTTGATTTATTGTAGACAATATAGGATTAGCACATGAATCTTGAACTCATTTACAAATGTTGGTAGATAATTAAAGGAATCAAAATATGATTACGTATATATTTGAACTTTGAATGTTATATTTTCCGATTGGAACCTCCGTCACAAGTGTGGATTTCAATTGAGTTATAAAGAGAAATAATCTTACCTTTAATTTATTATCAAGAGTGGATCTCCTAACCCAAGCAAACCCTTAAATTCATTTGTGAACTTGTTTTATTACTTTTAGTGTTGTGACAAATCCTCTTCCTATCTCAATTAATTTTTCTTCATCAATTCCCTGTGGATCGACCTCGGACTCCCGAAAAATTTATTACTTGATACAATCTGCACTTGGGTTTGAAACATTTAAATTTTCCGCTCATCAAAGAACCCTTATTATTATTATATTGAAGTTTAGAAGTGGATTTTTTTTATTATTATCCAGTAATACACACTACACTCTCAAAAGCTGAAGTGCCACATTAAACTTTGATCATGTGACTCTAAAAGGATTGAAAGTAGAATTTAATATCATCAGGCTTTTACAATCCACATTATCAGGTGAGTTATTTAGCATCTTCAAGTTTAAAAGTGAATTATGTGACTCTAAACCACATACACCATGATATTGTTTGGTTTTCAAAATTCAAGACGTTATTTTCCTCTTTGCTTAGTAAAAGCTTGATAGTCTTGGTCGCCAATTCTCTCGGCACATATCTGGCTACAAAAATATTTTACAAAAATATACTATCAATTAATGTTGACTTCAATTAGCATGAACAAATGTAAGGTAGATATGAACAAATGCTTCATATTGTAATTAGAGGAGCGTAAGTTCGATCTTTATCTTTTGTAATTATAAGTCTTTAATAATTTTGTAACTTAATATATTTATAAGTTTCACATCGATCAAATACTTGAGTAAAAAAGTGATGAACATCTATAAAAGTAGGAGATAAATATTAAGTTATAACATAATAATTATAATATGTTATTTTTATTCTAACTTATTAACTTAAGTTTTAGTTGTTGACTTTTATTGAAATTTAATTTAAAAAATATATTAATATATTATAATAAATTAATAATTGGAATTTTTATAATAACATATATATCATATTATATTATATATAGTTAAACAGTTGACCAGTGCATCGAGAACTAAAAAGGCCGATTAAATAACTTGAGATTTAACTTTTTTAGTTAAACGATTTTTAAAAAAATCTTGGCCTAATTTGTTTACTTAAACAAATCAGTCAAGTTTTAAGCAGTTAAATAGTAAGTCCTGACGGACGGATCTATTTTTACCCCTTCCACCGTCGTATCGAACAGTGACCACTAATTTCACTAAAATAATAATAATAATAATAATAATATTTATGTATTATTTTTATTACATTATTCTTATATCACTTTAATAAAATATGAAAATATACATTTTATTATACTTTTGTTTTTCTATTTCTTTTAAAAATTTGATATAAAAAAGTGTGAAAAATAATGTGTAATATTCATTTTCCGATAAAAGAACAAGAACACGAGACGTTGCCCCTTTCATTTTTATTCATTTTAGTAAGTTTTAAATATACTTTTCGCCACTTTTTATTTTAAGTTTTCTTTCATTCAATAATTATATTTTTTATATTTTGTTTTAAATATTTTTAAAATTCATTAAATTCATCTTAACTATTAATATTGTTAGAAATTCGAAATGTTAACTAAATTTACTAACATCACATCTTATGTGAATACAAGCATAATTAGCATTGTCCAAATAAGGTATTTAAGAAAATTAGTAGTTTAGGACAAATATAATGAATTTTAAAAATATTTAGAATAAAAATGAAATAATATTATTATGGGACAAAAATAAAACTTGTAGTAAAATAAAAGAACAAAAAGTAAAAAAATTCTATAATGGATTGTATGATTTATTTCTTTTAAAAATTATATAGTTGTGCATTAAAAAATTATTCTTTTAATATAGATTGGTTAAAAAAAATTAAATTAATATAACAAACAATTTAAATTTGATATTGATATTTGAGTTAATTAAAAATCATATTTATAAAACTCTAGAATGATGATTGATTGAAGATAGATATTGAATTCGTGGATCACTTCAGGTGAGTAATCGACTAGATTGCATAAAAATAAATAATAAATAAATATAAAAATATTTAATAAAAAATTACTAAAAATATATTTTAATTCGAACTAATAAAATTCACAGTACAAGAAATTGTTTTTACATAATAAATTTATTTTAATAAGTCTAATTTATGTAAATGTTAATTAGTCAGTCGAGTTAATAATTAGAGTTGAGTCAACCAAGTTACGTAAGAATTAGTCGATTCAATCAGTCACACTAACATGATTTAATGAGTAATTGGCCGATTTGAGTCAAGATTTTAACGTTGCTTAGAAGAGAACAGTATTGTTCTCTCTTTAATTCAAATGTTTGAGAAAAAAAGTTTCAATAATAATACTTTTAATATTTTAATAAAGAGATATGATATAATTTTAGTTAAGTCGATTTAGTATAATTTTTTTGTAATTTAAAAAGATTTTTAATAATCAATTTATTTAAAAAAATAATTTTTTATTACATAAATATAGTACTTTTTAAAGAAAATTATGCATAAAATTTATTATAAAAACTTTCACTTTTTATCTTTAATTTTACTATAAATTTTATTTTCGTTCTACTATTTTATTATATTATTTTTGTCTTAAATCTTTACTAAATTCATCATATTTGTTCGAAACTAGTTATATTGAAAAGAAAATTCTCAATTTGACAGTACTAACTCTACATTTTGTTCATGTAGAATGTCATATTAACAAATTTTATAAAAATTTCAAATAATATTAACAGTTGTAATAAAATTTGGAGAATTTTAATAAGATTTGATGAAAATAAAATAAAATATAATTATAAAATGAAAATAAAACCTAAAACAAAGTTAAGGGAAAAAATATATTATTCATGGCTCTAGGCACACACAATTCGTTTTTTTTTTTGGTAAACACGATTCATTTTATTAATCAATTTATGTATTATTTGTATCAAAATTAAAATCCTGAAAAAAAAATCATGGGATTGATATCAAAATATATGTGGACTTTCTTTTCGGAAAAGTCAAGTCATCTTCGGCGCTCTATGTCGAACACAAAGAGTGGACCTATTTGTACGTTAGGAATTAGACTATGGGCTATGGCCTATTGGCCTTACACTTCATTGTCACGACTCACGAGTCTTGACGTAAGTTCCAAGTTTGATATAAAAACAAAAGAAAAAAAAAAAACATCTATTGAGGACCACTGTTGCGATCAAAATTGTAACGAATTAGCAATTAAACATAAAAAAAAATAAGGGCCATTGCTAAATTTTATTTTAGTTAAAAAAATTAAAAAAATTAATAAATTATCTAGGTTATGAAAATCAGATTCGTAAGTTTAACTATATACAGGAAAGTGTGGAGATTTAATTTCACATACATCTGTCTTAAAATAATTATTTTAAGTTAATTGCATAATTTATTAATAATCTTCATATATTAATTTAACTCTTTTAAGAAAAAAATTAGTGATTTAATTGAGCTCATACAAATTTCCTAATGCAATGAAAAAAGTACGTAATTCTCCAAAAAAAAAAATATGAATTAGTTGATTTTAATTATTTTTAAAAAATAAGGATTTGTTTTATTTCAAAAAAATAATTTTAAAAATTTAATAACAAATTATTATGACTCAACTAATGCTTTTAATTTTGAAATAATGAAACTCGACGTCATATAAAAAATATCACACACAAGTTGATAAGTAGTTACAATTCAAATAACATTTGTAGTTTTAAATTATTACTTTTTAAAATAAAATTTGAAACTTTTCAGATCAACAAGCTACGCAACTTATCTAAACCTTTTAATCTTCTCTTAAAAAGAAGTTAGTTTTAGAAGATTTTACAAAGAAGTTGATGAGTAGAAGAGACCTAAAGAATGCAAGAGAAAATAACAATTAATGAAGTAGAAAAGGGTAATACTAATCTAATAAACACTTATTAAAAAATTTCATCATTATGTTGACAATGAAAAAAAAAAATTTGAGACAAAATGTTGTAATCAATCAATCAATATAATGTAGAAAAGTAAGATATATATCCTGAAAAATTATCATATGTCTTTCTTGTCAGCAAGTAAATATATCATTTGCTTGACACATGTAACATTTATAGTACCAATATTATGTCATGTGTACAAATTCAAATACAAAGAATTCAATAAATTAGAATACTGATGTAAATTCCTTAAAAAAATAATACTAAAAAATACATAGACAAAGAAATAAAAATATATAAATGGATTAAAAAAAATAACAAATAAACTAATAAAAATGAAAATTTACATAAATATTTTTTTTATTTTGTAAGATGTAGTCACACATTTTAGTTTTGAGATTACACTTGTTTATAGTGCAGGAGCTTCCCTTCCCCCAAAAGTGCATTTTCGACTAAGTTCTATAATGCATATCACTTGACTACTCCATTAATCTTACATTAATATAAATTGAATTAATTTATATGTAATTTTTAGTAAAGTTAATTTATCAAAATAATTTTTAATGAAATAAATGGATTACATTTTTCATTTAAAAAGCAAATATTTTTGTTTATATTATAAATGTTTTTTTATGCATATAAGTTGTTTTATAATATTTGATATTTAAATTATTTAATATTTATATTGGAATAAAATCTTTTCATGAAAATTTGATGTATTTTTAAAATAACTTATAAACATTATTTTTTGATGACTTATTACATATAATTTATTTAATAAAATTATTTTTATTTAAATTATATTAATTTTTATTATTTAATTCTTAATTTACTTGCACGGGTACAAAATTTAATTTTTTAATCTTTTTAATTTTTTTCTTGTGTGTTGTTATTGTCACACAAAAAAAACAGTAATGCTAATTATACATTTACATTCATATCACTTTATATATATACAATTTCTATCATCTAATTATATCTAATTTCACATCATTTTTTACATAACTTCATTGTAATTCTTGCACATAAGATAATGTGAAGAAATATGTCACATAAGATAATGTGAAGAGATATATCTTATTACATATGTGTAACAAACATTTTAAATAAAAAAAAATGCGTATCTGTTGCAGCATGTGATCACATGTCTTTTAGTGTTCATGGTTTTCATCTCATTTCAACTGCTTATCTTTATCTTATCTCTTTGTAAAATAAGCAAATCTTTAATTCTTTTGACTTTTTTTTATCTAAATAGTGCAAGTTGAAAATCAATTTCTCAATTAAGTGTAAATCAAAATTTAATTTTTAAAATAATGCAAAGTAAACTGTAAAATATAAAAAATCATATACTTGAGGCATGACTTACCTTTTTTATATATATATTTGGGTAAGTCGTGTATAGGAACTTTTAAAGTAAATTCATATTAGGAATTGTAATTTAATAATAACATAAGTTTTTTTTAAACTAATTGATTAATTTAAAAGAAAAAATAATTTATAGAAAAAATAAAGTTAAAAAAATTATACAATATATTTTATAAAAAAATAAATAAATTTATTATTTATCACTTACTTCATTTTTATGTGACGATTCGGTACTACAAATAAGTTCTTTTTTGTGAGTGGTAGTTGAACCATTTATTCTTATTCAACTCTTTGTTAATGATACTTGACGTTAATATAATAGTATTATAACCCCGATAAATAAAATAATGAAAGAATGATCATACTGCATCACTAGAATATGCACCTTCACAACCCTCACCAAATTGTTAAAAAAATCGCAAATAACAAATAAAAAAAAAAAAAAAGCAAATATGCAAGTCTTGCCTCCATATCACAACTTGCACAAAATAACAAACAATAACATACAAGTCATGTCTCTAGAGCATAACTTCATATAACATTTAAAAAACAAAAAAGATAAATTGTAACTCACAAGCACGACTTACCTAAATTAAAATAAAAAAATAAGTCATGTATAAAAAGTAAAATTTATCCAAAATATAATAAAAAAAAATGCAAGTAAGTCGTGCTTTCCAAGCTTGACTTATTATACATCACTATTTATCTTATACTATTTTAAAAATTAATTTTTGACCTGCACCTATATGATAAATTCATTTTTAAAATACACTATTCTCGTAAAAAAAAGTTTAATTCTTTTCACACACATTTAAAACTATTGGCTCCGCGTAGAGCTTTAATCCTTGGCAGTCATGCAAACGAGAATGAAATCTTCTTTGTGTCTTCATAAGTTTCACTTTATGCTACCACCAAAACTCTGTCTCAAACTCTCCTACTCCTCTTGTGTGTTATTGTGTGGGTTCTTGTGTGTGTAATTGTATGGGGGCATGAGTTCTATTTATAAGCAACTATTGAAAACCTTAATAATTCTAATCTTAAGATTAATTCATTAAATGATAATTGATCACAAGAGATCTTAACAAAGTCATAATCTTAAATTATTTCATAAATTTTTTTTAAGAAAATCAAATCATAATATCTCATTAAAAGCATATTCCCTTTTTTTTAAACTTTTCTCCTTAATTAAGTCATCACAATATCTCAATCTTGAATTTATATTTTAAGAATATGAAATCATGATTCCTCATTAAAAGTATGTCATAATCTCAATTCTTTTCTTTTAAATCTCGAGTTTATTTTTTAAGAATATCAAATCATGATTCTTTATTAAAAACATATTCTCCCTTTTCTTCTTTCTTTTTAAATTTTGAATTTATTTTTTGAGAATATCAAGTCTTTATTCCTCATTAAAAGCATATTCCCCCCCCCTTTTTTTAACTTTTCACCTAAATAATATTTATTTTAATTTTTCATTGGGCATAAAGGTTCTTATTGGGTCAAAATTTGGACTTGAATGTGATGATCCTAACTTGAGAGTCAAACCATGAAAATTGATAATTGGATTACTTTATTTCCCCTCCACCTTTTTTCATTTTTTTTCTTTTTTAGAATTTTTCAAAAAAACTTAAAATGACATGATCAAAATGGGGTTTTCACAACCATGAGAATCGAGACTTATTATTATTATTATTAAGGTTTTACTAAATTCTTTAAGGGCAGGATAAAAAATAAGAAGTTTTTTTTATGAAAAGTAAAATATTCAATGCATTGAGAATTAAAATGTTCTACTTTTCATAAAAAACTTCTTATTTTAAATTACTTAACAAATGTCCTAACACTTGTTAGAAAAACTTTCTTTTTACGTGTAGAAGAACCCTTATTATTATTATATTGAAGCTTAGAAGTGGACTTTTTTTATTATTATCTAGTAATACACACTACACTTTCAAAAGCTGAAGTGCCACATTAAACTTTGATCATGTGACTCTAAAAGGATTGAAAGCAGAATTTAATATCATCAGGCTTTTACAATCCACATTATCAGGTGAGTTATTTAGCACCTTCAAGTTTAAAAGTGAATTATGTACTATTATTTTTATAATTATTATTTTACTTTATTGTTGCTATTGGATATAGCTATTAAACGTAATAGATTAAATATTGATAATGTATTAGTATGATTTGAAATCTGAATGCATTATGGATTCAAATCAAACTAAACCACATACACCATGATATTGTTTGGCTTTCACAATTTATGAAGGGCAAAATATGATTAATTTAGTCCGAGTTTGATTATCAGACCAAACCAACCTAGAGAGTTAATATTTTATTTAAAAATAAAATTATTTGAAAATTAATTTTAATTATTTAGTAAATATTTAAAAGAAGGGTAGTTTTATTTAAATAAATAATACATGATCTTGCACACTATATATAAAAATAAAATAAAATATTTTAAAAAAATTATAATGCAAGTGTAAACACTTACATAAGGAAGATATATAAGTAGCCAAGTTACATCTTATTTTAATTTAGCTGTGAAGGATTGTTTAGCTCGTTTCATCTTTTTCTCGGTGTCTTTTTACACATGTGAAGAGAGAGGGTAATAGAGTGACTCATAGTTTGGCTAGGCTTGCTTGCTATATCTCTGATCAAGTGCGGATAGAAGATGAGCCATTTGATATTTGTAATCTTGCTTTGCTAGATGTTATGCCAGCTCTTTCTTAATGAATTTATTTCCACGTCAAAAAAAAAAGTAGCCTAGCTAAAAATTAATATTTTCATCACACCCAGCTTTTTAAAACTTGAGCCGGCGTTAATTTAATTACAATTATAAGATTGTTAGCAAAAAAAATTTATTTGTATAAAGTTATCAACATATGTTCCAATGTCTCCTATTTGTAAGAATCCCAAAAGAGAGAATAAACCATTTGGTCCAATAGCATATGATCTAGTAGTATAATGTATTTTATGATGAAAATTTTTAAGTATAATATTTAAATATTAAAAATTATATTTTTGTTAAGTTTCAGCAAAAAAAAAAGGCCAACCCAAATCAACCCAATTGAGTAAGTTACTGAGGCAATTCAAATTTGATTGAATCATTAAAAAAATTGATCAAATAAATTGATCAGACAGACTTGAAGTCCGAATTGAAGGTTTCCGTAGGAATATGATTATTACTGATATCAACAAGTAACAAGAAATACAAGCCGATAAAATATACGTTAAAATATTAAAATTGCTAAATCGATTGTCAGAGCGTCTACCTTGTGGGATAATTGTTGGACTATGATATTCATTTACTTTATAGTTGAAATAATTAACTAATTTTATAAATTATAATGTTAATTTGATCATAAGTTGAATATGTGAAACTGTAAATTGTCATCCTTTCTAATTCACTGCAAATGTGCAGTTTAGTAGAATAGTTGTGTCATAATCTTAGTACCCACTCGCTCCTCTTGATTGACTTGGCTGAGTCAGGTTGCCCCCTTGCTCCACGCACAAAAATAGATAGAGTCATTCTACCACACATTTGGAGGAAGAACCTTCAAACAAATCTCAGTCAAAGTTAATGACGACTAGCAATTTAAATTTTTTACTGAGTTTACTAAAGTATGTAGACAGTTTTTTTTTTGTCTAATATGTAGACAATTCTTGAGTGCTGTTATATGCAATGTATGCTTAGCCTCACATAGCTCATATAGGATGATGTTGATAATTTTTTTTAGCACTTATCATGACTTTTCACTTTTTGTTATGTAGTGAGAATCTTTTCAAATTAAAAAATGTGAGAAATATCAACAAAAAAATATGTGCATGTATCATTTTCCACCGTTCTTAATACACGAAAATGAAGTTAAAGGTAAAATTAGAATCTACATCGTTATTTCAGGCACCTACGTGTAAAACTTGCTTGGGAGACTAGAGGGGAAATTGATATATATATATATATATATATATATATATATGAGAAATTTTTGGGAAGAAATATGTTATTTTAAATATATATCAATCTTTAACATATGAGGGGGATCGATTTACATCAAGTATAAGTCTTTTTTGATTACACTCATTTTTAACCGTTAGATTCACTTTCATCTAATGGTTGAAATGATTTCATTAAAAATAATCATTAGATAAAAGTGGATCTAAATGTTAAAAATGAGTTTAAATAAAAAAGACTTATACTTGATATAAGTTGATCCTCCTCTTAACATATATATAGTTGTATTAATAAAAATAAATATACATTTTTAATATGATACATATAACTTTACACATATTAAAAATTAATTTGCATGAAAATGATAAAAAATTTCTAACCAAGAATTTCTCTAAAATATCAATACAATATCAGGCATAGCGTGTTAGTTAATGAGTACTGGCTACATTTTATTGGTCTTCTTATTTTTCAATAAATAAATTTGACCATACCAATATTTCTTAGTTTACGTGAAACGGACGTTGTGCCTGTACATATAGATTAACGTATGTCTTAAAACGCTGCTCATCTTTGTTTCCACTTTCCAGAGAACTTGGATATATATCAAGTTTTGAGTGAGTTCATCTTCGTTGTGGTTTTTCTGCTTCTTCTTCTTCTTTTTGTGACTAACATAAGCTTGCATGCATGACAGATAACATGGGAAGAGAACGACAATGGAATGTCATCTTAAAGTTAAACGTATGGGTATGTCTTGCCTTGGTTCCACTTTTCATTGCTCATGCCAATTCAAAACTAGACAAACCTGTTTCAAGAGAAATCACTGACGATAACCATCTTGGTATGTACCGCAACTACTAATTTGGCTCAAATTTAAGGAGCCCCTTTTCAGTTAGTTTTTAGTTTTGACTCCCATGATAGACTTCTATAGGCAAATTCACAAACTTTGTGCATTCTGAGTATTACTGCTTGTGTAACAAGTTCACCTAATGCTACAATTGTAGAAGTAGCATTAACCTTTTTTTTTTTCTTTTGTCTAATTTTTTTTTTAATAGAAATTCTATTTAATTTGAACAGCACACCGAATCGAAATAGTTCTCCTCATAATACTGTAGATATATAATCATGTCAGTTTGAAAATACACTGCATTTAATTTTTGGCTTCGGAAACCTTTCCAGTTAAAATAGCTTTGCATTTTTTTTTCTTAATTTTTGTCATGTATAGCATATATGAAATTTACTCATTTTCAGGGTTATATATATATATATGATTTCTGTTGATTTAAAATTTGTGCAATTAACATCATTCCTTAGAAGCTCTTCTACTTCTACATTCATCTGACTGAATATATATTTTTCAGGTTTCATAAGCATTGATTGTGGATCAGACATGGATTACTTCGACGAGGAAACTGGAGTTTGGTATCAGACAGATAAAGACTTTGTAGAAACAGGAATCAATCATAGGGTTGCACCCGATGCCAACTTAAACTATCCCAGTTTTGGGAAACTGTTCAACACATTGAGATTCTTTCCAGACGGAGAAAAGAACTGCTACACTCTGAAACCAGAACAAGGCAAAAATAACAGTTATCTCATCAGGGCTTTCTTTGCATATGGAAACTATGATGCCGAGAACCAAACCCCATCTTTTGACCTTTATCTTGGGGTTAATTTATGGGACTCAATTGGTTCTCTTGGCCGTGATTACTACTACAGTGAGATTATTCACACTCCCACAACCGATACCATACATGTGTGCCTTGTAAAGACTGACTCAACAATCCCTTACATTTCAGCATTGGAATTACGACTTTTAAACAGTTCCATTTATCATATCATGTCCAGCAGTTCTGCACAGCCACTGTTATATCGTGTGACTCGGAAAGATGTTAATAGCGCCCCCACAAGGCCTCTAGGAAACACGTGATCATCATCAACACTCCTTAAGTCATCAGTGCCTTTATTTTTTTTTAACATGCGTCATCAGTGCTTATTTGCCTTGTTATTACCTATTCATGTCCTTGTGTCATGTTTTTCTTATCAAATTTTGATGTAACTTTTAAAAATGAGCACCAATCTGAATCCTTCATAAATATTTTTTTTTTAAAATTTAGTAATGAGTTTTTAAAATATTTTCTTTCATTAAAACAGTATTTATTTTGCATTTTTTAACTTTTTCTTTGCCAACAACTTACGGTTCCATCCTATATCAAGGTACCTTTCCCCTTTAAAATAGCAAAAAAGATTTCTTTTAATTTTTTTTTTTGGGTGCATTCTTTTAATTTCTTACATCAATAATATATAGTTTTTTTTTTCTAAAAGATTAAATAGGTACAAGGATGATGTCTACGATCGCGTGTGGCGCGATTACAATCAACATGGTTGGCATCCCTTGGTCCTCAATGAAATTGATATCGATCCTAGAACCGCAGATGATGCTTATAAATTACCATCAGAAGTATTGGGCACTGCAGCCAGATCAATGAATGTCTCCTATGCCTTAGAATTTGACAATGACTCTCTGTATTGGACACTAGACAAGTCTTCCGAGTATACTGTCTACTTCCACTTTGCTGAAATTGAGAAGCTTCCTCGTGGCGAAAAAAGAATAATCAATATCACTCTTAACTCTGAAAACATCCTCTCTCAGCCTTTGGTTCTTGAATACTTGAAGCCAGTCACCATTACTCCTCAAAATACAACTCAAGGTTCTGTTCGTTTTAACATTACTGCTACGTCTGAATCGAATGCTCCCCCTATTCTCAATGCCTTTGAGGTTTTTAGGTTGATAACACCACTATCACCAACAGACACTAGAGATGGTATGTACTATGTACAACACTCTGAGTTCTTTGTTTACCTGTTGCCTCTACTTCTCACTATAACGTATGCTGCCCGCATGGACAATGTATAGTTGGTGCTATTCTAGATATAAAAAGCGCCTACCAAATCTCTAGGTTGAATTGGCAAGGAGACCCATGTCTTCCACAGCAATATGCATGGGAGGGCCTCATTTGCAGCTCTGATGCCAATCCAAGGATTACATCTTTGTGAGTATTAAGCTTCTTCTAAAGTTACTGTTGGACGAAGTATCTATTACTAGGTCAAAAGCTAGCACAACTTTATTTTTTTATAGTAATAGCATAACTGTATTTACATTGTGTTGCGGATAGGTTTAAGAGACTTTGATGTGCATACAAACTATAGATACAGACAAATTGGGGTGTCAAATACCTTTGATGTGCACACGCACGACAAATTCAAAGATGATTGCTAGTCGTGTATAAAATCAACATTTACTAATCTATGCGTGCAAGGGACATGTCACTATAAGACACATAAAAAGAAAAAATAAATTATATAAGCATTGATTACTGAGACATGATCACTATAAATATTAGAGAATTTGACCATATTCTTAAATATTTGAATGTAGTCTGATGGAAGAATTTAGTACCATGATTGTCCAAGCCACTGCTTATATGGATTTCATTTCTTCGTCTTGTTCCTCTGTTTATTTATTTATTGTTTTGGCTGATCAAATGTCTTGTTTAATTACCATGACAAATATTTATGTCAATCTCAAATGACAAGCAGGAACCTGAGCTCAAGCAAATTGGTAGGGAAGATAAGAACTTCATTCTCATATCTTACAGAACTAGAATTCCTGTGAGTAGTGATTATTATTATGGCTGATTCATTTTGTGTTCAAATATTATAAACTTAAGCATTGACTAATTAGAAGCCCCACTGGCAACACTATGCCAACTTTGTATAGAAGTATACACGGTAGCTCCTAATTTTGGAGATGTACCCACCCATGAATTTCATCAATAAAGTGTTACTATGTTATAGGGATTTGTCTGACAACGAGTTGGAAGGACCTATACCTGAATTTCTGGCAGAATTGCCAAAGTTGAAAATTCTGTAAGTTTGGAATTTTTCCAATTACATTAAACTTAATAATTTTCCCAATTAGCACTCGGGCAATATATATTTCACTTTCCTTGCAGTAATATGAGAGGGAACAAGCTTTCAGGTTCAATTCCTAAGGCTCTCAAGGAAAAGGCAGACACAACTTTGCAATTAAGGTTTCTAGTATAATATTTCGTATTCTCTGGTTTATATGTTGCCCGCCTTTTGCATTAAAGAGAGATTCTTGCATAAATATAGAGTACTTAATTAGATACATTAAATTAATTAGTACTTAATATTTTTATAAATATTTGTATTATATAATTAAAAATACAAAAATTAATAAAAATATTAAATGTTGGCCTAATACACTCAACTTGAGTGCTTCAAATTTAGGTAAGAATTTCTCTTCATTAAATCTCTTTTTGTCATGAATTGTGATTTATCGACCAATATAAACAGCAAAGCAGATAAATATCATGATATGGCTATATGTAGCAAAACAGTTGTTGAGTGAATATGAAGAAAGAAAGAAAAATGTTAAAAAGAGGGTGAGAAAATTAAATAACACTATACATATAATATAACTTTTACTCCTTTGCCTTTCTTTCTGAGCTTTAAGTAAACTACAGGTCTTTCATTATAACGTAATTTGGGTGTCGTATGATTGTATGGGTAGTGGTTTCTGGACCTATTATTATGATAAACTAATATCGTGGCACTTTGACTTTTTCTTCAGTGTAGCTGATAATCCTGATCTTTGTTTGATGGATTCATGCAAAAAGAAGAACTTTGTTGCACCACTTGTTGCTTCACTTTCAGCTTTAATTGTAATCCTCTTGATTTCTCTTGGATTTTGGATATTCAAAAGAAGACAAAAAGGTTCTTCATTGAATCCTTTTTTTTCCCAGTTTCATGACTGAATGAACATTATTCTGAAGCCATAATCAATTTACTGTGAATATTTAGCAGTTACTATTGCATGAAGAAGTTGCCCATACGTATATTTTGTCCTCAAATGCTTTTATTCTCCACTTGTGCCTTTGGTATATGTAAAATCATTCATAAACCTTCACTTAATAGCTTAAGCTTTTGAAAATGTTGATTCTTGACATCATATGAAGAGAGTTACTTCTTAACATGATATTAAAGCCTTTATCAGAATCAACTCTTCGAAATGTGTATTCTGCCATTTGTGAAATTTTATAGATAACTAATTTGATGATGAATAGCATTGCTCTATTACTAATCCACTTCTAGATTCTCATGACTTAAAATCATCTTTAACACAACTTAATTTCTTTTAGGACACATGTTAAAGATTACTTTTGGAAGTTGTATCTTATTTTTTTTTTAAATTTTTACGAAAATGACTAATAAAACAATTTTATAGTTATGAAAAACATATGAACTATGATAAAGTTAAAAAAACCTTTTAAATAACCTTCTTACTCTACGAAAGGGTATTAACCAAATAATACTGTGTTTTCTTATCTATCAGCTGTCATGAGTATGAACCAGCCGAGTTGGTCCAACAAAATTGAGTGTGTGGACTCAAAGAAACAAGAGTTCACCTACTCGGAGGTTCTAAGTATTACCAATAACTTTGAGAGGGTTGTTGGTGAAGGAGGATTTGGAACGGTCTACTATGGCTATATAGGTGAAACACAAGTAGCAGTGAAGATGCTCTCTCCTTCAACTAAAGGGTATCAGCAATTTCAGACAGAGGTATTATTGATAATGATTGAATTTAATCCTCAATATTTTCAAGTCACTTAAGATGAAAGAATATTGACTGACTCTGATTTGCAGGCAAAAATTCTGACTAGAGTACACCATAAATGCTTGACTCCTCTGATTGGATATTGCAATGAAGGCACCAAAACAGCAATCATCTACGAATACATGACCAACGGAAACTTAGCACAACATCTATCAGGTTTCAAATATGATATATATGCAGTATAAAAGTTTTAATTTCATACACTGGTGGTAGGACTTAATATTGTATGCAAGATAGTTATCTTACATATTTTTGTCAGTAATACCCTATGAAAGATTATATAAATGTTAATATAGTGATTATTGTTAGTGTGGAAGAATAATAGAAGAGACACTTGAAAAAATTTTATTTTTGTTACTCAACAAACTCCAAAATATATAAAATACTTATAGAAGTGAAAGACACTTTACATATTCTATAACTCTTCCTAATTAACAATAATATTTTTCTTTTAATTCATGAAATAATTCTCCCTAATGACATACCGTAATTTTTCATTACTCATAAAATAATTCTCATAATTTTTCATAACTCACATCCACATCAAAGGTCTCATAACCACCAAAATTCTATTAACTTCAAATTATTATTTTTAATCAACACTCCCCCTTAATTTGAAGTTTTCTTCTTCATTCTAAGTCTTACTCGCAATTTTTGAAATTCTTCAAATTTGAGAGGCTTAGTAAAAATATCAGCAATTTGATCTTGTGTCTTCACATATTTGGGCTCAATCTCCTTCTTGTCAACATACTCTCTAATAAAATGAAACCTTGTGTCTATGTGCTTGCTTCGATCATGGTACACCGGATTTTTAGCAAGAGATAGTGCATACTTATTAACAATACAAATCTTTTTTGCTTCCTCTCATTGAAAATAAATTTCTTTCAACAACCTTCTAAGCCATATAGCATGGCAAGTGCAAGAAGTTGTTGCCACATACTCAGTCTCACAAGTTGAAAGTGAGACAATGGATTGTTTCTTAGAACTCCATGAAATAGCACAATCTCCCATGAAAAATACAAAACTGGTAGTGCTCTTTCTATCATCAACATCTCCCGCAAAATCACTATCATAATATCCCACAAGCTTGAAATCATTAGAGAAGGAATAAAATAGTCCAAAATCAATTATACATTTTAAGTAACGAAGAATCCTCCGAGTAACTTTCATGTGGGTCGAAGTAGGTGATTTCATGTAGCGACTCACTACTCCAACCGCAAAAAGAATGTCGAGTCTTGTCGAAGTCAAGTATCTCAAGCTTCCCACAAGGCTTTTGAAAATGGTGGGATCTTCTTTCACTCCATCATCAAACTTTGACAATGTAACTCCACATTCCGTGGGTGTGTTCACGGAGTTACAATCAAACATATTGAACTTCTTCAAAATCTCATTTGCATAGGCTTCTTGAAAAATAAAAATCTCATCCTCCATTTGCTTCACCTCTAGGCCTAAATAAAATGACATGAGCCCAATATTGGTCATCTCAAATTCATGTGATAAAGCTTTCTTGAATCCTTCAAACAAAGTAGGATTAGTTCCGGTGAAAAAAAGATCATCAACATAAAGACAAATAAGCAAAATATCTTCATTGTCATATGCTTTAACATAAAGAGCATATTCATGAACACATCGAACAAAGTCATTATCTTGAAAATACTTGTCGATACGGCTATTCCATGCTCTTGGTGCTTGTTTTAACTCATATAATGCCTTCTTCAATCTCAAGACTTTATCTTCATGCCCTTCTACCACAAAGCCAATTGGTTGCTCAACATATACCACATCTTCTAGATAGTCATTAAGGAAAGTGGACTTTACATCAAGTTGATAAATCATCCAACTCATTTGAGCCGCCAAAGCAATGATCAAACGAATTGTCTCTATACGGGCAACGGGTGCAAACACTTTTTCATAGTCAACTCCATGTTTTTGCTTGTAGCCTTTTACCACGAGTCTTGTTTTATATCTCTCTACATCTCCTTTGGCATTCTTCTTTTTCTTGAGCACCCATTTGACTCCAATTGCCTCATGACCCTTAGGAAGAGATGATAACTCCCACATGTTATTCTTTTCAATGGCATCGATTTCGTCTTGCATGGTTTGTCTCCACCTTTTGTCTTTGAAAGCTTCATCAAAGTCTAAAAGTTCACTGTTAACAAGAAGGCAAAACAAATCATAAGGCTCAGTTACATCATATAATTCTTCAATATTTCTCATTTTTCTTAGCCTTTCACTAGAACTTTCTTCGGAAGATGAGGATGCTTCATGAATGGGAGATGATGGTGGAGTCTCTTCTTGAAGAGGCATCATGGCCTCTTGCTCTTCATCTTCAAAGTATGGAAAGAAAGCATATATTTCTTCTGCTTGTGCTTCCCATGTCTAAGTGGTTTTTTAATCAAATGTTACATCTCAACTCACAACTATCTTACCATTGCTTGGGTTGTACAACTTGTAGCCTTTGAAATTTGAATTGTAGCCAATAAAAATATGCTTCACACTTTGATCATCTAGCTTGGATCTCCCTTGATCAAGTACATGAACATAAGCAACACTTCCAAAAACTCGCAAATGATTGACACTGGGTTTGGGTCCTACTTCATGCTTCTTGTGGTGTTAGATCCTTCATATTTTTTATTGGAGAGCGGTTGAGCAAATAAATTGCACAAGAAACAGCTTCGGCCCAAAATTCTTTAGGTATATTTTTGGCTTTCAACATACATCTAGTCATATTAAGAATAGTTTTATTTTTTCTCTCCGTTACACCATTTAATTGTGGTGATCTAGGAATTGTTAGAGGGCGACGAATTCCATTTATTTCACAAAATTCATTAAATTCTTTATATGTAAATTCGCCTCCTCTATCAGATCTTGGAGATTTAATTACATAACCACTCTCTTTTTCTACAAGAGCTTTGAAACTTTTAAAGGCTACAAATACTTCATATTTTTGCTTTATAAAATAAACTCAAATCTTCCTAATATAATCATCAATAAAAAACAAAAAATATTTATTTTTACTAAATGAGGAAGGATTAATTGGGCTACACACATCAATGTGAATAAGTTGCAATGGCTTGGTTACTCTTGTAGTTGCCTCCTTTGGAAAGCTTTCTCTTGCATGTTTTCCAATGAGACATGCTTCACGTAATTGATTGGGATGGTTAATTGAGGACATCCCTTTCACCATCATCTTTTCTCCCAAGGCTTTGAGTGCTTCAAAATTCAAGTAACCAAATCGCATATGCCAACACCATGCTTCATCTTCAACATTGGTCTTCAAGCACTTTGCTTCAATTACATTGAGATTCAACATGAACATTCTATTTTTTGTCATAGACACCTTAGCCACCAAGTTAGCATTATAATCTCTAAACCAAAGATAATGATCTTTCATATGAATTTTATATCCATTCTCAACAAGTTGTCCCAAACTCAAAATATTACTTTTTAATTTGGGTACATATTAAACATTGGTAACTAACTTGTGACCACAATTTTTAAGAGAAATTAAAATGATACCTTTGCCTTGAATTTGGACTTTTGAGGTATCTCCAAATGAAACATTGCCTTTTACCTTCTCATCAAGCCCCACAATTTTTTCTTTGTAGCCACACATATGATTGCTTGCACCATTATCAAGATACCATGAGCTCTTGTCATCCTTTTCATCATCTTTGAGTGCTAACAATAAGGTTGGCTCTTCAACTTCTTCTTTGTCAATAAGGTTGGCTTTTTCTTCAACACCATTAGTACCATAACGACATTCCGATGCATAATGTCTAAATTTATGACAATTGAAACATTCAATATTGGACTTGTCATTCCTCATCTCATTTGTTCTAGGATAGTTATCTCTTCCTCTAGTCACTCCTCTTCCACGGCCCCTAGTTGAATGATGGCTTGTCTCTTAATTGTTAGAATTATCACGATTGTCTCTTCCTCTTCCACTTTGGCCACGACCACGCCATTTTCTTCGTCCATGTCCATGTCCACGTCCTCGTTGACTCTTATCCTCTCAATCATCTTGCAACGAAACCTTGGCTTTGATGGTTTGCTCCAAAGACTCATTTTGCCTTTTTAACAATCTTTCTTCTTCGGCTTGTATAGCCCCAAACAATTCACCAATTATTATGGTGTCTAAATCATTTGAATTCTCAAAAACACAAGTCACATAATCAAACTTTGAAGTCAAAGAGCGAAGGATCTTATCTTTCACACGATCATCTTCAATGTTTTCACCATATATTTTCATTTGATTAACATTGACCAATACCTTTGAGCTATAATCCGAAAAACTTTCAAATTCCATCATGTGCAAAGCTTCAAACTCACATCGTAAAATTTGAAGTTGCACCTTCTTCACCTTGTCTGCAACTTGGAGAGACTTTTGTAAAATTCTCCAAGCTTCTTTCGCGGTGGACAGATTGCTCACCTTCTCGAACATCAAATCATCCAAACCTTGATGGATGAAGGACAAGACTTGTTGGTCCTTTTTCTTTGACTTTGTCAATGCTTTTTTCTCATTTTGGAACAAAGTGGCCTCGTTTTGTGGCTTAGTGTAGCCACTCTCTACAATCTCCCAAGCATCTTGTGATCCAAACAATGCCTTCATGTGACGAGACTAAATTTCATAGTTATCTTTTGTAAGACGAGGGAATTGAAATAGAACCATTTCATTATTTATCATCACTCAATTCTCACTAGCTCTTGATACCACTTTGTTAATGTAGAAGAATAATAGAATAGACACTTGAAAAAAATTTATTTCTTCTACTCAACAAAGTTTAAAATACATAGGATACTTATAGAAGTGAAAGAAATTTTACTCATTCTATAATTCTCCCTAATTAACAATAATAATTTTTTTTTAATTCATAAAATAATTCTCCCTAATTAACAATAATAATTTTTTTTAATTCATGAAATAATTCTCCCTAATGATACACCATAGTTTTTCATTACTCATAAAATAATTCTCATAATTTTTCATAACTCACATCCACATCAAATGTCTCATAATCACCAAAATTCTATTAATTTCAAATTATTATTTTTAATCAACAATTATTAAGTTGTGTTACAGTGATTGTTTTATATATCATATAGTATTTCTGTTTTGTTTGTCACCACCAACATATGCGAAAATAGCTCTAAAGAAAAGCCCATTTTGTTCTATCAAATAAAAAAAAAAAGCCCATTTTGATCCATTTTTCACCAAGGTCTTAAGTTTGATTATAAATATACCCACGAATATGACCCCCCCTCCAAAAAAAAAAAGATTACCCACTAAACATATTTGGGATCTTGGGATCAATGCATTCCTTACTAACACTTCTTTCCATGGCCATGGATGTAGATAAAAGTCAAAATTTGCTAGGTTGGAAACACAGACTTCAAATTGCTCTGGATTCTGCAATAGGTGAGGAAGGGGAAAAACAAAGGGAAAAAAATAAAAGAGAAAGTTTTACTGGTCTTTCTGTTGATGCAACAAGCTTAACCACTTTATCTGCAGGCTTGGAGTATCTGCATAGCGGTTGTAAGCCCCCAATTGTGCACAGAGATGTTAAGACTAGCAACATTTTACTCAACGAAAACCTCCGCGGTAAAATATCTGATTTTGGGTTGTCAAGGATCTTCCCAGATGAATGTGACACCCATGTGTCAACAGTAATTGCAGGCACCCCAGGATACCTTGACCCTGAGTATGTTGTCTTGTCAATTACCATTTCAACTTTAGTATATAACTAACTAAATAATACATCTTATTATACAAATTATCACTTTGAGGAATCAAAATTGAATAATTTTTTTATGGAAAGTAAAAAAGAAAAAACTTACATGAAATTCTTTCTTTATCCTTTTTTGGTTAGATAGCTGCTGACTTAAGTAGCTGCATTGTTTGTCATGCAGATACTACATAACAAATAGGTTGAATGAAAAAAGTGATGTCTTTAGTTTTGGAGTTGTTCTCTTAGAGATAATCACAGGGCGGACAGCTATCTTGAAGACTCATGAGAAAACTCACATCATTCAATGGGTAAGTTCCATGCTTGCTGATCAAGGTGAAATTGATGGTATTATGGATCCAAGGTTACAAGGAGGATATGACACGGAGACTGCAAAGAAAGCAGTAGATGTAGCAATGGCTTGTGTAGCTCAGAGTTCGGTTAATAGGCCAACAATGAACCAAGTGGTGATAGAATTAGAACAATTTTTGGCCGTAGAGAATCTTGGCAGTACATCCAGTGGATTGATTGAAATTGTCTCCATGGAAGCAATCAGTGGAGAGAGTTCGCTTGCGAGGTAAAATGTTTGCAATTTGAAAGGAATATAGAACTTTTTATAGATTTTGAGTTCTATCTTTCTTGTTTCATTTAAGATCTTTGCAGAGAGCAGTGGAGTTGTGAAGATTTTGAACATTGTGCTACTGATATTTTTGCTTGTATATAAGTACTGTTTATGTGTTTGCGGGTCTTTTATTTATCCTTTTTTGTTTTTTAAACCAATTTGTATGTAGACATAATAGTTCATCAAAACTTTGATGTGCAAAATTTATTACTGATTATTAATGAAAACTTAATTTACCAAAATTTGAACAATTAGATAGGACTTATTTCCTATTTCGTGTTAGAACAAAGGCCGTTGTGGTGAACTGATGAGTTATTAATTGTGAAAGTTATCTCTCATCGAATCTAAAATATACAATTGTTCCAATTTCTATTAAACACTGGCAGACATCGGGAGTTTGAGACATGGGCCTTAGACTTAAACCTTAACTAATCCGAAAAAATGAGCCCCAAAGGCTCGCCCCAACCCATGAAAGCCCAAACAAACTAATTCTTTTTTGTGTTTTATATTTGAATTTAATTTTGGTTTATTAGCAAAATATAAAAAGTCAACTTTTCATGTGAAAATGTGTCTACTTTTATTTTCCTTTTTTCAATTATCTAACTTATAAAAGAAGAGAAGAGATAATTACTATTAAGGATTAGTTTGGTGGAGCTTTGAACTGAGGGTGAACAATTCACATTTTAGTTTTATATAAACTAGTACAAAAACTACTTTCTAAATTATTCACCCAGAATTTTTAAAAAATAAAGAATGCTTATTTATTATGAAATGTCATTAGAAAAATGAATTAGCGAAAAAGTATTAACGGAATAGTTATATTTTTTAATTATAGTATTTTATTATAAAAATGATATTTTTAAGAGTAATTTTAGGGTTAAAGAAGTGTATCAAATTACACACCAAACTAAAACAAACAATAGAAAAAGAAAAGTAAATTGAAATACCATGACTAATTTGACACTTATCGTACTTAGTCTCTTGTAAAGAAAAAGATAATTTCCAGTTTTAACAAGCGTACAAATACAAAGAAAATTATCTTGTATGTAAAACTAAGTTAAGAGTCATGACTCGTGGTTTTGACGAGTCTTTTGATTTATAATATTTAGCAAAATATATAAATAGCCAAGCTGGACAATTAACGAGAAATAGCTTAACATAACTGTCTGTATAAAGTCAAATCTCTCCTACTTGTGAAAGCTTACAAAAGAATGAGTTCACAATAAGATTTTCAACCAACACAAATTGGTCATTTGAGACCCTTTCTTGATTGAAAAAAATCAAAGGAGATAAACCAAATATGTTCCCTACATTCAGCAAGAAACCTATAAAATAGCCTGTTTTGACTGCATTTTTGCATGTAACTTCTGTGAGGACAACATAGATTGTGTATGCATTGATATGAATGGGAAAGCATCAAACTAAATACTAACTGAAATATTACGATGATATAAAAGTATTATATTTGTACACCATAATGACCATATAAGACATCTTCTGTTGCATATAAAGTTAATTGAATTCACCAACTTGTTGGTTTGAATGAAAGAGGTTTGAATTTTTTAAACATGTAATCTTAAGTTTGATCTAAGAATTCATATGTTTGAAAAAAACACCGTTGAGATAGATCTCTACTTAAGCGCTTAACTGTACCATGATAGATTAATTTTTTACCTATCGAAGAGAAGAATACTCTAGTGAAAAAAAAAATAATTGAATTCAAATGATCTCCATAAATTACTGCAAGAGTATAATCGTTGAGTATGAATCATCTTGTCATATTTTTGTGTTTTATAATAATCCTATTTACACACACTTTTACATTAATTATCTTATATTTGCATAATGTTTGTACTAAATAAATATACTAACAAATAAAATAAATAGAGAAAAATTTAAATTACACAATTCAACTTTATCTCACGTGTATTTTGATTTTTTTAATTTTTAAAATGTGCAATAAAATTTTTAAACTCTTAAAAGTATACAAAATAGTCTAAAATCATGATGTTAATTTTTTGATAAAAAGTGTCACGTGGCTTTTAGGAACCTTGTTGTACATTTTTAAAATGATAATTAAATTAAAAAAATTAACATTTAAAAATTAAATATTTTTCTTTTAAATAATTTTCATTAAATGAACATTGCATAATACAAGCTAACAAGATCCTTCATCTAATCCTCTTATTTTTTTGGGTGAATTAATCTTTTTCTTTCAAGTAATTAAGAAAATATAAGAAGAATTTTATCAAGAGAATATTGCACTACTCAATTCCAATTCATCCCTTTCTCACTTCCCTCTTTCTCAATTCTCCCTGTCTCACATAGCCCTTCCCTAGTTTACACTCCTTCCCAGCCTCCCTATCCAGCGCTGCCGCTGGGCGCTAGCTAGCAAGCAGAGAATGGAAGACAATTTTCTCATTTACATTTTTGTTTATATATGATAAAAAACCGCAGAGAATCTCGGCATCAACCACTATAAAATTAGAAAAATGTTTTTTCATCACATTTATTATATATCTATCTAAGTATGGTTTTAAATTGCGATCAACATTCTTAATTGCGACCACAATATTTGCAACTGCAATATTATAATTTTAGTAGTTTTTATAATCGCATCACGATCGCAATTGTAGCCATATCGACTACATTTTCCTGCATGAAAGAATTTAGTATCATGGATTGTCCAAGACATTACCCGTATGGATTTCATTTCTCCGTCTTGTTCCTGTGTTTATTTATTTATTGTTTTGGTTGATCAAATGTCTTGTTTAATTACCATGACAAATATTTATGTCAATCTCAAATGAAAAGCAGGAACCTGAGCTCAAGCAAATTGGCAGGGGAGATAAACACTTCATTCTCATATCTTACAGAACTAGAATTCCTGTGAGTAGTGATTATTATTATGGCAGATTCATTTTGTGTTCAAATATTATATACTTAAGTATTGACTAATTAGAAGCCCCACCGGCAACACTATGCCAACTTTGTATAGAAGTATGCACGGTAGCTCCTAATTCTGGTGATGTACCCACCCATGAATTTCATCAATAAAGTGTTACTATGTTCTAGGGATTTGTCAGACAACGAGTTGGAAGGACCTATGCCTGAATTTCTGGCAGAATTGCCAAAGTTGAAAATTCTGTAAGTTTGGAATCTTTCTAATTACATTTAACTCGATAATTTTCCCAGTTAGCACTCGGGTAATATATATTTCACTTTCCTTGCAGTAATGTGAGAGGGAACAAACTTTCAGATTCAATTCCTAAGGCTCTCAAGGAAAAGACAGATACAATTTTGCAATTAAGGTTTCTAGTACAATATTTCGTATTCTCTGGTTCAATTGTTGCCTGCCTTTGCTTCATTTGATTAAATCCCTTTTTATCATGAATTGTGATTTATCGACCAATATAAACAGCAAAGCAGAAAAATATAATGATATGGCTATATGTAGCAAAACAGTTAATGAGTGAATATGAAGAAAGAAAGAAAAAAGTTAAAAAGAGGGTGAGAAAATTAAACAACACTATACATATAATATAACTTTTACTCCTTTGCCTTTCTTTCTGAGCTTTAAGTAAACTACAGGTCTTTCATTATAACGTAATTTGGGTGTTGTATGATTGTATGGGTTGTGGTTTCTGGACCTATTATTATGATAAACTAATATCGTGGCACTTTGACTTTTTCTTCAGTGTAGCTGATAATCCTGATCTGTGTATGACGGATTCATGCAAAAAGAAGAACTTTGTTGCACCACTTGTTGCTTCACTTTCAGCTTTAATTGTAATCCTCTTGATTTCTCTTGGATTTTGGATATTCAAAAGAAGACAAAAAGGTCCTTCATTGTATCCTTTTTTTTCCAGTTTCATGACTGAATGAACATTATTCTGAAGCCATAGTCAATTTACTGTGAATATTTAGTAGTTACTACTGCAAGAAGAAGTTGCCCAGACGTATATTTTGTCCTCAAATGCTTTTATTCTTCCGCTTGTGCCCTTGGTATATGTTAGATATAAAATCATTCATAAACCTTTACTTAATAACTTAAATTTTTAGAAAAGTTGATACTTGACATGATATGAAGAGAGTTACTTCTTAACATGATATCAAAGCCTTTATTAAAATCAACTCTTCAAAAAGTTTAAATTGTGTATTATCATGTCCTGAGCTTGTATCACCATTTTTAATTATAAACCTTCTATTGCTTTTCTTTCTTTTCTTTAATATATCAGTTTTAACAAACAGTTAATTTCTATAAACTCCATGGAAAATTAACAAAAACAAAATTGAAAAATTGCCAATTTTATTATAGTTATAACTGAAGGCAGATGTAACGAATCTAAAGTCTCATGCTAAAGTCTGCACACTAAGTGAGAATCGATATAAATATGAAAAGAAAAGAAGAAATATGTATTGAGTTCTTGACCTATATAGAACACAAAATGCTCTTGCTCAAATTGGGTAAATTAAAATTTAAAAGAACAAATTCCGTATACCCTCATTCATTTTTTAAATTATTTATTTTTCACATCATCGCATGTTTTAATTATGATTTTCTCAACTACTGTAGTGGTACGTTCTGATTCTAAGAAAACGGGACCATTGGAATCAAAGAATCGAGCATTCAATTACAGTGAGATTCTCAATATTACTGATAACTTCAAAATTATTATTGGAGAAGGAGGATTTGGAAAAGTTTACCTTGGCATTCTACAAGATAACACTCAAGTTGCTGTTAAGTTGCTTTCAACATCATCGGTAAAAGGTTATAAGGAATTCCGATCCGAGGTTAGATATTGCATTCAAGTTGGAACACAATAAATTCAATTTTGAAATTTTTTCTCTAGTTATGTTCAATTTTACATGGAGAATCCTGCAATATGTTCTCCAGTTAACTTTAGTAGAGTTAAAATTTGAAATGCAGGCACAACACAACTTCTAATGATTGCTCATCATAGAAATTTGGTCTCTCTCACTGGGTATTGTGATGAAGGTGAAATTAAAGCATTGATTTATGAATACATGGCCAATGGAAATCTCCAACAGCATTTATCAGGTAATTTATATTTGGGTTTTTATACTGAGTGCTCAAGACACTTGTTAAGGAATCAGAACTAAAAAATTTTAAATGAAAAGCAAAGCATTTAAAATATTGAAAATTGAAAAAATTTACTTTTTATTTAAAACATTATTTTTTGATTCCTTAATAAGTGCCCTTAGCAAAATCCTTTATATTTTATTCATAACTCATAAATAGTCTGTCAGCATGCAGAATAGATTTAATACATCCAACTTGTCTATGCTTTATCCTCAGGGGAACCTTTTTTCATTACCCAAACTAACATAATATAAAGTATAAACAGAGGCGGAATGCCAAACATAGGTAATCTTTTAAGTACACCTGATCTATGATATCACCACAAATGGTTACGAATAAGGAAAGGAGGCCAAGAGGAAGGAATTTTGCCTATGCTTTCGTTTTCAGATTTTTCCTACAGAATTGCAAGAGTGATGCGTATTTCTTTTTCCCTATGAACTAAAACAAATTGGGAATATTAATCTGTATTTGTGTGCAGAAAAAAACCCAAATGTCTTGCAGTGGAATGAGAGACTTAATATTGCAGTTGATGCAGCACATGGTATACAATCCGCTTATATTTCTATATATGCCAGTTTATTTTTCTTGCAGTTTTTACTCTTAACCTAATACCTTGATTTAAGTCTATGGTTTCTTATGGATTTTCAGGACTAGATTATCTGCATAAAGGCTGTAAACCACCTCTTATCCACAGAGATTTGAAGACGTCAAACATATTACTAGATCAGAACATGCATGCCAAGATAGCTGATTTTGGTCTATGTAGGGCTTTTGGTAATGATACCGACTCTCATATATCAACTCGCCCTGCTGGTACACCAGGTTATGTTGATCCAGAGTAAGTAGTAATATAAAAAGTTAAATACAGATTTGCTAGAATTCAATATTTTTGTAGCATTTACTTAAAGTCGTAGATTATCAGGGCTTTGATATATTTATTTCTTTTCATCATATTTGGACACAACCCTGCTTTCATACTTGCCACAATTGATTATTATAGAATGGATGTAATATTATTGCAGAACAGTTGAGATAAATTTATCAATGCACTTATTATTCTTTCTAAATAAAATTTTTGGAGTACTCTTGACGAAGATGCAACTTGAGGCTCTACAAAACTTACTCATTTAGTTTGAAAAGGATATGAAGCATCCTCTACTTAGCATGAACAGACTTCTTTATTTCGCTTGATAATTTATATAATCAAAGAATGGAGTGAAAAAAAGCAATAAACAAGCTTCAGGATCACTTATGCAGTTCAATTGTTTGGTTTCTTAATAGATTTCAGAGAACTGGAAACTCGAATAAGAAAAGTGATGTCTATAGCTTTGGGATAATTCTGTTTGAGTTAATCACTGGCCAACCTGCACTAGCAAGAGCACCTGGGAAAATCATGCACATACTTCAATGGGTTATTCCCATAGTTGAAAGAGGAGATATTCAAAACATTGTTGATCCGGGGTTGCAGGGAGAATTCAATACCAATTCTGCATGGAAAGTTGTAGAGATTGCCTTGTCATGCATTTCACCCACTACAGCTGAAAGGCCAGACATAAGCCAAATATTGGTAGAGCTAAAGGAATGTCTATCTTTGGAGATGGTTCAGAGACATATCAAAAGAGCAAGAACACTAGTTGAATTGACTTCATTACAGATTGAATCAGAAATTGCTCCCTTAGCTAGGTAGCCACTATGCGACGATCTCTTAGTGCTGCTCTGTGTCACACTAAATGTCTTGGTACAAGTCCTCATTTATATCAAAATTTGTAGTTTTAAAGCTTTCTAGGAGTAAAGAGTTATGTTATGTGCAAGTGATGCTTCATTCAAAGCAAGAGTCTGCTTCTCAAATAAAGATTTATAGAAGAATGTGCATGAAAAAGCAGCAGAATGTTCTAACAACATCTTTTAGCAAAAGGTTTTCATAACAAAATGCCTTAAAAAAAGGAAGTATTAAATGAAAACCGAATGTTTTTAAGTTTTCAATATATTAAATGTTTTACTTTTTATTTGAAACTTACTACTTTTGATTCCTTAACAAGTACTATTAAGGTACTCGTTAGACAAACCCTTCCAAAAAATAATAGCAAAGCAAATCGCTAATTTTGGTGCTAATGAATAATGATACAATTTGAGAAAAATTCATTTAAAGTGAGTTTGTTTGTAAAATGAGCAAGTAAGAGTATATCCATGATTGATTTAATCTAAAGTACACTTTAATCTTAATCCACTAAATGATTTAAGAAAGGTAGATACATTTTTAGTTATTCACTTTACAAACCAGCCCATTTTAGAGTAGTCTTGTTTGTTGAAGTCACAACTTGCCACAACTATGCAGTATACATGCAGATGCCAAATGTGACTGTAAGGTGGTGTTACCAAGTCCAAATCTGCAGTCTTCCAGGCAAATTAATGAAAGGTAGCAAAGTCACATGGTGTTATATAAGATTTGGAAACGACTAGAAGAAGGAAGATGCACGGATATGCATAAAGACAAGGCAATTAATAAAAGAAAATTATACGTTCAAAACATTTTGTTCCCACAACCCTCAATCACCTCGCTTTCATACATTGAATCACACACTAGTACAATGTGTTGGTGTGACTTTCTCTTTCTGCACAGAGGTCCACAGGTTTAATAGACCTTGTGAGACATTTAATAACAAACCAAATATAAATTACTAGTAAGTAGTAACCATATAGAAATCTAAAACGTTGTGTTAAAAATATATAGCATGAAAATCTTATTATCTTTTTCCTATTACTCTTAATTAAAAAAAGGCAATACAACAGACTATAGTTTACTAGTGAAATAGATTACAGGGTTTCAGAAAACGGCATTGCTGATATCTAATGAACATGTTGGAAGGAAAATCACTAAATACAACAATCCTGGTAAGCAACGAAACTTAATTTGCTTTGCAAAAATTAACCACTATAAGTGCATGGAGAAAGTGTTGTAAAAAGAGTAACATTTCAAAATAATAAAGTCCACATTGGTTAAAAGTAAGACTTTGGAAGAGTTTATATATTAACTTGTATTTTGGGTTTAGCAAGAAAATAAAGTATGTAAATTTTTTAAATCTTTATATAATCTGAAATAAGCACCTAAACAGTGGCATAAAAATTTGATCAAATTTTAATTAGTGATGTTTTTTTTTTTTTCTGTTGAAGTTGATAAATGTGTGTTTACAAAATTAGTAAATGGTGAATGTATTATTATTTGTCTATATGTGGATGACATGCTCATGTTTGGTATTAGCCATGACATAGTGCATCAAAGAAAATGTTTTGTTGCATCTAAATTTGATATGAAAGACATAGGTGAAGCTAATGTAATTTTGGGTGTTAAAGCCATAAGGAAGTGTGATAATATAATACTGTCACAAAAACATTATGTTGAGAAACTTCTAAAGAAGTTTGGACATTTTGATGTCAAATCAGTAAGTATCATTTATGATGTTAACACTCAGTTAAACAAAAACAGAGGTGATCCTGTTGCCTAGTCTCAATATGCACAGATTATTGGGAATCTATTGCATTTGATGAATTTCACTTGACCTAACATAGCATATGTTATATGCAGATTGAGTAGATATACACATAATCCTAATAATGATCACTGGGCAGCTTTGGCTGGACTACTGAAATATCTGAGAGGTACCATGAACTATGGTATTGCTTATAGTAAATTTCCCGGTGTATTAGAAGGATACAGTGATGCTAACTGGATTTCAGATTCAGATGAGATTAAATTCACTAGTGGTTGTGTGTTCATTTTTGGTGTGGTGTGGTGACTTGGAGATTTGTCAAACAAACAATAATTGCAAAATCCACCATGGAGTCAGAGTTTATTGCTCTAGAGAAAGCCGGTAATGAGGCTGAGTGGTTGAGAAATTTCTTAAAAAATATTCCATTAGGAGTAAAATTAACTCCTTCTGTGTCTGTGCTTTGCAACAAGGCAGCAATATCTATTGCAAATAATAAAACTTTTTAATGATAATAACAGACACATTAGGTTAAGACATGCGGTGATAAAGCACTTGCTGAAAGATGGAATTATATCCATTGATTACGTGAAGTCAAAAGTGAACTTGGAAGATCCTCTGACTAAGCCTTTGGGAAGGAACTTAATAAATATCACATCGAGTGGAATGAGACTTAAACCAATTTGAAACTAACAGTGATGGTAACCCAACTATTATGAGTGGAGATCTCATGAAAAAGGTTTATATGGGTAATAACAAGTCACTTGTTAATACTGCTAGCACTTTGTTTGTCCATTCCTATGGTGTGAGGAGCATAAGAAATGCTATACTGCATTTATTGTGAGGACAAACTAAATGCTTTTAATGAATTTCATATTCCTTATAGGTGGTGTATAAAGTACAGTATATACTTGATGAAATCACCTATATGAATGTAGAGTGTGGTCGCTCCTATGAGATGATGACATAGTCTCTAGAGCACCCATGAACAACCAGGCACGTGCATGACCAAAAAGCGTAAAACAGTGTTAACAACAAGAGATAAGTAAGGGTGTAAATGTGATCAAGTGGGATTCTAATTTACATGAAAATGTTTTGGTTCATAAAAGTTTAAACTTCACTAATTACATTGTAAGTTAAAGTCCTATTTATCTAGTGTCGCAGAGATAAGGATGTTGCACTGGATGTGTGGCCATACAAGACAAGATAGGATTAGGAATGAATGCATTAGAGAGAAAGCAGGGGTAGCACCTATTGTGGAAAAGATGGTAGAATCTCGCCTTAGGTGGTTTGGACATGTAAGGAGAAGACCCTTAGAAGCCCCGGTAAGAAGAGTAGATAAGGTAGAGGATAGTCCAATAGCTAGAGGTAGAGGGAGACCAAGAAAGACTATAGGTGAAACTATTTAAAAAGATTTAGATTTGAATGACATTTCTGAAGACTTGGTTTATGATAGGGCACAATGACATCATTTGATCCATGTAGCTGATCCCACCTAGTGGAAAAAGGCTTGGTTGTTGTTGATATTGTTGTTGTTGTCTGCAAGTTCTAACGTTCAATTTCTAACGTGCAGATTCTAACGTGTAAAATATGTCTTCCACATGCAAAATCTGTTTTCCAATAGGCAAATTCCAACATGCAAATTCTGTTTTCCAACCGGAAAATTCCAACATTATTCTACTAACACACATATTCTGGTTTTCTATAAATACCGTCATTTTATTAAGTTTTCAACAACTATCTCCTTATTCAACTTTTCTTCTTCTCTTTCTCTGTTGGTTTACGTAATTAACATAATTCTCTTACAGTTCTTGAAGTCTTGACTTTGTCAAGAAGAGCCTGTTGTACCTTAGGGAATTTTCGAATATACCGAAATAATCCTTGAGGGCAGTGCTTCGCACACCTCATGCTACAGTATTTTTCTCTCTTATTTCATTGCTGGTCATAGTTTACAACAATCTCAAGGATTATGGCCGAATCACAACACGCCCCGAACAACAGATCTGACAGCTCTAACATGTAACCCCCTCCTCCAGTTATTGCCGCAGTCACCTATGCCAAGCCCTTCCCTGATGTCTCGAAAATTGAGATGTTCGGAGGCCAAAACTTTAAATGGTGGCAGGAGCGTGTTTACTCTGTTCTTGACATGCACGACATCACTGATACTCTCACAAATCCAAAACCAGACTCATTTGCTAGCCCAAAAAAATTGGACGACTAGACTTATGCCAACAAGGTTTGTAGACATACAATTCTTAGTATATTATCTAACGAATTGTGCGATGTCTATTGTTCATACAAGGAGACCAACAAAATATGGGAGTCTATGCTTCTCAAATACACTGCTGAGGATGCTGGGAGGCGGAAGGTCGTCATTGAAAATTACTACAAGTGGGCGATGGCTGATGAAAACGACATCAAAACTCAAATCAACGAATACCACAAACTGTTGGAAGAGTTGAAAGTCGAGAAGATCACACTACCAGATGAGTTTGTTGCAGGATTACTCATTGAAAAATTACCACAATCTTGGAAGGATTACAAGCAGCAACTCAAACATAAGAACAAGCAGTTGTCTCTTGTGATCTGATCACCCATATCATCATTGAGGACACGAATAGGAAGGAAATCAAAGCTGCAAGAGAAAAAGCATTGGCTTTAAGGGCAAACGTGGTACAGGCTAATAAGAAAATGTACGAAAATAAACCCAACAAAAGGTCTGATTACAATAAACCTCACTATGTGCCAAAAGTGAATAATCTCACTTTAAAAAATAGTGGAGGAAATTGTTATGTTTGTGGTAAGCTAGGTCATCGAGCAGCTCAATGCAGACATGGGAAGAGAAATGACAATTCTCCTAAGCCAAAGGCAAACTTAGTCAAATGAGATGATATAATTGTTGCAATCATTTCTCAAGCCTTGTTGATGGCCAATGTTAATGATTGGGTGGTAGACTCTGGGGTTATCAGACATATTTGTGCAAACAGAAATATATTTACCTCTTACAATTTCGTGGGGGATGGAGAAGAACTTGTGTATCTTAGTGATTCCCGAACTGCTGATATTCTTGAAAAAAGAAAAGTTCTTCTCATACTCACATTTGGCAAGGCACTAGCTCTCAACGAAGTGCTTCATGTACTTAGCATAAGGGCAAATTTAATTTATGTGACCTTGCAAGGGAAGGTTAGGGTTAAGGTGCCTTTTGAGTCTAATAAAATTGTGATGACCAAAAATAATGTACTTATAGGAAAAGATTGTTATAATCAGGGACTATTTGTACTCAATGTTACTCAAATTAATGAAAATATATCTTCTTCTGCATATTTGATTGACTCTATGGATATGTGGCATGTTATATTATGACATGTTAGTGCTTCTTATATTAAGAAAATGCAATATCTTAGATTAATTTTTGGTTTTAGTGATACATGTTTAAATAAATGTGAAATATGTGTGGAATAAAAAATAACTAAAAATCTTGTTTATCCATAGAAAGAAATAATGAACTACTTGAATTAATTCATTCTGATTTAGGAAACTTAAAACAAATTATGACTAGAGGTGGTAAAAAATATTATGTGACTTTTATAGATGATTTTTCTAGGTACACCAAAGTATATTTACTTAGAAATAAAGATGAGGCATTCGACATGTTTCTTTTATATAAAGCAGAAGTAGAAAATCAATTAAATAAAAGAATTAAAAGAGTTAGATCAGATAGAGGTGATGAATATACTTTATTTAATGACTTTTGTGAAAAAGAATGAATAATTCATGAAATTACACTCCCTTACTCACTTTAATCCAATGGAGTAGTTGAAATGAAAAAATAGGACCTTAAAAGAAATGATGAATGCCCTATTAATTAGTTCTAATGTACCTGATAACCTCTATGGTGAAGCCTTATTAACTGCATGTCATTTAGAAAATAGGATTCCTTATAAGAAAACAGATAAAATACCATATGAGTTATGGAAGAGTTATAAACCTAACTTAAAATATTTAAAGTGTAGGGGTGTTTAGCTAAAGTAATGCTACCTAAACCTAAAAAGAGGAAAATAGACTCTAAGACTTCAGATTGTATGTTTATTGGGTATGTTGATCATAATCTTGCATATAGATTTTTAGTTTTAAAAAGTGATGTGCTTGATTGCAAGTCTATAATTGAGACAAAAAATGCTGAATTTTTTGAACATGTTTTTCCCTTAAAATTAGAAAATATTTCTGAAACTCCAGCACAAAATTTATTTGATGTTTTACATGAGGATTTGAGAAGAAGTAAAAGACAAAGAAAAAAAACTTCTTTTGAAAATGATTTTTACACATATCTTATTGATGATGACTCTTTAACTGTTTCTGAAGCTTTTTCCTCACCTGTTGTACCTTTTTGGAAAGAAGTCATTAAATCTGAAATCGATTCAACAACAAAATGCAATACTTAGGTTTTGGTAGATTTACCTCCTGAAGCAAAACCAATTGGTTGCAAATAGATTTTTAAAATGAAATATAACCCTGACGAATTAATTGAAAAATATAAGGCTAGATTAGTAACAAAAGATTTTACTCAAAAACAAAATGTTGAATTTTTTTATACCTTTGCTCGTGTAATTAGAATTTTTTCTATTCAAGTTTTGATTGCTTTAGCCTCTGCATATAAATTGGTTATTCATCAAATGTATGTTAAAATAACTTTTTTAAATGATGATTTAGAAGTAGAAATTTACATGGTACAACTTGAGGGGTGTGTAGTTCCTGGACAAGAAAATAAAGTATATAAACTTCTCAAATCTTTATATGGTCTGAAACAAGCACCTAAACAGTGGCATCAAAATTTAATCAAACTTTAATTAGTGGTAGTTTTTTTTTCTGTTAAAGTTGATAAATGTGTGTATACAAAATTAGTAAATGGTGAATGTATGATTATTTGTCTATATGTGGATGACATGCTCATTTTTTGTACTAGCCATGACATAGTGCATCAAACAAAATGTTTTCTTGCATCTAAATTTGATAAAGACATAGGTGAAACTAATGTAATTTTGGGTGTTAAAGTCATAAGGAAGTGTGATAATATAATATTGTCACAAGAACATTATGTTGAGAAACTTCTAAAGAAGTTTGGACATTTTGATGTCAAATCAGTAAGTATCCCTTATGATACTAACACTCAGTTAAAGAAAAATAGAGGTGATCATGTTGCCCAGTCTCAATATGCACAGATTATTGGGAGTTTGTTACATTTGATGAATTTCACTCGACTTGATATAACATATGTTGTATGCAGATTGAGTAGATATACACATAATCCCAATAATGATCACTAGGCTGCTTTGGCTAGAATAATGAAATATCTAAGAGGTACCATGAACTATGGTAATGCTTATAATGAATTTCTTGCTGTATTAGAAGGATACAGTGATGCTAATTGGATTTCAGATTCAGATGAGATTAAATCCACTAGTGGCTACATATTCACCTTTGGTGGTGGTGCGGTGACTTGGAGATTTGCCTAACAAACAATAATTGCAAAATCTACCATGGAGTCAGAGTTTATTGCTATGGAGAAGGTCGGTAATGAGGCCGAGTGGTTGAGAAATTTATTAGAAAATATTCCATTAGGAATAAAACCAACCCTTTCTGTGTCTGTGCATTGTGACAACAAGGCGACAATATCTATTGTAAATAATAAAACTTTTAATGGTAAAAATAGACATATTAGGTTGAGATATGCGGTGATAAAGCAGTTGCTAAAAGATAGAATTATATCCATTGATTATGTGAAGTCAGAAGTGAACTTGGCAGATCATCTGACTAAGCCTTTGGGAAGGAACTTAATAAATATCACATCGAGGGGAATGTGACTTAAGCCAATTTGAAACTAACAGTAATGGTAACCTAAATTTTATGAATGGAGATCCCATGAAAAAAGGTTTATATGGGTAATAACAAGTCACTTGTTAATACTGCTAGCACTTTGTTTGTCCCTTCCTATGGTGTGAGGAGCATGAGAAGTGTTATACTGCATTTATTGTGAGGATAAACTAAATGCTTTTAATGAATTTCATATTCCTTATGGGTGGTGTATAAAATGCAGTATACACTTGATGAAATCACCTATATGAGTGTGGAGTGGGACCGCTGTAACACCCCAAACTTCCTATGTATTAAACAGTAATCTTGACAGTTAACAGAATTCTACTGTTTAGTGATTTCTGTGTACTGTAAAGTTATTTTGAATATTCTATCTGCATATTTGATCGTTTTGAGTAATTTACTCTGTGTCAAGAAAATAATAATTTTTGGGCCGAAAAAATTTACGTAAATTAATTTTTACTGTTTAGTCTTAATTAATTTACGTAATCTGATTTGATATTTATGAGTTTTCTAATTTTTGTGATTTTATGTGTGATTTTGAAATTTTTACTGTTTGTGGGCCCCACGAGGTGTATTGTGGGCCCAGGTGGGTCCCGCAAAGCAAAAATTTTTCTACGCATAGAAAAATTTGTACTGTTTAGACGAGACAGGGGATCTTACTAAACCTGAATCCGGAAACAGTTTTTAAAATTTTATTGTACTGTATTTTGTACTGTATTTAATTATCGGATGATAAAAATACAGTAAATATATTCTTTAGTGGGGTTATAAAATAGAAAAAATAATAAAATAAAATTCTTTACTATTAAGTTAATATTAGTGGTTTGGATATCCACTATTAATTTAATTACCGTTGGAAATTTAATCTTGATTTAATTAACGGTAGATATTTGATCTTAAAATTGAATAGGATCAATTATAACCGTTAGATGGAAATTAAATCAAGGGTAGAGATTTAATCTTATAAATGGCTATGACCATTATCAACCCTTGAATGTAGAATTAATCAATGGTGAAGATGGATCATTAATAACCATTGGATTTGAATTTAGATCAATGGTGGAGAATTAGTCATCAAAATTGACTACAACCATTTTGGACCCTTGGATGTAAAGTTTGAAGGTGTAATCTTGACCCTTCATTTTTGGAGACACATCTAAGGGATGAGGTTTAAAGAGAGAAGATCCAATGGTCATAATAAGTCTTCTACATATAATGCTTTTAATTAATACCTATTTTACCTATAATGTTTTAAATTAATACCTAAAATGACTAAAAACAAAATGGCTATCAAATTGTCATATTTTTGCATGCATGAAGAGGGGGGGGGGACGGTTTGGAGAGCAAGGATGAAGGGAGACAAGATTAGTATAGGCTTTTTGGCCAAAGAAAAAAATGAAGACAATGCCAAATGTCAAGACAATTTCCTATTGATCATTAATGTTTATGTTTTTCAAACTTCACTTTTTCTTCTCTCTAATTACATGCTAGGCAATGCACTCCTTTGAAGACTAAAAACACTCATTTCTATATTTCATAATATCATTTCTTCATTCTTCCACTTAAGTTTCAAGACCAAACCAAAGCAAACTCCATTTCTCTCCCAAAAACACACCATTCGCCAAGCACTCCAACTCATTCCTCCATCACTTTTTAATTTCATACAACCTAGTTTCTTGAATCCTTTCATCATTCTAAGAACCTTTGTAGTTCACACCAAGTTCTAATTCTTCCATCTTGAAGGACTTTTACTAAGATCAAGTTCTAGAAACTTTTGTTGGTGAAGTGTAAGAAAACTTCATTTATTCTTTTCTTTTTCATGTTCTAAACCATGTTTGATCCATGGTTCTTCTTATTCAAGCTTGATATACTAATTTTCTTGTATTTGTTTCATGTTTAAGAACTTGTGTTGGTGGAGATCTTGCTCAAAACACAAATCAACAAGCTTTTGGTGGTTCTTCAAGAGAAGAGGAGAGATTCATCTCACCAACCAAGCATGGTGGTGAGGATGGTTTTATATTTGATGGATGGTGAATCCATGTGAGGATTCTATCCATGGTCATGTAATAATTTGTGTGTGTGTTATGTGCTTTAATTATTTTTGCTTATGCTTGATATATTTTGCATGATTTACTTGTGTTTGCATGCTTAGTATAATTTTTAATTGCTTATATGGTAAGCTTATGATATGCATGATGATATATGTTGAATATATTATGATGGATGTATGTTGAAATAAGCAAAATTTTGGCTCCAAAGGCCATGGAGGAGGTCACGGTTTTGAGCTTCCAAGACTAGGGTTTTTATTGAAATTTTTCAAGAACAATGAAGTTGATTTTTAGTCCTTGAACTAAAATAAATTTCAGCCAAGACTCTAATTAAATTAGTGTTCACAAAAATGATATTTTCATAAATGATAAAATTGGATGATTTGAGAAGTAAAGAAAATAAACAAGAGGGTTTGTTTTATAAAAAGAGTGTCTGTACGGTTTTAAGTAGTATTTTCATGAAGTTATTTTGTGTAGAAATAAGAATGAAACTTGTTTAAGTTAGAAGAAAAATATTTCATGGTTCCAATGGCCATTTACAAGATTTTGATAATTTAGAAAAAAAATGTTTTGATGTTATAAAATATAAGAATTTTCAAATAAGGATTTTGGAAAAGAATTAAAGTGTTGTCAAGTGGAATTTTCATAAATAAAAGAAAAAGGGGATTTATAGTGTTGAACTTTAAATTATTTTAAAGAGAATTAATTTTTAGAAGTGATTTAGAAATATAAAAGAAAATGGTTATAACTTAAATTTACTAACGTAGAATTTAATTATTGGTTTTTGGAAAATGTTAGGAAATTTAAAATTTACAAATAGTAATTAAATCAATTAAATCTGATTTTGTAAGATTAAATCAATAAAAAGTGATTTTGAGAAAATATATTACGGAAAAGATTTTTGATTGAGAAGAGGAAGAGAATAATGTAAGAAATTATATTTTTATAAGAAAACGTTCAAAATAATATTTTCAAAGTGAGGAAATATTTTATGAAGGGTAAAAACGGTGAAAAATGATTTACGTAACTCAAAAACGTAATTTTTAAGTTACGCGATTAGAAAAACGTTAAAATATTTCTACGCGATTTATAAAGCGTTTAAATATTTTACACGATCAAAACGTTGTAGAAAAATCGCTATGCGATTTAAAAGTAAAAGATTATTTTTACGCAATACAGTAGAAAATAGTTTCGCGATTTTTTTAATGTAATAGAAAATGTTACAAATTATTAAGATTACGTGAAAACGTGACAAAAATATTTTACGAATGAGAAAAACTTGGTAATGTGTTTTTTTGCTGTTAATTATACAGTAAATTTTACAGTTAAAATCAGTATACGAATACTGTACAAGAAATTGAGAAGTTGCCTGAAATTGGCATTAATACATGAACGTAAAACAGTATTTGAACCTCGTATGAGAAATTATGTGATTTACTTTTGGTTGGTAATTGGTGCATTACACATGCATTGAAAATGGTCCGATGGATCATGTATATGGCTAATTGCCTGGAGAAACGTACACCTCTTGAGTGGGTGCGATACGCGTAGTGTAGGTCATTTGTTGACCTTGGGGGCATCGGGTGCGGGTTGCTCACAATGGGCGGTTGGTAGCTCTTACTGCGCGTGAGTTAGGCCGATGCAACACACCTGCCAGATGATCCGGGCCAGAGATACTATTCTTAATCGAGATATGATAAAGGCTGCATCGTGTATGTCTTTAGATGTGCGAGATATAATTATAGCACTTGGCAGTGCAGGGCATGTGGTACCGACAGATCTTTTCGATCAATTTCTCCGACTTGAGTATTAGCTCCATGGAGTAGGTCATTGAGTCTACGTACGCATGCATGAAACTGAACATCTATATCTATGTGATGGTGTTTGTGTAATTATTTTGTGATTTAAACAGTGATAGTGACATGATGATAATTATTATCCTACACTATGATGATGGCATAATTGTGAGCATGATATGATATTTTTGATATAATATATTGTTTGTATTATCTCTGTGTTATTATGCTGGTATTGGCGTAAGTGATCTCACCTCTTTGTATGTATATCTGTATATTGTATTTATATTGGGTGAAGACGTTGAGAAAGATACGGTACTAGAAGGAGAAGAGGAATTACTTCTCACATCAGGAACCGCAGAGTTCGACGGTATGACGTCAAGAGCCAGTTTCTTCGGATATGTACGTTTACAATTTCACGGAGGAGGCTGGAGAATGGAGGACAAGTCCCGATGAGCGAGGACTTATTTACGAGGGGCCTGACATTGTTAGTATTAGTAGGCTGTATCGTGGGGATCCATTTTTACGTGTGACTATCTTTGTTCATGTTGAATTTACATTTGCATATCGGGCGACATTGGGACACTAGAAATTATGTCCCAACGGAAATCGACATAGTGTCGTCGGCGGACACACTGTTCGTAGGGCTACTCATCATAACGGATTCCTACTGCTTGAGGAACCCGAGGAGGACCCGTCTGAGGGGTCTTACCTTAGTTAAACTTGGGCATGTTTGAACTCCGATATAAATAATGTCTGTAATTATTTAAGTGTGTTTGTTGTTTCAAGAAATGGTCTGTAATAAATAAACCTGACAGCACTTGTGTAATATGTATAATGTTGTAAATTACATGTGATGACTGTTATATATAATGATGTACATTATGTGTGATGATGTATAATAGTTTTATTTTCCGCTAAGTTTATTTTATTGTCATAAAAAAAAAATTTACAACTCGTATTTTATTATAACATCATATTTTATAACTTGGGGTAATTTGGTAATAAAGTAACATAAATGTGGCACCCTACGGTGGGTGTTACAACCGCTCCTATGAGATGATGGCATAGTCTCTAGAGCACTCATGAACAACTAGGCACGCGCATGGCCGAAAAGCACAAAACTGTGCTAACAACAAGAGATAAGTGAGGGTGTAAATATGATCAAGTGAGATTCTAATTTACACGAAAATGTTTTGGTTCATAGAAGTTTAAACTTCACTAATTACATTGTAAGTTAAAGTCCTATTATCTAGGTTTGGTTCATAGTCTAGAAGATACTAGATTCGAATCATTTGCACTCATGATGTAACGCAGAATCTGTGTTTTCAATTATTGATTTTATTTATTTTATTTTCATATTCTTTTTAAATATGTGGGGAATTGTTGTGAAAAGAGTAATATTTCAAAAGAATAAAGTCTCACATTGGTTGGAAGTAAGGCTTTGGAAGAGTTTATATATCAACTTGTGTTTTGGGCTTGATAAGAAATAAATTAGGTAGTGGGCTCGAGCACACAAAAAATGGGTTGAAGGCTCGTGGTTTGTGCAAATCTTAGATTTACCCCCCTGTGCATGATAACATGAGGCCCGAATCATTTTGTCAAAATTTAATTATTATTTTGAGCTTACCTGAAAATGAGTTTTTTAAGAGATTTAAAACTGATTTGGTTTTATCCTTTTTTTTGACTTGGTCTACAACTTCCAACATTCAATTTCTAAGGTGTAGATTCCAACATGCAAAATCTATCTTCCACATGCAAAAACTGTTTTCCAACAAGCGAATTCCAATGTGCAAATTCTGTTTTCCAACGAGCAAATTCTAACATTATTATGCTAACGTACATATTCTGGTTTTCTATAAATACCATCATTTTATTAAGTTTTCAACAACTATCTCCTTCTTCAACTTTTCTTCTTCTCTTTCTCTGCTAGGTTATGTAATTAACATAATTCTTGTGCAATTCTTGAAGCCTTGACTTTGTCAGGAGAAGCCTTGACTTTGTCAGGAAGAGCTTGTTGTACCTTGGGAGATTTTTGAATATACCAAAATAATCCTTGAGGGCAATGTTTCGCACGCCTCAGGCTACAGTATTTTTCTATTTCATTTCATTGTAGGTCACAGTTTACAACAGAAAGTACATTAATTTGCCTTGCAAATAAATATCTACCGAGGAAAGTGCAGGGAAAAAGCAAAGCACTACTAGTTTATTTACGCAGAAACCCAAACTTCGACAAAAGTTCACATATCACAAACTGCACGTTTTAAAAAAAAATGCAAAAATATGCAATGACTAACGTTTAGCAGACAAGAAAGTAGAAACCATGACAATGGACATGCAAAAATATGTTCATTCTTATCAGATCTATCAAATAAAATGATGGAGAAATACTCACATATGTAAATTATAGGATTCAAGCGGGATGAATAAAATGGAAAAGTGTTTCAAGTGTTATTTATGATCAAAATGTGCATCTCAAGTTTTAAGAAAAAAATTGCTGCATGGTTATAAGATTCGCGATGTTTTATGGTACTAAATGTTAAATGGTAAAGAGCAAACAAGAGCATAAGCTCAGTGTTGCAGTGATGAGGATGTTGTGTTAGATGAGTGAACATGCAATATAATATAAGATCATGAATAAATGCATTACAGATAAAGTAGGGCTAACATTTATCAATGAAAAGATGATAGGATTTTGCCTTTGTTGTTAGTTTGACCATGTAAGAAGAAGATTATTAAAAACTCCAATAATAAGAGTAGATCAGATAAATGATGGAGACTAAGAAAAACTATAGAAGAAACTATTAAAAAAGATTTAGAGCTAAATGACATTTTTAAAGACATAATTTATAATAGAACACAATTGTGTTATTTGATCGTTATAGCCAGCACTACCTAGTGAGATAAGAGTATGACTTGTTGTTTTTGTCTTTGTTGGACTCAAGCCAGAAACGTTGTTGAAGAGCTAATATTTAATAATGCTATGAAATTCTCAAACGCATTATATTAGTGTGATTAACAAAATTATTTTTGAAAATTAAATCCTCAGCCCTAAATGCTTTAAAAGACTTTAATAGGCAAAAGTTCTTCAATCTCACATACGAAAATCGGGAATTCCTTTTAGAGACAGAGACAGTCTTTTTTTTTCGAGGGGGCAGTTAAGGAGACAGTCAAATTCTAAACATGTGAATCTGCCCTTTGGCAATAGTTATACTTATATAGCATGATCACACTTGTACATGGATTACCAAAAATGACTAACAAGAGATAGTCTAAAGCTCATGAATACAGAGGAGCTAAACTGCATTTTCCCATAAATTCAACGAACACATTGTTAAGGAGTCCTTCTTTCCCATCAAAATGTCGCGTCTGAGAACTAGAGCAACGAGCACATATTAATGTACTGTGCTTATTGCAGAACGTGTTTTGTCTGGCGTTGACCAAACTAAAAAAAGATTAAACATTTGTGGATTAATTATCTCATATTTTTACTCATTCGTAGAAGCCTAGGCATTCTTATTATAGTTACTAGTAATGGAGTTGTTGAGGAATCAACCAACAGCAAATGAAGTACTTCCCCTTCCCCCCCCCCCACCCCTTTCCTTCCCTATGGAAGATGATTTTTCTAGAGGAACTAGCTAGTGTATGTGTTGTAGTTGTGATATGAAATCGAACTAAACTGAAGAGACTAGTAAATGCTGGTGAAGGCAACTGGCACCAACTTCGAATTCATTTGTTCTAAACTTGGAGCTCAAATTTAACGGTCCACCACTAGAAATCACTAATTTGAGATCAAATATAACCAGATATAAAGTTGGTTCCGAACATTTCTTCTTTCTAATCTTTGATATTGATGATGCTAATGATTTTATTCACAGTACATATAACTGTGTGTATGTAGTCAAAGAAAAAAATAAAAAATAAATAAATTAAGGGTGTGCATGTGGTTGGTTGAGCTGAAAATAGCAAAACGGAAAATGATGAGGTGAAACTTCTAAAATAAAAATTATTATACACTTAGTAATGCAACATATGGGAGTTTTAAATAAGATGGAAGGGAATGACTCATAATAGAATAGAATGGGAAGATAAGAAATGAAATAGAATAAAACATATTACTCTATTATTTAAATGTTTAATAAGTTTAATGAGAGAGGAAAATAGATTACTTAAGTCATTTTTTCCTTGACTCCTCAAATTAAAAGGACAAAAATTAGATATTTAGAGTGACAATTGAGTGACTACTTGAACCTCTCTTGTCATTTCACTCTCTCCTTTAAAATAACTCTCAAACATAGTTTCATTAAGTTTTATTATTATACTCCATGTCATTCCTTCACTGTCATTCTTCTAAAACCTAAAGCAATTGGATTTGGATAAGCTTTAAAAAAAAGATTTTAAGATAGTATAAAAAATTAATTATTTTTAGAGATTTTTATAAAAATTAGAAATTATTTTATATTTAGATACAATTACAAAAAAAAACACACTTTTTACTTTTTTTCTCTTCTATTTTATCTCTCCTAAAACTAATGTTTTTAAAATACTACTCATTTCGGCTTTTGATTAAAAGTAAAAACTAATTTTTTTAAATTCTGATTTTTTTTTCAAAATCTTATTCAAATAGTTGTACATGTTTTTTCTTGCAAATTAAGGAAAAAAAAACACTAAAAGTAGAGTATAACTCATTTTCACTCACCATGCAACTTTTTACCTCGCCTCATATGGTATGAATGCGTTTTTTTTTAAAAACAAAAAAACTCAATTTTAACCTTTTGTGTCCACAATTGTTGAATGATTGAGAGGGATAACCAATTCTTTTGCCAGAATAATCTGATTATCATTTAAAATGAAAAAAAAGTGTATTAATATATCGAACTTCATTTGTTTTCATCAACCCCTCCCAACTTGAATTATTCATTAGAAATCACTAATTTAAGATCAAATACTAGGAGTGTAATCGAGTTGGGTTGATTCCTATGTAGTATGGACACGCTATTTTTTAGGCGTGTCCGTGTGTTGGACACGTGTCCGTGTCGGACATATGAGGACGCGCATACAACACATGTGTCCTATATATCTATATATGTCTGATTAAAAAGATTATTTTTTTCAATTTAGACACATATTGAACACGGCTCGAACATGCTTGGACACGTCTACAACACGACTTGAACACGGCTCATTAATATTTTTTTTTAAAAAAAATAATTTTTATGACTAATATCCAATTAATAAGCTCATAACTCATTTAAAGCCTAATCACATGATTGACGTCTTAAGCTACTATTTTCACATACTATTATTTTAAGTTTTATCTTCTCACATGTCACTATTAGGCTCCTTCTACCTCTGCTCGTACCAAGCCATCCACTTCGTCGTCACCAAAGCTTGCCTCACACCACTATTCCTTCTAGTTAATTTTTTTTGGACGCACATGTACTTGTACGTGGTTAGTTCTATTAGGAGAAGTTAGTTTATAAGATTGTTTAGAAAATGTCAATAGAAATCATGCTCCATATTTTTTGAGAGGGACTTATTAGATAACAAATATTGACACATATGACATATATTAAGATATTATAAATCTTCAAGCTTATAGAAATGATATTAATGAATTATGAATCTTTTTCTTAAATTTTGCTATTATATATATACATAAATCAAGTTCTTTAATTTACTTTGAAAGTGTGTGTGTGTGTGTGTGTGTTATAGAAATGATATTAATTAATTATGAATCTTTTTTTTAAATTTTGCTATTATATATATACATAAATCAAGTCTTTAATTTACTTTGATATATATATATGAGGGAGATCGGTTCTGTAGGTGTAAGTCTTTTTTGACTTACACTCATTTTTAATCATTAGATCTACTTTCATCTAATGATTGAGATTATTTCGTTAAAAGTAACCATTAGATGAAAGTGAATCTAACAGCTGAAAATGAGTGTAAGTCAAAAAAGACTTACAATTGGTGTAGATGATCCTCTCTCTCTCTCTCTCTCTCTCTCTCTCTATATATATATATATATATATATATATATATATATATATATATATATATATGTGTGTGTGTGTGTGTGTGTGTGTGTGTGCGCACGCGTGTGTTCGTGTGCGTGCGTGTGTGTGTGTGTGTTATAGAACACACATGTGTGCGTGTTATAGAAATGATATTAATGAATTATGAATCTTTTTTCTTAAATTTTGTTATTATATATATATATATATATATGTATATATATAAATCAAGTTCTTTAATTTACTTTGATATATATATATATATATATATATATATATATATATATATATGTGTGTGTGTGTGTGTGTGTGTGTGTGTGTGTGTGTGTGGGGGGAGGGCTCCAAAAAAGATGATATATGAAGCATTTGAGCTAAAACTAGAAGAGAAAGCTAAAGATGTATTCTGGCAACTGACGTCGCGGCGCAAACATATTAATGTCGAGGCGTGATGAATCCCCTGCATCTAGATAGAGAGCTACGAAATTTGGACGCCGTGGCGTAGGCTTGTTAATGTCGCGGCATGACTCTGTTTTCTGAGCCTATAAATACTGTTTTATTTGATTTTTCAAGAGAGCTCCAAGAGTTTTTTTTTTTTAGTTTAGAGAAGCTGTGGCTAGGGTTCCATTTCTAGGCTGAGAGGAGGCCAAAGGAGCCAAGGTTGGAGGTCATCTTCATAGAAGGAGATTCAAGCATCAAAGATCATATCCATGAGCTTCCTTCATTCTCCCTTCTCTTTTCTCTCTTCCATCTTCCATGAATATGATTTTTGTGATAGATTTTTGTGTTTCATGATGTAGCTAAGTTGTATTTAGGGATAACTTCGAATCATTCTATGAATATTAATGACGTTGTATTTCTTTGAGTATATATTGATGTTTGATTTTGTTCAATCATATGGATCTTAATGATTTTGATTGTTTGATCAGTTTTTAGGTGATTTGATGAAATCTGATGAACCTAGACATAAGAATTTGAATTTTAGATCATACGTATGGTTGATGCATGTTCGATTTCATTCAATTAACTTAGATAAGTTTATTCGCTAATGAGATAGAAATATATCTCTTAGCCATGCATAACGGGTGTTTGAGAATAGATCTTAATGAGTGAAATTTGTACTAATTCTCATGGAAACATAGTAAATTAGGTAAATAAAGCTACGATTAATTGACCTAGACATAGGCTTTTGACTAAAGTAGATTCTCAAGCTAACTTAACTATTCATTAATGTCGCTTATAAGGATTGCATAACATTAATTGAAATATGAGGTGAAAAAGGATTCCCTAAATCTCTAAACCATTATATTTATTTTCATTTATCGTTTTTATGTCTTTAGATTAGTTTAATTTCACTTTCCCCTATTATATATATTCTTAAATAAAAATAGATAAGCTATTGGTTGATATTTAGTATTAGGAAGCTAACATTCTCGTAGGAACGATATCCTACTCTTTAACTGTATTACTTGTTCGATCTGTGCACTTGCAGCCTAATAAAGGGACAAATATCTGTGTCTGTATCTGTGCTTCATAGGTTGATTCAAATTTGAGATATAAAAAAAAATTCAAATCGATCAAAAGTGATTGGTTTAATTTGGTTCGAGTTTTGCATCTGTTGGTTGAAAAATTCGAACCAAATAAAATCAATGAGAAGCAGGTTGATTTGGATCAGATTGTTAGGTCATAACATTTTCATAAAAATTTAGAAAAAAAATCATAAAGATAAGGTCAGATTGAGTTGGTTTGGGTTTACAAGAAAAAAAATAAAAAAAATAAAAAAAATTCTAATCAAGTTAGTTCGGTTTGGTTAATATTTCAAATCATGGAAATCGAGAGTCGAACCAATCCTGATTGGTTCTGATCGGGTAAAACCCGACTACTCAAGCCAAATTAATTGATTTGATTTGATTTTTTTAAGTCAGTCAGTTTATTTAAATTAATTTACACCCCTATCAAATACAGAACCACACATTGGTTCTGACTGTGACCTATTTCTAATCTGCAAAATTAATAGTGATTAATCCCTAAAATTAAGGGGACAACAGTGTGCATATGTCTCTAGTCAAAGGAATAAGTAGTGTCTTCTTCTTCTTTTCTTCTAGTTATTTTTTAGATTACTACAATAGTAGAGTTTTTCAACACAAGCATTGCTACTGTACTAACTAATGTCTAATTTTGTGTTTGGGTCAATATTTTGATCCTATTCATTTTTATTTATCATATTTTAATACTCATTTAATTTTAAATTAGTTATCACTTTACTTAATCAAGAAAATATTTATTATTTATTTTTAATTTTATCTTTATTTATTACTATCTCTACTAACACATTAAATACTAACACATAATATTAAAGAAGAGAAATTAAAGGACAATTTTATCAAATACCATTTTTTATTTTTAAAATTTAAGTTATTTAATAAATTTTTTAATTAATATATTTAAATCATAAACAACTATTATTTAAAAATGTAAGGAGTAATAAGAACTAAATTCTCCTTTTTCTTCTAAAAAGGATGTTCACAATTTTTGGCATAACCAAATCTTTGACAGAATAATCATTATCTTTTTTATCAATTAATGTGAAAATGATGTTGAATATATCTAATTAAAATGATATTAGGTATTTGCTGACACTAGTTATGGAAAGAAAAATAAAAGTAAAGCATCTATTATAATGAGAATTGAAAAAATATTTAATATTTTTTACATTAGTTAAAAACATTTAATAGAGAATATTAAATTCTCCTTAGAACAATTGCTAACAAAACTCAAATTATTATTAACAATCCCCACCCAATATGAGTTATCCAAAAAAAATTATTAAAAAAATACTGTACATGCCAAAAAAATTATGAGAGAATGATTGATTAAAGAAAAAAATTGCATACAAAGCTAAATTGAATGGTCTTAGCAAAAGGATGCAGTGTGTTACAGTAAAAAAATGAGAACTATCGAAAGTATCAATGGAAGGTATGCAGATGTAACCACTCTACGCGTTCTCATTTATTGGATATGCCTAACTTCCATCCTCCTTCTTCAATAGGGGTCATTGTCAGTTGCCATATAAGTTCTGATGCACAGAAGAAAGCCTCCAAAAGCTCACTGTTAGCCAGAGAAAAGATGAAAATCAATAGCAAAGAAGCACTTGTTCTGCTCTTTACATTTGTCTTCCTGACATGCGGGTATGCACAAGATACCCTTGTTGCAGCAATTGTAAACACTTAATTTTTAGTTTGGAGTATTTTTTTAAAAATAAAAATATAAAAGAAAGAAAAAAGAACAAAAAAAGAAAAAAGAGAAAAAAAAACTCATCTTTCACTCAGTGACCCATTATTTTATCTGTTGACTCATAATCCATGATCCTATCCATTGACTCATAATCCATGATCCTACTCACTGACTCATAATCTATGATCCAACTCATAACTTATTATCCAACTGACACCCATATCCTAAACCAACTCAAACACTCATCTTAAACAAACCATAACCACTTATCCTAAACAAACCAAAACCCAAACTCATCCTAAACAAATTCATCCTAACCAAACTCCAACCTAATTCTTTCTTATAAAAAATCATAACCCACACCCAAAAAAAAAAGACCAGATCAAAACTTACACACATTCAGCTTATACAAAACTACTAGCCTAACCCCCTCAAACATACTTCTCCCAACAACATCACTACTCCATTACCACCTTTATCTTCACCCCACAAACCAACCACCAAAACCACTATCAAAATCACTCTACTTTCATCACCTTCAACCTTTAAACCACCAACTTCACCACAAACCCACCATTACCATTACTTTACCTTCATCATCTTCAACCTCCCTTAACCACCACACAACTTCTATACCCACCACACAACTTCCATAACCAAACACCCACCATCAACCTCCTCCATGTTTCACACCATTGCAGATCATCGTTCCACCCCAACCGAAGCCACCCAACCGTCCATCCGTCGAATCGCTACCCAGACCGCGTCCTGACCGTGAGCTCCATCGCGCAACCACGTTCCTCTGAACCGGACCCAGATCGAGCCATGTCCCGCACCTTGCGCCGCACAGATCTGGTCCGTGACCAGGTAGACCACTCAGAACCGCTCCAATCGGAGCCATCCAGAAACTCCAAGTCGTCGACTCCATCCTAGCCAGACCGTGTCGCGCCGCTCCAGCCGTAAACTGCCACCGACCCGTTCAGACCCGCCATCAGCCGCCAAGCTCGTGTCATCGCTGGAACCAGCGCCACCGACGCGTACTACGACGGACCAGACCGGCTCACACCGCCGCTCCTCTGCCTTGGTCTCTTGCCTCTGCAACATAGCCAAAAAAAAAAAAATAGAACCCTCCGTTCTTTTCCTTTTTTTTGTAAGTTTATCTCTTATGTTTTTTTTTTCAAATTCTGATTTTTTTAAAAGTGGGCCTAAGTTGATGGACTCATTTGGCCAAAGAAAAATAAAAAAATTTTTAAAAATGAAAAAGGTAAAAAAATGATAAAATTAAGAAAGGTAAAAATATAAAATAATTAAAAAATTTAAAAGAATAAAATAAGATTAACTGAGTTGTGACAAGTTGTTGATCATGTATCTTTTGTAATTATCTGAGTTGTGACAACTTGATTCAAAAAAATGATAAAAATAAAGTAATAAAAATATAAAATAATTGAACCTTTTTTTAAGAATAAATAAGATTAACTGAGTTGTGACAGCTTGTTGATCTCATAATTTTTATAATCATCTGAGTTGCGACAATTTGATGATTCAATTTTAAATTAAAAATAACCTACCCGCAAGTATTTTATAAAGAACTACGTGACTTTGAGTTTCTCATTGCACCTGAGGATACGTAGGAGTAGAATCTCTATTCTACAAGCCAAATTTTAGATTTCCACAAATTATTTATTTTTTAGTTTTTTTAATTAAAAGGGTAAAACAAATATATTATAAGTTATTAAGTTTTGCATAATTAATTTAGGGTAACCGTTTTAGGACGGATGCGTTAGAGGTGCTGTGGGGTTAAGTCTATGTCTTTTCTTATTCATAACCGACTCTCGAATCCAATCTGGTTTCAAAGACCATTTTCTAAAAAAAGGTTTTCCAATTTTTTCCTATTTTAAATAAAATTGGTGGTGACTCCTAACAATTTATTTTGTTCCCCGCTCCCATCGTGATCTCGGTCGCGACAGATGGTGACTCCACTGAAGACACTTGAGAGCCAAGCCCATACAAGTTGATTGTGCAAAATTTTGTAATCTTTGTATATTTGTTTTACCTTTTTTTTTCTTTTTTTGTTTCTCATTTTTTAATTTTTTTTAATTATTTTGTTATTTAAACCTTAGGATAGAGAATTTTTTTTTTTTTTAGTTTTGTATTTGTTTTTGTTATTTTGTTTGTATGCTCCTTACACCCACCATACCTATACGTTTATCACACATATTCGAGTGGGGCCCTATACCTGGGTCTGAGTGAAGCCTAAGTTAGGTAGAGATTGCGTAGTGATAACCATTTTTGATGTACATCCTATTTGGTTATCGCGAAAACCTCATTTAGATTATGTATTTTTCATCAATGTCTCACACCTAGTAGTTTACCCACTATTTGTGGTCAATATATTCTGAAACGGGACTTAGCTCTAGAGACCTTTAGAATAATAGAGCCACTAAATGAGAGTTTTCACGAATAAAAAAGACTCATAGATCCTTAGGATGAAATCCTCAATTTAAGGCAATCCTTTAGGACACGAAGGGAGCGTACTTCTTCTTTATCTAGCTATCCATCATTCTTTTTGAAAAAAAAAATCAGCATCTTACATTATCATGACATTCCTAACATTCTTAAATAAAATAACAAAAAATAAATCATGCATGACATCCTTAGCATTTGAAAAAATTTTAAAAAATAAAAAAATACATCTTGCATTTTCATTACATTCATAGCATTTTAAAAATAAAAAAATAAATCATTCATTTTCATGGCATCCTTAGCATTTTAAAAAAAAATCATGCATTTTCATGACATTCCTAACATTCTAAAAAAATTAAAAAAATCATGTGTTTTCATGGTATTCCTAGTATTCTTAAAAAAAATTATTCATTTTCATGGCTTTCCTAACATTTTTTTAAAAAAAAAAGAAAAAAAAGGTTCTCATTCCATTCATTTCATCTTATACATCTCATCAATTTCATTCATTTCATCTCATTCTTTATGTGATGTTATCGTGTTCATTAACCATTGCGCGACCAAGGAAAGAAGGCACCAATCAAACTTGAGTTCACAACACAAGGTCTCGAATAAAGTTTGCAGCAATGGCAGCTGAAAATGAAGGAAAGAATCTAAGTATGAAAGTAAAAGAAGTTAAAGGAATGATGAATGAGATGATAGAGTCTCAGAAAAGAATGAAGGAAATGTTATTGGCCATGAGGAAGACCATCACCTTGATCGGGGTAGCTGGAAGTATGGGAGTAATTGGATCACATTCGCACCCACCAAATATTGCTTCCATAAGGACAAACCTTAGGGTCACTACTAAGATACCTTTTGTAGGAGGAACATCAAATATTGCATCATTAGTGATTCCTATCAGAGAAAGATATCACTCATTGGAAGGTACTCGAAATGAGGTTCATGATAACACTAAGTTCACACAGGAACAACCGCATGTGTCCATTCCAGTGTCAACGGAATTTCCTGCTGGGACTGGTCATATAATCATTCAAAATGATAAGATGAGGAAAGAATGAATGGAAAAGATGTAAAAAGAAATTAAAGCAATTAAGGGTCCTAGCACATATGGTCCCCTTGGGATAGAAGAGTTGTGTCCTACTACTAAATTATCATCCCAAAGGACTTTAAAGTTCCAGAATTTGACAAATATGATGGGAGCACCAATCCCTTTTTTCACCTTTAAACATATATTACGAAAATGTCAATTTGATCAAAGGACTGGAAGTTCCTTATTAGCTTCTTTCATGAAAGCTTGACTGGACTTACTTTGGAATGGTGTATCTAACAAGACCTCTCTAAAATCTCTTCTTGGGATGACTTGGCAAACTTGTTTATGAGACAATATAAGTTTAACTTGGAAATAGTTCCAACTCGAGAACAATTGAGCTCAATGCACAAAGGAAATGAGGAATCTTTAAAACAGTATGCTCAAAGATGGAGAGCCTTGGCAGCTCAAGTTCAACCCTCATTGACATTGTCTGAGATATGCTCATATTTCTTGGGAACCCTGGGAAATCCTTTTATTGGGGTAATGATCGAAGCAGCTTATAAAGATTTTGCTGACTTGATCGATGTTGGAGAAAGGATTGAGATTTTATCCAAAGCTAAGAAGTTGCCAGTGAGCAATACAGAGGATATCACTGTTAAGAAAGGATTCCAGTCGAAAAAGAAAGAGTCTAAAGTGAATTATGTCAAACATCAATAGACATTCAAACCTCGGTATTCAGCATAATACCCAAGTCATTAACCTCCATATAATCCTAACATTCATTTTCCATATCAAACATATGCACCTCTTTATTACCCACCCCACCAAATTATGCCAACCACAAACATCATTCTAACTCCACAATTTCAAATCATCAATGTTCCTACACCACAATTATATGTACCAACTCGCCTAACTTATACCCAATATCCACTTACCCCTCCGCAAAATTACTCAAGCCACCTACAACCTCAGCCACATTTCCAAAGTCAAGGTCGTTTTTGTTCTCAAATTCTACCCTTTTTCCAAAACTATCCATTTTAAATACAGACTTTTTCCAAAAGTTGTTTGACGCTCACCTCATTTCTACAAATTATGTACGTCCCTAGAACCATCGTTTCCAGCATGGTACAATCCAAGTTTAACTTGTAAATATCACATGGACATTACAGGACACTCAATTGATGATTGTGAATCCTTCAAGACTGCAGTAAGAAAGCTAATTGCTTATGGGAAGCTTGACATTAAAGAAGTAGTTGGACTCAGTATTGTCAACAACCCAATTCCTAATCATGGTAGGAGGAATGTGGTAAATGTCTTAGAGATTGAGAGACCACCAATAAGGAAGGTCATGAGCTTGCGTATGCCAATGGTGAAAATATTTGAAGCATTAAAGAAAACAGGTTATGATATCACTACACCAACTGCAACGATGAAAGAAAAGGATAAGCAGGATGAAGAGTCATGTTGTGCTTATCATTGTGAGGAAATAGGACACGATATTGAGAACTGCTAGACTTTAAAGCTTGAGTCAAGGGATTACTCACTTTGGGAGTAATACAAGCCAGACAAGGGTTAGATTCCTCTAAAGAAGTCATTCGCCCTCCAGCAACTCGAAACCTTTGAACAATCAAAGATTTGAGGCATTAATTGAAGTGATTGCCATAAAATAATTAGTGATGTTGGACTAATGTTAACTTTCTTGAAGCATTAATGTAATGAATTTGCATGGATATCTTGTTTCCTTTCATTATCTTTTTGGCATTTATTCTCTTTTATTTATTCAAAGTGTCTTCTTTGTATTTAGACCCTATTTGACTCTAATTCTTGGGAATTCTCAGTTTAGTAGATGTCAATAAAGTTCGCGTGTGTAAGTGTCTTTTGCAAAGAAAAAAAGAAAAAAAAACAAGAAAAAAAAAGATGAAAAAGAAAAAAAAAGAGAGTAAAGAAGTAATCATTTGGTGTGCACTATCTTTTTATCTCAAAATTAAAGTTTTGAAAATAAACAATCATGATTTGAAAATGATGACTGACCATTTTTCTCTATCTTTTACAAAATTTAATCATCTTTACCCCTTGTTACATCTTTTGAGCTTGAAAATTTCCTCAATAAATTCTGGATAAGAATCACTCCTACATTAGGGGATAGCACAAAACAAAGGTTGATTATAGTGACTGTTCTGAAGCATAATGGAAGAGGAAGAAAATGTGAAAAAAATGAAAAAAGAACCAAAAAAAAGAAGGGAAAGAAAAAAAAAGAAAAAGAAATAAAATGGGGAAGAAATTGAGAATAATAAGATAAAAGTGTGTTTGAAAATGCGAAAGCAGTTGACAAATTTTAATTTTAAACAAGGATCCTTAGTCTCATTCAACCTTTAAACACTTGTTTGAGTCTTATATCTTTTTTTCATAACCCCTAGCATTGGCCAGGTTACAAGCCTCAAAAAGTTCATTATAATCAATGAAAGGTTGTTGTCATTTTCGTTAACTTTAATTTTGAGACAAAGGTTACGTTCATCCAAGTATCTAGTTCATTGCTTTAAAAAAAAAAAAGAAAAATGAAAAGAGAAAAAAAGGACTTACACCAGAGTAAGTTTCTACCCTGTTCAATTTTGCCCTACACTAGGGCATTCTTTCCCCTAGTTCAATTTAACCTACACTGAGGCAAATCTTTTGGTCATTAGGATGAGTTCCTACCCTATTAAGTTCTGTCCTATACTGAGACGAATTTCTCCTTGGTTCAATTTGGCCTTATACTAAGGCAAGTTTCTGCCCTATTCAATTCAGTCCTAGACTGGGGCAAATTTTTCTTCGGTTTAATTTGGCTTAATGTAGATGTTCCGCAGAAGAAAATATTTTGTCATAATGTCTAATAGGCAACTAAAGATTGTTCTCATGAAGATCAAATCAATTTATATCGGGTCAACGCCTCTTTGAATCTCATACCATCGTTTGTGTCATTTTCCATATATACTCTTTTGTGTAGTCAAACTTCCAAGACCAATCTAGAAGTTGTTCACTCAGTAAATTCCTTTTTTGTTGTACTTTTGAATCTATGTTTGTTTGTTACGTAATGCTTCAAGTAAGGTGAACATTAGTACAACATTATGATTTGACCATCTGATGACAATTCTCTGATGAACAATTTAGATCGAAAAGAACTTAGAAGTTTCAATTAAAGGGAAAAATGATATCCCAAGGGATAATCCAGAAATAAGAGGTACCCAAGTAAAAAGAAAAAGAGCTCGTTAGGCTATAAACCTGAAAAGGCAGTTTAAGCAAAAGTTAGGGCAAATAAATTAGAATTGCTTAAACTTGGGCAATTTTATTTTTGTTTGATTGGCTACACAGAGGCAACTTTGTTCACATTCAATTAGCCACACTAGGATAAAATTTCTGAGAATATATATTGAAGGAAGTAGCAACAGAGATGGCAATTGAGTCATCAGGCTGTTACAGGAAATCAATTGGATGAGGATCAAGGAACAAATACTAGGGCAAAAAATTTTCTCGCAAAGACTTAGTAGCTCTAAGCAAGGGTTCACAACAAGGGATGATCATTTCACTTCTCAAAATTAGAGATAAGAAAAAAAAGAAGAAATGAAGAAGAATAAAAAAGGAAGTCAATATGATTCCAACTCAACCGAAAAGGTTTGATGAAGAAAAGTACATGAACAAAGGTTTGATTGGTTAAAGTTTTCTAGAGTCATCGCTGGTAAGAATAAAAAAAAGAAAAGAATAAAGGAAAAAGAGAAAAAAAAAAGAAAAAAAGAACAGAGAAAGAGAAGAAAAAAATATTAAGTCCATAAATGGTTTCATGTCATTTTGAACGCATCGGCTCCATGCATCATCGAGCGCATCGACTCCATACATTTTGAGCGCATCGGCTCCATGCTTTTGAGCACACCGACTCTGCTTTTAAGTACATCAGCTCCATACATTTTGAGCGCATCGACTCCATGCATTTTGAGTGCATCAATTCCATTAATTTTGAGCGCATCAGCTCCATTCATTTTGAGCGCATCTATTCCATCCATTTTGAGCGCATCAGCTCCATTCAGTTTTACATTCTTTGAGTGTATTAGTTTCATGCATTTTGAGTGTATCAGCTCTATGTAATTCTAAATTCTTTTGAGCGTATCAGTTCCATGCATTTTGAGCGTATCAGCTCTATACAGTTTTAAATTCTTTTGAACGTATCATCTCCATGCATCTTAAAGTTTTTTGAGCGTATTAGCTCCATGCGTTTTAAATTCTTTTGAGCGAATCAACTCTATGTAATCTAAATTCTTTTGAAAGCATCAATTCCATACTTCTTTAAATTTCTGTCACTTATTTTGAGCGCATCGGCTCCACATAATTTAAATTTTAGTCATTTCTTTTGAGTGCATTGACTCCATACATTTTAAAAATTTTGTCATTTATTTTGAGCACATTAACTCCTTGCATTTACTTTTCTTGTCATTTCTTTTGAGCGCATCAGCTCCATGTTTCTTTAAATTTTTGTCATTTATTTTGAGCACATCAGCTCTTTGTATTTTAATTTATGTCATTTGCTTTGTAGCTCCATCGACTCCTTGTGTTTTAATTTCTTTTGAGCGCATCGACTCTTTATATTTTTGTTCTCGCATTTATTTTATTTTTGTTTTTTTCAGACAAAATTTGAGTTCATATTTTTACTCGTTCCTTACCATGATAAAATAAAAAGCTAGAGTTATTCTTTTTATCTAGTAAGAAATACGTAAAGATGAGCAACTGTGAACACATAATTTTGTCCGAGACATTTTTGTAAAAATAAAAATAAAAAAATAAGAAAAAAGAAAAAAGAGAAAAAAGACTCCTCTTTCACTCGGTGACCCATCATCCTGCCCATTAACCCATAATCCATGATCCTACCCATTGACCTATAATCCATGATCCAACACATAACCCATTATCCAACTCACAACCCATATCATAAATTAACTTAAACACTCATCTTAAACAAATCATAACCACTTCTCCTAAACAAACCATAACTCAAACTCATCTTAAACAAATTCATCCTAATCAAACCCCATCGGTTATCCTAAACATACTAATCCTAAACAAATTCTAGTCACACTTCAACCTAATTCTTTCTTATAAAAAATCATAACCCACACCCAAAAAAGGACCTGACTAGAACTTACACATCTTTAGCTTACACACGACCTAAAGCTACTAGCCTAACCCCCTCAAACACACTTCGCCAACAACATCACTATTCCATTACCACATTTATCTTCAACCCACAAATCAACCACCAATACCACTATCAAAATCACTCTATTTTCATCACATTCAACCACGAAACCACCCACTTCACCACAAACCCACCATTACCACTACTTTACCATCATCATCTCCAACATCCCTTAACCACCACATAACTTCTATAGCCACCACACAACTTCCATAACCAAACACCCACCATCAACCTCCTCCTGTTTCACACCATTGCAGATCATTGTTCCACCCCAACCGAAGCCACCCAACCTTCCATATGTTGAACCGCTACCTAGACTGCGTCCTGACTGTGAGCTCCATCACACAACCACATTCCTCTAAACCGGACCCAGATCGAGCCACGTCCCACACCTTGCGCCGCGTAGATCTGGTCCGTGACCAAGTAGACCACTCAGAATTACGCCAGTCAGAGCCATCTGGAAACTCCAAGTCATCAACTCTGTCCCAGCCAGACCGTGCCTCGTCGCTCCAGCCGCGAACCTCCATCAATCCGTTTAGACCCGTCATCAGCTGCCGAGCTCATGTTGTCGTTGGAACCGACACTATGCCGGACCAGACCAGCTAGCACTGCCGCTTCTCTACCTTGGTCTCTTGCCTCTGCAACATAGCCAAAAAAAATAGAACCCCCTGTTCTTTCCTCTTTTTTTTTGTAAGCTTATCTCTGATGTTCTTTTTTTTTGTTTTCAAATTTTGAATTTTTTTTTTGAAAAGTGGGCCTAAGTTAATGGGCTCATTTGGCCAAAGAAAAATAAAAAATTTTAAAAAATGAAAAAAGGTAAAAAAAAATGATAAAATTAAGAAAGGTAAAAATATAAAATAATTAAATTTTTTTAAAAGAATAAAATAAGATTAACTGAGTTGTGACAGATTGTTGATTCTGTATCTTTTGTAATCATCTGAGTTGTGACAACTTGATGATTTAAAAAAATGATAAAAATAAAGTAATAAAAATATAAAATAATTAAACCTTTTTTCAGGAATAAATAGGATTAACTGAGTTATGATAGCTTATTGATCCTATAATTTTTATAATCATCTGAGTTGCGACAGCTTGATTAATTTTTAAATTAAAAATTACCAACCCACAAGTATTTTATAAAGAACTATGTGACTTTGAGTTCCTCATTACACCTGAGGATACGTAGGAGCAAAATCTTTATTCTGTCAAGTCAAATTTTAGATTTTCACAAATTATTTATTTTTTAGTTTTTTTTTAATAAAAAGGGTAAAACAAATATATTATGAGATTATTAAGTTTTGCATAATTAATTTAAGATAACCGTTTTACGACGAATGTGTTAGGGGTGCTGTAGGGTTAAGTCTCTACCTTTCTGTATACATAACTGACTCTCGAATCCAATCTGGTTTCAAAAACCATTTTCTAAAAAAGGTTTTCCATTTTTTCTCATTTTAAATAAAATTGGTGGTGACTCCTAACAATTTATTTTGTTCGCAGCTCTCGCCGCGATATCGATCAGACAACAATCATAACATTTGGTGACTCTGCCGTGGATGTAGGGAATAATGACTATCTTCCCACTCTTTTCAAGGCTAACTACCCTCCTTATAGGAGGGACTTTGTCAACCACCAACCTACTGGAAGGTTTTGCAATGGCAAATTAGCTACTGATATTACTAGTAAGGACAAAGCTTCAAACTTGGAACTTACTTTGAATAGATAGTTATAGTAGATGTTGCACATACATTCATATATTTAAGTTTCATTCTTGTTGAAATGTTTCCTTTTGCAGCTGAAACACTAGGTTTTTTAGGCAACGTTTACATTTAAGAAACATTGTGATAACAAGTATAAGCAGTACTTTATGGTCATTCTCTAAATTTTGGTGTTCATATATCTCCTTCAAATTATCCTAAATGACTAATGGGTCTTTAATAGTAAAGTACTCAGTTTTCAATTCTTCATGCAAATGATGTCGAAGAAAAATCATTACTTTTGCACAATCCTGCAAAGATACTTTGTTTGTTTCTTTTATAGTTTTCCCAAGATTCATAGCATTAAGATAAATATCAGTATCAAGTAACCATGACAAATATTTTTTTCCAAAAACATTAACGAATTCAAGCTTCATGAGATTTGACATTCTAAAGATACTTGAAAAAGGAAAATAAAAAATTAGGTGGGTAATTAAGAATTTAAGCAATGAAAATACTCATCTCATTGTGGAACATGTAAAGATATATACTTTGATTATACAAAAAAGAAGATATACATAACACATGTTACATAAAACAAATTCTTACCTTGACATATGAAAAGAAACTTGAAGGATTTTGTTACACCGTTGAGACTTGATCGTGCCGATAACTTGTTGTAAATAGAGAAGATAAATATAGAGAGATCAAGACAAAAAAAATATGGACTCAAAATCTAGTTTTTCAAGAACTAGTTGTACTTTATCATTCTTATTGTTTCTTCATGAGAAATCATGTCCTTATATAGGACTCCAAATATAAAGAAGGAAATAGTGGTTATACTTCTCAATACAATGCACCATTATGTGCAAAGGTTAAGTAAGTGCAATGACTACAAAGTAATTAGGCAGACCAAAGATTTAACCACCAACCCTTACTAATGACACCCTTAAAATCAAATTAAGGTAGTTATCCACCACATGTAAAATATACATGTTTTACAATAACTTTATATTTTTGCCATGTATAATTCCTATTTTTCCCTACATGCCTTGCATTACTACCATGTGGCATCTACCCCTCTTATAATCTTGCTATGTGTTATCCAATGTTAGCTAATGTTGCCATTTGTACTAATTTTTCTATGTTTACTAACAAAATATTACTATGTGGAAAAATATATATTAAAAAAAACATTTCATTGCCATATTAAAAACATTTAAAAAAATACTCTATGGCACTCATTAAATGACCCATTAAAAAAACCCAAAAAAAAAATCTTGTCTTGCAATGAAATAGAGGAATACCAAATTGCTAGATTTTTTTTTCTAGGTTTCACATTATTCAGAATATGGTAAAGTAGCTCCAGGGTAGGGAACTACTCCAACACCAACTTGCTGGTTTTTTTCTTAGGTTTCTCACAATATGAATTTTCTAGCTTTTTTTTTTTCCATAAATGAGTTTTTCCCAATTTGATTTAACAAATAAAAAAAAAGTAACAAACACTCTAAGACTTTTGACGACCCTTCACTTCTAGCTGCAATGCAGCACCACACGGAAGGTCATTTGGGCAAGGCAAGAAAAACCTCATCACACACTGCCACTAGTCCTCCTTAACCTACCATTGTCATTGGCGGCACCGTCACTAAATCTGAAGCATCGGCTGCATGATTATCTAAAGCCAAATGTTTGTCTACCACTTCTGCTAGAAAATAAAAGTGAAAATATGAGGAAAAAGTCTTAACCTTTACACTACAAATTTGAGTTTACATTCCTTTCTTTTCTCCTTTGAATTGCCATGAATGGCGGAGGGAAGTAGAGGAGATGATGTTACGGATTCATTGCAAAGGCTCAGCGATGAGTAGGGACAGGTCTATGTTGATGGTTGTGGAGACACATGCCCCCATTGATTTTTTTTTTAATTATTACTATATAGCCTTTCTCATTTGTATCTCTATAATTTTTGGAGTTAAAGATATATGTTTGCCCTCATCATCACTTATAACAAATAATTGATTTGATACTTTTGTTTGATTGCATATGTATATACATATTTGATAATATTGATAATGAGAAAGTTATTTTTTTGTTCTATTTTTTTTAAATGTGTATATTACCTTTTTTTTTGTTATATGTGTATTTTACCTTTGATTTTGCTCTCATTGTTCAAAATTTCTAGGTCCGTCATTGGCGACAAGTTGCTTTAGGAGTTACCATCATGTGCTCTGCTGTAGAGGATACTACTCTTGATGCTAATCATTGTTAGGTTTTTGACTCTGGGAAGATGCTTGCGATGGTGGCTGTGATTCCACGGCTGGGTGCTACTAGATTATCTCCACAAATGCAATGATATTGCCTTCAAAATTAGGGGTGTCCATGGGTCTATTTGGTTTGAATGTGAGGGAAAAAAATCTAAACCAATCAATTTTAATTGGATTGACTTGGTTTGGTTTTGTAATTTTTTTAAGCAAACCCAATCAAAATTGGATTGGATTGGTTCGGGATCATCAGATCTACCAAATCTCACAAAAAAAAAACTCAACAATAACACAATACATAAATCAAAGATCAAACTATCAAACCACAACAGAATGAGAAGAACAATTAAGCCAGTACAAAAAAAAATCTAACTAAGAAATACTGATAACCACGCCAAAGGCATGGTTATATGCCTACTAATTCTAGTATAATTCCCTTGATTTTACCCTTTTTACTGCTCATTGCCCTGATAAATTGCAAAAATTGATTGTGAGATTGTGATTTAACTTAGTCAATCAAAAAGATGGTGAATTCTCATTCTTTTACTGTGTCTTTGCAGGAAAACACCGAAGAAGAACGGATTTGAAGTCTCCAAGGAAGATTATAAGCAATTCTGCTGATCACAGGGCGCCCAGGCGCTACAGAATGAGCGCCTAGCGCCCTTGAAGACTTCGGAGGAAATCCACTGGGCATAAAGCGCCTGGGCGCTCAAGACGAGCGCCTGGCGCCGTGAATCATGAAGAGGATGCGTGCTGGACGGATAGCGCCTGGCGCTACGGACGCAGCGCCTGGCGCTCGAGACGAATATAAGTTAAATTTTGCTGACCTAATGGGGGTGCGCGGAGAATAGGAAGGAGGAGCACGGATCATTGCTATTCGGGGCCTTCTGAGGTGTTCTGAAGAGAAGAAAGCGTGGAAACGAATCAGATCTTCACCTACTTATGGAGTTCCCCCTTTTCTCTTCTCTTATTTCAGTTTTTACAATAGTTGTCATGTGTAGCTAAATTCCCTTTGTTGGGATTGAGTGGATTTTGATGGATTTTGCTTGTAATTGACTTGGGATTTGGTATGCTTAATGGATTCTTCTATTTTGAGTTTATAATCTTTGTTCTTAAAGTTTTATAAGGTTTGATAACCCTTAGACTACTTTTTGGGTTTATGCATTGGATGGAAATTTGCTGTGTGGATTTCGTTTAAGATTATAAACCTTGTGATTCATCATGCTAGGAATAGTAGATGAATGCTTGTTATCTTGTTGAATTCTCAATCTTAATGCTTTGTCCATATTAGAATCACCTAAGGAATTAGGGGTTTTGATTAGGATTTAAGGTTCTTGTGCCTAAGGAATTAGGACTTGGATATTTAAGTGAATTCGATAACAAAATAGAAGTAAAAATTTGTTTTAACCCCAATTTAATCTGCAGCAAAAGAAATCAAAGGAAGCTTGATCCCAACTCCTTCATTAATTGATTAGTTGTCATTTTGCATACTAAGTGTTTGTTTAATTGCCTAATAGAAAAAATCCAAAAATATTTTTATTGCATAAGTTCATTGTTAGTCGTATCTTGCTATTAGAGCTCACTTTGATCCAAATCTTAGTTTAAATAGTAGCTAACTTCGTGAATTGGTACTTGGCCATCGATCCCTGAGAACGATATCCGGTTTCTCACCGTTTTTATTACTTGACGATCCGGTACACTTGCCGTGGTCCCATCAAGTTTTTGGCGCCGTTAGGGGATCGATTTTACCAATATCGGTAATATCGAAGGCAACCACTAGTTTAAACATTTTTATTTTGTTTATTGATTGTAGTTTTTAATTTCTTTAGTTTACTTATTTTATTGAGTTATTTTTGCTCGATATTGTGTGTTAAGTGTATGCGAGGTACCATTCATCCGGACAACCTTCTCTTTGACTCTGAAATTGAAAAGACCGCAAAAGCTTTGAGGAAGCAAACTAGAGAAAGAAGAAGGAATTTGCGTGACATTCAAACAGTTTTTGAAGACATGGCGGATAATGGAGAGAATGTAGATCCTCCACCACCACAACCACACCTGTTAGGACTCTCATGGATTACTCTATTCCTAACATGGATGGGTGTGGAGCGAGCATAACGAGACCGCCAGTTCAGGCAAATAATTTTGAATTGAAGCCAGCCCTTCTTCATTTGGTTCAGCACAATCAATTTGGAGGACTTGACAATGAAGATCCACATGCACATATACAAGGGTTCCTTCAAATTTGTGATACTGTGAAGCTGAACGGGGTGAGTGAGGATGCTATTCGCTTGAGATTGTTCCCTTTCTCCGTGAGGGACAGAGCTAAGAACTGGTTGGATTCATTGGCTCGGGGAAGCATTACCACATGGGCTGTCTTAGTCCAGAAATTCCTCACTAGATACTTTCCTCCTTCCAAAGCTGCAAAGTTGAGAAGCGAGATCACTTCATTCAGACAGCTTGATGGGGAATCTCTAAGTGAAGCGTGGGAGAGATACAATGAAATACTGAGGAAGTGCCCACATCACTGTTTTGACTTTTGGATTCAAGTCCAGAGTTTCTATAATGGCATGCTACCTCAAACTAGAGCCATGGTTGATGTTGCAGCCGGTGGGGCATTGAATTATAAAACCCCAGAGGAGGCATGGGAGTTGTTTGAAATGATGGCCAATAACGATTACCAGCGAGCTGGAGAAAGAGCTGTAACGAAGAAAGGGTATTTGGAGATTGATTCTATGAATGCACTGTTGGCTCAAAACAAAATTTTGACTCAACAACTTGAGAATCTCACCAAAAGGTCGACACCCTTAGTGTGAATGCGGTGAGCAATGCCCCTATGGCTTGTGACTTCGTGGAGGTGAACATGGGAGTGTGGATTGTCCGGGAAACATGTTTGGACCTCCACTCAAGAACAAGTGAACTTCATGAACAACCCTCCAAGACAATGAGAATAATCCTTACTCCAACACGTACAACCCGGGGTGGAGGAATCACCCTAATTTTTCATGGAGTAATCAAGGAAATCAAGCTCAACCGAGACAACGGATGGGATATCAAGGACACTCTCAACGGTCGTATCAAGGTCCTTCATCATCCCAACCTCGGTCTAATGAGAAGAAGGCTTCATGGGAGTTAGCCTTAGAGAAATTGGCTACACAAACTTCGTCCTTTGTTAAAACCACCACCGATTTTATGGAGGAGACAAGAGCGGGATTTAGAAATCGGGATTACGCAATCAGTAATCTAGAGACCCGGGTGGGCCACTCGCAAAACAACTTGCGAGAGAGACCTCCGGGTTCATTGCCAAGCGACACGGTCCCAAACCCTAGAGGAAATGAACATGTGAAAGCTATAACAACTAGGAGTGGGAAGGTTATTGAACCACAATCAGGGAAAGGAGAAGATCAGTGAAGGAAAAGTTGAGAAACTTGGTGAAGAAGTGCCTCATGAAGAAGTTGAAGTATCTCAAGATCCTTTGCCCAATGACTCTAATGAAAAGGAGTCACAAAAAGAGCAAACAGTGAAGATTCCACCGCCAATTATTAAGTTGCCCTTTCCTCAACGACTCAAGAAGGAGAATGATAAAAAACAGTTTGGGAAGTTTCTGGAGGTCTTTAACAAGCTACAAATCAATATACCGTTTGCTGAAGCTCTGAACAAATGCCCTCATATGTGAAATTCATGAAGGAGATGTTGTCTAAGAAGAGAAGGATTGGACACGAAGAGACCATTATGCTTACGGAGGAATGCAGTGCAATCCTTCAAAAGAAACTTCCTCCTAAGCTTAAGGATCCTGGAAGCTTCTCAATTCCATGCACTATTGGGGATAGAACATTTGGAAAAGCTTTATGTGATCTTGGTGCAAGCATTAGTCTCATGCCTTTGTCTATCTTCAAGCAATTGGGGATCGGCCAAATAAAGCCCACCATGGTAACTCTTCAATTTGCGGATAGGTCTATGAAGCATCCTCGTGGAGTTATTGAAGACGTATTAGTGAAAGTTGACAAGTTCATCTTCCCTGGTGGACTTCGTTGTTCTTGACATGGAAGAAGATAGAGACATTCCTTTGATTTTGGGGCGGCCGTTTCTTGCAACTGGTAGAGCTCTCATTGATGTGGCGGATGGGACTTTAACATTAAAGGTCCAAGAGGAAGCCATCACTTTTAATGTCTTTGAAGCTATGAAGCACCCGGGAGATCGAGAAGCATGCTTTAGCATTGACGTATGTGACTCCTGTACCTCCAATTCTTATAGGGAAGGCAGCCTCTCTTCACTTCTTGAAAAAGTGCTTGTTGAATCAAAAGTGAAAGCTGATGATGATGATGATCTGACAATTAGAGAAATACTTAGCTTGTTGGAAAACTCATCCCCCGATCCTAAAGATGAACAACAAGAATGGGAGGAATTGGTGAGAGGAGAAGATGAAACCCAACAAAAAAGAGATGAAGTGCCAAAGGTTGAGCTCAAACCACTACCCACACACTTAAAATATTCCTTTCTTGGTGAGCACAATTCATACCCTATCATCATCAATGCTGAATTGAGCCAAATGGAAGAAGAAAAATTGTTGAAGGTATTACGGGATCATAAGAGAGCCATCGGATGGTCGATCGGTGATTTGAAAGGAATAAGTCCTTCTTTGTGCATGCACAAAATTCTCATGGAAGAAAATCATAAAACAGTAGTGCAGCCACAAAGGAGGCTTAATCCGGTCATGAAAGAAGTGGTTCGTAAGGAGGTCTTCAAGCTTCTTGATGCTGGGCTTATCTACCCCATCTCAGACAGCCCTTGGGTTAGTCCCATCCAGGTTGTGCCTAAAAAGGGTGGGACAACAGTGGTTATGAATGAAAACAATGAATTGATACCCACTCGGACGGTTACGGGATGGAGGGTATGCATTGACTACCGAAGGTTGAATGATGCAACAAGGAAGGATCATTTTCCACTTCCTTTTATTGATCAGATGTTAGAGCGGTTGGCCGGGCATGAATACTATTGCTTTTTGGATGGATATTCCGGCTATAACCAGATTGCTGTGGCTCCAGAGGATCAGGAGAAAACGGCATTTACATGCCCTTATGGAGTGTTTGCTTACAGAAGAATGCCCTTCGGACTTTGCAACGCACTGCCACATTCCAAAGGTGTATGATGTCCATCTTCTCGATATGATTGAAAAACATATCGAAGTATTCATGGATGATTTCTCTGTGTTTGGTTCTTCATTTGATATATGCTTGCATAACTGTCTTTAGTTTTAAAAAGATGTGAAGAAACAAACTTGGTTTTAAAGCGGGAAAAATGCCATTTCATGGTGAGAGAGGGAATTGTTTTAGGGCACCGCATCTCTAACCAAGGGATTGCGCTTGATCGTGCCAAAGTTGAAGTTATTGAAAAACTTCCCCTCCCACTAATTTAAAAGGCATTCGTAGTTTTTGGGGCATGCTTTGGCTTTTATAGGAGATTCATAAAAGATTTTTCGAAAATTGCTAAACCTCTCGGTGATCTCCTAGTAAAAGATGCTCCATTCAATTTTAATGAGACATGCATGTTAGCTTTTAACACTTTGAAGCATAAACCGACCACTTTGCACCAATTGTAATTGCACTGATTGGGGTTTGCCATTTGAAATTATGTGTGATGCAAGCGACAACTGCTTGTAGGTGCTTGTTCTAGGTCAAAGGAAAGATAAGTTGTTGCATGTGATTTATTATACGAGTCATGTCTTAAATACTGCATAACTTAATTATGCTACTACAGAAAAGAGTTATTAGCTATTGTTTATACATTTGATAAGTTTCGTTCTTACTTGGTGGGTTCCAAAGTGATTGTGTATACAGATCATGCAGCTGTCCCGGTACCTTTTCGCCAAGCAAGATTCGAAACCAAGGCTTATCCGATGGATTCTATTGCTGCAAGAGTTCGATCTGGAGATAAAAGATAAGAAGGGAACTGAGAATTCAGTGGCTGACCATTTATCTCGGTTGGAAAGTGCAGATGAAAATGAGGAGAAAAGACCAATCAATGATCAGTTTTCTGATGAGCAGTTATTGACTGTGGTGAGCTTACCATGGTATGCCGATATAGCAAACTACAAGGTTGGCAAAGTGATTCCTGTGGATTTTAATTCACAACAGCGGAAAAGGTTCTTCCATGAAGCCAAGTTCTATGTGTGGGACGAACCATTTCTGTACAAGAGAGGTGTTGATGGTCTGTTGAGAAGATGTGTGCCTGAAGAAGAGCAAGAACAAATTCTGTGGCATTGTCACAATTCTGGGTATGGTGGACATTTTAGTGGAGATAGGACAGCAGCTAAGGTCCTACAATCGGGGTTATTTTGGCCATCACTTTTCAAGGATGCGTTTGCATATGTCAAGAGGTGTGATAGGTGCCAAAGAACCGGAAATATCTCAAAGAGGAATGAGATGCCCCAAAATCCCATCTTAGAAGTTGAAGTATTTGATGTTTGGGGTATCGACTTCATGGGCCCTTTTCCTTCTTCATATTCTAAGGTATACATCTTGGTGGCTGTGGATTATGTTTCAAAATGGGTGGAAGCCGCAGCTGTCCAGACCAATGATGCCAATGTTGTGATTGGGTTCGTGAAGAAGCAAATTTTCTCAAGGTTTGGGGTGCCCCGGGCCCTAATAAGTGATGAGGGTACCCATTTCTGCAACAGAAGCTTGAAACTTTCTTGAGAAAATATAATGTTCATCATAGAATTGCTACTCCCTATCACCCTCAAGCAAGCGGTCAAGTTGAAGTGTCCAACCGACAATTGAAGCTAATCCTGGAGAAAACAGTAAATTCTTCTAGGAAGGATTGGGCAATGAAGCTAGATGATGCTCTCTCGGGCATATAGAACCGCCTTCAAGACTCCAATTGGCATGTCTCCATTCCAATTGGTTTATGGCAAGGCATGCCATTTACCTCTTGAATTGGAGCATAGGGCACTATGGGCAACAAAGTTCTTGAACTTTGATTTGACAAAAGCAGGAGAGTCAAGGATATTGCAGCTCCATGAACTTGAGGAATTCCGGAACTCAGCCTATGAGAATGCCAAGATTTATAAGGAGAATACCAAGAAATGGCATGACAAAAGGATCGTTCACAAAGAACTCCAGAAAGGCCAACTAGTACTTTTATTCAATTCAAGATTGAGGTTGTTTCCAGGAAAGCTCAAGTCTAGGTGGTCTGGCCCGTTTGAGATCAAGCAAGTGTTTCCTAATGGTGTGGTGGAGGTGAAAGACCCGAATTCAGATCGAAGCTTCAAGGTGAATGGGCAAAGGCTCAAACCCTACTTTGGGGGAGATGTTGAGCGAAGAAGGGAGTCCATCAACTTGATCTTCACTTAAAGCAATCAAACGTCAGGCTCGGGACGTTAAACAAGCGCTCTTGGGAGGCAACCCAAGCTCGGTTTTGTTTTCTTTCATTCTTGTTACAATTCACAGTTATGCTTTTGATTAATTGTTTTGGGTTGGATGTGGTTTTAATTTGTTCCCTGTTTTTTATTATTAATTGATGATGGTTGAAATTGTTCAGAGTGGAAAACAAGTGAAGAAGAGCTGGGTTGGGGAAGTTCTAATGAGAATCAGGGGGTAGAAACAGGTTTGCATGGTTTGCATGAGTGTTAAGCTTCCAATAATAGCGCCCAGGCGCTATCATATATAGCGCCTAGGCGCTTATATCAAGGAAAAATGGGTGTTGTTCACTGCTTGTACAGCGCCTAGGCGCTGTAAACATGGCGCCTAGGCGCCAATGTCACGTCTTCCCTGGATTGGCAGCGTCTGGACGGTGTATCACAGCGCCTAGGCGTTTTTGTTTTGTTAAATTCTACTCTGCCTATATAGCGCCCAGGCGCTTAAAAACGGCGCCTAGGCGCTGTGCCATGATATCCTGGAACATCGGCGTCCGACGTGTAATTTCAGCGTCTATCTGTTGTGTTTTAAATTTTTTTAAAAAAAAAAAAAAAAAAAAAATATATACAAATAAAAAAAAAAAAAAAAATTTAAAAAAAAAAATACCAGCGCCTAGGCGCTTCGGACAGGCGCGCTAGGCGCTCATATCGGTCTGCGTTTTAAAACGCAGAACCCTTCCCTTCCCCCTCATTTTGTTCCCCTAATCTTCCCTTCCCTTCTCACACCCCACTCGCCGAACCCTATCTTTCTTTCTCCCTCTCTCTCTCCTCTCTCTCTCTCCTAATTGCATTGCATTCTAACCTCCCCTCTCCACTACCTCCACCGTACCCTACCCCATTCTTCCCCTTTCCTTCTTTTCTCCCACAAACCGTAAATCCCTTTTCGCAGTGCATCCATCCTGTTCTTTTTGCATTCCTTGCCCAGGTGAGTGTTCTTTTAATTTTTATTCTCATTTTTATTTGGTTTTGTGTACATGTTGATTTGTATGTGAATGCATGGGTTGATTATCCCACGCACCATTTTCTCTTCCATTTTATGACTATGGGTTAGGGATTTCCCAATGCGTGCATGTACCTATTTTCATTGTGGAAATGCTTAACACATTGCCTGTGTATGAAGGACTTTGTTGATGACTTTGGGTATTTTGGGTGAATTTTGGAATTTCTGAGTAATTCTTAGGGTTCATCAGGCTATTTTTGCGTGATTTGTGGTAATTCTGGATATGGGTGATTGTTGTTCATTTTGGGTTCAAGTGTATGCTCATAATTCTGAGTAATTTTTGGTTTTAATGCAAAATGCCTGTTGTGATTGCAAAATTTTGCATTATATGTGTACAGGTTCTCATAAATTCTGAACTCCTGAATTGTACACTAAGCTTTTCTCTGTTTTGATTACAGGATCATGGCACCCAAGCTGCAACCCACCCGAAAACGCAAGACTCAAGGAGAGAGCTCCCGCCAACAAACTGCGTTTAATGCTGATCTCTTCTTGTCGGCGGAGCATGAGAAACGCCTGAATGAATTCCTATGCAACTGGGGATTTGTCCCAGAACGAGGGATATTTTTGAACAATGGGGAGTGCGATGAAATTTTCAACCAAATCTTGAGGAGGAACTGGTCAAAGCTCTGCAAATTACCGGTCGATGGGTGCGCTTCCATCGTCCGTGAATTTTACGCAAATGCATTTCGGTCAGAGGATGATGCCCGCAACAAATTTGAATCCTACGTCAGGGGGCGTCGCATTCTATTTGATGCCCGAACTCTGGACCGATTCTTGGAGACACCCGAAGAAGTTGGTGATTGTGGGTACACCAAGCTAAAGAAAGAAGCATTGAACCCTGACTTAGTGCTTCGAACCATCTGCAAACAGGGGGCACAGTGGGAACTGGACTCAGGCGGCTACCCGAAGTTTCTGAAGAAGTCTGATTTGCTACCCATTCCAAAAGCCTGGTGCACGTTCTCCGAAGCTGGATTCTTCCCCAACTCTCACCATCAAGAGGTGACGAGGGATCGGGCGCTCTTGATTTTTGCTATTGTGACTGGGCGATCAGTGGATGTGGGCTTGCTGATCTCCCGTAACATGCAAACGTTGGCACAAAGCAGGACCCGGCGGTCCCGTTTATGGTACCCCAGCCTCATCACCCAGTTATGTCAGGCAGCCGGGGTGGAGATCACTGGTGATGTCTCAATCAGGCCAGCTCCAGCTGTGGACGTGGCCATGATCAACCGGTACTTACAAGACGATGACCCCAACCAGATTCCTCCAGCAGCTAGAGCCCGGGCAGCCAGGCCACCTCGTCCCCGTCCAGAGACTTCATCCAGTGGAGTTGAACGTCGTCTCCAACGCCTTGAGACCTATATGGTTCAGTCGAGCCAAGCAATAGAGATGATGCTGAGGAACCTGGCGGTTCAGTTAAATGTCGATCCAGATGCCCTAGGCGGCATCCCACTTCCAGCAGAGGAGTCAGAGAGTGAAGATGGAGCGATGCTGGTGGGGAAGACAATGAGAGCAGCGACGACTGATCTTCAAGGGGGAGTTTCTATTTTCTTTTTCCTTTATGTGTTTTGCATTTCCAGTTTTTATTTTCTTTTTGCTTTTGTTGTTATTCATGCTGTTTGAGGTCAATACTCGAGCGCTTGGGGACAAGCACGAGAGTAAGTTTGGGGGAGTTAAGTTTAGTTAGAAAATTTAATCTTTGTTATGATTGGACTACCCCATTTTTGCTAATCCCTTTCAAAAAATAAAATAAAAAAAAAAATTTGAAAAAATGAAAAAAAAAAAAAAAAGGATGCATGGCAGCTGTGTGATCTTGTTGTTTGCAGTTCATTAGGAATGGTTTCATACCACCCTTACATGAATCTAGTTGCTTGGCTATTAATGGGTTTTGGTAAATAATTTGCATTCATTATCCTGGGAATGAGTATTGAGCCTCCAACATGATTTTATTCGTGAGTGGACACGTGTGAGGCTTTACTCTCCTGCATTTGCTTGATTCTCTGATGCACTCATGATTTACACAGTATGTGATCTGAATTAAGCCATTATGATTGCTGAGCCAGCCCCCAAAAACAAACCCCATGACCACATCTTTTGCATGACCTTTGAGCTTAATGAGTCTCTTTCTTGGTTGAACCCTCCTATTTGACCTAGCCTTATGAGTGACATCCTAAGAGACTAAGTGAGCATTGGAAGTTGAAAAGAGGAGAAAATTTGAGTTAAAATTAAAAAAAAAAAAAAAAAAAAAGGAGGAGAATGGATTTACTGAATCGCTATCCCTTTGAGGCCGATGGGTTACTGGGTGATACTTGACAATGATCAAGTACCCCTTTGAGACCAGGTAGGTTCTTGGGAAAATTCAAAAAAAAAAAAAAAAATAAAAATAAAAATAAAAATAAAAAAAAAAAAATTTTGGAAGGTTTGAGATTTCTGAATAGATAAATTGTTAGAAATACCAATGCTCATTTGCTCTCCAAGGTAGTTGTTTTACATGTTCATCTCTTTACCTTGTACCTTGGCACCAATGAAGTTTTGAATTTTAGCCTTCTGAGGGTTACATGGTGTGAATCATGAGCTTGCATTTTGAGAAGAAGATCAAATTCATGGGGGGTGGGCTCACAGTGTGTTGACTGAGAGAAACACAAGCCTAAACACAGGAGGGATTGAGTGAGCATTCACTTGAAATCATCTTGCATGTATTGGTTGCCAGATCCATTAACTTCCAAGTGATGATTGAGCAATGTAATGTTGGTATGACTCCAACGTCTAATTTCCAGTTGAACTTCAGTTTGCACAGTTGTGGGTTATAATCGTGGGAATGCTTGGTTGGTTGCCGTACCTATGGTTTTGTTCTTTGCCCGAGGACGTGGCAAATGTTAAGTTTGGGGGAGTTTGATAACCACGCCAAAGGCATGGTTATATGCCTACTAATTCTAGTATAATTCCCTTGATTTTACCCTTTTCTTGCTCATTGCCCTGATAAATTGCAAAAATTGATTGTGAGATTGTGATTTAACTTAGTCAATCAAAAGATGGTGAATTCTCATTCTTTTACTGTGTCTTTGCAGGAAAACACCGAAGAAGAACGGATTTGAAGTCTCCAAGGAAGATTATAAGCAATTCTGCTGATCACAGGGCGCCCAGGCGCTACAGAATGAGCGCCTAAGCGCCCTTGAAGACTTCAGAGGAAATCCACTGGGCATAAAGCGCCTAGGCGCTCAAGACGAAGCGCCTAGGCGCCCGTGAATCATGAAGAGGATGCGTGCTGGACAGATAGCGCCTAGGCGCTACAGACGCAGCGCCTAGGCGCTCAAGACAGAATATAAGTTAAATTTTGCTGACCTAATTGGGGGTGCGCGGAGAATAGGAAGGAGGAGCACGGATCATTGCTATTCCGGGGCCTTCTGAGGTGTTCTGAAGAGAAGAAAGCGTGGAAACGAATCAGATCTTCACCTACTTATGGAGTTCCCCCTTTTCTCTTCTCTTATTTCAGTTTTTACAATAGTTGTCATGTGTAGCTAAATTCCCTTTGTTGGGATTGAGTGGATTTTGATGGATTTTGCTTGTAATTGACTTGGGATTTGGTATGCTTAATGGATTCTTCTATTTTGAGTTTATAATCTTTGTTCTTAAAGTTTTATAAGGTTTGATAACCCTTAGACTACTTTTTGGGTTTATGCATTGGATGGAAATTTGATGTGTGGATTTCGTTTAAGATTATAAACCTTGTGATTCATCATGCTAGGAATAGTAGATGAATGCTTGTTATCTTGTTGAATTCTCAATCTTAATGCTTTGTCCATATTAGAATCACCTAAGGAATTAGGGGTTTTGATTAGGATTTAAGGTTCTTGTGCCTAAGGAATTAGGACTTGGATATTTAAGTGAATTCGATAACAAAATAGAAGTAAAAATTTGTTTTAACCCCAATTTAATCTGCAGCAAAAGAAATCAAAGGAAGCTTGATCCCAACTCCTTCATTAATTGATTAGTTGTCATTTTGCATACTAAGTGTTTGTTTAATTGCCTAATAGAAAAAATCCAAAAATATTTTTATTGCATAAGTTCATTGTTAGTCGTATCTTGCTATTAGAGCTCACTTTGATCCAAATCTTAGTTTAAATAGTAGCTAACTTCGTGAATTGGTACTTGGCCATCGATCCCTGAGAACGATATCCGGTTTCTCACCGTTTTTATTACTTGACGATCCGGTACACTTGCCGTGGTCCCATCAAATACAAAAAATCAAACCAAACAAAAATGAAATCCTAAGAAATAGAGAAAGTTTTCCAGTCTCCAACAGATCTGTTAAGATCATGCAACTCTATATAGTGTTGTGTCGCCGACGTTGAAGAATGAGGTTCTTTAGCCAGTTCATTCAATGCTATGCTTGTCCATGCTAAAAGGAGGTTCTTAAGCCAAGCCTTACTAATGACATCTCAACGAAGCCCCCATGAATAAGAAAGCTCACCACTTTCCAAGATCTAATGCCTTTTTCTTCAATTATCTAAGAAGGAGTGGGAGAAGGGGAAATAGTTGCATGAGGTAAAGGGGTCTTCGACAACATGGCTACTGGAAGGCATGGAAGCAAGGAACTACGGCCACACAGTGGCAAGGAATCACAGTCACACGGCGGCAAGGAGGTGTAGCACAAGGGCTAAGGCTTCACTATGAGAGATTGAGATGAGTGAGGTCTTTGAGGAGTTGGAGTGAACCTAATGTGATGGTCTCAGAATTGGAATGAAAAGGCATAACTTTAAGAAGTCATCAAGTTCATTGAGTAGGTCATCGAGTTAATATTTGCCAAACTCGTGAACCGAATCATCGAGTTATCATTCTTAATCTGATAATCTAAACCAAACCAAACTAATTTAATTGGTTTGTATTGGATTTTAGGATTCATCAGGTCGGTCCAATCCGATGAACACCCTTATTCAAAATCAATAGCCCCTTGAAGGCTACGAGTTTTGTGGTTCCAACCTATACCAAAGGTCTCCTCCAAGAATATGGGATTTTGATTTTTTGAAAATTATAAGAAAATAATTATTTTGTTTTGTTTAATGTGTAAGATTGTATGTTAGGATTCATGTGAATCAGTAAAATGAATTAAACTCGAATTTAGAAGTTATTGTGTAGTGATTTCTTTTTTTTCTCTAGTTTTAGGATTTGAACCTTGGATTTAGACATGCATTGTAGGATTAACTACTAGCTTTGACTTGTATTTGGAATTTAAACTTGAATTTTGATATATTTTAATAAATTAATTTGAACTTATATTTGTTATATTTTAATAATTTTAAATTTGTGTATTTTTAAAAAATAAATAAAAATAAAAAATTTAATTTAATTCAAATCAATTTAAATTAGATTAAATTAAAGCAGTTTTACATTTTGACCAGAACCAATGAGATAATAGCATGATCAAATTGGTTGAATTGAATTGATTGCTTTTTCCCTTAAAAAATGATAAAGTTTATGTTTAGAATAGTTGTGAAAACTTGATTATTTCAATAATCGATTATTATATAAAATTTTTTTGTTATAATCGATTATAAAGATAATATGTTTCATTTAGATATATTAGTGAAAAATAATTTTAAACAAATCTATTTCATTTGGATGATATAAAAAAGAATCATTTTTATACATTAAATTACTAAAATAAATATAAAATGATTAAAAAATTATTTAATTGATAAAAAAATTATTCAATTAAAAACAAAATAATATTTATAGCTCAAAGTAAAAAATAATCCCAACAAGTTTTCCAAAAAATACTCAACTTTTAAATTTTTTTTTTCAAAAGTTGTTGCCATACAACATTTTGGCATCAACAACTTTTTTCTCACATCCCAAACAAGTTGCATTACTGTAACAACAGCTAAAATATAAATAATAAAAAAAGTTGTTGATTCAACTAAATAAGCTCAATCAATCATGCTCAAAATCCAATCAACAAACACCCGAAATATCCAAGCATAAAGTGAGCGGTAACTAAATTCATTAGTTAAACTTTTGTTTTTGTTTTTTTTTTTAAAAAAAAAACTACAAAAGCTATAACGCATAAGAAACTTGGCTTTCAGTAACTATTAGGTGTGTGTTTGGATTAAAGTTGATAAACTTAAGTTTAGTTGAAAGTATATTTGTAAACTTAAGTTTGGTTAAAAATGAGTTTATAGTAACGTAATTTATGTTTGAAAAATTTTGTCTAAAAAGTGAGTTTGATAAAATGAATGATAGTAAAAAATGAACTCCAACTGATAAAATTCATGCTTTTGATCAAACGTACGTTTGATACCAAAAATATATTGAAACAGTAAAAATCAACAAATAACCAAACAAAATATTTGCTTCGTTCAAGAATTGAAAAGCATGTTATAGGGCAAACAGAATTTCTAACTGAGTTCCAAACATACTCTAGATCTCTAAGTCCAATCTCCATGCGGACTGTTTTGACTGCACTTTTGTTCTTAGAGATCTCCTATTTTTTTTTTAATTTCTTTTTTCTGAGAGTTCGGCTTAAATTGTCAGTTCATTTCAACTTGCCAACTAAATAGCCACCGTTCTTGCTGTCTTTCTCCTTTTTTTTTCTTAAATTATTTTTTAATATAACTACATTTTTTACTGGATTTTTAATATAACTACATTAAAAATTGTGTTACAATTTTTTTATGAGATTAGCTTTATTGTATTATTTTGCTGTGTACAAATATTATTTATGAATGTGTTTGGTTAACAAATGTCCTAAGAATAAGGACACTTATTAAAAAATATAAAATATAAAATATAAAATTTTAAATAAAAAATAAATAATTTTGAATTCATGATACATAAATATTTTATTTTTTATTTAAAATGTTATAATTTTAATTTCTTAATATGTACTTTTAAAGTTTGAAAGAGTTTTTTTTTTATGAAATTCTTCTAGTAATATCTTTAATAGTAATTTCGAAAAGTCAAGTCATCCGCCCTATTTCTACGTTAGGAGTTAATATAGGCTAATACGGTTACACCTATCTTAATTATTGATGTCACTATTTCTACGTTAGAAGTTAATATAAGCTTATACGGTCACACCTATCTTAATTACGTGAGTTCTAAGTAAGTCAAGTCATCCGCCCTATTTCTACGTTAATGTGTAATATTCATTTTCCGAGAAAAGAACAAGAACACGAGACGTTGCCCCTTTCATTTTTATTCATTTTAGTAAGTTTTAAATATACTTTTGGCCACTTTTTATTTTAAGTTTCCTTTCATTCAATAATTATATTTTGTTATATTTTATTTTAAATTATTTTAAAATTCATTAAATTCATCTTAACTATTAATATTATTAGAAATTAGAAATGTTAACTAAATTCACTAACATGGCATCTTACGTGAATACAAGCATACTTAGCATTGCCCAAATTGGGTTTTTAAGAAAATTAGTAGTTTAGGACAAATATAATGAATTTTAAAAAGATTTAGAATAACAATGAAATAATTTTTATAATGGATTGTATGATTTATTTCTTTTAAAATTATATAGTTGTGCATTAAAAAATTATGCTTTTAATATATATTGGTTAAAAAAAACTTAAATTAATATAACAAATAATTTAGATTTGATATTGATATTTGAGTTAATTAAAAATAGTATTTATAAAACTATAGAATGACGATTGATTGAAGATAGATATTGAATTAGTGGATCACTTCACGTGAGTGATTGATTAGATTGCATAAAAATAAATAATAAATAAATATATAAATATTTTCTGAAAATAAAAAAAACAAAAATTACTAAAAATATAGTTTTATTCCAAACTAATAGAATTCACAACACAAGTTGTTTTTTCACAATAAATTTATTTTTAATAAGTCTAATTTATGTAAAAGTTAATTAGTCAATCAAGTTAACAATTAAATTGAGTCTACCAAGTTACATAAGAATCATTCGATTCAACCAGTCACACTAACATGATTTAATAAGTAACTGGCCGATTCGAACCAGGGTTTTAACATTGCTTAGAAGAGAGCAATATCGTCTTTGTAATTCCAATTTTTGAGAAAATAATAATAATTTTCAATAATGATACTTTTAATATTTAAATAAGGAGATATGATAAAATCTTAATTAAGTCAATTCAATATAAATATTTTTGTAATTTAATAAGATTTTTAATAATTAATTTATTTAAAAATATATTTTTTATTACTTAGATATATAACTTTTAAAAGAAAATTATGCATAAAATTTATTATAAAAAAACTTGCACTTTTGACCTTTACTTTTACTACAAATTTGATTTTTATTATATTATTTTATTATTTTATCTTTGTCCTAAATCTTTACTAAAATCATCATATTTGTTCTAAACCACTAGTATTAAAAAGAAAATTTTCAATTTGACAGTATTAACTGTACACTTTGTCCAAGTAGAATGTCATATTAACAAATTTTATAAACATTTCTAATAATATTAACAGTTACAATAAATTTGGAGAATTTTAATAAGATTTGATGAAAATAAAATAAAATAAAATTATAAGATGAAAATAAAACCAAAAATAAAGTTAAGGGAAAAAATATATTATTCATGGCTCTAGGAACACACAATTCGTTTGTTTTTTTTTTTGGGTAAACACGATTCATTTTATTAATTAATTTATGTATTATTTGTATCAAAATTAAAATCTTGAAAAAAATTAGGGGATTAATATCAAAATATATGTGGATTTTGTTGTCGGAAAAGTCTAGTCATCTTCGGCACTCTATGTCGAACACAATGAGTCAATGAGTTGTCCTATTTGTATGTTAGAGCCCGTTTAGTACATAGAATAAGATAAGATTTGATTGTATTAGACTTGATAGTATATGGTCTCGATAATATAAAGTTTGATAAAATTTTAATATTATTCAAGATTTGTCACGACATTATATAAAATATTATGTTATATAAGATAATACTATAATATATTTGCTTGTGCACTTTATAATACTGGATATGATAAAAATTTAACACTTTTGATAAAAATACCTTTTAATAAAAAAATATACTATATTCATACAAATTTATCATATTATACTAATTTTTTGAGAAATAAAAGTCTCTAAGGCCTATGAAAAAAAAACTCATGACCGCTATGTATATTAAAAAAAAAACAACTCATGTCTTCACAATAAAAATTAGCAAAAATCTAAAAAATGTCTAAATCCAATAGTCATTTTCACTTTTATTTTAGTAAAGCTCATCTTAACAATAAAAATTCATAAGAATTTATATGACTATTTGGTTTATGAATGCAACACATACCCAATTTACTAATAACAACCTATTTTCTAACTACCTATATGGCTATATATTTTCTGAATGCAACACATAGTAGTATCTTATTTTCTAATAACTACCCTAAATAACTAGGATTAACATACCCCATTTACTAATAAAAAACTCTGCCTAAGCTTAAAAAAAAAACACTAGTTTATAATCTCTAATCCATACTAAAACAAAAAGCCCACTTTTAGATAAAAAACTTAGACTTAAGTTTACTCAAACCCAAACTCATAATAACATACTCAAATAAATAAAAAAAAGAAAGGGAAGAGCAAATTTCCCTGGATGTGAGACGACGCAGAGTCTAAGAAAATGGGTGATAGTGCTACGGGTTCAACAGGAGCAAAGGCGTGGAGGTAGTACTTGGTGGCTAAGCAGTGCTTGGCGGTTAGGCAACGGTGGTTTTGATTGATGGTAGAGAAGGTGTTTCCTAGGGTGATTGAAGTTGTCTGTGGCGGAGGAAGGCGGTAACGGGTTGTGATGGTGTGTGTTCGATGCGACGAGTAGAGGTCCATGACCATGGGTGGGGTTATGCAATCCTAATTGTGGTGGTTTGGATGAGATTGACAGGTTGGGAACGACAGCAATCGGTGGAGGCGAGATTAGGTGACGTTGTAAAGGATGAGACAATGCAGGATTGGTGTTCAAGTGATAAGGTTGTAAAGGAAATATTTTTAGATGAGCTTATCCATCAAAACTTAATCATGCCTAATCTCATCCCCCAAGACCTAATTAATTTATATGTTATTTTAATATATAAGAGAGATATGTTGGATGAGTTTATACAATATTATGTTCGCACAAAATAACTAATAAAGTCATAATATATTATATAAACTTATCATATCAAGTCTTATACGTCGTGTCAAACGTGCCCTAAGAGTTATACTATGGGCTATGGCCTATTGGCCTTGCACTTCATTGTCACGACTCACGAGTCATGACATAAGTTCCAAGTTTGAAAAAACAAAAGAAAAAAAAACATCTATTGAGGACCACTATTGCCATTGAAATGGTAACAAATTAGCAATTAAACATAAAATACTAAGAGTCGTCACTAAATTTTATTTTAATTTTAAAAATTAAAAAAATTAAAAAATTATCTAGGTTATGAAAATCATATTCGTAAGTTTAACTATATGCAAGAAATTGTGGAGATTTAATTTCACATACATCCATCTAAAAATGATTACTCTAAGTTAATTGTATAATTTATTAATAATCTTCAAATATTTATTTTACTCTTTTAAGAAAAAAAATAGTGATTTAATTGTGTTCCTATGAATCTCCTAATGTAATGAATAACTCAAAGTCAATGCGTAGTTAAAAAAATTGTGAATTAGTTGATTTTAATTATTTTTTAAAAAATAGTGATTTGTTTTATTTAAAAAAAATAATTTTAAAAATTTGAATTAACAAACCCTTACGACTCAACTAATCCTTTTAATTTTCAAAAAAAGACACTTGGCGTCATGTTAAAAATATCACACATGAGTTGACAAGTAGTTACAATTCAAATAACATTTGCAATTTTAAGTTATGACTTTTAAAAATAAAATTTAATTTTTTTTGGATCAACAGGTTACACAACTTATCTAAGCCTTTCAATCTTCTCTTAAAAAAAGAAGTTAGTTTCAGAAGATTTTACAAAGAAGTTGACAAGTAGAAGAGACAATGCAAGAGAAAATAGCAATTAATGAAGTAGAAAAAGCGTAATACTAATCTAATAATCACTTATTAAAATTTTTCATCATTATGTTGACAATGAAAAAAGAAACTTCAGACAAAATGTTATAATCAATCAATCAATATAATTAATCAATTAATATAATATAGAAAAGTAATATACATGTCCTGAAAAATTATCACGTGTCATCTTTGTCCTCAAGTAAATACATCACTTGCTTGACATGCATCATCTAGATTACCTAATACAATGTCATGTGTGTGTGTAATACAATGTTGTTGTTGTTGTTATTGTTGTTTTGTGTGTGTGTGTGTGTGTGTGTGTGTGTGTGTGTGTGTGCGCGCGCGTGCGCGCGTATGTGTGTATATATATATAATACAATGCTAACATGTCTGCACACGTGGAGAACACAAATTCAAACACTAAAAACCCAATAAACTAGAATACTGATGTAAGCTCCTTAAAAAAATAATATAAAAAATCAAATAGACAAAGAAATAAACAAAAATACAAATGGATTGAGAAAAAAAAAAGATAACAAATAAACTAATAGAAAATGAAAATTTACAAAAAAAAAAAATTATTTTATAAGATTTAGTCACACATTTTAATTTTGAGACTATAGTTGTTTAGGGTACAAGAGCTTCCTTTCTCCCAAAAGTACATTTTCAACTAAGTTCTAGAATGCGTATCACTTGACTACTAATTCCATTAGACTTACTTAAACATAAATTGAATTAATTTATGTATAATTTTTAGTAAAGTTAGTTTATCGAAATAATTTTAATAAAATTATTGGATTACATTATGTATTTAAAAGAAAATATTTTTGTTTATATTATAAATATTTTTTAGGCAGGTAGGTTGTTTTATAATAATTTTTATTGAAATGAAATCATTTCATGAAAATTTTATGTATTTTTAAACTAAAATTATAAATATTATTTTCTTGATGACTTATTACATATATTTTATTTAAATTATATTAATTTTTATCGTTTAATTCTTAATCTACTTGCATGGATGCAAAATATAGTTTTTAAATCTTTTTATTTTTCTTCTTTTGTGTTGTTATTGTCACACAAAAAAAGAGTCATGCTAACCACACACTTACATTCACATCACTTCACATATGCATAATTTTTATCAACTAATTATATCTAGTTTCACATCATTTTCTGCATAACTCTGTTCTAATTTTGCCATATAAAATAATGTGAAGAGATGTGTCACATAAGATAATATGAAGAGATGTATCTTATTACAAATATGTAACAACTATTTTTCAAAAAAAAAAAAAAGAAAATGTGAACCTGTTGCAGCATGTGATCACATGTCTTTTAGTGTTTATAGCTTTCATCTCATTTCAACTTCTTATCTTTATCTTATCTCTTGTGAAATAAGCAAATCCTTATAATTCTTTTGACTTTTTTGCGCAAGTTAAAAATTAATTTCTCAATTAAGTGTAAGTCAAAATTTAATTAAGAACGACTTACAATGAAGTAATTTTTTTTATTTTTTAATAGTAAGTCGTGCCTCTGAGGCACAAATTACCCAACAAATTTTTTTTTATAATATTTTGGGTAAGTCGTAGATCCCATCCATGACTTATCTTTTTTTTTAATTATATTTGGATAAGTTGTGGATGGGAACCACGACTTACCTCTTTTTTTAAAGTAAATTCATATTAGGGTTTGTAATTTAATAATAATACAAGTTTTTTTTAAGCTAATTGATTAACTTAAAAGGAAAATAATTTATAGGAAAAATAAAGTTAAAAAAATTATACAATATATTTTATAAGAAAAACAAACAAATTTATTATTCATCACTTGCTTCATTTCTATGTGACGATTCGATACCACAAATAGTTTTTTTTTTTGCATGGTGGTTGGACCCTTCGTTCTTGTTCAAATCTTTGTTGGTGATATTTGATGTTAACATAACATTGTTATAACCACGATAAATTAAATAATGAAATAATGATCATACCGTATCACCAGAATATGCACCTTCACAAGTTGTAATGGTTTGTGTCATTGGAGGCTTGGTATTTATATACCAAATTGTTAAAAAAATCACAAATAACAATAATTAAAAAAATGAAATATGCAAGTCGTGCCTCTAAAGCACGACTTCATATAACATTTTTTTAAAAAAAAGATAAGTCGTAACTCACAATCAAGACTTACCTAAATTAAAATAAAAAAAAGTAAGCACGATTTATCCAAAATATATAAAAAAGAGACTCAAGTAAGCTATTCTTCCCAAGCATGACTTATTATACATCATTGTTCATCTTACACCAATTTGAGAATTAAATTTTGACATGCACCTATATGATAAATTCATTTTTAAAATGCGCCATTCTCGTAAAAAAATTAATTCTTTTCAATTCTTTTCACACACATTTAAAACTATTGGCTCCTTGTAGAGCTTTAATGCTTGTCAGTCACACAAATGAGAATGAAGTCTTCTTTGTGTCTTCAGAAGTTTCGCTTTATGTTGCCGCCAAAACTGTGTCTCAAACTCTCCTACTCCTCTCGTGTGTTATTGTGTGGGTTCTTGTGTGGGAGCATGAGTTCTATTTATAAGCAGTTATTGAAAACCTTAATTATTCTCATCTAAAGACTAATCCATTAAATGGTAATTGATCATAAGAGATCCTAACAAAGTCATAATCCTAAATTATTCCATGATTTTTTATTCATTTTAAGAAAATCAAATCATAATCAATCATTAAAAGCACATTCCCTTTTTTAAAACTTTCCTCCTTAATTAAATCACCACAATATCTCAATCTTGAATTTATTTTTTAAGAGTATGAAATTATGATTCCTCATTAAAAACACATCACAACCTCAATTCTTTTCTTTTAAATCTTGAGCTTAATTTTTAAGAATATTAAATCATGATTCTTCATTAAAAACATACACTACAACAAAAAAGACTTTTAGCGACAATAAATATCGAGTGTCGGGTTCATCGAGTATCCAGTGTCGGTAAAGGTTTTATCGGCCATTGTATCGAGTGCCGGTAAAGACCCCTTTTATGGCTGGTAAAAGTGATGACTTTTAGCGACAATTATTTGCCGGCAATTGTGATGGATGCTAAAACAGCCCCAGGTTTGCCTTTTTTAGAGTCTTTAACGAACTTTGTTATTGCTGGTAAAGACCCAGTTTATTGCCGGTAAAAAGTATGTCATTTATCGGCAATTGTAATGACGGCTAAAACAATTCTGGATTGACCATTTTTCATGTCTTTAACAGCCTTTGTTATTATCAGTAAAGATCGATTTTGTTGTCGGTAAAAATTATGCCTTTTACCAACAATTGTAATGGTGACTAAAACAATTTCAGATTAGCCCTTTTTTCATGTCTTTAACGACCTTTGTTATTACCAGTAAAAATTCATTTTATTGTCGATAAAAAGTATGTCTTTTATTAATAATTATAATGGCGGCTAAAACAATCCCGGATTGGCCTTTAGTAAAAATAATAGTTACCCATAAAGAACTTAAATCATAGCATACAAATGTTCCTAAATACAACATACTAGAATTCACGTTAAAAAACAAAATATATTTCATTAAATCCATAATAAAAAAAACATGCATAACTTTACAGTGTCAACAACAAAATAGAAAAAGTACACCATTTAATAACTAGTGTCATTTTGAGTCTAATAACTAGTGTTATCAAATAGTCGTAATACAATATAATAGGTAGTCCATAAATAAATCTTTAACTCTTGATCATAATGAAGTCTTTCACATGCGAAATTTCTCAAAATCATAGTGTATGACTTGCAATGATAAAATAAAAATAATGTGTCATTTAGATATAGTTCATAAACCTTGAAAGAATTTGAACCTTGAATTGAATAAATATTTCTAATGGGTTAGTTATGCATAGAAGAGACAAATAGAGGCAAGGAAGCAAGGAACATTCCCCACCTACACATAACTGAAAGATTTAACTCTAATAACAGTGAAGCATTAAAAAACATATTCCTACAACCTTTTAAAATTTGAAACATGAATTATTCTATCCTATAGTGATCCTATATTCAGCAAACTAATGACTGCCAGCAAGTAGACAAAGCCAAACTCAAGAATGGGGTTTCAAGTCTGGTAAGTTTAGTGTCTACTTTCAAAATTAGATAAACAATGATTTAAGAAAAAAATAATACTTACATTAACATCCTCTTACTTCAGTTATCTATTCTATGGCTGAGGGAGGTTCAAATCCGCAAAATTAGATATCCTTCTCCTTAATTTTAAATCCCTCAGCACTTATAAAGAGAAAATTTGATAGCAGATCCTTAAAATGATACCAAAATGCTTGAAGACTTTATAAATTTATAAATATATATATATAAATTACACCAAAAGAGCTCCAAAGAACGAGAAAAGTTCTAACAAAAACTTGCCATTTGCCAGTCACCAAAACAAGGATTAAACAAAGATCACCACAGCTGCATAGGAACTACAGAGAGACAGGCAACCATGACATCATAATCATAAGTATATCTCAAGAAAGAATTTAGTTTCTCAATTCATCAAATCTTATAGAACCATCAACTTCATCAGAACTACATGTCTGCAAATACCACATCCCAGTATTTCTAACATAAAGACTATAGCAACAGGAGAAATATATAAGCTCAATATATACACTAGCCAGTTCAATAAAGATGCTTACTTATGGAAATGACTCCAATATAAACAACAGAAACCAACAATGTAAATGCAAGTATACAATGACATTAATGATGCTTTGCTTTCTACAAATCCACATTTTTTTTTGTTTAAACTCACTCTTATAGTCTGACCTTTCACTCCACATTTTTTTCCTTGAAGTTAGCATTCTGACTGATGGACTTTTTTTATGGACAATAGAGGAAAGAAACTGAATATGACAGCTTTGGAGGAATGGATGAGCAAGAGCAATGCCCCTGCTCTTGACTACTCCACTTGGCATAATCACCTTCCTGGTACCCATAATGATGTTAGCACCAGGGTTAAATTAACATAATAGGGAAATAGAATTACCAAAATCAGAAATGGAAACAAGATTTGAAGGAATGAAGAAGGAGTGGAGCTCTCCAATACTTTCACAGGGAAGATAGTCACATAAGCAAGTTTAAGGAGAGATTTAGACAATTTGCTATAATTAGAGTGAAAATAAAATCTGCTATACACTTAACAATGTGGAAAGAACATTTTGATTTTCAAAGATATGTACACCTCACCCTAAGGAGAAAAATGGTAAGGAGACTATGGCATTGGCATAAGAAGAAAGCCAACACATTACAAATTAAACAAAAGGTGTTTTGTCTGCCAATTGAACTTACATGAAGTGAAAATGCATTAAAAATTGAAAATGCTCTACTTTTCATTAAAAACTTCTTATTTTTAATTACTTAACAAATGTCTTATCACTTGTTAGAAAAACTTTTTTTATGTGTAGAAAAACCCTTATTATTATTATTATTATTATTATTATTATTATTATTATTATTATTATTATTATTATTATTATTATTATATTGAAGTTTAGAAGTGGATTTTTTTATTATCTAGTAACACACACTACACTTTATAAAAAGGGGAAGTATCACTTTGAACTTTGATCATTTGACTCCAAAAGGATGAAAGCAGGATTTAATATCAGGTCTTTACTATCCACGTTATCAGGTGAGTTACTAGAACCTTCAAGTTTAAAAGTGAATTATGTACTATTATTTTTATAATTATTATTTTACTTTATTGTTGCTATTGGATAATAGCTATTAAACGTAATAGGTTAAATATTGATAATGTATTAGTATGATTTGCAATATGAATGCATTATGGTTTCAAATCAAATTAAACCACATGATATTGTTTGGTTTTCAAAATTTATGAAGGGTAAAATATGATTAATTTAGTCCGAGTTTGATTATCAGACCAAACCAACCAGAGAGTTAATATTTTATTTAAAAATATAATTATCTGAAAATTAATTTTAATTATTTTGTAAATAATTAAAAGAAGCGTAATTTTATTTAAATAAATACTACATGATCTTGCATACTATATACAAAAATAAAATAAAATAAAACTTTTTTAATTATAGTGCAGGTGTAAACACTTAGATAAGGAAGATAACTAGAGGAGTTACATCTTATTTTAATTTAGCTGTGGAGGATTGTTTAGCTGGTTTCATCTTTTTCTCAGTGCCTTTTTACACATGTGAAGAGAGAGGGTAATAGAATGACTCATAGTTTGGCTAGGCTTGCTTGCTATGTCTATGATCAAGTGCTAATAGAAGATGCTCCATTTGATATTTGTAATCTTGCTTTGCTAGATGTTCTGCCAGCTCTTGCTTAATGAATTCATTTCCACGTAAAAGAAAAAGAAAAAGAAAAAGAAAAAGAAAAAAAGAAGATAAGTAGCCTAGCTAAAAATTAATATTTTCATCACACCCAGCATTTTAAAACTTGAGCCGATGCTAATTGAATTACAATTATAAGATCGTTAGCAAAACATCTTTATTTGTATAAAGTTGTTAATGTTAGGAAATTTACGTTTCCTAATTAATATTGGGCATCATATTTAATTGACAATTATATTAGCTATTTAATTTATTAGCCTTGTTATTAAGTAATCTAATTTAGTGAGCCCTTAGACTTCACAACTTGATGTAGGCTTAATGAATAGATACCATATTGGCCCATTAGGGGATTATGGGAACCCTAATTGGTTAATATACGTCAGAAATGGTTATGGTCCCTAATATTCCAAATCATAACATAGTTTCCCTTCTCTCCATCTAGAAGAGAGACGACGGTCCCATTGAGGAGTTAAGGCGATTTTGTTGAGAAAGCTCACAAATCACCCTCTTATTCGTGATTGATTGCCGCAAAGATTCCGCAACAGATGGTGATCAATAGCTATGGATCTAAGTATTTATGAAAATCCAAGAATCCTTGATAATCTGGCATGATGTAGATCCTAGGCCTTATGGTGTTTTGGTCTAGGGTATATGCATATAGAATTTGTTTTAAAAAATTAAAGAATCAATCTCTAACAAATGGTATCAGAGAAGTCATCGTTGTTAGATTATTAGGATTTGTGGATTTTTCGAAGCATAATTAGGATATTTTTTATCTTCCTATAATGTTTGTTTCTCCAATTTTTATGAGTCCTAATTATGAAATTTAAGGCTTTTACCTTTTTTTCGCTGCACAAGAATGTATTGATCGAGAATGTGTATATGCACAGTTGTTGCACAAAACCTGTGTTTTCTTTTGCGAAAAGTAATTTTTTTCTAGTAAGCTACATGGTCTACCCGTGTTGGGGTCCACGGTCGTAATACGTCAAAATCGAATTCGGTAATCTTAATAGAATGGAACACAGTCATGCCGTGTTGAGTAATACGACTGTGACCTGTACTAATAAATTTTTTTTGGTTGGTATAGTATTTTTAATTAAGTTAATTGAAACAACATGTTGCCAAAGTAACCTCTGTTGTGTAAATTAATTTGATTAAAATTATATGGATGTTTGCGTGAAGTTATTTATGCGAACTATGTTCGACCTAAAGGAAGACATACTTTGACCAAATAATGACATACATGCGGTGGTGAATATGTGACGATTATAAAGTTTTTTATTTTTTATGTGAACAATAGTCGGTCCAAAGAAAGGTTATTGTTTGACAGAACTTATTGTCAATATTTGATCATTGCATTGAGAGTACCACTTACAGTTAATTTCTCTGTCCAAAGGCTAGGAATTAATGTTGTGCTAGGTATCTTGTGACGGATTCTCAATTCTAGATAATTGTTTATGTCTTATTTCTATTGATGTGTTTATTTATGTGAATATATTTGTTTATTTTATTCTCTATCCAGTTTCTATTGCTAGTGCTATAAATATTTCTGCTCAAGTCAATACCATCCCAATGCTGAATGGGACAAATTTCAAAGCCAGGAAAGAAGTCATGGAGATAATTCTCGACTGTATGGAATTAGATCTAGCACTTAGGACGGAGTGACCCACTCCTACTCCGAAAAACTCTGATGAGGTTAAAATTGAGAAGTGAGATCGCTCTAACCGAATGTGCTTGATGAACATGAAGCGCTCCATTCCAGAAGTGTTTCGAGGCTCTATTGCTGAAAGCAAGAATGCCAAGAAGTTCTTTGAGGAAATTGAGCAATATTTTGCCAAGAATGAAAAGTCGAAGGCGAGTAACCTTTTGGCCAAACTCGTCTTAATGAAATATAAGGGCAAAGGGAACATAAGAGAGTACATTATGGAACTGTCTAATCTTGCATCAAAGCTCAAGTCGCTCAAGTTAGAGCTATCTGAGGACTTACTTATGCGCTTGGTTTGATCTCTCTTCCTGTACACTTTGGGCAATTCAAGGTGAATTATAACACTCAGAATGACAAATGGTCCCTCAATGAGCTTATATCTCACTGTGTGCAAGAGGAAGAGAGGTTGTAGAGAGATAAGACAGAAAGTGCTCACTTGGCTTTGACCTCTCAGAACAAGAAGAAGAAGAGGGCTAAGGATATTGAGGAAGATTCTTCTCATCAGATGAAACAAAAGAAGCAGGATGAAGAATTTACTTGCTACTTCTACAAGAAGTCAGGACACATGAAGAAAGAGTGTCCCAAGTACGCCGCCTGACGAGTAAAGAGGTGTAAGATTCTCACTTTAGTTAGTTCTGAAGCTAATTTAGCTTCTATACCTAAGGATACTTGGTGGGTAGATTCTGGTGCTACTACTCACATAAGTATGTCTATGCAGGATTGCCTGTGGAGCCGACTGCCAAGTAATGACAAAAGATTCATCTTTGTGGGCGATAGTAATAAAGTTGCAGTAGAAGCTATATGAACTTTTAGATTACAATTGATAACTAGATTTCATTTGGATTTGTTTGAGACATTTGTTACTCTGTCATTTTGATGGAATTTAATTTCTATTTCTAGTTTGAACAAATCAAGTTTTTCTTGTTCATTTGGAAATAATAAAGTTAGTCTCTATCAAAACTCATGTGTTGTTGGTTCTGGTTCTTTGATTGATAATCTATATATGCTTGACATTGTTGGTTCCTATAATAAAATATTGCAAACAAGTTCAAAAGGTACAAAGTGAAAATTAAATGAGAATTCAGTTGCCTTATGGCACAAGCGTTTAGGCTATATCTCTAAACAAAGAATTCAGAGGCTTGTATCGGATGAAATTCTTGAACCCTTAGATTTGTCAGACTTTCAAGTCTGTATTGAGTGTATTAGGAGAAAATGAACAAACATAAGGAAATTGGGTGTAGAAAGAGTTAAGGATGTCTTAGAACTAATACATACGGATATTTGTGGTCCTTTTTCCTACGCCTTCTTAGAATGGACAATAATACTTTATTACGTTCATAGACAATTACTTTAGGTACTGTTACCTACATTTAATACATGAGAAGTCTCGATCCCAAGACGTTTTCAAGTCTTTCAAGGCTGAAGTTGAACTTCAACTTGGAAAGAAAATTAAGGCTGTCAAATTTGATCGTGGTGGTGAATACTATGACAGATATGATGGATCAGGAGAGCAACGTCCAGGACCCTTTGCACTTTTCCTCAATGAGTGTGAAATTGTCCCACAATACACCATGCTAGGCAAACCCAACATGAATGGTGTTGCAGAATGACGAAACTGGACTTTTAAGGATATGGTAAGAAGTATGATTAGTCATTCTTCCTTACCATAGTTACTTTGGGGAGAAGCCTTAAAGGCTATAGTTTATATCCTTAATAGGGTACCAAGCAAAGCAGTAACCAAAACCCCTTATGAGCTTTGGACTGGCAAAAGGCCTAGTATAAGGCACTTGCACATTTGGGGTTGTCCAGCTGAGGCACGGCCTTATAGGCCGTATGAAAGAAAATTGGACTCAAGAACGGTTAGTTGTTATTTCATTGGTTATGTTGAATGCTCTCAGGGGTATAAGTTTTATAATTCCACATCAAGATCCTTTTTTGAAACAGGAAATGTAAGATTCCTTGAGGAAGTTGAGTTTGAGGGAGAAGGAAATATAAGGAATGTTGTCTTTGAAGAAGAACCTGTTGTTGACAGCAATCAAGTCCTTGTACCTATCATTGTTCAAGAAACAGTTTCGGTATTAGACAATAATGTTCAGGCTATTATTCCTGACATTGTTCCAGAACAAGGCAACATTGATGAGGTTCTTCCTCAAGCACCACCTATAGAACAAACTCAACAATCTCAAGAAGTGCCATTAAGGAGATCCATTAGAGAGAGGAGAAGTGTGATATCAAATGATTACATCGTCTTTCTCCAAGAACATGAGGATGGTGTTGGTTTAACAGAGGATGATCCAATCAACTTTTGTCAAGCTATGCACAGTTCTAACTCTCAAAAGTGGATTGATGCCATGAAGGATGAGATGAAGTCTATGAAGGATAATGACGTTTGGGATCTCGTTGAATTGCCTGAAGGTTCGAAGCCTATTTGTTGTAAATGGATATTTAAGACCAAGAGGGATTCAAAGGGTAAGTCGAGAGATATAAAGCTCGTTTTGTTGATAAAGGCTTTACTCAAAAGGAAGACATTGACTACAAAGAAACTTTCTCTCTGGTATCTTCGAAAGACTCTTTTAGGACAATAATGGCACTGGTAGCTCATTTTGATTTGGAGCTATATCAGATGGATGTCAGGACTGCATTTCTAAATGGAAACATGGACGAAATGATTTACATGGCACAACCAGAAAACTTTGCGTCGGGTGACCTAAAGTCTATGGTATGCAAGCTAAAGAAATCCATCTATGGTCTCAAACAGGCTTCTCGTCAATGGTATCACAAGTTCCATCAAGTCATTACCTCGTGTGGTTTTGAGGCAAATGTCGTTGATGACTGTGTATATCACAAGTTCAGTGGGAGTAAATACATCTTCCTAGTATTCTATGTCAATGATATTCTACTTGCTAGCAGCGATATAGACTTATTGCATGAAACCAATAAATTTCTAACAAAAAATTTCAAGATGAAAGATCTTGGGGATGCCTCTTTTGTATTGGGTATTCAGATACTAAGAGATCGCTCTCAAGGTATCCTTAGGTTGTCACAAATGAGTTATATCGATAAAGTCTTAAGTAAATTCGCCATGAAATATAGTAAACCATAAGACACACCCGTTGCTAAAGGAGACAAGTTTAGTCTCAAACAGTGCCCCAATAATGATCTTGAAATGAAAAAGATGTAGAAGATTCCCTATGCATCAGTAGTAGGGAGTCTAATGTATGCTCAAGTTTGTATTCGTCCTGACATAACATTTATAGTGGGAGTTTTGAGAAGATGTTTGAGCAATCCTGGTATGCAGCATTGGAAAGCGACCAAGCGCGTGATGCATTATTTCAAGAGAACAAAAGACTACATGCTCACTTATCGGAGATTTGACAGTGTAGAGATCATTGGGTACTCTGACTCTGATTTTGTGGGATGTCGAGATAGCATGCGCTCCACATCAGGCTACATCTATGTGTTGGCTGGAGGAGCTATCTCATGGAAGTCTACTAAACAGACTCTTATAGCTTCTTCGACCATGGCAACGGAGTTCATAACTTGTTATGAGGCGTCCAACCATAGGATATAGTTGAGGAACTTTGTCACTAGTTTGCGTGTGGTTGATGGCATTAACAGACCACTGAAGATTAATTGTGACAATAACTCAACAGTTCTTTACTCCAACAATAATAGGAGCTCGACGAAGTCGAAGTTTATCAACATCAAGTTTCTAGTTGTTAAAGAAAGAGTTCAAGATAGACAAATTTTTATAGAACATACAGGGACAGATTTTATGCTAGCTGATCCATTAACTAAGGGCTTGACACCTAAGGTTTTTTCATGAGCATACTGCTCATATAGGTGTTATTCCTGAGGATACCTTAGTTTGGTGGGAGTCTTTTTATGTTCTATGTTTTACTTTGGACATTGTGTTATTTGATTTTCTGCAAAATAAAGTTGATGGTTTATGATTCTATCTTTGAACTTGTTTATGCTTTATATATGCAACGTTAGTGTTACATTTAAGGACTTTGGATTGATCTCACTAAGGACTAAAGAAGGACCAGTTGGAAATAGGCATGTCTGAGGTCACATTGCATGTAATTTCTATGCTACTCATCCATATTTGATTTATGCCATTAAGTATATTGTTATGGTGATCATTGTGGTTTAGTTATGCTTGATTATGATAAAAGCTGTAGTGGTTTCATAACTAATATATGAGATGAACCAGATTGTATTGAGGAGAAGTTTAAAGTTAAATAGCATACGGATGGGTGCCTAAAGAATTTGTAGTACAATTGTTTCAGGAATAATATGAAACCCAAGTGGGAGATTGTTAGGAAATTACATTTCTTAATTAATGTTGGGTATCATATTTAATTGACAATTATATTAGTTATTTAATTTATTAGGCTTGTTATTAAGTTATCTAATTTAGTGAGCACGTAGATTTCACAACTTGATGTAGACTTAATGAGTAGATACCATATTGGCCTATTAGAGGATTATGAGAACCCTAATTGATTAATATACATCAAAAACGGTTATGGTCCCCAATATACCAAATCATAACACAATTTTCCTTCTCCTCATCTGAAAGAGAAACGACGGTCCTATTGAGGAGCTAAGGTGATTTGGTTGAAGAAGATCATAAACCTCCTCCTTATTCGTCATTGATTGCCACAAATATTTCACAACAATTGGTGATCAATAGTTATGATCCAGGTATTTATGAAAATCTAAAAATTCTTGATAATCTAATATGTTATAGATTCTAAGCCTTATGATATTTTATTCTAGAGTATATGCATCTAGAATTCATTTTAAAGAATAAAAGAACCAATCTCTAACGGTCAACATATGCTCCAATGGCTCCTATTAGTAAGAATCCCAAATCAGAGAATAACCTTGTGATCTAATAGCATATGATGTAATAGTAGCCGAATATATGTTATGGCAAAGAACTTTAAATATAATATTTACATCTTAAAAGTTATATTTTTGTTGTCTTTCATTAAAAAAAAAAATTCAACTTATATCTACTCGATTGGATGGGTTACCGAGTCAATTCGAGTTTGATTTAGCCATTAAGAAAATTGATCCAATAAATTGACAAAATCAACCTAAAGTCCGGGTCGCGGGTTTCGTAAGACTATGATTATTACTAACATCAACAAGTAACAAGAAATACAAGCCGATAAAATATATGTTAAAATATTAAAATTGCTAAATCGATTGTCAGAGCGTCTACCTTGTGGGATAATTGTTGGACTATGATATTCATTTTACTTTATAATTATAATTAATTGTTTTTGCATGATCGCACACACTCGTTTTTGCATGATTGCACACTCTCATGCATATAATTGAAATGATTAACTAATTTTATAAATTATAATGTTAATTTAATTTGATCATAAGTTGAATCTGTGAAACTGTAAATTGTCATCCTCTCTAATTCACTGCAAATGTGCAGTTTAGTAGAATAGTCGTGTCATAATCTTAGTCCCCAGTTGCTCTTATTGATTGACTTGGCTGAGTCAGGTTGACCCCTTGCTCCACGCACAAAAATAGATAGAGTCATTCTACCACACATCTGGAGGAAGAACCTTCAAACAAATCACAGTCAAAGTTAATGACGACTAGCAATTTTAATTTTTTTTTAAAGTGATGTGAATATATTTTTTTTTTAATTTTTGACTGAGTTTACTAAAAGTATGTAGACAATTCTTTTTTTTTTTAGTTAATATGTAGACAATTCTTGAGTGCTGTTATATGCTCTTACACTATTTTTTATTTTATATAATTTTTTATCATATTTTTTAATGATTGTAATTAAGTGAAAAAATAAAAAAAAATTATTTAATCAATAGTATATAAAATAATATAAAAGTAATGTAAAAAAAATGATGTAAGAAAATTATAGTTGTTAAAGATAAAATTAGAATCTACATCAATATTTCAGGCACCTACTTGTAAAACTTGCTTAGGAGACTAGAGGGGAAATTGATGAAAAAAGATAGCGAAACAATATATATACAGGAGACATATCTAGTAAGAAAAATTTTTATTATATGAAGATAAAAAAAATAAATTTTGATCATATGATCATACATAAAAGGTTAAGATTAAAAGTTATTTAAATGTCGTATACGACCACTTAAAAAAATTATATGTATTTGTGTTAATTTTAATTATTTATGTAAGATTCAATAATCAAAATTTATTCTTTTTATCTTTTATAATAAATATTTTTCTTACTAGATACACTTCTTATATATAGGGAAAAAAATTTGGGAAGAAATATCTTATTTTAGATATATATATCAATCTTTAACATATATAAAATTGTATTAATAAAAATAAATATACATGTTTAATATGATACCTATAATTTTACACATATTAAAAATTAATTTGCAAGAAAATCATAAAAAATTCCTAACCAAGAATTTCTATAAAATATCGTTACAATATCAGGGCATAGCGTGTTAGTTAATAAGTACTGGCTGCATTTTATTGGTCTTCTTATTTTTCAATAAATAAATTTGACCATACCAATATTTCTTGGTTTACGTGAAACGGTGGTCACGTTGTGCCTGTACATATATATTAACGTATGTCTTAAAGCGCTGCTCATCTTTGCTTCCACTTTCCAGAGAACTTGGATATATATCAAGTTTTTTTGGTGAGTTCATCATCGTTGTGGTTTTTCTGCTTCTTCTTCTTCTTTTTGTAACTAACATAAGCTTGCATGCATGACAGATAACATGGGAAGAGAACCACAATGGAATGTCATCTTAAAGTTAAACGTATGGGTATGTCTTGCCTTGGTTCCACTTTTCATTGCTGATGCCAATTCAAAACTAGACAAACCTGTTTCAAGAGAAATCACTGACGATAACCATCTTGGTATGTACCGCAACTACTAATTTGGCTCAAATTTAAGGAGCCCCTTTTCAGTTAGCTTTTAGTTTTGACTCCCATGATAGACTTCTAGCCTATGAAGTACATATATGTCATTTTTGAGATGCGTTCATGTGTTGAATATATGGAGATGTATGTACAACATATATATTTTGTGTATCTTAATATATCTAATTAAAAAAATTATTATTTTTTACTTACACATGTCTTAAACACGGCTCAGATGTATTTAGATACGTCTAAGACATTACTTAGATCAATTTATTAATATTATTTTTTAAAAATATTAATTTTTATGATTAATGTCTAATTAGTAAGTCCGTAATTCACACAAATCCAATCACATGACTGATATTTCAAGCTACTATTTTCACATACTAGAATTTTATGTTTTATCTTTTCATACGATATTATGAGACTTTTAAGTTTTATCTTTTTATATATCATTATTTTCATCTATTCTTTGTACTTCTATGCGTACCAAGCCATTCACTTCATCGTCATCGAAACTTGTCTCATACTATTATTTCTTTTAGTTAATTTTTTTAGATACACGTATATTTATTCATGATTAGTTCTATTAAAAAAAAAAACTTTGTGTATTCTGAGTATTACTGCTTGGTATTACTGCTTGCGTAACTAGTTCGCCCACTGCTACAATTGTAGAAGTAGCATTACCTTTTTTTTCTTTTGTCTGAATTTTTTTTAATAGAAATTCTATTTAATTTGAACAGCACACCGAATCGAAATAGTTCTCCTGTAACAATGTCTCCCAAATATTGTGGATATATAATCATGTCAGTTTGAAAATACACTGCATTTAATTTATGGCTTCTGAAATCTTTCCAGTTAAAATAGCTCCCCATTTTTTTTTCATAAATTTTGTCATGTCTAGCTTTATATGAATATATATATAGAGGGAGGATCAACTTATATTAGTGTAATTTTTTTTTTATTTATACTCATTTTTAATCTTTAGATTCACTTTTATCTAATGATTACTTTAATGAAATAATCTCAACCATTAGATGAAAGTGAATTTAAGGGTTGAAAATGAGTGTAAGTTAAAAAACTTACACTACTTAGTGTAAGAACGATTCCCTTCATATATATATATATATATATATATATATATATATATATATATATATATATATATATATATATATATATAGGGAGGATCCACTTACATTTGATTTACACTCAATCTTACACCTTTCATTTATTGTGATCCTGTGGTTACGATAATAGATAAATGGTAAGAAATTACAAGATCATAATAAAATGAAGGGTATAAAATTAGGTGTAAGTCTCTTTTACTTTACATTAGGTGTAAGTGGATCCCCTCCCATATATATATATATATATATATATGAAGGGGATCGATTCTGTAGGTGTAAGTTTTTTTAACTTACACTCATTTTCAATTTAGATCTACTTTCATCTAATGGTTGAGATTATTTCATTAAAAGTAATCATTAGATGAAAGTAGATCTAATAGTTGAAAATGAGTGTAAGTCGAAAAAGATTTACACCTGCAGGTGTAAATTATTGATGATCCTCCTCCTCTCTGTCTCTGTCTCTGTCTATATATATATATATATATATCCACTTAAACCAACTATAAATAAAAAAAAAACTTACACTCAATCTTATACTCTTCATTTTATTGTAATTTTATAGTTACATTTATCTCCTATCGTAGCTTTCTGAATTACAATAAAATAAAAGGTATAAGATTAGATAAGTCTTTTTTACTTATATTATGTGTAAGTGAATCTCTACCTTATATATATATATATATGGGGCATATCTAGTGAGAGTAATTTTTATTGTGAGAGGATGAGAGGAGTAAATTTTGACCATATAACCATACATGGATGGTCAAGATTAAAAGTTACTTAAATGTCATTACGACCATTTAAAAAAGTCGCGTCATTTATGTTACATCTTGTTCACCATTCATATAAAGATCCATTGGTTAATATTTACTTCTCTCACCTCTTATAATAAACACTCATCTCACTAGAGTAAGATCCTATATATATATATATATATAGGGAGGATCAATTTACACCAGTGTAAATTAATTAATTTTCTCTTACATTCATTTTTAGCTGTTAGATCTACTTTTATCTAATGGTTACCTTTAATGAAATAATCTCAACCATTAAATGAAAGTGAAATTAACGGTTGAAAATGAGTGTAAGAGAAAAAGACTTACACTGATGTAAACGGATCCCTCCTCATATATATATATGAGGGGGGATCGGTTTATACCAGTGTAAGTCTTTTTTGACTTACACTCATTTTCAATCGTTAGATTCACTTTCATCTAATGATTGAGATTAATTCGTTAAAAGTAATTAGATGATGAAAGTAGATCTAAGATTGAAAAATGAGTGTAAGTAAAAAAACTTACACTGTTGGTGTCTATCCCCCTATATATATAGGTAGATCAACTTAGACAAGTGTAAGTCTTTTTTAACTTACACTCATTTTCAGCTGTTAGATTCACTTTCATTTAATAGTTGAGATTATTTCATTAAAAGTAGAAATTAGATGAAAGTGGATCTAATTGTTAAAAATAAATTTAATAAAAAAAAAACTTACACCTGTAAATTGATCCTCTCTCATATATATATATATATATATATATATATATATATATATATATATATATATGATTTCTGTTGATTTAAAATTTGTGCAATTAACATCATTCCTTCGAAGCTCTTTTACTTTTACATTCATCTGACTGTATATATTTTTCAGGTTTCATAAGCATTGATTGTGGATCAGACATAGATTACTTGGACGAGGAAACAGGAATTTGGTATCAGACAGATGAAGACTTTGTAGAAACAGGAATCAATCATATGGTTTCACCCACTATCAACTTCAACTATCCCAATTTTGGGAAACGGTTGAACACATTGAGATTCTTTCCAGACGGAGACAAGAACTGCTACACTCTGAAACCAAAACAGGGCAAAAATAACAGTTATCTCATCAGGGCTTTCTTTGCATATGGCAACTATGATGCCAAGAACCAAACTCCATCTTTTGACCTTTATCTTGGAGTTAATTACTGGGACTCAGTTGGTTCTGATGATTGGACAGATTGGGATTACTATGAGATTATTCACACTCCCACAACCGATACCATACATGTGTGCCTTGTAAAGACTGGCTCAACAATCCCTTACATTTCAGCATTGGAATTACGACTTTTAAACGGTTCCATTTATCATATCATGTCCAGCAGTTCTCCACAACCACTGTTATATCTTAAGACTCGGAAAGATGTTAATAGCGCCCCCAAAAGGCCTCTTGGAAGCAAGTGATCATCATCAACACCCCTTAAGTCATCAGTGCCTTTGTTTTTTTTAACATGCGTCATCAGTGCTTGTTTGCCTTGTTATTACCAATTCATGTCCAGGTGTCATGTTTTTCTTATCAAATTTTGATGTAACTTTTAAAAATGAGCACCAATCTGATTCCTTCATAATTTTTTTTTTAAAATTTAGTAATGAGTTTTTAAAATATTTTCTTTCATTAAAACAGTATTTATTTTGCATTTTTAAACTTTTTCTTTACCAACAACTTATAGGTTCCATCCTATATCAAGATACCTTTCCTCCCTAAAATAACAAAAAATATTTCTTTTAAATTTATTTTTTTGGGTGCATTCTTTTAATTTCTTACATCAATAATATATAGTTTTTTTTTTGAAAAGATTTAGTAGGTACAAGGATGACGTCTACGATCGCGTGTGGCGCGATTACAATCCAGATGGTTGGCATCCCTTGGTCCACAATGAAATTGATATCGATCCTAGAACCGCAGATGATGCTTATAAATTACCATCACAAGTATTGAGCACTGCAGCCAGATCAATGAATGTCTCCTCTGCCTTAGAATTTGACTTTGACTCTGCGATTGGGGTACTAGACAAGTCTTCCGAGTATACTGTCTACTTCCACTTTACTGAAATTGAGAAGCTTCAGGGTGGTGAAAAAAGAATAATCAATATCACTCTTAACTCTGAAAACATCCTCTCTCAGCCTTTGGTTCTTGAATACTTGAAGCCAGTCACCATTACTCCTCAAAATACAACTCAAGGTTCTGTTCGTTTTAGCATTACTGCTACGTCTGAATCGACTGCTCCCCCTATTCTCAATGCCTTTGAGGTTTTTCAGTTGATAACACAACTATCTTCACCAACAGAGACTAGAGATTGTATGTACTATGTACAACACTCTGAGTTCTTTGTTTACCTGTTGCCTCTACTTCTCACTATAATGTATGTTGCCCACATGGACTATGTATAGTTGGTGCTATTCTGGATATAAAAAGCGCCTACCAAATCTCTAGGTTGAATTGGCAAGGACACCCATGTCTTCCACAGCAACATGCATGGGAGGGCCTCATTTGCAGCTCTGATGCCAATCCAAGGATCACATCTTTGTGAGTATTAAGCTTCTTCTAAAGTTAATTACTATTGGACGAAGTATTTATTACTGGGTCAAAAGTCAGCATAACTTTATTTCTTTATAATAATAACATACTTGTGTTTATTATGTGCTGCAAGTAGGCTTAAGAAGTTTCGTAATCCACAGGTAGTAACAAACAGGCTGGAGTGTTAGGTATCTTTGATGTGCATATGCACAACTAGTTTAAGGGTGATTGTTAGTCGTACATAAAACCAACACTATCCATCTAGCGTGCAAGGGACACATGTCACTAGAAGACACATAAAAAGAAAAAATAAATTGTATGAGCATTGATCACCGAGACATGATCACTATAAAAATATTAAAGAGTTTGACCATATTCTTTAATATTTGAATGTAGTCTAATGGAAGAGTTTAGTACCATGGATTGTCAAAGCCACTGCCCGTATGGATTTCATTTCTTCGTCTTGTTCCTGTGTTTATTTATTTATTGTTTTGGTTGATCAAATGTCTTGTTTAATTATCATGACAAATATTTATGTCAATCTCAAATGACAAGCAGGAACTTGAGCTCAAGCAAATTAACAGGGGAGATAAACACTTCATTCTCATATCTTACAGAACTAGAATTCCTGTGAGTAGTGATTATTATTATGGCTGATTCATTTCGTGTTCAAATATGATATACTTAAGCATTGACTAATTAGAAGCCCCACCGACAACACTATGCCAACTTTGTATAGAAGTATACACGGTAGCTCCTAATTTTGGTGATGTACCCACCCATGACTGTCATCAATAAAGTGTTACTATGTTCTAGGGATTTGTCAGACAACGAGTTGGAAGGACCTATGCCTGAATTTCTGGCAGAATTGCCAAAGTTGAGAATTCTGTAAGTTTGGAATCTTTTCAATTACATTTAACTTGATAATTTTCCCAGTTAGCACTCGGGCAATATATATTTCACTTTCCTTGCAGTAATCTGACAGGAAACAAGCTTTCAGGTTCAATTCCTAAGGCTCTCAAGGAAAAGGCAGGTACAACTTTGCAATTAAGGTTTATAGTATAATATTTCGTATTCTCTGGTTCAATTGTTACCCGCCTTTTGCTTCATTTGATTAAATCCCTTTTTATCATGAATTGTGATTTATTGACCAATATAAACAGCAAAGCAGTAAAATATAATGATATTGCTATATGTAGCAAAACAGTTAATGAGTGAATATGAAGAAAGAAAGAAAGAAAAAGTTAAAAAGAAGGTGAGAAAATTAAACAACGCTATACATATAATATAACTTTTACTCTTTTGCCTTTCTTTCTTAGCTTTAAGTAAACTACAGGTCTCTCATTATAACGTAATATGGGTGTTGTATGATTGTATGGGTAGTGGTTTCTGGATCTATTATTATGATAAACTAATATCTGGCATTTTGACTTTTTCTTCAGTGTAGCTGATAATCCTGATCTTTGTTTGACGGATTCATGCAAAAAGAAGAACTTTGTTGCGCCACTTGTTGCTTCACTTTCAGCTTTAATTGTAATCCTCTTGATTTCTCTTGGATTTTGGATATTCAAAAGAAGACAAAAAGGTACTTCGTTGTATCCTTTTTTTTCCCAGTTTCATGACTGAATGAACATTATTCTGAAGCCATAATCAATTTACTGTGAATATTTAGCAGTTACTATTGCAAGAAGTTGCGCATACGTATATTTTGTTCTCAAATGCTTTTATTCTTCCGATTGTGCCCTTGGTATGTTAGACATAAAATCATTTTTAAATCTTCACTTAACAATTGAAGCTTTTAGAAAAATTGATTCTTGACAGGATATGAAGAGAGTTACTTCTTAACATGATATCAAAGTCTTTATCACAATCAACTCTTCAAAAAGTTTAAACTGTGTATTGTCATGTTCTGAGCTTGTATCACCATTTTTAATTATAAACCTTCTATTGCTTTACTTTCTTTTCTTTAATATATCAGTTTTAACAAACAGTTAATTTCTATAAATTCAATGGAAAATTAACAAAAACAAAATCGAAAAATTGCTAATTTTTTTTATAGTTGTAACTGCAGATGTAACGAATCTAAAATTCTATGCTAAAGTCTGCACACTATATAAGAATCGATATAAATATGAAAAGAAAAGAAGAAATATATATTGAGTTCTTGACCTATATAGAGCACAAAATGCTCTTGCTCAAATTGGGTAAATTAAAATTTAAAAGAACAAATTCCATATATCCTCATTCATTTTTGAAATTATTTATTTTTCACATCATCGCATGTTTTAATTATGATTTTCTCAAGTACTGTAGTGGTACGTTCTGATTCTAAGAAAAGGGGACCATTGGAATCAAAGAATCGAGCATTCAGTTACAGTGAGATTCTCAATATTACTGATAACTTCAAAACTATTATTGGAGAAGGAGGATTTGGAAAAGTTTACCTTGGCATTCTACAAGATAACACTCAAGTTGCTGTTAAGTTGCTTTCAACATCATCGGTGCAAGGTTATAAGGAATTCCGATCAGAGGTTAGATATTGCATTCAAGTTGGAACACAATAAATTCAATTTTGAAATTTTTTCTCTAGTTATGTTCAATTTTACATGGAGAATCCTGCAATTTGTTCTCCAGTTAACTTTGGTAGAGCTAAAATTTGAAATGCAGGCACAACTTCTAATGATTGTTCATCATAGAAATTTGGTCTCTCTCATTGGGTATTGTGATGAAGGTGAAATTAAAGCATTGATTTATGAATACATGGCCAATGGAAATCTCCAACAGCATTTATCAGGTAATTTATATTTGGGTTTTTATAATGTGTGCTTTATGGAATCATAACTAAAAAGTTTTAAATAAAAAACAAAGCATTTAAAATATTGTAAATTGAAAATTTTTACTTTTTATTTAAAATTTACTATTTTTTAATTCTTTAATGAGTGTCTTGCAAAACCCTTTATATTTTATTCATAACTCATAAATAGTCTGTCAGCATGCTGGCTAAATTTAATACATCCAACTTATCTATTACGCTTTATCCTCAGGGGAACCTTTTTTCATTACCCAAACTAACATAATATAAAGTATAAACAGAGGTGGAATGCCAAACATAGGTAATCTTTTAAGTACACCTGATCTATGATATCACAACAAATGATTACGAATAAGGAAAGGAGGCCAAGAGGAAGGAATTTTGCCTATGCTTTCGTTTTCAGATTTTTCCTACAGAATTGCAAGAGTGATGCGTATTTCTTTCTCCCTATGAACTAAAACAAATTGGGCATATTAACCTGTATTTGTGTGCAGAAAAAAACCCAAATGTCTTGCAGTGGAATGAGAGACTTAATATTGCAGTTGATGCAGCACATGGTATACAATCCGCTTATATTTTTATATATGGCAGTTTATTTTTCTTGCAGTTTTTATTCTTAACCTAATACCTTGATTTAAGTCTATGGTTTCTTATGGATTTTCAGGGCTAGATTATCTGCATAATGGCTGTAAGCCACCTCTTATCCACAGAGATGTGAAGACGTCAAACATATTACTAGATCAGAACATGCATGCCAAGATAGCTGATTTTGGTCTATGTAGGGCTTTTGGTAATGATACCGACTCTCATATATCAACTCGCCCTGCTGGTACACCAGGTTATGTTGATCCAGAGTAAGTAGTACTGTAGTAGTATAAAAAGTTAAATATAGATTTGCGATAAGTTTATCAATGCACTTATTATTCTTTCTAAATAAAAATTTTGGAGTACTCTTGACTAAGATGCAACTTGAGGCTCTACAAAACTTACTCATTTAGTTTGAAAAGGGTATGAAGCATCCTCTATTTAGCATGAACAGACTTCTTTATTTCGGTTGATAATTTATAAAATCAGAGAATGGAGTGAAAAGAAGCAATAAACAAGCTTCAGGGTCACTTATGCAGTTCAATTGTTTGCTTTCTTAATGGATTTCAGAGAACTGGAAACTCAAATAAGAAAAGTGATGTCTATAGCTTTGGGATAATTCTATTTGAGTTAATCACTGGCCAACCTGCACTAGTAAGAGCACCTGGGAAAATCATTCACATTCTTCAATGGTTATTCCCATAGTTGAAAGAGGAGATATTCAAAACATTGTTGACCCGGGGTTGCAGGGAGAATTCAATACCAATTCTGCATGGAAAGTTGTAGAGATTGCCTTGTCATGCATTTCACCAACTGCAGCTGAAAGGCCATGTCAGCATGATTTATGCTGCAAAATTCAACATAACTTATCTGCAGTTTCAGCCTGATTTCTGCTGACACATTTGACTTTGTACCTATTATGTTTACTTTTTCTGTGTATAAATAGAGCCACACTTGTATAGCTAAACACAGATAAGATAATCAGTTAGTTTCAATTCTTACATGGTATCAGTATAGGCTCACGATCCTTGTGGAAACTCCTCCGCCATTCTCTCAGTTGCTCACCGGGCCTGTCAACCTCCAAAACAGACCTCACCCTGAACCCGAGACCCACCGGCGCACCACCAGCTCCGCCCCCCCCTGTCGTTCCCGTCGCACCCATCGAACCCACACATTCCAACGCTGGCACCGTTATACCTGTCCAAGCCCGAGACTGCAGACCCAGTTTTAACGTCAGCCTCGCCGTCCGCTGTGCGAGCCAACCAGCACCCCGCCCGGATCCGTGACCCGTAGGTTCACCAAGACCGGTATCACACCAGATCGCCACGGACCAACCCCGAACCGTCGCGAGCCGTTGTCGATCTCGCTCTCCTTGCACGCCAGTGCCTTGCGCCGCGCCTGACCCTCCGCTGTGTACAGGCCGACTAGAGCCCACCGTGCTGCTCCGCGCCGCCTAACCTGCCGAACCCAGTTCGGAATCGCCTGCCGAACCCAGTTCGGAATCGATCCCCACAACCGTCGAGCCGAGACCGCCCCACTAGGCCACCGTGACCTCCGCCCCGTTCGTCCACACCGCCGAAGAGCCCCCGGCGGTCCCGGATCCGTGCGTCTCGGTCAGACCTCCGCACCGCCATTCGCTCCACCGTCGTTTCCGTCCTCACCGCCGCAACCCGTGTTCAGATCTCGCCTCCACGAGCAGATCCGCTGTCTCTCCCAGGCCACCACAAGCTCCACGTACGCACCGTCACAGGAACATTCTTGAACCATTCAGGAGCCACAGATCCATAAGCTCCACCGTCGCCGTCGAGCTCCCACCAGCAGCCACCGCGGCTCCTTCACCAGAAAAACACTCCACCATCACAGATACTCTCCCTCTCTCTGTTTTGGGAGTTTATCAAGACTGTTGTGCCGCAGATGTTAGTGTTTCATTAATTAGAGGCTTTGTTTACTTGGGTTAAAAAAAAAATGGAAAAGTTCGATATTACTCTTCCCATTCCTGTTTTGCTCAATGGTGTCAATTATACACATTGGGTTGAGGCTATGCGTGGCTTTCTGAAAGGTCGTAAACTCTGGAGATATGTGACAGGTGACGTAACAATTCCGGCCAAAGTTACAGATGAGTCTGAAGAAAAGTATACTGACAGATTAGAAGATTGGGACAGTAAAAATCATCAGATCATCACCTGGTTTCGGAATACCTCTACCCCAAGTATTCACTTGCAGTTTGGGCGTTTCGAGACTGCCAAAGAAGTTTGGGATTATTTGAAAAATCGATACACTATTTCTGATTTATCTCATCAATATCAGTTACTGAAAGAACTCAATAATCTGAAACAAGGGTCTGGCCAAGCTGTATATGAATTTCTGGCTCAGATGGAAACTATTTGGGATCAGTTGACCTTATGTGAACCAAACTTGACAGATAAAAGTGATATCAAGTTGTATCAGGAGTATCGTGACCGCACCAGACTCATTCAATTTTTGATGGCTCTCACCGATGACTATGAGCCTGTTCGAGCATCTCTGCTACATCAGGATCCTTTACCTACTCTTGAAGATGCTCTTCCTCGTCTTAAGTCTGAAGAAACCAGATTGGGTCTTCTTCGATCTAAAGTAGATTCCGCATTTGCTGTTACTGATAAAAAGGGAAAATTTTGTCGTCACTGTCGTCGTCCTGGACATGCTCTTCCTGAATGCCCCAATGTAGAATGTCATACCTGCAAAAGGAAAGGCCATATTGCACCCAATTGTCCTTCCCGATCTGTCGATACTGTAAATTGCCAGGACATTTAATCGAGCACGCCTACTCGTCCACCAAGGCACGATCGACGCAAGATAGACTCCGCCTCGTTTTCGTTCCCCCAAACCTGCTCTTGCTACTACTGCCAATGACTCTTCGGTCTCTTCTTCCACTACCTCCCAGACTGTCTTTTCCCCCAATGACCTCGAGTCTCTCCTTAAGCAAATTCTTTCTACTTCTGGTAATTCCTCTGTTGCTTTATCCACTATACCAGGTAATCCTAAATGGTTTTTTGACTCTGCATGTTGTAATCACATGACATTTGCATCCCATCTTTTTTCTTCATTATCTGCTAAGGATTCTGCTCACTCCATCCATACTGCTGATGGATCTCTTATGAACATAAGTCATACGGGTTCCATCTCTCTATCCACCCTTAATTTGCCTGACACTTATCTCATTCCTAAATTAAATTTCAATCTTATTTCTGTGGGACAACTGCGTGTGATCTTGGTTATGAACTCACATTTTCTTCCTCTCGGTTGTCGTGTGCAGGATCCACGGACGGGACAAGTCATAGGGACTTTGGGTGTAAAATCGGAAGATTATTTGAGCTCACTAGCCTTCATGTTCCTCATGTATCCAACCTTTGTGCTGCTTCACCTTCCTCCACCATTCAACAATGGCATCAACGTCTTGTTCACACTTCATTAGGAAAAATACAATCTCTTATCTCTCAGGGAACTCTCGGTTCAGTCAGTAACGAATCTCTTAATTGTACTTCTTGTCAAATTGCTAAGCAACCAGCATTATCTTTTCCTAAAAGTACTTCTATCTCTTATTCCTCTTTTGATCTTGTGCATTCTGACATTTGGGGCCCAGCTCCTACACCCACAATGGGAGGGTCTAGATATTTTGTGCTATTTATTGATGATTATTCACGTTTTACTTGGATTTACTTCATGAAACATCGTCATGAATTGCCACAAAATTTACATTGATTTTGCCACAATGATCAAAATGCAATTTTCAAAAGTTATTAAAGTTTTTCGTCGTGATAATGCTATGGAATATCGTGACTCAAAGCTTTTGACTTTTCTTGCTACACAGGGTACTCTCTCAGAAATTTTCATGCCCAGTACCTCTCAACAAAATGGTCGTCTTGAGAGAAAACATCGTCATATTCTTGACTCTGTCCGCGCTATGCTTATCTCTTCCTCTTGTCCAGAGCGTGCTTGGGTGAAGCCGCTCTCACTGCAGTTTATGTTATTAATCGTCTTCCATCCTCTGTCATTGGTAATCTCTCTCCCTTTGAGCGTCTTCATAATACTTCTCCAGATTACAACTCCCTCAAAGTGTTTGGTTGTGTTTGTTTTGTACTACTTCAACCCCATGAATATACTAAGCTCGAACCTCGTGCCCGTCTTTGTTGCTTTCTTGGTTATGGGACAGAACACAAAGGTTATCGTTGTTGGGACCCTATCTCTCAGCGCATTCGTATTTCCCGTCATGTCATTTTTTGGGAACATATCATGTTTTCCTCTCTGTCTAAGTTCAAATCCATTCCTTCCACCTCAACTCATTTTTTCACTAACCCATCTATTGATCCTTTTCCTAGTGATCCTGATGCAGGTTCCTCTAGTGAGCTTCCAGACACTTCCGGTGTTCCAACCACTCTCGATGATACTGTTCCAGACGTAGATCCTCCTCCTCCTCCTCCTCCTTCTGAGCGTCCAACTAGGGTAAGAACTCATCCTAGCTATCTTCGTGATTATCATTGTTTTTCTACCATGCTTCACTTTCATGAACCTCAGACCTATCCAGAAGCCTCCAAAGATCTCCATTGGCAGCAAGCTATGCAGGACGAGTTACAGGCTTTGGAGAACACCAATACTTGGGACTTGGTTGATCCTCCTACTGGCAAGGCACTTGTGGGATGTAAATGGATATACAAAATCAAGACTCGTTCTGATGGCTCTATTGAACGATACAAGGCTCGTCTGGTTGCTAAGGGATTTACTCAAGAGTATGGTATTGACTATGAGGAGACCTTTGCCCCTGTTGCTCGTATCACCTCAGTTCGCACTCTTCTTGCTATTGCCGCCACTCAAAAGTGGTCCCTTAATCAGATGGATGTGAAAAATGCATTTCTCAATGGTGACTTGGAAGAAGAAATTTATATGCGACCACCCCCAGGTTATACTTGTCCGCCTAATAAGGTTTGTCTTCTACGTAAGGCCTTGTATGGTCTTAAACAGGCTCCTCGAGCATGGTTTGCTAAATTCAGTTCTACCATCAATCAGCTAGGGTTCTCATCTAGTCCTCATGACTCAGCTCTGTTCATTCGTCGGACTGATCAAGGCACTGTAATTTTGCTTCTTTATGTTGATGACATGATCATTACTGGAGATGACATTTCTGGTATTACGGATCTTAAAGCTTTCTTGAGCCGCAACTTTGAAATGAAGGATCTTGGCCCTCTTAGTTATTTTTTAGGTCTTGAAGTTCTTTCTTCTGCTGATGGACTTTTCTTGTCCCAAGCTAAGTATGCCTCAGATCTCATTTCTCGAGCTGGTATTACAGATAGTCGCACTGAATCCACTCCTCTCGAGCCCAATGTCCGCCTTACTCCTATGGACGGTACTGTACTTGATAATCCCACTCTATATCGGCAGTTGGTAGGTAGCCTGATTTATCTCACTGTTACTCGTCCAGATATTTCCTATGCAGTTCACTTAGTCAGTCAGTTCATGTCCGCTCCGCGCTCTGCTCATTATGCTGCTGTCCTTCGCATTATTCGCTATGTGAAAGGTACTATGTTTCATGGACTTCATTTCTCTGCCGACTCCTCCTTAATCCTCCGAGCTTATTCTGATGCTGATTGGGGAGGAGATCCCACTGATCGCCGTTCTACCACTGGTTATTGTATTTTTCTTGGTGATGCTCTTATCTCGTGGCGCAGCAAGAAACAGACATTGATTGCTCGTTCCAGTACTGAAGCTGAATATCGAGCTCTTGCTGACACAACCTCCGAAATACTCTGGATCCGTTGGCTTCTTGATGACTTGGGCATCTCTCAGTCTTCTTCCACTGATCTCTATTGTGACAATCAGAGTGCTATTCAAATTGCTCACAATGATATCTTTCATGAACGCACCAAGCACATTGAGATCGATTGTCATTTTATTCGTCAACATATTCTTAGTCGAGCTCTTCGTCTTCTCTCCATTGGCACTCTCGATCAGCCTGCTGATATCTTTACCAAAGCTCATCATCCAAGTCAGTTTCGTACTCTAGTTTCCAAATTCAAGTTAGTTCCTATTACACTTACTTGAGTTTGAGAGAGATGTCGGCATGATTTATCTTTGCAAAATTCAACATAACTTATGCTTTGCGATTTCACCGATTTACTGTGACACATTTGACTTTGTACCTATTATGTTTACTTTTTCTGTGTATAAATAGAGCCACACTTGTATAGCTAAACACAGATAAGATAATCAGTTAGTTTCAATTCTTACAGGCCAGACATAAGCCAAATATTGGTAGAGCTAAAGGAATGTCTATCTTCGGAGATGGTTCAGAGACATATCAAAAGAGCAAGAACACTAGTTGAATTGACTTCTTTACAGATTGAATCAGAAATTGCTCCCTCAGCTAGGTAGCCACTTTGCGACGATCTCTTAGTGCTGCTGTGTGTCACACTAAATGTCTTAGTACAAGTCCTCATTGATATCAAAATTTGTAGTTTTAAAGCTTTCTAGGAGTAAAGAGTTATGTTATGTGCAAGTGATGCTTCATTCAAAGCGCGAGTCTGCTTCTCAAATAAAGATTTATAGAAGAATGTGCATGAAAAAGCAGCAGAATGTTCTAACAACATTTTTTAGCAAAAGGTTTTCATAACAAAATGCCTTAAAAATAGGAAGTATTAAATGAAAACCGAATGTTTTAAAGTTTTCAATATATTAAATGTTTTAATTTTATTTGAAACTTACTACTTTTGATTTCTTAACAAGTACTCTTAAGAGACTCGTTAGACAAACCTTTCCAAAAAATAATAGCAAAGCAAATCTTTAATTTTGGTGCTAATGATACAATTTGAGAAAAACTCTTCTAAAGTGAGTTTGTTTGTAAAATGAGTAAGTAAAAGTATATCTATGATTGATTCAATTTAAAGTATATTTTTATCTTAACTCACTAAATGATTTAAGAAGGGTAGATACACTCTTAGTTACTCATTTTACAAACAAGCTCATTTTAGAGTAATCTGTTTGTTGAAGTCACAACTAGCCACAATGCAGCGTGATACATGCAGATGCCGACGTGGATCAGAAAGTGGTGTTACCAAGTCCAAATCTGCAGTCTTCCAGCCAAATTAATGAAAGTTAGTTGTTAGGATTAAGCACTTAGCACTAAGCCAAAAGTTATAACTATTAGTCACAACGTAACTTTATTTCTTTATGGTGGCAGTGTATAGCCCCACGTCTATCACGTGCTACGGGCGGACATGAGGGGCTTTGCAGCACATACATGGCACATCGGCAGATTGGGCTGTTAAGCTCCTTTGATGTACATTCATATGTACATGCGAGTCCTAAGGTGATTGTTGGACTCCCATAAATTTAACAATCTCCCCCTCAGCGACACCCAGGGAACTCGAACTTACGACCTCGTTCTGATACCACTTGTTAGGATCAAACGCTTACCACTAGGCCAAAAGCTATAGCTATTAGTCAGGGCTCAAATTTATTTTCTTATAGTGGCAGCGCATAGCCCCGAGTCTATAACGTGCTACGGGCGGGCATGAGTGGCTTCGCAGCGCACACATGGCGCACCGACAGGCTGGGCTGTTAAACTCCCTTGATGTACGCTCATATGTACATGCGAGTCCTAAAGTGATTGTTGGACTCCCATAAATCCAACAGTAGCAAAGTCACATGGTGTTATATAGGATTTAGAAACGACTAGAAGAAGGAAGATGCACGAATCATAAAGACAAGGCAATTAATAAAAGAAAATTATACGTTCAAAACATTTTGTTCCCACACCCCTCTATCACCTCGCTTTCATACATTGAATCACACACTAGTACAATGTGTTAGTGTGACTTTCTCTTTCTGCACAGAGGTCCACAGGTTTAATAGACCTTGTGCAGACTGCAAAGACATTTACTAACAAACCAAATATAAATTACTAGTAAGTAGTAACCATAAAGAAATCTAAAACGTTGTGTTAAAAATATATAGTATGAAAATCTCATTATCTTTTTCCTATTACTCTTAATAAAAAAAGGCAAAACAACATACTATAGTATACTAGTGAAATAGATTACAGGTTTTCAGAAAACAACATTGCTGATATCTAATGAACATGTTGGAAGGAGAATCACTAAATACAACAATCTCGGTAAGCAACGAAACTTAATTTGCTTTGCAAAAACTAACCACTATAAATGCATGGAGAAAGTACATTAATTTGCTTTGCAAATAAATATCTACCGAGGAAAGTGCAGGGAAAAAGCAAACCACAACTGGTTTATTTACGCAGAAACCCAAACTTCAACAAAAGTTCACATATCACAAACTGTACGTTTTCAAAAAAAAATGCAAAAATATGCAATGACTAATGTTTAGCAGACAAGAAAGTAGAATCCATGACAATGGACATGCTAAAATTGTTGTGAAAAAAGTAATATTTTAAAGGAATAAAGTCCCACATTGGTTGGAAGTAATTTGGAAGAGTTTATATGTCAACTTGTGACTTAGGCTTGGTAAGAAGCAAATTAGGGGGTGGTCTCGCGCACACAAAAATAGGCCAAAGGCTTGTGGCTAATGCAGAAACGTGCAGAAACGGTTTCTAACGTGCATAAACTTTATCATCTAACGTGCAAAAACAGTTTCTAACGTGCAAATTCTACAACACCTTTCCCTTTTGTTTTTTATAAAACCATCCACTATGCAGTTTTAAATATATGTTCTCCTTCTTCATCTTCTCTTCTCTCTACTGGGTTACAAAATATTAACTATCTTGCGGTTCTTGAAACCTTGACGTTGTCAAGAAGAGCCTGTTGTATCCTATAGGATTTTCGATTATATTGAAATAATCCTTGAGGGCAGTGCTGCGCACGCCTCAGGCTTCAATGTTCAATTCATTGCAAGTCACAGGAGACAACAATCTCAAGGATTATGGTCAAACCAGAACACGCCACCCCCTCAGCCAACAACGGATCTGATAGCCTTAACACGCAACCTCCTCTTCCAATTGTTGCCGCAGTCACCAATGCCAAGCCCTTTCCTGATGTCTCAAAAATTGAGATGTTTGGAGGTCAAAACTTCAAACGGTGGCAGGAGCATGTCTACTCTGTTCTTGACATGCACGGTGTCGCTAATGCTCTCAAAGATCTAAAACCAGACTCATCTGTTGGCCCAAAAAAATCGGATGACTGGACTTATACCAACAAGGTTTGTAGACATATAATTCTTAGCATATTATCTAACGAATTGTTTGATGTCTATTGTTCATACAAGGAAACCAACAAAATCTGGGAGTCTATGCTTCTCAAATACACTGTTGAAAATGTTGGGAGGCAGAAGTTCATCATTAGAAACTACTACAGATAGGAGATGACTGATAAAAATGATATCAAGACTCAGATCAATGAATACCGCAAGCTATTTAAAGATTTGAAAGTCAAGAAGATCACTCTACTGGATGAGTTTCTTGTAGGATTACTCATTGAGAAAATACTAGAATCTTGGAAGGACTACAAGCAGCAACTCAAACACATGAACAAGCAGTTGTCTCTTGCCGATCTGATCACCCACATCATCATTGAGGACACAAACATGAAGGAAATCAAAGTTGCAAGAGCAAAAGCACTGACTTCAAGGGAAAATATGGTACAGGCCAATAAGAAAATGTACGGCAATAAACCCAACAAAACGTCTGATTACAATAAACCTCACTATGTTCCAAAAGTGAATAATCACACTTTCAAAAATAGTAGAGGAAATTGTTGTGTTTGTGATAAGTCAGGTCATCGAGCGGCTCAATGTAGACATAGGAAGAGAACTGACAATCCTCCTAAGCCAAAGGCAAACTTAGTCGAAGGAGATGATATAATTGTTGCGGTCATTTCTCAAGCCTTGTTGATGACTAATGTAAATGATTAGGTGGTAGACTCTGGGACTACCATACATATTTGTGCAAATAGAAATATGTTTACCTCCTACAATTCTGTGGGGGATGAAGAAGAACATGTATATCTTGGCGATTCTCAAACTGCTGAAGTTCTTAAAAAAAGAAAAGTTCTTTTTAAGCTCACATCTGGCAAGACCCTAGCTCTCAACAAAGTGCTTCATGTACCTAGCATAAGGGCAAATTTAATTTATGTGGTTTTGCTAGGAAAGGTTGGGGTTAAGGTGTCTTTTGAGTATGATAAAATTGTGATGACAAAAAATTAATATACTTGTGGGGAAATGTTATTGTAATCAGAGATTGTTTGTACTCGATGTTGCTCAAATAAGTAATGAAAATGCATCTTCTTTTGCATATTTGATTGACTCTATGGATATGTGGCATACTAGATCAGGACATGTTAGTGTTTCTTATATTAAGAAAATGTAATATCTTGGATTAATTTTTGATTTTAGTGATACAAGCTTAAATAAATGTAAAATACGTGTGGAATCAAAAATAACTAAAAAATCTTGTTTATTCGTAGAAAGAAATTTTGAACTACTTAAATTAATTCATTATGATTTATGAGACTTAAAACAAACTATGACTAGAGATGGTAAAAAATATTATGTGACTTTTGTTAATGATTTTTCTAGGTACACCAAGGTATATTTACTTAGAAATAAAAATGAGGCGTTTCACATATTTCTTTTATATAAAGCACAAGTAGAAAATCAATTAAATAAAAGAATTAAAAGAGTTAGATCAGATAGAGATGGTGAATACACTTTATTTAATGATTTTTGTGAAAAAGAATGAATAATTCATGAAATTACACCCCCTTACTCACCTCAATCCATTGGAGTAGCTAAAAGAAAAAAATATGATTTTAAAAGAAATGATGAATGCCCTATTAGTTAGTTCTAATACACTTGATAACCTTTGGGGTAAAGCCTTATTAGTTGCATATTATTTACAAAATAGGATTTCCTATAAGAAAATAGGTAAAACATTATATAAGTTATGGAAGGGTTATAAGTCTGACTTAAAATATTTAAAATTATGGGGGTGTTTAACTAAAGTAATGCTACCTGAACCTAAAAAGAGGAAAATAAGCTCTAAGACTTTAGATTGTATGTTTATTGGGTATGGTGATCATAGTGCTGAATTTTAAAAAGTGATGTGCTTGATTGCAAGTCTATAACTGAGACAAAAAATGCTAAATTTTTTTAACATGTTTTTCCCTTAAAATCAAAATATATTTATGAAGCTTTATCACAAAATTTATATGATAATTTACATGAGGATTTGAGAAGAAGTAAAGACAAAGAAATGAAACTTCTTTTGGAAATGATTTTTACAAATATCTTGTTGATGATGATCCTTTAACTGTTTCTAAAGCCTTTTCCTCATCTGATGCAACTTTTTAGAAAGAAGCCATTAAATTTGAAATTAATTCACTTACAAAATGCAATACTTGGGTTTTAGTAGATTTACCTCCTGGAGCAAAACCAATTGGTTGCAAATGGATTTTTAAAAGAAATATAACCCCAACGGATCAATTGAAAAATATAAGGCTAGATTAGTAACAAAAGGTTTTACTCAAAAACAAAATATTGACTTTTTGGATACCTTTGCTCATGTAACTAGAATTTCTTATATTCGAGTTTTGATTGCTTTAGTCTCTACATATAAATTGGTTATTCACCAAATAAAGGTTAAAATAGCTTTTTTAAATGGTGATTTAGAAGAAGAAATTTATGTGGTACAACCTGAAGGGTGTGTAATTCTTGGACAAGAAAATAAAGTATGTAAACTTCTCAAATCTTTATATGGTCTAAAACAAGTACCTAAACAGTGGCATGAAAAATTTGATCAAACTTTAATTAGTGGTGATTTTTCTTGTGTTGAAGTTGATAAATGTGTGTATACAAAATTAGTAAATGGTGAATGTGTGATTATTTGTCTATATGTGGATGACATGCTCATTTTTTGTACTAGCCATGACATAGTGCATCAAACAAAATGTTTTCTTGCATCTAAATTTGACATGAAAGACATGAGTGAAGCTAGTGTAATTTTGGGTGTTAAAGTCATAAAGAAGTGTGATAGTATAATACTGTCACAAAAACATTATGTTGAGAAACTTCTAAAGAAGTTTGGACATTTTGATGTCAAACCCGTAAGTACCTCTTATGATGCTAACACTCAATTAAAGAAAAACAGAGGTGATCTTGTTGCCCAGTCTCAGTATACATAGATCATTGGAAGTCTGTTGCATTTGATGAATTTCACTCGACCTGACATAGCATACGTTGTATGCAGATTGAGTAGATATACACATAACCTCAATAATGATCATTGGGTCACTTTGCCTATACTAATGAAATATTTGAGAGGTACCATAAACTATGGTATTGCTTATAGTGGATTTCCCATTGTATTAGAAGGATACAGTGATGCTAACTGGATTTCAGATTCAGATGAGATTAAATCCACTAGTGGCTATGTGTTCACCTTTGGTGGTGGTGCGGTGACTTGGAGATCAGTCAAACAAATAAAAATTACAAAATCTACCATAGAGTCAAAGTTTATTGCTCTGGAGAAGGCTGGTAATGAGGTCGAGTGGTTGAGAAATTTCTTAGAAAATATTCCGTTGGGAATAAAACCAACCCCTTCTGTGTCTGTGCATTGTGACAACAAGGCGACAATATCTATTACAAATAATAAAACTTTTAATGGTAAGAACAAACACATTAGATTGAGACATGAGGTAATAAAGCAATTGCTGAAAGATGAAGTTATATCCATTGATTACGTGAAGTCAGAAGTGAACTTGGTAAATCCTTTGACTAAGCCTTTGGGAAGGAACTTAATAAATACCACATCGAGGGGAATGAGACTTAAGCTAATTTGAAATTAACGGTGATGGTAACCTAACTTTTATGAGTGAAGATCCTATGAAAAAGGTTTATATGGGTAATAACAAGTCTCTTGTTAGTTTTGATAGCACTTTGTTTATCCCTTTCTATGGTGTGAGAAGTATGAGAAGTGTTAGACTGCATTTAATGTGAGGATAAGTTAAATGCTTTTAATGAATTTCATATTCCTTACGGGTGGTGTATAAAGTACAGCATACACTTGATGAAATTACCTATATGAGTGTGAAGTGGGACTGTTCCTATGATATAATGACATAGTCTCTAGAGCATTCATGAACAATCAGGCACGCGCATTGCTGAAAAGCTCAAAATAGCATTAACATCAAGAGATAAGTGTAGGTATAAATGTGATCAAGTGAAATTCTAATTTACACGAAAGATGTTTTGGTTCATAGAAGTTTAAACTTTATTAATTACATTGTAAGTTAAAGTCCTATTTATCTAGGTCTGAGTCATAGTCCAGAAGATACCGGATTCAAAACATTTGCACTCATGATGTAACCCAGAATCTGTATTTTAATTATTTATTTTATTTTATTTTCTTTTGAAATATGTGGGCGATTGTTGTAAAAAGAGTAATATTTTAAAAGAATAAAATCTCACATTAGTTGGAAGTAAGACTTTGGAAGAGTTTATATATTAACTTGTGACTTGGACTTGGTAATAAATGAATAAGGGGTGGTCTCAGGTGCACAACAATAGGTCAAAGGCTCGTAGCTAGTGCAAATCCTTGATTTGCCCTCTACGTGTGATAACATAAGACCCGAATATTTTTGTCAAAATTTAATTAATTTTTTGAACTTACCTGAAAATGAATATTTTGAAAAGGTTTAAAAATGATTTAGTTTTATCCATATTTTTTATTCGATCTACTCTTATTCTAACGTGCAAAAACAGTTTTTAATTTTATCTTCCAATGTTTCTGCAACAACTTTCCCTTCTATTTTTTTTTATAAAACCATCCACTATGCAGTTTTAAATATACATTCTCCTTCTTCATCTACTCTTCTCTCTTCTCTCTACTGGGTTACAGAATATCAACTCTCTTGCAGTTCTTGAAATCTTGACATTGTCAAGAAAAGCCTGTTGTACCCTAGAGGATTTTCGATTATACCGAAATAATCCTTGAGGAAAGTGTTGCACACGCCTCAGGCTTCAGTGTTCAATTCATTGCAAGTCACGAGAGACAACAAAAATATGTTCATTTTTATTAGATCTATCAAATAAAATGATGGAGAAATAGTCATATATGTATACTATAGGATTCAAGCGGGATGAATGAAATGGAAAAGTATTTCAAGTGTTATTTATGATTGAAATGTGCACCTCAAGTTTTAAGAAAAAAATTTTCTGCACAGTTATAAGATTCGCGATGTTTTATGATACTAAATGTTAGACGGTGAAGAGTCAACAAGAGCATAAGCTCAGTGTTGCAATGATTGTAAACACCGAATTTTGTCCGGGACATTTTAAAATAAATAAATAAACAAAAAAAAAATCCAGCTCAATCTAATATCCAACCCATGACCCAATATCCTACCCATTGACCCATTATCTAACCTACAACCCATATCCTAAACCAACTCAAACTCATCCTAAACAAATCCCAATACTAATCCTATACTAACCCCAACACTCATCCGAAACAAACTCCATCACTTATCACTAACAACTCCTAATCACACTACAACTCAAACGCTTCTACCTAAACCTTTCCTATATTAACCCATAACCCTCACACACAAAAAAAGACCTTCGGTTAAAAACACCTTCAGCTTAATAATTTTAATCAGACTCTGGCTTGTTCCCACTCATAACCATTCTATTACCAAAACACACCATTGTTTCACGTTTTTTCAGCCCCGTAACCCATTCCTATTGTGATCACATAGCCATCCTCACACTTCATCTTCAATCTTCTTCAGGACTTCTTTAACAGCAACCACCCATTCTAACCCACCACATCAAGCCATTCTCCATTAAAACAACCACCAAAACCCCATCAAACCAAAGCCACCTCCGCCCGTGCCAAGACCCAAACCAAAAACCACCAAAACCCATCAAACCAAAGCCACCCACGCCTGCATCAATCTACAACCCGAACCGCGACCCACAAGTTGCGAACCGTGTCAGACCCACAAGTTCCGATCTGCGCCGTCAAACCGCCGACACTGCCGACCCGCGAAGCTCCTCCGCGACCGTGCGACCCACCTAGCCGCCGCACGCCGTCGACCCATCGCCAACCGTCCCGCACCGACAATACCATCACGCCGTCGTGCTTCCGCCCACACTCGCCTGCGTCATTTGCTCCGTTTTGGTCTCCCCCTGTTTCTGCAAATATCACAAAGAAAAAGAAACCCTCTCCCCTGTTTTACTTTAGTTTTCGTAAGTTTTTTTTTATTTTTTTTCTTTTCATTTCTTTTTTCATTTTTTTTATTTTGTTTTAGAATTCTGGTAGTTTTTAGTTTTTTTTTTGAAATAGGTTTAATGGAGTTAAATGGGCTAAACTAAAAATCTAAAAACTAAAAATAAAAAAGGGATAATAAATAAAATATAATAAAAGTAAAACAATTATTTTTTAGAAGAGCAAAACAGGATTAACCGAGTTGTGACAATTTGTTAATCTTGTAACTATTTTGAATCATCTGAGTTGCGACAACCTAATGATTCAAATTATTTAAAAAATCAATTTCTATTTAATAAAGACTCAAAATTCATTTTTTATCATTATTTTTTTATTTATTTGTTCTTTTTTAAAGTAAATTTTAGATTAAAAAAAGAATCTCATTTAATAGCGATAAATTCAACAATCCGTGGGTGACGTCTAGCATGACATAAGCTTCACTCATTCAAGCTTTAGTTTGATTAACAGAGTCGTGACGACCTGTTAATTCAAATTTTTTATAAAAAATAAAAAAAATTAAATCTTTTCTTTAAATAAAATCAATCAACCTACACTTATTTTTTATAGAACTACGTGACTTTGAGTTCCTAATTGCACCTGAGGATACGTAGGAGCGGAATTTTTATTTCGTCAAGCCAAATTTTAAACTTTTACAAATTATTTATTTTTTAGTTTTTTTAAAATAAAAAGGGTAAAACAAACATATTATGAGATTATTAAGTTTTGCATAACTAATTTAGGGTAACCGTTTTAGGACGGATGTTTTAGGGGTGCTATGGGTTTAAGTCTCCACCCTTCCCTATGCATAACCGACTCCCGAATCCAATATGGTTCCAAAGACCATTTTCTAAAAGGGTTTTCCAATTTTTCCTAAATTAAATAAAATTGGTGGCGACTCCTAACTTATTTATTTTGTTTCGCTGCTCCCGCCGCGATCACAGTCGCGACAGATGGCGACTCCACTGGGGAATTCTTGAGAGTCAAGCCCATATAATTTTGTTGTGTAAAATTTTGTAATCTTTGTATATTTTGTTTTACCTTTTTTTCTCTTTTATTTATTTTAATATTATTGTTATTAAAACCTTAGGATAGAGAATTTCTCTTGAAATTTTTGTTTGTTTTTGTTTTTGTTTTGCAGGATGCGGGTAGTCTTTAGGATAATGAAGGTTTGTATGCTCCCTACACCCACCACACCTACACATTTATCACACATTCGAGAGGGGCCATATACCCGGGTCTGAGTGAAGCTTAAGTTAAGTAGAGGTTGTGTAGTGGTAACCATTTTGGATGTACATCCTGTTTGGCTATTACGAAAACCTCATCTAGAGTGCATCTTTTTCACAAATGTCCCACACCTAGTGGTTTACCCACTATTTCGTGGTCAACATTTTGAAATGGGACTTGGCTCTAGAGACCTTCAGAATAGAAAAGCCACCAAATGAAAATTTTCACGATTTAGAAAAGACCCGTAGATCCTCAAGATAGAAATCCCCAAGTTAAGGAAATCCTATTAGGACACAAAGGGAGCATATCTTTCGTTATCTTTTGACTTATCTGTATACCTTGTGAGTTGTTTAGTCCCTTAATGTGATGAACCATACTGGTGTCCCTCTTGATAAAAAAAAATAAAAGTTTTTCCAAAAAAAGGGGGATGAATCACTTTTAAAGGACCAACAACTCACTCATTATTAAATTATAAAATCATTTTTTTAACACCATACATTGATAATTCTTCATCCCCAGGTTTGTTGGAGAACCATTTGAAGTTCAGTGCCTTAAGGACTAGCAGTGAGTATCTTTGATTAAAAATAGAAAGTGACATGGGATCAGATCACAAGGAGACAATTTTGGAAAAGACCCTGCAACTTAAGGCCAAGATAGTGGATACAGAGAGTCTAGTGGGTTTGGGCCGATTGCTGAAAAAGACGCAACGTTTGACCTTCACTGCAAGATATGGGAAAATTTTGAATCTATTAGAAGTGGACGTGCAAACAGAAGCTATCACTGCATTAGCCTAGTATTATGATCCACCATTACGTTGCTTCACATTTCAAGATTTTCAGTTAGCCCCCACATTAGAGGAGTTCGAACAGATCTTGGGCTTATCATTGAAAATGGAAAAGCCATACCAATACAAGGGTCACTATGCATCATTGCCAGCCATAGCAAAGGTCTTGAAAGTTCATGTAAGGGACTTACAAGAGACAAAGCAAAATAGGAAAGGAATATAGGGATTCTCAAGTAAATACTTAGAAGAGCACATGCGCCACCTAGCCAAGGTTGAAGACTGGAATACCTTCATGGACATACTAGCTCTCACCATTTATGGTAGCATCATATTCTCAAATAGTGAAGATTTGGTAGGTTTCGCAGCAATTGATGTATTCCTCGCTCGACAAAATGATGCCGCTAATCCTGTCCCGGCCATTCTTGCCGATGTTTACTACACCTTGAATTTATGCCATGAAAAGAAGGGTAAACGAATCTTATGTTGTCTACCAATGTTGTTTGTATGGCTAACCTCTCACATGTTCAAGAGGGGGTACGTGGATCCATGTCCCATTACAAGTCTCAAGATGCTCTAATTGAAGACCAAGAACGGTCGTGAATGGGCCGAGGAATTGACCAAGCTTGAAGATGAAACGATCGTATGGTACTCATGGCGTAAGGAAGGGCAAACTGTGATTTATCAGTGTGAGGGGTTTCCTAACGTTCCCCTAATGGGTACTTAGGGGTGCATTAACTATAACCCCACGTTAGCATTACGACAACTTGGCTATCCCATGATGGGACCACCCTCGGAGTTGGAGATTACTCCTTTTATTTATGACATGCAGACGGGGTGTACCGAGACACTTGGGAGAGTGCGAGATGCTTGGAGGAATATCATCAGAAAGGGCAGAGAACTGGGAGTCAGAAGCTGTGGGGTCAAGGAGAGCTACAGGCAGTGGGTCAACGACCGGGCTCAAGAAGTCAAGTTACCCTTCAAAATGTCAGCTAATAAAGCTTTGCCTCTAGCTCCGATAGAAGACGAAGAAGTAAAGGAAAAGCTAACAGAGGTCAATGAACAAAAGAAAAAATTAGAAGCAGAACTAGAAAAGGTTCACCAAGCATGTGCAGTCTTAAAGCGTGAAAATTCTGAGAAAACTCACGCCCTTGAAAGAGCTAACAAGAGGCTTATGACAGGGCAAGAACAGATATCAAGGACCAGAAGATGCCTAGAAGCTACAAACAAAGAGTTGGGACTCAGAGGGCAAGAAAGAGATAGGGCTTTGGCTGAAAATCAACAACTTAAAGAACAACTCATGAATGCCAAGGCAACACAGAGTGATGCTCTTCAGTAGGTGGATAGTATGAGGCAGCAAATGAAAATGATGTCTTCAAGATACGAAGACATGATCAAAATTGAGAGGTTGCACACTGCCAAGGAAATTGTAGAGTATGAAGCAGCATTGCGACAGGGATAGGAGGACTTGCAGAAAATGATAGATCTTGTAAGGCAACAAGACAAGGACATCAATGAATGGAAAAAAGAAGCCCACTTTTTGAGAGACCGCTTTGTGAAATTAGCAGGCCTAGCCAACACAACGATTGCAGACATTCCATATCATTTAAAGGTGGAAGATAAGATGGTCGATCCTCTTAAGACTGCGGCAGAGATTAATGACTTCATTGAGTATTGCAAGAGTCTCGTTGGACAAATGAAGCAGATGATCAAGGCCCGCTCAGTTGAGATTGGTGAATTAGACTAGACAATGATGTATTGAAAATAATGTACTCCTCTCAAATGATGTTGATGAATTTTTTCAAATGAATAAAGTATGCATTATTATTGTTCTGATCCCATGGAGACCCATTTCTTTTGAACGAGACGTTCTAAGAAATGTTCATGACAAACAACTTTTGAACGAGATGTTCTAAGAAATAGTCATGACGAAAAAATCAAAGATACTCACTTAAGTCCATTCAGCACAAATTAATAATGGTCTTCTAATAAACAAATAACAATCATGGTGGTTTCTAATAAATTGTTCCTTAATTGTTTACAGGAAATTTAGAATCATTGCGCGACCAAGGAAAGAAGACACCAATCAAACCCGAGTTCACAACACAAGGGCTCGAACAAAGCTTTTGGTAATGGCAGCCGAAAACGAAGGAAGGAATCTAAGTATGGAAGTAGAAGAAGTGAAAGGAAGGGTGAATGAGATTACGGAGTCCCAAAGAAGAATGGAAGAGATGTTGTTAGCCGTGAGGGAAAGCCTCACTTTGATGGGGGCAGCTGGAATTACAGGAATAACTGGGACACAGTTACATAACACTTCCATGAGGACAAACCCTGCGGTCACTACTGCAATACTTGTTGTGGGAGGAACATCAAATGCTGCATCACTAGTTCTTCCTATCGAAGAAGGATACCATTCCTTGGAAGGAGCTCGAAATGAAGTTCATGGCAATGCTGAGTGTGCATTAGAGCCGCCACATATGTCTATTCTGATGCCAACAGGATTTCCTGTTGGGACGGGTCATGCAGCCATCCAAAATGATAAGATAAGAGAAGAATAGATGGAAAAGATGGAAGAACAGATTAAAGCGATCAAGAGTCCAAGTACTTATGGACCCCTTGGGATAGAAGAATTATGCCCTACTGCTAATATCATCATTCCCAAGGATTCAAAATTTCAGAATTTGTCAAATACGATGGAAGCATCAATCCTTTCTTCCATCTAAAACATACATTACCAAGATGTCAATCTGGTCAAAGGATTGGAAGTTTCTTGTCAGCTTCTTTCATGAAAGTTTAACTGGACCAGCTTTGGAATGGTGCATCCAACAAGACCTTTCCAAGATCTCCTCATGGGATGACTGGGCAAATTTGTTCATGGGACAATATTGATTTAATCTGGATACGGCCCCAACCCGAGAGCAGTTAGGAACATTAGAAAAGAAAAAAGAAGAGACATTCAAGCAGTATGCCCAGAGGTGGAGAGCTCTAGCTGTACAGGTGCAACCGCCATTGACTCTAACGGAAATGTGCTTGTACTTTTTGGGGACTTTAGGGACTCCTTATGTTGGGACAATGGCGGGCGTCACTTATCGAGACGTTGCTGATTTAATTGTAGCTGGAGAAAGAATTGAAATTCTAGTAAAGGCTGGAAAACTGCCCACTAGCAGTAATGAAAGTGGTTTCAAGAAAGGGTTTTCCCCTAAGAAAAAGGAGTTAGAAGTGAGTTACGTGCAAAATTTGCAACCTTTACAACCTCGATATTCACCGTTCTACCCCATATACCGAGCACCCCCGTATAACCCAAACACTTACCCTTCCTATCAGATATCTACACTGTCTCATCTACCTGGCCTAACCGCCCCTCCTATGAACGCACCTCAAGCCCAGCCATTCCAAATCAACAATGTTCCTGTACCTCAACCATACACATCGACTCGCCCAACCTACACTCAATACCCACCTCCACCTTTGCAAAATTTCCCAAACTACCCACAGCCTCGACCAAACTTTCAAAATCAAGGTCGTTTCCGTCCCTAAAATTTACCCCTTTCCCAAAACTGTCCATTCCAAATGCAGATTTATTCCAAAGGTTGTTTGATGCCCACCTCATTTCAGGGAATCCTGTACGTCCCCTACAACCACCGTTTCCAGCATGGTACAACCCAAATTTAACTTGCAAGTACCATATGGATGTCGCAGGGCACTCGATCGAAGATTGTGAGTCTTTTAAGACTGCGGTAAGGAAACTTATCGCTTGTGGAAAGCTGGATATTCAAGAGGAGGCTGGACCTAGCATTGTTAACAACCCAATCCCTAACCATGGTGGAAGGAATGAGGCGAATGCTGTGGGGATTGAAGGACCACCAATAAGAAGGGTCATGAGTCTGCGTACACCAATGACTCAAATATTTGAGGGATTGAAGAAAACATGTTATGTTATCACCGCACCGGCTTCGTCAATGAAAGAAGATGAGAGGTATGATGAAGAGTCAAGTTGCGCTTACCATTGTGGGGGAATAGGACACGATATTGAAAATTGCTGGGACTTTAAAGTTCGAGTCCAAGGTTTACTCACTTTGGGAGTAATACAGGCCAGGCAAGGGGTAGCTTCCTCTGAAGAGATTAATGTGGTTGAACATTTTGTACTCAAGGTGCCACCTCTCAACCAAGCCCCGACACCAGGTAAAGTAGTGGTGACAGTCAAGAAGCCAACACCATTTACTTATAATAATACTCACTCAGTGTCGTGGAATTATGAAGCAAAAGTAGAGATGAAGGGAGTCGAGGAAGAGGTTTCAAAGGCTCGAGTGACTGAAATCCACCAGGATGAAGAGTTTGTGACAAATATAATTACAAGGAGTGGGTGATGCTATGACCCGGTAGAAACAGAGAAGAGGAAAGAGGGAAGTTCAAAAGAAGAGGAAAGAGGGAAAGAAGAAGAGGAAGAATTTCTGAAGATTATGAAACAAAGTGAATACGACGTGATGGAACAGTGAAGAAGACTCCAGCAAGGATATCTCTTTTATCACTCGTTTTGACATCGGAAAGCATTGCTAAGAGTACTAAGTGAGGCTTATGTCAAACCCGATGTCACCCCTGAGAATGTTGTCAGCATGGTGGATCCGGTGAAGCGCGTCAACATGATTGTATTTATGGATGAAGAGATCACCTCTTGGTCTGAGAAAAACCCACGGGCCTTACACATAACCCTTAGATGCAAAGGGTACATAGTTGCAAAGGTTTTGATCGATGGGTGATCTGCACTGAATATCCTACCGAGGTCTACTCTAACCTCATTGTCAATAGTCAAGATGAACTGTCTCCTCGAGAAATAGTGGTGCGAGCCTTTGACGGAAATAGGAGAGGCATTTTGGGAGAGATAACATTGCCGTTAGAGATCGGCCCAAGTAATTTTTAGGTATTATTCCAAGTTATGGACATTGAGTCTGGTTATACTATGCTCTTGGGGAGTCCATGGATCCACGCTGCTGGTGCTGTTCCTTCTACACTGCACCAGAGTATTAAATACATTGAAAATAGGTCAGTCATCACCATACACGGAGAAGAAGAAATCATGTTGACAAAACCAGTTTCGGTGCCATATGTTGAAAGTGCAGAGAAAGACGAGGATAATTTGTGGCACAGTTTTGAAATAGTTGAGACTGGACTCGGGAGGAACGAATCCCTGGCACAAAGTGTGAATCATATGGTGGCTCGAATCATGGCTAACAACGGATACCAAAAAAGAAAAGGTTTGGGCTCACAGCTACAAGGTACTAGGACATCAGTCTCATTTCCAGAAAAGCTAGACAAGTTCGGGTTGGGGTACGAAGCATTTCTAGAGAAGAGAATAGAGAATATGACTTTGGGAAAAAGGAGTGATAAGGGAAAAATGAAGCACATTCCTCATCTGAGGGAAACGTTTCCTACACCAGCCGAGGTAATCATGCCTGAAGAAGTCCTTCGTCCCCAATACCATTTCACTATTAATGCACTGCATGAAGAAGGCCCAGAAGAGCGCAAAGCAATCTGTCCTTTCACTGATGAGGAACCACTGAAGAACTGGCAGTCTGAACTAGTGATTGATGTTATTGCCTCCAAGTAATTGTTTAGTCATACTGTAACAAGCAGATATTTGAGTCTAGCTATGTTTTGATCTTATATTTATGTTATTTGAGACATTAACTAAATAAAGTTGCATGTTTATTCAGTATTCCTCTTTCTCATACTTTTGGCTTATCTTTCTTTTTGTCAGTTTTCTTTTTACGTTCCGTTAAAAAAAATCTCTTACTTTCTTATTCTTTTTGCCTTTCCAACTCCACACAAATTGCCTTACAGGGATTCGAGTCTTGTGGAAGGTATGCCTCATGAAAGGGACCTTGAAAACTCGTCGATTGATTCTCCTGCGACGTTTGATGAAGAAAACCCTGGATCTGATGAAGAGGATGAAATTGTTGAAAAATTTGAAAAAAATATTGGAGTACTCAGAAAGAAAATTTGATGTGGATAATGAGGTAGTTAAAGTAATTAACATGGGAACCGAAGAAGATAAGAAGGAATTGAAAATAGTAGACAATCCTGAGCGTGTGGAAATGATGGCGCTACTTAAGGAATACTTGGACGTGTTTGCATGGTCCTACAGAGATATGCCTGGTTTAGACCCTGAGATAGCGTCACATAAAATTCCATTGTATCCAGATGCAGAAGCAAAAAGGCAAAAGTTGAGAAGGATGCATCCTGACATATCACTAAAGATCAAGGAAGAAATGACTAAACAATTAGAAGCCGGATTCATAGAGGTGTCGAGACACCCAGAATGGGTAGCAAATATTGTGTCGGTACCCAAGAAAGATGGGAAGGTCAGGATGTGCGTGAATTATAGAGATCTAAATAAGGCCAGTCCAAAAAATGATTTTCCGCTCCCTCATATTGATGTTCTTGTAGACAGTACAACAGAAAATCATAGGTTGTCGTTTATGGATGGTTATTCTGGGTACGATCAGATTCCCATGGATGTCGATGACAAAGAAAAAATGACTTTTATTACCCCTTGGGGAACTTTTTGTTACACAGTAATGTCCTTTGGATTGAAGAATGCTGGGGCTACATATCAACGGGCTATGGTTGCATTATTTCATGATATGATACACAAAGAAATTGAAGTTTATGTGGACGATATGGTAGCCAAATCTAAAGAAGGGCAAAGTCATGTAGAGGTCTTGCGGAGGTTGTTCGAAAGGCTTAGAAAGTATAAGTTGAGGCTCAATCCTTCTAAATGCGTCTTTGGAGCATCTACTGGAAAATTACTCGGGTTCATCGTTAGTAGAGAAGGAATAAAAGTGGACCCGAATAAGGTAAAAGCAATACAGGAGATGCCTCCTCCTAAGACTGAGCGTGAAGTGAGAAGTTTTCTCGGGAGACTCAATTACATTGCTAGATTCATTGCTAACCTCACCAGTACATGCGAGCCCATATTCAAGTTGTTAAAGAAGTATCAACCGGGAAAGTGGGATGAAGAATGTCAAGGAGCTTTTGACAAGATAAAGACTTATTTAATGAATCCTCCAGTGTTTGTACCCCCTACGGCAAGTCGTCCTCTGATATTGTACCTAACCGTACTGCCAACTGCGATGGGGGCAATGTTGGGACAATATGATGAATCAGGGAAGAAGGAGCAGGCAATTTATTATTTGAGCAAGAAATTTAATGACTGCGAAGCCCAATACATGGCAATGGAAAAAACATGTTGTGCTTTAGTATGGACCTCAAAACGGCTAAGACAATATATGCTCTATTACACCACTTGACTGATCTCCCGAATGGACCCTCTGAAGTACATATTTGAAAGCCCTCATGTCTCATTAAGAGTCTCAAAATGGCAAGTGATATTATCAGAGTTTGATATCAAGTACATGACTCGAAAATCCATCAAAGGAAGTGCAATCGCAGACCATTTAGCTGAAAACCCTCTTGAGGGTGGACAACTAATAACGTCTGAGTTCTCGAATGGAGAAATATTGGTGGTAGAAGGAGAAGAAGAAGGAGAGGAGTCTGTGTGAAGGATGTATTTTGATGGGGCATTCAATATGTATGGTAGTGGCATAGGAGCCGTTGTTGTTTCGCCAGTCAGAAAACAATACCCAGTCGCTATCAAGTTGGATTTCGAATGCACAAATAATGTTGCAGAATACGAGGCCTGTGCTAGTGGTTTACAAGTGGCAATTGACTGGGGATCAAGCAGTTAAAAGTATTCGGAGATTCGGCACTTATCATTTATCAAGTGAATGGTAAATGGCAAACTAAAGACCCGAAGTTAGTGCCTTATCAAAAGTATTTGACCAAGTTGACCGAGAAGTTTGAAAAGGTGACCTTCTCCCATCTGACTCGAGACATGAATCAGTTTGCAGATGCCTTGGCCACTTTGGCCGTGATGACCAAGTTGGATATCCACAATAATGTCCAACCCATCCAAGTAAAAATACATAGTGAGCCCGCATATTGTGCCAATGTGGAGGACGAGCCAGATGGTAAACCTTAGTATCATGATATCAAGCAGTATATCCAGCACAGAGAATACCCAACTGGGGCAAATGAGGTGAAGAAGAAGACTATCCACCGATTAGCAATGGCCTTTTTCTTGAACGGGGAGGTTTTATACAAGAGAAGTCATGATGGTACCTTGCTTAGATGTGTGGATTCTGGTGAAGCTCGTTTAATCATGACTGAAGTCCATGAAGGAATCTGTGGGACTCATGCCAATGGTCATATGATGGCACGAAAAATTCTAAGGGGTAGATATTATTGGTCTACCATGGAAACAGACTGCATAGAATATGTTCGAAAGTGTCATAAATGCCAGATATATGCAAATCGAGTCAATGCACCTCCGTTTCCCCTGCACAACATGGTATCTCCATGACCTTTCTCGATGTGGGGAATAGATGTCATTGGACCAATTAACCCCAAAGCTTCAAACGGTCATCGCTTCATTTTGGTAGCAATTGACTATTTCACCAAATGGGTAGAAGCATTCTCATATGCCACAATCACTCAAAAGGTATTTTTGAAATTCCTCAAGAGGGACATTGTCTGCAGATATGGAATTTCAGAGAGGATAATCACAGATAATGCTGCTAACCTCAATGGTGGTGAGATACAGAAGTTCTGTGAAAAGTTCAAAATCAAGCACTATAATTCGGCTCCCTATAGGCCCCAGATGAATGGTGCAGTCGAGGCAGCAAATAAGAACGTCAAGAAAATTGTGGCCAAGATGGTCATGAACTATAAAGGCTGGCATGAAATGTTACCCTATGCTTTGCATACATATCGTACTAATATACGATCAAGTACTGGGGCAACACCTTTCTCTCTGGTGTATGGAATAGAAGTTGTCTCTCCCATAGAAATTGAGATTCTTGCTTTGAGGGTTTTGATGGAGGCGGAGTTAGAGGAATCTGAATGGGTAAAGACTCGGTATGAGCAGTTGAATATGATAGAAGAAAAAAGACTAGCAGCTATTTGTCATGGACAATTGTATCAAAGTAGAATGGCCAAAGCCTTTAACAAGAAAGTTCGTCCTAGAGAGTTTTGTTCGGGAGATTTGGTTTTGAAGAAAATTCTCCCTAATCAAGAGGATGCCAGAGGAAAGTGGGCTCCAAGCTATGAAGGCCCTTACATAGTCAAGTATGCATTTTCAGGAGGAGCATTAATTTTGCAGAACATGGACAGAGAAGAATTGCCAAGACCCATAAACACTGATGCCGTCAAGAGATTTTATGCTTAAAAAAAAAGGTGGGACTCGTTAGGTTGAAAACCCGAAAGGGCGGCCTAAGCAAAAGTTAGAGCAAAAAAAAAAAAAGTGGGACTCGTTAGGGTGGCCTAAGCAAAAATTAGGGTAAACAAATAGGCAAAATCTCAAAGACCGAAGGTCTAATACTCCAAACTGGGGCAATTTTTATTCTGCATCAATTGGCCATACTGGGGCAAAATAGGTAAAGGATTAAGGGAGAGATGCACTGAGAAAAGTAGCAAAAGAGACAGTGGTTAAATTATCAAACGGTTGCAGGGAATTAATTGAACGAGGAACAAGGAACCAATACTGGGGCAAATTTTCTTTCCCTTGCAATTTTCTTTTCTTTCTATACTTTCATTTTTCAGGCATGTGTGTCTTACTTGATTATCAGAGAAATAAAAAGAAGTTCGTTCATTCAACGAATTTCTATCCATTCATGAATGCATGTTTAACTCATTAGGTTATGTCTCAAATAACATAAATTTAAGGTCAACAGTTTGATTTTGACAATTCTACAACAATGCTTCAATGATTGAGTCAGATTAAAAGATCTCGATAGTTCAAAAATGCAGATTGCAATATGACATCTGCTGGAAATGGTTTCAATACTTCTCGCGTAAGCCTTTGTTGATAAGAAGAAAAGGAAGGGTCGAATTAAGTTTTGAAAAAAAAAAGAAAGAAAAAATTAAAGAAAATACAGAAAGAAAAAAGAAGAAGGGAAATGAGGTCAAGAGGATTTCTAAACGAGTCGAAGAGTTTGATGAAGAAAAGCATGTGAACAAGGGTTTGATTGGTCAAAGCTTTCCAAAGTCGTCGCCGGTTCGAATGATTAAAAGAAAAAGTGTCTAACTATTACAGATTGTTTCGTTGCACTTCAAGTTTTGAGCGCATCGGCTCATTCTATGTTTAAATCTTGAGCGCATCGGCTCGTTACATTTCCATTTTTAAGTTTTGAGCGTAGCGGCTCATTGCACTTGCATTTTCAGTTTGAGCGCATCGGCTCATTGCATGTTTAAGTTTTGAGTGCATCAGCTCGTTGCATTGCATGTTTAAGTTTTGAGCGCATCGGCTCGTTGCATTTCCATTCTTAAGTTTTGAGCGCATCGGCTCATTGCACTTGCATTTTCAGTTTGAGCGCATCAGCTCATTGCATGTTTAAGTTTTGAGCGCATCGGCTCGTTGCATTATATTTTAAATTTTGAGTGCATCGGCTCATTGCATGTTTAATTTGAGCGCATCGGCTCATTGCACTTGCATTTTCAGTTTGAGCGCATCGGCTCATTACATGTTTAAGTTTTGAGCACATCGGCTCGTTGCATTATATTTTAAATTTTGAGTGCATCGGCTCATTGCATGTTTGATTTGAGCGCATCAGCTCATTGTACTTGCATTTTCAGTTTGAGCGCATCGGCTCATTACATGTTTAAGTTTTGAGCGCATCGGCTCGTTGCATTGCATGCTTAAGTTTTGAGCGCATCGGCTCGTTGCACTTGCATTTTCAGTTTGAGCGCATCGGCTCATTGCATGTTTAAGTTTTGAGCGTATCGGTTCGTTGCATTGCATGTTTAAGTTTTGAGCGCATCGGCTCGTTGCATTGCATATTTAAGTTTTGAGCGCATCGGCTCATTGCATTGCATATTTAAGTTTTGAGCGCATCGACTCGTTGCATTGCATTTTAAGTTTCGAGCGCATCGGCTCATTTCATTTTCGAGCGCATCAGCTCATTGCATTTTAAGTTTTGAGCGCATCGGCTCCTTATATTTTTAAGTTTTGAGCGCATCGGCTCCTTGCATTGTGTTCTCACATTGTCTTCTGTTTCTCCCGAACAAAATTTGGGTTCATTTCTTTACTTGTTCCTCACTATGATAAAATGAAAAACTGCAGTTATTCTTTTTATCTAGTAAGAAACAAGTAAAGAGGGACAACTGTAAACATCGAATTTTGTCCGGGACATTTTAAATAAATAAATAAATAAACCAAAAAAAATCCAGCCCAATCCAATATCCGACCCATGACCCAATATCCTACCCATTGATCCATTATCTAACCCACAACCCATATCCTAAACCAATTCAAACTCACTATAAACAAACTCATCCTAAACAAATCCCAATACTAATCCTATACTAACCCCAACACTCATCCGAAACAAACTCCATCACTTATCACTAACAACTCCTAATCACACTACAACTCAAACGCTTCTACCTAAACCCTTCCTATATTAACCCATAACCCCCACACACAAAAAGACCTTCGGCTAAAAACACCTTCAGCTTAATAATTTTAATCAGACTCTGGCTTGTTCCCATTCACAACCATTTTATTGCCAAAACACACCATTGTTTCACGTTTTTCAGCCCCGTAACCCATTCCTATTGTGATCACATAGCCATCCTCACACTTCATCTTCAATCTTCTTCAGGACTTCTTTAATAGCAACCACCCATTCTAACCCACCACATCAAGCCATTCTCCATTAAAACAACCACCAAAACCCCATCAAACCAAAGCCACCTCCACCCGTGCCAAGACCCAAACCAAAACCATCAAAACCCATCAAACCAAAGCCACCCACGCCTGCATCAATCTACAACCCGAACCGCGACCCATAAGTTACGTACCGTGTCAGACCCAGTCGTTTCTCGTGATCCGTCACCGGCCAAGCGTCGCGCCGTTCCGATCTGCGTCGTCAAACCGCTGATGCTGCCAACCCGCGAAGCTCCGCCACGACCGCGCGACGCACCTAGCCGCCGCACGCCATCGACCCATCGCCAACCGCCCCGACCGACAACACCATCGCGCCGCCGTGCTTCTGCCCACACTCGCCTGCGTCGTTTGCTTCGTTTTGTCTTCCCCTGTTTCTGCAAATATCACAGAGAAAAAGAAACCCCCTCCCTTGTTTTACTTTTTTAGTTTTCGTAAGTTTTTGTTTTTTTTTCTTTTCATTTCTTTTTTCATTTTTTTATTTTGTTTTAGAATTCTGGTAGTTTTTAGTTTTTTTTTTTGAAATAGGTTTAATGGAGTTAAATGGGCTAAACTAAAAATTTGAAAACTAAAAATAAAAAAGGGATAATAAATAAAATATAATAAAAGTAAAACAATTATTTTTTAGAAGAGCAAAACAGGATTAACTGAGTTGTGACAGCTTGTTAATCTTGTAACTATTTTGAATCATCTAAGTTGCGACAACCTAATGATTCAAATTATTTAAAAAATTAATTTCTATTTAATAAAGACTCAAAATTCATTTTTTATCATTATTTTTTTATTTATTTGTTCTTTTTTAAAGTAAATTTTAGATAAAAAAAATCTCATTTAATAGCGATAAATTCAACAATCCGATGGGTGACGTCTAGCGTGACGCAAGCTTCACTCATTCAAGCTTTAGTTTGATTAACAGAGTCGCGACGACCTGTTAATTCAAATTTTTTATAAAAAATAAAAAAATTAAATCTTTTCTTTAAATAAAATCAACTAATCCACACTTATTTTTTATAGAACTACGTGACTTTGAGTTCCTCATTGCACCTGAGGATACGTAGGAGCGGAATTTTTATTTCGTCAAGCCAAATTTTAAACTTTCACAAATTATTTATTTTTTAGTTTTTTTTAAATAAAAAGGGTAAAACAAACATATTATGAGATTATTAAGTTTTGCATAACTAATTTAGGGTAACCGTTTTAGGACGGATGTTTTAGGGGTGTTGTGGGGTTAAGTCTCCACCCTTCCCTATGCATAACCGACTCCTGAATCCAATCTAGTTCCAAAGACCGTTTTCTAAAAGAGTTTTCTAATTTTTCCTAAATTAAATAAAATTGGTGGCGACTCCTAACTTATTTATTTTGTTTCGCCGCTCCTGCCGCGATCACAGTCGCGACAATGATGAGGATGCTGTGTTTGATGAGTGAACATGCAATATAAGATAAGATGAAGAATAAATGTATTACAGAGAAACTAGAGGTAGCATCTATTGATAAAAAGATGATAGAATTTTACCTTTGTTATTAGTTTGACCATGTAAAAAGAAGACTATTAGAAACCAGAATAATAAGAGTAGATCAGATAAATGATAGAGATAAAAAAAATTATAAAAAAAATATTAAAAAAGACTTAGAGCTTAATAACTTTTTTAAAAGAAACTATTAAAAAAGACTTAAAGCTTAATAATCTTTTTAAATATATAATTTATGATAGAATACAATTGTATTATTTGATCCTTATGACCGATACTACCCACCGAGATAAGAGTATGGCTGTTGTTTTTGTCTTTGTTGGACTCAAGCCAGAAACGTTGTTGAATTGCTAATTTTTAATAATGCTATGAAATTCTCAAAAGCATTATATTAGTGTGTTTAAAAAAATTATTTTTGAAAATTAAATCCTCAGCCCTAAATGCTTTAAAAGACTTTAATAGGCAAAAGTTCTTCAATCTCACATACGAAAACCGGGAATTCCTTTCTGAGACAGAGACAGTCTTTTATTGTTTTTTCGGGGAGGCGGCTAAGGAGACAGTCAAATTCTAAACATGTGAATCTGCCATTTGGCAATAGTTATACTTATATAGCATGATCACACTTGTACAGGGATTACCAAAAATGACTAACAAGAGATAGTGTAAGTGTGTGTTTGAATTGTAGTTAAGATTTTTAAAAGTGTGTTAGGATACCTTAAACGTAGTGCAATATTGTTTGGGTTTTTTTTTTTTCAGTTGGCTCAATATACTTTTTCTTCCAAAAGTAAGTTGGGACCAAAGCAACATTTTTTTACTTTTGCTCAAATTGATTGACTAAAAACAATCTTTCAAACTCACTTTTGAAATAAAAGTTCCCAAACATAAATTAATTCATCGCAAACTCACTTTCAACCAAACTTAAGTTTGCAAACACACTTTCAACTAAACTTAAGTTTTACCAACCGCAATCCAAACACACACTAAAGCTCATTAACACAGAGGAGAGAGACAAAAATTAGAGGTTTTGATGATATTCATTTTTATTTATCATTTTTTTTAAATTCATTTTATTTTAAATTAGTTATCACTTTACTTAATCAAGAAAATATTTATTTTTTATTTTCATTTTTATTTTTATTTATTACTATCTCCACTAACACATTAAATACTAACACAAAATATTAAAGAACAGAAACTTAAGGATAATTTTGTCAAATACTAATTTTTCTTTTTAAAATTTAGTTCATTTAATAAGTTTTAAATTAATATACTTAAACCATAAACAATTATTATTTAAAAATGTAAGGAGTAATAATAACTAAATTCTCCTTTCTCTTCTGATGTCCACAACTTTTGGCATAACCAAATCTTTGACAGAATAATCATTATCTTTTTTATCAATTAATGTGAAAATGGTGTTGAATAGATCAAATTAAAATTATATTAGCTATTTGCTGACACTAGTTATGGAAACAAAAATAAAAAGTAAAACATCTATTATAATGAGAATTGAAAAAATATTTAATATTTTTTAAATTAGTTAGAAACATTTAATAGAAAATATTAATTCTCCTTAGAAGTTAGAACAATTGCTAACAAAACTCAAATTATTATTAACAATCCCCTCCCAACTTCAGTTATCCAAAAAAAAAATTAAAAAAAATTAAAATTTTTTCTTATGAAATTAGCTTTATTTTACTATTTTGTTGAGTACAAATATTATTTATGGATGTGTTTCATTAACAAATGTCCTAAGAATAAGAACACTTATTAAAAAATATAAAATATAATATTTCAAATAAAAAATAATTTTTTTGAATTCATGATACCAAATATTTTATTTTTTATTTATAATTTATAATTTTAATTTCTTAGTATGTACTTTTAAAGTTTGAAAGAGTTTTTTAATAGAATTCTTCTAGTAATATCTTTTTTTTTTGTGCTATTTTAGTAATATCTTTAATACATAACTGTAGTACTGTATCGACTTGAACTTTGTTGTCGAAAAGTCAAGTCATCTGCCCAATTTCTCCGTTAGGAGTTAATATTGGCTTATACGGTTACATCCAGCAGTATTCATGAGTTGAGTTTGGTGGTTCAACATTATTTTTAGATTCGATCTGTTTTAGAGATTTTTTCACTAGACCCGACCCGACTCAACCCACATAAGAGATTTTTTTATGAGTTGAGTTGAGTCGAATCCGTGAGTTTGATATATTTTTTTAAAAACAAATTCTTGAAAATAAAGTTAAAATACAAAATCTAACAAATTAATACAATAAGTCTCAGTCTCAAATAAACTAAATATCATAAGTCAATAAGTAAATAATAAATTAATAACTAACAAATTTTACTAAATTTGAAATAAATTAAACAAAGTTAGTCATAAACATCAACATTTAACACTGTTAAACGTGAGTTTAGCTCTTGTACAAGGTCTTGAAACCAGTAAAATTAAATAGAAACATCTAAATAAACAAGAAATAAAGAATACAATGAATATTTGCAAGGATTCTACATAGAAGATAGATTGAGAAAACATTCATCAACCCCACGACCCAAGAAAAAGAAATCTCTGCACAGTTCTGATATGAATTATGAATTTATATGATAATAACATGAATATACCCTCCTTTTTTTTCTTTTGAAGGAAACTATTCTCTTTTCTTCTATAAGCTAAAGCCCTTGTGGCTAAATTCTACTCATTTGAACTTGAACTCACATGTCAGAATCTTCAATGTCCTTTACTTCATCTAGTGAGCTCATCCATAAAGCCACACTAACTTCTATTGTATTTGAAAACTCATAACATTGCATTTGAATCAAGATTTATTAAAATAAATCTTGAACCCATTTGTGGCTGAATTCTACTCATTTGAACTTGAACCCACATGCTAGAATCTTCAATGCCCTCTACTTCATCTAGTGAGCTCATCTATAAAGCCACACTAACTTCCATTGTATTTGAAAACTCATAACATTGCATTTGAATCAAGATTTATTAAAATAAACTCAGTTGTAGGAGGACATATAGTTTTTTCAAGTTGGGAAACTTTTTTCTATTTGTGAAAATCAATGACCAAAAAGAGAGAGAAATATATAGAAATAAGAAGAAGTTAGTAATGGCAAAGTAGTAGCTGAACCAGACCTAATCAGCATTATTGAGGCCAATGATCTTGCTCTTCTTAAGGATCTTAATAGCAAAAAGGGAGGATGATTGCGAATCACGTTCTCAAGAAGGACATTACATAGCAAACCAGATCTAGAGTGGGATGGAAGCTGGAACTATACAACTTGGACACTGGCACCGTAGATGTAAAGTGTGGAGGGTCAGTAGGGGGACGCTTGGAGGCTTTGCTGTAGACAAAGTGTGGACTATGCAGGGAGAGAAGAAGCAGTGGATGTGGGTGTGGTCGTGTCACCGTGTGGGTGGAGATGTGAAGTGGTTGATTTAGGGATTGAAATGAGAGTGGTAGGTGTTAAACTGATTTTACAAAAAAATAATAATAATGAGGTCGTGGGTGGGTTGGGTTGTGTGGGTTGGAAGTGTTCCAACCCGTTACCCGACTCATACACTGTGGGTTGAACATTTTTTAACCCTACTCAACCCACGAATCCAATTCAATCCGTATTTTATGAGTTAAGTTAGATCAAAACCCAGGAGTTTGTGAGTCAACCCAACGTGCTGGACACCCCTAGTTACATCTATCTTTAATTTTTTATGTTACGATGTGAGTTTTAAATAAGACTTTCTACGTTGGGAGTTAATACAGGCTTATACAGTTACACCTATCTTAATTATTGGTGTCATGACGTGAGTTTTAAGTAAAACTAAAAAAAAAAAACAGAAACACACACCTCGTATCGAGCAGTGACCACGAATTTCACTAAAAATAATAATAATGATATTTATGTATTATTTTTATTACATTATTTTTATATCATTTTAATAAAATATGAAATATACATTTTAATATACTTTTTCTCTATTTCTTTTAAACAAAAATGATATAAAAAAAGTGTGAAAAATAACGTGTAATATTCATTTTCCAAAAAAAGAACAAGAACACGAGACGTTGCCCCTTTCATTTTTATTCATTTTATAAGTTTTAAATATACTTTTCGCCACTTTTTATTTTAAGTTTCCTTTCATTCAATAATTATATTTTGTTATATTTTGTTTTAAATCTTTTTAAAATTCATTAAATTCATCTTAACTATTAATATTCTTCGAAATTAGAAATGTTAACGAAATTCACTAACATGCACATCTTATGTGAATACAAGCATAATTAGCATTGTCCAAATAGAGTTTTTAAGAAAATTAGTAGTTTAGGACAAATATAGTAAATTTTAAAAAGATTTAAAATAAAAATGAAATAATATTACTGTGGGATAAAAATAAAACTTGTAGTAAAATAAAAGAACAAAAAGTAAAAATTTTCTATAATGGATTGTATGATTTATTTCTTTTAAAAATTATATAGTTGTGCATTAAAAAATTATGCTTTTAGTATAGGTTGGTTAAAAAAAACTTAAATTAATATAACAAACAATTTAGATTTGATATTGATATTTCAGTTAATTAAAAATCATATTTATAAAACTCTAGAATGATAATTGATTGAAGATAGATATTGAATTATTAGTGGATCACTTCAGGTGAGTGGTCGATTAAATTGCATAAAAATACATAATAAATAAATATATAAATATTTAATGAAAATAAATAAAAAAATATAAAATTTACTAAAAATATAATTTAATTCCAAACTAATGAAATTCACATTACTTGAAGTTGTTTTTTCACAATAAATTTATTTTTAATAAGTTTAATTTATGTAAAAATTAATTAGTCAATCGAGTTAATAATTAGAGTTGAATCAACTAAGTTATATAAGAATCGGTCGACTCAACCCGTCAAACTAACATGATTTAATGAGTAATTGGCCTATTCAAACCAGGGTTTTAACATTGTTTAGAAGAGAGCAATATTGTTCTCTCTATAATTTCAATGTTTGAGAAAAAATAAGTTTTAATAATGATACCTTTAATATTTTAATAAAGAGATATGATATTGTTGGAGGTAAAAATAAAGATTTGGTAATTCGCCGGTTAGATGATGGTTTTGAAGAAATTTTTCAAAGTAGTGAGCCGACAGAAATGTTAAATGGAGAAATCAACAGTAGCATTGAATAAGAGGAAGATTCTAATGTGAATATAAGGTATTGATGTTAGTAAGAAGAATTATTCGACAGAAAGATTACATTGAGTTGACGAAGATTGGTCAAAAGCAGTTAAGTGATGGTTCTGTCGGAAAGTAGATACTTGTTGATGGAAAAAATTGTTCAAACGTGTTGATCTTTTAGGGTGTCAGTTATTTTTAATTCTGTCTATAAATATCAGTAGTCACGATGTAAATAGGGAGGTTATTTGCTGATACATAATCCTAACATCTCAACTCGAGCAGATTAAAGGATTTTTATCCAAGTATGCCTTCCCTTTTCCATTTCACGTCATTTAAAATTAATGCAATGTTCTTTTAAAGTTCTTTACTTTTCAGTCTTGTCCTTTAAATTTCCTTTACATTTATTCGCACTTTTACCTGCTTTTCTTTACTATTTTTCCATTTAAATTCTGCACTTTAATCTTGCACCATTTACACGCTTTCAATTAATTTTCTGCATTCTTAAAATTCCTGCTCAGTTTCTTTAAATTTCTTTAATCTTTTCAAAGTTTCCTTTCTGTATCTTCTGCTTATTTACTTCAAATCTCTTAAATCCCTTTGTGTTTACTGTTAAAACCATTTTCATAACGAGATTACCATATAACTTTGAACCCACATTCGTTTTGATACATTTATTTGTTTGTTGGAATTGTTACTAAGCCTCAAAACCAAAATTTCACTTAAACAAATTGGCACACCCGGTGGAACAAGTTTAGAGTAACTCGTAGTGTCATAGGAAATGGTTTTATGCGTTTAAGAAGTGGAAGATTTATCTACTTTTCTCAAAATACGCAAACCATGAGTAATATAAGTAGTCAGGCGTCGGATATACCTTCGACAGCCGTTACTGTGCCACCTTCAACTGTCGTTAGTACTGGTTTGGTGGAGGATGTTATAGCAACTGGTGTTCTCCGGAGTAATCCAGTAGTAGAACAAGTGTTGTCAGGAATGACTTAGCTATCGCCGAGTCAGCCAAGTAACCAAAGCATAATAAATTCAAATTCGAGGTTTGTGCCCTAATATGGGTTGCCACCGAATTATGTGCCTCCTGTGATGGCACAAACGGGACTTGGCTCCACTTTAGCTAATACTGTCGGCCAATCAGTAGCTTCACAAGGCCAACCACAGATAAGTTCGGCCTTGGCAAGTTTTGGTAGCCAAAGAGTAGGGGTTGCAGGTACAAGCAATCCAACTTTCTTTCGACAAGAGAGATTGAATCTGGGACCAGTTTTCCCAAATATGTCGAGAGACAATCCTCAAAGTATAACAAGGCCAACTATGAATTCTTTGGCCAGTTTTCTACAACAAATGGATGAAAGCAACCATGACATGGTGCATATGTTCGCTCAGGAAATGGGTGTTGTGATTACGCCAATCATGAAAAATACAAATAATGTTTGCAGCGCATTGGCTCAGCAAATGACAAGGCTAAACCAAGCCTTGGGAGTAGGTGATTTGGCCAATGATAATATTCAGGGAGCTCAGCTTGAGGTAAATAGAGAAATGGTTGCACCTCAGGCAAATGTAGGGCAAAATCAACAAAACTTAGATCAACCAGGCCAAAATGATCAGTCACGTTTGGAATATGGAAATTTCCATGTGTTCCGTCGAGGAAATGAAGATCAAATGGCTAGAAATGATGTAGCCATGAGATTGCTTCGACAAAATCTTGAGAGGCACCGAGTGGTTGAATAAAATGTAAATCAAGTAGTGGAACAAGTGATGAATAGATTTGGTTTTAACGTTGGCTATGCCAACCAGCCATATTGTGTATCAGCATTTCCTGAGTCGGTCCAACAGGCAGAGTTGCCTAGAGGAGTTAAGATTCCAAAACTTGCCAAGTTTGCAGGAGAAAGTAGGGAATTGACTGTCGAACATATTGCACGATTTACGATAGAGATGCAGGAGTTGGCCACTGTTGAAGGCCTTAAAATGAGATTCTTCCCAAGTTCCCTCACAAAAAATGCTTTTTCCTAGTTTTCGACATTGAGACCAAATTCAGTCCACTCCTGGACTCAATTGGAAAGAAACTTTCATGGTCAATTTTTTAGAGGAGATTTGAAAGTGGGACTTACAGATCTTTTTAACATCAAAAGGATGTATAATGAAACTGTGGATGACAATCTTGCTAGGTTTCGACAAATGAGGAGTAGATGTTTTACTCCTATACCTGAGGTCGAAATAGTAAAGATAGCTTCAGGTGGTTTAGATTATTATATAAGGAAGAAGTTAGTGAATCAACATTTGGTTGATGTTGCCCAACTAGGTGAAAAAGTTAGGCAAATAGAACAACTAAAAGTTGAAAAGATTCAAAAACAAAAAAAAATTCTTAAAAGAGAAAAGGTGGCATTTGTCGGATTAAGTGAATCCGACAATGAGTTTGAAGGCAGCGATGATGAGTTCGAAGTTAACATTGCTAAACTTCAGAACGGTCCTCCTTATGTCTGCCAGGCCTTACAGCCTACTAGAAATAAGGAGAAAATAGATTACATTAATAGGAAAACATATACATTCGACGTAACCAAAGCCGACAAGATTTTTGATTTATTATTAAAAGATAAACAGATTAAACTGTCGGAAGGTCATAGGTTACTAAAGTTTGATGAAATTAAAGACCGAAAATACTGTAAGTTTCATAATAGTTTCGGTCATGTTACTAATGAATGTGTTCGTTTCAGAGACATAATTTAAAAAGCAATAATGGATGGGCTTTTGAAGTTTACCAACCAGCTTAAAGCGGATATGAAAGTTGACACAGATCCATTTCAGGCTGAAGTATCTTGTGTTAATCAGCAAGTTCCTTTAAATGTTAGGATGCTCAACATAAGGAAGTTGCAAGAATTCAACGTGGATACAAAGGATGCAACCGACATATATCCCAAGCCAAGTGAGTCTCTCGAGACATTTCTTGAAAGAAAGAAAAAAGAAGGCAAGGTAAGGTTATGCCCAAGATGTAACACAGTATATGATGAGCTTGCTGCGAAGAAAGTTACTAAAGAACAACCAAGTATCCAGCAGAGTAAGAAAAAAGTTCTCGACAGAAAAACCTGGAGACCACAGAAGACTTTTTATGCTCCAAGGCCAAAGCCAGTTTATATGTCTAGGCCTAACATGAATGGTTGGTTAGTCGAACCACATGGGTTTGTGGGAAACAAAGCTCATGTCGGACCAGTTAAGACTAGGGTGCCACCTGCTAATGTTGCCATGGATAGGTGGATGAAGAATTCTGTAATGGTTGGACATACGTATTTTCGACGGAATGTGTCTGCCAGGAGGAGTAACTTTCAAAGGGATCAACCTTTTTGGAATGAAGACTATAGGAATGGAAGGATCAATCTAGGAAAAACCTCGATTGGCCAAGATGAAGTAGGGCCATCAAAGGTTTTTCCAATGTCGAAAAGTAAGAAAAGGAGATTACAGAGATTAAGACAAGCACAAAAGAGAAGAGATATGGCTGAAGGATTAGTGATCAAAGAGTAGCCCTAGAAACAAGTTGTTTGGTGGTCGAAAAGAAACCAGTGCTTAATCAGGATAAAGATGGTAAAAAGATAAAAAGTGTTGTTACCAAGGGATTGTTTCCAGGGGAGCCAACAACAAATGAAGTTGGGCGGCTTGATACTGATGATAAATCCCGACAAGAAAGATTGGAAGAAATAAGAAAGGGTAAGCAAGTTCGAAGGCCAATTCCAAATAAAACAAAGAGGAAATGGCCAATTGGATTGATAGCAGCAGAAAAAGAGGCAAGAAAGAACAGTTTACCAGTCGAAAAAGATAAGGAGTTGGTCAGCTCGAATGTTGCAAAACTGACAATAGGAAAAGAGCAGATTAAGGACTTTGGAATTGGAAGTAGTAATATTGAAGACTGGTCGAAAGAAGAAATCAGGAGAATTTTAGAAGATCCTGATCAAAATGTTGAGTGGAGGAAGAAAGTGCTCGACGTAAATAAAGAAAGAGAAAGATTGGCAAAGCCTGATTGCCAAAATATGGACTCAATGACTGATGAAGTTATTGAGGCCTTAAATGATCCAGAGGATCCTTTAGGCCTTGGTGATGAGGAGTAATTCGACATGGACATCAACTTGGATGATAATCTGGATGATATCTTGATGGCTATGGATAGTAACTTGCCATCGAAAGATTATTTCAGGATTGGAAGGCATTTAAGTGATGAAGAGCTGTCCGATGAGGAAGAATTCTTGAAGTCAATGAGTGTTAATTTAGTTTCAGTGTTACCTGTAGATTTTGAAGGGTATCACGAAATTGAGTACACTGGGGAGAATGAAGAAGATTTTGATGACCTAGATGATCATTGGCTTCTTTTCCAGGACAATATGATCACAATCTTTGACAATACAACTCAGCTTAAAAAATCGACAGAAGATCAGAAGGCTCATTTACGATCGTTATATATCAAGGCTCTATTAGAAGGAAAACCCACCAATAGAGTTTTGATCGACCGGGGGGGGCAGCAATCAATTTAATCCCAAGGGCCATGCTAAAAAAACTTGGGAAAGATGAGTCAGATTTGATGTCGACAAACATGATCGTCACAGATTTCAGTGGTAAAACCTCCCAGTCGGACGAAGTGGTGATATTGAAAGTACAAGTCGGATCTGTTGTAAGGCCGACACTATTTGTGGTAATTCCGACAAAGTCAAGTTACAATCTTTTGTTAGGAAGGGATTGGATTCATGCCGTTGGAGCAATAACATCAACGGTTCATCAGAAGCTCATTCTTTGGAATGAAGATGACCAAGTTGAAGTAATAGAAGTAGATGACAGTCCTTGCTATCTCTAGCAGCTTCATGTCGATTTCAGAATATATGCTCCGAGTGTTAAACCAATAACAACAAGTGGTGGAGTAATTAACAAAGATGCACTTGAAGTTTGCTTGAGAGATCAGTTTGGTATACGACTGGTGAAGAAGGCCGAAGAAGATCTGCCAAGCACTAGTTATGAGTGTTAAGGATTACTCAGAAAAATTGTCGGCTTGTTTGACCGACAAAGCAGTATTCACTGCTGAAAGTATCCTGTCAGATTGTGTAATTGATGATGGTCCTTTAGGATTTGAAAAAGGGCTTGATGAAAAGCAGAATGTGGAAGTGGAAGATCCATTGGAAGAAATAAACTTGGGCACTGAAGCAGATAGGAGGCCTATTTTTGTGAGTTCATTTCTGCCAAAGGATTTCAAAAAAAAGCTTGTCGAGTTAATTATGGAATATAAAGATTGTTTTGCTTAGGATTATGATGAAATGCCTGGATTGAGTAGAGATCTTGTTGAGCATAGATTGCCTCTGAAAGAAGGATGCAGATCTGTTAGACAAGCCAACAGGAGATTTGCACCTAAGGTGATATTAAAGATAAAAGAAGAGGTTGAAAGATTGCTCAAAGCCAAATTTATCAGAACAACCAGGTATGTCGAATGGCTTTCTAATATTGTTCCTGTAGTTAAGAAAAATAGCAAGTTGAGAATATGTGTAGATTTTAGAAATTTGAACACTGTCACACCTAAAGATGAGTATCCTATGCCAATTACGGACATGTTAGTTGATACCGCATCTGGACATGAATTATTAAGTTTTATGGATGGCCATGCAGGTTATAATCAAATTTTTATAGCCGAAGAGGACGTGTCGAAAACTGCCTTCAGATGTCCATGAGCCATTGAGATATTTGAATGGGTAGTCATGCCTTTCGGTTTAAAGAATGCAGGGGCCACTTATCAGAGAACAATGAATACAATTTTCCATGATGTCATTGGAAAATTTATGGAAGTCTACATCGACGATGTCATTGTCAAGTCGGAAACGAAGGAAAGCCATTTGACAAACTTAAGGCAGGCATTCAACAGGATGAGGAAGCACAGCCTTAAGATGAATCCACAAAAATGTGATTTTAGAGTGTCGCCTGCTAAATTTTTGGGTTTCTTAGTCCATAAAAAAGGTATAGAAGTGGACAAGAATAAAGCCAAGACAGTTTTGGAAGTCACACCACCGACAAACAAGAAAGAATTGCAATCTTTTTTAGGAAAAGTTAACTTCTTAAGAAGATTTATATCCAACTTGTCGGGAAGAACCAGAGTTTTTACTCCATTGATCAAGTTGAAAGTTAAACAGGATTTTGTATGGGAACCTTGTCACCAAGAAGCCTTTAACCAGATAAAGCAGTATTTGACAAAACCACCGGTCATGATGCCTCCAGTGCCCTGTCGACCGTTGAAATTATATATATCTGCATAAGAAGAAACCATAGGAAGCATGTTAGCTCAAGATGTAAATGGCGTCGAAAGAGCCGTGTATTATCTTAGTCGGGTGTTAAATGATGTTGTGAGAAGATATAGTGCAATAGAAAAACTTTGTTTAGCATTGTATTTCTCATGTACTAAACTTAAATATTACATGATGCCTTGTAATGTACTGGTTATGTCAAAAACCGACATAATAAAATATATGTTATCAAAGCCAGTGTTAAATGGTCATATTGGAAAATGGACTATTACTTTGTCAGAATTTTCTTTACAATATGTACCAATGAGAACAGTAAAAGGCCAAGCAATTGCTGACTTCTTGGCCGACCATCCTTGTTTGGATATAGATGATATAAATGTTATCGGTTTAAAACCTTGGTATTTATATTTTGATGGTTCAAGGCATCAGAATGGGATTGGAGTGGGGATTTTAATTGTTTCTACTCAAGGTACTCCAACTAAGTTCATGTTTGAACTTAAATATACTTATTCCAATAATGAGGCTGAATATGAAGCCTTAATTGTCGGATTAGAAATATTAATAGAAATGAAAGCACATAATGTGTATATATTTGATAATTCACAGTTGGTCGTCAAACAGCTTGCCCAAGAATATAAATGTGTTAGTGAAAATCTAATGAAATATTATATTGTGGCAAGTAAGTTAATGAAACAATTCGACGAAGTAACTGTCAAACACATTTCCAGAGATTTAAATAAAGAGGCTAATGAATTAGCACAAGTAGCCTCTGGGTATAGATTTTCATCCAAGGTTCTTACAAATCTAATAGAAATAAGGGAACTTTTATATCCATTAGAGGAAAGAGATATACTATAAAATGACATTTCAACGATTAATGACTGGAGACAACCAATACTGAGTTATTTGAAAAATCCAAGTCAAGATGTGAATAGAAAACTCAGGTGTAGAGCATCGAAGTTTGTGGTATTAGGGGGAGCCTTATATAGAAAATTTGTCGATGGAAATTTAGAAGTTTGCCTGAGTGAAGCAGAGGCTTATATTGCCTTGACAGAAGTCTACGAAGGAATTTGTGGAGTTCATCAGGCAGGTGAAAAGATGAAATGAGTCCTTCGACGTCAAAGGTACTATTGGCCAACACTGGTTAGGGATTGTATAATGTTTACCAAGTCTTGTGAAGAGTGTCAAAGACATGGCCATATACAAAATGTTCCTGCTAGTGAGTTACATGCTATAGTTAAACCTTGACCATTCAGAGGGTGGGCCTTGGATTTAATTGGCCAAATTCATCCCGTCTCATCGAAGGGATACAAATATATTCTAGTAGGAGTCGATTACTTCACCAAATGGGTTGAGGCTGTAGCCTTGAAGGATGTAACCCAGCAGGATGTGATTGACTTTATTGAAGATAATATAGTTTATCGGTTTGGAATACCACAAACTTTGACAACCTACCAAGGATCAGTATTCATTAGAAAGAAAGTTGTCGAATATGCCAGTTCAAGGAAAATTAAAATGCTCACGTCGACACTATATTATGCTCAGGTGAATGGCCAGGTAGAGGTCATGAATAAAATAATCATAAGTCTGATTAAAAAACATATTGGTCGACAGCCTAGGAATTGGCATAATACTCTTAATCAAGTTCTATGGGCATATAGAAATTCACCGAGAGAAGCAACGGGCACATCACCATACAAGTTGGTATATGGTCATAATGCAGTCTTTCCCGTCGAAATTAATATTCAATCAATTTAGATTCAGAAACAAGACGAGTTACTAATTGAACATTATTAGGACTTGATGTTTGATAAAGTAAATGAATTAAGTGATGAAAGAATAGCAGCTCTAGAAAACTTGATTCGACAAAAAGAAAGAATTGCAAAGTTTTACGACAGTCGAGTTAAGTATAAATCCTTTAAGATTGATGACTTGGTTTGGAAAGTTATTTTGCCCATGGACAAGAGGTGTCGAGAATATGGAAAATGGTCTCCAAAATGGGAAGGACCATTTAAAATCACTCAAGTATTTTCTAAGAATGCTTATGCACTTGTCAAAGTTAATTCTGGTTTGAGGATTAAGTCAATTAATGGCAAAATTTAAAGCCATATAAACCGACAATGTGTGAAGTAAAGATTGACAATGAGTAAAATAAAAATTTCATTCATATATTCGACAATTACAAGTTACATACTGATATTACAACTTGTTTAAGTTGTCAGAATATTACAGAGACAAATAAACCTATTCTAAATAAACCAGAAGCTTTTCCCCAGCTGAGCATGTGTCCCGTTTGAGCTCGTGGGAGCTGAAGAAGAGGAAGAAGTAGATGACCTTTAACTTGTCTTGGACAAGATGTTGGATGGTCGTCTACTCCCTGATGAGTCATTCACATCACAATAACCATGTTTTAAAAACATTGGGTTGTTACGATGATTACTGAAGCTCATCAGGAATATTACGATTCTTACTGAAGCTCAAGATAAACATCACCATTAATACAGAAACCTTCTTCCATTTTTCCCATTGAGAGAAGAGGAAATTATCTGGTGACATGGTAAATTTCGCTGGAAAGGAAGAAGGAAAGGGTTAGATTATACTCTTTTGAATCCTGGTGTCTTAGAGGATACTATTTATAGGGAATTTTTGCAGAATAGGTCATTAAGTAATGTTTTGTAACTTTCATTATAATTAATTAATTATGATGCATAGTTACGAGATGCATTGAAAAGAAACAGAATAAAAAAGCATTTAAAGTGTATAGAATTATGGAGCAATAATAATAAAAAAAAACGTATTGAAAATTGATCAAAAGGGATGTTTATTAAGTGTTGGCCTAGAAGACCATACAAATTCTGTCAGATTGATAGACTGACAGTATATATATATAAAAAAGGGGCTAATACTTAGAATTTTTGAAGAACTCCCCAGGAATCTTCTAAGGATTGCTTGTTGGAGCAGGCAGTTTGATATTCCGCTTCAAGGGAATTGATTTTTGCCAATACAACTTTGGCTTCGACAGCCCATTGTTTGGTATTATTGGCAATGCTTTGTTGTCTGGCGACCCCTTGTTGTAATGTTGTTTGAAGTTTTTGGTTGCGACGACGAGCAGCCTCAAGTTTCTTCTCTAAGTCTTCAATCTCCTTGTCGAGCTCTGCCTTTTTGGCTTTTCCTTTTATTAGATTTTCCTTCAGAGTGGCATTTTCACTTTTTGCGTCGGTCAACTGCTTCAAAATTCTGGATTTCTCTTGAATCTCTTGTGTATAAGCAGGAATGACTCGACGAATGACTGACATTTTTGCCGTTAAGCTTTGAAGAAAATCTTTAACAGTCGTAGGAAGAGCTCGACTGGTTATTAGTAATTGCTGAGCAAGAGGCTCAAGTTCAGTTACGATTGCCACCATTCTTTCTTGAAGAGGTTGGTCAGAAATTAAGTACTCGAAAGAATAGGTGAATGCATTCTTCAATTCAGTTAAGAGTCCAGTAATATGAGAATCGCTGGAGTCTTGTCCAAGTTATGTCAAAGAACGAGCCGATTGAGGAGAACTTCTGTAGCCACCCGACAACATCGTTATCAATTCGTCTAAATCTGCCTCCATATCTTTAGTATTTTCTGGCACAACAACCATTAAGTTGGCTGGAGGAGATGGAGGTGGATCAATCGGGGCAAATTCTGCCATCAGAGTATCCATGTTGAATTCTTCTGATAGAATTTGAACAGGATTGGTTTGTTCTGAATGAGAAGAACCCTCAATACCTGGGGGGATTGGAGTTTGTTCTAAGGCTTCGACAGTTTGGGTTTCTGTCAGAAGTGGTGAAGAAACAGTAGATGTAGCAAGGACCAGGGAAGTGTGAAATTCTGGAGGATTCTTAGTTCCTAGCCTTTGTGGGCTATTGGATATAGCCAAGTTTGCTGAATCTTGGAGGTGAACAGAAGAGATTTCAGAATAAATAATACTTTGAAAATAGTTAAGTGTGATAAGATACATTACCTCGGGAGATTGTCGAATTGGATCTTCAGTTCTTGGTTCGACAATCGGTTCAAGAGGATGATCTGCGGATTGTTCATCCTCCAGGTCCTAGAATGATAGAATCGAGTGTTAAACGAGTGGTAAGAGTCAAGAATTTAAGGAAAAGATGTTAATTTACCTTAGATGAAAGGAAAATGGTTTCTGTTTCTTTGACATGAGGCTTCGAAGTAGAAATGGTGGTTTGAGTCTTCTTTTTCTTTTTCTGTGAAGATAAAAGGGGTGAGATACTGTTGCATGGTATTAAAGAATGTACAATAATACGAGGCATACCTTTGGAGGATGTTCTGGAGATGGGATTGAAGATTCGGCAGGAGAAACCAAAGTAGCAGGAGCAGATTTGCTAATCTGAATTCGACATTAATTTAGACTTGAACAAAATTAAAAACCAAGTCTTAATATATAGTCGGAAAAGTGTATATATACCTTGATGGTTTTTGATTTAGTAGCGTCGTGTTTCGAAGGACTCTTTGTAGGCATTGATGCAGCTGATTTGACCTTCGAAGCCTTGGGAACAGGAGGTTTTTGAGCCTTCTTGCTTTTCTTCTTTTTTAAAGAAGTAGTTTCATCTTCTTCTTCATCATCACTTCCTTGAGACTACTTATATTCTAAGGGTCTTTTCAATAGAAGTGCTATAAGACGGAAGGTGTATTTAGTAAATGAGGGATAAAATTAAAAGTAACACAATGTAAAGAGAAAAAATACCTTCAGGTATTTCAGTGATGACTCGGGTATTCCTGGCAAATTGTTCGTACGACAAGGCAAACCGATGAGTAAACTTGACTTCTGGAGTTCTTGTAAGAAAGATATTACTCACAGAATATATCCTATCTGAAATAGGGAAGTTACCAGCCCTTGTAGGTTTACCTGGGAATTCGTCGGCCAATCCAAAACGAGCATAAGGAAAAAGCACTGGCTTTGGAAAAGGGATTTGAAAAGGTTCAAGCCGTGCTAAAGGGTTTTTTTATAGAAACAGAGAGAAAATTGGTAGAACATTTTTCCTTGTGTGCTCGTTTTAGCTTGGCTATGACTTCTTCACAATGTCGAACAATTAAGATAGGAAACCTGAAGTCCCACTTGATTTTGTAATATTTTTCAAAAGCCTTAATATCTTGAATATGTGTACCTTTAGTTTTTGATGAAGGATCTTGACCCTGCACAGAAATCAGAGTTTCAGTAATGCGGCTTCGACAGATGTCAATGTCAATATGATAAGGACTATAATATTTAGCCCACCAATCGACAAAATCTTTTGAAACTCCTCTGTAGGGGGTGAATGCAGAGATCTTGAAGTGATACTTGTGCCTTTCTTTTTTTGAAGCTACTCGAATGAGATCCGACATGCTTTGTAGGTGGTCATTGATGAAATGTTCTTTGGCCTTATGAGAGAAAGGTGCTGGAATAGCTTGACAAAATCCCAATTGTCGAGCTACCGAGTTTGGCAGACACAACTCTAAAGATTTGTCTGTCGAACCAGGGAGACCAACCACCAGAACTTGTCGGCAAAGAAAGTTCGACCAGACAGAAACGTTGTCGGCCTGAATAAGAGGATCGTCGGAAAGAATTAGTCGAGTGAACCATTCGAGACCAAAAGAACGGTCGGCAAAATGAGCAAAATATATGTTTTCAGTACTAAAAGAGATGGAATGAAAAATACTAAAAAAGTACATGAAATTTTCTAAGCTCTGTTTGCGGATTTTCTCATGTTTTACATGGCAAAGTCTAATGCCATATGTAGCAAGAGAGCCTGACGGAGGAGAAGAGTCGACTAAATAATTCAACCAAAGTTGGAGTAACCACATTGGACCGCCAGAGTTGGTTTTCTTTACTTGAACTCTGATGCTTTGGACAATTTCACCTATACTCAAATAGAGATTGGCTAGGAGAAATTGACCAAGAGCTAGTGGTCGACATTCATGAAGAAGGTTGGCAAGTTGAAGAAAGGATCTGGATACTTGAACCGACTTAGAACCTATAGCATAAGCTGAAAGCCATAGTAGAAGAAAAGCTATGTATTCTTCGTCGGTCACAGGACCTAATTCAGGGGAATAAAAATTAATGAAGCCGGAAAAAGAAGTTGGGATTTTTGAATATACGTCAATAGTGTTTAAAAGTTGAAGAAGAGGCATAATGATTTCCCCATCTGGTCGAAGACCAGTTATGGCAGATACGTCGAAAAGTGTTTGACCCATCATACCATAAGAAAATTGGAAAGAGTTGGTAGTTTTGTTCCAGAAAAAGAAAGAGGCACCTAGCATGCAAGAATCTATTTTTATGGGATAACAAGAAAGCTGAATGCAATAAAAAATTCATATTTCCCTCCATAAACTTTTTTTAGAAGCTTGAACTCTGTCAAGCCATTCTAGATACCCATTAATATGGGTAGGGGGAGTCCTAAATAGCCTTTCAGATTTTCCAAAGTAGCTGATAGGAATGGAAGGAAGAGAAGCCAAGATAGCTTCTTGGGGACTTTTACAAGGGAAGAAGGAATTTATTTCATCAGTAATAAATTCCTTGGGCAGAACTGGGCCCAAGAAAACAGCCGGAGGATCCAAGGAAAATGAAGAGTCGTTAATGGGGAGTATTACCTTCAAAAAATGCCAAAGTTCAGATTTTTGTAGAACTAGGTCTTGAAAGACCGCATGATTACCCAAATCTGTTGTTGACGCGTTGGGAGTTTGAGAGCCGGAAGCCATTGGAGAAAGCAAGAGTTTGCAGAGAAAACAGGTGAAGGTAAGGTTGACGGTGATGAACAGAAACGAGAGGTGAGAGGTTGAAGATGGTAAACAGTGACAAAGGGGTGAAAAGTCGCGTGAATTTAAAAAGTTATTTTTTCCACGAGAAAATAGGGTAATTATGAGTTCTATTTATTAGGAACGGCTATTTATTGTTTGCTATGATAAGATTGATTATGGTCGCTGCTCGCAGTCTTGGTGGAAGGTTCTGTTTGGATTTGAATATATATATATATATATATATTGAAAGGATTTTTGATTAAAAATTTTTCTTTCTTCTATCTGGCCGAAAAGAAAATTTTTGGGGGGCATCTATTGGAGGTAAAAATAAAGATTTGGCAATTCGTCGGTTGGATGATGGTTTTGAAGAAATTTTCCAAAGTAATGAGCCGATAGAAATCCTAAATGGAGAAATCGACAGTAGCATTGAATAAGAGAAAGATTCTAATGTGGCTATAAAGTATTGATGTTAGTAAGAAGAATTATTCGACAGATAGATTACATTGAGTCGACGAAGATTGGTTAAAAGCAGTTAAGTGTTGGTTCTGTCAGAAAGTAGATACTTGCTGATGGAAAAAACCGTTCAAACGTGTTTATCTTTTAGGGTGTCAGTTATTTTTAATTCTGTCTATAAATATCAGTAGTCATGATGTAAATGGGAAGGTTATTTGCTGATACATAATCCTAACATCTCAACTCGAGCAGATTAAAGGATTTTTATCCAAGTATGCCTTCTCTTTTCCATTTCACGTCATTTAAAATTAATGCAATGTTCTTTTAAAGTTCTTTACTTTTCAGTCTTGTCCTTTAAATTTCCTTTACATTTATTCATACTTTTACCTGCTTTTCTTTACTATTTTTTCCATTTAAATTCTCGCACTTTAATCTTGCACCATTTTATACGCTTTCAATTAATTTTCTCGTGCTTAAAATTCCTGCTCAGCTTTAAAATTTCTTTAATCTTTTCAAAGTTTCCTTTCTGTATCTTCTCGCTTATTTACTTCAAATCTCTTAAATCCCTTTGTATTTACTGTTAAAACCATTTTCATAATGAGATTACCATATAACTTTGAACCCACATTCATTTTGATACATTTATTTATTTGTTGGAATTGTTACTAAGCCTCTAAACCAAAATTCCACTTAAACATATATATGATATAATCTTAATTAAGTCGATTCAATATAAATATTTTTGTAATTTAATAAGATTTTCAGTAATCAATTTATTTTAAAAAGTAATTTTTTATTACATACATATATAAATTTTAAAACAAAATTATGCATAAAATTTATTATAAAAAAAGACTTTCACTTTTTACCTTTAATCTTACTAAAAATTTCATTTTCGTTCTACTATTTTATTATATTATTTTCACCCTAAATCTTTACTAAAGTCATGTTATTTGTTGGAAACCACTAATATTAAAAAGAAAATTCTCAATTTGACAGTACTAACTGTACACTTTGTCCACGTAGAATGTCATATTAACTAATTTTATAAACATTTTTAATAATATTAAGAGTTACAATAAATTTGGAGAATTTTAATAAGATTTGATGAAAATAAAAATAAAACCTAAAACAAAGTTAAGGGAAAAAGTATATTTTTCATGGCTCTAGGTACACACAATTCATTTTTTTTTTCGGTAAACACGATTCATTTTATTAATCAATTTATGTATTATTTGTATCAAAATTAAAATCTTGAAAAAAATTATGGGATTAATATAAAAAATATATGTGGACTTTGTTGTTGGAAAAGTCCAGTCATCTTCGACGCTCTATGTCGACGACAATGAGTGGGCCTATTTGTACGTTAGGAGATAATACTATGGGCTATGGCCTATCGGCCTTACACTTCATTGTCACAAGTCATGACGTAAGTTCCAAGTTTGAAAAAAACAAATATCTATTGAGGACCACTGTTGCGATCGAAATGGTAACGAATTAGCAAATAGCAATTAAACATAAAAAAATAAGAGTCATTACTAAATTTTATTTTAATTAAAAAAATTATCTAGATTATGAAAATCAGATTCGTAAGTTTAACTATATACAAGAAAGTGTGGAGATTTAATTTCACATACATCCATTTTAAAATTATTATTCTAAGTTAATTGTGTAATTTATTAATCATCTTCATATATTAATTTTGCTTTTTTAAGAAAAAAACATAGTGATTTAATTGCGCTCTTAGAAATCTTTTAATGTAATAAAAAATTCAAAGTTACATAATTTTTTTAAAAAAATTGTGAATTAATTAATTTTAATTATTTTTTAAAAAATAGTGATTTTTTTATTTCAAAAAAAATATTTTTAAAAATTTAAATTAACAAGCAGGACTCAACTAATCCTTTTAATTTTGAAAGGATGAAACTTTACGTCATATGAAAATTATCACACGCGAGTTGATAAGTAGTCACAATTCAAATAATAACATTTGTAATTTTAAATTATTACATTTTAAAATAAAATTTGAAATTTTTCACATCAACAGGTTACGGAACTTATCTAATCCTTTTAATCTTCTCTTAAAAAAAGAAGTTAGTTTTAGAAGATTTTACAAAGAAGTCGATAAGTAGAAGAGACCTAAAGAATGCAAGAGAAAATAACAATTAATGAAGTAAAATAAGGGTAATACTAATCTAATAAACACTTATTAAAATTTTTCATCAATACGTTGACAATGACAAAAAAAGTCAGACAAAATGTTATAATCAATCAATTAATATAATATAAAAAAGTAAAATATATGTCTTAAAAAATTATCATGTATCTTTTTTATCAGTAATAAATGCATCACTTGTTTGATATGTGACATCTACAGAACTTAATATTATGTTGTGTGTGTGTGTGTGTGTGCGTATATATATATATATATTGCAAAATAATATTGACATGTCTACATATATGAGTAACACAAATTCAAATACTAAAAACTTAATAAATTATAATATTAATGTAAACTCCTTAAAATAATAATACTAAAAATTATGTAGGCAAAGAAATAAAAAAAATAAAAATGGATTAAAAATAGATAACAAATAAATTAATAGAAAATGAAAATTTACATATATATTTTTATTTTATTTTATAAGATGTAATCACACATTTTAATTTTGAGACTATACTTGCTTAGTATAGAAGACTTTCTCTTCCCCCAAAAATGCATTTTTGACTAAGTTTTAGAATGCGTACCACTTGACTATTCCATTAGATTTACTTGAACATAAATTGAATTAATTTATATGTAATTTTTAGTAAAATTAATTTTTTAAAATAATTTTTAATAAAATTATTGGATTACATTATGAATTTAAAAAGCAAATATTTCTGTTTATATTATAAATATTTTTTTTAGACATATAGGTTGTTTTATAATATTTTATATTTAAATTGTTTAGTATTTATATTGAAATGAAATCATTTTATAAATTTTTTATGTATTTTTAAACTAAACTTCTAAATATTATTTTCTTGATGATTTATTACATATATTTTATTCTATTAATTTATTTTTATTTAAATTATATTAATTTTTATCATTTAATTCTTAATTCACCTGCATAGGTGCAAAATCTAGTTTTTTAATTTTTTTAATTTTTCTTTTTTGTGTTGTTATTGTCATACAATAAAAAAGAGTCATACTAATCATAATACTAATCATACACTTATACTCATATCACTTCACATATACATAATTTTTACTATCTAATTATATTTAATTTTACATTATTTTTTGTATAACTTCATTCTAATTCCCACATAAGATAATGTGAATAGATGTATATTATTACATATGTGTAACAAACATTTTTCAAAAAAGAAAAAGAAAAAGAAGACCTGTTGCAGCATGTGATTACATGTCTTTTAGTGTTCAGCTTTCATCTCATTTCAACTTCTTATCCTAATCTTATCTCTTTGTGAAATAAGCATATCCTTATAATTATTTTGAATTTTTTCTTATCTAATAGTGCAAGTTGAAAATCAATTTCTCAATTAAGTGTAAGTCAAGATTTAATTCTTAGAATTATGCACAGTAAACAATAAAATATAAAAAGTCATACATCTGAAGCATGACTCACTCAATGAATTTTTTTTATAATATTTTGGGTAAATCGTGTATGAAATCCATGGCTTACTTTTTTTTTTTAATTATATTTGGGTAAGTCGTGGATGGAACCATAATTACTCTTTTTTTTATTATATTTGGATAAAGTGTGAATGAGAACCACGACTTATTATTATTTTAAAAATAAATTCATATTAGGGTTTGTAATTTAATAATAACACAAGTTTCTTTTAAGTTAATTGATTAGCTTAAAAGAAAAATAATTTATTAGAAAAATAAAGTTAAAAAATTATAGAATATATTTTATAAAAAAAATAAACAAATTTATTATTCATCAATTGCTTCATTTTTATGTGGCAATTTAGTACTACAAAGAGGTATTTTTTTTTTTTTGTGTGGTGGTTGAACTCTTCGTTTTGATGTTAACATAATAATATTATAACCATGATAAATTAAATAATAATAAAATGATCGTACCGTATCACCAGAATATACACTATCACAAGTCGTAATGGCTTATAATGTTGGAGGCTTGGTATTTATATATCAAATTATTAAAAAAATATCCAAATAACAAAAATTTTTAAAAAATAAAATATACAAGTCGTGTCTCTAAAGTACGAATTCATATAACATTTTTTTAAAAAAGATAAGTCATAGTTTATGAACATGACTTACCTAAATTAAAATAAAATAAAAAAGATAAATAATGCATAAAAAACATGACTTATCTAAAATATAGTACAAAAAAGACACAAATAAATTGTGTTTCCCAAACATAACTTATTATATATCACTATTTATCTTATACTATTTTAAGAATTAAATTTTAATATACACCTATATAATAAATTCATTTTTAACATACACCATTCTCATAAAAAAGTTCAATTCTTTCCAATTCTTTTCACACACATTTAAAACTACTGGCTCCCCATGGAGCTTTAATCCTTGGCAGTTGCGCAACCGAGAATGAAGTCTTCTTTGTGTCTTCAGAAGTTTCACTTTATGCTGCGACCAAAACTGTATCAAACTCTCCTACTCCTCTCGTGTGTTATTGTGATTTGTGTGGGTTCTTGTGTGCTTAATTGTGTGGGGTCATGGGTTCTATTTATAAGTAATTATTAAATTTTTTAATAATTTTCATCTAAAGACTAATATATTAAATGATAATTGATCACAAGAGATTCTAATAAAGTTATAATCCTAAATTATTTTATGATTTTTTATTTATTTAAAAAAATTAAATCATAATCTCTCATTAAAAGCATATTCTGTTTTTTTAAACTTTTTTCAATAATCACAATATCTCAATTTTGAATTTATTTTTTTTAAGAATATGAAATCATGATTCCTCATTAAAAGTACATCACAATCTCAATTTTTTTCTTTTAAATCGTGAGTTTATTTTTTAAGAATATCAAATCATGATTCATTATTAAAAGTATATTCTCCCTTTTTCCCTTTTTTTTTTACGAACTTTCCACTTAAATAATATTTATTTTAATTTTTTATTAGACATGGAAGTTCTTATTGGGTCAAGATTTGGACTTTGATGAGATGATCTTAACTTGGGAGTTAGACCATGAGAATTGATAAATGAGTTACTTTATTTTTCCTCCACCTTTTTCTATCTTTTTTTTTTTTTTTAGAATTTTTCAAAAAAACTTAAAATGACCTGATCAATATAGGATATTCACAACCACAAGAGTCGAGATTGATTATTATTATTATTAAGGTTATGTTAAATGCCCTAAGAACACTTATTAAGAATAAAAAATAGGAAGTTTTTTTTATGAAAAGTATAATATTTAATGCATTAAGAATTGAATGTTCTACTTTTTATGAAAAAAATTTTATTTTAAATTACTTAATTCTAACACTTGTTAGAAAAACTTTTTTTTTTACGTATAGAAAAACCCTTATTATTATTATATTGAAGTTTAGAAATGGATTTTTTTATTAGCTAGTAACACACATTGCACTTAAAAAAGGGAAAGTGCCACTTTGAACTTTGATCATGTGACTCTAAAGTAATGAAAGCAAGATTTAATATCAGGTCTTTACAATCCACGTTATCAGGTGAGTTATTTAGCACCTTCAAGTTTAAAAGTGAATTATGTACTATTATTTTACTTTATTGTTGCTATTGGATATTAGCTATTAAACGTAATAGGTTAAATAATGATAATGTATTAGCATGATTTGCAATATGAATGCATTATGGTTTCAAATCAAACTAAACCACATACACCATGATATTGTTTGGTTTTCAAAATTTATGAAGGGCAAAATATGATTAATTTAGTCCAAGTTTGATTATCAGACCAAACCAACCTAGAGAGTTAATATTTTATTTAAAAATATAATTATTTGAAAATTAATTTTAATTATTTGGTAAATAATTAAAAGAAGGGTAATTTTATTTAAATAAATAATACATGATTTTGCACACTATATACAAAAATAAAATAAAATAAAACTTTTTTTAATTATAATACAAGTGTAAACACTTAGGTAGGGAAGATATGTAGCCAAGTTACATCTTATTTTAATTTAGTTGGGGAGGATTGTTTAGCTCGTTTAATCTTTTTTTCAGTGTCTTTTTACACATGTGAAGAGAGAGGGTAATAGGGCGGTGGCTCATGGTTTGGCTAGGTTTGCTTGCTATATCTCTGATCAAGTGCGGATAGAAGATGCTCCATTTGATGTATGTAATCTTACTTTTGCTAGATGTTCTGCCAGCTCTTGCTTAATGAATTCATTTCCACTGACAAAAAAAATATATATAAGTAGCCTAACTAAAAATTAACATTTTCATCACACCCAACTTTTTAAAACTTGAGCCGTTGTTAATTGAATTACATTTATAAGATCGTTAGCAAAAAATCTTTATTTGTATAAAGTTATCAACATATGCTCCAATGGCTCCTATTTTGGCTCCTATTTGTAAGAATCCCAAAAGAGAGAATAGCCTTATGGTCCAATAACATATGATCTAGTAGTAGAATGTATTTTATAACAAAAATTTTTAAATATAATGTTCAAATCTTAAAAGTTATATTTTTGTTAAATTTTAATTTTAAAAAAATATTAACCCATATCAATTCAATTGAATGAGGCATTGAGTCAATTTAAATTTGATCAAGTCATTAAAAAAATGATCCAATAAATTGATCAGACCGACCTAAAGTCTGACTTGCGAATTTTGTAGGACTATGATTATTACTGATCAAGAAGTAACAAGAAATACAAGCCGATAAAATATACGTTAAAATATTAAAATTGCTAAATCGATTGTCAGAGCGTCTACCTTGTGGGATAGTTGTTGCACACAGTCATGCATATAATTGAAATAATTAACTAATTTTATAAATTATAATGTTAATTTGATCATAAGTTGAATCTGTGAAACTGTAAATTGTCATCCTTTCTAATTCACTGCAAATGTGCAGTTTAGTATAATAATTATGTCATAATCTTTAGTCCCCACTCGCTCCTATTGATTGACTTGGCTGAGTCAGGTTGACCCCTTGCTCCGCGCACAAAAATAGATAGAGTCATTCTACCGCACATCTGAAGGAAGAATGTTCAAACAAATCACAGTCAAATTTAATGACGACTAGCAATTTAAATTTTTGACAGAGTTTACTAAAGTATGTAGACAATTCTTTTTGTTTTTTTGGTCTAATATGTAGACAATTCTTGAGTGCTGTTATATGCAATGTATGCTTAGCCTCACATAGCTCATATAGGATGAAGTTGATACTTTTTTTTTTAGCACTTATCATGACTTTTCACTTTTAGTTATGTAGTGAGAATCTTTTCAAATTAAAAAATGTGAGAATTATCAACAAAATAATATGTGCATGTATCATTTTCCACCGTTCTTAATACACGAAAATGAAGTTAAAGGTAAAATTTGAATCTACATCAATATTTCAGGCACCTACGTGTAAAACTTGGTTGGGAGACTAAAGGGGAATTTTTTTTGGGAAGAAATATCTTATTTTAGATATATATATTAATCTTTAACATGTATAAAGTTGTGTTAATAAAAATAAATATACATTTTTAATATGATACCTATAATTTTACACGTATTAAAAATTAGTTTGCAAGAAAATGATAAAAAATTCCTACCAAGAATTTCTATAAATATCAGTACAACAATATCAGGGCATAGCGTGTTAGTAAATGAGTACTGGCTGCATTTTATTGGTCTTCTTATTTTTCAATAAATAAATTTGACCATACCAATATTTCTTGGGACGTTGTGCCTGCACATATATATAATATATTAACGTATGTCTTAAAACGCTGCTCATCTTTGTTTCCACTTTCCAGAGAACTTGGATATATATCAAGTTTTTGGTGAGTTCATCTTCGTTGTGGTTTTTCTGCTTTTTCTTCTTCTCTTTGTGACTAACATAAGCTTGCATGCATGACAGATAACATGGGAAGAGAACGACAATGGAATGTCATCTTAAAGTTAAACGTATGGGTATGTCTTGCCTTGATTCCACTTTTCATTGCTCATGCCAATTCAAAACTAGACAAACCTGTTTCAAGAGAAATCACTGGCGATAACCATCATGGTATTTACCGCAACTACTAATTTGGCTCAAATTTAAGGAGCCCCTTTTCAGTTAGTTTTTAGGTTTGACTTTTGACTCCCATGATAGACTTCTAGGCAAGCATTCACAAACTTTGTGCATTCTGAGTATTTCTGCTTGCGTAACAAGTTCACCTACTGCTACAATTGTAGAAGTAGCATTAACCTTTTTTTTTCTTTTGTCTGATTATTTTTAGTAGAAATTCTATTTAATTTGAACAGCACACCGAATCGAAATAGTTCTCCTGTAATAATGCCTCCTATAATACTGTGGATATATAATCATGTCAGTTTGAAAATACACTGCTTTTAATTTTTGGCTTCTGAAATTTTTCAAGTTAAAATAGCTCTGCATTTTTTTTTTCTTAAATTTTGTCATGTATAGCATTATATGAAATTTACTCATTTTCAGGGTTATATATATATATATATATATATATGATTTCTGTTGATTTAAAATTTGTGCGATTAACATCATTCTTTCGAAGCTCTTCTACTTTTACATTCATCTGACTGAATATATATTTTTCAGATTTCATAAGCATTGATTGTGGATCAGGCATAGATTACTTGGACGAGGAAACTGGAATTTGGTATCAAACAGATAAAGACTTTGTAGAAACAGGAATCAATCATATGGTTTCACCCACTACCAACTTAAACTATACCAATTTTGAGAAACGGTTGAAAACATTGAGATTCTTTCCAGACGGAGACAAGAACTGCTACACTTTGAAACCAAAACAGGGCAAAAATAACAGTTATCTCATCAGGGCTTTCTTTGCATATGGAAACTATGATGCCATGAACGAAACCCCTTCTTTTAACCTTTATCTTGGAGTTAATTTCTGGGAAACAATTGCTTTCAATGGTCGTTACTACTTCACTGAGATTATTCACATTCCCACAACCGATACCATACATGTGTGCCTTGTAAAGACTGGCTCAACAATCCCTTACATTTCAGCATTGGAATTACGACTTTTAAACAGTTCCATTTATCATATCATGTCCAACAGTTCTCCACAACCACTGTTATATCTTCAGAATCGGATAGCTGTTAATTTCGCCCCCACAAGCATGTGATCATCATCAACACCCCTTAAGTCATCAGTGCCATTGTTTTTTTCAACATGCGTCATCAGTGCTTGTTTGCCTTGTTATTACCTAGTCATGTCCATGTATCATGTTTTTCTTATCAAATCTTGATGTAACTTTTAAAAATGAGCACCAATCTGAATCCTTCATAAATATTTTTATTTTTTAATTTAGTAATGAGTTTTTAAAATATTTTCTTTCATTAAAACAGTAATTATTTTGTATTTTTAAACTTTTTCTTTGCCAACAACTTATAGGTTCCATCCTATATCTAGGTACCTTTCCCCTCTAAGATAACAAAAAAGATTTCTTTTTCATTTTTTTTTGGGTGCATTCTTTTAATTTCTTACATTAATAATATGTAGTTCTTTTTTTTTTTTTTTTGAAAAAATTGAGTAGGTACAAGAATGATGCCTTCGAGTTGCGTAGGTACAAGGATGATGTCTACGATCGCGTGTGGGACGATTACAATCCAAATGGTTGGCATCCCTTGGTCCTCAATGAAATTGGTATCGATCCTAGAACAGCAGATGATGCTTATAAATTACCATCACAAGTATTGAGCATTGCGGCCAGATCAATGAATGTCTCCCATGCCTTGGAATTTGACTTTGACCTTGCGTTTTGGGTAATAAACAAGTTTTCCGAGTATACTGTCTACTTCCACTTTGCTGAAATTGAGAAGCTTCCGCGTGACGAAAAAAGAATAATCAATATCACTCTTAACTCTGAAAACATCCTCTCTCAGCCTTTGGTTCTTGAATACTTGAAGCCAGTCACCATTACTCCTCAAAATACAATTCACGGTTCAGTTCGTTTTAGCATTACTGCTACGTCTGAATCGAATGCTCCCCCTATTCTCAATGCCTTTGAGGTTTTTCAGTTGATAACACAAATATCTTCACCAACAGACACTAGAGATGGTATGTACTATGTACAACACTCTGAGTTCTTTGTTTACCTGTTGCCTCTACTTCTCACTATAACGTATGCTGCCCGCATGGACTATGTATAGTTGGTGCTATTCTGGATATAAAAAGCGCCTACCAAATCTCTAGGTTGAATTGGCAAGGAGACCCATGTCTTCCACAACAATATGCATGGGAGGGCCTCATTTGCAGCTCTGATGCCAATCCAAGGATCACATCTTTGTGAGTATTAAGCTTCTTCTAAAGTTACTATTGGACGAAGTATTTATTACTAGGTCAAAAGTCAACACAACTTTATTTTTTTATAGTAAAAACATATTTGTATTTACAATGTGCTGCGAGTAGGTTTAAGAGGCTTTGCAATACATAGCTAGGTACAAACAGGTTGGAGTGTTAAGTATCTTTGATGTGAATACACACGACGAGTTCAAGGGTGATTGCTAGTCGTGCATAAAATCAACATTTACTAATTTATCTGCCGTGCAAGAGACACATGCCACTAGAAGATGCATAAAAAGAAAAAGTAAATTGTATGAGCATTGATGAGACGTGATCACTATAAATATTAGAGAGCTTGACCATATTCTTAAATATTTGAATGTAGTCTGATGGAAGAATTTAGTACCATGGATAGTCCAAGCCACTGTCCGTATGGATTTCATTTCTTCGTCTTGTTCCTGTGTTTATTTATTTATTGTTTTGGTTGATCAAATGTCTTGTTTAATTACCATGACAAATATTAATGTCAATCTCAAATGACAAGCAGGAACCTGAGCTCAAGCAAATTGGCAGGGGAGATAAACACTTCATTCTCATATCTTACAGAACTAGAATTCCTGTGAGTTGTGATTATTATTATGGCTGATTCATTTTGTGTTCAATTATTATATACTTAAGCATTGACTAATTAGAAGCCCCATCGACATCACTATGCCAACTTTGTATAGAAGTATACACGGTAGCTCCTAATTTTGGTGATGTACCCACCCATGAATTTCATCAATAAAGAGTTACTATGTTCTAGGGATTTATCAGACAACGAGTTGGAAGGACCTATGCCTGAATTTCTGGCAGAATTGCCAAAGTTGAAAATTCTGTAAGTTTGGAATCTTTCCAATTACATTTAACTTGATAATTTTCCTAGTTAACACTCGAGCAATATATATTTCACTTTCCTTGCAGTAATCTGAGTGGGAACAAGCTTTCAGGTTCAATTCCTAAGGCTCTCAAGGAAAAGGCAGATACAATTTTACAATTAAGGTTTCTAGTATAATATTTCGTATTCTCTGGTTCAATTGTTGCCCGCCTTTTGCTTCATCTGATTAAATCCCTTTTTAGTTTTTATCATGAATTGTGATTTATTGCCCAATATAAGTAGCAAAGCAGTAAAATATAATGATATGGCTATATGTAGCAAAACAATTAATGAGTGAATATGAAGTAACCAGAAATGCGTTCAATATATCTACATCCATCCCTAATCCATAATAATAGAGTCCATAGAACAATCAAAGAAAGTGAACATAGAAGAGAATATCACAAACGAAAGAGAAAATTCTATTGATCTGTTATTCACAATGAAAAACAACATAACAATTATACTGAGCTAACTGATACTTATATCTGTAATCTTGATCTAACAAACTCAAGGCCAGCTCATCATAGCTAACAAACTCTAACAGAATATAACTAACTAACTAATAACTAAATTCAGCTCAGACTCTACTCTCTCTATTTACGTAAGTTCTTAATTTTTTTTGGAGTTCAATTAACTGTTAACTCATATAGAAGTTTTATTTTTTACTTTCATATATGCAAGTGTTGGTGGAAATCCTGATCTTTGCACCTCGAGTCCATGCCACAAGAAGAATAAGGTAGTAATTCCGTTGGTACTAACACTTGTTGGAGCCTTCATCCTTTCAGCGGTACCACTCTTTATTTTTAAAAGTAGACTACGAGGTACGATATAACAACTCTCCTTGGTTTTGAAGTACAATGACAAGCCATGAGCTGGTGAAATAATTGCAGATATTGATAAGACTATTTATATTCACCAAAAAAAGATATACTTTTATTCAATAATAGATGGAAGTTTAAAATTAAGATCTCCATCAAATTACCCAAAGTTTTTATTATTAAGGAAAATGCTTGGTCCTATGAAATTGTTTTCGTGGAACGACATACGAAAACCGAAACATGTAAAAAAGTTGCTTGCGTTTTATCAAGCAGTTGTTTTTTGCTTTAAAATACTGTAACTATTAAAATAATAGCCCACGTGTATTCTGTCATTTGTGAAATTTTATAAATAACTAATTTGATGATGAATAGCATTGCTCTATTACTAATCCACTTCTAGATTCTAATGACTTAAAATCATCTTTAACACAGCTTAAATTCTTTTAGGACACATGTTAAAGATTACTTTTGAAAGTTGTATCTTATTCTTTTTATAAATTTTTTTCGAAAATGACTAATAAAAACAATTTTATACATATGAAAAACATATGAACTATGATAAAGTTGAAAAAACCTTTTAAATAACCTTCTTACTCTACGAAAGGATATTAACCCAATAATACTGTGCTTTCTTATCTATCAGCTGTCATGAATATGAACAAGTCGAGTTGTTCCAACAAAATTGAGTGGGTGGACTCAAAGAAACAAGAGTTCACCTACTCGGAGGTTCTAAGTATTACCAATAACTTTGAGAGGGTTGTTGGTAAAGGAGGATTTGGAACGGTCTACTATGGCTGCATAGGTGAAACACAAGTAGCAGTGAAGATGCTCTCTCCTTCAACTATAGGGTATCGGCAATTTCAGACAGAGGTATTATTGATAATGATTGAATTTAATCCTCAATATTTTCAAGTCACTTAAGATGAAAGAATATTGGCTGACTCTGATTTGCAGGCAAAAATTCTGACTAGAGTACACCATAAATGCTTGACTCCTCTGATTGGATATTGCAATGAAGACACCAAAACAGCAATCATCTACGAGTACATGACCAACGGAAACTTAGCACAGCATCTATCAGGTTTCAAATATGATATATATGCACTACAAAAGTTTTAATTTCACACACTGGCGGTAGGACTTAATATTGTATGCAAGATAGTTATCTTACATATTTTTGTCAGTAATACCCTATGAAAGATTATATAAATGTTAATATAGTGATTAATAAGTTGTATTACCGGGATTGTTTTATATATCATGTATGGTATTTCTGTTTTGTTTGTCACCACCAACATATGCGAAAATAGCTCGAAAGAAAAGCTCATTTTGTTCTATCAAATAAAAGCCCATTTTGATCCATTTTTCATCATGGTCTTAAGTGTGATTATAAATATACCCCACTAATATGACACCCCCCCCAAAAAAAAAAAAAAGATTACTCACTAAACATATTTGGGATCTTGGGATCAATGCATTCCTTACTAACACTTCTTTCCACGGCCGTGGATGTAGATAAAAGTCAAAATTTGCTAGGTTGGAAACACAGACTTCAAATTGCTCTGGATTCTGCAATAGGTAAGGAAGGGGAAAAACAAAGGGAAAAAAAGAAAAGAGAAAGTTTTACTAGTCTTTCTGTTGATGCAACAAGCTTAACCACTTTATCTGCAGGCTTGGAATATCTGCATAACGGTTGTAAGCCCCCAATTGTGCACAGAGATGTTAAGACTAGCAACATTTTACTCAACGAAAATTTCCGCGGTAAAATATCTGATTTTGGGTTGTCAAGGATCTTCCCAGATGAATGTGATACCCATGTGTCAACAGTAATTGCAGGCACCCCAGGATACCTTGACCCTGAGTATGTTGTCTTGTCAATTACCATTTCAACTTTAGTATATAACTAACTAAATAATAGATCTTATTATACAAATTATCACTTTGAGGAATCAAAATTGAATAATTTTTTTATGGAAAGTAAAAAGAAAAAACTTACATGAAATTCTTTCTTTATCCTTTTTTGGTTTGATAGCTGCTGACTTAAGTAGCTGCATTGTTTGTCATGCAGATACTACATAACAAATAGGTTGAATGAAAAAAGTGATGTCTTTAGTTTTGGAGTTGTTCTCTTAGAGATAATCACAGGGCGGACAGCTATCTTGAAGACCCATGAGAAAACTCACATCATTCAATGGGTAAGTTCCATGCTTGCTGATCAAGGTGAAATTGATGGTATTATGGATCCAAGGTTACAAGGAGGATATGACACGGAGACTGCAAAGAAAGCAGTAGATGTAGCAATGGCTTGTGTAGCTCAGAGTTCGGTTAATAGGCCAACAATGAAACAAGTGGTGATAGAATTAGAACAATTTTTGGCCATACAGAATCTTGGTAGTACATCCAGTGGATTGATTGAAATTGTCTCCAGGGAAGCAATCAGTGGAGAGAGTTCGCTTGCGAGGTAAAATGTTTGCAATTTGAAAGGAATATAGAACTTTTTTTATAGATTTTGAGTTCTATCTTTCTTGTTTCATTTAAGATCTTTGCAGAGAGCAGTGGAGTTGTGAAGATTTTGAACATTGTGCTACTGATATTTTTGCTTGTATATAAGTACTGGTTTATGTGTTTGCGGGTCTTTTATTTATCTTTTTTTTTTTAAAGACCAATTTGTATGTAGACATAATAGTTCATCAAAACTTTGATGTGCAAAATTTATTACTGATTATTAATGAAAACTTAATTTACCAAAATTTGAACAATTAGATAGGACTTATTTCCTATTTCGTGTTAGAACAAATGCCGTTGTGGTGAACTGATGAGTTATTAATTGTGAAAGTTTATCTCTCATCGAATCTAAAATATACAGTTGTTCCAATTTCTATTAAACACTGGCAGACATCGGGAGTTTGAGACATGGGCCTTAGACTTAAACCTTAACTAATCCGAAAAAATGAGCCCCAAAGGCTCGCCCCAACCCATGAAAGCCCAAACAAACTAATTCTTTTTTGTGTTTTATATTTGAATTTAATTTTGGTTTATTAGCAAAATATAAAAAGTCAACTTTTCATGTGAAAATGTGTCTACTTTTATTTTCCCTTTTTCAATTATCTAACTTATAAAAGAAGAGAAGAGATAATTACTATTAAGGATTAGTTTGATGGAGCTTTGAACTGAGGGTGAACAATTCACATTTTAGTTTTATATAAACTCGTACAAAAAATTACTTTCTAAATTTTTCACCCAAAATTTTTAAAAAATAAAAAATGCTCATTTATTATGAAATGTCATTAGAAAAATGAATTAGCAAAAAAGTATTAACGGAATAGTTATATTTTTTAATTATAGTATTTTATTATAAAAATGATCTTTTTAAGAGTAATTTTAGGGTTAAAGAAGTGTATCAAATTACACACCAAACTAAAACAAACAATAGAAAACGAAAAATAAATTGAAATACCATGACTAATTTGACACTTATCGTACTTAGTCTCTTGCAAAGAAAAAGATAATTTCAAGTTTCAACAAGCATACAAATACAAAGAAAATTATCTTGTATGTAAAACTAAGTTAAGAGCCATGACTCGTGGTTTTGACGAGTCTTTTGATTTATAATATTTAGCAAAATATATAAATAGCCAAGCTGGACAATTAACGAGAAACAACTTAACACAACTGTCCGTATAAAGTCAAATCTCTCTTACTTGTGAAAGCTTACAAAAGAATGAGTTCACACTAAGATTTTCAACTAACACAAATTGGTCATTTGAGACCCTTTCTTGATTGAAAAATTAAAGGAGATAAACCAAATATGTTCCCTACATTCAGCAAGAAACCTATAAAATAGCCTGTTTTAATTGCATTTTTGCATGTAACTTCTGTGAGGACAACATAGATTGTGTATGCATTGATATGAATGGGAAAGCATCAAACTAAATACTAATTGAAATATTACAATGATATAAAAGTATTATATTTGTACACCATAATGACCATATAAGACATCTTCTGTTGCATATAAAGTTAATTGAATTCACCAACTTGTTGGTTTGAATGAAAGAGGTTCAAATTTTTTAAGCATGTAGTCTTAAGTTTAATCTAAGAATTTATATGTTTGAAAAAAACACCGTTAGGATAGATCTCCACTTAAGCGCCTAACTGTACCTTGATAGATTAATTTTTTACCTATCGAATAGAAGAATACTCTAGTGAAAAAAATAATAATTGAATTCAAATGATCTCCATAAATTATTGCAAGAGTATAATCGTTGAGTATGAATCATCTTGTCATATTTTTGTGTTTTATAATAATCCTATTTACACACACTTTTACATTAATTACCTTATATTTGCATAATTTTTGTACTAAATAAATATACTATTAAGTGAACAAATAAAATAAATAGGAAAAAGTCTAAATTATACAATTCAACTTTGTCTCACGTGTATTTTGATTTTTTAATTTTTAAAATGTGCAATAAAATTTTTAAACTCTCAAAAGTATACAAAATAGTCTAAAATCATGATGTTAATTTTTTGATAAAAAGTGTCACGTGGCTTTTAGGAACCTTGTTGTACATTTTTAAAATGAGAATTAAATTTAAAAAATTAACATTTAAAAATTTAAAAATTAAATATTTTTATTTTAAATAATTTTCATTAAATGAACATTGCATAGTACAAGCTAACAAGATCCTTCATCTAATCCTTTTTTTTTGGGTGAATTAATCATTTTCTTTCAAGTAATTAAGAAAATATAAGAAGAATTTTATCAAGAGAATATTGCACTACTCAATTCCAATTCATCCCTTTCTCACTTCCTCTTTCTCAATTCTCCCTGTCTCACATAGTCCTTCCCTAGTTTACACTCCTTCCCAGCCTCCATATCCAGTGTTGTTGCTAGGGGTGTCCAGCGAGTCGGGTTGACCCATAAACTCGCGAGTTTCGACCCAACCCAACCCATAAAGTGTGGGTTGGGTTGGGTTCATGGGTTGGGTCAGGTTAAAAAATGTTCAACCCGTAGTGTGTGGGTCGGGTAACGGTTTGAAACACTTCCAACCTGCACAACCCGACCCACCCACGACCCATTATATATTTTTTTAATTCAATTTCCACACATGGCCTGGCGGCCCAACTCACAACATTTTATCCCATTTCAGCATTTCTAATATGTAACAACACGGTCAACACCCATTCCCATTTACTTCAATTCCTAATTCCAATTTCCACCTATACGCACGGAGTCACAGGCTCACAGCCATACCCATTACTCACCGTTTCCTTGCCTGACCGTTTGCTCATCGTTTTCGTGCCTCACCGTTTCCGTGCCTCACTGTTTCCTTGCCTCACTATTTGCTCACCGTACAACTCCAGATCTGGTTTCCGGTGCCGGTGTCAAAGTTCCTCATCGTTTGCTCACCGTACGACTCCAGATCTGGTTTCCGGTGCTGGTATCCAACTTCCTCACCGTTTGTTGTGTCATTTCTTGATCGTCTTCACGAGTTGTGGGCAAACGAGTTTCTCTTCAGTTGATAAGTGCTGTCAATGTTGATTCGTACTCCACCCACACGGCCACACCCATTAGTGCCTCCTTGTCCTCTGTTCGTATGCTGGTTCCTACTCTCTGTTTTTGTATTATTCTGTGATTAGGATTTGCCCATTTGGTAGTTATATGCTATGCAGCAGTTAATTTGGTTCCTTTCTCTAATAACTAATTGAATTATTGTGACTTTGCCCTCATATTCTCTCCTTGTTCTACTGCAATTTTTCCCTCTTCTAATTTTCGTTTCTTTCTCTTCTCTTGATTGATGTTATTCTCAGTTAAAGAAATTCTTATAGTATGCTTTGTAAATAGTCAATTTTTGGGATTAGTTATGTTCTTTATGTCCTTCAATGCTGAATTCTCAACATGAAGTCATGAACATATTTGAAATTTAAAAAATAAAAGAAACGAAAATTGTTAGAAATAGAATGTAATTGGTAATGATCTTATCTGTTTTTGTTCATTTTATTCTTTTAGAAAAGTAATTGGTAATTGATAATACTACCTTAAATGATAATTTACAGTAAATTTATAATTGGATTCAAACTCAAATTATGAGATTGTCATGAATAAGAAGTCAACTAAGTGACTGTGAATTCTACTCATGAACAAATTATTGACAAGGAGATTGGATGAGTTGGGTTGAGAATTCTACTCATGTTTGAAACTTTATCTCTGCTGCTGCATTGTTGATTTGTTTTCAGTTGAGAGATGTGTTTTTCTAGAAAATATATGTGTTTTTCTAAGTGTTGTATTCTTAGTCATTGGATATTGTGATCTCGAAGTTTTTGAATGGTGGTTGCTTTTCATATGACTAATATGATTCGTGAGGTATTTGCTTTTGATGTGTGATTATTTTCCATCTGTTTCAGTTTTTATCTTAGAGTTACTCTTTTTATCTAGTGCATTAATTGTAGATGTTTCAGTTTTTATATTAGTCTTTTGGTACTCCTATTTCTATTTTGATATTGGACACCAACATTATTTACTTATTAATGACAGAAAATGGCTGATGAATGGCAACAACATCTTGATCATTCACTAACTGGAGAAGAGTGAATTGGAAGTACTCCGACACCCCCAAGTTATGCAACCTCAATTCCAAGTTCCTTCTACACAAATAGTTAGTAGAGATGTTATGCAATTGTACTGTTTGAGAAAGCAAAGTTGAAGTCTATTTTATCATCTAATTCTCAAATGATTTCACTCACCACCAACACTTGGACATCAATCCAAAACTTGAATTACATGTGTGTGATTGCTCATTATATTGATGATGGATGGCATTTGAATAAGAAAATATTGGGATTTTTTATTGTAAGTGATCACAATGGTGAGACCATAGGAAAGACTTTAGAGAAATGCATTAGAGAGTGGGGGATGTGATTGATATGGACAAGATGAAAATGGTTTTGATGTCGACAAACAAAGAAAGCAATGGGAATACAATGATCAAGTCACAAGGAACTCAAGCTTAGCATATAGGTTATAGATCTAATGTAAAGGTATTCTAGAGATTCACCTCAAGCTCAAATGATTTCCTTAAAATGTTTTTGTAAAATGGTTTTTCAAGTTAGGATAAAAAAGGTTTTATGCAACAACCCTTTCGAATCTAATATCCTAAGCCTTTTTGGAAACTTACCAGCCTCTTGATAAACATTAGGAGCCAAAATTTCAAGGCCCCTAACCGATTAGGACCAGCTCCTAACCGGTTAGTTAGTTCAAACAAAAGCTTTGCCTCGTTTTTTATAACGTGCCTAACCGATTAGGCAAAGTAGCTAATCAGTTATTTTATAACTCAGAGGCCAAAATATATTTGTCCTAACCGATTAGGTAGAAGACCTAACCGGTTAGTATCACTTCCAGAAGCCAAAAATGTTTTGTCCTAACCGATTAGGCAGATGTCCTAACCGGTTATTCATAAACTCAAAAGCCAAAAACGTGTTGTTCTAACCGATTAGGTAGAAGACCTAACCGGTTATTCATCAACTCAGAACCCACGTTGGTAATGTCCTAACCGATTAGCTTGGAGGACTAACCGGTTAGCATCCTTCCCAGAACTCATTTTCATGGTGTCCTAACCGATTAGGACACATTCCTAACCGGTTAGTTATTAAACCAGAACACTTCCCCTTACGTCTAAATGAGCCCCTAACCGGTTAGGATACATGGCTAACCGGTTAGCCTATGTTCTGGAAAAACAGGGAGAAGCCCGTAACGGCTATATTTCTGAGCATTAATTGCTCACAACCACTTCCAATGGCATTTAATAACACTTACCTATATATTTGCATGTTGGGCTTCGTTGGAAGGTTAGAAAAACTGAGTCTATCATTCTGGAAAATTGTATTGAGCTTTAAACAAGTTTTTATCATCATTCTACAAAATCTTCTGATTTGAGCTTGAACTTGTGTGAATCCCAAATACCATAGTGCTTCATTTTGTAATACTTGCTCTAGAGAGAGTTTCTTCCATTTAAATCTTATACAATCTGTTTAGTGAGGGTGAGGCATCCCTCTAGTATTGTAAGGGTGAGGTATCCCTTGGAAAATAGAGGCTCATGCATTAGGGTGAGGTATCCCATAGTGTTGAGTGCTCAAGATTGTAGTGGTTGTCAAGCACCTATTAAAGCTTGAAGATATAGTGGAAAATCTCAAGTTGTTGCTTGGGGACTGGACGTAGATCACAAGTGGATTGGTGATCGAACCAGGATAAACGATTGAGTTTATTTTCTCTAAACCCTTCTCTTTATTTAGTTTACTGTTTTATTGAATTGATTGGATATTGTCTCCTTTGGCTATCACATTTATAAGTAAAAGTGTTTATCTCATTCATCCAATTATCTCTAATCGTTCAATAGCTTCAAAGAAAATTGTTTATCAAACGATTTGCGAAAGATTTGTGAACTTGTTTTACTTACTCAATTCACCCCCCTCTTGAGTATTGAGGCCACTTGGTAACAAGTGGTATCAGAGCTAAACTCTTGTATAAAGAGCTTAGCAGCTTCAAGAGAAGTGATGGCTTCAAATGGTTTTTCAAATGAAAGTTCTTCTATAAATAGACCTCCTTATTTCAATGGGGATGGTTATGCCTATTGGAAAGAAAGGATGAAAATTTTCATTGAAGCTATTGACTTAGATGTGTGGGACGCCGTTGAAAATGGTGCTTTTGTCCCAACACAAACTAAAGATGGTGTGAAAATTAATACACCTAGAAATGAATGGACCGATGATGATAAAAAGAAGGTTCAATACAACTTGAGAGCCAAGAACATCATTACCACATCCTTGGGGTATGATGAATTCTTTAGGGTATCAAATTGTAAGACCGCAAAAGAAATGTGGAATACCCTACAAGTAACTCATGAAGGTACTAGTGAGGTAAAACGATCTCGAATAAACACTCTTACTCATGAATATGAATTGTTTAGAATGAATCAAGGTGAGAGTATTCAAGATATGCAAAAGAGATTTACTCACATTGTTAATCATCTCATCTCATTGGGAAAGACATTCCCTAATGAGGATCTTATTAACAAAGTCTTAAGATGTCTAAGCAGGAATTGGCAATCCAAAGTTACAGCTATTGTGGAATCAAGAGACTTATCAACAATGTCTCTAGCCACTTGTTAAGATGTTTGGCAAGTATACCAAATCGTGACAAGTAATAAAGAGTGAGTGAGTGATCGTTCCCACAAGGACTCCGTACAATTACCAATACTACAACTCAATCGCTATCTAGATGCAAAGTTTGGAAAGAAGGGAGTTCTAATAGCAAAACAAAAGAAACATATGAACTCATGCAAGAACAATATTTTTGGATTTTTCTACTTGACAATTTAACAAATACCTGGTATGTAATATGAAAGATAATCAATTGATAAAAGAGTTGGAATTGAGTTTCATTTGATTTCCTTTTGCTGTAGATTAAATTGGGGTTAAGATAAATTTCAGCTTCTATTTTGTTACCGAACTCACTTAATTATCCAAGTCCTAATTCCTTAGGCACAAGAACCTAAAATCCTAATCAAAATCCCTAATTCCTTAGGTGAATTCAAAAATGATAAAGCATTAAGATTAAGAATTCAACAAGATAACAAGCATCCATCTACTATTCCTAGCATGATGAATCACAAGGTTTATAATCTCAAACAAAATTCACACATCAAATTTTCATTCAATGTATAAACCCAAAAATCATTCTAAGGATTATCAACCCTTATAAAGCTTTAAGAACAGAGATTATAAACTCAAAATAGAAGAATCCATTATGCATAACTGAATCCCAAGTCAATTACAAGCAAAATCCATCAAAATCCACTCAGTCCTAACAAAGGAAAATTTAGCTACACATAGCAACAATTATAAAAACTAAAATGAGGGAAGAGAATAGAGGGAACTCCATAGGTATGTGAAAATCCGATTCGTTTCCACGATTTCTTCTCTTCAGGACGCCTCAGAACTCCCCAGAATAGCAATGGCTCGTGCTCCTCCTTTCTATTCTCTCGCGGCCCTTCCCAAATTAGGTCAGAAGAATTCACTTATACTGTCTAGAGCGCCTAGGCACTGCGTCTGGAGCGCCTAGGCGCTATGTGCCCAGAACGTCCTTTACTTCGTGGTTCAGGGCGCCTAGGCGCTTCGTCTTGAGCGCCTGGGCGCTATGTGTCCAGGGAGTCTTCTCTGAGTTCTTCAAGGGCGCTTAGGCGCTCCTTCTGTAGCGCCTGGGCGCCCTAAGCCCAGCTGAACTGCTCTTGATCTTCCTCGGGAGGCTTTAAGTCCTCTCTTCTTTGGTGTTTTTCCTGCAAAGACAAAGCAAAAGAGTGAGGATTCATCATCTTTGTGATTAACTAAACTCAATCAAAATCTCACAACAAACTTTGCAATTAATCAGGGCAATGAGCAGTAAAAAGGGTAAAACCAAGGGGATTATAATAGAACTAACAGGCATATAACCATGCCTTTTGCGTGGTTATCAAACTCCCCCAAACTTAACATTTGCCACGTCCTCGGGCAAAGAAACAAAACCATGGGTACAACAACCAACCAAGCATTCCTACGAGTATAACCCACAACTGTGCAAACTGAAGTTCAACCGAAAATTAGAACCTGTAGTGATACCATCATTACATTGCTCAATCATCACTTGGAAGTTAATGAAAATGGCAACCAATGCATGCAAGATGATTTTAGGTAACTGCACACTCATTCTCTCCTGTGTTTAGGTTTGTGTTTCTCTCAGTCAACACACCGTGAGCCCACCCTCCATGAATTTGATCTTCTTCTCAAATATGCAAGCTCATGATTCACACAGCGTAACACTCAAAAGGCCAAAATTCAAAACTTCATTGATGCCAAGATACAAGGTAAATGAAATGAACATGTGACTACTCCCTTGAAGAATAAATGAGCATTGGTATTTCAAACAATTCATCAATTCAGAAATCTCAAACCTTCCGTGTTTATTTTTATTTTTCTTTTCTTTATATATATATATATATATATATATATATATATATATATATATATATATATATATATATATATATATATATATATATATTTTCCCAAGAACCTACATGGTCTCAAAGGGGTACTTGATCATTGTCAAGTATCACCCAGTAACCCATCGGTCTCAAAGGGGTAGCCATTCAGTAAGTCCATTCTCATCTTTTCTTTTTTCCCCTTTTTTTTTTCAAAATAAAATTTCTCCTCTTTTCAACTTCCAATGCTCACTTAGTCTCTTAGGATGTCACTCACAAGGCTAGGTCAAATAGGAAGGTTCAACCAAGAAAGAGAATCATTAAGCTCACAGGTAATGCAAAAGATGTGATCATGGGGTTTGTTTTTGGGTGCTGGCTTAACAATCAAAATGTCTTAATTCAGACTAAATACTGTGCAAATCATGAGTGCATCAGAGAATCAAGCAAATTCAAGAGAGTAAAGCCTCACAAGTGTCCACTCAACAACAGCATCATGTTGGAGGCTCAATACTCATTCCCAGGATAATTAATGCAATTTATTTACCAAAACCCATTAACAACCAAGCAACTAGATTCATGCAAGCATGGTATGAAACCATTTCTAATGCACTTCAAACAACAAAATCACACAGTTTCCAGGCTACATAAGTAGGCATGCAAATTAATTGATCCCACCACATTACCATCAATTTTTTTTTCAAAATAAAAAGGGACCAGCAAGTACAATCAGAACAAAATAAACTTAACTCCCCCAAACTTACTCTTGTGCTTGTCCCCAAGCACTCGAGTAATGACTTCAAACAGCATGGACAACAATAAAAGCTAAGAAAAAAATAGCATAAAAACTGGAAATGCAAAACAAATCAAAGAAAATGAAAATAGAAACTCCCCCTTGAAGATCAGTCATCACTGTTTTCATTGTCTTCCCCACCAGGTTCAGCTCCCTCTTCACTCTCTGACTCCTTTGCTGGAAGTGGGATGCTTCCTATGGCATCTGGATCAACATTGAGCTGGACCGCCAGGTTCCTCAGCATCGTCTCTAGTGCTTGGCTCGACTGAACCATATAGTTCTCGATACGTCGGAGACGACGCTCAACTCCACTGGAGGAAGGCTCAGGGCGGGGACGAGGTGGCCTGGCTGCCCGGGCCCTAGCAGCTGGAGGAATCTGAGCAGGATCATCTTCTTGTAAGTACCGGTTGATCATGGCCACGTCCACAGCTGGAGCTGGCTTGATTGAAACATCACCGCTGGTCACCACCCCAGCTGCTTGGCAAAGCTGCGTGATAAGGCTGGGGTACCATAATCTGGACCGCCGGGTCCTACTCTGTGCTAGAGTTTGAATGTTGCGGGATATGAGTAGACCCACATCTACTGATCTTCCAGTGACAATGGCGAAAATCAGTAAAGCTCGGTCTCTTGTCACCTCTTGATGGTGGGAGTTTGGAAAGAAACCAGCTTCACAAAATGTGCACCAGGCCTTGGGGATGGGAAGCAGATCAGATTTCTTCAGGAATTTGGGGTAGCCCCCCGAATCAAGTTCCCATTGGGCTCCTTGCCGGCAGATTGTGCTCAGAATTAACCCGGGGTTCAACGCCTCCCGCTTAAGCATTATATACCCACAGTTTCCCACAGCTTCTGGTGTCTCCAAGAATCTATCCAGAGTTCTGGCATCGAAGAGAATGCGACGACCTCAGACGTAAGATTCAAATTTGTTGCGGTCATTGTCCTCTGACTGAAATGCATTTGCATAGAACTCACGAACTATGGAAGCAGACCCCTCGACCGGCAGTTTGCACAGCTTTGCCCAATTCCTCCTCTGGATTTGGTTAAATATTTCATCAGTCTTCATTGTTCAAAATGATGCCTCGCTCGGGGACAAATCCCCAGTTTCACAAGAACTCATTAAGCCGTTTCTCATGCTCCGCTGATAAGAACAGATCAGCATTAAATGCAGCTTGTTGGCGGGAGCTCTCTCCCTGAGTCTTGCGTTTGCGTGTGGGCTGCAGCTTGGGTGCCATTACTCTGTAATCAAAACAGAGACAAACTTAGTGTACGATTCAGAATTTCGGAAGCATTACATCCTGTACACATATAATGCATGTTTTCTCAAAACAAATTGGGTACATCACAGCAGGACACATTAGCCCACTAAATAACCAAAACCACCCAAAATCACCAGAAATCACCCAGAATTACCAAAAATCACGCAAAAATAGCCTAATGAACCCTAAGAATTACCCAAAAATACCCAAAATCACCCAAAATCATCAAAGAAATCCTCCATACACAATCAATGTGTTAAGCATTTTAACAATGAAAATAGGCACATGCTAGCATTAGGAAACCCTCAACCCAAAATCATGAAATGGAAGAGAAAATGATGCGTGGAATAATCAACCCAGACATTCACATACAAATCAACATGTAACACAAAACCAAATAAAAAAAAAGAATAAAAATTAAAAGAAGAACACTAACTGGGCAAGGAATGTAAATAGAACAAGATGGATGCACTATGAGAAGGGGTTTATGGGTTGAGGAGAAAAGAAGGGGAAAGGGAAGAATGGAGTAGGGCACGATGGAGGTAGTGTAGAGGGGAGAGGAGAATGCAATGCAAGTAGGGAGAGAGAGGAGAGAGAGAGAAATGCGGGGGCTAGGGCACGGTAGTGCGGAGAGGAGAGGAGAATGCGGGGGTAATGGAGAAGGAAACGGTTCTGCGTTTTAAAACGCAGAACACGATATTAGCGCCTAGGCGTCTGTGTTAAGCGCCTAGGCACTTGTATTTTCTTTTCTTTTCTTTTTTTTAACTCGGCGTACGGGCCGCCGAAATCACAACGTCTAGACGCTGTAATTCCAGGGGAGACGTGTAACTAGCGCCTAGGCGCTGTGAACTATAGCGCCTGGGCGCCTCAGTACCGGGGAAGATGTGTTATGGGCGCCTAGGCGCCCTGAGTATAGCGCCTAGGCGCTGTACTGACAGTGGGAAACTTCAAATATTTTGCCATTAGCGCCTAGGCGCTACAGATAAGAGCGCCTGGGCGCTCTTACTGGACACACAACCCTCTGCAAAACTGTTTCTGCCCCTTGATTCTCATGAAAACTTTCCCAACCCAAGGTTTTCTTCTCTAAACCATTTCAATCATCATCAATTAATAAAAACAGGGAAACCAATCAAAACCACATCAAACCCACAACAATTAATCAAAAGCAAAACAGTAAAAAAATAACAAGAATGAAAGAAAACAAAACCGAGCTTGGGTTGCCTCCCAAGAAGCGTTTCTTTAACGTTACTAGCTTGACAAATGGCCTTCAAGGGTCACGGAGACGCACAGTTGCAGTTGATCGCTCCAAGTTACCACCCAAATAGACTTTGAGCCGCTGACCATTGACTTTAAAACTCCTCTGGGAGGAAGGCTCCTCCACTTCCACAGCTCCATGAGAGAGAACCTCTTTAACAGTAAATGGTCCAGACCACTTAGACTTCAATTTACCTGGAAATAATCTCAGCCTTGAATTGAATAAAAGAACTTGTTGTCCAGGCTGGAATGCTTTCTGGATAATGTGCTTATCATGGTAGGTCTTCACTCTCTGCTTGTAGATCACTGCATTTTCATACGCATTGAGGCGCATTTCCTCCAATTCATGTAACTGTTGGACTCGTTTTTCCCCCGCTAACGAGGCATCAAAGTTTAAGAACTTCAACGCCCAAAAAGCTCGATGTTCCAATTCCACTGGTAAATGACAAGCTTTGCCATAAACCATTTGAAATGGAGATAATCCCAACGGGGTTTTAAAAGCGGTCTGGTAGGCCCACAACGCATCATCAAGCTTCTTAGCCCAATCTTTCCTTGAAGTGGCCACAGTTTTTTCTAAAATACGTTTAATCTCTCTATTAGAAACTTCCGCTTGCCCATTGATTTGCGGATGATATGGAGATGCCACCTTATGCCCCACATCATACTTTGTCAAGACCTTTTGGAGCTGTGAATTACAAAAATGGGAACCTCCATCACTTATGAGAACCCATGGCACACCAAACCTAGCAAATATATTCTTCTTGATGAACTTGACCACAGTCTGTGCGTCATTCTTCGGAGTCGCAACAGCCTCCACCCATTTTGACACATAGTCCATAGCCAGCAATATGAATTGATTCGAAAAGGATGGTGGGAGTGGACCCATGAAATTAATACCCCAGCAGTCAAACACTTCAACTTCCAAGATGTTTTGAAGGGGCATTTCATCTCTCTTAGTGATATTGCCAGTCCTTTGGCATTTATCACAACTCTTCACATGATTGTGAGAGTCCTTGAAGATTGTGGGCCAAAAGAACCCAGATTGAAGAATTTTTGCAGCAGTTCTCTCTCCATTGTAATGGCCACCATAAGGGGAGTTATGACAATGCCACATGATGTCCTTAGCCTCCTCCTTCGTGACACATCTTCTCAACAATCCATCTGGTCCAAACTTGAAGAGGAACGGGTCATCCCAAAGATAATGATTAGCATCCTTGAAGAACTTCTTCTTTTGTTGCCATGAAAAATGCTCGGGGATTACATTTGCTGCTTTAAAGTTGGCCATGTCAGCAAACCATGGCCTCTCTTGCACCATCAGTAGTGCTTCATCTGGAAATTCATCCCTAAGCTCTTGTTCTTTGGCTGTGATTTCCTCATTCACTAGCCTTGAAAGATGGTCTGCCACCACATTTTCACTTCCCTTCTTGTCTTTAATCTCAAGATCAAATTCCTGCAACAATAAAATCCACCTAATCAGTCTAGGTTTTGATTCTCCCTTAGTTAGCAAATATTTAATTGTTGCATGATCAGTGAACACAGTAATCTTAGATCCAATCAAATAGGAACGAAATTTCTCCAAGGCAAATACTATGGCAAGCAATTCCTTTTCAGTTGTAGCATAATGAATTTGATTCTCATTAAGGACCTTGCTTGCATAATAAATTGTATGGAAAATTTTATCCCTTCTTTGCCCTAATACAGCTCCTACTGCATAGTCACTTGCATCACACATGAGTTCAAACGGTAACTCCCAATCAGGAGCTACAATAACAGGAGCAGAAATCAATTTGTTCTTCAAACAATTAAAAGCATACAAGCACTCATTATCAAAATCAAAAGAAGAACTCTTAATGAGAAGATTGCACAATGGCTTTGCAATTTTTGAAAAATCTTTGATGAATCTTCTGTAGAAGCCAGCATGGCTTAGAAAACTTCTCACGCAATTCACATTCAATGGTGGAGGTAGCTTTGCTATCACTTCAATCTTAGCCTGATCTACCTCCACACCGCTGGCTGAAATCTTGTGGCCAAGTACAATGCCTTCCTGCACCATGAAGTGACATTTCTCCCAATTTAAGACTAAATTGGTTTCCATGCATCTTCTAAGAACATTAGTGAGGTTAGACAAACAATGATCAAATGAAGTACCAAAAACAGAGAAATCATCCATAAAGACCTCTATATATTTTTCAATCATATCAGCAAAGATAGAAAGCATACACCTTTGAAAAGTAGCGGGAGCATTGCAAAGACCGAAAGGCATCCGTCTGTATGCAAAAACTCCATAGGGACAGGTAAATGCTGTCTTCTCTTGGTCTTCAGGATCGACTGTAATTTGATTATAACCGGAATAGCCATCAAGGAAGCAGTAATAGGCTTGTCCGGATAATCTCTCAAGCATCTGGTCCATGAATGGAAGAGGAAAGTGATCCTTCCGGGTAGCTTGGTTGAGCTTCCGGTAGTCGATGCACATACGCCAACCAGTGACTGTTCTAGTGGGAATTAATTCATTCTTGTCATTCATCACCACAGTCATACCTCCCTTTTTAGGGACAACTTGAACCGGACTCACCCAAGCACTATCTGAAATGGGATAAATCATTCCGACTTCAAGGAGTTTCAGCACCTCCTTTCTCACTACTTCTTTCATTGTGGGATTTAACCTTCTTTGTGGCTGCACCACTGGCTTGAATTCCTCCTCGAGTTTGATCTTATGCATACAAAAAGCTGGACTTATTCCTTTTAAATCAGAAATAGTCCATCCAATTGCAGTTTGGTGCTCTCGGAGTACCCTTATAAGCTTCTCTTCTTCAAGTTTTGATAAAGAACTGCTGATTATCACTGGATTTGCATCTTGATTGTCAAGAAAAGCATATTTCAAGTGAGATAGCAAGGGTTTCAACTCTAGTTTTGCTTTTTCCTCCACCTTGTCATTCCTCAACTCTCCTTTCATCTTACTGATAGCACTCTTTGCTTGATTTGCTTCTAGATACTGCAAGCATTCCTCAATGATTTTATCATCTACCTCACCATGATTCTCAATAGCATTCACAATCACTCTTTCAAGAGGTGTAGTTGAAGTATTGTGCTGAATAGATTCTGCAACTGTAGTATCAATCAAATCTACCCGATAAAAAGTTTCCTTATCATCCGGGTGTTGCATTGCTTCAAAAACATTAAAAGTCACTTTTTCATCTTGCACTCTCAACATAAGCTGCCCTTGTTGCACATCAATTAAGGCCCGGCCAGTTGCTAAAAATGGTCTCCCCAAGATAAGAGGTACTTCAACATCCTCTTCCATGTCTAAGATCACAAAATCTATCGGGAAGATGAACTTATCAACCTTCACAAGAACATCTTCCATGATGCCATAGGGTCGCTTGATTGATCTATCCGCAAGTTGTAGTGCCATCCTTGTTGGTTTCACCTCACCACCACCAAGCTTGTTCAAGATTGAGAGTGGTATCAAATTGATACTTGCCCCCAAATCACATAAAGCCTTACCAATAGAAATGCTTCCAATTGTGCAAGGAATTGTAAAGCTTCCAGGGTCTTTAAGTTTTGGAGGCAGCTTCCTTTGAAGGATTGTACTATATTCTTCCGTCAAGGCAACCGTCTCATCCTCTTTAAACCTTCTCTTCTTTGTGAGAAGTTCCTTCATGAACTTGGCATAGATTGGCATTTGCTCAAGGGCCTCAGCAAAAGGAATGTTGATTTGCAACCGCTTGAATATGTCAAGAAAGCGAGCAAATTGTTCTTCGTTCTCTTTTTTCTTGGTTGGGTGTGGGTATGGCACTTTAACATATGATGGAATCTCTTGAGGTGCACCTCCATCTCTCAAAAGTTGACTTTTGCTCTTCCTCAATATAGAATCTTCATCCACTAACTTTTCTCTCTTTTCATTTTCTTTTTCTTTTTCAGTTTCTTCCCTCTCAATCTCTTTGCCATTTTTCTCATTTGTCTTGCTTTTTGTTTTATCACTTGACTCATTTTTTTCAGTATCTCTCTCTTTTTCATTCAACGGCTCACAACAAACATTCTCAATAATTTTACCACTCCTCAATGTAATAGCTTTACAATGCTCTTTGGGATTAGTTTGAGTGTTACCTGAAAAACTCCCTCCTGATTGTTCTGCCAATTGCTTTGCAATTTGTCCAACTTGAATCTCCAAGTTCTTGATGGAAGCATCTGTGTTTTTCTGGTTGGACATAGACATTTGCATGAATTGATTGAGAGTGCTCTCCAAAGCAGAAGTCCGGTCCTGAGGTGGTTGTGTGGTTAGAGGTTTACTTGGTGACCCAACATCTTGTTTCCACCCAAAGTTCGGGTGATTCCTCCACCCTTGATTGTAGGTGTTGGAATAAGGATAGTTTCCTTGCCTCCCATAGTTCCCCATATAATTGGCTTCCTCAAAAGAATTGGGGTTAGCTTCACAATTACCATTGTCATGATCACCTCCACAAAAATCACATTTCATTACTTGTTGTTGCGGCATATTGATGCCTTGCATGACTTGAATTTGCTGTGAAAGCTGCATAAGTTGCTTGTTGATGGCCTCAAGTTGCTGAGTCAACAACTTATTTTAAGCCAAAATAGCATCTTTGGAGTCTAGCTCCAACATTCCCCTTCTAGAAGTGGTGCCTCGATCATGGTGCATTAACTAGTCATTAGAGGCCATAGCTTCTATCAGTCTCAATGCTTCCTCTGGTGTCTTGGTGTTCATAGAACCTCCAGCTGAGGCATCCAACATAAGCTTGGTTGACGGTCTCAATCCATTGCAAAATGTTTACATTTGGATAAGATCATCAAACCCATGATTTGGGCATCTTTTGAGTAATTCTTTAAACCTCTCCCATGTGTCATGAAGAGTCTCTCCCTCCTGTTGAACATAGCTTGTGATATCACCCCGTGTCTTCACAAATCTAGATGCAGGGAAGAACCTTGCAAGAAACTTGGTTTCTAGGTCATCCCATGTAGCAATGCTCCCTCTTGGTTGAGATTGGAGCCAAGCTCTAGCTCTATCTCTAAGAGAGAAAGGAAATAACCTTAGGCGGATTGCATCATCAGTGGCACCAATAATCTTCACCGTATCGCATAACTCAATGAAATTTGAGATATGAGTATTCGGATCTTCCTTTTCCATCCCTGCAAACTGATTTTGCTGCATAATGTTCAAGAGAGCAGGTTTGATCTCAAAATTATTGGCAGTGACCGGAGGAGGCACTATACTAGAAGCATGTCGATTTGCATTAGTGTTGGCATAATCCCCAAGTGTCCTCCGAGCTCTTTCACCATTTCCAGCCATCTCCTCCTCCACTGGTTGAAACACAGGGGAAGATGAAGTTTCTTCTTGTTGTTGTGTTGTTGTGGCTAATAACTTCTTCTTCCTTGTCAAACCACTATTTCTCCTTGCTGTTTTCTCTATTTCTGGATCGTAAAGAAGTTGATCAGCTGGAGTTTTACCTCGCATAAACAACACAAGCTAAAAAGATGATTAGTACACAATGAAATTTCTTAAAGCAAAAAGAATAAAACCAAAAAATAAAATTGTGTCTAGATTAGTAACCGAATTGGTTATACTGATATTGAAACACCGAGTCCCCGGCAACCAAAAACTTGTTAAGATGTTTGGCAAGTATACCAAATCGTGACAAGTAATAAAGAGTGAGTGAGTGATTGTTCCCACAAGGACTCCGTACAATTACCAATACTACAACTCAATCGCTGTCTAGATGCAAAGTTTGGAAAGAATGGAGTTCTAATAGCAAAACAAAAGAAACATATGAACTCATGCAAGAACAATATTTTTGGATTTTTCTACTTGACAATTTAACAAATACCTGGTATGTAATATGAAAGATAATCAATTGATAAAAGAGTTGGAATTGAGTTTCATTTGATTTCCTTTTGCTGTAGATTAAATTGGGGTTAAGATAAATTTCACTTCTATTTTGTTATTGAACTCACTTAATTATCCAAGTCCTAATTCCTTAGGCACAAGAACCTAAAATCCTAATCAAAATCCCTAATTCCTTAGGTGAATTCAAAAATGATAAAGCATTAAGATTAAGAATTCAACAAGATAACAAGCATCCATCTACTATTCCTAGCATGATGAATCACAAGGTTTATAATCTCAAACAAAATTCACACATCAGATTTCCATTCAATGTATAAACCCAAAAATCATTCTAAGGATTATCAACCCTTATAAAGCTTTAAGAACAGAGATTATAAACTCAAAATAGAAGAATCCATTATGCATAACTGAATCCCAAGTCAATTACAAGCAAAATTCATCAAAATCCACTCAATCCCAACAAAGGGAAATTTAGCTACACATAGCAACAATTATAAAAACTAAAATAAGGGAAGAGAATAGAGGGAACTGTAACATCCCGGGACTGCTTGCCAGATTGACGAGTGTCTCCACAAACCAACACGGGTCTTTCCAGTGTACTTTGTCCTCACTCACACGCATCCTAGGAAACTTTCCAGGAGGTCACCCATCCCACAATTGCTCCAAGTCAAGCACGCTTAACAATGGAGTTCTTATGTTCTAGGCTCCCGAAAAGAAGTTGCAACTTGTTGATATGGTTACGCCTAATCAATTCCTTTAAGTCATCCTCAACTATACAGTCCCATACCTGCACAGTCTTCTAGAATCCTCTCATTCCTGCGTATTCAGTTCATTCATGGGACCCTTCGCTTAGAAGCATGCCAGAGCCGCTCCTTGTACGTGCCTCTCATGCACCGGCGTCCACTCCCGCCTCTCATCAACCCCGGACACCACTTGCCCACCAGCTTATGCCTGGTTCGTCCCCGAACCACACCGTCTTGGGGAGAGGTCCCGTCTCGATACCATCTATAACATCCCGAGACCGCTCACTTAGGATTGACGAGTGTCTCCACAAACCAACACGGGTCTTTCCAGCGTGCTTTGTCCTCACTCACACGCATCCTAGGAAACTTCCCAGGAGGTCACCCATCCCATAATTGCTCCAAGTCAAGCACGCTTAACAATGGAGTTCTTATGTTCTAGGCTCCCGAAAAGAAATTGCAACTTGTTGATATGGTTATGCCTAATCAATTCCTTTAAGCCATCCTCAACTATACAGTCCCATACCTGCACAGTCTCTGAATCCCTCTCATTCCGGTGCGTATTCAGTTCATTCATGGGACCCTTCGCTTAGAAGCATGCCAGGAGCCGCTCCTTGTACGTGCCTCTCATGCATCGGCGTCCCACTCCCCGCCTCTCATCAACCCCGGGACACCACATGCCCATCGCTTCCGCCCGGTTCGTCCCCGAACCACACCGTCTTGGGAGAGGTCCCGTCTCTCGATACCATCCGTAACATCACGAAACCGCTCCGCCGGATTGATTGAGTGTCTCCACAAACCAACACGGGTCTTTCCAAGGCGTGCTTTGTCCTCACTCACACGCATCCTAGGAAACTTCCCAGGAGGTCACCCATCCCACACCGCTCCAAGTCAAGCACGCTTAACAATGGAGTTCTTATGTTCTAGGCTCCCGAAAAGAGTTGCAACTTGTTGATATGGTTACGCCTAATCAATTCCTTTAAGCCATCCTCAACTATACGCCTCATACCCGCACGCGGTCTACGAATCCCTCTCATTCCGGTGCGTATTCAGTTCATTCATGGGACCCTTCGCTTAGAAGCATGCCAGGAGCTGCTCCTTGTACGTGCCTCTCATGCACCGGCGTCCACTCCCTGCCCTCATCAACCCCGGGACACCACAGGAACTCCATAGGTATGTGAAGATCCGATTCGTTTCCACGATTTCTTCTCTTCAGGACGCCTCAGAACTCCCCAGAATAGCAATGGCTCGTGCTCCTCCTTTCTATTCTCTCGCGGCCCTTCCCAAATTAGGTCAGAAGAATTCACTTATACTGTCTAGAGCGCCTAGGCGCTGCGTCTGTAGCGCCTAGGCACTATGTGCCCAGAACGTCCTTTACTTCGTGGTTCAGGGCGCCTAGGCACTTCGTCTTAAGCGCCTAGGCGCTATGTGTCCAGGGAGTCTTCTCTGAGTTCTTCAAGGGCGCTTAGGCGCTCCTTCTGTAGCTCCTGGGCGCCCTAAGCCCAGCTGAACTGCTCTTGATCTTCCTCGGGAGGCTTTAAGTCCTCTCTTCTTTGATTTTTTTCCTGCAAAGACAAAGCAAAAGAGTGAGGATTCATCATCTTTGTGATTAACTAAACTCAATCAAAATCTCACAACAAACTTTACAATTAATCAGGGTAATGAGCAGTAAAAAGGGTAAAACCAAGGGGATTATAATAGACTAACAGACATATAACCATGCCTTTTGCGTGGTTATCACCACCTTATTCGGAAAGCTTCAAGAACATGAGCTGGAGCTAAATAGGCTCAATCAAAGTGAAGAGCATGATAAAAAAAAGAAGGGAATTGCACTCAGCCACCTCTTCTATACTTGAAGATGATGATGAAGATGGTGAAGAGGATGCTGAAAATATTGAACTAAGTGAGGAGAATCTTAGTCTCCTTGTGAGAAAATTCGGAAGATTTCTAAAGAAAAAGGGATTTCAAAGAAGACCACTCTTTCCTCAAAAGAAGGCATATCTCAAAGGAGAAGGATCCTCTACTCCTCCAAAATGCTACGAATGTGGAAAACCGGGACATATGAAAATGGAGTGTCCTATATATCTCAAGAAGACGGAGAAGTTTGAGAAAAGACCCTCCAAGGAAAAGAAAGGAAAAAGAGCATACATAGCTTGGGAGGACAATGACTTAAGTTCTTCCGACGACTCGAAAAATGAAGAAGCCCATCTTTGCCTCATGGCTCAAGGAGAAGAAAGTGGAGAAAGTGACACCGAGGTAACCTCTTCTAACCTAGAACCTCCACCTACTTATGATGAATTGCAAGATGCCTTTCAAGAATTGCATGATGAATCTTTGAGACTCACTAAAATGATTTTGTCTTCAAATAAAATAATCTCCCTATTGACAAACAAGGTTTCTACTTTAACTAAGGAGATAAATGAACTTAAAATTGAAAATGAGACCTTAGGACTCATAGATGCTAATTCATCATGCATGACTTGTTCCTCACATGATAATGCATCCATATCATTACCTTGTTTATCATGTAAAGCTTTTGAAAAAAAAATTGAAGACTTGAACAACACTCTTGCGAAATTCACCTTTGGAAGAGACAATTTGAATGTGTTGTTAGGGAGACAAAAATGTGTTTTTCAAAAAGCCAGTTTAGGATTTAATCCAAACAACCATCAAAAATCTTATAAGAACTTCTTTGTTTCCTCAAAAACTTCAAGTAGCCCCTTTATCAAATGTTTTCATTGTGGTAGGAAAGGGCATAGTGCATCCACTTGCAATGTTAGAAAGAATATAAACACTAAAGTTGGAATAAAAAGGGTTTGGGTTCCTAAAGGCACCATGCCTAACTCTAACACACAAGGACCCAAGACAATTTGGGTACCAAAAGTTAAAACTTGAATGTGTGTTGTAGGTGTGCTTGAAGACCAAGAGCTCAAATTGGTATCTTGATAGTGGTTGCTCCAAGCACATGGCCGGTGATGACTCCAAGTTCTCCTCTCTTACTCACAAGAAACATGGTCATGTCACATATGGTGATAACAACAAAGAGAAGATTCTTGGAATTGGTAAAGTTGGTAAGATTCCTTCATCATCTATTGATAATGTTTTGCTTGTTGAAGGACTTAAACATAATTTGCTTAGTATTAGTCAATTGTGTGATAAAGGCAATAGAGTTATATTTGATTCTTCTTGTTGCATAATTGAGGGAAAAGATGATAAGCAAGTTAAGTTTGTTGGTCATAGAGTCAATAATATATATATGATTAGCCTTGATGATATTTCCTCAAATGATGCTAAATGCTTTATGAGTAAAGAAAATGATTCATGGTTATGGCATAGAAGAATTGCTCACATTCACATGGATCACTTAAACAAATTAGTTTCTAAAGAACTAGTAATTGGTCTTCCAAAGCTCAAATTTGAAAAAGACAAACTTTGTGATGCATGTCAAAAGGGAAAACAAGTAAAGGTCTCTTTTAAAGCTAAAAATGTGGTTTCAAGACCTCTACAACTTTTGTACATGGATCTTTTTGATCCCTTTAGAACTATGAGCTTTGGTGGGAATTACTATGCCTTAGTGATTGTGGACGATTTTTCTAGGTTTACATGGACATTGTTTTTATCTCACAAAAATGATGTTTTTCAATCATTCAAAAAGCTTGCTAAAGTTATCCAAAACGAAAAAGATTTTTGTATTGCATCCATAAGAAGTGATCATGGTGGTGAATTTGAAAATCATGAATTTGAAACGTTTTGTGATGAACATGGCATTGAGCATAATTTTTCAGCCCCTAGAACACCACAACAAAATGGTGATGTAGAAAGGAAAAATTGATCTTTAGAAGAAATGGCAAGAACTATGCTCAATGAGGCCAACCTTCCTAAGTACTTTTGGGCGGATGCGGTTAACACCGCTTGTTATATTATGAATAGAGCCCTAATAAGGCCAATTTTAAAGAAAACCCCATATGAATTGTACAAAGGAAGGAAACCAAATGTGTCACATTTTCATGTCTTTGGATGTAAATGCTTTGTTTTGAATAATGGAAAGGATAACTTAGGGAAGTTTGATGCAAAATCGGATGAGGGAATATTCATTGGCTACTATATACATAGTAAGGCCTTTAGAGTCTATAATAAATGAATTATGACCATAGAAGAGTCCATACATGTTGCATTTGATGAAACTAACCCAAATGAGCCGAGAAAGGAGATTGTTGATGATGTTGCAGAAATCTTAGCAAATACGCACTTGGAAAATCAAGAGAAAAAGTCCAAGAAGGAAGAAGAGAGATTCCTTGATCACTCATGCCAAGAAGATTTAGAAATCTTGGATCTACCTAAGGAATGGAGGACTTCAAGATATCATCCTCTTGACAAGGTGATAGGTGATGTATCAAAAGGGGTAATTACTCGAAACTCTCTTAGAAATGCATGTAATCACCTAGCCTTTGTCTCTCAAGTTGAACCTAAAGACATAAATGAAGCCATTAATGATGAGCATTGGATCTTGGCCATGCAAGAAGAACTAAACCAATTTGAGAGAAACCAAGTTTGGGAATTAGTTCCAAGGCCCAATGATCATCCCATAATTGGCACCAAATGGGTCTTTAGGAACAAACTTGATGAAACGGGCTTAATATTAAGAAATAAAGCTAGGCTTATAGCTAAGGGATATAATCAAGAAGAAGGCATAAATTATGAAGAAACTTATGCTCCCGTAGCTAGGTTAGAGGCTATTATAATGTTACTTGCATATGCTTGCATCATGGATTTCAAACTCTATCAAATGGATGTCAAAAGTGCCTTTTTAAATGGTTTTATACAAGAAGAGGTGTATGTTGAACAACCTCCTGGTTTTGAAGATTTTGAAATGCCCAACCATGTTTTTAAACTGAAAAAGACCTTGTATGGCTTGAAACAAGCTCCTAGAGCTTGGTATGAAAGGTTGAGCAAATTTCTTTTAGAAAAAGGTTTTTCTAGAAGCAAGGTTGACACCACTCTTTCATAAAACACAAAATGCATGACATACTTCTAGTTCAAATCTATGTTGATGACATTATATTTGGAGCTACTAACAACTCTCTTTGTAAAGAATTTTCAAATATTATGCAAAGTGAGTTTGAGATGTCTATGATGGGTGAGCTCAACTTCTTCCTTGGTCTCCAAATCAAGCAAACAAGAGAAGGAACTTTCATAAGCCAATCCAAGTATTGCAAGGAATTGCTCAAGAAGTTTGGAATGGACAATGCCAAGCATATGGCTACTCCTATGGGCACCTCTTGCTATTTAGACAAGGATGAAGGAGGTAAATCGGTAGAAATTACAAAATATAGAGGTATGATTGGCTCACTCCTTTATCTCACTGCAAGTAGGCCTGATATAATGTTTAGTGTATGCATGTGTGCTAGATATCAAGCTAATCCTAAGGAATCACACCTAAGTGTTGTTGAGAGAATAATGAAATATCTACTAGGCACATCACAAATGGGTTTGTGGTACCCTAAGGGTGCCTCATGTAGTCTTATTGGGTACTCCGATTCTGATTTTGCTGGATGCAAAATGGATCGAAAGAGCACTAGTGGAACATGCCACTTGCTTGGAAGTTCACTAGTTTCTTGGCATAGCAAGAAACAAAATAGTGTGGCATTGTCTACAGCTGAAGCTGAATATGTTGCAGCTGAGAGTTGTTATTCTCAAATCTTTTGGATGAAACAACAACTCTTGGACTATGGTCTTGAGCTTGACCATATCCCCATAAGATGTGATAATACTAGTGCAATCAACTTGTCAAAAAATCCCATTTTGTATTCTAGGACTAAACATATTGAAATAAGACATCACTTCATTAGAGATCATGTTCAAAAGGGTGATTGCATACTTGAATTTGTTGAAACAACTAAGCAACTAGCTGACATTTTCACTAAACCCCTAGCAAAAGAAGCATTTTTCTATATAAGAAATGAACTTGGTATATTGGATCAATCATGCATCAGTTAAATATTTGCTGCATAATCCTAAAACTCATGCATAAACTTGCATTTTTCTGAATAATCATGCCAAATTGCTGCATAATCTTTGAATTTCTCATTATATTTGAATCCAATACTAACTTGAGCGTCGGAGTGTCCCCTTATTTTGTTTTGCAGGAGCTGAGTTCATGTTTAAGCCCCCCAATCTGAAAGGTCAAAGTTCCTACTGATTTTGGGAGAAATTTGTCTCTAAATGAGAATAGAATCAAGCCAAGATGAACATCAAGAAGAAATATATATGTCAAGGATTATTCCCATGAGTTTGTTGTAATGCTATCAGTGCAATGATCAAGTGAAAGAAGAAAAATATGTTTTCGTATGGGCTTTGGAAGTACTTTGAATACTGAGGGGTTCTCTGTCATAGCCAAATAATCGATTAGGCATGATTCCTAACCGGTTACCCTGTATTTGGAAACCAGTTTGTGTGTTCTGACTTAGCACAATAATCGGTTATCCAATTTCCCTAACCGGTTATTGGACAACTCAGTGGCTATTTCCTAATATCCCTAACCGGTTACTCACATTCCCTAACCGGTTAGGTCCCTCCAATTAAACAGCCCCCCAATAGGCGTGGTTCCCTCCATTCACGCCCCCTCTACTTCCATTTTCATCCTCATTCTCTCAACCTCTCCAACACTCACTCCCTCAAACTTCATCCCTACCACAAATCCAACATAACCCCACCATTTACAATCTATTTCCATCATTTTTCATCCCTTTCCATCACATTTCACCGATTACATTCCATTTTCTTCCAAAAATTTTTTTTACCTTCCCCTCATTCTTTCTCTCACCTTCTCTCCTACACTGAACCCTACCTCCTTTTTCATCCATGGCCAGCAGCTCATCTCAACCAAAAGCGCTCTCGTACCAAAAACCCCAATGTTTCCCTTCAACCTGAAGCCTCGTCACTCTCTGCCCCAGATCTCTCAAACGCTCTCAACATTGGAAGGTACTTCTCTCACAAATCTCAAATAGAGTCATACACACTTGGGTTTCATACACGACGCCTCATTCAGCCCAAGTTCATGGGCTGGGATTTCTTCGAAAAAGAAGGCTTTACATCCTTCACCGAGCTCTTGGAATTTCAGGGTTTGAAAACTCTTGTCACCACCAACCCAGGGTACTTCTATCTTGAACCAATTAAAGTTTATTTCTGCAATTTGTCTCTTTCTGGTACGAATTTGGTGTTTGAAATCAAGAAACACAAAATCACTGTGTCACCAAGTCAGTGGACCACTCTGTTTGGGCTCACTCACTCTGGAGCCAAACTTACTGAGAATGAGGACCTTACATGGGCGGATTTTGATAGAGCACGAGCTGTAGAAGACATGATTCGACCAGGTATTGCCGTGCCCCTCGGATCTTTCACTACTGGTTTTCTGAAATTGCTGGATCGCCTTCTTCACTTTGTGGTAACCCATATCTTGGTACCAAGAGCAAGCAACTATGCCTTGGTTGAAGAAGATAATATATTTGTGATATGGGGTCTTAAAAGCCGCAAGAAAATCAACTGGCCACACTATATCATGCACAACATGAAGAAAGCCAAGGACAAGGCAATGATGGATCTGCCTTATGCCTTCATAGTGGCTAAAATTTTGAATCACTATAAGGTCGATTTGAAGGATGGTGGAGTCATTTTTTCTACTGGTCCCCACAAATTTAGCAATGCGTCTTTAAACCGCATGCATGCAAAGAAAGTCGATGGTGAATGGATTTACAGTCAAAGAAATGAAGCAACAGCTCCACAAGGCGAAAATCCTCCTGCACCTACTGATGACCCTATGGAAGAGGCCCTTGCCACCAATAATGAACATGTCCTGGAAGCAATTGCAAATATGCAAGCCAGTATTGAAGCCCGGATTGCGGATCTTAAAGCTTATCAAGAACACAGTAACTCTGCTATTTATGATTGCTTGAGCGCTATGGAAGGACGACTGGATAGACTTGAGCATCACTTTTCACAATCAGAGGATCACGGGGCTTAGGCATGGACTCTCTGTTTCTATCATGATTGTGCTGCTGCCCTAATTGCCTTTGAACTCTTTTTGACTTTGATTAGTTTACTTATTTTGGATATTATGGGAGAATTATCTAGCATGACTGATGACTGTTTATCTTTGGCTTATTTTAGTAATCCTAATAGTGATCTTTGCTTCTTATTTTGAATCTTGGATATTTCTCTTAGTATGATATGCCTACTAATGCATTTTTTTTGTATGGTATGACTGCTTCTGAGTTACTGGAAAATGCTTAATCTTATGTTTCAGTTTTGCATGCTTGTTTTTGAATACCCTAGGCTACTAAATTTCTTTTTGATTATTCCAAAAGGGGGAGAAGGATAACGGTTTTTCTATTTTATTGAGAAAAGTAAGAAAAGTGAATGTGTTATGATAATATAATGTATTGTCTGTTAATGGTCCTAGAATCCTAAAACAAAGAGGGAGTTGTGCATCTCTGATTCAAGCACCTCTTGAACAAAAGAGGGGGAGTAAGTCTCCAAATTCCATTCTAAATTCCAATTATCATTTGAACTAATTTCTTTCTCAATAAGTATTTGTCATCATAAAAAAGGGGGAGAATGTTATTGATATGGACAAGATGAAAATGGTTTTGATGTCGACAAACAAAGAAAGCAATGGGAATACAATGATCAAGTCACAAGGAACTCAAGCTTAGCATATAGGTTATAGAACTAATGTAAAGGTATTCTAGAGATTCACCTCAAGCTTAAATGATTTCTTTAAAATGTTTTTGTAAAATGGTTTTTCAAGTTAGGATCAAAAAGGTTTTATACAACAACCCTTTCGAATCTAATATCCTAAGCCTTTTTGGAAACTTACCAGCCTCTTGATAAACATTAGGAGCCAAAATTTCAAGGCCCCTAATCGATTAGGACCAGCTCCTAACTGGTTAGTTAGTTCAAATAAAAGCTTTGCCTCGTTTTTTATAACGTGCCTAACCGATTAGGCAAAGTAGCTAATCAGTTATTTTATAACTCAGAGGCCAAAATATATTTGTCCTAACCGATTAGGTAGAAGACCTAACCGGTTAGTATCACTTCCAGAAGCCAAAAATGTTTTGTCCTAACCGATTAGGCAGATGTCCTAACCGGTTATTCATAAACTCAGAAGCCAAAAACGTGTTGTTCTAACCGATTAGGTAGAAGACCTAACCGGTTATTCATCAACTCAGAACCCACGTTGGTAATGTCCTAACCGATTAGCTTGGAGGACTAACCGGTTAGCATCCTTCCCAGAACTCATTTTCGTGGTGTCCTAACCGATTAGGACACATTCCTAACCGGTTAGTTATTAAACCAGAACACTTCCCCTTACGTCTAAATGAGCCCCTAACCGGTTAGGATACATAGCTAACCGGTTAGCCTATGTTCTGGAAAAACAGGGAGAAGCCCGTAACGGCTATATTTCTGAGCATTAATTGCTCACAACCACTTCCAACGGCATTTAATAACACTTACCTATATATTTGCATGCTGGGCTTCGTTGGAAGGTTAGAAAAACTGAGTCTATCATTCTGGAAAATTGTATTGAGCTTTAAACAAGTTTTTATCATCATTCTACAAAATCTTCTTATTTGAGCTTGAACTTGTGTGAATCCCAAATACAATAGTGCTTCATTTTGTAATACTTGCTCTAGAGAGAGTTTCTTCCATTTAAATCTTATACAATCTGTTTAGTGAGGGTGAGGCATCCCTCTAGTATTGTAAGGGTGAGGTATCCCTTGGAAAATAGAGGCTCAAGCATTAGGGTGAGGTATCCTATAGTGTTGAGTGCTCAAGATTGTAGTGGTTGTCAAGCACCTATTGAAGCTTGAAGATATAATTGAAAATCTCAAGTTGTTGCTTGGGGACTGGACGTAGATCACAAATGGATTGGTGATCGAACCAGGATAAACGATTGAGTTTGTTTTCTCTAAACCCTTCTCTTTATTTAGTTTACTGTTTTATTGAATTGATTGGATATTGTCTCCTTTGGCTATCACATTTATAAGTAAAAGTGTTTACCTCATTCATCCAATTATCTCTAATCGTTCAATAGCTTCAAAGAAAATTATTTTGTAATTGGCTAGCTATCATGAGCAATAGTTTTGATGATAACAAACGTGAAGACAAACATGAAGATGATGAGAAGACCAAGTCCAAGATCTTCAAGAATAAGCTTTAGGACTTAGGATCCTTGTAAAAGCCTCATTGGATATCTCATTATTTGGCATTGCAAAGAAATGTTTTCAAAATTGTTTTTCTAAAATTAAACAACCATTTTCTGGTCATTTGAAAGCATTTAAAACTGGTTTTATAACAGAGGTATTCGAATACCCTGTTAGGTATTCGAATAGAGTGTTTTTCAAGCTTATACGTTTTCTGTTTTTCAAAGAGGTATTCGAATACCCCTCCAAGTATTCGAATAACTTGCTTCTACAGAAACCATGTTTTATTATAGGTATTCGAATACACCATATAGTATTCGAATAACCATGTTTTAAAGTTTGAACGTTTTCTGTTTTTCAAAGTGGTATTCGAATACCCATCTATGGTATTCGAATAACCGTTCAAACCGATATTTTCTCACATGTTAAAACAGAGGCATTCGAATACCCCATATGGTATTCGAATACCCTAGTTTCATAATGAACCTTTTTAAATGAGTCATTCGAATACCCTTAACTGGTATTCGAATAACTCAGCCTTAATCTGTTTTTTAAAAGAGTTTTGGCAAGAGGCATTCGAATACCTCATAAGGTATTCGAATACCGTTCTCCAGAATTGGTTTTCACGAAACATTCAAAAAATGGCAGCAACGGCCATATTTGCATTTAATATTGTTTTTAATGCTCCCAACGGCCATTTTCTTCTACGAGCTCTATAAATAGAGGCCTGGGACACCTCTGATGAATCCCCGAACATTTTGATCAATTTTTTGCTTGGCTGAAAACGAGTTTTACATTATTTTCTCTCTTTCTTTGTGCTCTTAATACCAAACCTTGAGATATCCTTTAGAGAGCTTATTAGCACTTCAATTTGTAATATCTACTCTAAGTGAGAGTTTATTTTTCATTTATTCTCTGCTTCTGTAAAAAGGGTGAGGTATCCCTTAGTGAATTTGTGAGGGTGAGGTATCCCTCTAGTAAAAGGGTGAGGTATCCCTTGGTGTAAAGAAGGTGAGGTATCCTTCAAAGGGGGTGAGGTATCCCTCTAGTAAATAGGGTGAGGTATCCTCTGTTATGTAAAGGTTGCAAGCACCCGTTTTAAGCTTGTGTTGAATAGTGAAAAATCTCGAATCGTGTTTCGGGATCGGACGTAGGCCACAAGTGGTTGGTGGTCGAACCAGGATAAATATCGTGCTCGCTTTTTCTTCCATCCTTCATCTCTTTATTTTCAGTAATTTATTTATTATTTCTTAATTATTTATTTACTGATTTTAAGATTTTTTTTATTATCTTTGCACATATTCATCATATTGCTTCAAGAAATTCGTATTAGAAAGGGTTTGCGAAAAGTTTTCTAAATACTCAATTCACCCCCCCTCTTGAGTACTGAAGCCACTTGGGTAACAAGTGGTATCAGAGCTAGACTCTTGTATAAAGAGCTTAGCCGCTTCAAGAGTACATGGCTTCATCAAATGTTTTATCAGAAGCAACTTCCATAAATCGACCACCCTTTTTCAATGGGGATGGTTATGCATATTGGAAGGAAAGAATGAAAATCTTTATCGAGGCTATTGATCTAGATGTGTGGGATGCTGTCGAAAATGGCGCATTTATACCTACACGCGTTGTCAATGGTGTAAAAACCGAGACACCTAGAAGTGATTGGTCTAAAGATGATAAAAGAAAAGTTCAAAATAACTTAGTAGCCAAAAACATCATTACCTCGGCTTTGGGACATGATGAATTTTTTAGAATTTCAAATTGCAAAACGCTAAAGAAATGTGGGACACTTTACAAGTTACCCATGAGGGTACTAGTGAAGTTAAGAGGTCGAGAATCAATTCTCTAACTCGTGAATATGAATTATTTACAATGAACCAAGGAGAAAGCATTCAAGAAATGCAAAAGAGGTTCACCCACATTGTTAATCATCTTGCATCATTAGGAAAGAATTTTACTAACGAAGATTTGATTAACAAAGTGTTGAGATGTCTTTGCAGGATTTGGCAACCAAAAGTAACAGCAATTTCAGAATCAAGGGACTTGACAACTATGTCATTAGTAACTCTTTTTGGAAAACTTCACGAGCACGAATTAGAACTCAACAGGCTTGACCAAAGTGAGGAAAACGATAAAAAGAAAAAGGGATAGCGCTTAAAGCCACCACCTCCACTATCAATAATGAAGAAGAAGACGATGGAGATGACGTGGACAACATTGAGCTAAATGAACAAAATCTCAATCTTCGGTAAGAAAATTTGGTAAGTTCCTAAAGAAAAAGAGAACTCAAAGAAGATCGCCATTTCCCCCAAAGAAAGTTGAAAAGAAACCCTCCAAAGAAAGAAGAGTCTACATAGCATGGGATGACAATGATATGGACTCCACTGATAGCTCAGATAGTGAAGAAGCCCATCTATGTTTTATGGCGAAAGGAGAAGAAGAAGAAGAAGAAAGCGACAACGAGGTAAATTCTGACGTATCTCCTTCTTATGATGAGTTACAAGATGCCTTTGAAGAATTGCATGACGAAACTTTAAAACTCACAAAACAAATTTCTTCTTCTAAGAAAAAAATCTCTTTTTTAGAAAATCAAATTCTTATTTTAAATAAAGAGATTGAAGAATTAAAAATTGAAAATGAAACTTTGGAAATTATTGATGCATGTTCATCTCATCCCTCACATGCTTCTACTTCGTATTCTTGTTCTTCATGTCATTTGCTTGAAAATGAAATTGAAAATTTAAAGAACACCCTTGCCAAATTCACATATGGAAGAGATAATTTAAATATTTTATTAGGAAAACAAAGGGTTGTTTTTCAAAAAGCTGGAATAGGATATAACCCGAATAATCAACACAAATCCTATAAAAATTTCTTTGTTAATTCTAGCATTTCATGTAGCCCATTTATTAAATGTTTTTATTGTGGGAAGAAGGGTCACAGTGCTTCAACATGCAATGCAAGAAAGAATGTTAACACAAAAATTAGGACAAAAATGGTTTGGGTTCCAAAGGGTACATTGCCCAAAACTGACACTCAAGGACCCAAGAAAATTTGGGTACCAAAAAACAAAAAATTAAATTGTGTTAGGGTGTGCTTGAAAGCCTAGAACTGACTTCGGCATTTTTGAAAGTGGCTACTGCGAGCACAAGACCGAGAAATAACTTCAAGCTCTCTTCCTTCTTTTCATGAAGCTTGAAGTTGCAACTATGAAATAAGCTCTTAATCATTGGAACAGATAAGAAAATAATGGCAAATAATAAGGCAAGCTCTCTTACGGTATTTTCTTTGTATTTCCATCAAAAGGTAAGTTTTCATATCTCAAATATACCTTCTGGACGTAAATTATATGTTTTTATGTTTGAGTTATTCGAATACCTCCCTGTGGTATTCGAATACCATTGCTTTGTACGTGAAAAATCCATGTTTTTCTGATAGGTTTATTCGAATACCCTCCCATGGTATTCGAATAATCTGGGACATCTTTATCAGTACTTATTACATGCTATCTGGAGTATTCGAATACCTTCCTAGGCATTCGAATACTTGCTCCTTCTGGAGTTTATAAAATGTGATGGGTATTCGAATACGGCAAGAGGTATTCGAATACCACAAGGCTGAAAGCAAGTTGTTCATTGTGATCTCTGTTTCGTTTCTCTCTTTTTTTCTTGTATAGGCAATACAAATAACATGATTTTAATCTTATTTCATCTAGCCTTCATTTATGCCTTATATGAAAATCACATGATGTTCTTAAATGCATATTTTTGCTTGCTCTTTCACCTTATCTTTCTCTAGAATATGCTGCATATTTAAATCCTTTGTAAGGTAAATGTTCAAGGTAAATGTAATTGGCTATTGTTTTGATATACGAACAAATGCAATAAGTGGTATATGAAATATTTAATATCTGTGTTTTTCTTGACATATGTCAGATTTATAAGAATTTGTTAACAAGTGGTAAATGCTTAGAACATCTTGACAAGTGATATCAAACAAGTGGTAAATGCTTTACATTTTGACAACAAGTGATATCAAAGTGGTATAAACATAATAACAAGTAATAACAAATGATAACAAATGATATCAAACAAGTGATTTCTTGGCCAAATTAATCGATAAATATATTTTTTTTTTGCCCTTGAGAATCATTTGCTGCTTTTGCCTCATTGTTTTAAATACTTATTGGCTTATGAGTTTGACTAACCCCTATGGATCCAACATTAATGGATACCAATGAAAGTACTCTGAATTTTGTTGTAGGGAAAACACTACCTCAAGCACAAATTTAAATGGACAAAACTCATTCAACTTGAGGACATGCATATATTGTTTGATATGATAAAAAGGGGAGAAAAATACTTGCCCCATCTTTTTGATCATGACAAAAGGGGGAGAATGGTATCAAATGTACAAAAGGGAGAGAACAAGTTTAAATGTCTTTGTTTGAGAAAAGTCAGGGAGTAAAAGTCAAAACAAAAATAGAAATTGGATTCCAAAAGTAAGGGGAGTCTGCGTTGTCTCGATATATAAATCACCTCTTATGAAAAAGAAGGAGAGTAAGTATCTCTAAATAAACTTTGTGAATCCCAATTTATATGAACTAATGCTTTTCTCAAATGTTAGTTTGTCATCATCAAAAAGGGGGAGAATGTAATTGGCTAGCTATCATGAGCAATAGTTTTGATGATAACAAACGTGAAGACAAACATGAAGATGATGAGAAGACCAAGTCCAAGATCTTCAAGAATAAGCTTTAGGACTTAGGATCCTTGTAAAAGCCTCATTGGATATCTCATTATTTGGCATTGCAAAGAAATGTTTTCAAAATTGTTTTTCCAAAATTAAACAACCATTTTCTCGGTCATTTGAAAGCATTTAAAACTGGTTTTATAATGTAGGTATTCGAATACCCTGTTAGGTATTTGAATAGAGTGTTTTTCAAGCTTATACGTTTTCTGTTTTTCAAAGAGGTATTCGAATACCCCTCCAAGTATTCGAATAACTTGCTTCCACAGAAACCATGTTTTATTATAGGTATTCGAATACACCATATAGTATTCGAATAACCATGTTTTAAAGTTTGAACGTTTTCTGTTTTTCAAAGTGGTATTCGAATACCCATCTATGGTATTCGAATAACCTATTTCGAAACTGATATTTTCTGCTGTGCCAAAACAGAGGCATTCGAATACCCTTAACTGGTATTCGAATAACCCAGCCTTAATCTGTTTTTTAAAAGAGTTTTGGCAAGAGGCATTCGAATACCTCATAAGGTATTCGAATACCGTTCTCCAAAATTTGTTTTCACGAAACGTTCGAAAAATGGCAGCAACGGCCATATTTGTATTTAATATTGTTTTTAATGCTCCCAACGACCATTTTCTTCTACGAGCTCTATAAATAGAGGCCTGGGACACCTCTGATGAATCCCCGAACATTTTGGTCAATTTTTTGCTTGGCTGAAAATGAGTTTTACATTATTTTCTCTCTTTCTTTGTGCTCTTAATACCAAACCTTGAGATATCCTTTAGAGAGCTTATTAGCACTTCAATTTGTAATATCTGCTCTAAGTGAGAGTTTATTTTTCATCTATTCTCTGCTTCTGTAAAAAGGGTGAGGTATCCCTTAGTGAATTTGAGAGGGTGAGGTATCCCTCTAGTAAAAGGGTGAGGTATCCCTTAGTGTAAAGAAGGTGAAGTATCCTTCAAAGGGGGTGAGGTATCCCTGTTATGTAAAGGTTGCAAGCACCCGTTTTAAGCTTGTGTTGAATAGTGAAAAATCTCGAACTGTGTTTCGGGGACTGGACGTAGGCCACAAGTGGTTGGTGGTCGAACCAGGGATAAATATCGTGCTGCTTTTTTCTTCCATCCTTCATCTCTTTATTTTCGTAATTTATTTATTATTGCTTAATTATTTATTTACTGATTTTAAGGTTTTTATTATTATCTTTGCACATATTCATCATATTACTTCAAGAAATTCGTATTAGAAAGGGTTTGCGAAAAGTTTTCTAAATACTCAATTCACCCCCCCTCTTGAGTACTGAAGCCACTTGGGTAACATGTTTATCAAACGATTTGCGAACTTGTTTTACTTACTCAATTCACCCCCCCTCTTGAGTATTGAGGCCACTTGGTAACAGGGGATTGAAAAGGTTTGCACTGTCACGGTTGATAATGTTAGTCCTAATAATGTGGCTATAGCCTATTTGAAAAATAGGTTGAGTGATTGGAATGGTACAACTATCTTGAAGGAAGAGTTCATGCATTTAAGGTGTTGTGTCTTGAGTGTAAGCAAGGGTTGTGTCTTGATGTGCCAACTAGGTGAAACTCAACTTATTTAATGTTAGATGCTGCTGAGAAGTATGAGAAAGCATTTGCTCGCTATGAATATGAAGAGCCTTCTTTTGAGATCATTGAAGGAGGAACTCCATCATCATATGATTGGTTGCATGCTCGTGTGTTTGTTAATTTTTTGAAGGTTTTTTATGATGCTACTCTTTCTTTTTCTGGATCATTGTATGTTACTTTAAATATTTTCTTCCATAAATTGTGTGATATCAATAAGCTTATAAAGAAGTGGATTAGAGGGAATGATCCAATTTTAAGGGAGATGGCCATTTCCATGAAAATGAAGTTAGATAAATATTGGGATGGCATTGATGGTCCTCTAAATTACTTATTACTTGTGGCTATTGTCCTTGATCCAAGGTATAAAATGGATTATGTTGAGTTTTGCTTGGAAAAGATGTATGACTTGGAATTGAGTGTGAAAATTATGAAGAGGTTAGACGATGTTATGAAGACATTGCTTGAACATTATCAACAAATGCATCATATTCCTCTTGATGCTAGTGATTCTAGTTGTATGTCATCCGATGTTCCTTCCTCTACACTTGATGATGACATTGATGATGTTCATGATAGTTATAAATCCGAGTTTAGATTGAAAGTGAAGAAAAAACTACATGCGGTAAAAAAGAATGAGTTTGAGAGGTACAAGGAGGAGGATGTGGAAGATGATGTTGATGGTTTTGATATTCTGACATGGTGGAGAGGAAAAACCAAGAAGTATCGTCTTCTTTCATTCATTGCTAAGGATATCTTAGCAATTCCTATTTCTACAGTTTCTTCCGAGTCAGCATTTAGTACTGGAGGGCAAGTTCTTGACCCTTTTCGCAGCTCTTTACAACCCACCACTGTTGAAGCATTGATTTGTACTCATAATTGGTTGCGGACTCTTCAGAAACCCATTGATTTACAGGCTCAGATGGATGAGATTAAGAAGCTTGAAGCTGGTAGTGTGTTATATAGAACTCATTCAATTTGTTTAATAAATTTCTAATTGTCTATTACTAATTGTTATTAATTTTTTGATATGTTAGATATGTCAGCTATTAGAGAAGAAATTATGGGTCTTAAACATTGATTCTTTTAGCTGTTTGCGGTTTAATGGTTGACTTTCTAATTCTTATAAACTCATTATTTCATTGTTGAGTTTAAATTTGTATGTAATTTGACAACTTTCTTGTTGATTGTGCAGACCAAGGAGGAAAGGAGGGCACACTGTCGTGCAGAGTTCTATGAGATGTCCATGGATCCTAAATACCCATGGTGGAATTTTAGGATGATTTCTTCTCATTTTTGTGTTGTTCCAATTAAGTTTAAGAGTAGGCATTGTGGTGTCACTCTCAAAGTGAACAAAGAAAATAAGTTCATAAGACTCTCGATGCATCTAAGTGACTGTTGTGTTGAAAAACTAATGGATCGTTTAGATGATAAAGAGTATATGGAAAAAATAGAGAGTGAAGTCAATGATTATGTCAATACATATGACATGCGTGATGACACTGATTTTGATTGGTTAGACTAATTTGTTGTTTAATTTATGACTAGTTTTATTTAATTTATTCTAGAATTAGTAAGACTTATAAGTTGTTAATTTATTATGCACTTATTGACTTATGATGTTTATTTTATTTGAGATTAAAATTTAACTTATGATGTTAATTTGTTAGATTTTATATTTTAATTTTTTTCAGGAATTTTTTTAAAAAACAAAATATGTTAGACTCACGGGTTCGACCCAACCCAACCCACTCTTGAGCGGGTCAGGTCGGTCGGGTCAAGCGAAAAAAATTTCATGAACGGGTCGGGTTGGGTCGGGTCGAGTGAATAAATTTCTTGAGCGGGTCGGGTCAAAAAATAACTCTGAACCCACCCAACCCAACTCACAGACACCCCTAGTTGTTGCTAGGCGCTAGCTAGCAAGCAGAGAATGGAAGACAATTTTCTCATTTACATTTTTGTTTATATATGATAAAAAACCACAGAGAATCTCGGCATCAACCACTATATTATTAGAAAAATATTTTTTCATCACATTTATTATATATCTATCTAAGTATGGTTTTAAATTGTGTTGCGACCACAATATTTGCGACCGTAATATTATGATTTTAGTAATTTTTACAATCGCATCACGACTGCAATTGTAGTCATATCGACTACATTTTCCCGCATGAAAGAATTTAGTACTATGGATTGTCCAAGTCATTACCCGTATGGATTTCATTTCTCCGTCTTGTTCCTGTGTTTATTTATTTATTGTTTTGGTTGATTTAATGTCTTGTTTAATTACCATGACAAATATTTATGTCAATCTCAAATGACAAGTAGGAACCTGAGCTCAAGCAAATTGGCAGGGGAGATAAATACTTCATTCTCACATCTTACAGAACTAGAATTCCTGTGAGTAGTGATTATTATTATGGCAGATTCATTTTGTGTTCAAATATTGTATGCATTGACTAATTAGAAGCCCCACCGGCAACACTATGCCAACTTTGTATAGAAGTATACACGATTGCTCCTAATTCTGGTGATGTACCCACCCATGAATTTCATCAATAAAGTGTTACTATGTTCTAGGGATTTGTCAGACAACAAGTTGGAAGGACCTATGCCTGAATTTCTAGCAGAATTGCCAAAGTTAAAAATTCTGTAAGTTTGGAATCTTTCTAATTACATTTAACTTGATAATTTTCCCAGTTAGCGTCGGGCAATATATATTTCACTTTCCTTGCAGTAATGTGAGAGGGAACAAGCTTTCTGGTTAAATTCCTAAGGCTCTCAAGGAAAAGGCAGATACAATTTTGCAATTAAGGTTTCTAGTACAATATTTCGTATTCTCTGGTTCAATTGTTGCCCGCCTTTGCTTCATTTGATTAAATCCCTTTTTATCATGAATTGTGATTTATCGACCAATATAAACCGCAAAGCAGAAAAATATAATGATATGACTATATGTAGCAAAACAGTTAATGAGTGAATATGAAGAAAGAAAGAAAAAAGTTAAAAAGAGGGTGAGAAAATTAAACAACACGATACATATAATATAACTTTTACTCCTTTGCCTTTCTTTCTGAGCTTTAAGTAAACTACAGGTCTTTCATTATAACGTAATTTGGGTGTTGTATGATTGTATGGGTTGTGGTTTCTGGACCTATTATTATGATAAACTAATATCGTGGCACTTTGACTTTTTCTTCAGTGTAGCTGATAATCCTGATCTGTGTATGACGGATTCATGCAAAAAGAAGAACTTTGTTGCACCAATTGTTGCTTCACTTTCAGCTTTAATTGCAATCCTCTTGATTTCTCTTGGATTTTGGATATTCAAAAGAAGACAAAAAGGTACTTCATTGTATCCTTTTTTTTCCCAGTTTCATGACTGAATGAACATTATTCTGAAGCCATAATCAATTTACTGCGAATATTTAGCAGTTACTATTGCAAGAAGAAGTTGCCCCGACGTATATTTTGTCCTCAAATGCTTTTATTCTTCCGCTTGTGCCCTTGGTATATGTTAGATATAAAATCATTCATAAACCTTTACTTAATAACTTAAATTTTTAGAAAAGTTGATTCTTGACATGATATGAAGAGAGTTACTTCTTAATATGATATCAAAGCCTTTATTAAAATAAAAAAATTAACTCTTCAAAAAGTTTAAATTGTGTATTATCATGTCCTGAGCTTGTATCACCATTTTTAATTATAAACCTTCTATTGCTTTTCTTTCTTTTCTTTAATATATCAATTTTAACAAACAGTTAATTTCTATAAACTCAATGGAAAATTAACAAAAACAAAATCGGAAAATTGCCAATTTTATTATAGTTATAACTGGAGGCAGATGTAACGAATCTAAAGTCTCATGCTAAAGTCTGTACACTAAGTGAGAATCGATATAAATATGAAAAGAAAAGAAGAAATATGTATTGAGTTCTTGACCTATATAGAACACAAAATGCTCTTGCTCAAATTGGGTAAATTAAAATTTAAAAGAACAAATTCCATATACCCTCATTCATTTTTTAAATTATTTCTTTTCACATCATCGCATGTTTTAATTATGATTTTCTCAACCACTGTAGTGGTACGTTCTGATTCTAAGAAAAGGGGACCATTGGAATCAAAGAATCGAGCATTCAGTTACAGTGAGATTCTCAATATTACTGATAACTTCAAAATTATTATTGGAGAAGGAGGATTTGGAAAAGTTTACCTTGGCATTCTACAAGATAACACTCAAGTTGCTGTTAAGTTGCTTTCAATATCATCGGTGCAAGGTTATAAGGAATTCCGATCAGAGGTTAGATATTGCATTCAAGTTGGAACACAATAAATTCCATTTTGAAATTTTTTCTCTAGTTATGTTCAATTTTACATGGAGAATCCTGCAATATGTTCTCCAGTTAACTTTGGTAGAGCTAAAATTTGAAATGCAGGCACAGCTTCTAATGATTGCTCATCATAGAAATTTGGTCTCTCTCATTGGGTATTGTGATGAAGGTGAAATTAAAGCATTGATTTATGAATACTTGGCCAATGGAAATCTCCAACAGCATTTATCAGGTAATTTATATTTGAGTTTTTATAATGAGTGCTCAAAGAATAATTTTAAATTGTCTTACTGCATTTATTTTTTCATTTAATATTTTCTTCATTTAATATTAAGAATATTATTAAGAGAAATTTATAGGGGGACATAACAAAACTCGTGCTCATAACACTTCTAAAGGGATCAGAACTAAAAAGTTTTAAATGAAAAACAAAGCACTTAAAATATTGGAAATTGAAAAATTTTACTTTTTACTTAAAATTTATTATTTTTTGATTTCTTAATAAATGTCCTTAGCAAAATTCTTTATATTTTATTCATAACTCATAAATAGTCTGTCAGCATGCAGTGTAGATTTAATACATCCAACTTACCTATGCTTTATCCTCAGAGGAACCTTTTTTCATTACCCAAACTAACATAATATAAAGTATAAACAGAGGTGGAATGCCAAACATAGGTAATCTTTTAAGTACACCTGACCTATGATATCACAACAAATGATTACGAATAAGGAAGGGAGGCCAAGTGGAAGGAATTTTGCCTATGCTTACGTTTTCAGATTTTTCCTACAGAATTGCAAGAGTGATGCGTATTTCTTTTTCCCTATGAACTAAAACAAATTGGGCATATTAACCTGTATTTGTGTGCAGAAAAAAACCCAAATGTCTTGCTGTGGAATGAGAGACTTAATATTGCAGTTGATGCAGCACATGGTATACAATCCGCTTATATTTCTATATATGGCAGTTTATTTTTCTTGCAGTTTTTACTCTTAAACTAATACCTTGATTTAAGTCCATGGTTTCTTATGGATTTTCAGGACTAGATTATCTGCATAATGGCTGTAAACCACCTCTTATCCACAGAGATTTGAAGACGTCAAACATATTACTAGATCAGAACATGCATGCCAAGATAGCTGATTTTGGTCTATGTAGGGGCTTTTGGTAATGATACCGACTCTCATATATCAACTCGCCCTGCTGGTACACCAGGTTATGTTGATCCAGAGTAAGTAGTAGTATAAAAAGTTAAATATAGATTTGCTAGAATTCAATATTTTTGTAGCATTTACTTAAAGTCGTAGATTATCAGGGCTTTGATATATTTATTTCTTTTTATCATATTTGGACACAACCCTGCTTTCATACTTACCACAATTGATTATTATAGAATGGATGTAATATTATTGCAGAACAGTTGAGATAAATTTATCAATGCACTTATTATTCTTTCTAAATAAAATTTTTGGAGTACTCTTGACGAAGATGCAACTTGAGGCTCTACAAAACTTACTAATTTAGTTTGAAAAGGATATGAAGCATCCTCTATTTAACATGAACAGACTTCTTTATTTCGCTTGATAATTTATATAATCAAAGACTAGAGTGAAAAGAAGCAATAAACAAGCTTCAGGATCACTTATGCAGTTCAATTGTTTGCTTTCTTAATAGATTTCAGAGAACTGGAAACTCAAATAAGAGAAGTGATGTCTATAGCTTTGGGATAATTCTATTTGAGTTAATCACTGGCCAACCTGCACTAGCAAGAGCACCTGGGAAAATCATTCACATACTTCAATGGGTTATTCCCATAGTTGAAAGAGGAGATATTCAAAACATTGTTGATCCGGGGTTGCAGGGAGAATTCAATATCAATTCTGCATGGAAAGTTGTAGAGATTGCCTTGTCATGCATTTCACCAACTGCAGCTGAAAGGCCAGACATAAGCCAAATATTGCTAGAGCTAAAGGAATGTCTATCTTTGGAGATGGTTCAGAGACATATCAAAGGAGGAAGAACACTAGTTGAATTGACTTCTTTATGGATTGAATCAGAAATTGCTCCCTCAGCTAGGTAGCCCCTATGCGGCGATCTCTTAGTGCTGCTCACTGTCACACTAAATGTCTTAGTACAAGTCCTCATTTATATCAAAATTGGTAGTTTTAAAGCTTTCTAGGAGTAAAGAGTTCTGTTATGTGCAAGTGATGCTTCATTCAAAGCACGAGTCTGCTTCTCAAATAAAGATTTATAGAAGATTGTGCATGAAAAAGCAGCAGAATGTTCTAACAACATTTTTTAGCGAAAGGTTTTCATAACAAGTGCCTTAAAAATAGGGAGTATTAAATGAAAACCGAATGCTTTTAAGTTTTCAATATATTAAATGTTTGACTTTTTATTTGAAACTTACTACTTTTGATTCCTTAACAAGTACTCTTAAGGCACTCGTTAGACAAACTTTTCCAAAAAATAATAGCAAAGCAAATCTTTAATTTTGGTACTAAAGATACAATTTGAGAAAATTCTTTTTAAAGTGAGTTTGTTTGTAAAATGAGCAAGTAAGAGTGTATTCATAATTGATTTAATCTAAAGTACATTTTAATCTTAACCCACTAAATAATTTAAAAAGGGTGTATACACTCTTAGTTACTAACTTTACAAACAAGCTCATTTTAGAGTAGTCTTTGTTTGTTGAAGTCACAAGTAGCCACAACTGTGCAGTATACATGCAGATGCCAGATGTGACTGTAAGGTGGTGTTACCAAGTCCAAATCTGCAGACTTCCAGGCAAATTAATGAAAGGTAGCAAAGTCACAAGGTGTTGTCTATGATTTGGAAACGACTAGAAGAAGGAAGATGCACGAATCATAAAGACAAGGCAATTAATAAAAGAAAATTATACGTTCAAAACATTTTGTTCCCACACCCCTCTATCACCCCGTTTTCATACATTGAATCACACACTAGTACAATGTGTTAGTGTGACTTTCTCTTTCTCCAGAGGTCCACAGGTTTAATAGACCTTGTGCAGACTGCAGAGACATTTACTAACAAACCAAATATAAATTACTAGTAAGTAGTAACCATAAAGAAATCTAAAACGTTGTGTTAAAAATATATAGTATGAAAATCTCATTATCTTTTTCCTATTACTCTTAATAAAAAAAGGCAAAACAACAGACTATAGTATACTAGTGAAATAGATTACAGGTTTTCAGAAAACGGCATTGCTGATATCTAATGAACGTGTTGGAAGGAAAATCAGTAAATACAACAATCCTGGTAAGCAACGAAACTTAATTTGCTTTGCAAAAAATAACCACTATAAGTGCTTGGCGAAAGTACATTAATTTGCTTTGCAAATAAATATCTACCGAGGAAAGTGCAGGGAAAAAGCAAAGCACAACTGGTTTATTTGCGCAGAAACCCAAACTTCGACAAAAGTTCACATATCACAAACTGTACGTTTTCCAAAAAAAAAAAAAGCAAAAATATGCAATGACTAATGTTTAGCAGACAAGAAAGTAGAAACCATGACAATGGACATGCAAAAATATGTTCATTCTTATTGGATCTGTCAAACAAAATGATGGAAAAATAGTCACATATGTAAACTATAAGATTCAAGCGGGATGAATAAAATAAAAAACCGTTTTAAGTGTTATTTATGATCAAAATATGTATCTCAAGCTTTAAAAAAAACATTTATTGCACAACTATAAGATTCATAATGTTTTATGGTATTAAATGTTAAATGGTAAAGAGCCAACAAGAGTATAAGCTCAATGTTGCAGAGATGAGGAAATTGTGTTGAATGAGTAGACATACATGACAAGATAAGATCAAGAATAAATGCATTAAAGAAAAAGTAAGGACAACATCTATTGATAAAAAGATGATAGAATTATGCCTTTGTTGTTGGTTTCATGGTTTGGTTATGTGAAGAGAAGATCATTAGAAACTCCAATAATAAGAGTAGATTAGATAAATGATGGAGAATTAGAGACCAAGAAAAACTATAAAAGAAAAAAATAACTTTGAACTAAATGACCTTTTTAAAGACATAGTTTATGATAGAATACAATTGTGTTAATTGATCCTTATAAATGACCTTCCCAGTGAGATAAAAGTATGGCTGTTGTTTTCATCTTTGTTGGACTCATGCCAGAAACGTTGTTGAAGAGCTAATTTTTAATAATGCTATGAAATTCTCAAATGCATTATATTAGTGCGATTAAAAAAATTATTTTTGAAAATTAAAATCCTAAGCCCTAAATGCTTTAAAAGACTTTAATAGGCAAAAGTTCTTCAATCTAACATACGAAAATCGGGAATTCCTTTCTGAGACAGAGACAATCTTTTTTTTTTCCTTGAATACAGAGGAGCTAAACTGCATTTTCCCATAAATTCAACAGACACATTGTTAAGGAGTCCTTCTTTCCCATCAAAATGTCGCGTATGAGAACTAGAGCAACGAGCACATATTAATGTACTTTACTTATTGCAGAATGTGTTTTGTCTAGCATTGACCAAACTAAAAAAAATTAGGGATAAAAAACACACAAGTTCTAATTCGACAAAGATATTTCTGACAGACAGGTGATATTCGACAAAGTTGGATGATTCGATAAATAAGAGTTTCAATAGTCAGATGATAGCATTGATACAGTTGACGAAGATATTTTCGACAGTTGGGTGATGACATTGAAGAAATTTTCCAAGTATTGGTTCAACAAAAGTGGTTTTGTCGACCATTTCAACTAAATCAACATTTGTCAAAAGTAAAATTGCCAATTCGAATTCTGTGAATAAATGGTGATCATAAAAACTCTAGCGCTAAGACAAATGTTAAATGGTCAAGAGTTGTTGAAAAATTTAGTAAGATATTAGTAACCAACAACAAATTTTTCATAATTTACCTATAAATACTAGTATTCACGATGTACAAATGGTGGTTTTACCCCAATCCTAATATCTCACCAAGCAAATTAACCTTCCTTCTTTTTCATTTCCCATTTACATTAATGATGATTTATTTTCAAGTCTTGTCCTTTAAATTTCTTTAACTTTAGCTAGTTCCTGTTTATTTCTCTGCTTTAAAGTTGATGCTTTGATTATTTTTCAAAATCAGTTTTATAAGTTTTCGAAGTTTGTTTTCTAAACTTAAGAGAACTTTGAACAAACAATGTTTGTTAGAATTTGTCTTAATCAAATTCACCCATAAACATCTGTCTGGTGAAGGCAACCTAGTAAATGCTGAGGCTAAACCAAGCTAGAAAGCCTTTAATACTGAAACAGTATGTAGAACAAACAAGAACCAAAAAATGACATTTTCTCTTGTATTAATATTGATTATCATTATCGTTTTTTTTCCGATCCCCTTTCAGGCGTAGGGAGTTGTTCTGGTCACAAGGTACACTTAATGAGATTCGAAACTAGGTCAGAAGTTCAAATTTGGATAGTGTTTTGGACAGGGGTATGATAGGAGTAATATGATTCGTTAAAATTAAATTTTAGATATTTATAAGTGTTATTAAATAAATAAATATATCTATTTATGAAAAGTGAATTTTTATATAATTTTTTATAAATAAAAAATCAATTATAAAAAATAATAATTTATTAAATATTTATTCTAATTAATAACATTTAATATATATTTAAATATGATTCTTATCTATCAAAATATTCTTATAATTATCATATAAAATAATAAAAATATGCATTTTTAAACACTATTCATATTGTGCATGATTTAACATAAATGTTGAAATACCTGTTATAAATATTTACCCTTTGTACCATCATGTTACGGAAAAAATTACCTACATTAGTTTCGTTAAAGTAATCATGTAAAACCCTTTTCAGACATATAGTATAGATTGAAATTGTATAAAAAACTACTTCAAATTTGTGATATGCAAATAACATTACTGTTTTTCCAAACTAGTTGTTTTGCATAAAAGTGGATATTCACTTACACATGATATGACTATGTATAATCAACACTTAAGAATAAATGGGTTTCGCTTGTTGTTTTTTCCCTCTAAAAAAATGATTTAACGGTGCTTGCCTTAGGTTAAAAACACAAGTAATACCAGAACGTTGCATGTCAAGTATTTTTTAATTGGTGGTCTTCAATGAACCTAAATTTTTTAGTTGCATGGATGTACGATAAATAAAAATTTATTGATTTAATAATTTAAAAAATGAATGAGAGATTGGAAACCTAATCAACAGATAATGTTGAGGTTTTTTTCTCTTCTTCTTCCTTCACTCCGTCACAAGCCACAACTCAACCCAAGCAGCACCACGACTCCAACCACCAAAGCCTTGCAGCCCTCCTCTATAGTCACTGCCGAAGAACTGCATATCTACCCAAGCCGCGTTGTTGCTTCTGGCCTCTGTTACACTGCTGTTGCCCATTTCCTGTTCTCAACTCCTGTACATGTCCACAGTCAAAGGCCACAGCCTTTGCAACTCCCAGACCTCTCCACAAACAAAGTCCTCTGCCAAGCATCAAAGCTCCAGCTGCGAGTTGACTTAGTGTATTAAGGCCAGCAAAGTCCAAGTAGAGATGCATTGAAGAAAATTGATTTCATTTATGGGTTTCTCAAATTGGACCATATTCAATTTTTTCTCTTATATTTTTTTAATTTTAAAATAGTGCTTTAAATGTTTAAATTTACGTAACTTTGTTCATCAAAGACAACTCCAATTGTTGCTCGCACATATGGATCAATACGTGTTTTTTTTTCGAATTCATGATATCCTTTCCAACCACCAGCTCTTATAATAATAGATTTTAAGAATAGCAAATCGATCATGGGGTTGTAGCAATATATCATTCCCACAAATATACAATCCCCTTGTTTCTGGGATTTTAGCCATGGACAAATTTAGGCGCAAGCTCTATTTGCAGCCATGGAGGATAATTATAACCCCTTAAATAATTGATTGCACCAGCCATGAATGATTACACCCCCTGTTTTTGGGTTTTTCAGCTACGAAGGGTGATTACAACCCAAAAAGTAAAGAGCACACATGCAATTAAGTGACCTTTCTTAGTTGAATCTTGCAAAAATCTTGGGATGCCATGCACCGTGAATGAGAAGACTTGGTTTCAACAAGATGTATTTGTTAGAGTTGGCCGGGAGAGCTCGCAGGAATCCGAAAGCTAATGAGAATGGTTTAGAATTCAGTTGGAGCAAAATATAGAATATGACAAAAAATATAAATTATTTTTGTGATTAAAAAAACCCGATTTACTTATTATTACAGGTCATTCTCAAGGTGCATCTATGCACCAAAATTCATTTAAGTGCATTGTAGCCTTCACCAAATTGAATTAATATGTTATATTGAATTAACATTAAACACAAACAGCGTTTGTAGTCCAACGGTTAGGATAATTGCTTCACAAAACCGGGGTTGAATTAATATGTTATATTGAATTAACATTAAGTTTTGATTCGAGTATATTAAACTTTAATATATAAAGTCAATGAAAATTTTGATAACTGATATTTGCATTATCTTTTGTTCACTATACTACAAATTCAACGTTCAAATTCAAATGGACGTACCTAGACGGGCAAAATAATTATATCCAAATTAAGGGTGTCACATTAGTAATCAGCGAGTATCAAATATGCTTCACCACATTGAAATTCAGGTCATCTCATCAAGGGATTTTATTTCTATATCAAACACTTGTTCTCCCGTAAGCAATGGCAAGCAATGACACTTTGATGATATGATTCATAAATACACGTGTCGAATATGATATGAGTATGGGATGAAGATGCGCCTTTCATTAAAAATTAAGATACGTGTATTGTAGGATATGATGTAGTAACATACAAATGAAAAATTATATATATCATTTCATAAAACATTAATTAAAAAAAATATGAAAGCATCATGAAATATTATAAATAAAATACAATAGTTTTGGTCTACTTTATGATTGAGGGAAAAGTGAAGGAAAAAAAATTATTTTGAGCTTAGTCATTACAAATATAATGCAATCTAATATTTAGCAAGTTTATGAGTTCGGTGTGTGATGGGATAATTTAAAGTTTCAAACCCAAGTGCAGGCTATTTCAAGTAGTAAATTCTCGGGAGTCCGAGGTTGATCCACAGAGAATTGATGAAGAGAAAATTATTTGAGGTATGGAAAAGATTTGTCACAATACTAAAGATGATATAAGTTCTTCAAAGATGAAAAAGATTTGTTTGGGTTAGGAAATCCACTCTTGGTAATAAATTAAAGACAAGATTATTTCTTTTTATAACTCAATTGAAATCATGCATAATGAAGGTTCCAATCGGAAGATTTAATATTCAAAGTTCAATTTATGTAATCATATTATGGTTCCAATAATTATCTACCAATACTTGTAAATGATCTCAAGCATCCACTGTGCCAACGTCTTGTCTACAATGAATCAAGATATTCATTATACAAGAAGAGTTTCTAAATTAATCGGAAACAATATACAACACATATAAAGATCACATAAAAATATATCATTCAAGCACAAGAAGTAGAATAATCTAACCTTATTTCATTACCAAGAACTTCACTCTGTCACCCAAACAAGATGAAGATTTAGTTACTCATAGACAATAAGAAAGAAAGAGAGAAGAAGAGAAAGATGAACATAACTTCAATTTAGAACAAGAGAAAATTATAACAAAGGAAAACAATAAACAAGCATGACCATAACTTCTAAAAACTAAGCCTAACACCAAGAACACCAAATGATCAGCCAATGGTGCCTTTTATAGAGGATTAGGAATATAAAATGACAAGGGGGCTGATTAAGAATAGGTGGATGAGTGGGTGGAGTGGTTGGATGAGTGATTGAGTGGTTGGATGAGTGGAAAATTATTGAGATTCTTTGTCTTTGAAATCATTCATTACTTAACTCATGGATGCCGTCATCAAATAGAAAAATGGTCTTCATAAAAGTTGTAGATCTGGGTCTTCACTTTCAGATATCCAAATTTCAGCTCAATTGACAACCTACAGCCTGAGATATAGCCCAATTACTAAACAGTGTTCAAGCCCAAATACAGCACCTCTGTTCTGACTTCAAAGCTCAATATCACCTTCAAGGAGTCCAATCCAAGTTTTGTGTTCTTCATGAAAGTTGAAGATATGGGTCTTAACTTTCAGATGCCAAATTTTTGCCCAATTGAGTTCCTTAAACTCGAATTATGTAATGATTACTGCACACTATTCGAGTTCCAGTCATAAAACTTGTTTTCTGACTTCCAAGCCCAATTAGCTCCACTAGATATCTGAATGAGACTTTGAGCTCTTCATCAAAGTTGTAGAGCTATCCCTTATCTTTCCTACAAGGTAAGATACATAATTATAAGACATCGAGAACTCAAGATATGACTAGAATACAAAAATAGTGTAAGACCAAAATAGTGCTGAAAAAATCAATTAAGTCCAATTTGAGTCCAAACTTACAAAACATAACCAGACTTAATCAATTAAGTATATGGAGAGTGTAAATGACTAAAAATGAGGGTCTATTAATGTATAAAATATATGATTATCAAATTCCCCCACACTTAGCTTTTTGCACTCCTGGGCAAAACACATAAGACCAAAGCTAAGAAACAAAGAAAAACAACATAGACTCAAAAGCTAAAAACTCTAAAAGATTTAATGAAATAAGAAGAGCAACTAGTCATTCAAGGGAACAAAGCATTTTTGAGGTAATATTTCTTCACATCTCAAACCATCAAGTAAGAAAACTTTAGTTAAAAAGAACGAATCAAGAATGAAAAATCCTCACAAGATTCACTCTCAATCCCTCTAGTGTTTAAAATGGTAGATAGTTCACTCAATTCAACCCATGAAAAATTATACTACCATAAGCTTGCTTATCTTCTACTTCTCCGCTACCCAAAACACATGCACACAAAAATCAAGAGAACTTTATTCAAGGTTGTAACGGGGTCATGGTAAAAGAGAAGGGATAATATGGATATGAGAAGATAAATACCAAAGAGAATAAAAGAACATTAAGATACAGTTAGAGTGGAGAAGATATTTGAGAACATTCATCAATAAGGATAATGACCAATATTTGACTAATGTTTTGTTGAAGATCAATCCCAAATTGGTGAGTTGAATTCATTGTTAGGCATGAACCTTCTCCTTCTCTTCCTGTTGTTTCCAAGCATCCATCTTTATTCTAGATATGAATATGTCACATAGTGCATTAGGTGGTCAGCTCTTTTTTTTTACATTTTGCACACATACCCCTACACTTGTTTAAGAACAAGGCCAATGCTCTCTTATTCCCTAAGGTCAGGTAAGAACATAGTTCTCTCATCTCTTTTTTTTTCAAGGCACGTAATGAGCTAAAAATAAGAAATGGACAAATAAGCTCAAAGGGGTTACACAAAGGAAAATATACAAGGATGACTATTTGGTCAAAGTAGCTATTTCAAAATGACTCAATCATATTTATGTATGTATGTGAAAATGTAACCTTAAAAAAAATCAAAACAAGTTCTAGAGTAACAATTTCATGAGTGAAAATCACACAAGAAAGAAGAGAATGCTACAAATGTTCAATTCATTCATTAATAGGCTCAAAATCTCACAAGGCATATTTCTATCATTCTCAATTCATCAATTCAACATTCATATCCAAGCATGTAATTTTTAAGAAAGAAGAAAATTTATGCTATGATGGTATGATCCCTGAATTTTAATTGCTTAAAAGGATGTGAAAGTGCATTCACTTGAATTTTTCAAAAGAAATCAAAAGACAAAAACTTTGTTACTTCCACAAATCAATACTAATTAATACTTACCTAAATATTCCTTACTCTGCCACCAATTAAGATGCGTCTCAAGAGTAAATCACCGCAAGGGCAAAATTTCTATTTACTCTACTACCCTTCATTAGTTTAGTAAGTTACTGACAATCATATCAAACATTCCACAACTGCAATTTTTTTTGATTTTTTATTTATATTTTTTTAATATCAACTATCTTTCCCCCCAACTAGATCACAATATTGTCCACATTGTTAAAATATAAATGAGTAAAGGATAGAAGATAATACATGTTAGAGAAATCACACACAAATTTAAATAGAAACAAAGTATGATAAATAAAATCAAACCCATTAAAGATAAAGTGTCAAATCTGGCTTGCTTTTCTTGCTGCTTCCCTCACTGCTTCCTGCTGACCAATCTATCTGAGCTATTGCTTTATCAGGTTCATACACAAAAGCTTCTAATTTATCAATCAACTCATCAATAGTGGAGGCAGAGATAAGAATTTTTCTTGCCAAAGGAGTGATAAATTTCTGTTCCACAGCTTTGTCAAGAAAAAATAACAAAAGATCAAAGAAATTATTAACATTCAATAAACCAATGGGTTTATGGTGGATGTTCAGTTCGGCCCAAGAGACAATTTGAAAAATTTCTTTCAAAGTACCAAAACCACCTGGTAAGGCAATGAATGTATCAGAGTTATCAATCATTGTTTTCATTTGTCCATGCATAGAGGATACCTAAATTTCTTCTCTAACTGTCTTTCCAGTGATGTTATTTTGAGCTAAAGGTCTAAGAATGACACCTAAAACCTAACTGTCTCCTATAAAAGCAGCAAGTGATACAACCCCCATTAACCCACGACAACCTCCCCCATATACAACATGAATATTTCTTGCAACAAGTGTTCGACCAAGAACGCTTGCTGCATTTACAAACTCTAAACCCTTCCCATAACTTGACCCACAAAAAACACAGACATTTTTAAAGTTACGAATAGAAGACCCCATTTCTATACTCTTCCTCCCTTTGAATGTTTATGAGTTAGAGGAAAGTGGAGAAAATGAAGTGTTTAAATAAGGAAAAAAATGGAAAGAGTAATAATAACACCTATAAGGGTAGGTTGACTATTGTTAGAAAAGTTTGAAATTAAGAAACATAGATTTTTTTTTTACTTCTAGAAAACCATCAGAGTAAAGAAGTCTAGAAACTCCTAAAGGACCCTGCTCAAAGGATCGTCTGTCCAAAAATCAAAATACAACAAAATTATACAAAGATAAAAAAAATATAATAATAAATGAGGACAGACCTGTATGTACAGTTTTTATGGCATATCTTTATACTGTGCGTCATGAGTGTAGTAGTGGCATGTATTTGAGTTGCGTTTCACCAGTGCAACATATGAATTCCACAAGGATTGTCAAACCGACAACAGGAACCTTTGAATCATTTCTGTCCTGCTTACGGAAAAACAACCCTCTATCTTTCTGCAAACCTAATTAAAGGTCTGTATTATAAGAAGATGGTACCTGACCGCAACCAGTCAGAACTTGCCATAGAGACCTACTAATTAAAGTAAGTATACAGCTCAGTTAACAGTTTTCGTTCACTGTAAAGACGAGACTCTTCTTTCTGTCCATCAGTGCTACAGAGCCTTGGTTCCAAGAATTGGGAATGTAGCACGCGGCTCTCTACAGAGCATGGCACACAAACTTTATTTACATACTGGCGTGTGAAGGCCTCCTCCTAAGTCTATGATAGGACGGACATCCGCTCGGGACTTCTAATCTAATTAAAGACCAAGTACAACCATAGTTTCGCCTTTTTTTGTTTTTTTTCAAGTTGTTAAAAACCTGATGAAAGATGAGTGTATACTTACTTGAGATTGGAATGGAGGTAGTCTGCTCTTTCGATTTTGTGCCAAAGCATTGTTGACCAGTATTAGACCCATTCAAAACCAACGCAATATAGGGCTCCCAAAAGGGACAAGTGGCCATAATGCGACTGGCTGCCTCACATGTTGGATACAATCTACCTACTTTGTTTTTCAATTAAGAAGGCTAGATCAGGATACATGCATTTTTTCATTCACGTTTTGTGTTACCAAAGTCAAACCCAAGATGTATACATACTTTTTTTTTTCTTTCTTTTCTCTTTTTTTTTTCTTTTGATGAAGATAAAAAAGAAGAAGAAGAAAATATGTACATGTTGTTGTGGATGTGGCTCACATCTGCCTTTGGTTTCATGTCCAAAAATGGCTTAAACGCCTTCTATGAGTCGAGGATAAGCTTCCCATCCAATTTTCTTATAAATTGGTAAATAGGGTCTTTTAGAGTCAGATTCCCAAGACTGTATTGCTTTTGTTCCTCCTTGAAGAGATTCTACAAGTTAAGAAGTTCACGATGCACAAGACCACAAGAAGGCGTATCAAGAGTCAATAAGATATCATCTAATGACTCCTTACTCAGTCCATTCTTAATGAAGAAAATTTTATCTTATCTGTTTACGGAAACCATCCCCAACAATTCCATCGTGCACATATGTGACAGACTTGTAATCTTTTTGCTCTTCTCCTTTTAGAATATGAACTTCTACCAAGACCTGACATGTATGAGTCAAATGAAATTGAAGACTCACCTGCTAATTGGACATTTGCTTCGATTATCCAACGTACATCTTCTGGTATACCCTTGTGCATTAACAATCTCAATCTTTCACATCTAGCTTCGTAAATTTTTGTTAGAGCATTTTGAGGAAGAGAAAGAAAATATTTTGTCAGGTTTGAAAGAATGATATCCATTTTGAAGGAGAAGGAATTAGTTATTTTGGAAAACTGAAAGAATGCAAACTGACTTCAGAGTCACGGAGTACTGTCATCCGCCATTTAACTGGGGAGCTAAAGAACTGCAAAACAAAATAAAGTCACAAAATTAGAGTAAATTTTTCACATAACAATGATCAAAAAGGGAAATGAATTCTACCTCAGCAGCTTGATTTTCCAGAAATAGTTTAAGTCTTTGTCCATTGACCTTAAACACATTACCATTCTTAGGATTCTCAATGTCTATAGCCCCATAAGGATATACTTATTTGATAATAAAAGGTCCAGTCCACCTAGATTTCAATTTTCCAGGGAATAGGTGAAGACGAGAATTATAAAGCAGAACTTTTTGACCAATTTCAAAAGATTTTCTCAAAATAAATTTGTCATGAAAAGCTTTTATTCTTTCTTTATAAATTTTTGAGTTTTCATATACATCATTTCTCAATTTCTTAAGTTCATTTATTTGCAATTTGCGTAACTTGCAAGCATCATCAAGATTTAAATTGAAAGCTTTAATGGCCCAAAATGCTTTATACTCCAGTTCTACAGGCAAGTGACAAGGTTTTCCATAGACTAACCGATAGGGTGACATGTCTAAAGATGTTTTAAAAGCAGTACAGTAAGCCCAAAGTGCATCGTTTAGTCTTAAAGACCAATCTTTACGATTTGGGTTAACCATTTTTTCTAAAATTTGTTTAATTTTTCTATTTGCTAATTCTACTTATCCACTTGTCTGAGGATGATAAGGGGTGGTAACTTATGGGTAATACCATATTTCTTTATTAAAGATTCAAATGGTTTATTGCAAAAATGTGTTCCTTCATCACTGATGATAGCTTGAGGGATTCCAAATCGACTTAAGACATTTTCTTTTAAAAATTTGAGAACAGTTTTATGATCATTTTGTCGACATGGAATCGCCTCAATCCATTTTGAGACATAATCAACTGCAACCAAAATATACACAAGTTCAAATGAGGATGGAAATAGACCCATGAAATCAATTCCCCAACAATAAAAAAATTCAATGACAAGGATAAGATTCAGAGGCATCATATTTCTTTTAGAAATGGACCCTAATTTCTGACAATTTTCGCAACTTTTGCAAAAGGTATAGCTGTCTTTAAATAAAGTAGGTCAATAAAATTCATACTGCAAGATTTTCATAGCTATTTTCTTTGAAGAAAAATAACCTCCATATGCTTATGAGTGACTAAATTTAATGACATTACCTACCTCATTGTCGGGTACACATCTCTGAAAGATCTAATCAGGACAATATTTGAACAAATAAGGGTCATCCCAATAAAAAAATTTCACCTCAGTCAAAAACTTTTTTCTGTCTTGATGTGACCATTGAGGCGGCATCTTTTTTGTCACAAGAAAATTAATTATATTAGCAAACCAAGGCATGGAATTGACAGAAAATAAAAACTCATTAGGAAAAGAATCATTGATAGGTGTGCTATCAAAAGATGAGCCTGTTGAAAGTCTGGACAAATGATCCGCGACAACATTTTTTGGCGCCTTTCTTATCTTTTATTGTGATGTTGAATTCTTGAAGCAACAAGATCCACCGTATCAACCTAGGTTTGGCATCCTGCTTAGACATTAAATATCTAACAACAACATGATCAGTGAAAACAATAGTAGAAGAACTAATTAAATGAGCTCAAAATTTGTCCAATGCAAAAATTACAGCAAGTAGTTCTTTTTCAGTAGTGGTGTAATTCATTTGTGCACTATTTAAAGTTCTACTTAATCACATGAGGCTTACATTCCTTTCTTTGGCCTAAAATAGCGCCAACAACAAAATCACTTGCATCACACATTAATTCAAAAGGCAAAAACTAGTTAGGAGATTGCATGATAGGAGCCGATGTCAGAAGACCAATTAATTTTTCAAAAGATTTTTAGCATTCGAGTTCAATCAAATGGTGCATCTTTTATTAGAAGATTGCATAATGGTCTAGATATGACACCAAAGTCCTTAATGAATCTTCGATAGAATCCTACATGTCTTAAAAAAGAACGAACTTCTCTGACTGTTTTTGGGGAAGGCAGATGAGCAATTAATTCAACTGTGGCCTTATCAACTTCAATTCCTTCAGAAGATATTACATGACCTAACACGATTCCTGAGGTAACCATGTAATGACATTTTTTCTAATTTAAAACAAATCATTTTTCTTCACATCTTTTAAGAATTTTATCCAAATTATCAAGATAATTTTTAAAAAAATTTCTAAAAACTGTCAGATCATCCATGAAAACCTCTAAATAATGCTCAATAATGTCACTAAAAATACTTAGCATGCATCTTTAAAAAGTTGCTAGAACATTACAAAGACCGAAAGGCATTCTTCTATATGTAAAAGTGCCAAAGGGGTATATAAAAGTAGTCTTTTCTTGATCCTCTAATGCAATTGGTATTTGATTATACCCCAAATAACCATCAAGAAAATAATAGTAGGGATGTCCTGCTACTCTTTCTAGAATTTGATCAAGAAATGGTAAGTGGAAATGATCTTTCCTAGTGGCTGCATTCAATTTTCCAAAATCAATACACATACGCCAACTAGATGAAACTCACGTAGATATTAACTCACCTTTTTCATTTTCAACCACTGTTATTCCAGATTTCTTAGGCACAACTTGTGTAGGGCTTACCCACTAGCTATCGAAAATAGGGTAAATAATTCTAACATCAAGTAATTTAAGAACTTCAGCCCTAACTACCTCTTTCATGTGTGAATTTAATCTTCTTTGAGGTTGTTGTGATGTTTTAGCATTATCCTCTAAATGTATTCTATGTGTACAAATTAATATATTAATGTCTTTTATATCTGTTAATGTCCATCCAATTGCACTTTTATGCCTTTTAAGTACTTCTATCAACATACCTTCTTGTTCTTCAGTAAGGATTGATGAAATTACTACTAGAAAGTTTTGGTCTTCTCCCAAAAATGTGTACTTCAACCCAGCAAGTAATGACTTTAGTTCTAGTGTGGGTACTTCTTTATGAATATTATCATTCATGGGTTGTAGCTCTTCGAATCTCGGTTTTCATCCTTTGTATTCCATTGCTTGTGTACAATCAAGCAAAGAGCATATTTCAGAAATATCATCATCTACTTACATACCTGAATCAAATAAATTAATTAAACAAATTTCTAATGGGTCAGAAGAACTCCCTTTTAGAAGATGATGGCCTCAATCCTGTCAGCTTCCTCATTTTCATCATTGACTTCATGTGGTTGCTTGCATATGTTGAAAACATTAAGCTTAAGTATCATGTTTCCAAATGTTAGCTTGATCAATCCATTTCTGTAATTTATCAAAGCATTGGATGTTGCTAAAAATGGACGACCTAAAATAATAGGAATTGACTTGGAACTATTAACCATAGGTTCAGTTTCACTTGGAACTATTAACCATAGGTTCAGTTTCCAAGACAATAAAATCCACAGGATAAATGAATTTATCAACTTGTACTAACACATCTTTCATTATTCCTTTTAAAATTTTAATTAATCTATCAGCAAGTAGAAAAGTTACAGAAGTTAGTTTTAATTCACCCAGATTGAGTTGTTGATAAACTGAATATGGAAGCAAATTAACACTAGCACCAAGATTAAGTAAAGCTTGATCAATTTAATATTCTTCAATAATGCATGAAACCATAGGACAACTAGGGTCTTTATGTTTCAAAACATTATTGCTATGAATAATGGAACTTACCTATTCGGTCAAAAAGGCATTCTTTTTTACATTTAATTTCCTTTTAACAGTGTATAAGTCCTTCAAAAATTTGGCATAAGAAGGAAAGTGCTTGATAGTATCTACCAACAGAATATTGACCTTCACTTGTTTAAGAATTTCAAAAATTTCAGTTTAGTGGTCCAATTTCCTTGGTTTGCTTAATGCTTGAGGAAATAGGGGTGGAGGAGACGAGAGTTTGGTCTCATTTTGGCCAGATGGCTTATCAACCTCTTCCTTATCTTGGGGAATCGATTCACCATCTTTCTCACAAGGTTCAGAAAATTTCTTTTTCAATAACTTTTCCACTCCTAAAAGTTATCACAGAATTGACTTGATTTATTTGTTGGTTTTCTGAACTACCCTCATTTAGACTATATTGACTTTTAGGATTCGGTTGAGGTTGAGAAGGAAATTTTCCTTTCTCGTGAATGGTGAGTATAGAAGTAAGTTTGGAAAGAGTGTCTTTTATGTTAATCATGGTTTGAGTGTTTTGTTTATTGATGACCTCTTGCTTTTCTATGAATGCATTCAAAGTTCCTTCATGGTTTTTCCTATATGGTGAGATATAAGGTGCATATCCTTAAGAATTTTGAGAATCATGTTGTTCCTGGGGAGGCGGTGGTTGCATAAATTGTGCTTGATTATTATTTCTCCAATTGAAGTTCGGGTGATTTCTCTATCCTGGATTGTAAGAATTTGAAAAAGAAGAGGTGAATGACTTTTTAAAATTATTCATTGCATTTACTTGCTCATGCACAACTTCTTTAAAAATAGGAATATTAGGACATTCATTTGTTGAGCATCCTAATTCATCACAAATGCCACAAATTTCTTCATTTTACACAAATTTGACTTCTTTTACTTTCTCTAATTCCATGGATTCAACCTTTCTAGCCAAGCTAGCGTACCTTGCATTTAGGTCTTCTTCTTGACTAAGATGATATTTTCCTTTACCAGCATTTGCAAGGTTATATCTAATTGAATTTTCAGAAGGATTAGTACCATGCAAAGATTGAGAATTTTGAACCAAATGGTTTAAATAATCTAAACTTCTTTGGGTTCTTTATCAAGAAACTCACCATTACACATCATTTCCACAAATTGTTTGGTTTCAGGTGTTAAACCTTCATAAAAGAAGCTTATAGTCTGCCATTTTTCAAAATCATGATGTGGACAAGAATTTAACAAATCTTTAAAATGTCCCAACTTTGAAAATACGCTTCATTTGAATTTTAGGAAAAATTTTGGATTTGTCTTTTCAAAGCATTAGTTTTATGTGTTGGAAAAAATTTCTTTAAAAACTCACCTTGCATTTCTTACCATGTGCCAATTGATCTTGGTTTCAAAGCATTAAGCTAAGTTTTTGCATTACCTTTCAAAGAAAAAGGAAACAATTTAAGCTTAACAATCTCTTTAGTGCAATTTTGATCATTGAAAGCAATACAGACTTCCTCAAATTCTTTTAGATGTAAATATAGGCTTTCAGATTCTAAACCATGAAAATTATGAAGTAAAGAAATCATACCCGACTTAAATATAAAATTATTAGCAGTGAGTGGAAAGATAAAATATGATGAACTAGAATTTCGAGGTGGTTGCAAATATGCACGCATAGTTTACAACGGTTGATTTCCTTATTCATCATGTATACTTTCATTTTCAGCTTGTTGTGTTTGATTTTCATGTTCAACATGTGCACCTTCAATTTCAGCCATTGTGTCAATTGTGTGTGATTGTGATTCAAATAAATCAATATATAAAGTACCAAGATTAATTTTAACCAAACGACTAGAATTTGAATCACGATACTAGTTAAGCATAAATAAGTGACATAAAATAAAAATAATGTACAAGTAGGTGGTATAAACTGGCCGTTAAATATTAAGAAAGATGTAGTATAAACCAGCCACTAAAAAAATATTAACAAGTAAAAAGTTAAATAACGATAAAATAAAAAGTTAGATAGTTAATAATATACAAAAAATAAAATACAGAAAAAATAAAGTGCAGAAAATACATTACAAAAAATAAAGTACAGAAAGTAAATTTAAATTATGAAAATCGGAGAGTGGCAGAGTTCAATTTCAGTAGTAAAACTAAAGAAAGAGAAGAAAGAAATATTATTTCATTACGTTAGAAAGCAATAATAAATAACAAAATTAAAAAGTTAGAGAACGAAAAATAAATGACGTAAATTAAAAGTTAGATAGGGAAAATAAATGACATAAATTTAAAGTTAGAGAGCATAAATAAATAAAAATTAAAAATTAAAAATTAAAAAAAAATTAAAAAAAATAAATAAATGACTTAAATAAAAAAAAATTAAAAAAAAAAATAAATGACATAAATATAAAAGTTAAAAAATAAAAAGCATAAAATAAATGATATAAATATAAAAGTTAGTTAATAAGTTAGTAAGTAATAAGTTAATTTGTAAGTTAGAAAGTAAAAAGAGTAGAGGAAGAATATGCTTGTTGGTGAAGTTTACTTACGAGAAGAGAACCTCAATAAATTAGAACTTCAAATCAACTCCTCTGCAACAGCGCTAAAAACTTGATGGGATAATTTAAAGTTTCAAACCCAAGTGCAGGTTGTTTCAAGTAGTAAATTCTCGGGAGTCCGAAGTCGATCTACAGGGAATTGATGAAGAGAAAATTATTTGAGGTACGGAGAAGATTTGTCACAATACTAAAGATGATATAAGTTGTTCAAAGATGAAAAAGATTTGCTTGGGTTAGGAGATCCACTCGTGGTAATAAATTAAAGACAAGATTATTTCTTTTTATAATTCAATTGAAATCATGCATAATGAAGGTTCTAATCGAAAGATTTAACATTCAAAGTTCAATTTATGTAATCATATTATGGTTCCAATAATTATCTACCAATACTTGTAAATGGTCTCAAGTATCTACTGTACCAACATCTTGTCTACAATGAATCAAGATACTCATTATACAAGAAGAGTTTCTAAATTAATCGGAAACAACATACAACACATATAAAGATCACATAAAAATATATCATTTAAGCACAAGAAGTAGAATAATCTAACCTTATTTCATTACCAAGAACTTCACTCTTTCACCCAAGCAAGATGAATATTTAGTTACTCATAGACAATAAGAAAGAAAGAGAGAAGAAGAGAAAGATGAACATAACTTCAATTTAGAGCAAGAGAAAATTACAACAAAGGAAAACAATAAACAAGCATGACCATAACTTCTAAAAACTAAGCCTAACACCATGAACACCAAATAATCAGCCAATGGTGCCTTTTATATAGGATTAGGAATACAAAATGACAAGGGGACTGATTAAGAATAGGTGGCTGAGTGGGTGGAGTAGTTGGATGAGTGATTGAGTGGTTGGATGAGTGGAAAATTATTGAGATTCTTTGTCTCTGAAATCATTCATTGCTTAACTCATGGATGCCATCATCAAATAGAAAAGTGGTCTTCATGAAAGTTGTAGATCTGGATCTTCACTTTCAAATATCCAAATTTCAGCTCAATTGACTACCTACAGCCCGAGATATGGCTCAATTACTAAACAATGCTCAAGCCTAAATACAGCACCTCTGTTCTGACTTCAAAGCCCAATATCACCTTCAAGGAGTCCGATTCAAGTTTTGTGTTCTTCATGAAAGTTGTAGATATGGGTCTTAACTTTCATATGCCAAATTTTAAGCCCAATTGAATTCCTTAAACTCGAATTGTGTAATGATTACTGTACACTATTCGGGTTCTAGTCATAAAACTTGTTTTTTGACTTTCAAGCCCAATTAGTTCCACTAGATGTCTGAATGAGACTTTGAGCTCTTCATCAAAGTTGTAGAACTTTCTCTTATATTTCCTATAAGGTAAGATACATAATTATAAGATATCGAGAACTCAAGATATGGCCAAAATACAAAAATAGTATAAGACCAAAATAGTGTTAAAAAATCAATTAAGTCCAATTTGAGTCCAAACTTACAAAACATAATCAAGGTTAATCAATTAAGTACATGGAGAGTGTAAATGACTAAAAATGAGAGTCTATTAATGTATAAAATATGTGATTATCAGTGTGGTATCGATATCGGATATATATTCAACACAGGTAGGATAAATATTATGAAACAGCCATACCTCATAGCTTCTATGTATACTCTGGTGACCCTTTTCATCTTTGGATTGGCCTTTCATCTTTGCTAAGTGAAGCAACACTGTCTCCACCAGGTAATTAAACCCAATCACCACTTATATATTCTTGTTTATGGTTATAGGTTGTTAATCATTACAATAAAAGTTATTTCTGATTGGGTTCCCATGTTGGTCTCCACTTTCCTTTTACAGAATCCTTTTGTCCTCAGTATACATGTTGTACTCCTGCCCCTCCAGGGTATTGCTGCAAGTGTTGTGTTGCTTCATCAACTGAAAGTAGGAGAAGTTTAATATGGAACTCTAAAAAAGAGGTCCATGGATAGATCATAACTTTTGAGCTATTGATATATTTATTGTTAAAATAAATCAATGACTTAGATTAAAAGACATATTTTAACTAATAATACTCAGATTCGCACAAAAATTTAATTAAATTACTTTTTATTTTTTAACGAATAACTGTACATACAAATAACTTATATATTTCAACTGATAATTTTTTTATACACTCAGATTTATATATAAATACTGTCAAATTAAAAAAAAAAGATGGTTCATTCATAGACCCAAACATTTTAGATGCATGATAGAAGCCTCCATGAAACTAAGCCTCAAAACAATTATGGTCCATGATATGTAAATACTCACAACCTGCAGCTATGTAAATACTCACATCTGATTATAGCAAATTTGCATTGAAATTGGTTTCAGTGTGATCTGGACTGCCTCATCTCGAATGAGTTGAGTCCATTTTACTGTCTGTAAAAGTTATAAATACTAATAAGTAAGCCCGCATAATGCGCGGGTATATCTAAGTTTTTTTAATCAAATCACATTAAGTTTTAATTTTAATAGAAGTAATAATTTTTTTTATTAAAAGGATTAATATATATATATATATATATATATTAATATATATATATATATATATATATATATATATATATATATATATATATATATATATAAGTTAATGTCTTTTAAAGTGATTGAGAATAATAAATTTTTTTTACATAACTATATATTATAGAACCTTTTTTAATATTTAATTACAGCTAAGCGATATTGAAGTGAAGTAGAATATTCAAATATGAACATTATAATATTTAACTATTAGTTACCTATATTTTAATGTGCTTATAAAAAAATATGATACTTGAATTCAATATTGTAAAATTCAAAACTTTTCAAGTCAATAGCTCAGCATTTCAACTTGGATTAATAATATTTGAATATTATCAAGTCAGTATGTTACCCAATTAGAATTGGACTTATTATATTCAAATATAATGATGTGAAAATAAATTTGCTTGCCACATTTTAAATTGTTCTAGTAAGTACTTAGTTTTTTTTATTAAGCCATACTTAATTTTAATTTTAAAAGTATAATACTTTTCTTATGTTGAAAGTGATTAAAAATTTTAGCATATACAATACATATATGAAGTGTGTATAGAGGAGAGAAAGGAACCTCGGGAGTACATTACACATAAAGGAATCTTGTTTAATTGCTGTCCAAAAAGGACCACATTACGCAAATACAGAGTTTATGGGATGCATCAATTTCAATTACCTTCTGGCAGAACAAAAAACAATCTCTTCATATTAACTTGAAGATAAAAGAATGAGGAGCTCCCTAATTGCAACCCAGTTGGAAACTCGGAATAGAGTAATTGCAACTTATGTTTTTCTCCACCACCGTAAGTCTTGAGTTTGATTTGCATATAAATAGAGGATTTGACCCTAGTACCATCAATATGGAGTACCCAGTGCTCAACCCTACGGGTGTCCTATTGGAGCCTGTATATTGATTTATTTGATTCTGTGCATATGTCGAAAATGAAAGAAGAATAAGGCAAAGTATCTTCTATCTCTTATTTCATAACTATCACAAATACCTCCATAGATTTTAGTAGCTTTTCCATTTCAGCCCCCTTTGCAGACTTTGCAACACATGCTTCACCAGGAGTCCTGTCCCGCAACACACAAAAAGATCTTTGGATGAGAGCTGAGCAGCTAATAGAAAAAGAATGCTTAGTGCAGATGAAGTTAAATAATATCATTGCAGAAATAAAGTTCTAGTTTCCAAACTAAAAAATCCAAAGAATCCTTAACTGGTGAAGTACATGGAATTTGGATCCTAAAGTGCAGGATGCAGGTAAAGTGTGGTGTTGATTGTTGATAGAAAAATCAAATTTTTAGATTTTTATAAAATACAAACACATGGATAACACTTGCACATTTGAGGATATTGATCAGAATATATATCCAACTATCAGAACCTTGGAGGCAATTGACTATGATTGCACTAAAATTGCATGTGAAATAAGTCCAAAATATATGAAATTAAAGGAAAGTGTAGAGAAGCAGCATTCCCAGACAAAGCTGGTTCGGAGTGTGTGTGTATATATATATATATAAGAAAAATATTTACATATTGAAAAATAGCCAGTTGGTAATAACCCTTTGCTCAGGAGTTAACACACATTAGTACTGAAAAGTATTTCATGGATTGCATTAGTGCCTGTTGTGGCATTGAAAAATCAAATTTGAAAGACAAAAAGGTAAGAAATGTGTTAAACACTTTAAGATGGCAACTTCTCCTATAATTGAATAAACTACAATGATCTGTTTTTATGATCCTAAGATAGACCATCAGCAGTGTTATCACACAGACTCAAGTTCCTTGTTTCTTGTTTTATGTTATATTGTTTTATTTTTTTACTTGGTTCACAGATAAACCAAATAAACTCAAGTTCAATGCTTTACAAAGTGCACTGACTATATGAAGCAAAGCAAGAGAACCATCATTTGGTGTTTAGAAGGGATATCCGTGCGAAGAGTAAAGTATGAAATTATATACAACAGGCAGCAGGAGCTGCCACAGACTCAATACTACAGAAAAGACTCAAATTGAGTATTTATCACAATCAACGTTGATGCATTAATCATAATTCAAATGAAAGCTGTATGCCAAATTGCCAATCCTAAACATATTACTGTCATGCTCATGTAGATATGTAAGTTTGAAATTATAGCAGGTTGCAGCGGCCTATGTTAAGATAAAATAAAAGTCATTAAAGTGTCTTTACCTAATGTCGCGACCGGGATCGCGGCGGAAGCGGCAAAACAATAAATAAATTAAGAGTCGCCGCCAATTTTATTCAAAATAGGAAATATTGGAAAATCTCTTTAAAAAATGACCTTTGAAACTAGATTAGATTCAAGAGTCGGTTATGTGTAGGGAAGACTAGAAACTTAATCCCACAGCACCCCTAACACACTCGTCGTAAGACGGTACTTTGAGTCATTTGTGCAAAATTTAATAATCTCAAATATATTTTATTTTACCTCTTTTAAAAAATATGATAACTATTATTATTTTCTAAAAAAAACAAATTGTAAAAATTTAAATTTTGGCTTGACAGAATAAAAATTCTGCTCTTACGTATCCTCAGGTACAATGAAGAACTCAAAGTCACGTAGTTCTTTAGAAAATAAGTGTAGGTTGGTTGATTTTATTTAAAGAAAAGATTTAATTAAATCTTTATTTTTTTAAAAAAAATAAATTTGAATTAACAGGTCGTCGCGACTCTGTTAATCAAATTAAGGTTTGAATAGGTGAAACTCGCGTCACGCTGAAGACGTCACCTACTGATTATTGATTAATTTGAATCATTAGGTTGTCACAACTCAGATGATCCAATAATTATAGGATCAACAAGTTGTCACAACTCAGTTAATCCCTTTTACATTAAATTTTTTTAATTATTTTATATTTTTCACTTTTTGTAAATTTATTTTATTTTATTTTTGAATCATCAAGTTGTCGCAATTTAGATGATTACAAAAATTATAAGATCAACAAACTGTCACAACTCAGTTAATCCAATTTTATTCTTTTTTTAAAAAAATAAGTTGAATCATCTAGTTGTCACAACTTAAATGATTACAAAAGTCATAGGATTAACAAGTTGTCACAATTTAGTTAATCTTATTTCGCTCTTCTTAAAAAAAACATTTAATTATTTTTATGTTTTTATTTTGTAGTTTTATCATTTTTTTACCTTTTTTATTTTTTAATGTTTTAGCCTAAAAAACTATTAATCTAAGTTCATTTTATTCAAACACAAAAAAAAAGAAAAAAAAAAGAAAAACTAACAGATTTTTAAACACAGAAAAATGGCTTACGAAAAAAAAGAACAAAAAATAAGGGGTGGTTTGTTTCTTTTGGGATACTTTGTAGAGAGAATAAGGGAAGAAGATGAGGCTTGCGGCAAGGGGAAGGACGGTGAGAGCCTGGTGAAGTACCGGTTCAGAAGATGACGGCACTAACGTGGGTTCGACTGGAACAGCGATACAACATGGGTCCGACAGCAGTTTGTGAACTGGTACGCGAATCGGGTTCGAGCGGCTGAGTTCGTTGGTGGCTCTAGTCTGAGGTACGAACGACGGATCTGGCTTGTGCGGTGCGGGAAGGCTCGCTAGCTGTGCAGATCGACTCCGATCTAGGTTTGGCAGGTTAGGCGACGCGGAGCAATACGATGGTCTTTGGTGCGGTGGAGCTCGAACTGCAGGCTTGGGGTGCGACTTGGTGAGCTGCTCGGTGGCCTACACGATGGGCTCTGGATGATGTGGAGTCAGATCTGGTGGTCTCAGGCAACACGGGATCAAATCTAGTGCGAGTGGAGCTGGCGGCGGCTCGGGTTGCTGGTCCGTGGCTGGTCACGGTGGTGAGGAGTGGTGATGGTTGTTGTTTGGTTTGGTGGGTGTTAGTGGTTGAGGAAGATGGTCACAGTAGGTGAAGATGTTAGGTGTTGTTAATGGTGGTGAAGGTTAAAAAAATGAAGATGAAGAAGATGATGAATAGTGTATGTGTGGATTGAAAAAGATGATGGATAGTGAAAAATGCTCCTCCAAAGATCTCCCTTGTTCTCTGATTTCTCTTTGAAAAAAAAAATGACCCTCTCTGCTGGCTGCCTTGTTTTTTTTTTCAAAAATAAATCTACTTTCCCCCCTCCCTTCTTTGTTCTGTAAAAATGGTTCTCCGTTCTCCCAAAGAATCCCTCAGTAAGTAGTTTTTATAGCAAAAATCAGGGCAAGATCACATGGGTTTTCTGACAAGTTCCCATTTTTTTCTACCAAATCTTTCAATTTTCTCCATCTATATGATTCTCTGCTATGCCAAACACATGAAGGCTGCCAAAAGGTTGCCAAAAGCCTGCCAAAAGCCTGCTGCTGTAGGGAAAATATTTTTTTTTCTAGCCAACACTAACAAAAGGCAAATTCGGTGAAGAAAAATTACAGGGTTTCACGTGTTTCCTTTTTTCTTTTTTTCTTTTTTAAATTTTTCTTTTTTTTTTTTTTTGGAAAGAATAGAAACAAATTTTACTATTTATCAAAAAAATTTTTTTTTGGAACCTGGACAAAATTGGGTGTTTATAGTTGCCCCTCTTTACTTGTTTCTTATTAGATAAAAGAAAAACTATAGTTTTCCATATTATCTTTGTAAGAAACGAGTAAAGACATGAACTTCAATTTTGTCCTGGTAATGCATAAGATGATAACTTAAAACAATGCGAGAATAATAAAATACATGGAGCTGATGCGCTCAAAAGAAATGACATTAAAATGCAGGGAGCCGATGCACTCAAAGAATTGACATTAAATTGCAGGGAACCGATGCGCTCAAAGAATTGACAGAATTTAAAATAACAGGAGCCGATGCGCTCAAAAGATAAATGACAAGAGCCGATGCACTCAAAAGGTAAATGACAAGATAAATGACAGAGCCGATGCACTCAAAAGGTAAATGACAAGAGCCGATGCGCTCAAAAGGTAAATGACAGGAGCTGAAATTTAAACGGCAATGGGCAACTACATCCCAGAATTTAAATGGCAATGGGCAACTACGGCCCGAAAATTAAAAGGTGGCTACTGCGGCCCAAAAAGATTTTTCTTTTTTTCTTCTTATTCTTTTCTTCTTCTCTCTTTTTTTTCTTTCTGTATTTCCCCCATTTTCTTTATTAAAATCATTTGAACCAAAGACAACTCTGGAAAGCTTCGACCAATCAAACCCTTTGTTCGCGTCTTTTTTCTTCATTAGACTCTTCGATTGGCTTGAAATCCTTTTGACTTTCTTTTTCACTTCTTCACTTCTTCATTTTTTTTCCTTTTCTTTCCTTTTTTCATTTTTTTCTTCATTCATTTTTTCTTTCTTTTTTTTAGACACCTCATCAGGCCATAAACTTGGAAAGTTGTAAAGCCATCAAGCAAAGACTTGGAATTCCTTTTAACACAATTATCAGGTCATGGACCTGGAATTCTTCTTAACACAATCATCAAGCCAAGACTTGGAATTTTTTTTTGACACAATCATCATCAGGATTGTGAAATTCTTTCAGTAGAATTGAGATTTCCTTAAGCCATGCGCTTTCCTAAAAAAAGCTTATGCAACCAGACCCGCTTTCATGCTCATTTTCTGACTCTTAGTTTGGACGACCTCTGTAACATATTTTCTTCCAAATTCTCACTTCCATCTCTTTTTTTTAGTATCTCTTGTCTTTGAATTTTCCCTTGGAATATCATTTCCCCTTTCAATTAAAACTTCTAAGCTCTTTTCGACCTGAATTGTTAATTAGAAGATTACCATTAGATGGTCAAATCATAGTGTTGTACTTATGTTCATCTTACCTGAAGCATTATGTAACAAACATGCATGGATTCAAAAGTACAACAGGAAAGAAATGAAAAACTTCCAGATTGGTCTTAGAAGTTTGACTACAAAAAGGGTATTTACAAAGGATGAATATATTGAAAGAGACATAAACAATGGTATGAGATTCAAAGAGATGTTGCCCCAATATGGATTGATTCGACCTTCATGAAAATGGTCTTTAGTTGCCTACTAGGCATCATGACTAATGATTTTCTTCTGTTGAGCACGTATATCAAGCCAAATTGAACCAAAGAGAAATTTACCCCAGTTTAGGACTGAATTGAATAGGGCAGAAATTCGCCCTAATGGCCAAAAGATTTGCCTTAGCATAAGTCAAATTAAACTAGGTAAAAGAAAAATTGCCCTAGTTTGGAGTTGAAATGAACAAGGTAGAAATTTGTCCTAATATAAGGCCAAATTGAATCAAAGAGAAATTTGCCCCAGTCTAGGATCGAATTGAATAGAGCAGAAACTTGTCCTACTGACCAAAAGAATTGCCCCAGTGTAGGACTAGTTAGTACTTCTTTTTTCCTTCTTCTTCCTTTTTTTTATTTTTTTATTTTATAAGAGCAAGGAATTGAAAACTAGGAAGAGCATGAACCCTTTGTCTCAAAATTAAAATTAATGAAAATGAAAACAACCCTTTATTGATCAGAATGGACTTTTTAAGGCTTGTAACGTGGCCAAGGTTAGTGGTTATGAAATGAAAGATATAATGCTCAAACAAGTGTTTAAGGGTTGAATAGGACTAAGGATTAAACTTTGTCAATCGCTTTTGTGCTTTCAGGCACAATTTTCTTTTATTGTTCTCCATTTCTTCCCTCTTTCTTTTCACTTCAATAATTCGCCTTTGTTGTAACCTTTTTTCATTTCATTTTCTTTCCTATTTCTGTTCTTTTTCTTTTAGTTTTACTTCCTTCCCCTTTCATGTTTTCTTCCTTTTCTCTTTTTTTTTTCTTTTTCACAGGCTTTGCCCTTCTTACTTTGTGTTGTCCCCTAGTGTAGGAGTGATCCTTATCCAAGGTTTATTGAAAAAAAAAACTTTTAAGCTCAAAATGGGACAACGAGAGACAATTGAAAGAAAAGATGAATTCTTATGAAAGATAGAGAAAGATGACCAATCTTCATTTCAAATCTTGATTGCTTATTTTCAAAAAAATTAATTTAGAGACAATAGGATAATGCATACTAAGTGATTACTTCTTTGCACCTTTTTATTTTTCTTTTTCTTTCCTTTTTTGTTTTTTTTTCTTTTTTTTTTATGTGTAAAAGGCACCTACACATGTGGACTCTATGACTACTGACTTCTAACAAAGCAAGGATTGTTAAGAACTGGAATCCCATGAGGTTTTAATACAAGGAAAACACTTTGAGTAAACGAAAGAACATAAACGACAAGAAAGACCACAAAAATGAAAGGAATCAAGATATGCTAAAATTCATGCAAAAACATTATATTAATGCTTCAAGAAAGTTAACATAAGTTCAAATCACAAAAGTCTAAGATGGCAATCTCATGAATTAACTCCTCAGATCATCAATTGTTCAGAGGTTCCAAATTGCTGGAAGGCGATTGGCATGGACAGTGTAAGATAGTGGAAATCGGGGTTGTGAAGGTTGTTGATTTTGCACGTAGCTTACTTCCAACTCCATTTTCTTAGGGAAAAATCCCTTCTTCAAAATCACCTTCATTATTTCTAGTTGGTAATTTGTCAACTTTTACTAGAATCTCAATCCTCTCTCCGGCAGCTACCAAGTCAGCAAAATCTCAATACACAACACCCGCCATTGTCTCAATATATGGAGCTTCCAAAGTCCCCAAGAAGTATGAATACATTGCTGTTAGAGTCAATGGGGGTTGAACTTGAGCTGCGAGAGCTCTCTACCTCTGGGCATACTACTTGAAGGTTTCCTCACTTTCTTTCTACATCGAGCTCAATTGTTCCCGAGTAAGAGCTGCATCCAGATTAAACTTGTATTGACCTATGAATAGATTAGCCAATTCAGTCCAACGAGAAATCTTAGAGTGGTCTAATTGAAGATACCACTCCAAAGTAGGGCCTATAAGACTCTCGTGGAAAAAGCCAATGAGGAACTTGTCATCCCGGGACCAAATAGTCATCTTGGTTCCATAACTAATCATATGAAATCGAGGATTACCACTCCCATCATACTTGGCAAAATCAGGAATCTTGAAACCTTTAGGGATTATGACATCGGTGGTAGGACACAGATCTTCTATTCTAAGACGTCTATAAGCACCGGGGCCCTTGATTGCCTTGATCTGTTCCTCCATTTTCTTCACCTAATCCTTCTTCATCTTATCCTTCTCGGTCATGACATGGCTATTTCCAAAGCAACGTATTGTCACCTGCCCCGGGACAGGGACATGAGGTTGTTCCCAAGTAAGGCCAGCATAAACAGGAACTTCAACATGAGTGCCTTCCAAGGCGCGGTACCCCTCCCCATTAGGCATAACCATTGATGTCATTTGAGGTGGTTGCTCACGAATTCCCACAGTGATGCCTGAGGTTGCGATTAAGAAAATCAGGGCAGTTATTGGTGGCACATTTGCACCTCTATTTCCACTAATTAAGTGGAAAGACTCCCTCACTTCTTATAATATTGCTTCCAATCTTGTTTAGGCCTCAGACATCTTATTCATCCTCCCTGTTATTTCATCGATTTCTCTGCTCAAGTTTCTCCCTATCTCAGGATTATTTGCAGTCATTCTGGTCCGAGATTTGATATTGTGAACTCGAGTTTGATTGGTCTCTTCCTTCCTAGATTGTGCAATGGTTCCTGAACCGGTCTGAGATGAAATGAATGAGATGCATGAGAAGTATAAGATGAAATGAATGAGATGCATGAGATGCATAAGGTGAAATGAATGAGATGCATGAGATGCATAAGGTGAAATGATTGAACCTCGAAAACATACTTTTTTTTTTAGAAAAAAAAACTGCCATGAATGCCTTGAAGATGCAAGATGGTGTGTTTTTTTTAGATGCTAAGAATGCTATGAAAATATATGTTTTTTTTCTTCTTTTTTTTTTTAAAAAAGCTATGAATGACATGAAAATGCAAGGTGATTTTTTTTTTAGAATGCAAGAAAATGACACGAAAATGTAAGATGATGCATTTTTTTTTTGGGAATGCAAATGCTAGACAATATCTATCTCTTTTTTTTAAAAAAAAAATGCTATGAATGCCATGCAAATGTAGGATGATGCATACCCTCCCCTTTTTTATGATTTTTCTTATGTATGTAAAATGCAAGATGAAACATCCATTTTTTTATGATTTTTTTCTTTTTTTAAAAAAATGAAAGAATGACTGACATGAAAATGTAATATGTTTCTTTTTGAATGCTATGAAAATGCAAAGTGATGTATATTTTTTCCTTTTTTTAAAAAAAAATGTCATGAAAATGTAAGATGTTTTATTTTTTAAATGCTATGAAGATGCAAGATGATGCATATTTTTTTTAGATTTTTTTTTTTAAAAACAAGAATGAATGACATGAGACATGAATAGATCGACAAGAAGTATGCTCTCTTTGTGTTCTAATGGAATTGCCTTAAACTTGGAAATTTATATCCTAAGGATCTATGGGTCTTTCTGATCTGTGAGAACTTTCATTAGGTGGCTCTACTATTCTAAAGGCCTCTAGAGCTAAGTCCCATTTCAGATTGTTGACCACAAATAGTGGGTAAACCACTAGGTGCAGGACATTCATGAAAAAGGCACACTCTAGATGAGGTTTTTGCGATAACTAAACAAGATGTACATCCAAAATGGCTACCCCTACACAACCTCTACTTAACTTAAGCTTCACTCATACCCGGGTATAGGACCCCACTCGAATGTGTGATAAACGTGTAAGTGTGGTGGGTGTAGGGAGCATACGAACTTGTACGAAAATTAAAAAAAGACCAAAATTACTCAAAACTTGCAAAACATATATACAACAGCCAGCCAATAATCATCTACCCTAGAGTTTCAACAATTAAGAACAAAAATGTATATAAAGTCAAAATATACACATGATAATGATATCAGATATTTACATGAAAGATGCAGATAAAGTCTATTTACAAATAAATAAGAAAACAAAAACAAAGAAAAAAAGGGTAAAATAAATAAATAGAGATTATTAATGATTTGCACAACCAACAACAACAGGCTTGACTCTCCAAATTTTCCCAGCAGAGTCACCATCTGTCGTGATCGGAATCGCAACGGGAGCGGCAAAACAATAAATAAATTAGGAGTCGCCACCAATTTTATTCAAAATAGGAAAAATTAAAAAACCTCTTTAGAAAATGGTCTTTGAAACCAGATTAGATTCGAGAGTCGGTTATGTGTATGGAAGGATAGGAACTTAATCCCACAACACCCTTAACACACCTATCGTAAGACGATACCTTGAGTCATTTATGTAAAATTTAATAATCTCAAATATATTTTTTTTACCTCTTTTAAAAAATATTATAACTATTATTGTTTTCTAAAAAAACAAATTGTGAAAATTTAAATTTTGGCTTGACAGAATAAAAATTTTGCTCCTATGTATCCTCAGGTACAATGAAAAACTCAAAATCACGTAATTCTTTAGAAAATAAGTGTAAGTTGCTTGATTTTATTTAAAGAAATGAATAAATTAAATTTTTATTTTTTTAAAAAATAAATTTGAATTAACAAGTCGTTGCAACTCTGTTAATTAAATTAAGGTTTGAATAGGTGAAGCTTGCGTCACGCTAAAGACATCACCCACTGATTATTGATTAATTTGAATCGTTAGGTTGTCATAACTCAGATGATTCAATAATTATAGGATCAACAAGTTATCGCAACTCAGTTAATCCCTTTTACATTAAATTTGTTTAATTATTTTATATTTTTCACTTTTTGTAAATTTATTTTATTTTATTTTTGAATCATCAAGTTGTCGCAAATTACAAAATTATAGGATCAACAAACTATCACAACTCAGTTAATCCTATTTTATTCTTTTTTTAAAAAAATAAGTTGAATCATCAAGTTGTCACAACTCAAATAATTACAAAAGTCATAGGATTAACAAGCTGTCATAACTCAGTTAACCCTATTTCGCTCTTCTTAAAAATAACATTTAATTATTTTTATGTTTTTATTTTGTAGTTTTATCATTTTTTGACCTTTTTTATTTTTTAATGTTTTAGCCTAAAAAACTATTAATCTAAGTTCATTTTATTCAAACACAAAAAAAAGAGAAAAAAAAGAAAAAAAAAACTAATAGATTTCTAAACACAGAAAAATGGCTTGCAAAAAGAAAGAATAGAAAATAGGGGGTGGTCTGTTTCTTTTGGGATACTTTGTAGAGAGAACAGGGGAAGAAGATGAGGCTTGTGGCAAGGCGAAGGATGGTGAGAGCCTGGTGAAGTATCGATTTAGAAGATGACGGCACCGATTTGGGTTCGACCGGAACGGCGATACAACACGGGTCCGGTAGCAGTTCGTGAACTGGTACGCGAATCGGGTTCGAGAGGCTGAGTTCGCCGGCGGCTCTGGTTTGAGGTACGAATGACGGATCTGGCTTGTGCGGTGCGGGAAGGCTCGCTAGTTGTGCGGATCGACTCCGATCTGGGTTCGGCAGGTTAGGCGACGCAGAGCAGCACGGTGGTCTCTGGTGCGGTGGAGCTCGAACCACGGGCTTGGGGTGCGACTCGGTGAGCTGCACGACCGATGGGCTCTGGACGACATGGAGTCAGATCTGGTGGTCTCGGGTAGCACGGGATCAGATCTGGTACGAGTGGAGCTGGCGACAGCTCGGGTTGCTGGTCTGTGGCTGGTCATGGTGGTGAGGAGTGGTGATGGTTGTTGTTTGGTTTGGTGGGTGTTAGTGGTTGAGGAAGATGGTCACAGTAGGTGAAGATGTTAGGTGTTGTTAATGGTGGTGAAGGTTAAAAAAAATGAAGATGAAGAAGATGATGAATAGTATATGTGTGGATTGAAAAAGATGATGGATAGTGAAAAATGCTCCTTCGAAGATCTCCCTTGTTCTCTAATTTCTCTCTGAAAAAAATGGCCCTCTCTGCTGGTTGCCTTGTTTTTTTTTTCAAAAATAAATCTGCTTTCTCCCCTCCCTTCTTTGTTCTGTAAAAATGGTTCTCCATCCTCCCAAAGAATCCCTCAGTGAGTAGTTTTTATAGCAAAAATCAGGGCAAGATCACATGGGTTTTCTGACAAGTTCCCATATTTTTCTACCAAATCTTTCAATATTCTCTATCTATGATTCTCTACTATGCCAAACACATGAAGGCTGCCAAAAGCCTGCTGCTGCAGGGAAAATATCTATTTTTTTCTAGCCAACACTAACAAAAGACAGATTCGGTGAAGAAAAATTGTAGGGTTGCACGTGTTTCTTTTTTTCTTTTTAAAATTTTTCTTTTTTCTTTTTTTGGAAAGAATAAAAACAAATTTTACTATTCATCAAAAAGATTTTTTTTAGAATTCGGATAAAATTAAATGTTCACACCTAATAACTTAAGTAAAATATTAGGTGAAAGTACATGAATGATTTTTATTTTATCTCTAACATCTTAGTTGGGCCACTCACAGCTGTTCATTCTTATAAATTTTACGCTCTAGATGTCAAGTCCTGAATGTGAGGAAGTGTATTAAATCCTACAATAATTGAATATATGAGTAAAACATTATTTATAAGAATTTGGGCAACCTTCTTCTCTTGAATTAGCTTTTAGGATGGAGTTAGACTCAGTTATTCTAATATGACATTATAACTTTTATGATCAAGTAGTCTAAACTTCGATCATTGCCGCATCCATTTTTCTATTTATAAAGTTGAATTTCAACATAAATTATGATGGACCTATGCATAGTTTACAGTTTAAACTCAAAAAACTCTTGCATGAAGAGATATGTTAAAGATAAAATAAAAGTTATTTATATGTCTCCACCTAATAATTTAAACTTTTAGAGGATATGATTTATTAGAAGCAAAACACTGCATCATCCGTTATATCTTGGAAATTCAAGTACCTTGGTATATTGGAAGCCTATGCTTACCAACAACGCTGAACTTTGCGGTGTGGACAGGTTGGTGACAATGCTTAAGAAACGTGCCAAAAAAAATATATAAGTGAACTCTACTTCATCAATTTTCACTCCAAAGCATTTAACATGTATTCGTCTTAGTTAAGTGACCCATTATTATATTTTACTTTAACAATATTTTTAATATTATAACTAAATTCGTCAATATTATATAAAATAAAAAAAGAATTTTTTTCGTATTCTAAAAGTATATAAGAATTTCTCTTCCAATTAGTAAGCACAGCGCCATAACTAGTTCATATAAATTCAGATTTTCGTATATAGTATATTTTTGTGGATCTCAATATAAAACTCTTTATACTCACATACCATTTTAATTCTATTTATATTTGAGTTTAATTTTGATATTAGTGCATAATTAAGTAATTTTATCCTAGCGTGGTCAAAAGTAGACCAAGTGAGCTTACTGCCCTTGGCATTAATTTTCTGTTTTAACATATAACAAGATATAACATACCCTATTATCCATTTGTGCTTGGGTAAACTTCTATCCACTCATATCGTAAAAAAAAAAAAAACTTCTATCCACTTATCATTTTAACTGTTGTACTTGTTTGCTGGTTTCTTTTTTTCTTTTTCCCTACTTACCTTCTATTTAAATTAGGTTAAATTATTTTACAGATCCTTATAATTTTACTGAATTCTCAAAAAGGTTTTTATGGTTTAAAGATTTGTAATTGAGTCCTTATATTTATAAAAAAATTCAAATAAATTCCTACTCGCTAATGTTGCTAAATTATAACAACCTATTTGAAAATTTAAATAAATGATAGACCCTATTCAATGTACTGTCCATCAAATAGGTCCTATAGTTCATCTAAGTTTTCAAATAGGTTTAGTAAAGGTTAACGGAGTCTGAATTGCTGTTAACGAGTATGGATTTATTAGAAAAGTTTTGGAAGTATTAAGACCCAATTATAAATTTTTAAGCTATATGGATATTTTTAAAATTTCAGTGAAATTGTAAGGACTTTTAGATTAATTTAACTTTCAAATTACGTGTTTCAATTGAATTAAAGTTAATAATAATAATAATAATAATAATAATAATAATAATAATAATAATAATACATTTCATTTAAAGTGGGTTTGTTTATAAATGAGTAAATAAGAATATATTTATAATTAATTTAATTTAAAATATATTTTGATTTTAACTCACTAAATAATTTAAAAAAGTGAATATACTCTTAGTTACTTAATTTGCAAACAAGTCCATTTTAGAATAATCTTGTTTGTTGGGAAAAAAAAAATTTAATATGGATTACCCAAAATGGATGGACCATGACTATTTTTGTCACCGATTTATTATTTAAATAAATCAATAATTGAGATTAAAAATTAAATTTTTAAAAATTTTAACTAATAATATTTAGATATATACAAAAAATTAATTAAATTATTTTTTTTACAAATAATTATACATATAAAAAATTATAAATTTTAATTAATAATTATTTCATATACTTAAATCTATATATAAATATTATCAAATTAAAAAAAATAACCTATCTATAAATCCAAACGTTTTTGGTCGCAACTAGCCACAACTATGCAGTATACATGCAGATGCCAGGTGTGACTGTAAGGTGGTGTTACCAAGTCCAAATCTGCAGTCTTCCAGGCGAATTAATGAAAGGTAGCAAAGTCACATGGTGTTCCCACACCCCTCTATGGCCTTTCTTTCATACATTGAATCACACACTAGTACAATGTGTTAGTGTGACTTTCTCTTTCTGCACAGAGGTCCACAGGTTTAATAGACCATGTGCAGACTGCAGAGACATTTAATAACAAACCAGGTATAAATGACTAGTAAGTAGTAACCATAAAGAAATCTAAAACGTTGTGTTAAAAATATATAGTATGAAAATCTCATTATCTTTTTCCTATTACTCTTAATAAAAAAAAGGCAAAACAACAGACTATAGATAGATTACAGATTTTCAGAAAACGGCATTGCTGATATCTAAGGAACATGTTGGAAGGAAAATCACTAAATACAACAATCCTGGTAAGCAATGAAACTTAATTTGCTTTACAAATAATAACCATAAGTGCATGGAGAAAGAACATTAATTTGCTTTGCAAATAAATATCTACCGAGGAAAGTGCAGGGAAAAAGCAAAGCACTACTGGTTTATTTACGCTGAAACCCAAACTTCGACAAAAGTTCACATATCACAAACTGTACGTTTTCAAAAAAAAAAAGGCAAAAATATGCAATGACTAATGTTTAGCAGACAAGAAAGTAGAAACCATGACAATGGACATGAAAAATTATGTTCATTCTTATTGGATCTATCAAACAAAAAATGATGGAGAAACAGTCACATATGTAAACTATAGGATTTAAATGAGATGAATGAAATTGAGAAGTATTTTAAGTATTATTTATGATTGAAATGTGCATCTCAAACTTTAAGAAAAATTTTACTGTAAAATTATAAGATTCATGATGTTTTATGATACTAAATGTTAGACGATAAAGAGTCAACAAAAGCATAAGTTGTGTTGAGAATGTTGTGTTGAATAAGTAGACATACCATATAAGATAAGATCAAGAATAAATGCATTACAAAAAAAATCAGAGTAACATCTATCGATAAAAAGATGATAGAATTTTACTTTTGTTGTTGGTTCATGTAAAAAAAAAATCATTAGAAATCCTAATAATAAGAGTAGATCAGATAAATAATAGAGACCAAAATAAATTATAGAATTGTTTATGGGTGAATTTGGTTAAGACAAATTCCAACAAACAAATATATTCTATCAGTCGAATGTGGGTACAGAGTTATGTGGTAATCTCGTTTTGAACAAAGGTTTTGAAAACAAGTTTGTAAAAACTGTGAAATGTTGCAGAGAAATGGTAATTTGCAAAGTAGAAAATGTAAATGCAGAATATAAAAGGGAAGAATTTAAAGTGCAGGAAAGTAAAGCCAGTCATGGGAAATAATGGAGTTATCGACAAAGACGCGTTTGAAACATGCTTAATGGATTAGTTTGACATTCGACTAATAAATAAGGCCGAAATAGATCGGCCAAGCACTAGCCATGAGTGTTAATCAGTTGGATCGACTATCGGCTTATTTGGCCGACAGAGCAGTGTACACCACTGAAGGTGTACTGTCAGATTGCATAATAGATTATGGTCCTTTAGGTTTTGAGAAAGGACTTAATGAAAGACAAGGTGTAGAGGTGGAAGATCCTTTGGAAGAAATAAACTTGGGCACTAAAACAGACAGAAAGCTTATATTTGTGAGTTCATTTCTGCCAAAAGAGTTCAAGGAAAAGCTTGTCGAGTTAATTAAGGAATATAAAGATTGCTTTGCGTGGGATTACGATGAAATGCCTGGATTGAGTAGAGATCTTGTCGAGCTTAGATTGCCATTGAAAGAAAGTTGTAGACCCGTCAAGCAAGCTAATAGGAGATTTGCACCTAAGGTGGTTTTGAAGATAAAGGAAGAGGTCGAAAGATTGCTCAAAGCCAAGTTCATTAGAACAACCAGGTATGTCGAATGGCTTTCTAATATTGTTCCTATAATTAAGAAAAATGGCAAATTAAGAATATGTGTAGATTTTAGAAATCTAAACACTGTTACACCTAAAGATAAATATCCAATGCCAATTGCGGATATGCTAGTAGATGTCGTATCTGGACATGAATTGTTAAGTTTTATGGATGACCATGCAGGTTATAATCAAATTTTTATAGCTGAAGAGGATGTATCGAAAACTGTTTTCAGATGTCCAGGAGCTATTGGGACATATGAATGGATAGTCCTGTCTTTCGGTTTAAAGAATACAGGGGCCATCTATCAGAAAGCGATGAACACAATCTTCCATAATGTCATTGGAAAATTTATAGAGGTGTACATCGATGATGTCATTGTCAAGTCGGAAACAAAGGAGAGCCATTTGACAAACTTGAGGAAGGCATTCGACAGAATGAGAAAGCACAACCTCAAGATGAATCCGGAAAAATGTGGTTTTTGGGTGTCGGCAGCCAAATTCTTGGGCGTCTTAGTTCATAAGAAAGGTATTGAAGTGGACAAGAATAACGCCAAGGCAGTTCTGGAAGTCGCGCCACCGATGAACAAGAAAGAACTATAATCTTTCTTGGGGAAGGTGAATTTTCTGAGGAGATTCATATCCAATCTGTCGGGAAGAACCAGAATCTTTGCCTTATTGGTCAAGTTGAAAGTTGAACAAGACTTTGTGTGGGAACCTTGCTACCAAGAAGCCTTCGACCAGATTAAACAATATTTGACAAAGCCTCCGGTTATGATGCCTCCAGTGCCTCATAGACCGTTGAAATTGTACATATCAACGTCGAATGATACTATAGGTAGTATGTTGGCTCAATATGATAATGATGTCGAAAAAGCCATATATTATCTTAGTCAAGTTTTAAATGATGTCGAAAGAAGATATAGTGCAATAGAGAAATTTTGTTTAACATTATATTTCTCATGTACTAAACTTAAGTATTATATGATGTAACATCTCAAAAATTTATAATTTCAAGATAAATGATCATTTTACAATATTTGGGATTTTTAGAAATTTTTCTGGATTTTTCTGAGAACGCGGAATATTTTAATATTATTCCTCATTCTGCGCGCACATTGGGCAGAATTGGCAAAAACGACTGTAATGCTCCCAAAGTTAGAAAATTTTATTACGAATAGTCATTTTCTAATATTTGTAATTTATGAGAATTCTTTCAGAATTTTTCGGAAACGACGAATATTTTAATATATTTCTCATTTTGCGTGCACACTGAGTCGAACCCGGAAAAGGAAATATTTTTCCCGAGAATCTTGAACTATGAAAACGTCGACGAGGGATCTTACTAAACTCGAGGCCAGACACAGTTTACAAGGTTTCACATTTTTCAAGAAATTTTAACAGATAAAATTATAATCGCTGTATAAATTTTATCTGTCAGGTAAATTAATACTAACTTCGGTTAGCTGTAACGATTGTCCGCTGAATAATAACATGTAATAAAAATCTTATTACACTGTTCAAAATTTACCTGGTGCCAAGCCCCTTTAACTTTATTTTCAAAATAAAAGTTAAATTAATTCAAAAGCTTATTTGGGAAACTTCTAGGTAACTTCCTCCCATTTCACATTTTCTCTCTCTCCCTCTCCACTCTTCTTACACGGCGATGGCCCTTGCATAACCACATTTTCATTTTATCTCTTCTTCTCCTCTTTCTCTTCTTCTCTTCTACGTTTCTTTTTCTTTTTCTTCTTCTTTTTCTTCTTCTTCCTTCTTCACCGTCCACCCTCACCATTCACCATCTTCATGATTTGCTAAATCAAACCCATATCTAGCTTCTTCCATCATTCCAAGACCATTTTCCTTGTGGCCTTCCTTGATTCTTCTTCTTCTTCTTCCTCCATTTTTCACCATTGAAGCTAAAGCTTGGAGCTTTTGAGGTAAAGTCTTCAGCTTTCTTCTATCTTCTTCTCATTTTCGTTTTATTGGTCACCTATGTGGCCAAGGAGTCATTTTTCTATGATTGGAGTGAACACATTGGGAATTTCTCACCCTAGGGTTTTTCTTGAAGGGGAAAACGAAAATCAAGAGCAAAAAGGGGAAAGCATTCTTGTGATTGTCTTCATTTAGGTAAGAGGGAGATAATCCTCTTCAACCAATCTTGGTAGTAAGGAAATGTCTTGTGTGTTGTTGTTGATGAGAGAATCCATGTTGGATTTCCCTCTTTGTTATATTGGGTTATTTCCATGATGTTGTAGTTGTTTGATTTGTATGGATGTATGGATGTACATTGTGTGATTTGATGATTATGAACTCATATGTTGCTATTTTGTAATTATATGTCATGCATCACATTTTGGAATGGTTGAAAATGAATGAGGGATTTTGGATAGTGAATGGGCTAGGGCTCTGCAGAAACGAATTCTACAGAACCCCTGTTAATGCACTAGCGCCCAGGCATTGTGCATAGAGCGCCTAAGCGCTCTGTGCCCAGGAAGTTTTTTCCGTGACGCGGCCTGGTGAGCGCTCGGGCGCTTCGTGGTCAGCGCCCAGGCGCTCCACCAGCGCTCAGGCGCTCCAGATGTGGCGTCTAGGCGCCCATAGCAGAACCAGCTAGGTAACTGCGAGATGCAGCTATGTAATTGGAGATTTGAAGGTTAAGGCTGGGATTTGAGATGGAAAGTTTTAAGGGTTTATTAACTAAACTTGAAGCCACGGTTTTAGATTGGGACTACAAGGAATTAGAATGAACTTGGTGAACTAAAGTTTAAGTAAAAGAATATTAAGAAATCGATACATAAAATGGGAGAAATTGATGTTAGTAGTGGACTTTGGAAAGCCATGGTTTTGATCACGGATTTTAGGAAGTTTGGCCGATTTAGGGTAAAATAAAAGTTAAGTAATTTTGAACATAGAGGAAGAACGAGAGAGTTGTGAGACTTATAAAACCCTGCGAGTGAATTTTAAGTGAGCATAATTGACTAGGTTAAGGGACTTGATCAACCCTAAGGAATGAAGCTTGGATAAGGACTTCAAGAGAAGTTTCTCTAGAAAATGAATTTATAAGGGATGATAACTTGAGTAAGACTTTATGATAATCCCATAAGACTTATTAATGGATGAATTGACCTAATTGTGGCATATTATGGAAGACTGTGTATTGTGAAATATTTGTGAACATGTTTATGCACGGAGTCAACATGCATTAGACGTTTGCTCGTCAATGATCACAAAGTGGCTGAATGAGCCTAGGATCATGCATTGAGTCACATGTATTTTATAAACGATCGCTTAAGGATTTGTTAAAAGGCTGGATGAGCCTCGATTTTGAATTAAGTTAACGTATTGAACAATTTGCTCAGTCTATGACTGTTAAAAGGCTAGATGAGCCTATGATTATGCATTTAACCAGCATGCATTGAACAAATTGCTCAGTCGGTGACTGTTAAAGGGCTGTATGGGCCTATGAATGCGAACCGAATGATGTGGTCGACGATGGACCTATGGGGGGCGTAAGGCGCGGTGTATGCCGATTGCACGCATTACGGGCCCGACAAATCATCATTCTTTACGCAGTGAATTAATGAGAATTGAATGGTGAGGTCTGTGATGGATCTTAGAGGGGTGTAAGGCGCGGTATATACCGATTGCACGCATTACGAGCCTGACAAATCACTATTCTTTTTATGGTAAATGAACAAGGATTGGATAGTGTGGTCTATGATGGATCTCTCGGTGCGTCAGGGTGCGGTGATCCTTTTGGTGATGATGATATCACATTGTGAAATGCCTCTGGCCGGAAAGCCGATTGCAACGCACTGACGAGGAACCGACAAGCACTATTCTTTTCGTGGTCCGGCATAGACTGTTTAAGAGGGCAGAGACTACCGGAACGTTCATGTTTTAAAATGAAAAATCTTGGTACCAAGTGCATAAGTATTGTGAGTCAGCATTGTAAGTTGGCATTGTGAGTCAGCATTGTGAGTTGGCATTGAGAGTCAGCATTGTGAGTCCACATGTCATGTGTCACTCTTTTATATGATGAATAAACTATTGGGATCTGATGCTATGATTACACGAAGTGTTTTAACTGCTTCGATGTCTCGAGACCTTGTTATTTGCCTAGAGTATTGTTATTATTGATTCTTATTATTATTTTTAACTTGATTTGCTTGTGTTGTAAATTCCATGGTCATTGTTGATAAATCTATGAACTTTTCTTCATAGGCGCTTTGCGCCGTGTTATTTTCTTACTGCCATAGTGGTAATGAAAGATGGGTGTCTCACTTCTTTCCTATATTTCTGTATTACTGTTTTATATTCATACTTGTTAAGAGACCTGGACGAAGATGATATGGAACCATGCCTTGCCGATCTCACTAGCAACATAAAATATAATGATTACAGAGTCAAATAAGATACAGCGGAAAATAAAACATAAAAGGGGAGAAGTAGTAACCCAGGGATGGGTACTACCAGCAGACAAGGCCGCAACCCCATATGCACATGACACTTAGTGTCCCAGTTGACACAGCGGCATCAATGCCCCCACGCAGCTGCACTCCTGCGAAATCGAAGAAATGTATTGGTTATGCCATATTTCTGTATTGGTTATGTCAAAAATTGATGTAATAAAGTATATGTTGTCGAAGCCAATATTAAATGGACGTATTGGTAAGTGGACCATTGCTTTGTCAGAATTCTCTTTACAACATGTTCTAATGAAAGTTGTCAAAGGTCAAGCAATTGCTGATTTCTTGGTTGACCATCCATGTTTGGATGTTGATAATATAAATTTCATCGGGTTAAAACCTTAGCGCTTATATTTTGATGGCTCAAGGCATCAAAATGGAGTTGGAATAGGAATTTTAATTGTTTCTCCTCAAGGTATTCTAACTAAATTCATGTTTGAACTTAAATATACATGCTCAAAAATAGAAATGAAAGCAAGTAGTGTGCATATTTTTTGAGATTCACAGTTAGTCATTAAACAACTCACCCAAGAATATAAATGTATCAGTTATAATCTGACCAAATATTGTATTGTGGCGAGTAAGTTAATGAAGAAATTCGATGAAGTAATTATCGAATATATCCCTAAGAATTTGAATGAGGAGGCTAATGAATTAGCACAGATAGCCTATGGTATAAAATTTTGTCCAAAGTCCTGACAAATCTAATGGAGATTAGAGAACTTTTATATCTATTAGAAGAAAGAGATGTACTACAAAATGATATTTCAACAGTTAATGACTGAAGACAGCTAATAGTAAGTTATTTAGAAAATCCAAGTCAAAACGTGGATAGAAAGTTTAAATACAGAGCGTTGAAATTTGTGGTACTAGGAGGGCCTTTGTATAGAAAGTCTGTCGATAGAAATTTAGAAGTCTGCCTGAGTGAAGCAGAGACTTATATTGCCTTGGCAGAGGTCCATGAAGGAATTTGTGGAGCTCATCAAGCAGGTGACAAGATGAAATAGGTCCTTCGACGACAAAGGTATTATTGCCCTACACTAGTAAGGGATTGTATAATGTTTGTCAAGTCTTGTGAAGAATGTCAAAAACATAGCCATATACAAAATGTTCCTGCTAGTGAATTACATTCCATAGTTAAACCTTGGCCTTTCAGAGGATGGGCTTTGGATTTAATAAGTCAAATTCATCCTACATCGTCGAAAGGACATAAGTATATTCTAGTATGAGTTGATTACTTTACTAAGTAGGTTGAGGTTGTAGCCTTAAAAGAAGTTTCCCAACAAGATGTAATTAATTTTATAGAAGAAAATATAGTTTGTAGGTTTAGAATACCACAAACTTTGACAACCAACCAAAGGGCAGTGTTCATTAGAAAGAAAGTTGTCGAATATGCCAATTCAAGAAAGATTAAAATGCTTACATCGACTTCATATTATGCTCAAGTAAATGGCCAAGTAAAGGCCATGAATAAAATAATTATAAGTTTGATTAAGAAGCATATTGGTCGACAACCTAAAAATTAGCATAATACCCTTAATTAAATTTTATGGGCATATAGAAATTCACCAAGAGAATCGACGGGCACTTTACTATATAAGTTAGTTTATGGTCATAATGCAGTGTTACAAGTCGAAATTAATCTTCAATCAATTCGGATTAAAAAATAAGACGAGTAACCAGTTGAACATTATTGGGACTTGATGTTTGATGAATTAAACGAATTAAGTGAAGAAAGATTAGTTGCTTTAGAAAACTTGATTTGACAAAAAGAAAGAATTGCTAAATATTACGACAGTCGAGTTAAGTATAAATTTTTTAAGATTGATGACTTGGTTTGAAAAGTAATTTTGTCCATGGATAAGAGTTGTCGAGAATATGGGAAATGGTCTCCAAAATGGGAAGGAACATTTAAAATTACTCTAAGTAATTTCTGAGAATGCTTATGCACTTGTCGAAGTTAATTCATGTTTGAGAATTAAGTCTATCAATGGCAAATATTTAAAGCCATATAAACCGACAATGTGTGAAGTAAAGATTAATAATGATTAAAAATAAAATTTCATTCATATATTCGACAATTATAAGTTACATGAAAATACTGATGTTACAACTTGTTAAAGTTGTCAGAATATTACAGAGAAAAATAGATATATTCTAAATAAACCAGAAACTTCTCCCCAGCTGAGGCATGTGTTTCAATTGAGCTCATAGGACCGAAGGAAGAGGAAGAAATAGACAGCCTTTAACTTGTCCTGGACGAGATGATGGTTGGCCGTCTACTCCCTAATGAGTTATCCTCATCATAACAACTATGTTTTAGAAACACCAGGTTGTTACGATGATTACTGAAGCTCATCAGGAATGTTACGATTCTTACTAAAGCTCAAGAGAGGTATCACCATTAATACAAAGTCCTTCTTTCCATAATATGAAGTTAAATCATCTTTCCCATGGAGAGAAGAGGAGATTATCTAAAGACAAGGTGAAAGTTGTTGAGAAATGAGAAAGAAAGGGTTAGATTGTACTCTTTGAATCATAGCGTCCCAAAGAACACTATTTATAAGGGATTTTTGTTGATGAAGTTATTATGCAATGTTTTGTAACTTGCATTATAATTAATTACAATAGTTATGATGCGCAGTTACGAGATACATTGAAAAGAAACGAGTCAAAAGAGCATTTAAGCATATAGAGTTATGGAAAAATAAAAAAAAAATGTGGTGCAATTGATTAAGGGAAATGTTTATTAAGTGTTGGCCTAGAAGGCCATACAAATCTTGTCGGATTATTAAACCGACAATGTAAAAAAAAGGAAAATAAATACATTCAAGTTCTTTTCAAAATTTCCCAAGAATCTTCCAAGGATTGTTTGTCGGCACAAGCTATGTCATATTCTGCTTCAAGGGAGTTTATCTTTGCCAGCACTGTTTTGGCTTCGACAACCCATTGTTTGGTGTTGTTAGTAATGCTTTGTTGTCTGGCAGACCCTTCTTGTAATGTAGCGTCAAGTTTTTGTTTTTGACGTCGAACCTCTTAAAGCCTTTTCTCCAAATCTCCAATCTTTTTAGCTAGTTTTGCCCCCTTACTTTTTCCCTTGATGAGATAATCTTTTAAATTAGCATTCTCATTTTTTGCATCGGTCAACTGCTTCAAGATCCTGGACTTTTCTTGAACTTCGTTGTCATAAGCAGGAATGACTCGACGAATGGTACACATCTTTGACGATAAATTTTGGAGAAAGTCTTTGATGGTCGTAGGAAGAGTTCGACTAGTTATTGGCAGTTGTTGAGAAAGGGGTTCCAATTCGGTAACAATAGCCATCATCCTTTCCTGAAGAGGTTAATCAGAACTTAAATGTTCAAAGGAATAGGTGAAGGCGTTCTTCAACTCAGCTAATAGTTCAGTGACATGAGAGTCACTAGAATTTTGTCCTTGCTGTGTAGAAGAATGAGCTGACCGAGGAGAGCTTCAGTGACTACCTGACAACATGGATATTATTTTATCCAAATTTACCTCTATGTCTTCAATATTTTCTAGTTCTGCAACAATTAAATTTGTCGAAGAAGGTGGAGGTGAATTGATAGGTGCAGTTTCAGCGATAAAGCTATCCATGTCGAAATTGATTGTGAAAATTTGGACAAGATTGCCTTTATTTGCCTAAGAACTTTTCGCACTTGAAGGGATTTGAATTTTTTTCCAAGTTCATGGCAGTTTGAATTTCTGTCAGAAGAAGCAAAGAAACAGCAGGAGTTAGAGAAGTTTGAATTTCTGAAAAAAGATTCTCGTTATCCTGTCTGGCAGGACTGTCGGGGTTCTTAGAAGATGGGCTTGAAGACTCGATGAATTCGACAGAAGAGATGGAAGTACAGTCACCAGTCTATATTCAACACAAAATTTAGTTTCAACAAGTTGAGATAAAGTTTTAAATTTTGGTCACGAAATACCTTAGGATGTTGATAGGGTATTGGCGTCGGATTGGAACTAGAAGATAAGAATAAAATTTATCTTTCTTCCAGCAATGTTGAAAGAAAAATTTTGGGGGGCATCTATTGGGGGTAAAATCACAAGTTCTAATTCGATGAAGATATTTTCGACAGTCGGATGATAACATTGAGATATTCCATGACGAAGAGATTTTCGACAGTCGGATGATAATATTGAGATATTCGACGAAGATAATTTTGATGGTCGGATGATACCATTGAGACATTCGACGAATAAGGGTTTCGACAGCCGGATAATAACATTGAGATATTTGACGAAGAGATTTTTGAGAGCTTGATGATGATGACATTGAAGAAATTTTCTAATGTGTTATAGTTAGATGTTGATTTTTGTCGAAAGATCTCAGTTACTTTCAGTTATTAGTCTTGAATTTGACAGCTAGATAGTGATCGAAGTGGTAGCTAACTGTCAAATGGTCAAGGGTTGGTTTCGTCAAAAATAAAGTTACCAATTCTGAATTCGACAAGAGTTGGTTATTGTCGAAAGATTTCATAACTGCTCTCAGTTGAGCAAAATATTAGTGTAGAAAAACGTGGCATAACTGCCATGTACGTGGTCAGTTTTTAGGAGTCAGTTATTTTTCATAATTTGCCTATAAATACTAGTATTCACGATGTACAAATAGTTAGTTACTAGATATACAATCCTAACATCTCACTCGAGCAGATTAATGGATTTGACTCCAAGTATGCCTTCCATTTTCATTTTAAGTCATTTACTTTAATACAATGTTCTTTTAAATTCCTTTATTTTAAGTCTTGTTCTTTAAATTTCTTTACACTTTCTGCACTTTTAAAATTCTCCACTTTAAGTTTCTACACTTTACATTTCTTGCACTTTTAATCTTCAGCACTTTACATTTCTTGCATTTTACTTTCCGGTACGTTAAATTTATACACTTTAAATTGTTGCCCTTTATATTCTGCATTTACATTTGTTGCTTTGCAAATCACCATTTCTCTGCAACATTTCACAGTTTTTATAAACTTGTTTTCAAAACCTTTGTTCAAAACGAGATTACTGCATAACTCTAAACTCACATTCGACTAATAAAATATATATGTTTGTTGGAATTTGTCCTAACCAAATTCACCCATAAACAAGGAGATATGTTAAAGATAAAATAAAAATTATTTATATGTCTTCACCTAATAATTTAAACTTTTAGAGGATATGATTTATTAGAAGCTGTTGGGGGTAAAAAATACAAGTCCTAATTTGACAAAGATGTTCTCGACAGACAAGTGATATTTGACGAAGTTGGATGATTCGACGAAGATAATGTTTTCAGTCGAATGATACCATTGAGACATTCGACAAATAAAGGTTTCAAAAGTCAGATGGAGGATCAAGTGGTGGCCAACTCTCAAAAGGCCAAGGGTTTGTTTCGTCGAAAATAAAAGTTACCAATTCTGGATTTGACAGGAGTTGGTTATTATCGAAAATTAAGATATTAGTGGAAACGTGGCATAACTACCATGAACGTGATCAGTTTCTTAGGAGTCAGTTTTTTTGTTTTTTGCCTATAAATACTGGTATTCACGATGTAAAAAGGGTGGTTTTATTGGATATACAATCCTAACATCTCACTCAAGCAGATTAACGGATTTGATTCCAAGTATGACTTCCATTTTCATTTCCAACAATTTACATTAATGTAACATCTTTTAAATTCTTTATTTTCAAGCTTTGTCCTTTAAATTTCTTTACTCTTTCGGCACTTTAAATTCATGTGTTTTATGTTTTCTGCACTTTAAACTTTCTGCACCTTTATTTTCTACATTTTAATCTTCAGCACTTTATATTTCTTGCAATTTACTTTCTCTGCACTTTAAAATTTCTTTGCACTTTACATTTTGCACGTTACTCATCAAAAGCTTCTTTTCAAACGAGATTACCATATAACTCGTGAACCCACATTCGACTGATAAAATATATTTGTTTGTTAGAATTTGTCTTATACCAAATTCACCCATAAACAAATTGGCACGCCCGGTGGGACGAGTTCAGAGTAACTCGGTAGTGTCACAAACCTCTTCATAAGAAGATGGTTTTATGCGTTTAAGAAGTGGAAAGTTGGTATTTTCTTGCCCTTCTCAAGATACGCAAATTATGAGTAACGCAAATAACCAGGCGTCGAATGCACTTTCGGTTGAAGTTAGTGTGCCATTTTCGACATCCATTACTGTGTCACCTTTAACCGTTGTTAGTACAAGTCCTGTGGTTGATATAATAGTAACTGGTACTCTCAGAAGTAACCCAGTGCTAGAACAAGTAGTGCCTGGAGTAACTCAGTCATCACCAAATCAACCAAGTAATCAAAGTGTAATGAACTCAAATTCAAGGTTGGCACCACAATATGGTTTGCCACCAAATTATATCCTTCCTGTGTTGGCACAAATGGGACTTGGCTCTACTTTGGCTAATACTATAGGCCAAACGGTAGCTTCACAAGGCCAACCATAAATAAGTTCGGCTTTAGCAAGTTTTAATGGCCAAGGAACAGGAGTTGCAAGTTTAAGTAATCCAACTCCTTTTCGACAGGAAAGATTGAATTTGGGACCTGTATTTCTAAATATGTTGAGAGATATTCCTCAGAATATAACTGGGCTAACTACAAATTCTTTGGCCAGTTTTCGACAACAAATGGATGAAAGTAATCATGAAATGGTGTATATGTTCACTCAGCAAATAGATGCTGTGATTACACCAATCATGGAAAACACAAATAATGCTTGCAGCGCATTGGCCCAGCAAATGGCAAGGCTAAATCAAGTCTTGGGGATAGGTGAATTGGCCAATGAAAATGTGCAAGGAACTCAGCCTAGAGTAAACAGAGAAATGGTTATACCTCAGGAAAATGGCGGACAAAATCAACAAAACCAAGAACAATCTAGGCAAAATAATCAGGCACACTTGGAATATGGGAATGTCCATATACTCCGTCGAGGTGATGAGGATCAAATGGCTAGAAATGATGCAGTGACGAGCGCCGAACTCAGTCAAAATTATAACCAAAGTTATTACCTAAGCTTGTAGCACAGTGACAACACCGGATCATCTCCACGAGGATTGTAGATGCAATTTAATCAAATCAAGTGAAAGTTAGCAAAAAGGGGGTTTGACATTAAGATCGCACTTAACAAAATTAAAGGAAGAAATAACAATTAAAGAGCAGTCAATTTAGAAACCTATCCAAGATTGGGTGGATTCAATCATAGACCCTTCATAGAACACGTGAAGCGCAATTGAATTGTTAATTTGGATCTAACCGAGATCTCTGCATCAAATCCAGAATTCATACTAGACGATCGTCTAGAATTCAATTAACAAGTGATAAACACAAATCCGCAATCGCACCATTCATGAAGATCTATGTTAATTTCAAGTACCGAATTCAATTAACTTAGGCATAAATCAGTAACCTAACTTTTTCAATTCTGTGATTAATTTAGATCAATTAGTTCTAAGTTTCATCACAAATCTCAATCTTCATTTATGTGATTAGTTTAGATCAATCAGTTCTAAGTTTCATCACAAATCTCAATCTTAAACCAAGATCAAATTAGATCAACATAAATAGAATTACCATTCATGCATTCAAGATCAAGAAGAAGAAGAAAGAAGAAGAAAAGAGGAATTCAATTGCAAATCAAATATAATACATAACTAAGGTCTCAAGAATCCAAACCAAATCTCTTCAAGAGTTCTAAATTGACCGAAAGTAGCTTAGCCCTCCATTACCATGAAGGGGAGCATCAAAATATACAAAAGCTAAGAGAAATTATGAAGAAACTATGAGAGAAATGAAGGAGAATACAACTTATTCATGATAATCAATGGTGCCTTTTATAGAAGTCTAGGGTAACAAAATGACAAAGGGGAGTGGGTGGATGAGTGAGTGAGTGAGTGGAGTGTTTGAGTGGAGTGGTTGAGTGGGTTGGTTTAGTGGATGAGTGAGTGGAATGGTTGAGGACGAAAATTTCGTGTCTGACTTGGAAGCCAAAAACGACTAACTATACTTCAGATCCATGAAAAGTACTCTTCATGAAAGTTGTAGATCTTTGTCTTAGCTATAAAATGCATATCTGGTTCGTCCAATTTGGCTTCCTTCAGTCTAAGATATGTCCCAAATACCGTAGGTTGCTCAAACCCAACTTCAGCACCTCTGTTCCGACTTGCAAGCTCAAACTGACCTACTAGACTTCATTTTTTCAAAAAGTGTTCTTCATGAAAGTTGTTTATTTGGATCTTGACTATCAACTCTCCAAATTTCAGCCCATATCCATTATTACATCTTGAGATATGATTTTATGAGTGCACATCATTCGGATTCTAGTGACAGAACCCATATTTTGACTTCCATGTAAACTTAGGTCCTTTAGACATCTGTTTGGGACTTCGAGCTCTTCATCAAAGTTGTAGAGCTTCCTCTTAGCTTTCCTACAAGGTAAAATTCATGTTTATCAGATATTAGGAACTCAAGTTATGGCCAAAATACAGAAACAGTGTCAAATCTCAATAATGCTGAAAATATTCAATTAGGACCAATTTGAGCTCAAACTCACAAAATCATACCAAACTCAATCAATTAAGAATATGGAGAGTGTAAATGACTAAACATAAGGGTTTCTTAATGAATAAAATATGTGATTATCATGCAGCCATGAGATTGCTTCGACAAAATCTTGGGGGGCACCAAGTAATTGAGCAAAATATAAATCGAGTAGTGGAACAGGTGCTGAACAGATTTGGGTTCAATGTTGGATATGCCAACCAACCCTATTTTGTTTTAGCTTTTCCTGAATGGGTACAGTAAGCAGAATTGCCTAGAGGAATTAAAATTCCTAAACTTTCAAAGTTTGCTGGTGAAAATGAAGAATCGACCGTCGAACATATCGCACGGTATACAATAGAAATGGGAGAATTGGCTACTATTGAAGACCTCAAAATGAGATTTTTCCCAAGCTCCCTTACTAAAAATGCATTCTCTTAGTTTTCGACATTGAGACCAAATTCGATACATTCTTGGACTCAATTAGAAAGAAGTTTCCATGATCAATTCTTCAGAAGGGATTTGAAAGTTAGACTTGCAGATCTCTTCAATATTAAGAAAGTGTATAATGAAACAATAGAAGATTACTTATCTAGGTTTTGACAAATGAGGAGTAGATATTTTACTCCTATACTTGAAGCAGAAATAGTAAAAATTACTGCAGGAGGTTTAGACTATTACATAAGAAAAAAGTTAGTGAACTAACATTTAGTTGATCTTGCCCAACTAGGTGAAAAGGTTAGGCAAATAGAGCAACTAAAAGCTGAAAAGGTTCATAAACAAAAGAGATTTCTCAAAAGGGAGAAAGTAGTATTCGTCGGATAAGGTGAATCTGACAATGAAACTGAAGATAGCAATGACGAATTCGAAGTTAACATTGCTGAACTTCAGAATGGTCCTCCTTATGTGTGTCAGGCTCTTCAGCCTACAAGAAATAAGGAAAAAATGAGTTATGTCAATAGAAAAACATATACATTCGACGTAACAAGAACCGACAAAATTTTTTATTTGTTATTAAAAGATAAATAGATTAAATTGTCGGAAGACCATAAGTTATTAAAATATGATGAAATAAAAGACCAAAAATATTATAAATTTCATAACAATTTTAGTCATGTTACTAACGAATGTATTCGTTTCAGAGATTTGATTCAAAAGGCACTAATGGACGGCCGTTTGAAGTTCGCTGACAAGCCTAAAGCGGATATGAAAGTTGATACAGATCCGTTTCAGGTTGGGATTTCAAACGTCAATCAACAGGTTCCTTTAAATGTTGGAATGATCAACATAAGGAATTTGCAGGGATTCGACATTGACATGGAAGATGCAATGGACGTTTATCCCAAATCAGGAGAATTTCTTAAAAATTTCCTTGAAAGAAAGAAAGAAAAAGGCAAAGTAAGGTTGTGTCCACGATGCAATACGGTGTATGATGAATTTGCTGCAAAGAAAGTTGCTGAAGAGCAAAAAGGTAATTCACAAGGTAAAAAGAAGTTTTTCGACAAGAAAGTTAGAAAATCACAACAGCCCTTCAATACTTCAAAGCCAGTTTATACTCCAAAGCCTAAGCCAGTCTATATGCCAAGGCCTAAAATGAATGGTTGGTTGGTCGAATCATCTAGTGGATCTATGGGGAACAATGCATTTTCCAAGAATTACGTCGGACCAGCTAGGACCAGAGTACCATCTGCTAATGTTGCTGTGGACAGATGGGTTAAAAATTCTGCAATGGCAAGTTACACGTATTTTCCACGAAACGTGGGTTAAAAGAATAGGTTTCAAACCATTCTGAAATGAAGATTACAAACATGGTAGAATTGACTAAAATGAAGTTTTGATTAGCCATGATGTAGCAGGACCATCAAAGTCTTTACCAATGTCAAAGAGTCGAAAAAGAAGGTTGCAGAGAAGAATAGGTTTCAGAAAAATCAACCATTATGAAATGAAGATTACAAACATGGTAGAATTGACCAAAATGAAGTTTTGATTAGCCATGATGTAGCAGGACCATCAAAGTCTTTACCAATGTCAAAGAGTCGAAAAAAAAGGTTGCAGAGGTTGAGATAGGCCCAGAAGAGAAAGAGTTTGACTGAGGGCTTAGTTATTAAAGAACAACCCACAGAAATAGGATGCTTAGTAGTCAAGGTTAAGCCAGCACTTAATGAAAATAAAGATGACAAGAAATTGAAGAGCATTGTCAGAAAAGAATTTGCATAAACAAGGGGGCAATCCCAGTTGAGCCGACAACTAATGAAGTTGAATGGTCGAATGAGAATAACAATCTCCAACAAGAAAAAGTTACAGAGATAAAGAAAGGGAAACAAGTTCAAGGGCCTACTTCAAACAAAATTAGAAGGAAATGGCCGATTGGACTTATAGTAGCAGAAAAAGAAGCAAAGGAAAATAATCTGGTAGTTGATGAAAGTAAGGACATGGCTAGGTTGAAAGCTGAGAAGATGATAAGAGGAATAGCTGGAAACAAAAGCAATAGTGATGATGAAGATTGGTCGAAGGAAGAAATCTTAAAAGTTTTGAAAGATCCTGACCAAGATGTCGAGTGGAAAAAGGAAATGCTCGGCATGATCAAGGGGAAAAGAAATTTGGCGAACCCTGATTGCCAAATTACAGATATGGATTTGACAATTGATGAAGTTATTGAAGCCTTGATTGATCCAGATGATCTTTTGGGCTTTGGTGATAATGAACAAATCAATATGGATTTCAATCTGGACAAAGATCTGGATGACATCATAATAGCTATGGATATTAGTTTGCTGTTGGAAGAGTACCACAAGCTTGGTGGATATAAAAGTCATGAAGAGTCAGATGAAGAGGAATTCTTGAAGTCAATGTATGTGAACTTAATTTCAGTTATACCTGCTGAATTCGAAGGGTATCACGAAATTGAATATACAGGAGAGAATGAAGAAGACTTGGATGACCTCGACAATCATTGGCTTTTCTATCAAGATAATATGTTAACTGTGTTCGACAATACATCATATTTTGAAAAGCCAACAGAGGAACAAAAGACTCATCTCCGCCTACTGCACATCAAGACTTTGCTAGAAGGTAAGCCGACAAATAGAGTCTTGATAGACGGAGGGGCAGCTACCAATCTGATCCCAAGGGCAATGTTAAAGAAACTTAGGAAGAATGAGTCTGATTTGATGGCAACTAACATGATTGTTACTGATTTCAGTGGCAAAACTTTCCCGTTAGACGGAGTAGTGATATTGAATATACAAGGTGGATCCATTGAGAGGTCGACATTGTTTGTCGTAATTCCAACAAAATCCAGTTACAATCTTCTACTGGGGAGAGATTGGATACATGCCGTTGGAGTAATACCATCGACAGTTCATCAGAAACTCATTCTTTGGAATGCAGATGATCAGGTGGAAATAGTAGAGGCAAATGACAGCCCTTGCTATTTACAACAACTTCATGTCGATTTTAAAATCTATGCTTTAAATGTCAAGCCAGTCAAAGCAAATAATGGAGTTATCGATAAAGATGCACTTGAAACATACTTAATGGATCAGTTTGGCATTCAACTAGTGAATAAGGCCGAAATAGATCGACCAAGCACTAGCCATGAGTGTTAATCAGTTAGATCGACTGTCAGCTTATTTGGCCAACAGAGCTATGTACACCACTGAAGGTGTATTGTCGGATTGTATAATAGACAATGGTCCTTTGGGTTTTGAGAAAGGACTTAATGAAAGATAAGGTGTAGAGGTGAAAGATCCTTTGGAAGAAATAAACTTGGGTACTAAAACAGACAGAAGGCCTATATTTGTGAGTTCATTCTTGCCAAAAGAGTTCAAAGAAAATCTTGTTGAATTAATTAAGGAATATAAAGATTGCTTTGCGTGGGATTACGTTGAAATGCCTGATTTGAGTAGAGATCTTGTCGAGCATAGACTGCCATTGAGAGAAGGTTGCAAACTTGTCAAGCAAGCTAACAGAAGATTTGCACCTGAGGTGGTTTTGAAGATAAAAGAAGAGGTCGAAAGATTGCTTAAAGCCAAATCAGATGTCTAGGAAGACGTGTCAAAAACTGCCTTCAGATGTCCAGGAGCTATTGGGACATATGAATGGATAGTCATGCCTTTCGGTTTAAAGAATACAGGGGCCACCTATTAGAGAGCAAAATTTTCCATGATGTCATTGGAAAATTTATGGAAGTTTACATTGACGTTGTCATTATCAAGTCGGAAACGAAGGAAAGCCATTTGACAAACTTGAGGCAGGCATTCGACAGGATAAGGAAGCACAACCTTAAGATGAATCCATAAAAATGTGGTTTTGGAGTGTCGGCTGCTAAATTCTTGGGTTTCTTAGTCCATAAAAAAGTATAGAAGTGGACAAGAATAAAGCCAAGGCAGTTTTGGAGGCGACCCCACCGATAAACAAAAAAGAATTGCAATCTTTTTTTAGAAAAAGTTAATTTCCTGAGAAGATTTGTATCCAACTTGTCGAGAAGAACCAGAGTTTTTGCTCCATTGATCAAGTTGAAGGTTGAACAAGATTTTGTGTGGGAATCTTGCCACCAAGAAGCTTTCGACCAGATAAAGTAGTATTTGACAAAACCACCGGTCATGATGCCTCCAGTGCCCCATCGACCATTGAAATTATATGTATCAGCATCAGAAGAAACCATAGGAAGTATGCTGGCTTAAGAAGATGTGAATAGTATCGAGAGAGTCGTGTATTATCTTAGTCGAGTTTTAAATGATGCTGAAAGGAGATATAGTGCAATAGAAAAACTTTGTTTAGCATTGTACATCTCATGTACTAAACTTAAATATTATATGATGCCTTGTAATGTATTGGTTATGTCAAAAATTGATGTAACAAAGTATATGTTGTCAAAACCAATATTAAATGGACGTATTGGTAAATGGACCGTTGCTTTGTCAGAATTCTCTTTACAATATGTTCCAATGAAAGCAGTCAAAGACCAAGTAATTGCTAATTTTTTGGCTAACCATCCATGTTTGGATGTCAAAAATATAAACTTCATTGGGTTAAAACCTTGGCGCTTATATTTTGATGGCTCAAGGCATCAAAATGGAGTTGGAGTGGGGATTTTAATTGTTTCTCCTTAAGGTACTCCAACTAAATTCATGTTTGAACTTAAATATACATGCTCAAACAATGAGGCTGAGTATGAAGCCTTAATTGTCGGGTTAGAAATATTAATAGAAATGAAAGCATGTAATGTGCATATTTTTGGGGATTCACAGTTAGTCATTAAGCAACTCACACAAGAATATAAATGTGTCAGTTATAATCTGACCAAATATTGTGTTGTGGCGAGTAAGTTAATGAAGAGATTCGACGAAGTTATTATCGAACATATCCCTAGAAATTTGAATGAAGAGGCTAATGAATTAGCACAGATAGCCTCTGGGTATAAAATTTCGTCCAAAGTCCTGACAAATCTAATGGAGATTAGAGAACTTTTATATCCATTAGAAGAAAGAGATGTACTACAAAATGATATTTCGACAGTTAATGACTGGAGACAGCCAATATTAAGTTATTTAGAAAATCCAAGTCAAAACGTGGACAGGAAGCTCAAATACAGAGCGTCAAAATTTGTAATATTAGGAGGGGCTTTGTATAAAAAGTTTGTCGATGGAAATTTAGAGGTCTGCTTGGGTGAAGCAGAGGCTTATATTGCCTTGGCAGAGGTCCATGAAAGAATTTGTGGAGCTCATCAAGTAAGTGATAAAATGAAATTGGTCCTTCGATGACAAAGGTATTATTGGCCTACGCTAGTAAAGGATTATATAATGTTTGTCAAATCTTGTGAAGAATGTCAAAAACATGGCCATATACAAAACGTTCCTGCTAGTGAATTACATTCCATTGTTAAACCTTGGCCTTTCAGAGGATGGACTTTGGATATAATAGGGCAAATTCATCCTACATCGTCGAAAGGACACAAGTATATTTTAGTCAGAGTTAATTACTTTACAAAATAGGTTGAGGCTGTAGCCTTAAAAGAAGTTACCCAACAAGAAGTAATCGATTTTATAGAAGACAATATAGTTTGTAGGTTTAGAATACCACAAACTTTGACAACTGACCAAGGAACGGTGTTCATTGGAAAGAAAGTTATCGAATATGCCAATTCAAGAAAGATTAAAATGCTTACATCGACTCCATATTATGCTCAAGCAAATGGCCAAGTAGAGGTCGTGAACAAAATAATCATAAGTTTGATTAAAAAGAATATTGGTCGACAACCTAGAAATTGGCATAATACCCTTAATCAAATTCTATGGGCATATAGAAATTCACCAAGAGAATCGACGGGCACTTCACCATATAAGTTAGTTTATGGTCATGATGCAGTGTTACCAGTTGAGATTAATCTTCAATCAATTCGGATTCAGAAACAAGACGAGTTACCAATTGAACATTATTGGGACTTGATGTTTGATGAATTAAACGAATTAAGTGATGAAAAATTAGTTCCTCTAGAAAACTTAATTCGACAGAAAGAAATAATTGTGAAGTTTTACGATAGCCGAGTTAAGTATAAATCTTTTAAGATTGATGACTTAGTTTGGAAAGTTATCTTGCTCATGGATAAGAGTTGTCGAGAATATGGAAAATGGTCTCCAAAATGGGAAGGACCATGTAAAATTACTCAAGTATTTTTTTGGAATGCTTATGCACTTATCGAAGTTAATTCTGGTTTGAGGGTTAAGTCAATTAATAGCAAATATTTAAAGCCATATAAACCGACAATGTGTGAAGTAAAGATTGACAATGAGTAAAAATAAAAATTTTATTCATATATTCGACAATTACAAGTTACATACTGATATTACAACTTGTTTATGTTGTCAGAATATTACAGAGAAAAATAGACCTATTCTAAATAAACCAGAAGCTTCTCCCCAGCTGAGCATGTGTTCCTTTTGAGCTCGTGGGACCTGAAGAAGAGGAAGAAGTAGACGACCTTTAACTTGTCCTGAACGAGATGTTGGTTGGTCGTCTACTCCCTGATGAGTCTTCCACATCATAACAACCGTGTTTTAGAAACGCTGGGTTGTTACGATGATTACTGAAGCTCATCAGGAATATTAAGATTCTTACTGAAGCTCAAGATAAGCATCATCATTAATACAGAGACTATCTTCCATTTTTCCCATTGAGAGAAAAGGAAGTTATCTGATGACATGGTGAATTTTCGTTAGAAAGGAAGAAGGAAAGGGTTAGATTATACTCTTTTGAATCCTGGTGTTTCAGAGAACATTATTTATAGGAGATTTTTGCAGAATAAGTCATTATATAATGTTTTGTAACTTTCATTATAATTAATTAAATTAATTATGATACACAGTTACGAGATGCATTGAAAGGAAACAGAATAAAAGAGCGTTTAAAGCGTATAGAATATGGAGCAATAAAAAAACGTATTGGAAATTGATCAAAAAGAATGTTTATTAAGTGTTGGCCTAAAAGGCCATACAAATTCTGTCGGATTGACAGACCGACAGTATATAAAAAAGGACTAATACAATTAAATTCTCTACAAAACTTCCCAGGAATCTTCCAAAGCTCGTTTATTGGCACAAGCTTTTTGATATTCTGGTTCAAGAGAATGTATATCTGCCAGCACAGCTTTGGTCTCGACAAGATAGCCTTTTAATTTGGCTATCTCATTCTTTGCGTCAATCAGCTGCTTTAAGATCCTGGATTTTTGTTGAAGTTTTTGATCATAAGCAGGAATGATCTGATGAATAGTAGGCATGTTCAAAGATAAGTTCTGGAGAAACTCTTTGACAGTCGAAGGAAGAGCTCGACTGGTTATTGGAAGTTATTGAGAGAGAGGTTCCAACTCAGTTACAATGGCCAGCATTCTTTCTTGAAGCGGTTGGTCGGAACTTAACTGCTCAAAGGAGTAGGTAAAGCCATTCTTCAATTCTGCCAAAATTCCAGTAACATAAGAGTCACTGGAATCTTGTCCAGGCTGTGTAGAGGAGCGAGCTGACCGTGGAGAACTTCTATGACTACCCGACAACATGGATATCAATTCATCCAAATCTACTTCCATGTCCTCAGCATTTTCTGGTTCTGTAACAGTAGAATGGAATTGAGATGGTGGAGGTAGGTTAGAAGGTGCAATTTCCGCTAAGAGAGCATTCATGTCGAATTCTTCCGAGACAATTTCGACAGGATTGCCTTTATTTATTTGGAAAGAACTAGCACCTTGGATTTTTGTCGGGAGAGGCAAAGAGATAATAGGTATTTCAGGAGCTGGAGAAATTTGATCCTCCAAAGAAGGATTCTCATTGCCTTGCCCAATAAGACTGTCAGGTATAACAGGATTTATCAACTGCTGTAGAAAACAAAGGCAATTCAAGATAAATGAAATCAAAAGGATTTTTCAGTTGAAAGACTTGGAAGATTTTACCTCAGCAGGCTGTCGAATTTGATCCTCAGTGCTTAATTCAGCGACAGGTCCTAAAGGACTTTCAGCAGTTTGTTCAGCCTCTAGATCCTGAAACAAGAAAGATCAAATTATTGAATGGAGTCTTGGAAGTTTTCAATTCGTAGGGAAGAAAATTGTATCGGATAGCATTTACCTTGAGAGGGATAGAAGTGGTTTTTGCTTCAAGTTCAGTGGTAGGTTTCAAACTAGAACTTGAGGATTAAGTTTTCTTCTTTTTCTTCTGCAAAGGTAAAATGAGATGAGAATTTACCAAGATATACAAAAAAGGAGGTAATAGAAATTATACCTTTAGAGGATTTTCAGAAGATGGGCTTGGAGACTCAATAATTTCGACAGAAGAAGTAGGAGTCGAGCCACTAACCTAGATTTGACAAAAGATTTAGCTTTGACAAGTTGAGATCAAGTTTTTAAAGTTTGGTCGAAAGAAAATATATATACCCTGGAAGTTTTTGCCTTAAGGGCTTAGCAGCAGCTTTGGGTTTAGCAGGACTTTTCGTCGATGCTGCTATAGTTTTTTAGCCTTTGGGGCTTTTGGGATAGGAGGATTCTGAGCTTTCTTGTCTTTTCTCTTTTTTAAGGCAGAAGTTTCTATTTCTTCCTCTTCCCCTTCTTCTGGTTGCTTGTACTCCAAGGGTCTTTTCAATGGAGTTGCTATAAAAAAAATAATAATCAGTTGATGAAATAAGGATTTGATATCAAAATCAAAATAAGTACCTTCGAGAAATTTAGTGATGACTCGGGTATCTTTGGCAAATTGTTCATGCAACGAAGCAAACCGATGGGTAAAAGTAACTTCTGGAGTTCTTGTAAGAAAGATGTTACTCGTAGAAAGGACCCTTTCAGAAGTGAGGAAGTTACCAGTCCTGGTGGGTTTACTTGGGAATTCGTCGGCCAAACCAAAACGAGCACAAGGAAGAGGCACTGGTTTTGGAAAAGGAACTTGAAAAGGTTCAAGCTGTGCCAAAGGGTTTTTTATGGAAACCGCAATGAAGTTAATGGAGCATTTTTCCTTGTGCATTTGTTTTTGTTTAGCCACGACTTCTTCGCAGTGTCGAACAATTGTGCCAAGATACCTATAGTCCCACTTGATCTTGTAGTATTTCTCAAAAGCTTTAATATCTTGAATATATTTACCTTTGATTTTTGTCGAAGGCTCTTGATCCTGCACATGAATGAGTTTTTCAGTTATACGGCTTCGACAAACATTAATATCGATATGGTAGGGACTATAATACGTAGTCCACCATTCGACAAAATCTGGGGTAACCCCTCTATAAGGTGTGAAAGAAGAAATCAAAAAATGTTGTAAAAAAAAAATCCACAGAAGATTTTATTGGATTTTTGAAAATCAAATCAAAAATGATTTCAAAAAGGATTTTTGATAAGGTCCATGTACGTGGTCAATTTTTAGGAGTCAGTTATTTTTCATAATTTGCCTATAAATACTAGTATTCACGATGTACAAATAGTTAGTTACTGGATATACAATCTTAACATCTCACTCGAGCAGATTAACGGATTTGACTCCAAGTATGCCTTCCATTTTCATTTCAAGTCATTTACTTTAATACAATGTTATTTTAAATTCCTTTATTTTAAGTCTTGTTCTTTAAATTTCTTTACACTTTCTGCACTTTAAGTTTCTGCACTTTACATTTCCTGCACTTTTAATCTTCAGCACTTTACATTTCTTGCATTTTACTTTCCTGTACGTTAAATTTATGCACTTTAAATTCTTGCCCTTTATATTCTGCATTTACATTTGCTGCTTTGCAAATCACTATTTCTCTGCAACATTTCACAGTTTTTATAAACTTGTTTTCAAAACCTTTGTTCAAAACGAGATTACCACATAACTCTAAACTCACATTAGACTGATAAAATATATTTGTTTGTTAGAATTTGTCCTAACCAAATTCACCCATAAACAAGGAGATATGTTAAAGATAAAATAAAAATTATTTATATGTCTTCACCTAATTATTTAAACTTTTAGAGGATATGATTTATTAGAAGCTGTTGGGGGTAAAAAATACAAGTCCTAATTTGACAAAGATGTTCTCAACAGACAAGTGATATTCGACAAAGTTGGATGATTCGACGAAGATAATGTTTTCAGTAGAATGATACCATTGAGACATTCGACAAATAAAGGTTTCAAAAGCCAGATGGAGGATCAAGTGGTGGCCAACTCTCAAAAGGCCAAGGGTTGGTTTCGTCGAAAATAAATTACCAATTCTGGATTTGACAGAAGTTGGTTATTGTCGAAAATTAAGATATTAGTAGAAACGTGGCATAACTGTCATGAACGTGGTCAGTTTCTTAGGAGTCAGTTATTTTTTATTTTTTGCCTATAAATACTAGTATTCACGATGTAAAAAGGGTGGTTTTACTGGATATACAATCCTAACATCTCACTCAAGCAGATTAACGAATTTGATTCCAAGTATGACTTTCATTTTCATTTCTAGTAATTTACATTAATGCAACATCTTTTAAATTCTTTATTTTCAAGCTTTGTCTTTAAATTTCTTTACTCTTTCTGCACTTTAAATCCTAAAAAAAGAATTTTTTTCGTATTCTAAAAGTATATAAGAATTTCTCTTCCAATTAGTAAGCACAGCGCCATGACTAGTTCATATAAATTCAGATTTTCGTATATAGGATATTTTTGTGGATCTCAATATAAAAACTCTTTATACTCACATACTATTTTAATTCTATTTATATTTGAGTTTAATTTTTATATTAATGCATAATTAAGTAATTTTATCCTAGCGTGGCCAAAAGTAGACCAAGTGAGCTTACTGCCCTTGGCATTAATTTTCTGTTTTAACATATAACAAATATATTCCCTATTTATTCAAATTTGCTTTAAACTTCTATCCACCCATATCGTAAAAAAAGCAAAAAACTGCATCCATTATCATTTTAACTGTTGTACTTGTTTGCTGGTTTCTTTTTTTTTTTTTTCCTTACTTACCTTCTATTTAAATTAGGTTAAATTATTTTGCAGATCCTTATAATTTTACTGAATTCTCAAAAAGGTTTTTATGGTTTAAAGATTTGTAATTGAGTCCTTATATTTATAAAAAAAATTCAAATAAATTCCTACTCGCTAATGTTGCTAAATTATAAAATAAATGATAGACCCTATTCAATGTACTGTCCATCATATATAGTGAACTCCACTTCATCTAAGTTTTCAAATAGGTTTAGTACATGTTAACGGAGTCTGAATTGCTGTTAACGAGTTTGATTTATTAGAAAAGTTTTGGAAGTATTAAGACCAATTATAAATTTTTATATATGGATATTTTTAAAATTTCACAAAATTTTTCTAGATTAATTTAACTTTCAAATTATGTATATATTAATTAAATCAAAAATAATAATTTTTCATTTCTAAAAGTATAAAATGAATAAATAAAAATATATTCAAAATTAATAATCACAGTACATTTTAATTTTATATAAATAATTTAAAATATAGGATATTTTTGTGGATCTCAATATAAAAACTCCATTTATAGTACATACTATTTTAATTCTATTTATACCCAAAATGAATTTGAATTTTTGTCATTGATTTATAATTAAAATAATTTTATCAATAATTGGCCAAAATAAAAGTGAGCTTAAATGCCCTTGGCATTAATTTTTAAATTTTAACATATAACAATTAAATTACTATAAATTCCCTATTATTCATTATAAATTTTAACTAAAATTATTTCTATACCAAATCTATATCGTAAAAATTAAAAATTAAAAAAAAATGACTTCTATCCAAACGTATTTTTTAACTGTTGTACTTGTTTGCTGGTTTCTTTTTTTGTTACCAAGTCCAAATCTGCAGTCTTCCAGGCGATTTAAATTAGGTTAAATTATTTTCCCAGATCCTTATAATTTTACATACATTGAATTCACAAAAAGGTTTTATGGTTTAAAGATTTAATAGTAATTGAGTCTGCTTATATTTATAAAAAACCAGGTATAAATAAATTCCATACTCGAAATCTAATGTTGTGTTAAAAATATAAAGTATAAAATGATAGACCCTATTCAATGTACTGTCCATCAAATAGGTCAACAGACTATAGTTCATCTAAGTTTTCAAATAGGTTTAGTAATATTAACGGAGTCATGTTGCTGTTAACGAAAATTGATTTATTAGAAAAGTTTTGGTAAGTATTAAACTTAATTATAAATTTTTAATAACTATGGAAGTGCATGGATATTTTTACATTAATTTGCAGTGAAATTGTAAGGACTTCTAGAGGAAATTTCAGGGAAAAATTATGGTTTCATTTACGCTGAAACCCAAACTTCGACATAATTCACATATCACAAATGTACGTTTTAATAAAAAATAAGTACATTTCATATGCAATGAGTAATGTTTATAAAATGAATAAATATGACAATGGATATTCAAAATTATGTTCATTTATTGGATCTATCAAACAAAAATTTTAAAATAGTACATTAAATAATTTAAAAGATGAATGAAATATAAGTTTTCAAGTATATTTATGATTTAAAACAAGTCCATCTTAGAGTAGTCGTTTTTTGTACAACTATAAATCTAATATGGAAAAAATTACCCAAAGCATGAATGGACCATGACTATTTTTGTCATTAATTTATTATTAAAATAAATCAATAATTAAGAAAAAAGTTAAATATCTTTAAAAAGATAAAAATTTTATCTTTGTTAATTAGTTTGATTTGTAAAAAAATCATTAGTAATCCTAATAATAAGAGTAGATCAAATAAATGATAAATTAAAATAAATTTTTTTAAATAATTATATAAAAAAAAAATTATAAATCCTTATAGCCGACACTACCTAATAAGATCAGAGTATGGCTGTTGTTTTTGTCTTTGTTGGACTCAAGCCAGCTATGAGATTCTCAAATGCATTATATTAGTTTGATTAAAAAATTTATGTTTGAAAATTAAATCCCAAGCCCCAAATGCTTTAAAAGACTTCAATAGGCAAAAGTTCTTCAATCTCACATACAAACGTTTTTTCTCAGAACAGTCTTTTTTTTGGGAGGGGCGGGGTTGGTTAAGCAGACAGTCAAATTCAAACATGAATCTGCCCTTGGCAATAGTTATACTTGTATAGCATGATCACATCTTGCAGGGATCTTCCAAAATGACTAACAAGAGATAGTCTAAAGCTCATGAACACAGACGAGCTAAACTGCATTTTCCAATAAATTCAACGAACACATTGTTAAGGAGTCCTTCTTTCCCATCAAAATGTCGGCGTCTGAGAACCAGAGCAACAAGTAGTCTAAACTTCGATCATTGCTGCATCCATTTTTCTAATTATAAAGTTGAATTTCAATATAAAATATGATGGACCCGTGCATAGTCTATAGTTCAAACTTAATAAATTCTTGCATGAAGAGATATGTTAAAGATAAAATAAAAGTTATTTATATGCTTTCACCTAATAATTTAAACTTTTAGAGGATATGATTTAGTAGAAGCAAAACACTGGAACAGCTGTTATATCTTGGAAATTCAAGTACCTTGGTATATTGGAAGCCTATGCTTACCAACAACGCTGAACTTTGCAGTGTGGACAGGTTGGTGACAATGCTTAAGAAACGTGCCAAAAAAATATATATAAGTGAACTCCACTTCATCAATTTTCACTCCAGAGCATTTAACATGTAACCCCTTAGTTAAGTGAGCCATTATTATATTTTACTTTAACAACATTTTTTATATTATAACTAAATTCGTATATATTATATAAAATAAAAAAAAGAATTTTTTTCGTATTCTAAAAGTATATAAGAATTTCTCTTCCAATTAGTAAGCACAGCGCCATGACTAGTTCATATAAATTCAGATTTTCGTATATAGGATATTTTTGTGGATCTCAATATAAAACTCTTTATACTCACATACCATTTTAATTCTATTTATATTTGAGTTTAATTTTGATATTAATGCATAATTAAGTATTATACTATTTTTCTGTTACAAATATTATTTATGAATGTGTTTGGTTAACAAATGTCCTAAGAATAAGGACACTAATTAAAAAATATAAAATATAAATTTTAAATAAAAAATAAATATTTTTGAATTCATGATACCTAAATATTTTATTTTATATTTAAAATTTAATAATTTTAATTTCTTAATATGTACTTTTAAAGTTTGAAAGAGTATTTTTAATAAATTTTTATAGTAATATCTTTTTTTTATGCTATTCTAGTAATATCTTTAATACATGACCGTACCGACGTGAACTTTGTTGTCGAAAAGTCAAGTCATCCACCCTATTTCTACGTTAGGAGTTAATACCGGCTTATACAGTTACACCTATCATAATTATTGGTGTCATGACGTGAGTTTTCAGACTTTTAAGCAAGACTAAAAAAAAAAAACAGAAACACACGTCGTTGTGTCGAACAACGATCACGAGTTTCACTAAAAAAAATAATAATGATATTTATGTATTATTTTATTACATTATTCTTATATCACTTTAATAAAATATGAAATATATATTTTAATATACTTTTTCTCTATTTCTTTTAAACAAAAATGATATAAAAAAATGTGAAAAATAATGTGTAATATTCATTTTCGAAAAAAGAACAAGAACACGAGACGTTGCCCCTTTCATTTTTATTCATTTTATAAGTTTTAAATATACTTTTCACCACTTTTTATTTTAAGTTTCCTTTCATTCAATAATTATATTTTGTTTATTTTGTTTTAAATCTTTTTAAAATTCATTAAATTTATCTTAACTATTAATATTCGTAGAAATTAGAAATGTTAACGAAATTCACTAACATGGCATATCTTTTGTGAATACAAGCATAATTAGCATTGTCCAAATAGAGTTTTTAAGAAAATTAGTAGTTTAGGACAAATATAATAAATTTTAAAAAGATTTAAAATAAAAATGAAATAATATTATTGTGGGACAAAAATAAAACTTTTAGTAAAATAAAAGAACAAAAAGTAAAAAAAAAATTCTATAATGGATTGTATGATTTATTTCTTTTAAAAATTATATAGTTGTGCATTAAAAAATTATGCTTTTAATATAGATTGGTTAAAAAAAACTTAAATTAATATAACAAACAATTTAGATTTGATATTGATATTTCAGTTAATTAAGGACCCTGTTGCGATCGAAATGGTAACGAATTAGCAATTAAACATAAAAAAAAATTAAGAGTCATTACTAAATTTTATTTTAATTAAAAAAATTATCTAGATTATGAAAATCAGATTCATAAGTTTAACTATATATAAGAAAGTGTGGAGATTTAATTTCACATACATCCGTCTTAAAATTATTATTTTAAATTAATTGTGTAATTAATAATCTTTATATATTAATTTTACTCTTTTAAAAGAAAAAAATAGTGATTTAATTATGTTCCTAGGAATCTCCTAATGTAATAAAAAATTCAAAATTACATAATTTTTTTAAAAAAATTATGAATTAGTTAATTTTAATTATTTTAAAAAATAGTATTTTTTTATTTCAAAAAACTTAATTTTAAAGATTTAAATTAACAAGTCATTATGGCTCAACTAATCTTTTTAATTTTGAAAGGATACGTCATGTTAAAATTTTGACACATGAGTTGACAAGTAGTTATAATTCAAATAATAACACTTGTAATTTTAAATTATTACATTTTAAAATAAAATTTGAAATTTTTCAGATCAACAGGTTACGAAACTTATCTAATCCTTTTAATCTTCTCTTAAAAAAATAAGTTAGTTTTAGAAGATTTTACAAAGAAGTCGAAAAGTAGAAGAGACCTAAAGAATGCAAGAGAAAATAACAATTAATGAAGTAAAACAAGGGTAATACTAATCTAATAAACACTTATTAAAAATTTTCATCATTACGTTGACAATGGAAAAAAAAAATCAGACGAAATGTTATAATCAATCAATCAATATAAAATAAAAAAGTAAAATATATGTCTTAAAAAATTATTATGTATTTTTTTATCAATAAGTAAATACATTATTTGCTTGATATATGGTATCTACAGTACATAATACTATGCCGTGTGTGTATATTACAAAATAATGCTGACATGTCTACACACATGAAAAATACAAATTCAAATATTAAAAATCCAGTAAACTAGAATATTAATGTAAACTCTTTAAAAAAATAATACTAAAAATTATGTAGGCAAAGAAATAAAAAAAATGGATTAAAAAAAGACAACAAATAAACTAATAGAAAATAAAAATTTACATAAATATTTTTTTTATTTTGTAATATATAGTCACACATTTAAGTTTTGAGACTATATTTGCTTAGTGTATAGGAGCTTCCATTCTCCCAAAAGTGCATTTTCGACTAAATTTTAAATGTGTATCACTTGACTACTCTATTAGACTTACTTGAACATAAATTAAATTAATTTATATGTAATTTTTAGTAAAGTTAATTTTTTGAAATAATTTTTAATAAATTATTGGATTACATTATGCATTTAAAAAGCAAATATTTCTGTTTATATTATAAATATTTTTTAAGCATATAGGTTGTTTTATAATATTTTATATTTAAATTATTTAGTATTTATATTGAAATGAAACCCTTTCATGAAAATTTTATGTATTTTTAAACAAAACTTATAAAGATTGATTCTTTAATCTTTAAAACAAATTCTAGATGCATACACCCTAAAACAAAACATCATAATGCCTAAGATCTACATCATGTCAAATTATCAAGGATTCTTGGATTTTCATAAATGTCTGGATTTATAGCTATTAATCACTATCTGTTGCGGAATCTTTCCGGCAATCAATCACGAACAAGGGGGTGGTTTGTGATCTTCCTCAACCAAATCGCCTTAGTTCCGCTATGGGATCGTCATCTCTCTTCCAAATGGGGAGAAGGAATTAATTGTCGTTGTATATGATTTTGGTATATTGGAGACCATATATGGAGTTTCCCATGACTTTTTTTATGGCGTATATTAACAAATTAGAATTCCTATAATCCCTTAATGGGCCAATATGGTATCTATTTATTAAGTTCACATCAAGTTGTGAAGTCTACGAACTCACTAAATTAGATCACTTAATAACAAGTCCAATAAATTAATAGCTAATATAATAGTCAATTAAATATGATGCCCAACATTAATTAGGAAACGTAAATTTCTTAACAATCTCCCACTTGGGCTTCATATTATTCCTAAAACAATTATACTACAAATTCTTTAGGCGTGCATCCGTATGCTATTTATCTTTAGACTTCTCCTTAATACAATCTAGTTCATCTTATATATTAGCTATGGAACCATTGTAACTTTTATCACAATCAAGCGTAACTAAACCACAATGATCACCATAGCAATATACTTAATGACATAGATCAAATATGGATAAATAGCATGGAAATTACATGCAATGTGATCTCAGACATGCCTATTTTCAACTGGTCTTTCTTTAGCCCTTAGTGAGATCAATCCAAAGTCCTTAAATGCAAGACTAACGTTGCATATACAAAGTATAAACAAAGTTCAAAAATAGAATCATAAACCATCAACTTTATTCTGCAGAAAATAAAAAAACACAATGTCCAAAGTAAAACATAGAACATAAAAAGACTCCCACTAAACTAAGGTATCCTTAAGAATAACACTCATATAAGTAGTACGCTAATGAAAAACCTTAGGTGTCAAGCCCTTAGTTAATGGATCAGCTAGCATAAAATCTGTCCCTGTATGTTCTATAGAAATTTGTCTATCCTGAACTCTTTCTTTAACAATTAGAAACTTGATGTCGATAAACTTCGACTTCGTCATACTAAGGATAAAGGCTAGTTAGTCAAAGCAACAAGACTATAGCTCTAACGTATTGTTGTTGGAGTAAAGAAAATATATGAGTTATTGTCACAATAAATCTTCAATGGTTGTCAATGCCATCAACCACACGCAAACTAGTAACAAAGTTCCGCAGTCATATCTCGTGGTTGGACGCTTCATAACAAGCTATGAACTCCGCTGTCATGGTCGAAGAAGCTATAAGAGTTTGTTTAGCAGAATTCCATGAGATAGCTCTTCCAGCCAACACATAGATGTAGCATGATGTGGAGCGTCTTCTATCTTGACATCTTGTAAAATCGGAGTCAAAGTACCCGATGATCTCTAAACTGTCAGATCTCTGATAAATGAGCATGTAGTCTTTTGTTCTATTCAAATAATGCATCACACGTTTAGCTGTTTTCCAATGCTGCATACTAGGATTGCTCATATATCTTCCCAAAACTCCCACTATAAATGCTATGACAGGGCGAGTACAAACTTGAGCGTACATTAGACTCTCTACCGCTGATGCATAGGGAATCTTTTGCATCTCTTTTATTTCAAGATCATTATTGGGACACTGTTTGAGACTAAACTTGTCTCCTTTAGCAACGAGTGTGTCTCCTAGTTTACTATCTTTTATGTCGAATCTATTTAAGACTTTATCAATATAGCTCTTTTGTGACAACCTAAGGATACCTCGAGAGCGATCTCTTAGTATCTGAATGCCCAATACAAAAGAGGCATCCCAAGATCTTTCATCTCGAAATTCTTCATTAGAAATTTCTTGGTTTCATGCAATAAGCCTATATCGCTGCTAGCAAATATAATATCATCGACATATAATACCAGGAAGATGTATTTACTCCCACTGAACTTGTGATATACATAGTCATCAACGACATTTGCCTCAAAACCACATGAGGTAATGACTTGATGGAACTTGTGATATCCTTGACGGGAAGCCTGTTTGAGACCATAGAAGGATTTCTTTAGCTTGTATACTGTGAACACTCAATTTTGTCCGGACAAAATAAATAAATAAACAAAAAAATAAATAAATAAAAAAGAAGATGACCCAATTTCTCTTAAGCTATACTTTGAGCCCAAACCAATTTGTAACCCATCAAATATGAGTCAACCCAAATCCTTTCTGGCCCATGACCCAAAGCCCAAATCCATATTCCCCTAAATCCTAATTTCTCCTATAAATTTCCTAGTAACAGCAAGCACAGGGGGGAGGCAGCCAATGAAAAGATCCTCCCACACCTCAACACTCATATTTCTTCTCACGTAGGAAACTTACAGGGAGCTAGCCATTTTTTTTAGCCTTCATCCGAAGCCACCCATAATAGCCACTTTCTTGGTCCTCAACACCAAAATAACAAACAGTTCACACAGATTCCTCTCCCCACCTTCATCATTTACATACACACAAATGTTCCACCCCTCGCCATAACCAACCAAGACCTCCATTCACACCTCACTTCACTCCACACCACCTCACTTCAAACTCAACAACCACCATTCCACCATAAACACCACCACCATAGCCACCACTTCCACCATCAACCTCCAACCTTCATCTCCATCCTTACCCAACCGTGACCACCTTCAAACTTCACCTTCATTCTCCTCCAAAGCATCAAAACCCACCTTCCACCACCACTCCACAATAAACAACACCGTAATCACCACATACCCGAACCTTTCCCACAACCAAACCGTGAACCAAGCCAGCTCCACCTCGTACCTCCAACCTTCACCGTGCTCATCAAATCCAGCCACCAGGTACCATGGCCTAGCCACCCACCACCCAAGCAACAGTCATGAACCTTCAGCCATAACACAATAGTCGCGCCGTCAACTACAATCCCGAACTGACCAGCTTCTCCACACCAGCAGCATCGTGCCACCACACCGCTCCACCAAGCTGTCGCAGAACTAGATCGCTCCACCAAGCCGTCGTGGAGCCAAATCCGTGAGTCCGTGCTGACCCAGATTCGCACCGGAGCTCATCCTCTTCCACTGTTCCCTTCCGTTCGTGTCGGACTGCGCCTCCATACGTCGTCACCGGAGTTGCGTGCATCGCGTCCCTCAGTGGCTTTTGGTTCTCTGATTTGAACGAAAGAGACCATCTCCCCCTCCCCTGCGTCTTCTACTTCCAGACCCATTTCCAACTTAAGGTTACTTTTGTCCCCTTTTTTTATAAAAAAAATACGAAAATGCCAAAAACAAAAAAAAAATATTTTGAGTTTAATTGTTTATGTTATTTGGGATTAGTTCTTATGTGATAAAGTTTACTTTATTTAATGGTATGTTTCATGTTGTGTTAATTAATTGGGGGCTAAAAAGGAATAAAAAATAATAAAAAAAGGATAAAAAAAATGGGAAAATATCAGAAGGGATGAAAGTGAAATTATGGGTTAGGGGTTAGCAAGAAATTATGAGCTTGTTTTTTAAGTTAGGTTTGTTTTCTTTTAGAAGTAAAAAAAAAAAAACAAAGTCAAAAAATTGTTAACATATTTTTTAGTCACATAACTTGGGCTATGGTCAGAAAATGTTTGGTTTCTTTTGTTAACTTATTGAATTCGTATGTTTATTATATATTTTTATCTTTGTTTTAAATAGTAATTTTGCACTAATTTTACAAATGAAAGTTTTTTTTATAAAAAAAGATTAACTGAGTTGGGACAACTTGTTGATCCTGTAACTTTTAAAATCATCTGAGTTGTGACAGCTTGATGATTCGTTTTCTTAAAAAAAAAAGAATCAAATGTTTGAGTCTTGTTAAAAAAATAAAAATGGGATTAAAAAAAATCATTAAAAACATTTTGTTAATCTTGCAGATTTTAGAATCATTTAAGTTGTGACAGATAGATGATTCAAACTTTTTTCTAAATATATAAAAAAAGATCAAATGAGTTTTCAAAACAAAATCTTTTCAAAATTACAAATAACCAACCCACGATCGTTTTTTCTAAAGAACGACGTGGCTTTATTTCTCATTCGCACTTGAGTTGAGTAGAGTAGAATCTGTATTTTGTCAAGCCAAAATTAAATTTTCATAATTTATTTATTTGTTTAGTTTATCTTTTAATAAACGGGTAAAATAAATATTTTAAGAGTTATAAAAATTTGCATAATCAATTTAAGGTAACCGTCTTAGGGCGGATGTATTAGGGGTGCCATGAGGTTAAGTCTCCACCCTTCCTTATGCATAATTAGACTCCCGAACCTGAGTTTTTGAGCGTAGACCATCTTTTTTTGGTTTTCTAATTTTTCCTAATAAAAATAAAATTGGTAGCAACTCCTTAATTTTTTGCAATTTAAGTCGTTATCCCGGTCGCGACAGATGGCGACTCCGCTGGGGACACTTGAGAGTCAAGCCTTTGTAAGTTAGTTGTGCAAATTTTGTAACATTTAAATGTTTATTTTACCCTTTTTGTTTTTGTTTTGTTTTTCTATTTTGTTTAATTTGTTTATTGATTAATTTAATTGTGTTTTTATTTTATTATGCAAACCTTAGGATAGAGGATTCTTTAGAATTTGTTTTGCGTTTATTTTGTTTTGCAGAATGTGGGTAGTCTTTAGGATTATGAGGGTTTGTATGCTCCTTACACCCACTGCACTTACATGTTTCTCACACACATTCGAGTGGGGCCCTATACCCGGGTATGAGTGAAGCCTAAGTTAGGTAGAGGTTGCATAGTGGTAGCCATTTTGGATATACATCATGTTTAGTTATTGCGGAAACCTCATCTAGAGTGTGCCTTTTTCATAAATGTCCCGCACTTGGTGGTTTACCCACTGTTTGTGGTCAACATTATGAAATGGGACTTAGCTCTAGAGGCCTTTAGAATAGAAGAGCCACCCAATGAGAGTTCTCACGAATCAGAAAGACTCATAGATCCTTAGGGTAAAACTCTCCAAGTTTAAGGCAATCTCATTAGGACATAAAGGGAGCATATTTATTCTTTATCTTCTCTTCACATCTTTCTTTTTTCCTTAAAAAAATTCGTTAAAAAAAAGAACAAATTTTCATCACGCATTCTTGTATATATTCACTTTTTTTTTTAAAAAAAGATTTTTTATATTTCATTTAATGTCCTCTTTGTTTTAATAATAAAACTTGAATCATTGCTTGTCCTCGAAAAACAGAGATCACACAAACCCGGTCCTACGAGACGAGGTCGCAAACTAGGTTGCAACAGATGTCAAACTCAGAGAGAAATTTGGGTCGAGAGATAGATGAAATAAGGGAAAGAATTAATGTAATGGCAGAAGGACAATCAAGGGTCGAGAATTCACTGAGACAGTTAATCGAGACCCTTAGAACAACAAATGGAACCCCTGCCGACACTAGAATAGATGCAAATGAAGGGGATAGTTCCATGAACAGAAGTCACGAAGGGAAGAATAACAATGCAAAAGCTGCTCATGAGCAGCCAGTGAAGATATTCCTGAATAGTAACTAAGAAAGAGAAAAATCAAGAGATGAATTGATTGGAAAGATGCAAGAACAAATTAAAGTCGTTTAAGGCCCTAACCTGTATGATTCGATGGGAATTGATGAACTATGCCCGAAGGCCGAAGTTAATATCCCTAAGGACTTTGAAATTCTAGATTTCTCAAAGTACGATGGAAGCACCAATCCAAAGTTTCATCTGAAGTCTTACATCACTAAAATGGCCATTTAGTCATGGGATCAAAAACTCCTGATCATTTTTTTTTCATGAAAGCCTAACTGGGCCAGCTCTGGACTAGTACATGTGGTGTGGTGTGGAATATGATTAAATTTAGAATGAAAATCAATTGTCAAGTTCTACCAAAAATAAAAACCTTGCAACCAGTTGTAGTTAGCAAGGGTCGATCCACAAAGAACTAATTCAATTAACACTATAAATTGATTCCTAATTTAAACTCTCAAAAATAATAAACAATAAAGAGGGGGTTTTGTTTGTTAAATCTAAAATCAGAAATTAAATTCAAAACAAAAACAGTAAATATGATTTGGAAAATCAATTAAAAGACAATGGTTAAAAGATGGAATCCACCACTAAATTTATATGATTATGCTAACCCACATATCTTTTATACCAATGTGATCAATTATGTTTTTATGTGATTGTGAGATTAATTCTCTGTTTTCCTTATGTTTTGATTAATCCAACAACCGCTCACAAATTAATTCCTAATCAATAATTATTTATAAAGCAACCGCTTCTTACACCTACTTATTGATTACATTAAGATTTAAAAACCAATCACACTAAGATCTAATCTCACACCGGATTAAATTACTTAGATCATATGCCTCATATAGTCTTTCCACCTCCTATAAATTTCCTAGTAACATAAGCAATCCTAGTTTTACCACTTTTGAAATTGGCAAAAATTTCTATAAAAACTTTTATACTAAATTAAGAACAGAAACATATGAATAAAAGCATAATTGTATTGATATAAGGAAATATGCAAGAATCACATAGTCAAAACTAGGATTTCATCTTCCCTTAACCATATAAGAAAACTAGCCACACATGGCAAATTCAAAACCAAAAGAATATTCAAGAAAAACATTGTCAAGAATAGAAGTGCAACAACCAAACTAAAGATCCAACTAGTTTCCAAAGGTTGGGGATGATTGATCTCCAATTCTCGAACCTTCAAGACTCCATCTTCGATCAATCTCCTTTCCACTCCCTTGTTCTTAGCAGTTTCCCACGTACTAGACTCCAACCAAACGTGGACTTTAGGCAATCCTATTTATAACTTTAGAGACCTAATTTTGCATTAGAATTAGTATCGGCTTTCGATTTGACGACACGGGCCGTGTCATCATGACCTTCGGCCTACCCCGTGTCGCCATCACGATAACACAAATTCAGCTAATTCCAAAGTCGAGGGGCCATAACACGGCTCACCAACTGTCATTTGACACGGGCCGTGTTCTCGGTCGGCCGGCTGAAATTTGATATTCCTCGTGAAATCAGAGAGATACACGGCCTACCCCTCGTGTCCTTTGACACGGGCCGTGTTGATCACTTTCTTCAAATCCAACCTTGATTCTTCATGAATGCCTTTCTTCTTTTGCTTCTAGGGGTTGATACTGATTTCCTTGAGTCTTTAACTCTCTTCTCAATGGTTCAATGCCAATGGACTCCATCACTCATAGGTCTCCTTAAAATCACAATACATTTATGAGTGTAAATAACCACATTTAAGCATAGTTTCACAATAAACATCCAAAGACAACTCTAAATCAGAAACTTAGCTAAATGTCAACAATTGAGCACATATGGAGTCCAATTAGATCAAACAAAAGGCATTTAAGAGCTGAAATTATCGATAGATCAACATGCAACTTGACCATTCAAAGGTTTCTTGTTGGGATGATTTGACAAATCTATTCTTGGGGCAATATCGATTCAACATCAACACTGCACCTACTCGAGAACAGCTAGGGGCGATGCAAAAGAAGCATGGTGAAACTTTCAAGCAATACGCCTAAAGATGGAGAATGTTAGCAGCCCAGGTTCAACCACCATTGACTTTATCATATATGAGCTCGTACTTCATGGGGACTTTAGGAGTACCTTTTATTGGGTTGATGACAGGGTTTGCCTATGAGGATTTTTCTGACTTAATTTTGGCGGGAGAAAGGATTGAGAACCTTGCAAGATCAGGTAAGTTACCTGCTGAAAATATAGAAAGTAGCTTTCCTGAGATGGTGGAACCGACAAGGGAGGAAGAGCCAGAAGTCAGTGCTTACCAAACTTCATACCAAGTTCCCTCGCCACATTCATATACCCTAACTCGCCCTGTCTGATACCAATCACCTTCCAGTAACTTGGAACCTCAGAACAATTGGAGATTTGAGGCGTAAATTTGATGTGATTGTCATCTTAGACTTTTGTGATGCTTGAACTTATGTAAACTTTCTTGAAGCATTAATGTAATAGATTTGCGTTGATCTCAGCATTCTTGGCACTCATGTTATTGTCATGTCTTTTTTGTCATTCTTTTCTTTCCTTTACTTGCTTTCTTTTGGTTCCCCATTGGACTCTCATTCCAGAAAAACTTTTGGTGGTCATGAATCCCACGTGTGTAGGTGCCCTTTTCTAAAAAAAAAGAGAAAAAAAATGAATCAAAAAGAAAAATAAAATAGAGCAAAGAAGTAATCACTTGGCATGCACTATCCTTTTATCTCTAAATTAAATTTTTTGAAAATAAACAATCAAGATTTGAAATGAAGATTGGTCATTTTTCTCTCTCCTTCACAAAAATTCATAACTTCGTTATCCCTTTTTGATCTTGAAAGTTTTCTTCAATAAACCCTAGACAAGGATCACCCCTACCCTAGGGGATAACACAAAACAAATATTGAGTGCCATGGTGACTATTTTGAAGCATAAAGAAAGAAAGAAAAGGTAAAAGGGGCATGAAGTGAAAAATTTCATTTGAGGAAAAAAAAAACATAATAAGTAATAGAAGGCAAAAAAAGAAAGAAGGGGAAATGAAATGAGTCATGACAAAGGTGAATGATTAAAGTAAAAAGAAGATGGAAAGAAATAGAGAGCAATAAGAGAAAAGTGTGCCTGAAAGCGCAAAAGCAGACGATAAAGTTTAGTTTTAAACAAGGATCCTTGGTCTCATTCAACCCTTAAACACTTATTTGAGTCTTATACATTTCCTTTCATAACCCTTAACCTTGGTGATGCGTGCAGATGTAGTGATTAAAATTAAGATAAAAATCAAATTTTCATCAGCCACTTGTAAAAAATAAAAACCTTTAGTTGTAGTTAGTAATCGATCCTCTTTGTTTCAATTAACACTTTAAACAATTCCCAATTTAGACTCGATTAACAATAAACAGTAAAAGGGGGTTTTGGAGTTTTGATGAATAATGAACAAATTCAAAGATAACAATAAATAAACCGAAATCAACAATATAAGAAAATTGGTTAAGAGATTGAATCCACCACTAGATTTATATGATAATGTAAATCCACATATCCTTTTATTCCAACATGCTCAATTATGTTTTTATGCAATTGTGAGAGTAAATCTCTGTTTTCCTTCACGTGTTGGCCAATTTAGCAAAAAGCCGCTCAAATCAACTCCTAATCATTCCGATTAGTCATAAAGCAACCGCTCTTTAAATATCCAACAATTGCATTAAGATTTAGAAAACCAATTACACTAAGGTCTAATCACACACCGGGATTAAATTACTTAGAACATATATTTCTCTAGATCTAATACCGCAAAGTACGATAAAAACCCAATCTACCAAAGTTTATAACTCGCAAATAGCACAAAGATAATTATACCCACATGAACATCATACATCCCACTAGATCTACTACTTTGGAAATGTGCATCAAAAATTCACGAATAAACCTAGATCTACTACTTTGAAAGTAAGAACAAGTACAAAAACCTTCATACCAACAATAGATTCAGAAATATATGAATAAAAACATAACTGTTGAAATAATCAAATATGCAAAGTTTACTGACATTAATACTAACGCAATCACCCCTTAACCAAGGAGGTTTAGTTACACATAGCTAGAAAGAAATCATAAGAAAAACTGAGAGAAAATGAAGGAGAGTTCCCCCCTCTCTATGATAACCAATGGTGCCCTTTTATAGAAGTCTAGGGTAACAAAATGACAAAGGTGAGTGGATGGATGAGTGGGTTAGTAGAGTGGGGTGGTTGAGTGAATTAGTGGTTGAGTGGGTGAGTGGTTAAGTGGGTTGGTTTGAGTGGAGTGGATTAAATATTGGTTGAGTGGGTTAGTTGAGTGGATGAGTGGTTGAGTGGTTGAGTGGGTGAGTTAGTGGATGAGTGGATGGATGGATTAGTGGATGGATGAGTGGATTAGTGGATTAGTGGATGGATGAAAATTTCGTGTCTGACTTGGAAGCCAAAAATAGAGGCCCACTATACTTCAGATTCACGAAAAGTGTTCTTCATGAAAGTTGTAGATCCTTGTCTTGGCTATAAAATGGATAGCTGGTTCATCAAATTTGGCTTCCTTAAGCCCAAGATATGTCCCAAATACCGTGTGTAGGTTGCTTTTCTAAACCCAACTTCAAAAAGACCTCTCAAAAAGAAAAATAAAATGCAAGCTCAAAATGACCTACTAGACTTCTTTTTCTCTAAAAAATGTGTTCTTCATAAAAGTTGTTTATTTGGATCTTGACTATCCACTATCAAATTTCAGCCCATCTCCATTATTATAGCTTGAGATATGATTTTATGAGTGCACACATTCGGATTCTAGTGACGATCCCGTATTCTCGACTTCCATGTACACTTAGGTCCCTTAGACATCTGTATAAGACTTCGAGCTCTTCATCAAAGTTGTAGAGCTTCCTCTTAGCTTTCCTACAAGATAAAATTTGATTGATTGTCGATATCGGGAACTCAAATTATGACCAAAATACGAAAGTGTAAAATCTCAATAATGCTGAAAATATTCAATTAGGACCAATTTGAGCTCAAACTCACAAAATCATGTCAAACTCAATCAATTAAGAATATGGAGAGTGTAAATGACTAAATATAAGGGTTTCTTAATGAATAAAATATGTGTTTATCACTTGGCCATGTTACAACCCTTAAAAAGTCCATTCTGATCAATGAATGATTGCTTTTATTTTCATAAGCTTTAATTTTGAGACAAAAGGTTATGCTCGTCTAAGTATTTAGTTCATTGCTTCTTAAAAAAAAGAATAAAAAGAAAAAAGAATGGGACTTACCCAGGGGCAAGTTTCTACCCTGTTCGAGTTAGCTCTACACTAGGGCATTTTTCTCTAGCTCGGTTTAGCCTACACTGGGACAAATCTTTTGGTTTAACTTAGCCTTACATTAGGACAAGTTTCCATCCTGTTCAATTTGATTCCAAACTGAGGCAATTTTTCTTTTCCTTGGTTCAATTTGACCTACGCTAGGGCAAATCTTATGGTCATTAGGGTGTCTGCCCTATTCAATTCAGTCCTAGACTGGGGCAAATTTCTCTTCGGTTCAATTTGACCTACACTGGGGCAAATTTCTCTTTAGTTCAATTTGGCTTGATGTAAATCATTGGTCATAATGCCAGTAGGCAACTAAAGATGACTTTCATAAAGGTTGAACCAATCCATACTGGGGCAAAACCTCTTTGAATCACATTGTTTGTGTCTTTTTCCATATACTCATCCTTTGTAAATACCATCTCTGTAGTTAAACTTTCAAAACTAATCTGGAAGTTGTTCACTTCTTTCCTATTGTACTTTTAAATTCAGGTATATCTGCCATGTAATGTTTCAGGTAAGGTGAACATGAGTACAACACTATGATGTGACCATCTAATGATAACTCCCTGATGAACAATTCAGACTGAAAAGAACTTGTAAGTTCCAATTGAAGGGGAACAGTTATCTCAATGGATGACCCAGAAATAAGAGGTGCCCGAAAAAAAAAGAAATAGAAGTGGAGATTTTGAAGAGAGCTAGGAAGAAGAGAGGGACTGTGTGCCTGATAATCAAACTTGAAAGGAAAGATATTCAATATTTAAAGATCCAAAGGAATTTGAAACAAGTTGATAAGCCCTAGTTTGCGAGAGCCTGCGCCTGGGTTTGATAGATCAAAAATTTTCGAGAAAATCAATTAGCATCAAGTATACAAGTGAAAGGTTTTTGATATGATGTTTTCAACCTATGGACAAGATCTTTAGATTTTGAGTTGCATGAATGAACAGTACAACATCTTTTCATGAGATAATAAGCTACAACAGCTTTGAAAGTGACGTCTTTGGTTTTTACGCTAAGCTTCACTATAGAAGAACAAACAAAGGCTTTAAAAAAAAATCCAAGTCCATGACCTGATGAAGTGTCAAAAAAAATTTCCAAGTCCTTGGCCTAGTAGCTTTCACAAAAAAATTTAGGTTCATGGCCTAATGATCTCTCTTTTAAATAAAAAATAAAAAAATCCCAAAAAAATCTCAAGTCCTTGACTTGATGACCATGTTTTTACAAAATTTAGGTCTATGACCTGATGATCTTTCCTAAAAAAAAAAAGAAAAAAAAAAAAAAAAAAAAAAAAAGAAAAAAAAGAAGAAAAAGAAAAAAAATCTTTTGGACCAAGCCCATTGTCTTTTTAAATTTCGGGACACAGAAGCCCATTGCATTTTAAATTTTGAGACATAGAAGTCCACTGTCATTTAAATTTTGGGACACAGAAGTCCACTGCCATTTAAATTTTGGACACAGAAGTCTATTGCATTTTAAATTTCGGGACACAGAAGTCCACTGTCTTTTAAATTTCGGGACACAGAAGTTCATTGTCATTTAAATTTCGGGACACGGAAGCCCATTGTCTTTTAAATTTCAGGACACAAAAGCCATTGTCATTTAAATTTCAGGACATAGAAGCTCATTGTCATTTAAATTTCGGGACACAGAAGCCCACTGTCATTTAAATTTTGGGACACATAAGCCCATTGTCATTTAAATTTTGGGACACAGAAGCCCACTGTCATTTAAATTTTGGGATATAGAAGCCCACTGTTTTTAATTTTCAGAACGTCAGATGCTCACTATTTTTTTAATTTTTGGGACACCAGATACCCACTACTTTTAAATTTTTGGGACACCAGATGCCTACTGTTTTTTTAATTTTTGGGACTTATATACCCACTGCTTTTTATTTTTTGGGACGCCAGATACCCAATGCTTTTTAAATTTCGGGCCAAACCCACTGTCTTTTAAATTTCAGGATATCAGATACCTACTGTCTTTTAAATTCCAGGCCAAGCTCATTGCATTTGATAATTCCAGGTCATGAGGTCACCCAGAATTTATTTTTTTTAGAAAAAAAAAATAAAAAAAAACTCTTTTGATCAATAAACGTCAATTGAGCTGCGATAACTTATTGACAATATGGTGACGTCTCTGGCTTTACGAGGAGCTTCACCCTGGTAGGATTAACGATGCTATGACAGCTCGTAAATCCGTGTTTGAACTCACTGGTTTTCAATCAGTATCTTGGCCTTGTCCATTCACATTACCTCATGCATTGCCAGACAAAATTTAAGTTTACGTTTTTACTCGTTTCTTACGACGATAATATGAAAACTATGGTTATTCATAATCTCTAGTAAGAAACAAGTAAAGAGGGACAACCATGAAGAACACTCAATTTTGTCCGGACAAAAAATAATAATAAATAAATAAACAAAAAAATACAAAAAAAATGATGACCTAATTTCTCTTAAGCTATATTTTGAACCCAAACCAATTTGTAGCCCATCAAATATGAGTCAACCCAGATCCTTTCTAGCCTATGACCCAAAGCCCAAATCCATATTCCCCTAAACCCTAATTTCTCCTATAAATTTCCTAGTAACAACAAGCAAAGGGGGGAGGCAGCCAATGACAAGATCCTCCCACACCTCAACACTCACATTTCTTCTCACGTAGGAAACTTACAGGGAGCTAGCCATTTTTTTTAGCCTTCATCCGAAGCCACCCACAACAGCCACTTTCTTGGTCCTCAACACCAAAATAACAAACACTTCACACAGATTCTTCTCCCCACCTTCATCATTTACATACACAGCCACCCATCACCATGACCAACCAAGACCTCCATTCACACCTCACTTCACCCTACACCACCTCACTTCAAACTCAACAACCACCACTCCACCATAAACACCACCATAGCCACCACTTCCACCATCAACCTCCAACCTTCATCTCCATCCTTACCCAACCGTGACCACCCTCAAACTTCACCTTCATTCTCCTCCAAAGCATCAAGCAACCCACCTTCCACCACCACTCCACCATAAACAGCACTGTAATCACCACGTACCCGGAACCCACAACCAAACCGTGAACCAAGCCAGTTCCACCCCGTACCTCCAACCTTCACCGTGCTCATCAGATCCAACCACCAGGTACCACGTCTTGGCCACCCACCACCCAAGCAACAGTCGTGAACCTTCAGCTATAACACAGCAGCTGCGCCGTTAACTGCAATCCCGAACTGACCAGCTCCTCCACACCAGTAGCACCGTGCCACCTCACCGCTCCACTAAGTCGTCGCAGAACCAGATCGCTCCACCAAGTCGTCATAGAGCCAGCTTCGCTAGTCTGTGCTGACTCAGATTCACACCGGAGCTTGTCCTCCTTCACCGTTCCCTTCCGTTCATGTTGGGCCGCACCTCTATACGCCGTCGCCGGAGCTGCGTGCACCGCATCCCTCGGTGGCTTTTGGTTCTCTGATTTGAACGAAAGAAACCATCTCCCCCTCCCCTGCACCTTCTACTTCCAGACCTATTTCCAACTTAAGGTTACTTTTGTCCTTTTTTTATTAAAAAAAATACGAAAATGCCAAAAACAAAAAAAAAATATTTTGAGTTTAATTGTTTATGTTATTTGGGATTAGTTCTTGTGTGATAAAGTTTACTTTATTTAATAGTATGTTTCATGTTGTGTTAATTAATAGGGGGCTAAAAAGGAATAAAAATACAATAATAAAAAAGGATAAAAAAATGGGAAAATATCAGAAGGGATGAAAGTGAAATTATGGGTTGGGGGTTGGCAAGAAATTATGAGCTTGTTTTTTAAGTTAGGTTTGTTTTCTTTTAGAAGTAAAAACAAAAGTCAAAAAATTGTTAACATATTTTTTAGTCACATAACTTAGGCTATGGTCAGAAAATGTTTGGTTTCTTTTGTTAACTTATTGAATTCGTATGTTTATTATATATTTTTATCTTTGTTTTAAATAGTAATTTTGTACTAATTTTACAAATGAAAGTTTTTTTTAATAAAAAAGGATTAACTGAGTTGTGACAACTTATTGATCCTGTAACTTTTAGAATCATCTGAGTTGTCACAACTTGATGATTCGTTTTCTTAAAAAAAAGAATCAAATGTTTGAGTCTTGTTGAAAAAAATAAAATGGGATTAATTGAGCTGTGACAACTTGTTAATCTTGCAGATTTTAGAATCATTTAAGTTGTGACAGATAGATGATTCGAACTTTTTTCTAAATATAAAAAAAAATGATCAAATGAGTTTTCAAAACAAAATCTTTTCAAAATTAAAAATAACTAACCCACGATCATTTTTTCTAAAGAACGACGTGACTTTGAATTCGTTATTGCACCCGAGGGTACGAAGGAACAGAATTTGTATTCTGTCAAGCTAAAATTAAATTTTTATAATTTATTTATTTGTTTATCTTTTAATAAACGGGTAAAATAAACATTTTAAGAGTTATAAAAATTTGCACAATTAATTTAAGGTAACCATCTTAGGGCGGTTGTATTAGAGGTGTCGTGAGGTTAAGTCTCTACCCTTCCCAATGCATAATTAGACTCCTGAACCTAAGTTTTTTTAGCGTAGACCATCTTTTTTTGGTTTTCTAATTTTTCCTAATAAAAATAAAATTGATGGCGACTCTTGAATTTTTTGTAATTTAAATCGTTATCCCGTCGCGATCCCAGTCGCGACACATACCATAGACTTTGGGTCACCCAACACAAAGTTTTCTGGTTGTGCCATGTAAATCATTTCATCAATGTTTCCATTTAGAAACGCAATCTTGACTTCCATCTAATGTAGCTCCAAATCAAAATGAGCTACCAGTGTCATTATTGTCCTAAAGGAGTCTTTCGAGAATACGGGAGAGAAAGTCTCTTTGTAATCAATGCCTTTATTTTGAGTAAAGCCTTTAGCAACAAGACGAGCTTCATATCTCTCGACATTACCCTTTGAATCCCTCTTGGTCTTAAATATCCATTTACAACAAATGGGCTTCGCGCCTTCAGGCAATTCAACGAGATCCCAAACGTCATTGTCCTTTATAGACTTCATCTCATCCTTCATGACATTAATCCACTTTTGAGAGTTAGAACTGCGCATAGCTTGACAGAAGTTGATTGGATCATCCTCTGTTAAACCAACGCCATCCTCATGTTCTTGGAGAAAGACGATGTAATCATTTGATATCGCGCTTCTGCTTTCTCTAATGGATCTTCTTAATGGCACTTCTTGAGGTTGTTGAGTTTGTTCTATAGGTGGTGCTTGAGGAAGAACCTCATCAATGTTGCCTTGTTCTGAAACAATGTTAAGAATAATAGCATGAACATTATTGTCTAATACCGAAACTATTTCTTGAACAGTGATAGGTACAAGGACTTGATCACTGTCAATAACAGGTTCTTCTTCGAAGACAACATTCCTTATATTTCCTTCCCCCTCAAACTTAACTTCCTTAAGGAATCTAGCATTTCCCGTTTCAAAAAAAGATCTTGATGTGAGATTGTAAAACTTATACCCCCGAGAACGTTCAGTATAACCAACGAAATAACAACTAACCATTCTTGAGTCTAGTTTTCTTTCATGCGGCCTATAAGGTCGTGCCTTAACTGGACAACCCCAAATGTGCAAGTGTCTTATGCTAGGCCTTTTGCCAGTCTAAAGCTCATAAGAGGTTTTGGTTACTGTTTTGCTTGGTACCATATTAAGGATATAAACTGAGGTTTTTAAGGCTTCTCCCCAAAGTGACTCTAGCAAGGTAGAAGAACTAATCATACTTCTTACCATATCCTTAAGAGTCCGATTTTGTCATTCTGCAACACCATTCATGTTGGGTTTGCCTGACATGGTGTATTACGGGACTATTCCACACTCATTGAGGAAAAATGCAAAGGGTCCTGGACGTTGCTCTCCTGATCCATCATATCTGCCATAATATTCACCACCACAATCAAATTTAACAGCCTTAATTTTCTTTCCAAGCTAAAATTCAACTTCAGCTTTGAAAGACTTGAAAACGTCTAAGAATTGAGACTTCTCATGTATTAAATATAGGTAACCGTATCTCGAGTAATCGTCTATGAACATAATAAAGTATTGTTGTCCATTCCAAGAAGGCGTAGGGAAAGGATCACAAATATTCGTATGTATTAGTTCTAAGACATCCTTAGCTCTTTCGCACCTAATTTCCTTACGTTTATTCGTTTTCCCCTGATACGCTCAATACAAACTTGAAAGTCTGATAGATCTAAGGGTTCAAGAATTTCATCTAATACAAGCCTCTGAATTCTCTGTTTAGAGATATGGCCTAAACGCTTGTGCCATAAGGCGGCTAAATTCTTATTTAATTTTTCCTTTGTACCTTTTGAACTTGTTTGCAATATTTCATTATAGGAACTGACAATGTCAAGCATATATAGCTTATCAATCAAAGAACCAGAACCAACAACATATGAATTTTGATAGAGACTAACTTTATTATTTCCAAATGAACAAGAAAAACTTTATTTATCCAAACTAGAAATAGAAATTAAATTCTGTCTAAATGACGGTGCAACAAATGTCTCAAATAAATCCAAATGAAATCCAGTTTTCAATTGTAATCTAAAAGTTCCTATAGCTTTTATTGCAACTTTATTGTCATCACCCACAAAGATGAATCTTTCATCATCACTTGGCAGTTGGGTCCACAGGTAACCATGCATAGATATACTTATGTGAGTAGTAGCACCAGAATCTACCCACCAAGTATCCTTAGGTACAAAAGCTAAATTAACTTTAGAACAAACTAAAGTGAGAAACTTACCCCTCTTTACACGCCAGGCAGCGTCCTTGGGACACTCTTTCTTCATGTGTCTTGACCTCTTGCAGAAGTAGCAAGTAAATTCTTCATCCTGCTTCTTCTATTTCTTCTGATGAGAAAAACCTTCCGCAGTATCCTTAGCTTTCTTCTTCTTGTTGTTTTAAGAGGTCGAAGTCAAGTGAGCACTTTCTGTCTTATTTCTCTGCAGCCTTTCTTCCTCTTGCACACAGTGAGATATAAGCTCATTGAGGGACCATTTGTCCTTCTGAGTGTTATAACTCACCTTGAATTGCCCAAAGTGTGCAGGAAGAGAGATCAAAACCAAGTGCACGAGCAAGTCCTCAGACAGCTCTCTTTTGAGTGACTTGAGCTTTGATGCAAGATTAGACATTTTCATAATGTACTCCTTTATGTTCCATTTGCCCTTATATTTCATTGAGACAAGTTTGGCCTAAAGATTACTTAACTCCAACTTTTTATTTTTGGCAAAATATTGCTCAAAATCCTCAAGGAACTTCTTGGCATTCTTGCTCTCAGCAATAGAGCCCTAAAATGCTTTCGGAATGGAGCACTTCATGATCATCAAACACATTCGGTTAGAGCGATCCTGCTTCTCAATTTTAACCTCATTAGGGTTTTCCGGAGTAGGAGTGGGTCACTCTGTCCTAAGTGCCATATCTAAATCCATATAGTCGAAAATTATCTCCACGGCTTCTTTCTAGGCTTTGAAATTCATCCTATTCAGCATTAGGATGATATTGACTTGAGCAGAAATATTTACAGCACTAGCAACAGAAACAGGATAGAGAACAAAATAAACAAACATATTCACATAAATAAGCACGTCAATAAAAATAAGACATGAACAATTATCCAGAATTGAGAATCCATCACAAGATACCTAGCACAACATTAATTCCTAGTCTTTGGACAGAGAAATTAACTGTAAGTGGTACTCTCAATGCAATGATCAAATATTGACGATAAGTTCTATCAAATAACAACCTTTCTTTGGACCGATTATTGTTCACATGAAAAATAAAAACTTTATAATCGTTACATATTCACCACCACAGGCATGTCATTATTTGGCCAAACTGTGTCTTCCTTTGGGCCGAGCATAGTTCATATAAATAGCTTCACGCAAACATCCATGTAATTTTAATCAAATTAGTTTACACAACATGGGTTGCTTTGGCAACATGTTATTTCAATTAACTTGATTGAAAATACTAGACCAACCAAAAAAAAAAACCATTGCACGGTGGCCTTGTTTTCACGTACAAGAAGGCATTCTTGTTGAATAAAATATATAATAAAACCAAAACATTATTGGCTACAGGGAAGCCACTGAAACCAATTTGAAATTCATGCCAACACACATTCTCGTCCAATACATTCTTGTGCAGCAAAAAAAAAAGTAAAAACCCTAAAGTTCATAATTAAGGTTCATAAAAATTAGGAGAAACAATCATTATAGGAAGATAAAAAAAATACCTTAACTATGCTCCAAAAAATCCACAAATCCTAATAATCTAACAACGATGACCGCTCTGATACCACTTGTTAGATATTGATTTTTAATTCTTTAATCTTTAAAACAAATTCTAGATGCATATACCTTAGAACAAAACACCATAAGGCCTAGGATCTACATCATGCTAAATTATCAAGGATTATTGGATTTTCATAAATACCTGAATCCATAGCTATTGATCACCAACTGTTACGGAATCTTTCTGACAATCAATCACAAACAATGGGGTAGTTTGTGATCTTCCTCAACCAAATCGCCTTAACTCCTCTATGGAACCGTCGTCTCTCTTCCAGATGGAGAGAAGGGAAACTGTGTTATGATTTTGGTATATTGGGGACCATAACCATTTCTGACGTATATTAACCAATTAGGGTTCCCATAATCTCCTAATGGGCCAATATGGTATCTACTCATTAAGCCCACATCAAGTTATGAAGTCTACAAGCTCACTAAATTAGATCACTTAATAACAAGCCCAATAAATTAAATAGCTAATATAATTGTCAATTAAATATGATGTCCAACATTAATTAAGAAACGTAAATTTCTTAACAATTGCAGCATGTGATCACATGTCTTTTAGTGTTCATAGCTTTGATCTCATTTTAACTTCTTATCTTTATCTTATCTCTTTGTGAAATAAGCAGATCCTTCTAATTATTTTGACTTTTTTTTATTTAAATGGTGCAAGTTGAAAATCAATTTCTCAATTAAGTGTAAGTCAAGATTTAATTCCTAGAATTGTGCAAAGTGAACAATAAAGTATAAGAAGTCGTACATCTGAGGCATGACTTACCCAATAATTTTTTATTATAATATTTTGGGTAAATCGTGTATGAAATCCATGACTTACTCTTTTTTAAATTATATTTGGGTAAGTCGTAGATGGGAACCACGACTTACTCTTTTTTTTATATATATATTTGGGTAAAGTGTGCATGGAAATCACGACTTATCATTTTTTTAAGTAAATTCATATTAGGGTTTGTAGTTTAATAATAACACAAGTTTTTTTAAGCTAATTGATTAATTTAAAAGGAAAATAATTTATTGAAAAAATAAAGTTAAAAAATTATAGAATATATTTTATAAGAAAAATAAATAAATTTATTATTCATCACTTGCTTCATTTCTATGTGGCAATTTGATACCGCAAAGAGGTTTTTTTTTGTACGTGGTGGTTGAATTCTTCGTTCTTGTTCAACTTTTTTGTTAATGATACTTAATGTTAACATAATAATGTTATAACCACGATAAATTAAATAATAAAAAAATAATCATACCGCATCATCGGAATATGCACCTTCACAAGTCGTAATGGCTTATGCTGTTGGAGGCTTGGTATTTATATACCAAATTATTAAAAAAAAATCACAAATAACAAAAATTTTAGAAAAATAAAATATGCAAGTCGTGCCTCCAAAGTACGACTTCATATAACATTTTAAAAAAAAAGATAAGTCATAGTTTATAAACATGACTTACCTAAATTAAAATAAAAAAAAATATAAATCATGCATATAAAACACAGCTGACCTAAAATCTAGTAAAAAAAAAGACACAAATAAATTGTGCTTCCCAAATATAACTTATTATATATTACTATTTATCTTATACCATTTTAAGAATTAAATTTTAACCTACACTTATACAATAAATTCATTTTTAAAATACACCATTCTCATAAAAAAAGTTTAATTATTTTCTCACACATTTAAAACTATTAGCTCCCCATGGAGTTTAATCCTTGGCAGTCACGCAACCGAGAATGAAGTCTTCTTCGTGTCTTCGGAAGTTTCACTTTATGCTGCCACCAAAACTGTGTCTCAAACACTCTTTATCCTCTCGTGTGTTATTGTGTGGGTTCTTGTGTGATTAATTGTGTGGGGATATGGGTTCTATTTATACGTAATTATTAAAAATCTTAATAATTTTCATCTAAAAACTAATCTATTAAATGATAATTGATCACAATATATCTTAATAAAGTCATAATCCTAAATTATTTCATGATTTTTTTTTATTTATGAAAAAAAATCATAATCTCTCATTAAAAGCATATTCTTTTTTTAAAAAAAAATTTCTCAATAATCACAATATCTTAATCTTGAATTTATTTTTTTAAGAATATGAAATCATGATTCCATGATTCCTTAAAAACACATCACAATCTCAATTCTTTTTTTTTTTTAAATCTTGACTTTATTTTTTAAGAATATCAAATCATGATTTTTTATGAAAAACATATATACTCCCTTTTTCTTTTTTTTTTTTTCTTTTTACGAACTTTCCACTTAAATAATAATTATTTTAATTTTTCATTGGGCATGGAGGCTCTTATTGGGTCAAGATTTAGACTTTGATGAGATGATCCTAACTTGGGAGTCAGACTATGAGAATTGATAATTGAGTTACTTTATTTTTCCTCCACCTTCTTTCATCTTTTTTTTTTTTTTTTTAGAATTTTTCAAAAAATCTTAAAATAATCTGATCAAAATGAGGTATTCACAATCACGAGAGTCGAGATTAATTATTATTATTATTAAGGTTTTGTTAAATGTCCTAAGGACACTTGTTAAGAATCAAAAATAAAAAGTTTTTTTATGAAAAGTAAAATATTTAATGCATTGAGAATTGAAATGCTCTACTTTTTTATGATTTTTTTTTATTTTAAATTACTTAACAAATTTTCTAACCCTTGTTAGAATTATTTTTTTTACGTATAGAAAAACCCTTATTATTATTATATTGAAGTTTAGAAGTGGATTTTTTTTATTATCTAGTAACATACACTACACTTAAAAAAGGGGAAGTGCCACTTTGAACTTTGATCATGTGACTCTAAAGTGATGAAAGCAAGATATAATATCAGGTCTTTACAATCCAGGTGAGTTATTTAGCACCTTCAAGTTTAAAAGTGAATTATGTACTATTATTTTACTTTATTGTTGCTATTGGATATTAGTCATTAAACGTAATAGGTTAAATAATAATAATGTATTAGTATGATTTGCAATATGAATGCATTATGGTTTCAAATCAAACTAAACCAATGATATTGTTTGGTTTTCAAAATTTATGAAGGGCAAAATATCATTAATTTAGTCCGAGTTTGATTATCGACCAAACCAACCTAGAGAATTAATATTTTATTTAAAAATATAATTATTTGAAAATTAATTTTAATTATTTTTTAAATAATTAAAAAAAGGTAATTTTATTTAAATAAATAATACATGATTTTGCACACTATATACAAAAATAAAATAAAATAAAACTTTTTAATTATAATATAAGTGTAAACACTTAGGTAAGGATGATAAGTAGCCAAATTACATCTTATTTTAATTTAGTTGTGGAGGATTGTTTAGCTCGTTTTATCTTTTTCTCAGTGTCTTTTTACACATGTGAAGAGAGAGGGTAATAGGGTGGCTCATAGTTTGGCTAGGCTTGCTTGCTATATCTCTGGTCAAGTACCGATAAAAGATGCTCCATTTGATATTTGTAATCTTACTTTGCTAGATGTTATGTGTTACGTATGGCTTGAATAGGTTTTCTATATTTAGTAAATAATTATAGTCCATTACTTGATTTAATGGTTTAGTTAATATTAACCATTCATAATGGAAGGCTTGCGTTGCTTGTATTCTAGTATAAGTAAGTGCAGAGAGATTGTAACAAAAAAATAGATTCAGAGAAAACATAAGGATACAAATCCTTTAGAGAGCACACTTGTGAGAGATAAAGAATTTAGAGAGAATTTTTATTTGTAGTTTCATTCTTTTCTCATTAAAGAGATTCTTCTTTAATTTTGCATAACATAAATTTCTACGTCAAATACAATTTTTCATAACAAATTGGCATCAGAGCTATGGCGTCTACGAGGTTTGACGTTGAGAAATTTACTGGCAAAAATAACTTCAACTTGTGGCGGATGAAGATGTTGGCTCTCCTCACGCATCAAGAGTGTGAGATGGCGTTGGAAGGAGAAGCAAAGTTGCCAGATGATTTGACAACCGCACAGAAGAGGGCGATAATGAAGAAGGCGTATAGTTCAATATTGTTATCGCTAGGTGATGAAGTTCTAGGAGAAGTCTCTGGAGAAAAGACTGCGGACAAGCTATGGGAAAAGCTTGAAAGTCGATACATGACGAAGTCTCTCCATAATCGTCTCTGCATGAAGAAGCAGTTATATACTATGCAAATGTATGAAGGTGAGTCCATTCACAAACATATGGACAACTTCAACCAGATTGTTCTTAGTTTGAAAAATATTGATGTTGTGATTGATGATGAGGACCAAGCCATTCTTCTTCTTAGTTCTTTGCCGGGGCTTATGACAATTTTGTAGACACTATAATTTTCTGGTAGAAGCTCACTATCTATGGAGGAAGTGAAAACAAATTTGAATTTACAAATTTGGGAATTGAAAAGGCGCATTACTTGATTCATATGGTGGTACTAGCTCTAGTGAAGGTTTAATGGTTAGAGGAAGAATAGAGGAAAGGAAGAAGAATTTTCAAAGAAGGCGGTCTAAGTCACGCAATAGGAATAAGAACAATAACAAATGTCATAATCACAAAAAGAGAAGGGCACCTAAGAGAAACCGCCCAGAGCTCGAAAAGACAAAGCAAGTACTTCAGAGTTTGGTGGAGCAGCTGTGGCCTCGGAAGAATCGGATGGTGGAAATGTTCTCTTTGTCTCATCTAATGTTAATGATGATGACTGGATTCTTGATTCAGCATGTACCTTCCACATGACGCCTAACAGAGATTGGTTTGTCACGTTCCGAGATATTGACGGTGGCAAAGTTCTGATGGGGAATGATGGTGCTTGTAGCATAGTTGGTAAAGGTACGGTGCAAATCAAGATGGTTGATGGTATTGTGAGAACATTAACCGATGTGAGCTATGTGCCCGAACTCCGTAAGAATTTAATTTCTTTGAGCACTTTAGACTCCCTTGGTTGTACATACCGAGCTGAAGGTGGAGTCTTAAGAGTTTCTAGAGGTGCCTTGACGGTTATGAAAGGAAAGTTGAAGAATGGTCTGTATATATTGCAAGGCAACACAGTGGTAGGTGCAGCCTCAGTTTCTTCTATTTTAAATCTTGACCAGACCCGTTTATGGCATATGAGGTTAGGTCATATGAGTGAGCGTGGAATGGATGAGCTCAGCAAGAGAGGCTTGCTTGGTGGACATCGAATTGGGAAGCTAGAATTTTGCGAACATTGTGTCTATGGGAAGCAAAAAAGGGTAAAATTTAGCACTAGTGTTCATAGAACGCGAGGGACTCTTGATTACATCCATTCAGACTTGTGGGGCCCATCAAGTGTTCCTTCTCATGGTGGAGCGAGATACTTGTTGACTTTAATTGATGATTATTCACGAAAAGTCTGGATTTTTATCTTGAAACAGAAGAGTGATGTATTCCTTAAGTTCAAGGAATGGAAATCTCTTGTAGAGAAGCAGACAGAGAAGAAGGTCAAGCGACTCAGGACAGATAATGGGTTGGAATTTTGCAATAATGAGTTCAATGAGTTCTGTGCAAATGAAGGAATAGCTCGCCATAGAACATTGAGAGGTATACACCACAACAAAATGGCGTGGCAGAACGAATGAACAGGACACTGCTTGAAAGAGCTCGATGTATGCTCTCAAATGCAAGCTTGCCAAAGCAGTTTTGGGCAGAGGCAGTTAATACTGCGTGTTATTTGGTGAACAGGTCTCCTTCTACAACTATAGATTGCAAGACTCCTGAAGAAATATGGTCGCTATGCAGCAGATTATTTAATTTTGCGAGTATTTGGGTGTCCAGCTTATGCTCATGTTAATGAAGGGAAGCTAGAACCAAGAGCCAAGAAATGCATATTTTTGGGTTATCAAGATGGTGTCAAAGGGTATAGACTATGGGACCCTAAGAAATCGAAGCTCATAATTAGTAGAGATGTTACCTTTGATGAGACATCTATACTTAACCCAAGATCACATAAGGACCATGAAAATAAAGTTGAAGTTCATGATGCTAGCAAGGAGGTGGAGCTTGAAATTGAAGCTCTTAAGCAGAAACCAGAAGAGACAAATGAAGATGTTACACCAAAAGAGCTTGAATATAACCTGGCTAGAGATAGGCCAAGAAGGCAAATCAAGCCACCTCAAAGGTACGAGGATTATGTTGCATTTGCACTCAACATGGCAGAAGGCATTAATGAAGAAGAACCTAGTTCATTCCATAAGGCAATTACTTGTGATGAAGCATCACAGTGGATTGGTGCCATGAAAGAAGAGCTTGAATCCCTCCATAAGAATCATACTTGGGAGCTTGTTGAGAAACCAGTTGATCAAAAGATTATGGGTTGCAAGTGGATATTCAAGAAGAAAGATGGAATGAGGTTCAAAGCAAGGCTTGTAGCAAAAGGCTTTACACAGAGACAAGGTATTGACTTTAATGAAGTTTTTTCCCCTGTTGTGAAACATAGTTCCATTCGAGTGCTTCTTACTCTAGTGTCTCTGCATGACTTGGAGTTAGAGCAATTAGATGTGAAGACAAATTTTCTCCATGGTGATTTGGAGGAAAGGATTTATATGCAACAACCAGAGGGGTTTGCCGTACCAGAAAAACAAGACCACGTGTGTTTGTTGAAGAAGTCTTTGTATGGCTTAAAGCAATTACTAAGACAGTGGTATAAACGATTTGACTCGTTTATGATCAATATTGGGTACACACGAAATGAGTATGATAGTTGTGTTTATCATAGGAAATTGACTGATGATTCCTATGTTTACTTGCTTCTTTATGTTGATGACATGCTAATTGCATGTAAGCATCCAACTGAGATCAACAAAGTGAAGGCACAATTAAATGGTGAATTTGAGATGAAGGATTTAGGTCCAAAGAAAGAGAATTCTTGGCATGGAGATCATACGAGATCGAAAAGCTGGAAGGTTGTGTTTATCTCAAAAGAACTATATTGAGAAAGTTTTAGAGAAATTTGGAATGCAAAATGCAAAGGCAGTTAATACTCCTTTTGCAGCTCATTTTAAGTTATCTGCACAAATGTCACCACGAACAGAAGAGGAGAATGAGTTCATGTCCCGAGTGCCTTACTCTAATGCCGTTGGAAGTTTGATGTACGCCATGGTTTGTACTAGACCAGATATTGCACATGCAGTGAGTGTTGTTAGTTGATATATGGCTAATCCAGGGAAGGCTCACTGGCAAGCTGTGAAGTGGATTCTTAGATACTTGAAGGGTTCAACTGATGTAGGTCTAGTATTTGGCAAAGGAATAAATGGAGTTACTAGTCATGTCACTAGATTCTGTGACTCAGATTATGCTGGTGATCTTGATCGTAGGAGGTCCTTGACTGGTTATATTTTCACACTTGGAAGTAGTGCTATCAGTTGGCGTGCGATTTTACAGTCCACTATTGCCTTATCAACTACAGAGGCAGAGTATATGGCAGCTACAGAAGCAGTGAAAGAAGCTTTATGGCTTAAAGGTTTAGTTGTTGATCTTGGTATAAGTCAAAAGGATATCATAGTATTTTGTGATAGTCAAAGCGCAATTCATTTAACCAAGAACCAAATGTACCACGAGAGGACAAAACACATAGATGTCAGGATGCATTTTATTCGCGATGTCACAACACGTGGTGATGTGTTGGTGGAGAAGATTGCCACTTATGATAATCCAGCAGACGTAATGACAAAAGCTCTTTCATCGATAAAGTTCAAACATTGTTTGGATTTAGTTGGCATTACAAGTACTACTTGACATTGGAAGCAGGTGGAGCAACATTGATAGACAGTGAAAGCTAAATGACATAGGGAATTCAAGCCAAGGTGGAGATTTGTTACGTATGGCTTGAATAGGTTTTCTATATTTAGTAAATAATTATAGTCCATTACTTGATTTAATGGTTTAGTTAATATTAACCATTCATAATGGAAGGCTTGCGTTGCTTGTATTCTAGTATAAATAAGTGCAGAGAGATTGTAACAAAAAAATAGATTCAGAGAAAACATAAGGATACAAATCCTTTAGAGAGCACACTTGTGAGAGATAAAGAATTTAGAGAGAATTCTTATTTGTAGTTTCATTCTTTTCTCATTAAAGAGATTCTTCTTTAATTTTGCATAACATAAATTTCTACGTCAAATACAATTTTTCATAACATTATACCAGCTCTTGCTGATCATTTCCACTGACAAAAAAAAAAAAATATAAGTAGCCTAGCTAAAAATTAACAGTTTCATCACACCCAGCTTTTTAAAAGTTGAGCCGGTGTTAATTGAATTACATTTATAAGATCGTTAGCAAAAAGTTTTATTTGTATAAAGTTATCAACATATGCTCCAATGACTCCTATTTGTATGAATCTCAAAAGAGAGAATAACCTTATGGTCCAATAGCATATGATCTAGTAGTAAATGTATTTTATAACAAAGATCTAGTAGTAAAATTATATTTTTATTAAGTTTCAATAAAAAAAGGCTAATCTAAATCAACCCAACTGAATGAGTCGCTAAGTCAATTCAAGTTTGATTGGGTTATTAAGAAAATTGATCTAATAAATTAATCAGACCGACCTAAACTCCGGATTGCGGAGTTTGTAGGACTATGATTATTACTGATCAACAAGTAACAAGAAATACAAGCCAATAAAATATACGTAAAAATATTAAAATTGCTAAATCGATTGTCAGAGCGTCTACCTTGTGGGATAATTGTTGGACTATGGTATTCATTTACTTTATAATTATAATTCATTGTTTTTGCATGATTGCACACAGTCATGCATATAAATGAAATAATTAACTAATTTTATAAATTATAATGTTAATTTGATCATAAGTTGAATCTGTGAAACTGTAAATTGTCATCCTTTCTACTTCACTGCAAATGTGCAGTTTAGTAGAATAGTTGTGTCATAATCTTTAGTCCCCACTCGCTCCTATTGATTGACTTGGCTGAGTCAGGTTGACCCCTTGCTCCTATAGATATTAACGTATGTCTTAAAACGCTGCTCATCTTTGTTTCCACTTTCCAGAGAACTTGGATAGATATCAAGTTTTTAGTGAGTTCATATTCGTTGTGGTTTTTCTGCTTCTTCTTCTTCTTTTTGCGACTAACATAAGCTTGCATGCATGACAGATAACATGGGAAGAGAACCACAATGGAATGTCATCTTAAAGTTAAACATATGGGTATGTCTTGCCTTGGTTCCACTTTTCATTGCTCATGCCAATTCAAAACTAGACAAACCTGTTTCAAGAGAAATCACTGACGATAACCATTCTGGTATGTACCGCAACTACTAATTTGGCTCAAATTAAGGAGCCCCTTTAAAGTTAGTTTTTAGTTTTGACTCCCATGATAGACTTCTAGGCAAGCATTCACAAACTTTGTGCATTCTGAGTATTACTGCTTGCGTAACAAGTTCACCTACTCCTACAATTGTAGAAGTAGCATTAACTTTTTTTTTTCTTTTGTCTGATTTTTTTTAATAGAAATTCTATTTAATTTGAACAGCACACCGAATCGAAATAGTTCTCCTGTAGCAATGTCTCCCATAATTCTGTGGATATATAATCAAGTCAATTTGAAAATACACTACATTTAATTTTTGGCTTCTAAAATCTTTCCAGTTAAACTAGCTTTACATTTTTTTTTTCATAAATTTTGTCATGTATAGCATTATATGAAATTTACTCATTTTCAGGGTTTTATATATATATATATATGGTTTCTGTTGATTTAAAATTTGTGCAATTAACATCATTCATTCGAAGCTCTTCTACTTGTACATTCATCTGACTGAATATATATTTTTCAGGTTTCATAAGCATTGATTGTGGATCAGGCATAGATTACTTGGACGAGGAAACTGGAATTTGGTATCAAACAGATAGAGACTTTATAGAAACAGGAATCAATCATATGGTTTCACCCACTATCAACTTCAACTATCCTAATTTTGAGAAACGATTGAAAACATTGAGATTCTTTCCAGACGGAGACAAGAACTGCTACACTCTGAAACCAAAACAGGGCAAAAATAACAGTTATCTCATCAGGGCTTTCTTTGCATATGGAAACTATGATGCCAAGAACCAAACCCCATCTTTTGACCTTTATCTTGGAGTTAATTTATGGGACTCAATTGATTCTCTTGGCCTTGATTACTACTACAGTGAGATTATTCACACTCCCACAACCGATACCATACATGTGTGCCTTGTAAAGACTGGCTCAACAATCCCTTACATTTCAGCCTTGGAATTACGACTTTTAAACAGTTCCATTTATCATATCAAGTCCAACAATTCTCCACAACTACTGTTATATCTCCAGAATCGGATAGATGTTAATTCTGCCCCCACAAGCATGTGATAATCATCAACACCCCTGAAGTCATCAGTGCCTTTGTTTTTTTAACATGCGTCATCAGTGCTTGTTTGCCTTCTTATTTCCTATTCATGTCCATGTGACATGTTTTTCTTATCAAATTTTGATGTAACTTTTAAAAATGAGCACCAATCTGAATCCTTCATAAATATTTTTATTTTTTAATTTAGTAATGAGTTTTTAAAATATTTTCATTCATTAAAAACAGTAATTATTTTGCATTTTTAAACTTTTTCTTTGCCAACAACTTATAGGTTCCATCCTATATCTAGGTACCTTTCCCCTCTAAAATAACAAAAAATATTTCTTTTTAATTTTTTTTTGGGTGCATTCTTTTAAGTTCTTACATTAATAATATATAATTTTTTTTGTTTTTTTTTGAAAAAATTGAGTAGGTACAAGGATGATGTCTACGACTTGAATAGGTACAAGGATGATGTCTACGATCGCGTGTGGGGCGATTACCATCAAGATGGTTGGCATCCCTTGGTCCTCAATGAAATTGATATCGATCCTAGAATCGCAAATGATGCTTATAAATTACCATCACAAGTATTGAGCACTGCAGGCAAATCAATGAATGTCACCTATGCCTTAGAATTTGACTTTGACTCTACGTTTTGGGAACTAGACAAGTCTTCTGAGTATACTGTCTACTTCCACTTTGCTGAAATTGAGAAGCTTCCGCGTGGCGAAAAAAGAATAATCAATATCACTCTTAACTCTGAAAACATCCTCTCTCAGCCTTTGGTTCTTGAATACTTGAAGCCAGTCACCATTACTCCTCAAAATACAGCTCAAGGTTCTGTTCGTTTTAGCATTACTGCTACGTCTAAATCGAATGCTCCCCCTATTCTCAATGCCTTTGAGGTTTTTCAGATAACACAACTATCTTCACCAACAGACACTAGAGATGGTATGTACTATGTACAACACTCTGAGTTCTTTGTTTGCCTGTTGCCTCTAATTCTCACTATAATGTATGCTGCCCACATGGACTATGTATAGTTGGTGCTATTCTGGATATAAAAAGCGCCTACCAAATCTCTAGGTTGAATTGGCAAGGAGACCCATGTCTTCCACAACAATATGCATGGGAGGGCCTCAATTGCAGCTCTGATGCCAATCCAAGGATCACATCTTTGTGAGTATTAAGCTTCTTCTAAAGTTACTCTTGGACAAAGTATTTATTACTGAGTCAAAAGCCTCAATTGCAGCTCTGATGCCAATCCAAGGATCACATCTTTGTGAGTATTAAGCTTCTTCTAAAGTTACTCTTGGACAAAGTATTTATTACTGAGTCAAAAGTCAGCACAACTTTATTTCTTTATAATAATAACATATTTGTATTTACAATGTGCTGCGAATAGGCTTAAGATGCTTCGCAATCTACAGATAGGCACAAACAGGCTGGAGTGTTAGGTATCTTCGAAATTTGATGTGCATACGCACGACTAGTTCAAGGGTGATTGTTAGTCATGCATAAAACCAACACTATCCATCTGGCGTGCAAGGGACACATGCCACTAGAAGACACATAAAAAGAAAAAATAAATTGTATGAGCATGGATCACCGAGACATAATCACTATAAAAATATTAGAGAGTTTGACCATATTCTTAAATATTTGAATTTAGTCTGATGGAAGAGTTTAGTACCATGGATTGTCCAAGCCACTGCCCATATGGATTTCATTTCTTCGTCTTGTTCCTGTGTTTATTTATTTATTGCTTTGGTTGATCAAATGTCTTGTTTAATTACCATGACAAATATTTATGTCAATGTCAAATGACAAGCAGGAACCTGAGTTCAAGCAAATTGGTAGGGGAGATAAACACTTCATTCTCATATCTTACAGAACTAGAATTCCTGTGAGTAGTGATTATTATTATGGCTGATTCATTTTGTGTTCAAATATTATATACTTAAACATTGACTAATTAGAAGCCCCACCGGCAACACTATGCCAACTTTGTATAGAAGTATACACTGTAGCTCCTAATTTTGGTGATGTAGCCACCCATGAATTTCATCAATAAAGTGTTACTATGTTCTAGGGATTTGTCAAACAACGAGTTGGAAGGACCTATGCCTGAATTTCTGGCAGAATTGCCAAAGTTGAAAATTCTGTAAGTTTGGAACCTTTCCAATTACATTTAACTTGATAATTTTCCCAGTTAGCACTCGGGCAATATATATTTCACTTTCCTTGCAGTAATCTGAGAGGGAATAAGCTTTCAGGTTCAATTCCTAAGGCTCTCAAGGAAAAGGCAGATACAACTTTGCAATTAAGGTTTCTAGTATAATATTTCGTATTCTCTGATTCAATTGTAGCCCGCCTTTTGCTTCATTTGATTAAAGAGAGATTCTTGCATAAATATAGAATACCTAATTGGATACATTAAGCTAATTAATACTTAATATTTTTATATATATTTGTGTCACATAATTAAAAACACAAAAATCAATAAAAATATTAAGTGTTTGCCTAATACACCCAACTTGAGTGCTTCGAGTTTAGGCAAGAATTTCTCTTCATTAAATCTCTTTTTATCATGAATTGTGATTTATCGACCAATATAAACAGCAAAGCAGAAAAATATAATGATATGGCTATATGTAGCAAAACAGTTAATGAGTGAATATGAAGAAAGAAAGAAAAATGTTAAAAAGAGGGTGAGAAAATTAAACAACACTATACATATAATATAACTTTTACTCCTTTGCCTTTCTTTCTGAGCTTTAAGTAAACTACAGGTCTTTCATTAAAACGTAATTTGGGTGTCGTATGATTGTATAGGTAGTGGTTTCTGGACCTATTATTATGATAAACTAATATCGTGGCACTTTGACATTTTCTTCAGTGTAGCTGATAATCCTGATCTTTGTTTGACGGATTCATGCAAAAAGAACTTTGTTGCACCACTTGTTGCTTCACTTTCAGCTTTAATTGTAATCCTCTTGATTTCTCTTGGATTTTGGATATTCAAAAGAAGACAAAAAGGTACTTCATTGTATCCTTTTTTTTCCCAGTTTCATGACTGAATGAACATTATTCTGAAGCCATAATCAATTTACTGTGAATATTTAGTAGTTACTATTGCATGAAGAAGTTGCCCATACGTATATTTTGTCCTCAAATGCTTTTATTCTTCCGCTTGTGCTTTTGAAAATGTTGATTCTTGAAATCATATGAAGAGAGTTACTTCTTAACATGATATTAAAGCCTTTATCAGAATCAACTCTTCTAAATGTGTATTCTGCCATTTGTGAAATTTTATAGATAACTAATTTGATGATGAATTGTTCTATTACTAATCCACTTCTAGATTCTAATGACTTAAAATCATCTTTAACTCAACTTAAATTCTTTTAGGACACATGTTAAAGATTATTTTTGGAAGTTGTATCTTATTCTTTTTTTAAATTTTTACGAAAATGACTAATAAAACAATTTTATACTTATGAAAAACATATGAACTATGATAAAGTTGAAAAAACCTTTTAAATAACCTTCTTACTCTACGAAAGGGTATTAACCGAATAATATTGTGCTTTCTTATCTATCAGCTGTCATGAGTATGAACAAGCCGAGTTGGTCCAACAAAATTGAGTATGTGGATTCAAAGAAACAAGAGTTCACCTACTCGGAAGTTCTAAGTATTACCAATAACTTTGAGAGGGTTGTTGGTGAAGGAGGATTTGGAACGGTTTACTATGGCTGCATAGGTGAAACACAAGTAGCAGTGAAGATGCTCTCTCCTTCAACTAAAGGGTATCAGCAATTTCAAACAGAGGTATTATTGATAATGATTGAATTTAATCCTCAATATTTTCAAGTCACTTAAGATGAAAGAATATTGCTGACTCTGATTTGCAGGCAAAAATTCTGATTAGAGTACACCATAAATGCTTGACTCCTCTGATTGGATATTGCAATGAAGGCACCAAAACAGCAATCATCTACGAATACATGACCAACGGAAACTTAGCACAGCATCTATCAGGTTTCAAATATGATATATATGCAGTATAAAAGTTTTAATTTCACACACTGGTGGTAGGACTCAATATTGTATGCAAGATAGTTATCTCACATATTTTTGTCAGTAATACCCTATGAAAGATTATAAAAATGTTAATATAGTGATTATTATTAGTGTGAAAGAATAATTGAAGAGACACTTGAAAAAATTTTATTTATGCTACTCAACAAACTCCAAAATACGTAGGATACTTATAGAAGTGAAAGATACTTTATACATTCTATAACTCTCCCTGATTAACAATAATAATTTTCTTTTAATTCATGAAATAATTCTCCCTAATGACACACTATAATTTTTCATTACTCATAAAATAATTCTCATAATTTTCTATAACTCACATCCACACCGGATTTTTAGCAAGAGATAGTGCGAACTTATTATCAATACAAATCTTTGTTGCTTCCTCTTGTGAAAAATAATTTTTTTTCAACAACCTTCTAAGCCATATAGCATGGCAAGTGTAAGAAGTTGCTGCCACATACTCAGTCTCACAAGTTGAAAGTGTGACAATGGATTGTTTCTTAGAACTCCATGAAATAGCACAATCTCCTATGAAGAATACAAAACCGGTAGTGCTCTTTCTATCATCAACATCTCTCGCAAAATCACTATCACAATATCTTACAAGTTTGAAATCATTAGAGAAGGAATAAAATAGCCCAAAATCAACTGTACATTTTAGGTAACGAAGAATCTTCAGAGCAACTTTCATGTGGGTCGAAGTAGGTGATTTCATGTAGCAACTCACTACTCCAACCGCAAAAAGAATATTGGGTCTTGTCGAAGTTAAGTATCTCAAACTTCCCACAAGGCTTTTGAAAATGGTGGGATCTTCTTTCACTCCATCATCAAACTTTGATAATTTAACTTCACATTTCATGGGTGTGTTCACGGAGTTACAATCAAACATGTTGAACTTATTTAAAATCTCATTTGCATAGGCTTCTTGAAAAATAAAAATCTCATCCTCCATTTGCTTCACCTCTAAGCCTAAATAATATGACATGAACCCAATATCGGTTATCTCAAATTAATGTGACAAAGTCTTCTTGAATCCTTCAAACAAAGTATGATTAGTTCCGGTGAAAATGAGATCATCAACATAAAGACAAACAAGCAAAATATCTTCATTGTCATATGCTTTAACATAAAGAGCATATTCATGAACACATCGAACAAAGTCATTATCTTGAAAATACTTGTCAATACGGCTATTTCATACTCTTGGTGCTTGCTTTAACCCATATAATGCCTTCTTCAATCTCAAGACTTTATCTTCATGCCCTTCTACTACAAAGCCAATTGGTTGCTCACCATATACTACATCTTCTAGATAGTCATTAAGGAAAATGGATTTTACATCAAGTTGCTAAATCCTCTACCTCATTTGAGCCGCCAAAGCAATGATCAAACGAATTGTCTCCATGCGGGCAACGGGTGCAAACACTTTTTCATAGTCAACTCCATGTTTTTGCTTGTAGTCTTTTACCACGAGTCTTGTTTTATATATCTCTACATCTCCTTTGGCATTCTTCTTTATCTTGAACACCCATTTGACTCCAATTGCCTCATGACCCTTGGGAAGAGATGATAACTCACAAGTGTTATTTTTTTCAATGGCATCAATTTCGTCTTGCATGGCTTGTCTCCACCTTTTGTCTTTGAAAGCTTCATCAAAGTCTAAAGGTTCACTGTCAACAAGAAGGCAAAACAAATCATAAGGCTCAGTTACATCATATAATTCTTCAATATTTCTCATTTTTCTTGGCCTTTCAGTAGAACTTTCTTCGGAAGTTGAGGATGCTTCATGAATGGGAGATGGTGGCGGAGTCTCTTCTTGAAGAGGCATCATAGCATCTTGCTCTTCATCTTCAAAGTATGGAAAGAAATCATATCTTTCTTCTGCTTGTGCTTCCCATCTCCAAGTGGCTTTTTCATCAAACTTTACATCTCAACTCACAACTATCTTACCATTGCTTGGGTTGTACAACTTGTAGCCCTTGGAATTTGAATCGTAGCTAATAAAAGCATGCTTCACACTTCGATCATCTAGCTTGTATCTCCCTTGATCAAGTACATGAACACAAGCAATACTTCCAAAAACCCGCAAATGATTGACATTGGGTTTGGTCCCACTCCATGCTTCTTGTGCTGTTAGATCCTTCACATTCTTTGTTAGAGAGCGGTTGAGCAAATAAATTGCACAAGAAACAACTTCGGTCCAAAATTCTTTAGGCATATTTTTTGCTTTCAACATACATCTAGTCATATTAAGAGCAATTCTATTTTTTCTCTCCATTACACCATTTTGTTGTGGTGATCTAGGAATCGTTAGAGGGCGACGAATTCTATTTGTTTCACAAAATTCATTAAATACATTAGATGTAAATTCGCCTCCTCTATCGGATCTTAGAGATTTGATTACATAACCACTCTCTTTTTCTACAAGAGCTTTGAAATTTTTAAAGGCTACAAATACTTCATATTTTTACTTTATAAAATAAACTCAAATCTTCCCACTATAATCATCAATAAAAAATATTTATTTTTACCAAATGAGAAAGGATTAATTGGGCCACACACATCAGTGTGAACAAGTTGCAATGACTTGGTTGCTCTTGTAGTTGCCTCCTTTGGAAAGCTTTCTCTTGCATGTTTGTCAAGGAGACATGCTTCATATAATTGATTAGGATGGTTAATTGAGGACATCCCTTTCACCATTATCTTTTCTCCCAAGGCTTTGAGTGCTTCAAAATTCAAGTAACCAAATCACATATGCCAACACCATGCTTCATCTTCAACATTGGCCTTCAAGCACTTTGCTTCAATTACATTGAGATTCAACATGAACATTTTATTTTTTGTCATAGACACCTTAGCCACCAAGTTAGCATTATAATCTCTAAGCCAAAGATAATGATCTTTCATATGAATTTCATATCCATTCTCAACAAGTTGTCCCAAACTCAAAATATTATTTTTTAATTTGGGTACATAGTAAACATTGGTAACTAACTTGTGACCACAATTTTTAAGAGAAATTAAAATGGTACCTTTGCCTTGAATTTGGACTTTTGAGGTATCTTCAAATGAAACATTGCCTTTCGCCTTCTCATCAAGCTTCACAAATTTTTCTTTGTAGCTACACATATGATTGCTTGCACCATTGTCAAGATACCATGAGCTCTTGTCTTCCTTTTCATCATCTTTGAGTGCTAACAATAAGGTTGGCTCTTCAACATCTTCTTTGTCAATAAGGTTGGCTTTTTCTTCAACACTATTAGTACCATAACGACATTCCGATGCATAATGTCCAAATTTATGACAATTGAAACATTCAATATTGGACTTGTCATACCTCATCTCATTTGTTCTAGGATAGTTGCCTCTTCCTCTAGTCACTCCTCTTCCACGGCCCCTAGTTGAATGATGGCCTGTCTTTTAATTATTGGAATTGTCACGATTGCCTCTTCCATTTCCACTTTGGCCACGACCACTCCATCTTCCTCGTCCACGTCCACGTCCTCTTTGACTCTTGTCTTCTCAATCATCTTGCAATGAAATATTGGCTTTGATAGCTTGCTCCAGAGGCTCATTTTGCCTTTTTAACAATTTTTCTTCTTCGGCTAGTATAGCCCCAAACAATTCATCAATTATCATGGTGTCTAAATCATTTGAATTCTCAAAAACACAAGTCACATAATCAAATTTTGGAGTTAAAGAGCGAAGGATCTTATCTTTCACACGATCATCTTCAATGTTTTCACCATACATTTTCATTTGATTAACATTGACCAACACCTTTGAGCTATAATTCGAAAAACTTTCGGATTCCATCATGTGCAAAACTTCAAACTCACATCGTAAAATTTGAAATCGCACCTTCTTCACCTTGTCTGCACCTTGGAAAGACTTTTGTAAAATTTCCCAAGCTTCTTTCGCGGTGGACAAATTGCTCACTTTCTCGAACATCAAATCATCCAAACCTTGATGGATGAAGGACAAGGCTTGTTGGTCCTTTTTCTTTGACTTTGTCAATGCTTCCTTGTCATTTTGAGACAAAGTGGCCTCATTTTGTAGCTTAGTGTAGTCACTTTCTATAATCTCCCAAACATCTTGTGATCCAAATAATACCTTCATGTGACTAGACCAAGTTTCATAGTTATCTTTTATAAGACGAGGGAATTGAAATAAAATCATTCCATTATTTGTCATCTCTCAATTCTCACTAGCTCTTAATACTACTTTGTTAGTGTGGAAGAATAATAGAAGAGACACTTGAAAAAATTTTATTTCTTCTACTCAACAAATTCCAAAATACATAGGATACTTATAGAAATGAAAGACACCTTACTCATTCTATAAATCTCCCTAATTAACAATAATAATTTTCTTTTAATTTATGAAATAATTCTCCCTAATGACACACTATAATTTTTCATTACTCATAGAATAATTCTCATAATTTTTCATAACTCACATCCACATCAAATGTCTCATAATCACCAAAACTCTATTAACTTCAAATTATTATTTTTAATCAACAATTATTAAGCTGTATTACAGTGATTGTTTTATATATCATATGGTATTTCTGTTTTGTTTGTCACAACCAACATATGCGAAAATAGCTCTAAAGAAAAGCTCATTTTGTTCTATCAAATAAAAAAAATAAAAGCCCATTTTGATCCATTTTTCACCAAGGTCTTAAGTTTGATTATAAATATACCCACTAATATGACCCCCCCCCCCCAAAAAAAAAAAAAAAAAAAAGATTACCCACTAAACATATTTGGGATCTTGGGATCAATGCATTCCTTACTAACACTTCTTTCCATGGCCATGGATGTAGATAAAAGTCAAAATTTGCTAGGTTGGAAACACAGACTTCAAATTGCTCTGGATTCTGCAATAGGTGAGGAAGGGGAAAAACAAAGGGAAAAAAATAAAAGGGAAAGTTTTACTGGTCTTTCTGTTGATGCAACAAGCTTAACCACTTTATCTGCAGGCTTGGAGTATCTGCATAACGGTTGTAAGCCCCCAATTGTGCACAGAGATGTTAAGACTAGCAACATTTTACTCAATGAAAACTTCCGCGGTAAAATATCTGATTTTGGGTTGTCAAGGATCTTCCCAGATGAATGTGACACCCATGTGTCAACAGTAATTGCAGGCACCCCAGGCTACCTTGACCCTGAGTATGTTGTCTTGTCAATTACCATTTCAACTTTAGTATATAACTAACTAAATAATACATCTTAGTATACAAATTATCACTTTGAGGAATCAAAATTGAATAATTTTTTATGGAAAGTAAAAAAGAAAAAACTTACATGAAATTCTTTCTTTATCCTTTTTTGGTTTGATAGCTGCTGACTTAAGTAGCTGCATTGTTTGTCATGCAGATACTACAAAACAAATAGGTTGAATGAAAAAAGTGATGTCTATAGTTTTGGAGTTGTTCTCTTAGAGATAATCACAGGGCGGACAGCTATCTTGAAGACCCATGAGAAAACTCACATCATTCAATGGGTAAGTTCCATGCTTGCTGATCAAGGTGAAATTGATGGTATTATGGATCCAAGGTTGCAAGGAGGATATGACACGGAGACTGCAAAGAAAGCAGTAGATGCAGCAATGGCTTGTGTAGCTCAGAGTTCGGTTAATAGGCCAACAATGAAACAAGTGGTGATAGAATTAGAACAATGTTTGGCCATAGAGAATCATGGTAGTACATCCAGTGGATTGATTGAAATTGTCTCCAGGGAAGCAATCAGTGGAGAGAGTTCGCTTGCGAGGTAAAATGTTTGCAATTTGAAAGGAATATAGAACTTTTTTATAGATTTTGAGTTCTATCTTTCTTGTTTCATTTAAGATCTTTGCAGAGAGCAGTGGAGTTGTGAAGATTTTGAACATTGTGCTACTGATATTTTTGCTTTTATATAAGTACTGGTTTATGTGTTTGCGGGTCTTTTATTTATCTTTTTTTTTTTTAAGACCTATTTGTATGTAGACATAATAGTTCATCAAAACTTTGATGTGCAAAACTTATTACTGATTATTAATGAAAACTTAATTTACCAAAATTTGAACAATTAGATAGGACTTATTTCCTATTTCGTGTTAGAACAAAGGCCGTTGTGGTGAACTGATGAGTTAGTGTGTGTTTGGATTAAAGTTGGTAAACTTAAGTTTGGTTAAAAGTATGTTTGTAAATATAAGTTTAACTAAAAGTGAGTTTGTAGTAACGTAATTTATGTTTGAAAAATTTTACCTCAAAAGTGAATTGGGATAACAATTTTAACACAAAAGCAAGAATTTTTTGCTTTCTAGCCAACGTACGTTTGGCTCCAAATCATGTTGAAGCCAACTGAAGTTAAAAATTTTCAAACATAATATCACGCCCTTCAAGAACTACAAACTTCAGTTTGCTGAACGTAACTGATATCCAAACATGCTCTTATTAGTTGTGAAAGTAGTATCTCTCATCGAATCTAAAATATACAGTTGGTCCAATTTCTATTAGACACTGGCAGACATCGGGAGTTTGAGACATGGGCCTTAACTTAAACGTTAACTAATCCGAAAAAATGAGCCCCAAAGGCTCGCCCCAACCCATGAAAGCCCAAACAAACTAATTCTTTTTTGTGTTTTATATTTGAATTTAATTTTGGTTTAATAGCAAAATATAAAAAAGTCAACTTTTCATGTGAAAATGTGTCTACTTTTATTTTCCTTTTTTCAATTATCTAACTTATAAAAGAAGAGAAGAGATAATTAATATTAAGGATTAGTTTGATGGAGCTTTGAACTGAGGGTGAACAATTCACATTTTAGTTTTATATAAATTAGTACAAAAAACTATTTTCTAAATTTTTCACCCAAAATTTTTAAAAAATAAAAAATGCTCATTTATTATGAAATGTCATTAGAAAAATGAATTAGCGAAAAAGTATTAACGGACTAATTATATTTTTTTAATTATAGTATTATATTATAAAAATGAGCTTTTTAAGAGTAATTTTAGGGTTAAAGAAGTGTATCAAATTACACACCAAACTAAAACAAACAATAGAAAATGAAAAGTAAATTGAAATATCGTGACTAATTTGACACCTATCGTACTTAGTCTATTGTAAAGAAAAAGATAATTTCAAGTTTCAACAAGTGTACAAATACAAAGAAAACTATCTTGTATGTAAAACTAAGTTAAGAGCCATGACTTGTGGGTTTGACGAGTCTTTTGATTTATAATATTTAGCCAAAATATATAAATAGCCAAGCTGGACAATCAACGAGAAACAACTTAACACAACTGTTTATATAAAGTCAAATCTCTCCTACTTGTGAAAGCTTACAAAAGAATGAGTTCACAATAAGATTTTCAACCAACACAAATTGATCATTTGAGACCCTTTCTTGATTGAAAAAAATCAAAGGAGATAAACCAAATATGTTCCCTACATTCAGCAAGAAACCTATAAAATAGCCTGTTTTGATTGCATTTTTGTATGTATCTTCTGTGAGGACAACATAGATTGTGTATGCATTGATATGAATGGGAAAGCATCAAACTAAATACTAACTGAAATATTACGATAATATAAAAGTATTATATTTGTACACCATAATGACCATATAAGACATCTTCTGTTGCATATAAAGTTAATTGAATTCACCAACTTGTTGGTTTGAATGAAAGATGTTCGAATTTTTTAAATATGTAGTCTTAAGTTTGATCTAAGAATTTATATGTTTGAAAAAATTACCGTTGGGATAGATCTCCACTTAAGCGCCTAACTGTACTTTGATAGATTAATTTTTTACCTATCGAATAGAAGAATACTCTAGTGAAAAAAATAATAATTGAATTCAAATGATCTCCATAAATTACTGCAAAAGTATAATTGTTAAGTATGAATCATCTTGTCATATTTTTGTGTTGTATAATAATCCTATTTACACACACTTTTACATTAATTACCTTATATTTGCATAATTTTTGTACTAAATAAATATACTATTAAGTGAACAAATAAAATAAATAGGAAAAAGTTTAAATTACACAATTCAACTTTGTCTCACATGTATTGTGATTTTCTTAATTTTTAAAATGTGCAATAAAATTTTTAAACTCTCAAAAGTATACAAAATAGTCTAAAATCATGATGTTAATTTTTTGATAAAAAGTGTCACGTGGCTTTTAGGAACCTTATTGTACATTTTTAAAATGAGAATTAAATTAAAAAAATTAACATTTAAAAATTTAAAAATTAAATATTTTTCTTTTAAATAATTTTCATTAAATGAACATTGCATAATACAAGCTAACAAGATCCTTCATCTAATCCTTTTTTTTTTGGGTGAATTAATCTTTTTCTTTCAAGTAATTAAGAAAATATAAGAAGAATTTTATCAAGAGAATATTGCACTACTCAATTCCAATTCATCCCTTTCTCACTTCCCTCTTTCTCATTTCTCCCCGTCTCACATAGCCCTTCCCTAGTTTACACTCCTTCCCAGCCTCCCTATCCAGCGCTGTCACTTGCTAGCAAGCAGAGAATGGAAGACAATTTTCTCATTTACATTTTTGTTTATATATGATAAAAAACCGCAGAGAATCTCGGCATCAACCACTATAAAATGAGAAAAATGTTTTTTCATCACATTTATTATATATCTATCTAAGTATAGTTTTAAATTGCGATCAGCATTCTTAATTGCGACTACAATATTTGCGACCGCAATATTATAATTTTAGTAATTTTTACAATTGCATCACGATCACAATTGTAGTCATATCGACAACATTTTCCCGCATGAAAGAATTTAGTACCATGGATTGTCCAAGTCATTACCCGTATGAATTTCATTTCTCCGTCTTGTTCCTGTGTTTATTTATTTATTGTTTTGGTTGATCAAATGTCTTGTTTAATTACCATGACAAATATTTATGTCAATCTCAAATGACAAGCAGGAACCTGAGCTCAAGCAAATTGGCAGGGGAGATAAACACTTCATTCTCATATCTTACAGAACTAGAATTCCTGTGAGTAGTGATTATTATTATGGCAGATTCATTTTGTGTTCAAATATTATATACTTAAGTATTGACTAATTAGAAGCCCCACCGGCAACACTATGCCAACTTTGTATAGAAGTATACACGGTAGCTCCTAATTCTGGTGATGTACCCACCCATGAATTTCATCAATAAAGTGTTACTATGTTCTAGGGATTTGTCACAAGCTGGTAGGACCTATGCCTGAATTTCTGGCAGAATTGCCAAAGTTGAAAATTCTGTATCTTTCTAATGACATTTAACTTGATAATTTTCCCAGTTAGCACTCGGGCAATATATATTTCACTTTCCTTGCAGTAATGTGAGAGGGAACAAGCTTTCAGGTTCAATTCCTAAGGCTCTCAAGGAAAAGACAAATACAATTTTGCAATTAAGGTTTCTAGTATAATATTTCGTATTCTCTGGTTCAATTGTTGTCTGCCTTTGCTTCATTTGATTAAATCCCTTTTTATCATGAATTGTGATTTATCGACCAATATAAACAGCAAAGCAGAAAAATATAATGATATGGCTATATGTAGCAAAACAGTTAATGAGTGAATATGAAGAAAGAAAGAAAAATGTTAAAAAGAGGGTGAGAAAATTAAACAACACTATACATATAATATAACTTTTACTCCTTTGCCTTTCTTTCTGAGCTTTAAGTAAACTACAGGTCTTTCATTATAACGTAATTTGGGTGTTGTATGATTGTATGGGTTGTGGTTTCTGGACCTATTATTATGATAAACTAATATCGTGGCACTTTGACTTTTTCTTCAGTGTAGCTGATAATCCTGATCTGTGTATGACGGATTCATGCAAAAAGAAGAACTTTGTTGCACCACTTTCAGCTTTAATTGTAATCCTCTTGATTTCTCTTGGATTTTGGATATTCAAAAGAAGACAAAAAGGTACTTCATTGTATCCTTTTTTTTTCCAGTTTCATGACTGAATGAACATTATTCTGAAGCCATAATCGATTTACTGTGAATATTTAGCAGTTACTACTGCAAGAAGTTGCCCAGACGTATATTTTGTCCTCAAATGCTTTTATTCTTCCGCTTGTGCCCTTGGTATATGTTAGATATAAAATCCTTCATAAACCTTTACTTAATAACTTAAATTTTTAGAAAAGTTGATTCTTGAGATGATATGAAGAGAGTTACTTCTTAACATGATATCAAAGCCTTTATTAAAATCAACTCTTCAAAAAGTTTAAATTGTGTATTATCATGTCCTGAGCTTGTATCACCATTTTTAATTATAAACCTTCTATTGCTTTTCTTTCTTTTCTTTAATATATCAGTTTTAACAAACAGTTAATTTCTATAAACTCTATGGAAAATTAACAAAAACAAAATCGAAAAATTGCCAATTTTATTATAGTTATAACTGGAGGCAGATGTAACGAATCTAAAGTCTCATGCTAAAGTCTGCACACTAAGTGAGAATCGACATAAATATGAAAAGAAAAGAAGAAATATGTATTGAGTTCTTGACCTATATAGAACACAAAATGCTCTTGCTCAAATTGGGTAAATTAAAATTTAAAAGAACAAATTCCGTATACCCTCATTCATTTTTTAAATTATTTATTTTTCACATCATCGCATGTTTTAATTATGATTTTCTCAACTACTGTAGTGGTACGTTCTGATTCTAAGAAAACGGGACCATTGGAATCAAAGAATCGAGCATTCAATTACAGTGAGATTCTCAATATTACTGATAACTTCAAAATTATTATTGGAGAAGGAGGATTTGGAAAAGTTTACCTTGGCATTCTACAAGATAACGCTCAAGTTGCTGTTAAGTTGCTTTCAACATCATCGGTGCAAGGTTATAAGGAATTCCGATCAGAGGTTAGATATTGCATTCAAGTTGGAACACAATAAATTCAATTTTGAAATTTTTTCTCTAGTTATGTTCAATTTTACATGGAGAATCCTGCAATATGTTCTCCAGTTAACTTTAGTAGAGTTAAAATTTGAAATGCAGGCACAACACAACTAATGATTGCTCATCATAGAAATTTGGTCTCTCTCTGGGTATTGTGATGAAGGTGAAATTAAAGCATTGATTTATGAATACATGGCCAATGGAAATCTCCAACAGCATTTATCAGGTAATTTATATTTGGGTTTTTATAATGAGTGCTCAAGACACTAGTTAAGGAATCAGAACTAAAAAAATTTTAATGAAAAGCAAAGCATTTAAAATATTGAAAATTGAAAAAAATTACTTTTTATTTAAAACATTATTTTTTGATTCCTTAATAAGTGCCCTTAGCAAAATCCTTTATATTTTATTCGTAACTCATAAATAGTCTGTCAGCATGCAGAATAGATTTAATACATCCAACTTGTCTATGCTTTATCCTCAGGGGAACCTTTTTTCATTACCCAAACTAACATAATATAAAGTATAAACAGAGGTGGAATGCCAAACATAGGTAATCTTTTAAGTACACCTGATCTATGATATCACCACAAATGGTTACGAATAAGGAAAGGAGGCCAAGAGGAAGGAATTTTGCCTATGCTTTCGTTTTCAGATTTTTCCTACAGAATTGCAAGAGTGATGCGTATTTCTTTTTCCCTATGAACTAAAACAAATTGGGAATATTAATCTGTATTTGTGTGCAGAAAAAAACCCAAATGTCTTGTAGTGGAATGAGAGACTTAATATTGCAGTTGATGCAGCACATGGTATACAATCCGCTTATATTTCTATATATGGCAGTTTATTTTTCTTGCAGTTTTTACTCTTAACCTAATACCTTGATTTAAGTCTATGGTTTCTTATGGATTTTCAGGACTAGATTATCTGCATAATGGCTGTAAACCACCTCTTATCCACAGAGATTTGAAGACGTCAAACATATTACTAGATCAGAACATGCATGCCAAGATAGCTGATTTTGGTCTATGTAGGGCTTTTGGTAATGATACCGACTCTCATATATCAACTCGCCCTGCTGGTACACCAGGTTATGTTGATCCAGAGTAAGTAGTAGTATAAAAAGTTAAATATAGATTTGCTAGAATTCAATATTTTTGTAGCATTTACTTAAAGTCGTAGATTATCAGGGCCTTGATATATTTATTTCTTTTTATCATATTTGGACACAACCCTGCTTTCATACTTACCACAATTGATTCTTATAGAATGGATGTAATATTATTGCAGAACAGTTGAGATAAATTTATCAATGCACTTATTATTCTTTCTAAATAAAATTTTTGGAGTACTCTTGACGAAGATGCAACTTGAGGCTCTACAAAACTTACTAATTTAGTTTGAAAAGGATATGAAGCATCCTCTATTTAACATGAACAGACTTCTTTGTTTCGCTTGATAATTTATATAATCAAAATGATTGTTCGCTTAATAAACAAGCTTCAGGATCACTTATGCAGTTCAATTGTTTGCTTTCTTAATAGATTTCAGAGAACTGGAAACTCAAATAAGAAAAGTGATGTCTATAGCTTTGGGATAATTCTGTTTGAGTTAATCACTGGCCAACCTGCACTAGCAAGAGCACCTGGGAAAATCATTCACATACTTCAATGGGTTATTCCCATAGTTGAAAGAGGAGATATTCAAAACATTGTTGATCCGGGGTTGCAGGGAGAATTCAATACCATTCTGCATGGAAAGTTGTAGAGATTGCCTTGTCATGCATTTCACCAACTACAGCTGAAAGGCCAGACATAAGCCAAATATTGGTAGAGCTAAAGGAATGTCTATCTTTGGAGATGGTTCAGAGACATATCAAAAGAGCAAGAACACTAGTTGAATTGACTTCATTACAGATTGAATCAGAAATTGCTCCCTTAGCTAGGTAGCCACTATGCGACGATCTCTTAGTGCTGCTCTGTGTCACACTAAATGTCTTGGTACAAGTCCTCATTTATATCAAAATTTGTAGATTTAAAGCTTTCTAGGAGTAAACAGTTATGTTATGTGCAAGTGATGCTTCATTCAAAGCAAGAGTCTGCTTCTCAAATAAAGATTTATAGAAGAATGTGCATGAAAATGCAGCAGAATGTTCTAACAACATCTTTTAGCAAAAGGTTTTCATAACAAGTGCCTTAAAAATAGGAAGTATTAAATGAAAACCGAATGTGTTTAAGTTTTCAATATATTAAATGTTTTACTTTTTATTTGAAACTTACTACTTTTGATTCCTTAACAAGTACTATTAAGGTACTCGTTAGACAAACCCTTCCAAAAAATAATAGCAAAGCAAATATCTAATTTTGGTTCTAATGAATAATGATATAATTTGAGAAAAACTCCTCTAAAATGAGTTTGTTTGTAAAATGAGCAAATAAGAGTGTATCCATAATTGATTTAATCTAAAGTAAACTTTAATCTTAACCCACTAAATGATTTAAGAAAGGTGGATACACTCTTAGTTACTCACTTTACAAACAAGCTCATTGTAGAGTAGTCTTGTTTGTTGAAGTCACAACTTGCCACAACTATGCAGTATACATGCAGATGCCAGATGTGACTGTAAGGTGGTGTTACCAAGTCCAAATCTGCAGTCTTCCAGGCAAATTAATGAAAGGTAGCAAAGTCACATGGTGTTATATAAGATTTGGAAACGACTAGAAGAAGGAAGATGCACGAATATGCATAAAGACAAGGCAATTAATAAAAGAAAATTATACTTTCAAAACATTTTGTTCCCACACCCCTTAATCACCTCGCTTTCATACATTGAATCACACACTAGTACAATGTGTTGGTGTGACTTTCTCTTTCTGCACAGAGGTCCACAGGTTTAATAGACCTTGTGCAGACTGCAGAGACATTTAATAACAAACCAAATATAAATTACTAGTAAGTAGTAACCATATAGAAATCTAAAACGTTGTGTTAAAAATATATAGTATGAAAATCTTATTATCTTTTTCCTATTACTGTTAATAAAAAAAAGGCAATACAACAGACTATAGTATACAAGTGAAATAGATTACAGGGTTTCAGAAAACGGCATTGCTGATATCTAATGAACATGTTGGAAGGAAAATCACTAAATACAACAATCCTGGTAAGCAACGAAACTTAATTTGCTTTGCAAAAATTAACCACTATAAGTGCATGGAGAAAGTGTTGTAAAAAGAGTAACATTTCAAAATAATAAAGTCCCACATTGGTTGAAAGTAAGGCTTTGAAAGAGTTTATATATCAACTTGTATTTTGAGTTTATTAAACCTTTTGTTGGATTTATTATTTACGTATTTTAAGGTATGTAAATAAACCCAACAAAAGGTTTGATTACAATAAATCTCACTATGTGCCAAAAATGAATAATCTCACTTTCAAAAATAGTGGAGGAAATTGTTATGTTTGTAATAAGCTAGGTCATCGAGCGGCTCAATGCAAACATGAGAAGAGAAATGACAATCCTCCTAAGCCAAAGGCAAACTTAGTCAAATGAGATGATATAATTGCTGCAGTCATTCCTCAAGCCTTGTTGATGGCCAATGTTAATGATTGGGTGGTAGACTTTGGGGTTACCAGACATATTTGTGCAAACAGAAATATGTTTACCTCTTATAATTCCGTGGGAGATGGAGAAGAACTTGTGTATCTTGGTGATTCTCGAACCGCTGATATTCTTGGAAAAGGAAAAGTTCTTCTCAAGCTCACGTCTGGCAAGACCTTAGCTCTCAATGAAGTGCTTCATGTACTTAGCATAAGGGCAAATTTAATTTCTGTGGCCTTGCTAGAAAAGGTTGGGGTTAAGGTGTCTTTTAAGTCTAATAAAATTGTAATGACTAAAAATAATGTACTTGTGGGAAAAGGTTATTGTAATTAGGGACTATTTGTACTCAATGTTGCTCAAATTAATGAAAATATATCTTCTTCTGCATATTTGATTGACTCTATGGATATGTGGCGTGCTAGATTAGGACATATTAGTGCTTCTTATATTAAGAAAATGCAATATCTTGGATTAATTTCTGGTTTTAGTGATACGTGTTTAAATAAATGTGAAATATGTGTGGAATAAAAAATAACTAAAAAATCTTGTTTATCTATAGAAAGAAATAATGAACTACTTGAATTAATTCATTCTAATTTAGGAGACTTAAAACAAATTATGACTAGAGGTGGTAAAAAATATTATGTGACTTTTATAGATGATTTTTCTAGGTACACCAAAGTATATTTACTTAGAAATAAAGATGAGGCATTTGACATGTTTCTTTTATATAAAGCAGAAGTAGAAAATCAATTAAATAAAAGAATTAAAAGAGTTAGATCAGATAAAGGTGATGAATATACTTTATTTAATGACTTTTGTGAAAAAGAAGGAATAATTCATGAAATTACACCCCCTTACTCACCTCAATCCAATGGAGTAGTTGAAATGAAAAAATAGGACCTTAAAAGAAATGATAAATGCCCTATTAATTAGTTCTAATGTACCTGATAACCTCTATGGTGAAACCTTATTAACTGCATGTCATTTAGAAAATAGGATTCCTTATAAGAAAACAGATAAAATACCATATGAGTTATGGAAGGGTTATAAACCTAACTTAAAATATTTAAAGTGTAGGGGTGTTTAGCTAAAGTAATGTTACCTAAACCTAAAAAGAGGAAAATAGGCTCTAAGACTTCAGATTGTATATTTATTTGGTATGTTGATCATAGTGTTGCATATAGATTTTTAGTTTTAAAAAGTGAGGTGCTTGATTGCAAGTCTATAATTGAGACAAAAAATACTGAATTTTTTTAACATGTTTTTCCCTTAAAATTAGAAAATATTTTTGAAGCTCTAGCACAAAATTTATCTGATGTTTTATATGAAGATTTGAGAAGAAGTAAAAGACAAAGAAAAAAAACTTTTAAAAATGATTTTTACACATATCTTATTGATGATGACCCTTTAACTATTTCTGAAGCTTTTTCCTCACCTGTTGCACCTTTTTGGAAAGAAGTCATTAAATCTGAAATCGATTCAATAACAAAATGCAATATTTAGGTTTTGGTATATTTACCTCCTGAAGCAAAACCAATTGGTTGCAAATGGATTTTTAAAAGGAAATATAACTCCGACGAATCAATTGAAAAATATAAGACTAGATTAGTAGCAAAAGGTTTTACTCAAAAACAAAATGTTGATTTTTTTTATACCTTTGCTCATGTAACTAGAATTTCTTCTATTGATTGTTTTAGCCTTTGCATATAAATTGGTTATTCACCAAATGTATGTTAAAATAACTTTTTTAAACGGTGATTTAGAAGCAGAAATTTACATGGTACAACCTGAGGGGTGTGTAGTTCCTGGACAAGAAAATAAAGTATGTAAACTTCTCAAATCTTTATATGGTCTGAAACAAGCACCTAAACAGTGGCATCAAAATTTGATCAAACTTTAATTAGTGATGTTTTTTTTCTGTTGAAGTTGATAATTGTGTGTATACAAAATTAGTAAATGATGAATTTATGATTATTTGTCTATATGTGGATGACATGCTCATTTTTTGTACTAGCCATGACATAGTGCATCAAACAAAATGTTTTCTTACATCTAAATTTGATATGAAAGACATAGGTGAAGCTAATGTAATTTTGGGTGTTAAAGTCATAAGGAAGTGTGATAATATAATACTGTCACAAGAACATTATGTTGAGAAACTTCTAAAGAAGTTTGGGCATTTTGATGTCAAATCAGTAAGTATCCCTTATGATGCTAACACTCAGTTAAAGAAAAACAGAGGTGATCCTGTTGCCTAGTCTCAATATGCACAGATTATTGGAAATCTGTTGCATTTGATGAATTTCACTTGACCTAACATAGCATATGCTATATGCAGATTGAGTAGATATACACATAATCTCAATAATGATCACTGGGCCGCTTTGGGTGGACTAATGAAATATCTATAAGGTACCATGAACTATGGTATTGCTTATAGTAAATTTTCCGCTGTATTAGAAGGATACAGTGATGCTAACTAAATTTCAGATTTAGATGAGATTAAATTCACTAGTGGTTATGTGTTCACCTTTGGTGGTGGTGTGGTGACTTGGAGATTTGCTAAACAAACAATAATTGCAAAATCCACCATGGAGTCAGAGTTTATTGCTCTAGAGAAAGCCGGTAATTAGGCCGAGTGGTTGGGAAATTTCTTAAAAGATACTCCATTAGGAATAAAATTAACCCCTTTTGTGTCTGTGCATTATGACAACAAGGCGGCAATATCTATTGCAAATAATAAAACTTTTTAATGATAATAACAGACACATTAGGTTGAGACATGCAGTGATAAAGCATCTGCTGAAAGATGGAATTATATCCATTGATTACGTGAAGTCAAAAGTGAACTTGGCAGATCCTCTTACTAAGCCTTTGGGAAGGAACTTAATAAATATCACATCGAGGAGAACGAGACTTAAACCAATTTGAAACTAACAGTGATGGTAACCCAACATTTATGAGTGGAGATCCCATGAAAAAAGTTTATATGGGTAATAACAAGTCACTTGTTAGTACTGCTAGCACTTTATTTGTCCATTCCTATGGTGTGAGGAGCATAAGAAATGCTATACTGCATTTATTGTGAGGATAAACTAAATGCTTTAAATGAATTTCATATTCTTTATGGGTGGTGTATAAAGTACATTATACACTTGATGAAATCACCTATATGAGTGTGGAATGAGACCGCTCCTATAAGATGATGACATAATCTCTAGAGCACTCATGAACAACCAGGCACGCGCATGGCCAAAAAATGCAAAACAATGTTAACAACAAAAGATAAGTGAGGGTGTAAATGTGATCAAGTGGGATTCTAATTTACATGAAAATGTTTTGGTTCATAGAAGTTTAAACTTCACCAATTACATTGTAAGTTAAAGTCCTATTTATCTATGTCTGGTTCATGTAGAGTTGTCTTTACCCTAATGGTTTAATGTGTTAAGTTTTGATAATGACAAATGCATTACAAAAGGATATTGATCATGTTACATAGATGTGCTTAATGAGATATATTGTATCATGCATGATTATGTACTTTATCCAGTTATATTTCACTTAATAATCATGTAATGAGATATGTGTAACATTCTCTGTATAATATATCCAATAATACTTTATATGAGTTATAATGAATTAATATTGGATTTAGCTCTATTTAAATGAAAATGTGCAAAGTATTCTTTATTGCATCCTATATAGAGCATATCCATTAGTAATTGATAAATATCTTATTTGGATGTGTCTATGAAAGTCTTATATGCATGTTAGACAAACTAGAGTTATACATTTATGAATCATGTATATGAAGATATTGAATTATGAATTTGGACTAACTATGTTTGTTTTAAGTGAGCAATACTTTATAGGATTGTCTAAGTACCAAGAGTGAACATTGCAATAAGAAAGCAAAAGATCACAATTATGTTCTGATGGGATAATTTAAAAGTTTCAAACTCAAATGCAGGTTGTTTCAAGTAGTAAATTCTCGGGAGTCCGAGGTCGATTAACAGGGAATTGATGAAGAGAAAATTATTTAAGGTAAGAAGCAGATTTGTCACAATACTAAAGATGATATAAGTTGTTCACAAATGAAAAAGAATTGCTTGGGTTAGGAGATCCACTCTTGGTAATAAATTAAAGATAAGATTATTTCTTTTTATAACTCAATTGAAATCATGCATAATGAAGGTTCCAATCGGAAGATTTAACATTCAAAGTTCAATTATATATGCAATCATATTATGATTCCTTTAATTATCTACTAATATTTGTAAATGAGTTCAAGCATTCACTGTGCTAATCCTATTGTCTACAATAAATCAAGATCTCCATTATACAAAGAAAGTTTCTAAATTGATTGGAAACAAAATACAACACATATAATATCCACTTGATAATATATAATTTAAGTACAAGAAATAGAATAATTGATAATCACATATTTTATTTATTAAGAAACCCTTATGTTTAGTCATTTACACTCTCCATATTCTTAATTGATTGAGTTTGGTATGATTTTGTGAGTTTGAGCTCAAATTGGTCCTAATTGAATATTTTCAGCATTATTGAGATTTGACACTGTTTCTGTATTTTGGTCATAACTTGAGTTCCTGATATCTGATAATCATGAATTTTACCTTGTAGAAAATCTAGGAGGAAGCTCTACAACTTTGATGAAGAGCTCGAAGTCCAATACAGATGTCTAAGGGACTTAAGTTTACATGGAAGTCAGAATACGAGTTCTGTCACTAGAATCCGAACAGTGTGCACTCATAAAATCATATCCCAAGCTGTAACAATGGAGATGGGCTGAAATTTGGATAGTTGATAACTAAGACCCAAATAAACAACTTTCATGAAGAACACTTTTTGAAAAAATGAAGTCTAATGGGTCAGTTTGAGTCTGCAAGTCAGAACAGAGGTGCTGAAGTTGGGTTTGAGTGACCTACGGTATTTGGGTCATATCTTGGACTGTAGGAAGCCAAATTGGACGATCCAGATATGCATGTTATATCCAAGACAAAGATCTACAACTTTTATGAAGAGTACTTTTCGTGGATTGATGCGTGCGGATGTAGTGATTAAAATTAAGATAAAAATCAGTTGTCAGGCCCACCAGAAAATAAAAACCTTACAACTAGTTGTAGTTAGTAAGGGTCGATCCACAGAGAACCAATTCAATTAACACTATTAAACAATTCCCAATTTAGACTCGATTAACAATAAACAAGTAAGGGGGTTTTGGAGTTTTGATGAACAATGAACAACTTCAAAGATAACAATAAACAAACCGAAATCAACAATATAAGAAAATTGGTTAAGAGATTGAATCCACCACTAGATTTATATAATAATGTAAATCCACATATCCTTTTATTCCAACATGCTCAATTATGTTTTTATGCAATTGTGAGAGTAAATCTGCTTTTTTACTTACGTGTTGGTCAATTTAGCAACCGCTCAAATCAACTCCTAATCACCGATTAGTCATAAAGCAACCGCTTCTTACAACTATCCAACAATTGCATTAAGATTTAGAAAACCAATTACACTAAGGTCTAATCACACACCGGGATTAAATTACTTAGAACATATATTTCTCTAGATCTAATACCGCAACCGCATAATAAACCTAGATCTACCACTTTTATAACTGCAAATAGCACAAAGATAATTATACCCACATGAACATCATACATCCCACTAGATCTACTACCGCAACCGCATAATAATAAACCTAGATCTACTACTTTGAAAGTAGGAACAAGTACAAAAACCTTCATACCAACAATAGATTCAGAAATATATGAATAAAAACATAACTGTGTTGAAATAATCAAATATGCAAAGTTTACAACATTAATACTAGCGGTTTCATCATCCCCTTAACCAAGGGAGGTTTAGTTACACATAGCTAGAAAGAAATCACAAGAAAAATTATGAAGAAACAAGAAGAAACTATGAAGAAACAAGAAACTAAGAGAGAAAATGAAGGAGAGGTCCATCTTGTTCATGATAAATGGTGCCTTTTATAGAAGTCTAAGGTAACAAAATGACAAAGGGAAGTGGGTGGATGAGTGGGTGAGTGAGTGGAGTGTTTGAGTGGATGGATTAGTGGGTTGGTTTAGTGGATTGGTTTAGTGGATGAGTGAGTGGAATGGTTGAGTGGTTGAATTAGTGAAAAATGCCAAAGGACTTTTGGTGAGTGGGAAATTATGGACATGAATGGGTGAGTGGATGGATGAGTGGATGGATTAGTGGATGAGTGGGTGGAGTGGTTAAGTGGTTGGATTAGTGTATGAGTGGATGAATGGGTGAGTTAGTGGATGAGTGGATGAGTGGATGAGTGGATTAGTGGATGGATGAGTGGATTAGTGGATGGATGAGTGGATGGTTGAGGACGAAAATTTCGTATCTGACTTGGAAGCCAAAAACGACCCACTATACTTCAGAATCACGAAAAGTGTTCTTCATGAAAGTTGTAGATCCTTGTCTTGGCTATGAAATGGATAGCTGGTTCGTCCAATTTGGCTTCCTTAAGCCCAATATATGTCCCAAATACCGTAGGTTGCTCAAACCCAACTTCAGCACCTCTGTTCCGACTTGCAAGCTCAAAATGACCTACTAGACTTCTTTTTCTCAAAATGTGTTCTTCATGAAAGTTGTTTATTTGGATCTTGAATATCCACTATCCAAATTTCAGCCCATCTCCATTATTACATCTTGAGATATGATTTTATGAGTGCACACTGTTCGGATTCTACTGACAGAACCCGTATTCTGACTTCCATGTCAACTTAGGTCCCTTAGACATCTGAATCAGACTTCGAGCTCTTCATCAAAGTTGTAGAGCTTCCTCTTAGCTTTCCTACAAGATAAAATTCATGATTTTCAGATTTCAGGAACTCAAGTTATGACCAAAATACAGAAACAGTGTAAAATCTCAATAATGCTGAAAATATTCAATTAGGACCAATTTGAGCTCAAACTCACAAAATCATGTCAAACTCAATCAATTAAGAATATGGAGAGTGTAAATGACTAAATATAAGGGTTTCTTAATGAATAAAATATGTGTTTATCAAATTCCCCCACACTTAGCTTTTTGCACTCCTGGGCAAAACTCAAGACCAAAATTTTACAATCAAGAAGAACAACCAAAGGTTCAGGATCAAAACATTCATGAGTTAACAATTCTCCACATCTCAAACCATCAAGCAAGGTATCTTCAACATGAATCGAGAATGATAGATCTTCACAAGAATCCCTCTCAATCTCTCAAGTGTTTAAAGGGTAGGTATTTCACTCAATTCAACCCATGAAAATTGCACTACCATAAGCTTGCTTATCTTCTACTTCTCCACTACTCAAAACACATGCACACACAAATCATGAGGACTTTATTCAAGGTTGTAGTGAGGTCAAGGTAACAGGAGAGGATAAAATGGATATGAGAAGATAAATACCAAAGAGAATAAAAGCAAATGAGAGCTGAGTTCAAATAACAAGCATAAAAGTTCATCCCAACTCTAGTGTATATCCCTTTACATATTCATTTCCCAATCCTTTTATTTTTTTTAAACACTTGGTTTTTTTTTTCTTTTTCTTTTTATATATATGAACATAACTATATACATACATTTTTTTTTCTTTTTGGGCACTCTTTTCTTTTTCAACAACCATTTTGTACACACACCCCCACACTTGTTCAAAAACTCATCCATTAACCAAGCTAATGTTCTTTTATTCCCTAAGGTAAAGTAAGAACACGATTTCTCATTTAAGGCACATGATGAGCTAGAAACAAGGAATGGTCAAATAAGCTCAAAGGGGTTAAGCAAAGGAAAATATACAAGGTTGGCGGAATCGAGAAATTTTCAAGAAATCAAAAGAGTGCTTGATATCATATTGAAAACAAGGTTGGCTATTTGGTTAAACTAGCTAATTAAGAAAGAGGGCCTCAATCATGTTCATGCATGCAAGTGAAATGTAGCCTCAAAAAGAATCAAAGTAAGTTCTAGAGTGGTCATTAACATGAGTGAAAATCACACAAGAAAGAAGAGAATGGCATAAATGTTGAATCCATCCATTAGGCTCAAAATCTCACAAGGTATGCATCCATCAAACTCAATTCATCAATTTAATCATCCATCACCAAGCATATCAGTTCAAGAAGGGAGAAAAGTTATTCAATCATGCAATGATCTATTTTTTTTTTGTGTTTTTTTTTTCTTTTTTTTTAACAACCAAAAGAAACATGCTAAAATCTCTCCCCCACACTTAATATAAACATTGTCCTCAATGTGAAAGAGAGATATAGAAAAGAGTAACACAACCTGATAAGAAGCGAATCAACGCAAAGCAGAAAAGAAGCACACTGTCAGTTACGCCTCAGACCTCTGCCACCAATTAAGATGCGTCTCAAGAGTAAAATTCTCCTTACTCTGCCATCACTAATTAGTTTAATAAGTCCATGACAATCACATCATACTTTCCAAACAAAACAAATTTTTTTTTTTTTAGAGATTCAAATGCTTACAACCAACAAACAGATAAAAACATATTCTAAGGAACTAATGAAAACACAAAATAAAAAGGGATAAAGAGAGCAAATCTGGTTGGGTTGCCTCCCAATGAGCGCTTAGTTTATTGTCCTCAGCCCGACATGATGATACTTTCACTGCTCCTCATATTGTGGAAGGATGAGGGTCATCACTTCCATCTCTGCACTGTCAGGAAGTTCATGATATGGTTTGAGACGATGACCATTGACCTTAAATGCTTTGCCAGAAATTTCACTCCTGATCTCAACTGCACCAAAAGGAAAAACATTAGTTACCACAAACGGCCCAATCCACTTAGAACGCAGTTTACCTGGAAATAATTTGAGTCTTGATTGGAATAGCAGGACTTTTTGTCCTCTGTGAAATTTCTTTCTGGAAATCAATTGGTCGTGGAATGCCTTAGCTTTAGTCTTATAAATCAGGGCATTCTCAAAGGCCTCATTTCTTAGTTCTTCTAATTCCTATACTTGGAACTTCCTTTGCTTTCCAGCACCTTCCAATTCCATATTAACTTGTTTAATGGCCCAGTAAGATCGATGTTGCAACTCAACGGGCAAATGACAGGGCTTTCCATACACCAACCGAAATGGTGACATGCCGATGGGAGTCTTATAGGCAGTCCTATAAGCCCATAAAGCATCTTCAAGTCGAGTGCTCCAATCCTTTCTTGAGGGATTCACTGTCTTTTCAAGGATTGACTTAATCTCCCGGTTGGACACTTCAGTTTGCCTATTTGTCTGTGGATGGTAAGGAGTGGAAATTTTGTGCATTACTCCATATCTCTTCAATAGAGCATCAAAGGTTTTGTTGCGAAATGGGTCCCTTGGTCACTGATGATAGCCCTTGGGGTCCCGAACTGGAGAAAATATGTGACTTAACAAAATCGTTCTCGACAAGGTGGTCACAAGACTTACGAAGTTGTAAGCGTCTTTGAAAATTGAAGGCCAATAGAAACCACTTTGTCAAGCACTTTATTGGCTGTCCTTTTCTTGCCAAAGTGTCCTCCACATGCATAGGTGTGGCAAAAGGAGAGGATGGAGTGTGTCTCGAGAATCGAATGCACCTCCTAATGACTTGATCTCGCACAATGCTTCCATAAGTACGGGTCATCCCGTATATAATATTCTGATCCTCCTTAATTTATCTCTTTGGGCCTTGTTCAAATCCTCCTGAAAGTCCATAGTAACTAGGTAGTTAACAATGTCAGCATACCAAGGGATTATGGTGTTGACAACCATCAAATATTCATCCGGAAAAGTCTCCATGATAGGCATTTCTTCCTCTTCGCTTACCAATCTACTCAAGTGATCGGCCACCAAGTTTTCGCTCCCTTTCTTGTCTTTAATCTCCAAGTCAAATTCTGGAGCAATAAAATCCATCTGAGCAATCTAGGCTTTGCATCTTTCTTTGTTAGAAGATACTTCAAGGCTGCATGATCTGAAAACACAATCACTTTAGAACCAATTAGATATGATCTAAATTTTTCTAAAGCAAATACAACAACTAGAAGTTCCTTTTCGTGGTTGAGTAATTAAGTTGAGCATCATTTAGAGTCCTTGATGCATAGTAAATGGCATAAGGAACTCTATCAACTCATTGTCCCAAGACACTCCTACTGCAAAGTCACTGGCATCACACATTAGTTCAAAAGGTAACTCCCAGTTGGGTGGCATGATGATAGGCGCAACAGCTTAACAACTTCTTGAGTTTATTGAAAGCTTCCATACATTTCTCATCAAAGTTAAAATTAACATCTTTTTGAAGAAGTCTCAAGCAAAGGGCAATGAGACTTTAGAAAAGTCTTTAATGAATCTCCGGTAGAAACTGCATGACCAATAAAAGAACGAATCTCCCGCACACTAGTGGGTGGTGGCAAAGAATGCATGAGTTCTACTTTAGCTTTATCTACTTCAATTCCCCTAGCAGAAATTACATGACCTAACACAATACCTTCATTCACCATGAAATGACATTTTTCCCAATTCAAGTACCATGTTAGTGTCAATGTATCTTTTAAGCACCAAAGTTAAATGTTCCAAACAATTTTCAAAATCATTTCCAAAGACACTAAAGTCATCCATAAAAACCTCAATGATGTTTTCAATGTAATCGAAAAATATACTCATCATGCATCTTTGGAAAGTTCCCGGTGCATTGCGAGTCAAAGGCATTCGCCTATATGCAAAGGTACCAAATGGACAAGTGAATGTAGTCTTGTCTTGGTCTTCTCGGAGCTATGGCAATCTGATTGTAACACGAAAAACCATCCGTAGAAAACAATAATAAGAATGACCACTAATCTTTCTAACATTTGATCAATGAAAGGTAAAGGAAAGTGGTCTTTTCTCGTGGCGGCATTCAACTTCCGTAATCAATACAAACACGCCACCCCGTGCAGTAACCTAGTGGGAATAAGCTCATTTTCAGCATTTCTTACCACAAGTAATTCCGATTTCTTTGGTACTACCCCGGACCGGGCTTACCCACTTGCTGTCAAAAATGGGGTAGATCACCCCCACACTTAGGAGCTTCAGTATCTCCTTTTTGACAACCTCCATCATGGGAGGATTCAATCTCCGCTGAGGGTCTCTCACATGTTTAGTATCCTCCTCCATTAATATCCTGTGCATACAAACGGAGGGACTAATACCCTTGATATCGCCTATTGACCAACCAATGGTGTCTTATGTTCTGCGCAAAACACTACCAGTTTCTCTTCTTGCTCTTGGGTGAGTGACTTTGCAATTATTCTTGGAAGGGTGTCCTTCTCCCCCAAGAAGATGTATTTAAGATGATCAGGTAGTGCTTTCAGTTCCAATTCAGGTGCCTGCACAACAGAAGGTTGAGGTATATCAGTAGTAACAGGTAAATCAACAAAAGTTACCTCATGCTCTTACAGGTGTGAAGAGAGCTCTTGTAAGGCAGCAACAATTTCATCAATGTCTTCACTCCATGGCTCTTCTTCACTCTTCTTCTTTTCCTCCTGTACATCTAAGCTATGAGTTAGAATTGTATCAAGAGCATCAAAATGGTCAGTATCAAAAGCTGCAGAAATTAAAGAATCAAAAGGATCAAAAGAATCAATTAAACAAGCAGAGTGCACATCACTTGGGTATCTCATAGCTTCAAAAATATTGAATCTAATTAATTCCCCATCAAATTCCATTGTAGAATTCTGAGTGCACATCAATTTTTGTCCGTGCGGTCTTCAAAAATGGTCTTCCTAGCAAGATAGGAGCAGATTTGGGAGACTCATCCTCTTCCATGTCCAAAACATAGAAGTCTGCCATTTGAAAACACTAATTCATTCACACTGTACCAAAACATCTTCAACCACACCCTTAGGGTATGCATTAGATCTATCACCAATTGAATAACAACACCGAGGTTCCAAAGGACCCAAGTATAAAGATGCATAAATAGAATATGGCATGACATTTATAGATGCACCTAAATCAAGCATTGCCCTTTCAAACCTTGTGTTACCTATAGTGCATGGAATGGTGAATGTGCCAGGGTCCTTACATTTGGTTGGGAGTTTCTTTTAATTACAATTTGAAACATTTTCTCCCACTTGGACCTTTTCATTTCCTTTTAACTTCCTCTTGTTAGTGCATAATTCTTTCGAAATTTTGCATATCTAGGTACACAGCTTAATGGCATCTAACAAAGGGATATTAACCTCTACCTTCCTAAAAGTCTCAAGTATTTCTTTTTCTTGCTTCTTCTTTCTTGGTTTTAACTAACCTACTAGGAAAAGGAGCTTTAGTGACATATTTAGGAAGGGGTTCAGAAATACTTACCTTAGGGGTTTTGGAAGTTTGCCCCTTATCATTTGCTTCTTTGGGTGGTTCATCCTTCTCTTGAATGATTGGTGGAAGAGAGGTAGGCTCATCCATCGTCTTTCCGCTTCTCAATGTGACAGCACTAGCATTTTCCCTCGGATTCACTTCTGGCTGTGAGGGTAGTTTCCCTGAAGCTTGGCTTTGAAACTTGTTGAATTCTGTGGACAACTGCCCTATCTGATTCTGCAAGTTATTGATTGCAGTCCTTGTTTCTTGTTGGAACTGCAAATTATTAGTGGCCATTTGTTTTACTAGCTCCTCTAATGAAGGCTCAGATTGCTTAGGAGCTTGAACTTGCTGCTGTCTCTGAGGGAAAGGTACTTGTTTGTTGGAATCTGGAGGTCCATAAGTGGAGGTTGATTTTGAGGTTGCTTTGCATAGCTGAAATTTGGATGATCCCTCCAACCCTGATTATATGTGTTTGAGTAGGGGTTGTAATTTTTTGAAAGTCCAAAGATATCCCCTCATTGCTCTTACCTCCTCATTTGTGTCTTCTTGGAGAGTGGGACACATATCGGTGGGATGTCCATGAACAACAGATCCCACAAGCATGAACTGGTGCTTTACCCGAATCCATTAACCGCCGAACCATAGCATCAATTGAGTCATTTTCAGCTTGTATCTTGGTTGTCTCTACTTCTTTCACCGCTTCTTACTCCGGTGTCATTTCTAGAGTAGAATTGTTGAGTATTGGCAGCCATTCTTGAGATCAAGTTTCTAGCTTCTTGAGGAGTTTTATCAATCAATGCTCCTCCGCTAGCAGCATTAATCATGTTGCGATCCATCACTTGTAAGCCTTCATAGAAATACCGATTAAGTTGCTCACTTATTTGATGATGAGGCAAATGAAACATAGCTTCTTAAATCTCTCCCGGTAGTCATGGAGTGATTCCCATGCCTTTGTTGAATACCACAGATTTCTTTTCGATTGTTGCACTTTTGAGGTAGGGAAGTATCTGTCTAGGAAAGTTCGGGCCATGTCCTGCCATGATTGGATGGATCCGGGTGGCAAGTAGTAAAGCCACTCCTTAGCTGAGTCTTTCAATGAGAATGGAAAAGCTCTCAACTTGACTTGCTCTACATGAATTCCTGCAGGTTTCATGCTAGAACATACCACATGGATTTCCTTCAAGTGCTTGTTGGGGTCCTCTCCGGGTAATCCATTGAAAGATGGCAAGAGATGGATTAAACCGGATTTCAATTCAAATGCCTCTTCATTTTCAAGAATGTCTATGCAAAGAGGTTTGTTGATCTAGATCTGGAGCACCCAATGCCCTTAAAGTGTTTTACTCGCCATTGTCACTTCTTCGATATTTCGGATGGCTCAAATGTCTCCGAACTTGATAGATCAATGTAACGGGCGAGCTTCAATGTCGGCGGGTGTGAGTTGGAAGTTAGCCTGGATGGAAGGGAAATTGAGGATGTGAAGTGAGTTGATCAATATAGTTCCTCAAATTTAGCAATCCTTCGTCTACTCCTTCAAAAGTCATCAACACCTACAAAACACTCGAGAAAGAAAGATTAAAAATAAAATAAAATAAAATAAAATAAAAACAGAATAAAAATAAGAAATAAATTAATAGTATAATTGAAAAAATTGGTTCCCAAGAATCGCGCGCCAAAATTCGATGCGTGCGGATGTAGTGATTAAAATTAAGATAAAAATCAGTTGTCAGGCCCACCAGAAAATAAAAACCTTACAACTAGTTGTAGTTAGTAAGGGTCGATCCACAGAGAACCAATTCAATTAACACTATTAAACAATTCCCAATTTAGACTCTGATTAACAATAAACAAGAAAAGGGGGTTTTGGAGTTTTGATGAACAATGAACAACTTCAAAGATAACAATAAACAAACTGAAATCAACAATATAAGAAAATTGGTTAAGAGATTGAATCCACCACTAGATTTATATAATAATGTAAATCCACATATCCTTTTTATTCCAACATGCTCAATTATGTTTTTATGCAATTGTGAGAGTAAATCTCTGTTTTCCTTACGTGTTGGTCAATTTAGCAACCGCTCAAATCAACTCCTAATCACTGATTAGTCATAAAGCAACCGCTCTTACAACTATCCAACAATTGCATTAAGATTTAGAAAACCAATTACACTAAGGTCTAATCACACACCGGGATTAAATTACTTAGAACATATATTTCTCTAGATCTAATACCGCAACACATATAATAAACCTAGATCTACCACTTTTATAACTGGCAAATAGCACAAAGATAATTATACCCACATGAACATCATACATCCCACTAGATCTACTACCGCAACCGCGCATAATAAACCTAGATCTACTACTTTGAAAGTAGGAACAAGTACAAAAACCTTCATACCAACAATAGATTCGAGAAATATATGAATAAAAACATAACTCGTGTTGAAATAATCAAATATGCAAAGTTTACAACATTAATACTAGCGGTTTCATCATCCCCTTAACCAAGGGAGGTTTAGTTACACATAGCTAGAAAGAAATCACAAGAAAAACTATGAAGAAACAAGAAGAAACTATGAAGAAACAAGAAACTAAGAGAGAAAATGAAGGAGAGGTCCATCTTGTTCATGATAAATGGTGCCTTTTATAGAAGTCTAAGGTAACAAAATGACAAAGGGAAGTGGGTGGATGAGTGGGTGAGTGAGTGGAGTGTTTGAGTGGATGGATTAGTGGGTTGGTTTAGTGGATTGGTTTAGTGGATGAGTGAGTGGAATGGTTGAGTGGTTGAATTAGTGAAAAATGCTAAAGGACTTTTGGTGAGTGGGAAATTATGGACATGAATGGGTGAGTGGATGGATGAGTGGATGGATTAGTGGATGAGTGGGTGGAGTGGTTAAGTGGTTGGATTAGTGTATGAGTGGATGAATGGGTGAGTTAGTGGATGAGTGGATGAGTGGATGAGTGGATTAGTGGATGGATGAGTGGATGGTTGAGGACGAAAATTTCGTATCTGACTTGGAAGCCAAAAACGACCCACTATACTTCAGAATCACGAAAAGTGTTCTTCATGAAAGTTGTAGATCCTTGTCTTGGCTATGAAATGGATAGCTGGTTCGTCCAATTTGGCTTCCTTAAGCCCAATATATGTCCCAAATACCGTAGGTTGCTCAAACCCAACTTCAGCACCTCTGTTCCGACTTGCAAGCTCAAAATGACCTACTAGACTTCTTTTTCTCAAAATGTGTTCTTCATGAAAGTTGTTTATTTGGATCTTGACTATCCACTATCCAAATTTCAGCCCATCTCCATTATTACATCTTGAGATATGATTTTATGAGTGCACACTGTTCGGATTCTACTGACAGAACCCGTATTCTGACTTCCATGTCAACTTAGGTCCCTTATACATCTGAATCAGACTTCGAGCTCTTCATCAAAGTTGTAGAGCTTCCTCTTAGCTTTCCTACAAGATAAAATTCATGATTTTCAGATTTCAGGAACTCAAGTTATGACCAAAATACAGAAACAGTGTAAAATCTCAATAATGCTGAAAATATTCAATTAGGACCAATTTGAGCTCAAACTCACAAAATCATGTCAAACTCAATCAATTAAGAATATGGAGAGTGTAAATGACTAAATATAAGGGTTTCTTAATGAATAAAATATGTGTTTATCATGGATCTGAAGTATAGTTAGTCGTTTTTGGCTTCCAAGTCAGACGTCAAAATTTTCGTCCTTAACCACTCCTCTCACCAACCCACTCAACCACTCCACTCACCAACCCACTCACCCACTCCACTCACCAACCCATTCAACCACTCCACTCACCAATCCACTCACCAACCCATTCAACCACTCCTCTCACCAACCCACTCATCCACCCACTCCCCTTTGTCATTTTGTTACCCTAGACTTCTATAAAAGGGCACCATTGGTTATCATTAACAACAAGTTGTATTCTCCTTTAACTCTCTTATAGTTTCTTCTTGTTTCTTCATAGTTTTTCATAGCTTTTGTATATTTTGATGCTCCTCTTCATTGTAATGGAGAGCTAAGCTACTTTCGGTCAATTTAGAACTCTTGAAGAGATTGCGGTTTGGATTCTTGAGACCTCAGTTATGTATTATTTTTTATTTGTAATTGAATTCCTCTTCTCTTCTTCTTTTTCTTTCTTCTTCTTGATCTTGAATGCATGAATAGTGATTCTGTTTATGTTTGATCAGATTTGATCTTGGTTTAAGATTAAGTATTGTGATGAAATTTAGAACTGATTGATCTGAATTAATCACATAACTGAAAGTTGAGATTTGGATGAAACTTAGAACTGATTGATCTAAGCTAATCACGTAATTGAAGAGGTTAGGTTGCTGATTGGTGCCTAGGTTAATTGAATTCAGTGCTTAAATTGACATATATCTACATGAATGGTGCGATTGCAGATTTGTGTTTATCACTTGTCAATTAAATTCTAGACGATCGTCTAGTATGAATTCTGGATTTGATGCAGAGATTTCGGTTAGATCCAAATTAACAATTCAATTGCGCTTCAAGTGTTCTATAAAGGGTCTATGATTGAATCCACCCAATCTTGGATAGGTTTCTAAATTGACTGCTCTTTAATTGTTATTTCTCCCTTTAATTTTGTTAAGTGCGATCTTAAACTGTCAAACCCTCCTTGGCTAACTTTCACTTGATTTGATTAAATTGCATCTACAATCCTCGTGGAGATGATCCGGTGTTGTCACTGTGCTACAAGCTTAGGTAATAACTTCGGTTATAATTTTGACTGAGTTCGGCGCTCGTCAAAATTTTGGCGCCGTTGCCGGGGACCCGTAAGTGTGATATAATCTTTTTAAATTATCATACTAACTCTTTCTTTTTCTTTTTCTTTCATTGTCATTTTGTTGCATTCTGTTGCATTTTAAGGATACAATGGACCATGCATAATGGAGTCAAAACTTGAGGAGTTGACTTCTTTGGTAAGACATATAGTAGTGAGACAATAATCACCTGTGCAGGAAGCTACACTTGTGTGTAACATTTGTTTTTGTTCATCTCACCCCACATATACATGCCCTACACTTCAGTATGGTAGTTCTATTTTTTCAGATCAATTTGTTGCAGCAGCTGGTTATTTTCCTGATGAACCACAGTTCCAGCAGCAGCAACAAAGTTATGATCCCTTCTTCAACACATACAACCCTGGCTGGAGAGACTATCCGGATCTGGGATATAGCAAACCGACATCACAACAGTAGCAATCATTGCAATATGAGCAGCTATTTCAATAGATAACAAGTCCAACAACCACAAAACTTGAGCCTTCATTAGAGGACTTAATGAAAACCCAAATTGAGTTCCAACAGAATTTTACTGCCACTATTCAGGATTTAACAACCCAAATTGAGCAGTTGACAATCACTGTTAATGAATTGAGAAGTCAAGAGTCAGACCAACTCTCTTCCCAAACAATTCCCAACTCCCTGTATTCTAATTGTCATATTGATTTACCTGCAAATTTAGTTGAGGAAACTCATGATGAGTTGTGTGCTGAATTTCCTGATTTTATTGGTTTTAATGATTCTATCAATTGCAACTCATGTACTGATTGTGACGGTGATATAAACTGTGTTACGTGTGCTGAGATTTCTGCATATTTGAAAATTGATGATTCTGTTTACGCAGCATCTAATGATATTGAAGGGTCTATCAGCAATGCAGTTGCAGAGTCTACAACACATAGGGAGGTGGAGTTGAAGACCATTGAGAAATTTTCAAAGAATGAGGAAAGGCAGCATATGGCAGTAACTACTGAAGTGGATTTTATTTTTGGGTCATGGTCTAATATAATCAATGAAAGTAGAATTGTCAAATTACACGTGTTGCATGCCATTGGTGAAGTCAAGGAAATTAAGAAAGACCAATGGGACCCCAATAGGAGCCCTCATGCTTCAAGCTTAACTTGGTCATTACACTTCAACCAATGGGACCCTAGTGAAAGCTATCATGTTGTGTCAACCATAACTTGGTCATCACGTTTCAACCAATGGGATCCTGGTGGAGTCTTTTCACCAACCTTACTTAATAAGACCAATGGACACCATCTCAAGCCGAAAAATGTGGAAGTGAAAGTGATGGACTTTTACCATCCACATTATAAAGATCACTAAGAAGTGTCTCAACGTCGAGCTAACGACGTTAAACAAGCGCTTATTGGGAGGCAACCTAACTAGATTTGTTTTCAAGATCTTTGGGGATGGTTTTCGCAATCTGAGAAGATAAAAACATACTTCACTTTGAATGGCTGAGTAAGGAGTCAGTAAGTTATACCTTATTCACTCTTGAGACGCATTCTTGTGGCCTGCTACATCATGAACTTCTTATTTGTGGATTCTCTTCAGAGACAAACATAAGTGTTACAGTCTTAGGAATCTGACTCTAAAAGACCCGCATTTCCTCTTTAATTTTATATTATTCCAGTCATGTTATTTTGGTTTTACATTTTACTCATTTGTTTTGTGAGTTTTCAGGTTCTGTTGTAACTTTGATTCTTACGCATCTTTTCTGCTTGCCATTATCTCGCCCCTCATCAGGTTGTGTTGCTCTTTTCTTTCTGTTTTATTAATCACTTTCACATTGAGGACAATGTCTATATTAAGTGTGGGGGAGAGATTTTACCATGTTTCTTTTTTTTTTGTTAAAAAAAATAAAAAAAGGGGTTCATTACATGATTGAATAACTTTTCTCCCTTCTTGAACTAATATGCTTGGTGATGGATGATTGAATTGATGAATTGAGTTTGATGGATGCATACCTTGTGAGATTTTGAGCCTAATGGATGGATTCAACATTTATGCCATTCTCTTCTTTCTTGTGTGATTTTCACTCATGTTAATGACCACTCTAGAACTTGCTTTGATTCTTTTTTAGGCTACATTTCACTTGCATGCATGAACATGATTGAGGCCCTCTTTCTTAATTAGCTAGTTTAATCAAATAGCCAACCTTGTTTCCAATATGATATCAAGCACTCTTTTGACTTCCTGAAAATTCTCTGATTCCTGCCAACCTTGTATATTTTCCTTTTCTTAACCCCTTTGAGCTTATTTGATCATTCCTTATTTCTAGCTCATTATGTGCCTTAAATGAAAAATCGTGTTCTTACTTTACCTTAGGGAATAAAAGAACATTAGCTTGGTTAATGGATGAGTTTTTGAATAAGTGTGGGGGTGTGTGTACAAAATGGTTGTTAAAAAAAGGAAAGAGTGCCTAAAAAAAATGTATGTATATAGTTATGTTCATATATATATAAAAAAAAAAAAAAAAAAAGAAAAGGATTGGGAAATGAATATGTAAAGGGATATACATTAGAGTTGGGATGAACTTTTATACTTGTTATTTGAACTCAGCTCTTATTTGCTTTTATTCTCTTTGGTATTTATCTTCTCATATCCATTTTATCCTCTTCTGTTACCTTGACCTCACTACAACCTTGAATAAAGTCCTCATGATTTGTGTGTGCATGTGTTTTGAGTAGTGGAGAAGTAGAAGATAAGCAAGCTTATGGTAGTGCAATTTTCATGGGTTGAATTAAGTGAAATACCTACCTTTTAAACACTTGAGAGATTGAGAGGAAATCTTGTGAAGATCCATCATTCTCGATTCATGTTGAAGATACTTTGCTTGTTGGTTTGAGATGTGGAGAATTATTAACTCATGAATGTTTTGATCCCTTGAACCTTTGGTCGTTCTTCTTGATTGTAAAATTTTGAGCTCTTGAATGTTGTTGGAATTTAAATTTTTGTTAATCTCCTATGTCCTTGTTTTGGTCTTGAGTTTTGCTCAAGAGTGCAAAAAGCTAAGTGTGGGGGAATTTGATAATCACATATTTTATTCATTAAGAAACCCTTATGTTTAGTCATTTACACTCTCCATATTCTTAATTGATTGAGTTTGGTATGATTTTGTGAGTTTGAGCTCAAATTGGTCCTAATTGAATATTTTCAGCATTATTGAGATTTGACACTGTTTTTGTATTTTAGTCATAACTTGAGTTTCTGATATCTGATAATCATGAATTTTATCTTGTAGGAAAGCTAGGAGGAAGCTCTACAACTTTGATGAAGAACTCGAAGTCCAATACAGATGTCTAAGGGACCTAAGTTTACATGGAAGTCAGAATACGGGTTCTGTCACTAGAATCTGAACGGTGTGCACTCATAAAATCATATCCCAAGCTGTAATAATGGAGATGAGCTGAAATTTGGATAGTTGATAGTTAATACCCAAATAAACAACTTTCATGAAGAACACTTTTTGAAAAAATGAAGTCTAATGGGTCAGTTTGAGCCTGCAAGTCGGAACAGAGGTGCTGAAGTTGGGTTTGAGTGACCTGCGGTATTTGGGTCATATCTTGGGCTGTAGGAAGCCAAATTGGACGATCCAGATATGCATGTTATATCCAAGACAAAGATCTACAACTTTTATGAAGAGTACTTTTCGTGGATCTGAAGTATAGTTAGTCGTTTTTGGCTTCCAAGTCAGACGTCAAAATTTTCGTCCTCAACCACTCCTCTCACCAACCCACTCAACCACTCCACTCACCAACCCACTCACCCACTCCACTCACCAACCCATTCAACCACTCCACTCACCAACCCACTCACTAACCTATTCAACCACTCCTCTCACCAACCCACTCATCCACCCACTCCCCTTTGTCATTTTGTTACCCTAGACTTCTTTAAAAGGGCACCATTGGTTATCATTAACAACAAGTTGTATTCTCCTTCAACTCTCTTAAAGTTTCTTCTTGTTTCTTCATAGTTTTTCATAGCTTTTGTATATTTTGATGCTCCTCTTCATTGTAATGGAGAGCTAAGCTACTTTCGGTCAATTTAGAACTCTTGAAGAGATTGCGGTTTGGATTCTTGAGACCTCGGTTATGTATTGTTTTTGATTTGTAATTGAATTCCTCTTCTCTTCTTCTTGATCTTGAATGCATGAATAGTGATTCTGTTTATATTTGATCAGATTTGATCTTAGTTTAAGATTAAGTATTGTGATGAAATTTAGAACTGATTGATCTGAATTAATCACATAACTGAAAGTTGAGATTTGGATGAAACTTAGAACTGATTGATCTAAGCTAATCACGTAATTGAAGAGGTTAGGTTGCTGATTGGTGCCTAGGTTAATTGAATTCGGTGCTTAAATTGACATATATCTACATGAATGGTGCGAATGCAGATTTGTGTTTATCACTTGTCAATTAAATTCTAGACGATCGTCTAGTATGAATTCTGGATTTGATGCAAAGATTTCGGTTAGATCCAAATTAACAATTCAATTGCGCTTCAAGTGTTCTATAAAGGGTCTATGATTGAATCCACCCAATCTTGGATAGGTTTCTAAATTGACTGCTCTTTAATTGTTATTTCTCCCTTTAATTTTGTTAAGTGCGATCTTAAACTGTCAAACCCCCCTTGGCTAACTTTCACTTGATTTGATTAAATTGCATCTTTAATCCTCATGGAGATGATCCGGTGTTGTCACTGTGCTACAAGCTTAGGTAATAACTTCGGTTATAATTTTGACTGAGTTCGGTGCTCGTCAATAATCTAACTTTATTTCATTACCAAGAGCTTCACTCTTTCACCCAAGCAAGATAAAGATTTAGTTACTCATAGACAAGAAGAAAGAAAGAGAAAATAAGAGAAAGATGAACATAGCTTCAATTAAGAACAAGAGAAAATTACAACAAAGGAAAATAATAAACAAGCATAACCATAACTTCTAAAAACTAAGCCTAACACCAGGAACACCAAATGATCAGCCAATGGTGCCTTTTATAGAGGATTAGGAATACAAAGTGATAAGGAGGTGATTAAGAATAAGTGGATGAGTGGGTGGAGTGGTTGGATGAGTGATTGAATGGTTGGATGAGTAGAAAATTATTGAGATTCTTTGTCTCCGAAATCATTCATTGCTTAACTCATGGATGTTGTCATCAAATAGAAAAGTGGTCTTCATAAAAGTTCTAGAAAATTGTCTCACCTTTCCAGAGACACCAAGTTTAGCCAAATCTAATAATCACAGCCCGAGATATAGCCCAATTACTAAACAGTATTTAGGCCCAAATACGTCACCTCTGTTCTGACTTCAAAGCCCAATATCACCTTCAAGGAGTCCGATCCAAGTTTTGTGTTCTCATGAAAGTTGTAGATATGGGTCTTAACTTTCAGATGCCAAATTTTCAGCCCATTTCAGTTCCTTGAACTCGAATTATGCAATGATTACTGCACACTGTTCGGGTTCCAGTTACAAAACTCGTGTTCTGACTTCTATGCCCAATTTGCTCCACTAGATGTTCGATTGAGACTTTGAGCTCTCATCAAAGTTGTAGAGCTCTCTCTTATCTTTCCTATAAGATAAGATACATAATTATAAGACATTTAGAACTCAAGATATGACCAAAATACAGAAATAATGTAAGACCAAAATAGTGCTAAAAAAATCAATTAAGTCCAATTTGAGTCCAAACTTACAAAACATAACCAGGCTTAATCAATTAAGTACATGGAGAGTGTAAATGACTAAAAAAGAGGGACTATTAATGTATAAAATATGTGATTATCAAATTCTCCCACACTTAGCTTTTTGCACTCCTGGGCAAAACACATAATACCAAAGCAAAGAAACAAAGAAAAACGACATAAACTCAAAAGCTAAAAACTCTAAAAGATTTAATGAAACAAGAAGGGCAACTAGTCATTCAAGGGATCAAAGCATTTTTGAGGTAGTATTTCTTCACATCTCAAACCATCAAGTAAGGAAACTTCAGTTAAAAAGAACGAATCAAGAATGAAAGATCCTCACAGGATTCACTTTCAATCCCTCTAGTATTTAAAATGGTAGATATTTTACTCAATTCAACCCATAAAAAATTGTACTACCATAAGCTTGCTTGTCTTCTACTTCTCCGCTACTCAAAACACATGCACATAAAAATCAAGAGGACTTTATTCAAGGTTGTAACGGGGTCATAGTAAAAGAGAAGAGCTAATATGGATATGAGAAGATAAATACCTAAGAGAATAAAAGAGTATTAAGATACAGTTAGAGTGGAGAAGATATTTGAGAACATTCATCAATAAGGATAATGACCAATATTTGACTAATGTTTTGTTGAAGATCAATCCCAAATTAGTGAGTTGAATTCATTAGTAGGCATGAACCTTCTCCTTCTTTTCCTATTGTTTCCAAGCATCCATCTTTATTCTAGGTATGAATATGTTATATAGTGCATTAGGTGGTTAACTTTTTTTTTTTTTAAACATTTTGCACACACACCCCCACACTTGTTTAAGAACAAGGTCAATGCTCTCTTATTCCCTAAGGTCAGGTAAAAACATAGTTTTCTCTTCTTCTTTTTTTTCAAGGAACGTAATGAGCTAAAAACAAGAAATAGCCAAATAAGCTCAAAGGGGTTACACAAGGGAAAATATACAAGGATGGCTATTTAGACAAAGTAGCTATTTCAAAATGCCTCAATCATATTTATGTATGCATGTGAAAATATAGCCTCAAAAAGAATCAAAGCAAGTTCTAGAGTAACAATTTCATGAGTGAAAATCACACAAGAAAGAAGAGAATGGTACAAATGTTCAATCCATTCATCAATAGGCTCAAAATCTCACAAGGCATATTTCTATCATTCTCAATTCATCAATTCAACATTCAAATCCGAGCATATGAAATTTAAGAAAGAAGACAATTTATTCAATCTTGGTATGATCCCTGAATTTCAATTGCTTAAAAGGATGTGAAAGTGCATTCACTTGAATTTTACAAAGGAAATCAAAAGACAAAAACTTTGTTACTTCCACAAATCAATACTAATTAATACCTACCTAATTACTCCTTACTCTGCCATCAATTAAGATGCGTCTCAAGAGTAAATCATCGCAAGGGTAAAATTACTCCTTACTCTACCACTCTTCATTAGTTTAGTAAGTTACTGACAATCATATCAAACATTCCACAACTGTAATTTTTTTTTTTTTATTTTTTTGTTTTTTTATATCAATTATCCTTCCCCAAACCAAATCACAACATTGTACCTAATGTTAAAATATAGATGAACAAAGGATGGAAGACATTACCTGTTGTAGCAATTACTAAAAAGAGAAACCTGACACAAATTTAAATAGAAACAAAGTACAATAAATAAAATCAAACCCATTAAAGATGAAGTGTCAGATCTGGCTTGCTTTTCTTGCTGCTTCCCTCACTGCTTCCTGCTAACCAATCTATCTGAGCTATTACTTTATCAGGTTTATAAACAAAAGCTTCTAATTTATCAATCAACTCATCAATAGTGGAGGCAGAGATAAGAAGTTTTCTTACCGAAGGAGTGATAAATTCCTGTTCCACAGCTTTGTCAAGAAAAAATAACAAAAGATCAAAGAAATTATTAACATTCAACAAATCAATGGGTTTATGGTGGATGTTCAGTTTAGCCTAAGAGACAATTTGAAAAATTTCTTCCAAAGTACCAAAATCACCTGGTAAGGCAATGAATGCATCAGAGTTGTCAAGCATTTTTTTCATTCGTCCATGCATAGATGATACTTGAATTTCTTCTCCAAATGTCTTTTCAGTAATGTTATTTTGAGCTAAAGGTCTAGGAATGACACCTAAAACCTAACTGCCTCCTATAAAAGTAGTAAGTGATACAGCCCCCATTAACCCACGACAACCTCCCCCATATACAACATGAATGTTTCTTGCAACAAGTGTTCGACCAAGAGCGCTTGCTGCATTTACAAACTCTAAACCCTTCCCATAACTTGACCCACAAAAAAATATAGACATTTTTAAAGTTACGAACATAAGGCCCCATTTCTATACTCTTCCTCCCTTTGAATGTTTATGAGTTAGAGGAAAGTGAAGAAAATGAAGTGTTTAAATAAGGAAAAGAATAGAAAGAGTAATGATAACACCTATAAGGGTAGGTTGGTTGTTGTCAGAAAAGTTTGAAATTAAGAAACACATAATCTTTTTTTTTTAACTTTTTTTTGTTGTTTTTTTAACTTCAAGAAAACCATTAGGGTAAAGAAGTCTAGAAACCTCTGAAGGATCTTGCTCAAAGGATCGTCTGTCCAAAAATTAAAAAACAACAAAATCATACAAAGATAAAAGAAATAAAATAATAAATGAGGACATACCTGTATGTACAGTTTTCATGACATATCTTTATACTGCGCATCATGAATGCAGTAGTGGCATGTATTTAAGTTACGTGTCACCAGTGCAACATATGAATTCCACAAGGATTGCCGAACCGATAACAAGAACCTTTGAATCATTTCCGTCCTGTTTACGGAAGAACAACCCTCTATCTTCCTGCAAACCTAATTAAAGGCCTGTATTCTAAGAAGATGGTACATGACCACAGCCAGTCAGAACTCGCCATAGAGACCTATTAATTAAAGTAAGTATACAACTCAGTTAACAGTTTCTGTTCACTGTAAAGACGGGATGCTTCTTTCTATCCATCAGCGCTACAAAGCCTTGGTTCCAAGAACTGGGAATGTAGCACGCGGTTCTCTACAGAGCATGACACACGAACTTTATTTACATACTGGTGTGTGAAGGTCTTCACCTGAGTTTATGACAGGATGGACATCCGCCCGGGGCTCCTAATCTAATTAAAGACCAAGTACAACCATAGTTTCACCCTCTCTCTTTTTTCTTTTTTTTTTTCAAGTTGTTAGAAACCTGATGAAAGGTGAGTGTATACTCACTTGAGATTGGGATGGAGGTAGTCTGCTCTTTTGGCTTTGTGTCAAAACATTGTTGACCAGTATTAGACCCATTCAAGACCAGCGCAACATAGGGCTCCCAAAAGGGACAAGTGGCCGTAATGCGATTGGTTGCCTCACATGTGGGATACAATCTATCTACTTTGTTTTTCAATTAAGAAAGCTGGATTATGATGCATGCATTTCCCCATTCAAGTTTTGTGTTACCAAAGCCAAACTCAAGATGTATACATACTTTTTGTTTCTTTTTTTTTTCTTTTTCTCTTTTTTTTTTTTTTTTTTTCTCTTTTTTTTTTTTCTTTTTCTCTTTTTTTTTGATGAAGATAAAGAAGAAGAAGAAAATATGTACATGTTGTTGTGGATGTGACTCACATCTGCCTCTGGTTTCACGTCCAGAAACGACTTAAACGCCTTCTATGAGTCGAGGATAAGCTTCCCATCCAATTTTCTTATAAATTGACAAACAGGATCTTTTAGAGTTAGATTCCCAAGACTATATTACTTTTGTTCCTCCTTCAAGAGATTCCACAAGTTAAAAAGTTCACGATGTACCAAACCACAAGCATGCGTATCAAGAGTCAATAAGATATCATCTAATGACTTCTTACTTAGTCCATTCTTAATGAAGAAAATTTTATCTTCTCTGTTAACGGAAACCATCCCCAAAGAATAACATCGCTTGTTACAATTCCATCGTGCACATATGTGATAAACTTGTAATCTTTTTGCTCTTCTCTTTTTAGAATATGAACTTCTACTAAGACCTGGCATGTATGAGTCAAATGAAATTGAAGACTCACCTGCTAGTCGGACCTTTGCTTTGATTATCCAACGTACATCTTCTAGTATACCCTTGTGCATTAACAATCTCAATCTTTCACATCTAGTTTCATAAATTTTTGTTAGAGCATTTTGAGGAAGAGAAAGAAAATGTTTTCTCAAGTTTGAGAGAATGATATCCATTTTGAAGGAGAAGGAATCAGTTATTTTGGGAAACTGAAAGAAAGCAAATCGACTTGAGAGTCACAGAGTATCGTCATCCGCCATTTAACCGGGGAGCTAAAGAACTGCAAAATAAAATAAAGCCACAAAATTAGAGTAAATTTTTCACATAACAAGGATCAGAAAGGGAAATGAATTCTACCTCAGCAACTTGATTTTCCAAAAATGGTTTAAGTTTTTGTCCATTGACCTTAAACACATTACCATTCTTAGGATTCTCAATGTCTATGGCCCCATAAGGATATACATGTTTGATAATAAAAGGACTAGTCCACCTAGATCTCAATTTTCTAGGGAATAGGTGAAGACGAGAATTATAAAAGCAGAACTTTTTGACCAATTTCAAAAGATTTTCTCAAAATAGATTTGTCATGAAAAGCTTTTGTTCTTTCTTTATAAATTTTTGAGTTTTCATATGCATCATTTCTCAATTCCTCAAGTTCATTTATTTGCAATTTGCGTAACCTACACGCATCATCAAGATTTAAATTGAAAGCTTTAATGACCCAAAATGCTTTATGCTCTAGTTCTACAGGCAAGTGACAAGGTTTTTCATAGACTAACCGATAGGGTGACATGCCTAAAGATGTTTTAAAAGCAGTATAGTAAGCCCAAAGTGCATCGTTTAGTCTTAAAGATCAATCTTTACGATTTGGGTTAACCGTTTTTCTAAAATTTGTTTAATTTCCCTATTTGCTAATTCTACTTATCCACTTGTCTGAGGGTGATAAGGGGTGGCAACTTTATGGGTAAAGCCATATTTCTTCATTAAAGATTCAAATGGTTTATTACAAAAATGTGCTCCCCCATCACTGATGATAGCTCGAGGGATTCCAAATCGACTTAAGACACTTTCTTTTAAAAATTTGAGAACAATTTTATGATCATTTTGTCGACATGGAATCCCCTCAATCCATTTTGAGACATAATCAACTGCAACCAAAATATATACAAATCCAAATGAGGATGGAAATGGACCCATGAAATCAATTCTCCAACAATAAAAAATTTCAATTACAAGGATAGGGTTCAGAGGCATCATGTTTCTTTTAGAAATAGACCCTAATTTTTGACAATTTTCACAACTTTTGCAAAAGGTAAGCTGTCCTTAAATAAAATGGGCCAATAAAATCAACACTGCAAGATTTTTGCAACTATTTTCTTTGAAGAAAAATGACCTCCACATGCTTCTGAGTGACAAAATTTAATGACACTACCTACCTCATTGTCGGGTACACATCTCCGAAAGATTTGATCAGGATAATATTTGAATAAATATGGGTCATCCCAATAAAAAATTTTCACCTTAGTCAAAAACTTTTTTCTGTCTTGATGTGACCATTGAGGCGGCATCTTTTTTGTCACAAGAAAATTGACTATATTAACAAACTATGGCATGGAATTGACAAAAAATAAAAACTCATCAGGAAAAGAATCATTAATAAGTGTGCTATCAAAAGATGAGCTTGTTGTTAGTTTGGACAAATGATCTGCGACAACATTTTCGGCTCCTTTCTTATCTTTTATTGTGATGTTGAATTCTTGAAGCAATAAGATCTACCGTATCAACCTAGGTTTGGCATCCTGCTTAGACATTAAATATCTAATAGCAGCATGATCAGTGAAATAGCAGCATGATCAGTGAAAACAACAGTAGAAGAACTAATTAAATGAGCTCAAAATTTGTCCAATGCAAAAATTACAGCAAGTAGTTCTTTTTTAATAGTGGTGTAATTTATTTGTGTACTATTTAAAGTTCTACTTGCGTAACAAATCACATGAGGCTTACCTTCCCTTTCTTTGGCCTAAAACAACGCCAACAGAGAAATCACTTACATCACACATTAATTCAAAAGGCAAAGACCAGTCAGGGATTACACGATAGGAGCCGATGTCAAAAGACCAATTAATTTTTCAAAAGATTTTTGGCATTCTTGTGTCCAATCAAATGGTGCATCTTTTATCAGAAGATTGCATAATGGTCTAAATATGACACTAAAGTCCTAAATAAATCTTCGATGGAATCCTACATGTCCTAAAGAGGAACGAACTTCTCTGACTATTTTTGGAGAAGGCAAATGAGCAATTAATTCAACTTTGGCCTTACCAACTTCAATTCCTCCAGAAGATATCACATGACCTAACACGATTCCTGAGGTAACCATGTAATGACATTTTTTCTAATTTAAAACAAATCCTTTTTCTTCACATTTTTTAAGAACTATATCCAAATTATCAAGACAATTTTCAAAAGAATTTCTAAAAACTGTCAGATCATCCATGAAAATCTCTAAATAATGCTCAATCATGTCACTAAAAATACTTAGCATGCATCTTTGAAAAGTTGTTAGAGCATTACAAAGGCCGAAAGACATTCTTCTATATGCAAAAGTGCCAAAAAGGCATGTAAAGGTAGTCTTTTCTTGATCCTCTAATGCAATTGGTATTTGATTATACCCCGAATAACCATCAAGAAAACAATAGTAGGGATGTCCTGCTACTCTTTCTAGAATTTGATCAAGAAATGGTAAGGGAAAATGATCTTTCCTAGTGGCTGCATTCAATTTTCTAAAATCAATACACATACGCAACTAGATGAAACTCGCGTAGGTATTAACTTACCTTTTTCATTTTCAAGCATTATTATTCCAGATTTCTTAGGCACAACTTGTGTAGGACTTACCCACTGGCTATCAAAAATAGGATACATAATTCCAACATCAAGTAATTTAAGAACTTCAGCCCTAACTACCTCTTTCATGTGTGGATTTAATCTTCTTTGAGGTTGTTGTGATGTTTTAGCATTATCCTCTAAATGTATTCTATGTATACAAATTAATGGATTAATGTCTTTTATATCTGTTAATGTCCATCCAATTGCACTTTTATGCGTTTTAAGTACTTCTATCAACATACCTTCTTGTTCTTCAGTAAGGATTGATGAAATTACTAATGGAAAACTTTGGTCTTCTCCCAAAAAAGTTACTTCAACCCAGAGGGTAATGGCTTTAGTTCCAATGTAGGTACTTCTTCTTGAATATTATCATTCATGGGTTGTAGCTCTTCGAATCTCAGCTTCCATCCTTTATATTCCATTGCTTGTGTACAATCAAGCAAAGAGCATATTTCAGAAATATCATAATCTACTTGCATATTTGAATCAAATGAATTAATTAAACAAACTTCTAATGGGTCAGAAGAACTCCTTTTCAGAAGATGATCATCTATAATGGCCTCAATCCTGTCAACTTCCTCATTTTCATCATTGACTTCATGTGGTTGCTTGCATATGTTGAAAACATTAAGCTCAAGTGTCATATTTCTAAATGTTAGCTTCATCAATCCATTTATGCAATTTATCAAAGCATTGGATGTTGCTAAAAATGGATGACCTAAAATAACAGGAATTAACTTGGAACAATTAATCATAAGTTCAGTTTCCAAGACAATAAAATCCATAGGATAAATGAATTTATCAACTTGTACTAACACATCTTTTATTATTCCTTTTGGAATTTTAATTAATCTATCAACAAGTAGAAGAGTTACAGAAGTTGATTTTAACTCACCCAGATTGAGTTGTTGATAAACTGAATATGGAAGCAAATTAACACTAACACCAAGATCAAGTAAAACTTGTTCAATTTTATGTTCTCCAATAATGCATGAAACCGTAGGATAACCAAGGTCTTTATGTTTCAAAACATTATTGCTTTGAATAATGGAACTTAGCTGTTCGGTCAAAAAGACATTATTTTTCACATTTAATTTCTTTTTAACAGTGCATAAGTCCTTCAAAAATTTGGCATAAGAAGGAAAGTGTTTGATAGTATCTAACAACGGAATATTGACCTTCACTTGTTTAAGAATTTCAAAAATTACAGTTTGGTGATCTAATTTCCTTGGTTTGCTTAATGCTTGAGGAAATGGGGGTGGAAGAGACGCGAATTTAGTCTCCTTTTGGCCAGATAGCTTATCAACCTCTTCCTTATCTTGGGGAATTGATTCACCATCTTTCTCATAAGGTTCAGAAATTTCTTTTTCAACAACTTTTTCACTCCTAAGAGTTATCACAGAATTGATTTAATTTATTTATTAGTTTTCTGAACTACCCTCACTTAGACTATATTGACCTTTGGGATTCGGTTGAGAAGGAAATTTTCCTTTCTCATGAATGGTGAGTGCAGAAGTAAGTTTGGAAAGAGTGTCTTTTATGTCAATCATTATTTGAGTGTTTTGTTTATTGATGGCCTCTTGCTTTTCTATGAATGCATTCAATGTTCCTTCAAGGTTTTTCCTATATGGTGGGACATAAGGTGCATATCCTTAAGAATTTTGAGAATCCTGTTGTTCTTGAGGAGGCGGTGGTTGCATAAATTGTGCTTGATTATTATTCCTCTAACTGAAGTTCGGGTGATTTCTCCATCCCGGATTGTAAGAATTTGAAAAAGAAGAGGTGAATGACTTTTTAAAATTATTCATTGTATTTACCTGCTCATGCACAACTTCTTTAAAAATAGGAATATTAGGACATTCATTTGTCGAGTGTCCTAATTCATCAGAAATGCCACATATTTCTTCATTTTTCACAGATTTGATTCTTTTACTTTCCCTAATTCCATGGATTCAACCTTTCTAGTCAAACTAGCTTACTTTGCATTTAGATCTTCTTCTTGACTAAGATGATATTTTCCTTTACCGGCATTTGTAAGGTTATATCTAATTGAATTTTTAGAAGGATTAGTACCATGCCAAGATTGAGAATTTTCAGCCAAATGGTTTAAATAATCTAAAGCTTCTTCGGGTTCTTTATCAAGAAACTCACCATTACACATTATTTTCACAAATTATTTAGTTTCAGGTGTTAAACCTTCATAAAAGAAGCTTATAGTCCGCCATTTTTCAAAACCATGATGTGGGCAAGAATTTAACAAATCTTTAAAACGTTCTCTACTTTGAAAATATGCTTTATTTGAATTTTGGGAAAAAAATTAGGATTTGTCTTTTCAAAGCATTGGTTTTATGTGTTGAAAAAAATTTCTTTAAAAACTCACCTTGCATTTCTTGCCATGTGCTAATTGATCTTGGTTTCAAAGCGTTAAGCCAAGTTTTTGCTTTATCTTTCAAAGAAAAAGGAAACAATTTAAGCTTAACAATCTCTTCAATGCAGTTTTGATCATTGAAAGCAATACAAACTTCCTTAAATTCTTTTAGATGTAAATATGGGATTTCAGATTCTAAATCGTGAAAATTAGGAAGTAAAGAAATCATACCCTGCTTAAATCTAAAATTATTAGCAGTGAGTGGAAAGATAAAACATGATGGACAAGAATTTTGAGGTGGTTGCAAATATGCACGCATAGTTCGCAATGGTTGATTTCCTTATTCATCATGTATACTTTCATTTTCAGCTCGTTGTGTTTGATTTTCATGTTCAACATGTGCACCTTCAATTTCAGTCATTATGTCAATTGTGTGTGATTGTGATTCAAATAAATCAATATATAAAGTACTAGGATTAATTTTAACCAAACGTCCAGAATTTGAATCACGATACCAGTTAAGCATAAATAAGTCACATAAAATAAAAATAATGTACAAGTAGGCGGTATAAACCAGTCGTTAAATATTAAGAAGGATGTGGTATAAATCAGCCACCCAATATATATATTAACAAGTAAAAAGTTAAATAACTGATAAAATAAAAAGTTAGATAGCTAGAGATAAAATACAAAAAATAAAGTGCAGAAAAGTAAAATATGGAAAGTAAAATACAAAAAATAAAGTGTAGAAAGGAAATTTAAAATATAAAAACCGGAGAGTGGCAGAGCCCCACAGAGCCGGCGAAAGAGAAGAGAAGAAGAAAGATTATTTCATTACGTTAGAAAATAATAATAAATGACAGAAATTTAAAAGTTAGAGGGCGAAAAAAAAAATGACGTAAATTAAAAGTTAGATAAATAAATAAACTACATAAATTAAAAGTTAGAAACTTAGTAAGCATAAAGCATAAATAAAAAAAATAAAAGTAGAAAACATAAATAAAAAATAAAAATTAAAAAACGTAAATAAATGACATAAATAAAAAAATTAAAAAGTAAAAATAAATGACATAAATATAAAAGTTAGTTATTAAATTAGTAAATAAATAAATAAAAATAAAAAGAGTAGAGGAAGAATATACCTGTTGGTGAAGTTTACTTACAGAAAGAGAACCTCAATATATTAGAACTTCAAATCAAGTCCCCGACAACGGCGCCAAAAACTTGATGGGATAATTTAAAAGTTTCAAACCCAAGTGCAGGTTGTTTCAAGTAGTAAATTCTCGGGAGTCCAAGGTCGGTCCATAAGGAATTGATGAAGAGAAAATTATTTGAGGTACGGAGAAGATTTGTCACAATACTAAAGATGATATAAGTTGTTCACAAATGAAAAAGAATTGCTTGGGTTAGAAGATCCACTCTTAGTAATAAATTAAAGATAAGATTTTTTTTTTTATAACTCAATTGAAATCATGCATAATGAATATTCCAATCGGAAGATTTAACATTCAAAGTTTAATTATATATGCAATCATATTATGATTCCTTTAATTATCTACCAACATATGTAAATGAGTTCAAGCATTCACTGTACCAATCCTATTGTCTACAATAAATCAAGATCTCCATTATACAAAGAAAGTTTCTAAATTGATTGGAAACAAAATATAACACATATAATATCCACTTGATAATATATCATTTAAGTACAAGAAATAGAATAATCTAACCTTATTTTATTACCAAGAGCTTCACTCTTTCACCTAAGCAAGATAAAGATTTAGTTACTCATAGACAAGAAGAAAGAAAGAGAGAATAAGAGAAAGATGAACATAGCTTCAATTAAGAACAAGAGAAAATTACAACAAAGGAAAACAATAAACAAGCATAACCATAACTTCTAAAAACTAAGCCTAACACCAAGAACACCAAATGATCAGCCAATGGTGCCTTTTATAGAGGATTAGGAATACAAAATGACAAGGAGGTGATTAAGAATAGGTGGATGAGTGGGTGGAGTGGTTGGATGAGTGATTGAGTGGTTGGATGAGTGAAAAATTATTGAGATTCTTTGTCTCCGAAATCATTCATTGCTTAACTTATGGATGTCATCATCAAATAAAAAAGTGGTCTTCATGAAAGTTCTATGAAATTGTCTCAGCTTTCCAAATACACCAAATTTAACTAAATCCAATAACCACACCCCGAGATATGACCCAATTACTAAACAGTGTTCAGGCCCAAATACATCACCTCTGTTCTGACTTCAAAGCCTAATATCACCTTCAAAGAGTCTGATCCAAGTTTTGTGTTCTCATGAAAGTTGTAGATATGGGTCTTAACTTTCAGATGCCAAATTTTCAGCCCATTTCAGTTCCTTGAACTTGAATTATGCAATGATTACTGCACATTGTTCGGGTTCCAGTCACACAACTCGTGTTCTGACTTCCATGCCCAATTAGATCTACTAGATGTCCGAGTGAGACTTTGAGCTCTTCATCAAAGTTGTAGAGCTCTCTCTTATCTTTCCTACAAGGTAAATACATAATTATAAGACATTTAGAACTCAAGATATGCCTGAAATACAGAAACAGTGTAAGACCAAAATAGTACTAAAAAAAATCAATTAAGTCCAATTTGAGTCCAAACTTACAAAACATAACCAGACTTAATCAATTAAGTACATGAAAAGTGTAAATGACTAAAAATGATGGTCTATTAATGTATAAATTATGTGATTATCAAATTCCCCCACACTTAGCTTTTTGCACTCCTGGGCAAAATACATAATATCAAAGCAAAGAAATAAAGAAAAACGACATAAACTCAAAAGCTAAAAACTCTAAAAAATTTAATGAAACAAGAAGAGCAACAAGTCATTCAGGGGATCAAAGCATTTTTTAGGTAATATTTCTTCACATCTCAAACCATTAAGCAAGGAAACTTCAGTTAAAAAGAACGAATCAAGAATGAAAGATCCTCACAGGATTCACTTTCAATCCCTCTAGTATTTAAAATGGTAGATATTTTACTCAATTCAACCCATAAAAAATTGTACTACCATAAGCTTGCTTGTCTTCTACTTCTCCACTACTCAAAACACATGCACACAAAAATCAAGAGGACTTTATTCAAGGTTGTAACGGGGTCATAGTAAAGGAGAAGAGCTAATATGGATATGAGAAGATAAATACCTAAGAGAATAAAAGAGCATTAAGATACAGTTAGAGTGGAGAAGATATTTGAGAACATTCATTAATAAGGATAATGACCAATATTTGACTAATGTTTTGTTGAAGATCAATCCCAAATTAGTGAGTTGAATTCATTAGTAGGCATGAACCTTCTCCTTCTTTTCCTGTTGTTTCCAAGCATCCATCTTTATTCTAGGTATGAATATGTTATATAGTACATTAGGTGGTTAGCTTTTTTTTTTCTTTTTTTAAACATTTTGCACATATACTCCCACACTTGTTTAAGAACAAGGCCAATGCTCTCTTATTCTCTAAGGTCAGGTAAGAACATAGTTTTCTCTTCTTTTTTTTTCAAGGCACGTAATTAGCTAAAAATAAGAAATGGCCAAATAAGCTCAAAAGGGTTACACAAGGGAAAATATACAAGGATGGCTATTTGGACAAAGTAGCTATTTCAAAATGTCTTAATCATATTTATGTATGCATGTGAAAATGTAGCCTCAAAAAGAATCAAAGCAAGTTCTAGAGTAACAATTTCATGAGTGAAAATCACACAAGAAAGAAGAGAATGGTACAAATGTTTAATCCATTCATCAGTAGACTCAAAATCTCACAAGACATATTTCTATCATTCTTAATTCATCAATTCAACATTCATATCCAAGCATATGAAATTTAAGAAAGAAGACAATTTATTCAATCTTGGTATGATCCTTGAATTTCAATTGCTTAAAAGGATGTGAAAGTGCATTCACTTGAATTTTACAAAGGAAATCAAAAGACAAAAACTTTGTTACTTCCACAAATCAATACTAATTAATACCTACCTAAATACTCCTTACTCTGCCATCAATTAAGATGCGTCTCAAGAGTAAATCACCGCAAGGGCAAAATTACTCCTTACTCTACCACCCTTCATTAGTTTAGTAAGTTACTGACAATCATATCAAACATTCCACGGCTGCAAAATTTTTTTATTTTTTTTATTTATATTTTTTTGTTTTTTTATATCAACTATCCTTCCCCCCAACTAGATCACAACATTTTTTGCAATGTTAAAATATAGATGAATAAAGGATAGAAGACATTACCTGTTGTAGCAATTACTGAAAAGAAAAACCTGATACAAATTTAAACAGAAACAAAGTATAATAAATAAAATCAAACCCATTAAAGATAAAGTGTCAGATTTGGCTTGCTTTTCTTGCTACTTCCTTCATTGCTTCCTGCTGACTAATCTATCTAAGCTATTACTTTATCAGGTTCATAAACAAAAGCTTCTAATTTATCAATCAACTCATCAATAGTGGAGGCAGAGATAAGAAGTTTTCTTGCCGAAGGAGTGATAAATTCCTGTTCCATAGCTTTGTCAAGAAAAAATAATAAAAGATCAAAGAAATTATTAACATTTAACAAACCAATGGATTTATGGTGAATGTTCAGTTCGGCCCAAGAGACAATTTGAAAAATTTCTTCCAAAGTACCAGCAATGAATGCATCAGAGTTGTCAAGCATTTTTTTCATTCGTCCATGCATAGATGATACTTGAATTTCTTCTCCAATTGTCTTTCCAGTAATGTTATTTTGAGCTAAAGGTCTAGGAATGACACCTAAAACCTGACTGCCTCCTATAAAAGCAGTAAGTGATACAGCCTCCATTAACCCACGACAACCTCCCCCATATACAACATGAATATTTCTTGCAACAAGTGTTCGACCAAGAGCGCTTGCTGCATTTACAAACTCTAAACCCTTCCCATAACTTGACCCACAAAAAAACATAGACATTTTTAAAGTTACGAACATAAGGCCCCATTTCTATACTCTTCCTCCCTTTGAATGTTTATGAGTTAGAGGAAAGTGAAGAAAATGAAGTGTTTAAATAAGGAAAAGAATAGAAAGAGTAATGATAACACCTATAAGGGTAGGTTGGCTGTTGTCAGAAAAGTTTGAAATTAAGAAACACGGAATCTTTTTTTTTTAACTTTTTGTTGTTGTTGTTTTTTAACTTTAAGAAAACCATCAGGGTAAAAAAGTCTAGAAACCCCTAAAGGACCCTGCTCAAAGGATCATTTGTCCTAAAATTAAAATACAACAAAATCATACAAAGATAAAAGAAATATAATAAGAAATGAGGACATACCTGTATGTCTAGTTTTCATGGCGTATCTTTATACTGCGCGTCATGAATGCAGTAGTGGCATGTATTTGAGTTGTGTGTCACCGGTGCAACATATGAATTCCACAAGGATTGCCGAACCAACAACAAGAACCTTTGAATCCTTTCCGTCCTGCTTACCGAAGAACAACCCTCTATCTTCCTACAAACCTAATTAAAGGTCTGTATTCTAAGAAGATGGTACCTGACCGCAGCCAGTCAAAACTTGCCATAAAGACCTACTAATTAAAGTAAGTATACAACTCAGTTAACAGTTTTCGTTCACTGTAAAGATGGGACACTTCTTTCTGTCCATCAGCGCTATAGAGCCTTGGTTCCAGGAACTGAGAATGTAGCACGTGGCTCTCTACAGAGCATGACACACGAACTTTATTTACATACTGGCGTGTGAAGGTCTCCTCCTGAGTCTATGACAGGACGGACATCTATAACACCCCAAGATTTGATTTTTCTACTATCGGTATTCATTTTATAATATTCGTGATTTTCTGAAATTTTTCTGGATTTTTCGGAGAACACGTAATATTTTAATATTATTCTTCATTTTACGTATGTGCTGAGCAGAATCGGAGAAATGAGATATTTTCTCCGAGAACCTTGAACTATGGAAACATCGACGGGAGATCTTACTAAACCCGAGGCCGGACACAGTTTACAAAGTTTTACATTTTTCGAGAAATTTTAACAGATGAAATAATAAAACACTGCGAAGAATTTATCTGACAGAATTGTTAATGCTGACTTCTGCCAATAATAACTATTGTCCAATAAATAATAACATGTAATAAAAAAAAATCTTATCACATTATTCAGAATTTACCTTGTGTCAAGCCCTTTTAGCCTTATTTTCAAAATAAAATTTTAGTTAATTTAAAAGCCCATTATAGGAAGCTTCCATGAAGTTTCCTATTTGACCCATTTTCTCTCTCTCCCCTCTCAACTCTTTCTACGGCAGATGGCTTAATTGGGGGAGGTCAAAAATTGTTTTCTCACTTTGCTATTTCACTCTCATTTCTCTAAACCCCAAATACCAATTTCTCTATTTCCTCTATTCTTCTTTCCTTCTCCACCGTGCACCCATTCCTGGAGGCAGTCATCCTTTGCTTGCTTCATCATCAAAGATTCTTGCTTTCTTACACCATTCCAAGTCCACTTTTGTTGCCATCTCCTGGTTCTTCTTCTTCTTCTCCTTCTTCCTCTTCCATTTTTCTTCCACCATTGAAGCTAAAGCTTGGAGCTTTAAGGTAAAGCCTTCAACTTTCTTCCATTTTTCTTGCTATTTTCATTTCTCTTGGTCACCTTGGTGACCAAGAACCTATTTTTCATGGTTTGAGTGGACATTGTGGTGATCACTCACATTGGAGTTTTTCTTGAAGGGGGAAAACGAAAATCTAGGGCAAGAAGGAGTGGCACATTGTGTTGTCTTCTAAATAGGTAAGAGGGAGATGATCATCTTCAACCAATCTCGGTAGTAAAGGAATGTCTTGTGTTTGTTGATGAGGGAATCCATGTTGGATTACTCTCTTTGTTATTTTGTGTTATTTCCATGATTTTGTGGTTGTTTGATTGGTGTGAATATATGGATTTGCATTATATGTCTTGATTATTATGAACTTATATGTTGCTATTTTGTAATTATATGTTAAGTATCACATTTTGGGAGTGTTGGAAAAATAAATGAGGGATTTTGATAGTGAAAGGGTCACGGTTCTGCAGAAAGGAATTCTGCAGAATCCTTGATTTTGCACTGGCGCTCAGGCGCTGTGCATAGAGCGTCTAGGTGCTCCATCAACGCTCAGGCGCTGTGGTTGGGACGCCTAAGAGCTCTATGCCCAGAGAATTTCCCCTATAACTCGACCTGGTGGGCGTTCAGGCGCTTCATTTTAGGCGCCTAGGCGCTTCGCCAGCGCTCAGGCGCTTCAGACATGGCGTTGATAATTACATATTTTATTCATTAAAAAACCCTTATGTTTAGTCATTTACACTCTCCATATTCTTAATTGATTGAGTTTGGTATAATTTTGTGAGTTTGAGCTCAAATTGGTCCTAATTGAATATTTTCACCATTATTAAGATTTGACACTATTTCTGTATTTTGGCCATAATTTGAGTTCCTGATATCTGATAATCATGAATTTTACCTTGTAGGAAAGATAGGAGGAAGCTCTACAACTTTGATGAAGAGCTCGAAGTCCAATACAGATGTCTAAGGGACCTAAGTTTACATGGAAGTCAGAATATGGGTTCTGTCACTAGAATCCGAACGGTGTGCACTCATAAAATCATATCCCAAGCTGTAATAATGGAGATGAGCTAAAATTTGGACAGTTGATAGTTAAGACCCAAATAAACAACTTTAATGAAGAATACTTTTTAAAAAAATGAAGTCTAATAGGTCAGTTTGAGCTTGCAAGTCGGAACAGAGGTGCTGAAGTTGGGTTTGAGCAACCTGCGGTATTTGGGCCATATCTTGGGCTGTAGGAAGCCAAATTAGACGATCCAGATTTGCATGTTATAGCCAAGACAGAGATCTACAACTTTCATGAAGAGTACTTTTTGTGGATCTGAAGTATAGTTAGTCGTTTTTTGCTTCCAAGTCAGACGAGAAATTTTTGTCCTCAACCACTCCACTCACCAACCCACTCAACCACTCCACTCACCAACCCATTCAACCACTCCACTCAACCACTCCACTCACCAACCCACTCAACCACCCCACTCATCCACCCACTCCCCTTTGTCATTTTGTTACCCTAGACTTCTATAAAAGGCACCATTGGTTATCATGAATAACAAGTTGTATTCTTTTTCAATTCTCTCATAGTTTCTTCTTGTTTCTTCATAGTTTCTCATAGTTTTTGTATATTTTGATGCTCCCCTTCATTGTAATGGAGAACTAAGCTACTTTCGGTCAATTTAGAACTCTTGAAGAGATTGAGGTTTGGATTCTTGAGACCTTGGTTATGTATTGTATTTGATTTGTAATTGAATTCCTCTTTTCTTCTTCTTTTTCTTTCTTCTTCTTGATCTTGAATGCATGAATAGTGATTCTGTTTATGTTTGATCAGATTTAATCTTGGTTTAAGATTAAGTATTGTGATAAAATTTAGAACTGATTGATCTGAATTAATCACATAACTGAAAGTTGAGATTTGTGATGAAACTTAGAACTGATTGATCTAAACTAATCACGTAATTGAAGAGGTTAGGTTGCTGATTGGTGCCTAGGTTAATTGAATTCGGTGCTTAAATTGACATATATCTACATGAATGGTGCGATTGCAGATTTGTGTTTATCACTTGTCAATTAAATTCTAGACGATCGTCTAGTATGAATTCTGGATTTGATGCAGAGATCTCGGTTAGATCCAAATTAACAATTCAATTGCGCTTCAAGTGTTCTATGAAGGGTCTATGATTGAATCCACCCAATCTTGGATAGGTTTCTAAATTGACTGCTCTTTAATTGTTATTTCTTCCTTTAATTTTGTTAAGTGCGATCTTAAACTGTCAAACCCCCTTTGCTAACTTTCACTTGATTTGATTAAATTGCATCTACAATCCTCGTAGAGATGATCTGGTGTTGTCACTGTGCTACAAGCTTAGGTAATAACTTCGGTTATAATTTTAACTGAGTTCGGCGCTCGTCAAAATTTTGGCGCCATTGCCGGGGATTAGTAAGTGTAATCTTTTCATTTTAAGTGTTTTTACTAACTTTTGCTTTTTATTAACTTTTCTAACATTTTTATCCATTGTCTAGTGTATTTTGCTTATTTATTTATTTTTGTGTGATGCATGACTAGGTCCGAGCCTGATAACTTGGTTGACTTTGATCCTGAGATTGATAGAACCTTGCATAGGTTGATTAGAGCTCGTAGGCTAAGTGCAAGAATTGCTTCTAAATTTGATCTTAATATTGGGAGTGAACTTGAGATCTTGAATAATTCTGAAACCATGGCTGATAACATGCAGAATAGAACTCTTAAGGAACTTGCTGCTCGTGATATAACTAACCAATCTTTGTGTATTCAATACCCAGATCTTGATGCTAATTTTGAGTTAAAATCTGGATTGATACATTTGTTGCCCAAGTTTCACGGTTTTGCAGGTGAGGATCCCCATAAGCATCTAAAGGAGTTCCATGTAGTTTGTTCAACCATGAAGTCACATGGGATCTCAGAAGACCACATCAAGCTGAGGGCATTTCCTTTCTCACTTGCTGATACAGCCAAGGATTGGTTATTTTATCTTTCACCAGGTTTAGTAACAAGTTGGAATGACATGAAGCGGTTGTTCTTAGAGAAATTTTTTCCTGCCTCTAGAGCTGCTGCCATTAGAAAAGATATATGTGGCATAAGACAAATGACAGGAGAGACCTTGCATGAATATTGGGAAAGATTCAAGAAGCTGTGCTCAAGCTGTCCCCACCACCAAATCACCGATCAACTCTTAATTCAATATTTCTATGAAGGCTTGCTGCCAAATGACAGAAGCATGGTGGATGCTGCCTTTGGAGGAGCCTTAGTAGACAAGACCCCTGCGGCAGCGAGAGATTTGATAGCAAACATGGCAGCCAACACCCAACAATTTGGCACACGAATTATTACCTCAACCAGAGGAGTCAATGAGATTCAATCGTCTCATGTAGACCAACAGAGAATGGAACACAAACTTGATGAATTGACTTCTTTGGTGAGGCAGTTAGCAGTGGGACAACAAGCACCAATGCAGATGGCTGCAACTGTGTGTGGCATTTGCTCTTGTTCATCTCATCCTACTGATGCATGCCCCACACTTCAGGATAGTGGTTCTACTTTTCCAGAGCAATCTGTTGCAGCAGCTGGTATTTTTCCTGGTAGACCCCAATATCAGCAATCACAAAGAAGAAATTTCGTATGATCCATTTTCTAATACCTATAACCCTGGCTAGAGGGACCATCCCAACCTGAGATATAGAAATTCTGGTCAACAATAACAACAAATTTCCAGACCAACGGCGAAGAAATTTTAGATACCAGATACCAAGCTACAGGCCCTAGCAACAAGTACCAACCACCTGCATTTAGGCAAGCACAACCTGCGCCGCAACCCATGCAGCAGCTACCTGTTCCAGCAGCCACTCCAGCTGAGCCACCTTTCGAAGACTTGATGAAACAGTTTCAGCAGAATGTCAATGCCACCATCCAGAATTTACAAACTCAAATTAGGTAGATGGCAACCACTCTGAGTGAGCTAAAAAGTCAAGGGTCGAACCAATTGTCTTCACAAACAGTCAACAACCCAAGAGGCAATGTAAGTGCCATTAGCTTGAGAAGTGGCAGAGAAATTGACGGTCCTACTCCACCACAACCTGAACTACAAGTGCAGCAACCAGAAGGTGACCAGAAACAGAAGAAAGTGGATAGCTCAGTCCAAAAATCTGTGACACAAAAGAAATGTGCAGAGAATTCAAATCTGGCCATTCCACTACCTTTTCCAAACAGAGTCACACAGTCCAAGCATACCGCGCAAAAGAAATAGAAAGAGAAGTCATGGACACATTCGGAAGGTGGAAATCAATATTCCCTCCTTGATGCAATCAAGCGATTCCCAAGTATGCTAAATTCCTCAAAGAGTTGTGTACTCACAAGAGAAGACTTAAGTGTACTGAGAAAATAAGCATGGGCATAAATGTTTCTTCAATGATTCTACCAAGCATGCCACAAAAATGCAAAGATCCTGAACTTTCACAATTCCTTGCACGATAGGTAACTCCAAATTTGAACATGCAATGCTAGACTTGGGTGCTTCGATTAATGTCATGCCTATGTCAATATATCAGTCCTTGAACATTGGCACTTTGCAACCTACTGGTATAGTGATTCAGTTGGCAAATAGGACCACTGCTCATCCTGCAGGAGTGCTAGAAGATGTGTTAGTTCGGGTGAATGAGCTAATTTTCCCAGCAGACTTCTATATTCTAAACATGGAAGATGAGTCTTCAACAAACCATGCTCCATTGATCCTAGGCAGACCTTTCCTCAAGACAGCCAAGACCAAGATAGATGTGCATGCTGGCACCCTTTCCATGGAATTTGGCGACGATGTGGTACAATTTAACATTTTTGAGGCCATGAGACATCCCCTAGAGGAGCATTCTGTTTTTCATGTTGATGTGATTGATATGCTAGTTGACGATGCTTATGCTGATATTTATATTGAATTTCTTGATATTGCTAATTTTTTGGATTCTGTTACCTGTGAAACATGTGCTGGCTGTGATATTGTACCCTGTGCTGCATGTGCTGAGATTTATGCAGTTATGAGTGGTGATGTAGCTGCTGACTTGAATGATGCAAACATGTGAAAATGAGAGTCGAAGTATGTTGAATTTAGTATTCTTTGAGTTAGTTGTTTCAAACACTTTGCTTTGCCCTCCATTGTACAACCTCCATCCTTAGAATTAAAGATTTTGCTGGACCATCTTAAATATGCATATTTGGAAGATGGTGAGAAGCTGCCTGTGATTATTGCTAAAAATTTACAACCTGATCAGGAAGAAAAATTACTGCAAGTTTTGAGGCAGAATAAACAAGCTATCGGATGGACACTTGCAGATCTTCCTGGTATCAGTCCCTCCACATGCATGCATAGGATTTTGTTGGAGGAAGATACTAAACCAGTACGGCAGCCCCAAAGGAGACTGAACCCCCTGACTCTGGATATGGTAAAGAAAGAAGTTACCAAACTACTGCAAGCTGACATTATTTATCTCATATCTGATAGTAAATGGGTGAGCCCCGTGCAGGTTGTTCCAAAGAAATCTGGGTCACAATAGTTGAAAATCAGAACAATGAGCTACTACCCACAAGAATTCAAAACAGCTGGCGAGTTTGCATTGATTACAGACGACTTAACCAAGCCACCAGGAAAGATCATTTCCCATTACCTTTCATTGATCAGATGTTAGAGAGACTAGCTGGCAAGTCGCATTACTGTTTCTTTGATGGATATTCGGGTTATTTTCAGATCCATATAGCCCCAGAAGACTAAGATAAAACTACTTTCACTTGCCCATTTGGCACATTTGCATACAGAAATATGTCTTTTGGTCTGTGCAACACTCCAGGCACCTTTCAAAGGTGTATGGTAAGTATATTTTCTGACCTTTTAGAAAATTGCATGGATGTATTCATGGATGACTTTACTGTCTATGGTTCTTTCTTTGATGCATGTTTGGATAGTTTGACTCAGGTTTTGCATAAATGCATTAAGGCTAACCTTGTTCTGAATTTTGAGAAATGTCATTTCATGGTGGAGCAAGGCATAGTTTTAGGGCATATAATATCTAGCAAGGGTATTGAGGTAGATCCTGCGAAAATAGATGTTATTTCATGCCTACCTTACCCCACATGCGTGCGGGAGGTTCGTTCTTTCCTTGGTCATGCAGGTTTCTATAGGCGATTCATAAAAGATTTCAGCAAAATTGCTCTTCCACTATCCAACTTGCTACAAAAAGAAGTGGAGTTCCATTTTGACCAGAAATACAAGGATGCTTTCAATCACTTGAAGCAAGCATTGACCAGTACACCTATCATCCAGCCACCAGATTGGACACTCCCATTTGAGCTCATGTGTGATGCCTCTAATTATGCTTTGGGAGCTGTTCTTGCACAAAGGATCAGCAAAATATCTCATGTCATCTCCTATGCTTCGAGAACTTTAGATCCTGCACAAGTCAACTATACCACCACTGAAAAGGAACTTTTAGCAATTGTTTTTGCTTTAGACAAATTTCGATCATATTTGCTTGGTTCTAGAGTGGTTGTGTTTTCAGATCATACAGCTCTGAAGTTTCTCCTGAAGAAGCTTGATGTAAAGCCTAGGTTGATTAGGTGGATTTTGCTCCTCCAAGAGTTCGATATTGAAATCCGTGATAAAAGTGGAGCGAGAAATTTAGTGGTGATCACCTAAGCCGAATTGAAAGGGAGGCAGATACTTTTCCTATCCATGATGTCTTTCCTGATAAGCAGCTTTTCAAGCTGCAAGGTAACATTCCTTGGTTTGCTGATTTGATAAATTTCTTAGTTGCTGGTATTTTCCCTGCACATTTTACCAGGGCTCAGATTGATAAATTAAAGAGTGAGTCAAAATATTATGTGTGGGATGACCCTTATCTATGGAAATTTTGTAGTGACCAAGTCATTAGGAGATGCGTGCCTGATAATGAATTCCATTCTATTCTTAGCTTTTGTCATACACTTGCATGTGGCGGTCATTTTGCTCCTCAAAGGACTGCTAGGAAAGTTTTGGAATTTGGATTATATTGGCCCACTCTATTTCATGATGCATATGTGTTTTGTAAATCTTGTGACCAATGCCAAAGAACAGGAAACACTTCTCGAAGGAATGAGATGCCCCAGAAATCCTTATTATTCTGTGAGATTTTTGATGTATGGGGTATTGATTTTATGGGACCCTTTCCTGTTTCTTTTGGTTTTGTTTACATTTTGCTAGTTGTTGATTATGTATCCAAGTGGGTGGAGGTGAAAGCTACTCGGACTGATGATTCCAAAGTTGTTGTGAATTTTGTTAGATCACAGATTTTCTACAGGTTTGGAGTTCCGAAGGCCATCATCACTGATCAGGGTTCACATTTTTGTAATCGAAGCATGGAAGCTTTGATGAAAAAGTATGGGGTATTGCACAGAATTTCTACACCTTACCATCCCCAAACTAATGGGCAAGCCGAGATTTCCAACAGGGAGATCAAGTAGATACTCCAGAAGACAGTTCAACCTAACAGAAAGGACTGGAGCAAGAGGCTTGAGGATGCTTTATGGGCTTACCGGACTACTTATAAGACACCAATCGGGATGTCTCCGTATCGGATTGTTTTTGGAAAAGCCTCACCACCTGCCGCCGGTGGAAATTGAGCATCGTGCATTCTGGGCGGTGAAGAGGTGCAACTTGGACCTAGATCAAGCAGGTATGGAGAGGAAGCTACAGCTGCAGCAATTGGAGGAGATCCGCTTGGAGGCTTATGAAAGTTCCAAACTTTATAAGGAGAAGACCAAAGCCTTCCATGATAAGTTGATTCTGAGGAAAACATTTGAGATTGGTCAAAAAGTTCTCCTCTATAACTCCCGCCTCCAACTCATGCCTGGCAAATTAAGGTCTAGATGGGATGGACCATTTATTGTTACTAAGGTTTTTCCTTCTGGTGCTGTTCAAATTAAAAGTGAGGTCACTGCCAAAGCTTTCATCGTAAATAGACACCGCCTCAAATAGTATCATGAACTTCCAGAGAATGTAGAAGCGGAGGTGATGAACCTTCTCCACCCGCGTTATGAATAAAAAAAAAGAAAAAAAGAAAAAAAAAGAAAAAAAAATAGTTGTGTGCCCGACAATGAGGTAGGTAGTGCCATTAAATTTTGTCACTCGGAAGCATGTGGAGGTCATTTTTTTTCAGCGACAACAACTGCAAAAATCTTGCAGTATGGATTTGATTGACCTACTTTATTCAAGGTCTGTTACACCTTTTACAAAAGCTGCGAAAATTAGTCAAAAAGTTCTGCTTTGAGATTATCATCTGCACCTACTCCTTGGAAAATTGAGATCTAGGTGGCACGGTTCTTTTGTTGTCAAACACGTGTATCCTCTGGGGCCGTAGATATTGAGGATCCTAGGAATGGTAATGCGCTTAAAGTTAATGGACAAAGACTCAACCATTCCTGGAAAACTAAGTTCTTGAGTTCTTTGCATTGCCGGTTAAGTGGCGGATACGGTACTCCGTGACTCTCAAGTCGGTTTATTTTTCAGTTTCCCAAAATAACTGAACCCTTCTTCTCCTTCAAAAATGGATGTCATTCTTTCAAACCTGAGAAAACATTTTCCTTCTCTTCCTCAAAATGCTCTGAGAAAAATCTACAAAGTTCGATGTGAAAGATTGAGACTGTTAATGCACAAGGGTATGCCAGAAGATGTACGCTGGATAATTGAAGTAAAGGTCCGAATAGCAGGTGAGTCCTCAATTTCATTTGACTCATATATGCCCGGTCTTGGAAGAAGTTCATATTCTAAAAGGAGAAAAGCAAAAAAGTTACAAGTCTGTCACAAATGTGGACGATGGAACTGCAACAAGCAATGTCGTACTTTGGGAATGGTTTCCGCAAATAGAGAAGATAAAATTTTCTTCATTAAGAATAGACTGAGTAAGGAGTCATTAGATAATATTTTATTGACTCTTGAGACGCATTCTTGTGAATTGGTGCATCGTGAAATTCTTAAATTGTGGAATCTCTTCAAGGATGAAGAAAAACGCTACAGTCTTGGGAATCTGACTCTAAAAGACCCTGTTTGCCAATTTATAAGAAAATTGGATGGGAAGCTTATCCTCGACTCATAGAAGACGTTTAAGCCGTTACTGGACGTTAAACCAGAGGCAGATGTGAGCCATATCCACAAACAATCTGTACATATCATCCTCTTCTTCTTCTTCAGGTCATCTTTCAAACAAGAAAAAAACAATATATATATATATATACGTCTTAAGGTTGGCTTTGGTAACACAAACCGTGAATGGGGAAATGCATGCATCCTGATCCAGCCTTCTTAATTGAAAAACAAAGAAGGTAGATTGTATCCCACATGTGAGGCAGCCAGTCGTATTATGGCCACTTGTCCCTTTTGGGAGCCCTTTGTTGCGCTGGTCTTGAATGGGTCGAATACTGGTCAACAATGCTTTGGCACAAAGCCGAAAGAGCAGACTACCTCCATCCCAATCTTAAGTAAGTATACACTCATCTTTCATCAAGTTTTTCTAACAATTTAAAAAAAATGATAAAAAAAAAGGACGTGATGACTACTGCACTCATGACGCGCAGTATAAAGATACGCCATGGAAACTGTACATACAGGTATGTCATCATTTTCTATTTCTTTTATCTTTGTATCATTTTGTTGTATTTTGATTTTTGTACAGACGATCCTTTGAGCAGGGTCCTTCAGGGGTTTCTAGACTTCTTTACCTTGATGGTTTTCTTGAAGTCAAAAAAAAAAAAAGATTCTGTGTTTCTTAATTTTAACCTTTTCTGATAACAGCCAACCTACCCTCATAGGTGCAATTATTCCCTTTCCATTCTTTTTCTTATTTAAACACTCCATTTTCCTTCAACTAAGAAACACTCAAAGGGAGGAAAAGTATAGAATGGGGCCTCCTATTCGTAACCTCAAAAATGTCTGTGTTTTTTGTGGGTCGAGTTATGGGAAGGGATTAGAATTTGTAAACGCAGCTAGCACTCTTGGTTGATCACTTGCTGTAAGGAATATTCATCTTGTATATGGGGAGGTTGTCGTGGGTTAATGGGGGTTGTATCACTTGCTGCTTTTATAGGAGGCAGTCAGGTTTTAGGTGTTATTCCTAAACCTTTAGCTGAAAATAACATCACTGGAAAGACAGTTGGAGAAAAAATTCAAGTAACATCTATGCATGGACGAATGAAAACAATGGTTGACAATTCTGATGCATTTCTTGTCTTACTAGGTGGTTTTGGTACTTTGGAAGAAATTTTTTAAATTGTCTCTTGGGCCGAACTAAACATCCACCATAGACCCATTGGTTTGTTGAATGTTAATAATTTCTTTGATCTTTTGTTATCTTTTCTTGACAAAGCTGTGGAACAGAAATTTATCACTCCTTTGGCAAGACAACTTCTTATCTCTGCCTCCACTATTGATGAGCTCATTGATAAATTAGAAGCTTTTGAGTATATACCTGATCAGGCATTAGTTCAGATAGATTGGTCAACAGGAAGCAGCGAAGGAAGTAACAAGAAACAAAAGCCAGATCTGCAACTTCATCTTTAATGGGTTTGATTTTATTGTACTTTGTTTCTGTTTAAATTTGTGTCAGCATTCTCCAATAGGTAATATCTTCTATCCTTTACTCATCTATATTTTAACATTGAGGACAATGTTGTGATCTAGTTGAGGGGGAAGGATAGTTGACCCAAAAGAAAAAAATTTGTTGTTTTGTTTGGAAAGTATGATATGATTGTCATGTACTTATTAAACCAATTAGTGATGGCAGAGTAAGGAGTAATTTTACTCTTGAGACGCATCTTAATTGGTGGCAGAGTAAGGAGTTTTTTAGGTAGTAATTAATTAGTACTAAAGTTTTATTGTTTGATTTCTTTTCAGGGTCTGATGCGGCAAGACGACAAAGGTGTTTCTTTTCTGCTTGGCGTTGATTCACTTCTTATCAGGTTGTGTTGCTCTTTTCTATATCTCTCTTTCACATTGAAGGCAATGTTATATTAAGTGTGGAGGAGAGATTTCAGCATGTTCTTTTTGTAAAAATAAAAAATAAAAAAAGGGGTTCATTGCATGATTGAATAACTTTTCTCCCTTCTTGAACTGATATGCTTGGTGATGGATGATTGAATTGATGAATTGAGTTTGATGGATGCATACCTTGTGAGATTTTAAGCCTAATGGATGGATTCAACATTTATGCCATTCTCTTCTTTCTTGTGTGATTTTTACTCATGTTAATGACCACTCTAGAACTTGCTTTGAATCTTTTTTAGGCTACATTTCACTTGCATGCATGAACATGATTGAGGCCCTCTTTCTTAATTAGCTAGTTTAACCAAATAGCCAACCTTGTTTCCAATATGATATCAAGCACTCTTTTGATTTCTTGAAAATTCTCTGATTCCTGCCAACCTTGTATATTTTCCTTTTCTTAACCCCTTTGAGCTTATTTGACCATTCTTTGTTTCTAGCTCATTATGTGCCTTAAATGAAAAATCGTGTTCTTACTTTACCTTAGGGAATAAAAGAACATTAGCTTGGTTAATGGATGAGTTTTTGAACAAGTGTGGGGGTGTGTGTACAAAATGGTTATTGAAAAAAGAAAGAGTGCCTAAAAAAATGTATGTATATAGTTATGTTCATATATATATAAAAAAAAAAAAAAAAAAAAAAAAAAAAAAAAAAAAAAAAAAAAGAAAAAGAGAAAAGGATTGGGAAATGAATATGTAAAGGGATATACATTAGAGTTGGGATGAATTTTTATGCTTGTTATTTGAACTCAGCTCTCATTTGCTTTTATTCTCTTTGGTATTTATCTTCTCATATCCATTTTATTCTCTTCTGTTACCTTGACCTCACTACAAGCTTGAATAAAGTCCTCATGATTTGTGTGTGCATGTGTTTTGAGTAGTGGAGAAGTAGAAGATAAGCAAGCTTATGGTAGTGCAATTTTCATGGGTTGAATTGAGTGAAATACCTACCTTTTAAACACTTGAGAGATTGAGAGGGAATCTTATGAAGATCTATCATTCTCGATTCATGTTGAAAATACCTTGCTTGTTAGTTTGAGATGTCGAGAATTGTTAACTCATGAATGTTTTGATCCCTTGAACCTTTGATTGTTCTTCTTGATTGTAAAATTTTGGGCTCTTGAATGTCGTTGGAATTTAAATTTTTGTTAATCTCTTATGTCCTTGTTTTGGTCTTGAGTTTTGCCCAGGAGTGCAAAAAGCTAAGTGTAGGGGAATTTGATAATCACATATTTTATTCATTAAGAAACCCTTATGTTTAGTCATTTACACTCTCCATATTCTTAATTGATTGAGTTTGGTATAATTTTGTGAGTTTGAGCTCAAATTGGTCCTAATTGAATATTTTCACCATTATTGAGATTTGACACTGTTTCTGTATTTTGGCCATAACTTGAGTTCCTGATATCTGATAATCATGAATTTTACCTTGTAGGAAAGCTAGGAGGAAGCTCTACAACTTTGATGAAGAGCTCGAAGTCCAATACAGATGTCTAAGGGACCTAAGTTTACATGGAAGTCAGAATACGGGTTCTGTCACTAGAATCCGAACGGTGTGCACTCATAAAATCATATCCCAAGCTGTAATAATGGATATGGGCTGAAATTTGGACAGTTGATAGTTAAGACCAAAATAAACAACTTTCATGAAGAATACTTTTTAAAAAAATGAAGTCTAATGGGTCAGTTTGAGCTTGCAAGTCGGAACAGAGGTGCTGAAGTTGGGTTTGAGCAACCTGCGGTATTTGGGCCATATCTTGGGCTGTAGGAAGCCAAATTGGATGATCCAGATATGCATGTTATAGCCAAGACAAAGATCTACAACTTTCATGAAGAGTACTTTTCATGGATCTGAAGTATAGTTGGTTGTTTTTTGCTTCCAAGTCAGACGAGAAATTTTCGTCCTCAACCACTCCACTCACCAACCCACTCAACCACTTCACTCAACCACCCCACTCATCCACCCACTCCCCTTTGTCATTTTGTTACCCTAGACTTCTATAAAAGGCACCATTGGGTATCATGAATAACAAGTTGTATTCTCCTTCAATTCTCTCATAGTTTCTTCTTGTTTCTTTATAGTTTCTCATAGCTTTTGTATATTTTGATGCTCCTCTTCATTGTAATGGAGAGCTAAGCTACTTTCGGTCAATTTAGAACTCTTGAAGAGATTGCGGTTTGCATTCTTGAGACCTTGGTTATGTATTATATTTGATTTGTAATTGAATTCCTCTTTTCTTCTTCTTTTTCTTTCTTCTTCTTGATCTTGAATGCATGAATAGTGATTCTGTTTATGTTTGATCAGATTTGATCTTGGTTTAAGATTAAGTATTGTGATGAAATTTAGAACTGATTGATCTGAATTAATCACATAACTGAAAGTTAAGATTTGTGATGAAACTTAGAACTGATTGATCTAAACTAATCACGTAATTGAAGAGGTTAGGTTGTTGATTGGTGCCTAGGTTAATTGAATTCGGTGCTTAAATTGACATATATCTACATGAATGGTGCGATTACAGATTTGTGTTTATCACTTGTCAATTAAATTCTAGACGATCGTCTAGTATGAATTCTGGATTTGATGCAGAGATCTCGGTTAGATCCAAATTAACAATTCAATTGCGCTTCAAGTGTTCTATGAAGGGTCTATGATTGAATCCACCCAATCTTAGATAGGTTTCTAAATTGACTGCTCTTTAATTGTTATTTCTTCCTTTAATTTTGTTAAGTGCGATCTTAAACTGTCAAACCCCCCTTTGCTAACTTTCACTTGATTTGATTAAATTGCATCTACAATCCTCGTGGAGATGATCCGGTGTTGTCACTGTGCTACAAGCTTAGGTAATAACTTCGGTTATAATTTTGACTGAGTTCGGCGCTAGTCAGGCGTCTAGGCACTCATAGCAGAACCAGCTAAGTGTCAGTAAAATGATATTAAGGCTTTAAGGTGAAGATAGTGCAACCATAAATAGAGTAAAGAACTTAAATTGCAAGGGAAGTCCTCTAGAGAGGGAGATTCCATAAGAATAGACATTCTAAAGTGTAATTTCATAATGAACTTTAAGAAGTGCCTTACCACTTGAGAACTTAACACTATATAATTTGGAGACCATGAATGAGATTAGGGAGTGTGGAGATCTAAGTGGTATGAATTATGATATGTTATGAATGATTATATTGTGGATAAATACATATGAATATTGTTAGTGTTTCTCATGGATCCCCATGTGGGTTAAGCCCTTGTTGATTACATACTTGAGAAAACCATGATGTGATGACTTTGAGAAATGGAACATGTATGCGTATGTATGTAATATACCATTGTGACATGCTATGATGAATGCATCATTGATGAATATATATGATTGGACATTGTGTCATCATGCATGTGTGGTCCGTTGGACATGGTTAGTAAGGCAATGTGTGTTGAATAACACCTATGTGCGGGTGCGAATAGACTAAGCATAGGTGTCATATGTTGTTGACCCTGGGGGCGTTGGGGTGTGGGTGTCTCACAATAGATAGTGGTAGCTCCACTGGGGCCGTGGGATAGACCAATGCGACACACCGATGATCCTGACTGAGACGCTGTCCGATGTCGCGATCAACTGTTAAGATACCATGTATGAGCCATTGCGCAAACATTTTTATGAAAGAAAGCACACTGAATTTTAAGGCTACTGATATACTGGTATTACTCCTTGATCATTCACTCTGAAGACGTTTATGTCTAGCTCCATGGAGTAGGAACTTTTGGTACCCCTTTGCATTGTGCATTGTGAGTCTCATAATACATCGAGCATGAGCACTTATAACTGTATGATTACTTGAATTGTTGACTGCTGAGAATACTGTTGTTATCCACCTATTATTGATGATTTTATCATTATTTGTTGTCATTCTACTGTTGCTGTTAATTTTAATATTACTATGGTTAAATGTATAAATTGTGTTATGTGTGGGCGTCCAGCGCCGTATTATTTTCTTGTTGCCAATTTGGTACTGAAAACTGGATGTCTCACCTCTTTTTGTAATTTTCTCTATTTCTTTCATTTGGTTGGATTGTGTATCGCCAAGAAGACATTCGTGAGGAAGATAAGGAAGCCCCCAAGTTTCCGGGCTTTTGGCCAGATTACGACTGAAGAGGCTTGAAGATGTCATTTCGCCCCCGTGGATTTGTTGGTTACGTGCGGATCAACTTTCATGGTGGTCCAGATTGCTGGCATATCAACGTGTAGACTGATCGATGTGTGTACCATGGCGAATTGACGGTGTCCTTGGCATGGGGATGCTACATTGCTTCTATTTTTGACTTCCATGCTTTTGTTTGGCTGGAATTTTATATGCCTGTAAGAGACATGTGGGCAGACATGTACTATACCCCATGTGACGACTCTTTCTTGTCTACTGCTCGGGCTCCTGCCCGATGTTCTGTCGTGCCGATGGATGTCTCGTCGGACGACGAGGACCCGGTGGAGGATCCATCTACGGTTCTTTCTAGTTCTCGTCAGTCTTAGAGATTGTTTTAGGTAGATGGCTACTGAGCGCTGTCTGTTTATTTTTGAGGGAGCCTAATGTATCTTTGGTTTAGTGGGTATATATTTGTATTTCTTGGGGTAGGTACACGTTTTGCTTTTTGTATATCTTTTGGAAATGTAATTAAACAGGCTTGTATTTCTGGTACAAAGTATGTAATTAACCATATTATGAATGATCATATGTTTCATTCTATGTTGATTTCTCTTTGATCATTTTGACAGACGTTTTATTGGAAAAAGGAACTTAAATTTTAATTCTTTCTCGCGATATATTCATAAACAAGTATATTTGTACATTAAATGGAAGTTTTAATCGGACTCATATCAAGCAAAAGGAAAAAGAAAAAAAATGTTCAAATTTTTCGTATTCATTTGTCTGTCGTTTTACTATTATGCGACGTTCCTTCTTCTTACCTATTATGACTAAGGGAGAAAAAGGGGCGTTACACTGTCCTGGTATCAGAGCTCCCGGTTATGTTTCTTTTGGGTCGTGTGGTTTTGGACTATCTTGTTTGTGCTGCGTCATTCTCTGTGATTTTGTTGTTTGGTATTCAAATGAATACATCTGACTTTCTCTGTGTTTTGCGTAGTTTAATTTGAGAAGGAACAATGGCTCGTCGAGGTGATATAACTGCTGCCATAGAGGCAATACAGAAGATGGCTGAGGCAATGCTTGCTATGAGAACCGAAGAAACAAACGACAGTTAGAGCCGCACAATGCCTAGAAGCTACGGCAGATGTTCAGAACTTAGAGGGATTTCATCGTGCTAACCCTCCGCAGTTCAAAGGGGAGTTTGATCTGGAGAAAGCTACATTGTGGATTCAAGAGCTAGAGAAAATATTTACTGGTATGAATTGTGCTGACGATAGAAAGGTGACCTATGCTGCATATATGCTGATTGGAGATGCAGAGCATTGGTGGACGGGAGAACAAAGGTTATTACAAGCCGCAAACAGAGTGATAACTTGGGAAGTGTTTAAAGAAAGGTTCCTGAACAAGTATTTTCCAGAAAGTGCCAGGCACGCAAGAGAGATGGAATTTCTGAGATTACGACAGGGAGACATGACTGTGAGCGAGTACGCCGCCAAGTTTGAAAACTTGTCTAGATTTTTAACTTATTTTCAACTTCAACCCAATGAAACCTAGAAGTGCCAGAAGTTTGAGGAAGGTCTGAGGCGTGAGGTGAAGAAAATCGTGATAGCTTTGAAGATTTCTCAGTTTTCTGAGTTACTTGACACTTGCTGCCGATTGGAAAGTGTGGAACAAGAACGTGAGGCGAGAAATAGGAATTTTGGGCCCATTCGGTCCCAAAGAGGAGGTGGTGGTAACGCAAGTCGTTATCAAAAGAAGCCTTATTCCAGACCCTCTGGAAGCCAACCGCCACAAGGATCTCAAGGAGGAAGTCCAACTGGAAGTCCAGGAAGGATGGGCCAAAATGCTACAACTACTCCGAGGTGTATGAAGTGTGGAAAGGAGCACTTTACTAGAGACTGCATGATTAAAGGATTTATTTGTTTTCGGTGCGGGAAACCTGGTCACATTTCTCGAGACTGTAACCAGACCAAGGCGGAACCATCCGTCAATGTTGCTAAGACTTCTAAACCACAAGCTGGGGGTAGAGTCTACACCCTGAATGGTGCTGAGGCCTCTAAATCTGAAGATCTGATACAAGGAGAAGGTATCATTGAAGGTAATCTTTTAATTATACTATATGATTCTAGTGCTACTCATTCTTTCATTTCACATGACTACGTGAAAAGACTTGGATTACCTGTGTCTTCCTTACCTTTCGATTTGACTGTTTCGACTCCTACTGCAAAACCTGTCATTACTGCTAAAGTTTGTCTAGGATGTCCCTTAATTGTGGAAGGTCAAATCTTTTCTATCGATTTGATCTGTTTACCCTTATCTCAATTAGATGTGATATTGGGAATGGATTGGTTGTCTGCTAATCGTGTCCTGTTAGACTGTTCTAGAAAGACAATAGTTTCCCCTTTGGATGAGGATTCTAGATTTTTGACCACCAACCAAGTGAAAGCTTTTCTGAAAGAAGGAGCTCGGGGATACATGCTACTATCTTCTCTGAAAGTCGAGAGTGAAGTTAATGTGGACGTAATCTCTGTTGTCCGAGAACTTCCTGAGGTTTTCCCTGAGGATGTACCTGGTTTGCCACTGGAACGAGAGGTCGAGTTTGCTATCGACTTGGTACCAGGAGCTGGTCCTATTTCTATAGCACCTTACCGTATGGCACCAGCAGAACTCGTGGAACTTAAGAAGCAATTGGAAGAGCTTCTGGAGAAGCAATTCGTGAGACCCAGTGTGTCACCTTAGGGAGCACCTGTATTGTTGGTCAAGAAGAAAGATGAGACTTCAAGATTGTGTGTGGATTACCGTCAGTTGAACAAGGTTACAATTAAGAATAAGTATCCATTACCAAGGATAGATGACTTGATGGACCAATTGAAGGGAGCAGCTGTGTTTTCCAAGATCAATCTGCGATCGGGTTATCACCAAATCAGAGTGAAAGTAGAAGATATTCCCAAGACCGCTTTTCATACTCGTTATGTGATAATCACATATTTTATTCATTAAGAAACCCTTATGTTTAGTCATTTACACTCTCCATATTCTTAATTGATTGAGTTTGGTATGATTTTGTGAGTTTGAGCTCAAATTGGTCCTAATTGAATATTTCCAGCATTATTGAGATTTGACACTGTTTCTGTATTTTGGCCATAACTTGAGTTCCTAATATCTGATGAACATGAATTTTACCTTGTAGAAAGCTAAGAGGAAGCTCTACAACTTTGATGAAGAGCTCGAAGTCTGATTCAGATGTCTAAGGGACCTAAGTTGACATGGAAGTCAGAATACGGGTTCTGTCAATAGAATCCGAACAGTGTGCACTCAAAAAAATCATATCTCAAGATGTAATAATGGAGATGGGCTGAAATTTGGACAGTGGATAGTCAAGATCCAAATAAACAACTTTCATGAAGAACACATTTTGAGAAAAAGAAGTCTAGCAGGTCATTTTGAGCTTACAAGTCGGAACAGAGGTGCTGAAGTTGGGTTTGAGCAACCTACGGTATTTGGGACATATCTTGGGCTTAAGGAAGCCAAATTGGACGAACAAGCTATCCATTTTATAGCCAAGACAAGGATCTACAACTTTGATGAAGAACACCTTTCGTGGTTCTGAAGTATAGTGGGTCGTTTTTGGCTTCCAAGTCAGACACGAAATTTTCGTCCTCAACCATCCACTCACCCATCCACTAGTCCACTCATCCATCCACTAATCCACTCATCCACTCATCCACTCATCCACTAACTCACCCATTCATCCACTAATACACTAATCCAACCATTTAACCACTCCACCCACTCATCCACTAACTCATCCACTCATCCATCCACTCACCCATTCATGTCCATAATTTTCCACTCACCAAAAGTCCTTTGGCATTTTTCACTAATTCAACCACTCAACCACTCCACCCACTCATCCACTAAACCAATCCACTAAACCAACCCACTAATCCATCCACTCAACCACTCCACTCACTCACCCACTCATCCACCCACTTCCCTTTGTCATTTTGTTACCTTAGACTTCTATAAAAGGCACCATTTATCATGAACAACAAGTATTCTCTCCTTCATTTCTCTCTTAGTTTCTTGTTTCTTCATAGTTTCTTCATAGTTTCTCATAGCTTTTGTATATTTTGATGCTTCTCTTCATGGTGATGGAGGGCTAAGCTACTTTCGGTCAATTTAGAACTCTTGAAGAGATTGTGGTTTGGATTCTTGAGACCTTGGTTATGTATTGTATTTGATTTGTAATTGAATTCCTCTTTTCTTCTTCTTTCTTCTTCTTTCTTCTTCTTGATCTTGAATGCATGAATGATGATTCTATTTATGTTGATCTGATTTGATCTTAGTTTAAGATTGAGATTTGTGATGAAACTTAGAACTGATTGATCTAAACTAATAACATAAAGGAAGATTGAGATTTGTGATGAAACTTAGAACTGATTGATCTAAATTAATCACAGAATTGAAGAGGTTAGGTTACTGATTTGTGCCTAAGTTAATTGAATTCGGTACTTGAAATTAACATAGATTTTCATGAATGGTGCGATTGCGGATTTGTGTTTATCACTTGTTAATTGAATTCTAGACGATCGTCTAGTATGAATTCTGGATTTGATGCAGAGATCTCGGTTAGATCCAAATTAACAATTCAATTGCACTTCAAGTGTTCTATGAAGGGTCTATGATTGAATCCAACCAATCTTGGATAGGTTTCTAAATTGACTACTCTTTATTTATCATTTCTTCCTTTAATTTTGTTAAGTGCGATCTTAAACTATCAAACCCCCCTTTGCTAACTTTCACTTGATTTGATTAAATTGCATTTACGATCCTTGAGGAGACGATCTGGTATTGTCACTGTGCTACAAGCTTAGGTAATAACTTCGGTTATAATTTTGACTGAGTTCGGCGCTCGTCAAAATTTTGGTTCCCGCTTAGGGATTAGTAAGTGTAATTTTTTCATTTTAAGTGTTTTTACTAACTTTTGCTTTTTATTAACTTTTCTAACATTTTTTATCCATTATCTAGTATTGTTCATACTACACTAACAATTTTGAATTTTTAGATTTCTGAATTTTTCTGATTTAGGAAAGACGAAAAACAGGTGATTACGGGTAGTTGATACAATTTTCGAACTGAACGTACCCAGAAAAATATGAAACTTTGTCGGCTGAAGGAAAACAGCCTGATAAACAAGACTCACAGTAAACTGTGAGGTCACCCCTGGTTTTTCGAAATTCTATCATTTAGACCACTTTTTCAATTTTTTATTATTTTTTATTACATTTTCTAGTTTCATTTTTATGTAGATTTTGTCCTGTGTTGCTCCCATAAATTTTAAAAATGTTTAGATACATTAACTAGATTTATTTTTGCATATTTTGAGTGTTGATTCTATACTAACTCTTTCTTTTTAATTTTTTTTTTCTTGCATTATCATTCTTTTGCATTCCTTTGCATTCTTTGCATTTTAAGGGTACAATGGACCATGTATGATGGAGTCGAGTATTGAGGAACTAACCTCTTTGATAAGACACATAGTAGTGAGACAACAAAAGTTACACCTGTGTGCGACATTTGTTTTTGTTCATCTCACCCCACATATGCATGCCCTACACTTCAAGCTATGGTAGTTCTGTTTTTCCAGATCAATTTGTTGCGAAATGGTTATTTTCCATGAACCACAGTTCCAGCAAGAGAATGTTATGACCCCTTCTTTCAACACATACAACCCTAGTAATACTATCCGGATCCGGGATATGGCAATGCGGCATCACTACAACAATCATTTCAATATGAGCGATCATTCCACATGAGATAACAAGTCCATCAACCACAAAACTTGAGCCTTTATGGGAGGACTTGATGAAAACCCAAATTGAGTTCCAGGTGAGAATTTCACGCCACTATTCAGGATTTAACAACCCAAATTGACCAGTTGACAACCACTATTTAATGAAGAGATGTCAAGAGTCGACCAACTCTTTCCCCAAACAATTCCCAACTCCCTGCATTCTAATTGTCATATTAATTTACATGCAGACTTAGTTGAGGAAACTCATGATGAGTTGTGTGTTGAATTTCCTGATTTAATTGGTTTTGATGATTCTATCAATTGCAACTCATGTGCTATCATGATGATGATATAAAATGTGTTGTGTGTGCTGAAATTCCTACATATTTGAAAACTAATAATTCTGTTTACGCAGGATCTAATGATATAGAAGAGTCTATTAACAATGCAGATTGCGAGAATCAAACACATAGGGAGGTGGAGTTGAAGGCCATTGAGGAATTTTCAAAGAAGGAGGAAAGTCAGCAGATGCTAGTAACTACTGAAGTGGATTTTGTTTTTAGGCCATGGTCCAGCATTATCAATGAAAGCAGGATTGCAAAATTACACGTATTGCATGCCATTGGTGAAGTTAAGAAAGACCAATGGGACCCCAATGTGAACCCTCATGCTTCAAGCTTCACTTGGTCGTTACACTTCAACCAATGGGACCGTAGTGGAAGCTATCATGTTGTATCAATCATAACCTGGTCATCACGTTTCAACCAATGGGATCCTGGTGGAGTCTTTTCACCAACCTCACTTAATAAGACCAATGGACACTATCTCAAGCCGAAAAATGTGGAAGTGAAAGTGATGGGCTTTTACCATCCACATTATAAAGATCACTAAGAAGTGTCCCAACGTCAAGCTAACGACGTTAAACAAGCGCTTATTGGGAGGCAACCCAACTAAATTTGTTTTCAAGATCTTTGGGGATGGTTTTCATAATATGAGAAGATAAAAACATACTTCACTTTAAATGGCTGAGTAAGGAGTCAGTAAGTTATACTTTATTGACTCTTGAGACGCATTCTTGTGGCCTGGTATATCATGAACTTCTTAATTGTGGAATCTCTTCAGAGATGAACAGAAGTGTTACAGTCTTGGGAATCTGACTCTAAAAGACCCGCATTTCCTCTTTAATTTTATATTATTCCAGTCATGTTATTTTGGTTTTACATTTTACTCATTTGTTTTGTGAGTTTTCAGGTTCTGTTGCAGCTTTGATTAGTGTGCTTCTTTTCTGCTTGGCGTTGATTCACTCCTCATCAGGTTGTGTTGCTCTTTTCTTTCCGTTTTATTTATCACTTTCACATTGAGGACAATGTCTATATTAAGTGTGGGGGAGAGATTTTAGCAAGTTTCTTTTTTGTTAAAAAAAAAAAGGGTTCATTGCATGATTGAATAACTTTTCTTCCTTCTTGAACTGATATGCTTGGAGATGGATGATTGAATTGATGAATTAAGTTTGATGGATGCATACCTTGTGAGATTTTGAGCCTAATGGATGGATTTAACATTTATGTCATTCTCTTCTTTCTTGTGTGATTTTCACTCATGTTAATGACCACTCTAGAACCTGCTTTGATTCTTTTTGAGGCTACATTTCACTTGCATGCATGAACATGATTGAGGCCCTCTTTCTTAATTAGCTAGTTTAACCAAATAGCCAACCTTGTTTTCAATATGATATCAAGCACTCTTTTGACTTCTTGAAAATTCTCTGATTCTTGCCAACCTTGTATATTTTCCTTTGCTTAACCCCTTTGAGCTTATTTGACCATTCCTTATTTCTAGCTCATTATGTGCCTTAAATGAGAAATCGTGTTCTTACTTTACCTTAGGGAATAAGAACATTAGCTTGGTTAATGGATGAGTTTTTGAACAAGTGTGGGGGTGTGTGTACAAAATGGTTGTTGAAAAAAAAAAGAGTGCCCAAAAAGAAAAAAAAATGTATGTATATAGTTATGTTCATATATATAAAAGAAAAAGAAAAAAAAGAAAAAAAAGAAAAAAAAAAAAAACCAAGTGTTAAAAAAAAAAAAAGATTGGGAAATGAATATGTAAAGGGATATACACTAGAGTTGGGATGAACTTTTATCTTGTTATTTGAACTCATTCTCATTTGCTTTTATTCTCTTTAGTATTTATCTTCTCATATCCATTTTATCCTCTCCTGTTACCTTGACCTCACTACAACCTTGAATAAAGTCCTCATGATTTGTGTGCATGTGTTTTGAGTAGTGGAGAAGTAGAATATAAGCAAACTTATGGTAGTGCAATTTTCATGGGTTGAATTGAGTGAAATACCTACCTTTTAAACACTTGAGAGATTGAGAGGGAATCTTGTGAAGATCTATCATTCTCGGTTCATGTTGAAGATACCTTACTTGTTGGTTTGAGATGTGGAGAATTGTTAACTTCATGAATGTTTTGATCCTTGAACCTTTGGTTGTTCTTCTTGATTGTAAAATTTTGGTCTTGAGTTTTGCCCAGGAGTGCAAAAAGCTAAGTGTGGGGGAATTTGATAATCACATATTTTATTCATTAAGAAACCCTTATGTTTAGTCATTTACACTCTCCATATTCTTAATTGATTGAGTTTGGTATGATTTTGTGAGTTTGAGCTCAAATTGGTCCTAATTGAATATTTCCAGCATTATTGAGATTTGACACTGTTTCTGTATTTTGGCCATAACTTGAGTTCCTAATATCTGATGAACATGAATTTTACCTTGTAGGAAAGCTAAGAGGAAGCTCTACAACTTTGATGAAGAGCTCGAAGTCTGATTCAGATGTCTAAGGGACCTAAGTTGACATGGAAGTCAGAATACGGGTTCTGTCAATAGAATCCGAACAGTGTGCACTCAAAAAAATCATATCTCAAGATGTAATAATGGATATGGGCTGAAATTTGGACAGTGGATAGTCAAGATCCAAATAAACAACTTTCATGAAGAACACATTTTGAGAAAAAGAAGTCTAGCAGGTCATTTTGAGCTTACAAGTCGGAACAGAGGTGCTGAAGTTGGGTTTGAGCAACCTATGGTATTTGGGACATATCTTAGGCTTAAGGAAGCCAAATTGGACGAACCAGCTATCCATTTTATAGCCAAGACAAGGATCTACAACTTTGATGAAGAACACCTTTCGTGGTTCTGAAGTATAGTGGGTCGTTTTTGGCTTCCAAGTCAGACACGAAATTTTCGTCCTCAACCATCCACTCACCCATCCACTAGTCCACTCATCCATCCACTAATCCACTCATCCACTCATCCACTCATCCACTAACTCACCCATTCATCCACTAATACACTAATCCAACCATTTAACCACTCCACCCACTCATCCACTTTATAACTCATCCACTCATCCATCCACTCACCCATTCATGTCCATAATTTTCCACTCACCAAAAGTCCTTTGGCATTTTTCACTAATTCAACCACTCAACCACTCCACCCACTCATCCACTAAACCAATCCACTAAACCAACCCACTAATCCATCCACTCAACCACTCCACTCACTCACCCACTCATCCACCCACTTCCCTTTGTCATTTTGTTACCTTAGACTTCTATAAAAGGCACCATTTATCATGAACAACAAGTATTCTCTCCTTCATTTCTCTCTTAGTTTCTTGTTTCTTCATAGTTTCTTCATAGTTTCTCATAGCTTTTGTATATTTTGATGCTTCTCTTCATGGTGATGGAGGGCTAAGCTACTTTCGGTCAATTTAGAACTCTTGAAGAGATTGTGGTTTGGATTCTTGAGACCTTGGTTATGTATTGTATTTGATTTGTAATTGAATTCCTCTTTTCTTCTTCTTTCTTCTTCTTCTTTCTTCTTCTTGATCTTGAATGCATGAATGATGATTCTATTTATGTTGATCTGATTTGATCTTAGTTTAAGATTGAGATTTGTGATGAAACTTAGAACTGATTGATCTAAACTAATAACATAAAGGAAGATTGAGATTTGTGATGAAACTTAGAACCATTGATCTAAATTAATCAAATTGAAGAGGTTAGATTCTTGATTTGTGCCTAAGTTAATTGAATTCGGTACTTGAAATTAACATAGATTTTCATGAATGGTGCGATTGCGGATTTGTGTTTATCACTTGTTAATTGAATTCTAGACGATCGTCTAGTATGAATTCTGGATTTGATGCAGAGATCTCGGTTAGATCCAAATTAACAATTCAATTGCACTTCAAGTGTTCTATGAAGGGTCTATGATTGAATCCACCCAATCTTGGATAGGTTTCTAAATTGACTACTCTTTATTTATCATTTCTTCCTTTAATTTTGTTAAGTGCGATCTTAAACTATCAAACCCCCCTTTGCTAACTTTCACTTGATTTGATTAAATTGCATTTACGATCCTTGAGGAGACGATCCGGTGTTGTCACTGTGCTACAAGCTTAGGTAATAACTTCGGTTATAATTTTGACTGAGTTCGGCGCTCGTCATTATGGACATTACGAGTACCTGGTGATGCCTTTTGGTGTGACAAATGCACCTGCGATATTTATGGATTACATGAATAGGATCTTTCGTCCTTACTTGGACAGATTCGTTGTTGTTTTCATCGACGATATCCTGATCTATTCATAAAGTCGCGAGGACCATGCTGAGCACCTCAGCATAGTTCTCCAGATCTTGAAGGAGAAAGAACTATATGCGAAACTATCCAAATGTGAGTTTTGGTTAGATGAAGTGAAATTTTTGGGTCATGTAATCTCAAAGGAAGGAATTGTTGTGGATCCTTCGAAGATAGAAGCTGTGCTACAATGGGAAAGGCCAACGACAGTGACAGAAATTCGAAGCTTTATCGGACTAGCCAGATACTACCGGAGATTTATAGAGGGATTTTCCAAGATCGCTGGACCACTCACTCAACTCAGCCGAAAGAATCAACATTTCGAATGGACAGATTCCTGTGAGGGAAGTTTTCAAGAGTTAAAAAGGAAGCTAACTACATCGCCCGTGTTAGTTTTACCGAATCCTAATGAACCATTTGAAGTGTACTGTGACGCTTCGTATCAGGATTTGGGGTGCGTTCTTATGCAGAATGGAAAGGTGGTGGCTTACGCCTCAAGACAATTGCGGATGCACGAGAAGAACTACCCAAAGCACGATCTAGAGTTAGCTGCAGTGGTATTTGCATTGAAGATATAGAGACATTATCTGTATGGAGCCACATTCAACGTCTTCAGCGACCACAAAAGTCTGAAATACATGTATGATCAAAAGGAGCTGAACATGAGGCAACGAAGATGGCTAGAATTTTTGAAAGACTACGATTTCCAACTTCAGTATCATCCTGGAAAGGCGAACGTGGTGGCCGATGCTTTGAGTAGGAAGACGGTTAGTATTTCTACTATGATGATCAGAGAAAAGGACCTGATAGAGCAATTCAGAGACATATGGTCATCTATAAAGTTAACACCGGGAAAAATCTGCATGAATAGGGTTACTATCTCGAATGACTTGATGGAAGATATTCGAGAGATGCAAAAGATCGATAAGTTCCTGCAAGGAGAAAGAGAATTGATAAGGCAGGGTGGTGTATCAACATTGAAGGAAGGGAGTGATGGGATTCTGAGGTTCCAAGGAAGGATCTGTGTGCCTAAAGATGAGGAACTCCGGAAGTATATACTTGAACATGCTCATTCGAGTCAGTTGAGTATGCATCCTGGAATGACCAAGATGTATCAAGACTTGAGGAAGTTATTTTGGTGGCATGGAATGAAAAGAGATATCGCTAGATGCGTGTCGTCTTGTTTGGTTTGCCAAAAAATGAAGATTGAGCGTCAAAGACCAGCTGGATTACTACAATCCTTAACTATTCCTGAATGGAAATGGGATAGTATCGCCATGGATTTTGTTGTCGGGTTACCAAGAACTAGGAAAGGATATGACTCAATATGGGTAATAGTGGATCGACTTACGAAGTCAGCTCACTTTTTGCCGATCAACATAAGATATCCGTTGGAGAAGTTGACTCAGATATACATTGGTGAAATTGTCAGACTTCACGGGATACCCACGAGTATTATTTCTGATAGAGACTCAAGGTTTACCTCGAAGTTTTGGCAAAGTCTTCAAGAGGCTATGGGAACGAAATTGCGGTTAAGTTCCGCATACCATCCGCAGACTGATGGTCAATCAGAAAGAACAATTCAGTCATTAGAAGATTTGTTGAGAGCCTGTGCCATAGAGCAAGCTGGAGGTTGGGATGAAATCTTACCATTGGTGGAATTCACCTACAACAATAGTTACCATTCAAGTATAGGGATGGCGCCCTATGAGGCTCTATATGGATGGAGGTGTCAGACGCCTCTGTGCTGGTATCAAGATGGAGAACGGCTTACCGTTGGACCCGAACTTATTCAACAAACAACCGAAAAGGTCAAGATGATTCAGGAGAAAATGAAAGCAGCTCAAAGTCGGCAAAAGAGTTATGTGGACAAAAGAAGGAAACCTTTTGAGTTTGAAGAAGGGGAGCATGTCTTCTTGAAAGTCACACCTACGACTGGAGTCGATCGTGTTCTCAAATCTAGAAAACTCACCCCATAATTTCTTGGACCTTACCAAATTCTTCATCGGATAGGTCCTGTTGCTTACCAAATAGCTTTACCCCCTTTTCTTTCAAACCTTCATAACGTCCTTCATGTGTCATAACTCAGAAAATATGTCCCAAGTCCTAATCATGTCATAGCACCTGATTTTGTACAATTAAAGGAAAACTTGACTTATGAGACAACTCCTGTGAGGATTGAGGATAAGAGAACAAAGCAACTCAGGGGGAAGGACATTGAATTGGTGAAAGTAATCTGGAACGAAGCAACTGGAGATGTAACATGGGAACTGGAACACAAGATGAAGGAGCAATATCCCAAATTGTTTTAAGGTATGGAAAATTTCGGGGACGAAATTCTTATTTGTTGGGGAGAGTTGTAACACCCCAAGATTTGATTTTTCTGCTATCGGTATTCATTTTATAATATTCGTGATTTTCTGGAATTTTTCTGGATTTTTCAGAGAACACAGAATATTTTAATATTATTTCTCGTTTTACGTATGTGCTGAGCGGAACCAGAGAAATGAGATATTTTCTCCGAGAACCTTGAACTATGAAAACGTCGACGGGGGATCTTACTAAACCCGAGGCCGGACACAGTTTACAGGGTTTTACATTTTTCGAGAAATTTTAACAGATGAAATAATAAAACACTGCAAAGAATTTATCTGTCAGAATTGTTAATGCTGACTTCTGCCAACAATAACTATTGTCCAATAAATAATAACATGTAATAAAAAAAAAGTTATCACATTATTCAGAATTTACCTTGTGTCAAGTCCTTTTAGCCTTATTTTCAAAATAAAATTTTAGTTAATTTAAAAGCCCATTATAGGAAGCTTCCATGAAGTTTCCTATTTGACCCATTTTCTCTCTCTCCCCTCTCCACTCTTTCTACGACAGATGGCTTAATTGGGGGAGGTCAAAAATTGTTTTCTCACTTTGCTATTTCACTCTCATTTCTCTAAATCCCAAATACCTATTTCTCCATTTCCTCTCTTCTTCTTTCCTTCTCCACCGTGCACCTATTCCTGGAGGCAGTCATCCTTTGCTTGCTTCATCATCAAAGATTCTTGCTTTCATACACCATTCCAAGTCCTCTTTTGTTGCCATCTCCTGGTTCTTCTTCTTCTTCTTCTTCTTCTTCTTCTTCTTCTTCTTCTTCTTCTTCTTCTTCTTCTTCTTCTTCTTCTTCTTCTTCTTCTTCTTCTTCTTCTTCTTCTTCTTCTTCTTCACCTTCTTCCTCTTCCATTTTTCTTCCACCATTGAAGCTAAAGCTTGGAACTTTAAGGTAAAGCCTTCAACTTTCTTTCATTTTTCTTGCTATTTTCGTTTCTCTTGGTCACCTTGGTGACCAAGAGCCTATTTTTCATGGTTTGAGTGGACATTGTGGTGATCACTCACATTGGAGTTTTTCTTGAAGGGGAAAACGAAAATCTAGGGCAAGAAGGAGTGGCACATTGTGTTGTCTTCCAAATAGGTAAGAGGGAGATGATCCTTTTCAACCAATCTTGGTAGTAAGGGAATGTCTTGTGTTTGTTGATGAGGGAATCCATGTTGGATTACTCTCTTTGTTATTTTGTGTTATTTCCATGATTTTGTGGTTGTTTGATTGGTGTGAATATATGGATTTGCATTATGTGTCATGATGATTATGAACTTATATGTTGCTATTTTGTAATTATATGTTAAGTATCACATTTTGGGAGTATTAGAAAAATAAATGAGGGATTTTGATAGTGAAAGAGCCACGGTTCTACAGAAAGGAATTCTGCAGAATCCTTGATTTTGCACTGGCGCTCAGGCGCTGTGCATAGAGCGTCTAGGTGCTCCATCAACGCTCAGGCGCTGTGGTTGGGACGCCTAAGCGCTCTATGCCCAGAGAATTTCCCCTGTAACTCGACCTGGTGGGCGTTCAGGCGCTGTTTTAGGCGCCAGGCGCTCCGCCCGGCGCTCGTGCGCTCGAACATGGCGTCTTTCATAGCGTAACCGCTAAGTGTCAGTAAAATGATATTAAGGCTTTAAGGTGAAGATAGTGCAACCATAAATAGAGTAAAGAACTTAAATTGCAAGGGAAGTCCTCTAGAGAGGGAGATTCCATAAGAATAGACATTCTAAAGTGTAATTTCATAATGAACTTTAAGAAGTGCCTTACTACTTGAGAACTTAACACTATGTAATTTGGAGACCATGAATGAGATTAGGGAGTGTGGAGATCTAAGTGGTATGAATTATGATATGTTATGAATGATTATATTGTGGATAAATACATATGAATATTGTTAGTGTTTCTCATGGATCCCCATGTGGGTTAAGCCCTTGTTGATTACATACTTGAGAAAACCATGATGTGATGACTTTGAGAAATGGAACATGTATGCGTATGTATGTAAGATACCATTGTGACATGCTATGATGAATGCATCATTGATGAATATACATGATTGGACATTGTGTCGTTATGCATATGTGGTCTGTTGGACATGGTTAGTAAGGCAATGTGTGCCTAGGAGTTTGAATAACACCTATATACGGGTGCGAATAGACTAAGCGTATGTGTCATATGTTGTTGACCCTGGGGGCATCGGGGTGTGGGTGTCTCATAATAGACAGTGGTAGCTCCACTGGGGCCGTGGGATAAACCAATTCGACACACCGATGATCCTGACTGAGACGTTGTCCTATGTCGCGATCAACTGTTGAGGTACCATGTATGAGCCATTGCGCAAACATTTTTATGAAAGAAAGCACACTGAATTTTAAGGCTACTGATATACTGGTATTACTCCTTGATCATTCACTCCGAAGACGTTTATGTCTAGCTCCATGGAGTAGGAACTTTTGGTACCCCTTTGCATTGTGCATTGTGAGTCTCATAATACATCGAGCATGAGCACTTATAACTGTATGATTACCTGAATTGTTGACTGCTGAGAATACTGTTGTTATCCACCTATTATTGATGATTTTATCATTATTTGTTGTCATTCTACTGTTGCTGTTAATTTTAATATTACTATGGTTAAATGTATAAATTGTGTTATGTGTGGGCGTCCAGCGCCGTATTATTTTCTTGTTGCCAATTTGGTACTGAAAACTGGATGTCTCACCTCTTTCTGTAATTTTCTCTATTTCTTTCATTCGGTTGGATTGTGTATCGCCAAGAAGACATTCGTGAGGAAGATAAGGAAGCCCCCAAGTTTCCGGGCTTTTGGCTAGATTACGACTGAAGAGGCTTGAGGATGTCATTTCGCCCCTGTGGATTTGTTGGTTACGTGCGGATCAACTTTCATGGTGGTCCAGATTGCTAGCATATCAACGTGCAGACTGATCGATGTGTGTACCACGGCGAATTGACGGTGTCCTTGGCATGGGGACGCCACACTGCTTCTATTTTTGACTTCCATGCTTTTGTTTGGCTGGAATTTTATATGCCTGTAAGAGACATGTGGGTGGACATATACTATACCCCACGTGACGACTCTTTCTTGTCTACTGCTCGGGCTCCTGCCCGATGTTCCGTCGTGCCGATGGATGTCTCGTCGGACGACGAGGACCCGATGGAGGATCCGTCTATGGTTCCTTCTAGTTCTCGTCAGTCTTAGAGATTGTTTTAGGTAGATGGCTACTAAGGGCTGTCTGTTTATTTTTGAGGGAGCCTGATGTATCTTTGGTTTAGTGGGTATATATTTATATCTCTTGAGGTAGGTACACGTTTTGCTTTTTGTATATCTTTTGGAAATGTAATTAAACAAGCTTGTATTTCTGGTACAAAGTATGTAATTAACCATATTATGAATGATCATATGTCTCATTCTATGTTGATTTCTCTTTGATTATTTTGACAGACGTTTTATTGGAAAAAGGAACTTAAATTTTAATTCTTTCTCGCGATATATTCATAAACAAGTATATTTGTACATTAAATGGAAGTTTTAACCGGACTCATGTCAAGCAAAAGGATAAAGAAACAAAAATGTTCAAATTTTTTGTATTCATTTGTATGTCGTTTTACTATTGTGCGACGTTCCTTCTTCTTACCTATTATGACTAAGGGAGAAAAAGGGGCGTTACAACATCCACCCGGGACTCCTAATCTAATTAAAGACCAAGTACAACCGTAGTTTCACCCTCTTTTTTTTCTTTTTTTTTTCAAGTTGTTAGAAACCTGAAGAAAGGTGAGTGTATACTCACTTGAGATTGGGATGGAGGTAGTCTGCTCTTTCGGCTTTGTGTCAAAGCATTGTTGACCAGTATTAGACTCATTCAAGACCAACGCAACATAGGGCTCCCAAAAGGGACAAGTTGCCATAATGCGATTGGCTGCCTCACATATGGAATATAATCTACCTACTTTGTTTTTCATTTAAGAAAGCTGGATCAGGATGCATGCATTTCCCCATTCACGTTTTGTGTTACCAAAGCCAAACCCAAGATGTATACATACTTTTTTTTTCTTTTTTTTTTTTCTTTTTTTTTTTTTTTTTCTTTTTTTTTTCTCTTTTTTTTTTTTTTTTTTTTTTTTTTTTTTTCTCTTTTTTTTTTTGATGAAGATAAAGAAGAAGAAGAAAATATGTACATGTTGTTGAGGATGTGGCTCACATCTGCCTATGGTTTCACGTCCAGAAACGGCTTAAACGCCTTCTATGAGTCGAGGATAAGCTTCTCATCCAATTTTCTTATAAATTGGCAAACAGGGTCTTTTAGAGTCAGATTCCCAAGACTATATTGCTTTTGTTCCTCCTTGAAGAGATTCCACAAGTTAAAAAGTTCAGGATGCACCAAACCACAAGAATGCATATCAAGAGTCAATAAGATATCATCTAATGACTCCTTACTTAGTCCATTCTTAATGAAGAAAATTTTATCTTCTCTGTTTGCGGAAACCATCCCCAAAGAATGACATCGCTTGTTACAATCCCATCATGCACATATGTGACAAACTTGTAATCTTTTTCCTCTTCTCTTTTTAGAATATGAACTTCTACCAAGACCTGGCATGTATGAGTCAAATGAAATTGAAGACTCGCCTGCTAGTTGGACCTTTGCTTTGATTATCCAACGTACATCTTCTGGTATACCCTTGTGAATTAACAATCTTAATCTTTCACATCTAGTTTCGTAAATTTTTGTTAGAACATTTTGAGGAAGAGAAAGTGTAACACCCCCCGTAGGGCATCACATTTCCGACTACCAACTCCCAATCTGAAAAGAAGTTCATAAATAAGGTTTGAGTTATAAAAGATGGGTTTCAAAATTTCTTCTCGCTGTAACTTAAATTTACTGAAATTTATAGGTAATATTGAAAAATATATTTAAACTGTTTAATATACAATATTGACACTAATTAATATTTAACAATTATTCAAGAAATATAAAACTTACAGACTCACTTTTTAAACAGTAGCAAACCCCATGACGGGTCCTACTTAATAGCACGGTAAAACACTAACGAGAAAACTCAACATACTTATTCCGTCTTGTATCCATTCTTGATGCGTCATGTATCTGTTCCTCCTCAAAACTGCACACTAACTAGTCCGGGATGGTCACCCCTCGATGTTGTCACTGAACTCAGAATATCTGCCTCCAGTCACGTCTAAGAAACTCGTTTCATCTACTATTCAATTTTAATAATACAAACACAGCAAAACAATATAACAAAGAGGTGAAATCACCTACGCCAAATACCAACATGGTAGCACAGAGATAATACAAACAGCATACCACACAGATATATCATATCATAATTACAATCATGCCATCAACATTATTTATTGTAACAGATACAATAACTAATAATTCTTATCATGTCATTAACATTATTGTCATCACATAATAATTACCATAATGCCATCACATTATTATTATCATCATCATCCAAGTATTTCAACAGTTCAATTATCATAACCAATGCTCAATAATGATGCATATGTTATGCATGTGCACATAGACTCAATGTTCCTACTCCATAGAGCTAATACTCAGTTTGAAGAAGTTGATCTAAAAGATCTGTCTGTACCAAAATGCCTCAGACCACCTGCTACAATTCTCATTTGTATTTGTACATCTAGCATATACACGACAGTCTTTACTAGAACTTGATTAAGAATAGTGTCTCGGTCAGGATCATCAGTATGTCACGTTGGTCTAACCCACGGTACAGAAGAGCTGCCAACTGCCCATGTAGGCAACCCGCACCCTAATGCCCCCAAGGTCAACAAGTGACTTACACTACGCATATCGCACCTACTCAAGAGGTGTACGTCTCTCCTAGGCAAATAGCCTCATACAGTCCATTGGACCTTTCCAATGCATGTTCAATGCACTAATGCCAATCATAGGCAAAATTCATCATTTTCTCATACAATGTTCATACACTAGTCTATGCATATAAAATGCATCAATGCCAATCATAGGCAAAATTCACAATTTCATATTCAGGGTCCACACACTGGCCCATTCTCAGTTCAATTTCATAATCTCATAATCAGGGTCCAAATACTGGCCCAACAGTAATCATACTGTATTTTCAATAGTGAAATCATATTATCGTGTTTTTATAGTCACAAAACACTTTCGTCGTGTTTTCACAATCGTGCAACATTTCTGTTACGTTTTCACAATTTTGCAATGTTTCTGTTGCATTTTCAAATCACATAGCAATTTTTCCATCATTTCTCAATCACGTAAAAATATTCCATTCATTTTAAAATCACGTAGTGATTTTTCAACATTTTCATCAATCACATAAAAATATTCCACCATATTTAAATGGCGTAGCAATTTCTTACCAATATTTCAAATGCGTAAAAATATTTAAACGCTTTCCAAATTGCGTAGAAATATTTCAATGTTTTTCAAATCACGTGGAAATATTTAAACGTTTTTCAAATCACGTAGCTTAAAAATCACGTTTTTAAGGTACGTAAATCATTTTTCATCATAATTCCATTATGAAAAATATTTCTCATCCTTCAAAAATTCCATTTCAACCTTTCTCAAAATAATATGACTACTCACATTATTTTTCACATTTTCTTACTCAAGAAAATCCTTTTCGTAATTTATTCCACAAATTCATCATTTCATGGAATTAAATCAATGTTTCTCATTTAAAATTTCTTAACGCACTCCAAAACCCAAAGGATGAGTTACACGTTAGAAAATATCAAATCACTATTATATTCTCCATTTTTCTCAAATCAATTCCAAAATAAATTCTCTTTAAAATAAATTGAGGTTCAAACACTTTCAACCTCTCTTTTCCATTCATATACGAAAATCCCATTTTCTCAAGTGATAAAACACTCTGATTCCCTTTCCAAAATTCCTTGTACTAAACCAAATTATATTTTCACTTTAAAAATCACTTTGTTTTCATAAAATCAAGGCATTACAAGCCTTCAAAACCGTGGTACTTGACCATTGAAACCATCAAATATTTTTCCTTCTAAATTGATATGGTTTTACACAAACAAAACCATTAAAAATTCTTTAACAAAACCGTGAGACTCATAGTCTTAAAAACTAATTCATTTGTTCATTTTCATTTTTCACTTTCTTTGCAAATCCTTAAAATTAACAACTCATTGCTCTTTTCATTTAAAACTCATGATTTGTAAAATACTTAGAATCTATTTACTCAAAAATCACCCTTGAGGCTGTGTGCCTCTATGGTTCTTTGGAACCAAAATTATTTTCCTTTTCATCATCAAATCATGGCATACATATATATATTTCATCATATATATGACAAGCATGCCATAATCAAAACGATAAATCATGCAAATCATACAAAGTATGAATAAATAAATTAAACACATAAACACCCACAAATAATTACATGACCATGGATATGAATCCTCACATAGATTCACCATCCATCAAATACACAACCATCTCTCACCACCATACTTGGTTGGTGAGATGAATCTCCCTCTTACCTCTTGAAGATCCTCAAAAGCTCCTTGTTTTGCTTCTTTTTCCAAGTCCTTCACCACCAAAAGCTTCTCAAATACAAAACAAAACACACACATAATTAATATATAAGACTTGAATAAGGAAACCATGGATATGAATCATGGTTAGAACTTTGAAAATCAAAAGAAAAGTGAAGATTAATAAACTTCACTAATAAAGCTTCAATCTTTAGCTTGAAGAACAAGGTTGAAAATGGATGATTTAGAGAAAGTTTCCAACATGAAAGTTGCTTAGAAAATCATGTAGATTCAAGATCTATGGTTGGATGAAATTAAAAGAGATTGGAGAGTGATTTTGGGTGGTATGGCCGAATGGTTCCTCTTGAAGAACAAGGATAGAGTTTTTGATTTTTGTGAAAGAAAGGCTTCTTAGACTTGGTTAAGATAAAGAATAAAGTGAAAACACTTAGTTTTCCTTCCTACCAATTTCATAGAGCTCCATGGAAAAATCCCTAAAGATCATAAACAAATGTTAAAATCAATAACAAGTAAAAGAATAGGTAAACCATGGTTCAAGCATGGCTTAGAAAATCAAAACTAAAAGATTGGGTGAAGAAATATGAACTTTACCCTTTTTGATAGAAACTTGAAGCTTGGATTTGAAACTCAAGATGAATGATTTTGTGAAAACTCATAACTAGAGATGTTCTTAGAATGAGGTAAGGATTCAAGAAACTAGGTTGGACAAAATTTTTGAGTGATGGAAGGTGGTTCTAGGGTGCTTGGCCGAAACTTGCTTGGAGAAGAGATAGAGAGAAATTTTTGAAGAGTTAGCTTCTTGAAAATGATCAAGATGTAGTAATAATGGTCTTGAAACCATTCTATGCCCTTAAGCATGCACCAAAACCGTCCCCGCTTCCTTGCTTCTCCTTATGCATTCAATAAGTGACCATCATAATTAACCACCATTTTAAGCATTTTTAACCATTGATTAGATCAATGGTTAGGATTAATGTAGGTTTTAGGTTTAGGCTTAGATAGAAGACTTAATCTAGGCCATTGGATCTTTTCTCCTTGAAATCCTAGCCATTAGATGCATCTCCAAAATGAAGGGTCAAGATTACTCCTTCAAACTTTAAATCCAAGGGTCATAATTAGTCATAGCCATTTTAGAAGATCAAATCTCCACCATTGATTAAATCCACATCCAATGGTCATAAATGATCTATCTCCACCGTTGATTAAATCCAAATCCAACGATCACAAATGGTCCTAGCCACTTTGTAAAACAAAATCTCCACCCTTGATTAATTTTTCATCTAATAGTTATAAATGGTCATAGCCATTTTATTAGACCAATTCTACACCGTTGATTAAATCGACGGTTGATGACCAAGCTAATAATGTTGACTACTCAGTACAATATTTATTTTTGTATCTGCTATTGCCTTTCGAATAATATTTTTACTATATTTTTATCGCCCGATAATTAAATACAGTACAAAACATAGTAAAAGAAATTTTCGAAAACTGTTTCCAGATTCAAGTTTAGTAAGATCCCCCGTTTCCATCTATATAGTACAAATTTTTCTATACGTAGAAAAATTTTTACTTTACGGGACCACTTGGGCCCACATAAGGCCACCTGGGCCCACATACAACCCAAAAACAATCAGATAAATATAAAAATTTCATAATCATTCACAAAAATCACAAATATTAGAAAACATATAAAAATCAAGTCAGATTGTTAAAAATAATTAACAATCAAGAGAAATAAATACATAAAGATTTTCTCCGGCCCAAAAATTATTATTTTCTTGACACGAAGTAAATCACTGAAAATGATCAAATATACTGACGGAATACTCAAAATAATTTTATAATACACAGAAATCACTAAACAGTAGAATTCTGTTAACTGTCAAAATTATTGTCTAATAGATAGGAAAACTTGGGGTGTTACAGAAGGAAAATGTTTTCTCAGGTTTGAGAGAATGATATCCATTTTGAAGGAGAATGAATTAGTTATTTTGAAAAACTGAAAGAAAGCAAACCGACTTGAGAGTCACGGAGTACCATCATCCGCCATTTAACCGGGGAGCTAAAGAACTACAAAATAAAATAAAGTCACAAAATTAGAGTAAATTTTTCACATAACAAGGATCAGAAAGGGAAGTTAATTCTACCTCAGCAGCTTGATTTTCCAGAAATGGTTTAAGTCTTTATCCATTGACCTTAAACATATTACCATTCTTAGGATTCTCAATGTCTATGGCCCCATAAGGATATACATGTTTGACAATAAAAGGACTTGTCCACCTAGATCTCAATTTTTCGGGGAATAGGTGAAGACGAGAATTATAAAGCAGAACTATTTAACCAATTTCAAAAGATTTTCTCAAAATAGATTTGTCATGAAAAGCTTTTGTTCTTTCTTTATAAATTTTTGAGTTTTCATATGCATCATTTCTCAATTCCTCAAGTTCATTTATTTGCAATTTGCGTAACCTACACGCATCATCAAGATTTAAATTGAAAGCTTTAATGACCCAAAATGCTTTATGTTCCAATTCTACAGGCAAGTGACAAGATTTTTAATAGATTAACCGATAGAGTGACATGCCTAAAGATGTTTTAAAAGCAGTATGGTAAGCCCAAAGTGCATCGTTTAGTCTTAAAGACTAATCTTTACGATTTGGGTTAACTGTTTTTTTCCAAAATTTGTTTAATTTTCCTATTTGCTAATTCTACTTATCCACTTGTCTGAGGGTGATAAAGGGTGGCAACTTTATGGGTAATGCCATATTTCTTCATTAAAGATTCAAATGGTTTATTACAAAAATGTGCTCCCCCATCACTGATGATAGCTCGAGGGATTCCAAATCTACTTAAGACATTTTCTTTTAAAAATTTGAGAATAGTTTTATGATCATTTTGTCGACATGGAATCGCCTCAATCCATTTTGAGACATAATCAACTGCAACCAAAATATACACAAATCCAAATGAGGATGGAAATGGACCCATGAAATCAATTCTCCAATAATAAAAAATTTCGATGACAAGGATAGGGTTCAAAGGCATCATGTTTCTTTTAGAAATAGACCCTAATTTCTGACAATTTTCATAACTTTTACAAAAGGTATAGCTGTCTTTAAATAAAGTGGGCCAATAAAATCCACACTGCAAGATTTTCGCAACTGTTTTCTTTGAAGAAAAATGACCTCCACATGCTTCTGAGTGACTAAATTTAATGACACTACCTACCTCATTGTCGGGAATACATCTCCGAAAGATTTGATCAGGACAATATTTGAACAAATATGGGTCATCCCAATAAAAAATTTTTACCTCAGTCAAAAACTTTTTTCTGTCTTGATGTGACCATTTAGGCGGCATCTTTTTGTCACAAGAAAATTAACTATATTAGCAAACCAAGGCATGGAATTGATAGAAAATAAAAACTCATTAGGAAAAGAATCATTGATAGGTGTGCTATTAAAAGATGAGCCTGTTGTTAGTCTGGACAAATGATTTGCGACAATATTTTTTGCTCCTTTCTTATCTTTTATTGTGATGTTGAATTCTTGAAGCAACAAGATCCACCGTATCAACCTAGGTTTGACATCCTGCTTAGACATTAAATATCTAACAACAGTATGATCAGTGAAAATAATAGTAGGAGAACTAATTAAATGAGCTCGAAATTTGTCCAATGCAAAAATTACAGCAAGTAGTTCTTTTTCAGTAGTGGTGTAATTCATTTGTGCACTATTTAAAGTTCTACTTGTGTAACAAATCACATGAGACTTACCTTCCTTTCTTTGGCATAAAACAGCGCCAACAACAAAATCACTTGCATCACACATTAATTCAAAAGGCAAAGACCAGTCAAGGGATTGCATGATAGGAGCCAATGTCAGAAGACCGATTAATTTTTCAAAAGATTTTTGGCATTCTTGAGTCCAATCAAATAGTGCATCTTTTATCAGAAGATTGTATAATAGTCTAGATATGACACTAAAGTCCTTAATAAATCTTTGATAGAATCATGCATGTCCTAAAAAGGAACGAACTTCTCTGATTATTTTTGGGGAAGGCAAATGAACAATTAATTCAGCTTTAGCCTTATCAACTTCAATTCCTTCAGAAGATATCACATGACCTAACACGATCCCTGAGGTAACCATGTAATGACATTTTTTCTAATTTAAAATAAATCATTTTTCTTCACATCTTTTAAGAACTTTATCCAAATTATCAAGATAATTTTCAAAAGAATTTCCAAAAACTGTCAAATCATCTATGAAAACCTCTAAATAATGCTCAATCATGTCACTAAAAATACTTAGCATGCATCTTTGAAAAGTTATCGAAGCATTACAAAGGCCGAAAGACATTTTTTTATATTCAAAAGTGCCAAAGGGGCATGTAAAGGTAGTCTTTTCTTAATCCTCTAATCCAATTGGTATTTGATTATACCCCAAATAACCATTAAGAAAATAATAGTAGGGATGTCCTACTACTCTTTTTAGAATTTGATCAAGAAATGGTAAGGAGAAATGATCTTTCGTAGTGGCTGCATTCAATTTTCTAAAATCAATACACATACGCCAACTAGATGAAACTCGCATAGGTATTAACTCACCTTTTTCATTTTCAAGCGCTATTATTCCAGATTTCTTAGGCACAACTTGTGTAGGGTTTACCCACTGGCTATCAAAAATAGGGTAAAAATTCCAACATCAAGTAATTTAAGAACTTTAGCCCTAACTACCTCTTTCATGTGTGGATTTAATCTTCTTTGAGGTTGTTGTGATGTTTTAGTATTATTCTCTAAATGTATTCTATGTGTACAAATTAATGGATTAATGCCGTTTATATCTGTTAATGTCCATCCAATTGCACTTTTACGCTTTTTAAGTACTTCTATCAACATACCTTCTTGTTCTTCAGTAAGGATTGATGAAATTACTACTGGAAAGCTTTGTTCTTCTCCCAAAAATGTGTACTTCAACCTAGAGGGTAATGGCTTTAGTTCCAGTGTAGGTACTTCTTCATGAATATTATCATTCATGGGTTGTAGCTCTTCGAATCTCGGCTTCCATCCTTTGTATTCCATTGCTTGTGTATAATCAAGCAAAGAGCATATTTCAGAAATATCATCATCTACTTGCATACCTGAATCAAATGAATTAATTAAACAAACTTCTAATGGGTAAGAAGAACTCCCTTTTAGAAGATGATCATCTACAAGGGCCTCAATCCCATCAGCTTCCTCATTTTCATCATTGACTTCATGTGGTTGCTTGCATATGTTGAAAACATTAAGCTCAAGTTTCATATTTCTAAATGTTAGCTTCATCAATCCATTTATGCAATTTATCAAAGCATTGGATGTTGCTAAAAATGGACGACCTAAAATATCAGGAATTAACTTGGAACAATTAATCATAGGTTCAGTTTCCAAGACAATAAAATCCACAGGATAATTGAATTTATCAACTTGTACTAACACATCTTCCACTATTCCTTTTGGAATTTTAATTGACCTATCAGCAAGTAGAAGAGTTACAGAAGTTAGTTTTAACTCATCTAGATTGAGTTGTTGATAAACTGAATATGGAAGCAAATTAACACTAACACCAAGATCAAGTAAAACTTGTTCAATATTATGTTCTCCAATAATACATGAAACTGTAGGACAACTAGGGTCTTTATGTTTCAAAACATTATTGCTTTGAATAATGGAACTTACCTGTTCGGTCAAAAGAGCATTCTTTTTCACATTTAATTTCCTTTTAACAGTGCATAAGTCCTTCAAAAATTTAGTATAAGAAGGAAAGTGTTTGATAGTATCTAACAACGGAATATTGAACTTCACTTGTTTAAGAATTTCAAAAATTTCAGTTTGGTGATCTAATTTCCTTGGTTTGCTTAATGCTTGAGGAAATGAGGGTGGAGGAGACGAGAATTTGGTCTTATTTTGGCCAGATGGCTTATCAACCTCTTCCTTATCTTGGGGAATTGTTTCACCATCTTTCTTATAAGGTTCAGAAATTTCTTTTTCAACAACTTTTCTACTCGTAAGAGTTATCACAGAATTGACTTGATTTATTTGTTGGTTTTCTAAACTACCCTCATTTAGACTATATTGACCTTTGGGATTCAGTTGAGGTTGAGAAGGAAATTTTCCTTTCTCGCGAATGGTGAGTGCAGAAGAAGTTTGGAAAGAGTGTCTTTTATGTCAATCATGGTTTGAGTGTTTTGTTTATTGATGGCATCTTGCTTTTCTATGAATGCATTCAATGTTCCTTCAAGGTTTTTCCTATATGGTGGGACATAAGGTGCATATCCTTGAGAATTTTGAGAATCCTGTTGTTCCTGAGAAGGCGGTGGTTGCATAAATTGTGCTTGATTATTATTCCTCCAACTGAAGTTCAGGTGATTTCTCCATCCCGGATTGTAAGAATTTGAAAAAGAAGAGGTGAATGGCTTTTTAAAATTATTCATTGCATTTACTTGCTCATGCACAACTTCTTTAAAAATAGGAATATTAGGACATTCATTTGTCGAGTGTCCTAATTCATCACAAATGCCACAAATTTCTTCATTTTTCACATATTTGACTTCTTTTACTTTCCATAATTCCATGGATTCAACCTTTCTAGCCAAACTAGCGTACCTTGCATTTAGATCTTCTTCTTGACTAAGATGATATTTTCCTTTACCAGCATTTGTAAAGTTATATCTAATTGAATTTTCAGAACGATTAGTACCAGGCCAAGATTGAGAATTTTCAGCCAAATGGTTTAAATAATCTAAAGCTTCTTCGGGTTCTTTATCAAAAAACTCGCCATTACACATCATTTTCACAAATTATTTAGTTTCAGGTGTTAAACCTTCATAAAAGAAGCTTATAGTCCGTCATTTTTCAAAACCATGATGTGGGCAAGAATTTAACAAATCTTTAAAACGTTCCCCACTTTGAAAATACGCTTCATTTGAATTTTGGGAAAAATTTAGGATTTGTCTTTTCAAAGCATTGGTTTTATGTGTTGAAAAAAATTTCTTTAAAAACTCACCTTGCATTTCTTGCCATGTGCCAATTGATCTTGGTTTCAAAGCTTTAAGCCAAGTTTTTGCTTTATCTTTCAAAGAAAAAGGAAACAATTTAAGCTTAACAATCTCTTCAGTACAGTTTTGATCATTGAAAGCAATACAAACTTCCTTAAATTCTTTTAGATGTAAATATGAGCTTTCAGATTCTAAATCGTGGAAATTAGGAAGTAAAGAAATCATACCTGGCTTAAATCTAAAATTATTAGCAGTGAGTGGAAAGATAAAACATGATGGACTAGAATTTCGAGTGGTTGCAAATATGCACACATAGTTCGCAATGGTTGATTTCCTTGTTCATCATGTATCCTTTCATTTTCAGCTCGTTGTGTTTGATTTTCATGTTCAACATGTGCACCTTCAATTTCAGTCATTGTGTCAATTGTGTGTGATTGTGATTCAAATAAATCAATATATAAAGTACTAGGATTAATTTTAACCAAACGTCTAGAATTTGAATCACGATACTAGTTAAGCATAAACAAGTGACATAAAATAAAAATAATGTACAAGTAGGCGGTATAAACCGGTCGTTAAATATTAAGAAGGATGTGGTATAAACCAGCCACCAAATATATATATATATATATAATATATATAATATATATAAATAATATTAACAAGTAAAATAAATAACGATAAAATAAAAAGTTAGATAGTTAGAGATAAAATATAGAAAATAAAGTATAGAAAGTAAAATATGGAAAATAAAATATAAAAAATAAAGTGTAGAAAGTAAATTTAAAATATAAAAACCGGAGAGTGGCGAGAGCCTTCTACAGAAATTTTTGAAAGAAAGAGAAGAAGAAAATTATTTCATTACTTTAGAAAACAATAATAAATGATAGAAATTTAAAAGTTAGAGGACATAAAAATAAATGACGTAAATTAAAAGTTAGAGGGTAGAAAATAAATGACGTAAATTAAAAATTAGATAGCGTAAATAAACTACATAAATTAAAAGTTAGAAAGTTAGTAAGCATAAAGCATAAATAAAAAAATAAAAGTAGAAAACGTAAATAAAAAAATAAAAGCAGAAAATGTAAATAAAAAATAAAAATTAAAAAACGTAAATAAATGACATAAATAAAAAAAAATTAAAAAGCAAAAATAAATGACAAAAATATAAAAGTTAGTTATTAAATTAGTAAATAAATAAATAAAAATGAAAAGAGTAGAGGAATAATATACTTGTTAGTGAAGTTTACTTACAGAAAGAGAACATCAATATATTAAAACTTCAAATCAAGTCCCCGGCAACGGAGGCAAAAACTTGATGGGATAATTTAAAAGTTTCAAATGTAAGTGCATATTATTTCAAATAGTAAATTCTCAGGAGTCCGAGGTCGATCCACAAGGAATAGATGAAGAGAAAATTATTTGAGGTACGGAGAAGATTTGTCACAATACTAAAGATGATATAAGTTGTTCACAAATGAAAAAGAATTGCTTGGGTTAGGAGATCCACTCTTAGTAATAAATTAAAGATAAGATTATTTCTTTTTATAACTCAATTGAAATCATGCATAATGAAGGTTCCAATCGAAAGATTTAACATTCAAAGTTCAATTATATATGCAATCATATTATGATTCCTTTAATTATCTATCAACATTTGTAAATGAGTTCAAGCATTCATTGTGTCAATCTTATTGTCTACAATAAATCAAGATCTCCATTATACAAAGAAAGTTTCTAAATTGATTGGAAACAAAATACAACACATATAATGTCCACTTGATAATATATCATTTAAGCACAAGAAATAGAATAATCTAACCTTATTTCATTACCTAGAGCTTCACTCTTTCACCCAAGCAAGATGAAGATTTAGTTACTCATAGACAAGAAGAAAGAAAGAGAGAATAAGAGAAAGATGAACATAGCTTCAATTAAGAACAAGAGAAAATTACAACAAAGAAAAACAATAAACAAGCATAACCATAACTTCTAAAAACTAAGCCTAACATCAAGAACACCAAATGATCAACCAATGGTGCCTTTTATAGAGGATTAGGAATACAAAATGATAATGGGGTGATTAAGAATAGGTGGATGAGTGGGTGAAGTGGTTGGATGAGTGATTGAGTGGTTGGACGAGTGGAAAATTATTGAGATTCTTTGTCTCTGAAATCATTTGTTACTTAACTCATGGATGCCATCATCAAATGGAAAAGTAGTCTTCATGAAAGTTCTAGGAAATTGTCTCAGCTTTCCAGAGACACCAAGTTTAGCCAAATCCAATAACCACAGCCTGAGATATGGCCCAATTACTAAATAGTGTTCAGGCCTAAATACAGCACCTGTGTTCTGACTTCAAAGCCCAATATCACCTTCAAGGAGTCCAATCCAAGTTTTGTGTTTTTCATGAAAGTTGTAGATATGGGTCTTAACTTTCAGATGCCAAATTTTCAGCCCATTTTAGTTCCTTGAACTCGAATTATGCAATGATTACTGTACACTATTCGGGTTCCAGTTATAAAACTCGTGTTCTGACTTCCATGCCCAATTAGCTCCACTAGATGTCCGATTGAGACTTTGAGCTCTTCATCAAAGTTGTAGAGCTCTCTCTTATCTTTCTTACAAGGTAAGATACATAATTATAAAATATTTAGAACTCAAGATATGGCCGAAATACATAAATAATGTAAGACTAAAATAGTGCTAAAAAAATCAATTAAGTCCAATTTGAGTCCAAACTTACAAAACATAACCAGGCTTAATCAATTAAGTATATGGAGAGTGTAAACAACTAAAAATAAGAGTCTATTAATGTATAAAATATGTGATTATCATGTTCAACTCAAGAAGAATGATAATGATAAAGTGTTCCAATCATTTTCAAGATTTGAAGAGAAGAAATTTTTGGAAGCTTGAATTACATCAAGAAGCCTAAAGAATTGGTATATTTTCCTTTTAGGTTTTCTCCTTTGTAAAGATAAAGGTTTTAAAAGAAACGAGTTCAAATATGTTTTTAAATCTTTACAAATGGTTCTTACATGCTATAATGCCCAAGAAACATGTTTTGAAAAGCTAGTCATGGTAGTAGTTCAAAACTATGAAAAATAGTCAAGTTTGAGTTTTGAAAAGCTAACCTTTGGTTACTCTTTTGATCATAACTTTCAAAATATTTTGAGTTTTGTTGTGAAACTTATTTCATTTGAAAATATACTCAAAGATCTTTCCAATGAGTGTTCATTTGCTTAAAATGGATAAGAAATGAAGAAGTTATGAACATTTGCTTTAAACTATGAAAAATAGTCAAGATTGAGTTTTGAAAAGCTGACCTTTGGTTACTCTTTTAATCATAACTTTCAAAATACTTTAATTTTTTTTCTGAAACTAATTGCATATGAAAATAGACTCAAAGATCTTTCTAATGAGTGGTCATTTGCTTTAAACGGATAAAAAATGAAGAAGTTATGGTCATTTAAAGTCAGTTTTCAAAACCAGAATGCATGTAATCGATTACATAAGTTTTGTAATCGATTACAACTCTGGCAGATGTAATCGATTACATGAGCCTTGTAATCGATTACATCATGCCTAGAAATGTTCCCAACGGCTATAAATGGCTAGTTTTCATAAAAAATTATTTCTAAACACTACCAACGACTATTTTATCACTTGGGCTCTATAAATAGATGTATATTGAAGCATTTACATATTTAGAAACTCTAGAACACTTGATTTGATCCTTGAATCATGAAAATCATATTATGAACTCTTTATTGCAAAATCATTCTATTCCTTTGTTCTTCAAGTTGTATATCTACTCTTGTGAGAGTTTATAATCTTTCTCTTCATCTTAAAATCATTGTAAGGTGGTGAGGTATCCCTCAAGAGAGAAAAGAGTAAGGTATCCCTTGTTGTGAGGCTTAAACACAAAGGGTGAGGTATCTCAAAAGTGTTGTGAGTACTCTTGAATGTAAAGGTTTTTCAAGCACTGACGAGCGCCGAACTCAGTCAAAATTATAACCGAAGTTATTACCTAAACTTGTAGTATAGTGAACAATACCGGATCGTCTCCTCAAGGATCGTAGATGCAATTTGATCAAATCAAGTGAAAGTTAGAAAAAGGGGAGTTTTGATGGTTCAAGGATCACAGTGACAAGATTTAAAGAGAAATAACAATTAGAAGAATAGTAAATTCAGAAATCTATCTGAGATTGGGTGGATTCAATCATAAACCTTTCAACAAACACTTGAAGCACATTTGAATGGTTAACTTGGATCTAACCGAGATCTCTGCATCAGATCCAGAATTCTTACTAGACAATCGTCCAGAATTCAATTGACAAGTAATAAACACAAATCTGCAATCGCACCATTCATGTAGATATATGTCAATTTAAGCACCGAATTCAATTAAACTAGGCACTAATCAGTAACCTAACCTCTTCAATTACGTGATTAATTTAGATCAATTAGTTCTAAGTTTCATCACAAATCTTCAATCTTCATTTATGTGATTAATTCAGATCAATCAGTTCTAAATTTCATCACAATACTTAATCTTAAAATAAGATCAAATCTGATCAAACATAAACAGAATCACTATTAATGCATTCAAGATCAAGAAAACAGAAGAAGAAGAAGAAGAAGAGAAGAAGAATCCAAATATAAATCAAATACAATACATAACCAAGATTTCAAGAATCCAAACCGCAATCTCTTCAAGAGTTCCAAATTGACTGAAAGTAACTTAGCTCTCCATTACAATGAAGGAAATCATCAAAATATACAAGAACTATGAAAAATTATGAAGAAACAAGAAGAAACTATGAGAGAATTGAAGGAGAATACAACTTGTTCTTCATGATAACCAATGGTGCCCTTTTATAGAAGTCTAGGGTAACAAAATGACAAAGGGGAGTGGGTGGATGAGTTGGGTGGTTGAGTGGGTTGGTGAATGGGTTGGTGAGTGGGTTGGTGAGTGGAGTGGTTGAATGGAGTGGTTGAATGGGTTGGTGAGTGGAGTGGTTGAGTGGGTTGGTGAGAGGAGTGGTTGAGGATGAAAATTTTGACGTCTGACTTGGAAGCCAAAAACGACTGACTATACTTCAGATCCATAAAAAGTACTCTTCATGAAAGTTGTAGATCTTTGTCTTGGCTATAACATTCATATCTGGATCGTCCAATTTGGCTTCCTACAGCCTAAGATATGGCCCAAATACCGCAGGTCACTCAAACCCAACTTCAGCACCTCTATTCCGACTTGCAGGCTCAAACTGACCCATTAGACTTCATTTTTTCAAAAAGTGTTCTTCATGAAAGTTGTTTATTTGGGTCTTAACTATCAACTACCCAAATTTCAACCCATCTCCATTATTACAGCTTGGGATATGATTTTATGAGTGCACACCGTTCGGATTCTAGTGACAGAACCCGTATTCTAACTTCCATGTAAACTTAGGTCCCTTAGACATATGAATTGGACTTTGAGCTCTTCATCAAAGTTGTAGAGCTTCCTCCTAGCTTTCCTACAAGGTAAAATTCATGATTATCAGATATCAGGAACTCAAGTTATGGCCAAAATACAGAAATAGTATCAAATCTTAATAATGCTGAAAATATTCAATTAGGACCAATTTGAGCTCAAACTCACAAAATCATACCAAACTCAATCAATTAAGAATATGGAGAGTGTAAATGACTAAACATAAGGGTTTCTTAATGAATAAAATATGTGATTATCAAATTCTCCCACACTTAGCTTTTTGCACTCCTGGGCAAAACTCAAGACCAAAACAAGGACATAAGAGATTAACAAAAATTTAAATTCCAACGACATTCAAGAGCCCAAAATTCTACAATCAAGAAGAACAACCAAAGGTTCAAGGGATCAAAACATTCATGAGTTAACAATTCTCCACATCTCAAACCAACAAGCAAGGTATCTTTAACATGAATCGAGAATGATAGATCTTCACAAGATTCCCTCTCAATCTCTCAAGTGTTTAAAAGGTAGGTATTTCACTCAATTCAACCCATGAAAATTGCACTACCATAAGCTTGCTTATCTTCTACTTCTCCACTACTCAAAACACATGCACACACAAATCATGAGGACTTTATTCAAGGTTGTAGTGAGGTCAAGGTAACAGAAGATGATAAAATGGATATGAGAAGATAAATACCAAAGAGAATAAAAGCAAATGAGAGCTGAGTTCAAATAACAAGCATAAAAGTTCATCCCAACTCTAATGTATATCCCTTTACATATTCATTTCCCAATCCTTTTCTTTTTTTTTCTCTTTTTTTTATATATATATGAACATAACTACATACATTTTTTTTTGTGTTTTTTTTTGCACTCTTTCCTTTTTCAACAACCATCTAGTACACACACCCCCACACTTGTTCAAAAACTCATCCATTAACCAAGCTAATGTTCTTTTATTCCCTAAGGTAAAGTAAGAACACGATTTTTCATTTAAGGCACATAATGAGCTAGAAACAAGGAATGGTCAAATAGGCTCAAAGGGGTTAAGAAAAGGAAAATATACAAGGTTGGCAGGAATCAGATAATTTTCAAGAAATCAAAAGAGTGCTTGATATCATATTGGAAACAAGGTTGGCTATTTGGTTAAACTAGCTAATTAAGAAAGAGGGCCTCAATCATGTTCATGCATGCAAGTGAAATGTAGCCTAAAAAAGAATCGAAGCAAGTTCTAGAGTGGTCATTAACATGAGTGAAAATCACACAAGAAAGAAGAGAATGGCATAAATGTTGAATCCATCCATTAGGCTCAAAATCTCACAAGGTATGCATCCATCAAACTCAATTCATCAATTCAATCATCCATCACCAAGCATATCAGTTCAAGAAAGGAGAAAAGTTATTCAATCATGCAATGAACCCTTTTTTTATTTTTTATTTTTTTTACAAAAAGAACATGCTAAAATCTCTCCCCCACGCTTAATATAACATTGCCTTCAATGTGAAAGAGAGATATAGAAAAGAGCAACACAACCTGATAAAAAGTGAATCAACGCCAAGCAGAAAAGAAAAACACTGTCAGTGCCGCATCAGACCCTGAAAAGAAATCAAACAATAAAACTTTAGTACTAATTAATTACTACCTAAAAAACTCCTTACTCTGCCACCAAGTAAGATGTGTCTCAAGAGTAAAATTACTCCTTACTCTGCCATTACTAATTGGTTTAATAAGTACATGACAATCATATCATACTTTTCAAACAAAACAATAATTTTTTTTTTTTCACTACATCCGCACGCATCGAATTTTGTTTTTTGTTTTGTAGGTCTTGACCTTCAACTATTGTCAACTATCCTTCCCCCAACTAGATCACAACATTGTCCTCAATGTTAAAATATAGATGAGTAAAGGATAGAAGATATTACCTGTTGGAGAAAGCTGACACAAATTTAAACAGAAACAAAGTACAATAAAATCAAACCCATTAAAGATGAAGTTGCAGATTTGGCTTTTGTTTCTTGTTACTTCCTTCGCTGCTTCCTGTTGACCAATCTATCTGAGCTAATGCCTGATCAGCTACATACTCAAAAGCTTCTAATTTATCAATGAGCTCATCAATAGTGGAGGCAGAGATAAGAAGTTGTCTTGCCGAAGGAGTGATAAATTTCTGTTCCACAACTTTGTCAAGAAAAAATAACAAAAGATCAAAGAAATTATTAACATTCAACAAACCAATGGGTCTATGGTGGATGTTTAGTTCGGCCTAAGAGACAATTTGAAAAATTTCTTCTAAAGTACCAAAACCACCTGGTAAGACAATAAATGCATCAGAATTGTCAATCATTGTTTTCATTCGTCTATGCATAGATGTTACCTGAATTTCTTCTCCAACTGTCTTTCCAGTGATGTTATTTTCAGCTAAAGGTTTAGGAATAACACCTAAAACCTGACTGCCTCCTATAAAAGCAGCAAGTGATACAGCCCCCATTAACCCACGACAACCTCCCCCATATACAAGATGAATATTCCTCGCAGCAAGTAATCGACCAAGAGTGCTAGCTGCGTTTACAAATTCTAATCCCTTCCCATAACTCGACCCACAAAAAACACAGACACTTTTTAGGTTACGAATAGGAGGCCCCATTCTATACTTTTCCTCCCTTTGAGTGTTTCTTAGTTGAAGGAAAATGGAGAAAATGGAGTGTTTAAATAGGAAAAAGAATGGAAAGGGGAATAATTGCACCTATGAGGGTAGGTTGGTTGTTGTCAGAAAAGGTTGAAATTAAGACACACAGAATCTTTTTTTTTTTTTGACTTCAAGAAAACCATCAAGGTAAAGAAGTCTAGAAACCCCTGAAGGACTCTGCTCAAAGGATCGTCTGTACAAAAATCAAAATACAACAAAATGATACAAAGATAAAAGAAATAGAAAATGATGACATACCTGTATGTACAGTTTCCATGGCGTATCTTTATACTGCGCATCATGAGTGCAGTAGTCATCACGTCCCTTTGTTTTTTTTTAAAAATTGTTAGAAAAACTTGATGAAAGATGAGTGTATACTTACTTAAGATTGGGATAGAGGTAGTCTGCTCTTTCGGCTTTGTGCCAAAGCATTGTTGACCAGTATTCGACCCATTCAAGACCAGTGCAACATAGGGCTCCCAAAAGGGACAAGTGGCCATAATATGACTGGCTGCCTCACATGTGGGATACAATCTACCTTCTTTGTTTTTCAATTAAGAAGGCTAGATTAGGATGCATGCATTTCCCCATTCACGGTTTGTGTTACCAAAGCCAACCCTAAGACGTATACATAATTTTTTTTTTTTTTTTTTTTTTTTTTTTGTATTTTTTTTTGAAAGATGACATGAAGAAGAAGAAGAGGATGATATGTACAGATTGTTTGTGGATGTGGCTCACATCTCGCCTCTCGGTTTAACGTCCGAAGAACGGCTTAAACGTCTTCTATGAGTCGAGGATAAGCTTCCCATCCAATTTTCTTATAAATTGGCAAACAGCAGTCTTTTAGAGTCAGATTCCCAAGACTGTAGCATTTTTCTTCATCCTTGAAGAGATTCCACAATTTAAGAATTTCACGATGCACCAATCCACAAGAATGCATCTTAAGAGTCAATAAGATATTATCTAATGACTCCTTACTCAGTCTATTCTTAATGAAGAAAATTTTATCTTTTCTATTTGCGGAAACCATCCCCAAAGTACGACATCGCTTGTTGTAGTTCCATCGTCCACATTTGTGACAGACTTGTAACCTTTTTGCTCTTCTCCTTTTAGAATATGAACTTCTTCCAAGACCGGGCATATATGAGTCAAATGAAATTGAGGACTCACCTGCTAATCGGACCTTTGCTTCAATTATCCAGCGTACATCTTCTGGCATACCTTTGTGCATTAACAGTCTCAATCTTTCACATCGAATGTTGTAGATTTTTCTCAGAGCATTTTGAGGAAGAGAAGGAAAATGTTTTCTCAGGTTTGAAAGAATGAATCCATTTTGAAGGAGAAGAAGGGTTCAGTTATTTTGGGAAACTGAAAAATAAACCGACTCGAGAGTCACGGAGTACCGTATCCGCCACTTAACCGGTAACACAAAGAACTCAAGAACTTGGTTTTCCAGGAATGGTTGAGTCTTTGTCTATTAACTTGAGCGCAGCACCATTCCTAGGATCGTCAATATCTACGTCCCCAGAGGATACACATGTTTGACAACAAAAGAACCGTGCCACCTTGATCTCAATTTTCCAAGGAGTAGGTGCAGATGATAATCTCAAAGCAAAACTTTTTGACCAATTTCCGCAGCTTTTGCAAAAGGTGTAACAAACCTTGAATAAAGTAGGCCAATAAAATCCATACTGCAAGATTTTCGCAGTTGTTGTCGCTGAAGAAAAAATGACCTCCACATGCTTCTGAGTGACACTACATACCTCATTGTCGGCACACAAATTTTTTTTTTTTTTTTTTTTTTTTTCTTTTTTTTTTTTTTTTTCTTTTTTTTTTATTCATAATGCGGATGGAGAAGGTTCATCACCTCCACTTCTGTATTCTCTGGAAGTTCATGATACTGTTTGAGGCGGTGTCCATTTACGATGAAAGCTTTGGCAGTGACCTCACTTTTAATCCGAACAACACCCTGTAAGGAAAAACCTTAGTAACAATAAATGGTCCATCCCATCTAGACCTTAATTTGCCAGGCATGAGTCGGAGGCGGGAGTTATAGAGGAGAACTTTTTGACCAATCTCAAATGTTTTCCTCATAATCAACTTATCATGGAAGGCTTTGGTCTTCTCCTTATAAAGTTTGGAACTTTCATAAGCCTCCAAGCGGATCTCCTCCAATTGCTACAGCTGCAGCTTCCTCTCCATACCTACTTGATCTAGGTCCAAGTTGCACCTTTTCACCGCCCAGAATGCACGATGCTCAATTTCCACCGGCAGGTGGCAGGCTTTTCCAAAAATAATCCGATATGGAGACATCCCGATTGGTGTCTTATAAGCAATCCGGTAAGCCCATAAAGCATCCTCAAGCCTCTTGCTCCAGTCCTTTCTGTTAGGTTGAACTGCGTTTCTCGGAGTATCTGCTGATCTCCCTGTTGGAAATCTCGGCTTGCCCATTAGTTTGGGGATGGTAAGGTGTAGAAACTCTGTGCAAGACCCCATACTTTTTCATCAAAGCTTCCATGCTTCGATTACAAAAATGTGAACCCTGATCACTGATGATGGCCTTCAGAACTCCAAACCTGCAGAAAATCTGTGATCTAACAAAATCCACAACAACTTTGGAATCATCAGTTCGAGTAGCTTTCGCCTCCACCCACTTGGATACATAATCAACAGCTAGCAAAATGTAAACAAAACCAAAAGAAACAGGAAAGGGTCCCATAAAATCAATACCCCATACATCAAAAATCTCACATAACAATAAGGATTTCTGGGGTATCTCATTCCTTCGAGAAGTGTTTCCTGTTCTTTGGCATTGATCACAAGATTTACAAAACACATATGCATCATGAAATAGAGTGGGCCAATATAATCCAGATTTCAAAACTTTCCTAGCAGTCCTTTGGGGACCAAAATGACCACCACATGCAAGTGTATGACAAAAGCTAAGAATAGAATGAAATTCATTATCAGGCACACATCTCCTAATGATTTGATCACTACAAAATTTCCATAGATAAGGGTCGTCCCACACATAATATTTTGACTCACTTTTCAATTTATCAATCTGAGCCCTAGTAAAATGTGCAGGGAAAACACCAAGCAACTAAGAAATTTATCAAATCAGCAAACCAAGGAATGTTACCTTGCAGCTTGAAAAGCTGCTCATCAGGGAAGACAACATGGATAGGAAAAGTATCTGCCTCCCTTTCAATTCGGCTTAAGTGATTAGCCACTAAATTCTCCGCTCCACTTTTATCACGGATTTCAATATCGAACTCTTGGAGGAGCAAAATCCACCTAATCAACCTAGGCTTTGCATCAAGCTTCTTCAGGAGAAACTTCAGAGTTGTATGATCTGAAAACACAACCACTCTAGAACCAAGCAAATATGATCGAAATTTGTCTAAAGCAAAAACAATTGCTAAAAGTTCCTTTTCAGTGGTGGTGTAGTTGACTTGTGCAGGATCTAAAGTTCTTGAAGCATAGGAGATGACATGAGATATTTTACCGACCCTTTGTGCAAGAACAGCTCCCAAAGCATAATTAGAGGCATCACACATGAGCTCAAATAGGAGTGTCCAATCTAGGGGCTGGATGATAGGTGTACTGGTCAATGCTTGCTTCAAGTGATTGAAGGCATCCTTGCATTTCTGGTCAAAATGGAACTCCACTTCTTTTTGTAGCAAGTTGGATAGTGGAAGAGCAATTTTGCTTTGAAATCTTTTATGAATCGCCTATAGAAACCTGCATGACCAAGGAAAGAACGAACCTCCCGCACGCATGTGGGGGTAAGGTAGGCATGAAATAACATCTATTTTCGCAGGATCTACCTCAATACCCTTGCTAGATATTATATGCCCTAAAACTATGCCTTGCTCCACCATGAAATGACATTTATCAAAATTCAAAAAGGTTAGCTTTAATGCATTTATGCAAAACCTGAGTCAAACTATCCAAACATGCATCAAAGGAAGAGCCATAGACAGTAAAGTCATCCATGAATACATCCATGCAATTTTCTAAAAGGTCAGAAAATATACTTACCATACACCTTTGAAAGGTGCCTGGAGCGTTGCACAGACCAAAAGGCATCCTTCTGTATGCAAATGTGCCAAATGGGCAAGTGAAAGTAGTTTTATCTTAGTCTTCTGGGGCTATATGGATCTGAAAATAACCCGAATATCCATCCAAGAAACAGTAATGCGACTTGCCAGCTAGTCTCTCTAACATCTGATCAATGAAAGGTAATGGGAAATGATCTTTCCTGGTGGCTTGGTTAAGTCGTCTGTAATCAATGCAAACTCGCCAGCTGTTTTGAATTCTTGTGGGTAGTAGCTCATTGTTCTGATTTTCAACTACTGTGACCCCAGATTTCTTTGGAACAACCTGCACGGGGCTCACCCATTTACTATCAGATATGGGATAAATAATGCCAGCTTGCAGTAGCTTGGTAACTTCCTTCTTTACCACATCCAGTCGGGTCGTGGGGTTCAAATCTCGCTCCTTTGGGTCGCCAGATCTTGGTTTAGTATCTTCCTCTAACAAAATCCTATGCATGCATATGGAGGGACTGATACCAGGAAGATCTGCAAGTGTCCATCCGATGGCTTGTTTATTCTGCCTCAAAACCTGCAGTAATTTTTCTTCTTGATCAGGTTGTAAATTTTTAGCAATAATCACAGGCAGCTTCTCACCATCTTCCAAATATGCATATTTAAGATGGTCCGGCAAAATCTTTAATTCTAAGGATGGAGGTGATAATCACATATTTTATTCATTAAGAAACCCTTATGTTTAGTCATTTACACTCTTCATATTCTTAATTGATTGAGTTTGGTATGATTTTGTGAGTTTGAGCTCAAATTGGTCCTAATTGAATATTTTCAGCATTATTGAGATTTGACACTGTTTCTGTATTTTGGCCATAACTTGAGTTCCTAATATCTGATGAACATGAATTTTACCTTGTAGGAAAGCTAAGAGGAAGCTCTACAACTTTGATGCAGAGCTCAAAGTCCGATTCAGATGTCTAAGGGACCTAAGTTTACATGGAAGTCAGAATACGGGTTCTGTCAGTAGAATCCGAACAGTGTGCACTCAAAAAATCATATCTCAAGATGTAATAATGGAGATGGGCTGAAATTTGGACAGTGGATAGTCAAGATCCAAATAAACAACTTTCATGAAGAACACATTTTGAGAAAAAGAAGTCTAGTAGGTCATTTTGAGCTTGCAAGTCGGAACAGAGGTGCTGAAGTTGGGTTTGAGTAACCTACGGTATTTTGGACATATCTTGGGCTTAAGGAAGCCAAATAGGACGAACCAGCTATCCATTTTATAGCCAATACAAATATCTACAACTTTCATGAAGAACACTTTTCGTGATTCTGAAGTATAGTGGGTCGTTTTTGGCTTCCAAGTCAGACACGAAATTTTCATCCTCAACTAACCCACTCATCCATCCACTAATCCACTCATCCACTCATCCACTCATCCACTAACTCACCCACTCATCCACTCATACACTAATCCAACCACTTAACCACTCCACCCACTCATCCACTAATCCATCCACTCATCCATCCACTCACCCATTCATGTCCATAATTTCCCACTCACCAAAAGTCCTTTGGCATTTTCACTAATTCAACCACTCAACCATTCCACTCACTCATCCACTAAACCAATCCACTAAACCAACCCACTAATTCATCCACTCAAACACTCCACTCACTAACCCACTCATCCACCCACTTCCCTTTGTCATTTTGTTACCTTAGACTTCTATAAAAGACACCATTTATCATGAACAACATGTATTCTCTCCTTCATTTCTCTCTTAGTTTCTTGTTTCTTCAAAGTTTCTTCTTGTTTCTTCATAGTTTCTCATAGTTTTTGTATATTTTGATGCTCCTCTTCATGGTGATGGAGGGCTAAGCTACTTTCGGTCAATTTAGAACTCTTGAAGAGATTGTGGTTTGGATTCTTGAGACCTTGGTTATGTATTGTATTTGATTTGTAATTGAATTCCTCTTTTCTTCTTCTTTCTTCTTCTTCTTCTTCTTTCTTCTTCTTCTTCTTGATCTTGAATGCATGAATGGTGATTCTATTTATGTTGATCTGATTTGATCTTGGTTTAAGATTGAGATTTATGATGAAACTTAGAACTAATTGATCTAAACTAATCACATAAATGAAGATTGAGATTTGTGATGAAACTTAGAACTGATTGATCTAAATTAATCACAGAATTGAAGATGTTAGGTTACTGATTTGTGCCTAAGTTAATTGAATTCGGTACTTGAAATTAACATAGATTTTCATGAATGGTGCGATTGCGGATTTGTATTTATCACTTGTTAATTGAATTCTAGATGATCGTCTAGTATGAATTCTGGATTTGATGCAGAGATCTCGGTTAGATCTAAATTAACAATTCAATTGCACTTCAAGTGTTCTATGAAGGGTCTATGATTGAATCCACCCAATCTTGGATAGGTTTCTAAATTGACTGCTCTTTAACTGTTATTTCTCCCCTTTAATTTTGTTAAGTGCGATCCTTGAACCATCAAACCCCCCTTTGCTAACTTTCACTTGATCTGATCAAATTACATTTACAATCCTTGAGAGACGATCCGGTGTTATCACTGTGCTACAAGCTTAGGTAATAACTTCGGTTATAATTTTGACTGAGTTCGGCGCTCGTCAAAATTTTGGCGCCGTTGCCGGGGATCCGTAAGTGTGATCTGATCTTTTCAAATTATCATACTAACTCTTTCTTTTTCTTTATTCTTTCATTTTCATGTTGTTGCATTCTGTTGCATTTTAAGGATACAATGGACCATGCATAATGGAGTCAAAACTTGAGGAGTTGACTTCTTTGGTAAGACATATAGTAGTGAGACAACAATCACCTGTGCAGGAAGCTACACTTGTGTGTAACATTTGTTTTTGTTCATCTCACCCCACATATGCATGCCCTACACTTCAGTATGGTAGTTCTGTTTTTCCAGATCAATTTGTTGCGTAAAGAAATGGTTATTTTCCCGATGAACCACGGCCCAAAGAAGAATAAGAAAGTTATGATCCCTTCTTCAACACATACAACCCTGGCTGGAGAGACTATTCGGATCTGGGATATGGCAATGCGGCATCACAACAGCAGCAGTATGAGCAGCCATTCCAACAGATAACAAGTCCAGCAGCCACACAACTTGAGCCATCATGGAAGAACTTGATGAAAACCCAAATTGAGTTCCAACAGAATTTCACTGCCATTATTCAGGATTTAACAACCCAAATTGAGCAGTTGACAACCACTGTTAATGAACTGAGAAGTCAAGAGTCAGACCAACTCTCTTCCCAAACAATTCCCAACTCCCTGCATTCTAATTGTCATATTGATTTACCTGCAGATTTAGTTGAGGAAACTCATGATGAGTTGTGTGCTGAATTTCCTGATTTTATTGGTTTTAATGATTCTATCAATTGCAACTCATGCACTGATTGTGACGGTGATATAAAATGTGTTATATGTGCTGAGATTTCTGCATATTTGAAAGCTGATGATTCTGTTTATGCAGCATCTAATGATATTGAAGGGTCTATCAGCAATGCAGTTGCGAGAATCTGAAACACATATAGGAGGTGGAGTTGAAGGCCGTGAGGAATTTTCAAAGAAGGAGGAAAGATAAAGATATGACAAGAACTCACCGAAGGATTTTGTTTTTGGGTCATGGTCCAATATAATCAATGAAAGCAGGATTGCAAAATTACATGTATTGCATGCCATTGGTGAAGTCAAGGAAGACCAATGGGACCCCAATGGGAGCCCTCATGCTTCAAGCTTAACTTGGTCATTACAGTTCAACCAATGGGACCCTAGTGGAAGCTATCATGTTGTGTCAACCATAACTTGGTCATCACGTTTCAACCAATGGGATCCTGGTGGAGTCTTTTCATCAACCTCACTTAATAAGACCAATGGACACCATCTCAAGCCGAAAAATGTGGAAGTGAAAGTGATGGGCTTTTACCATCCACATTATAAAGATCACTAAGAAGTGTCCCAACGTCGAGCTAACGACGTTAAACAAGCGCTTATTGGGAGGCAACCCAACTAGATTTGTTTTCAAGATCTTTGGGGATGGTTTTCGCAATCTGAGAAGATAAAAACATACTTCACTTTGAATGGCTGAGTAAGGAGTCAGTAAGTTATACCTTATTGACTCTTGAGACGCATTCTTGTGGCCTGGTACATCATGAACTTCTTAATTGTGGAATCTCTTCAGAGATGAACAGAAGTGTTACAGTCTTGGGAATCTGACTCTAAAAGACCCGCATTTCCTCTTTAATTTTATATTATTCCAGTCATGTTATTTTGGTTTTACATTTTACTCATTTGTTTTGTGAGTTTTCAGGTTCTGTTGCAGCTTTGATTCTTACACATCTTTTCTGCTTGCCATTATCTCGCCCCTCATCAGGTTGTGTTGCTCTTTTCTTTCCGTTTTATTTATCACTTTCACATTGAGGACAATGTCTATATTAAGTGTGGGGGAGTGATTTTAGCATGTTTCTTTTTTGTTAAAAAAAAATAAAAAAAGGGGTTCATTGCATGATTGAATAACTTTTCTTCCTTCTTGAACTGATATGCTTGGTGATGGATGATTGAATTGATGAATTGAGTTTGATGGATGCATACCTTGTGAGATTTTGAGCCTAATGGATGGATTCAACATTTATGCCATTCTCTTCTTTCTTGTGTGATTATGTTAATGACCACTCTAGAACTTGCTTTGATTCTTTTTGAGGCTACATTTCACTTGCATGCATGAACATGATTGAGGCCCTCTTTCTTAATTAGCTAGTTTAACCAAATAGCCAACCTTGTTTCCAATATGATATCAAGCACTTTTTTGACTTCTTGAAAATTCTCTGATTCCTGTCAACCTTGTATATTTTCCTTTTCTTAACCCCTTTGAGCTTATTTGACCATTCCTTGTTTCCAGCTCATTATGTGCCTTAAATAAAAAATCGTGTTCTTACTTTACCTTAGGGAATAAAAGAACATTAGATTGGTTAATGAATGAGTTTTTGAACAAGTGTGGGGGTGTGTGTACAAAATGGTTGTTGAAAAAGGAAAGAGTGCCTAAAAAAAAAGAGAAAAAAAAATGTATGTTTATAGTTATGTTCATATATATAGAAAAAAAAACAAAAAAAAAAAAAAAAAAAAGAAAAAAAAAGATTGGGAAATGAATATGTAAAGGGATATACATTAGAGTTGGGATGAATTTTTATGTTTGTTATTTGAACTCAGCTCTCATTTGCTTTTATTCTCTTTGGTATTTATCTTCTCATATCCATTTTATCCTCTTCTGTTACCTTGACCTCACTATAACCTTGAATAAAGTCCTCATGATTTGTGCGTGCATGTGTTTTAAGTAGTGGAGAAGTAGAAGATAAGCAAGCTTATGGTAGTGCAATTTTCATGGGTTGAATTGAGTGAAATACCTACCTTTTAAACACTTGAGAGATTGAGAGAGAATCTTGTGAAGATCTATCATTCTCGATTCATGTTGAAGATACCTTACTTGTTGGTTTGAGATGTGGAGAATTGTTAACTCATGAATGTTTTGATCCCTTGAACCTTTGGTTGTTCTTCTTGATTGTAAAATTTTGGGCTCTTGAATGTCGTTGGAATTAAATTTTTGTTAATCTCTTATGTCCTTGTTTTGGTCTTGAGTTTTGCCCAGGAGTGCAAAAAGCTAAGTGTGGGAGAATTTGATAATCACATATTTTATTCATTAAGAAACCCTTATGTTTAGTCATTTACACTCTTCATATTCTTAATTGATTGAGTTTGGTATGATTTTGTGAGTTTGAGCTCAAATTGGTCCTAATTGAATATTTCCAGCATTATTGAGATTTGACACTGTTTCTGTATTTTGGCCATAACTTGAGTTTCTAATATCTGATGAACATGAATTTTACCTTGTAGGAAAGCTAAGAGGAAGCTCTACAACTTTGATGAAGAGCTCAAAGTCCGATTCAGATGTCTAAGGGACCTAAGTTTACATGGAAGTCAGAATACGGGTTCTGTCAGTAGAATCCGAACAGTGTGCACTCAAAAAATCATATCTCAAGATGTAATAATGGAGATGGCCTGAAATTTGGACAGTGGATAGTCAAGATCCAAATAAACAACTTTCATGAAGAACACATTTTGAGAAAAAGAAGTCTAGTAGGTCATTTTGAGCTTGCAAGTCGGAACAGAGGTGCTGAAGTTGGGTTTGAGTAACCTACGGTATTTTGGACATATCTTGGGCTTAAGGAAGCCAAATAGGACGAACCAGCTATCCATTTTATAGCCAAGACAAAGATCTACAACTGTCATGAAGAACACTTTTCGTGATTCTGAAGTATAGTGGGTCGTTTTTGGCTTCCAAGTCAGACACGAAATTTTCATCCTCAACTAACCCACTCATCCATCCACTAATCCACTCATCCATCCACTAATCCACTCATCCACTCATCCACTCATCCACTAACTCACCCACTCATCCACTCATACACTAATTCAACCACTTAACCACTCCACCCACTCATCCACTAATCCATCCACTCATCCATCCACTCACCCATTCATGTCCATAATTTCCCACTCACCAAAAGTCCTTTGGCATTTTTCACTAATTCAACCACTCAACCATTCCACTCACTCATCCACTAAATCAATCCACTAAACCAACCCACTAATTCATCCACTCAAACACTCCACTCACTAACCCACTCATCCACCCACTTCCCTTTGTCATTTTGTTACCTTAGACTTCTATAAAAGGCACCATTTATCATGAACAACATGTATTCTCTCCTTCATTTCTCTCTTAGTTTCTTGTTTCTTCATAGTTTCTTCTTGTTTCTTCATAGTTTCTCATAGTTTTTGTATATTTTGATGCTTCTCTTCATGGTGATGGAGGGCTAAGCTACTTTCGGTCAATTTAGAACTCTTGAAGAGATTGTGGTTTGGATTCTTGAGACCTTGGTTATGTATTGTATTTGATTTGTAATTGAATTCCTCTTTTCTTCTTCTTTCTTCTTCTTTCTTCTTCTTCTTGATCTTGAATGCATGAATGGTGATTCTATTTATGTTGATCTGATTTGATCTTGGTTTAAGATTGAGATTTGTGATGAAACTTAGAACTAATTGATCTAAACTAATCACATAAATGAAGATTGAGATTTGTGATGAAACTTAGAACTGATTGATCTAAATTAATCACAGAATTGAAGAGGTTAGGTTACTTGATTTGTGCCTAAGTTAATTGAATTCGGTACTTGAAATTAACATAGATTTTCATGAATGGTGCGATTGCGGATTTGTGTTTATCACTTGTTAATTGAATTCTAGACGATCGTCTAGTATGAATTCTGGATTTGATGCAGAGATCTCGGTTAGATCTAAATTAACAATTCAATTGCACTTCAAGTGTTCTATGAAGGGTCTATGATTGAATCCACCCAATCTTGGATAGGTTTCTAAATTGATCGCTTTTTAACTCATTATTTCTCCCCTTTAATTTTGTTAAGTGCGATCCTTGAACCATCAAACCCCCCTTTGCTAACTTTCACTTGATCTGATCAAATTACATTTACAATCCTTGAGAGACGATCCGGTGTTATCACTGTGCTACAAGCTTAGGTAATAACTTCGGTTATAATTTTGACTGAGTTCGGCGCTCGTCAGGAGGCTGTACAATGGAGGGCAGCAAGCTGTTTGAAACAACTAACTCAGCAACACTAAATTCATCATACTTTTGACTCTCATTTTCATATGCTGCATCATTCAAGTCAGCAGCTACATCACCACTCATAACTGCATAAATCTCAGCACATGCAGCACATGGTACAATATCACAGCCAGCACATGTTTCACAGGTAATGTAATCCGTAAAAATCAAGAATATCGGAAATTCAAAGATAAATATCGGATAAATATCGTCAACTAGCATATCAATCACATCAACATGGAAAACAGAATGCTCCTCTAGGGGATGTCTCATGGCCTCAAAAATGTTACATTGTACTACATCGTCGCCAAATTCCATGGAAAGGGTGCCAGCATGCACATCTATCTTGGTCTTGGCTGTCTTAAGGAAAGGTCTGCCTAGGATCAATGGAGCATGGTTTGTTGAAGACTCATCTTCCATGTTCAGAATATAGAAGTCTGCTGGGAAAATTAGCTCATTCACCCGAACTAACACATCTTCTAGCACTCCTGCAGGATGAGCAGTAGTCCTATTTGCCAACTGAATCACTATACCAGTAGGTTGCAAAGTGCCAATGTTCAAGGACTGATATATTGACATAGACATGACATTAATCGAAGCACCCAAGTCTAGCATTGCATGTTCAAATTTAGAGTTACCTATCGTGCAAGGAATTGTGAAAGTTCCAGGATCTTTGCATTTTTGTGGCATGCTTGGTAGAATCATTGCAGAAACATTTCTGCCCAAGCTTATTTTCTCGCACTTTAAGTCTTCTCTTGTGAGTACACAACTCTTTGAGGAATTTGGCATACTTGGGAATCTGCTTGATTGCATCAAGGAGGGGAATATTGATTTCCACCTTCCTGAATGTGTCCATGACTTCTCTTTCTATTTCTGTTTGCGCAGTATGCTTGGACTATGTGACTCTGTTTGGAAAAGGTAGTGGAATGGCCAGATTTGAATTCTCTGCACATTTCTTCTATGTCACAGATTTTTGGACTGAGCTATCCACTTTCTTCTGTTTCTGGTCACCTTCCTCGTTCGCACTTGTAGTTCAGGTTGTGGTGGAGTAGGACCGTCAACTTCTCTGCCACTTCTCAAGCTAATGGCACTTACATTACCTCTTGGGTTGTTGACTGTTTGTGAAGGCAATTGGTTCGACCCTTGACTTTTTAGCTCACTCAGAGTGGTTGCCATCTACCCAATTTGAGTTTGTAAATTCTGGATGGTGGCATTGACATTCTGCTGAAACTGTTTCATCAAGTCTTCGAAAGGTGGCTCAGCTGGAGTGGCTGCTGGAACAGGTAGCTGCTGCATGGGTTGCGGCGCAGGTTGTGCTTGCCTAAATGTAGGTGGTTGGTACTTATTGCTAGGGCCTGTAGCTTGGTATCTAAACTGCGGCTGCTGCTGTTGGTCGGGCTGTTGTTATTGTTGACCAGAATTTCTATATCTCAGGTTGGGATGGTCCCTCCAGTCAGGGTTATAGGTATTAGAAAATGGATCATACCTGGGTTGCTGCTGTGATTGCTGATATTGGGGTCTACCAGGAAAAATACCAGCTGCTGCAACAGATTGCTCTGGAAAAGTAGAACCACTATCCTGAAGTGTGGGGCATGCATCAGTAGGATGAGATGAACAAGAGCAAATGCCACACACAGTTGCAGCCATCTGCATTGGTGCTTGTTGTCCACATTGCTAACTGCCTCACCAAAGAAGTCAATTCATCAAGTCTCGTGTTCCATTCTCTGTTGGTCTACATGAGACGATTGAATCTCATTGACTCCTCCGGTTGAGGTAATAATTCGTGTGCCAAATTGTTGGGTGTTGGCTGCCATGTTTGCTATCAAATCTCTTGCTGCAGCAGGGGTCTTGTCTACTAAGGCTCCTCCAGAGGCAAAGATCCACCATGCTTCATCATTTGGCAAAGAAGCCTTCATAGAAATATTGAATTAAGAGTTGATCGATGATTTGGTGGTGGGGACAACTTGAGCACGCTTCTTGAATCTTTCCCAATATTCATGCAAGGTCTCTCTTGTCATTTGTCTTATGCCACATATATCTTTTCTAATGGCAGCAGCTCTAGAGGCAGGAAAAAATTTCTCTAAGAACAACCGCTTCATGTCATTCCAACTTGTTACTGAACCTGGTGAAAGATAAAATAACCAATCCTTGGTCAGTACGTAGTGAGAAAGGAAATGCCCTCAGCTTGATGTGCTCTTCTGAGATCCCATGTGGCTTCATGGTTGAACAAACTACATGGAACTCCTTTAGATGCTTATGGGGATCCTCACCTGCAAAACCGTGAAACTTGGGCAACAAATGTATCAATCCAGATTTTAACTCAAAATCAGCATCAAGATCTGGGTATTGAATACACAAAGATTGGTTAGTTATATCACGAGCAGCAAGTTCCTTAAGAGTTCTATTCTGCATGTTATCAGCCATGGTTTCAGAATTATTCAAGATCTCAAGTTCACTCCCAATATTAAGATCAAATTTAGAAGCAATTCTTGCACTTAGCCTACGAGCTCTAATCAACCTATGCAAGGTTCTATCAATCTCAGGATCAAAGTCAACCAAGTTATCAGGCTCGGACCTAGTCATGCATCACACAAAAACAAATAAATAAGCAAAATACACTAGACAATGGATAAAAATGTTAGAAAAGTTAATAAAAAGCAAAAGTTAGTAAAAACACTTAAAATGAAAAGATTACACTTACTAATCCCCGGCAATGGCGTCAAAATTTTGACGAGTGCCGAACTCAGTCAAAATTATAACCGAAGTTATTACCTAAACTTGTAGTATAGTGAACAACACCGTATCGTCTCCTCAAGGATCGTAGATGCAATTTGATCAAATCAAGTGAAAGTTAGAAAAAGGGGGGTTTTGATGGTTCAAGGATCACAGTGACAAGATTTAAAGAGAAATAACAATTAGAAGAACAGTCAATTCAGAAATCTATCCGAGATTGGGTTCAATCATAAACCTTTCAACAAACACTTGAAGCATATTTGAATGGTTAACTTGGATCTAACCGAGATCTCTGCATCAGATCCAGAATTCTTACTAGACAATCGTCCAGAATTCAATTGACAAGTAATAAACACAAATCTGCAATCGCACCATTCATGTAGATATATGTCAATTTAAGCACCGAATTCAATTAACCTAGGCACCAATCAGTAACCTAACCTCTTCAATTACGTGATTAATTTAGATCAATCAGTTCTAAGTTTCATCGCAAATCTTCAATCTTCATTTATGTGATTAATTCAGATCAATCAGTTCTAAATTTCATCACAATACTTAATCTTAAAACAAGATCAAATCTGATCAAACATAAACAGAATCACTATTCATGCATTCAAGATCAAGAAAACAGAAGAAGAAGAAGAAGAAGAGAAGAAGAATCCAAATATAAATCAAATACAATACATAACCAAGATTTCAAGAATCCAAACCGCAATCTCTTCAAGAGTTCTAAATTGACTGAAAGTAACTTAGCTCTCCATTACAATGAAGGAAATCATCAAAATATACAAGAACTATGAAAAATTATGAAGAAACAAGAAGAAACTATGAGAGAATTTAAGGAGAATACAACTTGTTCTTCATGATAACCAATGGTGCCCTTTTATAGAAGTCTAGGGTAACAAAATGACAAAGGGGAGTGGGTGGATGAGTTGGGTGGTTGAGTGGGTTGGTGAATGGGTTGGTGAGTGGGTTGGTGAGTGGAGTGGTTGAATGGAGTGGTTGAATGGGTTGGTGAGTGGAGTGGTTGAGTGGGTTGGTGAGAGGAGTGGTTGAGTGGGTTGGTGAGAGGAGTGGTTGAGGACAAAAATTTTGACATCTGACTTGGAAGCCAAAAACGACTGACTATACTTCAGATGCACGAAAAGTACTCTTCATGAAAGTTGTAGATCTTTGTCTTGGCTATAACATGCATATCTAGATCGTCCAATTTGGCTTCCTACAACCCAAGATATGGCCCAAATACTGTAGGTCACTCAAACCCAACTTTAGCACCTCTGTTCCGACTTACAGGCTCAAACTGACCCATTAGACTTCATTTTTTCAAAAAGTGTTCTTCATGAAAGTTGTTTATTTGGGTCTTAACTATCAACTATCCAAATTTCAACCCATCTCCATTATTACAGCTTGGGATATGATTTTATGAGTGCACACCGTTCGGATTCTAGTGACAAAACCCGTATTCTGACTTCCATGTAAACGCAGGTCCCTTAGACATCTGAATTGGACTTTGAGCTCTTCATCAAAGTTGTAGAGCTTCCTCCTAGCTTTCCTACAAGGTAAAATTCATGATTATCAGATATCAAGAACTCAAGTTATGGCCAAAATACAGAAATAGTGTCAAATCTCAATAATGCTGAAAATATTCAATTAGGACCAATTTGAGCTCAAACTCACAAAATCATACCAAACTCAATCAATTAAGAATATGGAGAGTGTAAATGACTAAACATAAGGGTTTCTTAATGAATAAAATATGTGATTATCAAGCACCTGTGAAGCTTGAAGAGTTGGAGGCTCTAACACATGGGTAAAGTATCCCAAGGTGTGAGGAGTGTTCTTGCTAGTACAAAGATTTTCCTAACACCCATGAAGTCTAGGAGATAGTGAAGAAAATCTCAAGTTAAGCTTGGGGACTAGATGTAGGCCACAAGTGGTTGGTGGCTGAACCAAGATAAATCTTTGTGTTTGCTATTCTCAACTCTATCTCCTTTATATTTGTTCTTTAATTATATATGCTTGAGTTGAACTTGATATCTAGCTTATTTACTTGATTCACCCTATAAGCTAAGTTGTATTTGAGTAATCTATAATAGTTGTATCTTTATTAGACTTATTCTGTTGAATGTGTTGATTAAAAATATCAAAATATATAATTTCTTAAAGTTGTTTTAAAAATTTGTGATCACCCAATTCACCTTCCCTCTTAGGTGATGGTTGCCATGATTAACATGTGATATCAGAGTCCAGGTCACGGGTTTGATTGCCGGAAAGGCACGGACTGCTAGAGGCAGGTGCTGGGAGGAGGATTGTTGGTTATAGGCCAGCATCCTGTCTTGGTAAGGCCCATGTGAGGTCGGAGTCAGATCGAACCGTGGCGCTTGCTGATGGGCTTAAGTAGAAAGAGATGCACCCTAACCAATAGCTATAGCTTTTGGCCTAGTGGTAAGCGCTCGATCCAACAAGTGGTATCAAAACTTCGTGCTCTGTTGAAAGCTTAACCACTTAGAGTTAAAGATCCTTATTTGTTGGCAACCATTGAAAGCTTTTCCAAATGGAAGGTTTTGAAATTGATAAATCACCATTTTTTGATGGTGTGCATTTTGTTTATTGGAAAGCTAGAATGGAATTTTATATGCAATCTATTGATCTTGATTTGTGGGATATTGTGCTTGATAGATTTATTTTCAAATCAAAACAAACTTAGAATGCTTATGACAAGAAATGTTTTTCCTTGAACATTAGAGCAATGCAAATCTTGAGAAGTAGTTTGAATGATGATGCTTATACTAGAATTAAGAGTTGCTCTAGTGCTAAAGATATATGAGATGCTCTTGATGGTATTTATCTTGCTAACAATGATTTTTGCATAAAGTTATATATAAAGAGCAAGAAGAGCAAAAGCTTAGAGGAAGATAATATTGAAAAATGTCCTCAAGAAGATGTTCTTGAATTCTCGAAGGACAACAATGAGGAATATTGTGATTCCCTTAAAGAGTCAAGTATGCTAGAAATTGAGACTATTTCCTATATGACTAAAAAGGACTTTGAGGCAAATAATGCTAAACTAGATTATAGTCCTTTCTATTATGAGCTACAATGTGCATATGATGAATTGTGTGATGGTTTGTTGAATTTAGAAAAGAAAAATTTATCTTGTTTAGAAAACATTTCTTCCATTGAGAATGAAATTGAGATTTTAAAAAATGAATATGCTTTTTGATAATCTACTAGATTATCTATTTTTCCAAAGCCTTTTAAGGGGATTTCACCGCTTAAGCCCAACTTTTGACATTGTTTTGACCTTAACACAGTTTTATTTTGTCTTTTTAGTTGATCCATTGTAGTTTGTTAGATTGAGTTCATTTTGATTAGAATTATTGGTGCTTTAGCTCATTTGTTGTTGTTTTGATTGTAGGCACCAAGAGAAATATGATGAAACTCAATGTGGCAAAGAAAAGCACTCAAGAAGAGAGGACTTAAAGCCTCCAAGGAAAATCAAGAGCAAGTTTGCTGAGCACCTAGCGCCCAGGCGCTACAAAAGGAGCGCCTAAGCGCCCTTAAGGCTACAAAGGAGACACACTGGATGTTGAGCGCCTATACCCTCAAAACGAAGTACCTAGGCGCTCACGCTCATGACAGCAAATGCATTCTGGACGTTCAACGCCCAGGCGCTCCAGACGCAGCGCCTAGGCGCCCATACCAGAGTTTAAATTCATCTTTTCTGACCTAAATTAAAGGGGGTTGCGTGGAGAGCTAAGTGTGGAGCCATTTTGGAGTAGAAAAGAGCCCTATTTTAGGAGCTCTAAGGTGGATTTGAAGAGAGGAAGAGTGGGAACTCAGATTTTCTTCAATCTTCCATGGAGTTTTGCATCTTCTTCCCTATTGTCTTAGTTTCTATTTTTATTTCTATATCTAGCTAAACTCTCCCTTGTTGGGATTAGGTGGATTTTGATGGATCTTGATTGTTATTGACATTGGATTCAATTAATATAAGTTGTTATCTCCATTTTGAGTTTATGATCTCTTCTCTTAATGCTTTCTAAAGATAGGTCCTCTTTAGAATGATTTTAGGATTGTATGTTGAATGGAAATTTGATATATGATTTGTGATATGAGATTATGAACCTTGCTTATCTCTAGGCTAGGAATAGTCATTGATTTGCTTGTTACCACTTTGAATTCTAAACCATACTGCTTGTTATCTCTTAGATTCACCTAAGGAATTAGGGTTTTTAATTGGGAACAAAGGGTCAATCGCCTAAGGAATTAGGGTTTGATTAAATTAGAGAATTCAGTAACAAAATAGGAATAGTAGCTTGTATTAATTCCAATTGATATGCAACAAGTGAAATCAAATGAAGCTTGATCCCAACTCTTTCATTAATTGATTGTTTTTCATCTTGCATACCAAGTGTTTGATATTTTGCCAACTAGAAAAACCCAAAAATATTGTCATTGCTTTTGTTTCTTTTGATTTTGTTATTATTATTAGAACTCTCTTTGATTCAAATCTTGGTTTAAATAGTAGCTAACTTCGTGAATTGGTACTTGGCCATCGATCCCTGAGAACGATATCCGGTTTCTCACCGTTTTTATTACTTGACGATCCGGTACACTTGCCGTGGTCTCATCAAGTTTTTGGCGCCGTTGCCGGGGATCGATTTTACCAATATCGGTAATATCGAAGGCAGCCACTAGTTTAAACATTTTTTTGTTTATTTATTATAGTTTTTAGTTTCTTTAGTTTACTTATTTCATTGAGTTATTTTTGCTCTGATATTTTGTCTCAAGTGTATGCGAGGTACCATTCATCCGAACAACTTTCTCTTTGACTCTGAAATTGAAAAAACTGCTAGAGCTTTGAGAAAGCAAACTGGAGAAAGAAGAAGGAATTTGGGTGGCATTCAAACAGTGGTTGAAGACATGGCAGACAATGGAGAAAATGTAGATCCTCTACCACCACAACCACCTGTTAGGACTCTCATGGATTACTCTATTCCTAACATGGATGGGTGTGGAGCGAGCATAACAAGACCTCCAGTTCAGGCAAATAATTTTGAATTGAAGCCAGCTCTTCTCCATTTGGTTTAGCACAATCAGTTTGGAGGACTTGACAATGAAGACCCACATGCACATATACAAGGGTTTCTTCAAATTTGTGATACTGTGAAGCTGAACAGGGTGAGTGAGGATGTCATTCGCTTGAGATTGTTTCCTTTCTCTGTGAGAGATAGAGTTAAGAGCTGGTTGGATTCATTGGCGAGGGGAAGCATTACTACTTGGGCTATCTTAGTCCAAAAATTTCTAACAAGGTATTTTCCTCTATCCAAGGCTGCAAAGTTGCGAAGTGAGATCACATCATTCAGGTAGCTTGACAGTGAGTCTCTCAGTGAAGCGTGGGAGAGATACAACGAAATATTGAGAAAATGCCCACACCACTATTTTGACTTTTGGATCTAGGTGCAAAGTTTTTATAATGGCATGCTACCTCAAACTAAGGCCATGGTTGATGCTGCAGTAGGTGGGGCGTTGAATTATAAGACCCCAGAGGAAGCTTGGGAGTTGTTTGAGATGATGGCCAATAATGACTACCAAAGGAATGAGGAAAGAGCTGTAGTAAAAAAGGGGTACTTGGAGATTGATTCCATGAATGCACTGTTGGCTCAAAACAAGATTTTGACTCAACAACTGGAGAATCTCACTAAAAAGGTCAACACTCTTAGTGTGAATGCGGTGTGCAATGCTCCTTTGGCCTGTGATTTCTGTGGAGGTGAACACGGGAGTATGGATTGTCCAGGAAACATGTTTGGACCTCCAGCTCAAGAGCAAGTGAACTTCATGAACAATCCTCCAAGACAACAGAATAATCCTTTCTCCAACACGTACAACCCAGGGTGGAGGAATCACCCAAATTTTTCGTGGAGTAATCAAGGGAATCAAGCTCAACCAAGACAGCAAATGGGATATCAAGGACACCCTCAACAGTTATCATATCAAGGTCCTTCATCTTCCCAACCTTAGTATAATGAGACGAAGGCTTCTTGGGAGTTAGCCTTAGAGAAATTGGCTACACAAACTTCATCTTTTGTTAAAACCACTACTGATTTTATGGAGGAGACAAGAGTTGGGTTTAGAAATCAAGATGCTTCAATCCGTAATCTAGAAACTCAGGTGGGCCAGCTTGTAAAACAGATTTCAGAGAGACCTCCAGGCATATTTCCCCGTGATACAGTGGTAAATTTTAAGGAGCAATGTATGGCAATATCTTTGAGGAGTGAAAAAGTTATTCGTGCTCTACTGAGAGAAGATGAAGCTAAGGAAGTACCTACTTCAAGTTATAATCAAGAAAAAGATGCTCCAGAGGAAGAAATCTTTATTAAAGCCAAGGAGGAACAATCGAGAGTACCAAGAAAGAAGAAAGATTCAGATTTGGGTAAACCATTGGACCCCTCACTGTACGCTAGGCTTCCATTTCCTCAGAGACTGAAGAAAGAAACTCAGGAGAAGCAAGATAGACAATTTTTGAAGTTCTTAGATGTCTTCAAGAAATTGCACATAAACATTCCTTTTGCTGAAGCTCTTGAGCAAATGCCATCATATGCTAAATTCATGAAAGAGCTCTTATCTAGAAAAAGAAAGTTTGAAGACGGCATCACTATGGCACTTACTGAAGAGTGCAGCGCTATTTTAAAGAAGAAGTTGCCACCAAAGCTCAAGGATCCTGGTAGTTTCACCATTCCCTGTGAGATTGGCTCACAATTTGTAGGAAAAGCATTGTGTGATTTGGGAGCCAGTGTCAACTTGATGCCATTATCTATCTATGAGAAATTAGGTTTGGGAGATCCAAAACCCACTTTCACTATGTTGCAACTTGCTGATAAATCTCATTTATATCCTTGGGGTGTGGTTGAAGATGTGCTTGTAAAGGTGGATAAATTCATTTTTCCCATGGACTTCTTCATTGTAGATGTGGACGAGGATATTGATATTCCTCTTATTTTTGGAAGACCATTCCTAGCAACTTCAGGAGTATTAATTGATGTGCCTAGAGGAGAGCTTATTTTGAGGGTGGATGGAGACCAGGTGACCGTCAATGTCTTTGATAAATCTGCACTAACATCAGATCTCTATGCCCTCGTCAATTGTATCCAAGGTAAAGCTCAAAAGGAGTCATCTGGGCTGAAATCTGCTGAAAAATTGAGACCTCCATGGCCTGACAAAATCTCACATGCTAAGGTTTATTCAGAACTCCCAGGTTCAAGTCAAGTTCCAAATGCCTTTGGAGGGGATTGTAAGGTCAGTGACCAAGTATGGAGACAAAGATCTGACAGAAGAAAAATGTCATCCTACTTCTCCTGTTTTAAACCACCTTGATGAGTTGAGAAGCAACGTCGAGCTAATGACGTTAAACAAGCACTTCATGGGAGGCAACCCATGTTCAGGCTCTTATCTCTACTTTTCCGTTTTAGTCATTTTTGTTTGATTTTTATTTGTTTAATGTATTTGTGTGCATTTTGCTTAATTGCTATGTTTAGTTTTAACTTTTTTTTAATTTGAGTTTATTGCTTTTGTGAGTCAAGCCAATGTTGAACTGTTTGGAGTTTACTTTTGTAGGTCCCCATGTTTGATAGTATCATTGTTATGTGAGCCAACCATGTATGCACTGCCTGTTAGGGAAACTTGAAAGCTTTGTGGGCTTATTTCTTAGATTGTGGTACTTGAATGAGGATTATGATTTCCATGCATGAATCTTATAGCTTATTGGTAATGTACTTGGTGATTTTTGCGATTGGATTTCATAATTCATCTTTGGGAGTTGTTTTGAGCCTTCAACATTTTTTCTTTAATGAGAGGTCACTCATGAGTTTCTATTCTCCTAGCTTTGCTTGAATCTCATTTGCATGTCGTGATTTGCACAATGCATCAACATGATAACGGCAGTTTTGTTGTTAAGCCAGATAGCCAACCAAATGATGTTTGTTCCCTTTGTATTGCCCCTTTGAGCCTAATACACTGAATTCTTTGTTTGACCCATACAGCATGCCATAGCCAAAATAATGAATGTCTTATCCACCTGAAAGGAGTAATTGAGCATTGAATTTATTGAAGGTGTGGGTTAGCAATGTACTAAGTTTAGGGTGACCGTTGTTTTGAAAAAAAAATGCCAAGAAGAGAGAGTTGGCTTATTAAATAGGAACCCCTTTGAGACCGATGGGTTACTGGGAAATACTTCACTCAATGATCAAGTACCCCTTTGAGACCATGTAGGTTACTGGGGAAATATAAAAAGAAAGAAAGAACGTGAAAGGTATGAGATTTATGAATTGAAGATTTGTTAGAAGTATCAATGCTCACTTGCTCTCTAAGGTAGCAATTTATATGTTCATTTTTTCTACCTTATACTTTGACACCAAAGCGACCTTGAATAAAGTCCTTTTGATTGTTGCATTTGTGAGTGGCGTGCATGCATGTATAAGATGAAAAGCAAATCCAAGGAGGGTGAGCTCAATAAGTGATGACTGAGGGAAACACAAGCCCAAATAAAGAGTTTAAGTGACCCAATTATCAAGTGTATTTTACTGCCATGTTCGTTAACTTTCAAGCTGTGATTGATCAGTGCATGGTTGTGATGACCCTTATTTTTGACCCTCTGAGTCTCAGTTACACAGTTGAGAATTCTACTTTCAGGAGTGCATGTATGAATTGATTCGTTGTAACTTTGATGCTTTTGAGTTGTGGGACACTCTTAGTTCATTTTATTCAGTTCAGCGTTGGTGTTTGAGTTGTGGAGTTGTTTTTTTATTTTTAGCTCGTTTGTTATTCTGTTTTTGCTTGAGGACAAGCAAAGTTTTAAGTTTAGAGTGGTGATAATCTGCTAGATTATCTGTTTTTCCAAAGCCTTTTAAGGGGATTTCAACGCTTAAGCCCAACTTTTGACATTATTTTGACCTTAACACAATTTTATTTTGTCTTTTTAGTTGATCCATTGTAGTTTGTTAGATTGAGTTCATTTTGATTAGAATTATTGGTGCTTTAGCTCATTTGTTGTTGTTTTGATTGTAGGCACCAAGAGAAATATGATGAAACTCAATGTGGCAAAGAAAAGCACTCAAGAAGAGAGGACTTAAAGCCTCCAAGGAAAATCAAGAGCAAGTTTGCTGAGCACTTAGCGCCCAAGCGCTACAGAAGGAGCGCCTAAGCGCCCTTAAGGCTTCAAAGGAGACACACTGGATGTTGAGCACCTAGGCGCTCAAAACGAAGTGCATAGGCGCTCACGCTCATGACAGCAAATGCGTTCTGGACGTTCAATGCCCAGGCGCTCCAGACGCAGCGCCTAGGCGCCCATACCAGAGTTTAAATTCATCTTTTCTAACCTAAATGAAAGGGGGTTGCATGGAGAGCTAAGTGTGGAGCCGTTTTGGAGCAGAGAAGAGCCCTATTTTGGGAGCTCTAAGGTGGATTTGAAGAGAGGAAGAGTGGGAACTCAGATTTTCTTCAATCTTCCATGGAGTTTTGCATCTTCTTCCCTATTGTCTTAGTTTCTATTTTTATTTCTATGTCTAGCTAAACTCTCCCTTGTTGGGATTAGGTGGATTTTGATGGATCTTGATTGTTATTGACATTGGATTCAATTAATATAAGTTGCTATCTCTATTTTGAGTTTATGATCTCTTCTCTTAATGCTTTCTAAAGATAGGTCCTCTTTAGAATGATTTTAGGATTGTATGTTGAATGAAAATTTGATATATGATTTGTGATATGAGATTATGAACCTTGTTTATCTCTAGGCTAGGAATAGTCATTGATTTGCTTGTTACCTCTTTGAATTCTAAATCGTATTGCTTGTTATCTCTTAGATTCACCTAAGGAATTAGGGTTTTTAATTGGGAACAAAGGGTCAATCGCCTAAGGAATTAGGGTTTGATTAAATTAGAGAATTCAGTAACAAAATAGGAATAGTAGCTTATATTAATTCCAATTGATATGCAACAAGTGAAATCAAATGAAGTTTGATCCCAACTCTTTCATTAATTGATTGTTTTTCATCTTGCATACCAAGTGTTTGATATTTTGCCAACTAGAAAAACCCAAAAATATTGTCATTGCTTTTGTTTATTTTGATTTTGTTATTATTATTGAAACTCTCTTTGATTCAAATCTTGGTTTAAATAGTAGCTAACTTCGTGAATTGGTACTTGGCCATCGATCCCTGAGAACGATATCTGGTTTTTCACCGTTTTTATTACTTGATGATCCGGTACACTTGTAGTGGTCTCATCACTTTTCTTGATGAGGAAATGCCTTTGAAATGTGAAACATAAGCTTCTTGTTAAAAGTGCATTGATTTACAAAATCAAGTTGAAGACTTATCATTTGAATTTGCCAAAGCTAATGATTTTAATTGTTTACATTCCATGTTTAATAAGAATGAAATTAATGTTATTCCACATGGAAATTCAAGCAATGCTTATGACAAAAATAGTTTAGAATGTAATAACAACAAAAGGCTTAAGTTTTCCAAATATGATCTTCAAAGGACCAAAACATCATTGAATTCAATTGTTTGCAATTTTTGTGGCCATTTAGGACATATTTCTCATTTGTACAACTATAAAAGAAATTCTTATATAAGAAATAACATAATGTGAGTTCCTAAAATCTTAAAGGCCCTAGTACTAACATTCAAGGACCCAAGATGAAGTGGGTATCAAAATGTCCTCCTAGTGTTTCAATTATGCAGAAAATTTATCAAAAAGATAGACTAATTGGTCAAAGGAAAGAGGAATCATCAAGGAGAATGTTTCCAAAGCCCAATGGTAGAAGTTTTGGTCGAAAAAGGAAGATGGCTTCAACCAAAGCTTCTCAAGTACAAAAATATAGAACTTGTAAAGTTCAAAACTCCAAAAGACAAGCAATGGGTTTAACTATTATTTTGAGCTTACCTAAAAATGAGTTTTTTAAGAGATTCAAAACTGATTTGGTCTTATCCATTTTTTGACTAGGTCTGCAACTTCTAATGTTCAATTTCTAACGTGCAGATTCCAATGTGTAAAATATGTTTTCCACATGCAAAATTTGTTTTCCAATGAGCAAATTCCAACATTATTCTACTAACGTACATATTCTGGTCTTCTATAAATACTGTCATTTTATTAAGTTTTCAACAACTATCTCCTTATTCAACTTTTCTTCTTCTCTTTCTCTGTTGGGTTACGTAATTAACATAATTCTCTTGCAGTTCTTGAAGCCTTGACTTTGTCAGGAAGAGCCTACTGTACCCTGGGAGATTTTCAAATATACCGAAATAATCCTTGAGGCCAGTGCTTCGCACGCCTCAGGCTACAGTGTTTTCTGTCTCATTTCATTGCTAATCACGGTTTACAACAATCTCAAGGATTATGGCCGAATCACAACACGCCCCGAACAATGGATCTGATAACTCTAACATGTAACCCCCTCCTCCAGTTGTTGCCACAGTCACTAATGCCAAGCCCTTCCCTGATGTCTCTAAAATTGAGATGTTCGGAGGCCAAAACTTCAAATGGTGGCAGAAGCGTATTTACTCTGTTCTTGACATGCACGACATCATTGATGCTCTCACAGATCCAAAACTAAACTCATTTGCTGGCCTGAAAAAATTGGATGACTAGACTTATGCCAACGAGGTTTGTAGACATATAATTCTTAGTACATTATCTAACGAATTGTTCGATGTCTATTATTCATACAAGGAGACCAACAAAATATGGGAGTCTATGCTTCTCAAATACACTGCTCAGGATGTTGGGAGGCAAAAGGTTGTCATTGGAAATTACTACAAGTGGGAGATGACTGATGAAAATGACATCAAAACTCAGATCAACGAATACCACAAACTGTTGGAAGAGTTGAAAGTCGAGAATATCACACTACCAGATAAGTTTGTTGCAGGATTGCTCATTGAAAAATTACCACAATCTTGGAAGGATTACAAGTAGCAACTCAAACACAAGAACAAGCAGTTGTCTCTTGCTGATTTGATCACCCACATCATCATTGAGGACACGAATAGGAAGGAAATCAAAGCTGCAAGAGCAAAAGCATTGGCTTTAAGGGCAAACGTGGTACAAGCTAATAAGAAAAGGTACGTAAATAAACCCAACAAAAGGTTTGATTACAATAAATCTCACTATGTGCCAAAAATGAATAATCTCACTTTCAAAAATAGTGGAGAAAATTGTTATGTTTGTAGTAAGCTAGGTCATCGAGCGGCTCAATGCAAACATGGGAAGAGAAATGACAATCCTCCTAAGCCAAAGGCAAACTTAGTCAAATGAGATGATATAATTGCTGCAGTCATTCCTCAAGCCTTGTTGATGGCCAATGTTAATGATTGGGTGGTAGACTTTGGGGTTACCAGACATATTTGTGCAAACAGAAATATGTTTACCTCTTATAATTCCGTGGGAGATGGAGAAGAACTTGTGTATCTTGGTGATTCTCGAACTGCTGATATTCTTGGAAAAGGAAAAGTTCTTCTCAAGCTCACATTTGGCAAGACCTTAGCTCTCAATGAAGTGCTTCATGTACTTAGCATAAGGGCAAATTTAATTTCTGTGGCCTTGCTAGGAAAGGTTGGGGTTAAGGTGTCTTTTGAGTCTAATAAAATTGTAATGACTAAAAATAATGTACTTGTGGGAAAAGGTTATTGTAATTAGGGACTATTTGTACTCAATGTTGCTCAAATTAATGAAAATATATCTTCTTCTGCATATTTGATTGACTCTATGGATATGTGGCGTGCTAGATTAGGATATATTAGTGCTTCTTATATTAAGAAAATACAATATCTTGGATTAATTTCTGGTTTTAGTGATACGTGTTTAAATAAATGTGAAATATGTGTGGAATAAAAAATAACTAAAAAATCTTGTTTATCTATAGAAAGAAATAATGAACTACTTGAATTAATTCATTCTAATTTAGGAGACTTAAAATAAATTATGACTAGAGGTGGTAAAAAATATTATGTGACTTTTATAGATGATTTTTCTAGGTACACTGATAATCACATATTTTATTCATTAAGAAACCCTTATGTTTAGTCATTTACACTCTCCATATTCTTAATTGATTGAGTTTGGTATGATTTTGTGAGTTTGAGCTCAAATTGGTCCTAATTGAATATTTTCAGCATTATTGAGATTTGACACTGTTTCTGTATTTTGGCCATAACTTGAGTTCCTAATATCTGATGAACATGAATTTTACCTTGTAGGAAAGCTAAGAGGAAGCTCTACAACTTTGATGAAGAGCTCGAAGTCTGATTCAGATGTCTAAGGGACCTAAGTTTACATGGAAGTCAGAATACGGGTTCTGCCAGTAGAATCCGAATAGTGTGCACTCAAAAAAATCATATCTCAAGATGTAATAATGGAGATGGGCTGAAATTTGGACAGTGGATAGTTAAGATCCAAATAAACAACTTTCATGAAGAACACATTTTGAGAAAAAGAAGTCTAGCAGGTCATTTTGAGCTTACAAGTCGGAACAGAGGTGCTGAAGTTGGGTTTGAGCAACCTACGGTATTTGGGACATATCTTGGGCTTAAGGAAGCCAAATTGGAGAACCAGCTATCCATTTTATAGCCAAGACAAGGATCTACAACTTTGATGAAGAACACTTTTCATGGTTCTGAAGTATAGTGGGTCGTTTTTGGCTTCCAAGTCAGACACGAAATTTTCATCCTCAACCATCCACCCACTCATCCACTAAACCAATCCACTAAACCAACCCACTAATCCATCCACTCAACCACTCCACTCATCCACCCACTCATCCACCCACTTCCCTTTGTCATTTTGTTACCTTAGACTTCTATAAAAGGCACCATTTATCATGAACAACATGTAATTCTCTCCTTCATTTCTCTCTTAGTTTCTTGTTTCTTCATAGTTTCTTCATAGTTTCTCATAGCTTTTGTATATTTTGATGCTTCTCTTCATGGTGATGGAGGGCTAAGCTACTTTCGGTCAATTTAGAACTCTTGAAGAGATTGTGGTTTGGATTCTTGAGACCTTGGTTATGTATTGTATTTGATTTGTAATTGAATTCCTCTTTCTTCTTCTTTTTCTTCTTCTTGATCTTGAATACATGAATGGTGATTCTATTTATGTTGATCTGATTGATCTTGGTTTAAGATTGAGATTTGTGATGAAACTTAGAACTGATTGATCTAAACTAATCACATAAATGAAGATTGAGATTTGTGATGAAACTTAGAACTGATTGATCTAAATTAATCACGCTGAAATTGAAGAGGTTAGGTTACCGATTTGTGCCTAAGTTAATTGAATTCTACTTGAAATTAACATAGATTTTCATGAATGGTGCGATCATGCGGATTTGTGTTTATCACTTGTTAATTGAATTCTAGACGATCGTCTAGTATGAATTCTGGATTTGATGCAGAGATCTCGGTTAGATCCAAATTAACAATTCAATTGCGCTTCAAGTGTTCTATGAAGGGTCTATGATTGAATCCACCCAATCTTGGATAGGTTTCTAAATTGACTGCTCTTTAATTGTTATTTCTTCCTTTAATTTTGTTAAGTGCGATCCTTGAACTGTCAAACCCCCCATTTTGCTAACTTTCACTTGATTTGATTAAATTACATTTACGATCCTTGAGGAGACGGTCCGGTGTTGTTCACTATACTACAAGTTTAGGTAATAACTTCGGTTATAATTTTGACTGAGTTCGGCGCTACGTCAGAATTTTGGCGCTGCATTCGGGGATTAGTAAGTGTAATCTTTTCATTTTAAGTGTTTTTACTAACCTTTGCTTTTTATTAACTTTTCTAACAATGGACCATGCATAATGGAGTCAAAACTTGAGGAGTTGACTTCTTTGGTAAGACATATAGTAGTGAGACAACAATCACCTCAGGCAGAAGCTACACTTGTGTGTAACATTTGTTTTTATTCATCTCACCCCACATATGCATGCCCTACACTTCAAGATGGTAGTTCTGTTTTTCCAGATCAATTTATTGCAAAGAAGCCAGCCTGTTATTTTCTTGATGAACCACAGCTTCCAAAGAAGAAGAACAAGAGTTATGACCCCTTCTTCAACACATACAACCCTAGTGGGAATACTATCTGGATCTGGGATATGGTAATACGGATCACTACAAAGAATAATCATTTCAATATGAGCAGCCATTCCAAAGCAGATAACAAGTCCATCAACCACAAAACTTGAGCCTTCATGGGAGGACTTGATGAAAACCCAAATTGAGTTCCAGCAGAATTTCACCGCCACTATTCAGGATTTAACAACCCAAATTGACCAGATTGATAACCACTTTGTTAATGAATTGAGATGTCAAGAGTCAGGCCAACTCTTTCCCCAAACAATTCCCAACTCCCTGCATTCTAATTGTCATATTGATTTACCTGCAGATTTAGTTGAGGAAACTCATGATGAGTTGTGTGCTGAATTTCCTGATTTTATTGGTTTTAATGATTCTATCAATTGCAACTCATGTACTGATTGTGACGGTGATATAGAATGTGTTACGTGTGCTGAGATTTCTGCATATTTGAAAGTTGATGATTCTGTTTATGCAAAGATCTAATGATATTGAAGGGTCTATCAGCAATGCAGTTGCAGAGTCTACAACACATAGGGAGGTGGAGTTAAAGGCCATTGAGGAATTTTCAAAGAAGGAGGAAAGGCAGCATATGACAGTAACTACTGAAGTGAATTTTGTTTTTGGGTCATGGTCCAATAGAATCAATGAAAGCAGAATTGCCAAATTACACGTGTTGCATGCCATTGGTGAAGTCAAGGAAATTAAGAAAGACCAATGGGACCCCAATGGGAGCCCTCATGCTTCAGGCTTAACTTGGTCATTACACTTCAACCAATGGGACCCAAGTGAAAGCTATCATGTTGTGTCAACCATAACTTGGTCATCACGTTTCAACCAATGGGATCCTGATGGAGTCTTTTCACCAACCTCACTTAATAAGACTAATGGACACCATCTCAAGCCGAAAAATGTGGAAGTGAAAGTGACGGGCTTTTACCATCCACATTATAAAGATCACTAAGAAGTGTCCCAACGTCGAGCTAATGACATTAAACAAGCGCTTATTAGGAGGCAACCCAACTAGATTTGTTTTCAAGATCTTTGGGGATGGTTTTCGCAATCTGAGAAGATAAAAACATACTTCACTTTAAATGGCTGAGTAAGGAGTCAGTAAGTTATACCTTATTGACTCTTGAGACGCATTCTTGTGGCCTGGTACATTATGAACTTCTTAATTGTGGAATCTCTTCAGAGATGAACAGAAGTGTTACAGTCTTGGGAATCTGACTCTAAAAGACCCGCATTTCCTCTTTAATTTTATATTATTCCAGTCATGTTATTTTGGTTTTACATTTTACTCATTTGTTTTATGAGTTTTCAGGTTCTGTTGCGACTCGCTTGCCATTATCTCGCCCCTCATCAGGTTGTGTTGCTCTTTTCTTTCCGTTTTATTTATCACTTTCACATTGAGGACAATGTCTATATTAAGTGTGGGGGAGAGATTTTAGTATATTTTTTTTTTGTTAAAAAATTAAAAAAAGGGGTTCATTGCATGATTGAATAACTTTTCTCCCTTCTTGAACTGATATGCTTGGTGATGGATGATTGAATTTATGAATTGAGTTTGATGGATGCATACCTTGTGAGATTTTGAGCCTAATGGATGGATTCAACATTTATGCCATTCTCTTCTTTCTTGTGTGATTTTCACTCATGTTAATGACCACTCTAGAACTTGCTTTGATTCTTTTTGAGGCTACATTTCACTTGCACGCATGAACATGATTGAGGCCCTCTTTTCTTAATTAGCTAGTTTAACCAAATAGCTAACCTTGTTTCCAATATGATATCAAGCACTCTTTTGACTTCTTGAAAATTCTCTCGATTCCCGCTAACCTTGATATTTTCCTTTGCTTAACCCCTTTGAGCTTATTTGACCATTCCTTGTTTCTAGCTCATCATGTGCCTTAAATGAGAAATCGTGTTCTTACTTTACCTTAGGGAATAAAAGAACATTAGCTTGTTAATGGATGAGTTTTTGAACAAGTGTGGGGGTATATGTACAAAATGGTTGTTGAAAAAGAAAAGAGTGCCCAAAAAAAAAAAAAAAAAATGTATGTATATAGTTATGTTCATATATATATATATATAAAAAAAAAAAAAAAAAAAAAAAAAAAACCAAGTGTTTAAAAAAAAAAAAAAAAAAAAAAAAGAAAAGGATTGGGAAATGAATATGTAAAGGAATATACACTAGAGTTGGGATGAACTTTTATGCTTGTTATTTGAACTCAAATCTCTCATTTGCTTTTATTCTCTTTGGTATTTATCTTCTCATATCCATTTTATCCTCTCCTGTTACCTTGACCTCACTACAACCTTGAATAAAGTCCTCATGATTTGTGTGTGCATGTGTTTTGAGTAGTGGAGAAGTAGAAGATAAGCAAGCTTATGGTAGTGCAATTTTCATGGGTTGAATTGAGTGAAATACCTACCTTTTAAACACTTGAGAGATTGAGAGGGAATCTTGTGAAGATCTTTCATTCTCGATTCATGTTGAAGATACCTTGCTTGTTAGTTTGAGATGTGGAGAATTGTTAACTCATGAATGTTTTGATCCTCGAACCTTTGGTTGTTCTTCTTGATTGTAAAATTTTGGTCTTGAGTTTTGCCCAGAGTGCAAAAAGCTAAGTGTGGGGGAATTTGATAATCACATATTTTATTCATTAAGAAACCCTTATGTTTAGTCATTTACACTCTCCATATTCTTAATTGATTGAGTTTGGTATGATTTTGTGAGTTTGAGCTCAAATTGGTCCTAATTGAATATTTTCAGCATTATTGAGATTTGACACTGTTTCTGTATTTTGGCCATAACTTGAGTTCCTAATATCTGATGAACATGAATTTTACCTTGTAGGAAAGCTAAGAGGAAGCTCTACAACTTTGATGAAGAGCTCGAAGTCTGATTCAGATGTCTAAGGGACCTAAGTTTACATGGAAGTCAGAATACGGGTTCTGCCAGTAGAATCCGAATAGTGTGCACTCAAAAAAATCATATCTCAAGATGTAATAATGGAGATGGGCTGAAATTTGGACAGTGGATAGTTAAGATCCAAATAAACAACTTTCATGAAGAACACATTTTGAGAAAAAGAAGTCTAGCAGGTCATTTTGAGCTTACAAGTCGGAACAGAGGTGCTGAAGTTGGGTTTGAGCAACCTACGGTATTTGGGACATATCTTGGGCTTAAGGAAGCCAAATTGGACGAACCAGCTATCCATTTTATAGCCAAGACAAGGATCTACAACTTTGATGAAGAACACTTTTCATGGTTCTGAAGTATAGTGGGTCGTTTTTGGCTTCCAAGTCAGACACGAAATTTTCATCCTCAACCATCCACCCACTCATCCACTAAACCAATCCACTAAACCAACCCACTAATCCATCCACTCAACCACTCCACTCATCCACCCACTCATCCACCCACTTCCCTTTGTCATTTTGTTACCTTAGACTTCTATAAAAGGCACCATTTATCATGAACAACATGTAATTCTCTCCTTCATTTCTCTCTTAGTTTCTTGTTTCTTCATAGTTTCTTCATAGTTTCTCATAGCTTTTGTATATTTTGATGCTTCTCTTCATGGTGATGGAGGGCTAAGCTACTTTCGGTCAATTTAGAACTCTTGAAGAGATTGTGGTTTGGATTCTTGAGACCTTGGTTATGTATTGTATTTGATTTGTAATTGAATTCCTCTTTCTTCTTCTTTTTCTTCTTCTTGATCTTGAATACATGAATGGTGATTCTATTTATGTTGATCTGATTGATCTTGGTTTAAGATTGAGATTTGTGATGAAACTTAGAACTGATTGATCTAAACTAATCACATAAATGAAGATTGAGATTTGTGATGAAACTTAGAACTGATTGATCTAAATTAATCACAATTGAAGAGGTTAGGTTATGATTTGTGCCTAAGTTAATTGAATTCGGTACTTGAAATTAACATAGATTTTCATGAATGGTGCGATTGCAAGGATTTGTGTTTATCACTTGTTAATTGAATTCTAGACGATCGTCTAGTATGAATTCTGGATTTGATGCAGAGATCTCGGTTAGATCCAAATTAACAATTCAATTGCGCTTCAAGTGTTCTATGAAGGGTCTATGATTGAATCCACCCAATCTTGGATAGGTTTCTAAATTGACTGCTCTTTAATTGTTATTTCTTCCTTTAATTTTGTTAAGTGCGATCTTAAACTGTCAAACCCCCCCTTTTTGCTAACTTTCACTTGATTTGATCAAATTGTATTTACGATCCTTGAGGAGACGATCCGGTGTTGTCACTGTGCTACAAGCTTAGTTAATAACTTCGGTTATAATTTTGACTGAGTTCGGCGCTCGTCATACACCAAAGTATATTTACTTAGAAATAAAGATGAGGCATTTGACATGTTTCTTTTATATAAAGCAGAAGCAGAAAATCAATTAAATAAAAAAATTAAAAGAGTTAGATCAGATAAAGGTGATGAATATACTTTATTTAATGACTTTTGTGAAAAAGAAGGAATAATTCATGAAATTACACCCCCTTACTCACCTCAATCCAATGGAGTAGTTGAAATGAAAAAATAGGACCTTAAAAGAAATGATAAATGTCCTATTAATTAGTTCTAATGTACCTGATAACCTCTATGGTGAAACCTTATTAACTGCATGTCATTTAGAAAATAGGATTCCTTATAAGAAAACAGATAAAATACCATATGAGTTATGGAAGGGTTATAAACCTAAAAATATTTAAAGTGTAGGGGTGTTTAGCTAAAGAAATGTTACCTAAACCTAAAAAGAGGAAAATAGGCTCTAAGACTTCAGATTGTATATTTATTGGGTATGCTGATCATAGTGTTGCATATAGATTTTTAGTTTTAAAAAGTGAGGTGCTTGATTGCAAGTCTATAATTGAGACAAAAAATACTAAATTTTTTTAACATATTTTTCCCTTAAAATTAGAAAATATTTTTGAAGCTCCAGCACAAAATTTATCTGATGTTTTATATGAAGATTTGAGAAGAAGTAAAAGACAAAGAAAAAAAACTTTTAAAAATGATTTTTACACATATCTTATTGATGATGACCCTTTAACTGTTTCTGAAGCTTTTTCCTCACCTATTGCACCTTTTTGGAAAGAAGTCATTAAATCTGAAATCGATTCAATAACAAAATGCAATATTTGGGTTTTGGTATATTTACCTCCTGAAGCAAAACCAATTGGTTGCAAATGGATTTTTAAAAGGAAATATAACTCCGACGGATCAATTGAAAAATATAAGACTAGATTAGTAGCAAAAGGTTTTACTCAAAAACAAAATGTTGATTTTTTTTATACCTTTGCTCATGTAACTAGAATTTCTTCTATTGATTGTTTTAGCCTCTGCATATAAATTGGTTATTCACCAAATGTATGTTAAAATAACTTTTTTAAACGGTGATTTAGAAGCAGAAATTTACATGGTACAACCTGAGGGGTGTGTAGTTCCTGGACAAGAAAATAAAGTATGTAAACTTCTCAAATCTTTATATGGTCTGAAACAAGCACCTAAACAGTGGCATCAAAATTTGATCAAACTTTAATTAGTGATGTTTTTTTTTTCTATTGAAGTTGATAATTGTGTGTATACAAAATTAGTAAATGATGAATGTATGATTATTTGTCTATATGTGGATGACATGCTCATTTTTTGTACTAGCCATGACATAGCGTATCAAACAAAATGTTTTCTTGCATCTAAATTTGATATGAAAAACATAGGTGAAGCTAATGTAATTTTGGGTGTTAAAGTCATAAGGAAGTGTGATAATATAATACTGTCACAAGAACATTGTGTTGAGACACTTCTAAAGAAGTTTGGACATTTTGATGTCAAATCAGTAAGTATCCCTTATGATGCTAACACTCAGTTAAAGAAAAACAGAGGTGATCTTGTTGCCCAGTCTCAATATGCACAGATTATAGGGAGTCTGTTACATTTGATGAATTTCACTCGACTTGATATAACATATGTTGTATGCAGATTGAGTAGATATACACATAATCCCAATAATGATCACTAGGCCGCTTTGGCTAGAATAATGAAATATCTGAGAGGTACCATGAACTATGGTATTGCTTATAATGAATTTCCCGTTGTATTAAAAGGATACAGTGATGCTAACTGGATTTCAGATTCAAATGAGATTAAATTCACTAGTGGCTATGTATTTACCTTTGGTGGTGGTGCAGTGACTTGGAGATTTGCCAAACAAAAAATAATTGCAAAATCTACCATGGAGTCAGAGTTTATTGTTGTGGAGAAGGTCGGTAATGAGGCCGAGTGGGTGAGAAATTTCTGAGAAAATATTCCATTAGGAATAAAACCAACTCCTTATGTGTCTGTGCATTGTGACAACAAGGCGGCAATATCTATTGTAAATAATAAAACTTTTAATGGTAATAACAACATATTAGGTTGAGACATACGGTGATAAAGCAGCTACTGAAAGATGGAATTATATCCATTGATTACGTGAAGTCAGAAGTGAACTTGGTAGATCATCTGACTAAGCCTCTAGGAAGGAACTTAATAAATATCACATCGAGGGGAATGAGACTTAAGCTAATTTGAAACTAACAGTAATGGTAACCCAACTTTTATGAGTAGAGATCCTATGAAAAAGTTTATATGGGTAATAACAAGTCACTTGTTAGTACTGCTAACACTTTGTTTATCCCTTCCTATGGTGTGAGGAGCATGAGAAATGTTATACTGCATTTATTGTGAGGATAAACTAAATGCTTTAAATTAATTTCATATTCCTTATAGGTGGTGTATAAAGTGTAGTATACACTTGATGAAATCACCTATATGAGTGTGGAGTGGACCACTCTTATAAGATGATGGCATAGTCTTTAGAGCACTCATGAACAACCAGGCATGCGCATGGCCAAAAAGCGCAAAACTGTGCTAACAACAAGAGATAAGTGACGGTGTAAATGTGATCAAGTGTGATTCTAATTTACACGAAAATGTTTTGGTTCATAGAAGTTTAAACTTCATGAATTACATTGTAAGTTAAAGTCCTATTTATCTAGGTTTGGTTCATAATCCAGAAGACACTAGATTCGAATCATTTGCACTCATAATGTAACCCAGAATCTATTTTTTCAATTATTGATTTTATTTATTTTATTTTCATATTCTTTTTAAATATGTAGGGAATTGTTGTGAAAAGAGTAACATTTCAAAAGAATAAAGTCTCACATTGGTTGGAAGTAAGACTTTGGAAGAGTTTATATATCAACTTATGTTTTGGGCTTGATAAGAAATAAATTAGGTGGTGGGCTCGTGCACACAAAAATGGGTCGAAGGCTCGTGGTTTGTGCAAATCCTAGATTTGCCCCCTGCTCGTGATAACATGAGGCCCGAATCATTTTGTCAAAATTTAATTATTATTGTGAGCTTACCTGAAAATGAGTTTTTTAAGAGATTTAAAACTGATTTGGTCTTATCCTTTTTTTTACTTGGTCTACAACTTTCAACGTTCAATTTCTAACGTGTAGATTCCAACGTGCAAAATCTGTCTTCCACATGCAAAATTTGTTTTCCAACAAGCAAATTCCAACGTGCAAATTCTGTTTTCCAACGAGCGAATTCTAACATTATTCTGCTAACGTACATATTCTGGCTTTCTATAAATACCATCCTTTTATTAAGTTTTCAACAACTATCTCGTTCTTCAACTTTTCTTCTTTTCTTTCTCTGTTGGGATATGTAATTAACATAATTCTCTTGCAGTTCTTGAGGCCTTGACTTTGTCAGAAGAAGCCTTGACTTTGTCAGGAAGAGCTTGTTGTACCTTGTGGAATATTCGAATATACCAAAATAATCCTTGAGGGCAATACTTCGCATGCCACAGGCTACAATATTTTTCTATTTCATTTCATTGCAGGTCACGGTTTACAACAGAAAGTACATTAATTTGCTTTGCAAATAAATATCTACAGAGGAAAGTGCAGGGAAAAAGCAAACCACTACTGGTTTATTTACGCAGAAACCCAAACTTCGACAAAAGTTCACCTATCAGAAACTGCACACTTTCAAAAAAAATGCAAAATTATGCAACGACTAACGTTTAGCAGACAAGAAAGTAGAAACCATGACAATGGACATGCAAGAATATGTTCATTCTTATTAGATCTATCAAATAAAATGATGGAGAAATACTCACATATGTAAATTATAGGATTCAAGCGGGATGAATAAAATGGAAAAGTGTTTCAAGTGTTATTTATGATCGAAATGTGCATCTCAAGTTTTAAGAAAAAAATTACTGCATGATTATAAGATTCGTGATGTTTTATGGTACTAAATGTTAGACGGTAAAGAACAAACAAGAGCATAAGCTCAGTGTTACAGTGATGAAGATGTTGTGTTAGATGAGTGCACATGTAATATAAGAAGATCAGAAATAAATGCATTACAAAGAAAGTAGGGGTAGCATCTATCAATGAAAAGATGATAAAATTTCACCTTTGTTGTTAGTTTGACCATGTAAGAAGAAGATTATTAAAAACCCCAATAATAAGAGTAGATCAGATAAATGATGGAGACCAAGAAAAATTATAAAAGAAACTATTAAAAAAGATTTAGAGCTAAATGACATTTTTAAAGACATAGTTTATGATAGAACACAATTGTGTTATTTGATCGTTATAGCCGGCACTACCTAGTGAGATAAGAGTATGGCTTGTTGTTTTTGTCTTTGTTGGACTCAAGCCAGAAACGTTGTTGAAGAGCTAATATTTAATAATGCTATGAAATTCTCAAACGCATTATATTAGTGTGATTAACAAAATTATTTTTGAAAATTAAATCCTCAGCCCTAAATGCTTTAAAAGACTTTAATAGGCAAAAGTTCTTCAATCTCACATACGAAAACCGTGAATTCCTTTTTGAGACAGAGACAGTCTTTTATTGTTTTTTCGGGGGGGCGGTTAAGGAGACAGTCAAATTCTAAACATGTGAATCTGCCCTTTGGCAATAGTTATACTTATATAGCATGATCACACTTGTACATGGATTACCAAAAATGACTAACAAAGAGATAGTCTAAAGCTCATGAATACAGAGGAGCTAAACTGCATTTTCCCATAAATTGAACGAACTGATTGTTAAGGAGTCCTTCTTTCCCATCAAAATGTCGCGTCTGAGAACTAGAGCAACGAGCACATATTAATGTACTGTACTTATTGCAGAACATGTTTTGTCTGGCGTTGACCAAACTAAAAAAAAATTAAACATTTGTGGATTAATTATCTCATATTTTTGCTCATTCGTAGAAGCCAAGACATTCTTATTATAGTTACCAGTAATGGAGTCGTTGTAGAATTAACCAATAGCAAATGAAGTACTTCCCTTTCCCCCCCCCCCCACCCCACCCCTTTCCTTCCCTATGGAAGATGATTTTTCTAGAGGAACTAGCTAGTGTATGTGTTGTAGCTGTGATATGAAATCGAACTAAACTGAAGAGACTAGTAAATGCTGGTGAAGGCAACTGGCACCAACTTCGAATTCATTTGTTCTAAACTTGGAGCTCCAATTTAACGGTCCACCACTAGAAATCACTAATTTGAGATCAAATATAACCAGATATAAAGTTAGTTCCGAATATTTCTTCTTTCTAATCTATGATATTGATGATGCTAATGATTTTATTCACAGTACGTATAACTATGTGTATGTAGTCAAAGAAAAAAATAAAAAGAATAAATTAAGGGTGTGCATGTGGTTGGTTGAGCTGAAAATAGCAAAATGCAAAACAACCCCGATAATCCTATCACAAGACAAGAATCCACACCCGCTTTCAACACGGTTCTTGTTCACGGGGCCCACCAATTGAATGCGACTAAATCATGCTTTCCGTCTTTTTTTTTAGTACATGTCTATTAACCAATTTCTCTACGTGGTTAACCACTTTTTTGTTCTTCGTTAACTAACTTATTTCACGAGCATAAAAATCATGTAGTAAAATCTTGTGTTATTAACCAACATTTGTACGTAATTAACCACTTTTTTGTTCTTCATTAACTAACTTTTTTCACGAGCATAGAAACAAAGTTGGTTAATGAAGAACAAAAAAGTGGTTAATTACGTATAGAAGTTGGTTAATGACACAAGATTTTACCACGTGGTTTCTATGTTCGTGAAAAAAGTTAGTTAACGAAGAACAAAAAAGTGGTTAACCACGTAGAGAAGTTGGTTAATGGACATATACTTAAAAAAACAAAACAGAAAGCTGATTTGGTACTGTTCATGGGTGGGCCCCATGAACAGTAACGGGTGTTAAAAATGGTGTTGGGACTGTACACCGTAAGATGAACATTTTCCAACGGAAAATGATGAGGTGAAACTTTTAAAATAAAAATTATTATACACTTAGTAATGCAACATATGGGAGTTTTAAACAAGATGGAAGGGAATAACTCATAATGGAATAGAATGAGAAGATAAGAAATGAAATAGAATAAAATATATTACTCTATTATTTAGTTGTTAATAAGTTTAATGAGAGAGGAAAATGGATTACTTAAGTCATTTTTTCCTTGACTCATCAAATTAGAATGACAAAAATTAGAGTAGCAATTGAGTGATTATTTGAACCTCTCTTGTCATTTCACTCCTTCTTTTAAAATAACTCTCAAACACACTTTCATTAAGTTTTATTATTATACTCCATGTCATTCCTTCACTGTCATTCTTCTAAAACCTAAAGCAATTGGATTTGGATAAGCTTTAAAAAAAAAAGATTTTAAGATAGTATAAAAAATTAATTATTTTTAGAGATTTTTATAAAAATTAGAAATTATATTATATTTAGATACAATTACAAAAAAAACACTTTTTACTTTTTTTTGTCTTCTATTTTATCTCTCCTAAAACTAATGTTTTTAAAATACTACTCATTTCGGCTTCTGATTAAAAGTAAAAACTATTTTTTTTTAAATTCTGATTTTTTTTGAAAATCTTATTCAAATAGTTGTACATGTTTTTTCTTGCAAATTAAGATTAAAAAAAACTAAAAGTAGAGTATAACTCATTTTCACTCAACATGCAACTTTTTACCTCTCCTCATATGGTATGAATGCGTTTTTTTTAAAAAAAAAACTCAATTTTCACCTTTTACGTCCACAATTGTTGAATGATTGAGAAGGATAACCAATTCTTTTGCCAGAATAATCTAATTTTCATTTAAAATGAAAAAAGTGTATATCGAACTTCATTTGTTTTCATCAACCCTTCCCAACTTGAATTTCCATTAGAAATCACTAATTTAAGATCAAATATTAGGAGTGTAATCGAGTTGGGTTGATTCCTATGAAGTACGGACACATTATTTTTTAAGCATGTTCATGTGTTGGACACGTGTCTGTGTCAGACACATGAGGACGCGCATACAACACACATGTCCTATATATCCAAATGTGTCTAATTAAAAAAATTATTTTTTTCGATTTGGATACATCTTGAACATGGCTCGGACACGTCTACGACACAACTTGAACACGGATCATTAATATTTTTTTAAAAAAAATTAATTTTCATGACTAATGTCCAATTAGTAAGCTCGTAACTCATTTAAAGTCTAATCACATGACTGACGTCTTAAGCTACTATTTTCACATACTATTATTTTAAGTTTTATCTTTTCACATGTCACTATTAGGCTCCTTCTACCTCTGCTCGTACCAAGTCATCTACTTCGTCGTCACCTAAAGTTTGACTCACACCACTATTCCTTCTAGTTAATTTTTTTAGATGCACATATACTTGTACATGGTTAGTTCTATTAAGAGAAGTTAGTTTATGAAATTGTTTAAAAAATGTCAATAGAAATCATGCTCCATATTTTTTGAGAAAGACTTTTTAGGTAACAAATATTGACACATATGACATATATTAAGATATTATAAATCTTCAAGCTTATAGAAATGATATTAATGAATTATAAATCTTTTTTTCTTAAATTTTTCTAATATATATATATATATATATATATATATATATATATATATATATATATATATATATATATGTGTGTGTGTGTGTGTGTGTGTGTGTTATAGAAATGATATTAACGAATTATGAATCTTTTTTTCTTAAATTTTGCTATTATATATATACATAAATCAAGTTATTTAATTTACTTTGATATATATATATATATATATATATATATATATATATATATATATATATATATATATATATATGTGTGTGTGTATGTATGTGTGTGTGTGTGTGTGTGTGTGCGTACACAGACGCACGCACGCGCGCTCCAAACAAGATGATATATGGAGCATTAGAACCAAAACTGGAAGAGAAAGCCAAAGAAGTATTCTGGCAGTTAACGTCGCGATGCAAACATATTAATGTCGAGGCGTGGTGAATCCCCTGCATCCCGATAGAGAGTTACGAAATTTGGACGCAACGGCGTAGGCTTGTTAATGTCGCAGCGTGACTCTGTTTTCTGAGCTTATAAATACTGTTTTATTAGATTTTTCAAGAGAGCTCCAAGAGTTTTTTTTTTTTTAGTTTAGAGAAGCTGCGACTAGGGTTCCATTTCTGGGCTGAGATGAGGCCAAGGGAGCCAAGGTTGGAGGTCATCTTCTTCACGAAAGGAGATTAAAGTATCAAAGATTATATCCATGAGCTTCCTTCCTTCTCCCTTCTCTTTTCTCTCTTCCATCTTCCATGAACATGATTTTTGTGATAGATTTTTGTGTTTCATAATGTAGCTAAGTTGTATTTAGGAATAACTTCGAATCATTCTATGAATATCAATGACTTTGTATTTCTTTGAGTATATATTGATATTTGGTTTTGTTCAATCATATGGATCTTAATGCTTTTGATTGTTTGATCAGCTTTTAGGTGATTTGATGAAATTTGATGAACCTAGACATAAGAATTTGAATTTTAGATCATACGTATGGTTGATGCATGTTCGATTTCATTCAATTGACTTAGATAAGTTGATTCGCTAATGAGATAGAAATATATCTCTTAGTCATGCATAGCGAGTGTTTGAGAATAGATCTTAATGAGTGAAGTTTACACTAGTTCTCATGAAAACATAGTGAATTAGGTAAATGAAGCTACGGTTGATTGACCTAAACATAGGTTTTTGACTAAAGTAGATTCCCAAGCTAACTTAACTATTCATTAATGTCACTTATAAGGATTGCATAACATTAATTGAAGTATGAGGTGAAAAAGATTTCCTAAATCTCTAAACCATTATATTTATTTTCATTTATCGCTTTTATGTCTTTAGATTAGTTTTACTGCACTTTCCCCTATTATATATGTTCTTGAATAAAAATAGATAAGTTATTAGTTGATATTTAGTATTAGGAAGCCAACATTCTCGTGGGAACAATATCCTACTCTTTAACTGTATTACTTGTTTGATCTGTGCATTTGCAGCCTAATAAAGGGACAAACATTCGTGTCTGTATTTGTGTCTGTGCTTCATAGGTTTATTCAAATTTGAGATATAAAAAAAATTCAAATCGATCAAAAGTGATTGGTTTGAATTGGTTTGAGTTTTGCATTTGTTGGTTGAAAAATCCGAACCAAATAAAATCAATGAGAAGCAGGTTGATTTGGATCGGATTGTGAGGTCATAACATTTTCATAAAAATTTAGAAAAAAAATCATAAAGATAAGGTCGGATTGAGTTGGTTTAGGTTTACAAGAAAAAAATAAAAATAAATAAATAAATAAATTCTAATCAAGTTAGTTCGATTTGGTTAATATTTCAAATCATGAAAATCGAGAGTTGAACCAATCCTGATTAGTTCTGAAGGGTAAAACCCGACTACTCGAACCAAATTAATTGATTTGATTTCATTTTTTTAGGTCGGTCAGTTTATCTAAATTAATTTACATCCCTATCAAATACAGAACCACACATTGGCACACATTGGTTCTGACTGTGACCTGTTTCTAATCTGCAAAATTAATAGTGATTAATCCTTGTAATGAAGGGGACAACGGTGTGCATATGTCTGTAGTCAAAGGAATAAGTAGTGTCCAAGGAATAAGTAGTGTCTTCTTCTTTTCTTCTAGTTATTTTTTAGATTACTACAATAGTTGAGTTTTTCAACACAAGCATTGCTACTGTGCTAACTAATGTCTAATTTTGTGTTTGGGCCAATATTTTGATCCTATTCATTTTTATTTATCATATTTTAATACTCATTTAATTTTCAATTAGTTATCACTTTACTTAATCAAGAAAATATTTATTATTTATTTTTAATTTTATCTCTATTTATTACTATCTCTACTAACACATTAAATACTAACACATAATATTAAAGAAGAGAAACTAAAGGACAATTTTATCAAATACCATTTTTTATTTTTAAAATTTAAGTTATTTAATAAAATTTTTAATTAATATATTTAAATAATTAATATATTTAAATCATAAACAACTATTATTTAAAAGTGTAAGGAGTAATAAGAACTAAATTTTCCTTTTTCTTCTAAAAAAGATGTCCACAATTTTTGGCATAACCAGATCTTTGACAGAATAATCATTATCTATTTTATCAATTAATGTGAAAATGATGTTGAATATATCTGATTAAAATTATATTAAGTATTTGCTGACACTAGTTATGGAAAGAAAAATAAAAGTAAAGCATCTATTATAATGAGAATTAAAAAATATTTAATATTTTTTAAATTAATTAAAAACATTTAATAGAGAATATTAAATTCTCCTCAGAACAATTGCTAACAAAACTCAAATTATTATTAACAATTCCCATCCAACTTGAGTTATCCAAAAAAAATTATTAAAAAAAAATACCGTACATGCCAACTTGTAGCCAGTACGTACTCAACCTTTTCTACGCAACAACCCAAATAATTACTGCTGCACTGCACATGCAGCTCTATCATAACCAAGATTGCTATGCCACCTCCCCCACACAAAATCTCAACTACTTAGCGCCACCATGGTAAATGAAAGAAACTAAGGTCAAAAAACACTGTTGATATGGGAGAGTGATTGATTAAAGAAAAAAATCGCATACAAAGCTAAATTAAAAAAATAAATACGCGTTCTCATTTAATGGCTATGCCTAACTTCCATCCTCCTTCTTCAATAGGGGTCATTGTCAGTTGCCATATAAGTTCTGATACACCGAAGAAAGCCTCCAAAAGCTCACTGTTAGCCAGAGAAAAGATGAAAATCAATAGCAAAGAAGCACTTGTTCTGCTATTTGCATTTGTCTTCCTGACATGCGGCTATGCACAAGATACCCTTGTTGCAGTAATCGTGAACATTTAATTTTATTTGGGATATTTTTGTAAAAATAAAAATAAAAAAAAATAAAAAAAAACTCATTTTATCTATTATCCTATTTATTTATTCATAATTCATGATTCTACTCATTAACTGATAATTCATAATTCAACTCATAATTTATTATCTAACTTACAACTCATATCTTAAACCAATTCAAACACTCATTTTAAATAAATCATAATCATTTATCTTAAATAAATCATAACTCAAACTCATCCTAAACAAATTTATTCTAACCAAACCTCATCAATTATCCTAAATATACTCATCCAAAACAAATTCTAATTAAATTTCAACTCAAACACTTCAACCTAATTCTTTTTTATAAAAAATCATAACCAACACAAAAAAAAAGACCTGATCAAAACTTACACACATTCACCTTACATACAGCCTAAAGCTCCTAGCCTAACCCCCTCAAACACACTTCTGCCAACAACATCACTACTTCATTACCACCTTTATCTTCACCCCACAAACCAACCACCAAAACCACTATCAAAATCACTCTACTTTCATCACCTTCAACCTCTAAACCACCCACTTCACCACAAACCCACCATTACCATTACTTTACCTTCATCATCTTCAACCTCCCTTAACCACCACACAACTTCCATAACCAAACACCCACCATCAACCTCCTCCCTGTTTCACACCATTGCAGATCATCGTTCTACCCCAACCGAAGTCACCCAACCATCCATCCGTCGAACCGCTACCCAAACCGCGTCCTGACCGTGAGCTCCGTCGCGCAACCACGTTCATCTAAACCGGACCCAAATCGAGCCACATCACGCACCTTACGCCGCGCAGATCTGGTTCGTGACCAGGTAGACCACTCAGAACTGCGCCAGTCGGAGCCACCTGGAAACTCCAAGTCGTCGACTCCGTCCCAGCCAGACCGTGCCGCGCCGCTCTAGCCGCAAACTGCCACCGACCCGTTTAGACCCGCCATTAGCCGCCAAGCTCGTGCAGTCGCTGGAACCGGCGCCGCCGATGCACACTTCGCCGGACTAGACCTGCCTTGGTCTCTTGCCTCTGCAACATGGCCAAAAAAAATAGAACCCCCCATTCTTTTCCTCTTTTTTTTGTAAGCTTATCTCTGATGTTTTTTTTTTTCAAATTCTGATTTTTTTAAAAAAAAAGTGGGCCTAAGCTGATGGGCTCATTTGGCCGAAGAAAAATAAAAAAATTTAAAAAACGGAAAAAAGGTTAAAAATGATAAAATTAAGAAAGGTAAAAATATAAAATAATTAAATTTTTTTAAAAAAATAAAATAAGATTAACTAAGTTGTGACAGTTTGTTGATCCTGTATCTTTTGTAATCATCTGAGTTGTAACAACTTGATGATTCAAAAAAATGATAAAAATAAAATAATAAAAATATAAAATAATTGAACCTTTTTTTAAGAATAAATAGGATTAATTGAGTTGTGACAACTTATTGATCCTATAATTTTTATAATCATCTGAGTTGAGACAACTTGATTTATTTTTAAATTAAAAATAACCAACTCACAAGTATTTTATAAAGAACTATGTGACTTTGAGTTCCTCATTGTACCTGAGGATACGTAAGAGTAGAATCTCTATTCTGTCAAGTCAAATTTTTGATTTTCACAAATTATTTATTTTTTAGGTTTTTTTAATAAAAAGGATAAAATAAATATATTATGAGATTATTAAATTTTGCATCATTAATTTAGGATAACCGTTTTAGGATGAATGTGTTAGGGGTGCTGTGGGGTAAAGTCTTTACTTTTTCCTATACATAACCGACTCCCGAATCCAATCTGGTTTCAAAGATCATTTTTTAAAAAAAGTTTTTTTAATTTTTTCCATTTTAAATAAAATTGATGGCAACTCCTAACAATTTATTTTATTCCCAGCTCCCGCCGCGATCTCGGTCGCGATAGATGGCGACTTCACTGGGGACACTTGAGAGTCAAGCCCATACAAGTTGGTTGTGCAAAATTTTGTAATCTTTGTATATTTGTTTTACCTTTTTTTTTTGTTTCTCAATTTTTTTAAATTGTTTTTTAAATTATTTTGTTATTTAAACCTTAGGATAGATAATTTTTTTTAATTTTTGTTTTTGTTATTTTGTTTGTATGTTTCCTACATCCACCGCACATACATGTTTATCACACACATTCGAGTGGGGCCCTATACTCGGGTCTGAGTGAACCCTAAGTTAGATAGATGTTGCGTAGTGATAGCCATTTTAGATGTATATCATGTTTGGTTATCGCGAAAACCCCATCTAAAGTATACATTTTCATCAATGTCTCACACCTAGTGGTTTACCCACTATTTGTGGTCAATATATTCTGAAACAGAACTTAGGTCTAGAGACCTTTAGAATAATAGAGTCACTGAATGAGAGTTTTCATGAATCAAAAAGACACATAGATCCTTATGATGAAATCCCCAGTTTAAGGCAATCCTTTAAGACACGAAAAGAGCGTACTTCTTCTTTATCTAGCTATCTCTCATTCTTTTTGAAAAAAAAATTAACATCTTACATTATCATGACATTCCTAACATTCTTTTAAAAAAAATAACAAAAAATAAATCATGCATGGCATCCTTAGCATTTTAAAAAAAAAAAAATACATCTTACATTTTCATGACATTCATAGCATTTTAAAAATAAAAAAATAAATCATTCATTTTCATGGCATCCTTAGCATTTAAAAAAAATCATGTATTTTTATGACATTTCTAACATTTTAAAAAAATTTAAAAAATATCATGTGTTTTCATGGTATTCCTAGTATTCTTAAAAAAAATCATTCATTTTCATGACATTCCTAACATTTAAAAAAAATAAAAAAAGAAAAAAAATGTTTTCATTCCATTCGTTTCATCTTATACATCTCATCAATTTCATTCATTTCATCTCATTCTTTATGTGATGTTATCGTGTTCATTAACCATTGTGCGACCAAGGAAAGAAGACACCAATCAAACTTGAGTTCACAACACAAGGACTAAAACAAAGTTTGCAACAATGGTAGCATAAAACGAAGGAATGAATCTAAGTATGAAAGTAGAAGAAGTGAAAGGAATGGTGAATTAGATGATAGAGTCTCAGAAAAGAATGGAGGAAATGTTATTAGCCATGAGGGAGACCCTCACCTTGATCGGGGCAGCTGGAAGTATGGGAGTAACTGGATCACATTCGCACTCACCAAATATCGCTTCCATGAGGACAAACCCTGGGATCACTACTGAGATACCTTTTGTAAGAGGAACATCAAATACTGCATCATTAGTGATTCCTATCAGAGAAATATATCATTCATTAGAAGGTACTCGAAATGAGGTTCATGATAATACTGAGGTCACAGAGGAACAACCGCATGTGTCAATTCTAGTGTGAACGGAATTTCCTGCTGGGACTGGTCATATAATCATTCAAAATGATAAGGTGAGGGAAGAATGGATGGAAAAAATGGAAGAAGAAATCAAAGCAATTAAGGGTCCCAACACCTCTGGTCCCCTTGGGATAGAAAAGTTGTGTCCTACTACTAACATTATCATCCCAAAGGACTTTAAGGTTCCAAAATTTGACAAATATGATGGGAGCACCAACCCATTTTTCCACCTTAAAACATATATTACCAAAATGTCAATTTGGCCAAAGGACTGAAAGTTCCTTATCAGCTTCTTTCATGAAAGCTTGACTGTACCTGCTTTGGAATGGTGTATCCAACAAGACCTTTCTAAAATCTCTTCTTAGGATGATTGGGCAAACCTGTTTATAGGACAATATCAGTTTAACTTGGAAACAGTCCCAATTCGGGAACAATTGAGCTCAATGCACAAAGGAAATAAGGAATCTTTTAAACAGTATGCTCAAAGATGGAGAGCCTTGGTAGCTCAAGTTCAACCCTCATTGACACTGTCTGAGATGTGCTCATATTTCTTGTGAACCCTAGGAAATCCTTTTATTGGAGCAATGGCTGGAGCAACTTATAAAGATTTTGCTGACTTGATCGTTGTTGGAAAAAGGATCAAGATTTTATCCAAAGCTGAGAAGTTACCAATGAGCAATACAGAGGATATCACTGTTAAGAAAGGATTCCAATCGAAAAAGAAAGAGCCTGAAGTGAATTATGTCAAACATCAACAGACCTTCAAACTTCGGTATTCACCATAATATCCAAGTCATCAACCTCCATATAATCCTAACATTCACTTTCCATATCAAACACATGCACCTCCTTATTACCCACCCCACCAAATTATGCCAACCACAAACATCATTCCAACTCCACAATTCCAAATCAGCAATGTTCCTACACCACAACTTTACGTACCAACTCGCCCAACTTATACCCAATATCCACTTACCCCTCCACAAAATTACTTAAGCCACCCACAACCTCGGCCAAATTTCTAAAGTCAAGGTCGCTTCCGTTCTCAAAATCTACCCCCTTTCTAAAACTATCCATTTTAAACACAGACTTATTTCAAAGGTTGTTTGACGCTCACCTCACTTCTACAAATCCTGTAAGTCCCCTAGAACCACCGTTTCCAGCATGGTACAATCCAAGTTTAACTTCAAATATCACATGGACATCACATGACACTCAATTGAAGATTGTAAATCATTCAAGATTGCAGTAAGGAAGCTAATTGCTTATGGAAAGCTTGACATTGAAGAAGTAGCTGGACCCAGTATTGTCAACAACCCAATTCCTAATCATGGTGGGAGGAATGTGGTAAATGCCTTAGAGATCGAGAGACCACCAATAAGGAAGGTCATGAGCTTGTGTATGCCGATGGCGAAAATATTTGAAGCGTTAAAGAAAGCAGGTTATGATATCACTGCACCAGCTGCAACGATGAAAGAAGAGAAAAAGCAGGATAAAGAGTCATGTTGTGCTTACCATTGTGGGGGAATAGGACACAATATTGAGAACTGCTGGGACTTTAAGGCTCGAGTCCATGGATTGCTCACTTTAGGAGTAATACAAGCTAGACAAGAGTTAGATTCCTCTAAAGAAGTCATTCGCCCTCTAGCAACTCGAAACCTTTGAACAATCGGAGATCTGAGGCGTTAATTGAAGTGATTGTCATAAAATAATTAGTGATGTTGGACTAATGTTAACTTTCTTGAAGCATTAATATAATGAATTTGCATGGATACCTTGTTTCCTTTCATTGTATTTTTGGCATTTATTTTCTTTTATTTATTCAAAGTGTCTTCTTTGTATTTGGACCCTATTTGACTCTAATTCTTGGCAATTCTCAGTTTAGTAGATGTCAATAAAGTTTGCGTGTATAAGTGTCTTTTGCAAAGAAAAAAAAAAGAAAAAAAAGATGAAAACGAAAAAAAGAGAGTAAAAAAGTAATCATTTAGTGTGCACTATCTTTTTGTCTCAAAATTAAAGTTTTGAAAATAAACAATCATGATTTGAAAATGAAGACTGGCCATTTTCTCTATCTTTTACAAAATTTAATCATCTTTATCCATTGTTACCCTTTTTGAGGTTGAAAATTTCCTCAATAAATCCTGGATAAGAATCACCCCTACATTAGGGGATAGCACAAAACAAAGGTTGATTATAGCAACTGTTCTGAAGCATAATGGAAGAGGAAGAAAATGTGAAAAAAAAACAAAAAAAAAGAGAGAAGGGAAAGAAAAAAGAGAAAATGAAATAAAATGAGGAAGAAATAGAGAATAATAAGAGAAAAATGTGTTTGAAAATGCGAAAGCAGTCGACAAAGTTTAATTTTAAACAAGGATCCTTGGTCTCATTCAACCTTTAAACACTTGTTTGAGCCTTATATCTTTCTTTTCATAACCCCTAGCCTTGGTCACGTTACAAGCCTTGATAATCACATATTTTATTCATTAAGAAACCCTTATGTTTAGTCATTTACACTCTCCATATTCTTAATTGATTGAGTTTGGTATGATTTTGTGAGTTTGAGCTCAAATTGGTCCTAATTGAATATTTCCAGCATTATTGAGATTTGACATTATTTCTGTATTTTGGCCATAACTCGAGTTCCTAATATCTGATGAACATGAATTTTACCTTGTAGGAAATCTAAGAGGAAGCTCTACAACTTTGATGAAGAGCTCGAAGACCGATTCAGATGTCTAAGGGACCTAAGTTTACATGGAAGTCAGAATACGGGTTCTGTCAGTAGAATCCGAACAGTGTGCACTCAAAAAATCATATCTCAAGATGTAATAATGGAGATGGGCTGAAATTTGGACAGTGGATAGTCAAGATCCAAATAAACAACTTTCATGAAGAACACATTTTGAGAAAAAGAAGTCTAGTAGGTCATTTTAAGCTTGCAAGTCGGAACAGAGGTGCTGAAGTTGGGTTTGAGTAACCTACGGTATTTTGGACATATCTTGGGCTTAAGGAAGCCAAATAGGACGAACCAGCTATCCATTTTATAGCCAAGACAAATATCTACAACTTTCATGAAGAACACTTTTCGTGATTCTGAAGTATAGTGGGTCGTTTTTGGCTTCCAAGTCAGACACGAAAATTTTCATCCATCCACTAATCCACTAATCCACTCATCCATCCACTAATCCACTCATCCACTCATCCACTAACTCACCCACTCATCCACTAATACACTAATCCAACCATTTAACCACTCCACCCACTCATCCACTAATCCATCCACTCATCCATCCACTCACCCATTCATGTCCATAATTTTCCACTCACCAAAAGTCCTTTGGCATTTTTCACTAATTCAACCACTCAACCATTCCACTCACTCATCCACTAAACCAATCCACTAAACCAACCCACTAATTCATCCACTCAAACACTCCACTCACTCACCCACTCATCCACCCACTTCCCTTTGTCATTTTGTTACCTTAGACTTCTATAAAAGGCACCATTTATCATGAACAACATGTATTCTCTCCTTCATTTCTCTCTTAGTTTCTTGTTTCTTCATAGTTTCTTCATAGTTTCTCATAGCTTTTGTATATTTTGATGCTTCTCTTCATGGTGATGGAGGGCTAAGCTACTTTCGGTCAATTTAGAACTCTTGAAGAGATTGTGGTTTGGATTCTTGAGACCTTGGTTATGTATTGTATTTGATTTGTAATTGAATTCCTCTTTTCTTCTTCTTCTTCTTCTTTCTTCTTCTTCTTCTTCTTCTTGATCTTGAATGCATGAATGGTGATTCTATTTATGTTGATCGGATTTGATCTTGGTTTAAGATTGAGATTTGTGATGAAACTTAGAACTGATTGATCTAAACTAATCACATAAAGGAAGATTGAGATTTGTGATGAAACTTAGAACTGATTGATCTAAATTAATCACAGAATTGAAGAGGTTAGGTTACTGATTTGTGCCTAAGTTAATTGAATTCGGTACTTGAAATTAACATAGATTTTCATGAATGGTGCGATTGCGGATTTGTGTTTATCACTTGTTAATTGAATTCTAGACGATCGTCTAGTATGAATTCTGGATTTGATGCGAGAGATCTCGGTTAGATCCAAATTAACAATTCAATTGCACTTCAAGTGTTTTATGAAGGGTCTATGATTGAATCCACCTAATCTTGGATAGGTTTCTAAATTGATCGCTTCTTTAATTGTTATTTCTCCCCTTTAATTTTGTTAAGTGCGATCCTTGAACCATCAAACCCCCTTTGCTAACTTTCACTTGATCTGATCAAATTGCATCTACAATCCTTGAGGAGACGATCCGGTGTTGTCACTATGCTACAAGCTTAGGTAATAACTTCGGTTATAATTTTGACTGAGTTCGGCGCTCGTCAAAATTTTGGCGCCGTTGCCAGGGAGTAGTAAGTGTAATCTTTTCATTTTAAGTGTTTTTACTAACTTTTGCTTTTTATTAACTTTTCTAACATTTTTTATCCATTATCTAGTATTGTTCATACTACACTAACAATTTTGAATTTTTAGATTTCTGAATTTTTCTGATTTAGGAAAGACGAAAAACAAGTGATTACGGGTAGTTGATACAATTTTCGAACAGAACGTGCCCCGAGAAAAATATGAAACTTGGTCACCGAAGGAAAACAAAGATGATAAACAAGACTCACAAAGAACTGTGAAGTCACCCCTGTTTTTTCGAAATTCTATCATTTAGACCACTTTTTCAATTTTTTATTATTTTTTATTGCATTTTCTAGTTTCATTTTTATGTAGATTTTGTTCTGTGTTGATTCCATAATTTTTAAAAATGTTTAGACATATTAACTAGATTTATTTTTGCATATTTTGAGTGTTGTTTAGTGTATTTTGCTTAGTTGTAGTTTTTGTGTTTTTGTGCTTTAGTGATGCATGACTAGGTCTGAGCCTGATAACTTGGTTGACTTTGATCCTGAGATTGATAGAACCTTGCATAGGTTGATTAGAGCTCGTAGGCTAAGTGCAAGAATTGCTTCTGAATTTGATCTTAATATTGAGAGTGAACTTGAGATCTTGAATAATTCTGAAACCATGGCTAATAACATGCAGAATAGAACTCTTAAGGAACTTGCTGCTCCTGATTTAACTAACCAGTCTTTGTGTATTCAATACCCAGATCTTGATGCTGATTTTGAGTTAAAATCTGGATTGATACATTTGTTGCCCAAGTTTCACGGTTTTGCAGGTGAGGATCCCCATAAGCATCTAAAGGAATTCCATGTGGTTTGTTCAACCATGAAGCCACATGGGATCTCAGAGGAGCACATCAAGCTGAGGGCATTTCCTTTCTCACTTGCTGATACAGCCAAGGATTGGTTATTTTATCTTTCACCAGGTTCAGTAACAAGTTGGACTGACATGAAGCGGTTGTTCTTAGAGAAATTTTTCCCTGCCTCTGAGGCCGCCGCCATTAGAAAAGATATATGTGGCATAAGACAAATGACAGAGAGACCTTGCATGAATATTGGGAAAGATTCAAGAAGCCGTGCTCGAGCCGTCCCCACCACCAAATCACCGATCAACTCTTAATTCAATATTTCTATGAAGGCTTGCTTTGCCAAATGACGAAGCATGGTGGATGCTTGCCTCCGGAGGAGTCTTAGTAGACAAGACCCCTGCAGGCCGAGAGATTTGATAGCAAACATGGCAGCCAACACCCAACAATTTGGCACACGAATTATTACCTCAACCAGGAGGAGTCAATGAGATTCAATCGTCTCATGTAGACCAACAGAGAATGGAACACGTACTTGATGAATTGACTACTTTGGTGAGGCGCTTAGCGATGGGACAACAAGCACCAATGCAGATGGTGCAACCGTGTGTGGCATTTGCTCTTGTTCATCTCATCCTACGATACATGCCCCACACTTCGGATGGTGGTTCTACTTTTCCGAAACAATCTATTGCAAAGAAATGGTATTTTTCCCGGTAGACCCCAATATCGCAATCACAAAGAAGCGACCCGGTATGATCCATTTTCTAATACCTATAACCCTGGCTGGAGTGACCATCCCAACCTGAGATATGGAAATTCTGGTCAACAACAAGAATACCCTACCAACAAGAAGAAGAACAGCTTTAGATACCAAGCTACAGGGCCTAGCAACAAGTACCAACCACCTGCATTCAGACAACAGCAACCTGTTCAGCAGTCTGTCCAATCCACTCCAGCTGAGCCGTCATTGGAAGACTTGATGAAACAAATGGCCACAAATAACATTCAGTTCCAGCAGAACGTCAGTGCCAACATTCAGAATTTACAAACTCAAATCGGGCAGCTGGCAACCACTGTGAGCGAGCTAAAGAGTCAAGGTTCTGGCCAATTGCCTTCACAAACAGTCAACAATCCAAGAGGCAACGTAAGTGCAATTACCTTGAGAAGTGGCAAAGAAGTTGACAGTCCTACTCCACCACAACCTGAACTACAAGTGCAGCAATCAGAAATTGACCAAAAACGGCAGGAAATGGATAATTCAATCCAGAAATCTGGGCCACTGAAGAAAATTACAGAGAATTCAGATGTTACCATTCCATTACCTTTTCCAAATAGGATCACACAATCCAAGAGAACAATGCAAGCAGAAATGGAAAAAGAAGTCATGGAGACATTCAGGAAAGTAGAAATCAATATTCCCCTCCCAGATGCAATCAAGCAAATTCCAAAATATGCTAAATTTCTCAAGGAGTTGTGCACTCATAAGAGAAGGTTAAAAGGGAATGAGAAGATCAGCATGGGTAGAAATATTTCTGCAATGATTCTGCTAAGCATGCCACAGAAATGCAAAGATCCTGGTACTTTCACAATTTCTTGCACAATTGGTAACTATAGATTTGAGCATGCAATGCTAGATTTGGGTGCTTCGATCAATGTCATGCCTATGTCAGTTTATAAGTGTTTAAACATTGGTACTTTGCAACCCACTGGTATTGTGATTCAGTTGGCAAATAGAGCCACTGCTCATCCTGCAGGAGTGCTAGAAGATGTATTAGTTCGGGTGAATGAGCTAATTTTTCCAGCGGACTTCTATGTCTTGGACATGGAAGATGAGTCTTCAGCAAACCATGCTCCATTAATTCTAGGAAGACCATTCCTCAAGACTGCCAAGACCAAGATAGATGTGCATGCTGGCACCCTTTCTATGGAGTTTGGCGATGATTTGGTACAGTTTAACATTTTTGATGCCATGAGACATCCCCTAGAGGAGCATTCTGTTTTCCATATTGATGTGATTGAGATGCTGGTTGATGATGTTTATGCTGATTTATATGTTGAATTCCCTGATATTGCTGACTTTTTGGATTCTGTTACCTGTGAAACATGTGCTGGCTGTGATATTGTACCATGTGCTGCATGTGCTGAGATTTATGCAGTTATGAGTGGTGATGTAGCTGCTGACTTGAATGGTATAACATGTGAAAATGAGAGTCAGAAGTATGACGAATTTAGTGTTGCTGAGTTAGTTGTTTCAAACAGCTTGCTGCCTTCCATTGTACAGCCCACATCCTTAGAATTAAAGACTTTGCCGGACCATCTTAAATATGCATATTTGGAAGATGGTAAGAAGCTGCCAGTGATTGTTGCTAAGAATTTGCAACCTGAACAAGAAGAAAAATTGCTGCAAGTTTTAAGGCAGAATAAGCAAGCCATCGGATGGACACTTGCAGATCTTCCTAGTATCAATCCCTCCACATGCATGCATAGGATTTTATTGGAAGAGGATACGAAACCAGTAAGGCAACCCCAAAGGAGACTGAACCCCTTGATTCTAGATGTGGTGAAGAAGGAAGTGACCAAACTACTTCAAGCTGGCATTATTTATCCCATATCAGACAGTAAATGGGTGAGCCCCATGCGCAGTTGTTCCCAAGAAATGGGGTCACGCGTAGTTGAGAATGAGAATAATGAACTTCTACCCACAAGAGTTCGTAACAGGTTGGCGGGTTTGCATTGATTATAGGCGGCTTAACTGGGCTACCGAAAAGATCATTTTCCGCTACCTTTCATTGATCGGATGTTGGAGAGGCTAGTGGCAAGTCGCACTATTGTTTTCTCGGATGGATATTCGGTTATTTTCATATTCATATAGCCCCGTAAGACCAAGAGAAGACTACTTTCACTTGTCCATTTGGCACATTTGCATACGGGAGGATGCCCTTTGGTCTATGCAATGCTCAGGGCACCTTTCAAAGGTGTATGGTAAGTATCTTTTCTCGACTTTTTAGAGAATTGCATGGATGTGTTTATGGATGATTTTACTTGTCTATGGTTCTTCCTTTGATGCATGTCCGGATAGTCGCTCTGGTTTTACATAGATGCATTGAAACTAACCTTGTTCGAATTTTGAGAAATGTCATTTCATGGTAGAACAAGGTATAGTTTTAGGACATGTAATATCTAGCAAGGGTATCGAGGTAGATCCTGCAAAAATAAATGTTATTTCATGCTTATCTTACCCCACATGCGTGCGGGAGGTTCGTTCTTTCCTTGGTCATGCAGGTTTCTATAGGCGGTTCATAAAGGATTTCAGCAAAATTGCTCTTCCACTATCCAACTTGCTACAAAAAGAAGTGGAGTTCCATTTTGACCAGAAATGCAAGGATGCCTTCAATCACTTGAAGCAAGCGTTGACTAGTACACCTATCCTCCAGCCACCAGATTGGACACTCCCATTTGAGCTCATGTGTGATGCCTCTAATTATGCTTTGGGAGCTGTTCTTGCACAAAGGGTCGGCAAAATATCTCATGTCATCTCTTATGCTTCAAGAACTTTAGATCCTGCGCACAAGTCAACTACACCACCACCGAAAAGGAACTTTTAGCAATTGTTTTTGCTTTAGACAAATTTCGATCATATTTTTGCTTGGTTCTAGAGTGGTTGTGTTTTCGATCATACACTCGAAGTTTCTCCCGAAGAAGCTTGATGCAAAGCCTAGATTGATTAGGTGGATTTTGCTCCTCCAAGAGTTCGATATTGAAATCCGTGATAAAAGTGGAGCGGAGAATTTAGTGGCTGATCACCTAAGCCGAATTGAAAGGGAGGTAGATACTTTTCCTATCCATGATGTCTTCCCTCATGAGCAGATTTTCAAGCTGCAAGGTAACACTCCTTGGTTTGCTGATTTGATAAATTTCTTAGTTCTTTGGTGTTTTCCCCGCACATTTATTAGGGCTCGATTGATAAATTGAAAAGTGAGTCAAAATATTATGTGTGGGATGACCCTATCTGTGGAAATTTTGTAGTGACCAAGTCATTAGGAGATGTGTGCCTGATAATGAATTTCATTCTATTCTTAGCTTTTGTCATACACTTGCATGTGGTGGTCATTTTGGTCCCCAAAGGACTGCTAGGAAAGTTTTGGAATCTGGATTATATTGGCCCACTCTATTTCATGATGCATATGTGTTTTGTAAATCTTGTGATCAATGCCAAAAAACAGAAACACTTCTCGAAGGAATGAGATGCCCCGTAAATCCTTATTGTTCTGAGATTTTTGATGTATGGGGTATTGATTTTATGGGACCCTTTCCTATTTCTTTTGGTTTTGTTTACATTTTGCTAGTTTGTTGATTATGTATCCAAGTGGGTGGAGGCAAAAGCCACTCGGATGATGATTCCAAAGTTGTTGTGGATTTTGTTAGATCACGATTTTCTGAGTTTGGAGTTCCGAAGGCCATCATCAGTGATCGGGGTTCACATTTTTGTAATCGAAGCATGGAAGCTTTGATGAAAAAGTATGGGGTCTTGCACAGAGTTTCTATACCTTACCATCCCCAAACTAATGGACAAGCCGAGATTTCCAACAGGGAGATCAAGCAGATACTCCAAAAGACAGTTCAACCTAATAGAAAGGACTGGAGCAAGAGGCTTGAGGATGCTTTATGGGCTTACCGGACTGCTTATAAGACACCAATCGGGATGTCTCCGTATCGGATTGTTTTTGGAAAAGCCTGCCACCTTCCTATGGAAATTGAGCATCATGCATTCGGGTGGTGAAAAGGTGCAACTTGGACCTAGATCAAGCGGGTATGGAGAGGAAGCTGCAGTACTGCAAAGAATTGGAGGAGATCCGCTTGGAGGCTTATGAAAGTTCCAAACTTTATAAGGAGAAGACCAAAGCCTTCCATGATAAGTTGATTCGAGGAAAACATTTGAGATTGGTCAAAAAGTTCTCCTCTATAACTCCCGCCTCCGACTCATGCCCGGCAAATTAAGGTCTAGATGGGATGGACCATTTATTGTTACTAATGTTTTTCCTTCAGTGTTTTTTCGGATTAAAAGTGAGGTCACCGCCAAAGCTTTCATCGTAAATGGACACCGCCTCAAACAAGATCATGAACTTCCGAGAATGCGAAGTGGAGGTGATGAACCTTCTCCATCCGCATTATGAATAAAAAAAAAAAGAAAAAAAAAAAAAAAAAAAAAAAAAAAAAAAAAAAAAAAAAAAAAAAAAAAAAAAAAAAAAAAAAAAAAAAAAAAAAAAAAAAAAAAAAAAAAAAAAAAAAAAAAAAAAGAAAAAAAAAAACAAGTTGTGTGCCCAACAATGAGATAGGTAGTGCCATTAACTTTTGTCACTCGGAAGCATGTGAAGGTCACTTTTCTTCAGCGACAACAACTGAAAAATCTTGCAGTATGGATTTTATTGGCCTACTTTATTAAAGATCTGTTACACCTTTTGCAAAAGTTGCGGAAATTGGTCAAAAAGGTTCTGCTTTGAGATTATCATCTGCACCTACTCCTTGAAAAATTGAGATCTAGGTGGCGCGGTTCTTTTCTTTGTCAAACACGTGTATCCTCCGGGGCCGTAGATATTGAGGATCCTAGGAATGGTAATGCGCTTAAAGTTAATGGACAAAGACTCAACCATTCCTGGAAAACCAAGTTCTTGAGTTTTTTGTGTTGCCGGTTAAGTGGCGGATACGGTACTCCGTGACTCTCAAGCCGGTTTATTTTTCAGTTTCACAAAATAACTGAATCCTTCTTCTCCTTCAAAATGGATGTCATTCTTTCAAACCTGAGAAAACATTTTCCTTCTATTCCTCAAAATGCTCTGAGAAAAATCTACAAAGTTCGATGTGAAAGATTGAGACTATTAATGTACAAGGGTATGCCAGAAGATGTACGCTGGATAATTGAAGCAAAGGTCCGATTAGCAGGTGAGTCCTCAATTTCATTTGACTCATATATGCCCGGTCTTGGAAGAAGTTCATATTCTAAAAGGAGAAGAGCAAAAAGGTTACAAGTCTGTCACAAATGTGGACGATGGAACTGTAACAAGCGATGTCGTACTTTGGGGATGGTTTTCGCAAATAGAGAAGATAAAATTTTCTTCATTAAGAATGGACTGAGTAAGGAGTCATTAGATAATATCTTATTGACTCTTGAGACGCATTCTTGTGGATTGGTGCATCGTGAAATTCTTAAATTGTGGAATCTCTTCAAGGATGAAGAAAAACGCTACAGTCTTGGGAATCTGACTCTAAAAGACCCTGTTTGCCAATTTTTAAGAAAATTGGATGGGAAGCTTATCCTCGACTCATAGAAGACGTTTAAGCCGTTACTGGACGTTAAACCAGAGGCAGATGTGAGCCACATCCACAAACAATCTGTACATATCATCCTCTTCTTTTTCTTCTTCATGTCATCTCTCAAAAAAAATAAAAACAAAAAAAATAAAAACAAAAAAAAAAAAAAAAAGAAAAAAGAAAAAAGAAAAAAAAATTTATGTATACGTCTTAGGGTTGGCTTTGGTAACACACACCGTGAATAGGGAAATGCATGCATCCTGATCCAGCCTTCTTAATTGAAAAACAAAGAAGGTAGATTGTATCCCACATGTGAGGCAGCCAGTCGTATTATGGCCACTTGTCCCTTTTGGGAGCCCTATGTTGCGCTGGTCTTGAATGGGTCGAATACTGGTCAACAATGCTTTGGCACAAAGCCGAAAGAGCAGACTACCTCCATCTCAATCTTAAGTAAGTATACACTCATCTTTCATCAAGTTTTTCTAACAATTTAAAAAAAAAAAAAGGACGTGATGTCTACTGCACTCATGACGCGCAGTATAAAGATACGCCATGGACACTGTACATACAGGTATGTCATCATTTTCTATTTCTTTTATCTTTGTATCATTTTGTTGTATTTTGATTTTTGTACAGACGATCCTTTGAGCAGGGTCCTTCAGGGGTTTCTAGACTTCTTTACCTTGATGGTTTTCTTGAAGTCAAACAAAAAAAATAAAAAATAAAAAAAAATAAAAAATAATAATAATAATAATAAAAAAGGAGAAAAGATTATGTGTTTCTTAATTTCAACCTTTTCTGACAACAGACAACCTACCCTTATAGGTGCAATTATTTCCCTTTCCATTCTTTTTCTTATTTAAACACTTCATTTTCTCCATTTTCCTTCAACTCAGAAACACTCAAAGGGAGGAAGAGTATAGAATGGGTCCTTCTATTCGTAACCTCAAAAATGTCTGTGTTTTTTGTGGGTCGAGTTATGGGAAGGGATTAGAGTTTGTAAACGCAGCTAGCACTCTTGGTCGATCACTTGCTGCGAGGAATATTCATCTTGTATATGGGGGAGGTTGTCGTGGGTTAATGGGTGCTGTATCACTTTCTGCTCTTATAGGAGGCAACAGTTTTAGGTGTTATTCCTAAACCTTTGGCTGAAAATAACATCACTGGAAAGACAGTTGGAGAAGAAATTCAGGTAACATCTATGCATGGACGAATGAAAACAATGGTTGACAATTCTGATGCATTTATTGTCTTACCAGGTGGTTTTGGTACTTTGGAAGAAATTTTTCAAATTGTCTCTTGGTAGCGAACTAAACATCCACCATAGACCCATTGGTTTATTGAATGTTAATAATTTCTTTGATCTTTTGTTATCTTTTCTTGACAAAGCTGTGGAACAGAAATTTATCACTCCTTCGGCAAGACAACTTCTTATCTCTGCCTCCACTATTGATGAGCTCATTGATAAATTAGAAGCTTTTGAGTATGTACCTGATCCGTTATTAGCTCAGATAGATTGGTCAACAGGAAGCAGCGAAGGAAGTAACAAGAAACAAAAGCCAGATCTGCGACTTCATCTTTAATGTGTTTGATTTTATTGTACTTTGTTTCTATTTAAATTTGTATCAACTTTCTCCAACAGGTAATATCTTCTATCCTTTACTCATCTATATTTTAACATTGAGGACAATGTTGTGATTTAGTTGGGGGGAAGGATAGTTGACCAAAAATAAAAAAAATAAAAAAATAAAATAAATAAATAAATAAATTTATTGTTTTGTTTGAAAAGTATGATATGATTGTCATGTACTTATTAAATCAATTAGTGATGGCAGAGTAAGGAGTAATTTTACTCTTGAGACGCATCTTAATTGGTGGCAGAGTAAGGAGTTTTTTAGGTAGTAACTAATTAGTACTAAAGTTTTATTGCTTGATTTCTTTTCAGGGTCTGATGCGGTACTGACAGTGTGTTTCTTTTCTTCTTGGCGTTGATTCACTTCTTATCAGGTTGTGTTGCTCTTTTCTATATCTCTCTTTCACTTTGATGGCAATGTTATATTAAGCGTGGGGGAGATATTTCAGCATGTTCTTTTTGTAAAAACAAAAATAAAAATAAAAAAAAAAAGAGGTTCGTTGCATGATTGAATAACTTTTCTCCCCTCTTGAACTGATATGCTTGGTGATGGATGATTGAATTGATGAATTGAGTTTGATGGATGCATACCTTGTGAGATTTTGAGCCTAATGGATGGATTCAACATTTATGTCATTCTCTTCTTTCTTGTGTGATTTTCACTCATGTTAATGACCACTCTAGAACTTGCTTTGATTCTTTTTGAGGCTACATTTCACTTGCATGCATGAACATGATTGAGGCCCTCTTTCTTAATTAGCTAGTTTAACCAAATAGCCAACCTTGTTTTCAATATGATATCAAGCACTCTTTTGACTTCTTGAAAATTCTCTAATTCCTGCCAACCTTGTATATTTTCCTTTGCTTAACCCTTTTGAGCTTATTTGACCATTCCTTGTTTCTAGCTCATTATGTACCTTAAATGAAAAATCGTGTTCTTACTTTACCTTAGGGAATAAAAGAACATTAGCTTGGTTAATGAATGAGTTTTTGAACAAGTGTGGGGGTGTGTGTACAAAATGGTTGTTGAAAAAGGAAAGAGTGCCTAAAAAAAAAGAAAAAAAAAAAAAAAAAAAAATTGTATGTATATAGTTATGTTCATATATAAAAAAAAAAGAAAAAAAGAAAAAAGAAAAAAAAAGATTGGGAAATGAATATGTAAAGGGATATACATTAGAGTTGGGATGAACTTTTATGTTTGTTATTTGAACTCACCTCCATTTGCTTTTATTCTCTTTGGTATTTATCTTCTCATATCCATTTTATCCTCTTCTGTTACCTTGACCTCACTATAACCTTGAATAAAGTCCTCATGATTTGTGCGTGCATGTGTTTTGAGTAGTGGAGAAGTAGAAGATAAGCAAGCTTATGGTAGTGCAATTTTCATGGGTTGAATTGAGTGAAATACCTACCTTTTAAACACTTGAGAGATTGAGAGAGAATCTTGTGAAGATCTATCATTCTCGATTCATGTTGAAGATACCTTGCTTGTTGGTTTGAGATGTGGAGAATTGTTAACTCATGAATGTTTTGATCCCTTGAACCTTTGGTTGTTCTTCTTGATTGTAAAATTTTGAGCTCTTGAATGTCGTTGGAATTAAATTTTTGTTAATCTCTTATGTCCTTGTTTTGGTCTTGAGTTTTGCCCAGGAGTGCAAAAAGCTAAGTGTGGGGGAATTTGATAATCACATATTTTATTCATTAAGAAACCCTTATGTTTAGTCATTTACACTCTCCATATTCTTAATTGATTGAGTTTGGTATGATTTTGTGAGTTTGAGCTCAAATTGGTCCTAATTGAATATTTCCAGCATTATTGAGATTTGACACTGTTTCTGTATTTTGGCCATAACTCGAGTTCCTAATATCTGATGAACATGAATTTTACCTTGTAGGAAAGCTAAGAGGAAGCTCTACAACTTTGATGAAGAGCTCGAAGACCGATTCAGATGTCTAAGGGACCTAAGTTTACATGGAAGTCAGAATACGGGTTCTGTCAGTAGAATCCGAACAGTGTGCACTCAAAAAATCATATCTCAAGATGTAATAATGGAGATGGGCTGAAATTTGGACAGTGGATAGTCAAGATCCAAATAAACAACTTTCATGAAGAACACATTTTGAGAAAAAGAAGTCTAGTAGGTCATTTTAAGCTTGCAAGTCGGAACAGAGGTGCTGAAGTTGGGTTTGAGTAACCTACGGTATTTTAGACATATCTTGGGCTTAACGAAGCCAAATAGGACGAACCAGCTATCCATTTTATAGCCAAGACAAAGATCTACAACTTTCATGAAGAACACTTTTCGTGATTCTGAAGTATAGTGGGTCGTTTTTGGCTTCCAAATAAGACACGAAAATTTTCATCCATCCACTAATCCACTAATCCACTCATCCATCCACTAATCCACTCATCCACTCATCCACTCATCCCCACTCATCCACTAATACACTAATCCAACCATTTAACCACTCCACCCACTCATCCACTAATCCATCCACTCACCCATTCATGTCCATAATTTTCCACTCACCAAAAGTCCTTTGGCATTTTTCACTAATTCAACCACTCAACCATTCCACTCACTCATCCACTAAACCAATCCACTAAACCAACCCACTAATTCATCCACTCAAACACTCCACTCACTCACCCACTCATCCACCCACTTCCCTTTGTCATTTTGTTACCTTAGACTTCTATAAAAGGCACCATTTATCATGAACAACATGTATTCTCTCCTTCATTTCTCTCTTAGTTTCTTGTTTCTTCATAGTTTCTTCATAGTTTCTCATAGCTTTTGTATATTTTGATGCTTCTCTTCATGGTGATGGAGGGCTAAGCTACTTTCGGTCAATTTAGAACTCTTGAAGAGATTGTGGTTTGGATTCTTGAGACCTTGGTTATGTATTGTATTTGATTTGTAATTGAATTCCTCTTTTCTTCTTCTTTCTTCTTCTTTCTTCTTCTTTCTTCTTCTTCTTGATCTTGAATGCATGAATGGTGATTCTATTTATGTTGATCGGATTTGATCTTGGTTTAAGATTGAGATTTGTGATGAAACTTATAACTGATTGATCTAAACTAATCACATAAAGGAAGATTGAGATTTGTGATGAAACTTAGAACTGATTGATCTAAATTAATCACAGAATTGAAGAGGTTAAGTTACTGATTTGTGCCTAAGTTAATTGAATTCGGTACTTGAAATTAACATAGATTTTCATGAATGGTGCGATTGCGGATTTGTGTTTATCACTTGTTAATTGAATTCTAGACGATCGTCTAGTATGAATTCTGGATTTGATGCAGAGATCTCGGTTAGATCCAAATTAACAATTCAATTGCACTTCAAGTGTTTTATGAAGGGTCTATGATTGAATCCACCTAATCTTGGATAGGTTTCTAAATTGACTGCTCTTTAATTGTTATTTCTCCCCTTTAATTTTGTTAAGTGCGATCCTTGAACCATCAAACCCCCCTTTGCTAACTTTCACTTGATCTGATCAAATTGCATCTACAATCCTTGAGGAGACGATCCGGTGTTGTCACTATGCTACAAGCTTAGGTAATAACTTCGGTTATAATTTTGACTGAGTTCGGCGCTCGTCAAGCCTCAAAAAGTCCATTCTGATCAATGAAAGGTTGTTGCCATTTTCGTTAACTTTAATTTTGAGACAAAGGTTACGTTCATCTAAGTATCTAGTTCATTGCTTTTAAAAAAAAAAGAAAAAAAGAAAAAGAAAAGAGAAAAAATGGACTTACACCAGAGTAAGTTTCTACCCTATTCAATTTTGTCCTACACTAAGGCATTCTTTCCCCTAGTTTAATTTAACCTACACTGGGGCAAATCTTTTGATCATTAGGATGAGTTCCTACCCTATTCAATTCTGTCCTATACTGGGACAAATTTCTCTTTGGTTCAATTTGACCTTACACTAAGGCAAGTTTCTGCCCTATTCAATTCAGTCCTAGACTGGGGCAAATTTTTCTTCCGTTCAATTTGACTTAATGTAAATGTTCAGCAGAAGAAAATCTTTTGTCATAATGTCTAATACGCAACCAAACATTGTTCTCATGAAGATCAAATCAATTTATATCAGGTCAATACCTCTTTGAATCTCATATCATTGTTTGTGTTATTTTCCATATATACTCTTTTGTGTAGTCAAACTTCCAAGACCAATCTAGAAGTTGTTCACTCAGTAAATTCCTTTTCTGTTATACTTTTGAATCTATGTTTGTTTGTTACGTAATGCTTCAAGTAAGGTGAACATTAGTTCAACATTATGATTTGACCATCTGATGACAATTCCCTGATGAACAATTTAGATCGAAAAGAACTTAGAAATTTCAATTAAAGTGAAAAATGATATCCCAAGTGATAATCCAGAAATAAGCGGTACCTGAGTAAAAAGGAAAAGAGCTTGTTAGGCTAAAAACCTGAAAATGCGGTTTAAGCAAAAGTTAGGGCAAATAAATTAGAATTGCTTAAACTTGGGCAATTTTATTTGTGTTTGAATGGCTACATAGGGACAACTTTGTTCGCATTCAATTAGCTACACTGGGGCAAAATTTATGAGAATATATATTGAAGGAAGTAGCAACAGAGACATCAATTGAGTCATCAGACCGTTACAGGAAATCAATTGGAAGTGGATCAAGGAACAAATACTGGGCAAAAAATTTTCTCACAAAGACTTAGTAGCTCCAAGCAAGGGTTCACAACAAGGGATGATTATCTCACTTCTCAAAAGGAGAGATAAGAAAAAAAAATAAGAAGAAATGAAGAAGAATAAAAAGGGAAGTCAATATGATTCCAACTCAACTGAAGGGTCTGATGAAGAAAAACACATGAACAAGGGTTTGATTGGTTAAAGCTTTCCATAGTTGTCGCTGGTAAGAATAAAAGAAAAAAAAGAAAAGAAAAACAGAGAAAGAGAAGAAAAAAATATTAAGTCCACAAATGGTTTCATGTCATTTTGAATGCATCGGCTCCATGCATCATCGAGCGCATCGACTCCATGCATTTTGAGCGCATTGGCTCCATGCTTTTGAGCACACCGGCTCCATGCTTTTAGGCACATCGGCTCCATACATTTTGAGCTCATCGGCTCCACCCATTTTGAGCTCATCGGCTCCACCCATTTTGAGCGCATCGACTCCATGCATTTTGAGTGCATCAGTTCCATTAATTTTGAGCCTATCAACTCTATTCATTTTGAGCGCATCAGCTCCATCCATTCTGAGCGCATCAGCTCTATGCAGTTTTACATTATTTGAGTGTATTAGCTTCATGCATTTTGAGCGTATCAGCTCTATACAATTCTAAATTCTTTTGAGCGTATTAGCTCCATGCATTTTGAGTGTATCGGCTCTATGCAGTTTTAAATTCTTTTGAGCGTATCATCTCTATGCATCTTAAAGTCTTTTGAGCGTTGATGATCACATATTTTATACATTAATAAACCCTTATTTTTAGTCATTTACACTCCCCATGTACTTAATTGACTAAGTCTGGTTATGTTTTGTAAGTTTGGACTCAAATTGGACTTACTTGATTTTTCCAGCATTATTTGGGTCTTACACTATTTTTGTATTTCGGCCATATCTTGAGTTATAAATGTCTGATAATTATGAATTTTATCTTGTAGGAAAGATAAGAGAGAGCTCTACAACTTTGATGGAGAGCTCAAAGTCTCAATCAGACATCTAGTAGAGCTAATTGGGCTTGGAAAACAGAACACGAGTTTTGTATCTGAAACCTGAATACTGTACAGTAATCAGAGCATAACTCGGGGTATAGGAACTTTCTTGGGCTGAAATTTTGACACTTGAAAGTTAAGATCCATATCTACAACTTTCATGAGAACATACAACTCAAATCGGACAGTTTGGAGGTAATATTGGGTCTGGAAGGCAAAATAGAGGTGCTGAATCTGGGCCTAAATAGTCTGTAGTAATTGGGTCATATCTTGGGCTGTAGGATGAATTTTTGGATGATTTTGGTGTCATTGGAAAGCTGAGACAAAATGCTACAATATTGATGAAGACCACATTGCTTAATTCTGATGGCATCTATGAGTTCAGAAATGAATGATTTCGGAGACAATCATTCTCAATAATTCAACCACTCATTCAATAATCCAACCACCTAATTAATCATCCAACCACTCCACCCACTCATTCATTTACTCTTAATCATTCTCCTTATCATTTTGTATCCCTACTCTTCTATAAAAGGCTGGAGGCGGAAGCTTAGTGAGGAGGCTTTGGGGTGTTAGGCTTAGTTTTTACAAGTTACGGTTATGTTAGTTTATTATTTTACCTTGTTGTAATTTTCTTTTACTCTAAATTGAAGTTATGTTCATCTTTCTCTTCTTCTCTCTTTCTTTCTTCTTATCCATGAGTAACTAAATCTTCATCTTGCTTGGGTGAAAGAGTGAAGCTCTTGGTAATGAAATAAGGTTAGATTATTCTATTTCTTGTGCTTAAATGATATATTAGTAAATGGACACTATATGTGTTGTATTTTGTTTCCAATCAATTTAGAAACCTTCTTTGTTAATGGAGATCTTGATTTATTGTAGACAATAGGATTGACACAGTGAATGCTTGAACTCATTTACAAATGTTAGTAGATAATTAAAGGAATTAAAATATGATTACATATATAATTGAACTTAGAATGTTATATTTTCCGATTAGAACCTCCGTTATGTGTGGATTTCAATTGAGTTAAAAAGAGAAATAATCTTACCTTTAATTTATTACCAAGAGTGGATCTCCTAACCCAAGCAAGCCCTTAAATTCATTTGTGAACTTGTTTTATTACTTTTAGTGTTGTGACAAATCCTCTTCCTACCTCAATTAATTTTTCTTCATCAATTCCCTGTGGATCGACCTCGGACTCCCGAGAAATTTATTACTTGATACAACCTGCACTTGGGTTTGAAACACTTAAATATTCCGCATCATCAAGTTTTTGGCGCCGTTGCCGAGGACTTGATTTGAAGTTTTAATATATTGAGGTTCCCTTTCTGTAAGAAAAACTTCACCAACAGGTATATTCTTTCTCTACTCTTTTCAATTTCTAATTTACTAACTAACCTACTAACTTGCTAACATAATAACTTACTAACTTTTATATTTATGTCATTTATTTTTATTTTTTGAATTTTTTTTATTTTCGTCAGTGGGGGTAACTCTCCCTTTTATTTTACGCACTAACTCTGTGGGGGTAACTCTCCCTTTTATTTTACGCACTAACTTAGTGGGGAAACTCTCCTTTTACTTTTCTCATTATTTATTTTTTCGCAATCTAACTTAATGAAATAATATTTCTTCTTCTCTTTTCTTTCGCTTGACGGCTTTGTGGGGCTCTGTCACTCTCCTAGGTTTTTATATTTAAATTTACTTTCTGCATTTTATTTTCTCGTATTTTATTTTTTGCATTTTAATTTCCGTATTTTATTTTTCGCACTTTATTTTTATTTATTTTTTTATTTTTATTTTTTATTTTTGGGTGGTTGGTTTATTACCCCATCCCTCGTTAATATTACTTTCTGCACTTTATTTTCTCAGTATTTTAATTTTCTCGCACTTTGTTTTTATTTTTATTTTTGGGTGGTTGGTTTCTTACCCTACCTTTGTTATATATATATTTTTTTGGTGGTTGGTTTCTACCACACTATTTTTTTTATTTTTTTTATTTTTTTTATTTTTGGGTGGTTGGTTTATTACCTCATCCCTGTTAATATTTAATGGTGGGTTACACCGCCAGCTTGTATATTATTTTTGTTTATTTTAAGTTATTTATGTATTTATGCTTAATTGGTATTGTGATTCAAATTCTGGACGTTTGGTTAAAATTAATCCTAGTACTTTATATATTGATTTGTTTGAATCACAATCACACACAATTAACACAATGGCTGAATTTGAAAGTATACATGATGAACAAAGAAATCAACCATTGCGAACTATGCGTGCATATTTGCATCCACCTCGAAATTCTAGTCCATCATGTTTTATCTTTCCACTTACTGCTAATAATTTTAAATTTAAACCGGGTATGATTTCTTTACTTCTCAATTTTCATGGTTTAGAAAATGAAAATCCATATTTTCATCTAAAAGAATTTGAGGAAGTCTGTATTGCTTTCAATGATCAAAATTGCACTGAAGAGATTGTTATGCTTAAACTGTTTCCTTTTTCTTTGAAAGATAAAGCAAAAACTTGGTTTAACACTTTGAAACCAAGATCAATTAAAACATGGCAAGAAATGCAAGGTGAGTTTTTAAAGAAATTTTTTCCAACACATAAAACCAATGCTTTGAAAAGACAAATCCAAAATTTTTTCCAAAATTCAAATGAAGCGTATTTTCAAAGTTGGGAACGTTTTAAAGATTTGTTAAATTCTTGCCCACATCATGGTTTTGAAAAATGGATGACTATAAGCTTCTTTTAGGAAGGTTTAACACCTGAAACTAAACAATTTGTGGAAACGATGTGTAACGGAGAGTTTCTTGGTAAAGAACCCGAAAAAGCTTTAGATTATTTAAACCATTTGGCTGAAAATTCTCAAGCTTGGCATGGAACTAATCCTTCTGAAAATTCAATTAGATATAACCTTACAAATGCAGGAAAAGGAAAATACCATCTTAGTCTAGAAGAAGATCTAAATGCAAGGTATGCTAGTTTGGCTAAAAAGATTGAATCCATGGAATTAGGAAAATTAAACGAAGTCAAATCTGTGCAAATTGAAGATATTTGTGATATTTGTGATGAATTAGGACACTCGACAAATGAATGTCCTAATATTCCTATTTTTAAAGAAGTTGTGCATGAGCAAGTAAATGCAATGAACAATTTTAAAAAGTTATTCACCTCTTCTTTTTCAAATTCTTACAATCCAGGATGGAGAAATGACCCGAACTTCAGTTGAAGGAATAATAATCAAGCACAATTTATGCAACCACCACCTCCTCAGGAACAACAGGATTCTCAAAATTCTCAAGGATATACACATTATGTCCCACCATATAGGAAAAACCTTGAAGGAAATTTGCATGCATTCATAGAAAAGCAAGAGGTCATCAATAAACAAACCACTCAAACCATGATTGACATAAAAGACACTCTTACTAAACTTGCTTCTGCATTCACCATTCATGAGAAAGAAAAATTTTCTTCTCAACCTCAACTAAATCCCAAAGAAAGCAAGGAGATAAAGAGTCAAGTATCTAGAATGATGAACTCCTTGAGTGTAAATGAGTTAGAAGATGTAAAAAAGAATCAAGATAGTAGTGATGTCGAGTTACCCAAGGAACCTGAGGTGACAAAGAATCCTGTTAAGCCAGAAAATAAAGACAAAGGTCACCAAACATACATGATTGACTCAATCATGGAGAAGAGACTTTCTACAACCTTTGATTTTGATCCCCTTGAGAATCTTCTTGTTAATTCTGAGTTTGATTTTATTAGTAATCCATCTAATGCATTTGATAATTGTACTAACTTTTATTTAACTCAGGATCATGACACTCGGGGATGGCATCCAAAGTTTAAGAAGTTGTTTAATAAAGGTTGGAGTTTTCCTGATAAAAAATGTGGTCGTTCCCTAGTCTGTTCTCATGAAATTAAATTGGAGGAAGGTAAATGGTCAGCAGTTGAAGCCATAACTTGAGTTGAAGGATTCAGATGTAGTCGAGACTTTGGTAGAAGATCCTGTCTACCAAAGCTAAGGTAAGTTTTTAGTATTTCATTTGTATTTTTTATTGAGTCGGCTTAAGTGCCTCCCAGATTTCGGAGCCTTTGTATGGGGATGTAAATAGTATCGGCCAAGAAAAAAAGTATACATCTTGGGTTTGGCTTTGGTAACACAAAACGTGAATGAGGAAATGCATGCATCCTGATCCAGCCTTCTTAATTGAAAAACAAAGAAGGTAGACTGTATCCCACATGTGAGGCAGCCAGTCGTATTATGGCCACTTGTCCCTTTTGGGAGCCCTATGTTACGTTGGTCTTGAATGGGTCTAATACTGGTCAACAATGCTTTGGCACAAAGCCGAAAGAGCAGACTACCTCCATCCCAATCTCAAGTGAGTATACACCCATCTTTCATCAGGTTTCTAACAACTTAAAAAAAAATCGTGAATGTCTACTACACTGATGACACGCAGTATAAAGATATGCCACTACTGCACTCATGACGCGCAGTATAAAGATACGTCATGAAAACTGTACATACAGGTATGTCCTCCTTTATTATTATATTTCTTTTATCTTTGTATGATTTTGTTGTATTTTAGTTTTTGGACAGACGATCCTTTGAGCAGGGTCCTTCAGGGGTTTCTAGACTTCTTTACCCTGATGGTTTTCTTGAAGTCACACAAAAAAAAAATTTCCTTTACCTTTGATCTTTGATCCTGATCCAGCAATAGCTCAGATAGTTTGGTCAGCAGGAAGAAGTGAGGGAAACAGAATGAAAAAGAAGCCAGATCTGACACTTCATCTTTAATAGGTTTGATTTTATTTATCGTCTTTTGTTTCTATTTTAATTTGTGTCAGATTTCTCAAACAGGTACTATCTTCTATCCTTTACTCATCTATATTTTAACATTGCGGACAATGTTGTGATCTAGTTGGGGGGAAGAATAGTTGATTTATAAAAAAATATATATATAAATTTAAAAAAAAAAATAAAATTTGCAGCAGCTGTGGAATGTTTGATATGATTGTCAGTAACTTATTAAACCAATGTATGATGGCAGAGTAAGGAGTAAGTTTACTTCTGAGACGTATCTAAATTGGGTTAGTAATTAATTAGTATTGATTTGTATTGTCTTTTGATTTCTAAAAAAAAACGCACTTTCACATCCTTTTAAGCAATTGAAATTCAGGGATCATATCATGATTAAATAAATTTTCTTCCTTCTTAAAAATCACATGCTTGGATTTGAATGTTGAATTGATGAATTGAGAATGATAGAAATATGCCTTGTGAGATTTTGAGCCTATTGATGAATGGATTGAACATTTGTACCATTCTCTTCTTTCTTGTGTGATTTTCATTCGTGAAATTGTTACTCTAAAACTTGCTTTGATTCTTTTTTAGGCTACATTTTCACATGCATACATAAATATGATTGAGGCATTTTAAAATAACTACTTTGACCAAATAGCCATCCTTGTATATTTTTCCTTGTGTAACCCCTTTGAGCTTATTTGGTCATTTCTTGTTTTTAGTTCATTACGTGCTCTTAAAAAAAAAAACTATGTTCTTACCTGACCTTAGGGAATAAGAGAGCATTGACCTTGTTCTTAAACAAGTGTGGGGGTGTGTGTACAAAAAATGATTCAAAAAAAAATTATTGACCACCGTTGCAATCAAAGGATTATCAGAATAAAGGTGGATGCTTGGAAACAACAGGAAGAAAAAGAGAATGTTCAAGTCTAACAATGAATTCAATTCACCAATTTGGGATTGATCTTCAACAAAACATTAGTCAAATATTGGTGATTGTCCTTTATGATGAATGTTCTCAAACATTTTCTCCACTCAAACTGTACCATAATGCTCTTTTATTCTCTTTGGTATTTATCTTCTTATATCCATATTATCCCTCCTTTTTTTACCTTGACCCAGTTACAACCCTGAATAAAGTCCTCTTGATTTCTGTGTGCATGTGTTTTGAGTAGTGGAGAAGTAGAAGATAAGCAAGCTTATGGTAGTGCAATTTTTCATGGGTTGAATTGAGTGAAATACTTACCTTTTAAACACTTGAGAGATTGAGAGTAAATTCTGTAAGGATCTTTCATTCTTGATTCGTTCTTTTTAACTGAAGTTTCCTTGCTTGATAGTTTGAGATGTGAAGAAATATTAAAAAAAAATGCTTTGTTCCCTTGAATGTTTGGTTGCTCTTCTTGAGTCATTAAATTCTTTAGAGTTTTTAGCTTTTGAGTCTGTGTCATTTTCTTTTGTCTCCTAACTTTGATCTTATGTGTTTTGCCCAGGAGTGCAAAAAGCTAAGTGTGGGGGAATTTGATGATCACATATTTTATACATTAATAAACCCTCATTTTTAGTCATTTACACTCGTCATGTACTTAATTGACTAAGCCTGGTTATGTTTTGTAAGTTTGGACTCAAATTGGACTTACTTGATTTTTTCAGCATTATTTGGGTCTTACACTGTTTTTGTATTTCAGTCATATCTTGAGTTATAAATGTCTGATAATTATGAATTTTATCTTGTAGGAAAGATAAGAGAGAGCTCTACAACTTTGATGAGAGCTCAAAGTCTCAATCAGACATCTAGTAGAGCTAATTGGGCTTGGAAAACAGAACACGAGTTTTGTATCTGAAACCTGAACATTGTACAGTAATCAGAGCATAACTTGGGGTATAGGAACTTTCTTAGGCTGAAATTTTGATACTTGGAAGTTAAGATCTATATCTACAACTTTCATGAAGAACACATAACTCAAATCGGACAGTTTGGAGGTGATATTGGGTCTGGAAGTCAAAACAGAGGTGCTGAATCTGGGCCTAAACAGTCTCTAGTAATTGGGTCATATCTTGGGCTGTAGGATGAATTTTTGGATGATTTTGGTGTCATTGGAAATCTGAGAAAATATGCTACAATATTGATGAAGACCACATTGCTTAATTCTGATGGCATCTATGAGTTCAGAAATGAATGATTTCAGAGACAATCATTCTTAATAATTCAACCACTCATTCAATAATCCAACCACTCCACCCACTCATTCATTTACTCTTAATCATTCTCCTTATCATTTTGTATCCCTACTCTTCTATAAAAGGCTGGAGGAGGAAGCTTAGTAAGGAGGCTTTGGGGTGTTAGGCTTAGTTTTTACAAGTTACGGTTATGTTAGTTTATTGTTTTACCTTGTTGTAATTTTCTTTTACTCTAAATTGAAGTTATGTTCATCTTTCTCTTCTTCTCTCTTTCTTTCTTCTTATCCATGAGTAACTAAATCTTCATCTTGCTTGGGTGAAAGAGTGAAGCTCTTGGTAATGAAATAAGGTTAGATTATTCTATTTCTTGTGCTTAAATGATATATTAGTAAATAGACACTATATGTGTTGTATTTTGTTTCCAATCAATTTAGAAACCTTCTTTGTTAATGAAGATCTTGATTTATTATAGACAATAAGATTGGCACAGTGAATGCTTGAACTCATTTACAAATGTTGGTAGATAATTAAAGGAATTAAAATATGATTACATATATAATTGAACTTAGAATATTATATTTTCCGATTGGAACCTCCGTTATGTGTGGATTTCAATTGAGTTAAAAAGAGAAATAATCTTACCTTTAATTTATTACCAAGAGTGGATCTCCTAACCCAAGCAAGCCCTTAAATTCATTTGTGAACTTGTTTTATTACTTTTAGTGTTGTGACAAATCCTCTTCCTACTTCAATTAATTTTTCTTCATCAATTCCCTGTGGATTGACCTCGGACTCCCGAGAAATTTATTACTTGATACAACCTGCACTTGGGTTTGAAACACTTAAATATTCCGCATCATCAAGCGTATCAACTCCATGCGTTTTAAATTCTTTTGAGCAAATCATCTCTATATAATTTAAATTCTTTTGAGAGCATCAATTCCATACTTCTTTAAATTTTTGTCACTTATTTTGAGTGCATCGGCTCCACGCATTTTAAACTTCAGTCATTTCTTTTGAGTGCATCGTCTTCATATATTTTAAATTTTTTGTCATTTATTTTGAGTGCATTGACTCCTTGTATTTACTTTTCTTGTCATTTATTTTAAGCGCATCGACTCTTTACATTTTAATTTATGTCATTTGCTTTGTAGATCCATCGGCTCCTTGTGTTTTAATTTCTTTTGAGCGCATTGGCTCTTCGCATTTTTGTTCTCGCATTGTTTTATTTTTATTTTTCCCGGACAAAATTTGAATTCATGTTTTTACTCGTTCCTTACCATGATAAAATGAAAAGCTACGATTATTCTTTTTATCTAGTAAGAAACAAGTAAAGATGGACAACTATGAACACCTAATTTTGTCTGAGACATTTTTGTAAAAATATAAATAAAAAAGAGAAAAAATAAAAAAAATAAAAAAGAGAAAAAAAAGACTCATCTTTCACTCAGTGACCCATTATCCTACCCATTAACCCATAATCTATGATCCTACCCATTGACCCATAATCTATGATCCAACCCATAACTCATTATCCAACTCACAACCCATATCCTAAACCAACTCAAACACTCATCTTAAACAAACCATAACCACTTATCCTAAACAAACCATACTCAAACTCATCCTAAACAAATTCATCACATATTCATCATAACCAAACCTGTAACACCCCAAAAATTTATTTTTCTACTATCGGTATTTGTTCTATAATATTTGTGATTTTCTGGAATTTTCTGGATTTTTTGCAGAACGTGAAATATTTTAATATCATTTCTCATTTTACGTATGTACTGAACGGAACCGGAGAAATGAGATATTTTCTTCGAGAACCTTGAACTATGGAAACGTCGACGGGGGATCTTACTAAACCCGAGACCGGACGCAGTTTACAAGGTTTTACATTTTTCGAGAAATTCTAACAGCTAAAATAATAAAACACTGTAAATAGTTTATCTGTCAGATTTGTTAATGCTGACTTCTGCCAACAATAACTATTGTTCAATAAATGATAACATGTAATAAAAATCTTATCTCATTATTCAAAAATTGCCTTGTGTCAAGCCCTTTTAGCCTTATTTTCAAATAAGATTTTAGTTAATTTAAAAGCCCATTATAGGAAGCTTCCATGAAGATTCCTATTTAGCACATTTTCTCTCTCTCCCTTCTCCACTCTTCTATGGCAGATGGCTTAATTGAGGGGGGGAGGTCAAAATTGTTTTCCTCACTTTGCTATTTCACTCTCATTTCTCTACACCTCAAACACCCATTTCTCCATTTCCTTTCTTCTTCTTCTTCCTCTTCTTCTCCTTGCTTCACCGTCGTACACACACTCATTGGAGACCATCTCCATTGTTTGCTACAACTAAACTCATTTCTTGTTTTCTTCCACCATTCCAAGACCATCCTTTAGTTCTTCTTCTTCCACTATCCACCATTGAAGCTAAAGCTTTGAGCTTGGAGGTAAAGTCTTCACCTTTCTTTCACTTTCTTCTCATTTTTGTTTTTCTTGGTCACCTATATGATCAAGAACTCATTTTTCCATGGTTTGAGTGGACATCATGGAAATCACTCACATTGGTGTTCTCGTTGAAGGGGAAAACGAGAATCTAGGGCAAGAAGAGGTACCACCTTGTGTTGTCTTCCAAATAGGTAAGAGGGAGATGATCCTCTTCAACCAATCTTGGTAGTAAGGGAATGTCTTGTATGTGTGTTGTTATTGATTTCTGAATCCATGTATAAAGTTCTCTCATTTTTATGTTGTTCTTCATAATAGTGCATTTTGTTGGGTTTGTATAATTTATTGATGCCTCTTGCATGATTTGAAGATATATTTGAGTAACTCGTTGATTAAATATGATAATGATTGGTTTGGTTTGAGTTAAAGGACCTGGAGAACTCTGTTTTCTACAAGTTTACGTGTGGTAATCGATTACACGGGGCTTGTAATCGATTACCAAGCTCTTAAGGGTACGAACCGTGACTCTGGAAATCTGGTAATCGATTACGTCTTGTGTGTAATCGATTATAGAGATTTTGTCTAGCTTATAATCGATTACTAGAGTGGTGTAATCGATTACCAAGCCTCTGATGTCACGAAATGGTGCTTCTGGGAATCACGTAATCGATTACATCTTATGGGTAATCGATTACGGAGGTTCTGTCTAATTGGTAATCGATTCCCAGGGCTGTGTAATCGATTACCAGGTCCTTGAAGTTATGAATCATGGTTCTGGGAATCACGTAATTGATTACAATGAGATTGTAATCGATTACAGAGATTCTATTACGTTAGTAATCGATTACCAGGGTGATGTAATTGATTACCAAGACCCAAAAATGAGATTTTTGAGCTGGAAATGATTGAAATTATGGTTCTTTGTCCTTTGTAACTCAAACATAACCTAAAAACCCTGGATTTAAGGATTTTACTTTACTTAAATGTGATAGGAATATGTGTTCATACCGATAGAGAAGAAATGATTTTTGAAAATGGAATTCTTGGAAATTGTGATATGTAGGAACATATATTGCTAGTGAGAATTATTGATGCAAGTGTGATTCCCTGTGTGGGTTATGCACTTATTGATTCAGTACTCAATGAGATAAGAAATGATGATGTGCCATTGAGGCGATGTTTTTAATAAATGTATTGTTGATATGTCATGTTGGATATTGAATAATGCTTATGTGCCATTGAGGCAATGCTTATGTTGAATGCATCATTGATGAGCATACATGATTGGACATTGAGTCATCATGCATATGAAATTTGATAAAGACTATATACCGTTGTGGTATTGTGTATGATGAAGGCATCATTGATAAACATACATGACTGGACATTGCGTCGTCATACATATGTATTGTACATGATGAATGAATCATTGATAAACATACATGACTGGACATTACGTCGTCATGCGTATGTATACCTAAGAGTAGAATAACACCTATGTGCGGGTGCGAATAGACTAAGCGTAAGTGCCATGTGTTGTTGGCCCTGGGGGCGTCGGGGTGCGGGTGCCTCACATGGATAGTTATGAGCTCCTCTGTGCCGTAGGATAGACCGATGCAAACACAGCGACAATCCGGACCGAGACGCTGTCCTATGTCGCGATCAACTGTTGAGATGCCATGTATAAGCCATGATGCGCAAATATTTTATGAGATGAAGCACACTGTTTTTAAGGCTAGCGAGATACTGGCATTACTCCTTGATCATTCACTCTGAAAAGGTTAATGTTTAGCTCTATGGAGTAGGATTTGGTACCATAATGCATTGTGTGTCGTTCACTGTCAGTTTCATAAATCATTGAGTATGAGCACCTATAACTGCGAAAAATATCAATTGTTATTACCATAATAATCATGTGATTGCTTAAACCGTTGACTGTTGGAGTGTAGATACTGGCTGCTCGTTATTGATAACTCTTATTGCTATTTATTATTGATCTATTTTTACTATTGATTTTAATCATTACTGTGATTGGACTATTGCTTTAAATGAAGTCATGATTGTTTTACCTTATTGTTCATTACCTGAGATGTTATTGTTGTCTCTATCTAAATCCTTATTTTTACTGCTACTATTGATAAATGTATGTGTTGTGATGTTATTTGGGCGTCCTGCGTCGTTCCATTTTCTTGCTGCCATAATTGGTAATGTAAGTAGGATGTCTCACCTCTTTCTTGTATTCTGGTGTTTCTATTATGAATATATTTACTTGATGAAAGATCGTGAAGAAGATGATGAGGAACCACGCCTTGCCGATGGATTTGGGAATCTGGACAAGATTTCTTCGATTTCGTAGGAGTGCAGCTGCGTGGAGGCATTGATGCCTGTTGTGTCAACTGGGACGCTGAGTGTCATGTGCATATGGGGTTGCGGCCTTGTCTGCTGGTAGTACCCATCCCTGGGTTACTACTTCTCCCCTTTTATGTTTTTATTCCCGCTGTATTTTATTTGACTATGTAATTATTGCATTCTATGTTATCAGTGATTCGTGTAAGTTGGCTATGAAATATATATAAGGAACGTGATTTCATTTCAATGGTTGTATTAAGGGTTGAACATATTTATATTTCATTCATGGCTCGTATTTTCTACTTATGCATAAATGCGAAAAATAAACTCGTAAATTTTGAAACTACTGTTATCATGACTGTGACACACCTGGATTTAGTAACTGTGGTGTAATGACGATTGTGCTGTAGTTGGTATATTTAGGTGCGTTACAAAACCCCATCAGTTATCCTAAACATACTCATCCTAAACAAATTCTAATCACAGTTCAACTCAAATACCTCAACCTAATTCTTTCTCATAAAAAATCATAACCCACACCCAAAAAAGGACCTGACCAGAATTTACACACCTTCAGCTTACACACAGCCTAAAGCAATTAGCCTAACCCCTTCAAACACACTTCTGCCAACAACATCACTATTCCATTACCACCTTTATCTTCACCCCACAAATTAACCACCACCAAAACCACTATCAAAATCACTTTACTTTCATCACCTTCAACCTCTAAACCACCCACTTCACCACAAACCCATCGTTATTACTACTTTACCTTCATCATCTTCAACCTCCCTTAACCACCACACAACTTCTATAGCCACCACACAACTTCTATACCCAAACTCCCACCATCAACCTCCTCCCCGTTTCACACCATTGCAGATCATTGTTCCACCCCAACCGAAGCCACCCAATCGTCCATCTGTCGAACCGCTACCCAGACTGCGTCCTAACCGTGAGCTCCATCGCGCAACCACGTTCCTCTGAACCGGACCCAGATCGAGCCACGTCCTGCACCTTGCGCCGCGCAGATCTGGTCAGTGACGAGGTAGACCAATCAGAATCGCACCAGTCAGAGCCACCCAGAAACTCCAAGTCGTCGACTCTATCCTAGCCAGACCTGTAATTGGCATTGGCTGAAGCAATGGTTTTGATGATAACAAACAAGGACAAGAAATGGAAGTGCAATGATCAAGTCCAAGGATCTTCAAGATTAGCTTATAGGACTTAGATCTTGTGTAAAGGTATTTGGGAATCACACTAAGCTCAAACATGTTTTTAAATCTTTACAAATGATTTTCACATGCTAAAATGCTCAACAAACAAGTTTTGAAAAGCTAGTCTTGGTGGTTGAAAAATAGTCAAGTTTGTGTTTTACAAAGTTAACCTTTGGTCACTCTTTTGATCATAACTTCTAAACTATTTTGTGTTTTGTTTTGAAACTTATTTCATATAAAAATAGACTCAAATATCTTTCCAATGACTGGTCATTTGTTTAAAATGGATAAGAAATGAAGAAGTTATGACCATTTAAAGTTAGCTTTCAAAACCATAATGCTATAACCGAATATGGGAATATGCATAACCGAATATGGCTTCTTTCTAATTGAGTTTCTGGCTTCTCAAACGCAACAACCTGTTTCTTAAATGGCCATTTCGAATATGGCATCCTTCATAATAGGTTATGAGCTCTAAAACAGAACGTGTCCTGTGATTCTTTAAAAGGCCATAACCGAATATGGCTTATCCTATATTTGATTATTCTGATTTCTATTCGTGTCTTTTGTTTTCTCAAAAGCCATATTCGAATATGGCATATCCTATAATAGGTTATGAGTTTTCTCATAACAGATTATAAGACTCTTCATATTCGAATATGAGTTAAGTTATAATAGATTATTTTGACAAACAGAGACGATGGAAACTCCTTATTCATGCCATAACCGAATATGGAAATGCCATAATAGATTATGGACACTTCCAGATCTCTTCTCCAACGGCTCTTTCAATGGCATTTAATGCCCTCAACCACCTCTAACGTCTCTAAACTCTTTTGGGCTATAAATGAAAGTTGTTGGGCATTGATTAAAGATTGGAGAACAATCTGAAAATCATTCTTGAGCATTAAATTCACATTTCATCATCTCTTTCTCCAAAACTCTGTTTTGAGCTTCAAAGTGTGATTCCTTGATACCTGATGCGTGCGGATGTAGTGATTAAAATTAAGATAAAAATCAGTTGTCAGGCCCACCAGAAAATAAAAACCTTACAACTAGTTGTAGTTAGTAAGGGTCGATCCACAGAGAACCAATTCAATTAACACTATTAAACAATTCCCAATTTAGACTCTGATTAACAATAAATAGTAAAAGGGGGGTTTTGGAGTTTTGATGAACAATGAACAGCTTCAAAGATAACAATAAACAAACTGAAATCAACAATATAAGAAAATTGGTTAAGAGATTGAATCCACCACTAGATTTATATGATAATGTAAATCCACATATCCTTTTATTCCAACATGCTCAATTATGTTTTTATGCAATTGTGAGAGTAAATCTCTGTTTTCCTTACGTGTTGGTCAATTTAGCAACCGCTCAAATCAACTCCTAATCACTGATTAGTCATAAAGCAACCGCTCTTACAACTATCCAACAATTGCATTAAGATTTAGAAAACCAATTACACTAAGGTCTAATCACACACCGGGATTAAATTACTTAGAACATATATTTCTCTAGATCTAATACCGCAACACGCATAATAAACCCAGATCTACCACTTTTATAACGGCAAATAGCACAAAGATAATTATACCCACATGAACATCATACATCCCACTAGATCTACTACCGCAACCGCGCATAATAAACCTAGATCTACTACTTTGAAAGTAGGAACAAGTACAAAAACCTTCATACCAACAATAGATTCAGAAATATATGAATAAAAACATAACTGTGTTGAAATAATTAAATATGCAAAGTTTACAACATTAATACTAGCGGTTTCATCACCCCCTTAACCAAGGGAGGTTTAGTTACACATAGCTAGAAAGAAATCACAAGAAAAACTATGAAGAAACAAGAAGAAACTATGAAGAAACAAGAAACTAAGAGAGAAAATGAAGGAGAGTTACATCTTGTTCATGATAAATGGTGCCTTTTATAGAAGTCTAAGGTAACAAAATGACAAAGGGAAGTGGGTGGATGAGTGGGTGAGTGAGTGGAGTGTTTGAGTGGATGGATTAGTGGGTTGGTTTAGTGGATTGGTTTAGTGGATGAGTGAGTGGAATGGTTGAATGGTTGAATTAGTGAAAAATGCCAAAGGACTTTTGGTGAGTGGGAAATTATGGACATGAATGGGTGAGTGGATGGATGAGTGGATGGATTAGTGGATGAGTGGGTGGAGTGGTTAAGTGGTTGGATTAGTGTATGAGTGGATGAATGGGTGAGTTAGTGGATGAGTGGATGAGTGGATGAGTGGATTAGTGGATGGATGAGTGGATTAGTGGATGGATGAGTGGGTGGTTGAGGACGAAAATTTCGTGTCTGACTTGGAAGCCAAAAACGACCCACTATACTTCAGAACCACGAAAAGTGTTCTTCATGAAAGTTGTAGATCCTTGTCTTGGCTATAAAATGGATAGCTGGTTCGTCCAATTTGGCTTCCTTAAGCCCAAGATATGTCCCAAATACCGTAGGTTGCTCAAACCCAACTTCAGCACCTCTGTTCCGACTTGCAAGCTCAAAATGACCTACTAGACTTCTTTTTCTGAAAATGTGTTCTTCATGAAAGTTGTTTATTTGGATCTTGACTATCCACTGTCCAAATTTCAGCCCATCTCCATTATTACATCTTGAGATATGATTTTATGAGTGCACACTGTTCGGATTCTACTGACAGAACCCGTATTCTGACTTCCATGTAAACTTAGGTCCCTTAGACATCTGAATCGGACTTCGAGCTCTTCATGAAAGTTGTAGAGCTTCCTCTTATCTTTCCTACAAGATAAAATTCATGATTTTCAGATATCAGGAACTCAAGTTATGACCAAAATACAGAAACAGTGTAAAATCTCAATAATGCTGAAAATATTCAATTAGGACCAATTTGAGCTTAAACTCACAAAATCATGTCAAACTCAATCAATTAAGAATATGGAGAGTGTAAATGACTAAATATAAGGGTTTCTTAATGAATAAAATATGTGTTTATCAAATTCCCCCACACTTAGCTTTTTGCACTCCTGGGCAAAACTCAAGACCAAAATTTTACAATCAAGAAGAACAACCAAAGGTTCAGGATCAAAACATTCATGAGTTAACAACTTCCACATCTCAAACCATCAAGCAAGGTATCTTCAACATGAATCGAGAATGATAGATCTTCACAAGATTCCCTCTCAATCTCTCAAGTGTTTAAAGGGTAGGTATTTCACTCAATTCAACCTATGAAAATTGCACTACCATAAGCTTGCTTATCTTCTACTTCTCAACTACTCAAAACACATGCACACACAAATCATGAGGACTTTATTCAAGGATAAAATGGATATGAGAAGATAAATACCAAAGAGAATAAAAGCAAATGAGAGCTGAGTTCAAATAACAAGCATAAAAGTTCATCCCAACTCTAGTGTATATCCCTTTACATATTCATTTCCCAATCCTTTTCTTTTTTTAAACACTTGGTTTTTTTTTTTTTTTTTTTTTTTTCTTTCTTTTTATATATATGAACATAACTATATACATACATTTTTTTTTCTTTTTGGGCACTCTTTTCTTTTTCAACAACCATTTTGTACACACACCCCACACTTGTTCAAAAACTCATCCATTAACCAAGCTAATGTTCTTTTATTCCCTAAGGTAAAGTAAGAACACGATTTCTCATTTAAGGCACATGATGAGCTAGAAACAAGGAATGGTCAAATAAGCTCAAAGGGGTTAAGCAAAGGAAAATATACAAGGTTGGCGGGAATCGAGAGAATTTTCAAGAAATCAAAAGAGTGCTTGATATCATATTGAAAACAAGGTTGGCTATTTGGTTAAACTAGCTAATTAAGAAAGAGGGCCTCAATCATGTTCATGCATGCAAGTGAAATGTAGCCTCAAAAAGAATCAAAGCAAGTTCTAGAGTGGTCATTAACATGAGTGAAAATCACACAAGAAAGAAGAGAATGGCATAAATGTTGAATCCATCCATTAGGCTCAAAATCTCACAAGGTATGCATCCATCAAACTCAATTCATCAATTTAATCATCCATCACCAAGCATATCAGTTCAAGAAGGGAGAAAAGTTATTCAATCATGCAATGAACCCCCTTTTTTTTTTTTTTCTTTTTTTTTTTTTTGAATTTTTTTTTTTTGACAAAAGAACATCTGAAATCTCTCCCCCACGCTTAATATAACATTGCCTTCAATGTGAAAGAGAGATATAGAAAAGAGCAACACAACCCGATAAGAAGTGAATCAACGCATGCGAGAAAAGAAACACACTGCTTGTCGATCTGCGCATCGGACCACGAAAAGAAATCAAACAATAAAACTTTAGTACTAATTAGTTACTACCTAAAAAACTCCTTACTCTGCCACCAATTAAGATGCGTCTCAAGAGTAAAATTACTCCTTACTCTGCCATCACTAATTGATTTAATAAGTACATGACAATCATATCATACTTTCCAAACAAAGACAACAAATTTTTTTTTTTTTTTTTTTTTTTTTTTTTTTTTTTTTTTTTTTTTTTTTTTTTGGGTCAACTATCCTTCCCCCAAACTAAATCACAACATTGTCCTCAATGTTAAAATATAGATGAGTAAAGGACGAAAGATATTACCTGTTGGAGAAAGTGACACAAATTTAAACGAAACAAGGTACAATAAAATCAAACCCATTAAAGATGAAGTCGCAGATCTGGCTTTTGTTTCTTGTTACTTCCTTCGCTGCTTCTGTTGACCAATCTATCTGAGCTAATACTGGATCAGGTACATACTCAAAAGCTTCTAATTTATCAATGAGCTCATCAATAGTGGAGGCAGAGATAAGAAGTTGTCTTGCTGAAGGAGTGATAAATTTCTGTTCCACAGCTTTGTCAAGAAAAGATAACAAAAGATCAAAGAAATTATTAACATTCAACAAACCAATGGGTCTATGGTGGATGTTTAGTTCGACCCAAGAGACAATTTGAAAAATTTCTTCTAAAGTACCAAATCCACCTGGTAAGACAATAAATGCATCAGAATTGTCAACCATTGTTTTCATTCGTCCATGCATAGATGTTACCTGAATTTCTTCTCCAACTGTCTTTCCAGTGATGTTATTTTCAGCCAAAGGTTTAGGAATAACACCTAAAACTTTTGCCTCCTATAGAAGCAACAAGTGATACAGCCCCCATTAACCCACGACAACCTCCCCATATACAAGATGAATATTCCTCGCAGCAAGTGATCGACCAAGAGTGCTAGGCTGCGTTTACAAACTCTAATCCCTTCCCATAACTCGACCCACAAAAAACAGACATTTTTGAGGTTACGAATAGAAGGCCCCATTCTATACTCTTCCTCCTTTGAGTGTTTCGAGTTGAAGGAAAATGGAGAAAATGGAGTGTTTAAGTAGGAAAAAGAATGGAAAGGGGAATAATTGCACCTATGAGGGTAGGTTGGTTGTTGTCGAGAAAAGGTTGAAATTAAGAAACACAGAATCTTTTCTCCTCTTTTTTTTTTTTTTTTTTTTTTTTTTTTTTTTTTTTTTTTTTTTTTTTTTTTTTTTTTTTGACTTCAAGAAAACCATCAAGGTAAAGAAGTCTAGAAACCCCTGAAGGACCACCTTTCGCTCAAAGGATCGTCTGTACAAAAATTAAAATACAACAAAATGATACAAAGATAAAAGAAATAGAAAATGATGACATACTGTATATACAGTGTCCATGGCGTATCTTTATACTTTAACGCGTCATGAGTGCAGTAGACATCACGTCCTCTCTTTTTTTTTTTTTGAAATTGTTAGAAAAACTTGATGAAAGATGAGTGTATACTTACTTAAGATTGGGATGGAGGTAGTCTGCTCTTTCGGCTTTGTGCCAAAGCATTGTTGACCAGTATTCGACCCATTCAAGACCAACGCAACATAGGGCTCCCAAAAGGGACAAGTGGCCATAATACGCCTGGCTGCCTCACATGTGGGATACAATCTACCTTCTTTGTTTTTCAATTAAGAAGGCTGGATCAGGATGCATGCATTTCCCCATTCACGGTGTGTGTTACCAAAGCCAACCCTAAGACGTATACATAAATTTTTTTTTTTTTTTTTTTTTTTTTTTTTTTTTTTTTTTTTTTTTTTTTTTTTTTTTTTTTTAGAGATGACATGAAGAAGAAGAAGAAGAAGAAGATGATGATGATATGTACAGTTGTTGTGATTGTGGCTCACATCTTCCTCTGGTTTTACGTCCGAAGCGGCTTAAACGCCTTCTATGAGTCGGGGATAGGCTTCCCATCCAATTTTCTTATAAAGCGGCAAACGGGGTCTTTTAGAGTCGATTCCCAAGGCGTAGCGTTTTTCTTCATCCTTGAAGAGATTCCACAATTTAAGAATTTCACGATGCACCAATCCACAAGAATGCGTCTCAAGAGTCGATAAGATATCATCTAATGACTCCTTACTCGATCCATTCTTAATGAAGAAAATTTTATCTTCTCTATTTGCGGAAACCATCCCCAAAGTATGACATCGCTTGTTACAGATTCCATCGTCCACATTTGTAACGGACTTGTAACCTTTTGCTCTTCTCCTTTTAGAATATGAACTTCTTCCAAGACCAGGGCATATATGAGTCAAATGAAATTGAGGACTCACTGCTAATCGAACCTTTGCTTCAATTATCCAGGCGTACATCTTCGGCATACCTTTGTGCATTAACGGTCTCAATCTTTCACATCGAACTTTGTAGATTTTTCTCGAGCATTTTGAGGAAAAGAAGGAAAATGTTTTCTCGGGTTTGAAAGAATGACATCCATTTTGAAGGAGAAGAAGGATTCGGTTATTTTGGGAAAGCGAAAAATAAACCGACTTGAGAGTCACGGAGTCAAGTATCCGCCACTTAACCGAACACAAAGAACTCAAGAACTTGATTTTCCGGGAATGGTTGAGTCTTTGTCCATTAACTTTACGCGCATTACCATTCCTAGGATCCTCAATATTTACGGCCCCGAGAGGATACACGTGTTTGACGACAAAAAAAACCGCGCCACCTAGATCTCAATTTTTCAAGGAGTAGGTGCGGATGATAATCTCAAAGCGAGAACCTTTTTGACCAATTTCCGCAACTTTTGCAAAAGGTGTAACGGACCTTGAATAAAGTAGGCCAATAAAATCCATCTTGCAAGATTTTCGCGAGTTGTTGTCGTGAAGAAAAGTGACCTTCACATGCTTCCGAGTGACAAAATTTAATGGCACTACCTACCTTATTGTCGGGCAACTGCTTTTTTTTTTTTTTTTAGAGATTCAAATGCTTACAACCAACAAACAGATAAAAACATAATCTAAGGAACTAATGAAAACACAAAATAAAAAGGGATAAAGAGAGCAAATCTGGTTGGGTTGCCTCCCATGAGCGCTTAGTTTATTGTCCTCGGCCCGACATGATGATACTTTCACTTGCTCCTCATATTGTGGAAGGATGAGGGTCATCACTTCCATCTACTGCCTTGTCGGGAAGTTCATGATATGGTTTGAGACGATGACCATTGACCTTAAATGCTTTGCCGAAATTTTCACTCTGATCTCAAGCGCACCAAAAGGAAAAACATTAGTTACCACAAACGGCCCAATCCACTTAGAACGCGGTTTACACGGAAATAATTTGAGTCTTGATTGGAATAGCAGGACTTTTTGTCCTCTGTGAAATTTCTTTACGGAAATCAATTGGTCGTGGAATGCCTTAGCTTTAGTCTTATAAATCAGGGCATTCTCAAAGGCCTCATTTCTTAGTTCTTCTAATTCCTGTAACTGGAACTTCCTTTGCTTTCCAGCACCTTCCAATTCCATATTAACTTGTTTAATGGCCCAGTAAGATCGATGTTGCAACTCAACGGGCAAATGACAGGGCTTTCCATACACCAACCGAAATGGTGACATGCCGATGGGAGTCTTATAGGCAATCCTATAAGCCCATAAAGCATCTTCAAGTCGAGTGCTCCAATCCTTTCTTGAGGGATTCACTGTCTTTTCAAGGATTGACTTAATCTCCCGGTTGGACACTTCAGTTTGCCCATTTGTCTGTGGATGGTAAGGAGTGGAAATTTTGTGCATTACTCCATATCTCTTCAATAGAGCATCAAAGGTTTTGTTGCAGAAATGGGTCCCTTGGTCACGATGATAGCCGCTTGGGGTCCCGAACCTGGAGAAAATATGTGACTTAACAAAATCTGCAACGGAGTTTAGAATCATCGGATCGAGTGGCTTTTGCTTCCACCCATTTAGACACATAATCAACGGATAAAAGAATGTATGTGAAACCAAATGAAGGAGGGAATGGTCCCGTGAAATCAATACCCCACACATCAAAGAGTTCCACAAAAATGATCGGAGTCGAGGCATTTGATTACGAGGACCAATATTACTGTTCTCGACGGCGGTCACAAGACTTACGAAGTTGTAGCGTCTTTGAAAATTGAAGGCCAATAGAAACCACTTTGTCAAGCACTTTATTGGCTGTCCTTTTCTTGCCAAAGTGTCCTCCACATGCATAGGTGTGGCAAAAGGAGAGGATGGAGTGTGTCTCGAGAATCGGGAATGCACCTCCTAATGACTTGATCTGCACAATGCTTCCATAAGTACGGGTCATCCCGGATATAGTATTCTGATCACTCCTTAATTTATCTCTTTGGGCCTTGTTCAAATCCTCCGGAAAGTCCTTAGTAACCAGGTAGTTAACAATGTCGGCATACCAAGGGATTATGGTGTTGACAACCATCAAATATTCATCAGGAAAAGTCTCCATGATAGGCATTTCTTCCTCTTGATTACCAATCTACTCAAGTGATCGGCCACCAAGTTTTCGCTCCCTTTCTTGTCTTTAATCTCCAAGTCAAATTCTGGAGCAATAAAATCCATCGAACAATCTAGGCTTTGCTTCTTTCTTTGTTAGAAGATACTTCAAGGCTGCGTGATCTGAAAACACAATCACTTTAGAACCAATTAGATATGATCTAAATTTTTCTAAAGCAAATACAACGACTAGAAGTTCCTTTTACGTGGTTGAGTAATTAAGTTGAGCATCATTTAGAGTCCTTGATGCATAGTAAATGGCATAAGGAACTCTATCAACTCGTTGTCCCAAGACAGACTCCTCTTTGCAAAGTCAACGGCATCACACATTAGTTCAAAAGGTAACTCCCGGTTGGGTGGCACGATGATAGGTGCAACGATTAACAACTTCTTGAGTTTATTGAAAGCTTCCATACATTTCTCATCAAAGTTAAAATTAACATCTTTTTGAAGAAGTACGCAAAGGGGCAATGAGACTTTAGAAAAGTCTTTAATGAATCTCCGGTAGAAACACTGCATGACCAATAAAAGAAACGAATCTCCCGCACACTAGTGGGTGGTGGCAAAGAATGCATGAGTTCTACCTTAGCTTTATCTACTTCAATTCCCCTAGCGAAATTACATGACCTAACACAATACCTTCATTCACCATGAAATGACATTTTTCCCAATTCGGTACCAGGTTAGTGTCAATGCATCTTTTAAGCACCAAAGTTAAATGTTCCAAACAATTTTCAAAATCATTTCCAAAGACACTAAAGTCATCCATAAAAACCTCAATGATGTTTTCAATGTAATCGAAAAATATACTCATCATGCATCTTTGGAAAGTTCTGGTGCATTGCGAGTCCAAAGGCATTCGCCTATATGCAAAGGTACCAAATGGACAAGTGAATGTAGTCTTGTCTTGGTCTTACGGAGCTATGGCAATCGATGTAACACGAAAAACCATCCGAGAAAACAATAATAAGAATGACCGACTAATCTTTCTAACATTTGATCAATGAAAGGTAAAGGAAAGTGGTCTTTTCTCGTGGCGGCATTCAACTTCACTGTAATCAATACAAACACGCCACCACATGTACGTAACCTAGTGGGAATAAGCTCATTTTCAGCATTTCTTACCACGGTAATTCCAGTTTCTTTGGTACTACACAGGTGGGCTTACCCACTTCTTTGTCGAAAATGGGGTAGATCACCCCCACACTTAGGAGCTTCGGTATCTCCTTTTTCACAACCTCCATCATGGGAGGATTCAATCTCCGTTGAGGGTCTCTCACGGGTTTAGTATCCTCCTCCATTAATATCCTGTGCATACAAACGGAGGGACTAATACCCTTGATATCGGTATTGACCAACCAATGGGCTGTCTTATGTTCTGCAAAACAGACTACCGGTTTCTCTTCTTGCTCTTGGGTGAGTGACTTTGCAATTATTCTTTGGAAGGGTGTCCTTCTCCCCCAAGAAGATGTATTTAAGATGATCGGTAGTGCTTTCGGTTCCAATTCAGTGTGCACACTGTGAAGGTTGAGGTATATCGGTAGTAACGGGTAAATCAACAAAAGTTACCTCATGCTCTTACGGGTGGAAGAGAGCTCTTGTAAAGGCGACAACAATTTCATCAATGTCTTCACTCCATGGCTCTTCTTCACTCTTCTTCTTTTCCTCATGTACATCTAAGCTATGAGTTAGAATTGTATCAAGAGCATCAAAATGGTCGGTATCAAAAGGCTGCGAGAAATTAAAGAATCAAAAGGATCAAAAGAATCAATTAAACAAGCGAGTGCACATCACTTGGGTATCTCATAGCTTCAAAAATATTGAATCTAATTAATTCCCCATCAAATTCCATTGTTAGAATTCTGAGTGCACATCAATTTTTGTCCGTGCGGTCTTCAAAAATGGTCTTCCTAGCAAGATAGGAGCAGATTTGGAGACTCATCCTCTTCCATGTCCAAAACATAGAAGTCTGCCGGAAACACTAATTCATTCACTGTACCAAAACATCTTCAACCACACCCTTAGGGTATGCATTAGATCTATCGACCAATTGAATAACAACACCGGTAGGTTCCAAAGGACCCAAGTATAAAGATGCATAAATAGAATATGGCATGACATTTATAGATGCACCTAAATCAAGCATTGCCCTTTCAAACCTTGTGTTACCTATAGTGCATGGAATGGTGAATGTGCCGGGGTCCTTACATTTGGTTGGGAGTTTCTTTTAATTACAATTTGTGAAACATTTTCTCCCACTTGGACCTTTTCATTTCCTTTTAACTTCCTCTTGTTAGTGCATAATTCTTTCAGAAATTTTGCATATCTAGGTACACAGCTTAATGGCATCTAACAAAGGGATATTAACCTCTACCTTCCTAAAAGTCTCAAGTATTTCTTTTACTGCTTCTTCTTTCTTGGTTTTAACCAACCTACTAGGAAAAGGAGCTTTAGTGACATATTTAGGAAGGGGTTCGAAATACTTACCTTAGGGGTTTTGGAAGTTTGCCCTTATCATTTGCTTCTTTGGGTGGTTCATCCTTCTCTTGAATGATTGGTGGAAGAGAGGTAGGCTCATCCATCGTCTTTCCGCTTCTCAATGTGACAAGACACTAGCATTTTCCCTCGGATTCACTTACATTTGTGAGGGTAGTTTCCACTGAAGCTTGGCTTTGAAACTTGTTGAATTCTATGGACAAGCTGTCCTATCGATTCTGCAAGTTATTGATTGCGATCCTTGTTTCTTGTTTGAAACTTTGTATAGTTGCATTTGTTTCTTGTTGGAGCGCAAATTATTAGTGGCCATTTGTTTTACTAGCTCCTCTAATGAAGGCTCGGTTGCTTAGGAGCTTGAACTTCTTCTTGTCTCGAGGGAAAGGTACTTGCCTTTGTTGGAATCTGGAGGTCCATAAGTTTGGAGGTTGATTTTGAGGTTGCTTTGCATAGCTGAAATTTGGATGATCCCTCCAACCGGATTATATGTGTTTGAGTAGGGGTTGTAATTTTTGAAAGTCCAGGCATATCCCCTCTTGCTCTTACCTCCTCATTTGTGTCTTCTTGGAGAGTGGGACACATATCGGTGGGATGTCCGGATGAACAACGGATCCCACAAGCATGAGCTGGTGCTTTACACGAATCCATTAACCGCTGAACCATAGCGATCAATTGAGTCATTTCTTCTTTGTATCTTGGTTGTCTCTACTTCTTTCACTTGCTCTTACTCCGGTGTCATTTCTAGAGTAGAATTGTTGAGTATTGGCGACCATTCTTGAGATCAAGTTTCTAGCTTCTTGAGGAGTTTTATCAATCAATGCTCCTCCGCTAGCATGACATCAATCATGTTGCGATCCATCACTTGTAAGCCTTCATAGAAATCTTGAATTAAAAGGCTTTGCTCAACTTATTTGATGATGAGGGCGGTGAAACATAGCTTCTTAAATCTCTCCCGGTAGTCATGGAGTGATTCCCCATGCCTTTGTTGAATACCACAGATTTCTTTTCGATTGTTGCGGCTTTTGAGGCGGGGAAGTATCTGTCTAGGAAAGTTCGGGCCATGTCTGCCATGATTGGATGGATCCGGGTGGCAAGTAGTAAAGCCACTCCTTAGGTGAGTCTTTCAATGAGAATGGAAAAGCTCTCAACTTGACTTGCTCTACATGAATTCTGCGGGTTTCATGCTAGAACATACCACATGGATTTCCTTCAAGTGCTTGTTGGGGTCCTCTCAGGGTAATCCATTGAAAGATGGCAAGAGATGGATTAAACCGGATTTCAATTCAAATGCCTCTTCATTTTCAAGAATGTCTATGCAAAGAGGTTTGTTGATCTAGATCTGGAGCACCCAATGCCCTTAAAGTGTTTTACGCCATTGTCACTTCTTCGGATATTTCGGATGGCTCAAATGTCTCGAACTTGATAGATCAATGTAACGGGCGACTTCAATGTCGGCGGTGTGAGTTGGAAGTTAGCCGGATGGAAGGAAATTGAGGATGTGAAGTGAGTTGATCAATATAGTTCCTCAAATTTAGCAATCCTTCGTCTACTCCTTCAAAGGACATCAACACCTACAAAACACTCGAGAAAGAAAGATTAAAAATAAAATAAAATAAAATAAAATAAAATAAAAACAGAATAAAAATAGGAAATAAATTAATAGTGTAATTGAAAAAATTGGTTCCCGACAGCGGCGCCAAAATTCGATGCGTGCGGATGTAGTGATTAAAATTAAGATAAAAATCGGTTGTCGGGCCCACCGAGAAAATAAAAACCTTACAACTAGTTGTAGTTAGTAAGGGTCGATCCACAGAGAACCAATTCAATTAACACTATTAAACAATTCCCAATTTAGACTCGATTAACAATAAATAGTAAAAGGGGGTTTTGGAGTTTTGATGAACAATGAACGACTTCAAAGATAACAATAAACAAACTGAAATCAACAATATAAGAAAATTGGTTAAGAGATTGAATCCACCACTAGATTTATATGATAATGTAAATCCACATATCCTTTTATTCCAACATGCTCAATTATGTTTTTATGCAATTGTGAGAGTAAATCTCTGTTTTCCTTACGTGTTGGTCAATTTAGCAACCGCTCAAATCAACTCCTAATCACGATTAGTCATAAAGCAACCGCTCTTACAACTATCCAACAATTGCATTAAGATTTAGAAAACCAATTACACTAAGGTCTAATCACACAGGGATTAAATTACTTAGAACATATATTTCTCTAGATCTAATACATGCAACCGCGCATAATAAACCCGGATCTACCACTTTTATAAGCGGCAAATAGCACAAAGATAATTATACCCACATGAACATCATACATCCCACTAGATCTACTACATGACCGCGCATAATAAACCTAGATCTACTACTTTGAAAGTAGGAACAAGTACAAAAACCTTCATACCAACAATAGATTCGAGAAATATATGAATAAAAACATAAGCGTGTTGAAATAATCAAATATGCAAAGTTTACAACATTAATACTAGCGGTTTCATCACCCCCTTAACCAAGGGAGGTTTAGTTACACATAGCTAGAAAGAAATCACAAGAAAAACTATGAAGAAACAAGAAGAAACTATGAAGAAACAAGAAACTAAGAGAAAAATGAAGGAGAGTTACATCTTGTTCATGATAAATGGTGCCTTTTATAGAAGTCTAAGGTAACAAAATGACAAAGGGAAGTGGGTGGATGAGTGGGTGAGTGAGTGGAGTGTTTGAGTGGATGGATTAGTGGGTTGGTTTAGTGGATTGGTTTAGTGGATGAGTGAGTGGAATGGTTGAGTGGTTGAATTAGTGAAAAATGCCAAAGGACTTTTGGTGAGTGGGAAATTATGGACATGAATGGGTGAGTGGATGGATGAGTGGATGGATTAGTGGATGAGTGGGTGGAGTGGTTAAGTGGTTGGATTAGTGTATGAGTGGATGAATGGGTGAGTTAGTGGATGAGTGGATGAGTGGATGAGTGGATTAGTGGATGGATGAGTGGATTAGTGGATGGATGAGTGGGTGGTTGAGGACGAAAATTTCGTGTCTGACTTGGAAGCCAAAAACGACCCACTATACTTCAGAACCACGAAAAGTGTTCTTCATGAAAGTTGTAGATCCTTGTCTTGGCTATAAAATGGATAGCTGGTTCGTCCAATTTGGCTTCCTTAAGCCCAAGATATGTCCCAAATACCGTAGGTTGCTCAAACCCAACTTCAGCACCTCTGTTCCGACTTGCAAGCTCAAAATGACCTACTAGACTTCTTTTTCTGAAAATGTGTTCTTCATGAAAGTTGTTTATTTGGATCTTGACTATCCACTGTCCAAATTTCAGCCCATCTCCATTATTACATCTTGAGATATGATTTTATGAGTGCACACTGTTCGGATTCTACTGACAGAACCCGTATTCTGACTTCCATGTAAACTGAGGTCCCTTAGACATCTGAATCGGACTTCGAGCTCTTCATGAAAGTTGTAGAGCTTCCTCTTATCTTTCCTACAAGATAAAATTCATGATTTTCAGATATCAGGAACTCAATTTATGACCAAAATACAGAAACAGTGTAAAATCTCAATAATGCTGAAAATATTCAATTAGGACCAATTTGAGCTTAAACTCACAAAATCATGTCAAACTCAATCAATTAAGAATATGGAGAGTGTAAATGACTAAATATAAGGGTTTCTTAATGAATAAAATATGTGTTTATCAAATTCCCCCACACTTAGCTTTTTGCACTCCTGGGCAAAACTCAAGACCAAAATTTTACAATCAAGAAGAACAACCAAAGGTTCAAGGGATCAAAACATTCATGAGTTAACAACTCTCCACATCTCAAACCATCAAGCAAGGTATCTTCAACATGAATCGAGAATGATAGATCTTCACAAGATTCCCTCTCAATCTCTCAAGTGTTTAAAGGGTAGGTATTTCACTCAATTCAACCCATGAAAATTGCACTACCATAAGCTTGCTTATCTTCTACTTCTCCACTACTCAAAACACATGCACACACAAATCATGAGGACTTTATTCAAGGTTGTAGTGAGAAGATAAATACCAAAGAGAATAAAAGCAAATGAGAGCTGAGTTCAAATAACAAGCATAAAAGTTCATCCCAACTCTAGTGTATATCCCTTTACATATTCATTTCCCAATCCTTTTCTTTTCTTTAAACACTTGGTTTTTTTTTTTCTTTTTTTTTTTTCTTTCTTTTTATATATATGAACATAACTATATACATACATTTTTTTTTCTTTTTGGGCACTCTTTTCTTTTTCAACAACCATTTTGTACACACACCCCCACACTTGTTCAAAAACTCATCCATTAACCAAGCTAATGTTCTTTTATTCCCTAAGGTAAAGTAAGAACACGATTTCTCATTTAAGGCACATGATGAGCTAGAAACAAGGAATGGTCAAATAAGCTCAAAGGGGTTAAGCAAAGGAAAATATACAAGGTTGGCGAATCGAGAGAATTTTCAAGAAATCAAAAGAGTGCTTGATATCATATTGAAAACAAGGTTGGCTATTTGGTTAAACTAGCTAATTAAGAAAGAGGGCCTCAATCATGTTCATGCATGCAAGTGAAATGTAGCCTCAAAAAGAATCAAAGCAAGTTCTAGAGTGGTCATTAACATGAGTGAAAATCACACAAGAAAGAAGAGAATGGCATAAATGTTGAATCCATCCATTAGGCTCAAAATCTCACAAGGTATGCATCCATCAAACTCAATTCATCAATTTAATCATCCATCACCAAGCATATCAGTTCAAGAAGGGAGAAAAGTTATTCAATCATGCAATGAACCCCCTTTTTTTTTTCTTTTCTTTTTTTTTTTTGAATTTTTTTTTTTTTACAAAAAGAACATGCTGAAATCTCTCCCCACGCTTAATGTAACATTGCCTTCAATGTGAAAGAGATATAGAAAAGAGCAACACAACCTGATAAGAAGTGAATCAACGCCAAGCGAGAAAAAGAAACACCTTTGTCGATCGCATCGTGGACCACGAAAAGAAATCAAACAATAAAACTTTAGTACTAATTAGTTACTACCTAAAAAACTCCTTACTCGCCACCAATTAAGATGCATCTCAAGAGTAAAATTACTCCTTACTCTGCCATCACTAATTGATTTAATAAGTACATGACAATCATATCATACTTTCCAAACAACACAACAAATTTTTTTTATTTTTTTTATTTTTTTATTTTTTTATTTTTTTTTTGGGTCAACTATCCTTCCCCCCCAACTAAATCACAACATTGTCCTCAATGTTAAAATATAGATGAGTAAAGGACAGAAGATATTACCTGTTGGAGAAAGCTGACACAAATTTAAACAGAAACAAGGTACAATAAAATCAAACCCATTAAAGATGAAGTCGCAGATCTGGCTTTTGTTTCTTGTTACTTCCTTCGCTGCTTCCTGTTGACCAATCTATCTGAGCTAATACCGGATCAGGTACATACTCAAAAGCTTCTAATTTATCAATGAGCTCATCAATAGTGGAGGCAGAGATAAGAAGTTGTCTTGCTGAAGGAGTGATAAATTTCTGTTCCACAGCTTTGTCAAGAAAAGATAACAAAAGATCAAAGAAATTATTAACATTCAACAAACCAATGGGTCTATGGTGGATGTTTAGTTCGACCAAGAGACAATTTGAAAAATTTCTTCTAAAGTACCAAATCCACTGGTAAGACAATAAATGCATCGAATTGTCAACCATTGTTTTCATTCGTCCATGCATAGATGTTACACAAATTTCTTCTCCAACTGTCTTTCCAAAGGTGATGTTATTTTCACCAAAGGTTTAGGAATAACACCTAAAACCCGATTTGCCTCCTATAGAAGCGACAAGTGATACAGCCCCCATTAACCCACGACAACCTCCCCATATACAAGATGAATATTCCTCGCAGACAAGTGATCGACCAAGAGTGCTAGTCTGCGTTTACAAACTCTAATCCCTTCCCATAACTCGACCCACAAAAAACACGGAGACATTTTTGAGGTTACGAATAGAAGGCCCCATTCTATACTCTTCCTCCCTTTGAGTGTTTCGAGTTGAAGGAAAATGGAGAAAATGGAGTGTTTAAGTAGGAAAAAGAATGGAAAGGGGAATAATTGCACCTATGAGGGTAGGTTGGTTTGTTGTCGAAAAAAGGTTGAAATTAAGAAACACAGAATCTTTTCTCCTCTTTTTTTTTTACTTTTTTTTTATTTTTTTTTTTTTTTTTTTTTTTTTTTTGTTTGACTTCAAGAAAACCATCAAGGTAAAGAAGTTTAGAAACCCCGAAGGACCACGCTCAAAGGATCGTCTGTACAAAAATTAAAATACAACAAAATGATACAAAGATAAAAGAAATAGAAAATAATGACATACCTGTATGTACAGTGTCCATGGCGTATCTTTATACTGCGCGTCATGAGTGCAAAGAGACATCACGTCCTCTCTCTTTTTTTTTTTTTTTTTTTTTGAATTTGTTAGAAAAACTTGATGAAAGATGAGTGTATACTTACTTAAGATTGGGATGGAGGTAGTCTGCTCTTTCGGCTTTGTGCCAAAGCATTGTTGACCAGTATTCGACCCATTCAAGACCAACGCAACATAGGGCTCCCAAAAGGGACAAGTGGCCATAATACGCCTGGTTGCCTCACATGTGGATACAATCTACCTTCTTTGTTTTTCAATTAAGAAGGCTGGATCAGGATGCATGCATTTCCCCATTCACGGTGTGTGTTACCAAAGCCAACCCTAAGACGTATACATAAATTTTTTTTTTTTTTTGTTTTTTGTTTTTTGTTTTTTTTTTTTTTTTTTTTTTTTTTTTTTTTTTTTTAGAGATGACATGAAGAAGAAGAAGAAGAAGAAGAAGAAGATGATGATATGTACAGATTGTTGTGATTGTGGCTCACATCTTCCTCTGGTTTTACGTCCAGAAACGGCTTAAACGCCTTCTATGAGTCGGGGATAGGCTTCCCATCCAATTTTCTTATAAACTGGCAAACAGGGTCTTTTAGAGTCAGATTTCCAAGACTGTAGCGTTTTTCTTCATCCTTGAAGAGATTCCACAATTTAAGAATTTCACGATGCACCAATCCACAAGAATGCGTCTCAAGAGTCGATAAGATATCATCTAATGACTCCTTACTCAGTCCATTCTTAATGAAGAAAATTTTATCTTCTCTATTTGCGGAAACCATCCCCAAAGTATGACATCGCTTGTTACAGTTCCATCGTCCACATTTGTAACAGACTTGTAACCTTTTTGCTCTTCTCCTTTTAGAATATGAACTTCTTCCAAGACCGGGCATATATGAGTCAAATGAAATTGAGGACTCACCTGCTAATCGAACCTTTGCTTCAATTATCCAGCGTACATCTTCTGGCATACCTTTGTGCATTAACAGTCTCAATCTTTCACATCGAACTTTGTAGATTTTTCTCGAGCATTTTGAGGAAAAGAAGGAAAATGTTTTCTCATGGTTTGAAAGAATGACATCCATTTTGAAGGAGAAGAAGGATTCGGTTATTTTGGGAAACGAAAAATAAACCGACTTGAGAGTCACGAGTACCGTATCCGCCACTTAACCTAAGCAACACAAAGAACTCAAGAACTTGATTTTCCAGGGAATGGTTGAGTCTTTGTCCATTAACTTTACGCGCATTACCATTCCTAGGATCCTCAATATTTACGGCCCCAGAGGATACACGTGTTTGACAGCAAAAAAAAACGCGCCACCTAGATCTCAATTTTTCAAGGAGTAGGTGCAGATGATAATCTCAAAGCAGAACCTTTTTGACCAATTTCCGCAACTTTTGCAAAAGGTGTAACAGACCTTGAATAAAGTAGGCCAATAAAATCCATACTGCAAGATTTTCGCAGTTGTTGTCGCTGAAGAAAAGTGACCTTCACATGCTTCCGAGTGACAAAATTTAATGGCACTACCTACCTTATTGTTGGGCACACAGCTGCTTTTTTTTTTTTTTTTTTTTTAGAGATTCAAATGCTTACAACCAACAAACAGATAAAAACATAATCTAAGGAACTAATGAAAACACAAAATAAAAAGGGATAAAGAGAGCAAATCTGGTTGGGTTGCCTCCCAATGAGCGCTTAGTTTATTGTCCTCAGCCGACATGATGATACTTTCACTTCCTCCTCATATTGTGGAAAGATGAGGGTCATCACTTCCATCTCTGCACTGTCAGGAAGTTCATGATATGGTTTGAGACGATGACCATTGACCTTAAATGCTTTGCCGAATTTTCACTCCTGATCTCAACTCGCACCAAAAGGAAAAACATTAGTTACCACAAACGGCCCAATCCACTTAGAACGCGGTTTACCCGGAAATAATTTGAGTCTTGATTGGAATAGCAGGACTTTTTGTCCTCTGTGAAATTTCTTTCTCGGAAATCAATTGGTCGTGGAATGCCTTAGCTTTAGTCTTATAAATCAGGGCATTCTCAAAGGCCTCATTTCTTAGTTCTTCTAATTCCTGTAACTGGAACTTCCTTTGCTTTCCAGCACCTTCCAATTCCATATTAACTTGTTTAATGGCCCGAAAGATCGATGTTGCAACTCAACGGGCAAATGACAGGGGGCTTTCCATACACCAACCGAAATGGTGACATGCCGATGGGAGTCTTATAGGCAGTCTATAAGCCCATAAAGCATCTTCAAGTCGAGTGCTCCAATCCTTTCTTGAGGGGTTCACTGTCTTTTCAAGGATTGACTTAATCTCCCGGTTGGACACTTCAGTTTGCCCATTTGTCTGTGGATGGTAAGGAGTGGAAATTTTGTGCATTACTCCATATCTCTTCAATAGAGCATCAAAGGTTTTGTTGCGAGAAATGGGTCCCTTGGTCACTGATGATAGCCCTTGGGGTCCCGAACTGGAGAAAATATGTGACTTAACAAAATCTCGCAACGCTTTAGAATCATCGGATCGAGTGGCTTTTGCTTCCACCCATTTAGACACATAATCAACGGATAAAAGAATGTATGTGAAACCAAATGAAGGAGGGAATGGTCCCATGAAATCAATACCCCACACATCAAAGAGTTCCACAAAAATGATCGGAGTCCGAGGCATTTGATTACGAGGACCAATATTACTGTTCTCGACAACGGTCACAAGACTTACGAAGTTGTAAGCGTCTTTGAAAATTGAAGGCCAATAGAAACCACTTGTCAAGCACTTTATTGGCTGTCCTTTTCTCGCCAAAGTGTCCTCCACATGCATAGGTGTGGCAAAAGGAGAGGATGGAGTGTGTCTCGAATCGGAATGCACCTCCTAATGACTTGATCTGCACAATGCTTCCATAAGTACGGGTCATCCCGGATATAGTATTTGACACTCCTTAATTTATCTCTTTGGGCCTTGTTCAAATCCTCCGGAAAGTCCTTAGTAACCAGGGTAGTTAACAATGTCAAAGATACCAAGGGATTATGGTGTTGACAACCATCAAATATTCATCCGGAAAAGTCTCCATGATAGGCATTTCTTCCTCTTCGATTACCAATCTACTCAAGTGATCGGCCACCAAGTTTTCACTCCCTTTCTTGTCTTTAATCTCCAAGTCAAATTCTGGAGCAATAAAATCCATCGAGCAATCTAGGCTTTGCTTCTTTCTTTGTTAGAAGATACTTCAAGGCTGCGTGATCTGAAAACACAATCACTTTAGAACCAATTAGGTATGATCTAAATTTTTCTAAAGCAAATACAACACTAGAAGTTCCTTTTCTGTGGTTGAGTAATTAAGTTGAGCATCATTTAGAGTCCTTGATGCATAGTAAATGGCATAAGGAACTCTATCAACTCGTTGTCCCAAGACAGCTCCTACTCGCAAAGTCACCGGCATCACACATTAGTTCAAAAGGTAACTCCCAGGTTGGGTGGCACGATGATAGGTGCAACAGGTTAACAACTTCTTGAGTTTATTGAAAGCTTCCATACATTTCTCATCAAAGTTAAAATTAACATCTTTTTGAAGAAGTCTCGCAAAGGGGCAATGAGACTTTAGAAAAGTCTTTAATGAATCTCCGGTAGAAACCTGCATGACCAATAAAAGAACGAATCTCCCGCACACTAGTGGGTGGTGGCAAAGAATGCATGAGTTCTACCTTAGCTTTATCTACTTCAATTCCCCTAGCGAAATTACATGACCTAACACAATACCTTCATTCACCATGAAATGACATTTTTCCCAATTCAAGATACCAGGTTAGTGTCAATGCATCTTTTAAGCACCAAAGTTAAATGTTCCAAACAATTTTCAAAATCATTTCCAAAGACACTAAAGTCATCCATAAAAACCTCAATGATGTTTTCAATGTAATCGAGAAAATATACTCATCATGCATCTTTGGAAAGTTCTGGTGCATTGCGAGTCCAAAAGGCATTCGCCTATATGCAAAGGTACCAAATGGACAAGTGAATGTAGTCTTGTCTTGGTCTTACTGGAGCTATGGCAATCTGATTGTAACACGAAAAACCATCCGTAAAACAATAATAAGAATGACCACTAATCTTTCTAACATTTGATCAATGAAAGGTAAAGGAAAGTGGTCTTTTCTCGTGGCGGCATTCAACTTCCCGTAATCAATACAAACACGCCACCACGTCTCGTAACCTAGTGGGAATAAGCTCATTTTCAGCATTTCTTACCACAAGAATTCCAGATTTCTTTGGTACTACCTGGACTGGGCTTACCCACTTCTTTGTCGAAAATGGGGTAGATCACCCCCACACTTAGGAGCTTCAATATCTCCTTTTCACAACCTCCATCATGGGAGGATTCAATCTCCGTTGAGGGTCTCTCACGAGTTTAGTATCCTCCTCCATTAATATCCTGTGCATACAAATGGAGGGACTAATACCCTTGATATCGGTATTGACCAACCAATGGTTTGTCTTATGTTCCTGCAAAACAGCGACTACCGGTTTCTCTTCTTGCTCTTGGGTGAGTGACTTTGCAATTATTACTTTGGAAGGGTGTCCTTCTCCCCAAGAAGATGTATTTAAGATGATCGGTAGTGCTTTCGGTTCTAATTCAGTGTGCTCGCACAACGTAAGGTTGAGGTATATCGGTAGTAACGGTAAATCAACAAAAGTTACCTCATGCTCTTTTACAGGTGGAAGAGAGCTCTTGTAAAGGCAAAGAACAATTTCATCAATGTCTTCACTCCATGGCTCTTCTTCACTCTTCTTCTTTTCCTCATGTACATCTAAGCTATGAGTTAGAATTGTATCAAGAACATCAAAATGGTCGATCAAAAGTGCAGAAATTAAAGAATCAAAAGGATCAAAAGAATCAATTAAACAAGCGAGTGCACATCACTTGGGTATCTCATAGCTTCAAAAATATTGAATCTAATTAATTCCCCATCAAATTCCATTGTTAGAATTCCCGAGTGCACATCAATTTTTGTCCGTGCAGTCTTCAAAAATGGTCTTCCTAACAAGATAGGAGCAGATTTGGGAGACTCATCCTCTTCCATGTCCAAAACATAGAAGTCTGTCGGAAACACTAATTCATTCACCTGTACCAAAACATCTTCAACTACACCCTTAGGATATGCATTAGATCTATCGACCAATTGAATAACAACACCGGTAGGTTCCAAAGGACCCAAGTATAAAGATGCATAAATAGAATATGGCATGACATTTATAGATGCACCTAAATCAAGCATTGCCCTTTCAAACCTTGTGTTACCTATAGTGCATGGAATGGTGAATGTGCCGGGGTCCTTACATTTGGTTGGGAGTTTCTTTTTAATTACAAATGAAACATTTTCTCCCACTTGGACCTTTTCATTTCCTTTTAACTTCCTCTTGTTAGTGCATAATTCTTTCGAGAAATTTTGCATATCTAGGTACCAGCTTAATGGCATCTAACAAAGGGATATTAACCTCTACCTTCCTAAAAGTCTCAAGTATTTCTTTTTCTCGCTTCTTCTTTCTTGGTTTTAACCAACCTACTAGGAAAAGGAGCTTTAGTGACATATTTAGGAAGGGGTTCGAAATACTTACCTTAGGGGTTTTGGAAGTTTGCCCTTATCATTTGCTTCTTTGGGTGGTTCATCCTTCTCTTGAATGATTGGTGGAAGAGAGGTAGGCTCATCCATCGTCTTTCCGCTTCTCAATGTGACAAAGACTAGCATTTTCCCTCGGATTCACTTCATTTGTGAGGGTAGTTTCCACTGAAGCTTGGCTTTGAAACTTGTTGAATTCTATGGACAACTGTCCTATCGATTCTGCAAGTTATTGATTGCAATCCTTGTTTCTTGTTTGAAACTTTGTATAGTTGCATTTGTTTCTTGTTGGAACTGCAAATTATTAGTGGCCATTTGTTTTACTAGCTCCTCTAATGAAGGCTCGATTGCTTAGGAGCTTGAACTTGCTTCTTGTCTCGAGGGAAAGGTACTCTGCCTTTGTTGGAATCCTGAGGTCCATAAGTTTGGAGGTTGATTTTGAGGTTGCTTTGCATAGCTGAAATTTAGATGATCCCTCCAACCCGGATTATATGTGTTTGAGTAGGGGTTGTAATTTTTGAAAGTCCAAAGATATCCCCTCTTCGCTCTTACCTCCTCATTTGTGTCTTCTTGGAGAGTGGGACACATATCGGTGGGATGTCCGGATGAACAACAGATCCCACAAGCATGAACTGGTGCTTTACCCGAATCCATTAACCGCCGAACCATAGCGATCAATTGAGTCATTTGTCAGCCGTATCTTGGTTGTCTCTACTTCTTTCACTCTTACTCCAGGTGTCATTTCTAGAGTAGAATTGTTGAGTATTGGCGCCATTCTTGAGATCAAGTTTCTAGCTTCTTGAGGAGTTTTATCAATCAATGCTCCTCCGCTAGCAAAGATCAATCATGTTGCGATCCATCACTTGTAAGCCTTCATAGAAATACCGAATTAAAAGTCAAGCTCACTTATTTGATGATGAGGGCAGTGAAACATAGCTTCTTAAATCTCTCCCAAGTAGTCATGGAGTGATTCCCCATGCCTTTGTTGAATACCACAGATTTCTTTTCGATTGTTGCAGCTTTTGAGGCGGGGAAGTATCTGTCTAGGAAAGTTCGGGCCATGTCCCGCCATGATTGGATGGATCCGGGTGGCAAGTAGTAAAGCCACTCCTTAGTGAGTCTTTCAATGAGAATGGAAAAGCTCTCAACTTGACTTGCTCTACATGAATTCCTGCGCAGGTTTCATGCTAGAACATACCACATGGATTTCCTTCAAGTGCTTGTTGGGGTCCTCTCCTGGTAATCCATTGAAAGATGGCAAGAGATGGATTAAACCGGATTTCAATTCAAATGCCTCTTCATTTTCAAGAATGTCTATGCAAAGAGGTCATTGATCTAGATCTGGAGCACCCAATGCCCTTAAAGTGTTTTCTCCATTGTCACTTCTTCGATATTTCGGATGGCTCAAATGTCTCTGAACTTGATAGATCAATGTAACAGGCGACTTCAATGTCGGCAGTGTGAGTTGGAAGTTAGCCGGATGGAAGGAAATTGAGGATGTGAAGTGAGTTGATCAATATAGTTCCTCAAATTTAGCAATCCTTCGTCTACTCCTTCAAAGGACATCAACACCTACAAAACACTCGAAAGAAAGATTAAAAATAAAATAAAATAAAATAAAATAAAAACAGAATAAAAATAGGAAATAAATTAATAGTGTAATTGAAAAAAATTGGTTCCCTTTAAGAACGCGCCAAAATTCGATGCGTGCGGATGTAGTGATTAAAATTAAGATAAAAATCAGGTTGTCGGGCCCACCGAGAAAATAAAAACCTTACAACTAGTTGTAGTTAGTAAGGAGTCGATCCACAGAGAACCAATTCAATTAACACTATTAAACAATTCCCAATTTAGACTCTGATTAACAATAAATAGTAAAAGGGGGTTTTGGAATTTTGATGAACAAATGAACAACTTCAAAGATAACAATAAACAAACTGAAATCAACAATATAAGAAAATTGGTTAAGAGATTGAATCCACCACTAGATTTATATGATAATGTAAATCCACATATCCTTTTTATTCCAACATGCTCAATTATGTTTTTATGCAATTGTGAGAGTAAATCTCTGTTTTCCTTACGTGTTGGTCAATTTAGCAACCGCTCAAATCAACTCCTAATCACTGATTAGTCATAAAGCAACCGCTCTTACAACTATCCAACAATTGCATTAAGATTTAGAAAACCAATTACACTAAGGTCTAATCACACACCGGGATTAAATTACTTAGAACATATATTTCTCTAGATCTAATACCGCAACCACGCATAATAAACCCAGATCTACCACTTTTATAACTGGCAAATAGCACAAAGATAATTATACCCACATGAACATCATACATCCCACTAGATCTACTACCGCAACCGCGCATAATAATAAACCTAGATCTACTACTTTGAAAGTAGGAACAAGTACAAAAACCTTCATACCAACAATAGATTCGAAAATATATGAATAAAAACATAACTGTGTTGAAATAATCAAATATGCAAAGTTTACAACATTAATACTAGCGGTTTCATCACCCCCTTAACCAAGGGAGGTTTAGTTACACATAGCTAGAAAGAAATCACAAGAAAAACTATGAAGAAACAAGAAGAAACTATGAAGAAACAAGAAACTAAGAGAGAAAATGAAGGAGAGTTACATCTTGTTCATGATAAATGGTGCCTTTTATAGAAGTCTAAGGTAACAAAATGACAAAGGGAAGTGGGTGGATGAGTGGGTGAGTGAGTGGAGTGTTTGAGTGGATGGATTAGTGGGTTGGTTTAGTGGATTGGTTTAGTGGATGAGTGAGTGGAATGGTTGAATGGTTGAATTAGTGAAAAATGCCAAAGGACTTTTGGTGAGTGGGAAATTATGGACATGAATGGGTGAGTGGATGGATGAGTGGATGGATTAGTGGATGAGTGGGTGGAGTGGTTAAGTGGTTGGATTAGTGTATGAGTGGATGAATGGGTGAGTTAGTGGATGAGTGGATGAGTGGATGAGTGGATGGATGAGTGGATTAGTGGATGGATGAGTGGGTGGTTGAGGACGAAAATTTCGTGTCTAACTTGGAAGCCAAAAACGACCCACTATACTTCAGAACCACGAAAAGTGTTCTTCATGAAAGTTGTAGATCCTTGTCTTGGCTATAAAATAGATAGCTGGTTCGTCCAATTTGGCTTCCTTAAGCCCAAGATATGTCCCAAATACCGTAGGTTGCTCAAACCCAACTTCAGCACCTCTGTTCCGACTTACAAGCTCAAAATGACCTACTAGACTTCTTTTTCTGAAAATGTGTTCTTCATGAAAGTTGTTTATTTGGATCTTGACTATCCACTGTCCAAATTTCAGCCCATCTCCATTATTACATCTTGAGATATGATTTTATGAGTGCACACTGTTCGGATTCTACTGACAGAACCCGTATTCTGACTTCCATGTAAACTTAGGTCCCTTAGACATCTGAATCGGACTTCGAGCTCTTCATCAAAGTTGTAGAGCTTCCTCTTAGCTTTCCTACAAGATAAAATTCATGATTTTCAGATATCAGGAACTCAATTTATGACCAAAATACAGAAACAGTGTAAAATCTCAATAATGCTGAAAATATTCAATTAGGACCAATTTGAGCTTAAACTCACAAAATCATGTCAAACTCAATCAATTAAGAATATGGAGAGTGTAAATGACTGAATATAAGGGTTTCTTAATGAATAAAATATGTGTTTATCAATACCCATAGAGCTTCAATTTGTATTATCCATTCTTTGAGAGAGTTTCTATCATTCAAACACTTTGTATAATTTGTAAAGAGGGTGAGGTATCCCTCTAGAGAAAAAGGGTGAGGTATCTCTTATTTGTAAAGAAGGTGAGGTATCCCTCTAGAGTTGAAAAGGGTAAGGTATCCCTTGTTGTAAAGAAGGTGAGGTATCCTTCAAAGATTGTAAAGGGGGTGAGGTATCCCTCTAGTGAAAAGGGTGAGATATCCCTATTTTGAGGCTCAAGCACAAAGGGTGAGGTATCCCAAGGTGTGGTGAGTGCTCTATTGTGTAAAGGTTTTCAAGCACCCGTTCAAGCTTGAAGTTTAGTGGAAAATCTTGAGTGGTTTGCTTGAGGACTGGACGTAGGTCACAAGGGGTGGCTGAACCAGGATAAATCCTTGTGTTTATTTTTCTCTAACTCTATCTCTTTACACTTGTGCCTTAATTATATATACTTAAGTTTAATTTGATATATATAGCTTATTTGCTTGACTTATCCTATAGCCCAAGTAGTATTTGAGAAATCTATATTAGTTGTACCTTTGTCAAGCTTATTCCGATGCAAGTGTTGATTGGAAGTATTAAAATGAATAATTTCTCAAAGTTATTATGAAAATTTGTAATCACCCAATTCACCCCTTTCTTGGGTGATGGTTGCCATGACTAACAAGTGATATTAGAGCTTCGTGCTCTGGTGAAAGCTTAACCGCTTAGAGTTAAATATCCTTGTTTGTTGGCAACCATTAAAAAGCATTTCAAAATGGAAGGTTTTGAAATTGATAAACCACCATTCTTTGATGGTGTGAATTTTGTTTATTGGAAGCTAGAATAGAGATTTATATGCAATCTATTGATATTGATTTGTGGAATTTTGTGCTTGATGGATTTACTTACAAATCAAAACAAACTTGGACTGATTATGATAAGAAATGTTTTTCCTTGAACATTAGAGCAATGCAAATCTTAAGAAGTAGTTTGAATGATGATGCTTATGCTAAAATTAAGAGTTGCTCTAGTTCTAAAGATATATGGGATGCTCTTGATTCTATTTATCTTGCTAACAATGATTTCTTACATAAAGTTGTATATAGAGAGAAAGAAAAGCAAAAACCTCTAGAGGAAGACAACATTGAAAAATGTCCTCAAGAACATGTTCAAAGCAAGAAAATGAGCTCAATGCCTCTTGGTGATGATGGTGCTCGATTTGAAGAAGAGGCAAAGCAAAATAAAATTGAGAAAGAAGATGTTCTTGAATGCTTGATGGACAACAATGAGGAAGAGCCAAGTATGCTGAAAATTGAGACTACTTGCTATATGGCTCAAAAGGACTTTGAGGTAAATAATGATAAATTAAATTATAGTCCTTCCTATTATGAGCTACAATGTGCATATGATGAATTGTATGGTGGTTTGTTGAATTTAGAAAAGAAAAACTTATCTTGTTTGGAAAACATTTCCTCCATTGAAAATGAAATTGAGACTTTGAAAAATGAATATGCTTTTCTTGATGAGGAAATGCCTTTGAAAAGTGAAACCTCAACTTCTTGTGAAAAGTGCATTGATTTAGAAAATCAAGTTGAGGACTTATCTTTTGAATTTGCCAAAGCTAATGATTTTAATTGCTTACATTCTATGCTTGTTAATGAGAATAAAATCAATGTCATTCCACATGAAAATTCAAGCAAGGCTTATGGCAAAAATAGTTTAGAATTTAAAAATAACAAAAGGCTTAAGTTTTCCAAAGATGATTTTCAAAAGACCAAATCATCATTGAATTCAATTGTTTGCAATTTTTGTGATCATTTAGGACATATTTCTCATTTGTACAATTATAGAAGAAATCCTTATATGAGAAATAACTTAGTTTGGGTTCCGAAAAGTCGTCAAAGTTCTAGTACTAACATTCAAGGACCCAAGATGAAGTGGGTACCAAAAAGTCCTCCTAGTGTTTCAATTATGCAGAAAATTTCTCAAAAGGATGGACAAATTGGTCAAAGGATAGAAGAACCATCAAGAATAATTCTTCCAAAGCCTAATGGTAGAAATTTTGGTCAAAGAAGGAAGATGACTTCAACCAAAGCTTCTCAAGTACAAAATGTAGGACTTGTAAAGTTCAAAACTCCAAAAGAGAAGCAATGGGTAAGAAAAAGTATTTCCTTGATTACAAAGGCCAAGGTATCAAAAGTTTTGACCTCTTATACATATTCACTTATAAAGTCAATGAATTTGAGGTATATTCCTTGTAGGCCTTAAGTGATTGATAGAATCATGTGTACTTGGTAAAATACATATATATTGTTTAGCACATGATTATGTTCATTCTTATTGTACCATAGCTCATTAATTTGTTATGCATCTTGGTACATAAGGTTCTACAATGCCTAGGTATACTTGCTATGTTTTTGAATTATCTAAATATCATAAAAGTAAGCATGTTATTGGCTATATGCATAATAGTAATTGATTATTTGATTTGTTGTGCTTAATTTACGTACTATGAAAAATTGATCTTTATGAGAGCATAATGAATTAATATTCAAAAACTGACACACAAGGACCCAAGAGAATTTGGGTACCAAAGATAAAAAATTGAAGTGTGTTGTGGGTGTGCTTGACCGCCAAGAATGGAGTTTGGAATCTGATAATCATATATTTTATACATTAATAAACCCTCATTATTAGTCATTTACACTCTTCATGTACTTAATTGACTGAATTTGATTATGTTTTGTAAGTTTGAACTCGAATCGGACTTAATTGATTTTTTAGCATTATTCGGGTCTTACACTGTTTCTGTATTTTGGCCATATCTTGAGTTCTAAATGTCTGATAATTATGAATTTTACCTTGTAGGAAAGATAAGAGAGAGCTCTACAACTTTGATGAAGAGCTCAGAGTCAAATTCAGACATCTAGTAGAGCTAATTGGGCATGGAAATCAGAATACGGGATATGTGACTGGAACCCGAACAGTGTGTAGTAACCAGAACATAATTCGAGTTTGGGCATATAAAATGGGCTGAAAATTTGTAATATGAAAGTTAAGACCCATATGTACAACTTTCATGTCAAGCACAAAACTTGATTTGGGCTCCTTGATGGAGATATTGGGTCTGAAAGTCAAAATAGAGGTGCTGAAACTGGTCCTGAACAGTCTGTAGTAATTGAGTCATATCTTGGGCTGTAGGACGAATTTTTAGGTGCTTCTAGAGCCATTGGAAAGCTTAGATAATTTCCTAGAACTTTCATGAAGACCACTTGGCTCAGAAATAACGAAATCAATAAGTTCAGCAATAAAGAATTTCGGAGACAAGGTAGCTCACCTACTCACCCACCTACTGATCCACCTACTCATCCACCTACTCATCTACCTACTAATCCCATCTACCCATCTACTACTACTCCGAATTCTCTATAAAAGGAAGCATGTGGAGAGCTCTAAACACACACACTTGGTGTTAGAGATAGCTTTTCATAGTTCTTGTATATTTTTCCTTCATCGTAATGGAGAGCTAAGTCACTTCTAGTCAATTTGGGACTCTTGAAGAGATTGTGGTTCGGATTCTTGAGACCTTGGTTCATGTAATGTATTTGATTTATATTTGGATTCTTCTTCTCTTCTTCTTCTTCTGTTTTCTTGATCTTGAATGCATGAATGGTGATTCTGTTTATGTTTATTTTAAGATTAAGTATTGTGATTAAACTTAGAGCTGATTGATCTGAATTAATCACTTAATTGAAGATTGAGATTTGTGATGAAACTTAGAACTGATTGATCTAAACTAATCACGTAATTGAAGAGGTTAGTTACTGATTGGTGCCTAGGTTAATTGAATTCGGTGCTTAAATTGACATATATCTACATGAATGGTGCGATTGCGGATTTGTGTTTATCACTTGTCAATTGAATTCTGGACGATTGTCTAGTATGAATTCTCGGATCGATGCGAGATCTCGATTAGATCCAAGTTAACCATTCAAATGTATTTCATGTGTTTGTTGAAAGGTCTATGATTGAATCCACCCAATCTCGGATAGATTTCTGAATTGACTTTTCTTTTAATTGTTATTTTTCTTCGAGATCTTGTCATTGTAATCCTTGAACAATCAAAACCCCCCCTTTCTAACTTAACTTAATTTGATAAAATTGCATTTACGATCCTTGAGGAGACGATCCGGTGTTGTTCACTATACTACAAACTTAGTTAATAACTTCGGTTATAATTTTGACTGAGTTCGGCGCTCGTCAGAATTTTGACGCCGTTGCCGGGGACCTCGTAGGTGTAATCTTTTCATTTTAAGTAACCTTACTAATTTTTGTTCTTTCTTACCTATTCTAACAGTTATTTTTCATTTACTAACATTGTTCATACCATACTAACGTTTTTATCTTAGCTTTTGAATTTTTCTGATTTAGGAAAGACGGAAAACAGGTGATTACGGGTAACTATTGCAATTTTCGAACTAAAACATGCCCAGAATGAGCTAAAACATGGTCGGTTGAAGGAAAATAGCCTGATAAACAAGACTCACAGTAAACTGTGAGGTCACCCCTGGTTTTTCGAAATTCTATCATTTAGACCACTTTTTCAATTTTTTATTATTTTTTATTGCATTTTCTAGTTTCATTTTTATGTAGATTTTGTCCTGTGTTGCTCCCATAAATTTTAAAAATGTTTAGATATATTAACTAGATTTATTTTTGTATATTTTAAGTGTTGAGCCCATACTAACTCTTTCTTTTTAATTTTTTTTTTCTTTCATTATCATTTTGTTGCATTCTGTTGCATTTTAAGGATATAATGGACCATGCATAATGGAGTCAAAACTTGAGGAGTTGACTTCTTTGGTAAGACATATAGTAGTGAGACAACAATCACTGTGCAGAAGCTACACTTGTGTGTAACATTTGTTTTTGTTCATCTCACCCCACATATGCATGCCCTACACTTCAGTATGGTAGTTCTGTTTTTCCAGATCAATTTGTTACAGCAACTGGTTATTTTCCTGATGAACCACAGTTCCAAAGCAGAAGAACGAGTTATGACCCCTTCTTCAACACATACAACCCTAGTGGGAATACTATCCTGGATCTGGGATATGGCAATGCAAAGCATCACTACAAAGAACCATCATTTCAATATGAGCACCATTCCAAATGATAACAAGTCCATCAACCACAAAACTTGAGCCTTTATGGGAAGACTTGATGAAAACCCAAATTGAGTTCCAAAGCAGAATTTCACTTTGCCACTATTCAGATTTAACAACCCAAATTGACCAGGTTGACAACCACTTGTTAATGAACCGAGATGTCAAGAGTCGAGCCAACTCTTTCCCCAAACAATTCCCAACTCCCTGCATTCTAATTGTCATATTCATTTATATGCAGACTTAGTTGAGGAAACTCATGATGAGTTGTGTGCTGAATTTCCTGATTTAATTGGTTTTGATGATCCTATCAATTGCAACTCATGTGCTGATCATGATGATGATATAAAATGTGTTGTGTGTGCTGAAATTTCTACATATTTGAAAACTAATGATTCTGTTTACGCAGGATCTAATGATATAGAAAGGTCTATCAACAATGTAGTTGCAGAATCTGAAACATATAGGGAGGTGGAGTTGAAGGCCATTGAGGAATTTTCAAAGAAAGAGGAAAGTCGGCAGATGCTAGTAACTACTTGAAGTGGATTTTGTTTTTAGGCCATGGTCCAAAGCATTATCAATGAAAGCAGGATTGCAAAATTACACGTATTGCATGCCATTGGTGAAGTCAAGGAAGACCAATGGGACCCCAATGTGAACCCTCATGCTTCAAGCTTCACTTGGTCGTTACACTTCAACCAATGGGACCGTAGTGGAAGCTATCATGTTGTGTCAACCATAACCTGGTCATCACGTTTCAACCAATGGGATCCTGGTGGAGTCTTTTCACCAACCTCACTTAATAAGACTAATAGACACCGCCTCAAACAGTATCATGAACTTCCGAGAATGCGAAGTGGAGGTGATGAACCTTCTCCATCCGCATTATGAATAAAAAAAAAGAAAAAAAAAAAAAAAAAAAAAAAAAAAAAAAAAAAAAAAAAAAGTGTGTGCCCGACAATGAGGCGGTGTAGTGTCACTCGAAGCATGTGGAGGTCATTTTTTTCTTCAATGACAACAACTGCGAAAATCTTGCGGTATGGATTTTATTGGCCTACTTTATTAAAGGTCATTACACCTTTTGCAAAAGTGCGGAAATTGGTCAAAAAAGTTCTGCTTGAGATTATCATCTGCACCTACTCCTTGGAAAATTGAGATCTAGGTGGCGCGGTTCTTTTGTTGTCAGACACGTGTATCCTCTGGGGATGTAGATATTGAGGATCCTAGGAATGGTACTGCGCTCAAGTTAATGGACAAAGACTCAACCATTCCTGGAAAACCAAGTTCTTGAGTTCTTTGTGTTGCCGGTTAAGTGGCGGATACGATACTCCGTGACTCTCGTGTCGGTTTATCTTTCAGTTTCCCAAAATAACTGAACCCTTCTTCTCCTTCAAAATGGATGTCATTCTTTCAAACCTGAGAAAATATTTTCCTTCTCTTCCTCAAAATGCTTTGAGAAAAATCTACAAAGTTCGATGTGAGAGATTGAGACTGTTAATGCACAAGGGTATGCCAGAAGATGTACGCTGGATAATTGAAGCAAAGGTCCGATTAGCAGGTGAGTCTTCAATTTCATTTGACTCATACATGTCAGGTCTTGGAAGAAGTTCGTATTCTAAAAGGAGAAGAGCAAAAAGGTTACAAGTCTGTTACAAATGTGGACGATGGAATTGTAACATGCAATGTCGTTCTTTGGGGATGGTTTCCGCAAATAGATCCTTCATTAAGAATGGACTGAGTAAGGAGTCATTAGATGATATCTTATTGACTCTTGAGACGCGTTCTTATAGATTGATGCGGGGTGAAATTCTTAATTTGTGGAATCTCTTCAAGGATGAAGAAAAACGCTACAGTCTTGGGAATCTGACTCTAAAAGACCCTGTTTGCCAATTTTTAAGAAAATTGGATGGGAAGCTTATCCTCGACTCATAGAAGATGTTTAAGCCGTTACTGGACGTTAAACCAGAGGCAGATGTGAGCCACATCCACAAACAATCTGTACATATCATCTTCTTCTTCTTCTTCATGTCATCTTTAAAAAAAAAAAAAAAAAAAAAAAAAAAAAAAAGAAAAAGAAAAAATTATATATACGTCTTAGGGTTGGCTTTGGTAACACAAACCGTGAATGGGGAAATGCATGCATCTGATCCAAATTTCTTAATTGAAAAACAAAGAAGGTAGATTGTATCCCACATGTGAGGCAACCCGGTCGTATTATGGCCACTTGTCCCTTCAGGAGCCCTATGTTGCTTACTTGGTCTTGAATGGGTCGAATCTTGGTCAACAATACTTTGGCACAAAGCCGAAAGAACAGACTACCTCCATCCCAATCTTAAGTAAGTATACACTCATCTTTCATCAAGTTTTTCTAACAATTTCAAAAAAAAAAAAAAAAAAAACAAAAAAAAAAGGTACGTGATGACTACTGCACTCATGACGCGCAGTATAAAGATATGCCATGGAAACTGTACATACAGGTATGTCATCATTTTCTATTTCTTTTATCTTTGTATCATTTTGTTGTATTTTGATTTTTGTACAGACGATCCTTTGAGCAGGGTCCTTCAGGGGTTTCTAGACTTCTTTACCTTGATGGTTTTCTTGAAGTCAAAAAAAAAAAAAAAGATTCTGTGTTTCTTAATTTCAACCTTTTCTGACAACAGCCAACCTACCCTCATAGGTGCCATTATTCCTCTTTCCATTCTTTTTCCTACTTAAACACTCCATTTTCTCCATTTTCCTTCAACTACGAAACACTCAAAGGGAGGAAAAGTATAGAATGGGGCCTCCTATTCGTAACCTCAAAAATGTCTGTGTTTTTTGTGTGTCGAATTATGGGAGGGGATTAGAATTTGTAAACACAGCTAGCACTCTTGGTCGATCACTTGCTGCGAGGAATATTCATCTTGTATATGGGGGAGGTTGTCGTGGGTTAATGGGGGCTGTATCATTTTCTGCTTTTATAGGAGGCAGTCAGGTTTTAGGTGTTATTCCTAAACCTTTAGCTGAAAATAACATCACTGGAAAGACAGTTGGAGAAGAAATTCAGGTAATATCTATGCATGGACGAATGAAAACAATGGTTGACAATTCTGATGCATTTATTGTCTTACCAAGTGGTTTTGGTACTTTGGAAGAAATTTTTCAAATTGTCTCTTGGTAGAACTAAACATCCACCATAGACCCATTGGTTTGTTGAATGTTAATAATTTCTTTGATCTTTTGTTATCTTTTCTTGACAAAGTCGTGGAACGTAAATTTATCACTCCTTCGGAAGACAACTTCTTATCTCTGCCTCCACTATTGATGAGCTCATTGATAAATTAGAAGCTTTTGAGTATGTACTGATCGGTATTAGCTCGAGATAGATTGGTCAACAAGAAGCAGCGAAGGAAGTAATAAGAAACAAAAGCCAGATCTGCGATTTCATCTTTAATGGGTTTGATTTTATTGTACTTTGTTTCTATTTAAATTTGTGTCAGCTTTCTCCAATAGGTAATATCTTCTATCCTTTACTCATCTATATTTTAACATTGAGGACAATGTTGTGATTTAGTTGGGGGGAAGGATAGTTGTCCCAAAATAAAAAATAAAAAATAAAAAATAAAAAAATAAAAAAATAAAAAATATAAATTTGTTGTTTTTGAAAAGTATGATATGATTGTCATGTACTTATTAAATCAATTAGTGATGGCAGAGTAAGGAGTAATTTTACTCTTGAGACGCATCTTAATTGGTGGCAGAGTAAGGAGTTTTTTAGGTAGTAACTAATTAGTACTAAAGTTTTATTGTTTGATTTCTTTTCGTAGTCGATGCGATCTTGACAAGGTGTGTTTCTTTTCTGCTTGGCGTTGATTCACTTCTTCTCAGGTTGTGTTGCTCTTTTCTATATCTCTCTTTCACATTGAGGGCAATGTTATATTAAGTGTGGGGGAGAGATTTTAGCATGTTTCTATTTCTTTTGGTTTGTTTATAAAAAAAAATTTAAAAAAAAATTGGGTTCATTGCATGATTGAATAACTTTTCTCCTTTCTTGAACTGATATGCTTGGTGATGGATGATTGAACTGATGAATTGAGTTTGATGGATGCATACCTTGTGAGATTTTGAGCCTAATGGATGGATTCAACATTTATGCCATTCTCTTCTTTCTTGTGTGATTTTCACTCATGTTAATGACCACTCTAGAACTTGCTTTGATTCTTTTTTAAGCTACATTTCACTTGCATGCATAAACATGATTGAGACCTTCTTTCTTAATTAGCTAGTTAACCAAATAGCCAACCTTGTTTTCAATATGATATCAAGCACTCTTTTGACTCCTTGAAAATTCTCTGATTCCTGCCAACCTTGTATATTTTCCTTTGCTTAACCCCTTTGAGCTTATTTGACCATTCCTTGTTTCTAGCTCATTATGTGCCTTAAATGAAAAATCGTGTTCTTACTTTACCTTAGGGAATAAAAGAACATTAGCTTGGTTAATGGATGAGTTTTTGAACAAGTGTGGGGGTGTGTGTACAAAATGGTTGTTGAAAAAAGAAAGAGTGCCAAAAAAAAATGTATGTATATAGTTATGTTCATAAAAAAAAAGATCTGGAAATGAATATGTAAAGGGATATACATTAGAGTTGGGATGAACTTTTATGCTTGTTATTTGAACTCAGCTCTCATTTACTTTTATTCTCTTTGGTATTTATCTTCTGATATCCATTTTATCCCCTTCTGTTTCCTTGACCTCACTACAACCTTGAATAAAGTCCTCATGATTTGTGTATGCATGTGTTTTGAGTAGTGGAGAAGTAGAAGATAAGCAAGCTTATGGTAGTGCAATTTTCATGGGTTGAATTGAGTGAAATACCTACCTTTTAAACACTTGAGAGATTAAGAGGGAATCTTGTGAGGATCTATCATTCTTAATTCATTCTTTTCAACGGAAGTTTCCTTACTTGTTGGTTTGAGATGTGAAGAAATGTTACCTCATTTATGCTTTGATTTTCTTGTTGCTCTTCTAACTTCATTGAGTCCTTTAAAGTTTTTAGCTTTTAAGTTTGTGTCGTTTGTTTTTGTCTTCTAACTTTAGTTTTATATGTTTTGCCCAGGAGTGCAAAAAGCTAAGTGTGGGTGAATCTGATAATCATATATTTTATACATTAATAAACCCTCATTATTAGTCATTTACACTCTTCATGTACTTAATTGACTGAATTTGATTATGTTTTGTAAGTTTGAACTCGAATTGAACTTAATTGATTTTTCAGCATTATTCGGGTCTTACACTGTTTCTGTATTTTGACCATATCTTGAGTTCTAAATGTCTGATAATTATGAATTTTACCTTGTAGGAAAGATAAGAGAGAGCTCTACAACTTTGATGAAGAGCTCAGAGTCAAATTCAGACATCTAGTAGAGCTAATTGGGCATGGAAATCAGAATACGGGATATGTGACTGGAACCCGAACAGTGTGTAGTAACCAGAACATAATTCGAGTTTGGGCATATAAAATGGGCTGAAAATTTGTAATCTGAAAGTTAAGACCCATATGTACAACTTTCATGTTAAGCACAAAACTTGATTTGGGCTCCTTGATGGAGATATTGGGTCTGAAAGTCAAAACAGAGGTGCTGAAACTGGTCCTGAATAGTCTGTAGTAATTGAGTCATATCTTGGGCTGTAGGACGAATTTTTGGGTGCTTCTAGAGCCATTGGAAAGCTTAGACAATTTCCTAGAACTTTCATGAAGACCACTTGGCTCAGAAATGACGAAATCAATAAGTTCAGCAATAAAGAATTTCGGAGACAAGGTAGCTCACCTACTCACCCACCTACTCATCCACCTACTCATCTACCTACTAATCCCATCTACCCATCTACTACTACTCCGAATTCTCTATAAAAGGAAGCATGTGGAGAGCTCTAAACACACACACTTGGTGTTAGAGATAGCTTTTCATAGTTCTTGTATATTTTTCCTTCATCGTAATGGAGAGCTAAGTCACTTCTAGTCAATTTGGGACTCTTGAAGAGATTGTGGTTCGGATTCTTGAGACCTTGGTTCATGTAATGTATTTGATTTATATTTGGATTCTTCTTCTCTTCTTCTTCTTCTGTTTTCTTGATCTTGAATGCATGAATGGTGATTCTGTTTATGTTTATTTTAAGATTAAGTATTGTGATTAAACTTAGAGCTGATTGATCTGAATTAATCACTTAACTGAAGATTGAGATTTGTGATGAAACTTAGAACTGATTGATCTAAACTAATCACGTAATTGAAGAGGTTAGTTACTGATTGGTGCCTAGGTTAATTGAATTCGGTGCTTAAATTGACATATATCTACATGAATGGTGCGATTGCAGATTTGTGTTTATCACTTGTCAATTGAATTCTGGACGATTGTCTAGTATGAATTCTGGATCTGATGCAGAGATCTCGGTTAGATCCAAGTTAACCATTCAAATGTATTTCAGGTGTTTGTTGAAAGGTCTATGATTGAATCCACCCAATCTCGGATAGATTTCTGAATTGACTGTTCTTTTAATTGTTATTTTTCTTCAGATCTTGTCATTGTAATCCTTGAACAATCAAAACCCCCCCTTTCTAACTTAACTTAATTTGATAAAATTGCATTTACGATCCTTGAGGAGACGATCCGGTGTTGTTCACTATACTACAAACTTAGTTAATAACTTCGGTTATAATTTTGACTGAGTTCGGCGCTCGTCAGAATCTCAAAAGTGGTTGCTCAAGCACAAGATCAGAAAACACTTCAAGTTCTATCCATTGTCTCCAAGATGCTTGGACTTGCAACATTTGGATAAGTGGAGACTTGTTCTATACTTTAACTTGCTTTAAAGATGTTCTTTTCTAGCTTTATATCTTGAAAATATCTTTATATGTGTTAATATGCTAGATAAGTACACTTCTTGTTTGAAATGGCATGTTTGTTGATAACATCTTTGTACTTGACATAACATTTCTAATATGATCATTGGTTACCTTAAAGTGCATATATAAGAAGAGAATTAGGAATAATTGATCAATCATGCATTTGAATGAATGCTTGTGTTAGATACTTTTATCTTGGAATTTTAGATCAATCCTGCATTCATATTTGAAATATAACCCTGCTGCATAAACTGGCCTTTGCTGCATAATCTGCATAATTGCTACATAATCTGCTATATTACATAATATTCTTGCTTAAAAATTATTTTTGAATCCTATACTGACTTGAGCGTCAGAGTTTCCTCTAAGTTTGTTTTGCAGGTACTTGATCCATGCTCAAGTCCTCCAAATCCTCAATTTCAAGTTTTTTAATGAAGAAACTGGATCCTGGCATAAGCAAGATCTGTTTTGGGATATATTTAAGATATTTCGAAGTAATGGAAACATAGCCAAGTCAAGTAAATTCTTAAGAATGGAATAAGTTGTTGATATATTAAAGGATGCATTCTTGAAGAATTTTTCTGGCTTTGATGGTGAATGGCAAGTATTGATGTCTTAAAGGATGAATTCTTGAAGATTTTTCTGGTTTTGGTTGAGAAATAATCTGTTAGAATATGGTCATAATCTATTATGGAAAGAGTTTCTGGTTTTTGTTTGAAGAATAATCAAATTGTAAAAGGACTTTAATCTGTTATGAGGATTGTGGGAATGTCCAGAACCTTGGAAAGGCTCTCTATCAAGCAAAAATAATTGATTATGACAAGGGTATAATCAGTTGTAAAGTCATATATCAATCTAGAGGCTCTCTGGAACTCTCATATAATCAATTATGCCTCCTTTATAATCGGTTATGAGTATTCAACTCTGGTTTGGAACATTTGCTTTGCTCTCTGGAGTTCACATATAACCGAATATCACCATCTTCATATTCGGTTATGGCTCACTTCCTTTGTCTTGGTACGTATTGCTTGGTCTCTGTTTTCCCAAATAACCGAATATGGACTACTCATATTCGGTTATGGCCCTTCTTCCTTTACTCTTGACACGAGTTGTTTAGATCTGATTTCACAAATAACCGAATATGGCCCCAATTCATATTCGGTTATGGCCCATTTCTCTTCCTCTTGAAACATGTTGCTTGGTCCCTGTTTTCCCAAATAACCGAATATGGACTCCTTCATATTCCGTTATTGGCCTTCCTCTTAACCAAAACTCGAAGCCCTCATCTTCCCCACGTATCACCTTTCCTCCATAGCTTTCTTCCTCCTCTACCACCCACTCCTACCCACTCCCTCAAACACCTATCCTACCTCAAATCCAACCTAAATCCACCAATTAAAATCCCACAAATTCTTCCAAAAATCTCACTCCACTTCAAGATGGTTAATGGTGCTTGGGTTTATGGTGTTGGGCATGATGCTGCCACACAAGAAGAAGAATTGCCCACTGCCCTTGCTGATATAGTTATGGAAGAAGCTCCACTCACACATGAAGACCACATCCTAGCTACCCTTGCATGCAATCAATCCTAGATTGCGGTTCCTCGAGCTTATCATGAGCATAGCATTGGAGTCATCTATGACTGCTTATTGTCTTCAACCACCGCAAGATGAGGGGGCTTAGGCATGGATATCTTTTATTTAGCTAATCTATTTTCTGTTTTAGCTATATTATTATGCTTTAAGTCATTAGGTACTTAGTGCTTATAATCCTTTAATGCTTATCTAATCATAGTGTGTTATCTTTTGAACATAATGCTTAGCTTGCTTAACTATGTTATTATGCTTAAGACTTATCTAACCATAATAGATTATATCTTGAACATCATGTTTATGACTTGCTTGAATAGTGTATGTGTCTTTAGCATGAATGTCTTGTTGAGATGGACAATTATGATGATTATCTTGTAGCTAATGTGCTTATTGAATATTTGTTGTTGGCAATAGTTTTGTGTTACTTCTCTTTGTCAACATCTATATTGTATATCTTTTTAATTATGACAAAAGGGGAAGAAGTTGTGTCATTGAGAAGAGTCAAGGTAAACAAAAGGTATAAATTCAATGATTCTAGGATTCAAATATCAAGGGGGAGCTGTGCAAACTCTGAACTTGTCACATCTTGAAAAACAAAGGGGGAGTAAGTTTTATTTAACACCTTTTGTGAATTCCAATTTATTTGAACTAACCTTTTCTCAATGGTTGTTTGTCATCATCAAAAAGGGGGAGAATATAATTTGCATTAGCTAAAGCAATGGTTTTGATGATAACAAACAAGGACAAGAAATGGAAGTGCAATGATCAAGTCCAAGGATCTTCAAGATTAGCTTATAGGACTTAGATCTTGTGTAAAGGTATTTGGGAATCACACTAAGCTCAAACATGTTTTTAAATCTTTACAAATGGTTTTCACATGCTAAAATGCTCAACAAACAAGTTTTGAAAAGCTAGTCTTGGTGGTTGAAAAATAGTCAAGTTTGTGTTTTGCAAAGCTGACCTTTGGTCACTCTTTTGATCATAACTTCCAAACTATTTTGTTTTTTATTCTGAAACTTATTTCATATAAAAATAGACTCAAATACCTTTCCAATGACTGGTTATTTGTTTAAAACAGATGAGAAATAAAGAAGTTATGACCATTTAAAGTTAGCTTTCAAAACCAGAATGCTATAACCGAATATGGGAATATGCTTAACCGAATATGGCTTCTTTCTAATTGAGTTTCTGGCTTCTCAAACGCAACAACCTATTTCTTAAATGGCCATATTCGAATATGGCATCCTTCATAATAGGTTATGAGCTCTAAAACAGAATGTGTCCTGTGATTCTTTAAAAGGCCATAACCGAATATAACTTATCCTATATTTGATTATTCTGATTTCCATTCGTGTCTTTTGTTTTCTCAAAAGCCATATTCGAATATGGCGTATCCTATAATAGGTTATGAGCATTCTCATAACAGATTATAAGACTCTTCATATTCGAATATGAGTTAAGTCATAATAGATTATTTTGACAAATACAGACGATGGAAACTCCTTATTCATGCCATAACCGAATATGGAAATGCCATAATAGATTATGGACACTTCCAGATCTCTTCTCCAACGGCTCTTTCAATGGCATTTAATGCCCTCAACCACCTCTAACGTCTCTAAACTCTTTTGGGCTATAAATAAAAGTTGTTGGGCATTGATTAAAGATTGGAGAACAATCTGAAAATCATTCTTGAGCATTAAATTCGCATTTCATCATCTCTTTCTCCAAAACTCTGTTTTGAGCTTCAAAGTGTGATTCCTTGATACCCATAGAGCTTCAATTTGTATTATCCATTCTTTGAGAGAGTTTCTATCATTCAAACACTTTGTATAATTTGTAAAGAGGGTGAGGTATCCCTCTAGAGAAAAAGGGTGAGATATCCCTTATTTGCAAAGAAGGTGAGGTATCCTTCTAGAGTTGAAAAGGGTGAGGTATCCATTGTTGTAAAAAAGGTGAGGTATCCTTCAAAGATTGTAAAAGGGGTGAGGTATCCCTCTAGTGAAAAGGGTGAAGTATCCCTGTTTTGAGGCTCAAGCACAAAGGGTGAGGTATCCCAAGGTGTGGTGAGTGCTCTATTGTGTAAAGGTTTTCAAGCACCCGTTCAAGCTTGAAGTTTAATGGAAAATCTCGAGTGGTTTGCTTGAGGACTAGACGTAGGTCACAAGGGGTAGCTGAACCAGGATAAATCCTTGTGTTTATTTTTCTCTAACTCTATCTCTTTACACTTGTGCCTTAATTATATATACTTGAGTTTAATTTGATATATATAGCTTATTTGCTTGACTTATCCTATAGCCCAAGTAGTATTTGAGAAATCTCTATTAGTTGTACCTTTGTCAAGCTTATTCTGCTGCAAGTGTTGATTGAAAGTATTAAAATGAATAATTTCTCAAAGTTATTATGAAAATTTGTAATCACTGAATTCACCCCTCTCTTGGGTGATGGTTGCCATGACTAACAAGACCGTGCCTCGCCGCTCCAGCCGCGAACCTCCACCGACCCGTTCAGACCTGTCATCAGCCGCCAAGCTTGTGTCGTCGCTGGAACTGACACCACATCGGACCAGACCGGCTAGCACTACTGCTCATTTGCCTTGGTCTATTGCCTCTGCAACAAAACCAAAAAAAATAGAACCCCCCGTTCTTTTCCTTTTTTTTGTAAGCTTATCTTTGATGTTTTTTTTTGTTTTCAAATTCTATTTTTTTTTAAAGTGGGCCTAAGTTAATAGGCTCATTTGGCCAAAGAAAAATAAAAAATTTTAAAAAATGAAAAAAAGGTAAAAAAAAAAATAAAATTAAGAAAGGTAAAAATATAAAATAATTAATTTTTTAAAAGAATAAAATAGGATTAATTGAGTTGTGACAGCTTGTTGATCTTGTATCTTTTGTAATCATCTAAGTTGTGACAACCTGATGATTCAAAAAAATGATAAAAATAAAGTAATAAAAATATAAAATAGTTGAACCTTTTTTTAAGAATAAATAGGATTAACTGAGTTGTAACAGCTTATTGATCCTATAATTTTTATAATCATCTGAGTTGCGACAGCTTGATGATTAATTTTTAAATTAAAAATAACCAACCCACAAGTATTTTATAAAGAAGTACGTGACTTTGAGTTCCTCATTGCACCTGAGGATACGTAAGAGCAAAATCTCTATTCTATCAAGCTAAATTTGAGATTTTCACAAATTATTTATTTTTTAGTTTTTTTAATAAAAAGATAAAACAAATATATTATGAGATTATTAAGTTTTGCATAATTAATTTAGAACAACCGTTTAGGACGAATGTGTTAGCAGTGCTGTGGAGTTAAGTCTCTACCTTTCCGTATGCATAACCGACTCCAGAATCCAATCTGGTTTCAAAGGCCATTTTCTAAAAAAAGTTTTCCAGTTTTTCTCATTTTAAATAAAATTGGTGGCAACTCCTAACAATTTATTTTGTTCGCCACTCCCGCCGCGATATAGGTCGAACAACAATCATAACATTTGGTGACTCTGTCGTGGATGTAAGGAATAATGACTATCTTCCCACTCTTTTCAAGGCTAACCACCCTCTTTATGGGAGGGACTTTGTCAACCACCAACCTACTGGAAGGTTTTGCAATGGCAAATTTGCTATTGATATTACTGGTAAGGACAAAGATTCAAACTTGGAACTTACTTTGAATAGATAGTTACAGTAGATGTTGCACATACATTCATATATTTAAGTTTCATTTTTGTTGAAATGTTTCCTTTTGCAGCCGAAACATTAGGTTTTTTAGGCAACGTTTACATTTAAGAAACGTTGTGATAACAAGTATAAGCAGTACTTTATGGTCATTCTCTAAATTTTGGTGTTCATATATCTCCTTCAAACTATTCTAAATGGCTAATGGGTCTTTAATAGTAAAGTACTCAGTTTTCAATTCTTCGTGCAAATGATGTCGAAGAAAAATCATTACTTTTGCGCGATCCTGCAAGAATGCTTTGTTTCTTTCTTTTATAGTTTTCCCAAGATTCATAGCATTAAGATAAATATCAGTATCAAGTACCCATGACAAATATTTTTTCCAGAAACATTAACGAATTCAAGCTTCATGAGATTTGACATTCTAAAGATATTTGAAAAAGGAAAATAAAAAATTAGATGGGTAACTAAGAATTTCAGCAATGAAAATACTCATCTCACATACACCACATTATGGAACATGTACAGATACATACTTTGATCATACAAAAAAGAAGATATGCATAACACATGTTACAGAAAACAAATTCTTACCTTGACATATGAAAAGAAACTTGAAGCATTTTGTTACACCGTTGAGACTTGATCGTGCTGATAACGTGTTGTAAATAGAAAAGACAAATATAGAGAGATCAAGGCAAAAAAAAATATAGACTCAAAATCTAGTTTTTCAAGAGCTAGTTGTACTTTATCATTCTTATTGTTTCTTCATGGGAAATCATGTCCTTATATAAGACTCCAAATATAAAGAAGGAAATAGTGGTTATACTTCTCAATACAATGCACCATTATGTGCAAAGGTTACAAAGTGAGTGCAATGGCGACAAAGTAATTAGGAAGACCAAAGATTATAACCACTAACACTTACTAATGACACCCTTAAAATCAAATTAAGGTAGTTATCCACTACATGCAAAATATACATGTTTATAATAAATTTATATTTTTGCCATGTATAATTCCTATTTTTCCCTACATGCCTTGCATTTCTACCATGTGGCATCTACCCCTCTTATAATCTTGCTATGTGTTATCCAATGTTAGCTAATGTTGCCATTTGTACTAATTTTTCTATGTTTACTATCAAAATATTACTATGCGAAAAAATATATATTAAAAAAACACTTCATTGCCATATTAAAAAACATTTTAAAAAAATACTCCATGGCACTTATTAAATGACCCATTAAAAAGACTAAAAAAAATCTTGTCTTGCAATGAAATAGAGGAACACCAAATTGTTATATTTTTTTTTCTAGGTTTCACATTATTCAGAATATGGTAAAGTAGCTCCAAGGTAGGGAACTACTCCAACACCAACTTGCTGGTTTTTTTCTTAGGTTTTTCACAATCTAAATTTTTTGGCTTTTTTTTTTCATAAATGGGTTTTTCCCAATTTGATTTAACAAATAAAAAAAAGTAACAAACACTCTAAGACTTTTGACGACCCTTCACTTCTAGCTACAATGCAGCACCACACGGAATGTCATTTGGGCAAGGCAAGAAAAACCTCATCACACACTGCCACTAGTCTTCCTTAACCCGCCATCGTCATTGGTGGCACCGTCACCAAATCTGAAGCATCGGTTGCATGATTATCTAAAGCCAGATGTTTGTCTACCACTTATGCTAGAAAATAAAAGTGAAAATATGAGGAAAAAGTCTTAACCTTTACACTACAAATTTGAGTTTACATTCCTTTCTTTTCTCCTTTGATTTTCCATGAATGACGGAGGGAAGTAGAGGAGATGATGTTGCGGAGTCATTGCAAAGGCTCAGCGATGAGTAGGTACAAGTCTATATTGATGGTTGTGGGGACACATGCCCCCATTGATTTTTTTTTAAAATTATTACTATATAGCCTTTATCATTTGTATCTCTATAATTTTTGGAGTTAAAGATATATGTTTGCCCTCATCATCACTTATAACAAATAGTTGATTTGGTACTTTTGTTTGATTACATATTTATATACATATTTGATAATATTGATAATGAAAAAATTATTTTTTTGTTCTAATATTTTTTAAAAATGTGTATATTACCTTTTTTTTTGTTATGTGTATTTTACCTTTGATTTTGCCCTCATTGTTCAAAATTTCTAGGTCTGTCGCTGGCGACAAGTTGCTTTACGTGTGGAGTTACCATCTTGTGCTCTGTTGTAAAGGATGCTACTCTTTATGCTAATCATTGTTAGGTTTTTTACTCAGGGAAGATGCTTGCGATGGTGGCTGTGATTCCATGGCTGGGTGCTACCAGATTAGCTCCACAAGTGCAATGATATTGCCTTCAAAATTAGGGGTGTCCGCGGGTCTATTTGGTTCAGATGTGAGGGGAAAAATCCAAACCAATCAATTTTAATTAGATTGACTTGGTTCAGTATTATAATTTTTTTTAAGCAAACTCGATCAAAATTGGATTGGATTAGTTCGGGGTCATCAGATCTACCAAATCTCACAAAAAAAACTCAACAATAACACAATACATAAATCAAAGATCAAACTATCAAACCATAATAGAATGAGAAGAACAATCAAGCCAGTACAAAAAAAATCTAACTAAGAAATACAAAAAATTAAACCAAACAAAAATGAAATCCTAAGAAACAGAGAAAGTTTTAAAGTCTCCAACAGATCTGTCAAGATCATGCAACTCTATATAGTGTTGTGTCGCCGACGTTGAAGAATGAGGTTCTTTAGCCACTTCATTCAATGTTATGCTTGTCTATGCTGAAAGGAGGTTCTTAAGCCAAGCCTTACCAATGACATCTCAACGAAGCCCCCACGAAGAAGAAAGCTCACCATTTTCCAAGATCTAATGCCTTTTTCTTCAATTATCTAAGAAGGAGTGGGAGAAGGGGAAATAGTTGCATGAGGTAAAGGGGCCATCGACAACATGGCGACTGGAAGGCATGGCAGCAAGGAACTACGGCCACACAGTGGCAAGGAATCACGGTCACACGACGGCAAGGAGGTGTAGCACAAGGGCTAAGGTTTCACTATAAGAGATTGAGATGAATGAGGTCTCTGAGGAGTTTGAGTGAACCTAATGTGATGGTCTCAATTAATATTTGCCAAACTCGTGAGCCAAATCATTCTCAATTAAATTTTATCATGTTAGACCCGATATAATCCGATAATCTAAACCAAACCAAACTAATTTAATTAGTTTGTATTGGATTTTAGGATTCATCAGGTCGATCCAATCCGATGAACACCCTTATTCAAAATCAATAGCCCCTTGAAGGCTACGAGTTCTATAGTTCCAACCTATACCAAAGGTCTCCTCCAAGAATATGGGATTTTGATTTTTTGAAAATTATAAGAAAATAATTATTTTGTTTTGTTTAATGTGTAAGATTGTATGTTGGGATTCATGTGAATCAGTAAAATGAATTAAACTCAAATTTAGAAATTATTTTGTAGTGATCTCTTTTTTTTCTGTAGTTTCAGGATTTGAACCTTGGATTTAGACATGCAATGTAGGATTAACTACTAGCTTTGACTTGTATTTCGAATTTAAACTTAAATTTTGATATATTTTAATAAATTAATTTGAACTTATATTTGTTATATTTTAATAATTTTAAATTTGTGCATTTTAAAAAAGTAATAAAAATAAAAAATCTAATTCAATTCAAATCGATTTAAATTAGATTAAATTAGATCAGTTTACATTTTGACCGAACCAATGAGATAATAGCATGATCAAATTGGTTGAATTGAATTGATTGCCTTTTCTCTTAAAAATTGATAAAGTTCATGTTTGGAATAATTGTAAAAACTTAATTATTTTAATAATCAATTATTGTATAAACGCTTTTTGTTATAATTGATTATAAAGATAATCTGTTTCGTTTAGATATGTTAGCTAAAAAGTAATTTTAAGCAAATCTGTTTCATTTGGATGATATAAAAAAGAATCATTTTTATGCATTAAATTACTAAAATATGTATAGAATGATTAAAAAAATTATTTAATTAATTAAAAAAATTATTTGATTGAGAATAAAATGATATCTACAGCTCAAAGTAAAAAATAATCCCAACGGGTTTTCCAAAAAATGCTCAACTTTTATTTTTTTTTCAAAAGTTATTGCCATACAACATTTTGGCATCAATAACTTTTTTCTCACATCCCAAACACGTTGCATTACTGTAACAATAGCTAAAATATAAATAATAAAAAAAGCTGTTAATTCAACAAAATAAGCTTAATCAATCATGCTTAAAATCCAATGAACAAACACCCCAAATATCCAAGCATAAAGTAAGCGGTAACTACTTAATTCATTAGTTAAACTTTTTTTGTGTTTTTTTTAAAACCTACAAAAGCAATAACGCAAATGAAATTGGGCTTTCACTAACTATTAGATCTCTAAGTCCAATCTCCATGCGGATTGTTTTGACTGCACTTTTGTTCTTAGAGATCTCCTATTTTTAAAAAAAATGTTTTTTTTCTGAGAGTTCGGCTTAAATTGTCAGCTCATTTCAACTTGCCAGCTAAATGGCCACCGTTCTTGATGTCTTTCTCCTTTTTTTCTTAAATTATTTTTTAATATAACTACTGTTCTGATGTAGAACTAGAGGATGCCTAAAAAGACACGTGTATGGTGGTTTCCTCCTTCTCGTGTAGTTGCTGCTAATGTGAATCTTGAACAGGGGGGTTGGGTACCTGCAAATGGACTCCAACGCTCAAGTTAGGTGATACACTAAGAGGGTATACACTGTATGAATTACAGTTACTTTATTAGAATGGTATATCCTTATATTTATAGTGCATATGTAGAGTCCTTGAACATTCGTCACAAGGTGCAGGTACGTTGAGATCTTGGCCTGACGGGGGAGGGATGCCTCCTCCCCACGATCGTTCAGGCAGAGCCCTGACGGAGAGTGCCTTCCTCCTGTGATTGTCTAGGCAGATCCCTAGAATCTTGGGATTGTCGCAGTAGTGGCCATCCACCTTTTTCAGGCAGTTATGGTCCCCACATTCTAAAGGTCATAATGAGAAGTTGTTAGAATCCGCACAAACCTATAAAGTATTGTTGGGCGATACGACTAGTACCTATGTACGGATATCCTACTGGGGTGCATACTCCGGAGCCTGGTTGTGTATATGTTGGGTTTGACCTTTAAGGGCGGGATCCCAGACCACGGTCCAGAATAGCTACCCCCAGCTTGGCGCTTACGTGGAACAATTAAGTGTCAAGATATTTAGACTGAGGATGGGATCCGTTGTGTTGTAGGAATCCATAAAGGCCAACATCCATTGTTTGGGGAGTACCCCCGGGGTTGGCATATACCGTCATCCCGTCATCTGGGGTACGTCTTTTGCCCCTGTGCATGGTTCCGCAAGGTCTTTTGTCTTTTTTCGTGCTTTGCAGGAATGCTGAGCTTCCTTTGGAAACTGCTTGTTCTGACTTTATTGCAAATTAAAGACCCATTAATTTTCTGATGTTTCCCAATTGCACGTTTCCCCTTCGCCCAATTAGAATCGAGGAGCATTAAAGGGTAGCTTACCTCATGCAATTGGTACGTTACTCTTGGGTCTAATCAGAATGCCTTGCTTCTCCTATAAAAGGGGAGCATTTTCATTTGAAGTTGGCACTTCTTCTATTGCATTCCTCTTGCTCTGCAACTTTGCTTGGGAGTGATTTTTCCTTCATGGCTCTCTTTGCATTTCATTCAAGTCCTAAGAGGGTTTTGCCTACTGCAAGAGCCACATTCCTATTTTTTTTCAAAATGTCTAAAACTATTTTGCCATTCTGCGAATGTCCCTTTTCAAGGGCGGTTTACTTTCCCAACGTAATTACAGAGGGCAGCTTACTTCCCCAGCATACTCTAGTTACTTGTTTGATATTTTGTCATCGCTGGGGAGGTCTGAGACGTCTGCTATGTTGGACGGGGGTCTTCGAAGCTGGGGTACTCACTCTCCTTGTTCTTTCCCGGGGATGTAATGGTTGCTTTGCCCTGAACAAGTCCTTGGGTAAGCAAGAGGGACTATTGAAGTTGCTCCGTGCTTTGAAGCGACTTAGGAGAATCGTCAGACCGACTAAGACTTCGGTGGAACAATCTCTTTCATGAAAGGTTACGCCCAGTCCATCGAAGGAGGATGCATCCCAGTCTTTATTGGTGAAGGCAATGCAGAAGATTTGGTGTCCTGGTTCCCGATGCTGGTTTGCCGAGGTTCTTCAAAGTCAATTCACTTTTTTCAAGAAGCTGGTGCAGATTCTGGGGAGCTGTGGTGGTGACAGTGACTCTTCATACCGCGGAGGAAATACAGATGTGACATGGCCTGGGATGTCGTTGACGATGATGCCGCTTTCCTTTCTTCAGGGTCCTTATTTCTTTAAAGATTTCATGTCTCTATACGTTCTTTTCCCTTTCTTTTTTATGTAAGATGATGTATGGAATGAGAATAAAAATTCTTATCTTTTCGAATTTTTGCCTTGTGTTTTCTTTTCATCTTTATTTTCGTTGTCTGTTGTCTTTCATACTTGGCCGGGGTGAGTCTAACGCTTACTCTGGGATAGCGTTATTTCTTCCAATCTGTCTAGAGTCCTTTATCGTTGACTGGGGTGAGTCCAACACTTACACCATCATGCACCCAACTTGGTGCTTTGACTTGAAAAGTCAAAGTGACAAGTTCTAAATGCTTAGCCCGGGGTATTTGCGCCGGGGAAGGTTGTGTTTTCATAGTTTAATCGTTGAGTTCTCTTTGGTGGCCGTCATCCGAATTGAGACTCTAAAACCAAAAAGTTTACCCCGGTTTAGGTCGGGGTCCAGAGTAATTATCTGGACTTAACCTTCGAAAACTGCATGACATTTCAATTGTTGCGCAACTGTCTTTTCAATTGCAAAATAGTCCTTTCAATTGCCTTTACAGCTGTGAGGGCCACATGGCACATCTTGAGCAGATGGACGTGCATGGTGCTTTGCGCGCCATGATGAGCACCTTTTTTTCAAAATTGTGTCGTAGGGACGAGAATGTCCCCTAACCGTTTTAGCCTTTATAAGTAGGGGTTAGGGGTTCGTCGTTCACCTTTTACCATTTCTAAGTGTTCCTATGGAAGCTTCGTGTGGCAAAGAAGGGTGATTGCAAGCATTTTTCCGTTCACTTCAAGCTTTTTGTTCAACTCATCGCGATCTTTACACAAGGTGAGATCCTTTTTTAGTTCATGTCTCTTTTTTCTCCATTTCTTCCAACTAGCACTGGGTTGTGGGATGCGTTTCTGCTCTTTTGTTTTTTGCGAAGTAGTGTTAGGACATTTGAGTTTTTTCTGATGTCTTGCCCCCTAGGAACTCTATTTTCGCTACGACGTGCACGGTGGGGGTGTCCTTCTAAAATTCAAGATTTTGGAGGGAAGGGAGGTTGATATATGGGTGCAAACCTTTCTATTTGCCCTTTTCCGTGTCTGAATCTTCTTTACGCCTGATTCTGACAATTTGTTCATCGGCCTTTTTGGGTTTTCTCAGGCTTTTTTATGGCTCGTGGCAGGAGAGGGACTAGAATCGGGGTGTCGATTCCCGACATCCGTGATCTACGAGAAGAGGACCCCATTCGAATCCGTCATGGTCTGGGGTTATCATACCCGTGGGTAGGGGAAGATGTTTAGAAACATCTTTCCATATTTTCTTCTTAGGCTATACTTCGGCAGTCGATGGATTATGTTCATTTGACGCCTGAGAAGGCTCGGGACAACGAGTTTCAAGTCGTATGTCCCGAGTGGAATGAAAGGGTGTGCTCGAGCCAGGAAGCAGACTCTCACTTCATGTTTCTGTACGAGCCTCTTTTGTAACGCTTGGATTGTGGCTTCCCTTCTCGGACTTCCAAATGGCCATCCTCCGGACCCTGCGTGTACCCCGACTCAGGTTCACCTTAATGGTTGGGGTTACATTATAGCTTTTGAGAGGTTTTACCGGGTAATGGGGCTGCAGTATTCGGTCAACATCTTCTTATACTTTTACCATCGGGTGTGCCCCTAGGGTTCGTCTGAGCAGAAGAACTGGCTCACCATCCGTTCAAGAGGTGGTCGTAAATCCTTTGATATTTTTCAAGACAATTTCAAAGGATTTAAGACTAGATTCTTCAAAGTTATGGCGGCGGAGGGTTTTCATCCCTTTTACCTGAGGGCGAACGGGGAACCAAAGTTCTCATTGTACTAGACCCCGGACGCATGGAGTACTCCTATTGTCCCATTTGAGAAGGAAGAAAAATATCTGAATCCAGAGGAGCTCAAAACTGTTAGGTTTATATCCAAGTATACTAAGGATCGTGGGAATATTAATATCAGAGACGTCCTTGATATCCCTAGTGATGATCTTCTTTATGTTTTATTAGGTGGGAAGTAGGATACCACGGTCCACCATAGACATTTTACACTTTATCATTCTTTATATGATTTTGTTCTACTTGACTTCTAACCTGATTCTTTGTCTTGTTTCAGTGAGCAAAGACATGTCGGCTGATGGGATTTAATTATGATTAAAAGTTTCAACCCAAGTGTAGGTTGTCTCAAGTAATAAATTCTCTGGAGTCCGAGATCGATCCACAGGGAATTGATGAAGAAAAATATATTGATTTGAGGTAAAAAGAAGATTTGTCACAAAATTAAAGATGATATAAGTTGTTCACAAATAGAAAAGATTTGCTTGGATTAGGAGATTCACTTTTGATAATAAATTAAAGATAAGATTATTTCTTTTTATAACTCAATTGAAATCATGCATAATGAAGATTCCAATCGAAAGATTTAACATTCAAAGTTCAATCATGTAATTATATTATAGTTCCAATAATTATCTACTAATACTTGTAAATCGTCAAAAGCATCCAATGTACCAATCCTATTGTCTACAATGGATCAAGATATTCATTATACAAGAAGAGTTTCTAAATTAATTGGAAACAATATATAATACATATAAAAGTCACATAAAAATATATCATTTAAAGCACAAGAAAGAAATAAATCTAACCTCAATTTATTATTAAAAGCTTCACTCATTCACCCAAGCAAGATGGAGATTAATTACACATGAGAAAGAAGAAAAGAAAAAGAAAAGAAAAAGGAAAAAAAACAAAGGAGAGAGAGAGAGAATTTCTCTCCCTTGGCTTCTCTCTTTCCGAATTCTCCAAATGCCTATTTATAGGCAAAGTTTGGTGTAACACCCTCCATTGGGCGTCACATTTTTAAATAAAACATAAAACCGAATGAAAACATTTTATAAAAGCTTTGAGTTTTAAAAGATGAATTTTAAAATATCTTTTTGCAGAAATATAAACTTACCAAAAATTATAAGTAAAACAGAAATTAGATTGAATTGATTAATACACATATTATATATGTCACAAAATATTCAACAACAATTTAAAACATAACATTTACAGACTCAGAGAAACAGTAGAAAACCCAATGAAGGTTACTACTAATAGCACGGTAACAACACTAACGAGAAAAACCCAACCTACATGGTCCGTTTCTCTACCAAACTGCATCCTGTTGAAACTTGGAAGATTACACCTTGACGCCGTCATCATCTTCAGAACATAGCCTCCAGTAAGTCTAAGAAACTTCCTTCTTCTACTATACGAATTTAACAATACAAACACAACAAACAATACAGTAAAGAGGTGAGATCCCCTTTCACCAGTACCAGTACGGTAGCAAAGAATTATACGAATGACAAAGTCATTCCATACACACAGATATTACAAATGTAATCATGTTATCAATTTATAAATAAATCAAATAGGCATATATCATAATATAATGAACAACTATAATATTGCTAAGATAGATATAACAATTCATACAATATAAAATGCCATAACAATGTAGATAATGATATAATATAAAAATTAAAAACAATAACAACATATAACGTCACGTATAAAAAAATATAACAAATAACAACATATAAGATCATAGATAAAAATATAATAAATAACAATACGTATAAAAATATATCACAAATGAAAATATACTAAATAACAACACAAATAAAAATATCACAGATAAAAATATAATAAATAACAACACAGATACATGTGAAATATGACACAATCCTACTCCATGGAGCTAAAAACATACAGACATCAGAGAGCGAATGATCCTCAAAATCTATTAGTACCACGGCTGCCCAACCAAACTATTCCGCGGTCTCACGTTGCGTCTATAGCCCACAGTCACATGGCGTGGTGTAGCACGCTGTCTAATGTTGTGTCACTACAGGCAATGTACTATTAGACTTCACAAGATCTCGATTAAGTATAGTGTGTGTCGAGTCCACTAGTGTGTTGCCATTTACCACGGCCCAGAAGAGCAACCAACTGTCCACATATGGATTTATGCACACTAATGTCTCCAAGTCCATTCAAAATCAAACCACACTACGCTTATCGCACCGACAATACGATGTGATTCACCTCGTCAATCAATCCACCAAAATACCCTCGAGAAAATATATCCTCAAAGATAAAAAGATACAGTAAGTCCCACCGGACAAATACTGTTCCAAAGCCTGTACGGGTTCACCTCATAGCCCGACAGCAGAAAATATAGAAAAATCCAGAAAAATATTGTTTCGGTCAATCGCGTAGGAATTTTATCGCGTTTTCACAATCTCGTCGTTTTTACAAACATTTTTAAATCGCGTAAATATATTTTTCTATTTTTAGAATCGCGTAGAGTTTTTAATACGTTTTCTCAATCGCGTAAGATTTTTAAATCATTTTCTTGTCCGAATTCCTTAAAAACACTGTTTAAAACAAACAGAAATAATATTCAATACATTTAAACTACGTAGAATATTTTTCATACCGTATACTGTCTTTTGGACATCTTTTCTATCTTATTTGTCCGTTTTTAATATAAATTGACAGTATTATGTTTAGAAAAATTATAATAATGATTTTCTAGGTTTACTGTCAAGACCCTTTTTATTTTTATTACAACCAATTAATTACACTTTTGAAAATTACTAACGTGCTTCAAAACACAAGGTGAGCTATACGTTAGAAATTTTACAGAGCTACTGTATTTCTTCTAACAGTAAAAATTATTAGTTTAAACTTCTTAAACTTAATTCTAATCAATTTATTTCTTCAAAACTTATTGTAATAAAATCTTTTTGGCATTTATTACTTAACCTCGGTTGAAAACAATTCTATAAATCAAACAGATCTAAATTTGGCATTTTGGCCGAAAATTATTCTATGCTTTATAGTTCATTCCTAATTATCTCCCTACATTTAATCTCTTATAAAATTCTTGATCTAATTTATTTTTATTAAATTAGTTAGTCCATAATTAGAAAATAAATTTGAATTAAAAGTATGTGGCATGTTGGCCAAATTTAACAAAGTCTTTGCATTTGATCTTTAAATTAGTTTTCATCTTTTAAATCAATGTCAAATTCATTGTATTCATTAAATCATTGTTTTAGAAAATGGTTTTAGAAATCAAAACATTTAACTTAGGCATGTTGGCCGAAATACCTAATTTCATACTTGGATCCATAAATTCATTTTTCTTACTTTAAATCAATTTGTAACTTGTCAATTTTCGTAGGTAAATTAGATCACACTTTTAGAAAATTGATGAGAACATTTTGGTCCTTCTTTTAGGTTAAGGCCGTAAGCCTTGATGTTGTGTTCTTTGGAACACTCATGTAATTTTTCACATGCTATTTACATTCTAGAATAATTACCATACTTCTATAAACACATGCAATATATTAACACATGTAATATATCAAAGCAATCATAAACACATACCAAAAATTATTAAAGCTATAAACATGTTTACACACATAATCAATCACAATTAAGAAAAACTATAAACAATCAAGTGAATGAATCCTTATGGATTCTTCACTACAAACACAAACATTCCTCACCACCAACACATGGTTGATGAGGGTAATCTCCCTCTTACCTCTTGAAGAACCTCCAAGCTCCTTGTATGTCTCCTTCAAGCAAATTTCAACCACCAAGAGCTTCTTGAAAAACAAAGAAAACATGAAATATTAATACCTAAGGCTCTAAACTAAAATAATCATGGATTAAAATCATGATTAAAACTTTGAAATGGATAGAAACATGAAGATTAAAGAACCCTACCTTCAAGGCTTCAAACTTAAGCTTTGAAGAACAAGATAGAAAATGGAAGATTTAGGCTTAGGTTTTAATTACAAAGGGTCTTGAAATGAAGTAAAGAAGCAAGAAATAAGGTGGTTTAGAATTATAAAAGAGTGATTGATAGAAATAGGGTGGAAGGCCGTGAGGTTGGAGAAGAAAGGGAGAAGAAATATTTGAGAGCTTTTCTTGTTTAAGAGATAGGAAGAATGAATAATAAGGTAGGATAGCTAATTGTAGAATTCACCAAAGGTGAATTACCGTAGAAGCCAAAAAGGAAAGCCACCAAAATTGACTAGTTTTAGGAAATTGAAATTAACTTTATTTCCTTTTTGTAATGCTTGGCCGTAAATGCTTGGAGAGAAGGTGAGAATTATGTTTGGTTTTGCTCCCTCCAAATGCATGGTCGTAAATGCATGGAGAGTAAAAGTGAAATGAAGTATTGAAATTGTTTTCTCAAAACATGCATTGCCGTAAATGCATAGAAAGTGAGAGTGAATTGGAGTGTTGGAATTGTCTTCCTAAAGCATGCCATTGCCGTAGAAACACATGCAAAAAGCCACTAAAATTGACTTTGTCTTACTTGGGTAATTAATTGAAAAATAGGAAGAATTGAATGATAATAATTGCTTCACAAAAGTTGCTTTGCCGTAGACTTCAACCAAGAAAAGCCATCAATATTGACTATTCTTCATTTGTTTAATTTGGCTTTCTAAATGAATTTCCTAAAGCTTTCTACGTGAATTCACTTTGGTGAATTTGGCTATTAGAGCAAATTGCTCTCTTCCTCACCGTAGAACACCAAATTTCAAGAAGCCTAAATTTATTTGATAGCTTGTTTTCTATTGGTTCTTAAAAATTCAAGCCATTAATCTTGACCAATTTCTATTGGTTAAATATTTACTAACTTGATTCTTATTGGTTGCTATTTTTTTGTTGACCAATTCCTATTGGTGCACATTGTATATTTTCTAACATACTTTAACCAATAAATAATAATTATACAATAATTACTGTTTATAAAGTCAGTGTTTATTGTCTAATGGGTAATAAAATATACATAGATTTTTATTTTAGACTAACAGAGTAGCAATTATTATTAATCATTTTTTTCTCGATTACCCTTGATGAGTCATAAAGCGAGTCATCAAAGAGAAATTTCTAGAATATGTGACTCACTACGATGAGTCAGTATGATGAGTCATCGTGGAACTTTCTAGAACGGGTGAGTCAACATAGATATTTTCTAGAAGCGGTGAGTCGGACGTGGCGAGTCGAGATCTTTGAGTCACTGATCAACGCGTCCAATCGCATCATCAGGCTGCGTCAGCATGGCGAGTCAGCGTGTTGAGTCACTACGCTGAGTCACCAATGATGAGTCATCATGGTGAGTCATCCGGGAAACTTCTGGAACAGGTGACTCACTGCGGTGAGTCACAGCCACCAATTTTGACCAGCTCCTCATTGGTCCACGTATACAACATTTGATGACTAAACGTGGGTCCCGCAAAATATTTTCGGGTCCACTGTCACTTATTTGTACTGACTAATAAAATAATATTATAATAATATAAAATTATTTTATTTGACAGTTCAATCCTAAAAATTAAAAGATTCACAACAGTATCATTCAGAATTGGGTTTAGTAAGATCCCCAAATTCAGAATAATTAAAACAAGATTTCCCCGGTCCGAAAATTATTATTTTCCTGCCTCAAGCAAATCGCTCAAAAAGTCCAAATAAAATCACAGACAGTAATATTGCACACTGTATCATACAGAAAAATTTAATACAGTACATTCGGGACGTAATGGTCATTTTTCTATTTTTCCCCACCACGAAGCAAATCACTCAAAACGTTCAAATAAAATTACAGACATTATTATATATCTGTATTTCACACAGAAAAATTTAAAACAGTAATTTGATAAAAATTTTATTTTACAGTCTCGAAGCAAATTATGTAAAACGACCAAATAAAATTTGAGCCTGTAAAATATATTTGTATTTCATGCAGAAAAACAAGAAACAGTAAAACCAGGACACAACGGTCATTCACCCAAAAGTTGGGGTGTTACATTTGGTTACTGTGCAATGCACAGTTACCAAACTTAAACGTAAGCAATGACGTTTTTATTTCTTTTTTTTCTTTTTTTTTAATAATAATTGAGCAAACGTGTACAACCGTGTCTCCTATTTTTTTCTATTTTTGAGAGAAGTGGTCTTCATGAAAGTTGTAGGCCTGGATATTTGCTTTAAAATGGCTTTGGTCTGAGTCCAAAATCATGCCTAGAACTTAAGATATTGCCCAATTATTGCAGAGTATTTAGGCCCGGTTTCAGCTCCTCTATTTTGACTTCAAAACCCAATATCATCCATTAGACCTCAGAATCTGACAAAGTGTTCAACATGAAAGTTGTAGGGAATTGTCTTAGTTTTCCTACAAGACCAAAATCACATCAAACAGATATTTACAACTCAAATTTTAGCTAGTTTACTAAATATTGCCAAAGAGATAATTAAGGTTAATTTATGCAATAATTTGTTTAATGATCCAATTCAGCTTAATATCATAAAATGTGTCAAAATTAACTTAATTAAGCTTAATTGAACCTTAAGAAGCCTAGTGAGAGGATTATAAAATGTATAAAATATAGTGTTATCATCGGCCGCATCTTCTATGGTCGCTCTGCGGGCTTTGAAGGCCAAGAGGAAAGGAGAGAGTTCCTCCAGCGCTCCCTCTACCACCACTCCGGCATCTTCTGGCCAGGGCGTGGTCATCGAAGAAACTCCTAAGAGGTCGGGGTCACTTTCTCGAGACCAACGAAGGAAGAATATGAAAGTCGTTGAGAGTTCTTTCAACCGTGGTGACAGGGGGACCGCGAAAGATGTTGCTGAGGAGAGTTTGAGCCTCTTGCCTATTATTTCTAGGCGTGTTGATCCCCAGTCGTTCATTGATGAGTGGCTTATGAGTGATGATGTTTTGAGGCATATATCACAGTAGAACTTGACCAAACTCTTGATCGAGCTTCAAGCTACGGCGCGTCGTACCGCTGTCGAAGTTCGCCACATTGAGAGTTCCATAGAGGAAAGCGATAGGAGGATAGTAGAGGATTTCAAAAAGAAAGACAAAGAAGTTGAGGAGGCCGCCCAGAAGCTCGATACCACTCTAAAGCTGAACGAGGACGCCCAAGTGTGGATCGCTAATTTGGAGAAAGCTTTGGTCGAAGCCGAGTTAGCCAAGAAGAAATTTGAGGCAGAGAAGCTCCAGGCCAAAAAGGCTCATGCCGCCATCCAAGCTCGTATAAGTCAGCTGGGAAAAGATATAGATGCGTTGGTGGTGGTTTCTGAGAGGATTGGCAGAGAGTAGTTCCAGAATGCTGTGGCTCAAATTCAACATTTCAACCCCGGTGTTGCTCTTGCTTTAGAAGGCCTCAATTCTGAGAAGGTCCTCCATAACGGCCAGCTAATCTTTGTGGATGATGTCCCTCAAATTGATTCTGGAGATACCCCGGAAGCTGTTCAGACTCCAGTCGAAGGGAAAGCTTAAATTTCTTCTTTTTTCCCTTTTGCCCCCTACGAGGGGTTCTAATTTTTTGTAAAACTTGTGACATTTCCCCAGGTTTCAGGATTTTATTTATATGATGTACTTGCTTTATGCTTGCTTGCCTATTTTTCTTCATGGTCCATGTCAGGTCCAACACCCACTATAGCGGTTGTTGTAAGCAATGTTGTGGACTTAGAAAATTTTTTTGTTAATGCGAAGAGAACCATGGTCTAGGGTCTCATGCCCATAACACTGTCGATGTGGCTTCCCTTCTGACTCAGGTAGAAACAATGCCTTAGTCTACACTCCGATGCCAATGATAACGGGTACTTTGGAATTTTTTAAACTTAGGCAAATTTCAACACCTTAATCCATAATCCAACGCCCATCTTAATAAGCGTTTGGAACATTGGATTTAGGCAAATTTGTGTTAGTGCCTAAGGAAACTTGCTTTTTACGATGTCTTTTTCCTTAGGCGTGTATTTTTATTCGACCTTGCCTGGGGCTCTTTGCTGACTATTCTAGTTTAACAGAATCTCGTCTGGCTTAGGTATAAGGGTGGACCGCGGGTCGTCAGATCCATTGTGCCACTAGCTTTAAAATAGTCAGTGCTAGGAATCGAGGTTGGGTGTTGACCCTATAGCTTACTACCAAAATTAGGTGTGCTATACCTCCTGACCTGGACTTTTGATTTCTTATCCGAAAAGTAGTATTTGTTATGAATAACTCTTTTTCATTGATAAGTTTTGGAGGACAAGGGTCCGTACAAAGTCGAATGAGGACAGATCAAACATTAGTTTTACTAAAAGACTAGGTCGTTATAGGCATCTAGCTATAGTATTTCCTAAGTTTATCTGCATTCCAGTAGTTCTTGATTGTGCTGCTTGTTAGAGTTTCTAGCGTGCAGGCTCCCTTGCCGGTGCTAATGACAATACGGTAGGGGCCTTCCCAATTAGGGGCTAGTTTCCCTTGGGAGACATTTCTCCCTCCGGTGTCTGTTCTCTAGAGTACCAAATCTCCTAGTTGGAACCTCCTTGGTACCACTTTCTTATTATATTTGGTCGTCATCGTTTGCTTGAGGGTGGTGTCGCATATGTGGGCCACACGTCTTCTTTCTTCTAACAGGTCCAGGTTTTCCCTGACCAATCTTGGGTTATTGTCAGGTGAAAATTATTGATGACATTAACTCTGTTCTCCTATTTCTAGTGGGATCATAGCTTCGCATCCAGAGTGGAGTTTGAAAGGGGTCTCACCCGTGGTAGAGTGGGGAGTAGTCCTGTACGCCCAGAGGACGTGGTCGAACTGCTCAGACTAATTCCCCTTAACTTCATCCAGTCTTCTTTTGATTCCTCGGACAATAACCCGGTTGGCGGCCTCTGCCTAGAGGTGGCAAAATAGGTTCAACTTGCTGGGTTAGCCTGTCAACCCGTTATTTTTTTGCAGGTTGGGTTCAAGATTTCAACTCACTTTTAATTTCCAACCCGCATAACCCACCCCGTTTAACCCGCGAGTTAAGCGGGGCAGGTGCGGGTTGGCCCGTCGGGTTGAGTTTTATTTTTAAAGTGTTACAAATTAGTCTTATTATTTGTGTTTGTGATATTTTTATGGATATCATACTAAATTTATTTTATTTTTTATTTTTTTAATCTCTATAAATTATAATTTTTCTATTTTTTATTTTTTATGATTTTTTTTATTTTTTATACATTTTGTTTTGTTTTTTAAGATCAACTTACTTATTTTTTTTTATTTTTTTTTTTATGTGGGTCAACCCGCCAACCCACACTAAAGCGAGGTGGGTTGACTCTTCCAACCCATTTTTCAAAACAGACTAACCCGCCCCGTCCCGTATTTTGGCGGGTTGAATGCGGGGGGGGGGTAGCCCATTTTACCATCTCTACCTCTGCCTGCCCATTTGTCCTGGGATTTTCTACGGTGCTATAGTGATGCTTTATTTTTAGTCCGACCAGTAGTTCTTCGAATATTTATCCTTGAACTGAGTTCCGTTGTCCGTTACTATAGACTCCGGAATTCCAAACCTGGTGATGATGTGGCGCCAAGTGAATTTCTGGATCCGGGCTGCAGTGATTGTGGCTAAGGATTCTGCCTCAATCCACTTCGTAAAGTAATTTATTGTTACCATCAAGTATTTTAGTTGGCCTGGGGCTTGGGGGAATAGGCCCAAGATGTCCATTCCCCATCTGTAGAACGGCCAGGGCACGGACATTGTGGATAGCTCCTTTGAGGGGGCCTTGTAGTGGTTTGAGTAGCGTTGGCACTTGTCGCAAATTCGGACATGTGCATGGGAATCAGCTTCCATTGTTGGCCAATAGTACCCCACCCTTAGTGCTTTTAGGGCCAATGCTTTGCCTCCCAAATGGTGTCTGCAACTTCCTTCGTGAACCTGGGCCAGAACGTATTCTACTTCTTTCGGGGTGAGCCATTTGAGGAGGGGAGAAGAGAAGCCACATCGGTATAAATGACCATCATAGATAGTGTACCTCACTGCTGTCTTGGTTAGCTTTGAGGCTTCTTTGGGACCTGAAGGCACGACTCTAGACTGCAAGTGATTGGATAATTTAAAGTTTTAAACCCAAGTGCAGGTTGTTTCAAGTAGTAAATTCTCAGGAGTCCGAGGTCGATCCACAAGGAATTGATGAAGAGAAAATTATTTGAGGTAAGGATAAAATTTGCCACAATACTAAGGATGATATAAGTTGTTCACAAATGAAAAAGAATTGCTTGGGTTAGGAGATCCACTCTTGGTAATAAATTAAAGATAATATTATTTCTTTTTATAACTCAATTGAAATCATGCATAATGAAGGTTCCAATCGGAATATTTAACATTCAAAGTTCAATTTATGTAATCATATTATAGTTCCAATAATTATCTATCAATACTTGTAAATGGTCTCAAGCATCCACTGTGTCAATGTCTTGTCTACAATGAATCAAGATATTCATTCTACAAGAAGAGTTTCTAAATTAATCGGAAACAACATACAACACATATAAAGATTACATAAAAATATATTATTCAAGCACAAGAAGTAGAATAATCTAATCTTATTTCATTACTAAGAGCTTCACTCTTTCACCCAAGCAAGATGAAGATTTAGTTACTTATAGACAAGAAGAAAGAAAGAGAGAAGAAGAGAAAGATGAACATAGCATCAATTAAGAACAAGAGAAAATTACAACAAAGGAAAACAATAAACAAGCATGACCATAACTTCTAAAAACTAAGCCTAACACCAAGAACACCAAATGATCAGCCAATGGTGCCTTTTATAGAGGATTAAGAATACAAAATGACAAGGGGGTGATTAAGAATAGGTGGATGAGTGGGTGGAGTGGTTGGATGAGTGGAAAATTATTGAGATTCTTTGTCTCCGAAATGTATCTGCTCTTAGCTCATGGCATGTGTCAGAATTCCATCAAGTGGTTTTCATAAAAGTTCTAGGAAATTGTCTCAGATTTCCAAAGACACCAAGTTTAGCCAAATCCAATAACCACGGTCCGAGATATGGCCCAATTACTAAATAGTGTTCAGGCTCAAATACAGCACCTCTGTTCTGACTTCAAAGCCCAATATCACCTTCAAGGAGTCTGATCCGAGTTTTGTATTCTTCATGAAAGTTGTAGATATGGGTCTTAACTTTCAGATGCCAAATTTTTAGCCCATTTCAGTTCCTTAAAATCGAATTATGCAATGATTACTGCATACTATTCGGGTTCCAATCATAAAAATCGTATTCTGACTTCCAAGCCCAATTAGCTCCACTAGATATCTGAATGAGACTTTGAACTCTTATGAAAGTTGTAGAGCTCTCTCTTATCTTTCCTACAAGATAAGATACATAATTATAAGACATTTAGAACTCAAGATATGGCTGAAATACAGAAATAGTGTAAGACCAAAATAGTGCTGAAAAAATCAATTAAGTCCAATTTGAGTTCAAATTTATAAAACTTAACTAGGCTTAATCAATTAAGTACATGGAGAGTGTAAATGACTAAAAATGAGGGTCTATTAATGTATAATATATGTGATTATCAAATTCTCTCACACTTAGCTTTTTGCACTCTTGGGCAAAACACATAATACCAAAGGTAAGAAACAAAGAAAAACGACATAGACTCAAAAGCTAAAAACTATAAAAGATTTAATGAAACAAGAAGAGGAACTAGTCATTCAAGGTATCAAAGCATTTTTGGAGGTAATATTTCTTCACATCTCAAACCATCAAGTAAGGAAACTTCAGTTAAAAAGAATGAATCAAGAATGAAAGATCCTCACAAGATTCACTCTCAATCCCTCTAGTGTTTAAAATGGTAGATATTTCACTCAATTCAACTCATAAAAAATTGCACTACCATAAGCTTGCTTATCTTCTATTTCTCCACTACTCAGAACACATGCACACAAAAATCATGAGGAATTTATTCAAGGTTGTAACGGGGTCATGGTAAAGGAGAAGGGATAATATGGATATGAAAAGATAAATAATAATGAGAATAAAAGAGCATTAAGATACAGTTAGAGTGGAGAAGATATTTGAGAACATTCATCAATAAGGATAATGACCAATATTTGACTAATGTTTTATTGAACATCAATCCCAAATTGGTGAGTTGAATTCATTGTTAGGCATGAACCTTCTCCATCTCTTCCTGTTGTTTCCAAGCATCCATCTTTATTCTAGATATGGATATGTCACATGGTGTATTAGATGGTCAGCTCTTTCTTTCTTTTCTTTTCTTTTCTTTTTTTTTTACACACACACACACCCACACTTGTTTAAGAACAAAGTCAATGCTCTCTTATTCACTATGGTTGGGTAATAATATAGTTTTTTTTAAAAAAAAAAGCATGTAATGAGTTAAGAACAAGAAGTGGCCAAATAAGCTCAAAGGGGTTACACAAGGGAAAATATACAAGGATGACCATTTGGTCAAAGTAACTAATTCAAAATGCTTCAATCATATTTATGTATACATGTAAAAATGTAGCCTCAAAAAGAATCAAAGTAAGTTCTAGAGTAACAATTTCATGAGTGAAAATCACACAAGAAAGAAGAGAATGGTACAAATGTTCAATCCATTCATCAATATGTTCAAAATCTCACAAAGCATATTTCTATCATTCTCAATTCATCAATTCAACATTTATATCCAAGCATGTGATTTTTAAGAAAGAAGAAAATTTATGCTATGACCCAAGATATGCTTTTTGCTACTTCTAAAATAATTATTTTCTCAACTAAGATGCGTCTCAAGAATAAAATTACCTCCAGGGCAAAATTTACTCCTTACTCTGCCATCCTTAATTGGTTTGGTTGTAGGTTTTTGACAGTTATCTCACTAAACATACTTCCCAATTTAAATGCATCTCAGGAGTAAAATTACTCCTTACTTCGCAATTATTCATTAGTTTAGTAAGTTCATGACAATCATATCATACTTACCATACTTTTTTTTAACTATTCTTCCCCCCAACCAGATCACAACATTGTCTGTAATGTTAAAATATAGATGAGTAAAGGATAAAAGATAGTACCTGTTGGAGAAATCTGACACAAATTAAAACAAAAACAAAGTACAATAAATAAAATCAAACCAATTAAAGATGACGTGTCAGATCTGGCTTGCTTTTCTTGCTGCTTCCCTCACTGCTTCCTGCTGAACAATCTATCTGAGCTATTATTTTATCAGGTTCATACACAAAAGCTTCTAATTTGTCAATTAGCTCATCAATAGTGGAGGCAGAGATAAAAAGTTTTCTTGCCGAAGGAGTGATAAATTTTTGTTCCACAGCTTTGTTAAGAAAAAATAACAAAAGATCAAAGAAATTATTAACATTCAACAAACCGATGGGTTTATGGTGGATGTTCAATTCGACCTAAGAGACAATTTGAAAAATTTCTTCTAAAGTACCAAAACCACCTGGTAGGGCAATAAATGCATCAGAGTTGTCAAGTATTTTTTTCATTCGTCCATGCATAGATGATACCTGAATTTCTTCTCTAACTGTCTTTCCAGTGATGTTATTTTGAGCTAAAAGTCCAAGAATGACACCTAAAACCTGACGGTCTCCTATAAAAGCAACAAGTGATACAGCCCCCATTAACCCACGACAACCTCCCCCATATACAACATGAATATTTCTTGCAACAAGTGTTTGATCAAGAGCGCTTGCTGCATTTACAAACTCTAAACCCTTCCCATAACTTGACCCACAAAAAATACAGATATTTTTAAAGTTACGAACAGAAGGTCTCATTTCCATACTCTTCCTCCCTTTGAATGTTTATGAGTTAGAGGAAAATGGAGAAAATGAAGTGTTTAAATAAGGAAAAGAATAGAAAGAGTAATGATAACACCTATAAGGGTAGGTTGGCTGTTGTCAGAAAAGTTTGAAATTAAGAAATATAGAATCTTTTTTTTTGTTTTTTAAAGCTTTTTTTTGTTTTTTGTTTTTTTTTAACTTCAAGAAAACCATCAGGGTAAAGAAGTCTAGAAACCCCTGAAGGACCCTGCTCAAAGGATCGTCTATCCAAAAATCAAAATACAACAAAATCATACAAAGATAAAAGACATATAATAATAAATAAGGACATACTTGTATGTACAGTTTTTACGGCGTATCTTTATACTGCGCGTCATGAATGCAATAGTGGCATGTATTTGAGTTGCGTGTCACTAGTGCAACATATGAATTCCACAAGGATTGCCGAACCAACAACAAGAACCTTTGAATCCTTTCTGTCCTACTTACGGAAGAATAGCCCTCTATCTTCGTGCAAACCTAATTAAAGGCCTGTATTCTAAGAAGATGGTACCTGACCCCAGCCAGTCAAAACTCGCCATAGAGACCTACAAATTAAAGAAAGTATACATCTCAGTTAACAGTTTCCGTTCACTGTAAAGACAGGACGCTTCTTTCTGTCCATCAGCGCTACTAAGCCTTGGTTCCAAGAATTGGGAATGTAGCACGCAGCTCTCTACAGAGCATGGCACACGAACTTTATTTACATACTAGTGTGTGAAGATCTTCTCGTGAGTCTATGACAGGACGGGCATCCACCCGGGCTCCTAATCTAATTAAAGACCAAGTACAACCATAGTTTCGCCATCTTTTTTTTTCAAGTTGTTAGAAACCTAATGAAAGATGAGTGTATACTCACTTGAGATTGGGATTGAGGTAGTCTGCTCTTTCGGCTTTGTGCCAAAGCATTGTTGACTAGTATTAGACTCATTCAAGACCTGTGCAACATAGGGCTCCCAACAGGGACAAATGGCCATAATGCGACTGGCTGCTTCACATGTGGGATACAATCTACCTACTTTGTTTTTTCAATTAAGAAGGCTGGATCAAGATGCATGCATTTCTCCATTCACGTTTTGTTTTACCAAAGCCAAACCCAAGATGTATACATATTTTTTTTTTTTTTCTTTTTTTTTTTTATTTTTCTCTCTTTTTTAATTTTTCTTCTTTTTTTTTTTTTGAAGATAAAGAAGAAAAAGAAAATATATACATGTTGTTGTGGATATGACTCACATCTGCCTCTAGTTTCACGTCCAGAAACGGCTTAAACGCCTTCTATGAGTCGAGGATAAGCTTCCTATCCAATTTTCTTGTAAATTGGCAAACAGGGTCTTTTAGAGTCAGATTCCCAAGACTGTATTGCTTTTGTTCCTCCTTGAAGAGATTCCACAAATTAAGAAGTTCACGATGCACCAAACCACAAGAATACATATCAAGAGTCAATAAGATATCATCTAATGACTCCCTACTCAGTCCATTCTTAATGAAGAAAATTTTATCTTCTCTGTTTGCAGAAACCATCCCTAAAGAATGACATCGCTTATTACAATTCCATCGTGCACATATGTGACAGACTTGTAATCTTTTTGCTCTTCCCCTTTTAGAATATGAACTTCTACTAAGACCTGGCATGTATGAGTCAAATAAAATTGAAGACTCACCTGCTATTCGGACCTTTGTTTCGATTATCCAACATACATCTTCTTATATACCTTTGTGCATTAACAATCTCAATTTTTCACATCTAGTTTTGTAAATTTTTGTTAAAGTATTTTGAGGAAGAGAAGGAAAATGTTTTCTCAGGTTTGAGAGAATGATATCCATTTTGAAGGAGAATGAATTAGTTATTTTGAGAAATTAAAAGAAAACAAACCGACTTGAGAGTCACGGAGTACTGTCATCCGCCATTTAACCGGGGAGCTAAAGAACTGCAAAACAAAATAAAGCCATAAAATTAGAGTAAATTTTTCACATAACAAGGATTAGAAAGGGAAATGAATTCTACCTCAACAGCTTGATTTTTCAGAAATGGTTTAAGTCTTTGTCCATTGACCTTAAACACATTATCATTCCTAGGATTCTCAATGTCTATGGCCCCATAAGGATATACATGTTTGACTTTAAAAGGACCAGTCCAACTAGATCTCAATTTTCCAGGGAATAGGTGAAGACGAGAATTATAAAGCAAAACTTTTTGACCAATTTCAAAAGATTTTCTCAAAATAGATTTGTTGTAACACCCTCCTAGAGGATGTCACATTTCTCGAAAACAATAATTAAAATATAAACCCTTACCCAAGTTATAAATCATTTCGTAATAAATATTTTTTTTGTTTGAAACATTATATTATAAAATACACGGAACATAAAATAAAACAACTATTACATACAAATAATTCACATAATATAAAATATTTAATAAAACAGTAAACTGTCTGGTTTAAAGCAAACCATAAACTAGCCCAAGCATAACACTAAAAGTTTTGATTCTCCAAAGGATCTTCCTCGGAAAAATCATTATAATACAGAAAACCTCGGTCAATGTTATCCCATGTCGAAATCAATCCATATAATATGGGTGATCTCGAGGCTCACCCTCCTCAAACTCGCTTCGTTCGGTTGTTGCTTTCTCCTTCGTACTGAAAATCCAGCGGTTGTTCCTCTTCTACTTTCTCAACTATTTTACGAACATAAATAATAACACGTAAAATATACACAAAAGAGGTGAGACAATCTACATCATTACCAAGCATTGCAAAAAAGAAAACGACAATACAAAAACGGATAAGAAACACAAACAGATATAACAATTAATATAACAATTCATATTATCGATCATACATAATATCAAACATAAATAAACTCAATCATGTTATAATGCGGACTACGTATGCAAATACACACAGACACATACCTACTCCATGGAGCTAAACATAACCATAACATCAACATTGACATCAACATCGAGAGAATAATCCTGATAGACATGTCCACATCAAAAACAATGGCTGCCTCAACCAACTATTGCACGGTCAAATTGGTCGTGTCAATAGCACACCTTGTCAAAATCGTCGTGTAGATGGTACACGGTCAAAAATACGTCGTGTACGACCCGAGTAAATGCGCACCAGGCAAATTCCCCATGGATTCGATTAAGAAGCGAGTATTTGTCGAGATTGTCGGTGTGTGATCGATTACTACCCCCGGAGGAGCGACCATCCGTCACACATGTGGAATATACTGCACACTAACGCCTCCAAGTTCAAACACACGAACAACTCCGCTTATCACACCATAACACAGTGTCATTCATCTCATCAGTCAAATGCCTTTTACAACCAAGTTGACATGTTCAAAAATACATAATGAACCAAAATCTCCAAAATACGTTTATATCCACCATAACTCATAATTACAAAAATACCCTTGGTATTGATAATTTCCAAATACAGTACGTTTTCATTTGACAGTACCATTCCTCAATACGTCCGGGTCCACCACTTTGGCCCGACAGTAAAAACTCGTTGTTTTCATAAATCACATAAATAATTTATCGTTTTTTTCATAAATATGTTACCTTTTACAAACGTTTTTCAATCGCGTAAATATTTTCAAACGTTTTCTTAATTGCGTATTTCAAAAATTACTGTTTTAAATACGTGTAAGTTATTTCTCTTGTTTTTCATCGTATAAAATTCATTTGTTTGGTTATATCCATAAAATACCCTTCAAAAATTATGAACATACTTTATAACTCAAAAGTAAATATTTTTCAAGAGTCAAAAATTCATTTCTTTTATATACTAGACTTCTACAAAAATTCATTTACTTACTTGATTCTTGAAAATTTATTAAAAATTGAATTCTTTTTAGGTTAACAAAGTCATTTACACTTAGAAAACAATTTTTGAATCAATTAAACTCCAAAAATTCTATGATGGCCGAAAATCACCTTTCCTTAAAAATCATTATTCAAATTATTTTTCATCTATAAAATCATTGTAAAATCCTTTAACTTAATTAGATAAATTAGGTCATCCTTTTTAAAAAAAAAGATTGAGAACACATTGGTTCTCTTTTTCATAATAAAACCATAAACTCATCATCTTGTGTTCTTTGGAACATTTTTACAAATCTCAACATAATATTCATATCCAACCAATTATCATAAACTCATAAACACATACATATATTTATGAACACATACCATATAATAAAGCAATAGACATACTTGCAATAAACAAGAGAATAAACATACACACAAAATTAATCACAAATAAAAAGACATCAAGCAATCAAATGGATGAATCCTTATGGATTCTTCACCATAAACAAATTCCATTCTCCCACCACCACACATGGTTGATGAGATTAAATCTCCCTCTTACCGATTTAGATGACAAAATCTCCTTGAACTCCTCCTTAGAAATTCTTGTGTAGCTTGAACAAAAATCCTAATAAGCTTAAACAAATTTTAAAGTTATGAACTATGAATGAAAAAGATAAACCATGGATCAATCATGGTTTAGAACATCAAAAATCAAATTAGAAACAAGAAACAAGAATTTTCACCTTATAGGAAAGAAACTTCAAAGTGATTTTCCAAGCTCCAAATGGATGATTTTGCAAAAACTCACAACTAGAGATGTTCTTAGAATATGGTGTAGATTTAGGAAATGAAGTTGGATGAAATTTTTGATGGATGGAAGTAGAAGAAATGGTGTTGGCCGAATGGTGGAAGAAAAGAAAACTTAGGAGATTTTCTTTGGTTTCTTGTTAGGAAGAGAGAAGGATGAAAGTTTAGAGTGATAGAATCATTGATTTAGGAGTGAATGATGGCCTTAAGACTTAAATAGCTCTCCTTCCAAGTGCAGCCCCCATTTTTTATGTTTTTGTTCCATTATGGGTTTGGTAATTTGCATGATACATTAATTAAGTAATAAAACATCTATTGATTGCTTAATGGCTTGCATAATAATAATAATAATAATAACCTAGTGCTAAATTAATGGATGCATAATAATATTAATAATAACCTAGTGCTAAGTTTAGTGGATGCATAATACATTAGGACAAAATTGCTATAGTAAATCCATTAAGTAAAAAAATAATAATTAATGCATTAAGACAAATTGCTATAGGAAATCCATTAAGTAAAAATAATAATTAATGGCATTAGGACAAAATTGCTATAGGAAATCCATTAAGTAAAAATAATAATTAATGCATTAGGAGAAATCCATTAAGTAAAAATAATAATTAATGCATTAGGACAAAATTGCTATAGGAAATCCATTAAGTAAAAATAATAATTAATGCATTAGGAGAAATCCATTAAGTAAAAATAATAATTAATGCATTAGGACAAAATTGCTATAGGAAATCCATTAAGTAAAAATAATAATTAATGCATTAGGAGAAATCCATTAAGTAAAAATAATAATTAATGCATTAGGAGAAATCCATTAAGTAAAAATAATAATTAATGCATTAGGACAAAATTGCTATAGGAAATCCATTAAGTAAAAATAATAATTAATTGATTAGATAATTTAGAAATTTACAAGCATTTTTACGTTGGTAATCTTTTCCTAAAAGTGGGTCCCACAAAACAAAAGTGGGTCCCACAAGACAAACGTGGGTCCCACAGATTTTTCGGTATGGTAAATATTTTATTACACCGAAAAATCCGCAAAAATAAAAGATTGATATACGCATTATTCGGATTGGGTTTAGTAAGATCGCCTACTCCAAATAATTCAAACAAGGTTTTCCTGGCAAAATTATTATTTTCTTGGCAGCAGAAATCACAAATCAATCAAATACGATCAAAAGTCAAATTCATTGCATAACACACAGAAAACAGAAAAAAATAGCGCAATAAGGGCAAAATCGTAATTAGTCAAAAATTGGGGTGTTACATTTGTCATGAAAAGCTTTTGTTCTTTCTTTATAAATTTTTGAGTTTTGATATGTATCATTTCTCAATTCCTCAAGTTCATTTATTTGCAATTTGTGTAACCTGCTAGCATCATCAAGATTTAAATTGAAAGCTTTAATGACCCAAAATGCTTTATGCTCCAGTTCTACAGGCAGGTGACAAAGTTTTCCATAGACTAACCGATAGGGTGACATGCCTAAAGATGTTTTAAAAGCAATACGGTAAGCCCAAAGTGCATCGTTTAGTCTTAAAGACCAATCTTTATGATTTGGGTTAACCATTTTTTTCCAAAATTTGTTTAATTTCCCTATTTGCTAATTCTACTTGTCCACTTGTCTGAGGGTGATAACGAGTGGCAACTTTATGGGTAATACCATATTTCTTCATTAAAGATTCAAATGGTTTATTACAAAAATGTGTTCCCCCATCACTGATGATAGCTCGAGGGATTCCAAATCGACTTAAGACATTTTCTTTTAAAAATTTGAGAACAGTTTTATGATCATTTTATTGACATAGAATCGCTTCAATCCATTTTGAAATATAATCAACTGCAACCAAAATATACACAAATCCAAATGAGGATGGAAATGGACCCATGAAATCAATTCTCTAATAATAAAAAATTTCAATGACAAAGATAGGGTTCAGAGGCATCATATTTCTTTTAGAAATGGAACCTAATTTTTGACAATTTTTACAACTTTTGCAAAAAGTATAGTTGTCTTTAAATAAAGTGGGCCAATAAAATCCACACTGCAAGATTTTTACAGCTATTTTCTTTGAAGAAAAATGATCTCCACATGCTTCTGAGTTACTAAATTTAATGACACTACCTACCTCATTGTCGGGTACACATCTTTGAAAGATTTGATCAGGACAATATTTGAACAAATATAGGTCATCCCAATAAAAAAATTTCACCTCAGTCAAAAACTTTTTTCTATCTTGATGTGACCATTGTGCAACATCTTTTTTGTCATAATAAAATTGGCTATATTAGCAAACCAAGGCATGGAATTGACAGAAAATAAAAACTTATTAGGAAAAGAATCATTGATAAGTGTGCTATCAAAAGGTGAGCTTGTTGTAAGTCTGGAACAATGATCTGCGATAACATTTTTGGCTCCTTTCTTATCTTTTATTGTGATGTTGAATTCTTGAAGCAACAAGATCCACTGTATCAACCTAGGTTTGGCATCCTACTTAGACATTAAATATCTAACAACAGCATGATCAGTGAAAACAAAAGTAGAATAACTAATTAAATGAGCTCGAAATTTGTCCAATGCAAAAATTACAACAAGTAATTCTTTTTTAGTAGTGGTGTAATTCATTTGTGCATTATTTAAAGTTCTACTTGCGTGACAAATCACATGAGGCTTACCTTCCTTTCTTTGGCCTAAAACAACGCCAACAGCAAAATCATTTGCATCACACATTAATTCAAAAGGCAAAGACCAGTCAAGGGATTGCATGATAGGAGCCGATGTCAGAAGATTAATTAATTTTTCAAAAGATTTTTGGTATTCTTGAGTCCAATCAAATAGTGCATCTTTTATCAGAAAATTGCATAATGGTCTAGATATGACACTAAAGTCCTTAATAAATCTTCGATAGAATTCTGCATGTCTTAAAAAGGAATGAACTTCTTTGACTGTTTTTGGGGAAGGCAAATGAGCAATTAATTCAACTTTGGCCTTATCAACTTCAATTCCTTCAGAGATATCACATGACCTAACACGATTCTTGAGGTAACCATGTAATGACATTTTTCTCAATTTAAAACAAATCCTTTTTCTTCTAATCTTTTAAGAACTTTATCCAAATTATCAAGAGAAATTTCAAAAGAATTTTCAAAAACTGTCAGATCATCCATGAAAACCTCAAAATAATGCTCAATCATGTCACTAAAAATACTTAGCATGCATCTTTGAAAAGTTGTCGGAGCATTACAAAGACCGAAAGGCATTCTGCTATATGCAAAAGTGCCAAAGAGACACGTAAAAGTGGTCTTTTCTTGATCCTCTAATGCAATTAGTATTTGATTATACCCCGAATAACCATCAAGAAAACAATAGTAGGGATGTCCTGCTACTCTTTCTAGAATTTGATCAAGAAATGGTAAGGGAAAATGATCTTTCCTAGTGGCTGCATTCAATTTTCTAAAATCAATACACATACACCAACTAGATGAAACTCGTGTAAGTATTAACTCACCTTTTTCATTTTCAACTACTGTTATTCCAGATTTCTTAGGCACAACTTGTGTAGGGCTTACCTACTGGCTATTGGAAATAGGGTAAATAATTCTAACATCGAGTAATTTAAGAACTTCAGCCCTAACTATCTCTTTCATATGTGGATTTAATCTTCTTTAAGGTTGTTGTGATGTTTTAGCATTATCCTCTAAATATATTCTATGTATACAAATTAATGGATTAATGTCTTTTATATCTGTTAATGTCCATCCAATTGCACTTTTATGCCTTTTAAGTACTTCTATCAATTACCTTCTTGTTCTTCAGTAAGGATTGATGAAATTACTACTAGAAAGCTTTGGTCTTCTCCCAAAAATGTGTACTTCAACCGAAAAGGTAATGGCTTTAATTCCAATGTGGGTACTTCTTCATGAATATTATCATTCATGGGTTGTAGCTCTTCGAATCTCGGCTTCCATCCTTTGTATTCCATTGCTTGTGTACAATCAAGCAAAGAACATATTTCGGAAATATCACCATCTACTTGCGTACCTGAATCAAATGAATTAATTAAACAAACTTCTAGTGGGTTAGAAGAACTTCCTTTTAGAAGATGATCGTCTACAATGGCCTCAATCCCGTCAGCTTCCTCATTTTCATCATTGACTTCATGTGGTTGCTTGCATATGTTGAAGACATTAAGCTCAAGTGTCATGTTTCCAAATGTTAGCTTCATCAATCCATTTCTGCAATTTATCAAAGCATTGGATGTTGCTAAAAATGGATGACCTAAAATAACAAGAATTGACTTAGAACAATTAACCATAGGTTCAGTTTCTAAGACAATAAAATCCACAGGATAAATGAAATTATCAACTTGTACTAACACATCTTCTACTATTCTTTTTGGAATTTTAATTGATCAATCAGCAAGTAGAAAAGTTACAGAAGTTGGCTTTAACTCACCCAGATTAAGTTATTGATAAACTGAATATGGAAGCAAATTAACACTAGCACCAAGATCAAGTAAAGCTTGATCAATTTTATGTTCTCTAATAATGCATGAAACTGTAGGACAACTGGGGTCTTTATATTTCAAAACATTATTGCTTTGAATAATGGAATTTACCTGTTCGGTCAAAAAGGTATTCTTTTTCACATTTAATTTCCTTTTAACAATGCATAAGTCCTTCAAAAATTTGGCATAAGAAGGAAAGTGTTTGATAGTATCTAACAATGGAATATTGACCTTCACTTGTTTAAGAATTTCAAAAATTTCAGTTTGGTAGTCCAATTTCCTTGGTTTGCTTAATGCTTGAGGAAATGGGGGTGGAGGAGACGAGAGTTTGGTCTCATTTTGGCCAGATGGCTTATCAACCTCTTCCTTATCTTGGGGAATTGATTCACCATCTTTCTCACAAGGTTCAAAAATTTCTTTTTCAACAACTTTTCCACTCCTAAGAGTTGTCACAGAATTGACTTAATTTATTTGTTAATTTTCTGAACTACCCTCATTTAGACTATATTGACCTTTGGGATTCGGTTGAGGTTGAGAAGGAAATTTTCCTTTCTCGTGAATGGTGAGTGCATAAATAAGTTTGGAAAGAGTGTCTTTTATGTCAATCATGGTTTAAGTGTTTTGTTTATTGATGGCCTCTTGCTTTTCTATGAATGCATTCAATGTTCCTTCAAGGTTTTTCCTATATGGTGGGACATAAGGTGCATATCCTTGAGAATTTTGAGAATCCTATTGTTCCGGAGGAGGCGGTAGTTGCATAAATTATGCTTGATTATTATTCCTCTAACTAAAGTTTTGGTGATTTCTCCATCCCAGATTGTAAGAATTTGAAAAAGAAGAAGTGAATGGCTTTTTAAAATTGTTCATTGCATTTACTTGCTCATGCACAAATGCCACAAATTTCTTCATTTTGCACAGATTTGACTTCTTTTACTTTTCCTAATTCCATGGATTCAACCTTTCTAGCCAAACTAGTGTACCTTGCATTTAGATCTTCTTCTTCACTAAGATGATATTTTCTTTTACCAGCATTTGCAAAGTTATATCTAATTGAATTTTCAGAAGGATTAGTACCATGCCAAGATTGAGAATTTTCAGCCAAATGGTTTAAATAATCTAAAGCTTCTTCGGGTTCTTTATCAAGAAACTTGCCATTACACATCGTTTCCATAAATTGTTTGGTTTCAGGTGTTAAACCTTCATAAAAGTAGCTTATAGTCCGCCATTTATCAAAACCATGATGTGGGCAAGAATTTAACAAATCTTTAAAACGTTCCCAACTTTGAAAATATGTTTCATTTGAATTTTGGAAAAAAAAAATTGATTTGTCTTTTCAAAGCATTGGTTTTATGTGTTGGAAAAAATTTCTTTAAAAACTCACCTTATATTTCTTGCCATGTGCTAATTGATCTTGGTTTCAAAGTGTTAAGCCAAGTTTTTGCTTTATCTTTCAAAGAAAAAGGAAACAATTTAAGCTTAACAATCTCTTCAATGTAATTTTGATCATTGAAAGCAATACAGACTTCCTCAAATTCTTTTAGATGTAAATATGGGCTTGTAGATTCTAAACCATGGAAATTAGGAAGTAAATAAATCATACCCGGCTTAAATATAAAATTATTAGCAGTGAGTGGAAAGATAAAACATGATGGACTAGAATTTCAAGGTGGTTACAAATATGCACGCATAGTTCGCAATGGTTGATTTCCTTGTTCATCTTGTATACTTTTATTTTCAGCTCGTTGTGTTTGATTTTCATGTTTAACATGTGCACCTTTAATTTCAGTCATTGTGTCAATTATGTGTGATTGTGATTCAAATAAATCAATATATAAAGTACCAGGATTAATTTTAACCAAACGACCAGAATTTGAATCACGATACTAGTTAAGCATAAATAAGTGACATAAAATAAAAATAATGTACAAGTAGGCGGTATAAACTAGCCGTTAAATATTAAGAAGGATGTGGTATAAACCAACATACTTAAATATATATATATATATATATATATATATATATATATATATATATATATATATATATATATATATATATATTAACCAAAAAAGTTAAATAACTAATAAAATAAAAGTTAGATAGTTAGAGAGTTAATAATATACAGAAAATAAAATACAAAACATAAAGTGCGAAAAATAAAATACAGAAAAATAAAGTGCGAAACTAAATTTAAAATATGAAAATTAGAGAAGCGATTTAAAAATAAATGATAGAAATTAAAAAGTTAGAGATGCGAAAAATAAATGACGTAAATTAAAAGTTAGAGAGCGAGAAAATAAATGACATAAATTAAAAGTTAGAGAGTAGAAAATAAATGACATAAATTAAAAGTTAAAGAGCGAGAAAATAAATGACATAAATTAAAAGTTAGAAAGTTAGTAAGCATAAAGTATAAATAAAAAATAAAAACATAAAGCATGAATAAAAAAATAAAAAAAATTAAAAATTAAAAAAAAAAGAAAATAAATGACGTAAATAAATAAAAAAAATTAAAAAGCAAAAATAAATGACATAATATAAAAGTTAGTTAATCGGTTAGTAAGTAGTAAGTTAATTAGTAAGTTAGTTAGTAAATTAGTAAATTAAAAAAAATAAAAGAGTAGAGGAAGAATATACCTGATAGTGATTGCCCCCAAATCCTTTGCCATTGTCAGCCCGATGATGCACGCTTCATATTCAGCTTGGTTGTTCGAGGTTGGGAACTCAATTTCAAAGAATGCTCCAGTGTCAGTCCTTCTGAATTTTCCAGAATTATGCCAGCTCCACTCCCTTTGGGATTTGAGGACCCATCGACAAAAATGGTCCAAGGAATTCCCTTTAGGTCGCCATGGTCCATCATGAGCTCTGCCAGGAAGTCAGACAATGCTTGGGCCTTTATGGCTAGGCGTGGTTCGTAAGCAATTCCGAACTCAGAGAGTTCAATTGACCAGGCAATCATTCTTCCAGCCAGGTCTGGTTTATGTAGTACCTGGTGAATGGGTTGGTTTGTCCTTACTACCACAGGATAGCATTGAAAATACTGCCGCAGTCTTCTTGCCATGGTGATAAGTGTGAAAGCAACTTTCTCAACCTTTTGATAGCGAAGTTCGAGTCCTTACAAGACCTTACTCACAAAGTAGACAGGCTTCTGTCCTTCGTCCGTCTCCCAGATTAACACCGACCTTATGGCCTCTTCATGGACTGAGAGGTACAGGTATAGCGTCTGTTCGGGGTTCGCCCTTGTCAGAATATGAGGGGAGGACAGAAGCTCTTTTAAATATGAAAAGACGTCCTCGCATTCCGGAGTCCATTCGAAGTTCTTCCCCTTTTTGAGTTGTTTGAAGAGGGGGAGAGACTTATGGGCCGCTTTGGAAAGGAATCTTGTGAGGGTCGTTATCCTTCCTGTTAGCTGTTGTACTTCCTTGACACTACAGGGGCTTCTCATATTGAGTACGGCCTAGCATTTGTCGGGACTGGCTTCGATTCCGAGGTGGGTTAACATAAACCTCAAGAATTTGCCAGCTCGAACTCCGAAGGCGCACTTTTCCGGATTCAGTCTCATGTTGTGCTTCTTGATTTGTGTAAACAGTTTTTCAAGGTCCGCAGTGTGATAACACTATATTTTATACATTTTATAAACCTCTCACTAGGCTTCTTAAGGTTCAATCAGGCTTAATTATGTTAGTTTTGACATATTTTATGATATTGAACCGAATTGGATCATTAAACAAATTATTGCATAAATTAGCCTTAATTATCTCTTTAGCACTGTTTAGTAAACTGGCTATAACTTGAGTTGCAAATATTTGATTGATGTGATTTTGGTCTTGTAGGAAAGCTTGGACAATTCCCTACAACTTTCATGAAGAACACAAAACTCAAATCGAACTCCTTGGAGGTGATATTGGGCTTTGAAGTCAGAACAGAGAAGCTGAAACCGGGCCTAAACACTCTGCAGTAATTGGACCATATCTTGAGTTCTAGGAATGATTTTGGACTCAAACCAAAGCCATTTTAAACCTAAAAATCAAGCCTACAACTTTCATGAAGACCACTTTTCTCAAAAATAAAAAAATAAGAGACACGGATGTATCTCTTGGACACACGGCCGTGTCTCCTCACTACGTCATTGATGACGTATTAAGCTTCTTAATTAAGTTTGATCACTATAGAGCACTGTAGCACTGTAGCATCACTGTAGCACCACTGTAGCTCCTGTAGCAAATTTGCCTATAAATAGGCAATCAAATTCAGAAATGAAATGAGGAGGGGAGGGGGGAAGGCTGGTACGAGAGACAGAGAGGAAATCTTCCTCTCTTTATTGAGAGAAGGAATTTCCTCCTCTCTTTAGTTTTCTTTTCTTTTCCTTTTCTCTTTTTCTTCTTTCTAGTCTATGTGTAAATAAGTTTCAGTCTACTTGGGTTAAAGTGTGAAACTCTTGGTAATAAAATAAGGTTAGATTTATTTCTCTCTTGTGCTTTAATGTTTTATATTTTCAAGTAGTTATTATACATGTTATATTTTGTTTCCAATCAATTTAGAAATCCTCTTTGTAAAGTGGAGTTCTTGATTTGTTGTAGACAAGAGATTGGCACAATGAATGCTTGAACCCATTTACAAGTGTTGGTGTTAGAAACTCTCCTTGTAAAGTGGAGATCTTGATTTGTTGTAGACAAGATTTTGGCACAATGAATACTTAATCCCATTTATGAGTGGTGGTGTTAATAGATGATTAAAGAAATCATAATATAATTATGTATATTATTTTAATGGACTTTTAACGTTATATTTTTCGATTGGAACCTCCATGTTGTGAGGATTCTAATTGAGTTATAAAAGGAATTAATGTTACCTTTACTTTATTTACCAAGAGTGGATCTTTTTACCCAAGTAAATAATTTTTTTACCATAGTAACAAAATATTTACCTTACTTTAATTAATCTTCATCAATTCTCTGTGGATCGACCTCGGACTCCTGAGAAATTTATTACTTGAGACAACATGCACTTGGGTTCGCAATACAACAATTAAACCCGCATCAAGTTTGTAGACTTAGTTGAAAAATTTGTGCATCACAGTGTGCGATCCATCCTGTGGGGTTTTTACTATCATGTCATTGATATAGACTTCTAGCATCTTTCCCACTTGGTTCTTGAAGACTCTGTTCATCATCCTTTGATAGATGGCTCCTGTATTTTTTAATCCAAATAGCATAACCCTATAGCAGTAGCTTGCCCTATCAGTGATGAAGGCGGTTTTTTCTTCATCTCCGAGGTACATTGGAATCTGGTTGTATCCGGAGTAGGCATCCATGAATGATAGCCACTTGAAATCTGAAGAGTTGTCAAGCAATTTGTCTACATTAGGAAGTGGATACGAATCTTTTGGGTAGGCTTTGTTCAGATCTGTGTACTCCACGCACATTCTCCACTTTCTATTGGATTTTTTCACCAGGACCACGTTGGACAACCACGTGGTGTAAGAAACTTCTCTGATGAACCCACAACTTAACAATTCTTTTACCTGCTCCTCAATGACCCGCTGCCTTTCAGGGCCGACCTTCCTTTTCTTCTGAGATATCGGCTTCATGTCTTCCCTCATGGACAAGCAGTGGCAGATGAAGGAAGGGTCGAGCCCCGACATGTCAGACGATGTCCAGGTAAACAAGTCCTTATTTTTCAACAACAGCTCAATTAATTCTTGTTTCTTATCTCCTTCTAAGTGTGCTCCAATTTTAGTAATCTGGTCTGGCCGAGATTCGAGTTGAAGGGGCTACAACTCGCCTTCTGGCTGGGGTCTGGTACCACGGAGTTCCTCCCTGACATCCAACTCGGTCATCAGTATGTTGACTTGATCCAAGACTAGACCGGGATTGACTATTCTCCCATCTCTGGGCACCCTACAGATCCTCAAGCTCTTGTTGTAACATTTTCTGGCAGCCACTTGGTCGCCCTTGACAGTGACCACCTCGTTGTGCTTACTTGGGAATTTTATCACGAGGTGGGCGGTGGAGACAACGACGCCAAGAGTGTTTAGAGAGGGGCGCCCTAAGATGATATTGTAAGCCGAAGAGCAGTCTACGACCAGGAACCTCACCTTGATTGTCTTGAAGAGCTTGGAAGATCCCAAGGTCAAATAGGTTTCATAATACCCGACCGGGGTGATCTTCTCACCCGTGAAGCCTGACAACTCCCCGTCATAAGGGGTCAAATCTGACTGCGAGAGTTCTAACTTTTGGTGGAGGTCCAAAAACATAATATCTGACAAGCTTCCTTGATCCACGAAAATTCAGCGGACCTCGGCATTAGAAATGATCCCGGAGATGACAAGAGGATCGTCATGATCCGGGATGATTCCGCCGTAGTCCTCATCTGAAAATGTAATGCATGGCGTCTTTCTTTCCGAGGTGCTAGATTTGGATTCAGAGTGGGAGACGCTGAACACCGCCATCCTTAATGCTTTCTTCCATGCTCCATTTGACGACCTTCCTCCAGTGAATTCTCTCGCAATGGTATTGATCGTCTTGTTTGGTTCGAGACGACGATCGTCATTTTCATTGGGTGAAGAGTCCCTGTTCCTTCCTTGTTGGTCATTGTCATTCCGGCGAGGTGGCCTCCAGGATCTTCCCCTCGGACTTCGATTTCTCCTCCTGTAGGGAGGAGATGGACTCCGTCGCTTATCCTCTTTGCGCTTGCTGCGATGCTCATCTTTTTGGGCATAAAGGACGTATTGCTGTAATCATCTAGTCTTGATCAGGAACTCAATGGCATCACGCAGTTAGTAGGAGTCTTCAGTTTTGTGGTCGTAACCTTTATGTCACGCACAATATTTGGAGTGGTCTTTTTGCTTGTGCTTTTTAATGAGGGCGGCCTCTGGATATTCTGGAATTCAGTCTGCATTGTAACATCCCAAAAATCCCATATCTCTTAAGCAGTAATTTTGACAGTTAACAGAATTTTACTATTTAGTAATTTCTGGATACTGTAAAATTATTTTGAATATTTCGTCAGCATATTTGATCGTTTTGAGTGATTTACTCCGTGTCAGGAAAATAAAAATTTTCGGGCCGGGTAAAACTTTACGTAATTTAATTTTTACCGTTAGGTAATTATTTTACGTAATCTGATTTAATTTTTATACGTTTTCTAATATTTGTGATTTTTGTGGATGATTGTGAATTTTTTTACTATATGTGGGCCCAGGTGGTCCTATGTGGGCCCAGGTGACCTTACGTGGGCCCAGGTGGGTCCCGCAAAATGAAAAAATTTTTTACGCATAGAAAAATTTGTACTGTTTAGACGGAGACAGGGGATCTTACTAAACCTGAATCCAGAAACAGTTTTAGAAAATTTCTTGTACTATGTTTTGTACTGTATTAAATTTATCGGATGATAAAAATGCAGTAAATATAATCTTTTGTGGGGTTTTTAGCAGATAAAAATAAATATTATTCTGTTAAGTCAACATTAGTGGTTATGACAACTTTTGACGGACCAATAGGAAGCAAGTCTTCTAATATTGAAGACTTGAATATCAACCATAGATTTAATCAACGGAAAGACTTGATCTTGATTTAATCAACGGTGTAGGATAAGTTTAATAAAATGGCTATGACCATTTATAACCATTGGATTTAGAATTGATCAAGGGTGAAGATTTGGTCTCAAAAAGTGACAAAGACCATTTATAACCATTGGATTTAGAATTAATCAAGGGTGGAGATTTGGTCTTGTAAAGTAATAAAGACCATTTATGACCATTGGATGTAAATTTAATTAATGGTGAAGATTTAGTCTTAAAAAGTGACAAAGACTAATTATAACCCTTGGATTAAAAGTAAGAAGGAGCAATCTTGACCCTTTATTTTGGAGGCATATCCAATGACTAGAATTTAAAGGAGAAAGATCCAATGGCCTAGATTAAGTCTTCTAAAATTAAAAATCTACCTAAATCCTAACCATTGAATTAATCAATGGCTAGAAATGCTTCAAATGGTGGCAAATAATGAAGACAACTTTATTGAATGCATTATGAAGAGAAGGTGATGGTTTTGGAGTGTTTAGAAGACAAAGAGACAAGCTTTATGTCATTTTTGCATGTCTTGGTCAAGTTAGACATCATAATGGCTTACTTTTGATTTTTTTGCACTCCAAGGAGAATGCTTGAAGGGGGGCACGGTTTGGTGCTGCTTTTAGAAGCTAAAGCAACAAGTTGAAGACCATAATTGAACACTTTAGTCATTATTGATCACCTTGGTCCTCATTGAACATTTTCAAGAAACAAAGTTATCAAAATTTCTCTCCATCTCTCTTCTACTCTAAGCTCACGGCCAAGCACTCCAAGAACACCCTCCATCACTCAAAAATTCCATCCAACCTAGTTTCTTGAATCCTTACCTTATTCTAAACAACTTTCATATTGAAGCTTTCTTCAAAATCCAACATCTAGTACTTCAAATCCAAGCTTCAAGATTCTACCAAAAATGGTAAATTTCATATTTCTTCTTCTAATCTTTTAGTTTTAATTTTCTAAGCCATGATTGAACCATGGTTTACCTATTTCTACACTTGTTATTGATTGTAACATTTGTTTATGATTTTCTAGGGATTTTTCCATGGAGATCCATAAAATTGGTGGAAGGAAAACTAAGTGTTTTCACTTCATCCTTTGTCCTAAACCAAGTCTAAGAAGCTTTTCCTCTCACAAAAATAAAAAATTTCATCTTTGTTCTTCAAAAGGAATTTTGGCCATACCATCTAAAATCACCATCTAATCCTTTTTAATTTCATCCAATCATAGATCTTGAATCTACATGATATTCTAAGCAATTTTCATGTTGGAGATTTTCTCTAAATCATCTATCTTCAACTTTGTTCTTCAAGCTAAAGATTGAAGCTTTAATGGTGAAGTTTGTTACTTGTGAACACCCAATTTTGACCGGATTTTAAAAAAAAGAGAAAAAATATAATAATTAAAAAAAGAGAAAAAAAATTAAATTAAAAAAATCACTCCACTACACTTCAACCAATGGGACCCTAATGAAAGCTATCATGTTGTGTCAACCATAACTTGGTCATCACGTTTCAACCAATGGGATCCTGGTGGAGTCTTTTCACCAACCTCACTTAATAAGACCAATGGACACCATCTCAAGCCGAAAAATGTGGAAGTGAAAGTGATGGGCTTTTACCATCCACATTATAAAGATCACTAAGAAGTGTCCCAACGTCGAGCTAACGACGTTAAACAAGCGCTTATTGGGAGGCAACCCAACTAGATTTGTTTTCAAGATCTTTGGAAATGGTTTCCGCAAACCGAGAAGATGCACATATACTTCATTACCAATGGCAGAGTTCTGTTGCAGCTTTGATTCTTACGCATCTTTTCTGCTTGGCGTTGATTCACTTCTTATCAGGTTGTGTTGCTCTTTTCTATATCTCTCTTTTACATTGAGGGCAATGTTATATTAAGTGTGGGGGAGAGATTTTAGCATGTTTCTTTTCTTTTGGTTTGTTAAAAAAATCAAAAAAAAATCAAAACAAAAAAAAAAGGTTCATTGCATGATTGAATAACTTTTCTCCCTTCTTGAACTGATATGCTTGGTGATGGATGATTGAATTGATGAATTGAGTTTGATGGATGCATACCTTGTGAGATTTTGAGCCTAATGGATGGATTTAACATTTATACCATTCTCTTTTTTTTTTGTGATTTTCACTCATGTTAATGACCACTCTAGAACTTGCTTTGATTCTTTTTGAGGCTACATTTCACTTGCATGCATGAACATGATTGAGGCCTTCTTTCTTAATTAGCTAGTTTAACCAAATAGCCAACCTTGTTTTCAATATGATATCAAGCACTCTTTTGACTTCTTGAAAATTCTCTGATTTCTGCCAACCTTGTATATTTTCCTTTGCTTAACCCCTTTGAGCTTATTTGACCATTCCTTGTTTCTAGCTCATTATGTGCCTTAAATGAGAAATCGTGTTCTTACTTTACCTTAGGGAATAAAAGAACATTAGCTTGGTTAATGGATGAGTTTTTGAACAAGTGTGGGGGTGTGTGTACAAAATAGTTGTTGAAAAAGAAAAGAGTGCCCAAAAAGAAAAAAAATGTATGTATATAGTTATGTTCATATATAAAAAAAAGAAAAAAAAAAAAAAAAAAACAAGTGTTTTAAAAAAAGAAAAGGATTGGGAAATGAATATGTAAAGGGATATACACTAGAGTTGGGATGAACTTTTATGCTTGTTATTTGAACTCAGCTCTCATTTGCTTTTATTCTCTTTGGTATTTATCTTCTCATATCCATTTTATCCTCTCCTGTTACCTTGACCTCACTACAACCTTGAATATAAGTCCTCATGATTTGTGTGTGCATGTGTTTTGAGTAGTGGAGAAGTAGAAGATAAGCAAGCTTATGGTAGTGCAATTTTCATGGGTTGAATTGAGTGAAATACCTACCCTTTAAACACTTGAGAGATTGAGAGGGAATCTTATGAAGATCTATCATTCTCGATTCATGTTGAAGATACCTTGCTTGTTGGTTTGAGATGTGGAGAATTGTTAACTCATGAATGTTTTGATCCCTTGAACCTTTGGTTGTTCTTCTTGATTGTAAAATTTTGGTCTTGAGTTTTGCCCAGGGTGCAAAAAGCTAAGTGTGGGGAATTTGATAATCACATATTTTATTCATTAAGAAACCCTTATGTTTAGTCATTTACACTCTCTATATTCTTAATTGATTGAGTTTGGTATGATTTTGTGAGTTTGAGCTCAAATTGGTCCTAATTGAATATTTTCAGCATTATTGAGATTTGACACTGTTTCTATATTTTGGCCATAACTTGAGTTCCTAATATCTGATGAACATGAATTTTACCTTGTAGGAAAGCTAAGAGGAAGCTCTACAACTTTGATGAAGAGCTCAAAGTCTGATTCAGATGTCTAAGGGACCTAAGTTTACATGGAAGTCAGAATACGGGTTCTGTCAGTAGAATCCGAACAGTGTGCACTCATAAAATCATATCTCAAGATGTAATAATGGAGATGGGCTGAAATTTGGACAGTGGATAGTCAAGATCCAAATAAACAACTTTCATGAAGAACACATTTTGAGAAAAAGAAGTCTAGTAGGTCATTTTGAGCTTGCAAGTCGGAACAGAGGTGCTGAAGTTGGGTTTGAGCAACCTACGGTATTTGGGACATATCTTGGGCTTAAGGAAGCCAAATTGGACGAACCAGCTATCCATTTTATATCCAAGACAAGGATCTACAACTTTCATGAAGAACACTTTTCGTGATTCTGAAGTATAGTGGGTCGTTTTTGGCTTCCAAGTCAGACACGAAATTTTCGTCCTCAACCATCCACTCATCCATCCACCAATCCACTAAACCAACCCACTAATCCATCCACTCAAACACTCCACTCACTCACCCACTCATCCACCCACTTCCCTTTGTCATTTTGTTACCTTAGACTTCTATAAAAGGCACCATTTATCATGAACAAGAGGAAGAACTCTCCTTCATTTTCTCTCTAAGTTTCTTCTTGTTTCTTCATAGTTTCTCATAGTTTTTGTATATTTTGATGCTCCCCTTCATGGTAATGGAGGGCTAAGCTACTTTCGGTCAATTTAGAACTCTTGAAGAGATTGTGGTAATAACTTCGGTTATAATTTTGACTGAGTTCAGCGCTCGTCAGTTTTTTTAAGTTTCATCAAATACCGCCCAGATCTGCTCCGCCAACTACCACAGGTTTTTCCGTTCTTGTGAGCATCTTTTCTTTTGGTAAGTTAGAGTTAACCCATTGTTGCAAATTTGATTTTAAAAGTTTTAAGTTTCTCTCTTAATTAAAATCAATCAACCCACACTTATTTTCTACAGAACTACGTGACTTTGAGTTCCTCATTGCACACGTGACTTTGAGTTCCAATTTGATTTTTCTTTTCTTAAAAAAAATAATAAAAAAAATAAAAAATAAAATATTTACAAAGTCTTTTTAAAAGGGGTAAAATAAATAAATTTGAGATTATCAAATTTTTGCACAATTAACTTAAGTACGTCTCAGAGAGTGTGATAAATTGCAAAGAGATTAAGTTTCCACCCTTCCCTATCCATAGTCCCAAAATTAAATTTTCACAATTTGATTTTTCTTTTCTTAAAAAAAATTTTTAAAATAAAAAAAACTCCACCGGGAGTTTAAAAATAAAATATTTACAAAGTCTTTTGTAAAATGGAGATGGGCTGAAATAAAATAAATAAATTTGAGATTATCAAATTTTTTGCATATTTGAGCAACCTACGGTATTTGGGACATATCTTGGGCTTAAGGAAGCCAAATTGGACGAACCAGTCCATTTTATATCCAAGACAAGGATCTACAACTTTCATGAAGAACACTTTTCGATTCCGAAGTATAGTGGGTCGTTTTTGGCTTCCAAGTCAAACACGAAATTTTCGTTTCAACCACCACTTCCATCCACCAATCCACTATCCAACCCACTAACCGACTCCCGACCGGGATCGCGGCGAAATCCGATTTTTTAAAAATTCCAAAATTTTACCACTTTCTAAAAATGGTTTTCCAATTTTTTATGGATAGGGAAGGTAAATTCAAATAAAATTGGTTGCGACTCCATATTTTAATCATTTTTAAAATCATATGCGAATATTTTCAGCATTATTGAGATTTGACACTGTTTCTATTTTTGGCCATAACTTGAGTCCTAATATCTGATGAACATGAATTTTACCTTGTAGGAAAGCTAAGAGGAGTTTACATTTGATGAAGAGCTCAAAGTCTGATTCAGATTCTAAGGGACCTAAGTTTACATGGAAGTCAGAATACGGGTTCTGTCAGTAGAATCCGAACAGTGTGCACTCATAAAATCATATCTCAAGATGTAATAATGGAGATGGGCTGAAATTTGGACAGTGGATAGTCAAGATCCAAATAAACAACTTTCATGAAGAACACATTTTGAGAAAAAGAAGTCTAGTAGGTCATTTTGAGCTTGCAAGTCGGAACAGAGGTGCTGAAGTTGGGTTTGAGCAACCTACGGTATTTGGGACATATCTTGGGCTTAAGGAAGCCAAATTGGACGAACCAGCTATCCATTTTATATCCAAGACAAGGATCTACAACTTTCATGAAGAACACTTTTCGTGATTCTGAAGTATAGTGGGTCGTTTTTGGCTTCCAAGTCAGACACAAAATTTTCGTCCTCAACCATCCACTCATCCATCCACCAATCCACTAAACCAACCTACTAATCCATCCACTCAAACACTCCACTCACTCACCCACTCATCCACCCACTTCCCTTTGTCATTTTGTTACCTTATACTTCTATAAAAGGCACCATTTATCATGAACAAGAGGAAGAACTCTCCTTCATTTTCTCTCTAAGTTTCTTCTTGTTTCTTCATAGTTTCTCATAGTTTTTGTATATTTTGATGCTCCCCTTCATGGTAATGGAGGGCTAAGCTACTTTCGGTCAATTTAGAACTCTTGAAGAGATTGTGGTAATAACTTCGGTTATAATTTTGACTGAGTTCGGCGCTCGTCAGTTTTTTTAAGTTTCATCAAATACCGCCCAGATCTGCTCCGCCAACTACCACAGGTTTTTCCGTTCTTGTGAGCATCTTTTCTTTTGGTAAGTTAGAGTTAACCCATTGCTGACAAATTTGATTTTAAAAGTTTTAAGTTTCTCTCTTAATTAAAATCAATCAACCCACACTTATTTTCTACAGAACTACGTGACTTTGAGTTCCTCATTGCACCTGAGGGTACGTAGGAGCAGAATTTCAATTCTGTCAAGTCCAAAATTAAATTTTCACAATTTGATTTTTCTTTTCTTAAAAAAAATAATAAAAAAAAATAAAAAATAAAATATTTACAAAGTCTTTTTAAAAGGGGTAAAATAAATAAATTTGAGATTATCAAATTTTTGCACAATTAACTTAAGGTACCGTCTCAGGACGGGTGTGATAGGGGTGCAGTGGGATTAAGTTTCCACCCTTCCCTATCCATAACCGACTCCCGAATCCGATTTGGTTCCAAAGACCACTTTCTAAAAAGGTTTTCCAATTTTTCCTAAATTCAAATAAAATTGGTGGCGACTCCATATTTTAATCATTTTTAAAATCATATGCGAGCGGCTATTTCGCCGCGATCCCGGTCGCGACAGATGGCGACTCCACTGGGGAGTTTACATGGAAAGTCAGGCCTATTGTGGTTAGTTGTGCAAATTTTTAATAATCTCTATTTATTTATTTCACCCTTTTTGTTTTTTTTGTTTTCATATTTGTTTGTAAATAATTTTTGTTTGATGTTTTGGTGTAAATATTTGCTAGCATTATTTTGTGTATATTTTTAACTTGTATATATTTTTGTACTTATTTGTTGAAACCCTAGGGTAGATGATTGCTGGCTGGTTGTTGTATATATGTTCTGCAGGTTGGGGGGTAGTTTTTTGGTCTTTTAAAATTTTGTTGTACAGGTTTGTATGCTCCCTCACACACGTCACTATCACTTACCTCACACACAAGCTCTATACCCGGGCTCAATACCTTGTAGGATTAAATAGAGGGTGAAGTAGTGTTGCTTTGAGAGACCTTTGGTCTCCGAACAGGCACATGAAAATCCCTCACTCAAATTGAACTCTTTTCGCTTGTAACCTATCATGGGTGAGGATTGAGGACTCTTGCTAGCCAAAGTATTGGTGACGAAGAGACAATCTGGGGACCATGACTTTTTAGAAGTTTAGATCTGTCTCCGAAAATCTTGCACCGATAGATTGAACGTAGTGATTTGTCAAAATTAGAGTCGTGACTTTAAGGAAAATCCAACCTTTAAGTTTCACCCGATTAGGACACAAAGGGAGCGTGCTTTTTCTTTATCTGTTCATTTCTCATACCATTCGTTCTTTGTTAAAAAAAAAAATCATAAAAAGGGGAATGTTTCATCTTGCATTTTCATATCATTTGCATGACATTCGTAGCTTTTTTTTAAACAAAAGAGAAAAAAAAAAACATGCATTATCTTGCATTTGCATGACATTCAAAAAAAAAAAATCAAAAAATACCTCATCTTGCATTTTTTTTGTCATTTTCTTGCATTCCAAAAAATAAAAAATATACCTTGCGTTTCATAGCATTCTTAGTATTTAAAAATCATGCATTTTCATGTCATTCATAATTTTTGAAAAAAAAAAAACATATACATCTTACATTTCCATGGCATTGATCATCTTTTAAAAAAAAAAAAAAAAAAAAAAAAAAAAAAATGTCTTCTGAGTTCATTCATTTCCTTATGCATCTCATGCATCTCATTCATCCCACTTCATTGCATCTCATTTATTTTACCTTGTGCTTCTCATGTATCTCATTCATTTCATCTCAGTCTTTGTTAATAAATCAAACTGGTTCAGGAACCTTTGCACGGCCTAGGAAAGAAGAGACCAATCAAACTCGAGTTCACAATACCAGATCTTAGACCAGAATGGCTGCAAATAATCCTGAGACGGGGAGAAACTTGAGCAGAGAAATAGATGAGATGAAAGAGATGATGAAGGAAATGAAAGGGTCACAGAGAAGAATGGAGGAAATGTTGTTGGCCATGATGGAGACCCTCACTTTAATCAAGGCCACCTAAGTATGGGAGTAACTGGATCATATTCGCACCCAACTTATGCCCGATATCCACCTCCACTTCTGCAAAATCACCCACAACCTCGACCAGACTTCCACAATCAAGGCCGTTTCCGTCCCCAAAACTTACCCCCTTTCCCAAAACTATCAATTTCAAATGCAGATTTGTTCCGAAAGCTGTTTGAAGCTCATCTCATTTCTGGAAATCCTGTAGGTCCCTTACAACCACCATTCCCAACATGGTATAATCCGAGTTTAACTTGCAAATACCACATAGATATCCCAGGGCACTCAATTGAAGATTGTGAGTCCTTCAAGACTGAAGATAAGGAAGCTAATTGCTTATAAGAAGCTTGACATTGAAGAAGTAGTCAGACCTAGTATTGTCAACAACTCTTGAAGTGATTGCCATAAAATATCCAATGAGGTTGAACTTATGTTAACTTTCTTGAAGCATTAATGTAATGGATTTGCATGGATCTCATGTCTTGTTTCATTTCCTTATGTCTTTGACACGTCTTTCTTGTCATTCATTTTTCTCTTTACTTGTTGTCTTTTGTTTCGGATCCCATGGATTTCTCGTTCGAAAAAATTTGGTGGTCATGCAGCCCATGTGTGTAGGTGTATTTGAAAAAAAAAAAACAACAAAAAAGCAAAAAAAAAAAGAAAGGGGATTAAAAAATAATAATAAAAAAGAAAAATAAAAAGGGGAGCAAGGAACTCATCACTTGGCATGCATTTTTTGTCTCGAAATTAAAATTTTTGAAAATGAGCACTCAAGATTTGAAATGAAGATTGACCATTTTTCTTTCACAGGAATTCATCTTTTCATCATCTCTTGTTGTCCCTTTTTTGAGCTTGACAGTTTTCTTCAATTTAACCCTGGACAAGGATCACCCCTACACTAGGGGTTAACACAAAGTGAAAATTGTGTTTTTTCTGAAAAAAGAGGAAAGAAAATGAAATGAAAGAGGTCACTATAAAGGTGAATTATTGAAATAAAAAGAAAATGGGAAGAAATGAAGAACAATAAAAGAAAGGTGTGTCTGAAAGCGCAAAGTCAGTTGACGAGGCTTAGTTTTGAACAAGGATCCTTGGTCCCATTCAACCCTTAAACACTTGTTTGAGCCTTAGATCTTTCATTTCATAACCGCTAATCCCGGCCACGTTACAAGCCTTAAAAAGTCCATTCTGATCAATGGAGGATTGCTGCATTCTCATTAACTTTAATTTTGAGACAAAAGGTTCGTGCTGTTCTGAGTTTTCAATTCTTTGCTCTTTTAAAAAAAAAAAGGAGAGGTGCTTGCTAGTCCTACACTGGGGCAAATTTCTCTTCGGTTCAATTTGGCCTACACTGGGGCAAATTTTTCTTTGGTTCAATTTGGTCTTGCATTAGGATAAGTTTCTATCATGTTCAAGTTGACTTCAAACTGGGGCAATTTTTTGTTTCCCTAGTTCAGTTCATTTCTAGACTGGGGTAAATTTTTCTTTGGTTCAATTTGCCTTAATGTACATGCTCAGCAGAAGCCAACTAAAATCATTTTCATGTAAGTTGAACCAATCCATATGGGGATGACACCTCTTCGAATCTCATATCTTTGTTTGTGTCTATCCTTTGTAAATAATCCTTTTGTGTAGTCAAAATTTTGATTCCAGTCCAGAAGTTGTTCGCTTAGTCAATTTCTTTGGAATCCATGCATGTTTGTTATGTAATGCTTCAGGTAAGGTGAACATGAATACAATGCTATGATTTGACCATCTAATGGTAATCTCCAGATGAAAAATTCAGGACAAAAAGAACTTGGAAGTTCCAATTGAATGAGGAAATGATATATCAAGGGATAATCTAGAAATCCCAAGTCCTGTGCTTGATGGTTCTCACAAGATTCCAGGTTCATGGCCTGATGATTGCGTCAAAAAGAATCGCAAGTCCTTGCCTTGATAGTTCTCACAAGATTCCAGGTCCATGACCTGATGATGGTGTCCAAAAGAATGTCAAGTCCTTCCTTGATGGTCTTATAAAATCTCGGGTCCATGGTTTGATGAGGTGTTCAAAAAAAAAGGAGGAAAAAAGAAAAAAGAGAAAAAGAAATGAAGAAGGGATAAAGGAAGTCAAGAGGATTCCAAGCCGACTGAAGGGTTTGAGGAAGAAAAGTATGTGGACAAAGGGTTTGATTGGTCAAAGCTTTCCATGGCCGCTGTTGGTTCATATTGGTTTTCTGAAGAAAAAGGGAAGATAAAAAGAGAGAAAAATTTTAATTCCATATTTCTTTGAGCGCATCGGCTCCATGCATTTTTAAATTCCTGTCATTAATTTTGAGCGCATCGGCTCCTGTCATTTATTTTTTGAGCGCATCGGCTCATTGCATTTTAATTCTCTGTTGAGCGCATCGGCTCATTGCATTGTCATTTAATTTTCGGGACACAGGTTTGCCCATTTAAATTTTCGGGACACGGTTTGCCCATTGTCATTTAAATTCTGTATTTAAATTTTCGGGACACGGTTTGCCCATTGTCATTTAAATTACATTTTAAATTTCGGGACACGAGTTTGCCATTTTTTTAAATTTTCGGGACACGGTTTTGCCCATTGTCATTTAAATTTTGTCATTTAAATTTTCGGGACACAGTTTTGCCCATTGTCATTTAAATTTCATTTAAATTTTCGGGACACAGTTTGCCCATTTATTTAATTTTCGGACACGTTTGCCCATTGTCATTTAAATTCTCATTTTTAAATTTTCGGGACACGAGTTTGCCCATTGTCATTTAAATTTTCGGGACACAGGTTTGCCCATTGTCATTTAAATTACATTTTGGGACACATCGGCTCCATTTAATTTCATTTAAATTTCGGACACGGAGTTTGCCCATTGTCATTTATTTTTGAAGTTTTACGTTTGCGCATTTTCGGCACGGCCTTTGCATTTTATTTTCTTTTGCCCATTGTCATTTAAATTTTCGGGACACGAGTTTGCCCATTGTCATTTAAATTATCATTTAAATTTTCGAGACACGAGAGTTTGCCCATTGTCATTTAATTTTGAGCGCATCGGCTCCATGCATTTTATTTTCTCATTGAGTGCATCGGCTCCTTGCATTTTATTTTCTTTTTTAATTTTCTTTTTGAGCGCATTGGCTCCATGCATTTATTTTTTGAGTTCTTCATGCATTTTAATTTTCTTTTGAGCGCATGTCTCCATGCACTTTAAGTTCTTTTTCGCTTTTATTTGTTCTTGCTTTGTTTTGCATATTATCCTCTGCATTGCTTGGACAAAATTGAAGTTCATGTCTTTACTCGTTTCTTACGACGATAATATGAAAATTACAGTTATTCTTATTATCTACTAAGAAAACAAGTAAAGAGGGCAACTGTGAACACCCAATTTTGACCGGATTTTAAAAAAAAGAGAAAAAATATAATAATTAAAAAAAGAAAAAAAAATTAAATTAAAAAAATCACTCCACTACACTTCAACCAATGGGACCCTAGTGAAAGCTATCATGTTGTGTCAACCATAACTTGGTCATCACGTTTCAACCAATGGGATCCTGGTGGAGTCTTTTCACCAACCTCACTTAATAAGACCAATGGACACCATCTCAAGTCGAAAAATGTGGAAGTGAAAGTGATGGGCTTTTACCATCCACATTATAAAGATCACTAAGAAGTGTCCCAACGTCGAGCTAACGACGTTAAACAAGCGCTTATTGGGAGGCAACCCAACTAGATTTGTTTTCAAGATCTTTGGAAATGGTTTCCGCAAACCGAGAAGATGTACATATACTTCATTACCAATGGCGAGTTCTCATTGCAGCAGCTTTGATTCTTACGCATCTTTTCTGCTTGGCGTTGATTCACTTCTTATCAGGTTGTGTTGCTCTTTTCTATATCTCTCTTTTACATTGAGGGCAATGTTATATTAAGTGTGGGGGAGAGATTTTAGCATGTTTCTTTTCTTTTGGTTTGTTAAAAAAATCAAAAAAAAATCAAAACAAAAAAAAAAGGTTCATTGCATGATTGAATAACTTTTCTCCCTTCTTGAACTGATATGCTTGGTGATGGATGATTGAATTGATGAATTGAGTTTGATGGATGCATACCTTGTGAGATTTTGAGCCTAATGGATGGATTTAACATTTATACCATTCTCTTTTTTTTTTTGTGATTTTCACTCATGTTAATGACCACTCTAGAACTTGCTTTGATTCTTTTTGAGGCTACATTTCACTTGCATGCATGAACATGATTGAGGCCTTCTTTCTTAATTAGCTAGTTTAACCAAATAGCCAACCTTGTTTTCAATATGATATCAAGCACTCTTTTGACTTCTTGAAAATTCTCTGATTTCTGCCAACCTTGTATATTTTCCTTTGCTTAACCCCGTTGAGCTTATTTGACCATTCCTTGTTTCTAGTTCATTATGTGCCTTAAATGAGAAATCGTGTTCTTACTTTACCTTAGGGAATAAAAGAACATTAGCTTGGTTAATGGATGAGTTTTTGAACAAGTGTGGGGGTGTGTGTACAAAATAGTTGTTGAAAAAGAAAAGAGTGCCCAAAAAGAAAAAAATGTATGTATATAGTTATGTTCATATATAAAAAAAGAAAAAAAGAAAAAAAACAAGTGTTTTAAAAAAAAGAAAAGGATTGGGAAATGAATATGTAAAGGGATATACACTAGAGTTGGGATGAACTTTTATGCTTGTTATTTGAACTCAGCTCTCATTTGCTTTTATTCTCTTTGGTATTTATCTTCTCATATCCATTTTATCCTCTCCTGTTACCTTGACCTCACTACAACCTTGAATATAAGTCCTCATGATTTGTGTGTGCATGTGTTTTGAGTAGTGGAGAAGTAGAAGATAAGCAAGCTTATGGTAGTGCAATTTTCATGGGTTGAATTGAGTGAAATACCTACCCTTTAAACACTTGAGAGATTGAGAGGGAATCTTATGAAGATCTATCATTCTCGATTCATGTTGAAGATACCTTGCTTGTTGGTTTGAGATGTGGAGAATTGTTAACTCATGAATGTTTTGATCCTCGAACCTTTGGTTGTTCTTCTTGATTGTAAAATTTTGGTCTTGAGTTTTGCCCAGGAGTGCAAAAAGCTAAGTGTGGGGGAATTTGATAATCACATATTTTATTCATTAAGAAACCCTTATGTTTAGTCATTTACACTCTCTATATTCTTAATTGATTGAGTTTGGTATGATTTTGTGAGTTTGAGCTCAAATTGGTCCTAATTGAATATTTTCAGCATTATTGAGATTTGACACTGTTTCTATATTTTGGCCATAACTTGAGTTCCTAATATCTGATGAACATGAATTTTACCTTGTAGGAAAGCTAAGAGGAAGCTCTACAACTTTGATGAAGAGCTCAAAGTCTGATTCAGATGTCTAAGGGACCTAAGTTTACATGGAAGTCAGAATACGGGTTCTGTCAGTAGAATCCGAACAGTGTGCACTCATAAAATCATATCTCAAGATGTAATAATGGAGATGGGCTGAAATTTGGACAGTGGATAGTCAAGATCCAAATAAACAACTTTCATGAAGAACACATTTTGAGAAAAAGAAGTCTAGTAGGTCATTTTGAGCTTGCAAGTCGGAACAGAGGTGCTGAAGTTGGGTTTGAGCAACCTACGGTATTTGGGACATATCTTGGGCTTAAGGAAGCCAAATTGGATGAACCAGCTATCCATTTTATATCCAAGACAAGGATCTACAACTTTCATGAAGAACACTTTTCGTGATTCTGAAGTATAGTGGGTCGTTTTTGGCTTCCAAGTCAGACACGAAATTTTCGTCCTCAACCATCCACTCATCCATCCACCAATCCACTAAACCAACCCAGTAATCCATCCACTCAAACACTCCACTCACTCACCCACTCATCCACCCACTTCCCTTTGTCATTTTGTTACCTTAGACTTCTATAAAAGGCACCATTTATCATGAACAAGAGGAAGAACTCTCCTTCATTTTCTCTCTAAGTTTCTTCTTGTTTCTTCATAGTTTCTCATAGTTTTTGTATATTTTGATGCTCCCCTTCATGGTAATGGAGGGCTAAGCTACTTTCGGTCAATTTAGAACTCTTGAAGAGATTGTGGTAATAACTTCGGTTATAATTTTGACTGAGTTCAAGCATCAAATACCTTGAGCTAAATCGCCGTTTTTTTCTTTTGGTAAGTTTCATCAAATACCGCCACTTATTTTCTACAGAACTCTTTGCTCCGCCAACTACCACAGTTTTTTTCCGTTCTTGTGAGCATCTTTTCTTTTGGTAAGTTAGAGTTAACCCATTGCTGACAAATTTGATTTTAAAAGTTTTAAGTTTCTCTCTTAATTAAAATCAATCAACCCACACTTATTTTCTACGAGAACTACGTGACTTTGAGTTCCTCATTGCACTCCGAGGTTGGGTTTGAGCTACGTAGGAGCAGAATTTCAATTCTTTGTCAAGTCCAAAATTAAATTTTCACAATTTGATTTTTCTTTTCTTAAAAAAAAAACACTAATAAAAAAAAAATCCACTAAAAAATAAAATATTTACAAAGTCTTTTTAAAAGGGGTAAAATAAATAAATTTGAGATTATCAAATTTTTGCACAATTTCTTCTTGTTTCTTCATAGTTTCTCATAGGTAGTGATGCTCCCTTCATGGTAATGGAGGGCTAAGCTACTTTCGAATTTAGAACTCTTGGAGATGTGATAACTTCGGTTATAATTTTGCGAGTTCGGCGCTTCGGATTAAGTTTCCACCCTTCCCTATCCATAACCGACTCCCGAATCCGATTTGGTTCCAAAGACCACTTTCTAAAAAGGTTTTCCAATTTTTCCTAAATTCAAATAAAATTGGTGGCGACTCCATTATTTTAATCATTTTTAAAATCATATTTACGTCTTTTTTGGGTTTAAATTTGATTTCAAATTTTTTGCACGCGATCCCCTCTGACATTACATTACTCTTCACTTTTCTTTTGATTTTCAAGGTTTTAAAATTGGTGGCGACTCCATATTTTAATCATTTTTAAAATTTGATCTTTTAGTAAGTTAAGTTAAATTGCTTTCGAAAATTTGATTTTAAAAGTTTTAAGTTTCTCTCTTAATTAAAATCAATCAACCCACACTTATTTTCTACGTAACTACGTCATGGTTCCAAAGACCACTCTTAATCAAGCTTAGTATACTAATTTCTATATATGCGTTGTTTTGTGTTTAAGAAACCCTTAGTGGTGAAGGACTTGAAAAGAGAAGCAAATCAATAAGCTTTTGAGGATCTTCAAGAGGTAAGAGGGAGATCTATCTCACCAACCAAGTATGGTTGTGAGAGATGGTCTTATATTTGATGGATGGTGAATCCATGTGAGGATTCCTATCCATGGTCATGTAATAATTTATATGTGTTTATGAGCTTTGATTAATTGCCTATGCTTAATATGCTTTGCATGAATTTATAATTTTGATGGTATGCTTATACTATGCATGATAATAATATGGCATGCTTTTGATATATATATATATATGATATGTATGTATGTGTTTGTCATGATTTGATGATGGAAATAAAATTAATTTTGGTCTCAATGGCCAAGGAAGAGCTACGGTTTTGATGCCCTTGATTAGGGTTCATGTTGAAAATTTTCAAGAACAAGGGAATTGATTTTTGGGTCCCTAGAACTTAGTGAATTTCGGTCAAGACACCTCAACATAAGTGTTTACTAATTAATATTTTCATGGAAGAATAAACTTGGATTGATTTGAAGAGTATGGAAAATAAACAAAGAGTTTGTTTTTCAAGAGAACATGAACACGGTTTTAGAAGGATTTTTTTTATTGATTTATTTTGTGTAAAAAGTTTCTAAGTGTTTTACTAAACATGAGATTTAAATGAAAATAGCAATGATAATTTTAAGGATTTGCAAAGAAAGTGAAAAATGATTTGTAAAGAAAGTAAAAATAAATTTGAACAAATGGGTTTGGTTTTTATGACCATGGGTATTTCGATTTTGAAAACAAAGAATTTTTAATGGTTTTGTTTATGTAAAACCATATCAATTTAGAAGGAAAAATGTTTTGATGATTTCAATAGTCATGTCCACATCTTAGAAGGTTTGTAATGCCTTGGTTTTATAAAATAAAGTAATTTTCAAAGTAGAAATATAGTTTGGTTTAATACAAGGATTTTGGAAAGGGAATCAGAGTGTTATCACTTGAGAAAATTTTGTAAACGAAAAGCAAAGAGAGGTTAAAAATGTTTTAACTTCAATTTATTTTGAAAAGAATTGATTTTAGAATTGATTTGAGAAAAATGGAGAATATAATGGTGTTTTGAAAATTTACTAATGTGTAATTTACTTTCGAGTTTTGAAAATACGTTAGAAAATGTTAAGTTTTGAAACGTTGATTTATATCAATGGAAAAGTAATTTTTGTGGATTATATTTTCTTGAGTAAGAAAATATGTTAAATAAAGTATAAAGTCATATTATTTTGAGAAAAGTGGAATCGGAATTTTTTTGAAGAGTGAGAAATATTTTCTGTAATGGAATTATGGTAAAAAAATTATTTACGTATCTTAAAAACGTGATTTTTAAAGTACGTGATTTGAAATACAGTAAAATATTTCTAAGTGTTTTGGAAATACAGTAAAATATTTCTACGCGATTTGAATTACGTTTAAATATTTTATGTAATTTGAATTATTATTGATAAATCACTACGTGATGGAAAAGTGATGAATTATTTTTACGTGATTGTGAAAATAGCGAAAAATCATTATGTGATTTGAAAAGTGTTTTAAATATTTTGAAAAAGAAAGAAAATGATTTACGTGACTTAAAAGAATGATTTTTAAGTTACGCGATTTTGAAACAGTGGAAAAATATTATGCGATTTGAGAAACGTATATTTTTACGCGTTTAAGAAAAACAATGAAAAATTAGGACGTGGTTTAAAGTGCCGCAACAAAACGTAACAGAAATGTTACGAAATTTTGTAAACGTAACAGTACTGTTACGGTATTGTGAAAACATAATAAAAACGTTTTGGAATTTTAAAACATAACAAAAGTGTTACGGTATTTTGAAAATGTAACAGAAATGTGGTGGTATTGTAAAAACGTAACAGAAGTGTTACGGTATTATGAAAATATAACTAAAATATTTTGGAATTGTGAAAACGTAACAGAAATGTTACGCGGTTGTGAAAACACGACAAAAGTGTTTTATGACTATAAAAACATGATAACATGATGATTACTGTTGAACCAGTGTCCATACACTGTTTGTGAAAATAACATGTTTTGCCGGTGATTGGCATTTGGAGTATTTGGTGCATTTTATATGCATTGGAAAGAGATGCCTGTAATTGGATTTGGTGCATTATACATGCATTGGAAAAATATGCGTTGAAGCATATGATTACACTGAACAAATGAAATTGAAAAGATTTGGCCCTTTGGGGTTGGACTTGCACTGATATATTCGTGCATTGTATAAAGTATAGCTAATAAGCTATTTTGGCCCTTGTGGTTGAAGAGGGAATGAGAATTGATAGTGAGGTCTATGATGGATCTTGGGGGCGTCGAGGCGCGGCGGTCGACCAGTGGACATTTGTCTGAGGACCATGTGCCACTTGGCGATGCAGTCCGTTGCAACGCATTGACGATACCCGACAAGAACACGATTCTTTTCTACGACTGGGAGATTGTTTGTGGGCTTAGGCTGGGCAATTAACCAGAGCATTCTCCTCGAAATTGTAAAAACCTCCATGGAGTTGTTTTTGAAAAATTGAGTCTAGATGTGCATGCATGAAACTGAGTATTTTATATCTGCATGATACATTAATTGAGAGATATTGGCTATGACAATTGTTATGAATATTTGGATGATGATGATGATTATTAGTGCATTGTCGTAATCGTTGTTTATGATAATTAAATTGATAAATGATTTGATGATGATAATTGATTAATATTGAATATATTATCAGAAGTCTGATATGATATCCCTATATGATATTGCTGTTTGTGTTATCTCTGTGCTGCCATGTTGGTACTGGTGTAAGTGATCTCACCTCTTTGTTATGTTGTTTTATTGTGTATATATAAAAAAAAATAGAAGGATCGAGTTGTCTTAGACATAACGGGCGGTAGCTGTTCTGAGATTGGTGACAACAATAAGGAGTGGACATTCATGATCAAGATAGTGTACAATATTGACATAGAACAGATGTCTGATGCATCAAGAAGGAGACAAAAAGAAATAAGTATGTTAAGTTTTCTCGTTAGTGTTGTACCGTGCTATTGAGTAGGACCCGTCATAGGATTTGCTACTGTTAAAAAAAAAGTCTGTCAGTTTTATATTTCTCTTCAAATTGTTGAATATTAATTGGTGTCAATGTTGTATATGAATCAGTTTAAAATATATTTTCAGTAATACTTATGGATTACAGTAAGTTAATATTTCAGCAAGAAAGAAATTTTTTTAAACCCACGTTTTTAACTCAAACCTTTTATGAAAACATTTTCAGATTATGAGTCGGAAGTCAGACATGTGATACCCTAGGGAGGGTGTTACATGCATCACCTCCCGCAATATCATTTCTCGGGGGGCGTTTAAGGGGGTATAATCAGAAAACCTTCTCCGTGGTGGACTACCTTTAGGATGTCGGGGCCATGAGGAATCGTGATTTGGTTTTTGATGAGGGCGGTCATCTTTATCCCATCTCCTCTAATCCTCTGTTGCTTCCTCAAGGTTGATGAACTTTTGGGACCGTCTCTGGAACTCACCCAAGTTCTCAGGCTTCTTTTTTACAAGGGACACAAAGAATTCGAAACCCACATGGAGACCACTCCTGGTGATAATCACATATTTTATACATTAATAGACCCTCATTTTTAGTCATTTACATTCTCCATGTACTTAATTGATTAAGTTTGGTTATGTTTGGACTCAAATTAGACTTAATTGATTTTTTCAGTACTATTTTGGTCTTACATTGTTTATGTATTTCAGTCATATCTTGAGTTCTAGATGTCTTATAATTATGTATCTTACCTTGTAGGAAAGATAAGAGAGAGATCTACAACTTTTATGAAAAGCTCCAGGGAAAAATCGGACATCTAGTGGAGCTAATTGGGCAAGGAAGTCAGAACACGAGTTTTGTGACTGGAACCTAAACAGTGTGCAGTAATCATTGCATAATTTGAGTTCAAGGAACTGAAATGGGCTGAAAATTTGGCATATAGAAGTTAAGACCCATATCTACAACTTTCATGAAGAACACAAAACTTGGATCTACAACTTTTATGTATCCTACCTTATAGGAAAGATAAGAGAGAGATCTACAACTTTTATGAAGAGCTCCAGGGAAAAATCGGACATCTAGCAGAGCTAATTGGGCATGAAAGTCAGAACACGAGTTTTGTGACTGGAACCCGAACAGTGTGCAGTAATCATTATATAATTCGAGTTCAAGGAACTGAAATGGGCTGAAAATTTGGCATATGAAAGTTAAGACCCATATCTACAACTTTCATGAAGAACACAAAACTTGGATTGGACTCCTTGAAGGTGATATTAGGCTTTGAAGTCAGAATAAAGATACTGTATTTGGGCCTGAATACTGTTTGGTAATTGGGCCATATCTCGGGTTGTGGTTATTGGATTTGCTAAACTTGGTGTCTACAAAAGCTGAGACAATTTCCTAGAACTTTCATGAAGACCACTTTTCTATTTGATGACGGCATCCATGAGTTAAGCAATGAATGATTTCGGAGACAAAGAATCTCAATAATTTTCCACTCATCCAACCACTCAATCACTCATCCAACCACTCCACCCACTCATCCACCTATTCTTAATCACCCTCTTGTCATTTTGTATTCCTAATCCTCTATAAAAGGTACTATTGGCAGATCATTTGGTGTTCTTAGTATTAGGCTTAGTTTTTAGAAGTTATGTCATGCTTGTTTATTGTTTTCCTTTGTTGTAATTTTCTCTTGTTCTTAATTGAAGCTATGTTCATCTTTCTCTTCTTCTTTCTTTCTTTCTTCTTGTCTATGAGTAACTAAATCTTCATCTTGCTTAGGTGAAAGAGTGAAGTTCTTGGTAATGAAATAAGGTTAGATTATTCTACTTCTTGTGCTTGAATGATATATTTTTATGTGATCTTTATATGTGTTACATGTTGTTTCTGATTAATTTACAAACTCTTCTTGTATAATGAATATCTTGATTCATTGTAGACAAGACATTGGCACAGTGGATGCTTGAGACCATTTACAAGTATTAGTAGATAATTATTGGAACCATAATATGATTACATGTATAATTTAAATTGAATTTTGAATGTTAAATCTTCCGATTGGAACCTTCATTGTGCATGATTTCAATTGAGTTATAAAAAGAAATAATCTCATCTTTAATTTATTACCAAGAGTGGATCTCCTAACCCAAGCAATTCTTTTTCACTTGTGAATAACTTATATCATCTTTAGTATTGTGACAAATCTTCTCGGTACCTCAAATAATTTTCTCTTCATCAATTCCCTGTGGGTCGACCTCAGACTCCTGAGAATTTATTACTTAAAACAACCTGCACTTGGATTTGAAACTTTAAATTATCCCATCAAGTTTTTGGCGTCGTTGCCAAGGACTTGATTTGAAGTTCTAATTTATTAAGGTTCTCTTTCTGTAAGTAAACTTCACTAATAGGTATATTTTTTCTCTACTTTTTTCAATTTTTTTATTTACTAATTTACTAACTAACTTACTAATCAACTTACTACTTACTAACTTATTAACTAACTTTTATATTTATGTCATTTATTTTTGTTTTTTAATTTTCTTATTTATTTACCTTTTTTAAATTTTTATTTTTTTATTTTTTTATTTTTTTTTTTATTTACGTTTTACGCTTTTATTTTTTTTATTTATGCTTTATGCTTACTAACTTTCTAACTTTTAATTTATGTCATTTATTTTCTGCTATCTAACTTTTAATTTACGTCATTTATTTTCTCGCTTCTCTAACTTTTTAATTTCTGTTATTTATTATTACTTTCTAACATAATGAAATAATCTTTCTTCTTCTCTTCTCTTTTCGCCACTTTCTGTGGGGCTCTCACCCACTCTCCGATTTTCATATTTAAATTTACTTTCTGCACTTTATTTTCTATATTTTATTTTTCGCACTTTATTTTTTGTATTTTATTTTCTATATATTATTAACTCTCTAACTATTAAACTTTTTATTTTATCAGTTATTTAACTTTTTACTTATTAATATTTTTTTTGTGGCTGGTTTATACCACATCTTTCTTAATATTTAACGGCCAGTTTATACTGTCTACTTGTATATTATTTTTATTTTATGTCACTTATTTATGCTTAACTGGTATCGTGATTCAAATTATGGATGTTTGATTAAAATTAATCTTAGTACTTTATATATTGATTTATTTGAATTACAATCACAAACAATTAACACAATGGCTGAATTTGAAGATGCACATATTGAACATGAAAATCAAACACAACGAGCTGAAAATGAAAGTATACATGATGTACAAGGAAATCAACCATTGCGAACTATGCGTGCTTATTTGCAACCACCTCGAAATTCTAGTCTATCATGTTTTATCTTTCCACTTACTACTAATAATTTTAGATTTAAGCTGGGTATGATTTCTTTACTTCCTAATTTCCATGTTTAGAAAATAAAAGTCCATATTTACATCTAAAAGAATTTGAGGAAGTCTGTATTGCTTTCAATGATCAAAATTGCACTGAAGAGATTGTTAAGCTTAAACTGTTTCCTTTTTCTTTGAAAGATAAAGCGAAAACTTGGCTTAACGCTTTGAAACCAAGATCAATTGGCACATGGCAAGAAATACAAGGTGAGTTTTTAAAGAAATTTTTTCCAACACGTAAAACTAATGTTTTGAAAAGACAAATCCAAAATTTTTTTCCAAAATTCAAATGAAGCGTATTTTCAAAGTTGGGAACGTTTTAAAGATTTGTTAAATTCTTGCCCACATCATGATTTTGAAAAATGACAGACTATAAGCTTCTTTTATGAAGGTTTAACACATGAAACTAAATAATTTGTGGAAATGATGTGTAATGGCGAGTTTCTTGATAAAGAACCTGAAGAAGCTTTAGATTATTTAAACCATTTGGCTTAAAATTCTCAATCTTGGCATGGTATTAATCCTTCTGAAAATTCAATTAGATATAACCTTGCAAATGCTGGTAAAGGAAAATATCATCTTAGTCAAGAAGAAGATCTAAATACAAGGTACGCTAGTTTGGCTAGAAAGGTTGAATCTATGGAATTAGGGAAAGTAAAAGAAGTCAAATCTGCGCAAAATGAAGAAATTTGTGGCATTTGTGATGAATTAGGACACTCGACAAATGAATGTCCTAATATTCCTGTTTTTAAAGAAGTTGTGCATGAGCAAGTAAATGCAATAAATAATTTTCAAAAGCCATTCACCTCTTCTTTTTTAAATTCTTATAATTCAGGATGGAGAAATTACCTGAACTTCAGTTGGAGAAATAATAATCAAGCACAATTTATGCAACCACCACCTCCTCAGGAACAACAGGATTCTCAAAATTCTCAAGGATATGCACCTTATGTCCCACCATATAGGAAAAACCTTGAAGGAACATTGAATGCATTCATAGAAAAGCAAGAGGCTATCAATAAACAAAACACTCAAACCATGATTGACATAAAAGACACTCTTTCCAAACTTACTTTTGCACTCACCATTCACAAGAAAAGAAAATTTCCTTCTCAACCTCAACTGAATCCCAAACGTCAATATAGTCTAAATGAGGGTAGTTCAAAAAACTAACAAATAAATCAAGTCAATTCTGTGATAACTCTTAAGAGTGAAAAAGTTGTTGAAAAAGAAAGGAAGAGGTTGATAAGTCATCTGGCCAAAATGAGATCAAACTCTCGTCTCCTCCACCTCCATTTCCTCAAGCATTAAGCAAACTAAGGAAATTGGATTACCAAACTGAAATTTTTGAAATTCTTAAACAAGTGAAAGTCAATATTCCGTTATTAGATACTATCAAACACTTTCCTTCTTATGCCAAATTTTTGAAAGACTTATGCATTGTTAAAAGAAAATTAAATGTGAAAAAGAATACATTTTTGATCGAACAGGTAAGTTCCATTATTCAAAGCAATAATGTTTTGAAACTTAAAGACCCTGGTTATCTTACGGTTTCATGCATTATTGGAGAACATAAAATTGATCAAGCTTTACTTGATCTTGGTGCTAGTGTTAATTTGCTTTCATATTCAGTTTATTAACAACTCAATCTGGGTGAGTTAAAGCCAACTTCTGTAACTCTTCTACATGCTGATAGATTAATTAAAATTCTAAAAGGAATAGTGGAAGATGTGTTAGTACAAGTTGATAAATTCATTTATCTTATGGATTTTATTATCTTGGAAACTGAACCTATGATTAATTGTTCCAAATCAATTCTTATTATTTTGGGTCGTCCATTTTTAGCAACATCCAATGCTTTGATAAATTGTAGAAATGGATTGATAAAGCTAACATTTGGAAACATGACACTTGAACTTAATGTTTTCAACATATGCAAGCAACCACATGAAGTCAATGATGAAAATAAGCAAGCTAGCGGGATTGAGGCCATTGTAGATTATCATCTTCTAAAAAAGAGTTCTTCTGACCCATTAGAAGTTTGTTTAATTAATTTATTTGATTCAGGTATGCAAGTAGATGATGATATTTTTAAAATATGCTCTTTGCTTGATTGTACGTAAGCAATGGAATACAAAGGATAGAAGTCGCGATTCGAAGAGCTGCAACCCATGAATGATAATATTCATGAAGAAGTACCACATTGGAACTAAAGCCATTACCTTTTGGGTTGAAGTACACATTTTTTAGAGAATACAAAAGCTTTTCAGTAGTAATTTCATTAATCCTTACTAAACAATAAGAAGATATGTTGATAGAAGTACTTAAAAGGCATAAAAGTGCAATTGGATGGACATTAACCGATATAAATGGCATTAATCCATTAATTTGTACACGTAGAATATATTTAGAGAATAATGCTAAAACATCACAACAACCTCAAAGAAGATTAAATCCACACATGAAAGAGGTAGTTAGGGCTGAAGTTCTTAAATTACTTGATGTTGGAATTATTTACCCTATTTTCGATAGCCAGTGGGTAAGCCCTACATAAGTTGTGCCTAAGAAATCTTGAATAACAGTGGTTGAAAATGAAAAAGGTGAATTAATACCTACGCGAGTTTCATCTAGTTGGCGTATGTGTATTAATTTTAGAAAATTGAATGCAGCCATTAAGAAAGATCACTTCCCCTTACCATTTCTTGATCAAATTCTAGAAAGAGTAGTAGGACATCCCTACTATTGTTTTCTTGATGGTTATTCGGGGTATAATCAAATACCAATTGCATTAGAGGATCAAGAAAAGTCTACTTTTACATGCCCCTTTGGCACTTTTGCATATAGAAGAATGTCTTTTGGTCTTTGTAATGCTCTGACAACTTTTCAAAGATACATGCTAAGTATTTTTAGTGATATGATTGAACATTATTTAGAGGTTTTCATGGATGATCTGACAGTTTTTGAAAATTCTTTTGAAAATTGTCTTGATAATTTGGATAAAGTTCTTAAAAGATGTGAAGAAAAAGGATTTATTTTAAATTGGGAAAAATGTCATTACATGGTTACCTCAGGAATCGTGTTAGGTCATGTGATATCTTCTGAAGGAATTGAAGTTGATAAAGTCAAAGTTGAATTAATTGCTCATTTGCCTTCCCCAAAAATAGTCAGAGAAGTTCGTTCCTTTTTAGGACATGCAGGATTCTATCGAAGATTTATTAAGGACTTTAGTGTCATATCTAGACCATTATGCAATCTTCTGATAAAAGATGTACCATTTGATTGGACTCAAGAATGCCAAAAATATTTTGAAAAATTAATTAGTCTTCTGACATCGGCTCCTATCATGCAATCCCTTGACTGGTCTTTGCCTTTTGAATTAATGTGTGATGCAAGTGATTTTGTTATTAGTGTTGTTTTAGGCCAAAGAAAGGAAGGTAAGCCTCATGTGATTTGTTACACAAGTAGAACTTTGAATAGTACACAAATGAATTATACCACTACTGAAAAAGAACTACTTGCTGTAATTTTTGCATTAGACAAATTTCGAGCTCATTTAATTGGTTCTTCTACTGTTGTTTTCACTGATCATGTTGTTGTTAGATATTTAATGTCTAAGCAGGATGCCAAACCTAGGTTGATACGGAGGATCTTGTTGTTTCAAGAATTCAACATCACAATAAAAGATAAAAAAGGAGCCGAAAATGTTGTCGCAGATCATTTGTCCAGACTTACAACAGGCTCATCTTTTGATAGCACACCTATCAATGATTCTTTTCTAGATGAGTTTTTATTTTCTGTCAATTCCATGCCTTGGTTTGCTAATATAGTCAATTTTCTTGTGACAAAAAAGATGCCGCCTCAATGGTCACATCAAGACAAAAAAAGTTTTTGACTGAGGTGAAAAATTTTTATTGGGATGATCCATATTTGTTCAAATATTGTCCTGATCAAATCTTTCAGAGATGTGTACCCGATAATGAGGTAGGAAGTGTCATTAAATTTAGTCACTCAAAAGCATGTGGAGGTCATTTTTCTTCAAAGAAAACAGTTGCAAAAATCTTATAGTATAGATTTTATTGGCCCACTTTATTTAAGGATAACTTACCTTTTGCAAAAGTTGTGAAAATTGTCAAAAATTATGGTCTATTTCTAAAAGAAACATGATGCCTCTGAACCCTATCCTTGTAATTGAAATTTTTTATTGTTAGAGAATTGATTTCATGGATCCATTTCCATCCTCATTTGGATTTGTGTATATTTTGGTTGCAGTTGATTATGTCTCAAAATGGATTGAGGCGATTCCATGGCGACAAAATGATCATAAAACTGTTCTCAAATTTTTAAAAGAAAATGTCTTAAGTCGATTTGTAATCCCTCAAGCTATCATCAGTGATGGGGGAATACATTTTTGCAATAAACCATTTGAATTTTTAATAAAGAAATATGGTATTACCCATAAAGTTACCACCCCTTATCACCCTCACACAAGTGGACAAGTAGAATTAGCAAATAGGGAAATTAAACAAATTTTGGAAAAAACGGTTAACCCAAATCGTAAAGATTGGTCTTTAAGACTAAACGATGTACTTTGGGCTTATCATACTGCTTTTAAAACATCTTTAGGCATGTCACCCTATCGGTTAGTCTATGGAAAACCTTGTCACTTGCTTGTAGAACTGGAGCATAAAGCATTTTGGGCCATTAAAGCTTTCAATTTAAATCTTGATGATGCTTACAAGTTACACAAATTGCAAATAAATGAACTTGAGGAATTGAGAAATGATGCATATGAAAACTCAAAAATTTATAAAGAAAGAACAAAAGTTTTTCATGACAAATCTAGTTTGAGAAAATCTTTTGAAATTAGTCAAAAAGTTCTGCTTTATAATTATCATCATCACCTATTCCCTGAAAAATTGAGATCTAGGTGAACTGATCCTTTTATTGTCAAACATGTATATCCTTATGGGGCTATAGACATTGAGAATCCTAAGAATGATAATGTGTTTAAGGTCAATGGACAAAGATTTAAACCATTTCTGGAAAATCAAGCTGCTGAGGTAGAATTCATTTCTCTTTCTGATCCTTGTTATGTGATAAATTTACTCTAATTTTGTGGCTTTATTTTGTTTTGCAGTTCTTTAGCTCTCCGGTTAAATGGCGGATGATGGTACTCCGTGACTCTCAAGTCGGTTTGCTCTCTTTTAATTTCTCAATATAATTGATTCCTTCTCCTTCAAAATGGATATCATTCTCTCAAACCTGATAAAACATTTTCCTTCTCTTCCTTCAAATGCTCTAACAAAAATTTATGAAACTAGATGTGAAAGATTGAGATTGTTAATACACAAAGGTATACCAGAAGATGTACGTTGGATAATTGAAACAAAGGTCCGATTAGCAGGTGAGTCTTCAATTTCATTTGACTCATAAATGCCAGGTCTTGGTAGAAGTTCATATTCTAAAAAGAGAAGAGCAAAAAGATTACAAGTCTGTCACATATGTGCACGATGGAATTGTAACAAGCGATGTCATTCTTTGGGGATGGTTCCGCAAACAGAGAAGATAAAATTTTCTTCATTAAGAATAGACTGAGTAAGGAGTCATTAGATGATATCTTATTGACTCTTGATACGCATTCTTATGGTTTGGTGCATCGTGAAGTTCTTAACTTGTGAAATCTCTTCAAGGAGGAACAAAAGCAATACAGTCTTAGGAATCTGACTCTAAAAGACCCTGTTTGTCAATTTATAAGAAAATTAGATGGGAAGTTTATCTTCAACTCATAGAAGGCGTTTAAGCCGTTTCTGGACGTGAAACCAGAGACAGATGTGAGCCACATCCATAACAACATGTATATATTTTCTTTTTCTTCTTTATCTTCATCAAAAAAAAGAGAAAAAGAAAGAGAAAAATAAAAAAAAAAAAAAAAAAAAGGAAAAAAAAAGTATGTATACATCTTGGGTTTGGCTTTGGTAACACAAAATGTGAATGGGGAAATGCATGCATTCTGATCCAGCCTTCTTAATTGAGAAACAAAGTAGGTAGATTGTATCTCACATGTGAAGCAGCCAGTCGCATTATGGCCACTTGTCCCTTTTGGGAGCCCTATGTTGCGCTAGTCTTGAATGGGTCTAATATTGGTTAACAATGCTTTGGTACAAAGCTGAAAGAGCAGACTACCTTCATCTCAATCTCAAGTGAGTATACACTTATCTTTCATCAGGTTTCTAACAACTTTAAAAAAAAGGCGAAACTACGGTTGTACTTGGTCTTTAATTAGATTAGGAACCCCGGGCGGATGTCCGTCTTGTCATAGACTCAAGAGGAGACCTTCATACGCTAGTATATAAATAAAGTTCATGTGCCATGCTCTGTAGAGAGCCGTGTCTACATTCCCAATTCTTGGAACCAAGGTTCTGTAGCGCTGATGGACAGAAAGAAGCGTCCCGTCTTTATAGTGAACGGAAACTATTAACTGAGTTGTATACTTACTTTAATTAGTAGGTCTCTATGACAAGTTCTGACTGGCTGCGGTCAAGTACCATCTTCTTAGAATACAGGCCTTTAATTAGGTTTGCAGGAAGATAGAGGGTTGTTCTTCCGTAAGCAGGACAGAAAGGATTCAAAGGTTCTTGTTGTTGGTTCGGCAATCCTTGTGGAATTCATATGTTGCACTAGTGACACGTAACTCAAATACATGCAACTACTGCATTCATGACACGCAGTATAAAGATATGTCATGAAAACTATACATACAGGTATGTCCTCATTTATTATTATATTTCTTTTATCTTTGTATGATTTTATTGTATTTTGATTTTTGGACAAACGATCCTTTGAGCAGGGTCATTTAGGGGTTTCTAGACTTCTTTATCCTGATAGTTTTCCTGAAGTAAAAAAAACCAAAAAAAATGCACAAAAAAAAATCTGTGTTTCTTAATTTCAAACTTTTTTGACAACAGCTAACCTACCCTTATAAGTGTTATCATTACTCTTTCCATTCTTTTCCTTATTTAAACACTTTTTTTCTCCACTTTCCTCCAACTTATAAACATTCAAAGGGAGGAAGAGTATAGAAACGGGGCCTTCTATTCGTAACCTTAAAAATGTCTGTGTTTTTTATGGGTCAAGTTATGGGAAGGGTTTAGAGTTTGTAAATGCAGCAAGCGCTCTTGGTCGAACACTTGTTGCAGGAAATATTCATGTTGTATAAGGGGGAGGTTATCGTGGGTTAATGGGGGTTATATCATTTGCTGCTTTTATAGGAGGCAGTCAGGTTTTAGGTGTCATTCCTAGACCTTTAGCTCAAATGAACATTACTGAAAAGACAATTGGAGAAGAAATTCAAGTATCATCTATGCATGGATAAATGAAAAAAATGCTTGACAACTCTGATGCATTCATTGCCTTACCAGGTGGTTTTGGTACTTTGGAAGAAATTTTTCAAATTGCCTCTTGGGTCGAACTGAACTTCCACCATAAATTCATTGGTTTGTTGAATGTTAATAATTTCTTTGGTCTTTTGTTATTTTTTCTTGATAAAGCTGTGGAACAAAAATTTATCACTCCTTCGGCAAGAAAACTTCTTATCTCTACCTCCACTATTGATGAGTTGATTGATAAATTAGAAGCTTTTGTGTATGAACCTGATAAAATAGTAGCTCAGATAGATTAATCAGCAGGAAGCAGTGAGGGAAGCAGCAAGAAAAGCAAGCCAAATTTGACATTTCATCTTTAATGGGTTTGATTTTATTTATTGTACTTTATTTTTATTTCAATTTGTGTCAGATTTCTCCAACAGGTACTATCTTCTATCCTTTACTCATCTATATTTTAACATTGTTGACAATGTTGTGATCTAGTTGGGGGGAAGGATAGTTAAAAAAAAGCATATGGAAGTATGATATGATTGTCATGAACTTACTAAACCAATGAATAATGGCGGAGTAAGGAGTAATTTTACTCTTGAGACGCATTTAAATTGGGAAGTATGTTTAGTGAGATGACTGTCAGAAACCTACAACAAAACCAATTAAGGATGGCAGAGTAAGGAGTAAATTTTGCCCTGAAGGTAATTTTACTCTTAAGATGCATCTTAGTTGAGAAAAATAATTATTATAGAAGTAGCAAAAAACATATCTTTGGTCATAGCATAAATTTTTCTTCTTTCTTAAAAATCACATGCTTGGATATAAATGTTGAATTGATGTATTGAGAATGATAGAAATATGCCTTGTGAGATTTTGAGCCTATTGATGAATGGATTGAACATTTGTACCATTCTCTTCTTTCTTGTGTGATTTTCACTCATAAAATTGTTACTCTAAAACTTGCTTTGATTCTTTTTAAAGCTACATTTTCACTTGCATACATAAATATGATTAAGGCATTTTGAAATAGCTACTTTGACCAAATAGTCATCTTTGTATATTTTCCCTTGTGTAATCCTTTTGAGCTTATTTGGCCATTTTTTATTTTTAGCTCATTACGTGCCTTAAAAAAAAGAGAAAACTATGTTCTTACCTGACCTTAAGGAATAAGAGAGTATTGACTTTGTTCTTAAACAAGTGTGTGGGTGTGTGTGCAAAATGTTTAAAAAAAAAGTTGACCACCTAATGCGCTATGTAATATATTCATATCTAGAATAAAGATGGATGCTTGGAAACAACAGGAAGAAAAGGAGAAGGTTCATGCCTATCAATGAATTCAACTCACCAATTTGGGATTGATCTTCAATAAAACATTAGTCAAATATTGGTCATTATCCTTATTGATGAATGTTCTCAAATACCTTCTCCACTCTAATTGTATTTTAATGCTCTTTTATTCTTTTTGGTATTTATCTTCTCATATTGATATTTTCCCTTCTCCTTTACCATGACCCCATTACAACCTTGAATAAAGTTTTCTTGATTTTTGTGTGCATGTATTTTGAGTAGCGGAGAAGAAGATAAGCAAGCTTATGGTAGTATAATTTTTCATGGGTTGAATTGAGTGAAATATCTACCATTTTAAACACTAGAGGGATTGAGAGTGAATCCTGTGAGGATCTTTTCATTCTTGATTCATTCTTTTTAACTAAAGTTTCCTTGCTTGATGGTTTGAGATGTGAAGAAATATTACCTAAAAAATGCTTTGTTCCCTTGAATGACTAGTTGCTCTTCTTGTTTCATTAAATCTTTCAGAGTTTTTAGTTTTTGAGTCTATGTCATTTTTCTTTGTTTCTTAGCTTTGGTATTATGTGTTTTGTCCAGGAGTGCAAAAAGCTAAGTGTGGGAGAATTTGATAATTCCATATTTTATACATTAATAGACCCTCATTTTTAGTCATTTACACTCTCCATGTACTTAATTGATTAAGTTTGGTTATGTTTTGTAAGTTTGGACTCAAATTGGACTTAATTGATTTTTTCAGCACTATTTTGGTCTTACACTATCTTTGTATTTCAGTCATATCTTGAGTTTTAAATGTCTTATAATTATGTATATTACCTTGTAAGAAAGATAAGAGAGAGATCTACAACTTTCATGAGAGCTCCAGGGAAAAATCGGACATCTAGTAGAGCTAATTGGGCATGGAAGTCAGAACACGAGTTTTGTAACTGGAACCCGAATAGTGTGCAGTAATCATTGCATAATTCGAGTTCAAGGAACTGAAATGGGTTGAACATTTGGCATCTGAAATTTAAGACTCATATCTACAACTTTCATGAAAAACACAAAACTTGGATCGGACTCCTTGAAGGTGATATTGGGCTTTGAAGTCAAAACAGAGGTGCTATATTTGGGCCTGAACATTGTTTAGTAATTGGGCCATATCTCGACCTGTGGTTATTGGATTTGGCTAAACTTGGTGTCTATGGAAAGCTGAGACAAATTTCTAGAACTTTTATGAAGACCACTTTTCTATTTGATGACAGCATCCATGAGTTAAGCAATGAATGATTTCGGAGATAAAGAATCTCAATAATTTTCCACTCATCCAACCACTCAATCACTCATCCAACCACTCCACCCACTCATCCACCTATTCTTAATCACCCCCTTGTCATTTTGTATTCCTAATCCTCTATAAAAGTCACCATTGACAGATCATTTGGTGTTCTTGGTGTTAGGCTTAGTTTTTAGAAGTTATGTCATGCTTGTTTATTGTTTTCCTTTGTTGTAATTTTCTCTTGTTCTTAATTGAAGCTATGTTCATCTTTCTCTTCTTCTCTCTTTCTTTCTTCTTGTCTATGAGTAACTAAATTTTCATCTTGCTTAGTGAAAGAGTGAAGCTCTTGGTAATGAAATAAGGTTAAATTATTTTACTTCTTATGCTTGAATGATATATTTTTATGTGATCTTTATATGTGTTGTATGTTGTTTCTGATTAATTTACAAACTCTTCTTGTATAATGAATATCTTGATTCATTGTAGACAAGACATTGGCACAGTGGATGCTTGAGACCATTTACAAGTATTGGTAGATAATTATTGGAACCATAATATGATTACATGTATAATTTAAATTGAACTTTGAATGTTAAATCTTCCGATTGGAACCTTCATTATGCATGATTTCAATTGAGTTATAAAAAGAAATAATCTCATCTTTAATTTATTACTAAGAGTGGATCTCCTAACCCAAGCAATTCTTTTTCATTTGTGAACAACTTATATTATCTTTGGTATTGTGACAAATCTCTCCGTACCTCAAATAATTTTCTCTTCATCAATTCCCTATTGATCGACCTCGAACTCCCGAGAATTTACTACTTGAAACAACCTGTACTTGGGTTTGAAACTTTAAATTATCCCGTCACCTGGCATAATGAAGGGCGATCTTGTCATCAAAGCTTTCCACGTTAGTACATGTTGTCATGAATCGTCTCACGTAATCACGGAGGGGCTCATCTTGCTCCTGTCGAATCTTGGCTAGGGATTCGATGGACTTAGGCTGCTCCTTACTGATGGTGTATTAGAGCAAGAATCGTTGTTTCAGGTCTGACCAATCTACCACGGATTTTCGTGGTAGACCGGAGAATCATTTACGGGCTCTTTTTTTTAGGGAGAGGAGGAAAGCACGACATAGCAGCTCCATGGATCTGCCATGATAGCACATGGATTGCTCAAAGGCATTTACGTGCTCTTAGGGGTCCGTGGTTCCATCATAAATCTCTAGGTTGGCAAGGAACTTAAAGTTCCTAGGGACTCGGTACTCCATAAGTTGGTCAGAGAAAGGGTGTTCCTGGATGCGGCGGTTCGAGTTGTTGTTTCTAACATTGGATATCGTAGCTTCGGCATGACCCCTCTTTTGATTGTTCTCCGCATTACGTCCTCCGTCAAGATGGTTCGACCTAGGCTGGTTATCATGCATGGTTCAACCCCACTTGAACTTTTGTTTGTCCTCAAGCAAAGAATAGGAATCAACAGCAAGATCAAACTCAACTTCCAGAAACATGAATCAAGGGGAATTTCAAAATTAAAAAGTTCAAGTTCAGCAATCAAATCCAATCAGTCAGGATCATTCAGCAATTTAAACAATAAAATACTTTAGCCTAGCTTGCAACTATTCTCTTCACCAAACATATGAGATCACTCAACTTTTCATCTCTCAAGTGTTTAAGGACAAAGAGATTACTCAAATTTCTCATGAAAAATGCAAAACCATAGGTTTGCCAATCAATCTCATCTCCACTTTCAAGTTCACATACATAGCAAGAATCAAAAGGACTTCATCTGGTTGTAACAGGGCCAAGGGTAACAATGAAAGGTAGGAAAAAAGATGAATAAGGTAAAGAACTATCAATACAAAGAAGAATCAGGTCGAAAAGATAACTCATGATGCTCAAGGATTTAAACAATTTTCAATTTCAACCAAATATCTTCATTATTCTTCACCAATAATTCTTTTCTCTCTTTTTTTTCATTTTTTTTGTATAATTTTTTTCTTCTTTTTTTTTATTTTATATATATATACCCTTGAAGATAAAACAACAACTTTCAAGACTTCTGATCAACACATCCGATGCTCCAAAGAATTCAACCTGATTATTCAATTGGATATTCAAAGAAATCAAATTCAGGCTCAAATGGGGCAACTAAGATGCTAAATTTATCAATACAACTCTGAAAGTCAAGAAAGAATAAAACCTAATTGCCTCAATCATATTCAAGTATGTATGTGAATCATTAAAGTTTCAACAAGATATCAAAGCAAGTTCTAGCGCACATCAATCAAGAGAGCACATCAATCAAGAGAAAATTCACTCCTGAAGGAAATAGAATCAGTAAATCTCAAAACTCACTTTCTGGTTAAGTTGATAAAGAAAACAGAAACAAGCAGACATGGCTAATTTCTAACAAAGATGCTGAATTTCACTTTTCTTAATTGAACAAGATTGTTTCACACAAAATAGTCTCATGATCAATGAATTCCCCTGTCAAACATATCTCTATTAGCTCAGAATAAATCAAGCAATTAACACATAATTCCAACTCAATTTCCAACATTACTCAAGTGTTCATCAGTTGTGAAATTTTTTTTTGGTTTTTGACGAGCGCCGAACTCAGTCAAAATTATAACCGAAGTTATTACCTAAACTTGTAGCATAGTGAACAACACTGGATCGTCTCCTTAAGGATCGTAAATGTAATTTAATCAAATTAAGTTAAAGTTAGAAAAGGGGGTTTGACAGTTCAAGGTTGCACTTAACAAAATTAAAGGAAGAAATAACAATTAAAAGAGCAGTCAATTCAGAAACCTATCTGAAATTGGGTGGATTCAATCATAGACCTTCCAACAAACACTTGAAGCGTATTTGAATGGTTAACTTGGATCTAACCGAGATCTCTACATCAGATCCAGAATTCATACTAGACAATCGTCTAGAATTCAATTAACAAGTGATAAACACAAATATGCAATCGCACCATTCATGTGGATCTTTGTTAATTTAAGTACCGAATTCAATTAACCTAGGCACAAATCAGTAACCTAATCTCTTCAATTACATGATTAATTTAGATCAATCAGTTCTAAGTTTCATCACAAATCTCAATCTTCAGTCATGTGATTAGTTTAGATCAATCAGTTTTAAGTTTCATCACAAATCTCAATCTTAAATCAAGATCAAATCAGATCAAATATAAACAGAATCATCATTCATGCATTCAAGATCAAGAAGAAGAAGAAGAAGAAGAAGAAGAAGAAGAAGAAGAAGAAGAAGAAGAAGAAGAAGAAGAAGAAGAAGAAGAAGAAGAAGAAGAAGAAGAAGAAGAAGAAGAAGAAGAAGAAGAAGAAGAAGAAGAAGAAGAATTCAACTATAAATCAAATACATTACAAAACCAAGGTCTTAAGAATCCAAACCACAATCTCTTCAAGAGTCCCAAATTGACTGAAAGTAACTTAGCCCTCCATTACAATGAAGGAAACCATCAAAATATACAAGAATATGAAAAACTATGAAGAAAAGGAAGAAAAACTGAAGAAGGAAGGAGAGGAGGAGAAGAGGAGAAGCCAAGTCTCTCCACTAAGATAAACCCCTCCTTAAATATATGAATGCAAAGTTCCTATAATACAATACATATTGTCATCCTCCACCTACTCCATTATGTTCATTTACTCTATTATGAAAGTGGTTCAACCACCTTATCCATTATGTCCACTTAATTTCCACTTTTCTACCTTCTCTTTAGTCTGGATTTCTGTCATAATTTCGAATTAAGCTCAATCCCCTCAGATAGCCTTTGAAATAAGCTTTCCAAAGAGTGCTCATATGCTTAATTTGGGCTTGAAATGAGTGAGATATGTCCAAAATAGTAAAAGTATGTCCAGAAATTCGTAACAGCACCGCTGGACTAACTTCAAGGCTGTTTTTGACCACTTAAATGTCCAAATATTCCAATTTGACATTTCACAAAACTGGTAGATTTTTTTCTCATCTTTCCTAGCATATAAAGAACATCAAAATCAGATATCTACAACTCAAGTTATAGCCAAAATATTGAACTAATGTAAATATGCATTAAAATCCAAAAATTAATAATTAAATTGCTTTAAAGCCCAATTCAACCCAATGATTAAAATAGGTGCTAAGATTACTTAATTACAACCTGGACATTATTAATAAGGTAATTATGTGGATAATTAATACGTTAAAAACCGTAATTAGCATTCACCATAACTGGGTGGGATTAGAAGTTTACGGTTTCCCACAGACGGCGCCAATGTTCTGATGTAGAACCAGATGATGCTTGAAGAGACACGTGTACGGTGGTTTCCTCCTTCTCGTGCAGCTGCTGCCACTGTGAATCTGGAACAGGAGGTTAGGTACCTGTAAATGGACTCTAACGCTCAAGTTAGGTGATGCACTAAGAGAGTATACACCGTATGAATTATAGTTACCTTATTAGAATGGTATATCCTGATATTTATAGTGCATATGCAGAGTCCTTGAGCATTCGTCGCAGAGTGCAGATACGTTGAGATCGTGGCCTGACGGGGGGGTGCCTCCTCTCCACGATCGTTCAGGCAGAGCCTTGACGGAGGGTGCCTCTCTCTCATGATCGTCTAGGCAGATCCCTAGAATTTCGGGACTATCGCGTTAGTGGTCACCCACCTTTTGCAGGCAGTTATGGTCCCCACATTTTAAAGGTCATAATAAGCAATTGTCAGAATCCGCACAGACATATGGAGTATTGTTGGATGATACGACTAGTACTCGTGTACGGACATCCTAACGGGGTGCATACTCTGAACCCTGGTGATGTATATGCCGAGTTTGACCTTTAAGGACGAAATTCTAGACCACGGTCCAAAACAACTACATTTTTTATTGGATTTTTAATATAACTACATTAAAAATTGTGTTACAATTTTTTTATGAGATTAGCTTTATTATACTATTTTGTTGTGTACAAATATTATTTATGAATGTGTTTGGTTAACATATGCCCTAAGAATAAGGACACTTATTAACAAAATATAAAATATAAAATTTAAATATAAAATAAAAAATTTGAATTCATGATACATAAATATTTTATTTTTTATTTAAAATGTTATAATTTTAATTTCTTAATATGTACTTTTAAAGTTTGAAAGTTTTTTTTTATGAAATTCTTCTAGTAATATCTTTAATAGTAAGTTCGAAAAGTCAAGTCATCCGCCCTATTTCTACGTTAGGAGTTAATATAGGCTTATACGGTTACACCTATTTTAATTATTGGTGTCACTATTTCTACGTTAGAAGTTAATATAAGCTTATATTGTCACACCTATCTTAATTGCGTGAGTTCTAAGCAAGTCAAGTCATCCGCCCTATTTCTACGTTAATGTGTAATATTCATTTTCCGAGAAAAGAACAAGAACACGAGACGTTGCCCCTTTCATTTTTATTCATTTTAGTAAGTTTTAAATATACTTTTCGCCACTCTTTATTTTAAGTTTCCTTTCATTCAATAATTATATTTTGTTATATTTTATTTTAAATTATTTTAAAATTCATTAAATTCATCTTAACTATTAATATTATTAGAAATTAGAAATGTTAACGAAATTCACTAACATGGCATCTTACATGAATACAAGCATACTTAGCATTGCCTAAATAAGGTTTTTAAGAAAATTAGTAGTTTAGGACAAATATAATGAATTTTAAAAAGATTTAGAATAACAATGAAATAATTTTTATAATGGATTGTATGATTTATTTCTTTTAAAATTATATAGTTGTGCATTAAAAAATTATGATTTTAATATATATTGGTTAAAAAAAACTTAAATTAATATAACAAATAATTTAGATTTGATATTGATATTTGAGTTAATTAAAAGTCATATTTATAAAACTATAGAATGACGATTGATTGAAGATAGATATTGAATTAGTGCATCACTTCAGGTGGGTGATCGATTAGATTGTATAAGAAATAATAAATAAATATATAAATATTTAATGAAAATAAAAAAAATACTAAAAATATAGTTTTATTCCAAACTAATAGAATTCACAACACAAGTTGTTTTTTCACAATAAATTTATTTTTAATAAATCTAATTTATGTAAAAGTTAATTAGTCAATCAAGTTAACAATTAAAATTGAGTCCAATGAGTTACATAAGAATCATTCGATTCAGCTAGTCACACTAACATGATTTAATAAGTAATTGGCTGATTCGAGCCAAGGTTTTAACATTGCTTAGAAGAGAGCAATATCATCTCTGTAATTCCAATTTTTGAGAAAAAAAATAAGTTTCAATAATGATACTTTTAATATTTAAATAAAGAGATATGATAAAATCTTAGTTAAGTCGATTGAATATAAATATTTTTGTAATTTAATAAGATTTTCAATAATTAATTTATTTAAAAAAGTAATTTTTTATTATATTGATATATAACTTTTAAAAGAAAATTATGCATAAAATTTATTATAAAAAAACTTTCACTTTTTAACTTTACTTTTACTACAAATTTCATTTTTGTTCTATTATTTTATTATTTTATCTTTGTCTTAAATCTTTACTAAAATCATCATATTTGTTCTAAACCACTAATATTTAAAAGAAAATTCTCAATTTGACAGTATTAACTGTACACTTTGTCCAAGTAGAATGTCATACTAACAAATTTTATAAACATTTCTAATAATATTAACAGTTACAATAAATTTGGAGAATTTTAATAAGATTTGATGAAAATAAAATAAAATAAAATTATAAAATGAAAATAAAACCAAAAACAAAGTTAAGGGAAAAATATATATTATTCATGGCTCTAGGAATACACAATTCGTTTGTTTTTTTTTTGGTAAACACGATTCATTTTATTAATTAATTTATGTATTATTTGTATCAAAATTAAAATCTTGAAAAAAATTAGGGGATTAATATCAAAATATATGTGGATTTTGTTGTCGGAAAAGTCAAGTCATCTTCGGCTCTCTATGTCGAACACAATGAGTTGTCTTATTTATACGTTAGGCCCATTTAGTACATAGAATAAGATAAGATTTGATTGTATTAGATTTAATAGTATAAAATTTGATAGTATAAAGTTTGATAAAATTTTAATATTATCTAGTGTTTATCATGACATTATATAAAATATTATGTTGTATAAGATAATATTATCACGTATTTATTAATACACTATATAATAATCTGAATATGATAAAAAAATTAACACTTTTGATAAAAATACCCTTTAATAAAAAATATTATTTATTCATCCAAATTTATCATGTTATACTAATTTTTAAAGAAATAAAAGTCTCCAAAGCCTATGAAAAAAAGAACTCATGGCCGCTATATATATTAAATAAAAAATAACTTATGTCTTCACAACAAAAATTAGCAAAAATCTAAAAAATGTCTAGATCCAATAGTCATTTTCACTTTTATTTTAGTAAAGCTCATCTTAACAATAAAAATTTCATAAGAATTTATATGACTATTTGGTTTCTGAATGCAACACATACCCAATTTACTAATAACAACCTATTTTCTAACTACCTATATGGCTATATATTTTCTAAATGCAACACATAGTAGTATCTTATTTTCTAATAACTACCCTAAATAACTAGGATTAATATACCCCATTTACTAATAAAAAACTCTGCCTAAGCTAAAAAAAAAAAGCACTAGCTTATAATCTCTAATCTCTAATCCATACTAAAACAAAAAGCTCACTTTTAGATAACAAACTTGGACTTAAGTTAACTCAGACCCTAACTCATAATAGCATACTCAAATAAATAAAAAAGAATGGGAAGAACAAATTTCCCTGCATGTAAGACGACGCAGAGTCTAAGAAAATGGGTGACAGTGCTATGGGTTCAACAGGAGCAAAGGCGTGGAGGTAGTACTCGGCGGCTAAGCAGTGCTTGGCAGTTAGGCAACAATGGTTTTGATTGATGGCGGAGAAGGTGTTTTCATAGGGTGATTGAAGTTTCTGTGGCGGAGGAAGGCAGTGACGGGTTGTGATGGTGTGTGTTCGATGCGACGAGTAGAGGTCTGCGATCATGGGTGGGGTTGTGCAATCCTAATTGTGGTGGTTTGAACAAGATCGACAGGTTGGGAATGGCGGCAACCGGTGAAAGCAAAATTGGGTGACGTTGCAAAGGAGGAAACAATGTAGGATTGGTGTTTGAGTGATATGGTTGTAAAAGAAATATTTTCAGATAAGCTTATCCATCAAAACTTAATCAGGCCTAATCCCACCCCGCAAGACCTAATTAAGTTATAAGTTATTTTAATATATAAGAGAGATATGTTGGATAAGTTTATACAATATTGTGTTAACATCAAACAACTGATAAAGTCATAATATATTGTATAAGTTTATCCTATCAAGTCTTATACATCATGCCAAACGTGCCCTAAGAGTTATATTGTGGGCTATGGCCTATTGGCCTTACACTTCATTGTCACGACTCACGAGTCATGACGTAAGTTCCAAGTTTGAAAAACCAAAAGAAAAAAAAAAGAAAAAACATCTATTGAGGACCATTATTGCGATTGAAATGGTAACGAATTAGCAATTAAACATAAAAAATTAAGAATCGTCACCAAATTTTATTTTAATTTTAAAAAATTAAAAAATTATCTAGGTTATGAAAATCATATTCGTAAGTTTAACTATATGCAAGAAATTGTGGAGATTTAATTTCACATACATCCATCTTAAAATGGTTATTCTAAGTTAATTGCATAATTTATTAATAATTTTATATTAATTTACTCTTTTAAGAAAAAAATAGTGATTTAATTGTGCTCCTACGAATCTCCTAATACAATGAAGAATTCAAAGTCATGTAGTTCTCAAAAAAAATTATGAGTTAGTTGATTTTAATTATTTTTTTAAAAATAGTGATTTGTTTTATTTCAAAAAAATTAATTTTAAAAATTTGAATTAACAAGCCCTTACGGCTCAGCTAATCCTTTTAATTTTGAAAAAAATGAAACTTGGCGTCATGTTAAAAATATCACACATGATTTGACAAGTAGTTACAATTCAAATAACATTTGTAATTTTAAATTATGACTTTTAAAAATAAACTTTAAATTTTTTTAGATCAACAGGTTACACAACTTATCTAATCCTTTCAATCTTCTCTTAAAAAAAGAATTTAGTTTTAGAAGATTTTACAAAGAAGTTGATAAGTAGAAGAGACAATGCAAGAGAAAATAGCAATTAATGAAGTAGAAAAAGGGTAATACTAATCTAATAATCACTTATTAAAATTTTTCATCATTATGTTGACAATGAAAAAAAAAACTTCTGACAAAATGTTATAATCAATCAATCAATATAATATAGAAAGTAAGATACATGTCTTAAAAAATTGTCACGTGTCTTCTTTGTCAATAAGTAAATACATCACTTGTTTGACATGCATCATCTACATTACCTAATACAATGTCATGTGTGTGTGTGTGCATATATATATATATATAGTAATACAGTGCTGACATGTTTGCACACGTGTAGAACACAAATTCAAACACTAAAAAATTGTCACATGTCTTCTTTGTCAGCAAGTAAATACATCACTTGCTTGACATGCATCATCTACATTACCTAATACAATGTCGTGTGTGTGTGTGTATATATATATATATATATATATATATATATATATATATATATATATATATATATATATATAATATAGTAATACTGATCTTGACATGTTTGCACACGTGTAGAACACAAATTCAAACACTAAAAAATTTGTCACATGTCTTCTTTGTCAGCAAGTAAATACATCACTTGCTTGACATGCATCATCTACATTACCTAATACAATGTCGTGTGTGTGTGTGCATATATATATATATATATATATATATATATATATATATATATATATATATATATATATATATATAAATACATCTTGACATGTTTGCACATGTGTAGAAACGCAAATTCAAATACTAAAAACTCAATAAACTAGAATACTGATGTAAACTTCTTAAAAAAATAATATAAAAAATCAAATAAGCAAAGAAATAAAAAAAAAATACAAATGGATTGAGAAAAAAAAGGATAACAAATAAAATAATAGAAAATGAAAATTTACATAAATATTTTTTTTATTTTATAAGATGTAGTTACACATTTTAGTTTTGAGACTATACTTGTTTAGGGTATAAGAGTTTACTTTCTCCCAAAAGTACATTTTCAACTAAGTTCTAGAATGCATATCACTTGACTACTCCATTAGACTTACTTAAACATAAATTGAATTAATTTATATGTAATTTTTAGTAAAGTTAATTTATCAAAATAATTTTTAATAAAATTATTGGATTACATTATGTATTTAAAAAGCAAATATTTGTGTTATTATAAATATTTTTTTAGGCATATAGGTTGTTTTAAAATATTTTTTATTAAAATGAAATCATTTCATGAAAATTTTATGTATTTTTAAACTAAACTTATAAATATTATTTTTTTATGACTTATTACATATATTTTATTTAAATTATATTAATTTTTATCATTTAATTCTTAATTTACTTGCACGGATGCAAAATATAGTTTTAAAATCTTTTTATTTTTCTTCTTTTGTGTTGTTATTGTCACACACAAAAAAGAGTAATACTAATCATACACTTACATTCATATCATTTCACATATGCATAATTTTTATCAACTAATTATCTCTAGTTCCACATCATTTTCTACATAACTCTGTTCTAATTCTACCATATAAAATAATATGAAGAGATGTATCACATAAGATAATATGAAGAGATGTATCTTATTACATATATGTAACAAGTATTTTTCAAAAAAAAAAAAAGAAAATGCGAACCTGTTGCAGCATGTGATCACATGTCTTTAAGTGTTTATAACTTTCATCTCATTTCAACTTTTTATCTTTATCTTATCTCTTGTGAAATAAGCAAATCCTTATAATTCTTTTGACTTTTTTACTTAAATGGTGCAAGTTAAAAATTAATTTCTCAATTAAGTGTAAGTCAAAATTTAATTAAGAATGACTTACAATGAATTAAATTTTTTATTATTTTTTAATAGTAAGTCGTGCCTTTAAATTGTATAACAAAATTTTTTTTATAATATTTTGGGTAAGTCGTGAATGGGATCCACGACTTACCCTTTTTTTTAATTATATTTGGGTTAGTTGTGAATAGGAATCATGACTTATTCTTTTTTTTAAAGTAAATTCATATTAAAGTTTGTAATTTAATAATAACACAAGTTTTTTTAAGCTAATTGATTAACTTAAAAGAAAAATAATTTATAGGAAAAATAAAGTTAAAAAAATTATACAATATATTTTATAAAAAGAATAAACAAATTTATTATTCATCACTTGATTTATTTTTATGTGGCGATTCGATACCACAAAGAGTTTTTTTTTGTGTGGTGGTTGGACTATTCGTTCTTATTCAACTCTTTGTTAGTGATATTTGATGTTAACATAACAGTGGTATAACTACGATAAATTAAATAATAAAATAATAATCATACCACATCACTAGAATATTCACCTTCACAAGCCGTAATGGTTTGTGTCGTTGGAGGCATGGTATTTATATACCAAATTGTTAAAAAAAATCACAAATAACAATAATTAAAAAACATGAAATATGCAAGTTGTGTTTTTAAAACACAACTTGATATAATATTTTTTTAAAAATAAAAGATAAGTCGTAACTTACAATCTCAATTTATTTAAATTAAAATAAAAAAAATAAACACAACTTATTCAAAATATATAAAAAAAAATGCAAGTAAGTCATACTTTCCAAGCACAACTTATTATATATCATTGTTCATTTTACACCAATTTGAGAATTAAATTTTGACATGCACCTATGTAATAAATTCAATTTTAAAATGCGCCATCCCCGTAAAAAATTTAATTATTTTCAATTCTTTTCACACACATTTAAAACTATTGGCTCCTTGTAGAGCTTTAATCCTTGGCAGAAACGAGAATGAAGTCTTCTTTGTGTCTTTAGAAGTTTCGCTTTATGCTTCCGCCAAAACTGTGTCTCAAACTCTCATACTCCTCTCGTGTGTTATTGTGTGGGTTCTTGTGTGCGTAATTGTGTGAGAGCATGAGTTCTATTTATAACCAGTTATTGAAAACCTTAATTATTCTCATCTAAAGATTAATCCATTAAATGATAATTGATCATAAGAGATCCTAACAAAGTCATAATCCTAAATTATTCCATGATTTTTTATTTATTTTAAGAAAATTAAATCATAATCAATCATTAAAAGCACATTCCCTCTTTTAAAACTTTCATCCTTAATTAAATCATCACAATATCTCAATCTTGAATTTATTTTTTAAGAGTATGAAATTATGATTCCTCATTAAAAGCACATCGCAATCTCAATTTTTTTCTTTTAAATCTTGAGCTTAATTTTTAAGAATATCAAATCATGATTCTTCATTAAAAACATTTTCTCCTTTTTTCTCTTTCTTTTTAAATCATGAATTTATTTTGTAAGAATATCAAATCATTATTCTTTTATCAAAAGTATATTCCCCTTTTTTGCTTTTTTTTTTTTAACTTTCCACCTAAATAATATTTATTTTAATTTTTCATTGGACATAAAGACTCTTATTGGGTTAAGATTTAGACTTGGACGAGATGATTCTAACTTGGGAGTCAGACCATGAGAATTGATAATTGGGTTACTTTATTTTCCTTTCACCTTTTTTCATCTTTTTTTTTTTTTTTAGAAATTTTCAAAAAAAATTAAAATAACTTGATCAAAGTAAGGTATTCACAATCACGAGAATCGAGATTTATTATTATTATTATTATTATTATTATTAAGATTTTACTAAATGCTTTAAGGACAGTTATTAAGGATAAAAATAAGAATTTTTTTATGAAAAGTATAATATTTAATGTATTGAAAATTGAAAATGCTCTACTTTTCATTAAAAACTTCTTATTTTTAATTACTTAACAAATGTCTTATCACTTGTTAGAAAAACATTTTTTTATGTGTAGAAAAACCCTTATTATTATTATTATTATTATTATTATATTGAAGTTTAGAAGTGGATTTTTTTATTATCTAGTATCAGTAACACACACTACACTTTATAAAAAGGAGAAGTATCACTTTGAACTTTGATCATTTGACTCCAAAATGATGAAATTAAGCAGGATTTAATATCAGGTCTTTCCTATCCACATTATCAGGTGAGTTAGAACCTTCAAGTTTAAAAGTGAATTATGTACTATTATTTTATAAATATTATTTTACTTTATTGTTGCTACTGGATAATAGCTATTAAACGTAATAGGTTAAATATTGATAATGTATTAATATGATTTGCAATATGAATGCATTATGGTTTCAAATCAAACTAAACCACATACACCATGATATTGTTTGGTTTTCAAAATTTATGAAGGGTAAAATATGATTAATTTAGTCCAAGTTTGATTATCAGACCAAACCAACCTAGAGAGTTAATATTTTATTTAAAAATATAATTATCTGAAAATTAATTTTAATTATTTTGTAAATAATTAAAAGAAGGGTAATTTTATTTAAATAAATACTACATGATCTTGCATACTATATACAAAAATAAAATAAAATAAAACTTTTTTAATTATAATGCAGGTGTAAAACTTATCAAATTAATATAACAAACAATTTAGATTTGATATTGATATTTCAGTTAATTAAAAATCATATTTATAAAACTCTAGAATGATAATTGATTGAAGATAGATATTGAATTATTAGTGGATCACTTCAGGTGAGTGATCGATTAAATTGCATAAAAATACATAATAAATAAATATATAAATATTGAATGAAAATAAAATAAAAATAAAAATTACTAAAAATATAATTTAATTCCAAACTAATGGAATTCACATTACAAGAAGTTGCTTTTTCACAATAAATTTATTTTTAATAAGCTTAATTTATGTAAAAATTAATTAGTCGATCGAGTTAATAATTAGAGTTGAGTCAACCAAGTTATATAAGAATCCGTCGACTCAACCCGTCAAACTAACATGATTTAATGAATAATTGGCCTATTCGAGCCAGGGTTTTAACATTGCTTAGAAGAGAGCAATATTCTTCTCTCTGCATATTCAATGTTTGAGAAAAAATAAGTTTTAATGATAATACTTTTAATATTTTAATAAAGAGATATGATATTGTCTTAGTTAAGTCGATTCAACATAAATATTTGTGTAATTTAATAAGATTTTCAATAATCAATTTATTTAAAAAAATAATTTTTTATTACATAGATATATAAATTTTAAAATAAAATTTATTATAAAAAAAGACTTTCACTTTTTACCTGTAATCTTACTAAAAATTTCATTTTCGTTCAATTATTTTATTATATTATTTTCACCCTAAATCTTTACTAAAGTCATCTTATTTGATCGAAACCACTAATATTAAAAAGAAAATTCTCAATTTGACAGTACTAACTGTACACTTTGTCCACGTAGAATGTCATATTAACAAATTTTATAAACATTTTTTAATAATATTAAAAGTTACAATAAATTTGGAGAATTTTAATAAGATTTGATGAAAATAAAATAAAATATAATTATAAAATAAAAATAAAACCTAAAACAAAGTTAAGGGAAAAAGTATATTATTCATGGCTCTAGGCACACACAATTCATTTTTTTTTTTTGGGGTAAATATGATTCATTTTATTAATCAATTTATGTATTATTTGTATCAAAATTAAAATCTTGAAAAAAATTATGGGAATAATATCAAAAATATATGTAGACTTTGTTGTCGGAAAAGTCAAGTCATCTTCGACGCTCTATGTCGACAACAATGAGTGGGCCTATTTGTACGTTAGGAGATATACTATGGGCTGTGTGGCCTACTGGCCTTGCACTTCATTGTCACGACTCACGGGTCATGATGTAAGTTCCAAGTTTGGAAAAAAGAAATATCTATTGAGGACCACTGTTGCCATCAAAATGGTAACGAATTAGCAATTAAACATAAAAAAATAAGAGTCATTACTAAATATTATTTTAATTAAAAAATTATCTAGATTATGAAAATCAGATTCGTAAGTTTAACTATATACAAGAAAGTGTGGAGATTTAATTTCACATACATCCATTTTAAAATTATTATTTTAAGTTAATTGTGTAATTTATTAATCATCTTCATATATTAATTTTGCTTTTTTAAGAAAAAAATAGTAATTTAATTGTGCTTTTAGAAATCTCTTAATACAATGAAGAATTTAAAGTTAAATAAATTTTTAAAAAAAATTATGAATTAGTTGATTTTAATTATTTTTTAAAAAATAGTGATTTTTTTATTTTAAAAAAATTAATTTTAAAGATTTAAATTAACAAGCTGTAAGAACTCAACTAACCCTTTTAATTTTGAATGGATGAAACTTGATGTCATATGAAAATTATCACACGCGAGTTGATAAGTAGCCACAATTCAAATAATAACATTTGTAATTTTAAATTATTACATTTTAAAATAAAATTTGAAATTTTTCACATCAACTGGTTACGGAACTTATCTAATCCTTTTAATCTTCTCTTAAAAGAAGAAGTTAGTTTTAGAAGATTTTACAAAGAAGTCGATAAGTAGAAGAGACCTAAAGAATGCAAGAGAAAATAACAATTAATGAAGTAAAATAAGGGTAATACTAATCTAATAAACACTTATTAAAAATTTTCATCATTACGTTGTATTTAAGTGGAATTTTGGTTTAGAGATTTAGTAACAATTCTAACAAATAAATAAATATATCAAAACGAATGTGAGTTTAAGATTATGTGGTAATCTCATTATGAAAATAGTTTTAACGGTAACCAAAAAAGATTTAAGAAATTTGAAATAAATGAGCAAGAAAATGTAGAAAGGAAACTTTGAAAAGATTAAGGAAAATTAAAGAAACTGAGCAGGAATTTTAAGAATGCAGAAAGTTAATTGAAAGCATATAAATGGCGCAAGATTACAGTATAAAATTTAAATGGAAAAAAGAAACAGTAGAGAAAAACAAGTAAAAATGCAAAGAATCAGTAAAGAAAATTTAAAGACAAGATCAATAATAAAGAACTTTTAAAAGAACATTGTATTAATTTTAAATAACATGAAATGGAAAAGGGAAGGCATACTTGGATAAAAATCCTTTAATCTGCTCGAGTTGAGATGTTAGGATTATGTATCAGTAAATAACCTCCCCATTTACATTGTGACTACTGATATTTATAGACAGAATTAAAAATAATTGACACCCTAAAAGATCAACACGTTCGAGCGGTTTTTCCATCAGCAAACATCTACTTTCCGACAAAACCAACACTCAACTACTTTTGTCGACTCAATATAATCTTTCTGTCGAATAAGTCTTCTCACTAACATCAATACCCCAACCACATTAGAATCTTCCTCTTATTCAATGCTACTGTTGATTTCTCCGTTTAGTACTTCTGTCGACTCAATTCTTTAGAAAATTTCTTCAAAACCACCATCCAACCGACGAACTGCCAAATCTTTATTTTTTACCACCAACAGATGCCCCCCAAAAATTTTCTTTCGAAGCCGACAGAAGAAAGAAAAAAAATTTTTTTTAGTCCTTTCAATATATATATATATATATATATATATATATATATATATATATATATATATATATATATATATATTCAAATCCAATCAAACCTCTCACCAAGACTGAACAACCATAGTCAATCTTATCATAAAGAAATAATAAATAGTGTTCCTAATAAATAGGGCTCATAATTACCCCTATTTTCTCGCGGAAAAAACAACTTTTTTTAAAAAAAATCTACGCGACTTTCCACCCTTTTATCACTGTTCACCGTCTTTAACCTCTCACTTCTCTTTTCTGTTCATCTTCTTCAACCTTACTCTCGCCCATTTTTTCTACAAACTCTTGCCTTCTCCAATGGCTTCTGGCTCTCAAACTCCCAACACGCCAACAGCAGATTTGGGTAACCATGCGGTCTTCCAAGACCCAGTTCAACAAAAGTCTGAACTTTGGCATTTCTCGAAGGTAATACTCCCCATTAACGATTCTCCATTATCCTTGGATCCTCCGGCTGCTTTCTTGGGCCCAGTTTTGCCCAAGGAATCTATTACAGATGAAATAAATTCTTTTTTTCCTTGTAAAAGTCCCCAAGAGGCTATCTTGGCTTCCCTTCCCTCCATTCCTATCAGCTACTTCGGGAAATCTGAAAGGCTGTTTAGGACTCCCCCTACCCATATTAATGGGTATATTGAATGGCTTGATAGAGTTCAAGCTTCCAAAGAAAGTTTATGGAGGGAAATAGGGATTTTTTATTGCATTCAGCTTTCTCGTTATCCCATAAAAATGGATTCTTACATGCTAGGTGCCTCTTTCTTTTTCTGGGACAAAGCTACCAATTCCTTCCAATTTCCCTATGGCATGATGGGTCCAACACTTTTCGACGTATTTGCCATAACCGGTCTTCGACCAGATGGGGAAATCATTACGCCTGTTCTTCAACCTTCAAACATTATTGACGTATATTCAAAAGCCCCAACTTCCTTTTCCAACTTCATTAATTTTTATTCCCCTGAATCGGGTCCTGTGACTGACGAAGAACACATAGCTTTTCTTCTACTCTGGCTTTCAGCCTATGCTATAGGTTCTAAGTCAGTTCAAGTATCCAGATCCTTTCTTCAGCTTGCCAACCTTCTTCATGAAGGTCGACCACTAGCTCTTGGTCAATTTCTCCTAGCCAATCTCTATTTGAGTATAGGTGAAATTGTCCAGAGCATCAGAGTTCAAGTAAAGAAAACCAACTCTGGTGGTCCAATGTAGTTGCTTCAACTTTGGTTGAATGCCATACTAGGAGATTACTTAGTCGACTCTTTTCCTCCGGCAGTCTCTCTTGCTACATATGGCATTAGACTTTGCCATGTAAAACATGAGAAAACTCACAAACAAAGCTTGGAAAATTTCATGTACTTCTTCAGTATTTTTCATTCCATCTCCTTTAGTACTAAAGACATATATTTTGCTCCTTTTACCGACCGCTCTTTTGGTCCCGAATGGTTCACTCGACCAATTCTTTCCGACGATCCTCTTACTCATGCCGACAACATTTCTATCTGGTCGAACTTTCTTTGCCGACAAGTTCTGGTAGCTGGTCCCCCTAGTTCGACAGACAAATCTTTAGAGTTGTGTCTGCCAAACTCAGTAACTCGACAATTGGGATTTTGTCAAGCTATTCCAGTACCTTTCTCTCATAAGGCCATAGAACACTTCATCAATGGCCACCTACCAAGCATGTCGGATCTCGTTTGAGTAGCTTCAAAAAATGAAAGGCACAAGTATCACTTCAAGATCTCTGCATTCACCCCCTACAGAGGAGTTTCAAAAGATTTTGTTGATTGGTGGACTAAATATTATAGTCCTTATCATATCGACATTGACATCTGTCGAAGCCGTATTACTGAAACTCTGATTCCTGTGCAGGGTCAAGATCCTTCATCAAAAACTAAAGGTACACATATTCAAGATATCAAGGCTTTTGAAAAATATTACAAAATCAAGTGGGACTTCAAGTTTCCTAGCTTAATTGTTCGACATTGTGAAGAAGTCATAGCCAAGCTAAAACGAGCACACAAGGAAAAATGTTCTACTAATTTTCTCTCTGTTTCTATAAAAAACCCTTTAGCATGGCTTGAACCTTTTCAAATCCCTTTTCCAAAGCCAGTGCTTTTTCCTTGTGCTCGTTTCAGACTGGCCGACGAATTCCCAGGTAAACCTACAAGGGCTGGTAACTTCCCTATTTTAGATAGGACATATTCTGTGAGTAATATCTTTCTTACAAGAACTTCAGAAGTCAAGTTTACTCGTCGGTTTGCCTTGTCGTACGAACAATTTGCCTGGAACACCCGAGTCATCACTAAAATACCTGAAGGTATTTTCCTCTTTACATTCTGTTACTTTTAATTTTACCCCTCATTTACTAAATATACCTTCCGTCTTGCAGCACTCCCATTGAAAAGACCTTTAGAATACAAACAGCCTCAAGGAAGTGATGATGATGAAGAAGATGAAACTACTTCTTTAAAGAAGAAGAAAAGCAAAAAGGCTCAAAAACCTCCTGTTCCCAAGGCTTCAAAGGTCAAATCTTCCGCATCAATGCCGACAAAGAGTCCTTTGAAACACGACGCTGCCTAATCAAAAACCCTCAAGGTATATACTTTTCCAACTATATATTAAGACTTGGTTTTTTTAATTTTGTTCCAGTCTAAATTAATGTCGGATTTAGATTAGCGAATCTGCTCCTGCTACTTTGGTTTCTCATGTCGAATCTTCAATCCCATCTCCAGAACATCCTCCAAAGGTATGCCTCATATTATTGTACATTCCTTAATACCATGCAACAATATCTCACCCCTTTTATCTTCACAGAAAAAGAAAAAGAAGACCCAAACCACCATTTCTACTTCGAAGCCTCCTGTCGAAGAAACATGTTACCAAGTGGCCTCAATACTCAAGAGGGGGTGAATTGAGTATGTAAAATATTTTCATAAATCTTTTGCAAAACGTTTGATTATCAATTTTCGTTGAAGCTATTGGATGATTGAAGTAAATAGATAAATGAGATTGAATACTTCACTCACAAATTAAATAAGGCAAGATGAATAACATTCAAGCAAGCATATAAAAATAAATACACAAATGAAAAGAGATAAGTTTAGAAGATCGAACACAAGGTTTATCCTGGTTCAGCCACTAATCCACTTGTGGCCTACGTCCAGTCCTCAAGCAACCACTAGAGATTTTCCACTATATCTTCAAGCTTCAACAGGTGCTTGACAACCTTTACAAACTAGAGCACTCACCACACCTTGGGATACCTCACCCTTTGTGCTTGAGCCTCAAAACAGGGATACCTCACCCTTTTCACTAGAGGGATACCTCACCCCCTTTACAACCTTTGAAGGATACCTCACCTTCTTTTCAACAAGGGATGCCTCACCCTTTTTCACTAGAGGGATACCTCACCCTCTTTACAGAATAAACAAAGTGTATATAAGATGAAACTCTCACAAGAGTGGATATTACAAATTGAAGTTCTATGGGTATCAAGGATTCACACAATTATAGCTCAAAACAGGGGTTGGGAGAAAAAGATGATGAAATACGAATTTAATGCTCAAGAATGTTTTTCAGATTGTTCTCCTAACAACATAAATGCCCAACAACTTAGTTTTATAGGCAAAAGAGATTTTGTGCCGTTGAGGGAAGTTAGAAGCATTAAATGCTCTGCAATAGAGCCGTTGTTCGTGCTTTCTGATCTCCCAGATAACCGGTTAGGAAGTATTCCTAATCGGTTAGACATTTAAGATTGGTCACTGACTTTATCAGATAATCGGTTAGCCAAAGAGCATAATCGGTTAGGCTTCATTAGAAACCTTTTTTACGTGTGTTTTAAAAGCACACTAACCGGTTAGCTTAACTTCCTAATCGGTTAGGCTTCCTTTTGAAACAGAATTTGTTTCTTAAAAACGTACATACTAATCGGTTAGGCCAAGTACCTAATCGGTAAGGCTTTTTGAACTTTAGCTACTGACTTTGAAAATAACCGATTAGTTGGGCATATTAATCGGTTAGGATCTTTTTAAAAAAGAAGGCAATGCTTCTGTTTTCATAAATAATCGATTACTTCTATTGCCTAATCGGTTAGGCAATTTAAAACCAAATTGCCGTGTTTCTATTTTGGCACCTAACCAGTTAGATAAATAGTAATAACCAGTTATTGATTGATCAAGAAAAGAGAGTTTTTTAAAGGTTTATGCAACCAAGGTTTCTCAAATCATTTTCAATCTTTCTAAAAACTATTTTGCCCAAACCAGAACATATTTTCACAAATGTAACACATGATTTTGCAAACCATTTAGGAAAACCTATAAGAGAGCTTAGTGTGAATCCCAAAATACCTTTACACAAGATCTAAGGACCTACATGCTAAACTTGAGTCCCTTGGTACTTGATCTTTGCATTTTCGTTTCCTTTCTTGTTTGTTGTCATCAAAACCATTGCTTGTGTCAATACCAATCACAAAGCAGATACCATTTTTCTTTCATCTGAGGTAAATTAACATACTTCTTTTCCTTAAATTCTTGATTCTTACCACTCGTTTAACACTCGATTCTATCATTCCAGGATCTAGAAGATGAACAATCCGCAGATCATCCTCTTGAACTAGCTGTCGAACCAAGAACTGAAGATCCGACTCAACAATCTCCCGAAATAATGTATCTTACCTCATTCAACTATTTTCGATGTATTATTTATTCTGAAATTTCTTCTGTTCACCTTCAGGATTCAACAAACTTGGCTATATCCAACAGCCCACAAAGGCTAGGAACCAAGAATCCTCCAGAATCTCACACTTCCCTGGTCCTTGCTACATCTACCGTTTCTTCACCACTTCTGACAGAAATCCAAACTGTCGAAGCCTTAGAACAAATTCCAATCCCCCTAGGTATTGAAGGTTCTTCTCGTTCAGGACAAACCAATTCTGCTTAAATTCTCTCAGAAGAATTCAACATGGATACTCTGATGGTAGAATTTGCCCCAATTGATCCACCTCCATCTCCTCCAGCCAACTTAATGGTTGCTGTGCCAGAAAGTAACGAAGATACGGAGGCAGATTTAGACGAATTGATAACAATGTTGTCGGGCGGCCATAGAAGTTCTCCTCAATCGGCTCGCTCTTCGACACAAATTGGTTTAAGTGAAATTTTGGTTTAGAGATTTAGTAACAATTCCAACAAACAAATAAATGTATCAAAACGAATGTGAGTTCAAAGTTATGTGGTAATCTCGTTATGAAAATGATTTTAACGTTAACCAAAAAGGATTTAAGAAATTTGAAATAAATGAGTAGGAAAATGCAGAAAGGAAACTTTGAAAAGATTAAGGAAATTTAAAGAAACTGAGCAGAAATTTTAAGAATGCAGAAAGTTAATTGAAAGCATATAAATGGCGCAAGATTAAAGTACAAAATTTAAATGGACAAAGAAACAGTAAAGAAAAACAAGTAAAAATGCAAAGAATTGTAAAGAAAATTTAAAGGACAAGACTGAATAGTAAAGAACTTTTAAAAGAACATTGCATTAATTTTAAATAACATGAAATGGAAAAGGGAAGGCATACTTGGATAAAAATTCTTTAATCTGCTCGAGTTGAGATGTTAGGATTATGTATCAGCAAATAACTTCCCCATTTACATTGTGACTACTGATATTTATAGACATAATTAAAAATAACTGACACCCTAAAAGATCAACACGTTCGAGCGGTTTTTCCATCAGCAAGTATCTACTTTCCGACAAAACCAGCACTCAACTACTTTTGTCGACTCAATGTAATCTTTCTGTCGAATAAGTCTTCTCACTAACATCAGTACCCCAACCACATTAGAATCTTCCTCTTATTCAATGCTACTGTCGATTTCTCCGTTTAGCACTTCTGTCGGCTCAATTCTTTAGAAAATTTCTTCAAAACCACCATCCAACCGACGAACTGCCAAATTGGACAAGATTCCAGTGATTCCCATATTACTGGACTCTTAACTGAATTGAAAAATGTCTTCACCTATTCTTTCGAGCACTTAATTTCCGACCAACCTCTTCAAGAAAGAATGATGGCAGTCGTAACTGAGCTTGAGCCTCTTGCTCAGCAATTACCAATAACTAGTCGAACTCTTCCCACGACTGTCAAAGATTTTCTTCAAAGTTTAACGGCAAAAATGCCAGTCATTCATCGAGTCATTCCTGCTTACACACAAGAGATTCAAGAGAAGTTCAGGATTTTGAAGCAGTTGACCGACGCAAAAAGTGAAAGTGTCACTCTGAAGGAAAATCTAATAAAAGGAAAAACTAAAAAAGCAGAGCTCGACAAGGAGATTGAAGACTTAGAGAAGAAACTTGAGGCTGCTCGTCGTCACAACCAAAAACTTCAAACAGCATTACAACAAGGGGTTGCCAAACAACAGAGTATTACCAATAATACCAAATAATGGGCTGTCGAAGCCAAAACTGTATTGGCAAAAATAAATTCTCTTGAAGCGGAATATCAAACTGCCTGCTCCGACAAGCAATCTTTAGAAGATTCTTGGGGGGTTCTTCAAAAATTCTAAGCATTGGTTTTTTTTTTAGAAGGACCATTTAGAATAGGTTTATTTGTCTCTGTAATATTCTGACAATTTCAACAAGTTGTAATATCAGTGTAACTTGTAATTGTCGAATGAAATTTTCATTTTTACTTATTGTCAATCTTTACTTCACACATTGTCGGTTTATATGGCTTTAAGTATTTGCCATTAATTGACTTAATCCTTAAACCAGAATTAACTTCGACAAGTGCATAAGCATTCCTAGAAAATACTCGAGTAATTTTAAATGATCTTTCCCATTTTGGGGACCATTTTCCATATTCTCGACAATTCTTATCCATGGGCAGAATAACTTTCTAAACCAAATCATCAATCTTAAAGGATTTATACTTAACTCGACTGTCGTAAAACTTTGCAATTCTTTCTTTCTGTCGAATCAAGTTTTCTAGAGCTACTAATCTTTCGTCACTTAATTCGTTTAATTCATCAAACATCAAGTCCCAATAATGTTCAATCGGTAACTCGTCTTGTTTTTGAATTCGAATGGATTGAAGATTGATCTCAACTGGTAACACTGCATCATGGCCATAAACTAACTTATATGGTGAAGTGCCCATCGATTCTCTTGGTGAATTTCTATATGCCCATAGAATTTGATTAAGGGTATTATGTCAATTTCTAGGTTGTCGACCGATATGCTTTTTTAATCAAATTTATGATTATTTTGTTCATGGCCTCTACTTGGCCATACGCCTGAGCATAATATGGCGTCGACGTGAGCATTTTAATTTTCCTTGAACTAGCATATTCAACAATTTTTTTTCCAATGAATACTGATCCTTGGTCGGTTGTCAAAGTTTGTGGTATTCCAAACCGACAAACTATATTATCTTCAATAAAGTCAATCACATCTTGCTGGGTTACATCCTTTAAGGCTACAGCCTCAACCCATTTGGTGAAGTAATCGACTCCTACTAGAATGTATTTGTGTCCCTTCGATGAGACAGGATGAATTTGGCCAATTAAATCCAAAGTCCACCCTCTGAAAGGCCAAGGTTTAACTATAGCATGTAACTCACTAGCAGGAACATTTTGTATATGGCCATGTCTTTAACATTCTTCACAAGACTTGGCAAACATTATACAATCCCTAACTAGTGTTGGCCAATAATACCTTTGACGTCGAATGACCCATTACATTTTTTCACCTGCCTGATGAACTCCACAAATTCCTTCGTGGACTTCTGCCAAGGTAATATAAGCCTCTGCTTCACTCAGACAAACTTCTAAGTTTCTATCGACAGACTTTCTATACAGGGCTTCCCCTAATACCACAAACTTCGATGCTCTATACTTGAGCTTTCTATGCACATCTTGATTGGGATTTTCCAAATAACTCAATATTGGTTGTCTCCAGTCATTAATCGTCGAAATGTCATTTTGTAGTATATCTCTTTCCTCTAATGGATATAAAAGTTCCCTTATTTCCATTAGATTTGTAAGAACCTTAGATGAAAGTCTATAACCAGAGGCTACTTGTGCTAATTCATTAGCCTCTTCATTTAAATATCTGGAAATGTGTTCGACAGTTACCTCGTCGAATTGTTTCATTAACTTACTTGCCACAATATAATATTTCATTAGATTTTCACTAACACATTTATATTCTTGGGCAAGTTGCTTAACGACCAACTGTGAATCACCAAATATATGCACATTACGTGCTTTCATTTCCACTAGTATCTCCAATCCGACAATTAAGGCTTCATATTCAGCCTTGTTGTTAGAACAAGTATATTGAAGTTCAAACATGAACTTAGTTGGAGTACCTTGAGGGAAACAATTAAAATCCCTACTCCAATTCTATTTTGATGCCTTGAACCATCAAAATATAAACACCAAGGTTTTAAACCGACAATATTTATATTTTCTACATCCAAACAAGGATGATCGGCTAAGAAATCGACAATTGTTTGGCCTTTTACTGTTCTCATTGATACATATTGTAAAGAAAATTCTGACAAAGCGATAGTCCATTTTCCAATACGACTATTTAACACTGGTTTTGATAACATATATTTTATTATATCAGTTTTTGACATAACCAGTACATTACAAGGCATCATGTAATATTTAAGCTTAGTACACGAGAAATACAATGCTAAACAAAGTTTCTCTATTACACTATATCTTCTCTCGACGTCATTTAAAACCTGACTAAGATAATATACGGCCCTTTCGATGCCATTTACATCTTGAGCCAGCATACTTCCTATGGTTTCTTCTGATGCTGATATATACAATTTCAACGGTCGACGGGGCATTGGAGGCATCATGACCGGTGGTTTTGTCAAATACTGCTTTATCTGGTCAAAGGCTTCTTGGTGGCAGGGTTCCCACACAAAATCCTATTCAGCCTTCAACTTGATCAATGGAGCAAAAACTCTGGTTCTTCCCGACAAGTTGGATATAAATCTTCTTAGGAAGTTAACTTTTCCTAAAAAAGATTGCAATTCTTTTATGTTTGTCGGTGGTGTGGCCTCCAAAACTGCCTTGGCTTTATTCTTGTCCACTTCTATACCTTTTTTATGGACTAAGGAACCCAAGAATTTAGTAGCCGACACTCCAAAATCACATTTTTCTGGATTCATCTTAAGGCTGTACTTCCTCATCCTGTCGAATGCCTGCCTTAAGTTTGTCAAATGACTTTCCTTCGTTTCCGACTTCACAATGACATCGTCAATGTAGACTTTTATAAATTTTCCAATGACATCATGGAAAATTGTATTCATTGCTCTCTGATAAGTGGCCCCTGCATTCTTTAAACCAAAAGGCATGACTACTCATTCAAATGTCCCAATAGCTCCTGGACATCTGAAGGCAGTTTTCGACACGTCCTCTTCGGTTATAAAAATTTGATTATAACCTGCATGGCCATCCATAAAACTTAATAATTCATGTCTAGATGTAGCATCAACTAACATGTTCGCAATTGGCATAGGATACTCATCTTTAGGTGTGGCAGCGTTCAAATTTCTAAAATCTACACATATTCTCAACTTGCCATTTTTCTTAACTACAGGAACAATATTAGAAAGCCATTCGACATACCTGGTTGTTCTGATGAATTTGGCTTTGAGCAATCTTTCAACCTCTTCTTTTATCTTTAATATCACCTCAGGTGCAAATCTCCTATTGGCTTGTCTAACAGTGCATCATCCTTCTTTCATAGGCAATCTGCTCGACAAGATCTCTACTCCATCCAGGCATTTCATCATAATCCCAAGCAAAACAATCTTTATATTCCATAATTAACTCAACAAGCTTTTCTTTGAAATCCTTTGGCAGAAATGAACTCACGAAAATAGGCATCCTATCTACTTTAGTGCCCAAGTTTATCTCTTCCAAAGGATCTTCCACTTCCATATTTTGCTTTTCATCAAGCCCTTTTTCAAATCCTAAAGGACCGTCATCAATTACACAATCCGACAGAATGTTTTCAGTAGTGAATACTGCTTTGTCGGCTAAATAAGCCGACAATTCTTCTGAATAATCTTTAACACTCATAACTAGTGCTTGGCCGATCTTCTTCGGCCTTCTTCACTAGTCGTACATCAAACTGATCCCTCAAGCAAACTTTGAGTACGTCTTTGTTAATCACTCCACCACTTGTTGTTACTGGTTTAACACTTGGAGCATATATTCTAAAATCGACATGAAGTTGCTGGAGATAGCAAGGACTATCATCTGCTTCTATTACTTCAACTTGGTCATCTTCATTCCAAAGAATGAGCTTTTGATGAACCGTTGATGGTATTGCTCCGACGGCATGAATCCAATCTCTCCCTAGCAAAAGATTGTAACTTGACTTCGTCGGAATTACCACAAATAATGTCGGCCTTGCAACGAATCCGACTTGTACTTTCAACATCACCACTCCGTCCGATGGGGAGGTTTTACTACTGAAATCTGTGACTATCATGTTTGTCGATATCAAATCTGACTCATCTTTCCCAAGTTTTTTGATCATGGCCCTTAGGATTAAATTGATTGTTGCCCCCCCCCGGTCGATCAAAACTCTATTGGTGGGTTTTCCTTCCAACAGAGCCTTGATGTGTAACGGTCGTAAATGAGCCTTCTGATCTTTTGTCGATTTTTTAAGCTGAGCTGTATTATCAAAGACTGTGATCATATTGTCTTGGAAAAGAAGCCAATGATCATCTAGGTCATCAAAATCTTCTTCATTCTCCCCAGTGTACTCAATTTCGTGATACCCTTCAAAATCTACAGGTAATACTGAAACTAAATTAACACTTATTGACTTCAAGAATTCCTCCTCGTCGGACAACTCTTCATCACTTAAATGTCTTGCAATCCTGAAGTAATCTTCCGATGGCAAATTACTATCCATAGCCGTCAAGATATCGTCCAAATTATCTTCCAAGTTGATATCCATGTCGAATTGCTCCTCATCACCAAGGCCTAAAGGATCCTCTGGATCATTCAAGGCCTCAATAACTTCATCAGTCATTGAGTCTATATCTTAGCAGTCAGGCTTTGTCGATCTTTCTCTTTCTTTTCTTATGTCGAGCACTTTCTTCCTCCATTCAACATCTTGATCTGGGTCTTCTAAAATTCTCCTGATTTCTTCTTTAGACTAGTCTTCAATATTACTATTTCTAATTCCAGAGTCCTTAATCTGCTCTTTTCCTATTGTCGATTTTGCGACATTCGAGCTGATCAACTCCTTGTCCTTTTCGACTGGTAAACTGTTCTTTCTTGCCTCTTTTTCTATTGCTATTAATCCAATTGGCCATTTCTTTTTTGTTTTATTTGGAATTGGCCTTCGAACTTGTTTACCCTTTCTTACTTCTTCCAACCTTTCTTGTCGGGATTTATCGTCAGTATCAAGCCGTCCAACTGCATTTGTTGTCAGCTCCCCTGGAAACGATCCCTTAGTAACAACACTTTTTATCTTTCTACCATCTTTATCCTGATTGAGCATTAGTCTCTTTTCGACCACCAAACAACCTGTTTCTACGGGCTACTCCTTGATCATTAATCCTTCAGCCATATCTCTTCTCTTTTGTGCTTGTCTTAATCTCTGTAATCTCCTTTTCTTACTCTTCGACATTGGAATAACCTTTGATGGCCCTGCTTCATCTTGGCCAATTAAGGTTTTTCCTAGATTGATCCTTCCATTCTTGTAGTCTTCATTCCAAAAAGGTTGATCTCTTTGAAAGTTACTCCTCCTAGCAGACATATTCCATCGAAAATACGTATGTCCACCCATTACGGAATTCTTCGTCCACTTATTCACGGCAACATTAGCAGGTGGCACTCTAGTCTTAATTGGTCCAACATGAGCTTTGTTTCCCACAAACCCATGTGGTTCGACTAACCAACCATTCATGTTAGGCCTAGACAAGTAGACTGGCTTTGGCCTTGGAGCATGAAAAGTCTCCTGTGGTCTCCAGGTATTTCTGTCGAAAAAAATTTTCTTACCTTACTGGATACTTGATTGTTCTTCAGCAGCTTTCTTCGCAGCAAGCTCATCGTATACTGCATTACACCTTGAGCACAACCTTACCTTGCCCTCTTCTTTCTTTCTTTCAAGAAATGCCTCAAGAGACTCACCTGGCTTGGGATATATGTCGGTTGCATCCTTTATATCCACGTTGAATTCTTGCAACTTCCTTATGTTGAGCATCCCAACATTTAAAGGAACTTGTTGATCAACACAAGATACCTCAGCCTAAAATGGATCAGTGTTAACTTTCATATCCACTTTAAGCTTGTCGACAAACTTCAGACGCCAATCCATTATTGCTTTTTGAATTATGTCTCTGAAACGAACACATTCATTAGTAACATGACCGAAACTATTATGAAATTTACAGTATTTTCGGTCTTTAATTTCATCCAACTTTAGCAACCTATGACCTTCTGACAGTTTAATCTGTTTGTCTTTTAGTAACAAATCAAAAATCTTGTCAGCTTTGGTTACGTCGAATGTATATGTTTTCCTATTAACATAACTCATTTTCTCCTTATTTCTAGCAGGCTGTAAGGCCTGACAAACATAAGGAGGACCGCTCTGAAGTTCAGCAATGTTAACTTCAAACTCATCATCGCTGCCTTCAAACTCATTGTCGGATTCATTTAATCTGACAAATACCACCTTTTCTCTTTTAAGAAATCTTTTTTGTTTTTGAATCTTTTCAACTTTTAGTTGTTCTATTTGCCTAACTTTTTCACCTAGCTGGGCAAGATCAACCAGATGTTGATTCACCAACTTTTTCCTTGTATAATAATCTAAACCACCTGCAGCTATCTTTACTATTTCGACCTCAGGTATAGGAGTAAAACATCTACTCCTTATTTGTTGAAACCTAGCAAGATAGTCATCCACAGTTTCATTGTACATCCTTTTGATGTTAAAAAGATCTGTAAGTCCCACTTTCAAATCTCCTCTAAAAAATTGATTATGGAAGCTTCTTTCCAATTGAGTCCAGGAATGGACTGAATTTGGTCTCAATGTTAAAAATCAAGAAAAAGCATTTTTTGTGAGAGAACTTGGAAAGAATCTCATTTTAAGGCCTTCAACAGTGGCTAACTCCCCCATCTCTATCGTAAACCGTGTAATATGTTCGACGGTCGACTCCCCACTTTCTCCTGTGAACTTAGAAAGTTTTGGAATCTTAACTCCTCTAGGTAACTCTGCCTATTGGACCCACTCAGGGAATGCTGATACAAAATATGGTTGGTTGGCATAACTAACGTTAAAACCAAATTTATTCAGCACTTGTTCCACTACTTGGTTTACATTTTGTTCAACCACTTGGTGCCCCCCAGGATTCTGTCAAAACAATCTCATAGCTACATCATTTCTGGCCATTTGACCTTCATTTCCTCGACGGAGCACATGGACATTTCCATATTCTAAACGAGGCTGATCATTTTGGCCTAGTTGATCTAAGTTTTGTGGATTTTACCCCGCATTTTCCTGAGGTGCGACCATTTCTCTATTTACCCCAGGTTGGGCTCCCTGAATATTATCATTGGCCAAATCACCTACTCCCAAGGCTTGGTTTAGCCTCGCCATTTGTTGAGCCAATGCGCTACAGACATTATTTATATTTTCCATGATTGGCGTAATTACAGCACCCATTTGCTGAGTGAACATATGCACCATGTCATGGTTGCTTTCATCCATTTGTTGTCAAAAACTGGCCAAAGAATTCATAGTTGGCCCTGTTATACTTTGGGGATTGTCTCTCGACATATTTGGGAAAATTGGTCCCAAATTCAATCTCTCTTGTCGAAAGGAAGTTGGATTGCTTGTACCTACAACCCCTACTCTTTGGCTACCAAAACTAGCCAAGGCCGAACTTATCTATGGTTGGCTTTGTGAAGCTACCGATTGGCTGACAGTATTAGCTAAAGTGGAGCCAAGTCCTATTTGTGCCATCACAGGAGGCACATAATTCGGTGGCAACCCATATTAGGGCACAAACCTCAAATTTGAATTTATTATGTTCTGGTTACTTGGCTGACTCGGCGATAGCTGAGTCATTCCAGGCAACACTTGTTCTACTACTGGATTACTCCGGAGAGCACCAGTTGCTATAACATCCTCTACCAAACCAGTACTAATAACAGTTGAGGGCGGCACAGTAACGGCTGACTACTTACATTACTTATGGTTTGCGTATTCTGAGAAGAGTAGATAAATCTTCCACTCCTTAAACGCATAAAATCATTTCCTATGACACTACGAGTTACTCTAAACTCGTCCCACCGGGCGTGCCAATTTGTTTAAGTGGAATTTTGGTTTAAAGATTTAGTAACAATTCTAACAAACAAATAAATGTATCAAAACGAATGTGAGTTCAAAGTTATGTGGTAATCTCGTTATGAAAATGGTTTTAACGGTAAACAAAAAAGATTTAAGAAATTTGAAATAAATGAGTAGGAAAATGAAGAAAGGAAATTTTGAAAAGATTAAGGAAATTTAAAGAAACTGAGCAGGAATTTTAAGAATGCAGAAAGTTAATTGAAAGCATATAAATGGTGCAAGATTAAAGTATAAAATTTAAATGGAAAAAAGAAACAGTAAAGAAAAACAAGTAAAAATGCAAAGAACTGTAAAGAAAATTTAAAGGACAAGACTGAATAGTAAGAACTTTTAAAGAACATTGCATTAATTTTAAATAACATGAAATGGAAAAGGAAAGGCATACTTGGATAAAAATCCTTTAATCTGCTCGAGTTGAGATGTTAGGATTATGTATCAGCAAATAACCTCCCCATTTACATTGTGACTACTGATATTTATAGACAGAATTAAAAATAACTGACACCCTAAAAGATCAACACGTTCGAGCTGTTTTTCCATCAGCAAGTATCTACTTTCCGACAAAATCAGCACTCAACTACTTTTGTCGACCCAATATAATCTTTCTGTCGAATAAGTCTTCTCACTAACATCAGTACCTCAACCACATTAGAATCTTCCTCTTATTCAATGCTACTGTCAATTTCTCCGTTTAACACTTCTGTCGGCTTAATTCTTTAGAAAATTTCTTCAAAACACCATCCAACCGATGAACTGTCAAATCTTTATTTTTTTACCACCAACACGTTGACAATGGAAAAAAAAAGTCAGACAAAATGTTATAATCAATCAATATAATATAAAAAAGTAAAATATATGTCTTAAAAAATTATCATGTATCTTTTTTATCAATAATAAATATATCACTTGTTTGATATGTGATATCTATAGAATTTAATACTATGTCGTGTGTGTGTGTGTGTGTGTATATATATATATATATATTGCAAAATAATTTTGACATGTCTACACACATGAATAACACAAATTCAAATACTAAAAATCCAATAAATTATAATATTAATGTAAACTCCTTAAAATAATAATACTAAAAATTATGTAGGCAAAGAAATAAAAAAATAAAAATGGATTAAAAAAAGATAACAAATAAATTAATAGAAAATGAAAATTTACATAAATATTTTTATTTATTTTATAAGATGTAGTCACATATTTTAATTTTGAGACTATACTTGCTTAGTGTACAAGAACTTCCCTTCCCCCAAAAGTGCATTTTCAACTAAGTTTTAAAATCCGTATCACTTGACTATTCCATTAGACTTATTTGAACATAAATTGAATTAATTTATATGTAATTTTTAGTAAAGTTAATTTTTTAAAATAATTTTTAATAAAATTATTGGATTACATTATGCATTTAAAAAGCAAATATTTCTATTTATATTATAAATATTTTTTAGACATATAGGTTGTTTTATAATATTTTATATTTAAATTGTTTAGTATTTATATTGAAATGAAATCATTTCATAAAAATTTTATGTATTTTTAAACTAAACTTATAAATATTATTTTCTTGATGATTTATTACATATATTTTATTCTATTAAATTATTTTTATTTAAATTATATTAATTTTTATCATTTAGTTCTTAATTTACCTACACAGGTTCAAAATCTAGTTTTTTAATCTTTTTATTTTTCTTCTTTTGTGTTGTTATTGTCATACAAAAAAAAGAGTCATACTAATCATACACTTATACTCACATCACTTCGCATATACATAATTTTTACTATCTAATTATATCTAATTCTACATTATTTTTTGTATAACTTCATTCTAATTCTGTCACATATAAGATAATATGATGAGATGTATATTATTACATATGTGTAACAAGCATTTTTCAAAAAAGAAAAAGAAAATGAAGACTTGTTGCAGCATGTGATTACATGTCTTTTAGTGTTCATAGGTTTCATCTCATTTCAACTTCTTATCTTTATCTTATCCCTTTGTGAAATAAGCAGATCCTTATAATTATTTTGAATTTTTTATCTAAATAGTACAAGTTAAAAATCAATTTCTCAATTAAGTGTAAGTCAAGATTTAATTCTTAGAATTATGCACAGTAAACAAAAAAGTATAAGAAGTCGTACATCTGAGCCATGACTCACTCAATGATTTTTTTTTATAATATTTTGGGTAAATCGTGTAAGGAATCCATGACTTACTTTTTTTTTAATTATATTTGGGTAAGTCGTGGATGAGAATCACGATTTACTCTTTTTTTTTATTATATTTGGGTAAGGTGTGGATGAGAACCACGACTTATTTTTTTTAAAAGTAAATTCATATTAAGGTTTGTAATTTAATAATAACACAAGTTTTTTTAAGCTAATTGATTAACTTAAAAGAAAAATAATTTATTAGAAAAATAAAGTTAAAAAAATTATAGAATATATTTTATAAGAAAAATAAACAAATTTATTATTCATCAATTGCTTCATTTTTATGTGGTAATTCAGTGCTACAAAGAGGTTTTTTTTTGTGCGTGGTGGTTGAACTCTTCGTTCTTGTTTAACTTTTTGTTAATGATACTTGATCTTAACATAATAATATTATAACCATGATAAATTAAATAATAAAAAAATGATCATACTGCATCACCGGAATATACACATTCAGAAGCTGTAATCGCTTATGCTGTTGGAGGCTTGGTATTTATATACCAAATTATTAAAAAAAATTACAAATAACAAAAATTTTAAAAAATTAAAATATACAAGTCGTTACTCTAAAGTACGATTTCATATAACATTTTTTTTTAAAAAAAATAAGTCATAGTTTATGAACATGCTTACCTAAATTAAAATAAAATAAAAAAGATAAATCATGCATAAAAAACACTACTTATCTAAAATATAGTAAAAAAAATACAAATAAATTGTGTTTCTCAAACATAATTTATTATATATCACTATTTATCTTATACTATTTTAAGAATTAAATTTTAATCTACACCTATACAATAAATTCATTTTTAAAATACACAATTCTCATAAAAAACGTTTAATCTTTTCAATTCTTTCCAATTCTTTTCACACACATTTAAAACTATTGGCTCCCCATGGAGCTTTAATCCTTGGCAGTTAGTTACGCAATCGAGAATGAAGTCTACTTTGTGTCTTCAGAAGTTTCACTTTATGCTGCCACCAAAACTGTACCAAACTCTCCTACTACTCTCGTGTGTTATTGTGTGGGTTCTTGTGTTCTTAGTTGTGTGGGGTCATGGGTTCTATTTATAAGTAATTATTGAAAATTTTAATAATTTTTATCTAAAGACTAATATATTAAATGATGATTGATCACAAGAGATGTTAATAAAGTCATAATCCTAAATTATTTTATGATTTTTTATTTATTTTAAAAAAATTAAATTTTAATCTCTCATTAAAAGTATATTCTGTTTTTTAAAATTTTTTCAGTAATCACAATATCTCAATTTTGAATTTATTTTTTAAGAATATAAAATCATGATTCTTTGTTAAAAGCAAATCACAATCTCAATTCTTTTCTTTTAAATCTTAAGTTTATTTTTTAAGAATATTAAATCATGATTCATTATTAAAAGTATATTCTCCCTTTTTCCTTTTTTTTTTACAAACTTTCCACCTAAATAATATTTATTTTAATTTTTCATTAGGCATGGAGACTCTTATTGAGTCAAGATTTGGATTTTGATGAGATGATCTTAACTTGGCAGTTAGACCATGAAAATTGATAAATGAGTTACTTTGTTTTCCCTCCACCTTTTTTTATCTTTTTTTTTTCTTTTTTAGAATTTTTAAAAAAAATTTAAAATGATCTGATCAAAATAAGGTATTCACAACCACGAGAGTCAAGATTGATTATTATTATTATTATTAAGGTTTTGTTAAATGTCCTAAGGACGCTTATTAAGAATCAAAAATAAGAATTTTTTTTATGAAAAGTATAATATTTAATGCATTGAGAATTGAATATTCTACTTTTTATGAAAAATTTCTTATTTTAAATTATTTAACAAATTTTCTAACACTTGTTAGAAAAAAAAGATTTACGTATAGAAAAACCCTTATTATTATTATATTGAAGTTTAGAAGTGGATTTTTTTTATTACCTAGTAACACACATTGCACTTAAAAAAGGGAAAGTACCACTTTGAACTTTGATCATGTGACTCTAAAGTAATGAAAGCAAGATTTAATATCAGGTCTTTACAATCCACGTTATCAGGTGAGTTATTTAGCACCTTCAAGTTTAAAAGTGAATTATGTACTATTATTTTACTTTATTGTTGCTATTGGATATTAGCTATTAAACGTAATAGGTTAAATAATGATAATGTATTAGCATGATTTGCAATATGAATGCATTATGGTTTCAAAACAAACTAAATCACATACACCATGATATTGTTTGGTTTTCAAAATTTATGAAGGGCAAATATGATTAATTTAGTCCGAGTTTGATTATCAGACCAAACCAACCTAGAGAGTTAATATTTTATTTAAAAATATAATTATTTGAAAATTAATTTTAATTATTTTGTAAATAATTAAAAGAAGGGTAATTTTATTTAAATAAATAATACATGATTTTGCACAATATATTCAAAAATAAAATAAAATAAAACTTTTTTAATTATAATACAAGTGTAAATAAGGAAGATATGTTACATCTTATTTTAATTTAGTTGGGGAGGATTGTTTAGCTCGTTTAATCTTTTTTTTTTAATGTCTTTTTACACATGTGAAGAGAGAGGGTAATAGGGTGGTGGCTCATAGTTTGGCTAGGCTTGCTTGCTATATCTCTGATCAAGTGCGGATAGAAGATGCTCTATTTGATATTTGTAATCTTACTTTAGCTAGATGTTCTGTCAGCTCTTGCTTAATGAATTCATTTACACTGACAAAAAAAAATAATAGTAGCCTAGCTAAAAATTAACATTTTCATCACACCCAGCTTTTTAAAACTTGAGCCGGTGTTAATTGAATTACATTTATAAGATCGTTAGCAAAAAATCTTTATTTGTATAAAGTTATCATGCTCCAATGGCTCCTATTTGTAAGAATCCCAAAAGAGAGAATAACCTTATGGTCCGATAACACATGATCTAGTAGTAGAATGTATTTTATAATAAAAATCTTTAAGTATAATGTTTAAATATTAAAATTTATATTTTTATTAAGTTTTAATAAAAAAAAATTAACTCAGATTAATTCAACTGAATGAGTCATTGAGTCAATTTGAATTTGATCAAGTCATTAAAAAAATGATCCAATAAATTAATTAGACCGACCTAAAGTCCCAGTTGCGGATTTTGTAGGACTATGATTATTACTGATCAACAAGTAACAAGAAATACAAGCCGATAAAATCTACGTTAAAATATTAAAATTGCTAAATTGATTGTCAGAGCGTCAACCTTGTGGGATAGTTGTTGGACTATGGTATTCATTTACTTTATAATTATAATTCATTGTTTTTGCATGATTGCACACAGTCATGCATATAATTGAAATAATTAACTAATTTTATAAATTATAATGTTAATTTTATCATAAGTTGAATCTGTGAAACTGTAAATTGTCATCTTTCTAATTCACTGCAAATGTGCAGTTTAGTAGAATAGTTGTGTCATAATCTTTAGTCCCCACTCGCTCCTATTGATTGACTTGGCTGAGTCAGGTTGACCCCTTGCTCCGCGCACAAAAATAGATAGAGTCATTCTACCGCACATCTGGAGGAAGAATGTTCAAACAAATCACAGTCAAAGTTAATGACGACTAGCAATTTAAATTTTTGAGTTTACTAAAGTATGTAGACAATTCTTTTTGTTTTTTTGGTCTAATATGTAGACAATTCTTGAGTGCTGTTATATGCAATGTATGCTTAGCCTCACAAAGCTCATATAGGATGAAGTTGATACTTTTTTTTTAGCACTTATCATGACTTTTCACTTTTAGTTATGTAGTGAGAATCTTTTCAAATTAAAAAATGTGAGAATTATCAACAAAATAATATGTGCATGTATCATTTTCCACCGTTCTTAATACACGAAAATGAAGTTAAAGGTAAAATTTGAATCTACATCAATATTCCAGGCACCTACGTGTAAAACTTGGTTGGGAGACTAGAGGGGAAATTTTTTTGGGAAGAAATATCTTATTTTAGATATATATATATTAATCTTTAACATGTATAAAGTTGTGTTAATAAAAATAAATATACATTTTTAATATGATACCTATAATTTTACACGTATTAAAAATTAGTTTGCAAGAAAATGATAAAAAATTCCTAACCAAGAATTTCTATAAATATCAGTACAACAATATCAGGGCATAGCGTGTTAGTAAATGAGTACGGGCTGCATTTTATTGGTCTTCGTATTTTTCAATAAATAAATTTGACCATACCAATATTTCTTGGGACGTTGTGCCCGTACATATATATTAACGTATGTCTTAAAACGCTGCTCATCTTTGTTTCCACTTTCCAGAGAACTCGGATATATATCAAGTTTTTGGTAAGTTCATCTTCGTTGTGGTTTTTCTGCTTTTTCTTCTTCTCTTTGTGACTAACATAAGCTTGCATGCATGACAGATAACATGGGAAGAGAACGACAATGGAATGTCATCTTAAAGTTAAACGTATGGGTATATCTTGCCTTGATTCCACTTTTCATTGCTCATGTCAATTCAAAACTAGACAAACCTGTTTCAAGAGAAATCACTGGCGATAACCATCATGGTATGTACCGCAACTACTAATTTGGCTCAAATTAAAGGAGCCCCTTTTCAGTTAGTTTTTAGTTTTGACTCCCATGATAGACTTCTAGGCAAGCATTCACAAACTTTGTGCATTCTGAGTATTTCTGCTTGCGTAACAAGTTCACCTACTGGTACAATTGTAGAAGTAGCATTAACCTTTTTTTTTCTTTTGTCTGATTTTTTTTAGTAGAAATTCTATTTAATTTGAACATTACACCGAATCGAAATAGTTCTCCTGTAATAATGCCTCCTATAATACTGTGGATATATAATCATGTCAGTTTGAAAATACACTGCTTTTAATTTTTGGCTTCTGAAATTTTTCCAGTTAAAATAGCTCTGCATTTTTTTTTCTTAAATTTTGTCATGTATAGCATTATATGAAATTTACTCATTTTCAGGGTTATATATATATATATATATATGATTTCTGTTGATTTAAAATTTGTGCGATTAACATCATTTTTTCGAAGCTCTTCTACTTTTACATTCATCTGACTGAATATATATTTTTCAGATTTCATAAGCATTGATTGTGGATCAAGCATAGATTACTTGGACGAGGAAACTGGAATTTGGTATCAAACAGATAAAGACTTTGTAGAAACAGGAATCAATCATATGGTTTCACCCACTGACAACTTAAACTACACCAATTTTGAGAAACGGTTGAAAACATTGAGATTCTTTCCAGACGGAGACAAGAACTGCTACACTCTGAAACCAAAACAGGGCAAAAATAACAGTTATCTCATCAGGGCTTTCTTTGCATATGGAAACTATGATGCCAAGAACCAAACCCCATCTTTTCACCTTTATCTTGGAGTTAATTTATGGGACTCATCAATAGGTAATCTTGGCCGTGATTACTACTTCACTGAGATTATTCACACTCCCACAACCGATACCATACATGTGTGCCTTGTAAAGACTGGCTCAACAATCCCTTACATTTCAGCATTGGAATTACGACTTTTAAATAGTTCAATTTATCATATCATGTCCAACAGTTCTCCACAACCACAGTTATATCTTCAGAATCGGATAGATGTTAATTTCGCCCGCACAAGCAGGTGATCATCATCAACACCCCTTAAGTCATCAGTGCCATTGTTTTTTTCAACATGCGTCATCAGTGCTTGTTTGCCTTGTTATTACCTATTCATGTCCATGTATCATGTTTTTCTTATCAAATCTTGATGTAACTTTTAAAAATGAGCACCAATCTGAATCCTTCATAAATATTTTTATTTTTTAATTTAGTAATGAGTTTTTAAAATATTTTCTTTCATTAAAACAGTAATTATTTTGTATTTTTAAACTTTTTCTTTGCCAACAACTTATAGGTTCCATCCTATATCTAGGTACCTTTCCCCTCTAAGATAACAAAAAAGATTTCTTTTTAATTTTTTTTTGGGTGCATTCTTGTAATTTCTTACATTAATAATATATAGTTCTTTTTTTTTTTGAAAAAATTGAGTAGGTACAAGAATGATGCCTTCGAGTTGCGTAGGTACAAGGATGATGTCTACGATCGCGTGTGGGACGATTACAATCCAAATGGTTGGCATCCCTTGGTCCTCAATGAAATTGGTATCGATCCTAGAACCGCAGATGATGCTTATAAATTACCATCACAAGTATTGAGCATTGCAGCCAGATCAATGAATGTCTCCCATGCCTTAGAATTTGACTTTGACCTTGCGTTTTGGGTACTAGACAAGTTTTTGGAGTATACTGTCTACTTCCACTTTGCTGAAATTGAGAAGCTTCCGCGTGGCAAAAAAAGAATAATCAATATCACTCTTAACTCTGAAAACATCCTCTCTCAGCCTTTGGTTCTTGAATACTTGAAGCCAGTCACCTTTACTCCTCAAAATACAACACGAGGTTCTGTTCGTTTTAGCATTACTGCTACGTCTGAATCGAATGCTCCCCCTATTCTCAATGCCTTTGAGGTTTTTCAATTGATAACACAACTATCTTCACCAACAGACACTAGAGATGGTATGTACTATGTACAACACTTTGAGTTCTTTGTTTACCTGTTGCCTCTACTTCTCACTATAATGTATGCTGCCGGCATGGACTATGTATAGTTGGTGCTATTCTGGATATAAAAAGCGCCTACCAAATCTCTAGGTTGAATTGGCAAGGAGACCCATGTCTTCCAAAGCAATATGCATGGGAGGGCCTCATTTGCAGCTCTGATGCCAATCCAAGGATCACATCTTTGTGAGTATTAAGCTTCTTCTAAAGTTATTATTGGACGAAGTATTTATTACTTGGTCAAAAGTCAGCACAACTTTATTTCTTTATAATAATAACATATTTGTGTTTATAATGTTCTATCAGTAGGTTTAAGAGACTTCGCAATACACAGGTAAATACAGACAGGCTGGAGTGTTAAGTATCTTTGATGTGAATACATAGGACGAGTTCAAGAGTAATTGCTAGTCATGCATAAAATTAATATTTACTAATTTATCTGGCGTGCAAGAGACACATGTCACTAGAAGACGCATAAAAAGAAAAAGTAAATTGTATGAGTATTGATCACCGAGACGTGATCACTATAAATATTAGAGAGTTTGACTATATTTTTAAATATTTGAATGTAGTCTGATGGAAGAATTTAGTACCATTGATAGTCCAAGCCACTGCCCGTATGGATTTCATTTCTTCGTCTTGTTCCTATGTTTATTTATTTATTGTTTCGGTTGATCAAATGTCTTGTTTAATTACCATGACAAATATTTATGTCAATCTCAAATGACAAGCAGAAACCTGAGCTCAAGCAAATTGGCAGGGGAGATAAACACTTCATTCTCATATCTTACAGAACTAGAATTCCTGTGAGTAATGATTATTATTATGGCTGATTCATTTTGTGTTCAAATATTGTATACTTAAGCATTGACTAATTAGAAGCCCCACCGGCAACACTATGCCGACTTTGTATAGAAGTATACACGGTAGCTCCTAATTTTGGTGATGTACCCACCCATGAATTTCATCAAGAAAGTGTTACTATGTTCTAGGGATTTATCAGACAACGAGTTGGAAGGACCTATACCTGAATTTCTGGCAGAATTGCCAAAGTTGAAAATTCTGTAAGTTTGGAATCTTTCCAATTACATTTAACTTGATAATTTTCCCAGTTAGCACTCAGGCAATATATATTTCACTTTCCTTGCAGTAATCTGAGTGGGAACAAGCTTTCAGGTTCAATTCCTAAGGCTCTCAAGGAAAAGGCTGATACAATTTTGCAATTAAGGTTTCTAGTATAATATTTCGTATTCTCTGGTTCAATTGTTGTCCGCCTTTTGCTTCATTTGATTAAATCCCTTTTTATCATGAATTGTGATTTATTGACCAATATAAACGCAAAGCAGTAAAATATAATGATATGGCTATATGTAGCAAAACAGTTAATGAGTGAATATGAAGTAACCAGAAATGCGTTCAATACATCTACATCTATCCCTAATCCATAATGCTAGAATCCATAGAACAATCAAAGAAAGTGAACATAGAAGAGAATATCACAAACGTAGAGAGAAAGAGAAAATTCTATTGATCTGTTATTCACAATGAAAAACAACATAACAATTATACTGAGCTAACTGATACTTATATCTGTAATCTTGATCTAACAAACTCAAGGCCAGCTCATCATAGCTAACAAACTCTAACAGAATATAACTAACTAACTAATAACTAAATTCAGCTCAGACTCTGCTCTCTATTTACATAAGTTCTTAATTTTTTTTGGAGTTCAATTAACTGTTAACTCATAAAGTTTTATTTTTTATTTTTTATATATGCAAGTGTTGGTGGAAATCCTGATCCTTGCACCTCGAGTCCATGCCACAAGAAGAATAAGGTAGTAATTCCGTTGGTACTAACACTTGTTGGAGCCTTCATCCTTTCAGCGGTGCCACTCTTTATTTTTAGAAGTAGACTACGAGGTACGATATAACAACTCTCCTTGGTTTTGAAGTACAATGACAAGGCATGAGCTGGTGAAATAATTGCAGATATTGATAAGACTATTCATATTCACCAAAAAAAGATATACTTTTATACAATAATAGATGGAAGTTTAAAATTAAGATCTCCATCAAATTACCCAAAGTTTTTATTATTAAGGAAAATGCTTGGTCCTATGAAATTCTTTTCGTGGAACGACATACGAAAACCGAAACATGTAAAAAAGTTGCTTGCGTTTTATCAAGTAGTTGTTTTTTGCTTTAAAAGAGTGTAACTATTAAAATAATAGCCCACGTGTATTCTGCCATTTGTGAAATTTTATAGATAACTAATTTGATGATGAATAGCATTGCTCTATTACTAATCCACTTCTTGATTCTAATGACTTAAAATCATCTTTAACACAGCTTAAATTCTTTTAGGACACATGTTAAAGATTACTTTTGGAAGTTGTATCTTATTCTTTTTTTAAATTTTTTCGAAAATGACTAATAAAAACAATTTTATACATATGAAAAACATATGAACTATGATAAAGTTGAAAAAACCTTTTAAATAACCTTCTTACTCTACGAAAGGGTATTAACCCAATAATACTATGCTTTCTTATCTATCAGCTGTCATGAGTATGAACAAGTCGAGTTGTTCCAACAAAATTAAGTGTGTGGACTCAAAGAAACAAGAGTTCACCTACTCGGAGGTTCTAAGTATTACCAATAACTTTGAGAGGGTTGTTGGTAAAGGAGGATTTGGAACGGTCTACTATGGCTGCATAGGTGAAACACAAGTAGCAGTGAAGATGCTCTCTTCTTCAACTATAGGGTATCGGCAATTTCAGACAGAGGTATTATTGATAATGATTGAATTTAATCCTCAATATTTTCAAGTCACTTAAGATGAAAGAATATTGACTGACTCTGATTTGCAGGCAAAAATTCTGACTAGAGTACACCATAAATGCTTGACTCCTATGATTGGATATTGCAATGAAGACACCAAAACAGCAATCATCTACGAATACATGACCAACGGAAACTTAGCACAGCATCTATCAGGTTTCAAATATGATATATATGCACTACAAAAGTTTTAATTTCACACACTGGCGGTAGGACTTAATATTGTATGCAAGATAGTTATCTTACATATTTTTGTCAGTGATACCCTATGAAAGATTGTATAAATGTTAATATAGTGATTATTAAGTTGTATTACCGTGATTGTTTTATATATCATATATGGTATTTCTGTTTTGTTTGTCACCACCAACATATGCGAAAATAGCTCTAAAGAAAAGCCCATTTTGTTCTATCAAATAAAAGCCCATTTTGATCCATTTTTCACCATGGTCTTGAGTGTGATTATAAATATACCCACTAATATGACCTCCCCCCCCCCTCCAAAAAAAATAAAAAATAAAATTACTCACTAAACATATTTGGGATCTTGGGATCAATGCATTCCTTACTAACACTTCTTTCCATGGCCATGGATGTAGATAAAAGTCAAAATTTGCTAGGTTGGAAACACAGACTTCAAATTGCTCTGGATTCTGCAATAGGTGAGGAAGGGGAAAAACAAAGGGAAAAAAAGAAAAGTTTTACTGGTCTTTCTGTTGATGCAACAAGCTTAACCACTTTATCTGCAGGCTTGGAGTATCTGCATAATGGTTGTAAGCCCCCAATTGTGCACAGAGATGTTAAGACTAGCAACATTTTACTCAACGAAAATTTCCGCGGTAAAATATCTGATTTTGGGTTGTCAAGGATCTTCCCAGATGAATGTGACACCCATGTGTCAACAGTAATTGCAGGCACCCCAGGATACCTTGACCCTGAGTATGTTGTCTTGCCAATTACCATTTCAACTTTAGTATATAACTAACTAAATAATACATCTTATTATACAAATTATCACTTTGAGGAATCAAAATTGAATAATTTTTTATGGAAAGTAAAAAAGAAAAAACTTACATGAAATTCTTTCTTTATCCTTTTTTGGTTTGATAGCTGCTGACTTAAGTAGCTGCATTGTTTGTCATGCAGATACTACATAACAAATAGGTTGAATGAAAAAAGTGATGTCTTTAGTTTTGGAGTTGTTCTCTTAGAGATAATCACAGGGCGGACAGCTATCTTGAAGACCCATGAGAAAACTCACATCATTCAATGGGTAAGTTCCATGCTTGCTGATCAAGGTGAAATTGATGGTATTATGGATCCAAGGTTACAAGGAGGATATGACACGGAGACTGCAAAGAAAGCAGTAGATGTAGCAATGGCTTGTGTAGCTCAGAGTTCGGTTAATAGGCCAACAATGAACCAAGTGGTGATAGAATTAGAACAATTTTTGGCCGTAGAGAATCTTGGCAGTACATCCAGTGGATTGATTGAAATTGTCTCCATGGAAGCAATCAGTGGAGAGAGTTCGCTTGCGAGGTAAAATGTTTGCAATTTGAAAGGAATATAGAACTTTTTATAGATTTTGAGTTCTATCTTTCTTGTTTCATTTAAGATCTTTGCAGAGAGCAGTGGAGTTGTGAAGATTTTGAACATTGTGCTACTGATATTTTTGCTTGTATATAAGTACTGTTTATGTGTTTGCGGGTCTTTTATTTATCTTTTTTTTTTAAAAAACCAATTTGTATGTAGACATAATAGTTCATCAAAACTTTGATGTGCAAAATTTATTACTGATTATTTATGAAAACTTAATTTACCAAAATTTGAACAATTAGATAGGACTTATTTCCTATTTCGTGTTAGAACAAAGACCGTTGTGGTGAACTGATGAGTTATTAATTGTGAAAGTTTATCTCTCATCGAATCTAAAATATACAGTTGTTCCAACTTCTATTAAACACTGGCAGACATCGAGAGTTTGAGACATGGGCCTTAGACTTAAACGTTAACTAATTCGAAAAAATGAGCCCCAAAGGCTCGCCCCAACCCATGAAAGCCCAAACAAACTAATTGTTTTTTGTGTTTTATATTTGAATTTAATTTTGATTTATTAGCAAAATATAAAAAGTCAACTTTTCATGTGAAAATGTGTCTACTTTTATTTTCCTTTTTTCAATTATCTAACTTATAAAAGAAGAGAAGAGATAATTATTATTAAGGATTAGTTTGGTGGAGCTTTGAACTAAGGATGAACAATTCACATTTTAGTTTTATATAAACTAGTACAAAAAATTACTTTCTAAAATTTTCACCCAAATTTTTTTTAAAATAAAAAATGCTCATTTATTATGAAATGTCATTAGAAAAATGAATTAGCAAAAAAATATTAACGGAATAGTTATATTTTTTAATTATAGTATTTTATTATAAAAATGAGCTATTTAAGAGTAATTTTAGGGTTAAAGAAGTGTATCAAATTACATACCAAACTAAAACAAACAATAGAAAACGAAAAGTAAATCGAAATACCATGACTAATTTGACACCTATCGTACTTAGTCTATTGTAAAAAAAAAAAGATAATTTCAAGTTTCAACAAGCGTACAAATATAAAGAAAACTATCTTGTATGTAAAACTAAGTTAAGAGCTATGACTTGTGGTTTTGACGAGTGTTTTAATTTATAATATTTAGCCAAAATATATAAATAGCCAAACTGAACAATCAACGAGAAACAGCTTAACACAACTGTCTATATAAAGTCAAATCTCTCCTACTTGTGAAAGCTTACAAAAGAATGAGTTCACAATAAGATTTTCAACCAACATAAATTGGTCATTTGAGACCCTTTCTTGATCGAAAAAAATCAAAGGAGATAAACCAAATATGTTCCCTACATTCAGCAAGAAACCTATAATAGCCTGTTTTGATTGCATTTTTGCATGTCACTTCTGCGAGGACAACATAGACTGTGTATGCATTGATATGAATGGGAAAGCATCAAACTAAATACTAATTGAAATATTACGATGATATAAAAGTATTTTATTTGTGCACCATAATGACCATATAAGACAGCTTTTGTTGTATATAAAGTTAATTGAATTCACCAACTTGTTGATTTGAGTGAAAGAAGTTCGAATTTCTTAAGCATATAGTCTTAAGTTTGATTTAAGAATTTATGTATATGAAAAAAATATCGTTGGGATAGGTCTTCACTTAAATGTCTAATTGTATCTCGATAAATTAATTTTTCACCTATCGAATAGAAGTATACTCTAGTGAAAAAATAATAATTGAATTCAGATAATCTCCATAAATTACCACAAGAGTATAATCGTTGAGTATGAATCATCTTGGCAGAGGCATTTAAATAAACCAAATACAAGAGTATAATTGTTGAGTATGAATCATCTTATCATATTTTTGTGTTTTACAATAATCTTATTTACACGCACTTTTATATTAATTACTTTATATTTGCACAATTTTTGTACTAAATAAATATACTGTTAAGTGAACAAATAAAATAAATAGAAAAAAAATCTAAATTACACTATTCAACTTTGTCTCACGTGCATTTTGATCTTTTAATTTTTAAAATGTACAATAAAGTTTTTAAGCTCTTAAAAATATACAAAATAGTCTAAAATTATGACAGATGTTAATTTTTTGACAGAAAGTGTCACGTGACTTTTAAGAACTTTGTTGTACATTTTTAAAATGAGAGAATTAAATTAAAATAAATTTAACATTTAAAAATTTAAAAATTAAATATTTTTCTTTTAAATAATTTTCATTAAATGAACATTGCATAACACAAGCTAACAAGATCCTTCATCTAATCTTTTTTTTTTTAGTGAATTAATCTTTTTCTTTCAAGTAATCAAGGAAGTATAAGAAGAATTTTATCAAGAGAACATTGCACTACTCAATTCCAATTGATCCCTTTCTCAGTTCCCTCTTTCTCAATTTTCCGTGTCTCACATAGCCCTTTCCCTAGTTTACACTCCTTCCCAGCCTCCCCATCCAGTGTTGCCTCTAGCTAGCAAGCAGAGAATGAAAGACAATTTTCTCATTTACATTTTTGTTTATATATGTTAAAAAACCGCAGAGAATCTTGGCATCAACCACTATAAAATTAGAAAAATGTTTTCAACACATTTATTATATATCTATCTAAGCATGGTTTTAAATTGTGGGCAGCATCCACAATTGCAGCCACAATGTTGTACTTTTAGTAGTCTTTGCAATTGCATCACGACTGCAATTATAGTCATATCGGCTACATTTTCCTGCATGGAAGAATTTAGTACCATGGATTGTCCAAGTCACTGTCTGTATGGATTTCATTTCTTCGTCTTGTTCCTGTGTTTATTTATTTATTGTTTTGGTTGATCAAATGTCTTGTTTAATTACCATGACAAATATTTATGTCAATCTTAAATGACAAGCAGGAACCTGAGCTCAAGCAAGTTGGCAGGGGAGATAAACACTTCATTCTCATATCTTACAGAACTAGAATTCCTATGAGTAGTGATTATTATTATGGCAGATTCATTTTGTGTTCAAATATTATATACTTAAGCATTGACTACTTAGAAGCCCCACCGGCAACACTATGCCAACTTTGTATAGAAGTATACACGGTAGCTCCTAATTCTGGTGATGTACCCACCCATGAATTTCATCAATAAAGTGTTACTATGTTCTAGGGATTTGTCAGACAACGAGTTGGAAGGACCGATGCCTGAATTTCTGGCAGAATTGCCAAAGTTGAAAATTCTGTAAGTTTGGAATCTTTCTAATTACATTTAACTTGATAATTTTCCCAGTTAGCACTCGGGCAATACATATTTCACTTTCCTTGCAGTAATGTGAGAGGGAACAAGCTTTCAGGTTCAATTCTTAAGGCTCTCAAGGAAAAGGCAGATACAATTTTGCAATTAAGGTTTCTAGTACAATATTTCGTATTCTCTGGTTCAATTGTTGCCTGCCTTTGCTTCATTTGATTAAATCTCTTTTTATCATGAATTGTGATTTATCGACCAATATAAACAGCAAAGCAGAAAAATATAATGATATGGCTATATGTAACGAATATGAAGAAAGAAAGAAAAAAGTTAAAAAGAGGGTGAGAAAATTAAACAACACTGTACATATAATATAACTTTTACTCCTTTGCCTTTCTTTTTGAGCTTTAAGTAAACTACAGGTCTTTCATTATAACGTAATTTGGGTGTTGTATGATTGTATGGGTTGTGGTTTCTGGACCTATTATTATGATAAACTAATATCGTGGCACTTTGACTTTTTCTTCAGTGTAGCTGATAATCCTGATCTGTGTATGACGGATTCATGCAAAAAGAAGAACTTTGTTGCACCACTTGTTGCTTCACTTTCAGCTTTAATTGTAATCCTCTTGATTTCTCTTGGATTTTGGATATTCAAAAGAAGACAAAAAGGTACTTCATTGTATCCTTTTTTTCCCAGTTTCATGACTGAATGAACATTATTCTGAAGCCATAATCAATTTACTGTGAATATTTAGCAGTTACTACTGCAAGAAGAAGTTGCCCAGACGTATATTTTGTCCTCAAATGCTTTTATTCTTCCGCTTGTGCCCTTGGTATATGTTAGATATAAAATCATTCATAAACCTTTACTTAATAACTTAAATTTTTAGAAAAGTTGATTCTTGACATGATATGAAGAGAGTTACTTCTTAACATGATATCAAAGCCTTTATTAAAATCAACTCTTCAAAAAGTTTAAATTGTGTATTATCATGTCCTGAGCTTGTATCACCATTTTTAATTATAAACCTTCTATTGTTTTTCTTTCTTTTCTTTAATATATCAGTTTTAACAAACAGTTAATTTCTATAAACTCAATGGAAAATTAACAAAAACAAAATCGAAAAATTGCCAATTTTATTATAGTTATAACTGGAGGCAGATGTAACGAATCTAAAGTCTCATGCTACAGTCTGCACACTAAGTGAGAATCGATATAAATATGAAAAGAAAAGAAGAAATATGTATTGAGTTCTTGACCTATACAGAACACAAAATGCTCTTGCTCAAATTGGGTAAATTAAAATTTAAAAGAACAAATTCCGTATACCCTCATTCATTTTTGAAATTATTTATTTTTCACATCATCGCATGTTTTAATTATGATTTTCTCAACTACTGTAGTGGTACGTTCTGATTCTAAGAAAAGGGGACCATTGGAATCAAAGAATCGAGCATTCAGTTACAGTGAGATTCTCAATATTACTGATAACTTCAAAATTATTATTGGAGAAGGAGGATTTGGAAAAGTTTACCTTGGCATTCTACAAGATAACACTCAAGTTGCTGTTAAGTTGCTTTCAACATCATCGGTGCAAGGTTATAAGGAATTCCGATCAGAGGTTAGATATTGCATTCAAGTTGGAACACAATAAATTCAATTTTGAAATTTTTTCTCTAGTTATGTTCAATTTTACATGGAGAATCCTGCAATATGTTCTCCAGTTAACTTTAGAGTTAAAATTTGAAATGCAGGCACAACACAACATCTAATGATTGCTCATCATAGAAATTTGGTCTCTCTCACTGGGTATTGTGATGAAGGTGAAATTAAAGCATTGATTTATGAATACATGGCCAATGGAAATCTCCAACAGCATTTATCAGGTAATTTTTATTTGGGTTTTTATAATGAGTGCTCAAGACACTTGTTAAGGAATCAGAACTAAAAAAATTTAAATGAAAAGCAAAGCATTTAAAATATTGAAAATTGAAAATTGAAAAAGTTTACTTTTTATTTAAAACATTATTTTTTGATTCCTTAATAAGTGCCCTTAGCAAAATCCTTTATATTTTATTCATAACTTATAAATAGTCTGTCAGCATGCAGAATAGATTTAATACATCCAACTTGTCTATGCTTTATCCTCAGGGTAACCTTTTTTCATTACCCAAACTAACATAATATAAAGTATAAACAGAGGTGGAATGCCAAACATAGGTAATCTTTTAAGTACACCTGATCTATGATATCACAACAAATGATTACGAATAAGGAAAGGAGGCCAAGAGGAAGGAATTTTGCCTATGCTTTCGTTTTCAGATTTTTCCTACAGAATTGCAAGAGTGATGCGTATTTCTTTTTCCCTATGAACTAAAAGAAATTGGGAATATTAATCTGTATTTGTGTGCAGAAAAAAACCCAAATGTCTTGCAGTGGAATGAGAGACTTAATATTGCAGTTGATGCAGCACATGGTATACAATCCGCTTATATTTCTATATATGGCAGTTTATTTTTCTTGCAGTTTTTACTCTTAACCTAATACCTTGATTTAAGTCTATGGTTTCTTATGGATTTTCAGGACTAGATTATCTGCATAAAGGCTGTAAACCACCTCTTATCCACAGAGATTTGAATACGTCAAACATATTACTAGATCAGAACATGCATGCCAAGATAGCTGATTTTGGTCTATGTAGGGCTTTTGGTAATGATACCGACTCTCATATATCAACTCGCCCTGCTGGAACACCAGGTTATGTTGATCCAGGGTAAGTAGTAGTATAAAAAGTTAAATATAGATTTGCTAGAATTCAATATTTTTGTAGCATTTACTTAAAGTCGTAGATTATCAGGGCTTTGATATATTTATTTCTTTTTATCATATTTGGACACAACCCTGCTTTCATACTTACCACAATTGACTATTATAGAATGGATGTAATATTATCGCAGAACAGTTGAGATAAATTTATCAATGCACTTATTATTCTTTCTAAATAAAAATTTTGGGTACTCTTGCCGAAGATGCAACTTGAGGCTCTACAAAACTTACTCATTTAGTTTGAAAAGGATATGAAGCATCCTCTATTTAGCATGAACAGACTTCTTTATGTAGCTTGATAATTTATATAATCAAAGAATGGAGTGAAAAGAAGCAATAAACAAGTTTCAGGATCACTTATGCAGTTCAATTGTTTGCTTTCTTAATAGATTTCAGAGAACTGGAAACTCAAATAAGAAAAGTGATGTCTACAGCTTTGGGATAATTCTATTTGAGTTAATCACTGGCCAACCTACACTAGCAAGAGCACCTGGGAAAATCGTTCACATACTTCAATGGGCTATTCCCATAGTTGAAAGAGGAGATATTCAAAACATTGTTGATCCGGGGTAGCAGGGAGAATTCAATATCAATTCTGCATGGAAAGTTGTAGAGATTGCCTTGTCATGCATTTCACCAACTGCAGCTGAAAGGCCAGACATAAGCCAAATATTAGCAGAGCTAAAGAAATGTCTATCTTTGGAGATGGTTCAGAGACATATCAAAGGAGCAAGAACACTAGTTGAATTGACTTCTTTACAGATTGAATCAGAAATTGCTCCCTCAGCTAGGTAGCCACTATGCGACGATCTCTTAGTGCTGCTCTGTGTCACAATAAATGTCTTAGTACAAGTCCTCATTTATATCAAAATTTGTAGTTTTAAAGCTTTCTAGGAGTAGAGAGTTATGTTATGTGCAAGTGATGCTTCATTCAAAGCACGTGTCTGCTTCTCAAATAAAGATCTATAGAAGAATGTGCATGAAAAAGCAGCAGAATGCTCTAACAACATTTTTTGGCAAAAGGTTTTCATAACAAAGTGCCTTAAAAATAGGAAGTATTAAATGAAAACCGAATGTTTTTAAGTTTTCAATATATTAAATGTTTTACTTTTTATTTGAAACTTACTACTCTTGATTCCTTAACAAGTACTCTTAAAGTACTCGTTACACAAACCCTTCCAAAAAATAATAGCAAAGTAAATCTTTAATTTTGGTGCTAATGATACAATTTGAGAAAAACTCATCTAAAGTGAGTTTGTTTGTAAAATGAACAAGTAAGAGTGTATTTATGATTGATTTAATCTAAAGTATATTTTAATCTTAACCAGTGTTATCAAAAGGCAGTTATTGTGACGCCATGGCGGGGCGAAAATCGAGCAAAATGCCATAGAAAGTAAATGGCGTTGCGGGTTGCACATGGCAGCCACCATGGAGATGGCAGTGTGGCAGTACGACGGACGCCGAATTCTAGGGTACTTTCAATTTTTTCATTTTAAAATTAGGGCTATTTTAGACAGTTTGAGTGATTTTTGTTTCTGATTTCTCACCAATCACCATCGAGCCCTAATTCCCGAACTATTTGCTACTACTCACTCCATCGAGCCTCTGTTCTTCCATCACACTCTAGCAAAGACCGATCGCTTTGCTTGGCCGAGTCCACTAGCCGACGCACTGTTTTCGTCTTCGCTGTCGATCCGCCATGTCTCTATCTTCTCCGACGGCATGTCTCTATTTCCCACACCACACCTCCATCTCTATTTCGTTCTTCTCCAAATCTCCAAGTAGTTAAGGTTTTTGTTTTTGTTTATTTTTTGTTTTCTCTGTTTCTTTCCATCTATTTTGCATTCACCCATTAACAACCATCATCCAAAGGATGCTGTTTTTCTTTCCCCCTACCCACCGTGCGTGTTGTTTTTCTTACCCATCATTCACTTTGTTCTTTTCCTTACCTAGTAGGCTCTGTTTGTGCATGCTTTGTAATTTTTCTACTGATTTTAATTTTCATTCTACATCTTTACCTGATTTAGGGTGATGACAACTACTAATAGGACTCTGATCTAGGTTAGAAGTATTGTCATCCATTATTGGAGAATGAGATCAATGATTTTGGTTTGCAAATTTTGCTACAAAATTACCAAGGGAGCCATCACTAGATTAACACATATGACAATACCCCAAATAAATTTAAATCCTTTATTGTTTAAATTATATATAACTGTTATACTTTTGGTGAATTTTATTTCTTAGAATATATTTTTAATTTTATTATTCTTGATATATGTTATTAGTTTTTTTTAGTATTTTTTGTATTTTTTTTAATATAGCCGCCATGGCTTCCGTCATTGGCCACAACACCATCTGTCATATTTGTATGGCGAATTTTTTACTTTTTGTCGTGAACCGTCATCCGCCCCATTAATAACATTAATCTTAACTCACTAAATGATTTAAAAAGGGTAGATACACTTTTAGTTACTCACCTTACAAATAAATCCATTTTAGAATAGTCTTGTTTGTTGAAGTTACAACCAGCCACAACTATGCAGTATACATGCAGATGCCAGATGTGACTGTAAGGTGGTGTTACCAAGTCCAAATCTGCAGTCTTCCAGGCAAATTAATGAAAGGTAGCAAAGTCACATGGTGTTATATAGGATTTGGAAAAGACTAGAAGAAGGAAGATGCACGAATCATAAAGACAAGGCAATTAATAAAAGAAAATTATACGTTCAAAACATTTTGTTCCCACACCCCCCATCACCTCGCTTTCATACATTGAATCACTCACAAGTACAATGTGTTAGTGTGACTTTCTCTTTCTGCACAGAGGTCCACAGGTTTAATAGACCTTGTGCAGACTACAGAGACATTTACTAACAAACCAAGTATAAATTACTAGTAAGTAGTAACCATAAGAAATCTAAAACGTTGTGTTAAAAATATATAGTATGAAAATCTCATTATCTTTTTCCTATTATTCTTAATAAAAAAAGGCAAAACAACAGACTATAGTATAATAGTGAAATAGATTACAGATTTTCAGAAAACGGCATTGCTGATATCTAATGAACATGTTGTAAGGAAAATCACTAAATACAACAATCCTGGAAAGCAACGAAACTTAATTTGCTTTGCAAATAATAACCATAAGTGCATGGAGAACGTACATTAATTTGCTTTGCAAATAAATATCTACCGAGGAAAGTGCAGGGAAAAAGCAAAGCACTACTGGTTTATTCATGCAGAAACCCAAACTTCGACAAAATTTCACATATCACAAACTGTACGTTTTAAAAAAAAATGCAAAAATATGCAATGACTAATGTTTAGCAGACAAGAAAGTAGAAACCATGACAATGGACATGCAAAATTATGTTCATTCTTATTGGATCTATCAAACAAAAAAATGATGGAGAAATAGTCACGTATGTAACCTATAAGATTCAAATGGGATGAATGAAATGGAGAAGTATTTAAAGTATTGTTTATGGTTGAAATGCACATCTCAAGTTTTAAGAAAAAATTTATTATACAGTTATAAGACTAATGATGTTTTATTGTACTAAATGTTAAATTGTAAAGAATCAACAAGAGTATAAGCTCAGTGTTGCAGAGATGAAAATATTGTGTTAAATAAGTGAACATGCAAAACAAAATAAAATAAATACATTTGAGAAAAAATAGGAGTAACATTGGCCAAAAAATGATAGAATTTTGTCTTTGTTGTTGGTTTGGTCATATAAAGAGAATATCATTAGAAATTAAAAAAAAAAAGTAAATAAGATAAATGATGGTGACTAAGAAAAACTATAGAAAAAACTATTAAAAAAGACTTGAAGCTAAATGATCTTTTTAAAGACATAGTTTATAATAAAACACAATTGTGTTATTTGATCATTATTGCCGACCTTGCCTAGTGAGATAAGAGTATGGCTGTTGTTTTCGTCTTTGTTGGACTCAACCCAGAAACGTTGTGGAAGAGCTCATTTTTAATAATGCTATGAAATTCTCAAACGCATTATATTAGTGTGATTAAAATTTGTTTTTTTGAAAATTAAATCCTAAGCCCTAAATGCTTTAAAAGACTTCAATAGGCAAAAGTTCTTCAATCTCACATACGAAACCGGGAATTCCTTTCTGAGACAGAGACAGTCTTTTTTTTTGGGAGGGGCGGGGTTGGTTAAGGAGACAGTCAAATTCTAAACATGTGAATCTGCCCTTTGGCAATAGTTATACTTATATAGCATGATCACACTCGTACAGGGATTACCAAAAATGACTGACAAGAGATAGTCAAAAGCTCATGAATACAGAGGAGCTAAACTGCATTTTCCCATAAATTCAACAAACACATTGGTAAGGAGTCCTTCTTTCCCGTCAAAATGTCGCGTCTGAGAACTAGAGCAACGAGCACATATTAGAATAATTTTTAAGTAGACACGATTTATCATAATTACTTAAATTATTATTTGATATGTATAAAATAATGTGAATTATTATAAAATTATATTAATTATTAACAATACTTTTATATATATTAAATAATAATTTAAGTGCTTAAGTGATAACGTGTTACACCGTACCTACTTAAAAATTTTTCTACATATTAATGCATTGTACTTATTGCAGAACGTGTTTTGTCTAGCGTTGACCAAACTTAAAAAAATTAGTCCCGCTATTTGTCTAATCAAAGTACATTTAACACATTTAATTTTATCCAACTCACTTACAAAATTATTCTATATCACACAAGAATATTATAGTCGCATTACCGTATGATTTGACATATCTCTCACGTTAAGATACGATATAAATACGGTATACATATTTTGATATACATAAAATATTTTTCAAAAAAATTAAACATTTGTGAATTAATTATCTCATATTTTTACTCATTCATAGAAGCCAAGACATTCTTATTATAGTTACTAGTAACGGAGTTGTTGAAGAATCAACCAACAGCAAATGAAGTACTTCCCCTTCCCCCCCCCCCCCTCCCCCAAACCCCTTTCCTTGGAAGATGATTTTTCTAGAGGAACTAGGCTAGTGTATGTGCCGTAGCTGTGATATGAAATCGAACTAAACTGAAGAGAACCAAACAATGTCCCTCATCTGTCTGGTGAAGGCAACCTAGCAAATGCTGATGGCAACTGGCACCAACTTCGAATTCATTTGTTCTAAACTTGGAGCTCCAATTTAACGGTCTACCACTAGAAATCACTAATTTGAGATCAAATATAACCAGATATAAAGTTGGTTCCGAACATGACTTCTTTCTAATCTATGATATTGATGATGCCAATGATTTTAATCACAGTAAGTATAACTGTATGTGCACAGTCAAAGAAAAAATTAAGGGTGTGCACGTGCTTGGTTGAACCGAAAATAGCAAAATGGAAAATGATGAGGTAAAAATTCTAAAATAAAAATTATTATACAATTGTAATGCAACAAAAACTTACTATATGTTTGGGAGTTTTATAAAGGATGGAAGGGAATGACTTATAATAAAATACAATAGAAAGATAAGAAATGAAATAGAATAGAGCATATTACTTCATTATTTGGATGTTTAATGAATTTAATGAAAAAGAAGAATGAATTACTCAAGTCATTTCTTTCTTAATTCTCCAAATTGGAAAGACAAAAATTAAAGACTTTGAGTGATAAGGAAGTGACTACTTGACCATCTGTTGACATTTCACTTTCTCTTTTAAAATAACTTTCACACACACTTTTATTAAGTTTTTTTTTTCATTTTATATCATTCAATCTAATGTCATTCTCCCAAACATAACCTAAAACAATTAGATTTGAATAAGCTTTGAAAAATAAATTTTAAAATAGTATAAAAAATTGATTTTTAAAAAACACATTTTTATTTTTTTGTCTTTTATTTTATCTCTCCTAGAACTAATTTTTTTAAAATGCTACTCATTTCAGATTTTGATTAAAAGTAAAAACTATTTTTTTTAAAAAAAATCTTATTCAATAGTTGTTAGGGGTGTCAAAACGGGCCGGCCTAACCCATTCGGGCCAGTCCATTCGGGATCGGATCATGTAAGTTTCGAGCTGATATTTTACTAACCCAGCTCAGCTTATTTAGCTTTATGTAATGTTAAAAGAGCGGGTTGTCCCGTCCCATTCGAGTTCAACTCATTTGGGCTCAGCCCATTCGGGTCATATAATATTCGGACCGGCATTTTGCTAGTCCAGCTTGTTCATTTTGTCAAGTTATTCGGGTCGGCTCATCAGACTTGACTTATTTTGACAACCCTAATAGTTGTACATGTCTTTTCTTACAAATTAAGGGGGGAAAAAACAAAAAGTAGAGTATAACTCATTTTCACTTGATAACCACGCCAAAGGCATGGTTATATGCCTACTAATTCTAGTATAATTCCCTTGATTTTACCCTTTTTACTGCTCATTGCCCTGATAAATTGCAAAAATTGATTGTGAGATTGTGATTTAACTTAGTCAATCAAAATGATGGTGAATTCTCATTCTTTTACTGTGTCTTTGCAGGAAAACACCGAAGAAGAACGGATTTGAAGTCTCCAAGGAAGACTATAAGCAATTCTGTCGATCACGGCGCCAGGCGTTACGGAATGAGCGCCTAAGCGCCCTTGAAGACTTCGGAGGAAATCCACTGGGCATACGGCGCCTGGCGCTCAAGACGAAGCGCCTAGGCGCCGTGAATCATGAAGAGGATGCGTCTTTGGACATATAGCGCCTAGGCGCTACAGACGCAGCGCCTAGGCGCTCAAGACAGAATATAAGTTAAATTTTGCTGACCTAATTTGGGGGGGCGCGGAGAATAGGAAGGAAAAGACACGAACCATTGCTACTCTGAGGGGACTGGAGGTGTTCTGAAGAGAAGAAATTGTGGAAACGAATCGGATCTTCACATACCTATGGAGTTCCCTCTATTCTCTTCTCTTATTTTAGTTTTTATAATTGTTGCCATGTGTAGCTAAATTTCCCTTTGTTGGGATTAAGTGGATTTTGATGGATTTTGCTTGTAATTGAATTGGGATTCAGTTATGCTTAATGGATTCTTCTATTTTGAGTTTATAATCTCTCGTTCTTAAAGCTTTATAAGGTTTGATAATCCTTAGAATGATTTTTGGGTTTATACATTGAATGGAAATTTGATGTGTGAATTTTGTTTGAGATTATGAACCTTGTGATTCATCATGCTAGGAATAGTAGATGAATGATTGTTATCTTGTTGAATTCTTAATCTTAATGCTCTGTCCCTTTGAGAATCACCTAAGGAATTAGGGATTTTGATTAGGATTTAAGGTTCTTGTGCTTAAGGAATTAGGACTTGGATATTTAAGTGAATTCGATAACAAAATAGAAGCGAAATTTGTTTTAACCCCAATTTAATCTTGTACAAATGAAGCTTGATCCCAACTCCTTCATTAATTGATTATCTTTCATTTTGCATATTAAGTGTTTGTTTAATTGCCTAATAGAAAAATCAAAATCAAAAAAATATATATATATTTTTATTGCATGAGTTCATTGTTAGTCGTATCTTGCTATTAGAGTTCACTTTGATCCAAATCTTGGTTTAAATAGTAGCTAACTTAACATTGAATTGGTACTTGTGTCGATCCTCGAGAACGATATCCTGGTTTCTCACGTTTTATTACTGTGACGATCCCAGACTCAACCCGGTCTCACCATGTAACTTTTTACCTCTCCTCCTATCATATGAATGTGTTTTTTTTTTTTTGGTTAGAAAAAACTCAATTTTCACCTTTTACGTCCACAACGGTTGAATGATTGAGAGGGATAACGAATTCTTTTGCCATAATAATCTAATTTTCATTTAAAATGAGAAAATGTGTATTAATATATCAACTTTATCTGCTTTCATCAACCCCTCCCAACATGAATTATCCATTAGAAATCACTAATTTAAAATCAAATATTAGGAGTTTAATTGAGTCAGATTAGTTCAAATTTGAGGTATAAGAAAAAAAAAAACTGACCAAAAGTAATCAGTTTAGTTTGTTTCAAATTTTGTATTTTTTTATTGAAAAACTTAAACTGAACCAAACTAATGAGAAACAGGTTGAATTGAGTCAAGTCGTCGGATCATAACATTTTCATAAAAATATAGAAAAAATATTTAGAAAAAATTCAGAAAAGTCATGAAAATAAGGTTAAGTCAGGTTGGTTCAGGTTTACAAGAAAAAAATAAAAAAATTAAATAAAAAAATTCTAATCATATTAATTTGATTTAATTAGAATTATAAATCATAAAAATCGAGAACTAAACCAATTTTGAATAGTTCTAATTGAATTTTACCTGATCAAATCTGACTATTCGAACTAAATCAAATCAAATTAATTAGTTTGATTTGATTTTTTTTTAGGTCAGTTGGATCATTCAAACTAATTTACATTCCCATCAAATTCAGAACCACACATTGGTTCCGACTGTGATCTGTTTCTAATCTGCGAAATTGATAGTGATTAATCCCTGTAATTAAGGGGACAACGTGTGCATATGTCTGTAGCCAAAGGAATAAGTAGTGTCTTCTTCTTGTCTTCTAGTTATTTTTATGATTACTACAAATAGTAGAGTTTTTCAACACAAGCATTGCTACTGACTAATGTCTAATTTTGTGTTTGGGACAATATTTTGATCCTATTCATTTTTATTTATCATTTTTTAAAACTCATTTTATTTTAAATTAGTTATCACTTTTTTAATCAAGAAAATATTTATTATTTATTTTTAATTATCTTTATTATTACTATCTCCACTAACATGTACATTAAATACTAACACAGAATATTAAAAAAGAGAAACTTAAGGATAATTTTGTCAAATACCAATTTTTTTAAAAAAATTTAAGTCATTTAATAAATTTTTTAATTAATATACTTAAAACCATAAACAATTATTATTTAAAAATGCAAGGAGTAATAATAACTAAATTCTCCTTTTTCTTCTAAAAAGGATTTCCACAACTTTTGGCCTAACCAAATCTTTGACAGAATAATCATTATCTTTTTTATCAATTAATGTGAAAATGGTGTTGAATAGATCAAATTAAAATTATATTAGCTATTTGCTGACACTAGTTATGGAAAGAAAATTAAAAAATAAAGCATCTATTATAATGAGAATTGAAAAGATATTTAATATTTTTTAAATTAGTTAAAAACATTTAACAGAGAATATTAAATTCTCCTTAAAACAATTGCTAACAAAACTCAAACTTGAGTTATCCAAAAAAAATTATATAAAAAAAAACTGTACATGCCAACTTGTAGCCAGTATACGCACTCAACCTTTTCTATGCAACAACCGAAATAATTACTGCTGCACTGCACATGCAGCTCTATCATAACCAAGATTGCTATGCCACCTCCCCACACAAAATCTCAACTACTTAGCTCCACCATAGTAAATGAAAGAAACTAAAGTCAAAAAACACTGTTGATATGAGAGAGTGATTGATTAAAGAGAAAAATCGCATACAAAGCTAAATTGAATAGCCTCAGCAAAAGGGTGCAGTGTGTTACAGTAAATAGAAGAGACAACTACCGAAAGTATCAATGAAGGGTACGCAGATGTAACCACTCTACGCGTTCTCATTTAATGGCTATGCCTAACTTCCATCCTCCCTCTTCAATGGGGCTCATTTTCAGTTGCCATATAAGTTCTGATACACAGAAGAAAGCCTCCAGAAGCTCGCTGTTAGCCAGAGAAAATATGAAAATCAATAGCAAAGAAGCACTTGTTCTGCTCTTTGCATTTGTCTTCCTGACATGCGGTTATGCACAAGATACCCTTGTTCCAGCAATCATAACATTTGGTGACTCTGCCGTGGATGTAGGGAATAATGACTATCTTCCCACTCTTTTCAAGGCTAACTACCCTCCTTATGGGAGGGACTTTGTCAACCACCAACCTACTGGAAGGTTTTGCAATGGCAAATTAGCTACTGATATTACTGGCAAGGACAAAGCTTCAAACTTGGAACTTACTTTGAATAGATAGTTACAGTAGATGTTGCACATACATTCATATATTTAAGTTTCATTCTTGTTGAAATGTTTCCTTTTGCAGCTGAAACACTGGGTTTTAAGAGTTTTGCACCTGCATATCTTAGCCCACAAGCATCAGGGAATAACCTCCTTATTGGAGCCAACTTTGCTTCAGCTGCCTCTGGTTATGATGAAAAGGCTGCTATTTTGAATGTAAGTTTGGAATGAATAACTTCAGATATATATATATAGCTTCAAAAATTCAGTTTTAAGTTTTTTTTTTTCCTTTTGGCAGCATGCAATCCCATTGTCCCAGCAGTTAAATTATTACAAGGAATACCAAAGCAAGCTGACCCAGGTAGCTGGCAGTAAAAAAGCAGCCTCAATTATCAAGGATGCTTTGTACTTACTGAGTGCTGGCAGCAGTGACTTTGTGCAAAATTATTATGTCAATCCTTTGATCAACAAAGCCTTCACTCCTGATCAGTATTCGTCATACCTAGTGGGTGCATTCTCAAGCTTTGTGAAGGTATTCTGTTATTGCTAATCTGTAAACTATTGCAAATATTGGTCAATACTAGAATATATGATTTTATGAATAAAATCTTTTAAAGGTTCTGCTGCTTTGTTTGGACACAGGACTTGTATGGATTGGGAGCCAGGAAAATTGGAGTGACTTCACTCCCACCATTGGGTTGCCTACCTGCTGCAAGGACTTTATTTGGTTTCCAAGAGAATGGTTGTGTCTCAAGAATAAACACTGATGCCCAAGGGTTTAACAAGAAGGTCAACTCAGCTGCAACAAATCTTCAAAAGCAACTTCCTGGTCTTAAGATTGTTGTCTTTGATATTTTCAAGCCTCTCTATGACCTTGTTCAATCCCCTTCTAATTTCGGTAGACAATACTTTGACTAAAATACATTCAACATAATGGCATTCATCTTTTGCGGTAAAATGATGTTATTTATTCTTCTAAACTTTCTTGTGATGTTCAATAGGTTTTGTGGAGGCGAGGAGAGGTTGCTGTGGCACAGGGACTGTAGAGACAACATCCTTGTTGTGCAATCCAAAATCACCAGGAACTTGTTCTAATGCAACCCAGTATGTGTTTTGGGACAGCGTCCATCCTTCACAAGCTGCTAACCAAGTTCTAGCTGATGCATTGATTGTACAAGGCATAGCTCTTATCACATAAGGACTCATGATTATGTTTATCTCTGTTAAATGATCTCGCGTACCACTTCATCATGGAAGTGATGCAAAAGTTTGCTATTTTTCTGTAGTCTGGAGAAATCTGTATTTTATGTATTTTAAATCTTGAGAAATTTCAGATTAACTTGTTTGTAAAACATTTTATAATAGAGAAATTTCTATTTATTATTTATAAATGCATTATTCTATTTTTGGTTGTTAGATTTGGACTACCATACATGAAAATGCAATCACGGAGAATCTAAAGCCAGGCATATAATGATCAGAGAATCATCATATATAGAAGGAAAACATATAATAGAGGTTCTTAAAACCTTAGGCGTAGGATTACAACCCATCCGAATATATACCATAACAGTAGCATGAAATTGCTATAGAACAAAACTAACAGTTTGTTTTCATCTCCCTCTCTGTCTCACCAGATAGAATGGTCTATAGACAATGAACTTTTCAACAAGTCCAAGATGTATCATCGAGATGAAAACAATATTAACCCTGACAGCTCAAACGTTTTAAACAATATTTTGCAATATAAATAATTTTAAGAAATTACTAATTGCAGAGAAGCAAGTGACAGCAAGAGGTATCACCAGAAGTTAAAAATGTTGTGATACTCTGAACTGAAATATTGTTGATGAATGCTTACGAATGATTTTAAACGCATTCTTATTCAATACACAGTTAGTGTGTGACCTGAACAGATCCTAATGGCTAATATGGTATATCAGGATTTACGACTGTATAACTTGCTAATCTGAAATATTCACAGTTGAAAAGGCAAAATCTTTGCATATTGCTCTTAAGTTAAAATGAACTATATGATGCTGATCTTCTTCTATGTATCTGATGTTTGGCACTTCCACTAGAATCATTTAAAGCTTCAGCATATTTCACCAAATTAGATTTCTCCATGCCTGAGGATTCTGAGAAAGAATCAACGCGGTTTTTGAAATCTCCTGAACCTCTTTTCATTAGACTATACTTCTTTGAGCTTCCTGTAGCAAGGCTATCTGAATTTCTTCTATCTTCATCCTTCAAACTCAAGGTCCTGTGGAAATCAAAGGAAGTTCTAGATGTGTCAGTGGGAGTTGCAAACTCGCTCCTAAGACCCTCAGCTCCAGTATCATTTCCAGTTGATCTACTTGAGCTTAGATGTGGAGAATTGCTATCTTCTCGAGATGCAGATTTTTCTCGTGATGTAACTCGACTACGGTGATGATGGCTATCTTTGCCTCGTATCAGCTTCATAAACTTGCTAAAAATCTTTGACTTGCTTGTGGTTGTGGTGTTAGCTCTGGCCTCAGATGAATTATCAAGAGGAAAATAATCATCACACTCTCCAGATTCTGTACGAAAAGAAGCCTGGGAGGAGGACCATTGGTCAGAATCAAAGTCAGAAAGGCTCCCTGGCCCTTCAGTATTTGCATATTCAAGTATAAGCTGTTTAGCTTTCTTCTCAGATGTAGGGCTTAAGCTTTTACTCAAGTCCCTTGCAACTGTTTTACCAGGTGGGGGTTGATAATTTCGTAGTTCATGTCTTAAGCAAGCATTTATCCACCTCAAATACACTAATTCTTCAACATCTGAACATCTATCAGCTTGTAGCTGCTCAATTTCCTTCATCAAGCCCTCATTCTCTTGTCTAAGACGCTCACCTTCTTCCTTCAGAGCATCTGCCTGCATCCAAAAGCATAAGGTAAAATTGTGTTGAACAAATAGTGATTGAAGGAAGAGAGTAAATTGATTATAATGTTATTACCTCAGGGTCTTCCAGAACAGCATTTGCAAGGATCTGAGTAGAATCCAATCTTCGAGCTAAGTCAGCATTGTCCATCTGTAGTCTCAAATTAGATTTCCTCAACTCTTCTCCCTCAGACTCAAGATCCTTTAGCCTTTTCAGCTTTATTTGAAAGACATCACTGGCAGCAGCTTTGCATTCTTGATCTTGCAACTTGGCAACTTTTTGTTTAAGATTTTTTATCTCCTCTCTGTTCTGTTCAGCTTCATACTTAATTTTCTTCTTCAAAAGTTTGGCTTTTGCTTTTGCAGTCTCAAGCTCAGCCAGCAGTTTTGCATGATCAGCCACCTGTGCCTCTAATCTCCGGTTCTCAGACTGTAAGGTCTCAACCTTCAGATTGAACATCTTTGCCTCCATATTACTTATCTTCAATCTATTTTGGAGCTCCATGACAGCTGCTTCTTGCTCTCTAAGACCACAGTACTCAAGCAGTTGAACCTCAAGACTTCGTTCCCTCTCTTGAAGCATTCTGATCATGCTCCTAAGTTGCCCGATCTCTTGCTCATAGTCATCCTTCTCAGAACTACCATGTGCTATAGGAGAACCTACTTTTGACCTTGGTGTTTCTACATCTTTCTTAAAAGAATTTCCACCAATAGTGGCTCCAAAGTCTGCTTCCTTCACAAGATCATTAAATTCAGGTAGGACAAACTCGTGTTTCTCTCCACTTTGTTTAGTTCTTGGAGAGACACCAATTGGGGAATTGTTACCGATCATCTTGTTGATGCATGTTTCGTCCTGATATAAAGGAAATTTAATCACCCTATTTTAGATTTAAAAAAAAAAAACATCTTAGCAATTTTCTACTAACTTTCAATGTGTCCATTTAATTTTGTAAATTGATGATTACAAAAAGATAATATGTTATCAGAAGATTAAAGCAACACATTTATTTGTTTCCACAAGAGTATTATAGGGTCTTAGACACAATGATGAAAACAGAGAAGGCTCAAGTTAAACTTATGGTTTTAATTTCTTATATCCTTCAACTTCCAAATTCCAATTTATCAATAATACTACAAGTTAAAAAACGAGTCAATAGTATCATGAATTTGAGATGGAAAAAATGAACGAAAAATTATACTCAACCTATCAACAATTTTAAAATGACAAAGCTAAAAAAACAACCAGAAAGATGCTCCTTTCCCATGTAACTTACAGTATCCTGAATATTTTCCTCTGAAATAATGCTGCAAGAACTAGATGCTGCCCTTATACCTCCTCCTGAATTAATTTCACTTCCATGACCTGAGAAAGACATTATACATATAAAATATCACTTAGTTTCATCATTTAAAAAAAAAAGAAAAAAAAAGAAGGAAATATTGATACGAGGAAGATACAAACCTGAAGGGCGCCCCCTGGGGGAAGTAGGGGAGGGCTTGATTCTTCTGATTCTGATGCGAGAGTAGAGAAATCCAGCAAAGGTAAGAGCCAAAGCCAAACCACATTTCAGTAGAATAGGCTTCATACTCCTCTCCTCCCTCACCATCACATTTAAAAACCTTCTAATTATGCTTTTCTTCATGAAGAGAGAGAGTCAAAGAGAGATCACATAGGTCCTCTTCATCACCATCATCCTCCATCTCATATCCACGGAAGCAACGCAAAATCCATTTATGGTTTATGCCTAGAAACACAACAAACATCGTGGATAAGCAAAGCCTACATATTTCATTAGGAAAATCCAACATCCTCAAAACCAGAAACCATTAAACTTACATGCACCACGTCAAATCAAATCATACAAGATCTATCATGTTAGATTGATTCTACACAAAAGCAATAATATAGAAAACACGAAGATAAGAACAGCACAAGATCCATAACTAAAAAAACTAAATGGATAGCGGGAAATATGAAAATAAGCAAAACCCAATTCAAATTATGCAGAGAAAAAAATGAGTAAGGAAGATAAATAACCAAAACCCAACACAGATTAACATAAAAAAATAAAAAAATAAAAATACCAACAACAACTGAAGCACAGAAAGCTCTCAGTTTCAGGATATTGTAGGAAATGATTGGAAGTTTACATTTATAGGATCATGATTAGAACTGTGGCGTTTTCATGTTGTCTTTTGGTAACAGTTTCAATTGCCTTTCTGCCTGTCCCTCTCATAGACAAGAGAACAACTGGGTATGAACGCAACCTCAAAAAGGAGCAACAATTATGTGCTTACCAACAAACACTGGCCATTTATTTTTGTCTTACGTAAATGGTGAATGCAATGTGGGAAGTGGGCCATGTCAGAGAGAGAGAGATAACCAGAACTTGAAATTGTGAACAAAAAAAAAGGTAAGAGAGAGAAAGCAATAAGAAAGAAGATTCTGGTTCCACTGAGTCAACAACCAATGAGAAAGAGAAAACTAGAACAAACTACAAATAATTTGGAAAATCAGATAAGTAGATATCTATTTGTTTTTTTTGGTTTCCATATATCTTAGTTGTTTTTTTTTGGGTACATATATATCTTAGTTGTTTAATTATAGAGATCAATTTTGGTATCACATCAAATATAGTAAATGGAGGGGGCTAATTAAGCGCCCTTTCAATTTTTTCGCAGTTTTCCTGCATTGCTTATTTACTTTGCTCACCTTCCTTTTGTATTTTCTTGCAATTTTTGTGTGGTAATTAAGGATAGAAATAGATCAGGCTGTCAGTTAGGAACTTATGATTTGATTTGTTTACTAAACAAATTAAGTTAAGACTTTTTTAAAAATTTGTTTAATTAAAAAGGTCAAGTCTCAGACTATCTAATAGATTTATTAAGCGCACAAATAATCGACAATTTTAACTATATATAATATAAAATATATTATTATAATAATTATAAATTATAATTATAAATTTATTGTAATATATTAATATATTTTTAATTAAATTTTAATAAAAATTATCTAAATTAATAAATTAAAATAAAAATAACATATTTATTAATATATTTAATATGATATATTTATTATAATGAAAATAATCAATATAATTGTTGCTTTTGCTTGCAGTTGCCCAAAGGAAGAACTCCCAAGCAATTGCCCAAAGGCAAAACTCCCAGGCAGTTACCACTTTGTAAATTATAAATAGCCAATCACCGGTAACTAAGTGATAGTGGTACGTAATGAAAATTATTGTTTTATTATCCATTATTTTACACCCTTCTCATTATTTGTGTTTAGTGAAAGATGATTTTTTTGGAATAAAAAAATTAGATACCAAATCCTATAATCCCCATTATTAATAGTAATAAATATAGAATGAATAAGTAATACACACATATATACGAGTTTTTTTCATAAACTTTTAATGTTAAACTCATAAAATTTGAGCTTAGCACATTTATAAAATCGAGCCCAAAATTTAAACTTGAGCTTATTTACTTAATTAAACAAGTAAACATGATCAAACATTTAACGAGCTTGCTTATGAATAACTCAACTTATTTATACTATACACTAAAATCATGTTTGATACACAGAATATGATAAGACTTGATAGTATTAGATATGTTATTATAAGGCATAGTAATATAAGATATAATAATATAAGACCTAATACGTAAGGGTTAAGGGTATCAAAGTGTTTAGAGTTGTAATGAAATTTTTTTTATAAGATTTTATACATCAAAACGTAATCAGACCTAATCTCACATCCTAAGGTTTGATTAAGTTATCAATTATTTTAATATATAAGAGGAGTTTGATAAATAAACTTATAAAATATAATATTTTATACTAATCAACTGATAAAGACATAATATATTATATTACCTTGTACCATTAAACTTAATACATCATGTCAAACAGACCATAATGCAATGGGAGTGAGAGACACGATACTAGAATGTAGTTACACCCAACTAAGTTGTGATATCAAAGAATCAAATACTTTATGAATATGCTAACGGCACGCTAGTTGTGAACTCAGTCAATAAGAGCATGTTTGACATAGAATTTATTATTGTGTTTATAGTTTTTTTCTCAAAAAAAGTTTTTGTACAAAATTCAATGCATTATAACAATTTTTGTTTTTCATAAACTTAAAACTTATGATTCTGGATTCTAGATTATTCTAAAAGTTTTGAGATATAAATATTATTTTTTCATCTATCAAATAATTTTTTTAATCATTCTATATCTATTTTGATAATTTAATGCGTAAAAATAATTCTTTTTATACTATATAAACGAAATAGATCATTTTAAAATTATTTTTTAGTTAATATATCTAAACATAAAATTAATTTTATTATAATCGATTATACAATAATCAATTATTAAAATAATTAAAAATTTTATAATTGAACCAAACACACACTAATTTAAAGAACACATGTCGAGCCACATGCATTAAATCAGATGCACATATTAAATGTAGTATTAAAATGTAAAATTTTGTTATTTGAACATCTAAAATAAGATACCTAGATGATATTCTACTCATATTTATATATGATACATTTATTTCAATTTAATATATAATATACAAGATTAGTGAACTACATTAAGATGTTACACAATATTTGAGATGAGTGTTATATTCTGAGTGTTTAAAAAATATTTTTGTAAAATGTGAATGACGAGGCTTTCTTTTTTAATTTGCAATATCGTGAAGGTTCCCTTGTTCCACTTGTTTTAGTTTCATTCACTCATATGTTGCTAATTATATGAACTTGGAGTGTTGGAGTGACACCCTTCATTTGCTCTTCTCACAATTAATTTTGTTGCAAATTAAATAACGAAAAATATTTTTTATACCATTAAATTTCATATTTTGTATAAATATTATATGTTAATATGAGTGTGAGTAAATATCAAAATATACTATATTTTGATAAATAAATAAATATATTATATATTAATGTGAGAAAAATATAAATTGAATGTAACATTCTGAATATATAAATAATGAAATTGTTAAACAAACTTGATTGGAGTATATATATTCCGGCCCTTCACTTCGGTTCAAGGTCAATTTATTATTAATGAGCAAGTCAGTGCACTAAATTAAATATGACATTTCTATGTACCAAAAACTAGTATCATTAACTCATGGATACGAATGTTAGGTGGATTGGGTCAAAATTCATAAAGATTGGGTTAATCTATGAATTTATGAGTTTTGACCCAAGTCACTATATAAATTACATGTTGAATTAAGTTTGTCGGTTGTATTTGGTTAGATTGAGTTCATAGATTGTATTGGATTAGAAAATGTAACATCCTAAACTTTTTATCTCAGAAATAATAATTTTGACAGTTAACAGAATTTTACTGTTTAGTAATTTTTGCGTGTTGTAAAATTATTTTGAATATTCTATCTGTATATTTGATCGTTTTGAGTAATTTGCTTCGTGTCAGGAAATAATAATTTTCGGATCAGAAAAATTTTACGTAATTTAATTATTACTGAAAAGTCTTAATTATTTTACGTAATCTGATTTGATATTTGTGAGTGATAACCACGCAAAAGGCATGGTTATATGCCTGTTAGTTCTATTATAATCCCCTTGGTTTTACCCTTTTTACTGCTCATTGCTCTGATTAATTGCAAAGTTTGTTGTGAGATTTTGATTGAGTTTAGTTAATCACAAAGATGATGAATCCTCACTCTTTTACTTTGTCTTTGCAGGAAAAACACCAAAGGAGAGGACGTAAAGCCTCCCGAGGAAGATCAAGAGCAGTTCAGCTGGGCTTAGGGCGCCCAGGCGCTACAGAAGGAGCGCTTAAGCGCCCTTGAAGAACTCAGAGAAGACTCCCTAAACACATAGCGCCCAGGCGCTCAAGACGAAGCGCCTGGCGCCCGAACCACGGAGTAAAGGACGTTATGGGCACATAGCGCCTAGGAGCTCCAGACGCAGCGCCTAGGCGCTCTAGACAATATAAGTTAATTCTTCTGACCTAATTTGGGCAGCCGCGAGAGAATAGAAAGGAGGAACACGAACCATTGCTATTCTGGGGAGTTCTGAGGCGTCCTAAAGAGAAGAAATCGTGGAAACGAATCAGATCTTCACATACCTATGGAGTTCCCTCTATTCTCTTCCCTCATTTTAGTTTTTATAATTGTTGCTATGTGTAGCTAAATTTCCCTTTGTTGGGATTGAGTGGATTTTGATGGATTTTGATGGATTTTGATGGATTTTGCTTGTAATTGACTTGGGATTCAGTTATGCATAATTGATTCTTCTATTTTCAGTTTATAATCTCTGTTCTTAAAGCTTTATAAGGGTTGATAATCCTTAGAATGATTTTTGGGTTTATACATTGAATGGAAATTTGATGTGTGAATTTTGTTTGAGATTATGAACCTTGTGATTCATCATGCTAGGAATAGTAGATGAATGCTTGTTATCATGTTGAATTCTTAATCTTAATGCTTTGTCCATTTTAGAATCACCTAAGGAATTAGGGATTTTGACTAGGATTTAAGGTTCTTGTGCCTAAGGAATTAGGACTTTGATATTTAAGTGAGTTCGGTAACAAAATAGAAGCTGAAATTTGTCTTAACCCCAATTTAATCTACAGCAAAAGGAAATCAAATGAAACTCAATTCCAACTCTCTTATTAATTGATTATCTTTCATATTACATACCAGGTATTTGTTAAATTGACAAGTAGAAAAATTCAAAAATATTGTCTTTGCATGATTTCATATGTTTCTTTTGTTTTGCTATTAGAACTCCCTTCTTTCCAAACTTTGCATCTAGATAGTGATTGAGTTGTAGTGTTGGTAATTGTACTGAGTCCTTGTGGGAACGATCACTCACTCACTCTTTATTGCTTGTCACGATTCGGTATACTTGCCAAACATCTTAACAAGTTTTTGGCGCCGTTGTCGGGGACTCGGTGTTTCAATATCAGTATAACCAATTCGGTTACTAATCTAGACACAATTTTATTTTTATGTTTTATTCTTTTTTCTTTAAGAAATTTCATTGTGTGCTAATCATCTTTTTAGCTTGTGTTGTTTATGCGAGGTAAAACTCCAGCTGATCAACTTCTTTACGATCCGGAAATAGAGAAAACAGCAAGGAGAAATAGTGGTTTGACAAGGAAGAAGAAGTTATTAGCCACGACAACACAACAACAAGAAGAAACTTCATCTTCCCCTGTGATTCAACCAGTGGAGGAAGAGATGGCTGGAAATGGTGAAAGAGCTCAGAGGACACTTGGGGATTATGCCAACACTAATGCAAATCGCCATGCTTCTAGTATAGTGCCTCCTCTGGTCACTGCCAATAATTTTGAGATCAAACCTGCTCTCTTGAACATTATGCAGCAAAATCAGTTTGCAGGGATGGAAAAGGAAGATCCGAATACTTATATCTCAAATTTCATTGAATTATGCGATACGGTGAAGATTAATGGTGCCACTGATGATGCAATCCGCCTAAGGTTGTTTCCTTTCTCTCTTAGAGATAGATCTAGAGCTTGGCTCCGATCTCAACCAAGAGGGAGCATTGCTACATGGGATGACCTAGAAACTAAGTTTCTTGCAAGGTTCTTCCCTGCATCTAGATTTGTGAAGACACGAGGTGATATCACAAGCTATGTTCAACAGGAGGGAGAGACTCTTCATGACACATGGGAGAGGTTTAAAGAATTACTCAGAAGATGCCCAAATCATGGGTTTGATGATCTTATCCAAATGCAAACATTTTGCAATGGATTGAGACCGTCAACCAAGCTTATGTTGGATGCCTCAGCTGGAGGTTCTATGAACACTAAGACACCAGAGGAAGCATTGAGACTGATAGAAGCTATGGCATCTAATGATTATTTGATGCACCATGATCGAGGCACCACTTCTAGAAGGGGAATGTTGGAGCTAGACTCCAAAGATGCTATTTTGGCGCAAAATAAGTTGTTGACTCAGCAACTTGAGGCCATTAACAAGCAACTTATGCAGCTTCCACAGCAAATTCAACCCATGCAAGGCATCAATATGCCGCAACAACAAGTAATGAAATGTGATTTTTGTGGAGGTGATCATGACAATGGCAATTGTGAGGCTACCCCCAATTCTTTTGAGGAAGCCAATTATATGGGGAACTATGGGAGGCAAGGAAACTATCCTTATTCCAACACCTACAATCAAGGGTGGAGGAATCACCCGAACTTTGGGTGGAAACAAGATGTTGGGTCACCAAGTAAACCTCCAACCACACAACCACCTCAGGACCGGACTTCTGCTTTGGAGAACACTCTCAATCAATTCATGCAAATGTCTATGTCCAACCAGAAAAACACAGATGCTTCCATCAAGAACTTGGAGATTCAAGTTGGACAAATTGCAAAGCAATTGGCAGAACAATCAGGAGGGAGTTTTTCAGGTAACACTCAAACCAATCCCAAAGAGCATTGTAAAGCTATTACATTGAGGAGTGGTAAAATCCTTGAGAATGTTTGTTGTGAGCCTTTGAATGAAAAAGAGAGAGATATTGAAAAAAATGAGTCAAGTGATAAAACAAAAAGCAAGACAAATGAGAAAAATGGCAAAGAGATTGAGAGGGAAGAAATTGAAAAAGAAAAAGAAAATGAAAAGAGAGAAAAGTTAGTGGATGAAGATTCTATATTGAGGAAGAGCAAAAGTCAACTTTTGAAAGATGGAGGTGCACCTCAAGAGATTCCATCATATGTTAAAGTGCCATACCCGCACCCAACCAAGAAAAAAGAGAAGGAAGAACAATTTGCTCGCTTTCTTGACATATTCAAGCAGTTGCAAATCAACATTCCTTTTGCTGAGGCCCTTGAGCAAATGCCAATCTATGCCAAGTTCATGAAGGAACTTCTCACAAAGAAGAGAAGGTTTAAAGAGGATGAGACCGTTGCCTTGACGGAAGAATGTAGTGCAATCCTTCAAAGGAAGTTGCCTCCAAAACTTAAAGACCCTGGAAGCTTTACAATTCCTTGCACAATTGGAAACATTTCTATTGGTAAGGCTTTATGTAATTTGGGAGCAAGTATCAATTTGATGCCACTCTCAATCTTGAACAAGCTTGGTGGTGGTGAGGTGAAACCAACAAGGATGGCACTACAACTTGCGGATAGATCAATCAAGCGACCTTATGGCATCATGGAAGATGTTCTTGTGAAGGTTGATAAGTTCATCTTCCCGGCAGATTTTGTGATCTTAGACATGGAAGAGGATGTTGAAGTACGTCCTATCTTGGGGAGACCATTTTTAGCAACTGGCCGGGCCTTAATTGATGTGCAACAAGGGCAGCTTATGTTGAGAGTGCAAGATGAAAAAGTGACTTTTAATGTTTTTGAAGCAATGCAACACCCGGATGATAAGGAAACTTCTTATCGGGTAGATTTGATTGATACTACAGTTGCAGAATCTTTTCAGCACAATACTCCAACTACACCTCTTGAAAGAGTGATTGTGAATGCTATTGAGAATCATGGTGAGGTAGATGATGAAATCATTGAGGAATGCTTGCAGTATCTTGAAGTAAATCAAGCAAAGAGTGCTATCAGTAAGATGAAAGAAGAGTTGAGGAATGACAAGGTGGAGGAAAAAGCAAAACTAGAGTTGAAACCCTTGCCATCTCACTTGAAATATGCTTTTCTTGACAATCAAGATGCAAATCCAGTGATAATTAGCAGTTCTTTATCAAAACTTGAAGAAGAGAAGTTTGTAAGGGTACTCCGAGAGCACCAAACTTCAATTGGATGGACTATTTCTGATTTAAAAGGAATAAGTCCAGCTTTTTGTATGCATAAGATCAAACACGAGGAGGAATTCAAGCCAGTGATGCAGCCACAAAGAAGGTTAAATCCCACAATGAAAGAAGTAGTGAGAAAGGAGGTGCTGAAACTCCTTGAAGCCGGAATGATTTATCCCATTTCAGATAGTGCTTGGGTGAGTCCGGTTCAGGTTGTCCCTAAAAAAGGAGGTATGACTGTGGTGATGAATGACAAGAATGAATTAATTCCCACTAGAACAGTCACTGGTTGGCGTATGTGCATCGACTACCGGAAACTCAACCAAGCTACCCGGAAGGATCATTTTCCTCTTCCATTCCTGGACCAGATGCTTGAGAGATTATCCGGACAAGCCTATTACTGCTTCCTTGATGGCTATTCTGGTTATAATCAAATTACAGTCAATCCTGAAGACCAAGAAAAGACAACATTTACCTGTCCCTATGGAGTTTTTGCATACAGACGGATGCCTTTCGGTCTTTGCAATGCTCCTGCTACTTTTCAAAGGTGTATGCTTTCTATCTTTGCTGATATGATTGAAAAATATATAGAGGTCTTTATGGATGATTTCTCTGTTTTTGGTACTTCATTTGATCATTGTTTGTCTAACCTCACTAATGTTCTTAGAAGATGCATGGAAACTAATTTAGTCTTAAATTGGGAGAAATGTCACTTCATGGTGCAGGAAGACATTGTACTTGGCCACAAGATTTCAGCCAGCGGTGTGGAGGTAGATCAGGCTAAGATTGAAGTGATAGCAAAGCTACCCCCACCATTGAATGTGAAGGGCGTGAGAAGTTTTCTAGGCCATGCTGGCTTCTACAGAAGATTCATCAAAGATTTTTCAAAAATTGTAAAGCCATTGTGCAATCTTCTCATTAAGAGTTCTTCTTTTGATTTTGATAATGAGTGCTTGCATGCTTTTAATTGTTTGAAGGACAAATTGATTTCTGCTCCTATTATTGTAGCCCCTGATTGGGAGTTACTATTTGAACTCATGTGTGATGCAAGTGACTATGCAGTAGGAGCTGTATTAGGGCAAAGAACGGATAAAATTTTCCATGCAATTTATTATGCAAGCAAGGTCCTTAATGAGAATCAAATTCATTATGCTACAACTGAAAAGGAATTGCTTGCCATAGTATTTGCCTTGGAGAAATTTCGTTCCTATTTGATTAGATCTAAGATTACTGTGTTCACTGATCATGCAGCAATTAAATATTTGCTAACTAAGGGAGAATCAAAACCTAGACTGATTAGGTGGATTTTATTGTTGTAGGAATTTGATCTTGAAATTAAAGACAAGAAGGGAAGTGAAAATGTGGTGGCAGACCATCTTTCAAGGCTAGTGAATGAGGAAATCACAGCAAAGGAAAAAGAGCTTCGGGATGAATTTCCGGATGAAGCACTACTGATGGTGCAAGAGAGGCCATGGTTTGCTGATATGGCTAACTTTAAAGCAGCAAACGTCGTTCCAGAGCATTTTTCATGGCAACAAAAGAAGAAGTTCTTCAAAGATGCTGATCACTATCTCTGGGATGACCTGTTCCTTTTCAAGTTTGGACCGGATGGATTATTGAGAAGATGTGTCACAAAGGAGGAGGCTAAGGACATCATTTGGCATTTCCATAATTCCCCTTATGGTGGCCATTACAATGGACAGCGAACAGCTGCAAAAGTTCTTCAATCCGGGTTCTTTTGGCCCACAATATTCAAGGACTCTCACAATCATGTGAAGAGTTGTGATAAATGCCAAAGAACTGGAAATATCTCCAAGCGAGATGAAATGCCCCTACAAAATATCTTGGAAGTTGAAGTGTTTGACTGCTGGGGTATTGATTTTATGGGTCCACTTCCTTCGTCATTTTCGAACCAATACATTTTGGTAGCTGTGGACTATGTTTCAAAATGGGTGGAAGCTGCTGCAACTCCGAAAAATGATGCTCAAACTGTGATCAAGTTCATCAAGAAGAACATTTTTGCTAGGTTTGGTGTGCCACAGGTTCTTATCAGTGATGGGGGTTCCCATTTTTGCAATTCACAGCTCCAAAAGGTCTTGACAAAATATGATGTGAGGCATAAGGTGGCATCTCCATATCATCTGCAAACCAATGGGCGAGCGGAAGTTTCTAACAGAGAGATTAAGCGTATTTTAGAAAAAACTGTGGCAACCTCAAGAAAAGATTGGGCTAAGAAACTTGATGATGCCTTGTGGGCTCATAGGACCGCTTTTAAAACCCCGTTGGGATTATCTCCATTTCAAATGGTTTATGGCAAAGCTTGTCATTTATCAGTGGAATTGGAACATCGAGCTTTTTGGGCGTTGAAGTTCTTAAACTTTGATGCCTCGTTAGCAGGGAAAAACGAGTCCAACAGTTATATGAATTGGAAGAGATGCGCCTCAATGCATATGAAAATGCAATGATCTATAAGCAGAGAGTGAAGGCCTATCATGATAAGCATATTATCCGGAAAACATTTCAGCCTGGACAACAAGTTCTTTTATTCAATTCAAGGCTGCGATTATTTTCAGGTAAATTGAAATCTAAGTGGTCTAGACCATTTACTGTTAAAGAGGTTCTCTCTCATGGAGCTGTGGAAGTGGAGGAGCCTTCCTCCCAGAAGAGTTTTAAAGTCAATGGTCAGCGGCTCAAAGTCTATTTGGGTGGTAACTTAGAGCGATCAACTGCAACTGTGCGTCTCCGTGACCCTTGAAGGCCATTCGTCAAGCTAGTGACGTTAAAGAAGCGCTTCTTGGGAGGCAACCCAAACTCGGTTTTGTTTTCTTTCATTCTTGTTATATTTTACTGTTTTGCTTTTGATTAATTGTTGCGGGTTCGATGTGGTTTTGATTGGTTTCCCTGTTTTTATATATTGATGATGATTGAAATGGTTTAGAGTGGAAAACAGGTGAAAAAGAATTGGTTTGGGGGAAGTTTTAATGAGAATCAGGGGCAGAAATAAGTCTGCAAAGGTGTTAGGATACTAGTAATAGCGCCCAGGCGCTCATATATGTAGCGCCTAGGCGCTCATACAAAAATCCTGGCCTTTTCTCTGTCTGTGTAGCGCCTAGGCGTTTTCACACATGGCGCCTAGGCGCCAGTGACACGTTCTTCCTGGTATATCAGCGCCTGGACGGTGCTAATTAGCCCCTAGGAGCTATTTTTTTGAAATTTTATTTTGTTTTTTTTAAAAAAATAAAAAATAAAAAATATTAAAAAAATAAAAATATAAAAAAAAGCTCAGCGCTAGGCGTACATAACGCCTAGGCGCTAATATCGATTCTGCGTTTTAAAACACGAACCCTAACTTCCTCTCATTCTTTCCCTAATCTTCCTCTCCCTTCTCACTCCCTTACCCCGAACCCTACATATCTCTTTCCCTCGCGCTCTCTCTCTCTCTCTCTTTGCATCTCATTTCCCTTCCATTTTCCATTTCCCTCCTCTCTTCACTACCTTTCATCCCTTTCTTTTCTTACAACCCATAAACCCTTTTCACGTTTCCTTTTTCGTGGTGCATTTTTGTTTTTTTTTTTCCCTCTTGCTTCCTTGTCACCCAGTGAGTTTTTCCTTTGCTTTATTTTCCTTCTCATTTTATTGCTTCATTTTTTTTATTGTTAATGTTGGGATTTTATGATTTTGTCATTCCACGCATGGGTCTTCTCCTAAATTTCATAGTTATATGCAATTATTTTTTGTTAAGGAGTTCTGATGCTTGGAATTTGCACTGTTCTCACTGTTAAATTGATTGATACATTAACTGTGTATGGGTGATTTTGGGTGATTGTTGTTGATTTTGGGTTAATGGGTATGTTCACAATTTTGGGTAACTTTTGGTCTTATTGCAAAATACCTGTTGTGATTGCAAAATTTTGCATTGTATGTGTACAGGTTCTCATAGATTCTGAATCCTGAATTGTACACTCATTTTGTCACTGTTTTAATTATAGATTAATGGCACCCAAGCTGTAACCTACACGCAAGCGCAAGACTCAGGGTGAGAGCTCCCGCTAACAAGCTGCGTTTAATGCTGATCTTTTCTTGTCAACGGAGCATGAGAAACGCTTGAATGACTTCTTGTGCAACTGGGGTTTTGTTCCAGAAAGAGGTATATTCTTGAACATTGGGGAATGTGATGAAATGTTCGACCAAATCCTAAGAGGGAACTGGTCAAAACTCTGCAAATTGCCGGTCAATGGGTCTGCTTCCATTGTCCGTGAGTTTTATGCCAATGCCTATCGGCCAGAAGGTGATGACCGAAACAAGTTCGAATCATACGTCCGGGGTCGTCGCATTCCATTTGATGCACGAACTCTGGATCGTTTTTTGGAGACACCCGAAGAAGTTAGTGATTGTGGGTACACCAAGCTGAAGAAAGAGGCGTTGAACCCTGACCTAGTGCTTCGAACCATATGCAAGCAGGGGGCACAATGGGAACTTAACTCGGGAGGCTACCCGAAATTTCTGAAGAAATCCGATTTGCTCCCCATTCCAAAGGCCTGGTGCACCTTCTCAGAAGCTGGATTCTTTCCCAACTCTCACCATCAAGAAGTGACAAGGGATCGGGCGCTATTGATTTTTGCTATTGTTACTGGAAGATCAGTGGATGTGGGCCTACTGATCTCCCGTAACATGCAAATCTTGGCATAGAGCAGGACCCGGCGGTCCCGTTTATGGCACCCCAGCCTCATCACGCAGCTATGCCGGGCAGCTGGGGTGCAGATCACTGGTGATGTCTCAATCCGGCCAGCTCCAGCTGTGGACGGGGCCATGATCAACCGGTACTTACAAGATGACGACCCCACTCAGATTCCTCCAGCAGCTAGAGCCCAGGCAGCCAGGCCACCTCGTCCTCGCCCGGCGCCTTCCTCCAGTGGAGTTGAGTGTCGTCTCCAACATATCGAGAACTATATGGTTCAGTCGAGCCAAGCACTAGAGACGATGCTGAGGAACCTGGCGGTCCAGCTCAATGTTGATCCAGATGCCCTAGGCAGCATCCCACTTCCAGCAGAGGAGTCAGAGAGTGAAGAGGGAGCTGAACCTGGTAGGGAAGACAATGAAAGCAGTGATGACTGATTTTCAAGGGGGAGTTTCTATTTTCATTTTCTTTGATTTGTTTTGCATTTCCAATTTTTATTCTATTTTTTTTAACTTTTATTGTTGTCCATGCTGTTTGAAGTCATTACTCGAGTGCTTGGGGACAAGCACGAGAGTAAGTTTGGGGCAGTTAAGTTTATTTGTTCTGATTGTACTTGCTGGTCCCTTTTATTTTGAGTTAAAAAAAATTGATGGTAATGTGGTGGGATCAATCAATTTGCATGCCTACTTGTGTAGCCTGGAAACTGTGTGATTTGTTGTTTGAAGTGCATTAGAAATGGTTTCATACCATACTTGCATGAATCTAGTTGCTTGGTTGTTAATGGGTTTTGGTAAATAATTTGCATTCATTATCCTGGGAATGAGTATTGAGCCTCCAACATGATGCTATTGTTGAGTGGACACTTGTGAGGCTTTACTCTCCTGAATTTGCTTGATTCTCTGATGCACTCATGATTTGCACAGTATTTGGTCTGAATTAAGACATTTTGATTGTTGAGCCAGCACCCAAAAACAAACCCCATGACCACATCTTTTGCATTACCTGTGAGCTTAAGGATTCTCTTTCTTGGTTGAACCTTCCTATTTGACCTAGCCTTGTGAGTGACATCCTAAGAGACTAAATGAGCATTGGAAGTTGAAAAGAGGAGAAATTTTATTTTGAGTTAAAAAAAAAGGAAAAAGAAAAGATGACAATGGACTTACTGAATGGCTATCCCTTTGAGACCGATGGGTTACTGGGTGATACTTGACAATGATCAAGTACCCCTTTGAGACCATGTAGGTTACGGGAAATTTGTAAAAAAAAAAAAAATCTGGAAGGTTTGAGATTTCTGAATTGATGAATTGTTAGAAATACCAATGCTCATTTACTCTTCAAGGGAGTTGTCACATGTTCATTTCATTTACCTTGTATCTTGGCATCAATGAAGTTTTGAATTTTGGCCTTCTGAGTGTTACACTGTGTGAATCATGAGCTTTCATATTTGAGAAGAAGATCAAATTCATGGGGGGTGGGCTCACGGTGTGTTGACTGAGAGAAACACAAACCTAAACACAGGAGAGAATGAGTGTGCAGTTACCTGAAATCATCTTGCATGCATTGGTTGCCATTTTCATTAACTTCCAAGTGATGATTGAGCAATGTAATGATGGTATGACTCCAGCTTCTAATTTCCGGTTGAACTTCAGTTTGCACAGTTATGGGTTATACTCGTAGGAATGCTTGGTTGGTTGTTGTACCCATGGTTTTGTTTCTTTGCCCGAGGACGTGGCAAATGTTAAGTTTGGGGGAGTTTGATAACCACGCAAAAGGCATGGTTATATGCCTGTTAGTTCTATTATAATCCCCTTGGTTTTACCCTTTTTACTGCTCATTGCCCTGATTAATTGCAAAGTTTGTTGTGAGATTTTGATTGAGTTTAGTTAATTACAAAGATGATGAATCCTCACTCTTTTACTTTGTCTTTGCAGGAAAAACACCAAAGGAGAGGACGTAAAGCCTCCCGAGGAAGATCAAGAGCAGTTCAGCTGGGCTTAGGGCGCCCAGGCGCTACAGAAGGAGCGCTTAAGCGCCCTTAAAGAACTCAGAGAAGACTCCCTGGACACATAGCGCCCAGGCACTCAAGACGAAGCGCCTAGGCGCCTTGAACCACGGAGTAAAGGACGTTCTGGGCACATAGCGCCTAGGCGCTCCAGACGCAGCGCCTAGGCGCTCTAGACAGTATAAGTTAATTCTTCTGACCTAATTTGGGCAGCCGCGAGAGAATAGAAAGGAGGAGCACGAACCATTGCTATTCTGGGGAGTTTTGAGGCGTCCTGAAGAGAAGAAATCGTGGAAACGAATCAGATCTTCACATACCTATGGAGTTCCCTCTATTCTCTTCCCTCATTTTAGTTTTTATAATTGTTGCTATGTGTAGCTAAATTTTCCTTTGTTGGGATTGAGTGGATTTTGATGGATTTTGCTTGTAATTGACTTGGGATTCAGTTATGCATAATGGATTCTTCTATTTTGAGTTTATAATCTCTGTTCTTAAAGCTTTATAAGGGTTGATAATCCTTAGAATGATTTTTGGGTTTATACATTGAATGGAAATTTGATGTGTGAATTTTGTTTGAGATTATGAACCTTGTGATTCATCATGCTAGGAATAGTAGATGAATGCTTGTTATCTTGTTGAATTCTTAATCTTAATGCTTTGTCCCTTTTAGAATCACCTAAGGAATTAGGGATTTTGACTAGGATTTAAGGTTCTTGTGCCTAAGGAATTAGGACTTGGATATTTAAGTGAGTTCGGTAACAAAATAGAAGCTGAAATTTGTCTTAACACCAATTTAATCTACAGCAAAAGGAAATCAAATGAAACTCAATTCCAACTCTTTTATTAATTGATTATCTTTCACATTACATACCAGGTATTTGTTAAATTGTCAAATAGAAAAATCCAAAAATATTGTCTTTGCATGATTTCATATGTTTCTTTTGTTTTGCTATTAGAACTCCCTTCTTTCCAAACTTTGCATCTAGATAGTGATTGAGTTGTAGTGTTGGTAATTGTATTGAGTCCTTGTGGGAACGATCACTCACTCACTCTTTATTACTTGTCACGATTTGCTATACTTGCCAAACATCTTAACAATGAGTTTTCTAATTTTTATGATTTTGTGGATGATTATGAAATTTTTACTGTTTGTGGGCCTCAGGGGGGTGTATGTAGGTCCGGGTGGCCATACGTGGGCCCAGGTGGGTCCCACAAAGTGAAAAAAATTTTACACATAGAAAAATTTGTACTGTTTAGACGGAGACAAGGGATCTTACTAAATCTGAATCCGGAAACAATTTTAGAAAATTTCTTTTACAGTGTTTTATACTGTATTTAATTATCGGACGATAAAAATACGGTAAATATATTCTTTCGTGGGGTTATAATAGATAAAAATAAAATTCTATACTGTTAAGTTAACATTGGCGGTTTGGATATCCACCATAGATCTAATCACCGTTAGAGATTTAATCTTGATTTAATCAACGGTGGAGATTTGATCTTAAAAGTGAATATGATCAATTATAACCGTTGGATAGAAATTAAATCAAGGGTGAAGATTTAGTCTTATAAATGGCTATGACCATTATCAACCCTTGGATGTAGAATTAATCAATGGTGGAGAAGGATCATTAATGACCATTGGATTTAGATTTAGATCAATGGTGGAGAATTGGTCATCAAAAACGACTACAACCATTTTGGACCCTTGGATGTAAAGTTTGAAGGTGTAATCTTGACCCTTCATTTTGGAGACACATTCAATGGTTAGGATTGCAAGCCAAAAATGATCCAATGGCTCAAATAAAGTCTTCCATCTATAACCTAAACCTAATAGCTATTTTAATCCAAACCATTCTTTTAATTAATGGCTAAGATGGCTTAAAAGGATGGCTATGAAATTTGTCACACTTTGGAGTGCATGAAGAGGGGGGACGGTTTGGAGATGCAAGGGAGAGGGGAGATAACTTTGAATAGGATTTTTAGGCCAAAGAAAAAAATGAAGGCAATAGCCAAGTATCAAGACCATCAATTATTTTCCTATTGATCATTAATGATCATTCCAAGAGGCAATAGTTTTTCAAACCTCACTTTCCACCTTTCTCCAATGCAAGCTACGGCCATGCATAGTTTCGAAGACCAAATAATTCATTTCTACATTTCACATTATCACATCTTCACATTTTCACTTAAGTTTCAAGAAACCAACCAAAGAAAACTCCATTTTCTCTCCCTAAGAAGACCATTCGGCCAAGCACCCTAAATCTCTCATCCATCACTCTTTAATTTCATACAACCTAGTTTCTTGAATCCTTACCTTATTCTAAGCAACTTTCATGTTGAAGACTTTCTCTAAATCTTCCATCTTGAAGGACTTTTATTAAGATCAAGTTATAGAGTTTTGTTGGTGAAGTGTAAGGAAACTTCATTTATTCTTTTCTTTTTCATGTTCTAAACCATGTTTGATCCATAGTTCCTCTTAATCAAGCTTAATATACTAATTTATTTGTGTTTGTTTTATGTTCAAGAGACTTTTGTTGGTGGAGATCTTGTTCTAAATCCAAAGCAAGGAGCTTTTGTAGTTCTTCAAGAGGTAAGAGGGAGATCCATCTCACCAACCAAGCATGGTGGTGAGAGATGATTTTATATTTGATGGATGGTGAATCCATGTGAGGATTCATATCCATGGTCATGTAATAATTTGTGTGGGTTATGTGCTTTGATTATTTTTGCCTATGCTTGATATGCTTTGCATGATTTACTTGTGTGTGCATGCTTAATATGATTTTTTTTTATTTACTTATATGGTATGCCTATAATATGCATGATGATATATGTTGAATATATTATGATGGATGTATGTTGAAATAAACAAATTTTGGCTCCAAAGGCCATAGAGAAGGTTACGGTTTTGGGCTTCCAAAACTAGGGTTTTTATTGAAATTTTTCAAGAACAATGGAGTTAATTTTTAGTCCTTAAACTTAAGCAAATTTTCAGCCAAGACACCAACCAATTTGGTTTTTACAAAATTATATTTTCATGAATGATAAAATTAAATGATTTGAGAAGTAAAGAAAATAAACAAAAGGGTTTGTTTTGCAAAAAGAATGCACACGGTTTTGAGTTGTGTTTTTCATGAATTTATTTTATGTAGAAACAATAATGGAATTTATTTAAGTTAGAAGAAAAATATTTTATGGTTTCAATGGCCATCTATAAGGTTTTGATAATTTAGAAAAATGTTTTGACGTTATAAAATACAAGAATTTTCAAATAAGGATTTTGGAAAGGAAATTAACGTGTTATCAATTAAGTGAAGCGGAATTTTCCTAAATAAAAGAAAAAGAAGATTGAAAGTGTTGAATTTCAAATTATTTTAAAGAGAATTAATTTTTAGAAGTGATTTAGAAATATAAAAGAAAACGTTTGTAACTTAAATTTACTAACGTAGAATTTATTTATTGGGTTTTGGAAAACGTTAGGAAATTTAAAGTTAGAAACAGTAATTAAATCAACTAAATGTGATTTTGTAAGATTAAATCAATAAAAAATAATTTTGAGAAAATATATTATGGAAAAGATTTTTGACTAAGAATAGGAAGAGAATAAAGTAAGAAATTATATTATTGTAAGAAAAGGCCAAAATAATATTTTTTTAAAGTTAAGAAATATTTTACGAAGGGTAAAAATGGTGAAAAATAATTTACGTAACTCAAAAACGTAATTTTTAAGTTACGCGACTTGAAAAACGTTAAAATATTTCTACGCGATTTTTAAAGCGTTTAAATATTTTACACGATCGAAATGTTGTAGAAAAATCGCTATGCGATTTAAAAAAAAAAGAATATTTTTACGCAATTTAGAATACAGTAGAAAATGGTTACGCGATTTTTAAACGTAGCAGTAAATGTTACAAATCATTGTTTACGTAACAAAAATTACGTGACTGTGAAAGCGTGACAAAAATATTTTTTGCGAATGAGAAAAACAAGGCAATGTGATTTTCGCTGTTAATTATACAGTAAACTTTACAGTTAAAATCAGTATATGAATACTGTACAAGAAATTGAGAAGTTTGCCTGTAATTGACGTTAATACACGAACGTAAAACAGTATTTGAACCTGGTATGAGAAATTATGTGATTTACCTTTGGTTGGTAATTGGTGCATTACACATGTATTGAAAATGGTCCGATGGACTGTATATAGCTAATTGTCTAAGGAGAAACGTACACCTCTTGAGGGGGTGCGATACACGTAGTGTGGGTCACTTGTTGACCTTGGGGGCATCGGGGTGCGGGTTGCTCGCAATGGACAGTTGGTAGTTCTTCTGTGCCATGTGTTAGACCGATGCAACACACCGATGATCCGAACCGAGATACTATTCTTAATCGAGATATGATAAAGACTGTTGTGTATGTGCTAGATGTGCAAGATATAATTATAGCACGTGGTCTGAGGCACGTGGTACCGGCAGATCTTTTCGATCAATTTCTCCCACTTGAGTTTAGCTCCATGGAGTAGGAAATCGAGTCTATGTGTTCATGCATTAGCATAAATGCCTACATCTGTGAAATATTGATTATGACAATTGTACTTTTTAAAATATCTGCTTAGTGTAGATGGCATTTCCTGGAATTATTAAATTTTAATTTTGATCGATAATATGTTGATGCCATATTGTAATATGATGTGTTTATGGCATCTTTGTTATGTTATCTCTATGTTCCATGTTGAGACTTGGCGTGGGTGATCTCACCTCTTTGTATGTATATTTGTATATTGTATTTATAATTGGTGAAGACGTTGAGAAAGAAACAGTACAAGAAGGAGAAGAAGAACTACTTCTCACGTCTGGGAACGCAGAATTTTGAGAAGATGGAGATGCCCAGCTTTCTAGGATACGTGACGTTACAGTTTCGTGGAGGTTCGGAGGCGTGACATGTTCATTTGGATCGACAATGTATATTTTATATAGGGAACCTGAACATTACTTACAGTAGGCTTTATCAAGGGAACCCCTACTTTAGTGTCAATATTTATGTACAGTTAGAGTTTCCACTATCCATTAGGCAGTACTGGGGAGCTTACTACCGTACTTCTAGTGCGATAAGTATCGTGTCATCTGCGCGGACACCTGTTTGTAGAGCTTCACGTAATAATGGATTCTTATTTGCTAGGGAGTCTGAGGAGGACCCATCTGAGGGTTCTGTTGTTTAGTCAGACTTGGGCAATATGTGAGTCTTAAATTATGTTTAATTACTTTGAGAATATAGTCTGTAATATAAATAATCCTGATAGTACAATGTATCAGATGTAAATTATGTGTGATGATGTATAATATTTTTAATCTCCGCTAAGTTTATTTTATTGTCATCAAAGAAGAAAAAAAAAATTTACAATTCGTATTTTTATCATAACATCACTTTTTATGATCTTGAGGGTATTTGGGTAATTAAGTAACATAAATGTCGCACCCTACGGTGGGTGTTACAGAAAACATTCTAATTTGCATGGTACAGGTTGGGTAGTAAATTTAGAGAGTGTCAACTTATTCAAGTAATTTTTTTTTAATAGAAGTCTTCTAATCATAGTAACATTTCAGGTTGTTTTTCCTTGATTTTGTTGTGCCAATTAAGTTTAGGTATAGACGTCGTGGTTATATTCTCAATAATTATGTCAAGAAAATAGAGATGAGAAACTCATAAAACATCTAACGGACCATTTTGATAAAAATTTAATAGATTACTTGAATGACAAAGAGAATCTTGATAAAATTGAGAATAAATTAAATGATTATGTCAGTTCATATATTATATGTGATGATATTAATTTCAATTAGTTAATGTAATTTGTTATTTATGTCTCACAGAACTTATTAGCTTACTTTTATTTATTTTAAACTTATTTTAACTTAATAAGATTTATTATATTTATTTAATTTGTTTGAGACTTATTATATTTAAGACTAGTTATGTGATTTTTTAATTTATTTAGAATATATATTATTTTTAATTAAAACATGTTATATATAACTAATTTTTAATTTTATATTTTAATATTTATTTTAACACATTTTTTTAAAAGTACATCAGACTCATTGGTTTTAATCAATTCAACTAACTATTGAGTGAGTTGGGTTAAGTCGAGTTAAATAAAAAAAATTTCTTGTACCTAACTCACTGATTTGATGAGTCGCGTAAAAAACTACAAATCCTACCCAACGGATACTCAGATACTCAGACTTATGGAGCAAGCATTTTCTGGAAAAAGGGAAATGCATGGCGGTTTCAACCGCTGCAATTTCTTTTAAAATATTGTTTTAACGGCTGTTTATAACCACTACTAAAAATAAAACGCAAAAAAACAAAGAAGAAAATTATATCCATGTGGTTCAGACTTTAGAGTTTAGACTTCAAAACCACCGCTCAAGAGTCACGAACCTCAAAGATTTTCTAATAAATATACTACTCATTTTGGGAGTCAACGAATTCCAGACTTTGTGTTACTATTATTAGGCCACTGTGCTCAGCAAAATTACAAGATATTTTCAATTTCTTTTTTAAATCTGTAAGTACAATTTTCTCAAAGTGCATTTGCAAAAGCTAAAACCTATAGAACTAAAAAATATAGGAGGAAACAAATAAGTAGAAAGAGGATAAGTAGATTGTGAAAAAAAAAAAAAGAATTGGTATCGCTTTTCAGTCAAGAAACACATCATTTATGTGGCCTACAGTTCTTGAGGATGGCAAAAGATTGCAATTGCATGCACCACAATATATAAGGGCAAGGCAAATGAATCTCTCTCGGGGGGCAATATTAATAAAGGCAACAAATGAACTATTTATATATCCCCAGCAATAAGGACCATTCCTCCTTTTCCAGTCAAAATCTGTAGAGCAATGATCCCCTTGTGTTTATAAACTTGATAATTGCTATGAAATTGAATGCTGCATTACCCTAACGTTAAAGCTGACATTTTTCATCAAAAAAAGAAAAAAGTTGACGTTTTTCAACTAAAACCCTCCTCTAGCTCTAGGGTTTATGCTAATTCATGCAAACCAACCACAACCCCAAATGCTTTCCTTCTCCGTCTCTCGTTTCCTTTCGCTCCCTTCAATTTCGCCCTCATTCCCACTCCGCAGACCATCGCCAGCAAGTGCAAGCTTCCGAATTGACACCCCAGAAGACCCATACACCACCAATTCAAATACTCCCTCGCATGGCTCGGAACTGAACCCTTCTGAGGATAAAGTTGAAGACTTTCTCAGAAAAAGGGCAGGTGGGAGAATGATGGGTATGAACCCACTTCAGGTTGGTGGTGGGGGTGGTGGTGGGAGGAAGAAAAAGGGGAAGGAGAAAATTTACTGGGTTTGCAGCAATTGTGGGTATACTGCTGGGCAATGGTGGGGGGTGTGCCGATCCTGCAGTGTAGCTGGCACTATGAAAGAGTTTCATGAGCCCAAATCAAGTGATGCTGATAGTAAGGTTAATGGATTTGCGGTTTTGGAGGATGCTGTGGGGTCCTGGCTCCCTCACCAGGAAGGTGAGCTGCTGCGTCCTTTGAGATTGGCAGAGGTCAACAGGGGACTTAATCATCTCCACTGGAGAATTCCTTTGTAAGTTCCTTTTTTTATTAATGAAAATTTGTCTTCTCATAAGCATGTTAAAATAGAAGGTTATCCATCTGGATTACAAGCTGAAGGACACACTACAAACATTGGTGCGAGAGCATTTTCACATTTACCTGCACTTTAGGTGTTTTCTTTCCCAAGTGTTATCTATACCGTGTAGTTTGCTTTGATTTCAGGTCTGGTCCTTTTGGAAATGAAGTTTCTAGAGTGCTTGGTGGTGGCCTTGTACCAGGTTCAATCCAGTTTCTTATCTATAATGATATGCCAACAACCATTGACATTGAGACTATTGTGCTTTTTTTTTTTTTGCCTTTCTCTTGTTTCTCTGGGTATGATGGATTTGCCAACTCAAAGTTGTCAGATTCATTATGCAGGAGGGGCATCTAACATCATGGTCTCTTGTTTTGGACTTTTCTATTAATATTTAATTATGTATTATTTGGTAAGAACTGTATTAGTATACCATTCTTATTTATTTTTATCAATTTGGGTTCTTTCTGTTCTGACTGCGGAGATTAATATTTATGCTCATCTTTAAACAAACTTTTTTGGCTTGACCATGTTTGATTTGTATGTTTGATGGGTGGGGACTATTTCTAAAGAGTTGCTACTTCTTTTTTCTATGATCCTAATATTTGAATTCTCATATGAATGCTTCCAGCTGATTGTCTGATAAGTTTCTTTCTTAAAGTTCACTAGAAGCCTCACTGCAAAGTGAATTGAATATTCATGGCTAACTTTATTTATATTTGTGGGTTTGAAGGCTCTTTGACTTTAGTTGGTGGTGACCCTGGTGTTGGGAAGAGTACTCTGTTGTTGCAAGTATGGATTATTTTTGGATAGTAAAACTGGATGTAAAAGTCAGATGATTAACTTTCTTTTGTGGACTTGGTCAACCCCCATTAATACTTGTTTTAATTGTAACATTTGAATTGGAAGATTGCTGCAATGATCACAGAAGGGTGCAATGATGGTGAAGCATCTCCAGTTGTGTATGTCTCTGGTGAAGAGGTTTGCTTTTATTCAAGCCTCTTAATGGTTTTAAAATTGAAAACTTAGTAATATCTCATACTGCTAATAATTGAAAAATATCCTAAGAAAACTTTTATATAGAAAAAATTCATTTAAAGATAAAAGAAAATATACTAATACTTTTATAATTGAAAAATAATAGAAATTGATGCTAAGTTAATCTACAGAAAATTACTGGTAAGCCTTATTTCAATATTGTTGACCTTTTGTTCCACTCCTGGCATTAATATCTCATCATGCTGAAGGTGGATAGTGTAGTTTCACCTTTGATTTACAACTGTTCTTTAGGTCTTTTGTACTTTTTGATGTACCTTGCATTTACGTTAATTTTGTTCTTTCATGTGACAGAGCATTGAGCAAATTGGTAACAGAGCAGATCGCCTTAGGATTGAATCAGATATTTATTTATATTCAAGTAATGATATTGAGGTGATTTGTCTTCGATTCTTCTGAGTGACTAGTGTTCACCGCTAGCATTTTCTCTTGCATTATTAATTTTCTTTACATGAATTTTGATGATTTATAATATATTACTATCAAGAAGTTTGTTTGACTTAAATGTTATTCTTAATTGACTAGAGTAGAGCATTGTACAGAAATCTAAATAATTGTATTCTTTTTTTTTTCATGGTGTCAGGACATATTGAAGAAAATTCAGTATCTCTCCCCACGGGCTCTTGTTGTTGATTCAATACAAACTGTTTATTTGAAAGGAATAATGGGAAGTCCTGGAGGGATTATGCAGGTGGGGAATCTATCCTGCATTCCTGCTTAATTTCCATATTAACTTGCATCTTCCTAGTAATGATCATAGACAGATGAAGTCCTTAATCTTTGTTAAAAAAGGATAACACTTATGATGCATTTGTTTTCTGTTGCTTTAAACTATTTAATTAGTTAATTTGGTTGCTGAGATGAATGGTCTACTTTCTTATGTCACACCTTATTGTTCGTATTTGAAGTTCACGAATAAGAGAGGTTTAATCTGCTTGCTATGAAAAATGCATTAGCTATACCTCTTTGACAGTGAAGTGAAATGCTGGTTCCATGGTACATAACATTTTATAGGTGTGTGATAGGTGAAGGAATGTACTTCAGCTTTGCTGCGATTTGCAAAGACAACGAACATCCCAGTTCTTTTGGTAAGAATACATATGTCTATCAATTTTGTGAATTATACCTTTTCTTAGATGAATTTCGTGAATTGTACTTAAGTGGTGAATCTTGTATGAATTTGTGTACTATCATGTTTTTCATCATATATACTTCTTTAACAAAGGAAATCTTGCGGATATTTCCATTCTCATGGTTTAGTCTTCTTATTCAATTAACACTTACTTACATTTACAGTTATGGTAAATTTGGAAATGCTTTTATAGTCTCGCTATGAACCTAAAACAGCAGAGTTCATGTGTACTATTTAATAAATTATTGGTGTTGCTTGTATGCATTTCATTTATGGTTTGTCTGTGGGCATTTCTGTCAAAGTGACCTTTGAATTGTTGACATTCATGATCACAGTTTTGCTTTTTCAATTTTCTTTTCTTTTTTTGTTCTGTATTTCAGATTGGACATGTTAATAAATCTGGAGACATAGCAGGACCTCGTGTCTTGGAGCATATCGTTGATGTTGTTTTGTATATGGAAGTTGGTACCTTGTTACATCTTTCTATCTTTGGATAGTTGGTAAAGCTGATTTGTGCCTATCATTATAGTTTCTACTACTTGGCATGTTTCTCGAGTTTCTTTACCCTTTTAAATATATAAAATTTCTCTTACACCCACTAAGCCTTCAATTAGCACATTACTGAATATAGTGTCACTCCTTTACCTTTAATGCATTATAGCATAGCATGGCATAATTTTGACAAGAGGAGGGACATTATTTCCAATTTCTGAAAGAGAACGGCAGAAGGATCTCATTGTGACATTTGGTGGATCTGATGTTTGTGGCAAATTCTACATGATTTTCTGGTAGCTTAGTCTTGTATTGCTCAATCCCAATTTCTTTTAATAGAAAACTGTATTTTTTTCAATTGTGATTTTACAGCTCAGTGACAACAAGCGCAAGTATTAATGATAGTGTTAGAAGAATAAGAACAAAAAGTCACAACAATTAGTAAAGAAGAGGATAATGTGAAGTGGAACAATAAGAACTTAGACTACAAAAAGTGCTCTATTCTCAGTGGTCAAGTATCAAAGATATAGTTGTTGACTTTTTTTTTATTTTACATTGTCAAATTTGGTTTGGTTGCAGGACATGGTTCTTCATATTCCCTTTTCAAAATTATTTTTACAATATCTTTTAAACTAAAATCTGGAAGTTTTGTTTGTAATACCATGCATTTTTTGTGCATGTTACTTATAGTTGGCTTGTTGAAATCACTGCATTTTCTCTATGCTAATGGCTCATATTAATGCCCAGGGTGAGAAGTACTCTTCCCATCGTTTGCTTCGAGCTGTGAAAAATCGATTTGGATCCACTGATGAGGTATGCTACAGCAATTATATTATGGATCTACTATGTCTTCCTTGATAGTTACTGCTTTATTTCAACCAATATTGTCGATAAACTATCTGTTTGCAACAGACTTAATATTTTGAATAGTGTGTACCGGCATTGACTTCTTGCTTCCCCCCCCCCTTTTTGGTCTATTTCTGTTAGTACATTTCAGCTTTGCTTAACAAATTTGCATCTCTGAATTTGTCTACATATGTGCCTCATTGAAACTGCCATAGGTTATTGATGTGCAATGGAATTAATCTTAATCCACTTCTTATTCACGTTGACTATGCCATAAGAAACTATTGTCATTGTCTTAGACACTGGGGGCTGAAAGACTAGTGAGAAAATACCTGGCTTTGATTGTCAAAATTTTAGAGTAGACTCTTAGTTTTGTCTAGATGGGTGATATTAACTTTTCTAGTCAATTGCACGTCTGGCGGTAAGTCAGCACTATTGTAGAACAGAGGCATGGTATCATATGATCTGCTGTGTGAAGGACTGAAACTTATTCTAGTGCAAAGGATTTTACATGTCATGCTTTTTTCATCTCTCAATTTAACAACATAGATAAGTGGCTTCTTTGTGTATTATTATGTCAATTTCTTAAAGTTATTTGGTTTGGGCTTATATTTTCTTTACTCTATAATTATGATGATATAGGAATTTTACGTTTGATTTTGATCTGTGTTGTCTTTGATTTATGTGGTCAGCTTGGAGTTTTTGAGATGTCACATTCAGGACTTCAGGCTGTTTCAAATGCCAGTGAAATGTTTCTCAGCGAGCAACACTTAGATTCAGAAATTTTAGCTGGGCTAGCTGTTGCTGTAATAATGGATGGGTCTCGAACATTCCTTATTGAAATTCAGGTAATTTTCTTTTGTACTTTCAGCCATTCAAATATTTTTAGTTGTCAAGCCCATTATGGATTTCCTACTATATTCAACGGTTCTGTTTTGAGAAACATCACCACCATTACCCTTGTCATTAATTGTAATATCTTGCAAGCCATTGTAAGAAATGATGATGCTTATAGAACCCTGGGTTCAATAGTTGTCAATATACACACTATTTGCAGTCTCTGGATTTTCAATAAAATATTATACATGGTGTTAAGGTGTTTCAACATTCTCTACTTATGGCCTCAGTACCTTCTGTTTCAACTTATATTGGGTTGAATCCTCACTGCTAATCGCAATGTGATTATGTATCTATGTTATAGATCTCCAGTTACACTTTCTGAATTACCATTTTTTTGTGTCCTATAGCCATTTTATTCCTCTTTATTATTTCTTTCATAGTCAAATGAAGCAATAAAAAAATGCTTTACTTTTTTTTTTGGAAGAAATCAAATATATGAATATTTACAATGTATAATTTGGAGTAAATCCATATAAGCTTTTACTGAAGTCTTCTGAACTATTTGCTAAGTTTTTCAGTTTGCAGTGCTCATTCCTTTCTTCATGTCAATGGAGACAGCAACTTGGAACATACTATCACAATATTATCTGCATCCTTTCTGACTTTTTCTACTTTGATATCCTTCAAAAGAATTTATTTAGGCTAATTTTCATATGTATTTTGCAGGCACTTTGTCTTTCTGGTTCAACAGGTTCAAGGCAAGTTAACGGTGTCCAAGCAAGTAGAGCTGACATGATCATATCTGTAAGTTATTGTAAAAGATTTTAACAGTCATATTCTTGCTTTCATAATTCATACCATATTGTCATCTTTTTATCTTTCTTCTTAATGGGAAAATGAATGAAAGGATGCTTGAGGGGATATTGCTTTTCTTATTCAAAATATAATCTACTGCATTTAGAGGTGTAAAGTTGTTCTTTGATCATCTTACCATTCCTTGAACTGTAGGTTCTTATAAAGCAAGCAGGTCTTCGTCTCCAAGAAAATGTAAGTTGATTTATAAATGTGATATTTATCCTTTCAATTTTGTTGTTCCTTCTCTTTATATATTGCCAGTAAGTGGGTTTCCTGTGTTCTATCCTATCATAATTAATATATCATGTCAATATTGATATTTTCACAGAATTAAATCCTCTGAATAAACAAATAGATGATAAAAAAAATGGGAATATAACACAGGAAAACTAATGTCAAATATGTCAATGTCAACAAGTATGCACAACTTTTCTGTAACTCTTAATTCATTGATCTCTTATTTGGGTTGCAAGAATGAAATAAACTCAATGATCCACGGGCCTACTTCACATTTTTCTGTGGTGTTAGTGGTGTGAGTGTGCCCTGCATCTTTTTGCTTTGGGAATTTTGAAGTGCAGTGATGTGGATAATTCAGTGAAGTTGAAAAAAAAAATAGATTGACAACAAACAAATAACAATATTCACATCTGGCTTCTCTTTCTGATTTTAGCCTGGTCATCTTGAGTTTTCCAGCAAAAATTTGTGCAAATTCACTTGTCATTCAAAACAGTTGTCCATCACATCACATTATTTAACCAGTTATAAAGTTTCAACGGGTGAATATATTTTCTAGTTGATATTTCTATTGATTATGTTCTGTTTTCTTGTCTTGCCTTTGTACAACAGGCTGTGTTTTTGAATGTTGTTAGTGGATTGACACTGACCGAGACTGCAGGAGATCTTGCAATAGCAGCTGCAATTTGCAGCAGGTTCATGTTTTAATTTTTTTAAATGATGTTCAATCTTCTTGATATGTCAATGATAAATGTCATGAGGATTGGGAAGGGTATTGTTGACCATTTCATGCACCTTGTTTGGAGAAGTAGTTTTTACAGCCAATGTATAATAAGTTAACTATGATTATTGCACCTGTGCTTTTTTTCTCCCTTCTATACCAAATATACTATTCTAGATTTTAATCTATTACTTTATTTATCTTCTCTGTTGTCTTTTTCTTTTTTCCAGTTTCTTGGAGCTCCCTATTCCAAATGACATTGCATTCATTGGTGAAATTGGCCTTGGTGGTGAGCTTCGCATGGTGAGCATGTTTTTTATAATGTTAATGTTGCTATTATGATATTTTAAAGGCCAATTTAGAGTCTTCAGTAGCATAACAGTGTGCCGAATACAATATTGAAAGGCTTAATGATAAAAGTTTTGCATCCTATATCCAGAGATGAAAGCTTTTCATTGGGAGAGTTTCTGGTTCTTTAGTCATTTGCGTGTTAGATCTCATGCGTAGTGTCTTTTGTGTCATTTTCAGATTTCTAAATAGTAATAATGCTGTAATGACATTGTAGTATTGATCTCTGTTGTGGGCTTGAATTATCTGGTCAGTTTAGTTCTGAAAAAACCAAGCCATGTATTTGGCTGCTTCATCTTCAAACTATTCATTTGAAGTTGACTGAGGTTAATTCTATTGAAGCAACTAGCCTCCAGCCTGGATTAAAACCTTGGACATCATATTCTTTGGTTTCGGGGATCCTAAGCTTTAATACTTGTGCTAAACAAGTTGTAATTCAAAACCAATACTTGTTATTGTGCTTTTCAAGATCTGCACATTGCTTGTATTTGTATCCATTTAGTCAGAATTTAACATGCTGTTTGTTTTTATTATTTATAAAGATTAGCCTGGTGATGTTTGTAGTCTTGTTTATGTGATGATACAGGTTGTTAGAATGGAGAAAAGGGTATACACAGTGGCGAAATTGGGTTACAGAATGTGTATTGTACCGAAGGCAGCTGAAAAAGCTTTAGGAACTGAAGGTTTAGAGAATATGAAAGTTGTCGGTTGCAGGAATCTGAAAGACGTTATTAACACTGTATTTCCCAAGATAATGAAAAGAAACTAGTATTGGCCTCACTTAGGGTATGTGTTGTGCTTGTGCAGATCTCATATTTATCTTTTAATCTCTCTCATGTAAATTGCGACTCATCAAAATTATGTGTATATATATCTATATAATATATTAAATATAGCTTGTACCATAAGAGATGTACCAAGGTTTTCCGTATCTCTTCAATTATCTGATTTGTATTTTTCTTTCCTGCATTAAATATACAGAAGTAACTCGAGTTTCCTCATTTTAAAGGCATTAAAATTTATACTAGAATTTAAGACCCAAGTTTTCATCCATTATTACTTGTGCTATACTTTTTATATTCAAGTGATGCTGTGAGAGAAGCGATGTAGTTATTGCAATTTTTCACACTTAAAATAGTAACGTAGCGCGCATTTGTACATTTACATTCCTTTGGATTGTTTGTCAAAATAACTTGCCCTTGGCATCTAACTTGGTGCGCAGACACATCACTATAACTAGGAATTGCCCATTTTGTGAAAATTGTGTCAAAAAATGGACTGAGTTTATTGGGTCGGTCCAAATAATTTGATAAAAAATATATGGATTGGATTAAGAAAATTTAAGTCTAAATTTATTTTAGCCTGACCCGATGCATGTTAACTTGTAATGAACCGAATCAATTCACCGGCCTAATATTTAATTACTATATTAATATTTTATATGATATATAAATAATTTTATCCTTACTTTTTTAAATGTAAATTAATATTTGTATTAAAAAATTATTTTATTTTATTTTATGTCTATTAGTATTTAAGGTATGCAAAAATATATATATATATAGTGCTATAGCATAAGGAAAAAGTTTATAAGTGCTAAAAATATAAATGAATTGTTTTTTTTTTAAAAGATCCGGGCCAACAGAATAACCAATCCAACCTATGGTTCCCATAAAGCTAGGATAGACTAACAAATTGCTAGATCATAACATTTTTGGGCCTAACCCAACCCAAAAATTGACTTGGCCCACATGTGCCGGCATTTTGACACCTCTGCAATTGTGTTGACAATGCAACAGTTTTCCTACAAAGTCCTCTTGATTCTTGCCATAGGTGTGGTTTGCCTCACCTATCGCGTTGGGGGGTTTGAGAGCATTTACAAGCAGTTGAAAACTAAATCAAAATTACTTTGTGGCCGGAATTCAGTGGGAAAGGGCTGCAGAAATAACAATGCTAATGTCAAAATTCTTGCAGACTTGCACCCTCCATAAATTCAATTTTGATATGAGATTATTCTTTTAACAGTTTAACCAATGGCAAAACAATAGCAATTATTATTATTCTTTTTTCCATAAGTATTATGGTAGTACTATAATTTTAACAACCAACCAAACATCATTACATGCATGTATTGACATTACAACTCAACAATAGAGGAGTGGTTTTTGGATTATTTGGCGAATAAGCCAAAGTAAAAACATTTCACTATATAAAAACTTAGACGCCACTTGTTAAAGGGTGCAGTTGGTATGACACATTAAGAAGACATCTGAAGAAAAGAAACTGGGAGAAAAAAGAACACAACTAACTTGCAGCTGCACAAGTTGGTTCATCCACCTGGTTTAGTCACAGTCGTTTCTGTACGAATCTCCCCATTTGGTTTTGGTGTTTGGTGTTCCGTTCTATCTTGTTTCCCCAATGATATCTTTAGGATTCAAGAAGCTAGGCTGATTAGTTGAAGATAGTAGCCTTGCCCACATTCGGTCAGTTATCACAACCTTCTTCTGTTTCTCATTTATCCGCTGCACATTAAAAAAAATTAAAAAAATAATAATTCAATTTACAGAACCAAAAATAGTGCAAGATTAAGATTTTATTTTCAAAAGATAATATAAAAGAATGCGGAAAAATGTGTCAACTATCACAATAACTATCATGATAGCAACCACAAAATAATAAATGGAGAATATGATACAGGCACTATTCCATACTAGGATTTGGGCCTTATTGGGCCAAGTCTACTCACATTTGGGATAATAACCTTATACAAAGAACAAAAGGAATGTCTCCCGCCAAGAGATATAGAGAAAGGTCAACTTCAAGCAAGGAAGGTATTTGAAAGTTTCCTCTCCCTGCTGAAATGACCTTCCTATTCCCATTCTTCAGATAGTACCTATGTAACTCATTCTCATATAAATAAGGCATGTAACTTGATGGTAAAAGATCTGATATTTCACCTACCATAGTCCATAGTCCTAACTTACTTGAACATTGTAGTGTCATTAAGATACCCATAACTACCTCAAAGCTCAGGACAGAACAGGGACCAACCTGAGTGGTTATTTAATTTTTACAAACAAAGATCAAATAACTAATCAATGTGGTTAATTGTCAATAACCACTCTAAGGTTTTTTAATCCTTAGGATCAGTTTGGTATTGGGATAAAAATGAAAGTGAAAAAAATCATGAAACAGTTTTCAATACAATTTTGAAATTTTCGCTTCCATTTTTACTCCTATACGGCTATACCAAACCGACCCTTATGCATAACTATCTTGACAGATTGGCCCCTTTTTTAAACTCTCGCAGAAAGAAAAAAGACATAACAAGCATAACTACACGTGTTTTTTTCACCCCTGCTTGTACTTATTGTTCAAACATAACCAAACAGTAGTGACGCAATAGCAAAGAGATATGCCAGAAATCAAAACTACTTACATGAAATGGTATATAGGCATGTCTACCATTGACCGGGCCAACTGCGAAGCCTGTGTATCCAGCCATTGCACCATGAACAGCACTATGAGCTAGGAGAGTGCAATACACGTTATCAGATGCAATACTTGGAATAGCACGGATCATATAAGTAGGATCTGCCAAGACAGGAAAATTTTCAATTGGTTAGAACATTTTGTTTATTTAAGTAAATATACTACATTTTGCACCAGGAAAAAGAAGAAAGCTCACCAATATGCTTCAGATTTATAGCCATTTTTTGACGTTTTGTGAAGTGGTCCTACAACAGAAAATCAGAAAAATAAATAAATAAATTTGTTAATAGTAAAAACCAAAAAGAAAATTCTGCATCACGGGAATCTTGTGATTAATATAATAGGTCAATTCCTTTCTCATTTGCAAGTGAGACTGCTAACGATGCTGTGATGCTAACAAGAATATCTGACACTGCTTTAGCAGATGAAATTATTTTATCTATCTATGTAGCTATCTTGAATTTATACAATGAATTCTAAATTTGATCATGTTCCATATAGTTTTTCTCCAGATTCTTGAAGTACCACTAGAACTCAAAATCGTCAACTATAATGCAAGAGAAGTACTACATTTAATAGTAAAATTCAGGATTATTATTCCAGAGCTTTTACCTTAATCTTCTGGGATAACCACAGACCAACATCTTGAAGTAACTTGTTGCCAGAAGCATCCTGCTTATTCATGGCAGATAGGCTTTCTGAAATAAGCTCCTGACCTGCACCTTCAGCTACTACTATAACCATGTGCCCATTTTCTTGGAGTCTTTTCTTAATGAACTCAAAGAGTCCACCTGGACCCTCAAGGTAAAAAGGTGACTCTGGAATTAAGCAACAGTCCACATCTCGGCTGGCTAGAGTTGCATTCATGGCTATAAATCCTGCATGATTAGGTCATGTCAGGTAACTATAACAACTAGTCTTATGAAAGAGGAAGTGTTAAGATCAACAAATGATTTAGAGCTAAAGATGCCAGGCTGCTAGGAGTACTTGCTGATTTCATAGTATATAGTCCCCTAGTGTCGTTGAAGGTCTTGGAATTGAATACTGTTTTTATCATCGAAGTTAGTATAACAGAAAAGGATCTAATGTTCCTTCCATGGACCAAAAATAAAGCAATCATTGGTATTCTAGAAGGAAGATGTTGAAAATTAGAAAGGACTCGAACATTTCAAAAAGCATGGAGGAAGAATCTGGCAAGATCACTAGAGAATCCAAGTGTTTGTCAAAATGGATGGCTCTGAAATAACTAAAACCAGACCTTATAGACCCCTGTATTCACCAAAGATGTCTGGGAAGAATGTGTCCCAGTATTTGGCATGAAAATGACCAAAGATGACAATAGAATAACTACAAAAAAGAAAATGAAAAAGAATTATGAACAAAGGTTTTTACAAGATAATCCAAGGATCACAGCAGCTTACAAGTAATTTTTCGGGTCTTCTACTCTATAATGATACCATTTGGCTAAACTTGTAAAATACCACAAGAATGAATGAAACTTACCACTGTAACGACCCATTAACTTGACAAGACCAATACCATTCTCAATGCTTTCTGCTTCCACATGAGCAGCATTTATAGCTCGCTGTGCCTCTTCAACAGCAGTGTCGAAACCAAATGACTTATCAATAACCTAATCCAGGTATAGCACAGCATTAATTAGGTGATTGTTGAAAAACAAATCCTTTTTCCTTCTGATCAAAATAGCTTAGAGTATAGGACTTCATATGTACAATTCAAGCATGCTTACCGGGATATCATTATCAACAGTTTTTGGTATTCCCACCACTGAAACTTTCAAGCCACGTCTTCTAATTTCCTGTGTGTAAATAACTGAACCTTATAAGTACAAATTTGACTAAAAAAGATTATCATTTCAATAAACACACTTAAAACATGTTCTCATCAAGTTAATCAGTGAGTGAAATGTAGACATGACAAAATTCAAATTGAGGAAACTGCATATCAGCACTTGAACAACATCAATTAATTACCTCAAAAATCACAGAAGCCCCTCTCTGAGTTCCATCTCCTCCAAGTATGTAAACCTGGTTAATTCCCCGATCCTGAAGGCTATCAACAATCTTTGAGGTATCATGGCCACCTTGTGATGTTCCAAGAATGGTTCCACCACGCTTGTGGATGTCATTCACAACCTTTGGTGTTAATGGAATTGTATTTCGAGAATAAAAACCTCTATATCCTCCCTACATACAATTGAAGTGGGGGGAAAAAACAACACTGTATTATACTGACTTGAATGAAACACCATAACCAAAAACTATCTAATGCCTATGAAAAATGACAAATGAAGCTAATAATCTGTCACTGTTACAAATAAAGACACATGATGGTCCTTAAAACGTTACCTCAATTCCCAGAACTTTGTGCACGCCATACATATGGTATAAGCCGCAAACTATTTCTCTGATCACTGTATTTAGACCAGGACAAAGACCCCCACAAGTGACAATACAAGCGTACACTTCCTCTGACTCATAATATACCTGAGAAGCACTCAATCATTGTTGTCACCCCCATAAATTACATAGAACATAGGTGGAACCCAAAGTTTTAGTTTGAAAAAAAAAACAAACACACAAACCTTCTGACGAGGCCCAGCACGGCGAAAATGGGTCCCTCTTGGGCTATTCTTATGTACAACTATCTATACAAAACAAAGAAATTTGAATCAACAACTTAGGAACACTGTACAAGAATACCAGAGAGAGGAATAATCATAACAAAAAAATTTGCTTGCCTGTTGCGCAACAGTATCATCCACATTAACAAAATACTGCCTGGTGAAACATAAATCAATCAACTTTATCATCAGATTGAGTTAACAAAATCATCCCCAAAGTGACAACATAGTAACACTAATACTAGAAAGAATCGTACTTTAATGTTCATACAAATTAAGTAACTTACTTAACAACTGAATAGGAAGGATTGTCTTGCAATGGATTAGGATGTGTCTGCATGATGACCCATAAGGGAAAAAAAAATAAAGAATCAGTATATGTTTGTAAGTAATCAAACACATATATCAACTCATGCAACGCATTGTTTCTTTCATTTTCCTCTGTTTTCTAGCAAACTAAACAGACCCAATTGGTGAACAAGAGTGGGAGAGGGAGGGGGAGGTTACTGGGAGGCCAGGGATGTAATCAGATAGGTGAGGAACATCTTCAAGGACATAGCCAGCAGCTCCAGTTATGATCTTGGGTTCTGGGGTGGCAGAGTCTACCATGGTGGTGTTGGATTCTTTTCTGGAACCAGGAGTTGATCTTGGAGAAAAGGTTGCGTAGTAGTAATGCCTGGGACTGGAAGAAGGGAAGGAAGAATATGTATTGGTGGGATCAAAGCAGCGGAACCTGGGAGAGGTGATTGAAGCAGAGATTGAAATGGAGGAGTCCATGGAGGTTGGTGGAAGTGAGAGGCAGGGGAACGTACAAGGGATGTATTTATAGCCGTTGATGGTGAATCCAACGGCAAAGGACACATGTGGGGTTGACCACAACGTAGTATTAGTGCATAGTAACTCACCCAACGTAAGCGGTTCTTTTGGAATATTTTATGATTATTGTCACGGTAAGAACAGAGAAGAGAATGCTAGAACAGAAGCCTAGAATATGCTTGAAAAGCAGAACAGAACAGGGGATGCCAAATGGTTTTGGAACTTTAAAAAAGTGGGGTTTGAGTAATGTTACTTTATTTTAATGGTAATGTTATATATACGTAATTAAAAGCATAAATCACATATCTCTCATTCATTATCATCGGTTTCCCTTAAACTTGTCTTGCATTATTATAATTTTGAAAAGGGACAACCTTTAATTGTGTTTCAACCCTTAAACTTTTCTTTACAAGAAAGAAAAATAAAGTTAAAGAAGGGATTAGTTACGCTAAGGAAGGTGATGTTAAATAAAAGGAAATGGTCAATAGGGGTTGGCTCATCTCATCAACATTACGTTCATAACAATAGTGTGATATGTGTTCGAATCTAAAGGTCTCTTATTGATAAATAATTTATAATCTCATTATAAATTTAGTAATTTATCATGATATTTAAATGTAAAGAGTCTCTCATCATTTTAAATTTTTATATAAATAAAAAATAAAAAAATATTAACTAACTCAACTATTAAAGTCTTTTACAAGTAAGGACAAGAACCTGACATCAAATTTTATCTTAAAATTTATAAAAATTTTCAATTCAACTATCTATGAAATAAAATAAAATAAGTGGAATTGAGAAAAAAAAAAAGTATATTCCTATTCACTGACCCAAAAGGAGTGATAATTTGTCAAATTCTTTTGTTTTCTAGCAATTATTTTGGTCATTCAATTGTTTTAACAAAATTTACCTAAGAAGTTTACACTTTACAATAAGGCGTCAAGGATGAACAATAAGAAATTAAATAAAAAATGCATAATATTGTTGTACAACAAAGAAATAAAAGAATACATTCATGATCTGTACGGTCAGGGGAAAAAATACATCTCTGCGGCAATGAATAGTTTATTTGATAAACATAAATGATAATGACTGGTTTAATTTCTTAACCCAAGTATTGGCTTTTGTGTTATCTAAAACAATAGTATTGTGACTCGTTATTAAATTTTATAAGCTAAATGCCATATTGTAGAAATGAAGATTAAAAACCTATGTTTCAGTTTTTGTCACAACACAAGTGCAGACTGCTGCCAATTCATTTGTAATATCTAATAATCTAATAATATATTATAAACTAGCTTTCGTCATTAGATTAGACTTACGTTGATGTTGATTATGTACAAGTACACGCTCTTATGTTGATTATACACGCTCTTATTTGAAATATCGCTCGACTTTCGATGCATTTTATACATGTCCATATCTAACTATGTTGACTTATATATTAAATAGGTTATAAATAATTGTTCGATGATTAATGAAATGGGTAAATTTGCGGTCATGATATTTGTAAGTGTGATACATAAAGACATGCTTGAACGTCATGAGTCATGTTTCATTTTCTATTTTTTAAACTTTGTATTAAAAAACTATTTGTGCTTATGTGATCAAAATTATATGACAACGGAAACTATGGTATGATACGGGCCTTTTAATTCATATAATTTTTAAGAGTTAATTTCTAATCCACTGATTGTTTAGTTTGATATTGACATTATTAGATTCCTCACAACATTGGTGAGATGAAATTTTGGAAGAAGGAAAGTTGTCTACAACATGTCACAAGTTTTAATGAGAATTTATAATGGTAATTATAAATGATTTATCAATGAAATATTATCAATAAAAATTGAACTCAAGACTTTCGTATATCAATACAGTTCAATCTCATTATAGTTTAGCCAAATTTTAATTGTTTGAAGTGTTGGGCATACTTCAAAAGTAAAGAATTATAACTATTAATAGTATAACATTAACTTATTAAAATCAATTCTCATATTTTAAAGATTTCTTTCAGATGTAGATTCTACTCGCTTTAAAAATATCGAATTTGGATTTGAATTCTTACAGTCAGTAGATGTAATTAAAAAAAGACATGTACAAAAGCTAAGTTTAACAATTTTTAAATTGTAAAATTTTGTCCTTTTTCTCCTTGTTTAAAAACATATAGAGAGGAGAAAAACTTAAAAATAAAATAAGAGGAATTATATTATTTAAATATATATATATATATATATATTGTACAAGAGAAAATAAGTTTAATACAAAATAATTTTAATATTTTTATTACAAATAAGTCATACATCCATTTTCATAAATCATCTAATATCATTTATTATATTTTTTTTATCACTTCTCTCTCTTAATTATAAATTTTTAAATAATGTGTACAGTACTCATACTTCTAAAAGAGGTGTAGGATCATCTTTTTTCAATACAAAATGACATAATGGAATGCACTGTGAGAAATGAAACGAACTTGCTACCAAACTTGAGTTAACCATTAACTATGGTAATACTTCTTAATTATCAAACAAAAAAGTACCCAATTTTCTTTTGGTAAAAAAAAGAGTCCCCATTTAATAAACGAGTTATGGTAACTCAACAAAAATTGTCCCATTTCAAAAATTTGGCCAATTTAGGCCCAAATGTACTTGGTCATTCCACATAAGACCAAGTCGTTTCAGCCCAATAATTTTTGGGCTCGCTGGATAAGTATTTTTTTAAATGTTGTTGACCATTTCAAAAGAAATGGGCCCAGCCCGTTTGAGAGCGGCGATTGCATTTGCACCCACTCCTCCATTCTACATTCTCTGTTTCTCTTGTCTTGCGCTGTTTCGTAGCCACTTTGGCTTGGCAGTCTCAGAAGAAAACAAGTACATCCAAATATACTTGATTTTGATTTAGGGATTAATTCATTCTCATCGTCATGTACAGAGCAGCAGCTTCATCACTCAGGATTTTTAGGCATCTCAAGGTCACTCCTGCTACCTACCCTTCTCAAATATTGAAGTTTAGGACCAGGAATTTTTCCAATTTTTTGGAACCCACCCCAGATAATAAAATTCGATTTTGATTGGTTAAAATTTTTTTTATTGGTTTTCTGGGGAAATAATACTGATGGGGTTGGATATTGAATCTGTTATTTTTGCTTCTTTTATGATTCATCATATGAAATTAAATCCCACGTAAACTTAACTGTTTTTTTATAATTGCTAGATTGTTTTTCATGTTACAATTACTTTTCTAAACAAGGCTGTAATTGGTGGAGTGGAATGTTCATTTGTGTATGGTAGTTTTGTGGTGAATGTTGCTGTTTGTGTCATGTCTCATTTGTGATGAAACCATGTGATTAGGGCCATGGAGGCAACTTGGTAGCCACTAGGTTTTCCACTTCAGCAGCAGTGGCTACAAGGCCTTCCTCAGGTGGTTTGTTCAGCTGGCTTATTGGGGAGCGTTCTAGTTCTCTTCCTCCTCTTGACATACCACTTGGAGGTGTTGTACTCCCAGATCCACTGCCAGATTATTTTGAACCAAGCAAGACCAAGATCACTACTCTCTCCAATAGTCTCAAAATAGCATCAGAGACCTCAACAGTATGTGCATGTTTCTAGTTTTCTGTATGTTGATATGTTGAATGACAATGCTAAAGTCTTAATAATGTTTTTGAGGTGTTTAATAGCTAGCATATTTATTGTTTTTTTCATTTTGGTTGTTGATTAGAACCCTGCAGCCTCAATTGGGTTATATATTGACTGTGGTTCCATCTATGAGACACCATTGTCAAGTGGGGCTTCACACTTGCTAGAGCGAATGGCTTTCAAGAGCACAACAAACCGTAGTCACTTTCGTATTGTAAGGGAAGTAGAAGCAATTGGTGGTAATATAGGAGCCTCAGCCTCTCGGGAGCAAATGGGCTACACATTTGATGCTTTGAAGACCTATGTTCCACAAATGGTTGAATTGCTGGTTGACTGTGTAAGGAACCCAGCCTTCTTGGATTGGGAGGTCAACGAAGAGGTATTTTATTTTATTTTTTAACAATTTTCTTTTCTTGAGGATTGATCTTCTACTTCTTGAGTTAGCAAGCTCATTCCTTATTTTCTGCAGCAAATGGGCAGGGCTTGTCCCTGTTATATGGTCTACAGCATGATGTATGAAAAAAATTATAGGAATTAATTTTTTTTAAGCAAAAAATTGTGGGCCCCATCTACTGGGGTAAGGCTTGGGTGTTATTGCAAACAAATTATGGAAAATGACACACCAATAGTGTCTCTTTGTATAGAATATTCGTTTCTTATATGTATAGCAACAATTTAGTAACCTGCAATTAAGTAAATAAAACAGAGAGAAACCTATTCGTTATTTTTCCTTAGTTACATATTTTAGCCTTCTAAGTTCTAAATATACCAATTCATATTCTGAGTGCAAGATTAAATATTTCTTTCCTTTGACTTCCTTTAAGCGTCATGTCCTTCATATGCCATCCCATTTTGACAGTATAGTATTTTCTTTGCTGCTTATAGCTGTTCTGAAGTTCAATTTTTTTTTCCTGATACCCATACTAGTTAATTAATTGTTCAACTATGGCAATCCTTTTGAACTTGCTGAACCATCTATTGTTACAGCTTCGAAAGGTGAAAGCAGAGCTTGGAGAACTCTCAAACAATCCCCAGGGCTTGCTTTTGGAAGCAATTCATTCTGCTGGTTATTCTGGTGCATTGGCTAATCCTCTTTTGGCTCCTGAATCAGCACTGAACAGATTGGATGGACCCAGTTTGGAGGAATTTGTTGCTGTAAGATTTGTTATCCTTTCTATACTGCATGAATACTACTGGTATTAATTTATGCAAAACTTAACTTTGGTATTTCTGCTTTTATTCTTGTAATCTATTTGAGAATCTGATTATTGTTGGATATGAAAAATCAGGAGAATTACACTGCACCTAGAATGGTACTTGCGGCATCTGGGGTTGAGCATGAAGAACTTTTATCTGTTGCTGAGCCACTTCTCTCTGATCTACCAAGTGTTCCCCGTCCCGAAGAACCAAAATCTATCTATGTTGGTGGTGATTTTCGTCGTCAAGGTGAATCAGTGGTGTGTATAAATTTTTATATAATACTACTTAAATTTATTTGAATCTCTCATTCTTTTCATTTATCCCCTTCAAAAAAGCATATTGTTATTTACCTGCTAAGATGTGTTGCAAGGGCAGGGTACACATGTTGCTATTGCTTTTGAAGTACCTGGTGGCTGGCAAAAAGAGAAAGATACTGTAGTTTTGACTGTTCTACAGGTAATCATTTTGTCTCTGGTCTCTCTGATTTCAAGAGATACCATGCCTTTGGAGTTTGCATCTTTTCTTATGTTGCCCAAGAAAAGGAAGAAAGAAATGATTGAATGGAGGTAATAAGTCTGACTCCTGCAGATGCTTATGGGAGGAGGTGGTTCATTCTCAGCGGGGGGCCCCGGGAAAGGGATGCACTCAAGGCTATGTAAGTTTTACCCATATCTTCTTGTCTACAGTTTAGTTTGGTCGATGATGTGCTTTATCTTTGCCATTATGTTTTATTAAGTTTTCCCATTTGAGAAGAGTCTTCTTTTTACTTTTCTGTATGATGTCTACTTCACTTTCCTCCGTCCTTATTTTAGTATACCTTCTCTAATATATTAACTTGTTTTTCATGTACAATCGAATCCAGATCTTCGTGTGTTGAATGAATATCAACAGATTCAATCTTTTTCTGCATTCAACAGTATCTTCAACAATACAGGACTGTTTGGCATTTATGCAAGCACTGTAAGGCAAACTCTTTGCAGTTTCTGGGCATACATTTACATTTACATGGGTGCTTCCAATGATTGTCATAATTAAACAAACTAATTATCCTATCTTCTACTTCCTTTTCCTTCAACCCTTTGTTTAAGCTGTGATGAATTTGTAATATTATGGGATTGGACAAGGGAGTTACCTTTCCGGACTTGTATACAGATTGGGTAGCTTTGCCGCATTTTTTTTCTTACCTATGTAGTATGAATTTGCTCTTTGTGTTTAGGGGGATTTCTTAGACTCCTTTTACCTATATTTTCCCGATTTTTTCTCAAATAAAGTTTTCTTTTGATTCAAAAAAAAATTATTTCACTTTTAATAGTCACTGCTTGATATATTTTGGTGAGCTCGATACATTTTCTAATTTGTGATGTAGAGCCCTGATTTTGTGCCAAAAGCTGTGGATATAGCAGCCAAAGAACTAATAGCAATTGCATCGCCTGGACAAGGTTTTATTTGCGTTTCTGTTTTGTTTCTGCAGTATATTAGTAAGAATCTTGATTTCTGCAAAATTAAACTTGGGCTTCTTGCAATGACAGTTTCACAGGTACAGCTTGACCGTGCCAAAAAATCCACAAAGTCTGCAGTTCTAATGAATCTGGAATCTAGAGTAGGCTCTCACTTTCTCTGATTAGTATTTCATAAACTGTGATGTTTTAAAAACTGTGGAACTGGCTTGTGGTTCTCTTTCATTTAGAATCCCTTGTTTACTCCTTCCGGGGTGGCACCTCGTGTCTCCTTAGGAGAGGCCTTGGCCCCACTCAAACTTTTTCAAACTATATTAGTCTTACATACAATTTTTTTCCCTTAAGAATGGCCTCCGTCAAACAAATATTTTCATGTGTAGCTCCGCCACTGCCTCCTTCCCCACCTGAACTAAGAAAGCTCTTAAAAGCATGTGATTATAGTATCATTGCATGCTTCTATCTTCTTGTGGCTTTCCCGTCTCGTTCTTTTTTATCTTCTATTCTAAAGGGGAAATGGGGTTAGTTAGATTTCATATGGTTCTTGTATGCTTAAAAATCATTGTTTTTGCAGATGATTGCATCAGAAGATATAGGAAGGCAGATTTTGACATATGGAGAAAGGTAAACAATCAATTTCTTATCCTATGCATCAATCCTAAAAAATCTTGAGATTTTTATTTTCATTTACATCTTGTTGCTTCTACTTTTGTTTTTGTTTTGTTTTTTGTTTTGTTTTTTGTTTTGTTTTTTTGGGTGGGTAAGATTATAGTAAGGATAGGTTACTCTAATACTACCGGTCATGGTGCTATTGACATGCAAGGGATCCCGAAGGACAGGCAGAGATCTACTTAGAGGATTGCCTCCAGGATACTCACTTAAAGGATTTCCCCACACAAAGGCTACTCAGCCCTTGGGTGCCAGGGGGTTTCCCTATGGGGGATGACCATCAAGTGGAATCACTGGCCAATGAGAAGCAGCGGTGCTTTAACTTACAAATCGCATTTCTCTCAAATATCTCCCAAGGAAAGGAGGCTAGGTTCTTGGGAGTTAATTTTTAATGAACAATCTTTTGCGTTTTAATTTCTCACCCATAATCAACTGGAGAAATCTTTATGAATATTCTATTCAAAAGCAATGGACTATTGTAAAGCTTGCTGGGTTGTTACTTGTTACTTTCAACTCTTGAATGGAAGTGTAATTCTTGTTTGTAAATTGTAATATAAGAATTTCTCACCCATTTCAGGAAGCCTCTGGAGCTGTTCTTGAAGGCTGTAGATGAAATCACTTTGAATGATATCACTAAAATTGCTCAGAAGATTATTTCCTCACCTTTGACTATGGCATCATATGGGGATGGTAATTAATAAGTTTTCCCTTGAAGTATTTCTTTACCGATAATGCTAGTCTTGACCGTCGATTAACAAGACATTATTTCTTTCTTTTATTGCAGTTGTAAATGTCCCCAGTTATGAATCTGTTAACAGCAAGTTCCATGCAAAATAAAATTGCCTCTTGCCAACCTCTGCGTCATCATATTTTCTGGATCACGTGCCTACTTCCTATTTTCAAGAGCGATACACCATCTCAGCAATGCTGAAAATAAATCCCAGAGAAATTTGTGTGCTGATCTGAGGAGCCATTATTCAGGTTCCGTGTTTTTGTTTTTTTTTATAATGGTGTATTAGGTGCATGGTTTCATGGTTAATGATCACGTCAATTTTTTATTAATGAATTAATTCTCTCATTTCTTAGCTTAAGAGAGCACAAAAGTAGTGCATTTACATAAATACAAAAGACATGAAACTTATTCTTTCGAAAATTAGTTCCAGATTTCCTTAAGTACGGATTTTCTCAACTAGAGAAGGTGGGTATCACACCTCCCCTTTTATACCCTTCCTTTTATTATTTCCATTCCCCTTCTCTTCTAAACAAAGTGGTATTTGGTTCATTTAATTGGAATGGTTTTGGTGTGAATGGGAAAGAGAATGAGAATAAAATATAGAGGAGTAGAATTATCATTCATCTTTAACATGTTTAAGTTCATTCCAAAATTTGATATGGTTGAATTAAGGCAAGAAGAAAAATTGAAACTAGAATAATAGATTGATTAAAATAATACTCTTATATGGCAGCAATGATGATAGTGGCAATGGTAGGGATGGTGAGGGTGGTAGGTGCATATTTATGTGCTTGTGTTAGCATGGTTGGTTTTTTCCTTCGCCCGATTAAAGGCGGTGATGCATTCAGCCCGTGATTGAAAATCCAACAATGTTATTTTTACACTTGAAATTTATACATCTATCAATTTTGGGAAAAAATGAGAAAGAGAAGATGGTGGAAAATGAGATATTTGATTTTTTTTTTTTTCTAAAACTAGCAAGTGTAAAGGGTAGGTGTATGAATTTGTGTGTAAGAATAACGTTGTTAAAAATCAGTGTGGGTAGATTATTAATATTTGTGGTGGATATCATTTTGCCGATAAAAATTACATTGTTCTGCTTTTGAAACACATCTCTCCTCTCCTCGTTTTGCTTTCGAAGGAAGGGGAGGTTAGCAGAAAATTTGAAGCTCTGAATCCTAGTGTCTGAAGCAAAGCTATCATTTGATACTGCGTTTCTTTTATTTTTCTTAAAGTAAATATACGAATTTTCTACGAGCTTACTTCGTTTGGTTAGACATGTAAGTATGATGTATGTGACAGGCCACTAATTAACTCCTAATTATCAATTACTTTTTTTTGAAAAAAATATAAAAATAAAAATAGTAATGAGAAATAAAATTAATGTAGTCATTTGGAAGGCAAAACATAAGTCCCAATTTGGGCGAATAAGGCATTGTGCAAGGACTGAGGAGTGAGGAGATATAATGATATATCATGTATCATTTTCGATGTAGAGTTTGTGTTGGGGAAAAATTGCCCATTTTTTACGGGTGAATGGTGTTTTAAAGTAAGTTTGTTTTTAAAATGAATAAATATTTATTTTTAAATTATTTAATAAGTTAAGATTATAATACATACTTTAGATTAAATTAAGTATAGATATATTTTTATTTGTTTATTTTATTATAAGTTCATTTTAGAGAAGTTTTTTTTTCTTTTATGGCAAAGGCTTCAATAATGTTAGTGGGCAGAGAAAGTACTCTAATAAAATTGAAAATATTTAACAACAGTTGGTACAATTAGTAAAGATAAATTATTTCAACTAAATTTGCAGGGTTCAAATCTTATTAGAGTTCGTTATTAGTAAATTATTTGTAAGTATTTATATAAGTGTTCGTTGAGTTTGAAGGTCTGACATGACGTTAATAATCATCTTTGACCTTAAATTGTTTTGTACCAAAAAAATGATAAGAATGATCTCATTTTTCCTTATGCATGAACAGTCAATATCACTCGCCTTTTTAAAGTGAAATAATGTTATTTACACACATTTATATACATATTACTTTATATTACTTTAATGAATTATCAATTTTATTTAACTAAAAATCTACATTCCTAATAACTTTTAAAATATTGCTGAACTAGAGCTATTGCTAGCTAATATGACTTAAAGTTACAAGTTGAACTTTTTAATTACCGAAACAGATTTAAATTAGAATGGTGGAGTTTCATTAACAAACCAATTGAATATTGCATAATGTTAGATTGATTCTTAAGTATGAATTTTCAATCATAATTATTCAAATCAACATTTACACTTGACATGTGTAAATATATTATAGATAATAAAAAAATTCACACTTTTCTAAAAAATATTTTCACACATGTTAAATATCGATTTAAGTGTGAAATTTTTATACAAAAAATTTCTCTCATGGAAAGCATGCAAAACTTCACCCAAGAGAAAAGGTTATAAGGACGACAAGCAGGACCTACAGGAGTTAAAGTAAGAGGACGATAAGCAGGACCTGCAAAGGTTAAAGCAAGAGAAAAGATAAAAAAAATATTTTATGTATATCAGAATATGTACATAATATTTATATTTATTATTAATATAAAAAAATATTAAATTATATTGTATGTAATTATAATATTTTCTTGATATATAAAATAATTTTATAAATGAATTAAACAAAATTAAATATATTTTAATTAAACAAATAATATAACTGAAAAGATAAATACACATAAGTGCACGTGAGAAATGGTAAAACTACATCACTTTTATTCAAATTTTTCTTACATATGTCTATACGACAAAATTAGAGTATAAACGAAAATAAGATAGGTGTAGTTATAATTAAATAATATAAATTGTGTAAATATAGAAAAATATTTGAATAGATTTTGTCTATATAATTATATAGATTAAACTAATTAATACTTAAAAAAATATTATGTTAAAAATAATAATATGTTAATTCTTAATTGATAAAGTCTACATAATACCTGCGCATAGCACGGGTAACAGGCCACTGACTAGTTACTTACAAAGCAATGAGTACAATTCATTTCATTACTTACAAAGTAATTAGGATTCCTATCATTTTGCGCCCCGTTTAGTAAAACTACTCCCTTCATTTTTTTTATTTGCCCTTTTAGAAAAAAAAAAATTATTTATATTTATTTTTTATTTTAGAAATTTAATAAAATATTAATTTTTTCCAACTTACTCATAATATTAATAACTGAGAGAAAAATTTAATAAAGTAATAATAATACTTTGAATATTTCAATGATAAATAATTTAGTTAAATATGATTACTTTTACTTATTATTGAACCTATTTATAGGCTTTTTTAATTTTTACGCAACAATTTTAAAAAAATAAAAAAAGAACAGAGTAAGTATTTACTTGATTTGGTTGTATGTGAATTTGATTAAAAAAAATCGGTCAAAACGTGGCTAACGGATCTAGAAAAATTCGGTCACACTTTCATAATACGCAATCATGTCAAATAATTTCATTCTGCACTGTTGTGCAAGTAAAATATCAGCCTTTTCTTCTTTTAATATCAAGACCGGAGCTAATATCACACTTAGGTGGAGATGAGTTGGTAAATATTTATTAATGGATATATTAAAGTTTTGATTCTTATAATTTATATTTATTTTTAATTTAATTTTTATAATTTTTTATTTTTAGATTAATTTTTATATTTATAATATTTTTAAAACAATTTATTATTAATTTTTATTTTAATATTATTAATTTAATTCTTATTAAAAGAATATTTATTGGATAAAAAATATTTATTAAAAATAAATAAACATATAATAGAATAAACAAATAATTTATATGACATTTTACAAAAAAATAAATATTTAAAGAAGTTCTTATTATATAAATAAATATTTATTTTATTACCAATCAATTGATGGTATTATAACGGTTTTATAACAAAAATAAATGATGAGAACATTTTTTAAAATTTTTGTAAGTGTGATTGATTTGAAAAAAAAAAATATAATGACTAAATTAAAAATGATTACAAATTATAAAAAACAAAATTTTAATTTAACCTTTATTAATTATTATTTTATTTTAAATATTTAAAAATTTGTTAAATATAATCTTTAAGTAATAAATAATTGATAACTTATTTAAAATACTGTAATAACTTGAAAATGAAAATTGATATCAAAATAATCCCTATATTGAGATAAGAGACATAAGAGTAGAAATTTAAGAGATAATCACTAATAAGATCGATATAATTCCATTAATCAATCAATCAATATATTGTATATAGCAAATTATATTGATCTCTCGTGAGATTTAACGAAATTACATTAGCATTTTTCTTGTTTGCAACCTTACGTTGACCTACTAAAAATTAAATCAGTAAAATTTTCAAATCTAAATTTATTATTGAATTAGATATTATTCAAATTAGATATATAATCAATTTATAATCTAACCAATTCAACCAGACAATTTAATTTGATTTTCAAAACACTTGTTAATACTCAATAAGTTTATCATTAGTTAGTTACTTTTTTATTTTATATAAACTATATAATTAGCCTAACATACACACCTTTTACTATTTTATCATTTTCAGATTTTCTCTCTCAATTTTCTCTAATTCTTGCCATATTTGTCAACACTACAAATCAGAACCCCATATCACGACCCTCAAATAAAGCCCCAAATCCACAAGTCATCGTGCCAAAGGCAAAAACCATCGCATGCTTGAATTGAAACCTGAGCTCTCCACCAACCACCACCACCGAGAACCAGCACCTCCGTCACACCACCATAAGCCACTCAAGACCACTGCTTCCACCTGCACACCCCTCACCCATCAACAGAGCATTAGCAGCCACCAAACGAGCCCCCGCAGCCTCCACCTTTTCTACCTTAGACCAAATCACCATAGCCGCCATAGAAGGAACTTGAGCCCATGGCTTAATTTGTTTTTGTTAACAAGAGAATCAAACGTAATCAGCAATATGTTTATTTTTTTTAAAAAAAAAACTTCAAATATAATTTTGTTTTATAATTTAGGAACAAATAGAAACTGAAAAAAATTCGAATTTAAAAATAAATTAATGAACTATTAAGCTTTCATAAAGATAGAAAGCGGCCACGGCCAGTGGCGGAGCTTGAGAGCCATCATAGTTACTAAATTTGGACCAGACACGCAGGTTCAACCGGTGAATGAACCAGCTTGTTAATCAATCCGAGTTATGATCTGGATCAATTACGTATTTGAACGGATGAATACTAGGAGTATTTATTGCTTGACCTGATTGGATAACTCGGCTGGTCCAAAGTTAATTTGGCAGAGTTAAATTCTTAAAATTAAATTTGATATAATTTTTGAGTTAAGTTTAAATTATATTTAGAGTTGATTCTATTCGATTTGATATTATTTATTATATTAAAATCTATAATTTTATAAAAGTTAATAACAAATTATAAGATTTTTTTATTTAAATTAATATTTTTTGTATTAGTATAATTTATTTCAAAATATATATTATAAAATATTTTATAATTTTTGTTTTATATTTTTAAAATTTAATGACTTATATACATAATATTCAAATTTATATATTTTACTTAAATGTCAGGCTAATTTAATTTTGATCCGGTCATTAATTAGACCATGATCAAGTCATGTCAAAGTCTTAAAGGTTAGCTCAATAAAAATATCGAGTTAGATTTGATCCAAATTAAATACGGCTCATGAGCAACCCTACTGAAAACTAGTATGAACTGGTAGATTTTCAACGAGCCAATGTTTTGACGAACCAGCTGAGTTGAAAATATTTTTTTTAAAAAAATGTCGTTGCCGAGCATTGGCATTTGCACACCATCCCTTTCCAGCTTTCTGGTTCTGGCAGAGTAACCATTATTGTAGTACCTAATGAGATCAAGTGCGAGTAGGGGTGTCTGTTGGGTGTGTTAAGTAGGTTCAACAATATTTTTGGACTTGACCCGCTCACTAGTGCTGTGGGTTGAGTTGGGTTAGGTCGAAGAGATTTTTTCACTCAACCCGATCACCTCAATAATGAGTTGGTTTGGGTTAAACCCGTAGGTCCAACATTTAAAAAAAAAATCTTAAAAAAAAAGTTAAAATACAAAATTTAATAATTTAACACCATAAGTATTAATCTCAAATATAATAAGTCTTAATATACTAAATTAACACCATAAGTCTCAATCAACCTTACTCAAATATAATAGGTCTCAATCTCAAATAAACTAAACATCATAAGTCAATAAGTGCATAAAAAATTAACAAATAATAAGTTTTACTAAGTTTGGAATAAACTTAATAAAGTTATTCATAATTCAAATACTTGTAAGAAAACTTCATCTACTCTACTTCTGTTCTCTAACTTTTTTGAAATACATTATAAGTTTATTACCATGTAAATTTTTTTAGTAAGTAGAGAACTTCTTCTAAGATCTTTCATTCAGTTATGAAATATTAATAAAACAAGCATATTATTTTGTTTGAGTTATTTATTTTCTTTAATTGATTTATAAACATAAATATATCAAATCCATAATTGTGATTATATGTTTATTGTGTTTTTTTAATCTTTCCATAAAGTTTGTTCTCAAGAACACAAGTCAATATTAGAAATAAATTTAATAAGTCTTATTAAGCTAACATAAATCTAAAATAAACTAAAACAAATTAACATGTCCTAAAAGTTATAATTAACAAATTACATTAACTAATTGAAGTCAATGTCATCACATATAAAATATGGATTGACATAATTATTTACTCCATTCTTAATTTTCTCATGATACTCTTTATCATCCAAGCAATCAGTTAGATTTTCATCGCATTAGTATGTCAGACGCTTTATGAGTTTTTAATCATTATTTGTTTGTCACATTCTTAATGTGACTACAATACGTATACCTAAACTTAATTGACTGTATAGAAAAGTCATGAGAAAAATAACATAAATTGTCACTATGATTAAATGACTTTTACAAAAAAAAAAATTATTTTGATAAGTTGGGTTTGTGTGAGTTGATACTTTTTAAATTCATTACCTGACTCATACCTTATAAGTTGAAGTGTTTTTCAACCCGATTCAACCTGCAAACTCAACTCAACTCATATTTTATAAATTTAGTTGAGTCAAAACTAATGAATTTATGAATTAACTTAATATGTTGAACACCCCTGGGTGTGTGGGTATGACTATGACTACTAACACAATAAGGATTTATTTGGCAGTACATAGTGCATACAGAGAGAGGGAGAGAGAGATAAGGAAAATATAAAAGGAGTTAAAAAAAATGATAAAGATACTCTTATATTTTTTTTTTGTGATACACTTATTTTTATATCCTTTTTTAAGAGTTACGATTAAGTGAGTAAAAGTGATAGAAAAAAAGTGATATGATTAATGGTATAGAGAGATATGTAAAAAATGATGTAAAAAAAATGTGGTAAGAAAATCATATTTATTAAAAAAATTGTTCTCGTAATCGTTGGCTTGTTTTCAGTCCAGTGAAGCTTTTACCCATTGTTTGGTTTGAGAGAAAATAAGATGAAAGAAAATAGGGGAGGAGAAAAGGGTTAGAATATTCCATTTTCTCTCGTTTGGAAGACGAGAGAAAATAAGCAAGAAAAAAAAATTTGTGGTGGGCTCCAAGTAAAAAATTTTCTCCGCTGATGAGCGCAAAAAATAGAGAGACCAAAGCTCAAAGATATGAAACTACAACTCTACCCCTCGGCGACACGGCCACTTCTGTCTGCTTCTTCTTCGCATTCCTCGGCGACACGGCTGACCACTAACACAGATCTCGTATTCCTCAGCGACACGGCCAGCCACCGTCTAGATCTGCATCACAGCCAGCCACTATCCAGATTTGCGTCACGCCTCCCTTACATTGCCTATCGCAACCACCGGAACCCATCCACCTAGAATCGCGCACAACCGTACCTACCAGAATCGACGTTCCACCGAGAAAGAGAAAACACAAAGGAAAGAAGAAAAATAATAATATGGAGATGAGCATGGTATAGAGGTGGGAGTGAGACGTAAATACTTTCTAAAGAATAAGGAGGGTAAGGGGTGGTCATTGGGTTGAGGGATGGGGAAAGGTGGGGTCATGAGGGGGGAAATGGGGGAGGGAGGGGAGATGGGAAAAAACAAAGGGGGATGGGGAAATCAAAGGGGAGAGGGACAGGGGTGTGGGCAGGTAAGGGGATGGAATGGGAAATCAAAGAGGGAGGGGAATGGGAAAATCAGGAGGGGTGGGAAAAGGTGAGGGGGGATTGTGGGTGTGGGTAGGTGGAGAGATGGAAAAAAAAATTAAAAAATAAAGAAGATATATTTATCATTTTAAATTATTATACATTTTTTTCTTATTTTTTTAATACATTTATTATTTTTTTTCTACTCATTTTCTCTTTATCCAAACACATGAAGAGAAAATGTATTTTTATCTTTATTTTCTTTCTCTTTATTTTCTCTCTTCTTATTTTTTCTCCACATCCAAACAAAAGGTTAGCGTCGGAGAGGCTCTCAGCCCCACACCCTTGCTCCTGCTTGAGCAACTCTCACTGTGTACGCGGCGGCTATGCATAATCTATTGCTTTCTCTAAGACAAAAGAATACTAGGGTTTTGTTTCTTTATTGATAAACACGAATGGGTCAAGTTTCTCAGCCCAGTAAAAATATAAATATATATATATATAAGTGAGGATCAACTTATATTAGTGTAAGTTTTTTTCTTCTTATACTCATTTTCAGCTGTTAGATTCACTTTCATCTAATGGTTATTTTTAATGAAATAATCTCAACCATTAGATGAAAGTGGAACTAACGGTTGAAAATATGTGTAAGAGAAAAAAAACTTACACTAGTGTAAGTTCATCCTCCTTTATATATAAAAAATAGATGAGAGATCTATTTACATTTGGTATAAGTAAAAAAGACTTACACTCAATCTTACACCCTTCATTTTATTTTGATTCTGTGACTACCATTTATCTCACTAAATAACCACAAGATCAAAATAAAATAGAAGATATAAGATTGAGTATAAGTCTTTTTTACTTACACTAAGTATAAATAGATCCCCTTCCTATAAAATAAGCTTTAACAATTTAGGTAAATGTTATCATCTTGCATTTTTATTATAGAAAAAAAAAATCACTTTTGCCTTTTACTAATCAACTTAAATAACTATGTCTCATAATAATTACTAACTTTAATGTAAAAAAACAAAGCCAAATCCACTACAAAATCTTTTCCCTCACATTATTATTTTTTTAAAGTGAAATGCTCATTTACATGAGCAATATACATGAAAATTGTATACAACATACGCATCCTTATGGTTTTCTAATTTTCTTTTGACATGCTCTAGCTTGTTTCACTATTCTTGATTTCTTTATTTCACTTTGCACTGCTACATAAATTCTGGTAGTATTCGTGTGATTTTTAACTCTTTTTTTTTAATTAATAATAAATAATAACTTTTTCTAAAAAAAATACAGAAACATTAATTTAATATTTAAAAAATAATACAATAATTTACTGCTCTTTTATTAATATTTTTAAAAATTTAATAATGTAATGATCTGCTTTTAAAAAACTTACAAAAAAAACGTCAATTTTCTGTTTTTAAAATAATTACTACAATAATTTATTTCTCACATTAAAAATTAATAATGCAAAAAATTATTTTTTTGTAAAAATAGTAGAAAAACGTCATCCATGCAAATGATCTAATATTAAATTATTGATTAAATATAATTAATATTTTTAAATTGATAAAATCATTAAGTTTGGTAGTCATTATGAGAGAGAAATATTTAGGAAGTTGGTAGTTGTTAAGATAGAATAATTTATGAGAATGGTAGTTACTGAGAAAGAGAAACATTTAATGACTTAATTAATTAGGTTAATTATTAAAATAAACATAGTTATTTAAGTTGATTAAACAAAAGTGATTTTTTATCTATAAAAAAATTAAGAGTAATGCTATATCCTCTTACAATTTTTTCCTAATAATCCTCCTAATACTAAATAAAAAAGTTTTAAATGAAAAAATAAATACATCTAATGTCTTGAAAACATAAAAAATATTTAATACTTTCTTCATTTAGTAATTAGGAGGATTAGTAGAAAGATTGAATAGGAGGATAAAACATTTCTCAATAATTAAATGTGCTAACTTTTACCTAACACAATATTTGAATGTTTTTTTATTAATGAAATGGAATAGAATAAGTGGAAATTGATTAGAAAGAGAAGACAAGAAATAAAATATAGTTACATTTCTCTTTATTTAGAAGACTAATAAGAGAACATAACGGAAATAGTTTCACTTTAATTTTGAGAGAAATAAAAGTTAAGTCTTTGAGAGAAAGAAATAAGAAATTGTTCCTCGTGCATTCTTTTCACTTCCTATGTATTTTAAAACTCTAAAATATGAAAAGTTATTTCTCATATCCTCATTTATTTTATTTTCTTTTCTTTTCATTATCTATCATCCAATCATACTATAAAGTGTCAAAGATTAACATTCTATATATATATTAAGCTTATTACTAATTTAGTTAATAAAAATATAAATATATTACTAATTTATATTTTATCCAAACTTAAATATTTGTAAGATTTTTTTTTCAATAACATTTGTATGTATATAATTTTTTTATTTATATTAAATATTTATATATTTATTTCATTTTATGTGATTTGATCAATAACCCACTAAATAAACTAATGATTCATCAACTTAAAACTCCGACCGAGCTAATGCCCCGGCCGGTTTTATAACTATGGGAGCCATCGTTAAGGAAATAATTAAAATAATTACATGTTTGTGTTACTTTAAGAGTATATGTAATAATTTCAGTATTGCCTCGTGGAAAGCATGCTAAACTTCATCCAATATGATATGAGGACAACTGAGCACCATGTGGCCACTGCCCTGGCCACAGGCAGGGCTAGCAAACAAATTCCTGTTATTAGAGATTCCTGTTGCGGCTATTTTATTTGGGGAAAATAATCGTCCAGGATACAGGTATTATTTATATTATTTTTAATAGATGTAATTAAATAAAAATAAAAAAATATATAATAAATAATATTAAATAAAATATAAAATATATATATATATATTATTTGATATAAAAATATAAAAATTATTTATTTGAGGATTTGAATTCCGTGATTTTTTACCCGTGAGATAGGGATGGGATTATATTCTTGTCCCGCGTGATTCCGTCCCATCATTTTACATAAATAGTCTTAATTAATGGTATATATAAAAGTAACCTTAGTTTTTTTTAACATTTTACTCTTAATTAATATTTATATTAATTTAAAATATTAAAGTAAAAAAAAGTCTATAAACCATTAACCAATAATCTTTTGCCCCATATCTTAACATAATACTAACTTTTTTAGACAATTTCGACATTCTAGCAAGTCCCTATTGAGAGATGAGGAGCGGGGACAAGGGCAAAAATCATCTCGGGACAAGGATTTGAGATGACGACGAGGGAAGAATGGGACAGCGAGGATAAAGAGCACGGAGGGACCATATCATGTGCGAATGTCATCCCTACTTATAAGGATTAAAGCAATAAAAAATAAAAAATAATTATTTTATATTTCTTTTAAAAGTATAAAAAATATTAATATTTTTTAAAAATATTAATTAAGTAAAAAAAATAAATAAATAAAAAATATATATATATAATATTTATAAAAAGAGATAATATACTATTTATAATAAGAATATAAAAGTTGATAAAAAATATTTAATGCATATTTTTTATTCACATCTCTTCACATCCATTTATAAGTAAAAGAATTAAAATAAAGGTGGATAGAATTTTAGATGTGACCAATTATTATAATTAAATAATGAAACATGCATAAATATAAGGGAGAATTTATATGATATTGTGATGGGTATAGTATTTAAAATGAATTGTTAAGTATTTAATAAATATTAATTTTATAATAAATTTTAAAATTTTATTGAAATAATCAACATTTAATAAAATACTTATTAAATACCACACCTTAAAACATAATTAATATAAAAATTTATAATATAAAATGTATTGTAAAACATGTACATTTAGTATGTGATAAATGACTATTTTAATTTGATTGGTGATTATAATATGCACATTAATTATCTCACATAAATAGAAAAAATAGTTAAAAAATATTATAATTCTTAACGGATATTAATTCTAAATAATTGCATTACATAAACATTAAAACGCTCTTATAAATATACTATTAGATATCAAAAATATGTATCTCATCTCATATACAGAATAAGATTTTGAGTCCATACTTTCTTATCTTGATCTTTCTATATATTTTTTTTCTCTATTTACAATACATTATCAGCATGATCAAGTCTCTACGGTGTAGCTAAATCCTTCAAGTTTCTTTTTATATATCAAGGTAAGAATTTGTTTTCTTTAACATGTGTTATACATATGTTCTTTGTTGAATGATCAAAGTATTTTTATTGTTTAAATTCTTAGTTATCCATCTAATTTTATTCTTTTTTCAAGTGTCTTTAGAATATCAAATCTCACGAAGCTTGAATTCATTGTCCTTGATATTTCTAGAAGAAATTACTTATCATGGGTACTTGATGTTGAGATTCATCTTAAAGCTATGAATCTTGAGGATACTATAAAAGTAAGAAACCAAGCATCCTTGCAAGATCACTCAAAAGCAACAATTTTCTTTCGACATCTTTGCACGAAGAATTGAAAACGGAGTGCTTTACTATTAAGGATTCAATAGCCCTTTGGAATAATTTGAAGGAGAGATATGCACACCAAAAAATGGTGATTCTTCCAAAAGCTCATTATGATTTGATCCACTTTCGTTTGCAAGATTTTAAAACCGTAAGTGAATATAATTCAACATTGTTTAAGATTAGCTTTCAATTAAAATTATGTGGAGAAAAAATTACTAATGATGATATATTAGAAAAAATATATTCTACTTTTCATGCCTCAAATGTGCTCATGCAGTAGTAGTATCGAGAGCGTATATTCACAAAATATTATGAACTAATTTGTTGTTTACTTGTGTCTGAACAAAACAATGAGCTTTTGATGAAAAACCATTAATCTTGTCCAACTGACTCAACACCATTCCCTGAATCCCTAAAGTAAATGTGACATTTTCTCAATGTCGTAGACGAGGCCGTGGTAGTAAAAGGGGTTGTGGAAGGAAAAAATATTGGACTCGTACTAATCATTCTCAAAGTTTTGAAAGCAAATGTGCTGAAAGGAATTAAAAGAAATGGGTAAAAAATGAGAGAAATCTTGGAAAAGAACAAAATAATGACAATATTTGTTACAGATGTGGAACAAAAGGTCATTGATCTCGCATATGTCGCACTCCAAAACACCTAGTTGAACTTTCGAAGGCATCACTAAAAGAAAAGAGAAAAAATGTTGAAGTGAATTTTTCTAAATCTGTTGGTCTTACTCATGATGATGAGTCTCCTATGAATGTTAATTTTGATGTTTCTGATTTTTTTTTTTAAAACAATAGTGACAAGATTAATGATTTGATTGTGGATGGAAATGTATGTTTATGTTATTTTGAAGTTTATCATTTGTAATTTTTTATTAAAGTTTTATTTATAACATGAATATCAATGATTTGCATATTTCTTATTTATTGTCTCTTTCTAATTCTTATAATATTTTGAGTTTCTATAATTCAAAATAAACTTGATATAATGAATGATGACATATGTTTAGTAGACAGTGACACAACTCATATAATTTTTTGTGATAAAAAATATTTCTTACAATTAACATTAGCTTAAATTAATGTTAATATCATATCTGGTTCTGCAAATGTAATTAAAGGCTCTGGAAGAGTCTAAATTATGTTCCAAAATGGGACAAAATTGTATATTGATGATATATTATATTTTAGTAGATTCTGAAGAAATATACTAAATTTCAAATATATACGTCGCAATGGGTATTATGTTGAAACGAAAAATAATAGATATGTAGAATATCTATATATTACCTCTATAATTTCGAACCAGAGGTTCATATTAGAGAAACTTCCAAGTTTCTAATCTGAATTATATTTTACAAAAATAAAGGTGATTGAGTCGAATTATATGCACCATAAGTGCTTAGATCTTAAAACTTTTACACTCTAACATGATCGTCTTGGTCATCCAGGTTCAACTATGATGCGACGTATTATTGAAAATACACATGGACATCCTTTAAAGGATCAGAAAATTATTTTGCCTAATCATTATTTTTGTACTTCTTGTGTTCAAAGTAAATTAATTGTTAAACTTCCCCCATCTAAATTATCTTTGGAGTCTCCTGATTTTCTACAAAGAATACAATGTGACATTTGTGGTCCAATCCATCAATCTTGTGGATTATTTCATTATTTCATGATTTTACTTGATGCTTCAACTCGATAGTCACATGTTTGTTTGCTTTCATCTCGTAATGTTGCTTTTGCTAGATTTCTTGCCAAATTATAAAGTTAAGATTAAGTTTTCTTGACTATTCTATTAAGTCAGTTCATTTAGATAATGCATGTGAGTTTACTTCAAAAGTCTTTTCTGATTATTGCATGTCAACATGAATTAGTGTTGAGCATTCCATTGCACATGTTCATACTCAAAATGGATTAGCTGAATCTTTTACTAAGCGTTTGTAATTTATTGCTAGACTTATGCTTATAAAATCAAAACTTTCTGCATATGCTTGGGGACATGTTATAATTCATGCTGCATCTTTGGTTCACATCGGATTATCTGCATATCACAAGTTTTCACCTTTACAACTTGTGTTTGATGAACAACCTAATATATCTCATCTTAGAATTTTTGGTTGTGTTGTTTATGTTCATATTTCACCCCCTCAATGAACTCAGATGGGCTCCCAACATCGCCTTGGTATTTATGTTAGTTTTGACTCTACATCTATTATTAGATATCTTGAACCTTTAACTGGTGATTTTTTTAGAGCAAGATTCTTATATTGTCAATTTGATGAGTCAACTTTCTCGTCATTAGGGGAAGAAAAAGGTAAATAGTCCAAAGCACAAAAAATTGGTTGAAACACACCAACATTGTCTAATCTTGATGCACACTCAAATCCATATGAACTTGATGGTCAAAGAATAATTCATTTACAGAATACCACAAATCAATTGCCAGATATTTTTGTTGACACCCAAAAGGTCACTATATCACATGTGCTGGCTGCAAATACTCCTACTCGATTAGTTGTCCCTGTAGGACATCTTGTGGGTATGGCAGCCAATGAATCTAAAGCACACCAAAAGCGTGGTAGACCTATTGGTGCAAAGGACATTATTCCTCGAAAAAATAAAGAAATAAAAAAACTTCAAAATGACACTCTAGAAGAGGTCATTGACATTACTGAAAAGGTTAAAAGCAATATAGATCAATGACCCATATTTTAGGGAAGCAATCCCAAAAGCGATTCTAGTATCAGCAAATTATGAGATCTCATTAAAAAAAAAAAGAAATATGAGGGGAAGAGATGAAGTTGTTGTTGATAGTGTTTTTGCATATGCAATTACTTCTGAAATTATCAATGATAATGAGCTTGAGCCTCAAAATGTAGAAGAATGTCGTCATCAAAGTGATTTGCCAAAATAGAAAGAAGCAATACAAGCTGAGTTAGATTCTTTAGTCAAACGTAATGTATTTGGACCAGTAGTCTAGACACCTGAAGATGTCAAACCCGTTAGGTATAAATTAGTCTTTGTACACAAAAAAATAAACTAAATGAAATTGTGATATACAAGGCGCGACTTATAGCACAATGTTTCTCACAAAGGCCTAATACAGATTGTGAAGAAACTTACTTCCATGTTTTGGATGCAATTACTTTCAAATTTTTTATTTGTTTGATAGTCTTTGAAGGACTTGACATCGTCTAATAAACGTTGTGATAACTTATTTATATAGATCATTGGATAATTACATATATATGAAAATTCTTGAAGGATTTAAGATGCATGAAGCATATAATTCAAAATCGCGACACATGTACTCTGTTAAACTTCAAAGATCTTTGTACGAGTTAAAACAATCTAAACGCATGTGGTATAATTGTTTAAGTGAATATTTATTGAAAAATAGATATGAAAATAATCTTGTTTGTCCTTGTGTTTTCATTAAGAAAATAAATATTAGATTTGCTATAGTCGCAGTTTATGTTGATGATTTAAACATACTATGGATTCCAGAACATATATCTGATACTGTATACTACTTAAAGAAGAAATTTGAAATGAAGGATATTGGAAAGACAAAGTTTTTGTCTTGGGTTTTAAGTTAAACATATGGCAAGTGGAATTCTTGTGCATCAATCATCTTATATAGAAAAAAAAATTGAAACAATTTTATATGGATAAATCTTATCCATTAACCTCCTAAATGGTTGTTCGTTCACTTGATGTAAAAATAGATCCTTTTCATCCACGAGAAGATGATGAGGAAATTCTTGGTCCTAAAGTATCATATCTTAGTGCAATATGAGCACTTTTATATCTTACAAACAACATTAGATTAGATATAGTTTCTGCAGTCAATTTGCTAGCAATGTTTAGTTCTACACAAACTTGAAGACATTGGAATGAAGTAAAACATGTTCTTCGTTATCTCTGCGGCACATCTGATATGAGTTTGTTTTACCCAAATGGAGAAAAGTCAAAATTAGTAGGATATGTTGATGTTGGTTATCTTTCTGATCCACATAAAGCTCGGTCACAAACAGGTTATGTGTTCATGTAACATCTCAATATTGAGAACCTGATATATTTGCCATATATAAGGCACACAACACTAGCTATGCTACTTATAACCTAATACAACAAACTAACCCATATCATTCATTCACATAAATAAATATTGAGAGCTTGAACAACAAAAAGCTATATATATATATATATATATATATATATATATATATATATATATATATATATATATTCATCACTAGCCTCTCAAAGACAAACTGTACTACATAACTTTTACAAACTCAAGGTAGCAGGAAATAAATATACAATATATTTATTACAAGAAACAAAATCACTACACTAGTTCTTCGGTTTCTTCTACTTGTCTTTACCTGTACCTAGATTTACATAGAAATACAAATGGAGTGAGAAATCACAATTTTTCAGTATAAGCATTCCAATACCAGTGTTCATTCATTCACAATGAACAAACCATACTATGAACATAAGATTAAGCCTGCAATAGATAAATGAGTCATTGTTCAACACCATCAGAATATACATACTACTTTATGTAACATTCACAAGGCAAGCAACAATCTTATCCCACGATGAACAAACGATAATCAATGATATCAAACAACCGTCCATACACTCGTAAGATATCATTGAGCAACCAACAAGCAAGGCAACCGCCCATACAGTTGCCAACAATTGCAATGTTTAATGAGATGATGTATGGTTATGCTCACACAAAGTCCTAATAATATGATTATGCAATGTTAATGCAGGTTTTTAGTTTTTGAAAACATATGCCACTTACTTTTTTTCTTAGGAACCTCCGTTCCCTTGTATATACTGGGTAAGATAGGTAATTAAGCCCTGACAGTACCTGATGATATGTGGACTCGTTCATCTCATAAAAGTAAGAGTACTAATACCAACCTCATACACCGGTAACCCTGACCTCTTGAGCCTTCACTATGAGAATCTAGGTTCACACTTTGTTCTTTGGCCAAATGGTTGTGCACACCATATGAAGTTACAATACATAGGAAACAACAAATAGCAAGTTTGAATAGAATATATGCAACGTATTTTGCAAATACATGCAATCATTACTAGGTCTTTCCTAACCAAGTGACTAAGGAAAACTAGCAATCTTCCCAACCAAGCTCTTTTATCACATAAGGTGCAAGGTTACGTTTCTAGTTCTTCATATATCTCAAACCTTGTCTCACAATGGAGTAAATGTCATTCATGCATCTCTGACTCTACTTTCTACACAAAGAAGAAACCTATGCATGATAACAAATACTACTTACCAAGCACACTTAGCATACAACACCTAATACATCACTTCATAACTTTACAAGTGAATCATAGGGCAACCACAAGTTGCTCAAGGTTCTAGGTATTGACCTATTGCATTCTAATTCTCAAAGGATGCCTAGGGTTTCTCAAATCCTATCACAAGGTTCACCCTAACCTAGTGAAAGGTTCTAACTAGAGTACATGCTCTCTTGACTCAACTCTATCACATAAAGGAACCATCACATATCTCTAACAAAACTAACACTCTTGTGTCTAGAATCCTATACCATCACTTTGCAAGTGATTCCAAAGTCAACTTCATGTTGAACAAGGTTCTAAACACTACCTTATTCCATTCCATCACACTTAGATGCTTAAGGTTTCCAAGATTATCCTATGGCATTACATCACACAATGGAAGCCTAAGGTGTCCAAACATAGTACCCTTTGACACTCCATCTCTCACTTTAGTTGTCTAGGATCCCACATTTTTATCTTAAGGCATTTCCCACACTTAGGTCGGCTATAGGTTCTCCAACCTTATCCTAAGGCAAATCTCATCACTTTGGTTGCCTAAGGGTTTTCCAAACTTCTCATATATACGAGGTGGTAGATCCTTCCATGAAATACCACCATTGATGCCTCAACACACTCATAAAGGCATATAAGAGTGATCCCAACACTTAGGAAAGTCTAAAACATCAAGAATATAATTCTTGAAAAATTCTGAAACACACGCCTAGGTATGACTTTCCCACGCCTAGGCATGGCTTATGTCCTATCTCACGCCTAGGCTTGGTTTTACCATGCCTAGGCGTGGTGCTCTCTGTCTCACATGGACCACAAACTGATCAGTCCACGCCTAAGTGTGGCCAAGCTGCGCCTAGGCGTGACTAATTCTATATAAAATTCAGCAGAACCGAGTCACTGTTCCATTGGTGAATCTCATGAGATTCAACCACTCCAAAATAGTTTCTAGGTGATTTCAAGTTCTTAACAAGTTCTCTAACACATAGGAAACATAAAACACCAATTAAAGCCACCAAATTTGGATCCATGAACCAAAACACTCATCCAAACCGCTATTTTCCTCACTTTAGCCATCAAGGGTTCAAACGGGAGTTCTAAGTTTCTAACTCAAACTCATATCATGAACAAACCATAAACAATCCTTGAAACACATCCAAGCCATAAAAACACTTCAAACACCTCAAAATCTCATTTTGACATTTCAAACCTCAAATAAGCATAAAAAAAATCAAAACATCTCTCCCAAATACCTATTTATCACTTTTCACCACAAAGCATTCCATAGATATTTTTAGGGATCAATTTAGTCACCATACTTAATCTAACTCATTACAAGTTCTAATTCAAGTTCCCAAAGTGTTCAACCAACTCAAACCCTCAAGAAACTCATAAAACTCCTTTTTCACCCATTTCAAGCATACCTCAAGCATGACAAGATAAAAACAAAGGTGGGAGTTGGGAGATGAAAGCAAGAACCTCTACCACTTGTACCTGAGATGAAGATCTTAAAGATGGCCAATGATGGATCCAATCTTTCCTCTTGGTTTCTCCTCCTTCTTCCTCTCTTTCTCCCTTCACGTTTTCCTCTTCTTTCTTTTCTGTTTCTATTTTTCCCTTCTCTGTCGTGGGATCTTTATAAAGTGAAGTCAGACTTGACTTCTCTCATATATGTACTAAAACTCTCGATATGTTAAGAATACTTAGATTCCTCAAAATCTAGTTTCCTAACTTTCAACAAATTCAAAATAAATCCTAAGATTCATAAAAAAATCTTGTTGTACCAAAATCATCATTTTCCGTGCCAGCTGCTAGTCAAATTAATATTAAAACACATAATTAGTATGCTTAAAAATACTAAACTAGCTCTGATCATCCTCAATTTTTAACTGTAGCACAATTCACATATTTGTGACCTAAAAATAAAGTCTCCACATTTATTTCTACTAACTGAGTAGTTTAAGCCATTTCTAGGATTAATAACAACTATTTTTTCACAAATAGTATTACAGCAAAGTGGATAAACATACTCAGAAAGCCACAAAATTTAATAGACATGTTAAGCAAGTATTAGGTTACCTCCATAACCATATACTAGTCTAACATGTTTATCTAGGGTTTTACAATTCATATGTGGAAATACTGTTATCTCATGACGGTTTGTAAAGCAAATAATTTCTGCTACCTCATCAAACCATTCAAAAATATTGGTCATTCATGAAGCAAGCCGTGAGTGTATATGGTTGAGAACTATTATCCAACACATTAAAAGAGCATATGAATTATTGAAGAAAATGATGAGTCAACAATATTGCATGAGGATAATGCAGCATGTATTGCACACATCAAAGGAGGTTACATAAAGGGTGATATAACTAAACATATTTCACTAAAGTTGTTTTACACTCATGAACTCCTGAAGAAAGGTAATGTTGATATTTGTAAAATCCGCGCAAGTGACAACCTAGCTGATTATTTCACAAAGACATTACCAACTTTAATTTTCAAGAAGCATGTGCATAATATTGGAATGCGTCAATTTAAGGACCTTTTATAATTTGTTATATTTTGAGGGGAAGTTGTCTATGAATATTGTACTATTTTTCTTTCATTAAGCTTTTGTCCCACTAGATTTTTCTTAGTAAGGTTTTAACGAGACATATTCATAATGTATAGTCACTCTAAGAGAAATATTATAAAACATACACATTTAGTATTTGGTAGATAACTAAATTAATTTGATTGGCAGTTATAATATGCACACTAACTATCTCACATAAACAAAAAAATTGGTTAAAATAGATCACAATTTTTAAAGGATACTAATCCTAAATAATTAAACTATATAAATCATAAAATGCTCTTATAAATATCCTATCAAATCTTTAAAATATATATCTCATCTAATATATAAAATAAGATTTTGAGCCTATATTTTTTTACTTTGATCTTTTTATATTTTTCTTCACTATTTATAACAAAATAATATATGTATAATTATGAATAAATTACTCTAATGAAATGGAGGACCATCTGATATTTTGGTACACAAAAAATCGTATACAATATAAGGAACGGAAACATACATGGCCTTAAAAAATAGGAAGGACTCTCTCAACGATCAATGCACCTAACCCAGACCCCAGTCAATACCAAGCGGTTTTCGGCTTTTCGCATTGATAAAAGCGAGCCCCATCAACTAGTGGGGACCTCCAAATGAAAACACCTCTAACAACTCAAAATTTTGAAAAAAATTAAATGATGTGTATTTTATATTTATTTATATTGTAAAATTACAATAAAGTTATGTAAAAAATAAGGTATGATTAAATATAATTAAATTATAAAAATTATATAAATATAAAATGATGTGAGTAAAAATATATGTGACTAGAATTATTCTAAATTTTTTATAATACAAAAGTGTTTGGTTTGTTTTTTATTTTTATTTTTAGTTTATATATTTTATTAATAATTATAAAATGTATTTATTTTATTTATTTTTTATTTTTAATTTCTGTAAAGAAAAAAATATTTTTTATTTCTTTTATTGATGTTTGAAAATTAAAATAAAATAAAAATAATGTAATATTTTTATAATTATTATTAAAAACATATCAATTAAAAACAAAATTAGAAAACAAACAAAACACTACTTTTTTTTTGTCACATTTAAAATTCATAATGTTATTTTTACACTTAAATCTTTGAGCTTGTATTTTTTTTTAGAAAAAATTCAAACTAATCTCGTTTTCTTTTTTTTTTATTCTTTTTTAAAGAAAAAAAGTATAAAGAGAGGTGTAAATATTTAAGTGTAAATATAACATTGTAGGAAAACAGATGAATTCATAATAGGTGGAGACAGACACTAGTTGTGGAAAGGTTTAATTGTGTCATTATATTATGTATTTGAAGGGATTCATCTCATATTTAGAAAGCATGAAGATATCTAAAGAATTAAAAGGAAGAGTAATAAAATATGTCTTAACCTTTGTGAATGTGTCAAAAACAATAATGCTATTCATAAAGACATCCATATACATCACTTGATATTACATTTATTTACTAACTATTAAATCTATTTCATTAATATTCTTTCTATATTTAACTATTTTGTATTTATAATTAATCACATTCTTGTCATAAATTTCTTTTAAATTAATGATTAAATATAAAACAATTTATTTGGATTAAATATAAATAAGTTATTAGTTAAATATATTTAATAACTGATTGATGAAGGCAGGGGCGAAAAACAATAAGGGCATACAGGGCAGCTACCCCAAAATTTTCCTACAACGTGCACATATATAATATATAAAAATATTAATTGCACATTTTAATGCTCATACTTGAGAATATGTGTCAGAATCAGAATATATATATATATATATATATATATATATATATATATATATATATATATATATGTGAAATTAGATATAATTAGATGATAAAAATTATATAAATATAAAATAATGTAAATATAAATATATAGGCTTATATTATTTTATGATATAACAGCAAATACGCAGAAATACCATTTCTTTTTTCTTTTTCTTTTTTCTTTTGATAAACGCAGAACGACCATTTCTGCATCATTATAGGAATTAACCATTTTCATTTCATGCTTCAGTTTTAAACTTTATTGCTGCGGGACATTTTCTTCCATTTGAAAGTTTTATTTGATCTAAAAAAAATATTATATATACTACAATAGCATTAGTTGCTTCTTATTTAAGGTTACATACTTAATTATTTTATTAACTTTTGCATCTTGAAAAGTAATGTTTGAAAATATAAAACTCATCTTGCTCAACATATTGGAAAAATTTGTGGTGTGCTTCTCTTTATTTATAGTAGTAAATTTTTTTTTTCTCTAAAACCTATGTCCCAAGCTGGTCTTATATAGTGACATTGTAAACTCTCAAACTTTCATTTTTAAGTAGATATATATCTCAACTGTTATCAAGTAAAACTCTCGTTGAATCCATAAATTTTTTTATATAATATTCATCTACAAAAGAACATAAATAGTGTTATATAATTTACATATCTTCAAAGGCCAAACAATTTTTTTTTTATTTACTAAACCCCAAACATAAATATAAATTCCCCCTCCCCCTCCCCCAAAATTTAAGTTCTGCCATTAGATGAAGGTAATGTGAGGTAATGTGGGTAAATATACGAGATTTACTAGGTAAAATAGATATGCAAGATTATGTCCAAACAAATAAGAAATTTTCTCACTTTTTTTGAGTCACGCTTTCAAATAAAATAATGATATGTGATTTTTTTTAAAAAAAATTAAAAGTGAAGAAAATTATTCCATTTAAGGTTCATCAATAAAAATGCATACAATGGATTAACTAGTAATATTTTTAAATCTTATACATAAAAGCCTCCTGAGGCTAGCTAGGTGGTTGGGGTGGGAGGGGGTGAGGGTTTGGGTAGATGTTTATAGGTTCAATGCTCATGTACAAAAAAAATAATCTTATACATACAGAACTTAAATTTAAACAGAAACACCTTTTTTTTTTAAAAAAAAAATCTTCATACTAACATAAATAATCCAACATCTTTGCCCATTAATTATGTCTTATATATATTTTTAAACATCTTTGCACGTATATGTGCAACAACTATATCCACATATTATTCTTACAACTTTCACATTATTCTGCACGTATTTATGCAACAATTATCCACACATATATTAAAATTTCATATACTAAGACCTTGTGTGACATTACCTTCCTATAGGATGACACTGATTTAGAATTTTAGATAGACGTTGTCTAAATCTATAGACTTAGAAAGATATAGCTCAAATCTTTTTATTTTTTATTTATTTTAACGTGAACAGTATTACCTAGTGCATTTTAAAAAATTAATCCCTTTAAATGCATGTATAAAACTCAAACCTGAATAGCCAAAGGAGCTATAAGCTATATGTGAAGGGAATTGCATATATGTATGCAAAATATTGACAAAATATTTGTGCTCCAACTAGAGATACCAGGTACGGGACTGGTTAGCTAAGTGGGCTTTACCTTTCTCCATGGAGATAGGGTTGCATGAGGGTGCATGATATAACTAATGTGGGTCTGATTCCATTGATCCTTGTTTATTTTTCTGGGCCACCTTACCCCACTTGGTTCCCTCTACTTAATTAGTTGACATTTCCATATTTTTTTGGGCTTCACCCCAACTTGCAATTAAAAAAAAAAGAAATTTGTGTTTTTGGTGGTAAAGTTCTATTCTTACATTTTATGGGGAGGCTTTATCATCAACTACTTGAGATGTAATTTATGAATGAATTATTTTTTTTTTTAATAGTATTTATATATAAATTTAAATATATATAAAAATTATCAGTTAAAATTTATAATTTTTTTATATATACAATTATTTATAAAAAAAATAATATCATTAAATTTATATACAAATCTAAATATTATTAATTAAAATTAATAAAGATTTAACTTTTTAATTTCAACTATTGGTTTATTATTATGGTAGCTATTAGTCCATTCATGAACCACTTTACAAGTGGTCCAGACAAATCCTCTATATAAGAAGGGAAAGAAGTGCACTTTAAGCTGCATAAGTTTTTTCATTTAGAAACATCTAAACCTTAAGAATATGATAGTACCGTTTTTCTTTCTAGCCTCAATCATAGCAACATGCCATGGCTCAAAGTATGACATAACTGTTGTTATTTTAGCTTTTATTATGATATTTCAAAAGTCTAAAGTCCCACATTGCTTGATCTTCAAAGTTTTAAAGAGTTTATAAGGTAACTTATGTTTTGGGTTTGTTAGATAAGCTTGTGAGAGGAATGGGCTCGTGCGCACAATGTTGGGCCTCGTTTGGGCCAAGTCAGTGCAAATCATTCGATTTGCCCCCCCTGCGCACACGATAATGAGGCCTCAGAAGTTTTTGCTCCAGTTTTATTTACCATAATTATTTTGTGCTAATAATTAAGTTTTTTAGAAACCTTATCTGGAAACGGCTATTTTGTGGTTCTATTTTTCTGACTTGGTCTCCACGTTCTTAACCTCCCATGTTCAAACGTGAGGTGGCTACATTCCAACGTGAGGCGACCATGTTCCAACATGAGGCAGACACCTTAACTCAGATATACTTAACTCACCTTCATTGGTTTTTAAAATTCAAACGCTTTCAAACAAAAATACCCTCTGCTTCTTCTTTCTTTCTTCCTGGGTTACAACTTAAGTTCTTTGCTGTTCTACTACCTCGGTCTCCACCGAGACGAGCCTGTTGAATCTTAGGGGATTCGCACACCCGTGCGATAAAATCCTTGAGGATAGTGTCTTCTCATACGCCTCAGGCTTTGCGTTTGATTGTGTTCTTCACCGTTGTCACCTCTTCATTTTCAACATTCTCAAGGATTTTATAACACCATGGCTGACAACAATGCTGACAACTAGACTCCCGCTCCCACCAATGGCGAGGTTGTTCTTTCACCACCTCCACCTCCAGTCACCTACGCAAAGCCATTTCAGATATCTTAAAGATTGAGCTTTTCGGTGGCCAAAACTTCGATGCACGGAGTCGCATCCGCACTTATCGAACCCAGACCGCCATCAACAGCCAATCCGAAACTTATTCAGGATTGGACACATACAAACAAGGTATGCCGTCACACAATTATTAGCACACTTTCTAATGACTTGTTCGATGTGTACTGTTCTTACAAGGATGTGAAGGAGATATGAGACTCCATGACCATCAAGTACACCGCTGAAGATGCCGGGAAACAGAAATTCATCATCGGTAACTACTACCACTGGGAGATGACCGACGACAAAGATATCAAGGTTCAAATCAATGAATACCATAAGTTGTTGGAGGATCTCAAGGCCGAAAACATCACCCTCCCAGACGAATTTGTTGCTGGACTCCTTATCCAGAAGTTGCCTCCATCGTGGAAGGACTACAAGCAACAACTGAAGCATAAGCACAAACAACTATCACCCTCGGAAATGATAACACACATTATCATTGAAGACACCAATCGAAGAGAGTGTCAGGCTGCAAGGGCGAAGGCTTTCGCTTCTCGAGCAAATCTGGTTCAAAATAAATCACCGAAAAAAAGGTATGCTAATAACAAAAAGTCTTCTGATCACTTTCCTAGAATTACTAATCCCACTTTCAAAAGGAAAGGTGCTTGCTATGTTTGTGGAAAGCCAGGTCATCATGCTCCTCAATGCAGGCACAGAGTGAGAAATGACAACCCTCCTAGGCCAAAGGCAAATTTGGCGGAAAGAGATGATATTGTGGTTGCGGTCGTTTCTCAAATTAACATTGTGACCAGTGTGAACAAATGGGTGGTAGACTCTGGTGCTACCAGGCATATTTGTGCGAACAAAGATGCTTTTACCTCCTACACTTCTGTAGGGGATGATGAAAAACTTATATATCTTGGAGATTCTCGAACTGCTGCAGTTTCGGGAAAAGAGAAAGTTCTTATAAAGCTCACATCTGGGAAGACCTTGACTTTGAATGATGTACTCCATGTGCTTAATATTAGGGCCAATTTGATTTCTGTATCACTGTTGGGAAAAGCTGGGATTAAAGTGTCATTCGAATCTGACAAGATAGTAATGACAAAAAATAATGTCTTTGTGGGAAAGGGCTATAGTGATGAAGGACTTTTTGTACTCAGTATTTATGAAATTATTAATAAAATTGTACCTTCTTCTACTTACTTGATTGATTCCGTTGATATGTGGCATGCTAGATTAAGACATGTTAATATTTCTTATATTAAGAAAATGCGACGTCTTGGTTTAATTCTGCGACTAGTGATGTATGCTTAAATAAATGTGATATTTGTATTGAATCTAAGTTAACAAAAAAATCTTGTCTTTCAGTACAACAACGTGAATCTGAATTACTTAGTTTAATTCATACCGATCTAGGAGATTTAAAAAATACAATGACTAGAGGTGTTAAAAATATTATGTGACCTTTATAGATGATTTTTCTAGATACACTAAGGTTTATTTAATTAGAAATAAAGATGAAGCTTTTGAAATGTTTGTTTCCTATAAGGCAGAAGTAGAAAATCAATTAAATAGAAAAATTAAAAGGGTTAAATCCGATAGAGGTGGTGAATATATCTTATTTAATGAATTTTGTGAAAAAGAAGGCATAATACATGAAGTAACTCCCCCTTATTCACCTGAATCTAATGGTGTAGCTGAAAGGAAAAATAGAACCTGAAAAGAAATGATGAATGCAATGCTAGTTAGTTCCTCAGTACCCGATAACCTTTGGGGAGAAGCCTTATTAACTGCATGTTTTTTACAAAATAGGATACCTCATAAGAAAACTGGTAAAATACCCTATGAATTATGAAAAGGTTATATGCCAAATTTAAAATATTTGAAAGTGTGGAGGTGTCTAACTAAGGTAATGCTTCCTGATCCTAAGAAAAGAAAAATAGGAACCAAAACTTCTGATTGTATGTTTATTGGTTACGCTGAACGTAGTGCTGCTTATAAGTTTCTTGTTTTACGAAGCGATGTGCTTAATCATAATACAATAATGGAGACTAAAAATGCTAAATTTTTAGAGCATATATTTCCTTTGAAATCTGGAAATAAACAATCTTTAGAAAATATTTCTTTAGAAAATATTTCTTCAAGAAATATTTGTGAAAACTCATATGAGGATTTAAGAAGGAGTAAAAGACAAAGAAAAGAGACATCTTATGGAAATGATTTTTATACTTATCTCGTTGAAAATGACCCTTTGTCTTTTTCTGAAGCTATTTCATCTTCTGATACTCAATTTTGGAAAAAAGCTATTAAAACCGAAATTGATTCTATTTCAAAATGCAATACTTGGATTTTAGTTGATTTACCTCCTGGAACAAAACCTATTGGTTGCAAATGGATTTTTAAAAGGAAATATAATCCTAATGGTTCAATTGAAAAATGCAAAGCTAGATTAGTAGCAAAAGATTTTACCCAAAAACAAAATATTGATTATTTTGATACCTTTGCTCCTGTGACCAGAATTTCTTTAATTCGGATTTTGATAGCATTGGCTTCAATTTACAAACTTGTCATTCACCAAATGGATGTAAAAATTGCTTTCTTAAATGATGATTTAGAAGAATAAATTTATATGACACAACCTGAAGGATGTGTAATTCGTGGTCAAGAAAATAAAGTATGTAAACTTCTCAAATCCTTATATGGTTTGAAACAAGTTCCAAAACAATGGCATGAAAAATTTAATCAAATATTGATTGATGATGGCTTTGCTTCTATTGAAGTTGATAAATGTGTTTACACTAAATTAATGAATGGTGAATGTGTAATCATATGTTTATATATGAATGACATGCTTATCTTTGGTACTTGTAATGATATTGTGATAAGAACAAAATCTTTTCTTGCATCTAAGTTTGATATGAAAGACATGGGTGAAGCAAGTGTAATACTAGGAGTAAAGATCATAAGGAAGGGTGATAGTATAACACTATCCCAAGAACATTACGTAGAGAAACTTCTTAGAAAGTTTGGTCATTATGACTCAAAACCAATGAGTACCCCTTATGATTCTAACTCTCAATTAAAAAAGAATAGAGGTGATTCTGTTGCTCAATCTGAGTATGCCCAAATTATTGGAAGTTTATTACATTTAATGAATTTTTCGAGACCAGACATAACATATGCGGTGGGCAGATTGAGTCGATATACTCAAAGTCCAAATCAAGATCACTGGGCTGCACTTGTTAGACTCATGGGATATTTGATAGGTACTATGAACTATGGTATAGTGTATAATAGATTTCCCATTGTATTAGAAGGATATAGTGATGCTAATTGAATCTCAGATTCAGATGAGACAAAATCCACTAGTGGTTATGTATTCACACTTGGTGGTGGAGCGGTTACTTAGAGATCAGCCAAATAAACTATAATTGCAAGATCCACTATGGAGTCAGAGTTTGTAGCTCTGGAGTTAGCTGGTAGTGAGACTGAGTGGTTAAAAAACTTCTTGGCGAATATTCCTTTAGGAATAAAACCAACACCGTCAGTGTCAATGTATTGTGATTGTCAAGCGGCAATAGCCATTGCAAAGAATAAGACCTTCAATGGTAAAAACAGACATATACACTTGAGGCATAATGTAGTAAAGCAGCTGCTAAAAGATGAAACAATATCAATTGATTATGTTAAGTCAGAAGTGAACTTGGCCGATCCTCTGACAAAGCCTCTTAGGAGGAAACTAATATATGAAACATCGAGGGGAATGAGACTTAAGCCAATTTGAAATTAACAGTGATAGTAACCCAACCTTTGTGATTGGAGATCCCATGAAGAAAGTTCATATGGGTAAAAACAAGTCACTTGTTAGTTCTGCTAGGACTAATATTTTTGTCCCTTCTTATGGTGTGAGATGTGCTAGACTGCATTATTGAGAGGATAAGCTTAAAAGCTTTTAATGATTTTCATATCCCTTATGGTTGGTGTATGATTTGCAGCATACACTTGATGAAATTATCTATATGAGTGTCAAGTGGGGCTGCTTGTATGAGATTATGGCATATCTCTAGAGCACTCATGAATTACCGTAAAATGGCCTATTAGGGCAACAACAAACACAACAACGAGAATTATGGTAGACCTCTAATGTACACAAAGTGTTTTTGGTTCATAGAAGTTTACTTCACCAATTCACTGTATGTTATGTCTCATCCGTCTAGGTCTGGTTCATAGTCCAAAAGACACCAGATTCGATGCATTTACACCCATGGTGTTAACCCAGGAAAAATCTTTCTTTTAAAATTTTGTTAAATATTTCTTTAAACTTTTGAAATATGTGAGGGATTGTTGTTGTTTTAGCTTTTATTATGATATTTCAAAAGTCTAAAGTCCCACATTGCTTGATCTTCAAAGTTTTAAAGAGTTTATAAAGTAACTTATGTTTTGGGATTGTTAGATAACCTTGTGAGAATAATAGACTCGCGCGCACAATGTTGGGCCTCGTTTGGGCCAAGTCAGTGCAAATTATTCAATTTGCCCTCCCAGCGCGCAGGATAATGAGGCCACATAAGTTTTTACTCCAGTTTTATTTACCATAATTATTTTGTGTTAATAATTAAGTTTTTTATAAACCTTATCTGGAAACGGCTATTTTGTGGTTCTGTTTTTTTGCCTTGGTCTCCACATTCTTAACCTCCCACGTTCAAACGTGAGGTGGCCACATTCCAACGTGAGGCGACATATGGATATTTGATGTAGATGAGACCACACGCTCTAATCTGCCATAGTATGCTAAGCATGGATTTGGGTACGTTAGTTTTCTTCTGTTACAATGCTTTTTGCTTTTTGGTATTAGTATATTACCCACTATATAATTAGGTGAAAGTGTGAAGACTAACCAAAATTAATGTTGAAACAAGACACTCACTATTGTAGTCCCCTTCGTTTTATCAAAATAATTATATTTTATGACTAATTTGTTGAAAGGGCTGAACCTTTTAACTCAAAGGCGTTCCGTGAATGGGTTGACCTTGGTGAAGCACCAGCACTGCTGGAGACTCTTCAGCTATACAAAAATTTGTCGATTCTGGGCATCAAGGTTGTAATATTAACAGGGAGACGTGAAGATAAAAGGATTGCAACTGCTACTAACCTGAAGCGTGTTGGCTACAGTACGTGGGAGAAGCTAATTCTCAAGTGAGGATCTTTCTTTTATGAATAATGTTATATACGTACACTTACATATATCACCTTCCATTTTCATAATTTTAATTATATAACTGGTCTTACCACATTTACATTCAAATTTTGCCATATAATCAAAGTGTGAACAGATGTGAAAGAAGCTTATGTCCAACTAGCTTTATCCTTCGTTTCTCTTTCTTTTTGTTTGTAGTATATACTAATAAACATATTGTGCATTGTATAGTTTTTTAAAACTTAGTTAAAATCTAAAAATGTATAAATTAAAAGAGTTAAGATTTTTAAAATTGAAAATGGTAGATATATATATTTAGATTAAAAGAGAAGTAAAACTTTAAATTTTTTTTAAAAAATAAAAAATAACATATTATTCTTTGAGAGAGAATAAAATAAAAAATTAAGTCACTCTAAAATAAATATACCCTAATTTAACAAATAGGGACGAATAATTTTTTTCAAGGTAGCATCATATACACTGGAGGATCTCAGGGGCAAGGGGGGGGGGGGGGCAGCTTCTCGCCCCATCCCACCATCTTTTGCCCAAAAGTTGTATAATATTATAGTTTTCTTTTATGGTTGCTTAATTCTTATAGTTTCAATAGTATTGCTACAGCAGTGTTTGCCTACTTTCTTTAGGTAGTCGGGAGTCCCAAGTAGCAGAAGTGTCACAGACATCAATTTGATTGGGATTACAAAAAGCAATTCAAGAAAGAACATAAGGAAAGATATTGATTACTCTAACTTATTCCATGACTAAAGGAGGCATTAAAAATAGGTTGATTAAGAAAAGTAATTAAAAGCTAGGAGAGTGATGGTTAAGAGTTGGAGACAAAAAGAAGGAAATGGTTGGCTACTAACTATTTGATCGTATGGTATTTTCATTTTTTTGAGTTTAAAAATATCATCAAATTATATATGTAAATCAGAAGAGATCATAATAAGGGGGAGAGAGTTTATCATACTAATCCATGCTATAATATTGTAAATTTTGAGTATAGAAACTTGACCACAACAACCCCCTCCCAAAAAAAAAAAAGTTAAGTTCCGTCACTCATCATATAAAGACCACACTGAATCTGGCCTCATACTAAATCATTATTAATTTAAATTAACATTTAACAGTTAAGATTTACTCTTCCTATAAATTTAAATTTAAATTTAATAATTTAGATTTACACCTCCTGTCTCTACCGTGTTTCCACTTATTCCTTTCTCGGACATTCAATTCATCAAGTATTAATGTATAATAATTTGCATTTATATCTTTGGTTGCAGGAATTCATCGTTTAGAGGTACAACGTTTTCATTCAAATCAGCCCAGAGAAAGGAGCTCGAGGAGAATGGATACAGAATCATTGGGAACATGGGCGACCAATGGGGCGATATTCTGGGGGCCAACCCAGGTATTAGGACCTTTAAGCTGCCCGATCCAATGTACTACGTTGTGTGACTGTTGTACTTTTGTAATAGTGTTGGGATGGCGTTCGTCAGATAATGAAAAATCCTTGGCCATCTCACGTTTACAAATGTCGGCAACAAATAAATATAATAAATTTTACTATTAATGTTGGTCTATTTAACAAAAGAAAGAAAAATACAAATTTTAAACCTGGCAAAAAACAATTAAAATGTCATACAACAAACAATGACCTTGTATCAACTGAAACAAGTTAAAGCTTGACTTCAGTTATTTTTTATTTTTTATTCATGTGGATATTAAAAAAGATTGAACAAACCTATGAGAGAGTTGCAACTTATTAGTAGCACCATCAACAACAATTAATAAGTGAGAAATGACTTAAAAAAAGAGAAGAGATAGAGGGACTCAAGACCCAAATTGGCCAGATTTAAAGTTAATTGAGTTGAGTTTGAGTTTCGATAAATAAACTGACATTAGATTGAGATTACACTTCTAATTGATTCAACTTGTTCAATATTATATAATATTCAAGATTTATAATGTTTTTTTTATAAATTAAGGATAAATTATAAAATGTTTTTACTTAAATTATCATCTTTGTATAACATGATAATATTTTTAAATTGATATAATTTTTTAAAAATATATATTATAAAACACACCTTAATTTTAATTTCATACATCTAAAATCTTATCATTTAATTATACATAATGTCTAAATTTGTATAATTTATTTAAATTTTGCATCTATTTAGTGGATTCATACTTGATCATTAATTAGTGAGATCATGTCTTAATCAAGACTAGGTCCAAAAATTGGACTAGTAAAATCAAGTTAAATCCAACCCAACTCAATAATCCATGATCACCCGAAGGGAGTATTCAATTATCCCTAAAATGTGGGCAACTTATTTGCGGCTGCAATATATCTCTACTTTGTTCAAAATCTATTTTCATTTCTTCTCCTCGTACGTCAATTTCTTGCAACATTGTTGCATCAAGGTTTGTTTCATTCAAAGACGGATGGGGGCACTACAAGAAAATCGATGTTTAGCTACGATTTTAATCGTGACAAATTCTTTTACAACCATAGTTAACTAAATCTAATCACGGTTATAACAATTGTAGCTAAAATAAGACGTGACAAATAAATTAGTCACAATTTTAAAGACTGTGGCAACATTCTGTTACTTACAATTACAACTGTGATTAATTATATAATAATCGTGACCCATTTTGACTAGAATATATTTTATAAAATATTTTGCTACACTTAAACCATAACTAAATTAATGTTTAGCTACGACTAAACCGTGACTATTGTAACAGAAGTTTTATATTCATAACATTGGTTTGTCATGATTAAACCGTGACAAAATAATTTTTTTTTAAATACTAGTTGTCTCCATAATCATATCACAAAAGAAGATCAGTTCAATTACATAATACCAAGTCTCGATCAAGTAGAGCATTCAAATCCTAGTTAAAAAAAAGGATTGGACAAAAATTTTAAATCTTTGTCAAAACTAAACCATACCCTTCATGTTCACAATTTCATTGACTAATCCTACTCAAAATGTAAACCCTAGCTAGCATCATCACTATACTAAACCATACACTCTATGTTCACAACTTCACTTAACTTCAAATTCTACTCAAAAAGTAGACTCTATTATCATCACTACATTTAATTACATAAACTTAAGAGCTTGAAACATTGTTGAAAGGTAACTCATAACCAAATCTATCTTACAAGAAATTAAAGATGTTACTCAGAGAAGCTAACTCCTACTTTTGTATTCTATGTGAGAAGCTAACTCCTGCTTCTGTATTCTATGTCACCTCCTGAAGAAGGAAACAAGTTTCAATGCATCAAAATCCAATTCATACGAGGTTAAAAAGGCGGAAAAAGAAAAGGGAATGCCTTGTTTTGGTAACCAAAAATGGATTTAATTAACAAATAAGAAACAAAATTGATTAATATAAAAATTTAGACAAAGACAATTTTCAATATGAAATTTATCTTGATACCCTTGAAAACAAACCATGAAGCAAGAAGAATGAAATGAAGAGCAATTATGAGAATTGCATATATATAGTTAGACTTCGATACAGCGCATCATCATATTAAAAAAATTTCAGATACAAGAAACATAAACTCAAACGAAATAAAGACCAATTCTAATCAAAATAAACAATTAGGGGCTATAAAGCTCAAATATCTGAAAACCAATACTTACCTTGGACAAAGGAATGCCTAAGAAAAAAAGAAGAAGGAATGTCTAAGATGCAGAAGCAACAGTACATGTAACATCCTAGTACTGTCACCCTCGTATAACTAACAAATACCTATATAAACAGTAATAACTATGCTACTTCTAATATAATCATCAACTAACCTATAATATTTGTAAATAATCATGGAGAGTCATAACTAAAAAGTTATACACATATACATCTATAGCCCTAAAAGGCAAAGTGTTATACAAACAACATTTACATCCTTAAAGCTAATATAAATAAATATATCAACTTTGTCTATAAAAGAAACAAATAAAACTAAATCTATACTAGTTCTTCTATTTCTTTATCTCTTTACTCTTTGAAGAGTCTTGACCTGCTATTACAAAAAAAACATAGAAAGAGGTGAGAACATGAAAATTCTCAGTAATATTCATTTATTTCATGACATTAAACAATGTAAACTACATACATACACTACAAAAAAAACGGTATTTAGCCACGGTTTTAACCGTGGCTAATATATTAAAAACCGTAGCTAAGTTAACTTAGCCACGGTTATAACAATTGTGGCTAAATAAGGCGTGGCAAATAAATTTGCCACAGTTTTAGTGACCGTAGCAATATTTTGTTACCTACGATTTATACCGTAGTTAATTAAGAATTAACCGTAGCTAATTTTAATTAGAATATATTCTGCAAAATAATTAGCTACACTTAAACCGTGGCTAATGTAATAGGTATTTTATTTTCATAGAACTAATTTGCCACGGTTAAACCGTGGCTAAATTTTTTTTTTTTAAAAAAAAATACTAGTTGTTTCCTAAACATATCACAAAAAGAGACTTGTTCAATCACATAATACCAAATCTCAATCAAGTAAAGCATTCAAATCATAGAATTGTTCAATGAGGATAGTGTTTTGAGTGCAAGTGAAAATACCTAGTACGTAATAGCACACAACCACTTGATGAAAGTATATTAATACCCCATGATACATGATACGAATAGTAGTGTGGATATGAAGCATGGAGGCTGATCTGAAGAAACAATTACCATATGCTGTCACTTCAACAATGCGTAGGTCCAGAGCATCCAATTGAATCCGAAATTGTGAAGTATTAGCTTGTTTTCCTTGCTTCTTAATCTGTCACCAAATAATGTCGGATCACCAATGGCTAGAGTATCCAAATAACAATCTATTCTTAGAAGCATTACAAACTTACAATTGGATTTGTTACTTAACATATTGATAGAGAAGGTATCATTATTCTTAATTTTCAGAACATTTAAATTAATAGAGACACTAAGTTATTGTACTATTATTTGTAGTTTTTAAAAGTTTCTGAATAACCCCCAAAAGACAAAATGTCAAAATATAGGAAAATCAAGTTGACTTATAGAAAAAAATTATTGTCTTTAACCCACCCCCCAAAAAAAAATCATCATCAAGACCCAATGCTTAACCTTAATAAGCCATAAACCACAGAAAGACTTGACATATGCAGACAAAGACATAATTGACACTATATCAGTGGCCACATTAACATCCGTGACCCAATGCTATTACATACTAGGTATTTTATTTTCATACAATGATTTGAACAATTTTATGAACCCCAACTCCCAGGAGGAACCACGACTCAAGCCCAATCTAAAAACTTACAAGATAAACTAAAAGTCCATTCTCTAAAATAGAAACCTTCCAATGCTAATGTTCTTGAAAACCTGTAGTGGACCCAAAACATGGAGAGGCAGCTCTAAAGGTGCGTGAGAACAGGGACAACATTTGATGGTTGTTTGCATTATGTGCATCTCTATTTTAAGTTAGAATTGGTGCTTTTTGTGATGTGCAGAAATAAAGCGTGGTGGTTGTTATGTGTGTTCTTAAAACAAGAGCAAATGATCTAAGTCTAGTTAAGCAAGAGAAAAGCAATCCAAAGAAATATCTTATGCCAATGACCTTCAAAACGCCCCTCATCACCATTCATTCACCTAGTCTAATCATGAATTCATGGAAGTCACAAATTGATTCTTACAGGGTTACCACAGATCAAGTTGGAATAACACAATAGTATAGTGGAAAGAAAAAAAATAGAAAAAAACATAATAGAACCACTAAGCAAATGGAAAATCAAGACTTCATATTTTAAAAATAGAACAGAACCACTAAAGATCTAGAACCACTAAAGATCTAGAACCAATCCATGTCCCCTTTTGCTCAACAACCTTGGCTAAGCCATCATCAAAATCAAGCCATGATTTAACCTCACAATTCAACCTTCAATATGGTAAGATGAAGCTCCCATGATTGATTTGAAAAATAAGTGAATTCATTTACACTAACATTTATCTAGATACTAAGACCACAATGAACTCAAAATGATTAGAAACAAACCACAACATGGCAATCACACATGAGGAGCACAATCCATTATTTTAAACAGATTTGAGATTCATGCAACCAAGAGAGTGTAAATTATACAACCTTCAGTATTTCAGTTTCTTGGGACCCTTGAGGAACTTCATTGATATAATTATTTCCACTAGGGAACACTCAAAATGCCATCATGTCCATCATACTTATGTCAAGATATAATGTAGTTTACAATGGCCAAAAGAAAAAGGAATTTCACGACATTATATAACTAGCTAGTAGTATTTATGTTTCAACAATAAAGTTGATGTTGATATAATGATATACTTGAATCATTCAAGGTAAGGCTTATAGCTAAATATATGAACATTAATGACTAATCCAATAAATGGACATTATTAACACCAACATTAAAAGCAGCCTTGCTGACTTATTTTTAAGCTCTTAGTGAAATTGTATTGTAAGAGAATAAATATAATTATCATATGGCAGATCAGAACATTTCCAATTTGCATCTGCCATAGCATCATGGTGAATGCGGCATTCCTCTTTAGTCCTCAGACGGAACCTATGCTCTTTATGTTGCAGTTGCTGGTGATGATGAACTGGGGGTATATCATGAGAAGTTTAAAAAATTAATTTTGTTTTCTGGAAATGATTATCTAGGCTTGAGTTCCCATCCAACTATTGGAAGGGCTGCTGCAAAGGTGTGTTTATAAATTTTGAATGATATTTTATCCTCTCCCCCCTCCCCCTCCCCCTCCGAATTTTAGTCTATTGGTCTTTGTTTCTTGAGTTTTCTTAATTTAAGCTCATTGGTATTTTGGTCATTGTTCTACATCAGGCAGCCCAAGAACATGGAATGGGACCAAGGGGTTCTGCTCTTAAGTAACATGCCTTTCCTCTTGTAACAGGAGCAATGCTAACTAACTTCTCTAATACAGAAACTAATCAATAAATATTTACTCCACAGGCTACAACGAATCCAAAATTAACAGCTAATGTGGCTCACAATTAATCACAAAATCCTATTCAAAATAAATACATCTTTCACCTGCTCAAGCAATATTCAAATCATGTTATAGAAATAGAACAATGTTCTGTTCCACACACACACGCGACTTTCAACTTTCACAGCTCAAACAATATACAATAATGTTATACACAGATTTATGCTCTTTATGCTCACTCATAAAATGACGAACAATATTCAAAATTACTCACATGTTTTATCAAAAAGATCTAACAAATAACCATGTCAATGTTTAGGTTTTACACAGCAGACACACAGAGAAAGAGAGGATAATCAAATTTGACATATATAATAAATAATAATAATAATAAAAAGGGAAAATTGTAATAAGAAAAACCTTGATGGCAGCAGCAACGGCTTCACCGATGAGGCCAGCAACGGCAGCTTCATCGTTGATGACGCGGACAAACAGAGCATGATCTCTACCTTGAAGCCATGGGCATCAACGCAAGATTCAAACAGAGGAAGAGAAAACCATAGAGGCTTTGCGATTTGGGAATGAGATTTTGGGTTTGAAAGAAAAAGACAAAGACAAGAAAGGGAGAGGAGAGAGGGGGGTGCAAGCGGGATAAGGTGGAAAAAAACGAGGGAAATGAGAAAAGGGTTATAGCACGTAGCAGTGAGCTTTTTTTAATGGTTAGCCACGGTTGTTGAAACCGTAGCAAAATAACCGTGACTAAAGAGCGTTTCTTTTGTAGTGATAATTAAACTAAACTCAACATTATACAACCGTATAATATTGTCTATATTAACTATCATAGGAGTTCCCTCTACTATAACTGATAATTGTACAATACCTAGTAGTATAGTCAAACCGATAGCCTACATACCGTTAACATAAGCAACCGCCCATATAATCACATATGTCAACAGCAACAGACAATTGCTCATACAACTGACTATAACTGCAAAGCTGACGATTTAATCCTACATCTACTTATTTATTCTAGGAAACTCTGGCTCAACAAACACTTGCTAAAGTAGGGAGTGAACTTATCACATCCTGATCCTACCTAGAACAGAGGAAAACTATCATTCTCATTAACTGTAAACTTGCTTATAGACTCAACTCATCCTTGTGAAGGAGTCTATCTTAACTAATACGTCATTTTGACCCAAATTATGGAGTCAAATGAGCATCTCTCTGATCTTTGCACACTTAACTCAACTCTACGACAAATGAGTAATTCATGCATCTAGATAAGTAAACTGTACCTATCTCACTTGTATCCGGCTCTCCTTACTAATGTACTACCTGTAATGACCTGTGTCACACTAGAGTGATCAAGGCTCCAAATACCTGTTTTAGGTGACTCCTAATTCTTGGAATACCTAACAACTTGATCTTCTATACTTAACTTAGTATTCAAGGAAGTAACTCTCTTCCTACATGCATCTCCAACTCAACTATACTACTAGAAGAGCTAAGCATGTTTCTGCTAAACTCAATGAATATGACAAGCTTTTGAGTCATAGATCATCCTATTGTGTATTTAACAATGCTCGAGATCTCACTTAACTAGAGAACTTAGTACACAACCATTCCCGATTAGGAACTTAACACACAAACTTAACTCCACTCGAGTGAAATTAACACAAGAGTGGTTAGTACTTGCAACACTTTGTTGCTTAAAATTCTAGGTACCCTACCAAGGTAATCCACTACTCTAGGATATCCCAAGGCTTAAACCTTTACCAATTAACTAAAGTGAATGCTACTAATTTTTTCTAGTACATTCGTATTTATTATACCATCTCATCACATCTGTGTGATATCCAATGCAACACTAAGTGCCTAAGGTGTTAGATACCTACCTATGGCAATCCTTAACTATTGGATGCACAAAGGGTCTAAACTTTCTCATCTATACTAAAGGGTTGTTTTCTCTTTAAAATATCCCTAATAGCATCCTAACACACTCCAAAAATGATGTATAATTAATCCCAACAAGTAGGAAATTTTGATTTCAACAAGATTGATATCTTGACATTTCATGGTTTATCACCTAATGATGTTGATTTTCATGAATACACCAAATGTACATCTTAACTCCTAGAATTCTAAAATTTTACAGTCTAATAGCCTTGCATGTTAGCTTCAGAATGCCACTAGAATCAGGTCATTCCAATATCTACAGTTCAAGTTATGTAACAAACAATACAGGCTGTCAGGATGTTGCCCTGTCTCACGCCTAGGCTTGGTTTTACCACGCCTAGACATGGCACTCTCTGTCTGATCAGGATCCAAGACTGACCACCCCACGCCTAGGCATGGTTTAGTCACTCCTAGGCATGATCCCGCGACAAAATCTCCTACAGAATTCTGCAGAAGTGTGGCACTATTCCATTAGTGTCACACACGAAATTTAATCACTTCAAAACTATTTCTTGATGATTTTAAGTCACAAACAAGTTTACAAATGTGAAGGAAACATAAAACACTAATTAATTTCATCAAAAATAGATCCAAACACAAAATCACCCATCAAAACCCCAAAATCTACACTTTGAGCATTTTAGGTCCAAATGGATAGATCTTAGTTTCTTATCCAAACTCTTAGCATGAACAAGTCATAAACAACACTTATAACTCATCCAAGCAAGAAAATCACATAAAATATCTCTAGATCTCATTTTGACATATTAACCCCCCAAATGAGTTAGACATGAAAGATGAGAAGAAAATGAGTTTAGAGCTCAAGAACCCTTACCTTTAGCAGCTGAGATGACCCATCTACAAGCTTTATGATTTGATCGTGATCCTCTTGCTTCTTCCTCCATTTTCCCTCTTCCTCTTCACGGTTTTCTTCTTTTATTTTCTCTTCTCTCTTTTTCTGCTTTTGTTTCTTTGTTCTGGAATTGTGGAAATAGAATAAAATAAGGAGTCAAAGTCCAACTTTGGCACTTAAGCCTAAAGATGAAACTTTATATCTGTTAAGGACACTTGAATTTAGCTAAATCAAGTTTTTCAACTTCTAACAACTTTGAAATAAATACTAAGATTAATCAAAATTATTGTTTTACCAATATCTTAATTTTTCATATCTGCTGCTGGTCAACTCGACATTAAAACGCACAACCAGTATGCTTAAAAATATCAAACTAATTCTGATTCTTCTCAAATTTTAACTACACATCATTCACCCTATTTGTGACTTAAAAACAAACTCTCTAAGTTCATTTCCCTCAACTTAGCAATTTATGCTACTATTTGAATCATTTTAAATTACTTTTCAACTTCTGAGTTATAACTAAGTATCTAAACGAACTCAATTTGTTACAAAACTTAACTGACATGTTATACAAGCATAATAGTACATTTGAGACTATATCCAAACCTAACATGTTTTCGGGATATTACAGTACAGACCACAATTTATATGTAAGCAAGATGTTCTAAATGCAGCAAATCATGCAGATATGTTCTTAACCAAGCCAAGAAGCCTCATGCACTTAATATGTCTACCAATACAAGTCCTTTATAGGCATCAGAATTTTCTGTTAGTTAACTATTAGAAAATGGAAAGTCATGAGTCATGCATGTATGTAGGCACTAAGGGTCTAAGACACTACGTGGCATTATAAACCACTTCAACGTTAGTCATGCATGTATCTATATAGTGCATCACTATCAGTACACAATTCTCGGCGCTGCTGATGCATTCACAATTGTTCGACTCCAAGAACTGTTCTATGATCAAATGCCAGAGGCAATGAGAATCTTGGGAGCGGCAGCATATATAAGCATAGGAGTTGGAAGTTTTGTTAGCAATGTTGTTATAGTTGTTATGATGGCAATCTCCTCAAGAGCTGGTGGGAAATGGTTGGGAAACAATCTAAATAGGGCACCTTGAGTTGGCTGGGTTAAGTGCTCTCAGCCTGTGTGTTTATCTGTGGATCGCCAAGGATGTTATGTACAAAAAGGTGCATGTGGTTGAAACAAGTAATGATGGAGTATTAACTCCTAGAAAAAGATGTTTGTTTTTGCTATTTCCAATGCCACCAAGACGAGCATTGCTTCCAAAATGGACATTGTAATTCAAATAACTACTAGCTAGTAGCACCTTGGATTTCAATGTTAATAAAATAATATATATTATATAATATTGCATTTCGAATTCTGCACAACTACATATATGATTTTATTTAAGGCGACAACACTAAGATGAGCTACTTACACAACGTTGGGCACTACGTACTCCCAACCTAATATTTGCTTTAGTTATATTTTTTTTTGGGTACATTGCGTAGTTATATTATTACTCTTAAGTTTTCGTGTTCCACGTATGTAGATCTTTTACTTAGGTCTGTATAAGGGGTCATTTTGTCATTTGGGCTAACTTAAACTTATTAGGATGAGTAAAGATTTCGGCAAAGATCTTATTTTTGATATTAAATGTATTCAAAACAATTAAAAAAAAAATTACCACTATGTGATGAAGCTAGCTTGAAGAACATATATGTGTCAGTAGGAAAAACTTTACATTTGGAGGCAGAATATTTTATTGGTATAATGGTATTTTATAATTAGTTTTCTTATAGAGATCGTTTTTCTTAGTTATAACTTATAAGCAGTTTTTTCCATGTTTACAAAGCAGTTGTATATATGTGGATGAAAGAGTAACAAATGTAAAATATTGGCAATACAAAATGTCTTGAGTTTTTCAAGGACAATTTGGATTAAAGAAAAAGGGCTAGCTCCTACACAGAGATTAACCCACTTATGATCTAAGAAAGCAAACCTTAACATTCCGAAACTGACAGGATAGTATAATTTGAAAAAAGTTTCTAGAAATAATTGATTATGTAATTAAGATTATATATAGTGCATCACTGTCAGGCAGAAAATCACATCCTCCACACATTCCCTCTCTCAACTATAATTTGAATTCCCCTTATCATTATTAGGCTTCATTTTGCTGTAAAATGAAACACCAAAGAAAATACCCGTGTTTTAGCACCCAAATAAACAACATCTCATGGAGTAGTCACCATGCTCATTTGATTCAACATATAAAACTTTATCCAGAACTCAAAGCACACACGACATATGACATACACACTAGGCACACACGACACTTGATGTTACCCTCAACAACACATACTTTCCATTTTATAATTTATGCAGAAACAATGACTTAGACAAAGTAACAAGTACATTGAAATGCAAAGGTTGGAGCACACACATAAATCAAGTTTCAACCAAGAAAAAAAAAATCATTCTAACAAACAGCTTACCTAGCGTCTTAATATGGCTTCAATCTTTACGTCACAAGATGAATTTAATTAGCACCAAAGATACTGATCCATTCGAAAATTCCAAAACAACCTATTCCACCAATTCATGATTAATTAGTCATTGATTAAGCAAATACACACAACCTTGGGGTGATTAATAACATTCAAAGATCAGAGCTCAACCAGAATTGAAACAATCAGATGACTGAAACAAACTAGATGACCCTGAAGCAAAGTGCAGATATATTCACAAGCCACAAACGTTAATTTATAAAATAACTAGCTAGGCATTAACAAAAGAGAAACAACAAGCTAGATAGACATCCTAATATAAGCATAAAGAAACCCAAAAAATTAGTCCACAGACTACAATACAAGCCAATCAATAAATAGGCACATTCACATACAATGCATTCAACTACCTATTCTCACAAATTAGTCCCAAATCTAACACAGAGATCCCAAAGATGGACTCAGTCATCAATAGTAAACAAATTATATAGTCCAAAGTTAACCTTCCTCCAATATTGAATGGTAGGGCAACATGTTACCAGAGAACTATCAATCAAGCAAAGGGAATCAAATAAACAGAATTAACCTCCTGACATCTAAATCCGAAATAAATCATCATCATCAAAAGCAAACTTTGAAGAGAAAAGTGGCTTTAACATTTTATCAAACAGGGAGTATGCAATCAATTATTCAAATCTAAATCTGAATCTCAGTTACATTACAGAAACAGTAATGAATTAAGAAGGGAGGAGGTTTACAAAAATAATCAATGAATCTGACCAGAGACGCGAAATTGGTGAGGGTCACTGGTTCTGCTTCTCGAACCCGCCTCTGCCCATGCGTATGCTCCTTGCTAAGCTCTCTGCCTTGGCTCTCCCTTAGTGCCTACATACATGCATGAAGCGAAATTGGTGAGGGAGAATCACTAGTCAAACATGGACGAAGATGAGGACGCTGTGAATCTGACCAGAGACGCGCTGCGAAGAAGAATCACTGGTCACCTTGCTTGCTTGAGGACAACTACGCTGTGAATCTTACCAGAGAAAAGAGTGACGTGCTGAGCTTCGTAAGTGAAAGGAGAATAACTATTCATTGGAGCAGAGGAGAAATAGTGGAGGTGATTTTGTTCTGTGTGGAGACGCAACACAGCAAGAGAGGAATGGGTACGTGGTTTTCTACTTTAATTTCTTCCTCCCTCCCTCGTCTCGTCAACTCCTATACAGAGCTTTCACCGCCATGCAATGAATTCAAACTCCAGTGAGACTTCGAGAGAAATTATGACGTCGATTAGTAATCACAAAGAATAATCCATGGGAATCTTGAATTTATGCTTAAGAGTGCTATTCAATCAGCATGTTACTTTGTATTTGTCTCATGTTCCATTTGGATAACTTGGCATGGGTTGCTTCTGATGAGAGGTGCTTTGTGTCTATTCTTTAGGTGATTGGTATGCATGATTAAGTTTGAAAATGTATGATCATCTTGGATAAGTGGAATGCATCTGATTCACATGATGCCATTAAGCCATTTGGTTGACGAGCATGTGATTTACCGGTAATATATGGAATACTGTGACAACATGCAAGATGCTGATTTATCTCATATGAATTCCCATGCGAATTATCTTGATATATGTTGGGTGTTAAGAACTGGACCGGACTGGTCGGCCTCATAGATTCAATTGTGAGCTAGTTCACTAATTGGTTCAGATAAGCTTTTAGAATCAAACAGTAGAGAACCTCCCTTGGAATGGTGGTGAACCGTTAAACTGTTCAAACTTGGATCATGAGGCTTTGAAATGCAAACTTCAACCCTTAGACCACATGATGCTGCTCCTTGTTCAAAAGCATTAGGTTATACATTCTTATGTTATGCTTACTTAATTGTTCTAATTTTTAATATTAAAATATCACTAAAATTGATATTTTATCATTTCAAAATAATTTGTTTAAAAATATTTTATTGATTATTGTCAAAAGTAATTTTAATAATGTTTTCACATGTTTTATATTAGTATAATGTTATTTAAATTTTAAATATAAAAATAACTTCAAATATTAAATACTCATAATTTATGTTTATCAAAATTAATGATACTCATATAAAATAATATGATAATTAAACTTACTCTAAGATGGGTGTAAAGACTTATTCCCAGTAGTAACATTTCGTTTTAGTGATATATAATTATCATAAATAAACTCACGCCAATATTCATTAATTAAAAATAAAATCAAGTGACAAAAACTATAAGGAGAAGAAGAATTCTCCGGTCATGGATGGCGACAAGAGGGGGAACAAAGGGATTCATTTGGTGCACAAGAAACACAAAAATCCTCATGACTTTACCCCCTACTATTATTAGATTGCATATGGTGCACCTAATAGTATAAGGCATGATAGTATAAGATAATATGATAGTATCTGATAATATAAACAAGCTGATAAATTTTTATACTATCAAACATTTGGTGCATATAATATAAATAACTTGATAGTATATGTAATTATCTACTATGAATATACTATCATTCACCTTCCTCACCATCACCTTCTGCTTCTCACCCTTCACCTTCCCCACCCTGTGTGAGAACTCCCTGCAAAAGTCCAGATTGGTGGTTGCAAATCTGGCGATAACCATTGTCACCGCTGTCTTCTTCCTCTTAAGAGTGAGATGTAATCCAGGGAAACCCAAAAAAGGAAGCAACAACAAAGAAAGAAGAAAAGGGAAACACACCAGTACCAAATTTCAATGTTAATAAATGAATCCAGAACTCCAAAGCACCAAAAGAAGAAACTTTAGTTGGAGACACAAAAAATCTGACAGTGTCATAGGCTTTTGATAGCAATATATTTTATTCATTTAATAATCAATTTATTGGGCTTCTTAAGGTTCAATTGCAAATAGAATTATAGCTAAACGTGCTTCTTGGAAGGGATCTTTACTAACAATCATGGGCATGGTTCAACTTGTTAAGCCTATTATTCATGGAATGCTTCTTTATAGCTTCCATGTGTATGCTTGGCCCATTGGTATGTTGAAATTGATGGACAAATATATCAGAAACTTCATTTGATCTGGAGATATTTTGGTTAAAAAGATAGTTACGGTTGCTTAGAAAACAGTTTGCTCCCCTTTTAATAAAGGTGGTCTTGGACTTGGTTTAAGATCTCTAAGATCTATAAATGATGCTGCTATGTTGAAACTTTCTTGGGAACTGTTGTCTACTAACTTGCAATGGGCAGGTTTAATTAGAGCCAAATTTTTTAAGCAAAGAACTCAAATTGCTTATTATGTCAAGTCATCTATTTGGCCAACAGCAAGGACTTATATTCAGTCTGTTTTATCCAATAGTTCTTAGCAGCTTGGTGATGGCAAGTCTATTAATTTCTGGAGGGATAAATGGATTAATGAGCCAATTGTTGATCTTATTCATGCTCTTGCGCATCTTCATAACTCTCTGTAAGCTTTGGTATCTGATTTTATTAAGGATAATTGTTCGTTAATTCCTCATTTTTTTAGCTGATAATTTTCCCTCCTTAGTTGCTGATATTGTTTAGGTCCCTATCCCTCTTTGCAGCCTCCAAAGGCTTCTGTTCTTTGGAGTAAATTGATTTGGTTTGCTTTTATTCCCCCTTCTAGGTCATTTCTTGCTTGGGGACTCATTCACAATAAAATGCCCACAGATGATAATTTAAGGAAGAAAGGTTGTATCACTGTCTCTATTTGCAGTCAATGCGATTTATCTGATGAATCTTCTACTCATCTCTTTCTTAACTGTAAGTTTTCTAGAGCAATATGGTATTGATTTAGTTCTGTTATAAACTATCCTATTGACTTATCCTCTTTTCAATCAATTTTCTCAATTTGTTAGCATAGTTGGAGCTCTCAATTAAAAGATGTGATTTTATCAGGGCTTATCAACAAAATTTGGATCATTTGGTACCGTAGGAACAAAAATAGATTTAATAATAGATCCATCTCTATGAATACATTGGTAATTATGATGTCTGCCTTCATTTCTATGTCTGGTAATTTATCAAAGGGTGTCATTTCATCTTTCGTTGGGGAATTTTTTATTTTGAAGCTGCTTCGAATTACAGTGCATTCTTCCAAAGCTCCTACAATCAAGCAGGTGAATTGGTTTACTCCAGTTTGTGGTTGGGTTAACTGCAACTTTGATGGAGCTGCTAGAGGTTCTCCGGGCCCTGCAACTGCTGGTGGTATCTTTAAAGATAGTAATGCTACTATTCTTGGTTGCTTTGCCTCCTTTATTGGCTTATCTTACTCTCTTCATATTGAGGTTATTGTAGTCATGATTGCCATTGAAGTTGCTCACAAAAATGACAGGCATAGGTTATGGTTAGAATGTGATTCTTAATTAGTGATTTATGCATTTTTTGATTCTGAATTGATCCCTTGGAAATTGAGGACAAGATGGAGAAATTGTATTCACCTTACTAAGAGTATGCAGTTTGCAATTTCTCATATCTATAGGGAAGGAAATGCTTGTGCTGATAAATTGACAAATTTTGGGGTGGATTCCAAATGTTATACTTGGTGGGACTTAATTCCTAGATTCATTAGTGAAGACTTTAATCGAAATAGATTTTGTCTTCCTAATTACAGGTTTAGATAGGTTTTCTCCTAGCTTGGGTTTTGGCTTTTGTCCCCCCATGCTTTTGTTTTCTTTCTTTTCTGTTATGAATATATTTTTGGTGTGCTGCAAATGATTGGTAGGGTTTGAGGTGCTTACCTAGTTGGGATTTCTTTCTTTACTGTGATACTCTTGCATGTCATTTTGTTTATAAAAAAAGGTTCAATTGAGCTTAATTAAGTTAGTTTTGTCACATTTTATTATATTGGGCCTAATTGGATCATTGAAGAAATTATTGCATGAATTGACATTAATTTGTCTATTTGGCAGTGTTCAGTAAATTGACTATAATCTGAGTTGCAAATATTTGATTAATATGATTCTGGTATTGTAGGAAAGCTAAGACAATTCTCTACAAGTTTCATGATACCTCAAGAGCTGAATCACACATTTGGATAATTTAAATTGAAGTGGAAGCAAGAACCAGAATGCTGATCCTGACAGCTTGACCTTTGTGCACTCATCAGTCCATATCTTGAATTGTAGGAGTTCAATAGATGTCAAATCAAGCTCAAACGAAATCTAAGACCCAAATATACAACTTTGATGAAAAACTCAAGAGCTGAATTAGTTGTCTAGTAGGTCAAATTTTGCCTGGAAGTCAGAACAGATGTGCTTTAGCTGGAACCTGAGCAGTGTGCAAAGATTGTGCCATAAATTGCATTGTAGGAGTTAGATTGGGCTGAAACCAGTGCCATTGGAAAGTTAAGACAAAACCCTTCAACTTGCAATTATAGTTGTTTAAAGACAACTGAGAGTTCAGCACTGAATTGGTTAGTGCAAGTGGGGAGACAAGCATGACAATAACTTTCCACTGACCCACACTCATCAAACAAGTGTATTGTCATTTTGTACTTTTCATGCTATACAAAAAGCATTATTGGTTGCTCACTAATGGTATCTTGGTTGAGAGATTCAGACCATGTTCTTGTATCATTTGTTGTAATTTTTTTTGTTCTAAATGAAAGTTATGTTCATCTTCTTCTTCTTCTTCTCTATTTCTTTCTTCTTGTTATGAGTAACTAATTCTTATTTTGCTTGGATGAAATGGTGAAGCTTTTGGTAATGAAATAAGGTTAGATTAATCTATTTCTTGTGCTTGAATGATATACTAGCAAGTGTCATTATATGTGTTGTATTTTGTTTCTAATTAATTTAAAAATACTCATTGTAAAGTGGAGATCTTGATTCGTTGTAGACAAAAGATTAACACAATGAATGCTTAAACTCATTTAAAAGTATTGACGTTAATGGATAATTAAAGGAACCATAATATAACTACATATATAACCTCAAATGAACTTTAAATGTTGTATTTTCTGATTGGAACCTCCGTTATGTGTGGATTCCAATTGAGTTATAAAAAGAAATAATTTTGTCCTTAATTTATTACAAAGAGTGGATCTCCGAGCCCAAGCAAATCCTTTTCATTTGTGAACAATTTTTATCACCTTTATTTTTGTGACAAATCTTTTCCTTACCTCAAAAAAAAATTTCTTCATCAATTCCCTGTGGATCGACCTCAGACTCCCGAGAATTTATTACTTGAGACAACCTACACTTTGATTTGCAACACATAATTCGTATCAACTTTCATGGTTGGAAAACAACGTCGGAGGTGCTTATGATGTATATGATTATAGATGACAAAGTTTGGTTTGCCTTTTGTTGTGTTGTAAACTTATATATAGTACAAATTTGAAATAAAGAAAAAGGGTAGAAGAAAATTTTTCAGTTTCTGTTGGTTTTCAAAGCAAATGTGGCTACACCTGCAAGTCAAAGGTCATTTGGTTTTGGGTTTGGGTTTTCCATTTCTACACAGTTTTGTGGGGAAGCTGATATACTAGAGTGTAGGACATCACAATAAACATTTTCATTATTGGCTTTCATATTCCAGAGGCAATGGTGTCTGAGGAACGTGGTGGTGAGGTTGAGTGGTGGTGGGGGATGATTTTATGATCTTAATGGGTTTTAGTTGTTAGGTTGTTTGATTTCTAGGTATGAAAATGGAGGGTAATAGTGAAAAAAAAATCTTATCAGGTTATATCAAGGAGTCATGAGGAAGATAATGTTATATTATTAAAGTGAGATAAAAAGCTTTGACTAAATTTAACTATCCTATCAGGTAGACATATCAAACACCTGATAAAGTCTGGTAGTATTAACTTATACTATTAGGGCTCATTTGGCACAATGGATTAGGTCTGATAGTATAAGCTTATACAATACATTATGACTTTATCAGTTGTTTGGTAGAATCATAATATTGTATAAGTTTATCCAATAAATTTTTCTTATATATCAAAATGATGTATAATTTAATCAGGCCTTGAGGGTGAGATTAGGCCTAATTAAGATTTGATGTATAAGCAAATATAAAACTTTTCCCATTCCAATCCAGTGAACCTCGATATCTCTTATCTGTCTTCTCACTACCACCCTATCCCCTCCTCTCGTTGCCGACGAGCTCTTCTCTGGTAGTTGCTACCGGCGGTAGCTGCAATCAACCAGGCAAGCTCCATCTCACTGTCTCTCTCCCCTATTGCAAGGTTAGCTCTCAACCTCTCACTGTTCTTTAAGCTGTGTCAATCGTGTAATGTCCTATTTTCCTTGAGAATCTTTTCTGTTTCGGCTAATGACCTATTTTTCTCTAAAATGGTTTAATGGGTTTAGTTATTTTAATTTAGATTGAGTTTGTTATTAAGTTGTTCTTATCATGTTGCTTTCTTTGTTGTTTCGGTGAATGGGTTTATTTATATTTCTGATTTTCATGTTGCTTCAACATCACAAATTTTGCTCTCTAAACGTACTCTTTGTAAAAGTGATAGTCAATTTCTTTTGGCAATTTATTCTAAGAATTCTTGATATGAATTTCAGCTTTTATATATTGTCTTGTTGATAAGCTATTTGATAGAATGCTTCAATGAAAAGCAAAATGTGGCTCCAAAATTTGAAGAACTTTCAAGCACCCAAAACAAAAACAAAGTACCATGGAACAATTCAGTGAAAAAAGATTTTTTTTTTGAAAAAAATGTGACATAAATATAGAATCTGAAAAAAGTGAAGTTTACAGTAGTTGAATGAAAGAAATCACAAGGTAAGCATGCCTATGGCACATCATTAACATCCATGTTCATACAATTTGAAGATTAAATTACAAAGCTAGGAAAATATTTGAAAGTGGTCAAATTTGTGTCAAATTCCTAGTAATAGAATAGAAATGAAAGCAAAGAAAGGAAAAGATAACTATACATAGAGAAAAGCCATAAAGGTGTACTTCAACAGGGAAAAAAAGGACTTTCAAGAATAAAAAAATATGGAAAATAAGATTTGTTTCACACCTATCATTCAAAGCTCTACGTTCTGCATTTGTTGCAAAGTTGTTGATTGACATCTTTCCTTGATCATGAATTCCATTGAAAATTGTGTGCACTACATTAGCCTTTTCATCTAGTGATGGTTTTGAAGTTATGGTGGTGCTTAACCATGGTTCTTCAGAGTCATGCTGAGTAACATGAGTGGAAAAATAACTGGAAGTAGGAAAAATAAGATAAAATCTACAAACTATAAAAATATGATAAGCAAAATAATTGTCAAAATCACACTGCAAGCAAATGAAAACATTGAAAGTGGTGTTTAAATTCATGTTTTACATTGAACCCAATATTATATAGTAAAATTTAAATCAAATCTTTACTACTAAGTGTAGTAGTCTAGGAAACCATGATTACAAAAAATAGATCAGCAGCAACAAACAGAAGCTTAAAGCCTCAGAAAAGCAAGATTCTTACTGTTTATGCACCAGAAAATATATTATTGAAAATCTACGAGAGATAGTTTAATTTTATATAATACTTTTATATAATACTAAATGGTGGTTTAATTGTGGCTGGTAGTTTAAGCAATCAGGTTGCTTGACACATTGATTTATTGATGGTCTTATTTCCTTAATGTTGTTGTGCAGTACTTTGCAGTAGCATAAAAGACATATAATATTGTATATATGACTTCTATCAATGAGATTGTGGTATTCTTTTATTCAATTTATAAATTTTTACTTTTATAGTTGATTTGGTGGATATGAATCTTTTAATGAACAGTTTTAAATTTTTAGGTGGTATGGATCCTAATAAAAAACTTGATCCAAATCGATGGCTAAATGACCCAAATGGATGGCTTAATGATATAAGTGAGCTTTTTAATGTTATGTCAATGTGCTTGATTATGGAGCAAGTTTTTTTGGAGATGATGATTGTATGTATTATGTCATACTTATATGTATGTCGTGTAGCCCAAAGACAACATGAGAGATTATCATTTAGGCGATGGGTAATACCAAGGGTAAGGGAAGAATCAAGGGTAGCATTTATAAGTAGACTAATAAATGATGATGTTGCATGTGTGGAACAACTTCGAATGGATACTTATACATTTCAAGTGTTGTGTTCTCTTCTACATGTTGAGGGTAGGCTAAAGGAAGATGAGTTAGTACCAATAGAAGAATAAGTTGTTATGTTTTTACACATATTGGCTCACCATGCAAAAAATCGTGTCATCAAGTTTAAATTCCAACGTTTGAGGGAAACTGTTAGTAGATACTTCAATTTAGTGTTTAACTCTATGTTGAGGTTGCAAGGAAATTTAGTTAGGGCACCAGATCTAGTACTTGAGAATTGCACTGATGATAGGTGGAAATGGTTTAAGGTATGAACTATATTAGTAATATCAAATATTCCTGTTAAACTTTTGCATTGTTTCTGTTTATTTCACATGAATTAGTATTGTTAGAAATGGTTTGTTTATCTATTTTAGGGTTGTCTTAGGGCTTTAGATGGAACCTATAATCTTAATGTTCCTGAGGCTGACAAACCAAGATATAGAAGTCGGAAAGGTGAAATTGCCACAAATGTATTAGGAGTGTGCTCAATAGATATGAAATTTATATATGTGTTGCCGGGATGGGAAAGTTCGGCTTTAGATGCTAGGGTATTGCGCGATGCAATTAATAGAAGAAATGACCTTTAAAGTTCTAACTGGTAAGAACGTGAAAATTACCTTCAAATTGATAACCTTATTATAATAAAAATATATATCGAATCTTGTTTTATGAAATTGGATACTACTACTTAGTAGATATTGGATATACTAATGGGGAAGGGTTTATTGCCCCTTATAGGGGAACCCGGTACCATCTTAGTGAGTGGAGACGTGGACATGTCCCAGCAACTCCTGAAGACGTATTCAATAAGCGACATGCTCAAGCTAGGAATGTGATAGAAAGAACATTTGGATTGTTGAAGATGCATTGGACAATTCTTAGAAGTCCAAGTTATTATCCAGTTAAAACTCATACTCGAATTATTATTGCTTGTTGTTTATTACACAATTTGATTAGGAGGGAGATGCTGGTATATCCATTAGAAATAGAGTTTGGTAACATATCAATTAACAAAGAATAGGAGGTGGAACTACATGATAACATAGAAACCATTGAAACAAGTGAAGCGTGGACTACATGGAGAAATGCATTAGCAAATGAAATGTATAATGATTGGGTTGCTCATTCAGGCTAAATGAAGGCTTGTTCTCGTTCTTGTCCTTGAAGTTATGTTGTACTTTTATATTTTGGTTGCTTGAAGTTGTGATGTACTTTTATGTTTTGATGGTATACTGTATTGTGGCTTTTATATTGGGACTTGTAAAATACATGTAATTTTATTGAGTTTTATTTATTTGTTATTTTGATTTAGTTAGTTGTTGTTCGCTTTTCTACATTTGTATTATGTGTTAATATATTTGATAGGTGTGGCATCTGAAAGTACTCAATAAGCTAGCAAAGTTAAAGGAGAACATAGGGGTTGGAGCGGTGAAGAGTTTAATGCAATGCCAGATTTTTTAGAGGAGGCAGTTGCCCTAAACAAAAGGGCTGATGCTGGATAATTTTTTTAAAAAAAGTACTTTTAAATGGTTAGAACAAAAATTGGGAGCCAAGTTTCCTGAAGCAGACATAAAGGTGAAACCACATATTGAGTCAATTATGAGGAGGCTTAAAACAAAGTATAGTAATATATATGATATGCTGAACATAAGTGGTTTTGGATGGAGTGATGTGAATAAGAAGATTATAGTTGATAGTGATGATGTGTGGAATGCCTACATCTAAGCTAAAGTTCTCTAATTTTTTTTAATTAGTTTTATCGTATGTCATTTTCTTTTTTATCTACTTTAACTAACTAATGTGACTATTATGTTTGTTTTATGTGTAAAGAAAGATGCAACCTTGAAGAACTATATGACCCAAGTGTTTCCTCACTTTAAACGATTGATGATTATCTTTGGAAAGGATCGTGCTACTGGGAAAAATGCTGAAGTTTTTGCTGATGTACTTGAGGACTTAGACAAAGAAAAACAAGCTCATGGAAACAATGCTACTACAAAACTTTCGGAGTGGGTTATTGGGTTGAGTGATGATGATATTCAAGATGTCACTCAATCAATGTCTGTGAACCAAAATAAGAATAAGGCAAAAGACACTCATTATGAAGGTCGACGAGCGAGAAAGAGTTCAAGAGGAGAAGATTTATTAGCTACTAGTATGGACAAGTTTGCCAATTCACTTGTAGAAATTGTTGGAAAATCTGCTGATAGGATGGGTGTCATGGTTGAAAGTATCAAGGTAATATCTGAAGGTGTGACGGTTGTAAAAGACTTCTATGATGATTCAAGGGCTATTGGTAATGAATTGATGAAATTGGAATACCTCACACTTAGAGAACGCAACAAGGTTGGTCGTTTGCTTATGCAAAATCTTTCCATTGTGCATTTGTTTTGGGGGTTTCAAGGTGAACACAAAGTTCAGTTTGTGAAAAATTTATTTGATGATAACTAATTATGCTAGTATTTCAAAACTAGAAATAAAATATGTAGTAGACTACAGTTGGTATTACTTGTAAGAATTTGATGGCATTTGCTCTTAAAACTTGATGTTATTTTTAATTTGGTGGTGTTTTATGATATTTGTCATTAGAACTTGATGGTTACTATTTATGAAATTGTGTGTAGACTTGAGTTATTTTTCATATTATATGTTGCATTCAGAAACAAAATAGTCATATAAATTCTTGTGAATTTTTATTATTAAGATGAGTTTTACCAAAATAAAAACAAAAATGACTACTCGATCTAGATTTTTTTTTAGATTTTTGCTAATTTTTGTTGTGAAGTCATGAGTTGTTTTTTTATTTAATATACATAGCGGTCATGATTTTTTTTATAGGTCTTGGAGACTTTTATTTCTCTAAAAATTAGTATAATATGATAAATTTAATGAATATAGTATATTTTTTATTAAAGGGTATTTTTGTCAAAAGTGTTAATATGTTATCATATCCAGTATTATACAGTGCATCAATAAACATATGGTAATATTAATTTATACAACACAATATCTTATATAATGTTATGTCAAACACTGGATAATATTAAAATTTTATCAAATCTTATACTATCAGACCTAATACAATCAGGTCTTATCCTATCCTGTGTACTAAATAAGCCCTCAGGTTCTCCTTATACGACGCATTAAACATAACTTTAATTTACAAACTTCGATTTTTTCTTTGTTGGTTCTCTCTTTGGCTGGAGGAGTCGATACTCAGGTAAGACTAAAAAAAAATAAAAGAAAATAAAAGAAAACTCTCTACAATCTTTCTCTTGAACTACTTTCTTAGTCATGATATGTTGTTTTCTGGTTCATGGGTCTGCATGGTTTTCCTGTAAATTCAAATTCAAGGTTGTTGTGTTTCTTGTACTTGTTTATGCATATATGTATACAACTATCAAGGTTCCTTTCCCATATCTTAGCAAAGGCTATCCTAAGTGATTTTTTTTTTCTCGTTAATAACTATGCTAAGCGATTGAAACTAAATGAGTAAATTCCAAATATTAGCTTGAAATCTGGGGGTGCTATGACTAGTGAGCAATGCTTCTTGCTGTACTTCCACGATCAAGACTATGCGCGTTAGGATCAGGATTCCTCTGCAGTTTTAAGAATCTGCAGAAACTGCAGAAGTTCTAGCCTTTAAAATTTTTGTCTCTCAATTGGTAAAATATTAAAACTTGGTTTTTATTTTCTACCCGTTAGATAGAAACTGCAGGAGATGCAGTTTTTTTTTTTTTTAACTTGCACCTGATTCGGATCCATGCGTGGTGTCTGCATATATAACAAAGTTTTTGAAGGAGAAATGTAACGTGATTATTACACTTTAAAGAGTAAAATATAGAATCTTAATCATTGATGAGAAATTTAAAGGAGTGGATGATTGTATAATCTGTAATACAAATTTATGTATCTTATCTTTTTAATTTTTTTATTAACAATTATAATTTTATATACTTTAATCTTTAAAATACACTCCACAACTTAGAAGAGTCAACTCACTTAATCATTAGTAGTAGCTACTCATAACTATTTGATCTTGAATATCTAACTAACAGATGATGAAGATTGAAAGTGAACTTTTATACTTATTTTAAGAGTACAAGTCAATCATGTAGCTTATATATTAACTACCTAATTACTTAACAAACTAACTCACGAATGTTAAATATGCTAATTTGTTGAGTTAGGTTAAGTTACTCTCTCTTATTCTCTCTCTTATTTTACATAAGTCACATGAATGATTTTTTTTTATACACTTTTACTCATTTAAAAATCTCAATTTTTTACTTCTCATATTCCCTCAATTGACTCTATGACTCTTGCCATGTTTCATTTAAGGGCAAACATTAGTATGAACCATAAACTCTTTTACCTTTTTTTTTTAATCTAACAACGAGATCCACGCGGTTACAATTTTAAAGGTTATCCCTCAGAACGGAGATCGATTATTTGAGAAGCAAAGTTGTGTGCTTTTCTTTCTTTGAATTTAGGAGTTGTGTCGGGAGAATAATATTATAATTGCTTTTGGAATTCCTCCCTGCACAAGATGATATGCAAGCTAGAAGTTAAGAACTGAGAAGCACATGTTTTTAAGAGAAAATATTTTTTTAAAGTGACTTTGTCTTTAAAGTGAATAAATAATGTATATCTACTTTTAATTTAATCTTAAGTGCAACATGATCTTAACCTATTAAAATTTAATAGTAAATACATTTTTATTTATTTATTTTAAAAGTAAACTTATTTTAAAAAAACTTTATTCGTTTTTTAAGAATGCGTGGGAGAATAAGATAACTATATAAAAAATTTTAATTTAGATGTTATTGAAGAATAAGAACAAAGTTTATTTTATATCATTTAATGTGTATCATCTTAATTATATCATTAAAAATATTATTAAAATTAGATATAATAATGACCAACATATAACTAAAGTGGTACATATTAAACTATATATAGTAAAAATATATTGGCCATATAACTAAAGTAATACATATTTAATGGTCTATAATAAAAATTTATTCTTATTGTGAGAGTAGAATATATCGAACTTTTTTTTTCTCGATGAAATATATCTAACTTGCTATGTACATCGTTTCGATTCTGTATCTCTAAAATATTAGCATTGAAATCTGCAACTATATTGCGCACTAGTTCGAATCTAGAATTGTTTTCTATATATTGTCAAAACCAACGAACATATGCATCACATGGACTGTAATTAGCTATTGATATTTGTTAGTCAATTTACAAGATCGAACAAGGAAGTCACGTTATGGACTTTTGTCACAAAATATCCCAGAAACCAACAGATAAGACTAAGAGCTCCAAGTTTGTGCTACAAGGTTAAGTACGGCTACTTACTCATATTTACCTACATGTTATTTTATATTAATATAATTTTTATTATTTAACTATATTTAATTTTACATTTTTTTTACACATCTATACTTTAATTATAATGTATGCCCCAAATTTGAGGTGATATCTTTCTTAAATATGTGTAAAAGTAACATTTTTGGGCAAAGGCCCTATCTGCATCGATAACTTAACCACCCCCTCATGCAGGCCGTTGAGAGCCCGCCATTCTAGTCGGAGTATAGAATAGGAACCCATTTCTAAGCATGTCTAACCTGTAATATTTATTATTATGTTATTTTAAAATTATGTTTAGCTAATAACAAGAATTAATTTATTGATGCATACTATTGATTCTGACTTAAACTAATTAGATGGAAAAATAATTGGTGCACCTGCTTTTATGAACATCTACTGACATATTTGTTTGTTTAGATGACATAATTAAAATTAGAACATAGATCTGTAAAAATTTAAGTAAGTGTTATTATAATTAGATAATAAAAATTATATAAATAAAAAATAATATATGTATTAATATGTATAGATTGATATAATAAACTAAATCAAGGTAAAGACACGTAGATAGATATATAGAATTTTTAAATTATTGTTTATTATGTAATATAGATATCACGAAGTCTTATCTTAAAGCTACAATCAAATGCACACTAGTGAAATACTCTGTCCAAGTACCATAAAAAAAAAAAAAACTTTCTATCCCTCTTTTTGACTAGTAGAGCCAAAGAAAACATACTTTTTTTTTCTCTTCAGAGTAATGTTGACTGCACATCTCTTACATTTGTTAATATGGGAAAAAAAATATAGGTGTATGAAAAATGAGATAAAATCAACTTACTTAGATAATAAAAAATATGTTAATGTAATGTGATATATGTATAAGTGTATATAAGTAATATTATTTTTCTATTTATATGTATATTATCATTAAATATAGGCATCAAATGAATAATATTATTGGAAAATGTAAATAAAAAATATTTAAATATTTCTTACGTACCATTTTATATACAATATTCTTTATACTTTTTAGTTTGAAAAAAATGATAAAAAGAATATGCTAGATTGTGTGTGTTTTTTTTATTTTATTATTCAAAATGTAAAAAAAATTCTCACTTATTTCTATTAACGCTTTCAAATAAAATAATGATATGTATTTTAGAAAAAAAAACCTAAAGGAAAGAAAATATTCCATTACAATTTACAAGGTTCATCCATGAAAATTGGACCTAAAATATTTTAGTCAAATGCAGTCTGATCCTCATTGGCAATAGTGGTATGTATTTTGGTTCGAATAAAATCTGTATTTATTTACATTACGTAAAACTATCGTTAATTAAATTTTTATCTGTTAGGTGTAGAAAATTTAAAACATAAAAACAAAATCCAATAACTTTTATCTATTAACACATATCATTCCTGACCAATGATGTAATCAGGGCGCTAATAGAAGTACGGAGCTTAGATAAAGTTTGTTAGGTACGAATTACGTTGTTTTTCGATAAAAATATGATATAAGTATTATTTTTTAGTTATCACATTATCTTTTTTAAAGCTTTTATAAATGAGATATAAAATATAATATACGATTATCATAATTTTATTAAAAAACAAGACCACAAGTAATTAGGTAACTTCACATAAGTCTTATCCCATATAGAAATGCTTTTTAGTTTAAGATCGAGAATGAATTCTTTTATGTAAATTTTTACATGATAAAATAGAGAGAAATAAATACAAAAGTTATAAAAAAAAAATCTCACAAATTTTTACTAGATTTCACAAATAAAATTTTTTTGTATCTATCTATTTTTTTCACATGATCTTAAGATGAAAAATTTATTCTCATCACAGTTTAGAAATAAGAAATACCGATATTTTAAAATAATTGTTATACCAATATTCACTATGTATTGTATCGGATAATTCTTAAGCACTTTTAGATATTTATATCCCATATATTTTAATTTTTTTAATTATTGTACTAATACAAGTGAAATATCATAATAATTAAATAAAATTATAATAATTTATTATATCTATAATGATTAATGCTAACTTATAAAACATTAATGTCTTTATTCTAATTTATGATTTATGTTTTTATATTAATATATTATATTAATTTTATATATTATATCTTAACCATATTATTTTCTATAATTTTTAAAGTTTACGATATACGTATAAGTATTGTGTCATATTTATGTCCCTATTTATATCCGTACTTTTTTAGGAATTATCCAGCTCTCCTGTACTATATATGGCTCATAGTGATATTAGTCAGCTTTGAGTTTGTTTAACTGCCTCAGAGGTTTTGAATAAGAGTATACATTCTTCAAGTATACACGTTTAAATTCCCGTTTATCAGTCCTACTTTTTGGTCAATCCTCTTAGAGAAATTCCTTAACAACATGCAGGGGATAATGATTAACTGGGATGGTCAATTATATAATAAAACTTTCTATCATCATTTCATACAATGAATTAACTACTAATATTTTTAAATCTTATACACACAAAACTAATGTAAACGGAAACACTTTTTCTTTCTTCATATTAACATAAGGGAAAAAAAGTATATACATGTCTTGAATTTTTAACTTTTTTATAAATTAACACTATAAACTTTACAGTTTTATTTAGTCTCTAAGCTATAACTATATTCAATCAATCTGTCCTTCTATCCAATTGGCGTTAACCCACTAATGGACTTTTGATGTGATATAATCCTAGCCTTCAATTTGTATAATATCCAGTGTCCATTTAATATTCATTAAAATCTATTTTTTCATACTATTTTATTCATTTGAAATAAATAAAATAAAAATAATGTAAAAATCATTAAAAAAAAAAAAAGAAGCCACCTTTCACGTCGCTGCTGCTCACCTTCTCCTTCCCAAGTACCTAAATCATCTTTGCTTCGAGGTTGTACACCATCTGCATCTCCGTTGTCTTCAGCGCCAAATTCCCAGACTTCAACGCGGCCCCAACCACTCGGTCTTGGACATATCAAGGGAGAAGAGCTCGCTACTGGCAATCATGGCGAAGGGGATTTCGAGGCCTAGGGAATTGGCGATGGTTTTACTAGTGCCAGGCTGGCCAACAAGGAGGATGGCACAACTAGTGATCTTAACGCCCCTAATCATCTGGAGGATGACGTCGGCAGCCTTGCGGGCTGATGTCAGAGTGAGTATGTGCTCTATGTGGGTCAGATTGCGGAGCTCTCCCGTGGAAGCGGTAATGGTACGTAGTTGCGATGATGGAGGTTGAGATTTGAGAGGAGAATCTTTTAAAGTAATTTTAGATCAAGTAAGTATTTATTAATTATTGATAGATGAATTTATTCATTGATAATTGTTTACTTATTCTAAAATTACTTTAAAATATTCAAATATGAGATTTGAGAGAGAAGAGTTTTACGGTTTAAAGGTAATTCACATGGTTTTTTTATTTTATTTATTTTTTAAGAAATAAAATATGTAAAATAAGAATTTTAATAAATAATTTAATAAATGAAATGGATATCATATAAATAAAAGGCTATGATTGTGTCACATAAACGGCAACTAAACGGAAGTCCTATTGGTAAAATAGTTATAATTTAAGGACTAAATATGAATATTTTAAAATTTATGATGTCAATTTGTAAAATTGTCAAAATTTAAAATGGTCATGCACTCTTTTCCCTAACATAAATAATTAATTTAACATCTTTACACATTTGTTATGTCTTATATTTTAAATAAGAGCACTACTATATCTTGCGAATTCTACATATGAATGCCATCTATGAAAAACATCGTCCAATGACAATTGACGAGAAAACAGTTTCAGGGATGTACACAGAATCATCGGTGGGGTGTTTTGACAAAATGCAAATAAATAGTAAATGAGATCATACTTCGTGGGTCATTTTATGAATTTTAATATATGTAAATGAGCATTTTCCTATAAATAAACATCTTTGCACGTATCTGTGGAACAACAATCCACATATTATTCTTACGTCTTTCACTTTATTCTGCACTTATATATTTATGAAACAACTATCCACATATAATTAGACTTTCTGTGACATGACCTTCACATATAGGATTACACTGATTTAGAATTTTAGATAGACTGTCTAAATCTATAGATTTAGAAAAATTTAGCTTAACCTATTTTTTTTTAGATGGAGTATTCTCATATCAGTTTAGTTTTTTCTTTTTCTTTTTTCTTTTTTCTCATATCAGTTTTTGCATCAATTAATTGTAATTAAATCATTTTAAAAGCATACTCCTACATCGACTCAGTGCATTTTAAAAAATTAATCCCTGCTAGTATAAAACTCAAACCTGAATAGCCAAAAGGAGCTACAAGCTATATGTGAAGGGAATTGCTTATATCTATGTAAAATATTCGCGAAATATTTGTGCTCCAATTAGAGATAACTGTTGCGAGTTGGTTAGCTAAGTGGCCTTCTCCTTAGGGATAGGGTTGCATGAGTGTGATAACCCTCCTGGGAGTCTGATTCCATATCCTTGTTGATAGCTCCCTCTAGTTTTTTGTGTTTTTTTTTTTAAATATTGGGTTTCCCCCCTAGTTGTACCACAAAGAAAAGGTTATTCTTAAAATTATTCTGACTTTTTCTGGCAACTAGATCATGTAACGTCTATATAAAGAGCCAAAACTGTGCACTTCAAGCTGCATAAGTTTCTTCATCTAGAAACTACTAAGCCTTGAGAATGCATGATAGTACCATTTTTCATTCTTGCCTCAATCATAGCAACATGCCATGGCTCAGACCATGGTGTAACCAACCAAATTTATCCTCTCCGAATGAAAACCAGCTCCGGTGGTGGCGACTACTTTCCAGACATACCTTGCTCAAGTTGGAGGTTTGCCGTCGAAACACACAACATTATTGATTGGAAAACTGTTCCAGAAAGGTGTGAAATGTATGTATCGAACTATATGCTAGGAGGGCAGTATAGATTAGACTCCAAAGCAGTTACTGAGGAGGCTTTTCGTTATGCTAATAGCAGCCTCAATCTCGCCAGGGATGGGAGACATATGGATCTTTGATGTAGATAATACCACACTCTCTAATCTGCCATATTATGCTAAGCAGGGATTTGGGTACGTTCTTTTCTTCTGTTACAATGCTTTTTCCTTTATTAGTGTATCACCCAATGCCCATTATATAATTAGGAGAACGCTAAGCAAAATGTTGAAGCAAGACACACACTATTGTACTCCTTTCGTTTTATCAAAATAATTATATTTTATAACTAATTTGTTAGAAAACAAAACTTAGATCTAATCTTAGAAGGAATAAACTCCCTCCAACCTCATTTAATATGTTGTCATGTGTTATTTTTAACCACATTTAATCTCATTTAATTGAGTTAATGAACGCATGACAATAGATTAAATGTGATTGAGAGAGTTACATCCTCTCAAGATTAGAGTCAAGTTTTGAAGAAATTCTTACTTAAACATGGTGTATTACAATTGAGTGCACTAAGCCAATCAGAATTTAATATTTTCATGAATCTTTGTGTCTCACAATTAATTTTACGGTACTTTATAAAAATATTAAGTCCTGATTGACTTAGTACATCCAACTAGGTACATCATATTTATATAAGAATTTCTCCAAGTTTTACTCTTTGTTGAAAGGGCGTAACCTTTTAACTCAATGGCGTTCAATAAATGGGTTGACCTTGGCGAAGCACTATAGTACTACTGAGACTCTTCAGCTATACAAAAATTTGTTGACTTTGGGCATCCATGTTGTAATCTTAACAGGGAGATGAGAATACAAATGGAATGCTACTGCAACTAACCTAAAGTGTGCTGCTACAGTATATGGGAGAAGTTAATTCCCAAGTGAGGATCTTTCTTTTCTTTTTCTCTTTCTTTTTAGTAACAATCTGATTATTTGTATATCCGCTTTTGAAATTTATAGAATGTGGTGATTAATGAAGTAATAAGTAATAATTCAAATATCTTACACACAAATCATAATTTATTTTAGAGGTATTCATCACTTATTGAGATATATTTTTTAACAAATCAAGAATGTGGTGATCAATTAGGCCATAAGTGGTGATCCTTATTACTTATGTGACATTCTTCTATTCTCCTTAATTTCGTCTAATTGAAGTTCACCTTATCCAACATAAGAATCACCATTTTATTTTAGAAACGTTCATCACATCCTATAGGTGTCAAAAGTGAATATACAAAAACATTTTCGTTTTTGTAAAGATGGTATTTTTAAGCGCGACATCATATATAAACTAAGAATCACTGACACACCATTTTGGTGTTGTGTTCGCTTGTCAAACACTTGCTCGACATGGACACAAACTACACATTATAACACATATGTCTTATGTGTCCTATTAAAAACATTTTTTTTCAGCTCGAACACGGTTTAATTGGACATGGAAGGGACATTATGGGGAAATGGTGGAACATGACCAATTTAAAATTTAAAAAAATAAAATTAGTTACCATTTAAAATAACATAAAGTAAAAAATAGGACACGGCCAAATATTACTAATTAACATAGTTGTATGACCTGAACTAACTTAGCTGGTTGGATTTGGAAACCCGTGACTCGGTCTTCGAGTCGGTCTGTTTCATGTTCATTAATGGTTTTTTATTTATTATCAAACCCAGGATACCCATCCAAACCGATCTGACTCAGGTTATATTTTAAATAAAACTTCAAAAAAGATTCTTTTAAGATTTAAACTTGGTGCATGAAAGACCTTTGTGATAAAATGTGTTATGCCATTAAGCCACACAATCCTATTGAATTATATTCTCATTTTTTTTAATTTATATTATTATTCAACTAATCCAATTTTTAAACATAATGTAAGATTATTATCACAGCTAGTTTGATTACATCATATAATACTTTTTCATATAAAATATTTTTCATATACTATTTTTTTTATATGAAGCATTTTTTATATAATATTTTTTTTAAAAAAATTCCTTTATTTAGATTTTTCGATTTGATTGCTTTGTTAACTTTCACTCTAAGAAACATGAAGAAAGTAGAATGAGAGAAGAAGAGAGAGTCTCAACTATTCTGTAAGAGAAAAAATTATTCTCATTCACATATGAATAACAGCATACATGTTATATATATATATATATATATATATATATATATATATATATATATATATATATATATATATATATATAAAATCTTACTCAATGAGAGGAGTGTTTATTATGAGAGGAGTGAATCTTGACCATTGGATCTTACATGAATGGTCAAGATTAGAACATAAATGCATGTGACTTTTTTAAGTGGTCACATGACCTTTAAGTAACTTTTAATCTTGACCATCCATGTATGGTTGTATGGTCAAGATTCACTTCTCTCACCCTCTCACAATAACCACTCCTCTCACTAGATATGCCCCATATATATATATATATATATATATATATATATATATATAGAAAGCTACCCGTAACTAATTACCATAATTAGCTAACTAACTAACTGAATTACAATAATTAGCCAACTAACTGAAACTAACTATATTAGTTAACACCCCCCTCAAGCTCGAATGGATATCTAACAGTCCAAGCTTGGAATACAATGTAGAGAAGGGTCCTGGTTGCAAAGGTTTGGTGAGTATATCGCCAATTTGGTCATAAGTTGCAACGGGTAGGAGATGAGTGACACCAGCTTGGACTTTGTCTCGAACAAGATGGTAATCAAGCTCAATGTGTTTCGTACACTCATGGAAAATCGGGTTGGCTACTATGTGGAGAGCAGATTGATTATCACAATAAAGAGCAACCAGTTTAGGATGATTAATATGCAAGTCACGAAGAAGATATAGCAATCATTGCACCTCACATGTCCCCTGTGCCAAGGTCCTGTACTCTGCCTCAGATAAAGATTGGGATATGACAAATTGCTTCTTGCTCTTCCAAGAGATGGGAGCATTCCCAAGGATGAAACAGAAACCAGTAACTAAGCGTCAAGTATCAGGGCATGCTCCCCAATCTGAGTCAGTAAATCCCTTTAAGCACAACTCAGATTGTCTAGGAAAGAAGACTTCTGCACCAGGGGAATTTTTAATGTATCGCAAGACCCTGGTTGCTGCTTGGTAATGAACATCTGTGGGGGAATCAAGATATTGGCTAAGCTTACTCACAGCACAACAGATATCGGGTCTAGTGTGTGTAAGGTAAAGAAGCTTGCCATTGAGTCGTCAGTAGGAAGATGAGTCAGGGAGCAAGCTACCTAAATCTTTGCTGAGCTTCAATTTGGGATCCATGGGAATGAAGTATGACTTGCATCCCAAAAGGCTAGTGTCTTAGAAAAGATCAAGAGAGTACTTTCTCTAGTATAAGGAGATGCTTTACTTGGATTTAGAAACTTCAAAGCCCAAGAAATATTTTAATTCACCAAGGTCTTTGATGTTGAATTGTTTGTGCAGTAGGGTTTTCATGTGCTGAATCTCATTTAGATCATCACCCGCAAGGACCAAGTCATCAACATATACAAGGATAGCTGTGAATCCAGTTGATGATTTCTTGGTAAATAATGAGTAATCATCCCGTAACTAACTACCATAATTAGCCAACTAACTAACTGAATTACAATAATTAGCCAACTAACTTAAACTAACTATATTAGTTAACATGCTTGACTCGCAGTCAGACTGCTGACCTAGTGACCTAGCTTTCTAATCGGATCGACTTCCGGTTTGGGTTATACAACTATGTTAATTACCCATTACCCAAGTCCAATTATTTAGTTACCCCTTACCCTTGTTAGAACACAATATTTTTTACTATGAGGCCACCTTTTTTTTTTCATTTGGCCGTATACCTTTATCAGCCATTACGCCACTATCTGCTCTATTGTTTCACAGACCGCTTGCGCCACCATCTGCCACCGCAGCTAGCGTCATGTAACCACAACTAGTGTTATGTCATTACAGCTTGCCTCGCGCATGGTTTAGGGATTTTTTGGAAGATCAATAAAAATGATACTCCATGCATGTTTTTCGAAAGGTCTTATTAAGTGGCAAATATTGGCACATATAATATACATTATAATACAATAAATCTTAAAGCTTATATATATGATATGATGAATTAAATATTCATAATTCATCATATATATATACAAGATTATAATACAATAAATCTTAAAGCTTATATATATGTCGAGTTCGTATTTAACATTTTTTTTAAATTTAGTGTGCCAATAAATCTTAAAGTTTATATATATGTCTTTATTTAACATTTTTTTTAAAATTTAGTGTGTCTAGTGTTAGTGATTCATAGTACATAGATCACAAATGAAACTGCCCCATACTAAATAATTATTAATGTAAATTCAAATTTAGTAGTTAATACTTGACATTTACTCTCCTATAAATTAACATTTTTAATAATGAATATATATATTTGGTGCTTAATAATGAATATTTACTTCTCTCATCTCTAGTGTTTTTAATTAGTGTGTATTTCGATTTATTTTATGTTCAAAACAATTTATAATCGAAAGTTTTCTAAAAGAACTAAAAATAATAATTATTTTTCTAAAAATTAGGGGTTAGGATCCTCTTATATCATAAGACCATTCTTCAAAAATTAGGGATGAGAATCCTCTCATATCATAAGACCATCCTATTAGAGAGAGATAAACATAAACTTTATTATATAATGACCCATCATGTTGAGTTATAGAATCTACTAACTTTATTTCCAATAAATTATATTTTTCTCTTTTTAATAGAACCATGCATTTCCTATTATTGTACTAATAAAAGATAATATTGATCTAAAAATAAGCGTTAACAACCATCCTAGTAATCCATCAATTCTTACTTCTATAATTTGTATTGTCCGTAAATCTTTGGCTGCAGGAATTCATCATTTAATGGTACAATGTTTTCATTCAAATCAACTCAGAGAAAAGAGCTTGAGGAGAATGAATACAGAATCATTGGGAATAGGCGACCAATGGGGCGATATTCTCGGCACCAACCCAGGCATTAGGACCTTTAAGCTACCCGATCCAATGTACAACGTTATTTCACTGCTGTCATTTTAGGACTTGTTTGGTATGTATGATAGAATAAGACTTGATTGTATTAGGTCTGATAGTATAATGCTTAATAAAATTTTAATATTATATAGTGTTTGGCGCAACATTGTATAAGATAGTATAAATCTCCAAGGCCTATGAAAAAAAAAACCAAGTGAGATGACTTGGTTGCTGGAAGGACACGAATTGATTGAGCCACGTGTTCATCTTCTTCCCCACAGGAGAAGCCAACTGCGCAGCTATGGCAGAGCTGCTTCTCGCCGAAATCCATATGAGAGACGCACGGGTGAGTGAACGAGCGTCACCAGAGACCATAATCCAATTTGGAGGACGCGGGTCTGACTCGCATACTCATCTCCTTCCTTGCGAAAGATACACACGTAGCAGTCATGGCAAAGCAAGCTCTGCCATCTCCTTCTCATCGGTTCTCCTACTACCTAGCAGCAATGCACAACAACCATGGAGCACTGAAGCTTGAGACTACAAAAGATTGATAACTCACCTCGTAGGATGCTTCACTTCAGCGGCCATAGGTGGAGACAATGAAGGATTGGTGTTTGAGTGATAGGGTTATAAAGGGAATATTTTCAAATTAACTTATCCATCAAAACTTAATCAAGTTTAATCTCACCCCTAAGGCTTGATTAAGTTATACGTTATTTTAATGTATAAGAGAGATATGTTGGATAAATTTATACAATACTATGGTACACTAAACAATTGATAAAGTTATAATATATTATATTTTATCATATCAAGCTTTATACATCATGTCAAACGTGCCCTTGTAGTGCTGGGATGGCGTTGGTCGTCAGATACTGAAAAATCCTTGGCCATCTCACTTCTACAAATGTCGACACTCGACAACAAATAAATATAACAATCCTAATTTTCTCACATCTTTTTTTTACACCACTTTTTGTACTGGTTAATGAAATACAAAAATTCATAGTTAATAATGTATATAAGTTAGTGGATGGATATCATGTTAATCAATTAATATACATGATTCTCGTTAACCAGCCAATACACGTGATTGACCACAAATTTAGACTTCATTAACCAATGTCAAAAGTAGTGTAGAAAAAAAGTGGTGAGATGATTATTTTTATAAATATAATAAATTTTACTATTAATTTTGCTTTATTTAAAAAAAATTAACATAAGAATGACAAGTACAAGTTACAAACCTGCTGACCAAAAACAACTAAAATGTCATACAACAAACAGTAACCTTATGTCAATTGAAAAAAAAAATCATGACTTCAATTTTTTTTTTATTCATATGGATATTAAAAGATGGGAAATGTTGCTTGCACACACATGTGTAAGCACATAAATTACAATGAAAAAAAGTAAAAAAAATGGATATAAGAAAAAAAAAAGTGAAAGAAAGAAAAAATGAGATAAAAGTGAATGGTTATAATAAAAGGGTTTTGTTAAAGAAGCCTGGATTGTGCTGGTCCATCGCGTTTCTACCCAACTAATGGCTCGGCCCATCTTTACAAATGGCCAAACTGAGAGTTTGTGGACTGCTCTGAACCGGTCGTAAGCTTATATGGTCGGTAGGCCCAACCTATTGGTGAATTTGATAACCTGAATTGACACTGGTCAACCCGACCTAGTTCGAGTTGACTCGAATCATCCTTGGCTTGAATACAGGAACTCGGTTGGTACTTCTACGCCAAACCAACTTGACCCAAAATTAGCGCCCCAGCCATAAGTAGTAACGGTCTCATGCTTCATCACAGTCACCATCAGGGCCGATCATGGCTGACCGCGCGACGTTTTGCCCAACGTATATTTTCGTGACTTTAGCTTGAGAACCCTTAAAGAACTTGCCTGACCACCTGAGACATGTTCTGCTTTGCACCCTAAATACTTGAGCCTACCATTTTGACAGTATAGTATTTTCTTTGCTGCTTATAGCTGTTCTGAAGTTCAAATTTTTTTTTTCCCGATACCTAGACTAGTTAATTAATTGTTCAACTATGGCAATCCTTTTGAACTTGCTGGACCATCTATTGTAACAGCTTCGAAAGGTGAAAGCAGAGCTTGGAGAACTCTCAAACAATCCCTAGGGCTTGCTTTTGGAAGCAATTCATTCTGATGGTTATTCTGGTGCATTGGCTAATCCTCTTTTGGCTCCTGAATCAGCACTGAACAGATTGGATGGACCCAGTTTGGAGGAATTTGTTGCTGTAAGATCTGTTATCCTTTCTGATACTGCATGAATACTACTGGTATTGATTTATGCAAAACTTAACTTTGGTATTTCTGCTTTTATTCTTGAAATCTATTTGAGAATCTGATTATTGTTGGATGTGAAAAATCAGGAGAATTACACTGCACCTAGAATGGTACTTGCGGCATCTGGGGTTGAGCGTGAAGAACTTTTATCTGTTGCTGAGCCACTTCTCTCTGACCTACCAAGTGTTCCCCGTCCCGAAGAACCAAAATCTATCTATGTTGGGGGTGATTTTCGTCGTCAAGGGGAATCAGTGGTGTGTATAAATTTTTATATAATACTACTTAAATTTATTTGAATCTCTCATTCTTTTCATTTATCCCCTTCAAAAAAACATATTGTTATTTACCTGCTAAGATGTGTTGCAAGGGCAGGGCACACATGTCTGGGCATACATTTACATTTACATCGGTGCTTCCAATGATTGTCATAATTAAACAAACTAGTTATCCTATCTTCTACATCCTTTTCCTTCAACCCTTTGTTTAAGCTGTGATGAATTTGTAATGTTATAATGGGATTGGACAAGGGAGTTACCTTTCCGAACTTGTATAGGGATTGGGTAGCTTTGCTGCTTTTTTTTGCTTACCTATGTACTATGTAGTATGTATTTGCTCTGTGTTTAGGGGGATTTCTTAGACTCCTTTTACCTATATTTTCCGGCTTTTTTCTCAAATATAGTTTTCTTTTGATTCAAAAAAAAAAAATATATTTCACTTTTAATAGTCACTGCTTGATATGTTTTGGTGAGCTCAGACACATTTTCTAATTTGTGATGTAGAGCCCTGATTTTGTGCCAAAAGCTGTGGATACAGCAGCCAAAGAACTAATAGCAATTGCATCACCTGGACAAGGTTTTATTTGCATTTCTCTTTTGTTTCTGCAGTATATTAGTAAGAATTTTCTGCAAAATTAAACTTGGGCTTCTTGCAATGACATTTTCACAGGTACAGCTTGACCGTGCCAAAAAATCCACAAAGTCTGCAGTTCTAATGAATCTGGAATCTAGAGTATGCTCTCACTTTCTCTGATTAGTATTTCATAAACTGTGATGTTTTAAATAATAATATTATTTGTATATTTAAAATATGTATATTATATTTATATTATAAATTTATATGAAAAAGATATTAAATTAAATTGTATATAATTGTAATATTTTCACAAAATATAAAATAAATTTATAAGTAAATTTAAAAAATATTAAAATATTTTTTATAGACAAATAACTACTAAAAGATAAATACATATAAGTGCACGTGAGAAATGATACAATCACATCACCTTTATTCAAATCTTTCTTACACGTGTTTATACTATAAAATCATAGTATTAACGTATCAAAAATAAAATAGGTCTAGTTACAATTAAATGGTATAAATTGTATAGAAATAAAAAAATATTTAAGTAAATTTTAATTTATTTCTTATAAGTTATATTTATGTTTAATTTAATATTTAAGTAAATGGTATAAATTAGTTCTTATAATTTATATTTATTTTTAATTTAATATTTATAATTTTTTATTTTTAAATTAGTTTTTATATTTATAATATTTTTAAAATAGTTTTTATCATTAATTTTTGTTTTAATATTGTTTATTTAATTCTTATTAAAAAAATATTTATTAGACAAAAAAACTATTTATTAAAAAAATAAACATATAATTGAATGAATAAACACTTTATATGACATTTTACAAAGAAAATGAGCATCTAAAGAAATTTTTATTAGATAAAAAAAACTTATTTTTTAGCCAACTGATGGTATTATAACGGTTTCATAACAAAAATTATTGATGAGGACATTTTTTTAAATTTTTTGTAAGTGTGAGTACTGATTTGAAAAGAAAAAAAAAATATAATGACTAAATTAAAAATGAGTGTAAATTATAAAAACTAAAATTTTAATTTAACCTTTATTAAATATTATTTTATTTTAAATATTTAAAAATTTGTTAAATATAATCTTTAAGTTATAAATAATTGATAACTTATTTAAAATACTATAAAAACTTGAAAAGGAAAATTGATATCAAAATAATCCCTATATTGAGATAAGAGACATAAGAGTAGAAATTTAAGAGATAATCACTAATAGGATCAATATAATTCTATTAATCAATCAATTAATATAATGTATATAATAAATTATATTAATCTATGTTGAGATTTAGCAAAATTACACTCACACTCTCTTTGTTTGCAACCCTACGTTGACTTCTCCTAAAATAGACGGACATGGAAGATAAGTATAATAACAATAAGGAGGTTAATATAATGACAATATAAACTTTAAGAGAGATTAGTATAATTTTTTAAACAAAGAGGGTGTGGGTGTAATTTACTAAACTTCAGAATAAATCATTGTAATTTGTCCTATTTATAAAGAGAGTCTTGATTTATAAAATTTGTCAAGTGACAGCTTTAGGTTGTATCACTAATGTTATTTGAATTTGAATTTTATAATTATCTTATTAAAAATAATTAAAGAAAAATGTAAAAAAAAATTAATTGTTATTTTTAAGTTGTAGGTATGTTCATGACTGGTCCCAACCCGATAACCTGTTCTAACTCGAAGTTAATTGAGCCATGTTTGAGTTTATAAATTTTGACTAAATGTTTTTTCAAATCGAGTTTAGGTCACACTTCGATTTAGCTCGTCCCGACCTGGTGTGACCATAATGCTTGAAAATTTATGTTTTATCTTAAAAATTAGTAATAAATTATAAGACTTCTACACATAAATTAATACCATTTGTCGAATATGATAAAAATTTTGCATTGATATAATGTGTTTTGTAATCTATATTGTAAAATATTCTTTATTTTTAGTTTCATACTTATAAATTTTTCTGATTTAACTATGCATAACGTCTAATTTTGTACATTTTGTCTAAATGTCGAGTCAACCCAATTTTGGCCTGGTCCTTAGTTGGGTCATGCTTGGGTTGGGTTCAAGTCCAAAGAAATGACCTGATTAACATATCGGGTTGGGTTCAGGTTAAGCTGAACACATCTCAACATGTCTCAAGAACACTCTTACTATGTTGTGTCACCAATGTAATTTGAATTTTAATATTATTTTTTTAAAAAATAAAAAAAATTATAAATTATTTTAGAATTCTTTATTATAAGTGTCATTTATAAATTATGTTACCGGTTCATTACAAATTTAAATTTAAATTTTATTGTTGTTATCTTATTTATATATATATATATATATATATATATATATATATATATATATATATATATATATAAACCATACTATAATAATAATATATAAAGATGAAGCCAAAAAAGTTAGTAATTTTTGTAACCATTAAAGTTCAAAACACATTTTCAATAATTTTTTAAAATTTTAAAATATTCTCAAAATATTATATATAAATTGATATTTAACGCCCTAAAAAAATAAAATAAATATTTAAACTTTAATGTGAAAGTTCAATATTACCTATAATTAATTTTAAATTTTTTAAATATATTTTTATAATAATAAAATAATTATCATAGATTATTTTTAAATATTTACTTTTTTATAATCTCATGCATCTCACAATTACTATTCTAATTATTTAAATTCTTCACACCATTTTCTTGTGGCTTGATAGATATTCATAACTAAAGCTATTCCTAGCTTCTATTCAAGACTTAGATAAGTTACAAGTTCAACTTTTGAAACCATCAAAACTGATTTAATTAAACTATAATCCAGGAGTTTCATAAGCAAATTAGCTAATAACAAGTGTTACATAATTAAATAAAAAGTAAATACCCATAATCCCTCAAAATATACATGCAATACTAATTTTCATTTAAAGGAAATTGACATCAATTTCGTTCCTTAATTATAAAAAGGTGACATCAATTTATTTATTTTTAAAAATTAATATAAATTTTAATCCCTCAACTATATAAAATAATATCAATTTATTTATTCCCTAAAAAAGGTATTCTCATGGTCCACATTAAAATAACTCTTTTGTCCCTAATATAAGTGATATATAAAAGTATCTTTAAAATAACTATCTTTAAAGTATCCCTTAAAGATATATAAGTAATATCAATTTTTAAATTTAAAATTGATATTACTTATATATATTTAAGGGATTAAAGTAAGTGTTTATTCTAAAAATAATAATTAAAATTTTATCAAAATTCAACTAGTTATAAAAGTAGTTGTTAAATAAAATAAAATATTCTACACGACTCGTTAATTCAAAAGTCAGATTATATAAACAAAATTATAGTCTAGGGAATATGAACAGGGGATGAATTTTAAGTCTCGGGTTGGTTGGATGGAGGTATGAACAGGGGATGGATTTTAATTTTTGAATCACCACCATCAAACCCCAAACAAAAGTCATCCCACTCAAATTGCCCAAAACAAAACCAGATTTGCAATACCATAAGGCCTCCACCATTCGAAATCACCTGCAATTCAGCCATCACTCATAGAGAAACCAAACTTCATTATCATAGTTAATGTATAGTTAGAGAGAATGTGTTGACAAAATTAGTATCAATATTTTAAAAATCGAATTAAAAATTGAACCAGTGAAATTTTTAAATCATAATTCGATTAGTTTAATCAACTAAATTTATTATTAAACCGGATATTATTTAAACTAGAGATATAATCGATTTATAATCTAATCAATTTAAACAAACAATTCCATTTGATTTTTAAAACACTTGTTAATACTCAATAAATTTATCATTAGTTCATTACTTTCTTTTATTTTATATAAGTGTTAGTATTGAAAAAAAAAATATTTCGACAAGTAGGCAGTTATTTAGTAGTTATTGATAGTTATAAAAAGTTATGATCTTTACCTATCATAAATAGTTATTGGTGGTTACAAGTAGTTAGGATCTTTGTCTATAAATATTAATTTGTATAATGTAATAAGGGTTGGAACTTGTAAAATCCCTACACATCCCACACACATCAGAGAATTCAATGGATGCACTACAAGTTTTTAACAAACATTTTCAATTCAATCATGTTTGTTTTCCTTTACTTTCTTTCATTCTCTTCAATTCAGTCAAATTTATTCTTTTTTATTTAATTTCAAGATCTTTATTGCTTTCTTTACATGCTTTTTTTTACTTGCTTTCATTATTTTTTAATCAATTTTATCTTTTTGCAAGTTTAATTATTAGTTCTTTACATGCTTTCATTTATTTACTTGTCAATTTCGATTACATTTCTTTTTTTTATTGCTTTCATTTTTATTTTACTTTGATTGCTTTATTTGCACTTGTTTGAATACTCTCCATTCCTTATATTTGTGATCTGAGTTACCTAATTATTGAAGAACCCATAGAGAAGCGATTCCCTTCCCCGAATTGAGATCGAGAATCAAACTTTGTCTATAGACAAAAGGTTTACCAAATTGTCAAACAATTGACAAAATTTTCAGTAAACAAATTGGCACGCCAGTGGGATTCAGTAAGGGTAACGTGCATCACAATTGTTTTATGAGTTTATCCTTTGATAAGTTGCTCATACAACAAAGAACAAAATTGGAAACAGTTTTTAAATCGGTACTAAAATCGATTACAAAGGATATATGTATTCTTGCCTTTATCTGCAATTGCTGGCCAACATTATATTCAATTGGTCAGAAAAGAAGTAAAAATAAATATATATATTTTGAGATTTGTGCCTCAATATTTATGGCCAAGATGCTATTATGGAGTGTCAAACATGACTAAGTCTTTGACATTCCAATGGTTTGAAAAAAAAATGAGGTAGATCGAAACTATTCGACTCTTAACACCAAGATCGAATTAGTGAACTCATTTTCGACAGGCAAATAAAAGTGCCACTGCCTTCCAATCACTTCAGTCATCTTCATGAAATTATTATAATATATTACTCTTTTTGGCTTTAATAGAAAGAGTTGGCTCAGAAATTATTGAACAAGGATCTATTCATGAAATTAATATATATATATATATATATATATATATATATATATATATTACATAAAAAAGAATTTGTCAAATTGGTAGAGCTGCTCATTGGTGGATCTATTCATTTGGTTTAAGCCCAAATATTATTATTTGACTCCTTGGAAGTGCAGAGATCAACCAATGGTTGAAGTGGAGTTCACCAGGAAGGATCTATCCTTATGAATAGATCGAAACTTGATTTAGCACTGGATTTTGTAATTTATGGTGAAAGGCATAAAGATGCTCATTGGCACCGACTCGAGAAGAATAAAGTGTGCCAAAGTATTCAAAATTTTTATGGCTATAAAACCATGTCTTGAGTGGTCGAAATAGCTAAGGTCGAATAAGTGCAAAAAATCACGTAGTTACGGTCGAAATGGTATAGCCATTTCTATTGGGTTCGACCATTAAAAAAAATCGAAATGACTATAAAATCAAAATTGAAATTTTGAGTGCTGAAAGGTCGAAATGGTTGCCAACATTACGGTTAACATGATATAGAGTTGGTCAAAGTGGAAGTCTTCGACATTTTGACATGGTTGAGTAACCATTTAATTATTTAAGCTCTTCTACCATGGAGTTGGTCAAACTCAAAGCTTCGAAAGGATAAAACCCATATACAAGGTATTGCTATATCGACGGGCTCCACTGCAAGATTGACAACATATTTTCAATTAAAAAAAAAATGAAATGATGCAATACAGTTCACTGACCAATATGGCAAGCTTAAGGTGTTATTCCTTTGACAAATAATTGCCTCAATTGAAAGGTCCTTTTATTGATAGTTATAAAAAGGACCAGCATTTTCATGAATTGAAAATCAAATACTGATATTGGATGGATTTTTGTCGAAATAAAGATACTATGTTAGTATTTATTTTTTTCCTATTCAGTTAAAAGATAAATACTGGAGGGCCTGTGTTAGTATTGAAAAAAATATATTTCGACAAGTAGGCAATTATTTAGTAGTTATTAGTAATTATAGGAAGTTATGATCTTTACCTATCATAAGTAGTTATTGGTGGTTACAAGTAGTTAGGATCTTTGTCTATAAATATTAGTTTGTACAATGTAATAAGAGTTAGAACTTGTAAAATCCCTACACATCCCACACACATCAGAGGATTCGACGGGTGTACTACAAGTTTTCAATCAACATTTTCAATTCAGTCAAGTTTGTTTTTCTTTACTTTCTTTCATTCTCTTCAATTCAGTCAAATTTATTCTCTTTTATTTAATTTCAAGATCTTTATTGCTTTCTTTACATGCTTTCTTTTATTTGCTTTCATTACTTTTTAATCAATTTTATCTTTTGACAAGTTTAATTATTAGTTCTTTACATGCTTTCATTTATTTACTTGTCAATTTCGATTACATTTCTTTCATTTATTGCTTTCATTTTTATTTTACTTTGATTGCTTTATTTGCACTTGTTTGAATACTCTTCATTTTTTATATTTGTGATCTGAGTTACCTAATTATTGAAGAACCCATAGAAGAAGCGATTCCCTTCCCCGAATTGAGATCGAGAATCAAACTTTGTCTATAGACAAAAGGTTTACCAAATTATCGAACAATGACAAAATTTTCAATAAACAATAAGCTACGAAACATAATTAGCCTAACATACACACCTTTTACTATTTTATCATTTTCATATTTTTATCTTCATTTTCTCTCTCAATTTTCTCTAATTCTTGCTATAGTTGTCTACACTACAAATCAGAACCCCTATCACAGCCCTCAAATAAAGCCAAAAATCCATAAATCACCATACCAAAGAAAAAATCATTGCATGCTTGAATTGAAACTCGAGCTCTCCACCACCACCGAGAACCAGCACCTCTGTCACGCCATCATAAGCCACTCAAGACCATAGCTTCCACGCAGGGACAGATCCATATGTAAATAAGTGGAGACACAAGTCTCTATTTTATTTTAAATTTTTTTTTAATCTTATATAAGTATATGTCTTTTTTATTTTTTTTATATGTGTAATTTTTGTCCTTATGCCTCTATTTTTAAATGTTATTTTTGTTGAATAATTGTTTAGTTACATACATAGAGAGAAAAATGTTTGATAATAATAATAATAAAAAATCATTCAATATTTTCACAATATAAAAATACAAAAATAACAATTATAAATTGATCTTTTATAATTTTATATTAATATATTTTTTAATATATAAATATAATTATTTAAACTTTTTTTTATGTTTATGTATTGACAGTATTACATTTATCTTGTTATTTAAAATTTCTGGATCCGTTACTGTTTCCACTTGCATACCCCACGCCCATCAACAGAACACTCAAGCCATTAGCAGCCACCAATCGAGCCCGCGCAAGCTCCACCTTTTCTACCTTAAACCAAATCACCATAGCCTCCATAGAAGGAACTTGAGCCCGTGGGTTAATTTGTTTTTGTTAACAAGAGAATCAATTGTAATAAGTAATATGTTTATTTAAAAAAAATTTAAATATAATTTTGTTTTATAATTTAGGCAGAAATAGAAACTGAAAAAATTCGAATTTAAAAATAAATTAATGAACTATTAAGCTTTAATAGAGATAGAAAGCGGCCGCGTTAGCTTGAGAGCCATCATAGTTACTAAATTTGGACCAGACACGCAGGTTCAATCGGTGAATGAACCAGCTTGTTAATCCATTCGAGTCACGATTTGGATCAATTATATATTTGAATGGATGAATATTAAGAGTATTCATAACTTGACTTGATAAGCCGACCGATTCGAAATTAATTTGGTAGAATTATGTTCTTAAAATCAAGTTTGATGTAATTTTTGAATTAAATTTGAGTTATACTTAGAGTTGATTCTACTCGACTTGATATTATTTATTATATTAAAATCTATAATTATATGAAAATTAATAATAAATTATAAGATTTTTTTTTGACTAAAATTAATATTTTTTATATTAATATAATTTGTTTTAAAATATATACGATAAAATATTTTATAATTTTTATTTTATATTTTTAAATTTAATAATTTATATACATAATATTTAAATTTATATATTTTATTTAAATATTAAATTGACTTAATTTTGATTCGATCACTAATTAAGTCATTATCAAATGGTGTCAAAGTCTTAAAGGTTAGCTTTATAAAAATATTAAGTTAGATTTAAATCGAATTAAATACGGCTCAGAAGCACTTCTATTGAAAACCACTATGAACCGGCAGATTTTCAACGACCCGGTGATTTGACGAACCGGCCGAGCTGAATTTTTTTTTTTTAAAAAAATCTCGTTGTCGGGCATCGGCACTCGCACACCATCCCTTTCCAGCTTTCTGGTTCTGGCAGAGTAACCATTACTGTAGTACCCAACGAGTTCACGTGCGGGTGTGGGTGTGGGTGTGACTGTGACTACTCACACAACATAACAAGCATATATTTGGCAGTACATAGTACACACAAAGAGAGGGAGAGAGAGAGATAAGGAAAATAAAAGAGCAGTTAAAAAAATTGTTCTCATAATCGTTGGCTTGTTTTCAGTCCAGTGAAGCTTTTAGCGCTGGAGAAGCTCTCAGCCCCACGCCCTTGCTCCTGCTTGATCAACTCTCACTGTGTACGCGGCGGCTATGCATAATCTATTGCTTTCTCTAAGACAAAAGAATGCTAGGGTTTTGTTTTTTTATTGATAAACAAAATAGGGTCAAGTTTCTCAGCCCAGTAAAAATATAAATCTATATATATATATATATATATATATATATATAAAGCTTTAACAATTTAGGTAAATGTTACCATCTTTCATTTTTATTATAAAAAAAGAAATCACTTTTGCCTTTTACTAATCAACTTAAATAACTATGTCTCGTAATAATTACTAACTTTAATGTAAAAAAAACAAAGCCAAATCCACTACAAAATCTTTTTCCTCACATTATTATTTTTTAAAAGTGAAATGCTCATTTACATAAGCAATATACATGAAAATTGTATACAACAGACGCATCCTTATGGTTTTCTAATTTTCTTTTGACATGCTCTTGCTTGTTTCACTATTTCTTTATTCCACTTTGTACTGCGACATAAATTCTGGTAGTATTCGTGTGATTTTTAACTCTTTTTTTTAAATTAATAATAAATAATGAGTAAGGATCAAATTATATCTGTATAAATTAAAGTCATTATTATATTATTGGATAAATTTTTATTGAATAATTTTTTCACTAAATCTATCATTGAATTAAAAATTCTTATCATATATATCATATGTATAAAATTTTATATTAATCTAAAATCGTTTAATACGTTATTTATATAAATCAAAATTAACGTAATATATAAATTTGAAATATATGAAAATAAAAATCATTTGATTATATTCTTATTGATATTTAATTTTTTTAAAATTTAATACAAATGATCAAGACATCAAAAAATTATAATTTAATAGTTAGATTAATAAAAATTATATTTATAAAAAATATTAAATAATATAAATATATCAAGTTTTACATCGATATAATTTGATTTTTTATGTAAATAATACAATTTTTTTAAAAAATCATACAGAAATATTAATTTAATATTTAAAAAATAATACAATAATTTATTTCTCTTTTATTAATATTTTTAAAAATTTAATAATGTAATGATTTGCTTTTAAAAAACTTACAAAAAAAACGTCAATTTCTGTTTTTAAAATAATTACTACAATAATTTATTTCTCACATTAAAAATTAATAATGCAAGAATTTATTTTTTTGAAAAAATAGTAGAAAAACGTCATCCATGCCGTGCAAATGATGTAATATTAAATTATTGATTAAATATAATTAATATTTTTAAATTGATAAAATCTTTAAGGTTGGAAGTCGAGAGAGAAATATTTAGGAACTTGGTGATTGTTAAGATAGAATAATTTAAGATAGAGTATTGCCTCGTGGAAAGCATGCTAAACTTCATGCAACATGAGGACAACTGAGCACCATGTGGCCACTGCCCTGGCTCCTGATAAGGACGGTCTTTATCAACAACAAAAAAGAAAAGCTTTATAATTAAGGACGATAAGCCGGACCTACACGTAGGGATAGCATACAAATACCGTTATTAGAGATTCCTGTTGCCGCTATTTTATTTGGGACCTGAATTCCGTGATTTTCTCCCCGTGAGATAGGGATGGGATTATATTCTTGGAAAAAAGATAATTTTATATTTTTTTATGGAGTATGGGTATTATACATATATTTTATAAAAATATGTAATTAAATAAAAATAATAATAAAAAATATTTATAATAAATAATATTAGATAAAATATATATATATATATATATATATTATTTGTGATAAAAATATCAAAATTGATAATCTTATTCTGCGTGATTCCGTCCCATTATATTACATAAATAGTCTTAATTAATGGAATATATATGAGTAACTTCAGTTTTTTTTAACATTTTACTCCTAATTAATATTGATATTAATTTAAAATATTAAAGTAAAAAAAAGGTCTATAATCCATTAACCAATAATCTTTTGCCCCATATCTTTAACATGATTGTTCTGAAGTAAATTCAAGAGAGAATACTGCGATAAAGACAACGCATGGATTCTCCGTAGCTTACAATGGTGTGAGTGGGTGGAGTGCAATGAAAGCATTTCCGTCTCAAGTAGGCCATGCCTCCTTATATCTCGAGGAAGTGCTTACCTTTGGCGCTTGGCCAGTATTTATAGGAGCATATGCGAGAATCCTAGAAGACTCGTCTTGATGCGGGTGAATGCGATTGATATCTTAGTGAAGATTATCCTTCTTTATTGTAGGATATATCCCTATAATCCGGGATTAATATAAGGAAGGTATCCGATCATCCCGAGATATCTATAAATCCTATAATATCGTGAATCGACGATTGACGATTCACGTATATTTAGGGATTTATCCTTAGAATAGATTAGTCACCGTGGTCACTGTCGTCTTGACCCGTGGTCCGAAGCTTGTCGTGAGTCTTTCTCCACGACGGCCGGGGGAATCCGATTCTGCGCGTGCGGGTTGATCCCATGGATCGGGATCCCTGATCTCGGTCCGAATAGTTGCCCTCACTCTCTTGGATGAGACGGACCCAGAGTCAAGTTTAAGATGGATCAACCACCACATGGTGACGTAACGATTTACTGGGCGGTGTGTTAGACCTCAACCATCCCGACGTCCTTGTTTTACTTGGTTATGAGCAAAAACTACTTTTTTTCCAATCTGAGTCTTGAAGATATATTCAATGCGAATCCCGAATGTGATCTCTGGTGACTTCACTTGCGATTCTCTCGGGAAACCGATACGTGGATTTTATTGGGATATAAAGATTCTTGGGAAATAACGATTCTTTTTAGAGAAAAACGTTAGTTTCGTGGGGATTTCCTTAATCAAGCTCCCTATCTTTGTGGCCAATAAAAGATCGGGACATTTATTTTGGCACTTCATGGGATCGTCGCCCTTCACGCGACCAATCAGAATCCTTCATTCATGCTATAAGTACTGGACGCTTCTTCATGAGCTTGCATGCTCTTCTTCACCATCGCGCAAAGATGATCTTTCCCCAGGGGTTAAGTGTAGTTCTTTCTTCTTTCTCCTCTGCTGTGAAGAGAGTTTCATCATCTATAGAAACCATACTCTTATTTTTCCCAAAGTTCTTAAAGAGATTTGATCTTCCCCTCGCGTTTTTTCTTCCTGACAGAGGCCTTTCTATCTTGGCGTAAAACCGGGTTGCTATGCATTTGGGGAGGCGGAAGCCTTTCTATCCTGGCGTACACGGGGAAGTCTAACCCTACGTGTTGTTAGGATGGAATCATGCTTCCGTCCTCCGTTGCATGGGGACCCGTTGGAGCACACTGTTCTTCTCTCCGTCTTCTCGGCGGTTTGTCTTTGTGCAGCATCCCGTATCTTTTCAATAACGGCCGGAGATGCAAGGATGCTGGGCCGAGGAGTGATGACTCCGGGGGCAACCCGGGTGGTCTGCTTTCCTTGGCTCGCTACGCGAGAAGCGGCGGGTATCCGCTCCGCCGCCGTCCGTTGAAGGGTGGGAGAAGGACGGGTGAACAGAGGGTTTCTATTCCGAGTGGCTTCGGTGCTTCGGGGGGAAAACCCGTTGTGGCTGTTCCATGACTTGAGGCAACTCGGAACGGCTGACACCGGCGGAGGATTCTTCAGCTAGAGAGGCCGGGCTCCCTTCCAACGAGCGCAAGAAGATCTCGGTCTTTAATTGCATCGCGGATAGGTCGTGTAAAGAGCATTGGCGTTCTTTCCGTGGTCACGATCCCGTTGGTCAACGTTCTGCAAAACCAATCCACTTTTTCAAGAGACCGTGGTTTGGAGATGTGGACGGGGTACCAGGCCAGTGTGGCCGAAGATACTTGCCCCTTTTCCTGGACTTCCTTATGCTTTCCTTGTCTCAAGATTTTGCTTTTCTTCTTATTCAATTGTATGACGATGTGTGGAATGAAAATGATTCAATATATGTTTTCCTTTTTCTGAATTTGCTCTATATTTCTGCTTGACTTTTTGTCCCACGCGATTCTGACGGGGTGAGTCCAACGCTTATCCCGCAAAAACCAAATAAAGACGTTGCCGGGGTTGTTTCGATTCCGACCCTTAGTAACAGCTATAAACATACCTCGAAATTAACACGTCGTGTGTAGTAGTTAATTGGTCCTGGAATCCGTGGTACCAACCCGGGTTCTTATTCAACGACGCTTTAGATTACTGTGTAACCGTCTTTTCACTTAGCATTTTAAACGTGTCGCGTTTTTGTTGGAGGGACGTGCCTAGAGCTCCGCGAGCCATGATAGGCGTCTTTTGAATTTTGCCTTGGAGGGGACGGGAATGCCCCTAACCGTTCATCCGTTGATGGACCCTTTATAAATAAGGGTCAGAGATTTGTCTTTTTTACTCTATCGTTTTCAAACACCGCCGCAACTTTGCTTTGAAGGCTTTGGCTCCCTGTTGCTTTTCCATTGTTCTCGCACAACTTCTCTGCTCGCTTTTACCCGAAGTTGCTTCCTTTCTAATTTCTTGTCGTTTGCGCTTTTCGAAAAGTAGAATAGCTAGGTGTTTCGGTTTTTGCTTATTTTCAAGTTGGGCTTAGCGGTTTAGGTAGATACGGTCCCTCCCCGAGGCACCAACTTCGCGCGCCCGCGCGGTGGGAGAGTTCCCCGAATGCTTTATTTCGGTGGGACAGGAGGTCGGTAGGGGAGTTTAGGGTTACCCCGCTCTCCCTGTGTCTGAATCTGTGAAACTATTGATTCTGACAGTTTTTTGCCGACTTCTTTGGATGTTCTCAGGGTTTCCATGGCCAAAGGAAAGAAAGCTAAGGTTCAGCCCCCACTTCACGATGCCCGTGATCCGGCGGTAGACGAGTTGGTTCGAGTGCGGCGGGGTCCCGGGTTGGTATGCACTTGGGTGGTGGATGACGTATGGGAACGTCAATCTAGGTTTTCGAGAGAGGCCGTGCTCCGAGAGTCCCTCTTTGCCTTGGAGTTGACCGTGAACAAGGCTCGAGACGACGAGTTTGAAGTTGTCTGTCCGAATTGGAACGAGAGGGTGTGTTCTGTAGGAAGAGGGCTCACATTTCATGTTCCTGTACAAGCCGCTTTTCCTTAAGTTGGGACTGAGGATGCCGTTCTCTGACTTCCAGATGGATATACTCCGCACTCTTCAAGTAGCCCCTTCACAGATCCATCCTAATGGTTGGGGCTACATCATTTCGTTCGAGAGGTTTTGTCGGTTGATGGGCCTCAAATGCTCGGCGAAGACCTTTTTTTTATTTTTATACAAGAATAAACACCCAGGGGTCGGTGAGGCAGACGAGCTAGCTTGTCATTCAATCCCGGCTTGGTCGTAAGTCTTTTGATGTTTTCGAAGAAAGCTTCAAAGGGTTTAAGACCTCGTTTTTCAAGATAAAAGCCAGGGAGGGATGCCATCCTTTCTTCCTCAAGCCGGATGGGGAGCCGGAATTTCCGCTGTATTGGACGCGCCGGTGCTGGGACGTGCCTCTCAACATGATTGAGAAAGAAGAGGGGGATCTCGACCCCGAGGAACTTAGGACCGCGAAATTCATAACCCGATATGCTGAGAAGCATGGGAACATCAACATTAGAGATGTCCTTCAAGTCCCTGGTGATGATCTTCTTTACACTTTGTTAGGTAGGGATTAGGGCGTTTAGTGTGTCCCTAGGAGTCTTCATATATCAATGTTTCGAGATGTACTGACTGTATTTGTTTTTGTTTCATTCAGTTAGCAATATGACGTCGGGATCTTCCATGGTTGCACTGCGGTCTTCAAGGAACCGGAGGAAAGGGAAGAAAACCGCGGCTTCTTCCTCCACAGCCATTCCGGACTCATCCGATCGGGGTGTGGCCGCGATCGAAGAGCAAGACGAGCCGGAGTCCCCTGCCCCCATTCTTAGGTCCCGGAAAAGGCAAGCTGTCGAAGGGCCTTCTGAGCATGATGGCCGGTCGTCGGAGTGCGGCGATATGGAAATAGCAGACTTTTTGCCGGTCATCACGGGGAATTCTGAGCCGGGCCCTTTATAGATGGACGACTTCTGAGTGGCGAGGTGAGGCAGCATATTGCCGAACAGGGTCTGCGCCAAACCTTAGCCGCGCTCCAGAGACAGGCTCTCCGGGCGGCAGCCGAGATCCGTGTGATTGAGGTCACTATCGAGATTGCTGATCGCCAGGCGTCGGCAGAGCTGAGGACCCTGAAGAAAGAAAAAGAGGAGACCGAGCGAGAGTTGGCCGCGTCCCTAAAAGCCGGTGAAGACAATAGAGAGAGGCCGTCGAACCGGAGAACAAAGTCGCCGAGCCGGAAAAGGCGTTGGCGGACTCCGAAGCCGCTAGGAAGGCCGAGAAGCTTGAAGCCGACCGAAGCATTGGCGCTCGAGGGCCGAGGTGGCGGAGCTTGAGAAGGAGGTGGAGGAACTGGACGGAGTGGCTGGAAACGTTGGGGAGGAGCAGCTTCCAAAATGCCGTGAAAGCGGATCCAAAGACTTCAACCCCGGGGTCGACCTTATCTTGGAGGGTGTGTCCTCAGACAAGATGTTTCATAATGGTCAGCTTGTAGCTGTCGAGGCTTTAGTCGCGAAGGCTCCTGGTGGCACCCCGGAGGTTATTCAGGTCCCCGAAGAGGAAGAAGCCGGTGTTTGAACTGCCCCCCGTTTTTTTTTTTTTGCCCCCTGCGTGGGGTTTTACTGTTTGTAAGGACAATTACCCCGTGTTTGGGGTTTTATATCTAATTGCTTTGTTTGGTTATTCATTTTTGTTTTTCATGGTCCGACCTGGGTCCAACGCCCATTTTGGTAGTTGTTATGCCGGACTTAGAAAATTGTGCTGTGAAAACCATGGTCCGGGATCCTTCACTCATGTCATTAATTGAGTGGTATTCCCAGGGACTTAGGTAGGAAAGAGGCCTTGGTCTTTAATCTAACACTTATAATAATGAAACGTAAAGAGATTTTAGACTTAGGCCAAATGAAACCTTAATCCGTATTCCAGTGCTTGTTGCGGGAAGCGTTTGGAATTTGAACATAGGTAAGAGTGGCGCCTGGTTAGGGCATTTTTCGCGAAGGCCTTTTTGTCCAGGGCGCTAGCATTGCTTTTGACCCCGCCCGGGGTAAGTATCCTATTAATCGTTCAGATTTTAGGAACCCTTCTTGGCTTAGGTGTGAGGAAGGAGTGTGTACATATGTTCCGTACTGTTTCCTATCGACTTTTTAGAGCAACGCGTTAAATCGAACCAGGTTTCCGTGAATAGTAACTTTATTACTGAACTTGGGAGAACAGAAGTCTGTACATAGCGTACTTATTTAAAACAAGAATGGATCGAAGATAATTCTTCTGAAGGGCTGAGCCGCTATGGGCTTTTAGCTATAGTATTCCCTTAGTTTGTCCGTATTCCAGTAGTTCTTGACCGGGGTCCCAGATAACGTTTCTAGTGTGTGGGCTCCTTTACCCGTACTAGTGACGACACGATAGGGGCCTTCCCAATTAGGGGCCAGTTTTCCCTGGGAGGCGTTTTTCCCTCCTATGTCGGCTCTTCTGAGGACTAGGTCGCCGGGCTGGAATTTTCTCGGGACCACTTTCTTGTTGTATCTGGCCGCTGTCTTCTGCTTGAGGGCGACATCCCGTATGTGGGCTACGTTTCTCCTTTCTTCGAGCAAGTCCAGTCCTCTCGATTAGGGCCAGGGCTTTCGCTCGGATGAAAAATGTTAGTATCGCCACCCTGGTTCCCTATTTCCACCAGATCATGGCTTCGCAGCCATAAGTCAGCTTGAAAGGGGTTTCTCCCGTCGTGGAATGGGGGGTGGTCCGGTATGCCCAAAGAACATGGTCAAGTTGCTCGACCCAGTTCCCTTTGGCTTCGTCTAACCTTTTTTTTTAAGCCCCGCATGATGATTCTATTGGCAGCCCTCTGCCTGTCCGTTCGTCTCCGGGGTTCTCGACGAGCTGCAGTGGTGTTTAATTTTCGAGACCAGCTAGTAGCTCCTCGAAGGCTTTGTCTTTGAACTGGGTTCTGTTGTCTGTGACTACGGATTCTGGTATGCCGAACCTGGTGATGATGTGGCGCCAAGTAAACTTCTGAATTCGGGCCGAGGTGATGGTGATCAGGGGTTCGGCCTCGATCCATTTGGTGAAATAGTCTACTGCTACCACCAAATATTTAAACTGCCCTGGGGCCTAGGGGAACGGACCTAGGATGTCCATACCCCACCGGTAAAAGGGCCATGGGACCGACGTCGTGGACAATTCTTCAGAGGGGGCTTGAAAATGATCTGCATGACGTTGACACTTGTCGCAAGTTTGTACGTGTGCATAGGAGTCGGCTTCCATTGTTGGCCAATAGAATCCTGCCCTTAATACTTTTTGGGCTAGGGCTTTGGCACCTAAGTGGTGACCGCAGCTTCCTTCATGTACTTCAGCTAGGGCGTACTCGCTTCTTTGGGGTCAAGCACTTTAGAAGGGGGAAGAGAAACCACGCCGGTATAGTCGACCGTTGTAAATGGTGTACCTGACCGACGTCTTTACTAATTTGGAAGCCTCCTTTGGGTCCGTTGGCAGCTTTCCGTGGTGCGGTAGCCCAAGATAGGAGTGATCCAAGATGGTTGATGATCCTCCACTTGGGATACGCTATGATCCGTGATGGAGGGTTGGGAAAGAGTTTCTTGAATTACAGTACCTTGTTCTTTGGGGCTTTTTGTGCCGGCCGACTTAGATAAGAGATCGGCCTGGAGTTCTGTTCCTCGGGATGTGCTCTATCCCGACTTCTTCAAAATATTTTAAAATTTCTTGGACCTTGCTCAAGTATCTCTGTAGGAGGGGCTCTTTAGCTTGATAGTCACCTCGGATTTGAGAGGTTACTAGCCGGGAGTCACCGCAGAGTTTGATCCGTGTTGCCTCCGATCCTTTGCCATTAGCGGTCCGACGATACGGGCCTCGTACTCGGCCTGATTGTTTGAAGTTGAGAACTCAAACTTCAGGGACCGCTCCAAAGTCAAACCTTCTGAATTTTCGACTATCACCCCGGCCCCGCTTCCTTTGGGGTTCGACGATCCGTCAACAAAGATGGTCCAAAAGGCTTTCTTTGGGTCGCCGTTGTCTGTTGTGAGTTCTGCCAGGAAGTCGGACAAAGCCTGGGCTTTTATTGCAAGTCGTGGTTCGTATGTAATTCCAAATTCGAGAGTTCAATCGACCACGCAATCATTCGCCGGCCGGAGTCCGATTTGTGTAGTACTGTCGGATAGGTTGGTCGGTTCTCACTACCAGGAGGGTGGCACCGAAAGTATTGCCGAAGTCTTCTTGCAGTAATGATGAGCGCGAAGGCGACTTTCTCGACCTTTTGGTACGGAGCTCAGGCCCCGGAGGACCTTGCTCACGAAATAGACAGGCTTCTGTCCCTCGTCGGTTTCCCTGATCAAAACTGAGCTTACGGCTTCATCGTGGACGGACAGGTACAAGTAAAGTGTCTCTCCGCTGTCCGGCCTTGTCAAGATAGGGGGGAGGACAAAAGGTTTTTCAAAGATGTGAAGGCGTCCTCGCACTCTTGAGTCCATTCAAAACTTCTTCCCTTCTTGAGCAATTTGAAGAGGGGGAGAGACTTGTAAGCGGCTTTGGCTAAGAACCTTGTGAGGGCCGCTATGCGCCACGTAAGCTGTTGTACCTCTTTGACGTTGCGGGGACTCCTCATGTTGAGGACGGCCTGACATTTATCCGGATTGGCCTCAATTCCTCTATGCGTTAGCATGAATCCCAAGAACTTACCGGCCTGGACCCCGAAAGCGCATTTTTCCGAGTTTAACCTCATATTGTATTTTCGGATTTGCGCAAATACTTCTTCGAGATCCACCGTGTGGGAGCCGGTGTGTGGGGTCTTGACTATCATGTCGTCTATATAGACTTCTAGCATTTTTCCCACTTGGTTTTCGAAAACCTTGTTCATCATCCTCTGGTAGGTGGCTCCTGCATTTTTTAGGCCAAAAGGCATGACCTTGTAGCAGTAGCTCGCCCTATCAGTGATGAAGGCGGTTTTATCTTCATCCCCAGCGTACATGGGAATCTGGTTGTATCCGGAATATGCGTCCATAAATGATAACCATCTGAACCCGGAGGATCCGTCTACTAACCTGTCCACATTGGGGAGTGGATATGGGTCCTTGGGGCGAAGGCTTTATTCAGGTCGGTATAGTCTACGCACATCCTCCATTTTCCGTTGGACTTCTTTACCAGGACCACGTTGGAAAGCCATGTGGTGTAGGAGATTTCTCTGATGAAATTGCCATTTAGCAGTTCCCTAACCTGGTCTTCGACGACTTGTTGTCTCTCGGGACCGACCTTTCTCTTTTTTTTGCGCGACCGGCTCAGCGCCTTCTTTGATCGACAAACCATGTGGCAAATAAAGCTGGGATCGAGTCCAGGCATGTCGGAGGAAGTCCAGCGAAAAGGTCCTTGCTTTTCAACAAGAGTTCTGAAAGCTGTTGCTTTTCTCCTTCATCCAGACGAGCTCCGACTTTGGTTACCTGCCCAGATCGTTCCCGAGTTGAAGGGATTCCACCGCCTTCGGGTTGTGGTCGGGTATCCCGGATTTCTTCTCTGACGTCCAACTCGGTCATCAGAATGTTGACCTGGTCAATAGTCGGGGTAGATACAGGGCGGTTTGATGTCCGGGGTATTTTGCAAATCTTCAAACTCTCATTATAACATTTTCTGGCTGAAACTTGGTCGCCTTTAATAGTGACGACGTCATTGTTCTTATTGAGGAACTTCATCGCGAGGTGAGTGGTGGATATTACCGCCCCGAGAGCGTTGAGAGACGGACGGCCCAGGATAATGTTGTAGGCCGATGGGCAGTCCACGACTAGGAATTTTACCTTCACAGTCCTGAAGAGTGTAGATGACCCCAGGGTTAGATGGGTTTCGTAATATCCTACTGGAGTGATCTTCTCACCGGTGAAGCCCGTCAATTCTCCAGCATGGGGGGTCAAGTCGGATTGCGGGAGTTCCAATTTTTGGTAAAGGTCTAAGAACATAATATCGGCCGAACTCCCTTGATCGACGAAAATTCGATGGACTTCGGTGTTGGAGATTACCCCGAAGATGACGAGTGGGTCATCATGATCCGGGATTATTCTGCCGTAGTCTTTGTCTGAGAAGGTGATGAGAGACGCTTTCTTATTTTCGGCCTGTGTTCTTGATCCTGAGTGGGCCACGCTAAAAACTGCCATTTTGAGGGCTTTCTTTCGAGCTTCGTTGGAGGATCCTCCGCCGGCGAAACCACCGGCAATGGTATGGATCGTCTTGTTGGGCTCGGCGCGGTGATCATCGTTGCCGGCGGGGGGAGTATTCCTATCCCTGCCCTGTCGGTCGCCGTTATTACGCTGAGATGGAGTCCGGGATCTTCTCCTCGGACTTCTCGTCTTTCTTCTGCGCGGAGGGGACGGACTCCGTCTTTTGCTGTCTCTGCGCCTGTCATCTCCTTTGCTGTTTTGGGCACGGAGGACATACTGCTGCAGGCGCCCGGCCTTGATTAGAAATTCAATGGCGTCACGCAGCTGATGGCAATCTTCTGTATCGTAGCCATAGGCTTTGTGCCACGTGCAGTGTTTGGAGTGATCTTTCTGCCTCTGCCTCTTAATAGGGGGTGGTCTCGGGACGTTCTGAAACTCCGTGTTCATTACCTCCCTCAAGATCGTTTCCCGGGTTGTGTTCAAAGGAGTATAGTCCGCATAGTTTCTTCGGGGTGGGCTACCCTTTGGAGGTCGTGACCTTGAGGGATTCTGGCCGGGCTTTTGGTGAGGAGGTTCGCTTTTGTTGTCCCACCTCCTGTGGTCTTCTGTTGCCTCTTCCAGATAGACGTACTTCTTGGAACGTTTCGGAAGTCGGTCGATTGTCCGGCTTCTTTTTGCCGGGGACTTGAAGAAGTCTGAGCCTATCCGGAGACCGCTTCACGGCGTAGTGCAAGGCTATTCTCCGTCCTCAAAGTTTTCTACGTTGGCGCAGTGCAGCCATAAAACATCCGACGTAATCCCGAGGCTTTCATCCTCCCTGCGGACCTTGGCCAAGGATTCGATGGATTTAGGTTGTTCCTTGCTCGTGGTGTACCGCAGCCGTAAAACGCTGCTTGAGGTCGGACCAATCCACGATGGTCCCTCGTGGCTGGCTGGTGAACCATTTGAGGGCCCCCTTTTTGAGGGAGAGAGGGAAAGCTCGGCACAACAATTCCATGGATCTGCCGTAGAAGCATAGGGATTGCTCATAGGCATTGATGTGCTCCTGAGGGTCCGTGGTTCCGTCATAAATTTCGAGGTTTGGAGGAAACTTGAAGTTTCTCTAACCCTAATTCCATGAGCTTGTCGGAGAAAGGTTGTTCTATGGTTCCTTGGTTCCGGTTGTTATCTCCATTATGAGGAAATTTCTCATCGTCGTGGGCCCTCGTCATGTTATTTTCCATGTCGGTTCGTCTCGTCACGTCGGCGAGGCTCGGTTGACCTCCATGCATGGCGCGCCGCATGTCTTCGAGTCTCCTAAACCGGTCGTTGAGTAGATCTATATGTTGTTGCAACATATCCTGAGTTGGCGTTGAGAAGCCCGAGATTGGTGCGTGTGTTCGGAGTGTGACGCACGATCGTCGAACTCGTTGCTCGGGTTTCCCAAGCGTTGGTGTACGAGGTGCGTTCGTTCTGAAGGCTCGCCGCCCTTCCGGGCCGGGAATTCGAGTCTATCACCCTCGACAGAATCTGCGTGATGGGTTAGGAGATTCCTCAAAAAAGAGGTGGAGTGCCCATCACGTCGGCTTCCTGGTCGGGGCGTTTGGTTTCTCACGGCAGAGGCTTGAGCCACAAGCGGAGGTAATGGCGGTGGTGGATGCTGCATGTCAAGATCTTGTCTTTGGTTGACTGAGACTTGAGCAGCGTCTCTTCTGGAGTTTTGCCTCGTATTCACCATGATTGGGTGGGATTAGAATTTTAAAGCTTCCCACAGACGGCGCCAATGTTCTGAAGTAAATTCAGTAGGGTACCTGCGATAGGCACAATGCGGTGGATTCCTCCGTAGCTTGGCAGCGGCAACGGTGGTGTGAGTGGGTGGGTACCTGCAAAAGGCACTCCGACGCTCAAGTTAGACCGTGCACAATAGGGATAGCTTATATCTCAGAGGAAGTGCTTACCTTTGGCGCTTGGCCTAGTATTTATAGGAGCATATGTAGAATCCTAGAAGGACTCGTCTTGGATGCGGGTGAATCTGGATTGATATCTTAGTGAAGATTATCCTTCTTTTATTGTAGGATATATCCCTATAATCTGGGATTAATATAAGGAAGGTATCCGATCATCTGAGATATCTATAAATCCTATAATATCGTGAACTGACGATTGGCAGTTACGTATATTTAGGGATTTATCCTCAGAATAGATTAGTCAGCCGTGGTCACCTGCTGTCTTGACCCGTGGTCCGAAGCGTGTCATGAGTCTTTCTCCACGACGACTGGGGGGAATCTGGTTACGCGCATGCCGGGTTGATCCCATAGATCGGGATCCCGGATCTCGGTCCAGAACAATGATATTAACATTTTTGGACAATTTCGAGATTCTAGCAATTCCCTATTGAGAGGTGGGAGCGGGCACAAGGGCAAAAATCATCTCGTTTTGAGATGAGGATGAGGGAAGAATGGGACAGCGAGGACAGCGAGTACAGAGGTACCACATCGTGACCGACTGTCATCCCTACCTACAGGGATCAAAACAATAAAAAATGCTTGGTGCATACTTTTTATTTAGGTCTCTTCACACCAATATATAGATAAAAGAATTAGAATACAAGTGGATAGAAGTTTAGGTGTGACCAATTATTATAATTAAATAATGAAACTTGAATAAATGTAAGGGAGAATTTATATGATATTGCGATGGGTATAGTATTTAAAATGAATTATTAAGTATTTATTAAAAATTTAAAATTTTATTAAAATAATCAACATTTAATAAAATACTTTTTAAATACCACACCTTAAAAAATAAGTAATAAAAAAATTTATAATATAAAATGTATTATAAAACATGCATATTTAGTATGTAATGGATGACTACTTTAATGTGATTAGTAGTTATAATATGCACACTAATTATTTTACATAAATAATAAAATTAATTAAAAAGGATTACAAGTTTTAACGTATACTAATTTTAAATAACTATATTATATAAACTCTAAAATATTCTTATAAATGTCATGTCATATCTCAAAGATCTGTATCTCATCTGATATATAGAATATGATTTTGAGTCCATATTTTCTTGTCTTGATCTTTTTATATTTTTCTTTTCTATTTACAACACGTTATCAACACGATTAAGTCTCTATGGTGTAGTTAAATCCTCAAAGTTTCTTTTTATATATCAAGATAAGAATTTGTTTTCTTTAACATATGTTATGCATATGTTCTTTGTTGAATAATCAAAATATTTTTATTGTTTAAAATCTTAGTTATCAATCTAATTTTTATTCTTTTTTCAAGTGTCTTTAGAATGTTAAATCTCATAAAACTTGAATTCGTTGCTCTTGATATTTCTGGAATAAAATATTTATCATAAGTACTTGATGTTGAGATTCATCTTAATGCTATGAATCTTGGAGATACTATAAAAGTAGGAAACCAAGTATCCCTGCAGGATCGTGCAAAAGCAATGATTTTCCTTCGACAACAGTTGCACGAAGAATTAAAAATAGAGTACCTTACTATTAAGGACTCATTAGCCTTTTGGAATAATTTGAAAGAGATATATGAATACCAAAAAACGGTGATTCTTCCAAAAGCTTGCTATGACTGGATCCACTTACATTTGCAAGATTTTAAAACCGTAAGTGAATATAATTCAACCTTATTTAAGATTAGCTCTCAATTAAGATTATGTAGAGAAAAAAATTACTGATGTAGATACGTTAGAAAAAACAAATTCTACATTTCATGCCTCAAATGTGCTCCTAAAGCAACAGTATCAAGAGTGTAGATTTACAAAATATTTTGAGCTAATTTCTTGTTTACTTGTGACTAAACAAAACAATAAGCTTTTGATGAAAAACCAGCAATCTCGTTCAATTGGCTCAACACAATTCCCTGAAGCGAATGTGACATTTTCTCAAGGTCGTGAACGAGACTGTGGTAGTAGAACGGGTCGTGGTAGGAAAAATTATTAGACCTGTGCTAATCCTCCTCAAAGTTTTGAAAGCAAATGTACAAAAAGGAACCAAAAGAAATGAGTCAAAAAAAGGAAAATCTTGAAAAAAAAAAGCAAAATAATGATAATATTTGTTACAAATGTGAAACAAAAGGTCATTAGTTTCGCATATGTCGCACTCTAAAACACCTGGTTGAACTTTACAAGGCATCACTAAAAGAAAAGAAAAAAAATGTTAAAGTAAATTTTTCTGAACCTATTAGTCCTACTCATGATGATAAGTCTCCTATATATGAATGTTGATTTTGATGTTTACGATTTTTTTGAAGACAATAGTGGCAAGATTGATCATTTGAATATTAGGGATGGAAATGTCTACTATTGAAATATGTTTATGTTTATGTTTATGTTATTTTGAAGTTTATCATTTGTAATTTATTTTTCATTAAAGTTTTATTTATAACATGAATATCAATGATTTGCATATTTCTTGTTTATTGTCTCTTTTTAATTCTTATAAATATATTTTTGTGTTATTATAATGCAAAATAAACTTGATATAATGAAGGATGACATATGTTTAGTGGATAGTGACACAATTCATACAATTCTTCGTGATAAAAAATATTTCTTACAATTGACATTGGCTGAAATTAATGTTAATATCATGTCTGGTTCTGCAAATATAATTGAAGGCTCTGGAAGAGTCTAAATTATGTTCCCAAATAAGACAAAATTGTATATTGATGATGCGTTATATTCTAGTAGATCCCGAAGAAATCTACTAAATTTCAAAGATATACGTCGCAATGAGAATCATGTTGAAACCAAAAATGAGGGACATATAAAATATCTATATTTTACCTCTATAATTTTGAACTAGAGGTTCATATTATAGAAACTTCCAAGTTTCTCATTTGGATTATATTTTACAAAAAAAAATGTGGTTGAGTCAAATTATATGCACCAGAAGTGCTCAGATCCTAAAACTTTTATGCTCTGACATGATCATCTTGGTCATCTAAGTTCAACTATGATACGACGTATTATTGAAAATTCCTTTAAAGGGTCAGAAAATTCTTCTGCCTAATAATTGTTTTTGTACTTATTGTGCTCAAGGTAAATTAATTGTTAGATTTTCTCTATCTAAATTATCTTTGGAGTCTCCTGATTTTCTACAAAAAATACAAGGTGACATCTATGGCCCAATCTATCCATCTTGTGGACCATTTCAGTATTTCATGGTTTTAATTGATCCTTCCACTCAATGGTTACATATTTGTTTGCTTTCAACTCGTAATGTTGCTTTTACTAAATTTTTTGCCCAAATTATAAATTTAAGATCAAGTTTTCTTGACCATCCTATCAAGTCAATTCGTTCAGATAATGCATGTGAGTTTACTTCAAAAGTCTTTTCTGATTATTGCATGTCAATAGGAATTAGTGTTGAACATTCAATTGCACATGTTCATACTCAAAATGGATTAGTTGAATCTTTTATTGAACGTTTGCAATTTATTGCTAAACTTATGCTTATGAAATCAGAACTTCCTGCATATACTTAGGGACACGTTATAATTCATGCTGCATCTTTGGTTCGCATCCGACCATTTGCATATCACAAGTTTTCACCTTCACAACTTGTGTTTAATCAACAATCTAATATATCTTATCTTAGAATTTTTGATTGTGTTGTTTATGTTCCTATTGCACCTTCTCAATGAACTAAGATGGACCCCTAACGTTGCCTTGATATTAATGTTGGTTTTGACTCCCCATCTATCATTAGATATCTCGAACCTTTAACTGGTGATCTTTTTAGAGCAAGATTCTTAGATTGTCAATTTGATGAGTTAACTTTTCCGTCATTAGGGGAAGAAAAAGGTTAAGGGTCCAAAACACAAAAAAATTATTAGAACACATCAACATTGTCCAATCTTGATGCTCGCTCAAATCAATGTGAACTTGAAGTTAAAAGAATAATTCATTTGCAGAATACCGCAAATCAATTGCAAAAATATTTTTGTTGACATTCAAAAGGTCACTACATCACATGTGTCGACTGCAAATACTTCTGCACAATTAGTTATCCCTACAGGACACCTTGTGGGTATGGAAGCCAATGAATATAAAGCACGCCAGAAGCGTGGTAGACCTATTAGTGCAAATGACATTGTTCCTAAAAAAAAGGAATGAAAAAACTTCAAAATTCAGTTCATTCTTGTTTAATTTTCTCTACTAGAGATATTTATTAAAAATGTTAATTATATTTTTTTATTATTACAACTTTTTTTCTGTGTACTGATATGAAGTTTGTTTGTTTTTCTTAAGTTAACAGATATCATTATTTTACCATTCTCGTAGTTTATTTGTTTCTAATGTTTGTTATATTTATGATTATGAATATAGTGATCCTTACAGGACTCTAAGTCCTATGATTACTAACCCTGTTATTGGGGTAAATATTCATTCAACGGAATCATATGATCCAGATAATGTAACTTTAGGTATAAGAGATAATGTTAGTGAAAAGGAAGAGTATGAAGAAGGTGATGAGGGCAACGGAGGAGGAGAGATAGGCGTGGGTGAATATGTGACTATCACTTATGTTACTCCATCGTCCTTTTTATCTAATACTAATTTCTTGGTAATGCATGCTTCTAAATTTCTTAATGATTATGGAATTATGAGGGGAAACAGTGCAAATGTGAATATTGATTTGTGGGTTGACATGCGATTTGAATAAAAACAAGCAATAATCAATGCAATTAAGCAGTGCCATATTCAAAACTCATTCGACTATGGGATTGAAGAGAGCAAACCTGACAGATACGTCTCTAGGTGTAAGAAATTTGGTAACTGGTGTGAATGGAGAATTAGGGCATCATTCAATAAAAGATGTGACAAGTAGGAGATTAAAAAATTGCAGGGAAACATACTTGCACATCTTCATTGATTTCTCAAGATCACCATATAGATTAGACTCCTCACTAATTTCTTCATGTGTTGTTGAATTAGTGAGCACAGATCCTAGCATCCTAATAAAAGCCTTGATTGCAGATGTATGAACTCGTTTTAGTTATATTGTCACGTACATAAAAGCGTGGAAGTCAAAACAGATGACACTTGCCCAACTTTTCGGTGGTTGAGAGGAATCATATAGTGACTTACCTAAATGGATGGTTGTTGTCCAACACTTTGTACCTGGTACAATCGTGAGATATCACACTTCTCCAAATTATGTAGATGGTATGGAAGATCCCAACAGTGTGGTTCTTGAACATGTGTTTTGATTATTGAAGCCATGCATTCAAGGGTTTGCATATTGTAAGCCAATTGTTCAAGTCGATGGGACATTCTTGACTAGTAAATATCATGGGACATTGCTAGTTGCTATTGCACAAGATGGTGATAGAACCGACATTCCAATTGCCTTTGTCATTGTTGAAGGGGTGACGAAAGAAGCTTAGGCTTAGTTCTTATATTATCTTTGTAGATATATGACACCTCAATTATATATATGCATAATCTCATATAGATGCAAGGGTCTTCTAGTAGCACTACGAAATGAACGAGTTGGATGGGTTGAACCCAATGCACATTCAATGTATTGCATTCAGCACATTGGAAACAATTTTAACAAAGTATTTGGAAATGTTGAACTCAAGAAACAAGTTATCAACATAGGTAAGAATAATATTTTTATTTAGAAAATATTTCTAAAAGTTACTAATTTAATGATTTTTATTTACAATTTTTTTTAGGATATGAGTTAAGGAGGTCACGATTCGAGGCAAAGTTTCTGGCATTGCAATCAGGGACTGGAAAGGGTGCAGAGTGGCTGGATAAGATCCCAAAGGAAAAATGGAATCAAGCTTATGATGAAGGAAGGCGTTACGACCATATGACCACGAATCTTGCCAAGTGCATAAATTTAGTATTAAAGGGAGCACGAACATTACCTATAACTGCCTTAGTGAAAACAACATTTTATGGGGTGAGTTCATTGTTTGTTGACAATGGGAAGAAAACAATGAACATGATGAGGGTTGGTCACTTATATTGTGAAGAATTAATGACAGTGATGCAAGAAAATCGGCGTTGAGCTAGTTCTTATTGTGTCGGTAATTTCACAAGGGAGACATGTGTGTTTGAGGTCCAAGAAGTGTCAAACCCTCAAGTTGGTCGACGAGCAATGGTTTATACTGTAAAACTAAGTGAACAGTGGTGTGATTATGGTGAATTTCAAGCATTGAGGTTGCCCTGTTCTCATGCTAATGCAGCATGTGCATATTTGAATTTAGATTGCCATTAGTTTATTGCACCTATATATAAGTTAGATTACATGTTCAAAATCTATGAGCTTGAGTTCCATCCACTTAGGAGTGAAGAATACTGGCCTCCTTATGGTGGTCTCATTTACATTCCTAATCCTGCCATGTGGAAAAACAAATCAGGAAGGCCACAAACTTCTCGTATCCATAATGAGATGGATAGAAAGGAGACCACTCAGATAAAGATGACATGTAGAGCAATTAGTTAGAGAAAAAAAAAGGATAAAAAATTATAAGAAAAGATAAATTCAGATAAGAAATAAGATAAATAACATATTTGTGTTTTAAAGTATAAAAATTGAGTTTTACAATTTAAAGGTTATTTTCTGTGTTTTTTTTAAATGAATACTTTTTATATCCATATTGTGTATAATTTTATAATTAATTAGGAAATAATAACTTGTATAAATCAAATATTATTTTTATACATAAAAATATCTTACCCATAAAATAAATAGAGTAATAGAATATATCGTTTGATTTTTAAAACACTTGTTAATGCTCAATAAATTTATCATTAGTTAGTTACTTTCTTTTATTTTATATAAGCTACATAATTAGCCTAACATACACACCTTTTACTATTTTATCATTTTTAGATTTTTATCTTCATTTTCTCTCTCAATTTTCTCTAATTCTTGTCATATTTGTCAACACTACAAATCAGAACCCCATGTCATGGCCCTCAAATAGAGCCCCGAATCCACAAGTCACCATACCAAAGGCAAAAACCATCGCATGCTTGAATTGAAACCTAAGCTCTCCACCGCCATCGCCACCATAAGCCACTCAAGCCATTAGCAGCCACCAAACGAGTCCCCGCAACCTCCACCTTTTCTACCTTAGACGAAATCACCATAGCCGCCATAGAAAGAACTTGAGTCCATGGCTTAATTTGTTTTTGTTAACAAGAGAATCAACCGTAATTAGCAATATGTTTATATGTTTTTTTAAAAAAAACTTACAATATAGTTTTGTTTTATAATTTAGGAAGAAATAGAAATTGAAAAAAATCGAATTTAAAAAAAATTAATGAACCATTAAGCTTTCGTAAAGATAGAAAGCAGCCACATCCAAAGGCGAAGCTCGAGAGCCATAATAGTTACTAAATTTGGACCAGACACACAGGTTCAATTGGTGAATGAACCAGCTTGTTAATAAAATCCGAGTTACGAACTGGATCAGTTATGTATTTGAACGGATGAATAATAAGAGTGTTATGGTTCGGCTTGTCTCGATAACCCAACTAACTTGAAATTAATTTGATAGAGTTAAGTTCTTAAAATTAAGTTTGATGTAATTTTTGAGTCAAATTTGAATCATACGTAGAGTTGATTCTACTTGATCTTATATTATCTATTATATTAAAACTTATAATTTTATAAAAATTAATAATAAATTATAATTTTTTTTACTTAATTTAATATAATTTATTTTAAAATATATATTATAAATTATTTCATAATTTTTGTTTCATATTTTTAAAATTTAAAAACTTAAATATATAATATTTAAATTTAAACATTTTACTTAAATTTCAAATTCACTTAATTTTATTCCGATCAATAATTACGCCACAATCAAATCGTGTCAAAGTCTTAAAGGTTAGCTCGATAAAAATATCGAGTTAGATTAGAACCGGATTAAATACTATTCATGAACACCCTTACTGAAAACCAGTATGAACCGGCAGATTTTCAACGACCCGGTGATTTGACGAGCCGACCGAGCTAAAAAATAAAAAAATGTATATGTCGTTGTCGGGCATCGGCACTCGCACACCAACCCTTTCCAGCTTTCTAGTTCTGGCAGAGTAACCATTACAGTAGTACCCAACGAGATCGCACACCATCCCTTTCCAGCTTTCTGGTTCTGGCAGAGTAACCATTACCACGTGTGGGTGTGACTGTGACTACTCACACAACAAGCATATATTTGGCGGTACATAGTACATACAAAGAGAGGGAGAGGGAGAGAGAGAGAGATAAGGAAAATAAAAAAGGAGTTAAAAAATTTGTTCTCATAATCGTTGGCTTGTTTTCAGTCCAGTGAAGCTTTTAGCGCTGGAGACGCGCTCAGCCCCACGCCCTTGCTCCTGCTTGAGCAACTCTCACTGTGTATGCGGCGGCTGTGCATAATCTATTGCTTTCTCTAAGACAAAAGAATACTAGGGTTTTGTTTTTTAATTGATAAACACAAATGGGTCAAGTTTTTCAGCCCAGTAAAAATATAAATCTATTATATATATATATATATATATATAAAATAAGCTTTAACAATTTAGGTAAATGTTATCATCTTTCATTTTTATTATAAACAAAAAAAAAATTCACTTTTGCCTTTTACTAATCAACTTAAATAACGATGTCTCGTAATAATTACTAACTTTAATGTAAAAAAAACAAAGCCAAATCCACTACAAAATCTTTTTCCTCACATTATTATTTTTTAAAAGTGAAATGCTCATTTACATAAGCAATATACATGAAAATTGTATACAACAGACGCATCCTTATGGTTTTCTAATTTTCTTTTGACATGCCCTTTTTGTTTCACTATTCTTGATTTCTTTATTTAACTGTGTACTGCTACATAAATTCTGGTTCGTGTGATTTTTAAATATTTTTTTAAATTAATAATAAATAATGAGTAAAAATTAAGTTACACCGATATAAATTAAAATCACTCTTATATTATTGAATATTTTTTTATTAAATCTATTATTGAATTAAAATTTTTATCATATAAATTATATTTATAAAATTTTATATTAATCCAAAATTATTTGATATTTTATTAATATAAATCAAGATTAACATAATATATATTTTTAAAATATATAAAAATAAAAATGATTTGATTATATTTTTATTAATATTTAAATTTTTTAAGATTTAACACAAATAATTAAAGTATTAGATAATTATAATTTAATAGTTAAATTGATAAAAATTATATTTTATAAAAAATATTAGATGATATAAGTATATCAAATCTTACATCAATATAATTTGACTTTTCCACATAAATAATATACTTTTTCTAAAAAAATCATACAGAAATATTAATTTAATATTTAAAAAATAATACAATAATTTATTTCTCTTTTATTTATATTTTTAAAAATTTAATAATGTAATGATTTGCTTTTAAAAAACTTACAAAAAAAGTCAATTTTTGTTTTTAAAATAATTACTACAATAATTTATTTCTCACATTAAAAATTAATAATGCAAGAATTTATTTTTTTGAAAAAATAGTAGAAAAACGTCATCCATGCAAATGATATAATATTAAATTATTGATTAAATATAATTAATATTTTTAAATTGATAAAATCTTTAAGGTTGGGAGTCGAGAGAGAAATATTTAGGAACTTGGTGATTGTTAAGATAGAATAATTTAAGATAGAGTATTGCCTCGTGGAAAGCATGCTAAACTTCATGCAACATGAGGACAACTGAGCACCATGTGGCCACTGCCCTGGCTCCTGATAAGGACGGTCTTTATCAACAACAAAAAAGAAAAGCTTTATAATTAAGGACGATAAGCCGGACCTACACGTAGGGATAGCATACAAATACCGTTATTAGAGATTCCTGTTGCCGCTATTTTATTTGGGACCTGAATTCCGTGATTTTCTCCCCGTGAGATAGAGATGGGATTATATTCTTGTCCCGCGTGATTCCGTCCCATCATATTGCATAAATACTCTTAATTAATGGTATATATATAAACTTTAATTTTTTTAAAACATTTTATTCTTAATTAATATTTATATTAATTTAAAATATTAAAGTAAAAAAAGTCTGTAACCCATTAACCAATAATCTTTTACCCTATATCTTAACATAATACTAACATTTTTGGACAATTTCGAGATTCTAACAAGTCCCCGTTGAGAGGTGGGGAGTGGGACAAGGGCAAAATGTTAGGAAATTTATATTTTTTAATTAATGTTGAGTATTATATTTAATTAATAATTATATTAGTTATTTAATTTATTAAACTTGTTATTAAGTGATTTAAATTAGTGAATTTGTAAATTTCATAATTTGATGTGAGCTTAATGAATAGATATCATATTGGTTCATTAGAAATTATAAGAACTTTAATTGGTTAACATATATAAAAAACAGTTATGGTCCCCAATATACCAAATAATAACACAGTTTTTCTTCTCCCCATCTGGAAGAGAGACGACAGTCCTATAAATGAGCTAAGGCGATTTGTTTGAGGAAGATCACAAATCACCCCCTTGTTTGTGATTGATTGCCGCAAAGATTCTGCAACAGTTAGTGATCAATAACTATAAATCCAAATATTTATGAAAATCTAAGAATCTTTGATAATCTGGCATGATGTAGATCCAAGGCCTTATGGTGTTTTGTTCTAGGGTGTATGCATTTAGAATTTGTTTTAAAGATTAAAGAATTAAGAATCAATCTCTAACAAGTGGTATTAGAGCGGTCATCATTGTTAGATTATTAAGATTTGTGAATTTTCTAGAGCATAGTTAGGGTATTTTTTATCTTCCTATAATGATGGCTTCTCTCAATTTTTTTATGAACCTTAATTATGAAATTTAGGGGCACAAGAATGTATTGCCGAGAATGTGTTTTGACATGAATTTCAAATTGGTTTTAGTGGCTTCCATGTAGCCAGTAATGTTTTGGTTTTATTATATATTTTATTCAACATGAATGCCTTCCTGTACGTGAAAACAAGGCCACGGTACAATTTTTTTTTAATAGCTTTTATGAAATTCTTTTCAAAAGTAAGAATTTGATGTTTAAAGTAAATTGTTTTGAATGGTTTGCATGAAACATGTGTTTTCTTTTGCAAAAAGTAAAAAAAAAATCAGTAAGCTACACAGTCTACCTGTGTTGGGGTCCACGGTCGTAATACGTCAAGACTGAATCCGGTAATCTTAACAGAATGGAACACAGCTAGGCCGTGTTGAGTAATACGGCCGTGACCTATACTGATAAAAAAAATTTTTTTGGTTAGTCTAGTATTTTTAATTAAGTTAATTGAAATAACATGTTGCTAAAGTAACACATGTTGTGTAAATTAATTTGATTAAAATTATATAGATGTTTACGTGAAGTTATTTATGTGAATTGTGCTCGGCCCAAAGGAAGACACAGTTTGGCCAAATAATGACATGCCTGCAGTGGTGAATATGTGACAATTATAAAGTTTTTATTTTTCATGTGAACAATAGTCAGTCCAAAGAAATGTTCTTATTTGACAGAACGTATCGTCAATATTTGATTATTACATTGAGAGTACCACTTACAGTTAATTTCTCTGTCCAAAAACTAGGAATTAATGTTGTGCTAGGTATCTTGTGATTGATTCTCAATTCTAGATAATTGTTCATGTCTTATTTTTATTGACGTGCATATTTATGTGAATATGTTTGTTTATTTTGTTCTCTATCCAGTTTCTGTTACTAGTGCTGTAAATATTTCTGATCAAGTCAATATCATCCCAATGCTAAATGGGACGAATTTTAAATCCTGGAAAGAAGCTGTTGAGATAATTATCGGTTGTGTGGATTTAGATCTAGCACTTAGGACGGAGCGACCCACTCATACTCTGGAAAACCTTGATGAGGTTAAAATTGAGAAGTGAGATCACTCTAATTGAATGCACTTGAAGATCAAGAAACGCTCCATTCCGGAAGCGTTTCGAGGCTCTATTGCTGAGAGCAAGAATGCTAAGAAGGTCCTTGAGGAAATTGAGCAATATTTTGCCAAGAATGAAAAGTCGGAGGCAAGTAATCTTTTGGCGAAACTCGTCTCAATGAAATATAAGGGCAAAGGGAACATAATGGAGTACATTATGAAAATGCCTAATCTTGCATCAAAACTCAAGTCACTCAAGTTAGAGTTGTCTGAGGACTTGCTCGTGCACTTGGCTTTGATCTCTTTTCCTGCACACTTTGGGCAATTCAAAGTGAGTTATAACATTCAGAAGGACAAATAGTCCCTCAATGAGCCTATATCTCATTGTGTGCAAGAGGAAGAGAGACTGCAGAGAGATAAGACAAAAAATGTTCATTTGGCTTCGACATCTCAAAACAACAACAAGAAGAAGAGAGCTAAGGATGCTGTGGAATGTTCTTCTCATCAGAAGAAATGGAAGAAGCATGATGAGGAATTTACTTGCTACTTCTGTAAGAAGTTAGGACACATGAAGAAAGAGTGTTCCAAGTACGCCGCCTAGCGGGTAAAGAAGGGTAAGCTTCTCACTTTAGTTTGTTCTGAAGTTCATTTAGCTTATGTACCTAAGGATACTTGGTGGGTAGATTCTGGTGTTACTACTTACATAAGTATATCTATGCAGGGTTACCTGTGGAGCCGACCACCAAGTGATGACGAAAGATTCATCTTTGTCGGCGATGGCAATAAAGTTGCAGTGGAAGCTATAGGAACTTTTAGATTACAAATGAAAACTGGATTTCATTTGGATTTGTTTGAGACATTTGTTGCACCGTTATTTAAACGGAATTTAATTTCTATTTCTAGCTTGGACAAATCAAGTTTTGCTTATTCATTTGGAAATAATAAAGTTAGTCTCTATCAAAATTCATATGTTGTTAGTTCTAGTTCTTTGTTGGTTCATATAATGAAATATTGCAAACAAGTTCAAAAGGTACAAAGTGAAAATTAAATGAGAATTCACCCGCCTTATGGCACAAGCGTTTAGGCCATATCTCTAAATAGAGAATTCAGAGGCTTGTATCGGATGAAATTCTTGAACCCTTAGATCTGTTAGACTTTTAAGTCTATATTGAGTGTATAAGGGGAAAACAAACAAACATAAGGAAATTAGGTGTTGAAAGAGCTAAGGATGTCTTAGAACTAATACATACGAATATTTGTGTTCCTTTCCCTACGCCTTTTTGGAATGGACAACAATACTTTATTACGTTCATAGATGATTACTCTAGGTACGATTACATATATTTAATACATGAGAAGTCTCAATACCTAGACGTTTTCAAGTCTTTCAAGGCTGAAGAAGAACTTCAACTTGGAAAGAAAATTAAGGCTGTCAAATCTAATCGTGGTGGTGAGTACTATGGCAGATATGACAGATTAGGATAGTAATGTCCAGGACCCTTTGCACTTTTCCTCAATGAGTGTGGTATTGTCCCGCAATACACTATGTCGGGTAAACCCAACATGAATGGTATTGCAGAATGACGAAACTGGACTCTTAAAGATATGGTAAGAAGTATGATTAGTCATTCTTCCTTGCCATAGTCACTTTGGGGAGAAGCCTTAACGACCATAGTTTATATCCTTAATAGGGTACCAAACAAAGCAGTAACCAAAACCCCTTATGAGCTTTGGATTGGCAAAAGGCCTAGCATAAGACACTTACATATTTAGGGTTATCCAGCAGAAGCACAGTCTTATAGACTACATGAAAGAAAACTGGACTCAAGAACAGTTAATAGTTATTTCGTTGGTTATGCTGAAGCCTCTCGGGGGTATAAGTTTTACAATCCCACATCAAGATCTTTTTTTGAAACGAGAAATGCGAGATTTCTTAAGGAAGTTAAGTTTGAGGAGGAAGGAAATATAACGAATGTTGTCTTCGAAAAAGAGCCTATTATTACAATGATCAAGTCCTTATACCTATCACTGTTCAAGAAACAATTTTGGTATTAGACAATAATGTTCAGGCTATTACTCCTGACATTGTTTCACAATAAGGCAACATTGATGAAGTTCTTCCTCAAGCACCACCTATAGAACAAACTCAATAACCTCAAGAAGTGCCATTAAGGAGATCCGTTAGAGAGAGGAGAAGTGCGACATCAAATGATTACATCGTCTTTCTCTAAGAACATGAGGATGGCGTTAGTTTAACAGAGGATGATCCAATTAACTTATGTCAAGCTATGTGCAGTTCTAACTCTCAAAAGTAGATTGAGGTCATTAATGATGAGATGAAGCCTATGAAGGACAATGACGTTTGGAATCTCGTCGAATTGTTTAAAGACACGAAGCCCATTTGTTGTAAATGGATATTTAAGACCAAGAGGGATTCAAAGGGTAATGTCGAAAGATATAAAGCTCGTCTTGTTGCTAAAGACTTTACTCAAAAGGAAATCATTGACTACAAAGAGACTTTCTCTTCGATATCCTCAAAAAACTCCTTTAGGATAATAATGACACTGGTAGCTTATTTTGATTTGGAGCTACATTAGATGGATGTCAAGACTGTGTTTCTAAATAAAAATATTAATGAAACGATTTACATGGCACAACCAGAAAACTTTATGTCAGGTGACCTAAAGTCTATGGTATGCAAGGTAAAGAAATCCATCTATGGTCTCAAACAAGCTTTCCATCAATGGTATCACAAGTTCCATCAAGTCATTACCTCATGTGATTTTGAGGCAAATGTCATTAATGACTGTGTAGATCACAAGTTCAGTGAGAGTAAATACATCTTTCTGGCATTATATGTCAATGATATTCTACTTACTAGCAACGGTATAGGCTTATTGCATAAAACCAAGAAATTTCTAATGAAGAATTTCGAGATGAAAGCTCTTGGGGACGCCTCTTTTGTATTGGGTATTCAGATACTAAGAGATCGCTTTCAAAGTATCCTTAGGTTGTCACAAAAGAGCTATATTGATAAAGTCTTAAATAAATTCAACATGAAAGATAGTAAACCAGGAGACACACCTATTGCTAAAGGAGACAAGTTTAGTCTCAATAATGATCTTGAAATGAAATAGATGCAGAAGATTCCTTATGTATCAGTGGTAGGGAGTCTAATGTACGCTCAAGTTTGTACTCATCCTGACATAGCATTTATAGTGGGAGTTTTAGGAAGATATTTGAGTAATCCTGGTATGCAGCATTGGAAAGCAGCCAAATGCGTGATGCGTTATTTAAAGAGAACAAAAGACTATATGCTCATTTATCAGAGATCTAACAGTTTAGAGATCATTGGGTACTCTGACTCTGATTTTGTGGGATGTCAAGATAGCAAGCGCTCCACATCAGGCTACATCTATGTGTTGGCTGGAGGAGCTATCTCATGGAAGTCTATTAAACAGACTTTTATAGCTTCTTTGACCATGGCAGCGGAGTTCATAGCTTGTTATGAGGCGTCCAACCACGGGATATGACTGCGGAACTTTATCACTAGTTTGCGTGTGATTGATGGCACTGACAGACCACTGAAGATTTATTGTGACAATAACTCAGTAGTTATTTACTCCAACAATAATAGGAGTTCGATGAAATTAAAGTTTATCGACATCAAGTTTCTAGTTGTTAAAGAAAGAGTTTAGGATAGACAAATTTCTATAGAGCATACAAGGATAGATTTTATGCTAGCTGATCCATTAACTAAGGGCTTGACACCTGAGGTTTTTCATGAGCATAATGCTTATTTGGTGTTATTCCTGAGGATACGTTAGTTTAGTAGGAGTCTATTTATGTTCTTTATTTTACTTTGGACATTGTGTTATTTGATTTTCTGCTGAATAAAGCTAATGGTTTATTAGTCTATTTTGATCTTGTTTATGCTTTGTATATGCAACGTTAGTGTTGTATTTAAGGACTTTGGATTGATCTCACTAAGGACTAAAGAATGACTAGTTAGAAATAGACATGTCTGAGATCACATTGCATGTAATTTCTATGCTACTCATCCATATTTGATCTATGTCATTAAGTATATTGCTATGGTGATCATTTTGGTTTAGTTACGCATGATTGTGATAAAAGATGTAGTGCTTCCATAGCTAATATATGAGATGGACCAGATTGTATTAAGGAGAAGTCTAAAGATAAATAGCATACAAATACGCCCCTAAAGAATTTGTAGTATAATTGTTTTAGGAATAATATGAAGCCCAAGTGGGAGATTGTTAGAAAATTTACGTTTCCTAATTAATGTTAAGTATTATATTTAATTAATAATTATATTAACCATTTAATTTATTGGGCTTGTTATTAAGTGATCTAATTTAGTGAGCCCGTAAACTTCACAACTTGATGTGAGCTTAATGAGTAGATACCATATTGGCCCATTAAAAGATTATGGGAACCCGAATTGGTTCATATACGTCAGAAATGGTTATGGTCCCCAATATATCAAATCATAACACAGTTTCCTTTCTTCTCATATGGAAGAGAGACGATGGTCTCATAGAAGAGTTAAGGCGATTTGTTTGAGGAAGATCACAAACCACCCCCTTGTTCGTGATTGATTACTGCAAAGATTTCGGAACAGTTGGTGATCAATAGCTATGGATCAAGGTATTTATGAAATCCAAGAATCCTTGATAATTTGGCATGATATAGATCCTAGGCCTTATGATGTTTTGTTCTAGGGTGTATGCATCTAGAATTTGTTTTAAAGATTAAAAATTAAAGAATTAAAGAATAAATATCTAACACAAAAATCATCTCGTGACAGGGATTTGAGATGAGAATGCAAGAAGAATGGGATAGTGAGGATAGAGAGCAAAGAGGTACCACATCCTATGTGCGTGTCATCCCTACCTACAGGGATCAAAATAATAAAAAATGCTTGGTGGATACTTTTTTATTCATATCTCTTCACATCTATATGTAGGTAAAAGAATTAGAATAAAGGTGGATAGAATTTTAGATATGACTAATTATTATAATTAAATAATGAAACATACATAAATGTAAGGAAAAATTTATATGATATTGTGATGGATATAATATTTAGAATGATTTGTCAAGTATTTAATAAATATTAATTTTATAATAAATATTTAAAATTCTATTGAAATAATCAACATTTAATAAAATACTTATTAAATACCACACCTTAAAAAATAAGTAATATAAAAATTTATAATATAAAATGTATTGTAAAATATGCACATTTAGTATATGGTAGATGACTACTTTAATTTGATTGGTGGTTATAATATGCACACTAATTATCTCACATAAATAGAAAAATTAGTTAAGAGAGATTATAATTCTTAACAGATACTAATCATAAATAACTGCATTACATAAATCCTAAAACGTTCTTATAAATATCCTGTCAAATCTCAAAGATCTGCATCTCATCTATATACAAAATTAGATTTTGAGTCTATATTTTCTTGTCTTGATCTTTCTATATTTTTCTTCTCTATTTACAACACTTTATCAGCAAGATCAAGTCTCTACGGTGTAGCTAAATCCTTTAAGTTTCTTTATATATATCAAGGTAAGAATTTGTTTTCTTTAACATATGTTATGCATATGTTCTTTGTTGAATGATCAAAGTATTTTTTATTGTTTAAATTCTTAGTTATCCATCTAATTTTTATTTTTTTTCAAGTGTCATTAGAATATCAAATCTCACGAAACTTGAATTCGTTACCCTTGATATTTCTAGAAGAAATTATTTATCATAGGTATTTGATACTGAGATTCATCTTAATGCTACAAATCTTAGAGATACTATAAAAGTAAGAAACCAAGCATTCCTGTAAGATTGCGCAAAAGCAATAATTTTCCTTCGACATCATTTGCACGAAGAATTGAAAATGGAGTATCTTACTATTAACGACTCATCAACCCTTTGGAATAATTTGAAGGAGAGATATGAACACCAAAAAATGATGATTCTTCCAAAAGCTTGCTATGATTGGATTTGCTTACGTTTGCAAGATTTTAAAACCATAAGTGAATATAATTCAACCTTGTTTAAGATTAGCTCTCAATTAAAATTATGTAGAAAAAAATTACTGATGAGGATATGTTAGAAAAGCGTATTCTACTTTTCATGCCTCAAATGTGCTCCTGCAGTAGCGGTATCAAGAGCGTAGATTCACAAAATATTATGAGCTAATTTGTTGTTTACTTATGGCTGAACAATACAATGAGCTTTTGATGAAAAACTATCAATCTTGTCCAATTGGCTTAGCACTATGCCCTGAAGTGAACATGACATTTTCTCAAGCTCGTGGACGAGGCCTTGGTAGTAAAAGGGGTTGTGGTAGGAAAAATTATTAGACTCGTTTTAATCCTCTTTAAAGTTTTGAAAGCAAATGTGTTGAAAGGAACCAAAAGAAATGGGTGAAAAATGAGGAAAATATTGGAAAAGAGTAAAATAATGACAATATTTGTTACAGATGTCGAAAAAATGCTCATTGGTCTCACATATGTCAAACTCTAAAACACCTAGTTGAACTTTACAAAGCATCACTAAAAGAAAAGGGAAAAATATTGAAGTGAATTTTTCTGAACTTGTTGGTCCTACTCATGATGATGGGTTTCCTATGAATGTTGATTTTGATGTTTCTAATTTTTTGGAAGACAATAGTGGCAAGATTGATCATTTGATTGAGGATAGAAATGTCTACTATTAAAATATGTTTATGTTTATGTTTATGTTATTTTGAAGTTTTTCATTTGTAATTTTTTATTAAAGTTTTATTTATAATATGAATATCAATGATTTGCATATTTTTTGTTTATTGTCTCTATCTAATTCTTACAAATATATTTTTGTGTTACTATAATGCAAAATAAACTTGATATAATGAAGGATGACATATGTTTAATGACAGTGACATAACTTATACAATTCTTCGTGATAAAAAAAATTTCTTACAATTAACATTAACTTAAATTAATGTTAATATCATATCTGGTTCTACAAATGTAATTAAAGAAACTGGAAGAGTCCAAATTATGTTCCCAAATAAGATAAAATTGTATATTAATGATGTATTATATTTTAAAAGATTATGAAGAAATCTACTAAATTTCAAATATATACGTCACAATGGGTATCATGTTGAAACAAAAAATGAAGGACATATAGAATATCTTTATATTACCTCTATAATTTCGAACTAGAGGTTCATATTAGATAAACTTTCAAGTTTCTCATTTGAATTATATTTTACAAAAATAAAGATAGTTGAGTCAAATTATATACACCAGAAGTGCTCAGATCCTAAAACATTTACGCTCTGGCATGATCGTCTTAATCGTCCAGGTTCAACTATGATGCGACGCATTTTTGAAAATACACATGGACACCCTTTCAAGGATTGAAAAATTCTTCTGTCTAATCATTATTTTTGTACTTCTTGTACTGAAGGTAAATTAATTGTTAAACCTTTCATATCTAAATTGTCTTTGGAGTCTCTTGATTTTCTACAAAGAATATAAGGTGACACTTATGACCCAATCTATCTATCTTGTGGGCCATTTCAGTATTTCATGGTTTTAATTGATGTTTCCATTCGATAGTCACATGTTTATTTGCTTTCAACTCGTAATGTTGCTTTTGCTAAATTTCTTGCCCAAATTGTAAAGTTAATATCAAGTTTTCCTGACCATCCTATTAAGTTAGTTCGTTTAGATAATGCAGGTGACTTTACTTTAAAAGCCTTTTCTGATTATTGCATGTCAATAAGAATTAGTGTTAAACATTCCATTGCACATGTTCATGCTCAAAATGGATTAGCTGGATCTTTTACTAAGCGTTTGTAATTTGTTGTTAGACCTATGCTTATCAAATCAAAACTTTTTGCATCTGCTTGGGGACATGCTATCATTCATACTGCATCTTTGGTTTGCATTTGACCATCTGTATATCACAAGTTTTCACCTTTACAACTTGTGTTTAATGAACAACCTAATATATCTCATCTTAGAATTTTTAGTTGTGCTATTTATGTTCCTATTGCACCCCCTCAACGAACTAAGATGCCCCTAATATCACCTTAGTATTTATGTTAGTTTTGACTTCTTATCTATCATTAGATATCTCGAACCTTTAACAGGTGATCTTTTTAGGGCAAGATTTTTAGATTGTCAATTTAATGAGTCAACTTTCCCGTCATTAAGGGAAGAAAAAAGTAAATGGTCCAAATCACAAGAAATTTATTGGAACACACCAACATTGTCTAATCTTGATGCACACTCAGATCAATGTGAACTTGAAGTACAAAGAATAATTCATTTGCCTAATGTCGCAAATCAATTGCTAGATATATTTTTTGACACCCAAAATGTCACTAAATCACATGTGCTGGTTGCAAATATTCCTACACGATTAGTTGTCCCTACATGACATCCTGTGGGTATGACAACCAATGAATCTAAAGCACACCAGAAGCCTGATAGACCTATTGGTGCAAGAACATTGTTCCTCGAAAAAATAAAGAAATAAAAAAACTTCAAAATGACACTTTAGAAGAGGTCATTGACACTCCTAAAAAGGTCAAAAACAATATAGATCAATGACCCATATTTCTAGGGATGTAACCTCACAAATGGTTCTAGTATCAACAAATTATGAGATCTTATTAAAAAATAAAAATATAAGAGGAAGAGATAAAGTTGTTGTTGATAATGTTTTTGCATATGCAATTGCTTCTGAAATCATAAATGATAATGAATTTGAGCCTCAAAATGTAGGAGAATGTCAACATTGAAGTGATTGGCCAAAATGGAAAGAAGCAATACAAGTTGAGTTAGATTCTTTAGCCAAACAAAATGTATTTGGACTAGTAGTTTAGACACCTGAAGATGTCAAACCCATTAGGTATAAATAGGTCTTTGTACAAAAAAAAATGAACTAAATGAAATTGTGAGATACAAAGCACAACTTGTAGAATAAGGTTTCTCACAAAGGCCTAGTACAGATTATAAAGAAACTTACTCCCTTGTTATTGATGCAATTACTTTCAGATTTTTTATTTGTTTGACAGTTTCTAAAAGACTTGACATACGTCTAATGGACGTTGTGACAACTTATTTATATGGATCATTGGATAATTACATGCATATGAAAATCCCTGAAGGATTTAAGATGCCTGAAGCATATAATTCAAAATCTTGACACAAGTACACAATTAAACTTCAAAGATCCTTGTATGGGTTAAAGCAATCCGAGCGCATGTGGTATAAACGTTTAAGTGAATATTTATTAAAAAATAGATATGAAAATAATCCTGTTTGTCCTTGTATTTTCATTAAGAAAATAAATACTGAATTTGCTATAGTCGTAGTTTATGTTAATGATTTAAACATAGTAAGGACTCCAGAAGATATCTCTGAGACTGCAAACTATCTAACGAAGAAATTTGAAATGAAGGATCTTAGAAAGACAAAGTTTTGTCTTGGGTTTCAAGTTGAACATTTGATAAGTGAAATTCTTGTGCATCAATCATCTTATATAGAAAAAAAAATCTTGAAACAATTTTATATGGATAAATATTATCCGTTAAGCTCCCTAATGGTTGTTTGTTCACTTGATGTAAAAAGAGATCATTTTTTGTCCATGGGTAGATAATGAGGAAATTCTTGGTCCTAAAGTACCATATCTTAGTATAATATGAGCACTATTGTATCTTAAAAATAGCACTAGATCAGATATAACTTTTGCAGTCAATTTGCTAGTAAGGTTTAATTTTGCACCAACTCGGAGAAATTGGAATGGAGTAAAACATGTTCTTCGTTATCTCTGTGGCATATTTGATATGAGTTTGTTTTACCAAAATAGAGAAAAGTCAAAATTGATAGGATATGTTGATGCTGGTTATCTTTTTGATTCACATAAAGCTCAGTCACAAACAAGTTATGTGTTCATATGTGAAAATACTACTATCTCATGGTAGTCTGTAAAGCAAACAATTACTTCTACCTCATTAAACTATTCAAAAATATTGGTCATTCATGAAGCAAGTCGTGAGTGTATATAGTTGAGAATTATGATCCAACACATTAAAGGAGCATGTGGATTATAGAAAGGAAAATGATGAGCCAACAATATTGCATGAGGATAATGCAGCATGTATTACACAAATCAAAAGGGGCTACATAAAAGGTGATGGAACTAAATATATTTCACCAAATTTTTTTACACTCATGAACTCATGAAGAAAAGTGATATGAATATTTGCAAAATTCGTTCAAGTGACAATGCAACTGATTTATTCACAATGATATTACTAACCTTAATTTTCAAGAAGCATGTGCATAATATTAGAATGCATTAACTTAAGAACATTTCATAATTGGTTATATTTTGAGGGAAAATTACCTAGAAATATTGTACTCTTTTTCTTTCGCTAAATTTTTATCCCATTAGATTTTGCTTAACAAGGTTTTAACTAGACATATTCATAGTGTATAATCATCTAAGGAAAAGTATTATAAAACATACACCTTTAGCATGTGGTTGATAACTACTTTAATTTGATTGACGATTATAATATGCACACTAATTATCCCACATAAATAAAAAAATTAGTTAAAATTGATCACAATATCTAATGAATATTAATCCTAAATAACTGAATTACATAAATTCTAAAATGTTTTTATAAATATCATGTCAGATCTTAAAGATATGTATTTCATTTGATAAACAAAATAAAATTTTGAGTCCATATTTTCTTATATTAATCTTTTTTATATTTTCCTTCTCTATTTACAACAAAATAATATATGTATAATTATGAATAAATAACTCTACTCTAACACTATGTTTGGATGATAGGTAATGAGGGTAGGGAAAATGAATGAGGGGAAGGGAAATAACTTTCCTTGTTTGAGAGTTTTAAAATACATGAGAAGGGAATTGAATACATGAGGAGTCATTTCTCCTCCATTTCCCTCAAATACCCAACTTTTGTTCTTCCTAAAATTGAAGTGTGTCACGATCGGGATCGGGCGTAATAGCAGCTCACGTGATTTGAAAAAGATTAAAATGGAGTCGTCACCAATTTTATTTAAATTAGGAAAAATTAGAAAACCTTTCTTTGAAAAATAGTCTTTGAAAACCAGATCGGATTCGGGAGTCAGTGATGGATAGGGAAGGGTGGAAACTTAATCCCACTGCACCTTTATCACACCCGTCCTGAGACAGGACCTTAAGTTAGTTGTGCAAAAACTTGATAATCTTAAATTTATTTATTTTATTCCTTTTAAAAAAACATTGTAACTATTTTTATTTTTATATTTTTTTTAGGAAAAAGAATGAAAAGAAAATCTAATTATGAAAATTTAATTTTTGGCTTGACTGAATGAAAATTCTGCTCCTACGTACCCTCAAGTGCAATGAGGAACTCACAGTTACGTAGTTCTGTAGAAAATAAGTCCGAGTTGGTTAATTTTAATTAAGAAAAAAAATTGGAAAAGGGATTTTATTTTGAAAACAAACGCATCATTCTTGCACAGGGTTCAAGGTAGCACTAGGCTACTCAATAAACCCATATGATCCAAACGACATTTGAAGATAACATCCGTTATTCAATCATCATCATTGGTCATTGCTTTTATTATTTTTTTTCTCATTTTTTTTTCAAACTTAATAAATTACTTTTAAACTATCAATAAAAAAATAGCCTAAACAAATCTAACCCAAAAACAACAAAAAGAAGCAAAAACAAAAACAAACTTAAGCCCAAAAACCTCCAACCAACTGAAAAAAACAAGAAAGAAATTTAAACCCAAAAGAAAAGTCCATCACAAAATCCTAGTCTTCTCTTTATTTTTTTTATGAGTAACCACGAAGCTTATCCAAGCTCCCCTTTCCACTTAATATTTATTTTATTCAAATATAAAAAAAGGCCAACCCACGTTAAGTGGGCCTGTGCTTCAATCCAAAATTTTTTATTCAAAACCAAACACTTAAAACTCATCAGAATACAAAGGCAAAGACTTTAGGAAACAAAACAATATCTGATGGTGAGAAGTTAGGAAACAAATGAGAGTAAACAAATGAGAGGGAGGCTCAGACCAGGCAAACGAGGGGAGCGGCAGTACTGCCGGTGGTGGCTCGCGTCGTGGGTGGCACGGCTCAGAGGACATGGGTTAGTGGATGACGCTCAGAGAGACGTTGCAAACGAACGAAAGCTGGGCGGCAGCGACGGGGGTCCTGGAGGTGCGACGCGAGTCTGGACGGTCTGGCAGAGCTAGGTGCGGTGCCGGCTCATTTTTCGGATCTAGAGCAGTGGAGGAGCCTCCTGGTTGTGCGTTTTCTGATGGGTTCGAATCTGTTGGGCAGTTGCAAGGTCGCGCACGGTGTGGGGGGAGATAGCGGGTACGGTGTTGGGTCTGCAGTTGGACTCGTGCGGTTGGTTTGACAGCGACGACGAGAGGTGGTGCAGCCGTGCGGATCCAGTGGAGGAGGGGTGAAGATGGTGGAAGAAGATTGGTTAGTAATGGTGGGAAGAAGATGGTGAATAGTAGTTAATAGAGGTGGTGAAGATGGTGGAAGATGGTGGTTAGTTATGGATGAAGATGAAGAGTATGAAGAATGGAGGGAGGGAGATGATCAATACGTGAGAAGAAAAAAAATGGAGAGAAATGAGTGTATATTGTTGTAGTGTGATGAATGTGGTGGTTTGAAGCTTGGTGGTGATGGTGAGAAAGATGGTGGTGGCTATGGAGGGTTGTTAATGATGGTTATGGTGATTGTTAATGGTGGTCTTGGAGGGTTGAGACAGGTGGAAGATGATGGTTGATATAGTGGTGAAGGTTAAAGATGGAGGGTGATGGTGATGAGGATGGTTATGGCTTGGTGAATGTTGATGGTGATGGGAGATAGTGGAAGATGATGGTTATGGCTTGGTAAGGAAGATGAACATGGTAGGTATAACACCTTGAATTTCCTATCTCTTAAACAATAATTTTGACAGTTAACAGAATTTTACTGTTTAGTAATTTTTATGCACTGTAAAATTATTTTGTTTATTCCGTCAGCGTATTTGATCGTTTTGAGTGAGTTACTCCGTGTCAGAAAAATAATAATTTTCAGGCCGGAGAAAATCTTTAAATATTTATTTCTCTTGACTGTTAATTATTTTTAATAATCTGACTTGATTTTCATATGTTTTCTAATATTTGTGATTTTTGTGGATGATTATGAATTTTTTTGACTGTATGTGGGCCCAAGTGGTCTTATGTGGGCCCAGGTGACCTTACGTGGGCCTAGGTGCGTCCCGCAAAGTAAAAATTTTTTTACGCATAGAAAAATTTGTACTGTTTAGACGGAGACAGGAGATCTTACTAAACCTGAATTTGGAAATAGTTTTAGAAATTTTCTTGTACTGCGTTTTGTACTGTATTTAATTATCGGACGATAAAAATACGGTAAAAATATTATTAGTAGGGTTATAACATATATAAAAATAAATATTATACTGCCTAGTCAACATTAATGGCTTGGACATCCATTATTGATTTAATCAACAATTAAGAAATAAACTTAATGAAGAAGCATTGGATATTAACCATTGATCTAATCAATGGTAGAGATTTAATCTAGACAAGCTTAATAAGGAAGGCTTCAATATCAACCGTAGATTTAATCAACGGTGTAGAATTGGTCATATAAAGTGGCTATGACCATTTATAACCATTGGATTTAGAATTGATCAAGGGTGGAGATTTAGTCTTAAAAAGTGACAAAGACCATTTATGACCATTGGATGAAGAATTAATTAATGGTGGAGATTTGGTCTTCTAAAATGGTTAAGACTAATTATGACCCTTGGATTAAAAGTTTGAAGGAGTAATCTTGACCCTTAATTTTGGAGACACATCTAATGGTTAGAATTTAAAGGAGAAAGATCCAATGGCCTAGATTAAGTCTTCTAAATCAAAAGTCTACCTAAATCCTAACCATTGAATTAATCAATGGCTAGAAATGCTTCAAATAATGGCTTGAAAAAGATGACAACTTTGAAGAAGCAAGGATGAAGGGGGGACGGTTTTGTGGTTGTTTTTGGAGCTAAAGAAAAACTTTATGTCATTATTAAATGTCTTGGTCAATTATACATCATTATTGATCATTTTCCTAAAGCAAAAATATTTTCTTCTTTCTTTCTAAGCATAGCTACGGCCATGCATCAAGTTAGAAGACAAATTTTACATTCAAATAATACTTGGTCATTCTTCTAATAATAATAATTGAAGAAGCTACACAAAATTAGTCAATTTTGGTGGCCATTCCTTTTAAGTCTACGGCCATGCATGTTTGGTAAAAGAAAAACATGCTATCTTTCATTCATTTCTATCACTTTTGTTTTTATTTCAAGATGGCTCACGGCCAAGTAGCTTTGGGGGGGCTAAATATTGACTCTTCACTTGATTCCTATCATCTTTCTATCAATTAATCAAACAAAGTCTCTCTCACCTTTTTCTCAAGATAAGTGCACGGCCAAGGAAACCTTAGGAAGCCAAAATTGTGACTTTAGTTTACTTGAATATTTTTTTTCTATTTCAAGAACCAAAGAACCATATCAAATTTCTCTCCACTTTCTCTCCATCCCTTCTTCTTGGTGGTTTCGGCCAAGCACCCTAGAACCACTCTCCATCACTCTTTAATTTCATCCAACCATAGATCTTGAATCTATATGATATTCTAAGCAACTTTCATGTTGGAGATTTCCTCTAAATCATTCATCTTCATGGACTTCCTTCAAGATCAAAGTTATAGGGTATTTGTGGTGAAGTGTAAGGAAACTTCATTTCTTCCCTTCTTTTTCATGATCTAAACCACGTTTGATCCATGGTTCCTCTTAATCAAGCTTAGTATACTAAGCCCTTGGTGGTGAAGGACTTGGAAAAAGAAGAAAAACAAAGAGCTTTTGAGGATCTTCAAGAGGTAAGAGGGAGATCCATCTCACCAACCAAGTATAATGGTGAGAGATGGTCTTATATTTGATGCATGGTGAATCTATGTGAGGATTCATATCCATGGTCATGTAATTTATTTGTGGGTGTTTATGTGCTTTGATTATTTGTCTATGCTTGATATGCTTTGCATGATTTTATGGCTTTGATGATATGCTTATAATATGCATGATAAGTATATGGTATGCTTGTGGAATTTATGATGGAATATGTATATGTATGCCATAATGTGAATATGGAAAGAAAATAAATTTTTGGCTCCAATGGCCAAGGAAGAGTGGTCACGGTTTTGACACTCATGATTTGGGTTTATGTTGAAAATTTTCAAGAACAAGGGAAATTAATTTTTGGGTCCCTAGAACATTGAGAATTTCGGCCAAGACACCTCAACATAGGTGTTTACAAATTAATATTTTCATGGAAGAATAATATTGGATTGATTAGAAAAGCATGAAAAATAAACAAAGGGTTTGTTTTCAAAGAGTACATGAACACAATTTTTAGAAGGATTTTTATTGATTTATTTTGTGTAAAAAGTTTCTAAGTGTTTTACTAAACATGAGTTTTAAATGAAAATAACAATGTTAATTTTAAGGATTTGCAAAGAAAGTGAAAAGGATTTGTAAAGAAAGTGAAAATGGATTTGCAAAGAACATGAAAAATAAAAATGAACAAATGACTTGATTTCAAAGACCAAGTGGTCACGGTTTTTGTAAAGGATTTTTAATGGTTTTGTTCATGTAAAACCATATCAATTTAGAAGGAAAAATATTTGATGGTTTCAATAGTCATGTCCACGTTGTTTGAAGGCTTGTAATGCCTTGATTTTTATGAACAAAGTGATTTTCAAAGTGGAAACGTAACTTGATTTAATACAAGGAATTTGGAAAGGGAATCAGAGCATTTTATCACTTGAGAGAATAGAAATTTTTGTAACGGAAAACAAAGAGAGGTTAAAAATGTTTGAATTTCAATTTATTTTGAAAAAGATTGATTTTGGAAATGATTTGAGAAAAATTGATAATATAATGGTGTTTTGAAAATTTACTAACGTATAATTTATTTTCAAGTTTTGAAATACGTTAGAAAATGTTAAGTTTTGAAACGTTGATTTATATAAATGGAAAAGTGATTTTTGTGGATTATATTTTGGAAAAGGATTTCTTGAGTACAAAAATGTGGAAAAAGATTTTCTTGAGTAAGAAAATGTGAAAAATGAAATACAAAGTTATATTATTTTGAGAAAAGTTGAAAAGGAATTTTTGAAGGTCAAAGAATATTTTCTATAATGGGATTATGGTGAAAAATTATTTACGCATTTTAAAAATGTGATTTTTAAGCTACGCAATTTGAAATACAAAAAAAAAATATTTCTACATGATTTTAAATACGTTGAAATATTTCTACGCGATTTGAATTACGTTTAAATATTTTACGTAATTTGAACTACTATTGTAAAATCACTACGTGATTGAAAAGTGATGAATTATTTTTACGTGATTGTGAAAAGTGGTGAAAAATCGTTATGTGATTTGGAAAGTGTTTTAAATATTTTGAGAATGATGGAAAATGATTTATGCAACTTAAAAGAATGATTTTTAAGTTACGCGATTTTGAAACAATGGAAAAAATACTATGCGATTTGAGAAACATATGTTTTTACGCGATTGAGATAAACATTGAAAATTTTGTAGACAGTTTAAAAGTGTAATAGAAGAGTTGTGGTATTTTGAAAACGTAACAGAAATGTTACAAAATTTTGTAAACATAACAGTAGTGTTATGGTATTGTGAAAACGTAATAAAAATGTTTTGGAATTTTAAAAACGTAACAAAAGTGTTATGGTATTTTGAAAATGCAACAGAAGTGTTATGGAATTGTGAAAATGTAACAGAAATGTTACGCGATTGTGAAAACACGACAAAAGTGTTTTATGACTATAAAAACATAATAACATGATGATTACTGTTAAAATAGTGTTCATACACTGTTTGTGAAAACAACGAGTTTTGCATTATTGGCACGTGGTGCATTTTAGATGCATTGGAAAAAAATATGCGTTGAGGCATATGATTTAATTGAACAAACGAATTTGAAAAGAATGGCCTTGTGGTTGACTTGCAGACCGATATATTCGTGCATTGTATAAACTATATCTGAGAGATTATGAGATATACTTGTGATTGGTATTTGGTGCATTATACATGCATTAGAATGGTCCGATGAGGATTGGATATGGCTGATTGCCTAGGAGAAACACACCTCTTGAGTAGGTGCGATATGCGTAGTGTAAGTCACTTGTTGACCTTAGGGGCATCGGGGTGCGGGTTACTTACACGGGTGGTTGGTCGCGCTTCTTCCCGTAGGTTAGACCGATGCAACACACCGATGATCCTGATCGAGACACTATTCTTATTCAAGATCTGATAAAGACTGTCGTGTATATGCTAGATGTGCAAAATCAAAATGAGGATTATAGCACGTGGTCTGAGGCATGTGGTACCGACAGATCTTTTCGATCATTTCTCCGACCCGAGTTTAGCTCCATGGAGTAGAACATTGAGTCTAAATGCACATGCATTATATGATTACATTTATATCTCGTATGATATATTAATTGAAGAATATTGGGTATGACAACTGTTTTGAATACTTGGATTGATATATGATTGGATGATGATGGTTGATTAATATTAAATATATTATTGGAAGTCTGGTATGATATTCCTGTATGATATTGCTGTTTGTGTTATCTCTGTGCTGCCATGTTAGTATTGGTGTAAGTGATCTCACATCTTTGTTATGTTGTTTTGCTGTGTCTGTATTGTTACAATTTCACAGTAGAAGGAATGTGTTGTCTTAGACATAACGGGTAGAAGATACTCAAAGATTGATGAAAATATTGAAAAGTGGCTGTCTCAAGTTCGAAGATGTGCCGGATAGATAAGGAGTAGAGTTCTGATGCATCAAGTTGGATATAAGAGAAGAAACGAGTATGTTAAAGTTTCCCGTTAGTGTTGTACCGTGCTATTAAGTAGGACCCATTATAGGGTTTGCTACTGTTAAAAAAAAAGAGTCTGTTAATTTTATATTTCTCTTTAAATTGTTAAATGGTAAGACTGGGCCAATAGTGTATATGAATCTGTTTAAACATATTTTTCCGTATTACTTATTAATTTCAGTAAGTTTATGTTTCAGCAAGAAAAAAATTTTAAAACTCATATTTTATAACTCAAACTTTGTGCGAACTTTTTTTCAGATTTTGAGTCGGGAGTCAGACATGTGATACCCTAGGGAGGGTGTTACAGTAGGTGAAGAGAAAGGTGACGATGGTGAAAAATGGAGATTCGTAGGGAGGAGGTGCTATCATTGTGTGTGAGGGATGGTTTGGTGGGATCTCAGAATCCTCTCTGGGGAGAAAATGTGAATATGAAAGCCTTTTTGGATCTGTCTATTCGTAGGAAGAGAAAAAGCAAAAAAATTAGTCATGTGGTTACCCCTCTAAAAAGAACCCAAATGCTCTTCGTGTTCTTTCTTGGCTGAGCTCTCTGCTTAGTCCCCCCAAAATTACTCTGAGTCCCCCCCAATAAGTGTCCCTGGGTGTTCTCTCTTTTTTTTAGAAAAGCCAGAAAAATCAAAACCAAATGTCGTGTGTGTGTGTCGTTGGTGCCAACGTGAGAAAGGAGTGTGTGGGAGTGAAAAGTGATTGGGGGACAAAGCAGCTTGTCCCCCTGTGTGTGCTGCAGTGTAGGTGGTGCTGTGTTTGCATGGCCAAAAAAAGGAAAATGAAGATAGAGTAGGAAAAGAAAAATTGTTTCCTTCCAAAAAAGAAGAAAAACAACCAAAACAGCAGCCTGCATCTTTCACTTTTTCTTTCATTTTTTTTTTGTTTAATTATTTTTTTTAGGCAAAGTGGGCTTATTCTGTTTGGGCTAAGAAAAAGGGCCAAAAAGTGGACCATAATTTTTAATTTTTTTTCTTATTTTTTTTGTTTTTTTTAGTCCGGTCAAAATTAGGTGTTCACAGTTGCCCCTCTTTACTTGTTTCTTACTAGATAATAAGAATAACTGTAGTTTTTATATTATCATCATAAGAAACGAGTAAAGACATGAACTTCAATTTTGTCCAGTCAATGCAAAAGATGATAAATGCAAAACAAAGCGAGAAAAAAAATACGAAGAGCCAACGCGCTCAAAAGAAATTAAAATGCATGGAGCCGATGCCCTCAATAGAAAATTAAAATGCATAAAGCTGATACGCCCAACAGAAAATAAAATGCATAGAGCCGATGCGCTCAACAGAAATTTAAAATGCATGGAGCCGATGCGCTCAATAGAAAATAAAATGCATGGAGCCGATGCACTCAAGAAAAATTAAAAATGCAAGGAGCTGATGCGCTCAACAGAAAATAAATTGCATGGAGCCGATGCGCTTAACAAAAATTAAAAATGCAAGGAGCCGATGAGCTCAACAAAAATTAAAAATGCAAGGAGCCGATGCACTCAACAGAAAATTAAAATGCATGGAACCGATGCGCTCAACAGAAATTAAAATGCATAGAGCCGATGAGCTCAACAGAAAATTAAATGTATGAAGCCAATGCGCTCAACAGAAATTAAAAATGCAAGGAGCCGATGCGCTCAACAGAAAATTAAATGCATTGAGCTGATGCTCTCAATAAAATGCATGGACTTAAATTTTCTTTTCTCTCTTTTTTTTGTTCCTCTTTTCTTTTCTCTCATTCTCTGTCTTTTTTTCATTTTTCTATTTATTTATTCAAAGTCATCTTAACCAACGGCGATCCTGGAAAGCTTTAACCAATCAAACCCTTTGTCCACATGTTTTTCTTCATCAGACCCTTTTGTCGGCTAAGAATCCCCTAGATTTTCATTTCTTTTTTCTTTTTTCTGACCACCTTGTTCTCCTTGGCAACATATCGCAACCTCTATCTTGAGTTATTGAGATCCTTTAATTTAAATTAATCATTGAAGGATTGCTGCAGAATTGTCAGATCAAATTGTTCACCTTAAGTTTATTTTATTTGAGACATAAATTAATGAGTAAACATGCATTCATGAATGGATAGAAATTTGTTGAATGAACAAACTTCCTTTTATTATTTTGGTAATGTAATCGTACATGAACTTTTGACAAGACACATACTTAAAAGACAAAAGAAAAGTTGAAGAAAAAAAAATGTACCCCAGTATTGGCTCATTGTTCCTCATTCAATTGATTCACTGTAAATGCTTGACAACTCAATCGTTGTCTCTACTGATACATCTTTCAACACGAGTGTATTTAATTCCTTAAAAATTTTGTCCCAATATGGCCAATTTAATGCAAACGACTTGCCCCCCTGTGTAATTGATTTGACGCACATCAAAAATTGTCCCTGTTTGGTGAATCCCTCGAAAAGTTTCAGGCCCACTTTCTTTGAGATTTTGCTAATTCATTTGCCCTAACTTTTGTTTAGACCGCCTTTTTAGGTTTTCAGCCTAACATACTTTTTCTTTTTTCGTTTTTCAATTACTCTAACTTTTGCTTAGGCCGCCCTTTCGGGTTTTTAACCTAACGAGCTTTTTTATTTATTTTAGGTATAGAATTTCTTGACAACATCAATATTCACATGCCTTAGCAATTCTTCTCCATCCATATTCTGCAAAATTAATGCTCCTCCTGAAAATTTCTGCTTGACTATATACGGGCCTTCATAATTCGGAGCTCATTTTCCTTTGGCATCCTCTTGGTTAGGGAAAATCTTTTTCGAAACCAAATCCCCTAAATAGAATTCCCAGGGACGAACTTTCTTGTTGAAGGCTCTGGCCATTCTGCTTTGATACGATTGTCCATGACAAATAGTTGTCAATCTCTTGTCTTCTATCATATTCAATTGCTCATACCGAGTCTTCACCCATTCAGATTCCTCTAACTCTGCTTCTATCAAAACCCTTAGAGAAAGGATCTCGATTTCTATTAGAGAGACAACGTCCATCCCATACACCAAAGAGAAAGGCGCTGCCCTGGTGCTTGATCGTATATTAGTACGATATGTATGCAAAGCATAAGGTAACATTTCATGCCAGTCTTTGTAGTTCACTACTATCTTAGCAACAATTTTGTTGACATTTTTATTTGCTGCCTCAACTGCACCTTTCATCTGAGGCCTGTAAGGAGCTGAATTATGATGCTTGATTTTGAAATTTTTACAGAACTTTTTAATCTCAACACCATTGAGATTGGTACCATTATCTGTGATTATCTTTTCTGGAATTCCATATCTGTAGACAATATCCCTTTTGAGGAATCTCAAAAACACTTTTTGAGTAATGCTAGCATAAGAGAAGGCTTCTACCCACTTTGTGAAATAGTTAATCGCCACCAAGATGAAGCCATGACCATTGGAAGCTTTGGGATTAATAGGTCTGATGACATCTATTCCCCACATTGAGAAAGGCCATGGAGATACCAAATTATACAAAGGGAAATGAGGTGTATTGACTCAATCTGCATACATCTGACATTTTTGGCCCTTTCGTACATAATCTATGCAGTCTGTTTCGATAGTGGACAAATAATAACCACTCCTTAGAATTTTTCGAGCCATCATATGACCATTGGCATGAGTTCCACAGATTCTTTCATGAACCTCAGTCATGATTATACGTGCTTCACGAGCATCCACACATCTAAGTAAAGTGCCATCATGACCCCTTTTGTACAGAACCTATCCGTTCAGGAAAAAAGTCATTGCTAATCGGCGGATAGCCTTCTTATTCACCTCACTTGCCCCCGTTTGGTATTCTCTATGCTGAATATACCGCTTGATATCATAATACCAAGGTTTACCATCTGGCTCGCCTTCCACATAAGCACAATACGCAAGCTCACTGTGCGTTTTCACTTGGATGGGTTGGACATTATTATGAATATCCAACTTGGTTATTACAGCTAAAGTGGCCAAGGCATATGCAAACTAATTCTTGTTTCAGGTCAAATGGGAGAAGGTCACCTCCTCAAACTTCTCAACCAACTGGATCAAATACTTTTGATAAGGTACCTAATTTGGATCTTTGGTTTGTCATTCACCATTCACCTGATAAATGATGAGTGCTGAGTCTCCAAATATTTTTAACTACTTAATCCCAAAGTCAATTGCAACTTGTAAACCATTAGCACAGGCCTCATACTCTGCAACATTATTGGTGCACTCAAAATCCAGCTTGATAACGACTGGGTATTATTTTCTAGTTGGTGAAACAACCACGACTCCTATGCCACTACCATGCATGTTAACCACTCCATCAAAATACATCTTCCAAATAGGTTCTTCTTCTTCTTCTTCTTCTTCTTCTGCCATTAGTATTTCTCCATCAGGGAACTCAGATGTCATTAGTTGTCCACCCTCAAGAGGGTTTTCAGCTAAATGATCAGCAATCGCACTTCCTTTGATAGATTTCCGAGTCATGTACTTAATATCAAATTCTGATATCATCACTTGCCATTTTGAAACCCTTAATGAAACATGAGGACTTTCAAATATATACTTCAGAGGGTCTATTCGGGAGATCAACCATGTGGTGTAATAGAGCATGTACTGTCATAGCCGTTTTGAGGTCCATACCAGCGCACAACAAGTCTTCTCAATAACCATGTAGCGAGCTTCACAGTCATTAAATTTCTTACTCAGATAATAAATTGTTTGCTCCTTCTTTCCCGATTCATCATGCTGTCCCAACATTGCCCCCATCGAGGTTGGTAATACAGTTAGGTACAAAATTAAAGGGCAACCCAGCGTAGGAGGTACCAAAACAGGAAGATTCAATAAATAAGCCTTTATCTTGTCAAAAGCTTCCTGACATTCTTCATCCCATTTGCCTGGTTGATGCTTCTTCAGTAACTTGAATATAGGCTCACTAGTGCTGGTTAAGTTAGCAATGAATCTAGCAATGTAATTGAGTCTCCCGAGAAAACTTCGCGTTTCACGCTCCGTCTTAAGGGCAGACATCTCTTGTATTGCTTTTGCTTTATTTGGGTCCACCTTTATTCCTTCTCTGCTAATAATGAATCCGAGTAATTTCCCAATAGATGCTCTAAAAACACATTTAGCAGGATTCAACCTCAGCTTGTACTTTCAGAGTCTTTCAAACAGCTTATGCAAAATCGCCACATGACTTTCTCCTTCTTTAGACTTAGCTACTATATCATCCACGTACACTTCAATCTCCTTGTGCATCATGTCATGAAACAGTGCCACTATAGCGCGTTGGTAAGTAGCCCCATCATTCCTAAATCCAAATAGCATCACCGTGTAACAAAACGTTCCCCAAGGAGTAATGAAAGTGGTCTTTTCTTTGTCATTGACATCCATGGGAATTTGATTGTACCCTGAGTATCCATCCATGAATGAGAACCTATGATTCTTAGCAGTGTTATCAACCAGAACATCAATGTAAGGGAGTGGGAAATCATTCTTCGGGCTAGCCTTATTCAAATCTCTATAGTCCACACACATTTTGACTTTTCCATCCTTCGTAGGCACTGACACGATATTGGCTACCCACTCTGGGTGCCTTGACATTTCCACAAATCTTGCTTCTAATTGCTTAGTCACCTCTTCCATGATCTTTAGGGACATATCAGGATGCATCCTTCTTAACTTCTGCTTCTTTGCCTCAACATTCAGGTATAGTGGGATTTTATGCGATGCTATCTCTGGGTCTAACCCAGGCATATCCCGATAAGACCAAGCAAAAACATCCATATACTCTTTGAATAGCATGATCATCTTTTCAAACTCTAGGTTTTCCACTACTTTTAATTCCTTTTTCTCTTCCTCTGTCCCCATGTTGACCACCTCTACTTCCTCGCCATTCAAGACAAATCCCTTCTCTGAGTATTCTAGTAATTTTGTAAAATTTTCAACAACATCTTCGTCTTCTCCAGATCCAGGGTCTTCTTCATCAAACATCACAAGGGAATTAATTGATGAGTTTCCGAGGTCCTTTTCATGAGGCGAACTTTCTATGAAACTCTGATCCTTGGAAAGCAATTTTAGAAAAGCAAAATAGAGTAGGAACGACAAAAGAAGAAAAATATATGGTACAGAAATGTAAAAAGAAAATTAATAAATGCAAAAAGACAAGTCAGAAGGTGCAACGAAAAGGAATGTTGAATATTTATGCAAATTCATTTAATTAATGTCTCAAATAACATAAACCATATGCTCAAAACAACTTAAACATCTGCTTAACACAATATGACTAGACAATTACTTTGAAACAATCACATCAATAATTAGTTCAGATTGCCAGTTCTTCAACGACTCCTCATAAGCAAGAAGACGGATTGCCTTACGCTCTTCCGGCCCCTCTTTATGCAATGCATTGATAGTGAGGCAGTATTGGGGTGAATGACCTTGTCAGGCATGATTACCTCGGCCGGTGCTGGGAATGTTTCCCTCAGGTAGGGAATATGCTTCATCTTGCCCTTGTCACCCTTTCTTCCAAAAGTCATGCTCCTCCAGAGATGCTTCGCACCCTATCCCAAACTTGTCTAACTTTTCTAGGAATGAAACTGGCGACCGAGTACCTTGCAGCTTTGAGCCCAAACCCTTTCCTTCCTGGTATCCACTACTAGCCATGATCCAGGCCACCACCTGATTCACACTTGGTGTGAGAGATTCATCTTTACCAAGTCCAGTTTCAACTACTTCGAAACTGTGCCACAGATTCTCCTCTTCTTTTTCTGCACTCTCCACATACGGTACTGAAACTTGTTTTGACAGCATAATTTCTTCCTCTCCATGTATGGTGATGACCAACCCATTCTCAGTATATTTAACACTTTGATGCGGGATGGAAGGAACAACACCAGCGGTATGATCCATGGTCTCCCCAGTAGCATGGTGTAGCCAGGCTCAATATCTATGACTTGGAACAGTACTTGAAAATAACTTAGACCAATCTCTAGCGGCAACATCATCTCTCCTATAATGCCTCTCCTATTTCCATCAAAGGCTCGCACCACTATTTCTCGAGGCGACAATTCATCCTCACTTATTGATAATGAGGTTAGAGTCGACCTAGGAATGATATTCAACGCAGACCCCCCTCCCGTCAATCAAAACCTTTGTAACTATGTACCCATTGCATTTGAGGGTTATGTGCAAGGCCCGTGGATTCTTCTTAGATTGAGAAATGATCTCTTCATCAGTGAATATGATCATGTTAACGCGTTTCATGGGGTCCACCATGTTAACAACACTTTCGGGGGTAACATCGGGTTTCATATAGGCTTCATTCAGAATTTTCAATAACGCCTTCCAATGCATCTCAGATGTCAAGATGAGTGACAAAAGAGATATCCTGGCCAGAGTCTTTTTTAACTGTTCCATCACATCATATTCGCTTTGCTTCATTATCTTCAGGAACTCCTCTTCACCTTCCTTCTCTTTCTCCACTTCTTTTAGACATTTCCTCCCTACTCCATTCTTTAACAATTTTCCCCTTTTCTAACTCTCCTGGGCCATAACATCGCCCACTCCTTGTAATTCCCCCTACCATGACTATGTTAGTCACCAACTCCTCATCCTTGTGTACTTCAGCAATTCAGGCCTTCAAAGTCTCTTCCCTGACTACTTTTGTCTCTACCTTAGTTTCATAATTCCATGGCACTGAATGAGTGTCATTATAAACAAATGGCAGTGACCTCTTGATTGTTACCACTACTTTCTCTTATGTCGAGACTTGGTTGAGAGGCGGCATCTTAAGCACAAAGCGTTCGACCACGTTGACCTCTTCGGAGGAAGCTAACCCTTGTCTTGCATGTATTACTCCCAAAGTGAGCAATCCTTGGACCCGAACCTTGAAATCCCAACAATCCTCAATATCATGTCCGATTCCCCCACAATGATAAGCATAATTTGATTCTTCATTATATTTTTCCTCTTCTTTCATCGTGGCGGCTGGTGCAATGATACTATACCAGCTTTCTTCAACCCTTCGAATATCTTTGCCATCGGCATACGCAAACTTATGACCTTTCTTATGGATGATCCTTCTACCTCTAAAGCATTCACCACATTCCTTCTTCCATGATTAGGAATTGGGTTGTTAACGATACTGGGTCCAGCCTCTTCCTGGATGTTAAGCTTCCCATAGGCAATTAACTTTCTTACTGCGGTCTTAAAAGACTCGCAATCTTCAATTGAATGCCCTGGGATATCCATGTGATACTTGCAGGTTGAGTTTGGGTTGTACCATGATGGAAATGGTGGTTCTAAAGGATGCACACGAATTCCCGAAATAAGGTGAGCATCAAACAATATTTAGAATAGGTCTGCATTCAGAATGAACAACCTTGGAAAAAAGGGAAGGTTTTAGGGACGAAAGCGGCATTGATTTTGGAGGTTCGGTCGAGGTTATGGGTGGTTTGGGTAATTAGGTGTAGGTGGGTATCGGGTATAGGTTGAGCGATTATGCGGCGTGGGAACGTTGTTAATTTGGAATTGTGGTGTTGAGGTGATGTTTGTGGTCGATATAATTTGGTGGGGTAGACAATAAGGCAGTGGAGGTGTTTGGTATGAAAAATGAGGGTTAGGGTTGCGTGGTGGCTTATGACTTAGGCTATATCGAGGTCTGAAATTCTGTTGGCGTTGGATATAATTCACCTCAGGTTCGTTTTTCTTCGGCTAGAATCCCCTCTTGAAAGTAGTATTCTCTGTGCTACTTATCGACAACTTCCTAGCTTTGGCCAAACTTTTAATTCTTTCTCCAGTAGTTATTAAATCTGTAAAATACTTATAAGCTACCCCAGCCATCGCCCTAATAAAAGGATTTCCTACGGTCCCTAAGAAATATGAACACATCTTAGACAAAGTTAATGGGGGCTAGACTTGAGCCGCCAAGGCTAGACTTGAGCCGCCAAGGCTCTCCACCTCTGTGCATATTGCTTGAAAGGTTCTTCATTGCCTTTTTGTATCGAACTCAACTGTTCCCGGGTTAGGGCTGCGTTCAGGTTGAATTTGTACTAGTCCATAAGTAGGTCAGCCAATTTCGTCCAACGCGAGATCCTTGAGCGATCTAACTGAAGGTACCACTCTAGGGCAGGACCTGTAAGACTCTCATGGAAGAAATTGATGAGGAACTTATCATCCTTGGACAAAATAGCCATCTTAGTCCTATAACTGATCAAATAGAAACGAGGGTTGCCGCTCCCGTCGTACTTCATAAAATCGGGAATCTCGAAGTCTTTGGGGATTACTATATCCGTGGTAGGACACAACTCCTCTATCATCAGGAGTCTATAAGCATTGGGGCCCTTTATCGCCTTGATCTGTTCCTCCATTTTCTCCATCCAATCTTCTTTCATCTTATCATTTTCAGTTATGATGCGGCTATTCCCAGAATAAAGCATTGTCACGTGCCCCAGAATAGACACATGATGTGGTTCCCAAGTAGGGCCCGCATAACTAGGGATTTCATTATGAGCGCCTTACAAAGCGCGATACCCCTCCCCAATGGGCATGACTATTGATACTGTTTGAGGTGGTTGCTCGTGGATTCTTGTAGCGATGCTTGAGGTTACGGCCGAAAAGATCGGAGAGCAGTTGGGAACACTGGAAAAGAAAAATGAAGAGACATTCAAGCAGTATGTCCAGAGGTGGAGAGCTCTAGCTGCACAGGTACAACCGCCATTGACTCTGACTGAAATGTGCTTATACTTTTTTGGGGACTTTAAGGGCTCCTTATATTGGGACAATGGCGGGCGCCGCTTACTGAGACTTTGCTGATTTAATTGCAGCTAGAGAAAGGATTGAAATTCTAGTAAAGGCTGGAAAATTGACAAGTGATAATAATGAAGATGGTTTCAAGATGGGGTTTCCTCCTAAGAAAAGAGAGTCAAATGTGAGCTACGTACAAAACTAACAACCTTTACTAGCCTGCTACCCATCATCTTACCCTGCCTACCTAACCTCTGCATATAACCTAAATACTTACCATTATGCACCTCCACAAAATATCCCGAATCACCCACAGTCTCGACTAAGCTTTCAAAATCGAGGCCGTTTCCGTTCCCAAAATCTTCCCCATTTCCCAAAACTATCCATTTCAAATGCAGAGTTATTCCAAAGGCTGTTTGATGTTCACCTCATATCAGGAAATCTTGTACATCCCTTACAACCATCGTTTCCAACATGGTACAAATCGAATTTAACTTGCAAATACCATATGGATATCCCGGGACACTCAATTGAAGATTGTGAATATTTTAAGACGGCAGTAAAGAAGTTGATTGCTTGTGAAAAACTGGATATTCAAGAGGAGGTCGGACCTAGTGCTGTTAACAATTCAATCCCTAATCCTGGTGGAAGGAATGAAGTAAATGTTGTGCCAGCAACTCGAAAGCTCTGAACAATTAGAGATCTGAGGTTGTTAATTGAAATAAAATAATTTGTGATGTTGGACTCATGTTAAGTTTCTTGAAACATTAATGTAATGAATTTGTATGGGTACCTTGTTTCCTTTCATCACTATGTCTTTCTTGATAATTATTTTCTTTCATTTCTTTAAAGTGTCTTCCTTGGTAATTCTCAGTTGGGTCCGCGTGTGTAAGTGTCTTTGCAAAAGAAAAAATAATAATAAAAAAGGGAACAAAGAAATAATCACTTAGTTTGCACAATCTTTCTGTCTCAAAATTAAAGTTTTGAAAATAAACAGTCATGATTTGAAAATGAGATTGACCGTTTTTCTCTATCTTTTATAAAATTTCATCATTTTTATCCCTTGTTACCCCTTTTGAGCTTGAAATTTTTTTAATAAACACTGGATAAGGATCACCCCTACACTAGGGGATAACACGAAACAAAGGTTGATTGCCATGTTGAATGTTCTGAAGCATAATGGAAAAGGATGAAAAAGGTGAAAAAGACAAGAAGTAAAAATAAAAAAAATGATTAAAAACAAAAAAAAAAGGAAAGAGAAAGGAAATGAGGGTGAAAGAAAATGAAATGAAATTGGAAAGAAAAGGAGAATAATAAGATAAAAGTGTTTGAAAGTGGAAAAGCAGTCGATGAAGTTTAATGATCCTTATTCCCATTCCACCCTTAAACACTTGTTTGAGCCTTATATCTTTCCTTTCATAACCCCTAACCTTAGCCACGTTACAAGCCTGATCAATAAAGGGTTGTTGTTATTTTCGTTAACTTTAATTTTGAGACAAATGTTATGCTCATCCAAGTATTTAGTTCATTGTTCCTAAAAAAAATGAATGAAAATGAAAAGAAAAAAAGAAAGAGACTTACACTAGGACAAATTCGTACCCCGTTCGACTCGGTTCTAAATTGGGGCAATTTTTCCTTCCTGTCCTAGACTAGGAAAAAAATTTCTTCGGTTCAATGTGGCCCTACACTAGGATAAGTTTATACCCCGTTCGGCTCAGCTCTAAACTGGGGTAATTTTTCCTTGGTTCAATTTGTCTTAGGCAAATCTTTTAGTCGCTAGGATAGGTCTTGGTCCTACTCAATTCAGTCTTAGACATGGGCAAATTTCTCTTCGGTTCAATTTGGCTTGATGTAGATGTTCAGCAGAAGAAAATCCTTGGCCATAATGTCCAGTAGACAACTAAAGATTGGTCTCATGAAGGTCAAACCTATTCGTATTGAGTCAACACCTCTTTGGATCTCATATCATCATTCGTGTCTTTTTGTGTAGTCAAACTTCCAAGACCAAATCAGAAGTTGTTTACCCAATAAATTCCTTTTGAATTCATGTTTGTCTGTTACGTAATGTTTCAAGTAAGGTGAACAAAAGTACAACATTATTATTTAACCATACCGATGGCAATCCCCTAATGAACAATTCATATAAAAAAGAACTTAGAAGCTTCAATTAAAGAGAAAAATGATGTCCCAAGGGATAAATAAGAGGTACCCGAAAAAAAAAAGAGCTCATTAGGTTGAAAACCTAAAAGGGTAGTTTAAGCAAGAATTAATGCAAATAAATTGGAATTGCTTAAACTAGGGCAATTTTATCGATTGTCACATAAGGGCAACTTGGTTTGCATTCAATTAGTCACACTAGGGCAAAACTTCTGAGAATATATATTGAAGGAAGTAACAACAAGGACAACAATTGGGTCATCAGGCCGTTGCAGGAAATCAATGATTAAGGAACAAATACTGGGGCAAATTTTTTTTTCAAAGACTTAGTAGCTCCAAGCAAGGGTTCACAACAAGAGATTATAATCTCGACTCCTAAAAGGGGAGTAGTTAAGAGTAGAAAACATGAAAATAAAATGAAAAAAAGAACGAGAAAAATGATGGGTAAGTAGGATCAAGACTATTAGGTCCAACAGGCAAAAGCATGTGAATAAAGGTTTGATTGGTCAAAGCTTTCCAAAGTCGTCGCTGGTTCGAATGATTAAAAGAAAAGAGAAAAAGAGAGAGAAAAAAAATGAGAGAAGACAAATTTTAAGAAACCATTTGACTGGTCTAAATGTTTGGCATGTCTAAAGCGCATCGGCTCTTTGCATTTTTGAGCGTATCGGCTCATTGTATGTTTAATTTGAGCACATCGGCTCATTGCATTTGTATTTTAAGTTTTGAGCGCATCGGCTCATTGCATGTTTAATTTGAGTGCATCGACTCATTGCATTTGCACTCTAAGTTTTTAGCGCATCGGCTCTTTCCATTATAAGTTTTGAGTGCATCGGCTCATTGCATGTTTAATTTGAGCGCATCGACTCGTTGCATTTGCATCTTAAGTTTTGAGCGCATCGGCTTATTGCATTTTAAGTTTTAAGCGCATCGGCTCATTACATTGCGTTTTAAGTTTGAGCGCATCAGCTCATTGTATTTTAAGTTTTGAGTGCATCGGCTAATTATATTTTAAGTTTTGAGTGCATCGGCTCATTGCATGTTTAATTTGAGCTCATCGGCTCGTTGTATTTGCATCTTAAGTTTTGAGCGCATCGGCTCATTGCATTTCAAGTTTTAAGCGCATCGACTCATTACATTGTATTTTAAGTTTGAGCGCATCGGCTCATTGCATTTTGAGTTTTGAGTGCATCGGCTTATTATATTTTAAGTTTTGAGTGCATCGGCTCCTTACATTTTAAGTTTTGAGCGCATCGGCTCATTGCATTTGCATTTCAAGTTTTGAGCGCATCGGCTCATTGCATTGTGTTTTAAGTTTTAAGCGCGTCGGCTCATTGCATTTTAAGTTTCGAGCGCATCTGCTCATTTCATTTTCGAGCGCATTGGCTCATTGCATTTTAAGTTTCGAGCACATCTGCTCATTTCATTTTTGAGCGCATCGGCTCATTGCATTTTAAGTTTTGAGCGCATCGGCTCATTGCATATGCATTTTAAGTTTTGAGCGCGTCGGCTCATTGCATTTTAAGTTTTGAGCGCATCACTCCTTGCATTGTGTTCTCACATTGTTCTCTGTTTCTCCCGAACAAAATTTGGGTTCATTTCTTTACTTGTTCCTCACTATGATAAAATAAAAAGCTGCGATTATTCTTTTTATCTAGTAAGAAACAAGTAAAGAGGGGTAACTGTAAACACCGAATTTTGTCCAGGACATTTTGTAAATAAAATAAAATAAAAAAATAAAAAATAAAATAAAATCGATAAAAAATAAAAATATCCTGCCCAATCCATTAACCTACCCATTGACCCAATATCCAACCCATGACCCAATATATAACCCATGACCCATTATTTAACCCACAACCCATATCCTAAACCAACTCAAACTCACCATAAACAAACTCATCTTAAACTATAACTCAAACTTATCCTAAACCAACTCAAATACTCATCTTAAACAAACCATATCGCCTAGTCTAAACAAACTCATCCTAACTAAACCCTATCACCAACCCAACACTCATCCTAAACAAATCTCAACACTCATCCTAAACTAATCCTAATCACATTTTAACTCAAACACCTTAACCTAATCCTCTCTTATAAAAACCCATAACCCACACCTTACTTGGGACTTTCACTTTAACCTTCAAAGACACACTTTTAACCTTGACCTACTGATTTCAACCTCCACCAAAATACCTCTCCATCACCTCTCTTATACGAAACTGACACCCACAAACTGCTCCACACCATGTCGCAAGCCATCCGTCACACCGCGCTACCCACTGCGCAGAAGCCGCCGCAGAAACAACGTCACATCGCCGCACCGCATAATCTGCAACCAGACCCAATTGTCGGCACTTCACCAACCCGAACCAGCCTAACCACCGTCGCCGCTGGCCTTCATCTTCCTTGCTCCTCTGTTTTTTTTTCCTACAAATACCCAAAAAGAAAGAAGCAAAACTCCTTTGTCTTGTTTTTCGTAAGTTTGTTCTTTTAATTTCTGATAGTTTTTTTTTTGTTTTAAGTGAAATAGGCTTGTAATTAAATGGGCTAAGCTTAAATATATATATATATATATATATATATATATATATAATATATATATATATATATATATATATAATATAATACTATAAAAGTATAATATAAAAATTTTTTTTTTTTAAAAAGAAATAAATAGGATTAACCGAGTTGTGACAATACTTTGTTAATCTTGTAACTATTTTTGGATCATCTGAGTTGTGACAACCTAATGGTTCAAATTATAAAAAATAAATTACTATTTAATAATGATTCAATTATTATTATTATTATTATTATTATTATTATTATTATTATTATTATTATTATTATTTTTTTTTTTAAGATAATTTTAGATTAAAAAAATCTCATTTAATAACAATAAATTCAATAATCAATGGGTGACGTCTCTAGCGTGACGCGAGCTTCACCTATTCAAACCTTAATTTGGTTAACAGTCGCGATGACTGTTAATTCAAATTTTTTATGAAAATAAAAAATAAATCTTTTCTTTAAATAAAAGCAACTAACCCACAAGTATTTTATATGTAACTACGTGACTTTGAGTTCCTCATTGCACTGAGGGTACGTAGGAGCGAAATTTTTATTTCGTCAAGCCAAATTTTAAACTTTCACAAATTATTTATTTTTTTAGTTTTTTTAAATAAAAAGGGTAAAACAAACATATTATAAGATTATTAAGTTTTGCATAACTAATTTAGGGTAACCGTTTTAGGACGGATGTTTTAGGGGTGCTGTGGGGTTAAGTCTCCACCCTTCCCTATGCATAACCGACTCCCGAATCCAATCTGGTTCCAAAGACCATTTTCTAAAAGGGTTTTCCAATTTTTCCTAAATTAAATAAAATTGGTGGCGACTCCTAACATTATTTATTTTGTTTCGCTGCTCCAGCCGCGATTACTATCGTGACACATTTCATTCCAAAATTGATCAATACAAGGTCTCAGTCTCCTTAAAGTATAACATAAACTACATTACATCAATAATTTTGTTTGTTTCTTCCTAAGACCTTTAGCAAGACCTTGACAATATTTCATAAACTCGGCTATCTTCTGTGGTAGCCTTAGCAATGGATTCATGTGAATCTGAAGGTCTGCTTCATCAAAATGCTAACCAGTTGCGTAGTGTAATACTGCAAGCTGTTAGACATGTCCTCATATTTCTTCATCCAATATTCCTTTTAAGCCCTTTCATTTTGAGCTGCCCATTGCCACGCGCCTTCACTTTCTTGTTTTTGCAATTGTTGTCTTTGAGCTTCGAGTCTCCATTGCTCCTTTTCTTGCTCTAGCTCTTGAGCTTTCAACTCCAAACGTCTTGCTCTCTTCTTTGCTTCCTTGAGTGAATTATAATATTCTGCGGCCAAAACCTGTCTTTGATCAGAGCGTTGTTTCACTTCAACTAGGGCTTCTTATAAAGATTGCATCCTTTGGTCTTGTGCTCTAGTATTTGCTTCCAATTCTTCTTTCTCTTGTAAAATCTTCTCTATCATTTCTTCTTGAGCACTTACCTTCACTCGTAGCTCCTGGACTTCTAATGTGATCTTATTTGATTCTACCTCTCTTCCTTTTCTTGCCTTTTTTACTCGACTCGGAGCTTCAGTAGCATCAGCTTGTGCATCCTTTAAGTCTTCAATATTGTTGGCTAGCTTCTGGCATTGACTTGTGTGAATGATGACTTTTAACTCAACGGTTTCCTTCCCTTGTTCCAAAAACTGCATCTGCGTTTTCATCATATCTATCTGGGTGGTCATTTGAGATATAATCTGGGAGTGATTTTCATCACTTGACATCGCCTGAGGGGTACTATTTTGTGTTTTCCTTGTTGCTCTCCATTACAGGTACTCGGGAGTAGAAATTACCACATGTTTTCCCAGTTCTTTCACTCCTGCCCTATGAATATTTTTCCAAGCGACCTTGGCCTCCTTTTCTTGCTTAGTAGTGCTTCCATCTTTCTTATATAAAAAGTTGAATTCTCTAAGTTGTTCTTCGTCAGGCACATGCTGAGTCCATTGGAGCTGTTTAAGCACAAGGACCGGTGAAAAGGATACACAACCTCTCACGCCCATTAAAGGAACGTTAGAAAAGTCGCCATAACTGAGCACTATCTCTTCCCCATGATACCAAGAGCAAACTCATTTGAAAGAGTTTGATCCCATCTTCATGAACTCATCTTTCCGTTCATGGGCTTTCTGCTCCTTCACTAGCATGCGACCAAAATTCCTTAGCAGATCAGGTAAGAGGCCCAGGCGATTGTGTACATCCATGTGCGATATGATCCAAACATATAACATATGTGTACAACATCGGATCATCCCCCCTCCTTTTTTATGGCAAATCTCCATGGTCAAGAAAGTATCAACTAGAATAGCAGGGATTGGATTTGCCTTATGATTCTCAAACTTGAAGAAAACATCTATTGCTGCTTGGTCCACTACATCTGAAGTGAATGTGAATAACACTAATCCAGAGATGGTTAGCGCCAAAGTTTTGTTAAAGAGATCTCACCTTCCTTGTTGTGCTAGTAGCTCAAGATGTGCTTCCAGGTAACTCTTCTTCAATCCTTGTGCTCCTCCTCTCTTTTCCATGCCTAACTGATCTGCCTGAACCCCTATAAGTTCTACTATTTTCCCTTCTGACACATAATGTCCTCCATAAAGATAAATGTTAGGGTACTTGCTTATTGGGAGTCTCAACATAATGGTATACTCTTCTATGGTTGGTGCAATATCCAAGTCAGGCAGCTCAAAACATTTCAGAGAACAATTCCAAAAATGGGCAAGGCCACTCAAGACAGGTTCTTCAAGAAGGATGTGCAACAAATCTAGGATCTGTCCATAACTGCTTAAGAACTCTGATCGAGCCTTAGGAGTCATGTGTAGAGTAATGTCCTTCACACGCCTCAAATCACTGCCATTTACTGTAATCTTCATATTCCTCTTAAGATCAACTGCATTGCTGGTGTTTTTCCTTTGACATATCTCTTTCATTCCTTGATATTGAATGAGTACTAATCTTTTCACTTTACCAAGTAAACTCACCCTACCAAAAAGTAAACAAAGAAGAATGTAAGCAAACCAGAAAAATGAAGAATGCATCCTAAGGATACCCTTCATCGAGGTAACTCTAAAATGTACCCTAACATCTGATAATCACATATTTTATTCATTAAGAAACCCTTATGTTTAGTCATTTACACTCTCCATATTCTTAATTGATTGAGTTTGGTATGATTTTGTGAGTTTGAGCTCAAATTGGTCCTAATTGAATATTTTTAACATTATTGAGATTTGACATTATTTCTGTATTTTGGCCATAACTTGAGTTCCTAATATCTGATGAACATGAATTTTACCTTCTAGGAAAGCTAAGAGGAAGTTCTACAACTTTGATGAAGAGCTCGAAGTCCCAAAAAGATGTCTAAAGGACCTAAGTTTACATGGAAGTCAGAATACGGGTTCTCACAAAAATCCGAACAAGTGTGCACTCATAAAATCATATCTCAAGATGTAATAATGAAGATGAGTCAAATTTGGATAGTGGATAGTCAAGATCCAAATAAACAACTTTCATGAAGAACACTTTTTGAAAAAGGAAGTCTAGTAGGTCATTTTGAGCTTGCAATTCGAACAGAGGAGCTGAAGTTGGGTTTGAGCAACCTACGGTATTTGGGATATATCTTGGGCAAGGAAGCCAAATTGGACGAACCAGCTATCCATTTTATAGCTCTACAACTTTCATGAAGAGCACTTTTCGTGGATCTGAAGTATAGTTGGTCATTTTTGGCTTCCAAGTCGACACGAAATTTTCGTCCTCAACCACCCACTCATCCATCCACTAATCCACTCATCCATCCACTAATCCACCCACTCATCCACTCATACACTAATCCAACCACTTAACCACTCCACCCACTCATCCACTAATCCACCCACTCATCCATCCACTCACCCATTCATGTCCATAATTTCCCACTCACCAAAAGTCCTTTGGCATTTTCCACTCAACCAACCCACTTAACCATTCCACTCACTCATCCACTAAACCAATCCACTAAACCAACCCACTCAACCATTCCACTCAAACACTCCACTCACTCACCCGCTCATCCACTCACTCCCTTTGTCATTTTGTTACCCTAGACTTCTATAAAAGGCACCATTGGTTATCATTTCTTTCATGTATTCTCCTTCATTTCTCTCTAAGTTTCTTCTTGCTTCTTCATAGTTTTTCATAGTTTTGTATATTTTGATGCTCCCTTCATGGTAATGGAGGGCTAAGCTACTTTGGGTCAATTTAGAACTCTTGAAGAGATTGTGGTTTGGATTCTTGAGACCTTGGTTATGCATTGTATTTGATTTGTAATTGAATTCCTCTTTTCTTCTTCTTTCTTCTTCTTCTTGATCTTGAATGCATGAATGGTGATTCTATTTATGTTGATCCGATTTGATCTTGGTTTAAGATTGAGATTTGTGATGAAACTTAGAACTAATTGATCTAAACTAATCACATAAATGAGATTGAGATTTGTGATGAAACTTAGAACTAATTGATCTAAACTAATCACATAAATGAAGATTGAGATTTGTGATGAAACTTAGAACTGATTGATCTAAATTAATCACAATTGAAGAGGTTATGTTCTCGATTTGTGCCTAAGTTAATTGAATTCGGTACTTGAAATTAACATAGATTTTCATGAATGGTGCGATTGCGGATTTGTGTTTATCACTTGTTAATTGAATTCTAGACGATCGTCAAGTATGAATTTTGGATTTGATGCAGAGATCTCGGTTAGATCCAAATTAACAATTCAATTGCGCTTCAAGTGTTTTATAAAGGGTCTATGATTGAATCCACCCAATCTTGGATAGGTTTCTAAATTGACTACTCTTTAATTGTCATTTCTTCCGTTAATTTTGTTAAGTACGATCTTAAACTGTCAAACCCCATTTTGCTAACTTTCACTTGATTTGATTAAATTGCATCTATTATCCTCGTGGAGATGATCCGGTGTTGTCACTGTGCTACAAGCTTAGATAATAACTTCGGTTATAATTTTGACTGAGTTCGGCGCTCGTCAACATCCTACATGGAGAAATCCTTATAGGGTCGTAAACCCAAAGGATTACGTATGATTTGTTGATGCATGCCCTCTTTATTTATTTTTTTTATGCAAGAAAATGATATGGAAATGTAAGATGATGCATTTATTTTTGGGAAGATCATGCAAATGCAAGGTAATGCATGTCCTTTTTTATTTTCTTTTTTGTTTGAAAAATGTTATGAATGTCATGCAAATGCAAGATGATGCATATCTTTTCTTTTATTTCTCCTTTGTTTGAAAAATGATATGAATGTCATGCAAATGATATGAAAATGCAAGATGAAACATCCCCCTTTTTATGATTTTTTTTAAAATGAGAATGAATAACATGAGAAATGAACAGATAAAGAAGAAGTACGCTCCCTTTGTGTCCTAATCAAGTGAAACTTAAAGGTTAAATTTCCTTAAAGTCACGACTCTAATTTTGATAGCCACTATATTCCATCTATTAGTACAAGGTTTTTAGGACAAATCTAGACCTCTAAAAGTCATGGTCCCCAGATTACCCCTATCTCGAACAGAGACCCAATTCATGAATTAATCACAAGTAGGGATAAACCCTCTCAATATGACTAATCCATGATGTTGGTAACAATTTGAGTGGTGTCTCAACCAATGTCAAGTGAGCATGAAACCCCTCAATAACAAATGTCGAGACTCCTCCTATTCCTCGGGTTTGCACAGACTCTGGTATAGAGTCCAAAAAGTGTGTGAGGTAAGTGTTAGTGACGTGCGTGATGGAGCATACAAACCTGCACAAAAATTTTGAAAGACCAAAATTACCCCCCCAACCTGTAAAAAAAACATATGTACAACAGCCAGCCAGTAATCATCTACCTTAGGGTTTCAACAATTCAGTACAAAAATATATACAAGTTAAGATATACACAAGATAATGCTATTAAATATTTACACCACAGTATTAAACAAAAACTATTTACAAACAAATAAAAAACAAAAAAAAAGACAAAAATGGGTAAAATAAATAAATAAAGATTATTAAAAAAAAATTGCACAACTAACCACAACAGACTTGGCTCTTCAAGTGTCCCCAGTGGAGTCACCATCTGTTGCACCGAGATCGCGGCGTAATAGCAACTCACGTGATTTTAAAAAGATTAAAATGAAGTCGCCACCAATTTTATTTAAATTAGGAAAAATTGGAAAACCTTTCTTTAAAAAATAGTCTTTGAAAACCAGATCGAATTCGAGTCGGGCATGGATAGGGAGGGTGGAAACTTAATCCCATCTGCACTCTATCACATCACCGTCCCCGAGATCGGTACCTTAAGTCGGTTACAGCAAAAACTTGATAATCTTGAATTTATTTATTTTACTCATTTTAAAAAAACATTGTAACTATTTTTATTTTTATATTTTTTTAGGAAAAAGAATGAAAAGAAAATCTAATTATGAAAATTTAATTTTTGACTTGATAGAATGAAAATTCTGCTCCTACGTACCCTGAGGTGCAATGAGGAACTTAAAGTTACATAATTCTATAAAAAATAAGTGCGAGTTGGTTGATTTTAATTAAGAAAAAAAATTGAAAAAGGGATTTTATTTTGAAAACAAATTCATCATTCTTGCACAGGGTTCAAGGTAGCACTAGGCTACTCAATAAACTCATATGATCCAAACGACATTTGAAGATAGCATCTATTATTCAATCATCATCATTGGTTATTGCTTTTATTAATTTTTTTTATTTTCATTTTTTGTTTTTTTCAGACTTAATAAATTACTTTTAAACTATAAAAAAATTTAATAAAAGCAAAGACCAATGATGATGATTGAATAGCGGATGCTATCTTCAAATGTCGTTTGGATCATATAGGTTTATTGAGTAGTCTGGTGCTACCTTGAACCCTGTGCAAGAATGATGGGTTTGTTTTCAAAATAAAATCCCTGTTCCAATTTTTTTTCTGAATTAAAATCAACTAACTCGCACTTATTTTCTATAGAACTACGTGACTTTGAGTTCCTTATTACACCTGAGGGTACATAGGAGTATAATTTTTATTCTGTCAAGCCAAAAATTAAATTTTCATAATTAGATTTTCTTTTCATTCTTTTTCCTAAAAAAAATATAAAAATAGTTACAATATTTTTTTAAAATGAGTAAAATAAATAAATTTGATATTATCAAGTTTTTGCACAACTGACTTAAAGTATCGTCTCAGGACGGGTGTGATAAGGGTACAATGGGATTAAGTTTCCACCCTTCCCTATCCATAACCGACTTCCGAATGCGATCTGATTTTTAAAGACTATTTTTCAAATAAAGATTTTTTAATTTTTTCTAATTTAAATAAAATTGGTGACGATTTCACTTTAATCTTTTTAAAATCACGTGAGCTGCTATTACGCCGTAATCCCAGTCACGACAAAGTGAAATGTGAGAAATACATAAGTAATGAAATTTCGTTCTATTCTATTAATAAAAATTTAAAAAAAAATAATAACTATATTTTATTTATTTTTTAATTTATCTTTATTTATTTTATTTTATTTTATTAATAAAAAAATATCTAAACATACAGTAAAGAAATGGTTAACCACATGATATTTTGGTACACAAAAAATCGTGTGCAAAATAAGGAAAGGAAACATAGGTGGTTAAAAAATAGGAAGGACTATCTCAACTATCAATGCACCTAAACCCTGACCCCAGTTAATACCAAGCTGTTTTCGCATTGATAAAAGCGAGCCCCATCAACTAGTGGCGACCTCCAAATGAAAAGCACCTCTAACAACTCAAATATTTCTAAAAAATTAAATGATGTGCATTTTATATTTATTTATATTATAAAATTAAAATAGAGTTATGTAAAAAATAAGATAGGATTAAATATAATTAGATTATAAAAATTATATAAATATAAAGTGATGTGAGTGAAAGCATATGTGATAAGAATTATTTCAAATTTTTTATAGTACAAAAGTGTTTGGTTTGTTTTTTATTTTTATTTTTAGTTTATATATTTTATTAATAATTATAAAAATATATTTATTTTGTTTTTTTTTTTTTTTAAATTTCTGTAAAGAAAAAATATTTTTTTATTTTTATTATTTCTTTTATTAATGTTTGAAAATTAAAAATAAAATAAAGATAATGTTATATTTTTATAATTATTAGTAGAAATTTATCAATTATAAACAAAATTAGAAAACAAACAAAACACTACTTTTTTTTGTCACATTTAAAATTCATGATGTTATTTTTACACTTAAATCTTTGAGCTTACACTTTTTTTTAGAAAAAATTCAAACTAATTTCGTTTTCTTTTTTTTTATTCTTTTTTTTTTTTAAGAAAAAGGTATAAAGAGAGGTGTAAATATTTAAGTGTAAAAATAACATTGTAGGAAAACAGATGAATTCATAATAGGTGGAGACAGACACTAGTTGTGGAAAGGTTTAATTGTGCCATTATGTATTTGAAGTGATTCATCTCATATTTAGAAAGTGTGAAGATACCTAAAGAATTAAAAGGAAAGGTAATAAAATATGTCTTACCCTTTGTGTGAATGTGTCAAAAACAATAATGCTATTCATAAAGACATCCATATACATCACTTGATATTACATTTATTTACTAACTATTAAATCTATTTCATTAATATTCTATCCATATTTAACTATTTAGTATTTATAATTAATCACACTTCTTGTCATAAATTTCTTTTAAATTAATGATTAAATATAAAAAAATTATTTCGATTAAATATAAATAAGTTATTAGTTAAATATATTTAACTACTGACTGATGATGGCAGGGGCGAAACATAATAGGGGCATACAGGGCAGCTATCCCAAAATTTTCCTACAACGTGCACATATAAAATATATAAAATATTAATTGCACATATTTAATGCTCATATTTGAGAATATGTATTAGAAGTAGAAGATATGTATATAAAAAATAATTTGAAATTAAATATAATTAAATGATAAAAATTATATACATATAAAATAATGGGAATATAAATATATATACTTATATTATTTTATAATATAACAGCAAATACGCAGAATGACCATTTCTGCATCATTATAGGAAATAACCATTTTCATTTCTTGCTTAAGTTTTAAACTCTATTGCTGCGGGATATTTTCTTCCATTTGAAAGTTTTATTAGATCTAAACAAAATATTATATATACTATAATAGCATAAGTTACTTCTTATTTAAGGTTACATACTTAATTATTTTATTAACTTCTGCATCTTGAAAAATAATGTTTGAAAATATAAAACTCATCCTGCTCAACATATTGGAAAAAATTATCGTTGTGCTTCTCTTTATTTATAGTAGTAATTTTTTTTCTCTAAAACCTATGTCCCAAGCTGGTCTTATATAGTGACATTGTAAACTCTCAAACTTTCATTTTTAAATAGATATATATCACAACTGTTATCAAGTAAAACTCTCATTGAATCCATACATTTTTTTATATAATATTCATCTACAAAAGAACATAAATAGTGTTATATAATTTACATATCTTCAAAGGCCAAACAAATTTTTTATTTATTTACTAAACCCCAAACATAAATATAAATTCCCCCTTCCCCTCCCCCAAAATTCAAGTTCTGCCATTAGATGAAGGTAATGTGAGATAATGTGGGTAAATATACGAGAGTTACTAGCTAAAATAGATTTGCAAGAAGAAATTTTCTCACTTTTTTTGAGTCACGCTTGCAAATAAAATAATGATGTGATTTTTTTAAAAAAAAATTAAAAATGAAGAAAATTATTCCATTTAAGGTTCATCAATAAAAATGCATACAATGGATTAACTAGTAATATTTTTAAATCTTATACATACAAGCCTCCTGAGGCTAGCTAGGCGGTTGGGGTGGGAGGGGGTGAGGGTTTGGGTAGATGTTTACAGGTTCAATGCTCATCTCATGTACAAAAAATAAAAATCTTACACATACAGAACTTAAATTTAAACAGAAACACTTTCTAAAAAAAAAATCTTCATACTAACATAAATAATCCAACATCTTTGCACATCAATTATGTCTTATATATATTTTTAAACATCTTTGCACGTATCTGTGCAACAACTATCCACATATTATTCTTACAACTTTCACATTTTTCTGCACGTATTTATGCAACAATTATCCACACATATATTAAAAATACATATACTAAGACTTTCTGTGACATTACCTTCCTATAGGATGACACTGATTTAGAATTTTAGATAGACGTTGTCTAAATCTATAGACTTAGAACGATATAGCTCAAATCTTTTTTTTTTTAATTTTAACGTTAACAGTATTACCTAGTGCATTTAAAAATATTAATCCCTTTAAATGCTTGTATAAAACTCAAACCTGAATAGCCAAAGGAGCTATAAGCTATATGTGAAGGGAATTGGACATATGTATGCAAATTATTGACAAAATATTGTGCTCCATGGAGATAGGGTTGCATGAGGGTGCATGATATAACTAATGTGGGTCTGATTCCGTTGATCCTTGTTTATTTTTCTGGGCCACCTTACCCCACTTGGTTCCCTCTACTTAATTAGTTCATTTAGTTGACATTTGTATTTTTTTTTTGGGCTTCACCCCAACTTGTATTAAAAAAAAAAAGAATTTGTGTTTTTGGTTGTAAAGCTCTATTCTTACATTTTACGGCTGTGGCTTTATCATGAACTACTTGAAAAGTAATTTATAGATGAATTATTTTTTTTATTTAATAGTATTTATATATAAATATGTGTATATATAAAAATTATTAATTAAAATTGTAAATTTTTTTTATATATAATTATTTATAAAAAATAATATCATTAAATTTATATGTGAATTTAAATATTACTAATTAAAATTTATAGAGATTTAACTTTTTAATTTCAACTATTAGTTTATTGTTATGGCAAATATTAGTCCATTACAAATCCTTTTATGGCAACTAGATTGTGTAACGTCTATATAAGAAGGGAAAGAAGTGCACTTTAAGCTGCACAAGTTTTTTCATTTAGAAACATCTAAACCTTAAGAATATGATAGTACCGTTTTTCTTTCTAGCCTCAATCATAGCAACATGCCATGGCTCAGACTACGGCATAACCAACCAAATTTATCCTCTCCGAATGAAAACCAGCTCCGGTGGTGGCGACTACTTTCCGGACATACCTTGCTCAAGTTGGAGGCTTGGCGTGGAAGCACACAACATCATTGACTGGAAAACTGTCCCAGAAAGGTGTGAAGATTATGTATCGAACTATATGCTAGGTGGGCAATATAGATTAGACTCCAAAGCAGTTGCTGAGGAGGCTTTTCGTTATGCTAGTAACCTCAATCTCACCGGGCAAGACATATGGATATTTGATGTAGATGAGACCACACTCTCTAATCTGCCATATTATGCTAAGCATGGATTTGGGTACGTTAGTTTTCTTCTGTTACAATGCTTTTTGCTTTTTGGTATTAGTATATTACCCACTATATAATTAGCTGAAAGTGTGAAGACTAACCAAAATTAATGTTGAAACAAGACACTCACTATTGTAGTCCCCTTTGTTTTATCAAAATAATTATATTTTATGACTAATTTGTTTAAAGGGCTGAACCTTTTAACTCAAAGGCGTTCCGTGAATGGGTTGACCTTGGTGAAGCACCAGCACTGCCGGAGACTCTTCAGCTATACAAAAATTTGTCGATTCTGGGCATCAAGGTTGTAATATTAACAGGGAGACGTGAAGATAAAAGGATTGCAACTGCTACTAACCTGAAGCGTGTTGGCTACAGTACGTGGGACAAGCTAATTCTCAAGTGAGGATCTTTCTTTTATGAATAATGTTATATACATATACTTACATATAGCACCTTCCATTTCCATAAGTTTAATTATATAACTGGTCTTACCACATTTACATTCAAATTTTGCCATATAATCAAAGTGTGAACAGATGTGAAAGAAGCTTATGTCCAACTAGCTTTATCCTTCGTTTCTCTTTCTTTTTGTTTGTAGTATATACTAATAAACATATTGTGCATTGTATAGTTTTTTAAAACTTAGTTAAAATCTAAAAATGTATAAATTAAAAGAGTTAAGATTTTTAAAATTGAAAATTGTAGATATATATATATATTTTGATTAAAAGAGAATTTAAACTTTAATTTTTTAAAAAAATAAAATAACATACTATTCTTTGAGAGAGAATAAAATAAAAAATTAAGTCACTCTAAAATAAATATACCCTAATTTAACAAATAGGGACGAATAATTTTTTTCAAGGTAGCATCATATACAGTGGCGGACTCGGGCAAGGGGGGCAGCTCCCCACCCCACCCCACCATTTTTTGCCCAAAAGTTGTATAATATTATAGTTTTCTTTTATGGTTGCTTAATTCTTATAGTTTCAATAGTATTGCTACAGCAGTGTTTGCCTACTTTCTTTAGGTAGTCGGGAGTCCCAAGTAGCAGAAGTGTCACAGACATCAATTTGATTGGGTTTACAGAAAGCAATTCAAGAAAGAACATAAGGAAAGATATTGATTACTCTAACTTATTCCACAACTGAAAAAGGCATTAAAAATAGGTTGATTAAGAAAAGTAATTAAAAGCTAGGAGAGTGATGGTTAAGAGTTGGAGACAAAAAGAAGGAAATGGTTGGCTACTAACTATTTGATCGTATGGTATTTTCATTTTTTTTAGTTTAAAAATATCATCAAATTATATATGTAAATCTGAAGAGATCACAATAAGGGGGAGAGAGTTTATCATACTAATCCATGCTATAATATTGTAAATTTTGAGTATATATAGAAACTTGACCACAACAACCCCCTCCCAAAAAAAAAAAAAAAAGTTAAGTTCCGTCACTCATCATATAAAGACCACACTGAATCTGGCCTCATACTAAATCATTATTAATTTAAATTAACATTAACAGTTAAGATTTACTCTTCCTATAAATTAAAATTAAAATTTAATACTTAAGATTTACACCTCCTGTCTCTACCGTGTTTCCACTTATCCCTTTCTCGGACATTCAATTCATCAAGTATTAATGTATAATAATTTGCATTTAAATCTTTGGTTGCAGGAATTCATCGTTTAGAGGTACAACGTTTTCATTCAAATCAGCCCAGAGAAAGGAGCTCGAGGAGAATGGATACAGAATCATTGGGAACATGGGCGACCAATGGGGCGATATTCTGGGGGCCAACCCAGGCATTCGGACCTTTAAACTGCCCGATCCGATGTATTACGTTGTGTGACTGTTGTACTTTTGTATTAGTGTTGGGATGGCATTCGTCAGATAATGAAAAATCCTTCGCCATCTCACGTTTACAAATGTCGGCAACAAATAAATATAATAAATTTTACTATTAATGTTGGTCTATTTAACAAAAGAAAGAAAAATACAAATTTTAAACCTGGCCAAAAACAATTAAAATGTCATACAACAAACAATGACCTTGTATCAACTGAAACAAATTAAACCTTGACTTCAGTTATTTTTTATTTTTTATTCATGTGGATATTAAAAAAGATTGAACAAACCTATGAGAGAGTTGCAACTTATTAGTAGCACCATCAACAACAAATAATAAGTGAGAAATGATTAAAAAAAGAGAAAAGATAGAAAGACTCAAGACCCAAACTGTCCGAATTTGAAGTTAATCGAGTTAGGTTCGAGTTTTAATAAATAAATTGACATTAGATTCAAATTACACTTCTAATTGATTTTACTCGTTCAATATTATATAATATTTAAGATTTATAATGTTTTTATAAATTAAGGATAAATTATAAAATATTTTTACTTAAATTATCACATTTGTATAACATGATAATATTTTTAAATTAATATAATTTTTTAAAAATATATATTATAAAACACATCTTAATTTTAATTTCATACATCTAAAATCTTATCATTTAATTATACATAATGTCTAAATTTGTATAATTTATTTAAATTTCAAATCTATTCAGTGGATCCAGACTTGATCATTAATTAATGAGATCATGTCTTAATCAGGACTAGGTCCAAAAATTGGTCCGGTGAAACTAAGTTAAATCCAACCCAACTCAACAACCCATGATCACCCGGAGGGAGTATTCAATTATCCCTAAAATGTGGGCAACTAATTCACGGCTGCAATATATCTCTACTTTGTTCCAAATCTATTTTCATCAAGGCCTAGTTCGTGAGTTCCTTCTCCTCGTACGTCAATTTCTTGTAACATTGTTGCATCAAGGTATGTTTCATTCAAAGATGGATGGAGGCATTACAAGAAAAACGATGTTTAGCCACAGTTTTAATCATGACAAATTCTTTTACAACCGTAGTTAACTAAATCTAGTCACGGTTATAACAATTGTAACTAAAATAAGGCGTGACAAATAAATTAGTCACAATTTTAAAGACTGTAGCAACATTCTGTTACCTACAGTTACAATCGTAATTAATTAAATAATAATCGTGGCCCATTTTGACTAAAATATATTCTATAAAATGTTTTGCTACACTTAAATCATGACTAAATTAATGTTAAGCTATGACTAAACCGTGACTAATGTAACAGAAGTTTTATATTCATAAAATTGGTTTGTCACAATTAAATCATGGCTAAATAATTCTTGTTTTTTTAAATACTAGTTGCTTCCACAATCATATCACAAAAGGAGATCAACTCAATCACATAATACTAAGTCTCAATGAAATAGAACATTCAAATCACTAGTTAGTAAAAAGGATTGGACAAAATTTTGAATCTTTGTCAAAACTAAACCATACCCTTCATGTTCACAATTTCACTGACTAATCCTACTCAAAATGTAAACCCTAACTAGCATTATCACTATACTAAACCATACATTTCATGTTCACAACTTCACTTAACTTCAAATCCTACTCAAAAAGTAGACTCTATTATCATCACTACATTTAATTACATAAACTTAAGAACTTGAAATATTATTGAAAGGTAAGTCAGAATCAAATCTATCTTGTAAGAAATTGAAGATGTTACTCAGAGAAGCTAACTCCTGCTTTTGTATTCTACGTCACCTCCTAAAGAAGGAAACAAGTTTCAATGCATCAAAATCCAATTCATACGAGGTTAAAAAGGCAGAAAAAGAAAAGGGATTGCCTTGTTTTGGTAACCAAAAACGGATTTAATTAACAAATAAGAAACAAAATTGATTAATATAAAAATTCAGACGGAGACAATTTTCAATATGAAATTTATCTTGATACCCCTGAAAACAAACCATGAAACAAGAAGAATGAAATGAAGAGCAATTATGAGAATTGCATATATATAGTTAGACTTCGATACAGCGCATCATCAGATTCAAAAATTTTCAGATACAAGAAACATAAACTCAAACGAAATAAAGACCAATTTTAATCAAAATAAACAATTAGGGGCTATAAAGCTCAAATATCTAAAAACCAATACTTACCTTGGACAAAGGAATGCCCAAGAAAAAAAAAAGAAGGAATGTCTACGATGCAGAAGCAATAGTACATGTAACATCCTAATACTGTCACTCTAGTATAACTAACAAATACCTGGATAAATAGTAATAACTATGCTACTTCTAATATAATCATCAACTGACCCATAATATTTGTAAATAATCATGGAGAGCCATAACAAAAAAATTATACAAATATACATCTATAGCCCTAAAAGGCCAAGTGTTATACGTACAATCTTTATATCCTCAAAGCTAATATAAATAAATACATCAACTTTGTCTATAAAAGAAACAAATAAAACTAAATCTACACTAGTTCTTCTATTTCTTTATCTCCTTACCCTTCAAAGAGTCTTGACCTGCTATTACTATAAAAACATAGAAAAGGGTGAGAACATGAAAATTCTCAGGAATATTCATTTATTTCATGGCATCAAACAATGTAAACTGCATACATAATTAAACAAAACTCAACAATATACAATCGTTCATACAATCGTATAATATTGTCTATATTAACTATCATAGGAGTTCCCTCTACTATAACTGATAATTGCACGATACCTACTAGTATAGCTAAATCGATAGCCTACATACCGTTAATATAAGCAATCACCCATACAATCACATATGTCAACAACAATAAACAATTGCTCATACAACTGACTGTAATTGCAAAGCTGACGATTTAACCCTACCTCTACTTGTTCATTCTAGGAAACTCTGGCTCCACGAACACTTGCTAAGGTAGGGAGTAAACTTATCACATCCTGGTCCTACCTGGAACAGAGGAAAACTATCGTTCTCACTAACTGTAAACTTGCTTATAGACTCAACTCATCCTTGTGAAAGAGTCTATCTTAACTAATGCGTCATTTTGACCCAACTTATGGAGTCAAATGAGCACCTCTCTGATCTTTGCACACTTAACTCAACTCTACTGCAAGTGAGTAATTCGTGCATCTAGATAAGTAAATTGTACCTATCTCATTTGTATCCAACTCTCCTTACTAATGCACTACCTGTAGGTGACTCCTAATTCTTGGAATATCTAACGACTTGATCTTCCATACTTAACTTAGTATTCAAGGAAGTAACTATCTTCCTACATGCATCTCCAACTCAACTATACTACTAGAAGAGCTAAGCATGTTTCTGCTAAACTCAATGAATATGATAAGCTTTCGAGTCATAGATCATCCTATTGTATATTTAACAATGTACGAGATCTCACTTAACTAGAGAACTTAGTACACAACCATTCCCGATTAGGAACTAAACACACAAACTTAACTCCACTCGAGTGAAACTAACACAAGAGTGGTTAGTACTTGCAACACTTTGTTGCTTAAAATTTTAGGTACCCTACCAAGGTAATCCACTACTCTAGGATATCCCAAGGCTTAAACCTTTACCAATTAACTAGAGTGAATGCTACTAATTCTTTCTAGTACATTCGTATTTATTACACTATCTCATCATATCTTGTGTGATATCCAATACAACACTAAGTGCCTAGGGTGTTAGATACCTACCTATGGCAATCCTTAACTATTGGATGCACAAAGGGTCTAAACTTTCTCATCTATACTAAAAGGTTGTTTCCTCTTTGAAATATCCCTAGTAGCATCCTAACACACTCCAAAAAGCATGTATAAAGAATCCCAACAAGTAGGAAACTTCATTTCAACAAGATTGATATCTTGACATTTCATGGTTTATCACCTAAAAAGACTGATTTTCATGAATACACCAAATATACATCCTAACTCCTAGAATTCTGAAATTTTACTAATAGCCTTGCATGTTAGCTTCAAAATGCCACTGGAATCAGGTCATTCCGATATCTACAGCTCAAGTTATGTAACAAACAATATAGGCTGTCGGGATGTTGTCCTATCTCACGCCTAGGCTTGGTTTTACCACGCCTAGGCGTGACACTCTCTGTCTGATCAGGATCCAAGACTGACCACCCCACGTCTAGGAGTGAGGTGTGATTCAGTCACTCTTAGGCGTGATCCTGCGACAGAATCTCCTGCAGAATTTTACAGAACTGTGGCACTGTTCCATCAGTGCCACACACGAAATTTGATCACTTCAAAACTGTTTCTTGATGATTTTAAGTCCCAAACAAGTTTACAAACATAAAAGGAATATAAAACACTAATTGATTTCATCAAAAATGGATCCAAACATAAAATCACCCATCAAAACTCCAAAATCTACACTTTGAGCATTTTAAGTCCAAATTGATAAATTTTAGTTTCTAATCCAAACCATTAGCATGAACAAGTCATAAACAACACTTATAACTCATCCAAGCAAGAAAATCACATAAAACATCTCTAGATCTCATTTTGACATATTAACCCCCAAATGAGTTAGACGTGGAAGATGAGAGGAAAGTGAGTTTAGAGCTTAAGAACCCCTACCTTTGGCAGTTGAGATGACCCATCTACAAGCTCTATGATTTGATCTTGATCCTCTTGCTTCTTCCTCCATTTTCCCTCTTCCCCTTCACGATTTCCTTATTTTCTTTTCTCTTCTCTCTTTTTCTACTTTTGTTTCTTTGTTCTGGAACCGTGGAAATAGAAGAAAATAAGGAGCCAAAGTCCAACTTTGGTACTTAAGCCTAAAGATGGAACTTTATATCTGCTAAGGATACTTGAATTTAGCTAAATCAAGTTTTCTAACTTCCAACAACTTTGAAATAAATATTAAGATTCATCACAATTATTGTTTCACCAATATCTTAATTTTTCATATCTGCTGCTAATCAACCCGGCATTAAAACGCACAACCAGTATGTCTAAAAATACTAAACTAACTCTGATTGTTCTCAAATTTTAACTACACCTCATTCACACTATTTGTGACTTAGAAACAAACTCTCTAAGTTTATTTTCCTTAACTTAGCAATTTATGGTACTATCTGAGTTATTTTAAACTACTTTTTAACTTTTGGGTTGCAGCTAAGTGCCTAAATGAACTTAATTTGTCACAAAACTTAACCGACATGTTATACAAGTATAATAGTACCTCTGACACCATAACAAACCTAACATGTTTTCGAGATGTTACAGTACAGACCCCAATTTATATGTAAGCAAGATGTTCTAAATGCAGCAAAACATGCAGAAATGTTCTTAACCAAGCCAAGAAGCCTCATGCACTTAATATGTCTACCAATACAAGTCCTTTATAGGCATCAGAATTTTCTGTTAGTTAACTATTAGAAAATGGAAAGTCATGAGTCATACATGTATGTAGGCACTAAGAGTCTAAGACACTAAGTGGCATTAAAAACCACTTCAACGTTAGTCATGTATGTATCTATATAGTGCATCACTATCAGTACACAATTCTCGGCGCTGCTAATGCATTCACAATTGTTCGACTCCAAGAACTGTTCTATGATCAAATGCCAGAGGCAATGAGAAGCTTGGGAGCGGCAGCATATATAAAGCATAGTATGAGTTGGAAGTTTTGTTAGCAATGTTGTTATAGTTGTTATGGTGACAATCTCCTCAAGAGCTGGTGGGAAATGGTTGGGAAACAATCTAAATAGGGCACCTTGATTACTTTTACTGGTTGTTGGCTGGGTTAAGTGCTCTCAACCTGTGTGTTTATCTGTGGATCGCCAAGGATTTTATGTACAAAAAGGTGCATATGGTTGAAACAAGTAATGATGGAGTATTAACTCCTAGAAAAAGATGCTTGGTTTTGCTATTTCCAATTCCACCAAGACGAGCATTGCTTCCAAATAGGGATGAGGATCACCTGTCCCCATTTCTTGTCCCTTTCTTTGTCTCCCCACTTAAATTCTGACAAGTATTTTAAATTTAATTACATGTCTCCTTGTATTTTAATTTTTTTTACACTTGACAGAATTTAAGTGGAGAGACAGGGAAGGGATAGGAAATGGGGACAGGTGATCTACATCCTCCAAATAGACATTGTAATTCAAAAAACTACTAGCTAGTAGCATCTTGGATTTCAATGTTAATAAAACAATATATATTATATAATATTGCATTTTGAATTCTGCACAACTACATATATGATTTTATTAAAGGCGACAACACTAAGATGAGCTACTTACACAACGTTGGGCACTACGTACTCCCAACCTAATATTTGCTTTGGTTATATAGATATTTTTTTTTTGGGTACATTGCTTAGTTATACTATTAATCTTTAGTTTTCGTGTTCCACGTATGTAGATCTTTTACTTAGGTCTGTATAAGGGGTCATTTTGTCATTTGGGCTAACTTAAACTTATTAGGATGAGTAAAGATTTTGGCAAAGATCTTATTTTTAATATTAAATGTATTCAAAACAAAAAAAAATTACCACTATGTGATGAAGCTAGCTTGAAGAACATATATGCGTCAGTAGGAAAAAATTTACATTTGGAGGCAGAATATTTTATTGGTATAATGGTATTTTATAATTAGTTTTCTTATAGATATCATTTTTCTTAGTTATAACTTATAAGCAACTTTTTCCATGTTTACAAAGCAGTTGTATATATGTGGATGAAAGAGTAACAAATCTAAAATATTGGCAATACAAAATATCTTGAGTTTTTCAAAGACAAATTGGATTAAAGAAAAAGGGCTAGCTCCTACACAGAGATTAACCCACTTATGATCTAAGAAAGCAAACCTTAACATTCTGAAACAGACAGGATAGTATAATTTGACAAAAAGTTCCTAGAAATAATTCATTATGTAATTAAGATTATATATAGTGCATCATTGTCAGCCAGAAAATCACATCCTCCACACATTCCCTCTCTCAACTATAATTTGAATTTCCCTTGTCATTAGGCTTCATTTTGCTGTAAAATGAAACACCACAGAAAATACTTGTGTTTTAGCACCCAAATAAACAACATCTCATGGAGTAGTCACCATGCTCATTTGATTCAACATATAAAACTTTATCCAGAACTCAAAGCACACACGACATATGACATACACACTAGGCACACACAACACTTGATGTTACCCTCAACAACACATACTTTCCATTTTATAATTTATGCAGAAACAATGACTTAACAAAGTAACAAGTACATTGAAATGCATAGGTTGGAGCACACACATAAATCAAATTTCAGCCAAGAAAAAAAAATCATTCTACCAAACAGCTTACCTAGCGGCTTAATATGGCTTCAATCTTTACATCACAAGATGAATTTAATTAGCACCAAAGATACTGATCCATTCAAAAATTCCAAAACAACCTATTCCACCAATTCATGATTAATTAGTCATTGATTAAGCAAATACACAACCTTGGGGTGATTAATAACATTCAAAGATCAGAGCTCAACCAGAATTGAAACAATTAAATGATTGAAACTAGAGGATTGAAACAAACTAGATGACCCAGAAGCAAAGTACAGATATATTCACAAGCCACAAACGTTAATTCATAAAATAACCAGCTAGGCATTAACAAAAGAGAAACAACAAGCTAGATAGACATCTTGATATAAGCATAAAGAAACCCAAAAATTACTCCACAGACTACAATACAAGCCAATCAATAAATAGGTACATTCAGATACAATGCATTCTACTACCTATTCCCACAAATTAGTCCCAAATCTAACACAGAGATCCCAAAGATGAACTCAGTCATCAATAGTGAACAAATTATATAGTCCAAAGTTAACCTTCCTCCAATATTGAATGGTAGGGCAGCATGTTACCAGAGAACTATCAATCAAGCAAAGGTAAGCAAAGGGAATCAAATAAACAGAATTAACATCCTGACATCTAAATCTGAAATAAAACATCATCATCAAAAGCAAACTTTGAAGAGAAAAGTGGCTTCAACATTTTATCAAACATGGGGTATACAATCAATTATTCAAATCCAAATCTGAATCTCAGTAACATTACCGAGCCAGTAATGAATTAAGAAGGGAGGAGGTTTACAAAAAAAAATCAATGAATCTGACCAGAGACGCGAAATTGGTGAGGGTCACTAGTTTTGCTTCTCGAACCCGCCTCTGCCTGTGCGTATGCTCCTTGCTAAGCTCTCTGTCTTGGCTCTCCCTTAGTGCCTACATACATGCATAAAGCGAAATTGGTGAGGGAGAATCACTAGTCAAACATGGACGAAGATGAGGACGCTGTGAATCTGACCAGAGACGCACTGGGATGAAGAATCACTGGTCACCTTGTTTGCTTGAGGACAACTACGCTGTGAATCTGACCAAAGAAAAGAGTGACGCGTTGAGCTTCGTAAATGAAAGGAGAATAACTATTCATTGGAGCAGAGAAGAAACAATGGAGGTGATTTTGTTCTGTGTGGAAAAGCAACACAGCAAGAGAGGAATGGGTACGTGGTTTTCTACTTTAATTTCTTCCTCCCTCCCTCGTCTCGTCAACTCCTATACAGAGCTTTCACCGCCATGCAATGAATTCAAACTCCAGTGAGACTTCGAGAGAAATTATGACGTCGATTTGTAATCACAAAGAATAATCCATGGGAATCTTGAATTTATGCTTAAGACTGCTATTCAATCAGCATGTTACTTTGTTTTTGTCTCATGTTCCATTTGGATAACTTGGCATGGGTTGCTTCTGATGAGAGGTGCTTTGTGTCTATTCTTTAGGTGATTGGTATGCATGATTAAGTTTGAAAATGTATGATCATCTTGGATAAGTGGAATGGATCTGATTCACATGATGCCATTAAGCCATTTGGTTGACGAGCATGTGATTTAGCGGTAATATATAGAATACTATGACAACATGCAAGATGCTGATTTATCTTATATGAATTCCCATGCGAATTATCTTGATATATGTTGGGTGTTAAGAACTAGATCGGACTGGTCGGCCTCATAGATTCAATTGTGAACTAGTTCACTAATTGGTTCAGTTAAGCTTTCAGAATCAAACAGTAGAGAACCTCCCTTGGAATGGTGGTGAACCATTAACTGTTCAAACTTGGATCATGAGGCTTTGAAATGCAAACTTCAACCCCTAGACCAAATGATGCTGCTCCTTGTTCAAAAGCATTAGGTTATACATTCTTATGTTATGCTTACTTAATTGTTCTAATTTTTAACATTAAAATATCACTAAAATTGATATTTTATCATTTCAAAATAATTTGTTTAAAAATATTTTATTGATTATTGTCAAAAGTAATTTTAATAATGTTTTCACATGTTTTATATTAGTATAATATTATTTTAATTTTAAATATAAAAATAACTTCAAATATTAAATACTCATAATTTATGTTTATCAAAATTAATGATACTCATATAAAATAATATGATAATTGAACTTACTCTAAGATAGGTGTGAACACTTGTTCCCAGTAGTAACATTTCGTTTTAGTGATATATAATTATCATAAATAAACTCACGCCAATATTCATTAATTAAAAATAAAATCAAGTGACAAGAACTATAAGGAGAAGAAGAATTCTCCGATCGTGGATGACGACAAGAGGGGGAACAAATGGATTCATTTGGTGCACAAGAAACACAAAAATCCTCGTGGCTTTACCCCTTACTATTATTAGGTTGCATTTGATATACTTGATAGTGTAAAGCATGATAGTATAAGATAATAGGATAGTATTTGATAATATAAACAAGCTGATAAACTCTTATATTATCAAACATTTAGTGCATATAATATAAATAACTTGATAGTATATGTAATTATCTATTGTGACTATACTATCTTTCACCTTTCTCACCATCACCTTCTGCTTCTCACCCTTCACCTTCCCTACCCTGTGCGTGAACTCCCTGCAAAAGTCCAGATCAGTGGTTGCAGATCCGGAGATTACCACGGCCACCGCTGACTTCTTCCTCTTAAGAGTGAGATGCAATCCAGGGAAACCTAGAAAAAGGAAACAACAACGAAGAAAAAAGAAAAGGGAAACACACCCAGTACCAAATTTCAATGTTAATCAAAGAACCCAGAACTCTAAAGCACCAAAAGAAGAAACTTTAGTTTGAGACACAGAAAATCTAACAATGTCATAGGCTTTTGATAGCAATATATTTTATTTATTTAATAATCATTTCACTGGGCTTCTTAAGGTTCAATTGGACTTAATTAAATTAGTTTTGTCACATTTTATGATATTGAGCCTAATTGGATCGTTGAAGGAATTATTACATGAATTGACCTTAATTTGTCTATTTGGCGGTGTTTAGTAAATTGACTATAATCTGAGTTACAAATATTTGATTGATGTGATTCTGGTACTGTAGGAAAGCTAAGACAATTCTCTACAAGTTTCATGAGACCTCAAGAGCTGAATCACACGTTTGGATAATTTAAATTGAAGTGGAAGCAAGAGCCAGAATACTGATCTTGACAACTTGACCTCTGTGCACTCATCAGTCCATATCTTGAATTATAAGAGTTCAATAGATGTCAAACTAAGCTCAAATGAAATCTAAGACCCAAATATACCACTTTGATGAAGAACTCAAGAGCTGAATTGGTTGTCTAGTGGGTCAAATTGTGCCTGGAAGTCAGAACAGATGTGCTTTAGCTGGAACTTGAGCACTATGCAAAGATTGTGCCATTAGTTGGGTTGTAGGAGTCGGATTGGGCTAAAACTGGTGCCATTAGAAAGTTAAGACAAAACTCTTCAACTCTTAGTTATAGTCGTGTGAAGACAACTGGAAGTTAAGTACCGAATTGGTTGGTGCAAGTCAGGAGACAAGCATGACAATAATTTTTCACTCACCCACACTCATCAAACAAGTCTATTGTCATTTTGTACTTTTCATGCTCTATAAAAAGTAGTATTGGTTGTTCATTAATGGTATCTTGGTTGAGAGATTTAGACTATGTTCTTGTATCATTTGTTGTAATTTTTTTTATTCTAAATAGAAGTTATGTTCATATTTTTCTTCTTCTCTATTGCTTTCTTCTTGTTCATGAGTAACTAATTCTTATTTTACTTGGGTGAAAGGGTGACGCTTTTTATAATGAAATAATGTTAGATTAATCTCTTTCTTGTGCTTGAATGAAATATTATCAAGTGTCATTATATGTGTTGTATTTTGTTTCCAATCAATTTAAAAATCCTCATTGTAAAGTGGAGATCTTGATTCGTTGTAGACAAAAGATTGACACAATGAATGCTTGAACCCATTGACAGGTGTAGGCGTTAATGAATAATTAAATGAACTATAATATAACTATATATATAACCTTAAATGAACTTTGAATGTTATATTTTTTTATTGGAACTTCCATGTGTAGATTCCAATTGAGTTATAAAAAGAAATAATCTTGTCTTTAATTTATTACCAAGAGTGGATCTCCGAGCCCAAGCAAATCTTTTTCATTTATGAACAATTTTTATCACCTTTATTTTTGTGATAAATCTTTTCCTTACTTCAAAAAAAATTTATTCATCAATTTCTTGTGGATCGACCACAAACTCCCGAGAATTTATTACTTGAGACAACCTACACTTGAGCTTGTAACACATAATTCGTATCAGCTTTCATGGTTGGAAAACAACGTCAGAGGAGCTTTTGATGTATATGATTATAGATGACAAAGTTGGGTTTGCCTTCTGCTGTGTTGTAAACTTATATATAGTACAGATTTGAAATAAAGAAAAAGGGTAGAATAAAATTTTCAATTTTCTATTGACTTTCAAAGCAAAGGTGGCTACACCTGCAAGTCAAAGGCCATTTGGTTTTGGTTTTGGGTTTGGGTTTGGGTTTTCCATTGCTACACAGTTTTGTGGGGAAGATGATATGCTGGAGTGTAGGCCATCATAATAAACACTTTCATTATTGACTTTCATATTCCAGAGGCAGTGGTGTCTGAGGAACGTGGCGGTGAGGAATGTGGTGGTGGGGGATGATTTTCTGATCTTAATGGGTTTCAGTTGTTAGGTTGTTTGATTTCTAGGTATGAAAGTGGAGGGTAATGGTGGAAAAAAAATCCTATCAGGTTATATCAGGGGGTCATGGGGAAGATAGCGTTATACTATTAGAGTGAGATAAAAAGTTTTGACCAGATTTAACTATCCTATCATGTGGACATACCAAACACCTGATAAAGCCTGATAGTATTAACTTATACTATAAGGACACGTTTAGCACAATGGATTAGGCTTGATAGTATAAGCTTATATAATACATTATGACTTTATCAGTTGTTTGGTAGAATCAAAATATTGTATAAGCTTATTTAATAAATTTTTCTTCTACATTAAAATGATGTATAATTTAATCAGGTCTTGGGGGTAGGATTATGCCTGATTAGAATTTGATGTATAAGCAAATATAAAATTTTTCTCATTCCAACCCAGTGAACCCCGATATCTCTCATCTGCTTTCTCACTACCACCATATCCCCTCCTCTCGTTGCCAACGAGCTCTTCTCTGGTAGCTGCTGCCGGCGGTAGCTACAATAAGCAAGGCAAGCTCCATCTCACTGTCTCTCTCCCCCATTGCAAGGTTAGCTCTCAACCTCTCGTTGTTCTTTGAGCTGTGTTAATCGTGTAATGTCCTATTTTCCTTGAGAACCTTTTTTGCTTTGGCTAACATCCTATTTTTCTCTAAAATGGTTTAATGGGTTTAGTTATTTTAACTTAGATTAGGTTTGTTATTAAACTTTTTTTATCATGTTGCTTTCTTTATTGCTTCGGTGAATGAATTTATTTCTATTTCTGATTTTCATGTTGCTTCAACATCACATATTTTGCTCTCTAAACGTACTCTTTGTAAAAGTGATAGTCAATTTATTTTGGCAATTTGTTCTAAGAATTCTTGATATGAATTTCAGCTTTTATATATTGGCTTGCTGATAAGCTATTTGATAGAATGCTTCAATGAAAACTAAAATGTGCCTCCAAAATTTGAAGAACTTTCAAGCACCCAAAACTAAAACAAAGTACCATGGAACAATTCAGTGAAAATATATTTTTTTTAAATGTGACACAAATATGATAAAAGTGAAGTTTACAGTGGTTGAATGAAAGAAATCACAAGGTAAGCATGCCTATGGCACATCATTAACATCCATGTTCGTACAATTTGAAGATTAAATTACAAAGCCAGGAAAATATTTGAAACTGGCCAAATTTGTGTCAAATTCCTAGTAATAAAATAGAAATGAAAGCAAAGAAAGGAAAAGATAACTATACATAGAGATAAGCCACAAAGGTGTACTACAACGGGGAAAAAAGGACTTTCAAGAATAACAAATATGGATAATAAGATTTGTTTCACACCTATCATTCAAAGCCCTATGTTCTGCATTTGTTGCAAAGTTGTTGATTGACATCTTTGCTTGATCATGAATTCCATTGAAAATTGTGTGCACTGCATCACTACAAGAAAAAAGGAGATTTGCGAAGGATAAATCCGCCGCAAATCACTGAAAATCTGCCGCAAATTAACAATTTGCGGCGGATTTACGGCGGATTCGGGTCCGCCGCAAATATGGTCGACGCAAAATAGTTTGCGGCAGATTTTTATTTCCGCTGCAAATTTGTGGCGGATTTTTCCACCGCAAATCTGCCGCAAAACTCTCTGGTGACATGTCGGCATAGTTGCCGGAAAGGACTATTTTGCGGCGAATTTTTCCGCCGGTAATTTGCGGTGGATTTTTTCACCGCAAATTAGCGGCAGATTTTTCAGCCGATAATTTGTGGCGGATTTTTTCGACGCTAATTTGCGGTGAATTTTTTCGACGCTAATTTGCGGCGGATTTTTCCGTCGCTAATTTGCGGTGGATTTTGCGGTGGATTTTGCGGCGGATTTTTTCGCCCAAAAATCTACCCAAATTTGCGGCTGATATTTCCGCCGCAAAATCCGTCAAATTTTTTTTGAATATAAAAAAAATTAAATTGAATATTCAAAATCCACAATATAAAATAAACATTTAATCAACCTGTCAGAATCCACACATACATGAATTTCAACCTGTCAATGCATTTAATCAATCCATAAAACAAACATAACAAATTGTATACAAAGTTTGTTCAAATACAAAGTTTAATAATCCTCATTATCATTGTCATCTTCATCATGATCATCTTCACTATTCTGATTATCTTCTTCTGTTAGTTGTAGTTGTTGGCTTGGTTGAGTGCCAACGGCTTGTACATATGATTTCAGCTCCTTAATCATTTGGTTCTGTTGACGCTGGTATTGTTCAAATCGCATTTTCCACTCTGCCTCACGTTGTTGGCTTTCTGCTCCATTTGCTTTGTTGAATGCTGAAACACGATCCAAACATCATAATTAAACAATGATAATTTTACACTTAAATCAAAATACAAAAATGCAAAATGCACAACATATGTTACATAATTAATATATTCTAAAATTATACATGTATAAATATTTCAATCCAAACAACTAGTATTCTCCACTAATGTGGTCAATTTAGAAAGCCAAAAATGCAAAAGTGTTCTCCAATAAAAGTCCAAATCCTATGCATACATTATACCAAGCCTAACTTTTTACAAAAGACTAAGCAAAAGCAATGCAGTTAATTAACACCAATCAAAAAGAAGAAAGGGTGAATCAAAGAGTATATCAAACCTTTGGAGATCTTGTCACACTGCACCAGGTTGAGATCTCCTCCTCAAGGTGTCACAAAATGCAACGTGATGCTAGCTTTAACAAAAACACAAACTGGATTTATACAAAGTCTTCAATGCCTTCTTTCGCTCCTCGCTTTGATCATATATTGGATTTACCATGAAAATAAGAAGTTGGGGTGAGAATTTAAAATTCTCAATAATAGATTTATACAACATAATCTCATAATAAATCCAATTACGTATATAAAACAAGTTACTTAATTATTAAATAGAAAAGTGGCATAAGTCAAAACAATTCATCAATTAATCTTTAAACTTATCTATTAGGATAACAATTGATTTATATGCATCACGAATACACTTTATTAAACACTCTTACTAAGGTCTCATCACACTTATAAATGCATACAAGAAAGGTCCCCACAATTAGGAAAGCTAGTTTTTCCCAAAACAACATTTTGGCATTTTTCTCAATTTCAACCCTTGACCTTTGTTCAGTAAAATGAGCATAACTTGAGCTACGTATGTTGAAATGAGGTGAATTAGGTGTCCTCGGAAAGCTAAGAGAAAGAGCTATAACTTTCATGAAGAGCACAAAAGCTAATTCTTATTATATCTTAAGACACGGGCCGTGTTATTTGACACGGGCCGTGTTATTTGACACGACCCGTGTTGTTTGACACGAGGTGGGCCGTGTCCTACTTTGTTCTGCACTTTTCCACTATATTTGCACTAGCAGAGAGGGACACGGCCCACCCCGTGTATTCGAACACGGGCCGTGTTACTGGGACAGAAGTCGTGCAGAACCGTCATTACGGTTCCATTAGCCAAAATCTTGGATTTTGGCCACTCCAATCCAGTTTCTAGGTGAGTTTAAGTCCCAAACAAGTTCACAAACATGAAAGGAACATAAAACACTAAAAGATTTCACTAAAAATAGATCAAAACACTACAAATCTCATCCTTGGTTATTGAAAACCTAAAACTCCAAATTCTCATTTCAAATGGAAATCAAGGTATACAAGAAATGAAAAACTGTTCTCATGCCTCTAGCAAACCAAATCATGTTATTCTCAAGTTTTCTAACAAGATTCAAGCCAAAACAAGTAAAAACAACTCAAAACCCCAATTCACACATCAAGTCACAACTCAAAAACAAGATGAAAAGAATAGGAAAATGAGTCAAGAACAAGGTTTTCCCCTACCTCAAGGTCTTGAAGATGACGAAGGTTGCTCATGGAAGCTCTTGTCTTGAAAGGGTAAGGGAGAGAGGAATAGAGAAAGAATGCCGAAAAAATGAAAATGGGAGAAAGAAGAAGATGAAGTAGATTTAATTTTGCGGCAGATTTTTTATGACGGAAAAATCACGCAAATGTATTTTTGAATTGCAGAAGATAATTTATGCGGCGGATTTTTCCGTCGCAAAATATTTTAATATTTTATTTAGAATTTTTTATTATACGTATCAATTTTTGCGGTGAATTTTTCCGTCGCAAATTGAAATTTAGATTTGTGGCAGATTATTTAAATATTTTTTTAAAATTTTTATTATACTGAATTAATTGCGGCAGAATTTGCGGCGGATTTATCCGCCGCAAATTTTTTTATCCGAAAAAATTATATTTTACGCTAGAAAAGACACTTGATTTGCGGCGGATATTTCATCAATATTTTTTTTTTTTTGGTGATGAAAAATTCACCGTAAAAAATCTGTCAGCAACATCCGCAACATCCGCCGCAAATGTTTTTTATTTTTATTTTTTAAATTTAAAAATAAATTTCTATTTTATTTAATAATTTACGGCGGAAATATCCGCTGCAAAACTTTTTCATAAAAAAAAAAAAACTTTTTACTATGGATCAAGTTAGCCGGAAAAAAAATTGGGGGGGAAAAATTCACCGCAAAATCCGCCGCAAACGGATCCACCGCAAAATCCGCCGCAAACGGATCCACCGCAAAATCCGCCGCAAACGGATCCACCGCAAAATTCGCCGCAAATTTGAGACGGATTATAATCCGCCACAAATATGCCTCCATTTGCGGCGGATTCGAATCCGCCGCAAAAACGTATTTTTCTAGTAGTGCATTAGCCTTTTCATCTAGTGATGGTTTTGAAGTTATGGTGGTGCTTTACCATGGTTCTTCAGAGTCATGCTGAGTAACATGAGTGGAAAAATAACTAGAAGTAGGAAAAATAAGATAAAATCTACATACTATAAAAATATTATAAGCAAAATAATTGCCAAAATCACACTGCAAGCAAATGAAAACATTGAAAATGGTGTTTAAATTCATATTTTACATTGAACCCAATATTATATAATAAAATTTAAATCAAATCTTTACTGCTGAGTGTAGTAGTCTAGGAAAACATGATTACAAAAAAATAGAACAGCAGCAACAAACAAAAGCTCAAAGCCTCAGAAAAGTGAAATTCTCATTGTTTATGCACTAGAAAATATAACTCTCACACACACTGTGTCTACATCGTGATCATGCACAAAGATACAAACTTGAACCAAATGATGAATACCCAAATGAAAATACTATTGAAAATCTACGAGAGATAGTTTAATTTTATATAATACTTTTCTATAATACTAAATGGTGGTTTATTTGTGGTTGGTAGTTTAATCAATCAGGTTGCTTGACACTTTGATTTATTGATGGTCTTATTTCCTTGATGCTGTTATGCAATACTTTGCAGCAGCATAAAAGACTTATAATATTGTACATATGACTTCTATCAATAAGATTGTGGTATTCTTTTATTCAATTTATAAATTTTTACTTTTATTGTTGATTTGGTGGATATGAATCTTTTAATGAGCGATTTTAAATTTTTAGGTGATATATCCAAATCGATGGCTAAATGACCCAAATAGATGGCTTACTGATATAAGTGAGCTTCTTAATGTTATATCAATGTGCTTGATTATGGAACAAGCTTTTTTGAAGATGATGATTGTATGTATTATGTCATACATACATGTATGTCGTGTAGCCCAAAGGCAACATGAGAGATTATCATTTAGGCGACGGGTAATACCAAAGGTAAGGGAAGAATCAAGGGTAACATTCATAAGGAGACTAATAAATAATGAAGTTGCATGTGTGGAACAATTTCGAATGGATACTTATATATTTCAAGTGTTGTGTTCTATTCTACGTGTTGAGGGTAGGCTAAAGGAGGATGAGTTAGTACCAATAGAAGAACAAGTTGCTATGTGTTTACACATATTGGCTCACCATGCAAAAAATCATGTCATCAAGTTTAAATTCCAATGTTCAGAGGGAAACTGTTAATAGATACTTCAATTTAGTGTTGAACTCTATGTTGAGGTTGCAAGAAAATTTACTTAGGGCACCAGATCCAGTACCTAAGAATTACACTGATCATAGGTGGAAATGGTTTAAGGTATGAACTATATTAGTAATATCAAATATTCCTTTTAAACTTTTGCATTGTTTTTGTTTATTTCACATGAGTTAGTATTGTTAAAGATGATTTGTTTATCAATTTTAGGGCTGTCTTGGAGCTTTAGATGGAACCTATATTAGTCTTAATGTTCTTGAGGCTGACAAACCAATATATATAAGTCGGAAAGGTGAAATTGCCACAAATGTGTTAGGAGTGTGCTTAAGAGACATAAAATTTATATATGTGTTGTCGGGATGGGAGGGTTTGACTTCAGATGCTAGGGTATTGCACGATGCAATTAATAGAAGAAATGGCCTTAAAGTTCCAACTGGTAAGAACGTGAAAATTACCTTCAAATTGATAATCTTATTATAATAAAAATATATATTGCATCTTGTTTTATGAAATTGGATACTACTACTTGGTAGATGTTGGATATACTAATGGGGAAGGGTTTCTTGCCCTTTATAGGGGAACCCGATACCATCTTAGTGAGTGGAGACGTGGACATGTCCTAGCAACTCCTAAAGAAGTATTCAATAAGCGACATGCTCAAGCTAGGAATGTGATAGAAAGAACATTTGGATTGTTGAAGATGCGTTAGGCAATTTTTAGAAGTCCAAGTTATTATCCAGTTAAAACTCATAATCAAATTATTATTGCTTGTTGCTTATTACACAATTTGATTAGGAGGGAGATGCCGGTAAATCCATTAGAAATAAAGTTTGGTAACATGTCAATTAACAAAGAAGAGGTGGTGGAACTACATGAAAACATAGAAACCATTGAAACAAGTGAAGCGTGGACTGCATGGAGAGATGCATTGGCAAATGAAATGTATAATGATTGGGTTGCTCATTCAAGCTAAATGAAGGCTTGTTCTTGTTCTTGTCCTTGAAGTTATGATGTACTTTTATATTTTGGTTACTTGAAGTTGTGATGTACTTTTATATTTTGGTTGCTTGAAGTTGTGATGTACTTTTATGTGGTGTACTGTATTGTAGATTTTATATTGGGACTTGTAAAATACATGCAATTTTATTGAGTTTTATTTATTTGTTATTTTGATTTAGTTAGTTGTTGTTGGCTTTTCTACATTTGTATTATATGTTAATATATTTCATAGGTATGACATCTGAAAGTACTCAACAAGTTAGCAAAGTTAAAGGAGAATATAGAGGTTGGAGCGGTGAAGAGTTTAATGCATTGCTGGATTTTTTAGAAGAGACAGTTGCCTTAAACAAAAGGGCTGATGCTGGATAATTTAAAAATGGTACTTTTAAATGGTTAGAACAAAAGTTAGGGGTCAAGTTTCCTAAAGCAGGCATAAAGGTGAAATTACATATTGAGTCAATCATGAGGAGGCTTAAAATATAGTATAGTAATATATATGACATTCTGAACATAAGTAGTTTTGAATGGGATGAAGTGAATAAGAAGATTATAGTTAACAGTGATGATGTGTGGAATGCCTACATCCAAGTTAAGGTTCTCTAATTTTTTTAATTAGTTTTATCATATGCCCTTTTCTTTTTTGTCTACTTTAACTAACTAATGTGACTATTATGTTTGTTTTATGTGTAAAGAAAGATGCAACCTTGAAGAACTATAGGACCAAAGTGTTTCCTCACTTTAATCGATTGATGATTATCTTTGGAAAGGATCGTGCTACCGAAAAAAATGTTGAAGCTTCTGCTAATGTACTTGAGGACTTAGACAAAGAAGAACAAGCTCATTGAAACAATACTACTACAGAACTTCCGGAGGGAGTTATTGGGTTGAGTGATGGTGATATTCAGGATGTCACTCAATCAATGTCTGTGAACTAATAACTCCACAAAGTAAAGTTATTTGTGCCCTATATCTGAGCTATAAAGAGTGCTAAAGTCCTTATATTCATGCATATTTAGAAGGTTTTACGCTTCTATTTTTATATCAATTCTGATACCTTTCCTATATGATATTAAGCAAATTGAGCATATTTGATATGTGATTAAGTGAATTTATATTTGTTATTGATTTGGTGTTTTATCTATCACAGGAAGGGTTCCAAACAAGATGATATATGGAGCATTTGAGCTGAAATGGGAAGAGAAAGCCAAATTAGCATCTCAGAAGACAACGTCGTAGCGTGGCATGTTAATGCCACGACATGACATCCCCTGCATCCAAAGTCAGGGGCTTCGAAGATTTTAATGCCGCGGTGCAAGGAATTAATGCCGTGGTGTTATTGACCTAATTTGACACGCGCCGCGGCGTAGGCATGTTAATGTCGCGGCGTGCCTTTGTTTTATTGAGTATATAAATAGATTTTAATAGATTTTGTAAAGGGAGTTTAGAGAGCTTCGTAGGTTTTAGAGAAGCTGCGGCCTGTACTTCATTTCTGGGCTGATTGGAGGCCTAGGGAGGCTAGGTTGGATGCCATCTTCCTTAGGGGAGGAGATTCAAGCTTCAAGGATGCTATCCATGGATTCCTTCCTCTTCTCCCTTTGTTTCTCTTCTCTTCCCTATCTTTTGAGCATGGTTTTTGTCTGTAATTCGTGTTCAATGGATTGGTAGCTGCATTTAGGAAATACTTTGGATCTTTATATAATTATTGATGTTTATGTTATCTTTTGAGTTTCTATTGATGTTTAGCTTTGTTCTTCCATGCCTATGCTTGATGCTTGCTTCCATTTGATCAATAATTGCATGATTCTAATTGATGCAAATGAACTAGACATAGGGATTTGTGGAGATGGACATGGTATGGTTGATGCATGTTCGACGAGTTCAATTGGCTTGGATGAGTTAATTTGCTAACTGGATAGAAATATACCTTTTACCATGTATTAGCGTGTGTTTGAGAATAGATCATTCATTAGTGGAGTTTATACTAGTCCTCATGCAATCATAAGAACCATAGTGGATTAGGTAAATGACACCAGGGTTGATCGACCTAGACATAGACTTTTGACTAAATCAGATTCTCAAGCTAAACTAACTAATCATTGATGTTGCTTATAAGGATTGCATATCATTAGTATGAAGTAGAAGGTGAAGAAAGATTCCCTAGATCTCTAAACCCGTATCTTTATTGCTTTTGTAGTTTAGATTTAGATTATTTATGCTTTCCTTATTTTATATGTCCTTGGATAGAATTTAGCTAAGCTATTGGTTGTTACTTAGTAATGGAAATCATATGTCCTCGTGGGAACAAATTTTTACTGTATCTGTATTACTTGAACGACCCGTGCACTTGCGGTACACAAATGGTCTAACATGAACCAAAATAAGAATAAGGCAAAAGATACTCATTATAAAGGTCGACGAGTGAGAAAGAGGTCAAGAGGAGAAGATATATTAGCTACTAGTATGGACAAGTTTGCCAATTCGCTTGTAGAAATTGTTGGAAAATCTGCTGATAGGATAGGTGTCATGGTTGAAAATGTCAAGGTAATATCTGAAGGTGTGACAGTTATGAAAGACTTCTATGATGATTCAAGGGCTATTGGTGATGAATTGATGAAATTGGAATACCTCACACCTAGAGAATGCAACAAGGTTGGTCGTTTGCTTATGCAAAATCTTCCCCTTGTGCATTTGTTTAGGGGGTTTCAAGGTGAACACAAAGTTCAATTTGTGAAAGATTTACTTGCTGATAACTAATGGTGCTAGTGTTTCAAAACTAGAAATAAAATATGTAGTAGACTACAGTTAGTATTACTTGTAAGAATTTGATGGCATTTGCTCTTAAAACTTGATGTTATTTTTAATTTGGTGGCGTTTTATGGTTTTGTTATTAGAACTTGATGGTTACTATTTATGAAATTGTGTGTAGACCTGAGTTATTTTTCATATTATATGTTGCATTTAGAAACCAAATAGTCATATAAATTCTTGTGAATTTTTACTATTAAGATGAACTTTACCAAAATAAAAACGAAAATGACTACTCGATCTAGATATTTTTTAGATTTTTGCCAAGTTTTGTTGTGAAGGCATGAGTTATTTTTTATTTAATATATATAGCGGTCATGATTTTTTTTATAAGTCTTGGAGACTTTTATTTCTCTAAAAATTAGTATAACATGATAAATTTGGATGAATATAATATATTTTTTATTAAAGGATATTTTTGTTAAAAGTGTTAATATTTTATTATATTTAGTATTATATAATGCATCAACAAACACATGATAGTATTAACTTATACAACACAGTATTTTATACAATGTCACGCCAAACACTAGATAGTATTAAAATTTTATCAGGTCTTATATTTTCAGACCTAATACAATCAAGTTTTATCTTATCTTGCGTACCAAACAGACCCTCAAGTCCTCCTTATACGACGCACCAAACATAATCTTAATTTATAAACTTCGATTTTTTCTTTGTTGGTTCTCTCTTTGGCTGGAGGAGTCGAAACTCAGGTAAGACTAAAAAAAAAAGAAAATAAAAGAAAACTCTCTACAATCTTTCTCTTGAACTACTTTCTTAGTCATGATATGTTGTTTTCCGGTTCATGGGTCTGCATGGTTTTATTGTAAATTCAAATTCAAGGTTGTTGTGTTTCTTGTACTTGTTTATGCATATATGTATACAACTATCAAGGTTTCCTTTCCCATATCTTAGCAAAGGCTATCCTAAGTGATTTTGTTTTTCGTTAATAACTATGCTAAGCGATTGAAACTAAACGAGTAAATTCCAAATATTAGCTTGAAATTCTGGGGGTGCTATGACGAGTGAGCAATGCTTCTTGCTGGACTTCCACGATCAAGGCTATGCGCGTTAGGATCAGGATTCCTCTGCAGTTTTAAGAATCTCCTGAAACTGCAGAAGTTCTAAGCCTTTAAAATTTTGTTTCTCAATTGGTAAAATATTAAAACTTGGTTTTTATTTTCTAACCGTTAGATAGAAACTGTAGGAGATGACTTTTTTTTTTTTTTAAACTTGCACCTGATTCGGATCCATGCGTGGTATCTTGCATATATAACAAAGTTTTTGAAGGAGAAAGGTAACGTGATCATTACACTTTAAAGAGTAAAATATAGAATCTTAATCATTGATAAGAAATTTAAAGGAGTGGATGATTATATGATCTGCAATACAAATTTATTTATGTATCTTATAAAGTCTTAAATCCTTAATTTTTTATTAACAATTATAATTTTACACTTTACTCTTTAAAATATACTCTGCAACTTAGAAGAGTCAACTCACGTGATCATTAGTAGTAGCTACTCATAGCTATTTGATCTTGAGTATCTAACTAACAGATGATGAAGATTAAAATTAAACTTTTATACTTATTCCAAGAATACAAGCCAATTATGTGGCTTATATAAAACAATAAAGAGAAATTAATTATTAACTAACTATTTATTCAATAAACTAACTCAAATAATTTCTATCGAATGCTAAATATGGTAATTTGTTGAGTTAGGTTAAGTTACTCTCTCTTATTCTCTCTCTTATTTTACATAAGTCACATGAATGATTTTTTTTATACACTTTTACTCATTTAAAAATCTCAATTTTTTACTTCTCATATTCCCTCAATTGACTCTATGACTCTTGTCATGTTTCATTTAAGGGCAAACATTAGTATGAAGCATAAACTCTTTTACCTTTTTTTTTTAATCTAACAACGAGAGGTTACAATTTTAAAGGTTATCTCTCAGAACGGATTAGAGTCCTCTCAATTTTTTCCTCTCTCAAGTGGTCAATTGTTAGAGAGAGAAAGACATAAAAAAAGTTAAGTGTGGGACTTAATTGAAACTTATGAAATTTCTTTTATAACCTTGTGTCTTTCTCTCTCTTACAATTGACCACTTGAGAGGAAATAAAAATTGAGAGGATCCTGATCCTCCTCAAAATGGAGATCGATTATTTGAGAAGCAAAGTTGTGTGCTTTTCTTTCTTTGAATTTAGGAGTTGTGTCGGGAGAATAATATTATAATTGCTTTTGGAATTCCTCCCTGCACAAGATGATATGCAAGCTAGAAGTTAAGAACTGAGAAGCACATGTTTTTAAGAGAAAATATTTTTTTAAAATGAATTTGCCTTTAAAGTGAGTAAGTAATGTGTATCTACTCTTAATTTAATCTTAAGTGTAATATGATCTTAATCTACTAAAATTTAATAGTGAATATATTTTTATTTATTTATTTTAAAAATAAACTTACTTTAAAAGAACTTTATTCATTTTTTAAGAATGCATGGGAGAATAAGATAACTATATGAAAAATTTAAATTTAGATGTTATTGAAGAATAAGAACAAAGTTTATTTTATATCATTTAATGTGTATCATCTTAATTATATCATTAAAAATTTAATTATATCATTAAAAATTTAATTATATCATTAAAAATTTAATTATATCATTAAAAATATTATTAAAGTTAGATATAATAATGACCAACATATAACTAAAGTGGTACATATTGAACTATATATAGTAAAAACTTATTGGCCATATAACTAAAGTAATACATATTTAATGGTATATAATAAAAATTTATTCTTATTGTGAGAGTAGAATATATCGAACATTTTTTTTCTCGATGAAATATATCTAACTTGCTATGTACATCGTTTCGATTCTGTATCTCTAAAATATTAGCATTGAAATCTGCAACTATATTGCGCACTAGTTCGAATCTAGAATTGTTTTCTATATATTGTCAAAATCAACGAACATATGCATCACATGGACTGTAATTAGCTATTGATATTTGTTAGTCAATTTACAAGATCGAACAAGGAAGTCACGTTATGGACTTTTGTCACAAATTATCCCAGAAACCAACAGATAAGACTCCAAGAGCTGCAAGTTTGTGCTACAAGGCTAAGTACGGCTACTTACTCATATTTACTTACATGTTATTTTATATTAATATAATTTTTATTATTTAACTATATTTAAGTTTACATTTTTTTACACATCTATACTTTAATTATTTTAATTATAATGTATGCCCCAAATTTGAGGTGATATCTTTCTTAAATATGTGTAAAAGTAACATTTTTGGGCAAAGGCCCTATCTGCATCGATAACTTAAGCACCCCCTCATGCAGGCCGTTGAGAGCCCGCCATTCTAGTAGGAGTATAGAATAGGAACCCATTTCTAAGCATGTCTAACCTGTAATATTTATTATTATGTTATTTTAAAATTATGTTTAGCTAATAACAAGAATTAATTTATTGATGCATACTATTGATTCTGACTTTAATTAGATGGAAAAATAATTGGTGCATCTGCTTTTATGAACATCTACTGACATATTTGTTTGTTTAGATGACAGAATTAAAATTAGAACGTAGATATATAAAAATTTAAGTAAGTGTTATTATAATTAGATAATAAAAATTATATAAATAAAAAATAATATATGTATTAATATGTATAGATTGATATAATAAACTAAATCAAGGTAAAGACACGTAGATAGATATATAGAATTTTTAAATTATTGTTTATTATGTAATATAGATATCACGAAGTCTTATCTTAAAGCTACAATCAAATGCACACTAGTGAAATACTCTGTCCAAGTACCATAAAAAAAAAAAAAAAAAAAAAAACTTTCTATCCCTCTTTTTGACTAGTAGAGCCAAAGAAAACATACTTTTTTCTCTTTAGATTAATGTTGACTGCACATCTCTTACATTTGTTAATATGGGAAAAAAAATATAGGTGTATGAAAAATGAGATAAAATCAACTTACTTAGATAATAAAAAATATGTTAATGTAATGTGATATATGTATAAGTGTATATAAGTAATATTATTTTTCTATTTATATGTATATTATCATTAAATATAGGCATCAAATGAATAATATTATTGGAAAATGTAAATAAAAAATATTTAAATATTTCTTACATACCATTTTATATACAATATTCTTTATACTTTTTAGTTTGAAAAAAATGATAAAAAGAATATGTTAGATTGTGCGTATTTTTTTTATTTTATTATTCAAAATGTAAAAAAAATTCTCACTTATTTTTATTAACGCTTTCAAATAAAATAATGATATGTATTTTAGGAAAAAAAAAACCTTAAAGGAAAGAAAATATTCCATTACAAGGCTCATCCATGAAAATTGGACCTAAAATATTTTAGTCAAATGCAGTCTGATCCTCATTGGCAATAGTGGTATGTATTTTGGTTCGAATAAAATCTGTATTTATTTACATTACGTAAAACTATCGTTAATTAAATTTTTATCTGTTAGGTGTAGAAAATTTAAAACATAAAAACAAAATCCAATAACTTTTATCTATTAACACATATCATTCCTGACCAATGATGTAATCAGGGCGCTTATAGAAGTACGGAGCTTAGATAAAGTTTGTTAGGTACGAATTACGTTGTTTTTCGATAAAAATATGATATAAGTATTATTTTTTAGTTATCACATTATCTTTTTTAAAGCTTTTATAAATGAGATATAAAATATAATATACGATTATCATAATTTTATTAAAAAACAAGACCACAAGTAATTAGGTAACTTCACATAAGTCTTATCCCATATAGAAATGCTTTTTAGTTTAAGATCGAGAATGAATTCTTTTATGTAAATTTTTATATGATAAAATAGAGAGAAATAAATACAAAAGTTATAAAAAAAAATCTCACAAATTTTTATTAGATTTCACAAATAAAATTTTTTTGTATCTATCTATTTTTTTCACATGATCTTAAAATGAAAAAATTTATTCTCATCACAGTTTAGAAATAAGAAATATCAATATTTTAAAATAATTGTTATACCAATATTCACTATGTATTGTATCGGATAATTCTTAAATACTTTTAGATATTTATATCCCATATATTTTAATTTTTTTAATTATTGTACTAATACAAGTGAAATATCATATTAATTAAATAAAATTATAATAATTTATTATATCTATAATGATTAATGCTAACTTATAAAACATTAATGTCTTTATTCTAATTTATGATTTATGTTTTTATATTAATATATTATATTAATTTTATATATTATATCTTAACCATATTATTTTCTATAATTTTTAAAGTTTACGATATACGTATAAGTATTGTGTCATATTTATGTCCCTATTTATATCCGTACTTTTTTAGGAATTATCCAGCTCTCCTGTACTATATATGGCTCATAGTGATATTAGTCAGCTTTGAGTTTGTTTAACTGCCTCAGAGGTTTTGAATAAGAGTATACATTCTTCAAGTATACACGTTTAAATTCCCGTTTATCAGTCCTACTTTTTGGTCAATCCTCTTAGAGAAATTCCTTAACAACATGCAGGGGATAATGATTAACTGGGATGTCAATTATATAATAAAACTTTCTATCATCATTTCATACAATGAATTAACTACTAATATTTTTAAATCTTATACACACAAAACTAATGTAAACGGAAACACTTTTTCTTTCTTCATATTAACATAAGGGAAAAAAAGTATATACATGTCTTGAATTTTTAATTTTTTTACAAATTAACACTATAAACTTTACAGTTTTATTTAGTCTCTAAGCTATAACTATATTCAATCAATCTGTCCTTCTATCCAATTGGCGTTAACCCAGTAATGGACTTTTGATGTGATATAATCCTAGCCTTCAATTTGTATAATAATCCAGTGTCCATTTAATATTCATTAAAATCTATTTTTTCATACTATTTTATTCATTTGAAATAAATAAAATAAAAAAATGTAAAAATCATTTAAAAAAAAAGAAGCCACCTTTCACGTCGCCGCTGCTCACCTTCTCCTTCCCAAGCACCTAAATCATCTTTGCTTCGAGGTTGTACACCATCTGCATCTCCGTTGTCTTCAGCGCCAAATTCCCAGACTTCAACGCGGCCCCAACCAAGAATTTTAATAAATAATTTAATAAATGAAATTGATATCATATAAATAAAAGGCTATGATTGTGTCACATAAGCGGCAACTAAACGGAAGTACTATTGGTAAAATAGTTATAATTTAAGGACTAAATAAGAATATTTTAAAATTTATGATGTCAATTTGTAAAATTGTCAAAATTTAAAATCGTCATACACTCTTTTCCCTAACATAAATAATTAATTTAACTTCTTTACACATTTGTTATGTCTTATATTTTAAATAAGAGCACTACTATATCTTGCGAATTCTACATATGAATGCCATCTACGAAAAACATCGTCCAATGACAATTGACGAGAAAACAGTTTCAGGGATGTACACAGAATCATCGGTGGGGTGTTTTGACAAAATGCAAATAAATAGTAAATGAGATCATACTTCGTGGGTCATTTTATGAATTTTAATATATGTAAATGAGCATTTTCCTATAAATAAACATCTTTGCACGTATCTGTGGAACAACAATCCACATATTATTCTTACGTCTTTCACTTTATTCTGCACTTATATATCTATGAAACAACTATCCACATATAATTAGACTTTCTGTGACATGACCTTCACATATAGGATGACACTGATTTAGAATTTTAGATAGACTGTCTAAATCTATAGATTTAGAAAAATTTAGGTTAACCTATTTTTTTTAAATGGAGTATTCTCATATCAGTTTAGTTTTTTTTTTCTTTTTTCTTTTTTCTTTTTTCTCATATCAGTTTTTGCATCAATTAATTGTAATTAAATCATTTTAAAAGCATACTCCTACATCGACTCAGTGCATTTTAAAAAATTAATCCCTGCTAGTATAAAACTCAAACCTGAATAGCCAAAGGGAGCTACAAGCTATATGTGAAGGGAATTGCTTATATCTATGTAAAATATTCGCGAAATGTTTGTGCTCCAATTAGAGATAACTGTTGCGAGTTGGTTAGCTAAGTGGCCTTCTCCTTAGGGATAGGGTTGCATGAGTGTGATAACCCTTCTGGGAGTCTGATTCCTTATCCTTGTTGATAGCTCCCTCTAGTTTTTTGTGTTTTTTTTTTTTAAATATTGGGTTTCCCCCCTAGTTGTACCACAAAGAAAAGGTTATTCTTAAAATTATTCTGACTTTTTCTGGCAACTAGATCATGTAACGTCTATATAAAGAGCCAAAACTGTGCACTTCAAGCTGCATAAGTTTCTTCATCTAGAAACTACTAAGCCTTGAGAATGCATGATAGTACCATTTTTCATTCTTGCCTCAATCATAGCAACATGCCATGGCTCAGACCATGGTGTAACCAACCAAATTTATCCTCTCGGAATGAAAACCAGCTCCGGTGGTGGCGACTACTTTCCAGACATACCTTGCTCAAGTTGGAGGTTTGCTGTCGAAACACACAACATTATTGATTGGAAAACTGTTCCAGAAAGGTGTGAAAAGTATGTATCGAACTATATGCTAGGAGGGCAGTATAGATTAGACTCCAAAGCAGTTACTGAGGAGGCTTTTCGTTATGCTAATAGCAGCCTGAATCTCGCCAGGGATGGGAGACATATGGATCTTTGATGTAGATAATACCACACTCTCTAATCTTCCATATTATGCTAAGCAGGGATTTGGGTACGTTCTTTTCTTCTGTTACAATGCTTTTTCCTTTATTAGTGTATCACCCAATGCCCATTATATAATTAGGAGAACGCTAAGCAAAATGTTGAAGCAAGACACACACTATTGTAGTCCTTTCGTTTTATCAAAATAATTATATTTTATGACTAATTTGTTAGAAAACAAAACTTAGATCTAATCTTAGAAGGAATAAACTTCCTCCAACTTCATTTAATCTGTTGTCATGTGTTATTTTTAATCACATTTAATCTCATTTAATTGAATTAATAAACACATGACAACAAATTAAATGTGATTGAGAGAGTTACATCCTCTCAATATTAGAGTCAAGTTTTGAAGAAATTTTTACCTAAACATGGTGTATTACAATTGAGTGTACTAAGTCAATCAGAATTTAATATTTTCATGAATCTTTGTGTCTCATAATTAATTTTATGGTGTTCTATAAAAATATTAAGTCCTGATTGACTTAATACACCCAACTGCACCATATTTATATAAAAATTTCTCCAAATTTTACTCTTTGTTGAAAGGGCGTAACCTTTTAACTCAATGGCGTTCAATAAATGGGTTGACCTTGGCGAAGCACTATAGTACTACCCGAGACTCTTCAGCTATACAAAAATTTGTCGACTTTGGGCATCAATGTTGTAATCTTAACAGGGAGATGAGAATACAAATGGAATGCTACTGCAACTAACCTAAAGTGTGCTCGCTACAGTATATGGGAGAAGTTAATTCCCAAGTGAGGATCTTTCTTTTCTCTTTCTCTTTCTTTTTAGTAACAATCTGATTATTTGTATATCCGCTTTTGAAATTTATAGAATGTGGTGATTAATGAAGTAATAAGTAATAATTTAAATATCTTACACACAAATCACAATTTATCTTAGAAGTATTCATCACTTAGATATATTTTTTAACAAATCAAGAATGTAGTGATCAATTAGGCCATAAGTGGTGATTCTTATTACTTATGTGACATTCTTCTATTCTCCTTAACTTCGTCTAATTGAAGTTCACCTTATCCAACATAAGAATCACCATTTTATTTTAGAAACGTTCATCACATCCTATAAGTGTCAAAAGTGAATATACAAAAAACATTTTCGTTTTTGTATAGATGGTATTTTTAAGCGCTACATCATATATAAACTAAGAATCATCGACACACCATTTTGGTGTTATGTTCGCTTGTCAAACACTTGCTCGACATGGACACAAACTACACATTATAACACATGTGTCTTATGTGTCCTATTAAAAACATTTTTTTCAGCTCGAACACGATTTAATTGGACAGGGAAGGGACATTATGGGGAAACGGTGGAACATGACCAATTTAAAATTAAAAAAAATAAAATTAGTTACCATTTAAAATAACATAAAGTAAAAAATAGGACACGACCAAATATTACTAATTAACATAGTTGTATGACCTGAACCAACTTGGCTGGTTGGATTTGGAAACCCGTGACTCGGTCTCCGAGTCGGTCTGTTTCATGTTCATTAATGGTTTTTTATTTATTATCAAACCCAGGAGACCCGTCCAAACCGATCTGACTCAGGTTACATTTTAAATAAAACTTCAAAAAGGATTCTTTTAAGATTTAAACTTGGTGCATGAAAGACCTTTGTGATAAAATGTGTTATGCCATTAAGCCACACAATCCTATTGAATTATATTCTCATTTTTTTTAATTTATATTATTATTCAACTAATCTAATTTTTAAACATAATGTAAGATTATTATCACAGCTAGTTTGATTACATCATATAATACTTTTTCATATAAAATATTTTTCATATACTATTTTTTTTTATATGAAGCATTTTTTATATAATATTTTTTTTAAAAAAATTTCCTTTATTTAGATTTTTCGATTTGATTGCTTTGTTAACTTTCACTCTAAGAAACATGAAGAAAGTAAATGAGAGAAGAGAGAGAAGAGTCTCAACTATTCTCAACGTAGAAGAGAAAATATTATTCTCATTCACATATATAATATCACTCAGTTTATTATGATACATGTTATATATATATATAGACTTTTTTAAGCTGCTACATGACCTTTAAGTAATTTTTTAATCTTGACCATCCACTTGTAATTATCATAATTAGCTAATATAACTACCCGTAATTACAATAATTAGCCAACTAATTGAAACTAACTATATTAGTTAACACCTTCCTCAAGCTCGAATGGATATCTAACAGTCCAAGCTTGGAATACAATGTAGAGAAGGGTCCTGGTTGCAAAGGTTTGGTGAGTATATCACCAATTTGGTCATGAGTTGCAACAGGTAGGAGATAAGTGACACCAGCTTGGACTTTGTCTCGAACAAGATGGCAATTAAGCTAAATGTGTTTCGTACACTCATGGAAAATCGGGTTGGCTGCTATGTGGTTAGCAGATTGATTATCACAATAAAGAGCAACTAGTTTAGGATGATCAATATGCAAGTCATGAAGAAGATATAGCAGTCATTGCGCCTCACATGTCCCCTGTGCTAAGGCCCTGTACTCTGCCTCAGATAAAGATTGGGATATGACAAATTGCTTCTTGCTCTTCTAAGAGATGGGAGCATTCCCAAGGATGAAACAGAAACCAGTAACTAAGTGTCAAGTATCAGGGCATGCCCCCCAATCTGAGTCAGTAAATCCCTTTAAGCACAAGTCTGATTGTCTAAGAAAGAAGACTCCTGCACTAGGGGAATTTTTAATGTATCGCAAGACCCTGGTTGCTGCTTGGTAATGAACATCTATGGGGGAATCAAGATATTGGCTAAGCTTACTCACAGCACAACAGATATCGGGTCTAGTGTGTGTGAGGTAAAGAAGCTTGCCATTGAGTTGTCGGTAGGGAGATGAGTCGGGGAGCAAGCTACCTGAATCTTTGCCGAGCTTCAATTTGGGATCCATGGGAGTGAAGTATGACTTGCATCCCAAAAGGCTAGTGTCTTAGAAAAGATCAAGAGAGTACTTTCTCTAGTATAAGGAGATGCTTTACTTGGATTTAGAAACTTCAAAGCCCACGAAATATTTTAATTCACCAAGGTCTTTGATGTTGAATTATCTGTGCAGCAGGGTTTTCATGTGCTGAATCTCATTTAGATTATCACCCGTAAGGACCAAGTCATCAACATATACAAGGATAGCTGTGAATCCAGTTGATGATTTCTTAGTAAATAATAAGTAATCATCCCATAACTAACTACCATAATTAGCCAACTAACTAACTGAATTACAATAATTAGCCAACTAACTTAAACTAACTATATTAGTTAACATGCGTGACTCGCGGTCAGACTGCTGACCTAGTGACCTGGCTTTCTAATCGGATTGACTTCCGGTTTGGGTTATACAACTATGTTAATTACCCATTACCCAAGCCCAATTATTTAGTTACCCTTTACCCTTGTTAGAACACAATATTTTTTACTATGAGGCCACTTTTTTTTTTCATCTGGCTATATACCTTTATCAGCCATTACGCCACTATCCGCTCTGTTGTTTCACAGACCGCTTGTGCCACCATCTGCCACCGCAGCTAGCGTCATGTAACCACAACTGGTGTTACGTCATTACTGCTTGCCTTGCGCATGGTTTAGGGATTTTTTAGAAGATCAATAAAAATGATACTCCATGCATGTTTTTCGGAAGGTCTTATTAAGTGACAAATATTGGCACAGATAATATACATCATAATACAATAAATCTTAAAGCTTATATATATGATATGATGAATTATGAATTAAGCTTTAAGATTTATTGTATTATGAGTATATATACAATAAATCTTAAAGCTTATATATATGTCTAGTTCGTATTTAACATTTTTTTTAAATTTAGTGTGTCCCCGTCTTTATGCTAGTGTTTGTGATTCATAGTACATAGATCACAAATGAAACTGCCCCATACTAAATAATTATTAATGTAAATTCAAATTTAGTAGTTAATACTTGACATTTACTCTCCTATAAATTAACATTTTTAATAATGAATATATATATTTGGTGCTTAATAATGAATATTTACTCCTCTCATCTCTAGTGTTTTAATTAGTGTGCATTTCGATTAATTTTATGTTCAAAACAATTTATAATCGAAAGTTTTCTAAAAGAACTAAAAATAATAATTATTTTTCCAAAAATTAGGGGTTAGGATCCTCTTATATCATAAGACCATTCTTCAAAAATTAGGGATGAGAATCCTCTCATATCATAAGACCATCCTATTAGAGAGAGATAAACATAAACTTTATTATATAATGACCCATCATGTTGAGTTATAGAATCTACTAACTTTATTTCCAATAAATTATATTTTTCTCTTTTTAATAGAACCATGCATTTCCTATTATTGTACTAATAAAAGATAATATTGATCTAAAAATAAGCGTTAACAACCATCCTATTAATCCATCAATTCTTACTTCTATAATTTGTATTGTCTGTAAATCTTTGGCTGCAAGAATTCATCATTTAATGGTACAATGTTTTCATTCAAATCAACTCAGAGAAAAGAGCTTGAGGAGAATGGATACAGAATCATTGGGAACAGGCGACCAATGGGGGCGATATTCTCGGCACCAACCCAGGAATTAGGACCTTTAAGCTACCCAATTCAATGTACAACGTTATTTCACTGCTGTCATTTTAGGACTTGTTTGGTTTGTATGATAGGATAAGACTTGATTGTATTAGGCCTGATAGTATAATGCTTAATAAAATTTTAATATTATATAGTGTTTGGCGCAACATTGTATAAGATAGTATAAATCTCCAAGGCCTATGAAAAAAAAACCAAGTTAGATGACTTGGTTGCTGGAAGGACACGAATTGATTGAGCCGCGTGTTCATCTTCTTCCCCATGGGAGCAGCCAAGTGTGCAGCCATGGCAGAGCTGCTTCTCCTCGAAATCCATACGAGAGACGCACGAGTGAGTGAACGAGCGTCACCAGAGACCATAATCCAGTTTGGAGGACGCGGGTCTGACTCGCATACTCATCTCCTTCCTTGCGAAAGATACACACGTAGCAGTCATGGCAAAGCAAGCTCTGCCATCTCCTTCTCATCGGTTCTCCTACTACCCAACAGCAATGCACAACAACCATGGAGCACTGAAGCTTGAAACTACAAGAGATTGAGAACTCACCTCGTAGGATGCTTCACGTCAGCGGCCACAGGTGGAGACAATGAAGGATTGGTGTTTGAGTGATAGGGTTGTAAAGGGAATATTTTCAAATTAATTTATCCATCAAAATTTAATCAAGTTTAATCTCACCCCTAAGGCTTGATTAAGTTATACGTTATTTTAATGTATAAGAGAGATATGTTGGATAAGTTTATACAACACTGTGGTACACTAAACAATTGATAAAGTTATAATATATTATATAAGTTTATCATATCAAGCTTTATACATCATGTCAAATGTGCCCTTGTAGTGCTGGGATGGCATTGGTCGTCAAATACTGAAAAATCCTTGGCCATCTCACTTCTACAAATGTCGACACTCGACAACAAATAAATATAACAATCGTAATTTTCTCACATCTTTTTTTTACACCACTTTTTGTACTGGTTAATGAAATACAAAAATCCATGGTTAATAATGTATATAAGTTAGTGGATGGATATCATGTTAATCAATTAATATACATGATTCCCGTTAACCAACCAATACACGTGATTGACTACAAATTTAAACTTCATTAACCAATGTCAAAAGTAGTGTAGAAAAAAAGTGGTGAGATGATTATTTTTGTAAATATAATAAATTTTACTATTAATTTTGGTTTATTTAAAAAAAATTAACATAAGAATGACAAGTACAAGTTACAAACCTGCTGACCAAAAACAACTAAAATGTCATACAACAAACAGTAACCTTATGTGAATTGAAAAAAAAAATCATGACTTCAATTTTTTTTTATTCATATGGATATTAAAAGATGGGAAATGTTGCTTGCACACACATGTGTAAGCACATAAATTACAATGAAAAAAGTTAAAAAAATGGATATAAGAAAAAAAAAGTGAAAGAAAGAAAAAATGAGATAAAAGTGAATGGTTATAATAAAAGGGTTTTGTTAAAGAAGCCTGGATTGTGCTGGTCCATCGCGTTTCTGCCCAACCAATGGCTCGGCCCATCTTTACAAATGGCCAAACTGAGAGTTTGTGGACTGCTCTGAATCGGTCGTAAGCCTATATGGTCGGTGTCAGGCCCAACCTATTGGTGAATTTGATAAACTGAATTGACACTGGTCAACCCGACCTAGTTCGAGTTGACTCGAATCATCCTTGGCTTGAATACAGGAACTCGGTTGGTACTTCTACGCCAAACCAACTTGACCCAAAATTAGCGCCCCAGCCATAACTAGTAACGGTCTCATGCTTCATCACAGTCACCATCAGGGCCGATCATGGCTGACCGCGCGACAGTTTTGCCCAACGTATATTTTCGTGACTTTAGCTTGAGAACCCTTAAAGAACTTGCCTGACCACCTGAGACATGTTCTGTTTTGCACCCTAAATACTTGAGCCTACCATTTTGACAGTATAGTATTTTCTTTGCTGCTTATAGCTGTTCTGAAGTTCAATTTTTTTTTTCCCGATACCTAGACTAGTTAATTAATTGTTCAACTATGGCAATCCTTTTGAACTTGCTGGACCATCTATTGTAACAGCTTCGAAAGGTGAAAGCAGAGCTTGGAGAACTCTCAAACAATCCCTAGGGCTTGCTTTTGGAAGCAATTCATTCTGATGGTTATTCTGGTGCATTGGCTAATCCTCTTTTGGCTCCTGAATCAGCACTGAACAGATTGGATGACCCAGTTTGGAGGAATTTGTTGCTGTAAGATCTGTTATCCTTTCTGATACTGCATGAATACTACTGGTATTGATTTATGCAAAACTTAACTTTGGTATTTCTGCTTTTATTCTTGAAATCTATTTGAGAATCTGATTATTGTTGGATGTGAAAAATCAGGAGAATTACACTGCACCTAGAATGGTACTTGTGGCATCTGGGGTTGAGCATGAAGAACTTTTATCTGTTGCTGAGCCACTTCTCCCTGACCTACCAAGTGTTCCCGTCCCGAAGAACCAAAATCTATCTATGTTGGGGGTGATTTTCGTCGTCAAGGGGAATCAGTGGTGTGTATAAATTTTTATATAATACTACTTAAATTTATTTGAATCTCTCATTCTTTTCATTTATCCCCTTCAAAAAAACATATTGTTATTTACCTGCTAAGATGTGTTGCAAGGGCAGGGCACACATGTCTGGGCATACATTTACATTTACATGGGTGCTTCCAATGATTGTCATAATTAAACAAACTAGTTATCCTATCTTCTACATCCTTTTCCTTCAACCCTTTGTTTAAGCTGTGATGAATTTGTAATGTTATAATGGGATTGGACAAGGGAGTTACCTTTCCGAACTTGTATAGGGATTGGGTAGCTTTGCTGCTTTTTTTTTCTTACCTATGTACTATGTAGTATGTATTTGCTCTTTGTGTTTAGGGAGATTTCTTAGACTCCTTTTACCTATATTTTCCGGCTTTTTTCTCAAATATAGTTTTCTTTTGATTCAAAACAAATATATATATTTCACTTTTAATAGTCACTGCTTGATATGTTTTGGTGAGCTCAGACACATTTTCTAATTTGTGATGTAGAGCCCTGATTTTGTGCCAAAAGCTGTGGATACAGCAGCCAAAGAACTAATAGCAATTGCATCACCTGGACAATGTTTTATTTGCATTTCTCTTTTGTTTCTGCAGTATATTAGTAAGAATCTTGATTTCTGCAAAATTAAACTTGGGCTTCTTGCAATGACAGTTTCACAGGTACAGCTTGACCGTGCCAAAAAATCCACAAAGTCTGCAGTTCTAATGAATCTGGAATCTAGAGTATGCTCTCACTTTCTCTGATTAGTATTTCATAAACTGTGGTGTTTTAAATAATAATATTATTTGTATATTTAAAATATGTATATTATATTTATATTATAAATTTATATGAAAAAGATATTAAATTAAATTGTATATAATTGTAATATTTTCAAAAATACAAAATAAATTTATAAGTAAATTTAAAAAGTATTAAATTATTTTTTATAGACAAATAACACTACTAAAAGATAAATACATATAAGTGCACGTGAGAAATGATACAATCACATCACCTTTATTCAAATCTTTCTTACACGTGTTTATACTATAAAATCATAGTATTAACGTATCAAAAATAAAATAGGTCTAGTTACAATTAAATGGTATAAATTGTATAGAAATAAAAAAATATTTATGTAAATTTTAATTTATTTCTTATAAGTTATATTTATGTTTAATTTAATATTTAAGTAAATGGTATAAATTAGTTCTTATAATTTATATTTATTTTTAATTTAATATTTATAATTTTTTTATTTTTAAATTAGTTTTTATATTTATAATATTTTTAAAATAGTTTTTATTATTAATTTTTGTTTTAATATTGTTTATTTAATTCTTATTAAAAAATATTTATTAGAAAAAAAATATTTATTAAAAAAATAAACATATAATTGAATGAATAAACACTTTATATGACATTTTACAAAGAAAATGAGCATCTAAAGAAATTTTTATTAGATAAAAAAAAACTTATTTTTTAGCTATGGTATTATAACGGTTTCATAACAAAAATTATTGATGAGGACATTTTTTTAAATTTTTTGTAAGTGTGAGTACTGATTTGAAAAGAAAAAAATATAATGACTAAATTAAAAATGAGTGTAAATTATAAAAACTAAAATTTTAATTTAACCTTTATTAAATATTATTTTATTTTAAATATTTAAAAATTTGTTAAATATAATCTTTAAGTTATAAATAATTGATAACTTATTTAAAATACTATAAAAACTTGAAAAGGAAAATTGATATCAAAATAATCCCTATATTGAGATAAGAGACATAAGAGTAGAAATTTAAGAGATAATCACTAATAGGATCAATATAATTTATTAATCAATCAATTAATATAATGTATATAATAAATTATATTAATCTATGTTGAGATTTAGCAAAATTACACTCACACTCTCTTTGTTTGCAACCCTACGTTGACTTCTCCTAAAATAGACTTGGAAGATAAGTATAATAACAATAAGGAGGTTAATATAATGACAATATAAACTTTAAGAGAGATTAGTATAATTTTTTAAACAAAGAGGGTGTGGGTGTAATTTACTAAACTTCAGAATAAATCATTGTAATTTGTCCTATTTATAAAGAGAGTCTTGATTTATAAAATTTGTCAAGTGACAGCTTTAGGTTGTATCACTAATGTTATTTGAATTTGAATTTTATAATTATCTTATTAAAAATAATTAAAGAAAAATGTAAAAAAAATTAATTGTTATTTTTAAGTTGTAGGTATGTTCATGACTGGTCCCAACCCGATAACCTATTCTAACTCGAAGTTAATTGAGTCAGGTTTGAGTTTATAAATTTTGACTAAATGTTTTTTCAAATCGAGTTTAGGTCACACTTCGATTTAGCTCGTCCCGACCTGGTGTGACCATAATGCTTGAAAATTTATGTTTTATCTTAAAAATTAGTAATAAATTATAAGACTTCTACACATAAATTAATACCATTTGTCGAATATGATAAAAATTTTGCGTTGATATAATGTGTTTTGTAATCTATATTGTAAAATATTCTTTATTTTTAGTTTCATACTTATAAATTTTTCTGATTTAACTATGCATAACGTCTAATTTTGTACATTTTGTCTAAATGTCGAGTCAACCCAATTTTGGCCTGGTCCTTAGTTGGGTCATGCTAGGGTTGGGTTCAAGTCCAAAGAAATGACCATCAAGTTAAGGAACACATCTCAACATGTCTTAAGAACACTCTTACTATGTTGTGTCACCAATGTAATTTGAATTTTAATATTATTTTTAAATAAAAAAATATAAATTATTTTAGAATTCTTTATTATAAGTGTCATTTATAAATTATGTTACCGGTTCATTACAAATTTAAATTTTATTGTTGTTATATATATATATATATATATATATATATATATATATATATATATATATATATATATATATATATAAAACCATACTATAATAATAATATATAAAGATGAAGCCAAAAAAGTTAGTAATTTTTGTAACCATTAAAGTTCAAAACACATTTTCAATAATTTTTAAAATTTTAAAATATTCTCAAAATATTATATATAAATTGATATTTAACGCCCTAAAAAATAAAATAAATATTTAAACTTTAATGTGAAAGTTCAATATTACCTATAATTAATTTTAAATTTTTTAAATATATTTTTATAATAATAAAATAATTATCATAGGTTATTTTTAAATATTTACTTTTTTATAATCTCATGCATCTCACAATTACTATTCTAATTATTTAAATTCTTCACACCATTTTCTTGTGGCTTGATAGATATTCATAACTAAAGCTATTCCTAGCTTCTATTCAAGACTTAGATAAGTTACAAGTTCAACTTTTGAAACCATCAAAACTGATTTAATTAAACTATAATCCAGGAGTTTCATAAGCAAATTAGCTAATAACAAGTGTTACATAATTAAATAAAAAGTAAATACCCATAATCCCTCAAAATATACATGCAATACTAATTTTCATTTAAAGAAAATTGACATCAATTTCGTTCCTTAATTATAAAAAGGTGACATCAATTTATTTATTTTTTAAAAATTAATATAAATTTTAATCCCTCAACTATATAAAATAATATCAATTTATTTATTCCCTAAAAAAGGTATTCTCATGGCCCACATTAAAATAACTCTTTTGTCCCTAATATAAGTGATATATAAAAAAGTATCTTTAAAATAACTATCTTTAAAATATCCCTTAAAGATATATAAGTAATATCAATTTTTAAATTTAAAATTGATATTACTTATATATATTTAAGGGATTAAAATAAGTGTTTATTCTAAAAATAATAATTAAAATTTTATCAAAATTCAACTAGTTATAGAAGTAGTTGTTAAATAAAATAAAATATTCTAAACGACTCGTTAATTCAAAAGTCAGATTATATAAACAAAATTATAGTCTAGGGAATATGAACAGGGGATGAATTTTAAGTCTCAGGTTGGTTGGATGGAGGTATGAACAGGGGATGGATTTTAATTTTTGAATCACCACCATCAAACCCCAAACAAAAGTCATCCCACTCAAATTGCCCAAAACAAAACCAGATTTGCAATACCATAAGGCCTCCACCATTCGAAATCACCTGCAATTCAGCCATCACTCATAGAGAAACCAAACTTCATTATCATAGTTAATGTATAGTTAGAGAGAATGTGTTGACAAAATTAGTATCAATATTTTAAAAATCGAATTAGAAATTGAACCAGTGAAATTTTTAAATTATAATTCGATTAGTTTAATCAAATAAATTTATTATTAAACCAGATATTATTTAAACTAGAGATATAATCGATTTATAATCTAATCAATTTAAACAAACAATTCCATTTGATTTTTAAAACACTTGTTAATACTCAATAAATTTATCATTAGTTCATTACTTTCTTTTATTTTATATAAGTGTTAGTATTGAAAAAAAAATATTTCGACAAGTAGGCAGTTATTTAGTAGTTATTGATAGTTATAGAAAGTTATGATCTTTACCTATCATAAATAGTTATTGGTGGTTACAAGTAGTTAGAATCTTTGTCTATAAATATTAGTTTGTATAATGTAATAAGGGTTGGAACTTATAAAATTCCTACACATCCCACACACATCAGAGAATTCAATGGATGCACTACAAGTTTTCAACCAACATTTTCAATTCAATCATGTTTGTTTTCCTTTACTTTCTTTCATTCTCTTCAATTCAGTCAAATTTATTCTTTTTTATTTAATTTTAAGATCTTTATTGCTTTCTTTACATGCTTTTTTTTACTTGCTTTCATTATTTTTTAATCAATTTTATCTTTTTGCAAGTTTAATTATTAGTTCTTTACATGCTTTCATTTATTTACTTATCAATTTCGATTACATTTCTTTTTTTTATTGCTTTCATTTTTATTTTACTTTGATTGCTTTATTTGCACTTTTTTGAATACTCTCCATTCCTTATATTTGTGATATGAGTTACCTAATTATTGAAGAACCCATAGAGGAAGCGATTCCCTTCCCCGAATTGAGATCGAGAATCAAACTTTGTCTATAGACAAAAGGTTTACCAAATTGTCGAACAATTGACAAAATTTTCAGTAAACAAATTGGCACGCCCAGTGAGATTCAGTAAGGGTAACGTGCATCACAATTGTTTTATGAGTTTATCCTTTGATAAGTTGCTCATACAACAAAGAATAACATTGGAAACAGTTTTTAAATCGGTACTAAAATCGATTACAAAGGCATATATGTATTCTTGCCTTTATCTGCAATTGCTGGCCAACATTATATTCGATTGGTCAGAAAAGAAGTAAAAATAAATATATATATTTTGAGATTTGTGCCTGAATATTTATGGCCAGGATGTTGTTATGGAGTGTCAAACATGACTAAGTCTTTGACATTCTAATGGTTTGAAAAAAAAATGAAGTAGATCGAAACTATTCGACTCTTAACACCAAGATCAAATTAGTGAACTCATTTTCGACAGGCAAATAAAAGTGTCACTGCCTTCCAATCACTTCAGTCATCTTCATGAAATTATTATAATATATTACTCTTTTTGGCTTTAATAGAAAGAGTTGGCTCAGAAATTATTGAACAAGGATCTATTCATGAAATTAATATATATATATTACATAAAAAAGAATTTGTCAAATTGGTAGAGCTGCTCATTGGTGGATCTATTCATTTGGTTTAAGCCCAAATATTATTATTTGACTCCTTGGAAGTGCAGAGATCAACCAATGGTTGAAGTGGAGTTCACCAAGAAGGATCTATCCTTATGAATAGATCGAAACTTGATTTAGCATTGGATTTTGTAATTTATGGTGAAAGGCATAAAGATGCTCATTGGCACCGACTCGAGAAGAATAAAGTGTGCCAAAGTATTCAAAATTTTCATGGCTATAAAACCATGTCTTGAGTGGTCGAAATAGCTAAGGTCGAATAAGTGCAAAAAATCACGTAGTTACGGTCGAAATGGTATAGCCATTTCTATTAGGTTCGACCATTAAAAAAAATCGAAATGACTATAAAATCAAAATCAAAATTTTGAGTGCTGAAAGGTCGAAATGGTTGCCAACATTACGGTTAACATGATATGGAGTTGGTCAAAGTGGAAGTCTTCGACATTTTGACATGGTTGAGTAACCATTTAATTATTTAAGCTCTTCTACCATGAAGTTGGTCGAACTCAAAGCTTCGAAAGGATAAAACCCATATACAAGGTATTGCTATATCAACGGGCTCCACTGCAAGATTGGCAACATATTTTCAATTTAAAAAAAAATGAAATGATGCAATACAATTCAGTGACCAATATGGCAAGCTTAAGGTGTTATTCCTTTGACAAATAATTGCCTCAATTGAAAGGTCCTTTTATTGATAGTTATAAAAAGGACTAGCATTTTCATGAATTGAAAATCAAATACTGATATTGGATGGATTTTTGTCAAAATAAAGATACTATGTTAGTATTTATCTTTTTCCTATTCAGTTAAAAGATAAATACTAGAGGGCATGTGTTAGTATTGAAAAAAATATATTTCGACAAGTAGGCAGTTATTTAGTAGTTATTGGTAATTATAGGAAGTTATGATCTTTACCTATCATAAGTAGTTATTGGTGGTTACAAGTAGTTAGGATCTTTGTCTATAAATATTAGTTTGTACAATGTAATAAGGGTTAGAACTTGTAAAATTCCTACACATCTCACACACATCAGAGGATTCGACGGGTGTACTACAAGTTTTCAACCAACATTTTCAATTCAGTCAAGTTTGTTTTCCTTTACTTTCTTTCATTCTCTTCAATTCAGTCAAATTTATTCTCTTTTATTTAATTTCAAGATCTTTATTGCTTTCTTTACATGCTTTCTTTTATTTGTTTTCATTACTTTTTAATCAATTTTATCTTTTGGCAAGTTTAATTATCAGTTCTTTACATGCTTTCATTTATTTACTTGTCAATTTCGATTACATTTCTTTCATTTATTGCTTTCATTTTTATTTTACTTTGATTGCTTTATTTGCACTTGTTTGAATACTCTTCATTCTTTATATTTGTGATCTGAGTTACTTAATTATTGAAGAACCCATAGAAGAAGCGATTCCCTTCTCCGAATTGAGATCGAGAATCAAACTTTGTCTATAGACAAAAAGTTTACCAAATTATCGAACAATTGACAAAATTTTCAATAAATAATAAGCTACGAAACATAATTAGCCTAACATACACACCTTTTACTATTTTATCATTTTCATATTTTTATCTTCATTTTCTCTCTCAATTTTCTCTAATTCCTGCTATAGTTGTCTACACTACAAATCAGAACCCCTATCACAGCCCTCAAATAAAGCCCAAAATCCATAAATCACCATACCAAAGAAAAAACCATTGCATGTTTGAATTGAAACTCGAGCTCTCCACCACCACCGAGAACCAGCACCTCTGTCACGCCATCATAAGCCACTAAAGACCACAGCTTCCACGCAGGGACAGATCCATATGTAAATAAGTGGAGACACAAGTCTCTATTTTATTTTAAAACTTTTTTTTAATCTTATATAAGTATATGTCTTTTTTATTTTTTTTATATGTGTAATTTTTGCCCTTATGCCTCTATTTTTAAATGTTATTTTTGTTGAATAATTGTTTAGTTACATAAATAGAGAAAAAATGTTTGATAATAATAAAAAAAAAATCATTCAATATTTTCACAATATAAAAATACGAAGGTAACAATTATAAATTGATCTTTTATAATTTATATTAATATATTTTTAATATATAAATATAATTATTTAAACTTTTTTTTTATGTTTATGTATTGACATATTACATTTATCTTGTTATTTAAAATTTCTGATCCGTTATGTTTCCACTTGCATACCCCACGCCCATCAATTAACACTCATTAGCACCACCAAACGAGCCCCCGCAAGCTCCACCTTTTCTACCTTAAACCAAATCACCATAGCCTCCATAGAAGGAACTTGAGCCCATGGCTTAATTTGTTTTTGTTAACATGAGAATCAACTGTAATAAGTAATATGTTTATTTAAAAAAAAATTTAAATATAATTTTGTTTTATAATTTAAGCAGAAATAGAAACTGAAAAAATTCGAATTTAAAAATAAATTAATGAACTATTAAGCTTTCATAGAGATAGAAAGCGGCCACGTCAGCTTGAGAGCCATCATAGTTACTAAATTTGGACCAGACACGCAGGTTCAATCGGTGAATGAACCAGCTTGTTAATCAATTCGAGTCACGATTTGGATCAATTATATATTTGAATGGATGAATATTAAGAGTATTCATAACTTGACTTGATAAGCCGACCGATTCGAAATTAATTTGGTAGAATTATGTTCTTAAAATCAAGTTTGATGTAATTTTTGAATTAAATTTGAGTTATACTTAGAGTTGATTCTACTCGACTTGATATTATTTATTATATTAAAATCTATAATTATATGAAAATTAATAATAAATTATAAGATTTTTTTAACTAAAATTAATATTTTTATATTAATATAATTTGTTTCAAAATATATATGATAAAATATTTTATAATTTTTATTTTATATTTTTAAATTTAATAATTTATATACATAATATTTAAATTTATATATTTTATTTAAATATTAAATTGACTTAATTTTGATTCGATCACTAATTAAGTCATTATCAAATCGTGTCAAAGTCTTAAAGGTTAGCTTTATAAAAATATTAAGTTAGATTTAAATCGAATTAAATACGGCCCAGAAGCACTTCTATTGAAAACCACTATGAACCGGCAGATTTTCAACGACCCGGTGATTTGACGAACCGGCCGAGCTGATTTTTTTTTTAAAAAATATTTATTAAAAATAATATAAATAATATTTACATTATTAAAAAATAATAAGATAATTATTATTTATTTTTTAAAATGTCGTTGTCGGCATCGGCACTCGCACACCATCCCTTTCCAGCTTTCTGGTTCTGGCAGAGTAACCATTACTGTAGTACCCAACGAGTTCACGTGCGGGTGTGGGTGTGGGTGTGACTGTGACTACTCACACAACATAACAAGCATATATTTGGCAGTAATAGTACACACAAAGAGAGGGAGAGAGAGAGATAAGGAAAATAAAAAAGCAGTTAAAAAAATTGTTCTCATAATCGTTGGCTTGTTTTCAGTCCAGTGAAGCTTTTAGCGCTGGAGAAGCTCTCAGCCCCACGCCCTTGCTCCTGCGTTGTCCAACTCTCACTGTGTACGCGGCGGCTGTGCATAATCTATTGCTTTCTCTAAGACAAAAGAATACTAGGGTTTTGTTTTTTTATTGATAAACACAATAGGGTCAAGTTTCTCAGCCCAGTAAAAATATAAATCTATAAAATATATATATATAAATATATAAAAGCTTTAACTTTAACAATTTAGGTAAATGTTACCATCTTTCATTTTTATTATAAAAAAAAATCACTTTTGTCTTTTGCTAATCAACTTAAATAACTATGTCTCGTAATAATTACTAACTTTAATGTAAAAAAACAAAGCCAAATCCACTACAAAATCTTTTTCCTCACATTATTATTTTTTAAAAGTGAAATGCTCATTTACATAAGCAATATACATGAAATTTGTATACAACAGACGCATCCTTATGGTTTTCTAATTTTCTTTTGACATGCTCTTGCTTGTTTCACTATTCTTGATTTCTTTATTCCACTTTGTACTGCTACATAAATTCTGGTAGTATTCGTGTGATTTTTAACTCTCTTTTTTAAAATTAATAATAAATAATGAGTAAAGATCAAATTATATCAATATAAATTAAAGTCATTATTATATTATTGAATAAATTTTTATTAAATAATTTTTTTTACTAAATCTATCATTACATTAAAAGTTTCTATCATATATATTATATGTATAAAATTTTATATTAATCTAAAATCGTTTAATACTTATTTATATAAATCAAAATTAACGTAATATATAAATTTAAAATATATGAAAATAAAAATCATTTGATTATATTCTTATTGATATTTAATTTTTTTAAAATTTAATACAAATGATCAAAATATTAAAAATTATAATTTAATAATTAGATTAATAAAAATTATATTTATAAAAAATATTAAATAATATAAATATATCAAGTTTTATATCGATATAATTTGATTTTTTTCTGTAAATAATACAATTTTTTAAAAAAATCATACAGAAATATTAATTTAATATTTAAAAAATAATACAATAATTTATTTATATTTTATTAATATTTTTAAAAATTTAATAATGTAATGATCTGCTTTTAAAAAACTTACAAAAAAAACGTCAATTTCTGTTTTAAAATAATTACTACAATAATTTATTTCTCACATTAAAAATTAATAATGCAAGAATTTATTTTTTTGAAAAAATAGTAGAAAAACGTCATCCATGCCGTGCAAATGATGTAATATTAAATTATTGATTAAATATAATTAATATTTGTAAATTGATAAAATCTTTAAGGTTGGTAGTCGAGAGAGAAATATTTAGGAACTTGGTGATTGTTAAGATAGAATAATTTAAGATAGAGTATTGTCTCGTGGAAAGCATGCTAAACTTCATCCAACATGAGGACAACTGAGCACCATGTGGCCACTGCCCTGGCTCCTCATAGGGACGGTAACAAAAAAGAAAAAAGGTTTATAATTAAGGACGATAAGCCGGACCTACACGTAGTGATAGCATACAAATACCTGTTATTAGAGATTCCTGTTGCGGCTATTTTATTTGGGGATTTGAATTCCGTGATTTTCTCCCCGTGAGATAGGGATGGGATTATCTTCTTGAGAAAAATATAATTTTATATATTTTTAGAAATATAAATATTATATACATATTTTTTAAAAATATGTGATTAAATAAAAAATAAAAAAAAAATATATTAAATAAAATATAAAAAATATATATATATTATTTGTGATAAAAATATCAAAATTAATAATATTCTTGTTCTGCGTGATTCCGTCCCATTATATTAAATAAATAATCTTAATTAATGGAACATATATAAGTAACTATATTTTTTTAACATTTTACTCTTAATTAATATTTATATCAATTTAAAATATTAAAGTAAAAAAAGTCTATAATCCATTAACCAATAATCTTTTACCCCGTATCTTAACATGATATTAACATTTTTGGACAATTTCGAGATTCTAGCAATTCCCTATTGAGAGGTGGGGAGCGGGCACAAGGGCAAAAATCATCTCGTGACAAGGATTTGAGATGAGGATGAGAGAAGAATGGGACAGCGAGGATAGAGAGTAGAGAGGTACCACATCCTGACCGACTGTCATCCCTACCTACAGGGATCAAAGCAATAAAAAATGCTTGGTGCATACTTTTTATTTAGATCTCTTCACACCAATATATAGATAAAAAAATTAGAATACAAGTGGATAGAAGTTTCGGTGTGACCAATTATTATAATTAAATAATGAAACTTGCATAAATGTAAGGGATAATTTATATGATATTGCAATGGGTATAGTATTTAAAATGAATTATTAAGTATTTAATAAATATTAATTTTATAATAAATATTTAAATTTTTATTAAAATAATCAACATTTCATAAAATACAAATACCATACCTTAAAAAATAAGTAATAAAAAATTTTATAATATAAAATGTATTATAAAACATGCATATTTAGTATGTAATGAATGATTACTTTAATTTGATTGGTGGTTATAATATGTACACTAATTATTTCACATAAATAATAAAATTAGTTAAAAAGGGATTACAATTCAACTGGATACTAATCCTAAATAACTACATTATATAAATCCTAAAATATTCTTATAAATGTCATATCATATCTCAAATATCTGTATCTTATCTGATATACAAAATATGATTTTAAGTCCATATTTTCTCACCTTGATCTTTCTATATTTTTCTTTTATATTTACAACACGTTATCAATACGATCTACATTTCTACAGTAGCTTAAATCCTCCAAGTTTCTTTTTATATATCAAGATAAGAATTTGTTTTCTTTAACATATGTTATGCATATGTTCTTTGTTGAATGATCAAAATATTTTTATTGTTTAAAATCTTAGTTATCCATCTAATTTTTATTCTTTTTTCAAGTGTCTTTAGAATGTCAAATCTCATAAAGCTTGAATTCGTTGCCCTTGATATTTTTGGAAGAAATTATTTACCGTGAGTACTTGATGTTGAGATTCATCTTAATGCTATGAATCTTGAAGATACTATAAAAGTAAGAAACCAAGTATCCCTGCAGGATCGCGCAAAAACAATGATTTTCCTTCGACAACATTTGCACGAAGAATTGAAAACGGAGTACCTTACTATTAAGGACTCATTAGCCATTTGAAATAATTTGAAAGATAGATATGAACACTAAAAAACGGTGATTCTTCCAAAAGCTTGCTATGATTGGATCCACTTACGTTTGCAAGATTTAAAAACCGTAAGTGAAAATAATTCAGTCTTGTTTAAGATTAGCTCTCAATTAAGATTATGTAGAGAAAAAATTACTGATAAGGATATGTTAGAAAAAATATATTCTACATTTCATGCCTCAAATGTGCTCATGCAGCAACACACTATCGAGAGCGTAGATTTACAAAATATTCTAAGCTAATTTCTTGTTTACTTGTGATTAAACAAAACAATGAGTTTTTGATGAAAAACCATCAATCTCGTCCAACTGGCTCAGCAAAATTCCCTGAAGCGAATATAACATTTTCTCAAGGTCATGGACGAGACCGTGGTAGTAGAACGGGTCGTGGTAGGAAAAATTATTGGACTAATGTTAATCTTCCTCAAAGTTTTGAAAGTAAATGTACAAAAAGGAACCAAAAGAAATGAGTCAAAAAGAAGAAAATCATGAAAAAAAAAAAGCAAAATAATAACAATATTTGTTACAAATGTGAAACAAAAGGTCATTGGTTTTGCATATATCGCACTCCAAAACACCTAGTTGAACCTTACAAGGCATCACTAAAAGAAAAGGAAAAAAATGTTGAAGTAAATTTTTCTGAATCTATTAGTCCTACTCATGATGATGAGTCTCCTATATATGAATGTTGATTTTGATGTTTATGATTTTTTTGAAGATAATAGTGGCAAGATTGATCATTTGAATATTAGGGATGGAAATGTCTACTATTGAAATATGTTTATGTTTATATTTATGTTATTTTGAAGTTTATCATTTGTAATTTATTTTTCATTAAAGTTTTATTTATAACATGAATATCAATGATTTGCATATTTCTTGTTTATTGTCTCTTTTTAATTCTTTAAATATATTTTTGTGTTATTATAATGCAAAATAAATTTGATATAATGAATGATGACATATGTTTAGTGGATAGTGACACAACTCATACAATTCTTCGTGATAAAAATATTTCTTACAATTGATATTAGCTGAAATTAATGTTAATATCATGTCTGGTTCTACAAATATAATTGAAGGCTCTGGAAGAGTCTAAATTATGTTCCCAAATAAGACAAAATTGTATATTGATGATGCGTTGTATTCTAGTAGATCCCGAAGAAATCTACTAAATTTCAAAGATATACGTCGCAATGAGAATCATGTTGAAATAAAAAATGAGGGACATGTAAAATATCTATATTTTACTTCTATAATTTTGAACTAGAGGTTCATATTATAGAAACTTCTAAGTTTCTCATCTGGATTATATTTTACAAAAAAAAGGTGGTTGAGTCAAATTATATGCACCAGAAGTGCTCAAATCCTAAAACTTTTATGCTCTGACATGATCATTTTGATCATCTAGGTTCAACTATGATACGACGTATTATTGAAAATTCCTTTAAAGGGTCTAAAAATTCTTCTACTTAATCATAATTTTTGTACTTATTGTGCTCAAGATAAAATTGTTAAATTTTTCTCTATCTAAATTATCTTTGGAGTCTCATGATTTTCTACAAAGAATATAAGGTGACATCTATGGCCCAATCTATCCATCTTGTGTACCATTTCAGTATTTCATGATTTTAATTGATTCTTCCACTCAATGGTCACATGTTTGTTTGCTTTCAACTCGTAATGTTGCTTTTACTAAATTTCTTGCCCAAATTATAAATTTAAGATCAAGTTTTCCTGACCATCCTATCAAGTCAATTCATTCAGATGCATGTGAGTTTACTTCAAAAGTCTTTTCTGATTATTGCATGTCAATAGGAATTAGTGTTGAACATTCAATTGCACATGTTCATACTTAAAATAGATTAGTTGAATCTTTTATTGAGCGTTTGCAATTTATTACTAGACTTATGCTTATGAAATCAAAACTTCCTGCATATACTTAGGGACATGTTATAATTCATGCTGCATCTTTGGTTCGCATCCGACCATCTGCATATCATAAGTTTTCACATTCACAACTTGTGTTTAATCAACAACCTAATATATCTCATCTTAGAATTTTTGGTTGTGTTGTTTATGTTCCTATTGCACCTTCTAAATGAACTAAGATGGACCCTTAACGTCGCCTTGGTATTTATGTTGGTTTTGACTCCCCATCTATCATTAGATATCTCGAACCTTTAACTCGTGATCTTTTTAGAGCAAGATTCTTAGATTATCAATTTGATGAGTCAACTTTTCCGTCATTAGGGGAAGAAAAAGGTTAAGGATCCAAAGCACAAAAAATTTATTAGAACACATCAACATTGTCCAATCTTGATGCTCACTCAAATCAATGTGAACTTGAAGTTAAAAGAATAATTCATTTGCAGAATGCTGCAAATCAATTACTAGATATTTTTGTTGACATTCAAAATGTCACTAAATCACATGTGTCGACTGCAAATACTTCTGCACAATTAGTTATCCCTACAGGACATCCTGTGAGTATGGAAGCCAAAGAATATAAAGCACGTCAAAAGCATGGTAGACCTATTGGTGCAAATGACATTGTTCCTAAAAAAAAGGAATGAAAAAACTTCAAAATTCAATTCATTCTTATTTAATTTTCTCTATTAAAGATATTTATTGAAAATGTTAATTATATTTTTTTATTATTACAACTTTTTTTTCGTTTACTAATATGAAGTTTGTTTGTTTTTCTTAAGTTAACAGATATAATCATTTGACCATTCTCGTAGTTCATTTGTTTCTAATGTTTGTTATATTTATGATTATGAATATAGTGATCCTTACAGGACTCTAAGTCCTATGATCACTAACCCTGTTATTGGGATAAATATTCATTCAACAAAATCATATGATCCAGATAGTGTAACTTTAGGTATAAGAGATAATGTTAGTGAAAAGGAAGAGTATGAAGAAGGTGATGAGGGCAACAGAGGAGGCGAGATAGGCATGGGTGAATATGTGACTATCACTTATGCTACTCCATCGTCCTTTTTATCTAATACTAATTTCTTGGTAATGCATGCTCCTAAATTTCTTAATGATTATGGAATTATGAGGGGAAACAGTGCAAATGTGAATATTGATTTGTGGGTTGACATGCGATTTGAATAAAAACAAGCAATAATCAATGCAATTAAGCAGTACCACATTCAAAACTTATTCGACTATGGGATTGAAGAGAGCAGACCTGACAGATACGTCTCTAGGTGTAAGAAATTTGGTAACTGGTGTGAATGGAGAATTAGGGCATCATTCAATAAAAGATGTGACAAGTGGGAGATTAAAAAATTGCAGGGGAACATACTTGCACATCTTCATTGATTTCTCAAGATCACCATATAGATTAGACTCCTCACTAATTTCTTCATGTGTTGTTGAATTAGTGAGCACAGATCCTAGCATCCTAATAAAAGCCTTGATTGCAGATGTATGAACTCATTTTAGTTATACTGTCACGTAGATAAAAGTGTGGAAGTCAAAACAAATGACACTTGCCCAACTTTTCGATGGTTGAGAGGAATCATATAGTGACTTACCTAAATGAATGGTTGTTGTCCAACACTTTGTACCTGGTACAATCGTGAGATATCACACTTCTTCAAATTATGTAGATGGTATGGAAGATCCCAACAGTGTGGTTCTTGAACACGTGTTTTGATTATTCAAGCCATGCATTCAAGGGTTTGCATATTGTAAGCCAATTGTTCAAGTGGATGGGACATTCTTGACTAGTAAATATCATGGGACATTGCTAGTTGCTATTGCACAAGATGGTGATAGAACCGACATTCCAATTGCCATTGTCATTATTGAAGGGGTGACAAAAGAAGCTTAGGCTTGGTTCTTATATTATCTTTGCAGATATATGACACCTCAATTATATATATGCATAATCTCATATAGATGCAAGGGTCTTCTAGCAGCACTACGAAATGAATGAGTTGGATGGGTTGAACCCAATGCATATTCAATGTATTGCATTCGGCACATTGGAAACAATTTTAACAAAGTATTTGGAAATGTTGAACTCAAGAAACAAGTGATCAACATAGGTAAGAATAATATTTTTATTTAGAAAATATTTCTAAAAGTTACTAATTTAATGATTGTTATTTACAATTTTTTTTAGGATATGAGTTAAGGAGGTCATGATTCGAGACAAAGTTTCTGTCATTGCAATTAGGGACTGGAAAGGCTGCAAAGTGGTTGGATAAGATCCCAAAGGAAAAATGGACTCAAGCTTATGATGAAGGAAGGCGTTATGACCATATGACCACGAATCTTGCCAAGTGCATAAATTTAGTATTAAAGAGAGCACGAGCATTGCCAATAACTGCCTTAGTGAAAACAACATTTTATGGGATGAGTTCATTGTTTGTTGACAATAGGAAGAAAACAATGAACATAATGAGGGCTGGTCACTTATATTGTGAAAAGTTAATGACAGTGATGCAAGAAAATCGACGTTGAGCTAGTTCTTATCGTGTCCGCAATTTCACAAAGGAGACATATGTGTTTGAGGTCCAAGAGGTGTCAAACCCTCAAGTTGGTCGACGAGCAATGGTTTATACTGTGAAACTAAATAAACAGTGGTGTGATTGTGGTGAATTTCAAGCATTGAAGTTGCCTTATTCTCATGCTAATGCAGCATGTGTATATTTGAATTTAGTTTGCCATCAGTTTATTGCACCTATATATAAGTTAGATTACATGTTCAAAATCTATGAGCTTGAGTTCCATCCACTTAGGAGTGAAGAATACTGGCTTCCTTATGGGGGTCTCATTTACATTCCTAATCCTGCCATGTGGAAAAACACATCAGGAAGGCCACAAACTTCTCGTATCTATAATGATTTTTTTATATTATTTATTATATCATTAATTACATTATTTTTTATTATTTTATCTTATTTAATCATAATTATTAAAAAATAATATAAATAATAATATAATAAAAAATAATATAATAACATCATTTTTCTAATTTAATAATGTCATCGTGGAATGCGTGGATCACGTGAAGTGAGTCAGTCTTTATGTATATTTGTTACAATCAGTCTTTATATATTTATTATATGTTAACATATACCAGGAAGAAAATGCCATGCGATAAAACAACAATATATACTTGAGATAATGGTAAGAAATTTTCTATATTAATTGTCATTTGGTCAAAAAACAAAAAAGCTTTTAACTTTTCATGGGCCACAAATATAATTAATGATTTGTATATATGCATTCTTTCAATTTCAAATTGCCCAACGACACCTCACACCCACCTAATATATTGACATTTTGTTGTCGTCTAACTAGAGGTATTATCTATTTAAAGAACAGAACCGTGCACTAGCAAGTTGCACAAGTTTCTTATACTAGCTAGAGCAGTCATGAAAATGATGGTACTTCTTTTCTTTCTTGCTACAATATTTGCAACATGCCATGGCTCTGACCACGGCGTAGCCTACCAAATTCTGCCTCTCCGACTGAAATCTGGCTCAGGTGGCCACTACATTCCGGGCGTAACGTGCTCAAGTTGGAGGCTTGGTGTGGAAGCACACAACATCATTAACTGGAAAACGGTTCCACAAGATTGTGAAGGTTATGTAGGGAACTATATTCTAGGCGACCAATATAGAGAAGACTCCAAAGCAGTTGCTCGTGAAGCTTTTCTTTATGCTAAGAGCCTCAATCTCAGTGGGGACGGCAAAGGCATATGGGTGTTTGACATAGATGAGACTTCACTGTCTAATCTGCCATATTATGCTCATCACGGATTTGGGTAATGCCCTTTTCTTTTCTTTTCTTTTGGTACTTTCTTTTTTGTATTAACATTTACTTATTACAGAGTAATGTTAAATATATATTTATACATACATTATTTTATATCTATATAATTTTTATTATCTAATAATTTTAACTTATTTTTTATATATTTATAATCTAATTTTACTACCTTGACAGATAGACAGATACGAGGCATCATGTGATGTGCATGAAACATTATTTTCTATCATATATGTTTAACTATTTTTGGTATTCTGATAAAAAAAAAAAACTATTTTTGGTATTGAGTTTCGGTTTGGCCCAAGGCATACCCAAATCCGTGCTCGGCATAATATAGCAGATTAGACAGTGAGTTCTCATCTATGTCAAATAATCAGACGCAAAGTTTTACAGATATTAGGAAGGAAAATGATGTTTTTATTATTTTTTAAATATATAATTTTTTATTATATTTTTAATAATTATGATTAAATGAAAAAAAAATAAAAAAAAAGTAATGTAATTAAAAAAATAATATAAAAAATAATGTAAGAAAAAATTGTGTTAAGAATATTATTGTTGTATTAGAAATACTACTAATACTTAACCACTCCCAGTCTAATAAAAAGTAAAAAGATATGAACCTTGACCAGCGTCATTGTGCATAATATGCTTTTTGTTTAATTGTAAAGCATATTAATGGACCTTTTCCACAATCTTGTTCATTGTTTTTAATGTATTTTGTGACAATATAATTTTATTTCACGAATAATTTATTGATAGGGTGGAACCATATAATGCAACGGCGTTTAATCAATGGGTTGACCGTGGCGTAGCACCAGCACTGCCGGAGAGTCTTAAACTGTACGGGAAATTGTTGTCTCTTGGCATCAAGATTGTATTCTTAACTGGAAGACCGGAGAGTCAAAGGGAGGTAACAGTCAAGAACCTAAACAATGCTGGGTACCACACATGGGAGAAGTTAATTCTCAAGTAAGAATTTTTTTTTTGGTTAACTTTTTTACAATTCTAAAATTGTTTATATACCGGTGCCATTCATCCTTAAACCCATCAAGAAAATACTACTAGGCATCAAATTTATATATAAAAAAAAAATTTAACTGTTGAATCTACTTTAGAGATCCATTAAAAGAAAAAACTTTCATACTTAATCATGTGAAAAACAATGGCACTTGAGTTTAACGTCACCAAGTATCTGAACTTAGCCTTCTTAAGCATGAAAAAACAAACCACCTTTGCTGCTATATGTAATATGTACTTAGTGATATATAATTTTCCATTTTTAACAAGAAAAACAAACACATTTTTCACTGGACTATATTGCCTGGCAGAACCTTTTATAAATCAAACAACTACCATTGAAAAGAGTGGTGCTATTCTTAATAACTTATTTCTTGTGTTTTTGTCTTTAAATCACTTTGTATAATAAATTAGAAAAATGCTAGAAAGTAAGGCTTTTTTAAAAATTATTGACAGAATAATGTAATATGTTTGTTACTCTTAAATGAATAAGTGGATTTTTTTTCTATTAAATAACTACCTTGAATTTAGCTTAATTATATCAAAGTTGTGACAGTTTTTTTCTATTTAATTAATATTACTCAATACATTAATTTAACATTTTAAAAAAATCCGATGTATATTGTACACTTTAAAGTAAGTCTTTTTACAATTATTATTAATAATGAAAAAAATCATAATAATTAATGTATATTTCTATATGCAGATAACCAATAATTCAACTACTGTTTTTGATGTGACAGTAATTCAACCACTTTATTGTGTACTAAAAAATATATAATTATAAAAAAAATTTATATCAATAAATTAATAATTCATATAACATCAGGTAAACTTTTATCATAATCTATTCAATGTCATAAATTTGATGATACATATCCTATAACTAAAAAATAATTAAAACATATTCTAAACATCACTAATAGGATGAAAAACAATAAACTAGTTGAATTATTACTTACGAATAAAAATTAAATACGCTTTGTTGTCTGGTGAGATTCATGAGAAACAATAAAACAAAAGGCTTGAGTGAGAGGAAAAGTTCTCGTGGATATGAAGGGGGAAAAGGCAATCAATTGATCATAAAAGGAAACAAATATGTGAGTTGAGATATTTTATGTGATGCGTTCTTAATATTGTAGTGCATCAAGCTTGGCAGGTTCAAATAATATACTTTTATGTATGTAAAGAAAACAATTAATCTTTTGTTGCAGGGATGCATCAATATATCAAGGTAAAACAGCAGTTACATACAAATCAGCTGAAAGGAAGAAGCTCGAGGAAAAAGGATACAAAATCGTTGGAAACATAGGGGACCAATGGAGCGATATCCTGGGGACCAACATAGGCAATAGGACCTTTAAGCTGCCCGATCCGCTGTACTACATTAGTTAAGCTAAGCTCTCTAGGCTCCAGCTAGCTACTACTAATCTACTATTTACTATTTCCTCAAATAAGATAAGGAGACGATTAACCAACCGGCCCTGGTTATGTGACTTTAAATTATTGTGATGTATGTGAAACAAAGTCAGATCAGAGATTACACACCGTTGTTTTCTCTTTTGTGGTTTTAATAAATTATGTGTCCTTACAGTAAAAAAAGTAAAAAAAAAAAAGAAAAAAAAAATCCATGTTCTACCCTAAAATAATTGTGCGTCATGGTTCCGTTTAGAAATTGGCCATTTAAATATTAATGCTCAATTATCTATGTCCTTTTTTGGTTTTATTTTTTAGTAGCAAATGTATAAATAATAATAGCACCCTATAATATAAATACACCAATTAAGGAGCATTGCTGTTTTCTTTAGTCTTGAAGTCACTGAAAAATGCATACTAGCTCCATCCATGAATTCGGTGGAATCACTCTTATAATTGCGTAAATGTTACTTAGATTATGTTTGGATGAATGGCAAGTATGGGAGTGCAAGGAATAACAAAGTAAATGTCATAAAATGTGTGTTTAGAGTTATTTGATAAAAAAGAATTAATAAAATGGTTAAACAGGGGCTCCAAAATCCCTCATTATCATTAGAAAAATCAATTTGTTATGCCTCCAAATTGAGAGTTTTATGAGAGAGTGGCTTAACTCATATTCGTTTCTTCATTAAACTTCTAAACAATGACATACATTTTTTTTTATTTTATTTCTTATCATATTCTATTATGAGCCGCTTCCTAAACATATCTTTATGTAAGTGGTAACTTAGAGGATCTACTTCTAGATATTCATTTAATTATTTTCAATTATAAATATTTAAATATTTTGTTTTTAATTTTAAAATATTTCTAAAAAAGATTACAATATTTCTTATTAAATTTTTACTATTTTTGTTGTTTCTACAGTTTTTAAAAAATAAAATAAAATAAAATAAAAAACACTCACACATACATGGCCAATGAAGCTAGCCAGGGAGACGATTTCTAATTATTATTTTTTTCCTTCTCTCGTCAACGCCCAGACCTTTCTTTCTTTTTTGTTTTTAATTATACCAAAGAGGCCATTCACCGTCATGCAATCTATTCCAACTTTAGTCAGAGGGAAACTGAGACATCGATTTGTGTTCTGATTAAAAAAAAATGACCAGTTTTTGCTCGAACTGAAATGAAATTTGGACCACCAAACATTGGTTGTGGTTGTGGTGGTAAGCTCCGGTAAAGCAATGCCGCCGGAGGAGTTGCCAGACACCGTCAGTGCTATGAATTTTATGGGGAATGTTAGGTGAAGGAAAGATAGAGAAGGTTCTTTAGAGCCTTTGGTAGCTGAGAAAACTCTATGACATCGTTGCAATTTGGAAAAGTGTTAAGCATTTAAAAGAAAGAGAGGAGAAGGGAATAGAGCGTGGCGTTGAGAAGAGTGGAAGTGGGGTTTCAATGGAGGATAAAATGTTATCTACAACTGGTGTGTTGCAGTGCAAGCATGCAGGTGCAGTGGTCTTCCAATTAGCTAGAGTAAGTAAGCTACCTTGGACGAATTTACTTTCAGAGATGGCGCCTTCAACTCGCAACAACCCAGTCCCAAAGGGTGGGTTTCAGTTTAGGGCTCATTTGGGGGAGATGAGGATTATTTGGAGAAATAGAGATTAATGACATAATTTCTCCTTTTAATCATAGGCATGAGAATCAATAGTTGTTATTACTAATTAAAAGCTTCAATAGGACCAAATTATTCATTAAAAGTTTCAATAGAATTAACTAATGTTACTGAAAGAAGTTCAAGTCTCTTAAGCATATAATTTAAAGTTCGATCTCAAGATTTATTAGTATAAAAATAATATTATTAAGATAAATTTTGTTTAAATGTCTAATTATATTTAAAAATTTATTTTTCACATATTAAGTAAAAATACTTTAAGAAACCAAAAAAAGCTTCAGTAGAAAAGTTGTGGATTTTTTATGTAATACATTATAAATAAAAATATTTTCATTTATTTATTTATTTATTTATTTTCTAATATAAATATGTTTACTAAATATCAAATAAACTTAAATATTACAAAGATAAATTTCATAAAAAAAAAACAAAATAATCAACATACGAGGTAAACTAGTCAAAAAAAAGCTTTCAACTTTTTAAAGAAATAAAGTTCAAGCTTTAAAATTGACAAATTTAAATAAATGAGACATAATTTCTATTTTTTAATGTTCAATTTGACTTAACTATTATTTAATCTTTATTTAATCTTTGTCCATAATTTAATCACATATCACATAAAAAATTCTATATCTACTTTATATCTTATTTGATTGAAAAAGTAAAGGTACAGTGAATGTGTGTTAGAATGTGTAATTTTATTATTACAAAAAGATGTAAGAATGATATAGAGTTTTTTATATCCAAATATCATTATTAATTTAATCTTATAATAATCGTGCCCGTTGCATTATTATAAGCACTATTTTCAAAATTGGACTAGACCGATCGGCTATATCAAAAAAATTGAAAATCATCTTTTGGTCGGTCCAGTTAAGACTCCAAAATCGGTGTAAGAAAAGCTTGCAATTACTAGGCTAATACTCATTGTTGTATGATGAAGTCATATTATTTAATATATTGTATTGTCAATAAATATGGAATAAATGTTTAAAAACTTACGAGCCAAGATTTAAACTCACATTATATTTTATATTAAAAGACATTATTTCACAACAGAATTTGATTATTTTTGTAAAATTTTTCAATGATTTATTATATTATTGATAACTTAATATTTTTTTACTTATTCTTAATTATATATTTCATATATATATATCGATATACTTAATATTTTTTTAGATCCATTTTTATCTAATGGTTGAATTATTTCATTAAAAATAACCATTAGATGAAAGTGAATCTAACAAATGAAAATGAGTGTAAAAAAAAAAGAAATACTATATATCCTCCCTATATATATTTATATATAATAAAACCTCAATTCAATCCTAATTTAATTCCAAGTCAACCTTAAATTTTTTAACCTCACTCTTTTTCCGTTCAATTACTAAAGTTCTAAAAACATTGATAATGAGAGTGTTTGGTTTAACTGTAAAAATTTAATTATTTCAATAATTGATTATTATATAAAAATTTATTATTATAATCAATTATAATAAAATTAATTTTATATTTAAAAATGTTAGGTGAAAAATAATTTTAAGTTAATTTATTTCTTTTAAATGATATAAAAAGAATTATTTTTATATATTAAATTATTAAAATAAATATAAAATAATTAAAAAAATTATTTTATTAAATACAAAATAATATTTATATTTTAAAGTGTAAAAAATAATATATAATCTAAAATCATAAATTTTAATTTTTAATATTATAAAAAAATTATAATACATTAAATTTTATATAAAAATTAAAATTAATTTTATCAAATATATTAAAATAGTATTACAATAACTTTTTTTTTTTTCAAAAAAATTATTTAATTAAAAAATAATTTCAACTAAACATACTAATATATAAGATTGTAATGAATTAGTGTCAGGGTACTATATCACAGGTTGCCTATAAAAAACCTGCTACACATCGATGCACCCAATCATAGACGAAGCCTAAGTCCAAGCCCAAAAACGATAACTCAATCTCGGATTTGATTAATATGGACTTCAAAATATAGAGTCTATTGACAGATTAATAATAATAAATTAATAATTTATTAATTAAAAAATTAACAATTGAGATTAATTATTTAAAATTTTATAAATTTTAATTAATAATATTTAAATTAATATACATATTTAATTTAATTATTTTTTTATTATAAATAATTATACATATAAAAAATTTATAAATTTTAATTAATAATATTTATATACACTTAAATCTACTTATAAATGTTATCACATAAAAAAAAAGTGATACATCAAATAGGCCCAAATTTAATGGTGCATAATGGCAATCTCCATCAATCTCATGCCCTCTGTCGCCTGCTTAGGGTTTTGCGGCTTCTGCATCCATCTCCTATGTATACACACGCAAAGAACTCTCTACCTTCCCGTGTACCAGTTGCTGTTATATATGTTCCTGACTTACTCCTTCACAATCATAGCTGTTACCTCTCTCTTTCTTTATCCCTCCGAGGTTAATGGATTTTAGTGTTTCCGAAGTAATATATATATATATATATATATATATATATATTCAGATAGATTTCACTTACAATTAGTATAAGTCTTAAGATTTATATTTAATATTTTATTATTAAATTTATTTTAATTTAATTATTCTAAATTATCTAATTAAATAATAAGAGAGAATAATAAATATTAATATTAAATAAGAAAAAAATAATAAAATATAATATACTAATTAAAAAAATTAATTATTAAATCTACTTATTAATTTAAAAATAATTTTTATTAAAAATATATAAAAGTTGTACCATAATATCACATAAAAAAATATTTCCAAACGTACTTTTACCACATTAGATACAAATTCTAAAAAATTATTTATATTATTATAATTTTTTATCAAATAGCAAAAAAAAAGATAAAAATAAATAATTTTAGAACATAATTAAATTATTATAATTATTTAATAAAATTATTTATAATTTATTAGTGTCAAATAATTATACAATGTTTATTTTTTATTCATTATTTAGGCTAACATGTTTTGCCTTCGTTAATCTCCAAATCTCCGTAGGATAATTCTTTCATTGCTGTATAACATTCATGGCAAGCGTCCTTGTGTCCACAATAACATGCTGGAGTTAAAATTCCAGAAACATGTTAGTTAAAAAAATATTAGAGCAATTTTGCCACAAAAAAAAAAGTATTAGTGAATTTTAACAAAAAAAAATTAAAACTCATTCTGCAAGAGCATCAACTAAATGCCTTTAACAGGAAAAAGAGATATTTATTTACTTTTTATAACATAATAATGTAGACATTAGAATAGATAAAGATCCAAACAAACATCCTCACCTAATTCTAAAAGAATCACCATTATAGTTTGTAATTACCTGGATGGCCGGACACTTTTGGAATGATCATCCTTGAGCATGAAACATTTACTGACATCAGTCATTAATGAAGAAAAGAAGTATAACAATTTTGAAGGTTAGGTTAAAGCAAAAATAAAATAAAAAATAAGGGTAAAGAAATTGATAGCAAAAAAGTGTCACAAACATATAATGGACTGGGTCATAACCTTCTCAACTTTGGTGCTCACTATCGTTGCTAGAAACAATGCTTTATTGATGGAGAGCATGGTAGTTTGCATAAGAGAGAAGAGAAATGAGGGGATAAGAAGCGGCGGCTATATAGTACATAATTTGAAAATTAGAGTAGTTCAAACCAAGTGAGAAATGATAACAGTTGAAATTATCGTGTAATTATTTCACATCAATAAATTATAAATAATTTTATTAAATAATTATAATAATTTAATTATGTTTTAAAATTATTTATTTCTATTTTTTTTTGCTATTTGATAAATAATTGTAATAATATAAATAATTTTTTAGAATTTATATCTAATGTGGTAATATAAGTATGTTTGAAAATATTTTTTTTATATGATATTATGATACAAATTTTCACATATTTTTCATAAAAATATTTTTTAAAATTAATAAGTAGACTTCATAATTAAATTTTCTTTCATTAACTATCCATTGAAAATCCTGTTTCATCTCTAAATTAATGCATTCAAATTTTCTCTTTAAAATGGAGACAAGTTGGAACTTATATGACTTTGACATATTTTTAATAAATATTATTTTTTAAGTTAATAAGTTGATTTGATAATTAAAATTTCTTTCTTTATTAATAGAATTACATTTTATTATTTTTTATCTTTATTAATGTGAGAGATTATTTTCTCTTTTTTTATTTAATTAAGTTATTTTGATCCATTAGATTAAAATGAATTTAATAATAAAAGATTGAATATAAGTCTTAAAATTTATATTTAGAATAAGTAAATCCCCTTTCTGTATATATATTGTGTTTCATCTTTTGCTGTTGAAAATCACAACAATCATTTTCCTCTTTTTTTTTCTACTTTTTTAGTATCAAATAAATCTGAAAAAATAATCACATATATTGATTCATCAATGTGATTTTTGTATGGTTGATGGCATTCTCTAATTGTCTGACCAAGAAGGCTGGAGCATCCTCCTAATTCCTATCGATAATATTTTAAAACACGAAAAAGAGAGAGAGAAGAATGCTTATACTACTTAGGCTACTGCCATATCATCAATTTTTATCCACATCAGAAAAACATTTCACATAAGTGACTTCATTTTATCGTTAACTAGTCTGGTTTAAAACTACTCCACATTATTCAGATTTTCAGATTAAAATTAGAGAAAAGAGATACAAATTCTGGGGTAAGATACGTATATATATGTACATGGTTTATTCCTTTTAGCCATGTTCCTGCTCTTAATTTTAGCCTTCTTAATTTTGTTTCTTTTACTTTCAATAGAAACTAAACCGATATAGATATTTATCAACAAAAAACAAATTTAAATTATTTATTAAGATACTAAATAAAAATATTAAAATATTAAAATATTTATTGTCTTAACTTTTTTTTTGTTTTTTAGGTACAGTACTACAATCTTTTATTTATTTATATTTTAATCGTAGTTTAGGCGGTGAGGCATGAATCTGTTTACAACAAGTTGGACCTTGGACCTATTTGATTGAAACCGCAGTGGATAATAAATGGTCCATCTACGTGCACCACTTAGGCCCACGATTATGATAGGGTATGGGCTATATCTTCGTAACCATAAAACCTGGATCCTCTAATTGTGTATACTTTTGTTTTCTTACAAAATTTTGGTTTCCTAAAGTAATTAAAAACAAATCATGATTTTGAATTAACTATTAAAGTCTACCTCTTACAAAATCTTCTTATTTTTATGTATAATTTTTTACTCAATTTTCATATAATTTATAAATTTTATTATTAAATATAACATTTTTCTAGACGGTTATCTTCACAAAATTATGACCCAGGCAACCCTGGCGTTATTAGCAGGGCAGGACATTCAAACCAACTAAAGCTAATTGTTCCTTGTTAAAAATACACAAGAATTAAAGCGTTTTTCTTCTTTCGTTCATTCATCTATCTCTTTGTTTAACTTACATTTCTATACGTATTGAGCCACTAAAGGTGAATAAGAAAGTGAGAATAGAGTGAACAAGTTTCTTACGCTTTCAATTTATTACATAAACAACAAGTATTAGCGTTGGTACTTGGTGGTGTCATTTCTCAATGTGATAGAGTGATCTAGTTTTTTATGCACTATTTATCAATTTGATAGTGTTATTGGCACATTATAATTTTTTAGTTATCTATAATATATACAATGCAAAACCATCTTCAAGAACTACAAAAAAAAAAAAAAAAGATGTCATTCTCTCATGCAATATTTTCCCGCCCAATTTTTCAAGGATCTTTTCGTCATATCCTTTTTCGGTCTCACCCAATCATTTTTAATACTTTCCACTATCTCATTTATATAAATTAAATAATAAATATTAATGACAAATAAAAATTCATCTTTTATTAATGCGTTTGACCCTCAATTTCGAAACTTATCCAAATTTATTATCAATCAATGATAATAAATTTTAAAGTAATTTTTTTAAACTAACATAAGCATAAATTCATTTTTCATATTTTATTAAACTTCATAAATAACAAATAAAAATTCATCTTTTATTAATGCGTTTGACCCTCAATTTCGAAACTCTATCCAAATTTATTATCAATCAATGATAATAAATTTTAAAGTAATTTTTTTAAACTAACATAAGCATAAATTCATTTTTCATATTTTATTAAACTTCATAAACAACAAATAAAAATTCATCTTTTATTAATGCATTTGACCATGAATTTCAAAACTCTATTCAATTTAATATCAATCAATGTTAATAAATTTTAAAGTAATTTTTTTGAACTAGCATAAGCATAAATTCATTTTTCATATTTTATTAAACTTCATAATAACAAGTAACAGTTATTTCTATGCTAATCAACAAAAAAATGAAATGTTTCCCATACAATAATTTTTTCAATATTTGTTTCATCTCTGTAAGTCACCCAAAAAGAACTTCTATTTCCATTTTTTAAAAATAAAGAAACATAACATCACTTACAATGCAATAGCTGGAACCTACCAGTCAGACTAGGTGCCCAACCCCTTTTTTTCTTCAATCCAATATGCGTGTTGTTCAGCTTATCTCAATGAAGACTAGATCTTTCCACACGCGTGTTGTTCAGCTAATCTCAATGAAGACCTCTTCTCTCTTCATTGTTGTTTAGTTTTTCTCATTGAAGACCTCTTCTCTCTTCACGCTTCATCAACTGTTCATCTCCTCTATGTGAATTGTCTACTCCTTTGCACGATGTGTCCTTGCCCCGATGAATTTCCTTCGTTTGCTTTCCTTTCATCCATTAATGTCTGTTTCCCAACTGAAGCATGCGGTATTTTTTTCAGCGGTAATTATTTCACCAGCAAACCCTAATCCCTAATTTCCCACCCCCATTGAAGGTTATAAATACAAAGGTAAGATTATTTCATTCCTCGTGCATTTTCACTATTTTCCCTTCCTACAAATTTGATTTGTCATATTACTCATAATCCCTGTTTTCTGTAATCTGAAATGGCTCCTCCTATCGATCCTTTGGTCAAAATATCACCTGAGAAAGAGTCTTGGAGGATCAAAATTAGGGTTGTTCGTCTGTGGTTCCTTCCAAACTTCAACAATCCTGCAATGACTAACTCCATTGAAATGGTTTTTATGGATGAATATGTATGATTCTCACTGATTTATGTTTTTTATATTTCATTTCTTATAATACATTAAGAACAAATTTTGATACTATCATTTGTAACTAAACAGGGATGCAAGATTCATGCTTCTGTGAGGAAAAGAGTCTACTTAATGAAGGTGATGTTTATGTATGTGAGTTTTTTGGAGTTGGTGAGAATAGTGGTGCATTCCGAACCACAAAGCACAAATATCATTTGAATTTTCAATATAAAACCTCTGTGAGGCCTTCAGACTCTGTATTGATCCCCTTATATGGACTGTCTTTACTATCCTTAGAGGATATATTTGGTTCCAATGGCGAAATGGGAATCTTAGTTGGTATTGTTTCCATCTCCATTTCACTTTATATTTTCATTGATATTTGGTATATTTTCTTCAATTACAACTGACCTTTTACAATTATCGACGTTATTGGATTGTCATTGCCTCATGCGGTTTGGGACCGAACGAGAATATGACAACTATGGAAAAAGAACAAAGATGATTGTGATTGAGTTAGATGTTGATAGGTAAGGATTTAATATATATGTTGTGAAATACTATTTATCTTCTTTGTTATCCTGTCAAATACATTGTTGAATTAATCTTAATTTCATAATTTCAGTGTGAAAATTGAGTGTGCTTTGTTCGGATCCTATGTTGATGATTTAACTGCATTCCTTGCTGCTGGTGATGTTGTGCAACCTGTACTCATTATCCAATTTGCCAAAGTTAAAACTTTCAAAGGTTTTTTTTATAAATTTCTATTCTTATTGATCCTAATTAAAACTTGATAATCGTTAGTATCAATCTTTAACATTATTTTTTGTGCTATCATTCTTCAATTATTAGGGAAGACTGTTTTACAAAATGTAATGCATGCAACTAGGATTCTCTTCAAATCCTGACATTCCAGAGGTTGCTGACTTTCAAAAAAGGTTTTAGTTTCTGTTAATTTGTTATTTATTAGTTGTATTTTTTTTCCAATTCGAATTAATGATCTTTTTATAATCCAATTATGTTCATTTAGGTTGCCTTTGCTTGGAGATGAACCTTCCCAAGCTTTGTCCCATTTATCTGAATCTCCAAATATTTCTGTGGAGGATGATTTCCTCAGATTGAACCCTAGGATGTCTATTGAACAGTTGAAGGATGTTAACGAGGTATTTGTTACACTCTTTAGGTGGTTGTTTGCATATGGATTTTGATATTTTTACATATGATCTGATATGTAATGTGTTATATTATATTTTTTAAATAATTTTAGGAGGAATTTTGTATTGTTCTGGCTACTGCAAAACACATAATCAAGGGTAGTGATTGGTGGTATACTGCATGCAAATGCAATAAGGCAGTAACTCCTAATAGTGGCATGTATTACTATGATTCCTGCTATTGTCATGTAGTACATGTCTTTCCAAGGTTTGTATGTTCTATTCTGCAATATTGACTTATAGTTTGCTTTGTTAATTATAAGTTCTTTAACTTATTCTGACTCATTAAATTTATGTTTGTTAGGTATAGGATTAAGTTAAGAGTGATTGATGATTCTGATTGTGCAACCTTTGTGTTATTTGACCGAGATGCTTCTTATCTGCTGAAGAGGTCCTGCATTGAGATGCTAGATCTCTTTCAGAAGGTAATCAATTGCAAATTTTATCACACTAATTTTTGCATTCACTTAATTAGTATCAACTCATTTCTTAGAATTTTTGTTCTTTTATATTCATAAACAGAACAAAAAAAATTCCCTGTATCCTCCGGAGTTTGACGTTTGGATTGACAAATCATTCCTCTTTAAGGTTGAGATAAAATGTAACACTGCTTCTAAGTTTGAGCCATCTTTTCGTGTGAGACGTGTGTGTGATGATGTTGCAATCATAACCAAATTCATGCAGTCTGAATCTGCAATGACCCCAAAGGAGGTTTAGTTTATATATTATTATTTTTGTTTTTTTTTTTTCTCTCCTACTAATGACTGTTGTTCTGACTATTGGGCTAAACTTTATATGTCTAGGCTGTTATGACAGAAGGTGTTTCTGTCAATGAAATTAACATTGCTACTGACATACCAGAAGTTGATTCTGGTGTTGCTAAGGTATATGTTTAGTATACCTTTCATGTTTCAATTTTTTATATGTATTGTATACTACTAAGTGATTGATTTTTTATAGGATTTAATGTCACAGTTTTGTGACAGTGAGACATGTCTGAATTCCCAACCTGAGTGCATGGAGTTGAATGTATGTGGTGATAAGAGGTCTGCTGAGGAGTACAGTGCCAATGAAAATGCTGATATGTCTACCACAAAGTTTAAGCAAGTGAAAATTGAAAAGGATTGATCAGAACACTTTGATCTTTTTGGTGTATGAATTTTGATTGGACATTACTTGTATGTGAACAGGGATGTGATTTCCTTTTTGAGTATTTTGTAGGACATTGAATGCCTATTTGAGGTAGAACTTTGAAATTGTGTATTTCTGTTGGTTATTGGCAGTAAATGGGACCATTACTATTTTAATTAAAGTTTTGCAGATTATTATCTAACTCTATTATGTTGCTAATGTAATATGTTGAAGTATATGAAGTATATCATTTTGTTTTACAAGTTTCTGATGTGGATATCTTTTACAGGTAAATTAAATTCATTCATCTCTTAACAAAATTATATTTAGTACTTGTTCCTATTTTTTTTTTTTTATGTTTAACATCAACTTACTTGCTGTTAACATCTCATAGGGCTCGGAGTTCCTTTTAGAATATGGAATTGCTTGAGGTGGAAGAAGATGCTTGAAGCTAGACTAGGAATATAAGACTTAGTATAAGCATTAAATACATATTTTTTTCATCGCAATCAATGTATTGTACTTCTGTATTATTTTTTTTTTTGGCTTGACTATGAGTAGCATTTGTGTATATAGGATTACTTCATGTAACAGTGGCTATTGTTTTTACCTTTACTTGATGTAATAAAGTCTATCCGTAATTTAATAGACCCATTTTATCTAACTTCATATTTTGTAATCTTCATATATCAATGAAGTTTTTTATTTGAATTCTTAATCTCATTTTACTCAGCTTTGAGTTTAAGAAGTTGCTTGAAGTAAGAGAAGAAGAAAAAATTATTATAAGCATTAAATATATATCTTTTCTTTATCTCAATTAATGTGTTGTACGTCTATTTTTTTTGTCTTACAGTTGACTATAATAATATACAAAGCATTTGCAATTATGTTTTAAGCTTTCAACTATCAAAATTGGCAAATTAATCCTGTATTCATCTCTCACCAAAAAACAAATATTAATGATTATTAAAATTTCATCTTTTATTAATACAAACACTTTCAATTTTGAAACTCCCCCCAAATTTAATACCAATCAATTTTAATAATTTTTAGAGTAATTTTTTTTAGCAATCATAACTGTAAAATAACGCTAATATTTTTAACGTTGCCCATAAATTGAATTCTTGAATATTTCTTTCATCTTAAGTCACTATTTCAAATGACTTATTACCGATAAAATAACTTTACCCATATTGCCCATAAGTATCCTTTTTTTTTTATATGTTTATACTTTTACTTAATGTAATCAAGTCCATACGTATTAAAATGTGCTTATTTTAACAAATTTAATATTTTGAAATATTTATATATGAATGATCTTTTTATCTGATTTTAGAATCCTATTATATGATTTTTATTGTCAAGTTGTATACAATTGATTAATATTATTCAATTTATTTTACTATATTATAGATACGTATTTTTTATACAACGTAAACCATTTTTTCAAATCAAATATAATTAATCAATTTATTTAAATATGATCTCTTTTGTGCAGCATTTATTAATGTTTTAATTTAAGAAATACATTCCGAAATTATTTATTTATTGACATTTACATTCCTTCTTGATTATATAATAAAATATTGCACATATTTTTCTTTAATATATTAAAACATATATTTTAATATTTACAAATAACTTTAAAAAATATTGATCTTTTATTTTATATATATTTAAATATTCTAATTATTAGAAGGATTATAATATGATTACTAATAAATTTAAAAAATTGACATCTTTGACTCTTAAAATCTTACGATACAAATGTCTTTTCATTTTCCATATTAGTTGTATAAGTATTAGCTAAATATTTATTTTACACTGATATCCAAAATAGCTGTCATCCTTTAAACTTCTTCTTCTAAGTGTTTTGTTCATTTGTACTCATCCAGACTCTTCGTTTCCAAGCTGCCATTACATTCTCTTTCAGTTTCCGATATTTGTTGTAATCAATGTATCACAATCTTTAATTACAATCGCCTATATTCTCAATCACGATGATGGATGATTCGTCTGCAATCTTTTGCCCACGGTGGCCATTCGAAACGACATCTATCTTCAATCAATGTCCGGTGCTATTTAGGGCTTTGTTGCTATCGAAAATATGGTTCCTTTCAACCTGCTGTCTTCCACCCTCTCCCATTGCCTTCAATCTCCTCCGTAAGTGTACCTTAATTTGAACTACTATCAACATTTCTTCAAACTTTTTTTAGGTATTACAATCTCTACCTATCCTAATTTGTGCCCATCTCTTTACATATAACTCTTTTGCTTTTGTATATCCCCATTTAAACAATAATTAGTTCTTTACTCCAAATGTTTTGTTGTTTTATGCAATTCACATATACACGTTTTCATCAAATATGCAATTCACAAATGTTTTGTTGTTTTTTATTATTTTTTGTTGGGCTATTGATATATACATATGTTACTTTAATCACACTAATAATTATTCATTTAATGATACATATTTGATTTCCGTATATATCAATTGTGTCATTCATTAAACAAATTGTCTCTGTGTTTTTATTATGTGTTCTAAAGATGATATCATGTAGTTAAAAAGTTTTGCCTTTGCTTCGTGTTTACAATATGTTTCCATGTTTTCTATCTTTGATAGTTATCTCTGAATATAATATTTTGTAATTTTTCTTGTTTTAAACACCATATAAGCAGATATTACCTTTTTCTCAATGTTGGATAATCTATTTCTATATTTTTGGTGTTGTACAAAAAACTCATAAAGGAATATTGGTTATTATGTTGTTCATAAATTTATTCTTACTTCATCTTTTTTTAAAGGTACTTTATGGCATCCAACAAGTGTTACAGGTGGTTTATGATGCCATTGGATCCAGATGTTGTAAGTTACTCAATTTGTCCTAATTATACTCTATGTTTACTTTAATATGCTTATTTAAATATTTTACTTTTAATATTTAGCCAATTCATTTAATTTTATTACACAGGAGCTTGGTCAGCTACCCAAAATGTTTTGTAAGGATTTTAAAAATGACCTCCAATGTCGTGTTTTTTTTAAGGACCCTCTTGGAAATGTTATCCAATTGATTATTTCTAAGTTAGAGGAAACTGTTTACTTTACCCACGGATGGTCTGATATTATCAACAATTACCACCTTCCTAATGGTGGTTGGATGAAGTTTTTTTATATTGGGAATTCAGAATTTGACATCACACTTGAGGATAGAGAATTTAAGGAGATCCAGTATCCATTTCCTCCAACTGTTTTTGAAGTTGGAATTACATTTTTGGATGATGATAGTAATAGTTCTGAACTCCCTGAAGCTGTTCCTATGGACGTGAGATTGCCTAAGAAATGTGTGCTTACTCTGACTCAAGCACAGACCACTAATAATTCAATGGTAAGTGATTGATGTCTATGTTGCTCATAATTTTAAACATAATACATTTGGTTCTTTTATTTAATTTTTGAATGTTGTTCTTTACGTTAGAATTTGCCTATGAAGTTCGCCTGTGAAGCCCTTAGGAGTAAACCTACAAAATGTATTATCCAAGATAGGAAGGGGAGGAGATTTATTTACAATTTAAGGTGGACTGGAAGAAGGAACAACACAAAAGTCTTCGTAACCAAATCATGGGTTCAATTTTGTGTTGCAAACAATTTGAAGGGTGGTTCTGTTGTTCAACTTTTTGTGCATGAGGCAGATGAAGCTTTAATATTTGCCATAGTTTAAATAATTTGACTGATGTAATGAAAAAACTTGCAGTTTTTTAAATATTTCTTTTTTTGTTTGTAATTTTTACTTTTTGGATTGATATGGTTTGTACACCATGTTTCATTAGGAAAGTTAAATGGTCCTAATTTTTGGCTGTAATTTATAGTTTATTTTATTAACTTGATTGATGCTCAAAATATCCTATTAGATTGTTGTTCGTGGTAATATTTTTCATCCATGTTACTCTCGATCATTTAGATTATTTTCTGATGTCATTACGCAATCAGAACAATTTAAAAATACTTTAATTATTCATTATAAATTTGATTTTTATTTTATGAATACTACAACTTTTTTCTTTTTATTTACTGTTTATCCAACTCCAAATTTTTTATTACAATTTTATTTTCAAATGCCCAAAAAATGATTTATTTTTCAAAAAAGTCAACACCTTATTAATATGCAAAAACAATTTTCAGATTAAAATTTATTTTAATCTGCCATAAAAATTTTTTATTTTTCAAAAAAGTTCCCACGTTATTCATATGCTATAACTTTTTATCTCTATTGCCCGAAAATGATTTAATTTTTCCAAACAATTAACCAACTTATTAATAATATGATTTAATTATTACAATTTTCTTAATTTAAAATATATAAACCTCCGAGAACTATATTTGCACAATTTTAACTTCAAGTAATTGATAGGCAAACAATAAATAGTTGAACTTTCCCGTGTGTACACTTCATATTAACATTAGGGAGAAAAGAGTGAAAAAGTTAGGGGCACTTTTGGCATGTCCTCAACGTTTTATAAGCACATGCCTTTTGAATACACAGGAAAATTTACTTTTACTTTAGATACATTTCCTTTACCAATGCTTTATTGTCTGTAGCCATTTATTGCTTTCATTGCTGATAACTGGCAACGTTTTTTCTTCCCTGGAGCCAACTCTTGGTTCTCATTCAACCAGCAACGTTGATTGTTGCCTGGAACCAATACATTGTTCTCATTCAATCGCAAACGAGGTGAGTTTTTCTTTTTAAAATTTGTATTGCAATGTTGTTTTCAGTTTAAAACTGTCCATCATGAACCAAATGCAGTGTCCTTGCTATTTTGATTTTTCGTTTCTCTTCTTTCAACCAGTCTGTTAAGGCGCTTTAGGATAAATCTTTGTTACAAACATGTTTGTTTCTTCCACTTTTTATTTCAAGCAACTTGGCTAAGTCTATTATGTACTGGGATACACTTTATTTTTTTTTAAATGGGATATTAATCTACGATGTTGTCTATTCGTGTATTTTCAAGTAGGGATGAAAGCAAAGTATATTTTAGTGAGCGTATGAGCTTTCTGATTTGAAATAGTAGCTTTCTCAAACATGAAGGAACCAACTTCGGATGGTTTAAAGGATTTAAGGGTGAAAATGAAACAAATTTTAAATGCAAGAAGGGAAATCAACACAGAAAATGAAGGTAATTGATTTTCATTGTTATTGGGTATTTATAAAATTGTTAGTCTTTGCATTTACAATTTTTTCTTTGTATTTACAATTTTTTTTATAAAAAATGCGGGAGTCAGGAAGAGAGCAATGACCAAAAAATTGTTTCAATCTCACATCTCAACCAGTAATGTAAATGGTATTAACAATTCTACTCTTATATTTAGTTCACCTCTGTCATTAACTCCAATTCGTGTATGATGCTTCTATTGTTACACATTTGGTCTTTCATTGATTTTTACACATCTTCGTTACATGAATTAGTCTCTTAAGTTTGTATGTAATGGATAATTAACATTCCAGATTTTGGTTCTTCATATATTCATGTAAAAAACATATGGATTGATTATTTTCAAACAAATGAAACTATACTACGTAATATGCGTATGATAATTCCTTAACAGTTTCTGATAATTTCTATGTGCATATTCTTTTATTCATGTTCAAAGACAATATAAATTTCCTTTACGTATTTATGTGGTTAAGGAGTAAATGATGTGACAACTTTCAAAAACTTTTACAGGGATAGATGTTCCAAATGAGAAGGAAGAATTGAAAAGTAATTTACCATGGCATATTCAAAACCGTTCACCATTAACTGATATCTCAAACAGTAAGTGTCTTTATGAAAACGTGAATTACATTGATGTCTTAATTTAGGAATAACTGATCTTTGTTAAATGCAAATTGCATTGTATTTTATAGGCAATTCGGAACCAAAACCTGTTGTCATTGACAATATATCTCCAAATACTGCTGGAAAGTATACCATAAAATTTGGTTCACTCATTAAGGGAATTACATTGGATGGTTTAAATGGATCTTCAGAATAAGAAAAACTTTCATCATCATCAACATTCAACACTGAAGGTAGTAACAATTTTACTATGGTGTTCATTAGTTCTATGTTGTTACTTGCTTTTTTTGTTACAATCTAATAGTTTCAATTTATTGTTGTGTGTTTACTAAAGGTTACCTAACTCCAGAACCTGTGCTTTTCCACCAAAGTTCTAATGGATTAAGGTGCAATGGTTCTCATGATTCTATTCAAATTGGGATGGATAAAATACTATCAACAAGTACAGATGAAGGTAGTATCTATTTGAAGTTCAGAAATTTTTTATTCAATTATTTCTTCGATATATTTATATTCTATTTCAATCAGGGAATTCAAAAACAAATCCAGTTGTGATTGAAAGTATATCTCCAATTACCTCTGGAAAGTATACCATAACAAAGGGTACACTTATTAAACAAACTATATTGAATGGTTTAAATGGATCTTCAAAAACAGAAACACCTTCATCATCATCTTCACTCAACACTGAAGGTAGTTTATGTTATACATTTGTCCTTTATTAGTTGACTATTGTTACTTAATTTGTGACTATTATTTTATATTTTAAATTGATGCTTCTGTATTTTCTATAGGTTATGTCACTCTTGAATCCGGTCTATTTCACCCCACTTCTAAAGACAAATTAGTAAAGCATGTTTCACAAAGAAGTTCTATCATTAATGGATTAAGGTGGAATGGTTCTGATGATTCTATTCTAAATGGAAGGGATAAAATACTATCACGAAGTAGTGATGAAGGTTTTTAAAAAATTTAAATTTATTTGAATACTGTTGTGTACCTTTTTTGTTGAAAATCCATTTGGACTTAGGATTTACATTTTCAACTCAGGTGTTGTCGATGTTCAAATATTCAATATTGATCAAAGCTCTTATAATGTCTTTCAAAGGTCAAAGTTAACTTTTGATCATGTTTTATTCGAAGAAAGTGAGCAATAAGGTACTTTTAATTTGTTTATTTTTGAAGTTCGGATATATTTGAATAAATCATTTGTTCAAAATATTTATACTGTATTTTTTTTCATTCAAGAATGTTGTGACTTTGGAGATTGCAATTATTGTTGTGAAATTTGTGGGGCTTTATTATGGTATCAAGAGAAATATGAAAAATCAAAAAGACCACTGAAACCAGACTTCTCAATATGTTGTATAAAAGGAAAAATACAGTTGCCATTGCTACAAAAACCTCCCGATCTGCTTTGGAATCTCTTCAATAACAATGATGACAGAAGTTTCAATTTCCTTCAAAATATTCGACAATATAATAGCATGTTCTCATTTACTTCAATTGGGGGTAAAGTTGATAACTCTTTAAATTATGGTTCTGGACCTCCCCAATTCATTATCAGTGGGCAAAACTATCATAGAATTGGATCATTACTTCCACAAGAAGGCAACAAACCAAAGTTTGCTCAACTGTATATATATGATACTGATAATGAGATTTCAAACAGAATGACACCATTCAGGTAAACAATTAATAAATATATTTTCTTTGAATTTATGATTATTTTTTATTCTAATTTCATCCATTATACACTATTATACATCTAATACTTAGTTTTGTTGCAGTGCTAGCAGGAACACCAAATTTTTGGATCACTCTATAGTACAAGATTTGAATGAAATGGTAGATGAACATAACGTGTTAGCCCATTCCTTTAGAAGGGTTAAAGACCATTTTGAATCTAGCTAATTCATAAAGTTATCTTTGAGATTATTTCGAAACCGGTCTCGAGATGCAAGAATGTACAATCTTCCAATAGCTGATGAGGTTGCAGCTCTTATAGTTAGAGATTTTGATAATTCTGACATTGGAAGAGATATTGTAGTTGAATGTCACAATGGTGTTTTGAAAAGAATACATGAAACTCATCCAGCTTTTATCCCATTACAATATCCTATTTTATTCCCTTACGGAGAGGATGGATATCAAGAGGACATATCTATTTGAGAATGTATGGAGAAAGATACAAACAGAAAGAGAACAAGAGTTTCTCTACGAGAGTTTGTTGCTTTTAGGATTCAAGAGAGAGAATCTGAGTTTGGAAATATTGTAAATGCTAGAAGACTTTTTCAGCAATTTTTAGTTGACAGTTACTCAATGATAGAAGCTCAAAGATTATCTTTTATCAGAACTAATCAAAGTTCATTGAGATTAGATATCCTTAATGGTTTAGAAGAGGCGGTCCACAGAGGTGAAACAAATTCTGCTACAATTGGAATGCGTATTATTCTTCCTTCATCTTTTACTGGTGGCATGCGATATATGTTCAATAACTCAAGATGCAATGGCGGTTTGTAAGAAATTTGGATATCCAGATTTATTCATCACTGTGACATGCAATCCACAATGGCCAGAAATTCGTCGATTTATTTGTTCTCGAAATCTTTCAGCAGATGATAGGCCAGATATCTCATGTAGAATTTTCCAGATTACATTAGACCAAATGATGTCTTATTTCAAAAGAGGTCTTTTTCTTGGCAAAGTCATTGCTGGTACGTATTCATACTTATGTTCATTAAGTGTGATATTTCATAAAATAAAATTATATTTTAGAAATAAGATAATTCATTTTGTTTAACAGGTATGTATACCATTGAGTTTCAGAAGAGAGGACTCCCTCATGCCCATATTTTGCGATGGTTACACCCAGATGACAAGTTGGAAACTGTTGATTTAATTGATAATGTCATTTATGCTGAATTGCCTGACAAACTCAAGTTTCCTAAACTTTTTAATGTCGTTTCCTCATTCATGATACATGGTCCACATGGAGCTGCAAATAGAACTTCGCCTTGCATGAAGGAAGGCAAATGTTCGAAGTTTTTCCCAAAGAAATTTGTAGAAAAAACTTCATTTGATGCTGATGGATATCCAATATATCGAAGAAGAGATACAGGAATCACAACCTCAAGAAAAAGAAGTAGAACTAGACAATAGGTATGTCGCTCCTTACAACCCAAAGCTGCTCATGAAATATCAAGCTCATATTAATCTAGAGTTTTGCAATAAATCCAACTCAATCAAATACTTATTCAAGTATGTGAATAAAGGACCAGATCGAGTTACTATTTCAGTGTCATCTGAAGTTGATCGTGATCAACACATCCATGTTGTTGATGAGATTCAATAATATTATGATTGTAGGTATCTATCTCCATGTGAGTCAGTATGGAGAATTTTTGGTTTTGAAATTCATAGTAGATGGCCTCCTGTACAAAGATTGACTTTTCATCTTCCTAATATGCAATCAATTATCTTCAAGGACAATGATAATATTGACGAAGTTGTTACAAAGAACAAGGAAAAGTCAACAATGTTTTTAGCTTGGATGGAAGCAAACAAATTTTATCCTGAGGGAAGAAACTTGACATATGGTCAATTTCCTATCCATTTTGTTTATAATAAGGAGAAGCGTCAATGGTTTCCAAGGAAAAAGGGCCAATCAATAGGGAGGTTACATTTTGTACCTCCAGGTACTGGGGAGTTGTATTACATGAGACTTCTATTAACCTTCCAAATAGGATGTACCACTTTTGAAAGCATAAGGACAGTAAATGGTCGTACTTATGAAACATTTCAAAAAGCATGTTTTGCTCTATGATTGTTATCAGATGACAAAGAATTCATTGATGGGATCAAAGAAACTGCAAAAATGGCATCTAGGAATTATCTAAGGAATCTTTTTGTAACATTGTTGGTGTCAAACACAATGAGTAGGCCATCTTTTGTCTGGGAGCAAACGTGGGAATGTTTAGCTGATGGAATACTTTACCAAAGGAGAATTCTGTTGAATAACAAAGGTAAAGTATTTTATATTTTTTTTATTTTCACATCTATTTTTCATAATGTTTATACTTATCATTTTTTTTTCTACAGATTTAGAAATTGGAAATGATGATTTGAAGAATTTGTGCTTGATTGAGATAGAAAATCTGCTACATACAAATGGGAGATCATTGAAGGATTTTGATTGTATGCCATTACCCTCAAACTCTCCAATAAATCAATTCGAGAATAAATTATTGGTCGATGAGCTAAATTACAATAGACAAGACATGCTTGCAGATCATCAAAGGTATTTTTCTCTTCTCACAAATGAGCAAAAAAGTATATATAATCAAGTTATTGATGCTGTTAATGTTGGAAAAGGAGGTTTTTTCTTTGTTTATGGATATGGGGGTACAAGTAAGACATTTGTATGGAAAACTTTGTCAACAGCTCTTCGTTCAGAAAGAAAAGTTGTTCTAAATGTTGCTTCAAGTGGTATTGCTTCTCTTCTTCTTCCAGGTGGAAGAATAGCTCATTCAAAATTCTCAATACCATTCTCTCTCACTGAAGAGTCAACCTGTAATATTAAACAAGGTAGCTTTAAGGCAGAACTGCTTTGTCATACAAGTTTAATTATTTGGGATGAAGCACCAATGATAAGTAAATGGGCTTTTGAGGCTCTTGACAGAACTATGCAAGATATTATGAAATTTTGTAATGAAATTTATAGTCACCAACCTTTTGGAGGAAAAGTTGTTGTTCTTGGAGGAGATTTCAGGCAAATATTACCAGTTATTCCTAAAGGCAGCAGAGAAGATATTGTCATGGCAACTGTAAATTCTTCAAAGTTGTGGAATCAATGCAAGGTTTTAACATTGACTAAGAACATGAGATTACAAACAGGATCCAATAACTTAAATCTTGATGAGATTAAGTCTTTTGTAGAATGGATTATTAAACTTGGGGATGGTGAATTAGGAAGTGACAATGATGGGGAAGCAGAAATAGAAATCCCACATGATCTTTTGATAATGCAATCAAACAACCATATTGCAAACATTGTTGATTTTGCTTATCCCAATTTGATTGAAAATATGAAAGATTTTAAGTTTTTTGAGGATAGAGCAATTCCTGCACCAACTCTTGAAGTTGTGGAACAAGTTAATCAATTCATTCTTTCCACTATTCCTACAGACGCTAAGGAATATCTTAGTTTAGATTCTATCTCAGTAGCTGATGAAGATGTTGGTATCGAAGCAGAATGGTTCACAACAGAATTTTTGAATGAGATAAAGTGTTCAGGTATGCCAAATCATAGACTCACCCTGAAAAAAGGAGTTCCTGTAATGCTTCTCAGAAATATTGATCAAGCATTAGGTCTTTGTAACGGGACGAGATTGATTGTTGATGACTTGGGAAAGAATGTTATTGAAGCAACAATAGTAACAGGGAAACAAATTGGTGAGAAAATTTATATTCCTCGAATGAATTTGATACCATCAGATCCCGGAATGCCAATAAAATTTCAAAGTAGGTAATTTCCTTTAATTGTTTGTTTTGCAATGACTATTAACAAAAGTCAAGAGCAAACCCTGTCACATGTTGGAACATTCTTACCGAGGCCTGTTTTCACACATGGCCAATTGTATGTAGCAGTTTCAAGAGTCAAGGCAAGGAGTGGTTTGAAAATTCTTATTTTGGATGAAAATGGTAATTTATGTCAAACAACGAAGAATGTTGTTTATAAAGAAGTTTTTCAAAAGATTCGAGTATAAGGTAAATTAATTATCAATTATTGTTTTAATGTTACTGATTGGTTAATTATCCATTTATTTTCATCAATCAGATAATATTTCTTTTACTCATATTTACTTTTTTTCACTTTGCAGGTATTAATTATCCTGTCATGTATGTATATTTATAAACATATAATTCAAACTTTCAATATTATCCAGTATTTATTTTGGTATCCAATCACTTACTTAATCTTTTATTTTACATAGATCTTCAGCATATATAATTTTTTTTTAAATCACCCCGTGCGTTGCACGGGACATGCACTAGTTTTTTATTACACCAAAACCTTAATAAACATTTATGCTTCCACATTTATGCTTCCCTAGTTGCCTTCGCGAGGCTTAAAAATAGAACACCCCAAACAGGGTGATTCAAAGCCTTGATGACCAATAGTTGTGGGTGAAATTACTTGAATTATATGAAGAAATGGCGGGAAGGCATGTGTTTTCAAAACTTTTTTTTATAACTCTGAGGCCTCGATTTGAATAATTTTCTGACCGAATCTATCTCTTTTGTTTCCCATCTGCCAAACATGGATTAACTAGTTTCACTAAATGGGATGGACACTTTTTTTTTTTTTCACGCATTTACTAACATCCTTTTTGTTTCCAAAAGACAAAGACACCCTATCGAATTGTTTCCAAACTCACAGGCAGAAAATGCTGTAGAGTACGCAAGGGTACACATAGATAGCAAACATTGAGGTTCATTTCTGAGCCCACCAGCTCCACACCCCACGAGTAAAGTTAATTTCCAATTTTCTATTTCACTCAACTGCCATTCCTTATTTGATAACTTGATTAACTACTAGTAACTAGTGGCACATAACTAAAATTAATTGCTTGTCATATAATGATTCAGAGTCCTTGAAAAAAAAATAAGAATGAAGTTTTGGGCAATCGTAGGAATAAATAGGGGGGGGGGGAAAGTTAAAGGAGAAATTAAAAGTTTTCCTTATAAAGGAGATTTAGGTACTGGTCCAAACCCTGGTTAACTAGGTCCACACCAACTGTTTAGGTTACAATATACAAATAAAGCAATTTAAAGTAAAGTAAAAAGCTTGTTTTCATTTTCAACCAAAAACAAAGTTAAACACTTTGGAGTGAGGAACCCTTTTCTGATTACGGGGTCATGGTGGCAGAACTCCAATTCATTGACAGGTAGATAGAGCATAGCACTACAGACAAAAGACCAGTGGAGGGCCCATTTGTGTAAAATTAATGGGCACATGAGAGGCCCACTTATAATTAACTGACATCATTTGCAGCAAAAACAAATAAATAATAATAATTAAACATCCTTTCATTTGTATTATTTTTTCATCTCTTATGCTTCAATGTTCGAACATTTTGAACTTCTCGGGAAATTTAAGAGCAATTTTAATACTCATATATAAATAAATGAACAAAACTAAATGCTTATAGTAAAGAAAAAGGGGGGGGGGGGGGGGAGGGGCAGCAGGAAAACTGTGAACTAAATCAATGTATGATACGATTCAACTTTTTATAAGAAAAAAATGGTTCAGTTTTAGACTTTTTTTCTTTTACTGGAATTCAGTTTTAGACATTATATGAGGATGAGAATTACACTAGTAAATTTCAATATATGAAAAAAAAAATTATATTGTAAAACATTATATCATTTATGACATACGGATTCAAGTAAAAAGTGGTGAAGACAATATTTGATTATTTATTGTTTTTCCAAAATCCGAAGGGTTTAAGACTCGATCGAAATACGAAATCGCTGGAACTAATCCTAGGTTTGGATTTAACTGTGTGCGTATAAACAATGGAGCAACTCAATCTCATTATCTCAATAGCTCCACCAAGTGACGAAAACAGCAGCATAATTAAGGCCCTCGACCAAATTAATTGGATCTCCATTTTCTTGAACTAAGTGCTGCTGAGGCCACCATATAAAATAACCCTCTTTTGGCCATAATGCTTTCACAACAGACATAATGCTTGATTAAGGAAGCACTTAATAGTTTAATCCGTTTTGGCCATTTCTCAACGTCTCTTTCTATCTGTTCAAACAATGGGGGCAGTAAAATTGGATAAAAGAAAGTTCATGGAAAAAACTGTCTTATGAATAATTTGTTTTTTTTTTCAATTTTAATTAAGATACCTTATCTCATCATCAATATCAATGATTTTATTATTATGTAACAACAATTATTTAATCTGAAAAGGTGGAGCAAATATATGGTGACCAGATTTTAAGTTTACAATTGATCTTTTAATATTGTCTGTAGGCTAAAACCTTGTCTTAATAATTTTATTTCCTTTTTTATTATTTTTTGTGAAATAAATGTTACATAATTTAATATAATTTACATTATGATGTAAATAGTCTTTCTTAATAAAAAACTATCTCATCATCAGTCATCAGTGTAATTTTTTTTTTTTTTTTTTTGACTAAGTCATCAGTGTAAATTAAAACTTCATGAATATACAATTAATTGATTATAAAATAAAACAACTGATAAGATAAATTGCATCAAATAAGAAAATTCATCTATATGATATAAGAAATATAAGATTAATTGCACCAAGGCTATTCACCAAAGTGTCGATAACTTTTATAATTTACTCGAGTAAAAATTATTTACTATTACAATAATTTTTTTTTATTTCAACACAGTGTTTTTCAAATTCAAATATAATAATTTGTCGATGTTTAAAAATTCAAAAATATTATTTCTATATTTAATTTTTTATACTCCTACTCTATTAATTTTTTATGATAAAAAATAAAATAAAAATTTATAATTTTTATTCGTAAAAGAAAAGTACAAAATAAAATATGACATTGTTGTTAAAACATTTTATTTTAACCAATAATGATATTTAGATACTTATATACACATAATTTTATATGTATATAATTTTTATTATCTAATTATAATTAAATTTACTAGAATTAATGTAAACTTATATTCAGATTATGCAACATTATTTATCTAAAATAAAATAAATAATATGTTACAAGTATTTTTCTATTTTAACAATGAAAAGTCTAGTTGTACATTTCTTTATAGGCTCACATCACTTACAACAATGAAGTGATAAAATTTGAGTAAAGGTGTATAAAATTTTTGGTAAAATTTTTTGGATGGATCCAATTAAGTGGGGTCCATACTATATAGTTTAAAAAAAAAGAGAGAATAGGTTTTAAAAGGCTAAAGGCAGAAAACGTTTTTTGTTTTTTAAGGTCTTCTACTTCTTCGTGTGACGGCGCCACATGAGAGAGAAGAGAAAATTTTTAGTGCTGATCTTGCGTGTTCAGATTGGGTGGTCATTTGTGGTCTGATCTGGATGATTTTTTAGTATGTTGTTCCTTGCATTGTGAGCTTCTACTTGTACGGTCAGATTCTTATTTCTCCATCTCTACTTGTTGGGCTGTTTGTATCCCTTTGTGGGTTTTGAGCTTTGTTGCTTTGTTGATTTCCACTTTGTTGGTAGTAAGTAGGGACCGTTGTGATATCCTTATTTATTAGGAGACACTTTACTGTACTCATTGATATATAGTGGAGATTTTTCTGAACTAGGTCCCGTGGTTTTTACTTCTCACGTTGAGAGGGTTTTCCACGTTAAAATTGTGTGTGTTCTCTTTGCCTATTTATTTTTGTGTATTCTTGGATATATTTTTTGGTGGATATTTTTGGTTGGCTGTATATTTTTCTCATCACAGGTTCTTTCAAGTGGGAAAGATTTTATTGTCCATTTGTGTGTTGTTACTTCCGCTGTGTACACACTCCTTTATTTCTCAACAGCTGGCATCAGAGAAATTTATTTGTTTATTTACTTGATTGAATGATGGAGCCAAATTATAATAGAATGATTAGTTTAAATGACACAAATTACCACAAGTGGAAAGGAAAGATGAAAGATTTATTATTTGTGAAAAAATTACATTTACCGGTGTTTGCTACTACAAAACCTGAGGCTAAATCTGATGAAGATTAGGCTTTTGAGCATGAGATGATTTGTGATTTTATTCGGCAATTGGTAGATGATAATGTTTTGAATCATATTGCTAATGATTCACATGCCAGAACTTTATGGGATCAGCTTGAGACGTTGTATGCCTCCAAATCTGGGAACAATAAATTGTTTTTGTTGGAGCAGGCCATGAACTTGTGTTACAAGGATGGTAGTTCTATTTCTAATCACTTGAGTGATTTTCAGGGATGCTTTGACCAGTTATCCGGCATGGGTGTGAAATTTGAAGATGAAATTTTAGGACTTTGGTTGCTTAATACTCTACCTGATTCTTGGGAAAATCTCAGAGTCACTTTGACTAGTTCTGCTCTTGGAGGTGTTGTGACCATGAATTATGTAAAGACTGCTGTTTTGAATGAAGAAGTCAGACGACGAACTCAGTAGACGTTCTCTTCACAATCAGAGGTTTTGGTTACTGAAAACAGGGGGAGAAACATTGAGAGGGATCGGGGACAAGGCAATAGAGGAAAAAGCAAGAGTAGAAGAAAATCAAGGTCTAAATACAAAAACCTTGAGTGTGATTATTGTGGTAAAAAAGGGCATGTCCAAAGGTTCTGCTACCGATAGAAAAGGAAGAACAAGGGTAACAAGGACAAGTAACAAAAGAAAGATAATGACAATAATGATCGTGTTGCTACCACTACTGGAGGAGATCTTGTGATTATCTGTGATGAAAATTTGATTAATGTTGCATATGATGAGATCAGCTGTGTTATTGACAGTGGTGCCAGTTTTCATGTGACATCTGTGAAGGATTTCTTCACATCTTATACTCCTGGTGATTATAGGGTTTTGAAGATGGGTAATGATGGTATGTCAAAGGTGATTGGCATTGGCAATGTTTGTTTGGAAACCAGTAATAGGATAAAGTTATTTTTGAAAAATGTCAGACACGCACCAGACATCCGTTTGTATATGATTTCTGTTAGTGTTCTTGATGATGATGACTATTTTAGTACCTTTGGTGGTGGACAGTGGAAACTCTCTAAGGGTTCTTTAGTTGTGGCACATGGAAAGAAGTGTTCAGGTTTGTATTTGACCAAGGCTTCAGTTTCTGTTGATGCTGCTAATATAGTTGAGTGTGATAACCAGTCAAAGTTATGGCACAAGAGACTTAGCCACATTAGTGAGAAGGGACTTGATACTTTGGCCAAAAGGAATCTACTTTCAGGTTTGAAGGGTGCAAGTTTGGAAAAGTGCGCTCATTGTTTGGCTGAGAAGCAGAATAGAGTATCTTTCAAGAGTCATCCTTCTTCTATAAAATCAGATGTACTTGAGTTGGTGCATTCAGATCTTTGGGGTCCAATGAGGACTAGAACATTTGGTGGTGCATTTTACTTTGTGACTTTCATTGATGATCATTCAAGGAAACTTTGGGTTTATGCCTTGAAGACTAAGGACCAGGTGCTTGGTGTCTTTAAGCAGTTTCAGACTTCTGTTGAGAGAGAAACAGGGAAGAAACTGAAATGTGTTCGCACTGATAATGGTGGTGAATATTGCCGACCATTTGATGAGTACTGTAGACAGCAGGGTATTAGACACTAGAAGACGCCTCCTAAGACTCCTCAACTTAATGGCCTGACAGAAAGGATGAACAGGACTTTGATGGAGAGAGTTAGATGTTTGCTTTCTGAAACAAAGTTACCTGGATTTTTTTGGGGTGAGACTTTATATACTGCTGCACATGTTATTAATTTATCTCCTACTGTTGCTTTACAGGCTAATGTTCCTAACAGAGTGTGGAATAGAAAAGATGTTTCCTATGACCACTTACGTGTCTTTGGGTGCAAAGCATTTGTACATGTGCCCAAAGATGAGAGATCCAAGTTAGATATCAAGATTAGACAATGCATCTTCATTGGTTATGGTCATGATGAGTTTAGCTATAGGTTGTATGATCCAGTTGAGAAGAAGCTTGTTAGAAGCCGTGATGTTATTTTCATAGAGGATCAGACCATTGAAGATATTAATAAGGCAAAGAAGTCAGAGTCTCCGAGTACTGATGGTTTGATTGATATTGATCCAGTTCCTGAGCTTCATATGCCAGATGTACCTGACTTTGGCGATCATGATGATGTGCATAATCATATTCAGGGTGATCAGATTGAGGATGTTGTTGATAATGTTGTTAATGAGGTAGATGCTCCTGCTCGTGAGGTTGTTGATGAACCTGTTGTTTCACTTAGGAGATCTTCCAGACATCTTATTCCCTCTACCCGTTACTCATCTGATGAATATGTGCTTCTTACTGATGAGGGAGAACCTGAGTGCTACGAAGAGGGTATGGAGAGTGAGCAAAAGGTAGAATTAGTTGCAACAATGAATGATGAGATGAGATCTTTGCTTGACAACCATACTTTTAAGCTGGTCAAGTTGCCTAAGGACAAGAAAGTTTTGCAAAATCGGTGGGTTTACAAGTTGAAGAATGATGAGAATACTTCCACTCCGAGATACAAAGCTAGATTAGTTGTCAAAGGCTACCATCAGAAAAAGGAAATTGATTTTGAGGAGATCTTCTCACCAGTTGTTAAAATATCTTCTATCCGAGTTGTTCTTGGTTTGGCAGCCAGTTTTGATTTAGAGGTTGAGCAGATAGATGTAAAACCTGCTTTCCTTCATGGTGATTTAGAGGAAGAGATTTACATGGAGCAACCTGAGGATTTTGTGATGAAGGGTAAAGAAAATTATGTCTGCAGGTTGAAGAAAAGTTTGTATGGCTTGAAACAAGCCTCGAGGCAATGGTACAAGAAGTTTGAGTCTGTTATGATTCAGCAGGGATTCAAGAAGACTACTTCTAATCATTGTGTGTTTGTGCAGAAATTTTCTGATAATGAATTCATCATTTTATTGCTCTATGTTGATTGTTGGTAATAATTCTTCTAGAATTAACAGGTTGAAAAAGGAGCTTAGTAAGTCTTTTGCAATGAAAGACTTAGGATCAGCAAGACAGATTCTTGGCATGCAGATTACTCGTGATAGAGTGGCCAAGAAGTAGTGGTTATCTCAAGAGAAATACATTGAGAAAGTACTTCAACGTTTTCACTTGGATAAAGCTAAAGTTGTAAGCACACCTCTTGCTTTACATTTTAGGCTTAGCACTAGACAAGCTCCTTCTAGTGATGAAGAGAAACAAGACATGCAACGTGTTCCTTATGCGTTTGCAGTCGGAAGTTTGATGTATGTAATGATTTGCACAAGGCCTGATATATCTCATGTAGTTGGTGTGGTTAGTCGTTTTCTTTCCAATCCTGGTAAAGAGCATTGGAAAGCTGTGAAGTGGATATTAAGATATCTTCGGGACACTTCTAGTTTGAAGCTTTGTTTTGGAATTGGGAAACCTGTTCTTTGTAGTTATACAGATTCAGACTTAGCAGGTGATATTGACTCAAGAAAGTCTACTTCTGGCTATTTGATTACCTTTGCAGGGGGAGCTGTGGCTTGGCAATCTAGGTTGCAAAAGTGTGTTGCATTGTCTACTACTGAGGCTGAGTTCATTGCTATTACCGAAGCTTGTAAGGAGTTGTTTTGGATGAAGAATTTTGTCCATAAACTTGGTTTTACTCAGGAGAGGTATGTTTTGTTTTGTGATAGTCAGAGTGCTATTCATGTAGGTAAGAATCCTACGGTTCATGGTAGATCTAAGCATATTGATGTGAGGTATCATTGGATACGTGATGTTCTGGACTCTAAGTTATTGGAACTTGAGAAGATCCATACTGATGATAATGGTTCAGACATGTTGACAAAAACTCTACCGAGGGGAAAGTTTGAAGATTGTCGTTTGGTTGCCGGTTTGGCATTTGCCTCCACTTGAGTTGGAGGGGGAGTTTATTGGATTGGTCCAACTAAGTGAGGCCCATACCATATAGTTAAAAAAAAAAAGAATAGAGAATAGGTTTTAAAAGGCCAAAGGCAGAAAACGTTTTTTTGTTTTTGAAGGTCTTCTACTTCTTCGTGTGACGGCGCCGCGTGAGAGAGAAGAGAAAACTTTTAATGTTGATCTTGCGTGTTCAGATTGGGTGGTCATTTGTGGTCTGATCTGGATATTTTTTAGTATGTTGTTCCTTGCATTGTGAGTTTTTACTTGTACGGTCAGATTCTTATTTTTCCATGTCTACTTTTTGGGCTGTTTGTACCCCTTTGTGGGTTTTGAGTTTTGTTGCTTTGTTGATTTCCACTTTGTTGGTAGTAAGTATGGTGCCGTTGTGATATTCTTATTTATTAGGAGACACTTTGCTGTACTCATTGATTTATAGTGGAGATTTTTCTGAACTAGGTCCCGTGGTTTTTACTTCTCACGTTGAGGGGGTTTTCCACGTTAAAATTGTGTGTTCTCTTTGTCTATTTATTTTTGTGCATTCTTAGATATAATTTTTGGTGGATATTTTTGGTTGGCTGTATATTTGGCTCTTCACATGTTCTTTCAAGTGAGAAAGATTTTATTGCCCATTTATGTGTTATTATTTTCGCTGTGTACACACTCCTCTCTTTCCTAACAAAATTAACTATAATAAAATAATACAAACAGTATATATATATAAAAGTAAGTATATCTAAGGAACTTTATTGTTTTAACAATTTTTGGGGGGGGTAAAGAAGGTATACGAGTTTCGAAGACATCGAATAGACGAGATTTTCAACAATGATATTTTTTTAAAAAAATTATATTATTTTTTATATTATTTCTAATATATATTTTTATTTTTATTTTCATTTAATTATAACAATTTAAAAATAATATAAAAAATAATATTATATTCTCTTACTTATTTATCTTAATAATTATTTTAATATGAAATAAAAAATATTAAATAAAAAAATAAATATATATAATATCTTAAAATATAAAAATTATTTAATAATTTTTTATTTAATAATTAAAAAACAATAAAAAAATTAAATAAGAGTATAAACTATTTCTCTTATAAAAAATATGTGATATTATCGTTATTCGAAGACCTTATCGACACACTGCACGAAAATATTGAGGATGATGTATGGATGAGGGCATAATTATTCTGTCAAAGAAATGTGCATTACTCGCATTACTCCCTTAGAAACTAGAATGATGTTGTTTTCAGTTTTCACCCGCAAGCACGTGAGCCATCATAATAGGTGATGCATGTAAAATAATGGCAACACGAAATCCAACAACAAAAATGTTCTCCAAACCCATCAGTCAAATGAAACCCTAATCATTGCTGATATGAAATTTTAGATTCAAACAGTTCCTTCCACTTCGGATTGGACTCCATCTCCATTCAACGCCCACGCGCTTCCTCAGTGCGTGGACACGTGGTCAAAAATTATATCTTGTTCTTTTCTCTTTTAAAAAAAAAATTCTTCTTTATTCATTCTAAAAAAGGTTCAAACTCGAATCTAGATTTAGATTTGAGTTAGCTAATCCTTGTTTTTTTTTCTTCTTGCTAAAGACATACGAGTTCATGACGTCAAAAAATGAACCCCTCATTTGGATCTTGTTTTTATATATAATGTGAGTATTTTAATTAATTCATCCTTTTAATTTGATAAAAGTATATCTTACTTACTTATTCATACCATAAAATAGTTGATGTAGTTAATATTTAAACTAATAACTACGTATTTACCTGTAAATCATATATTTATCTACCATTGAACTCCTTTTAGGACTATTGAAAAGTGGGTTTGCTAATAAGTAATTTTATTATTATTTTTCATCATAAATGTTGTTCAAAATGTTGAAATGATTATATTTGAATTTAAAAAGAATTTCTGACTACTTGAACTGAAATCTACTCATATTTGCTGCATAATTATGTACCGTGGAAGGGCTTAAAAGGTAAAATGACATATAATAAACGAAAAGGCCATGGTATTCAGAGATTTGGAAGTTGAAAATGTTCCTTGTACTAAAAAAAATTAAAGATTTAATTTTAATAGTTTATACTCATTTTTAATTTAATTTTTATACTTTTTAAAATTAATTTTCACATTTACAAATAATTTTAAAATAATTTTTGTCATTAATTTTTATTTTAATATCATTAATTTATTTATTATTAAGTATCTTACAGAAAAAATATTAAAAAATACTTATTAGACAAAAGAGCATTTTTTCAAAAGAAATAAACATTTACTAAAATAGATAAATATTTTTTGATGTTTTACATAAAAAGAAGAATCTAAAAGAGTTTATATTGAATAAAAAATATTTATTTTGTTAATTAAATTATAACAGTATTATAATAAAAATTAATGACAAAATTATTTTATTTTTTAAATGTGTGAAATGATTTTAAAAGAAAAAAATATAAAGATCAAATTTAAATAAATATAAATTAAAGAAACCAAAAATTTAATTTAACAGAAAAATTGTGCATGAAATATGAACTATAGACGTGAGGGAAAATGTTGGAGAACGTAAAAAAAAAAGTTAGAAAAAATATTTATAAATTTGTGAGATACTTTTTCTGTATCAATATCATTACTATCATTACTGATTGAAACATTGCTTACTGTGATGAGAAATGAGAAAAGACAATGGGAGTAGCGATCACTGTCATTGCCTTTTGATATTGTGCCATTTCACGCAATTTCTAGAGATTCTTCCAACTTGAAGGGCATTAAATTATTAATTCATTTCTAGTAGGTAGTAGTTACTGCCAGGACTTCATACAATTAGCTGGCAATTTCAGTAGGAGTGACCCAGCTTGGAGCTTTATGAATAAATTAGTGGTAAGTATAGAGTTTCAAATTATGGCCAAAGATCTTTACAACTAATAATTTTTCTGAGCAAACAATTAACATCTTTCCACTTTTGTTTGCCAAACACATGAAGAACTATCAATATCAAACTCTCTTTTTAATGACATAAGACATTTCAACCATTATTAGTGCATGGAACTATTCCCAGTTGGCAATATAATGTGCCAGAGAGTCCCCATCAGTTTGTTTGGACTTTGCAAGCCACCATAATGTTTCACTTTACACGCTTTCCTTTTTTATTTGTACTGAACCCAAATGGCAGTTTTAAGTTTCTGCTTGTTGGTCTTTACTGCATTCCAAAAGCAATACAGCAACAAGCACTATGGAACTGTTTAAACTACAATTCAAAACCAGGAATTAGTATACAAAGTTATGTTCTTAAGAAAAACCAAGCCAAATTCTTTACTAGGTGTAAATCATCTGGTACAAGAGAAAGGGCATGATTAAAAAAGGAACTCTTTAAAAGAATGTACACGAGCAGACTTTCTTATATCCTTGAGTTTATAAGTGGAAAAACAAATTCCAAAATAAGTACTAATAACATCATTTAGACTTCAGTTTCCTCTCAAATTTTCCTTCTGATTCTCCAACTGTGAAAGGGCATGCCTGTATGACCATGTCAAAAATTCCAGGATTCTTGAGTCTGGAAATTGGATGGCCTTTGCATTCTAACACCACTTATGCTATTTCTAGCAGCCATCATTTCATTGAGTGAAAGCCTTTTCTTGGGTTCAGGTCTTTGCCTTGGAGCACTGTGAGACCTTAGTTTTGCCTTAAATGACTCAGTATTGGCCATGTAGTTAGGGGAATTGAAGTAAGGTCGGAAGAAGATGTCTCCACAAACACTCTTGGCTGGTGTAGCTGGGGCATCAGGCAGCACAAAATTTGTGAAACGAGGGGTGCAATGAGCTGTGGAGAACCTACACTCATCAGCATTGAAGTACCATTCAAAATCTTGAAGATGTCGGCACTCAGGAACTGAGATTCGACCGGGGACTGGACAAGGAAGAGGGGATGAAATTGCATGACAGGGCATGTCTTCGCCACATTCAGACATTGTTGAGGTAAAGCGCCTAGATCTTGATCGAGTCTTGTAAGTGTCAATTTCAACAATTTTGGGGCTTTCATCAAATCCATTCAAGGATGTTTCATAAGATGTAGGTAGCCTTTTACTGTGGAATTCACTCCTTGTTTCATCAAATCGTTCCTAGTATATAAAAAAAAAGATATATATTGAACACACTAGCAAATAAGATATTGTTGATACATATTGATTGAAGTTGGTATGCAGGATTAGAAAACCATTTTTTTACCACAGATTTTCTTGCAAGAATTTCTGGTAGAAATCTACTCTGTTTGCTCATGGAACGACGCGCTCGCTGTGATCGGGCAGCAGCCTGAGCTCTAATTAGAGCTTGCATACTATGAAGAGTAGCAGCAGCCCTCTTTCGAACTAGATACCCTCTAACAAGAGCCTGAATCTTAACCAATCCTTTGAGTGCTCTTAGAGCCTTTCGTGCCTGAAAGCAAATAAAATGAAGTTTGAATTGAGTTCTCATAGAACATACTAAAAACTATATACATCAAGGCCCTAAACCATTAAAAAGTTCTGCATTACAAATGAGAAAGCGTGACATTGATAAGGTCGGTGATGGAATTAGCCTAAAGCAAATGGGTCAAAAATTCAAATTGTCAAATATTCAAGATGCTTAAAAAGAGCATCAAATAGCTTTAACAGAAAATGAGGAATTGAATAACGAGCCAAGTCAACGAGAACGTGAAGAAAGGAAAGTGCAGATGCAAGTTTCAATGACACAGACAAAAATCGAGAGGCACTGTTTCATGAATCTAAAACAACTTTCCCACCTTTTAAGAGCAGACAAAGGAGTAGAAATCAAGCAAAGAACTTCACTTATACCAACCAAATATTTGTACATTTGTCATTGTCCCAGATAGAAACATCACAAAACAATGCAACTTATACCAAATAAAATTTGCAAAAACAGACATACCCATTACCCACATTAGTTAGAAAAACAGCACTAACACCAACCAAATTTGATTTAAACGTTCCTTAAAGATAAAGTCACATACCAAATAACCTCTGAAAAAAGTTTGGATCTTCACTGCTGCCCACTTCTCTCTGCTCCCACTGAACAATGTGCCTCTGCCTTGGCTTGTTAGCCTCACAACTGCCACGGCCGCCTGTGCCGCGGCCACAGCAGCATCAGCGGCGGCGGCTGTGGCAGCTGCCACAGCAATTGCATGCTTGTTCTGTTCATTCTCAGTTTCAGTAATATAGGATCTAATCCAAGCACTATCTGAGGGTGAAACTGGAACACCAGTGCGAGCAATGTGACCTGCCACATCCTTCCCTGGCTTAGCAAAACTCCACCTTTTCTTCTCCTTCTTGTCAGGTGCCAATGACCCCGAATTGTCACTGTGGTCCTTCTCCTTCTTCATGCCTAACAACCCCTTCAACCACCTGGTAGCCTTGCCCATAACTTCCCTATCGCACTAGAACTTTTTGGTCAGGATCTGGAGTGAGAAACAGTGTCAAAGTTAATATCACAATGTGAGTATAAGTCAGGTGGGTTTGGCTCTTGTAGTTAAGAGAAGCATGCATATAAGTGAACAAGTGTAGCAACCTAATGAATCCAAATATTGCCGAATGTAATAAGGGAATGGGGTAAAGTTTTTGTTTTAAAAAATGGAGGGACAAACAGGTGGAGTGTCTGAAGAATCTAGCAGAATCTCTACAGGTTGCAAGCAGAGAAGTGATGAGAGCAGGATGTGGAGGAAAAGATTAATAAACGGTGCAAAAGCATCAAACCTTAAAAATAAAAATAAGGGGAGAAAAAAATTGGATAAAGATCGAACTTTTTTTGAAAATAAACTTCTGACAGCACCTCGTGAAGAACTGCATTAGAGGACAAAAAGTAGTCACAGAAAGTTAACAGAGGCTCAAATGAAAAAACCTCAAAAACCCATTAAAATACTAGCAAACACTAGAAAGTTCAAAATCTCACCCGCAGAGCTAAGAGACAAGAATTACAGACAAAGCATAAAGGTGAAATCCTATGAAAAAAATGGTAATAATCATAGGGAAAAGCTCCCCAAGACCAAAAATACAGCTTCTTATCTGATCTTAAATTCAAAAAAGAGAAAGAGCGCCGAATTCCTTTCCCACTCACTCCAATAACATCCTCCCCCAACCTACAAAAAATGCACTTCCAATTCTCTCTCTCTCTCTCTCTCTCTCTAACTTTCTGGAGCAACGTGTACTACATATGAAAGAAGGTACCCACTGACAATCCCGTGAGCTTGTTTGGGTTTCTGGTTCAAAACCTTCATTTAGTAAACACTTGGGTTTCTCTCTATCTCTCTCTCACCCTCTAAAGTCTCTTCCTTTATTGAAAAAAAAAATGAGACTGTGAGTTATGTTCTGCAACTGTATAACACAACTTTAAGGGCTAAAACTTTGCTCACATTGATCGTACGCTGCTATTTGGTGTACTATACATTAAAGACTGTACCAACTGAAATGGCTCCTTTATATCATCTTTTTTGTCCCATATCATAGGCCAAAAATGGGGTCTGAGATTTTGCTTCGGTTTGGAAAAGATCTTTCTGTTTCCGTATCTTATGGCAACAGTGATTCCAGAAAAGAAAAACTTTCTCGCTGACCATCATGATTCCATTGCTTACCTTCTCTCTGCCACACTTTCTTCTGCTGGCAAACCTGAAACAATACCTTCCTTTTCCAAATGGGGATGAGAAATGAATGGAGCGGTCAATGGGATTCTGCAGAACCAATGCAATAAATTCTGGCTTTTCTTCTAAAATTTTTCAAGTGCCTCGCTTTGTGATACCCGAAATTGGTGTTGCCCATGCAGAATTAGTAGCATGTGATGTGCATATTGATATAACCTTATCTTAATCTGATTTGAAAATTGATTATTGGGTTTTGGCTTTTGATTCAAATTTGAATCGAAATGATTCTTTTTAAAAAAAAAAATATTTGAGTCCATTTTGAATCAATGTCTTGGAAATTTTTTGTGACTTTGGTTGATGCTAAAGTTTTTTTTTTTCTTTTTCTTTTAACTTGTGCATTCGCATGAAGAATATTCGTTTCTTTATAATATTTTATAAGGGAATATTAGTGAATATAAAAAAATTATTTTAAAGTTAATTTATTTTTAAAATAAGTAAGTAAAAGTATAAATATTTTTAAATTATTTAATGAATTAAAATATTAATGTATTTTATTAAATTAAAAATAAATACACTTTTATTTTTTCACTTTAAAAATAAATTTATTTTAAAAAAAATATCTTAGAGCCAAATCTTAAGGAGGAATTGAAGGCTATGTTTGGGTAAAATATGACGTATGGAATCTAATGCAATAGAATATAATGAAATAAGTTTTCATATTGTTATTTGGATTTATAATAATAAAATAAAGAAAAGTTTTCAAGTTCAAATGAAATGATATGTAATAATAAAAATTATAATTATTTTATTCATATATCATTATATTTCATATCGTTCTTTCAATTTGGGAAAAGAAATAATGTGATTTAGGATGAGATAAGGTTGAATAAATTCTCATACTATTTTATTTCATTATAATTTTAAAAAAGAAAATATTTTTTGTATTATTAAATTTGACACCTCATATAGACATCGTATATTAATGTGAAGATGGATAAATACCACAATATACCATATTCCAAAATAAAATAAACATAAAACTTTTTGAACTTCTAGCGGTAGTAGGAGTTCTCTTGTTCCCTCGTGTTAATAAGAGAAAAGTATAAATTGAGTGTTAAATTCTAAGTATACAAATAATAAAATTATTCTAAAAAAATTAAAATAATAATACCAAACCAAATTCATTATTTTTTACTCCATTCCACTCCTTTAACGTTAATTTAGAAATACCCCACAAGACAAGATAAAACTCTACCGTAAGGACTCATAAATTGGTTTTATCATAACATGACAAAATACTTTAATAAGAAACTTTTTCTCCGAAGATTTTGGCAGACAGTTCGAATCGTAATAAATTGAATTGATCGTGCTCTTCTGTAGTTCTGTGTTTATAATGAAGGGGAAAAAATTGAAACGCATCTAATTATGATACCGCAAACAAATTAAAAGAAAAACGCGATGAGTGAATGATTTATTTATTTATAAAAAATATTAGTAACATATTTTTTAGTTATATATTTTAATATTTATTTTATTATTAATTTACTTTATACACTTAAAATAATTATTAAAAAAGAAATATTAATAACACTTATTTTTAGATTAATAATTATTTACTCAAAAATAATTGTTACTAGTATTTTTCTTTATGTATTTACTAGGCAATGAGTGATTTTTTTTTTCAGAATGAGTGAATGATTTAAATGAAAAATAGATGGGTTTATGTAACAGGAGGCATATGAAAAGTCACACTATGTTTGTACAATACTTTAAGAATTAAAGTGGTATACATTGCAATATCAGAAAAAAGTGATATACATTATTAGTGTAAAGAATTTTATATTAACAGTTATTAATATTTTAACATCTTTGCTTTTATTTTAGAAAAAATAACATTCAACCACATTAAACTTTTGTTTAGTTACAAATAATTATTCTAAATTTTCAAATCTCTCAATTTAGTATTTTAAATATTCTAATTCTTGCAATTAGTCTTTTATTTAATCTCAATCAATTAACTAACAATAGTTATGTCACATGTAAGCATGTGAATTAATGACTCATGTATTTGCATGTGATGTACAATAAATTCTTAATATATTATTCTACTCAAATTATAATATGTGATACTTATAATTAAAAAAAAGATATTATTAAATTAAATATAAACGATTTTAAATTTGTCCAAAGCACTACTTGACAGATCCATGTGCATGGATGTGGAGACACATGCTCTCATTGAGTTAAAAAAAATAAAATTATTATATAACTTGTATCATTTGTATTTTATAATTTTTGGAATTAAAGATATATATTTGTCCCTCCCATCAATTATAATAAGAAAAATAATGATTTCACATTTTTTTTCACATTACTTTTTAAATCACATTTTAATGGTTGTAATTAAGTGATAAAAAATATTGACATGCGAATGTTAATCTCAATGATATGAAAAGTAATATAAAAAATAATATGAGAAAAAATATAGTAAAAAAAGAGTTATTATAACAAATAGTTAATTTGATATTGTATTTGATTACATATATATGTAAACATACATCTTTGATGATATTGATAATAAGAAAGATATTTTTTATTCTCAATATATGAAAATATACAAGAAATAAATATTAATTAATCTTTAATTATTTTTATGTGTAAAATGTGTATATTATCTTTAATTTTGCCCCCATTATTCAAAATTTTTAGATCCGTCAATGACACTGCTCTTAAAGTATTTTAGAATTTCTCATGACACAATACTCTGATAGTCAATTAACTTGAATTGGACGAACTATTAAGGATTAATTGCATGAATTACTATAATTTAAAGAATAAATTAGAAGAACCGAAAGTTTAATATGACAACTAAGTGAAAGTTTAAGGATGTTAGATGCTATTTTCTCTTTATTTTAATTATTAAGAGAGATAGTAATAAATACTAATTTGTTAAAATATTAGTGGATATGATCATAAAAAAAATATCAATGGATATAATAAATATTAATTTGTTAAAATATGAATAAATATAAGTGTAAAACTCATTTAAAATGACAGTAAAAACTAATTAAACTCATATTTTAAATATAGTACACAGTATAATATCTACTTAATAGCTTCAGCACTTCATAAACTCACGCAAAAGAATTCTTACAATACCAAAAAAAAAAAAAAAAAACTGAAACCAATGTTTGCAAAGGAAAACACCACCTAGGAGTTTCTATTAGTTGTTCCCTCACCCAGAAGAAAAAAAATTAATAGACAAGGTAACAATTTCCAAAAGGAAAACTTAATATGTAGTTCCAATTTTTTTGGCTTTAACTTCAACCTATTTTAAATCATTGTAAACAAATGAGTTTAAATTTAAACTATTGTTAGTTATAAGTTTTTTACATTACCAATAAATATTCAGGTGCAACATTATAATAGTAAGTAATTTTTTTCTTATGATACAAGTTTTAACAATCTTTTGAATATCAGAATATGTGATATCATATAATTCATTGATAATATAAAAATTTGCACGTCATTAATAAAAGAACAAAACTTGGTCAAATCTTTTTCTTTCAATCTTTTTTTTAATTCATTTAATTTTTTTTAATTTGTTCATTAATTTAATTAAGTAGAGTTAAAAATAATAAATAGAAGATAATTAAAAAATAAGAAAAAAAATTAAAGGAAAAAGGTTGAAACCAAATTATTCTTAATAAAACAAAACTGAATTCTAAACAACTTACTATTTCTCAACTACAAAACATATTGATTCTATTTGCATAAGGGATTGTTGGAATTTTTTGTTTATATATATAGGTTTCAAATATACCAAAATGAAAAAGGTTTCAAATATCGTTTGATTATATATATCTACTGTACGAAATGGTCCTGAATCATTGCAATGGCGGTCCAGTCTGGCCTTTGTACGCTTCACTGGGATTCAGTGAAGGGGAAGGGACCAGAGGTTTCGATATACAACCAAACAGTAGATAGGGTTGGGCCACCATTCCTTTGTAGTATTTGGAAGTATATAATATGAATAATATTATTTATACATATTTTTATATATATTATTTTATATTTTTATAATTTTTATCATTTGATGATATCTCATTTTTTAATAACAATTTCCTTTAACATACACCAAGTAAATTAGACCATTAATTTGACCAAAAAATGCATCAATGGTTGACAATACAGGTTACCATAGAACTCTCACCTTTCTTTTCCTTCTTCATCATATCCTTTCTGACCATCCATGTGAACGACACCATCCAACATGAACAGCCCCGCCACCGCCGCAACAACCACCACCCACAACCTTCATTGTGCAAACTTTCGTCCTTCACCATAATTTGATTGATTCTTTGGCCCTCAAAATAACTTCCTCAGCAATTAAAAAGATAAAGGAAGCACTTTGGCCACTAAAACAGTTCAAAGCACCTTGCTTTGAAAGGAGTTTTTTTTCCTCCAGAAATGCTTTGATGTTGTTACCCCTTCCATTGTCAAATTGTCAAAGCCAATATGGACATCTTCACTTTAAAAAGGAAAAACCATTTATTTGTTTATTCCAACAATTCGATCAAGCTCCTGAATCGATCAATCAATATTTCCTAATTGATCTATGCTTAAAAGGCTGTTTCCAAAATTCTGCTGAAAAGAATAAGCCTTTAATCATCAAAACAAAACCCAAATGGCGTACCACTTCATCACAATTCAACTAAAGGGGTGTTTGGTTCAGCTTATAAGCTGAACTAACAATTTTTTTTTTTTTTTTAAAGTTATTGTAATAATATTTAATTATATTTAATAAAATCAATTTTAATTTTTATACGAAATTCAATGCATTCTAACATTTTTTTTTATAATGTTAAAATTTTAACTTATGATTTTAGATTATAAATTATTCCTTAAACTTTAAGATCTAAATATCATTTTGTTCTCAATTAAATAATTTTTTAATCAATTAAATAATTTTTTTAATTATTCTATACCTATTTTAATAATTTAATGCATAAAAGTGATTTTTTTTCATATCATCTAAATAAAACAAATTAGTTTAAAATCATTTTTCATCTAACATATTCAAACATAATCGATTATTGAAATAATCAAATTTTTACAGTTTAATTATTAAAATAATCAAATTTTTACGGCTATCCCAAACGCGCACTAAGAGGCGGTTTAGTCAAGAGAATTCTTATATACCGTGTTCTCCATATAAATTAATCCTTATTTTCTCCATTAAATCCATGTGTTTTTGGTTTTTGACGCCATCCACTGCCATGAATTCGTCTGCTCCATATCCTTACTACATAGTCACGTAATTTTTATTTTTATTTTTCAATTAGTGAGTATTAGTGTCTATAGGATTTAATGGAAATAAATGGTGAGGATGTACAAACAAATATGCAAACATTAGACACTGATATAATACGACATATATATGTTAATAGAATAAAAATTTTAAAAATAATTAAAATATATATAAATAAAAAATATTTAAATTTTTAAAATATCTAATATTACATATATCAAATATTGATATGATAATTATTTTGTAATATCGATAATACATAGATAAAAATTGAAATAAGCCCTTAAAATTATTCTGGAGTAGGGAAATCACTTCACTATATATTTATTGCGATGAAAATCAGTTTATATACTTTATATGACAAAAATAGTGAACGAGATGTGGGTCATGTGGCTTTTTTTATTTTATTTTTGTATAGAAAAACTAGTTGTGATATTGAAAAGTTAATAATAAACATAAATTCGAAAAAAAAAAGTCCTGAAATACAATAATGATGGAGATCACAGAACAACCATAACAAATATAATAACTTAAGGAATGGATTCTAATGTTAAATTTTATATGACAAGATCACAAAAAAAAAAAATAGAGATAGACACAAAAAGTTTAATACATGATCCCATAATTTTAAAAGAATCATCATATTATCTAAATTTTTATATTTATCTTCCTCTTCATTTTCAATAACTAATCACTTGTCCTCTTTCTAAATTTAAAAGGTACTGAAATAGTTCTGATATTAATACACTGAAAAGCCATTAACGAAAGATAAATACAAAAAAGAAAAATTTTCCTGCAATGCAATAAAGATTCAGGAAGGACATAACTCAACGGACTGAATTCTTCCAGCTAATATTATATCTAACAAGTAAGAACACATTAGTTGGATGGCTTTTTAACAAATTTGTACTTAATAATAAAATTATTTATGAAATTATTATATTTTTTAAATTATATACTAAATTATTACATTTTTTGTCACATTAAATTTTTTATTATTTTAAATGTCACATAAATAACATTAAAGTTATTGGCGTTTTCCTCATAATTATACCAAAAAAATTGGTCTTACCCTAAAAACATTAAATCATTAGACATTATCTACGTAATAGAATCAGAGGATCTGGTGTTTTTAACGTAATAACGTCATACGTGTTAGTTTAAAACGTTGGTATTACCAGTGTACGTCACTACAAATAGAGTTCTCTTATCATTTTCATGCACGGACTCTTCATTTCTTAAATTTTCACATTCTCTTTAGACTTTTTCTTTCTCTAAACTCTTTTTCAAACCCTCATTTGGTTGTAACTTGGGAAAAAATATTTGGTCATTACATTGATATGGTCATCACACTTGAATTAATTTATATATCTTTTATTACATTTGTTCAATTTATAATGACTGTATATATATGTACAAATGTTTCTGTTATGCATCCTACATATGCTTTGTTGATTTGGAAATATAAATATATATAGATATGTTTCATTAAGCAGATGAAGTATATTTGGGAATGTCCATTTTTAAGAAAAACTCTGTGAAATTTCTCATAAAATCGAAAAGTTTGAGCTACTAAGATTAGTTAATTTTGATAGGTTTGTTAGGTTAGTATTCTAGTCCATGAACCGATAATGACTCTGGTTTTGAGTGGTCACAAATTTATTATGTTATTATGACATACTTATGTTTGTTTATACTTTTTTATAACTTAATCGCATGTTATAAGTAAATTATAAAACAAATTTGTTTATTGTATGACTAAAAATTTGTATGTCGTAATTTTTTTTCCCAACAAAGCAGTTGAATTTAGTAAAATAATAAGAGAATAATTATTTTTATTTTTATTTAAAAAAATAGCAGCATACACTGATAACCATCAGGCTTTACTACATGGATAACGCCAACACGTCAGGCTTTACTACGTGGAAAACATCAACAACACTTACTTATGCTATTACGTGAAAAACATTTATCGATATGACGTTTCCACATAAGTAACGCTAGCTCTTTTGACATAATTGTGAGGAAAGTGCAAACATCTTTGATGTTATTTATGTGACATTTAAAAATAATAATAAAGTTTAATATGGTTAAAAGTGTAACAATTTAGTATATAATTTAAAAAATATAACAATTTAATAAATAGTTTTATCACTAAAGATAATTTGATAAAAAAAATACCTTAATTAGATGTAGCAACAACAACAGGATGTGAATAGTAGCCTTTTTTTTTATATATAAGGTTGGATTGGGATGGCTAATTAGTTCATGTACATACAATTTGGAATATGGTCACTCCATATTGTAATGACACTAATAAAAGTATAAAAGACACACACATGTACAATTGAATATGTGCCAACCAATATGACAGCATGTTCTTATTAATATTTTTCTTTATTGGCAAACAAATATACATTTTTTTCCTTTGTCATATTTTTATGAATATAACAATCGGATTGAAATCTTTTACTCCCTTTTCCTATCTTTTTTTTTCTGTCCTTTCAATTAAAATTTGCCAACTCATTTAAAATTAATAGCTCTGCTTTTTATTACTCAAAAGAAAAGTTAACGTCACTCTTTCCCCATGATTTTCTCTTGGCTTTCAATTGCGGCCTCCAATTTGCTTCGGCAAGTTTGGCGAGTTATGTAGGATGAAGGAAGACCCTAGGATATATTTTAAAGCATTGATGAAACAATTGCAGAGCCACTAGTGAGATAAAACAATATGCTAGAAAAGAGAAAAGTTTAGAGATGTTTTGGGATGGTGGTTTGAACGAAAAGGTAGAGAAAGACAAAGAGACATAGGAGTCTAGCCTGAGGTCCATTCCCCTTGTCTGTATAATGGTACAACATAGGTAATTTTTTTTTTAAAAGAAAGCGATATAATGTTGGTTTTTTTGCTGGAATTTGAGAAAAACAAAATGGATACACCGTTCAATGGAATATTGGAATGGGTATTAAGTCTCTCTTTCCCTTGATGGATCATGTGACACATTAAAACTCATTGCACTTTTTGTTTCTATATCAGGGTTTAGTTTATAGGTTGTGTCTACTATGCACCATTCCTAGTTATTTACTTCACCTCTTATAACAAGTTTTAGTTTGTTTGACCAGTTTTAATAATTTACTTAAAAAGCCTTTATATTATTTATAATTTAGTTCCTTAAGTTTGAGTTTTCTACAATTTAGTTTTTTAGACAAAAAATCCCAATGCTTTGTCTCTTCACCTCTTCTTCTCATCTTTATCGTTAGTGATGACACCTATACCAGAAAAAGTAGTACTGATCTCAGCCAACCAGAGCCAACCGCACCTGTTGTGCCAACAACATCTTGTCTAAGTCTACTTCTTCGTTTGCCATTTTCATTTCGCTATCGTTTTGCCATGTGAAGGTTACAATCTCTCTCTCTCTATGAAGTATGAAGTGATGGTATTTTATCCGGTTCGATTTGATGGTGTGCATTCTTCTGTAATCTTGTTGGGACTCTAGAGTGGCTTAATTTGTGAACTGATATTTGGTTATGGTCTTAACGATGAAGAGGAGAGTAAATTTTTTAAGTTTTTATTTTTATTTTTCAGCTCAAATCTTAGTCTAAGTCAATGATTTTTTTTTTTGGATGTTGTTAGATATGCTTAGATTCTTGTTGTAGCAATGAATTTGATGATTTGTTGCAATGAGTTGGTGCTCCTAGCTGCATCAAATATTTTCAAAGATCAGTATCAGGAACAAGTTCAGCCATGGAAGCATTAAAGCATATTACCAATTTAGCCATGAAAAGCTCAATAAATTCTCTTAAATTTAATTTGGTGGTAATTTAGGAGAAAAACATGTAATAATTCAATTTTACACCTCACCTGTTGAATAGGTTACAAGTCATGTTTCATAATAATTGATTAAATGTCATACTAATCAATGGCTACAATATAAGGTACATTTATGCACCATAACCAGACAATGCGTATTGTAAAATTAATCTTTGTTTATATCTTTTCCATGTCCAGGTTGTCGAAGTAATTAGGAGCAAATGGAAAACGACAAAAAAGAAGGAAACGATATTAACTTGATGAAAAAGATGAGCTGGTAATTTTAAATGAGGTGGCAAGTTTTAGTTGGATGGACAGAGAAGGGAATAGAAAGAGGGACAAGAAATTTCAATCCATAACAATCATACTTTTCACTATTGTTATTTTTTGTAATGCAATAAATTTCAATATTTTTGTAAACTATAAAACACATGTTGATTATTTTCAACGGAATTCACGCGTGCGAGTTTGAGTCAATTGGCCGTACACGATCAACAAATTGGTTAAACTTGAGCTGAATTCTACATTCTAAATTTGACCATTGATAGGTCTATTTTTATAATTAAGTATAAATAAATTATTTCGTTACTGTTAACTTGTCTAGTAGAAGTAGCATTAAAAGTTCCCTTTTATTAATTTTCTCATAAAAATTAAAAGCTTACCTTGATTTGATTCTGATTTTACTTGTCAATAAAATTTCCTAATTAAAAGCAATTTATTTTGTTAGCTTCATTTTTTTTTCTTTTAACAACATTGTACATTAATTGGACTTTTAAAATTTTGTACAAGTTTGAGAGATTTTTATATCTTTTTACTAAAAACCAATTTGATTCTCTAAAGAAGCATCTGAAATTAATTTGGTTCTTCAAAACTTTGTGACATCAAATTAGTCCCAAAAGATTTATAAATGACATCAAAATAATTATTTTTAATGGTCATTTTTTATGACACATGAACTTAACAAAATGACTATTTTGATGAAATTTTAAATTTTTAGATGATTAATATAATGTCACGATCAGTGAAGGATCAAATTAAAATGAGCCTTTAGGGGATCAAATTGATAGTTTGATCTATTTTTTTTTATCTTATAAGATTTCTCTATATTTTTTATGTGTGAGAGTAATAGTCGATATGTTTGGATGGAGGATTTTAGAAGGAAAAGAAAAGAAAGACTTATTTTTCATTTATAAATTAAGATAATTATAAAATATTTATAAACATGAATAAAAGATGATTGAAATGTTATATGATTATCTTTCATATTATTTATTTATTTTTTAAAAAAAAATAAATATAAAAAATATTTTTTCAAAATAAAAAATAATTCTTCCCTTTTTTTTTTTCAAAATCTTCCATCCAAACATATTATAAGGTATTAAAGCTGTATTTCATCAAAAATACTTTTTTACGAACTTGAATTCTTGATATTATAATGATGTTCAACTACTTAATTTAAATTTACTTACCACTTAAATTACCCATTATAAGTAGATATTTTACATGGATACATTATTTATTATAGATACACTCATTATGTTTGGTACTACAGGATTAAGTGTATGTGATTGGTTTGACCGTTGGATTTGCCAAGCCAAACTATCGGGTAGCCTATAGTAAACTTGATTTTGGAGGGAGGGGAATATCATATTTGGCTATCTTTTATCAAAATTTATTTTGACTTTATAGTCTAAACCCCTGTTGGGGTTGAAGCATCCAAACTTACTTATGCGTTGGGTGTTGAACGTTGAGCATCTAAGATTAACTCTCAAGAATTAACTTTCCACGACTCCCTTAATCAAATCTGGTGATTCCCTCACCTGTTAGCAAAAGCAATGGTCATCAACATTCTTCTTTCTTGAACCATGGTAAAGCAGTTGTATCTTACTATCTCACTGCAATGAAAGTATGAAACTATAGCTTCGTGCAATTTAGTTGTTAACAGAGGAACGTGGGGTCTATTAAAAAAAAAAATAACGTGGGATGTGCAAAGATGTAATTTTCAATTTTTTTATCTTTTTATTAATTAGCTTTTTAACAATTAAAATGGTATTTTGGGAACTATAATTTTTTTTTTGTCCTTGATCAAGATATCATCTATCATTACAAGATTTGTTAAGGGTCACAATCTATTTTTTCTATGATAAACTACATTTGGAATTGGAAATACTAAATTGTGACTAAAGAGACCAATACGCTTTATTAATACTAACAAAATATGTTATGGTCACATGATGTTAGGGCTAAGTTATATGTACTTTGTTTAATTCACGTCTTCAATCTTAATAAAAATAAGCCATCTATATTAAGTTTAGATTCATAAATATATTCTTTAGAATATGATGCCAATGAACAATAATTTTTGTTTAAACCCAAATATATATCATCTAAAGCTAAAGGTTTGGATTCAAACACAACCCATCAAGAAATTGGAGCAAGGTTATCTCTCTGTGTTAATCTGTTTTTTTCTTTTGGTGCAAGGCCTATCCCTATTTGATTTTTCCTTACCAAAAAGAATTGGTCCTTAGATATTATCACGACCCTGCCTGGCCCATTGACAAGTTTTTCCATCACATGGCAAACGGGACCATCACCGGATAGCCACGTGTCTTCCTCCTGAAAGAGTTAAGAGTCAACTATCTGTGATGGACGTTACTCTTATTCCAGCATTTTTTTTTGGTAATGACTCTTATTCCAGCATTTATTTTCTAAAATTCCAAACCACACTTTTTTTTTTTTCTTTTTAGGTATCAGGATTAACTAACCCACTTTCATATATCCCATTAATTTTTCCTTTTTAAATTTCAAATAATAGTAATTAATTAGTTAGTACTTAGTAGTTATATATCAACCAATCAATTAATTAATTAATAAATCAGAAAAAGAAGAATCGGTAGTAGTAATATAATAAATTAAATATCTCAGAAAAATCGAGGACCCGCTAACCCCACCATTGCGTTCACCGCGTTTTTTCTCTCTCTTCTTCTGAGTGCTGAGCTGACCGGCACCGCTGTCCCTCTCCTTCGCGGAAACTTTCGTTGCTGTCTTCGTTACCTTCGCCTCCCACGCTCTTGTTTCCTTTTCCTCCATAACCCCAGATCCAATTTCGCGCCACCCTCTCATTATCTCCGCTAATTTTTGTTGTCTTTTTTTTTTTTCCCCCGCTATTGGGATCTAGGGCTTCCAATTTCTCGTCGTAATTGCAACGGTTCCTTGTTTTTTGTCCCCCTTTGTTGCTGTTTCCTGCGTTCTAGGGTTCCGATTTGCTGTTCAATTCTATTTTCCATTATGGGTTCCCTCTGAATTTTCGATCCATTCCCTTTTATTTTTCTGGGGTTCGATTTCTTTTAAAAAAAAAAGATCTTTTTTTTTTTGGTGTTGAGATCAGTGGGGAGCTCTGAAGGGATGATTTCTTCATCAAAGCATTCTCAGGCGCCGGCGAAGCAATATGGTGTCACGAAGCCCATATCAATGGCCGGCCCAACGGGTACTGATTTGCAAAGGACTCTCGAGTTAGACAAGGTTCCCTTCATTGCTTCTTTTTTTTTTTTCAAATTAAGATTTTTCCCTTTTCCCTAATATTTAATAGTTAATTTGTTCTGAAAAATTCTTTGCTGGGTGTGCAAGTTTCTCGTTGATTCAGGGCTTTACGAGAGCAAGGAGGAAGCTGCCAAGAGAGAAGAGGTCCTTCACCAACTTGGACAGGTAGAGAGACAAAGTTTTCCTTTGATTGTTCTTCATTATAATGATAGTTTCTCTGTTGAGCCAATATAATTATTTGACGACTATAAATTTTGTAGCGTACAATATTGATGATGATGCGGAATTAAGATTTACTTGGGTAAATATGGAACTATATGTTTGAATTCATCAGCATGGGTGCTTATTTTTGGCACGGAGGAGCTTAGTCTAATTGTTAATGCATGCTGGTTGATAATTTTGATTGTATTGATTAAATACTATCCTATTATAGTTTATTATCATTAACTTGTGGAAATAATTTATTTTATCTAAGATCCAAAACATTCAGTGTAATTGTTTTTGCTTATATTTGTTTTCTTTATTTCAGGTAGTAAAAGGTTGGGTGAAGCAACTTACCCGCCTAAAAGGATACACTGATCAAATGGTAGAAGATGCAAATGCTGTCATATTCACTTTTGGTTCTTATCGACTTGGCGTGAGTTTGCCTATCCACTTGCCTGACATGCTCACCTTCATGTTCACCTTCATGTTTTGATTTATTGTTGGCGAATTAAATGATGCACTTAATGGATCATTCTACACTGTTTTCGGAATATGATCAATTGATCATCTTGTTTGCAAGGGATTGAATGGGGTTTTGATATCAAACTTTGCTTTTACTCAGTCAAACTTAGCATGTAATTTGCCACAGCTGTTGTTTTATTTATGGATTAATTAAGCCCTTTTTCTTTGAATTTTTTATGATGCAGGTTCATGGTCCTGGGGCTGACTTAGACACTTTATGTATCGGGCCATCCTATGTGAACCGGGAGGTAGATTGAGAGTGCAAATAACTTTTGAATGTGTGCTTCATCAAATCATTCTCAATTTTCTTGTCTAATTTTTCATATTTCTTCATCAGGAGGATTTTTTCTTCACATTGCATGACATCCTAGCTAACATGGAGGAAGTTACAGAACTGCAACCAGTTCCAGATGCTCATGTCCCAGTTATGAAATTCAAGTTTGTTGGAATATCCATTGACCTACTTTATGCAAGTATTTCTTGCCTAATTGTACCTGAAGTAAGTGAAATAATTTTCATTTTCTACTTATTCCTTAAACAAAAAAAATCTTCTAGATGAAAGCTGCAAGCATACTTTTGTTCTAATAAGTATCCCTGCTATTAGATTTTGAATATGAGCAGATGCGAATCTTGAATAAAAGGCCTTTTGTTCCTTTAATTTATTTTTAAATGAATCTTTTTCTGCTAAAACATGTGTTTGTAGATTTTCAATATCTTTCTTAGCGTACAGATTGAGAACATTTTCTGTGGATGCTATTATTCAAATGCTCAATATATTGAGTTGGTCTTGATGTTATTAGGATGCCAATGAAGTTAGAATTTTAAATATTTTCTTTGTGCTAGTGACCTGTATCATGCGGGGGTTCTTTTAGGTTGTGTCATATATTTTGGAACTTTCTTTTGTTTCCAATTTATGAACAGGACTTGGATATATCTGATGTCTCTGTTCTACACAATGTTGATGAGCCTACCGTTCGAAGTCTGAATGGCTGTAGGGTTGCAGATCAAATTCTAAAGCTTGTCCCAAATGTTGAGGTGATATATTTCTTTTTGTGGGGGGTTCTTGCTAGTTTCTTATTGTGTCAATTCACCCATTGCTTATTATTTGTTGTGCCCCATAAATATTTTTACTTCTTTAACTTTTACACGTTTGAATTATAGCACTTTCGAACAACACTTCGTTGCTTGAAGTTTTGGGCCAAAAGGCGAGGCGTTTATTCCAATGTGAGTGATATTTTATTTTTTTCCCTCTTACTAATCATGTTAAGTCATTTGTTTGCTTTCTATCTCCACCAATATGGTTGATTGCTAGCTGTTTATAAATATTACTGTTATTTTTTGCATGGTTATTTTTAGGTGACGGGATTTCTTGGTGGTGTTAACTTGGCACTTCTTGTAGCTCGAGTTTGCCAGTTGTATCCGAATGCAGTTCCAAGCATGCTTGTCTCTCGATTCTTTTGGGTGTATACACAGTGGCGGTGGCCAAATCCTGTCATGTTATGTCCAATAGAGGAGAATGAGCTTGGTTTTTCTGTTTGGGATCCTCGTAAAAATCCTCGTGACCGAACCCATCATATGCCAATCATTACTCCTGCCTATCCTTGTATGAATTCTAGTTATAATGTTTCTACAAGCACACTTCGTGTTGTGATGGAGCAGTTCCAATATGGCAACAGGATCTGTGGGGTAATAATTGCTCTTTTCTTGATGAGTTTGCTAGAAATATCTTGGATATTAAGACCTTTATTCTATAAATAATTGATGCCTTTGCTTTTCTTGAACATATCCAGGAAATAGAACTGAATAAAGTTCATTGGAGTGCTCTGTTTGACCCGTACATTTTCTTTGAAAGCTATAAAAACTATTTGCAAGTTGAAATAGTTGCTGCTGATGTTGATGACTTGCGCGCTTGGAAAGGTTGGGTGGAATCACGGCTTCGGCAGCTGACTTTGATGGTATGTTCATTTATTTATGGTGGTGAAATGAGGACAATTTTAGAAGGGTTGTCACATTATACAATTTGCAAGGATGGCCATCAACTTTATTTTTTAGTCTCTCTCATTGGTTGCATTTGGATTCTGTTGGCAGATTGAGCGTGACACTTTTGGGAAGTTGCAGTGCCATCCCTATCCTCATGAGTATATGGATACTTCAAGGCAGTGTGCACATTCTGCTTTCTTCATGGGCTTGCAGAGGAAGCAGGGGGAGATTGTTCAAGAAGGTCAGCAATTCGATATACGTGGAACAGTTGAAGAATTTCGGCATTCTGTTAATATGTACATGTTCTGGAAACCGGGGATGGACATTTATGTTTCTCATGTTCGTAGAAGGCAAATCCCATCCTATGCGTTTCCTGATGGTTATAAACGATCTCGACCATCGAGGCCCGCAGCACAACTGGAGAATCCTCAAAAATCATTTCATGAAGATGAGGTTTCTGGGGCTGAACATGGTGAGAGAAGCCATAAGAGAAAATATGATGACATTGTGGGTGTGAAGCAGGATGTTGTACTGAAAAAACAATCTACTAGTCCTCCTCTTGATAGCTTGGCAAGAAGCAACTTGTGCCTGGGTTCTGGTGGTTTGTCTGTTGATGCTGTATCTGGTAGTCAAGAATTGAGAAATGTGGAGAGCGTTAATTTGTCCAACAGTGGGCAAGATGAGTTGGATAGGACACAATCTCCTGAACCTGAGCCTGAATGTGCCTCAAATTCTAGTGTGATTACATCTGTTACAAGTGATGGTGGTTCTTCTGAAGATGTTGGATCTGTATCAGTGGCAGGTTATGTTGAGGATAACACCAGGGGCATTGAGGGGATGATCAATGGCAGGTTTGAGAATACCACTTATGGAACAGATTCTGTCACACTTGTGGAAAATACGATGGCAAGTGGAAATGAAGTATTACAAAATGAGCTACAGGAACAGTTGGAGGTTTTGGCTTTCAATTCCTTTTAAACTTCTAATTTCTCTTTTACTTTTTTACTGGCTTGATTTGTTTCTGCTGTTGTCTTGGTAGCACACTACTCTACCATTTGATCAGTTCTTATTTTCCTCATATTACTATTACTAGATATAAGATTATACAGCCAAGTGCACTGGTGTGCAAGGTTTTCCCTGAAGTACTGTATAGCCAACATGCATTGATTGCATAGCTTTTGGCGATGCATAATATTTTCACAAAATTTGACTGAAGTTTGGGATATGCAATTTTAGGTCTTCACAGTTGCTGTACCATCCTAGTTTAAGAAATAGGGGCCGTTAGCGCATGTGTCAAAAGCTTTGCACATCTACTGTTATATTGCTTCAATTGTTTTAACTTTTTTTTTTGTTAGCTTATTATGGACAATGTTGTGTACTGACCAATTTACCTGTCTTTTATTTTTGGGGCTTTATTGTGAAGCCAAATGCATTGCTAGGGATGGTTCTTAATTCCAAGGGAAGAGTTCACTCAGAAACTGTGGAAAACCCAGTGATAAGGCATGTTCTGTGTTTAATAATTATTGTTTTTAGAGCTTGTCTATCTGTATTTTGTCTTTATGCTATCTCTTGTGCTTTAATCTATAACAGGAGATTGAGTCTAGCATCGACAGCTTGAGAGATCAGTAGGATTAGATGGCAATGTCTGGAAATGGACACATTGTGCAATGGAGAAAGAGGAGAAAGCCAGCAGTTCGGGTAAGTACTAGTTTAAATGCTGGCTTTCATTTCTCTAATTTTTTCAGGCTTGCTTGGTCATTCAGGCTTTGCAAATTTGGAACTGATTCGCATTAAGTTGGCGAGATTAGGCTGGAACTTACCATGTCCTTTGTGCAGTTCGTAATTTTTGTGCATCATGGTGTCTATGCTGACTCTAAACTTCCTTCTTTAGAGTTGTTAGGATACTCCTTCAACTTACTGGGCATATTTAATGGGCTTTTTCCCCATTTCCTTGCTGGGTCTGTTCATGGCAGTCTTTTCAATGTTCTTAGCTGTTGTGGTCCTTTTGTGTTTTTTTTTTTTTTTCTTTTGCTTTTTAGATATAAGAGAGACATAGGGAGAAGAGGGGGGGGGGGGGGGGGTTGATGGGACTCGTTGGCTAGTGTCTTCTAGGAAAGGGACTCAATTATTAGCCCTATATGTACTGATTGTTGTACTACCTCTGAGAGGTTAGCATATGAACTTGACAATGTTATGACAACTACAATCTTAACCTTGTGTACATTTCTTGCATTGTCATAGTTACACTAATTTTGGTCTGTCTCGTGTGAACGCGTAACATCGGAACAATTAGCCACTATAACCCAGTAACTTGTTCCAAATTTCCAATGAAAGGATATTTACGTGGATGAGAACAAATATGTTGTACGTAGTTGCAACTTGCAATAACCTAAAGTTTGTTTCCTATCTGATCTTAACTTACCTGCACTTTCAGTGGATGAAATTTACCCGAATCATCACAATTTGCAATCCCATACCTGAATTTCGTGAAGTTTCTCACTCATTTTGAATTATTGAAATATATAATTTTTTTTTAGTGATTTTAACTTTTTAAAGTAAGATGACGGCTTTGTTAGTTACTGGCTAAAATAAAATAAGAATAATAAATTAGCGAAAAAATTTTAAATTTAAATTATGATAATTTTTAGAAATGTTTTCGTATTGTCGAAGCTTTTATCGCCCACTCAATCTCCTATAATCAATCTCTTTCTCTCTAATGTATGTCCTATGCAATAGTAGAGTCTACTCAAAGCATGCGAAATACGATTATTAAATTCAAAAGTATTATGTTAGAATGCTAATTACTTAGTTTGCTTTGCTATCCTTCCTTGTGTATAAAGCATACTATTTTTTTTTTTTATAAAATAGAATAAAAATGAGACTCTTTAAAATCGTTTGCCATTAATTAACTAAAAGCATTCTGTTGAAGAAAATTGTAGTAATTCCTTTTCTTTCAATGATATTATTTTCTTGATAAAACTTTCACTGATATTATGATTCATAGAGATAGACAGAATAAGCAAATTTTAAAAATCAATATAATAGGAATAGGAATGACCGTCCTTTATATTTCTTCTGATTTGCATTATTTTATTGCATTCTATGTAGCATTGTGCAATATATCTTTTCCATGGAGATAAAAATAAGACGTGTAACACCCCCCCCCCCAAAAAAAAGACATAAATATTATTTCGTTTTTTAATAGTAGTCAAACTATTCCGAAACGAATAAGATTATTTTCAAATTAGTTTTTAATTTAATATATTCGTTTTTAATTTAATTTCTTACTAATATGTTCACTCAGATAAGAAACTAGATTAATACTGATTTTTATCATTTAAAAGATAAATTTTAAAATTAATCATGGGATTAAACCCAAGAAAAAGTAAAATTATTAAAATAGTTTGTCTTTTTGTTTTTTGAAATCATGGGGAATGGGGCATGAATCTATATAAAATTAAGTCTTTTAATTTCAACATTACGTGACTCCACCATTACTTGTATCAATTAAGGCTGTGTTTGGTACATCGTATAAAAAAAATTTGATAGTATAAGTTAAGGGTGTAAGTGAATGATTTGGTTCGGATTTTGAGAAAAAATAAATCCGAACAAATCAAAATCAATTGGTTCTTGTTTTTTTATAACCAAATCCGAACCGAACCGAACCAAACATCTATGGTTTGGTTTGGTTAAGGTGATCGAGTTGACCATTATTTTTTTAACACAAAAATTAGCTAAACAACTATACATATAATACAGAAAAGTACACATAATGTATCAAATTTTTTAAATAATATTAGAACATACACTAATCTTTTACTCTTCCATCAGGCTATGAACATTCAATTTCAAGTTGAGTCACACGATCATTAGTCTTTGAGATTTTCTGTTTATATTAAATCCAAAATGCTAAAATAGTAAGAAAAGAAAACCTTGTAGGCAATAGAAAAATAGAATACATAATAAAAAAGTTCAGGCAATAACTGGACAACAGTTAAAAGCATAATCTTGGTAAGATTAAATATGACATACAATTTTTGTGGTCTCATAAATAGGCGATAGAAAATGACTAAGATGATAGCAAAACAAAATCACTAGTCATATGATATACATGACTTTTATCCAATATCAATATATAGTCAGTACAAATATAATAATGGGTTTCATCCAAAATTAATTCAAACTCAGTCAAAACTCATATTAATATATAGTCAGTACAAACATAATAATGGACACGATTTTGTGAAAGAAAATGAAAACGCATATGTCTAAATCTAATATCTCTATACATACAATAGTGGTTTGGTTCGGGTGGTTCTTCGGATTTGAAATTCTCAATCCAAAACCGAACCAATTAAGCTTTCATTGGTTCAAATTTTACCCGAACCAATCAAAATACCCAAACCAAACCAAACCAACTTAATTGGTTCGGTTTGGGTTGGTCGAATTGGTTGGATTATCCGAATCAATTTACACCCCTAGTATAAGTTAATACTATGAGGTCTTATTCAATGTTTGATGCATTCACCTGATAGTATAATAAAATCAGGTTAAGTCATCTTATCCTATTATAAGTTGATAACTTTATCGTCTTTCCTAATACATGATAAGACCTTATAGGATTTCTATTCCTATCCTATCCTCAACCACCACCACCACCACCATCACACACAAACAACTGAAAATTTAAACCTCCGCAATAGTGGCAAGACAAATAGTAATCGCATAATCATATACATAAATGTGGAGTGGCAAGAAAATTATCTTCTTCCACATTTTGTGGTGTTTTTCGTTTGTTGCTATTAGTTCCCAAAAGCATTGAGATGCAGAGTTGCATCGAGTAAGTTTTCGAAGATGAACGGTGGTCCTGATGGGTAAGGTGCATCGAGTTGTAGAGGGTGATTCTGTCTGGTCATGCCCTCAGTTGCAGCAGGTGACTCTTTTTTCTTTTTCTAATTTTTTTATCTTTTATGTTAGAAGATATTTTAGTTTGTAAAAAAAGATATTATACAATCAGTTAATTTATTCTTTTGTTATTAAATAAAAGATAGGATTATGTCTTATCTTATTAGTTATACTATCATGCTTTATATTATCTTATCATCTTATTTTATATTATACTATCATGTGTACCAAACGAGACCAAAGTCTTTTAGCCATAATTGAGTTAAGCGAAAATTTATAATTTAATATAATATTTTTTTCACATAAAAGTGAAATTATTTTACAGGTTCTTATATTTTCATTAAATTATTGAATATGTCTGTATAGTATAAAAGTTTTGAATTGAGTCTCTGCACCTCTAAAATTTTTTAGATAAGTGCCTATTGAGTGAGGATTATTTAAACTCAGTTAATAGATGTTTACAATAAGTTATTTTATGTTACTGTTTATGATTTTAGCCTTTTAGGGATAAGTATACAATTTTATAATTAGTAAAAACCGAATTGAAAACTTAGTTAGATTATTTTAAAAAAAATCAGAAATATAAGAATTCCGTTAAAAGTTTTTTAATTATAAGCACCTATTTAAAAATGTAATAAAATTATAGGAACTTAAATAGTAATTTAATCTTTACATATATTTAACTTTAAACAAATTTAGTCATATTAGAATGAAAATCAAATGTTAATATAGTATTGTTTTGAACTAGATTCAAATGATTATATAAATGAAGTTGATGAACGCAGAGACGAATACAAGGGGGAGCGAGCATGGGCCTCGGTTTTCTTTTTTCATTAATTTCTTTTAAATATTAATAATTAAATTAAATTTATAAAAAAATAAAAAATAATTATATTGATCTTTTATAAAGTTAATACTTATTATATTAACATTCTTATTTAAAAATTATACATACATTCCTGATTTTATATATTATTATTACATTCTAATATATTTCTTTGTTTACAAAATTATATATACCTCTTTTATTTTATGTACAAATATTATACAAAGTCATATTGAAAATATAAGGTAAGAAAAGTATGAGTACTTTCTTAAACAAAAAGGATGTCGATATGATAAGACTAACTTCAAGAGAAATCAGTATAATTATACAAAATATAAAAATGATGAAATTAAAAAAAATTTATAGTTGATATGTATTTGACATATGATGATTCATAATTATTTTATATACATTGATATTACAATTTTACTCATCTTTCTATTAATTTTTAATCTTTATATAATAAATCTATTAGCTCCTTTCACTCTTAACTTCAATATCTTCCATTTTGTAATATATATATATATATATATATATATAAACTTAATTTTACTTATAAATCACGATGTAAAGGACAAATACTATCGTGATTCATTTAATATCTAATATAAATATTTTTTTTACTTTTTTCACTTTATTCATAAATCTTCCTATATATTGAAAGAAAAATACTCATTTAAAGTGAATAAATAATAATATATTTATCATTAATTTAAAATGATATATTTTGATTTTAATCCACAAAACAATTTAAAGGTGAATATATTTTTATTTGTTAACTTTAATTTTTTTTTATATTTAATAATATATTCATGATTTTTGACCCATCCACTAAATATTTTCTGGATTCGTCCCCTGGATGAACGTGATTCCTTCTGATGCACCGTGATTGTGACGATGGTGCAATGAGTGAAATGCCAAGTAAAAGATCTTTCACGCTCGTTGAGTTAGGCCAGTGTGTAAAATTGGTAATGTTTTGAATTAGATTAGATGCATATCTTTGCTACCTTACGCGATATTTATAAGAACGTTTTGGTAGATAAAAATTATGTTTAAATTTATATTAATTGATAATAAATACTGTTAATTAGGATAATAATATAATATTATTATTATCTCTTATAATCCATTCATCTATTTATAAGAGCTTTTATAAAAGATTTATTTCTTACAAATAAATATATATACTTATTCAATAACGTTTGTAAATATCCGAAATTTAATTTTAACAGGCCAAGTTACTTCAGGACCGCTAACTTAAAACTTCGTCCAGAATATATATGATTTGTAATTAGTTTTTACTGTTAATTTATATAGTTAGTTAATTGATGAATTTAATTGTATAAATAAGTTTTAGATGGATAAAGTAACTCATTAACGAATTGTATGAATAGAACGAACTTGGTTCATTTGAGAGTATTATCTCCTGAATTCGAAGAAACGAGAATTGACTTCATATCAAATGGTGCTTCTATTGATTTTTTTCAACGGTGGAAGGACTTTTATTCTAGTTTGAAAACCATGGAAATAGATGTTTGGGCAGAGACAAATAATAGTTAACTAAAATTAAACACGAAAAAAATTATTTAATTGGGAATAATTTAAAAAGTACAACTAAAAATGAATAATGAATAACATGAACATATAGATAATTAAGATTGTCCAATAACTTTTTTTGATATTGTGGTCATATAATATTCAGGTCAACTTGTTTATTTCTCGATTAATTTACTTTTTTGGTCCGGTGGAAGGCAAACCAGAAATTGATGCCTATAATTCACCTAATTTTTTTTTTGTAACTATATAATAACATAATTCTATAATCGGATAAAAATATTGATTACTTAGATAAAAATGCCTTTGATATAAAACTGCACCAAATTCAGATACTTATTTTTGAATAAACTTCTGTACCGAAATAGACAGACAATTATATATATATATATTGTACGAAATACAAACTTAACTAAATTATATATATATATATATATATATATATATATATATATATATATATATATATATATATATATATATATATATATATATTTTATTGCTTTAGCCTCTACTTAGGACTTTTAGCGTTGATTTCATGAAATATCCTTAACAACACCGAGAATAGTTCCATTAGTTGACAGTTGTTACTTGCAGCTTCAGGGTGCAGATAGTACAACTATAAACCAAAAATTTTAATTTAGCTACACAAGTAACAAGTTCGTGTGCAGACAAGTTCCTTTGTTTTAGTCATTGTCTTCTTATGTTCCAAACCAAACCAAACCAAATTTTATGTTTGTTTGCTTTCCCTATCTCACTTCTTACTTATTACTTCTTAGACATGTCATCATCACCCAAAAAATTTTCAATTGCGAAAAATCTTCAGTTAAGGATTATAACAATTACATAGTTATTATTCAAATTATTTTCAATTAAACAATTATTTAAACTTTAATTAATTGATTTAATTAATTAATACATCAAAGTGGTTATTCCATTGCCCGCAATATACCTCTCATATTTAAATCAATTTCCTTAAAATCTTTTATTTGTGTATATACATTTTTTTGTCATATATTGTATATATATACACACACAGTGTAAAGAGAGACATTGCGAAATTGGATTATTGTGTATTAAGCCAAACAAAAATGGGGAAGGTGGTGGTGGGTGTGACAGTGATCGGGGCGGCGACGGCGTGCGCGGTGGCGGCGCTGCTGGTGCGGCGATGGATGACGAAATCGAGACGGTGGGGAAGAGCAATGGCGATATTGAAGGAGTTGGAGGAGAAGTGTGCGACGCCGGGAGGGAAGCTGAAGCAGGTGGCGGATGCGATGACGGTGGAGATGCATGCGGGGCTTGCCTCCGAAGGTGGCAGCAAGCTCAAGATGCTTATCACTTACGCTGATAATCTCCCAACTGGGTATATTCCATTTCATTTTGATCCACTCCACCTTGATCTTATCTGGCTCTTTCTTTCTTTGTATGTGTTTATGGACTTAATGCTTTTGTTTTTTTATTTGATCCATTTCCATTGCAGTTCATCTGGGTCCTTGTCCTTGCTTAAATCTATATCCATTTCCATATCAAAATTTCATTTTTATTATTATTATTATTAGTTGTTGTTGAGGGTGATAGATTTATTATTATTATTTTTTTGTTCTCAAATATGTTTTTGGTCGATGGTTGTCAGTTCAGTTTGTCCTTGTAAATCCTTTTACTTGAGGCTTGGATGATCATCTAGCTATTCCAGCTCATTGATTATTCGAATGCAGTGTCTATAAATTGCTTTTGCGCTTGAGGGAAGTTGTGGATTGCATTGGCCACTCATGTTAATGGTGTCATTATATCGCATGATATGCCTTTGTCTTACTAAGATAGGTGGCTACAAAGCTACCCTTTGTAATGCATAATAATATGTATATGAGTACTCTTTCACTTTTTGCTGTAAAACAATTCAAGAATGCTATGAAATTGGAAAGTAACAACAAAGATGGTGAATCAGGAGAAACTGTTCTTCCTTAGCCATATTCAGATACAATATCCCATGAATTCACATTTATGGGATTTGTTGCCAAATTCCCTCCAAACAGTTGTGCAGGAGCATTAAGTTATTTAAGTCAGTAATATTTCATACATCAACAGCTAAAGTTTTCTGAAGTGAATGGACGTTTTTCTCGTATGCGTTTTTCAACATTTTGAAATTTTGGAGATGGTGAATGAATATTATACAGTTTGGTTGATCTTATGCATCCTTCCCTTTTTAGGAATGAGGAAGGACTATTTTATGCATTGGACCTTGGAGGGACTAACTTTCGTGTATTACGTGTGCAACTGGGAGGCAAGGATGATGGTATTATTAGTCAAGAATTTACTGAGGTGTCAATTCCTCCAAATTTGATGGTTGGGACATCAAATGTAAGCCCTTTTTTCCTAATAGCATCCATTTCCTCTTTTTGCCTAACAACTGTTGTTTACTCTTTTTCCTAACAATTGTTAATTGTTTAATGCACGTCATATGAGAAGTATAACCAATGTAAAAAAAAAATTGTGATTCAGGCACTCTTTGACTATATTGCAGCAGAACTTGCAAAATTTGTTGCCCAAGAAGGTCAAGATTTTCAAGTTTCTCCTGGTAGACCGAGGGAGCTAGGTTTTACCTTCTCCTTCCCTGTCATGCAAACATCAATTGCTTCTGGGAACCTTATCAAGTGGACAAAAGGCTTCTCCATAGATGATACAGTTAATCCTGAATCCTGATTGCTTTGCTGCCTTTTACATTCTTTCATATTGATTATCTCCTTGGCTGTGGATTATAGCACTTTAGAGATATGAATTATTGATGATTAATTCCTAAATCCCCAATTACAAACCCTAACTTTGAATTTACAATTGTATCACAAATTAATATAATAATAATAATAATAATAATAATAATAATTATTATTATTATTATTATTATTATTATCTCATCTTACTGCATTACACAACTTAATGAGGATATGTTCATGAGATCCCAGCATTTATTTTCTCATTGATCTTATATGTCACAAAGCATGAACTCAGCTATCAAAATTTGTTAATATGATCACTTTTCCGTTTTTCTTCTATATTTCTTTCCATTTTTTTCCAGACAGTATAGATGAACTCCCCCAAACTTGTTTATATGCAAGTAGCTTATATTTGGTGCAGAAAGTCATTAATAGCTATAAGTTCGTATGTATTTACTTGTTACTATTTGCAAGTTGCAACTATTTATTTTGGATAATTATGTGTTTATATTTATACTTCAGAAACAACTTTTCTTTCACCTTTACATTTATACTTAGTTTTCTTGTTGTTTAAATAGGTTGGCCAGGATGTTGTGGTAGAATTGACAAAAGCCATTGAGAGACAAGGTCTTGATATGCGTGTAACAGCTCTGGTAATTGAAGTTTTGGACTCTTTTGCATAACATTAAATGACAAGACTTATAAATCTTCTGGAGCTTTTGATAGATCCAAGGAAAATGCCTTTTCAGGATATTATGTTTTTAGTTTGTACTAATTTTCAGTGTTTATACTAGGTCAATGATACAGTTGGGACATTAGCAGGAGGTCGATACACAAACAACGATGTCATTGCTGCTGTTATTTTAGGTACTGGAACAAATGCTGCATATGTGGAGCATGCTCAAGCAATACCAAAATGGCATGGTCTTTTGCCCAAGTCTGGAGAAATGGTGAGCAGTTCCTGTCTTAGTTTCCTTCAGTTGAGCGTGTAGTCTTAACAATGGCTACAGATTATCTGATATGAACGGTATAATAAATATTGAAGCTTCTCTGAATACATGAGATGACTTCAGGTTATCAACATGGAGTGGGGAAACTTCCAGTCGTCACACCTTCCATTAACTGAGTACGATTATGCATTAGATGCTGAGAGTTTAAACCCTGGTGAACAGGTGAGTTTGTGTCACTTCTAAGTTCCATCTATCTGCCTTAATAGATGAGGTTATATCGTTTTCTGCCTGAAAATTTTAACCATACTTCAGATTTTTGAGAAGATAATTTCTGGCATGTACTTGGGAGAAATTGTTCGTAGAGTACTATGCAAAATGGCTGAAGAAGCTTTTGTTTTTGGTGAAACTGTTCCTCCAAAATTGAAAGTTCCATTCATATTAAGGTATAATGTTAGGCTTTTGACTAGCCAATCTGTTATTGTGATTTCGCTTATTCATTATTTTTTCTTTCTGTTGTATCCTCCACCCCCTATCCACCTCCCCTAAAATTCTTTTTCAAACTTTCTTTTTATATCAGCAGTTGAATTTGAACAAAATTTGCCTCGTTGATTGCTTCATAGTTTTCTATGAAGTATGAACTTTGAAGTTGAATATTATGTTCACAGTTATAAGTTATACATGGGTTGCATTGCATCCCCTTTGTGCTCCTGTATAGATATGATTCTTTGGTTCCAAAGAACATGAAAACCAAAGAAAAAACAAGCAAAAAGATAAATAGAGAGAACGAAATTTTGTCTCATTATTTATTCTGAAATAGCTGTCTATGGGGTAAGCAAACGATTAGGACCTCTCTTTGGAAGAGGGTGGTAGTATTTTTCAATTGCATATTACTGAATGTGCAAAGGGTTCTTTTGCACTGTTCTACTGGGTATAGAAGGATCCTGTTTGCTGTTGTCCTCTCTTATAGGAGATGTGGCTAGAGGGGGGAGCTTTACAAGGAAATCATAATGCTGATAGGGTTTTCGTAGCCATCACAATAGAAAATAGGAGGGGGAGTTTTCTATGTTGCCTCTGAGCCACTCGCATATAGAGTAGGATTTTTGGTTGTTGCTGTTGGTGAATCTTCAGTGTGTCCTCAGAATTTGGAACAGTTTCTGTTAATCTAGTTGAGAGGTTTTATCAGGAGAAGGGATGGAGAAGTTTCATGGCTGTGTGCTTTGTATGCAGTTCTTTGTCTCTGGTTGGAGCAAAATGCTATGACATTTAAAGGGAATTTGTTGACCTTAGACCTGCTATGGGACATGATAGTTTTTATGGCTCCTTTTTAGTGTTCAGCACATGGCCATTTTCATGGTACCTCATTGGCAGACATGCAGAGGGATTGCATAGTTATTCTGTACTAATGGTTTTATTTGTTTTCTGTTTTGTTTATGGAGTCTGTCTTATCTTCCTTTTCCTTTGTAATCCTTCGGTTCTCTGAATAACATTTCTTCTTATATAAACAAATGATTTCAGTTACAAGGGCTAATATCTTTTTGGATAATCTTTCTTAGCAGAATATAAGAATGTTAACCATAAGGAATTTGTCAAACTTGTGGTGAGAAATATTTCTGAACTACTTATAAACTTAATCATGGATTTTTCTTGTGTTTTCCCCCTGCTATACTAGTTTAAGAGTTATAACAGATTGTGTAGCTTGGTTTTATGAGTCTTCTGCATCACTCAGGATTATGACTTTTGCTATTGTCACTAAAGTTGTCTAACTCTCTCTGTTTAATTTATGAATGTGGATATTGTATCCTTTAAACAATGATAAATCAAATAAAATTAAGGGTGCCATAGATTTGTTCAAAAAATCACATAACACTAAATTAATCTATTTCAATCAGAGATATAGGAATCTGAGGTAACTACCTCCAGTAGCAGACACACAAACGTGATTCTCTGCATCCTCTCCAATAAGGATGGCTTTTTCCGTATAGGAGGATGCAAAAGGTCACCCCCGTCAAAAATAAGATTTTATCACATTTTTACCCCTTGTTCATTTAATAATTTTGACCATCAACCACCTCAGATTTGGGAAAAGAATTGTTATGTTGCTGGGCTTGTAAGCTAAAATATTACTACCAGATGCATATGCTGGAGCATCTCTCTGTTCTGTTTATTGTTTCAATTCTTGCAAAGAGATCCTTACTGTGCTTGTCCTTTAAGTTAACTGGCCATGAGACACGATAGATGATGGTGAAAACTTTGAGCACTCACTAGTTAGTTCATCAGAGATACTTAATATTTTAATATTTCTCACACGAGGTCATGATTCAATAAGAATCTTAAATTCCAAGATTGCTGTGTTTCTTATAATTACTGGTATTGTCATCAAAATTTTTATATCATGACCATGAGCATTGGATGTGCAGGACTCCTGACATGTCTGCAATGCATCATGACTCGTCTGCTGATCTCAGTGTGGTTTATAGCAAATTGAAGAACATTTTGGAGGTTTTTTATTATAGCACATGTATAATCATATTTAGAAAGCTATTTCAACTGATGGTGATATAGAGGTTCTCTTTGTGCTTATAATTAGAAAACGAACTTCACATATTAAATACCTTCAATATTTTAGTTCTATTTGAACTTGTGATTCATGTTGAGACTTCCAACTTTTAAAAGGTCTCAATGCCATTTAAACTTTTATTAACTTTATTATTATTTTTCAACATTAGATATCTGATACCTCCCTGGAAGTGAGGAAGGTGGTTGTTGAGCTCTGCAATATTGTTGCTACACGTGGTGCTCGTCTTTCTGCTGCTGGCATCTTGGGTATCCTGAAGAAGTTGGGAAAAGACACCATCAATGATGGTGAGGGTCAGAAGAGCGTGATAGCCATGGATGGTGGACTGTTTGAGCATTACACTGAGTATAGCAAGTGCCTTGAGAATACCCTTAAAGAATTGCTTGGTGAAGATGTCTCAGAAAGTATTATCATTGAGCACTCCAATGATGGTTCAGGCATTGGTGCTGCCCTTCTTGCTGCCTCTCATTCCCAGTACCTTGATGGTTAATAATAATGATCAGGTTATTGGGGTTTGTATCAATTATTTTTGTGGAGGCCATTGCCATTTATGACCCCTGCGGTCTTGGGAGGGTTGACTTGTACACGTATCCTTTAAGCCAATTTTTGCAATATTTGCTCGACACCATTTTTTTGACGTTCATATATTTAATTCTTTCAGAAGGATTCTACAATTTTCTCTTACCGAGTTAGCCTTAACATCACATTTCACACCACCTGGGTCAACATTTTAGTAAGGATACCTTTTTGTGCCTTCGATCTTGGATTAAGTTCTTGCAAGCAATAGGAATTTGATCAAATGTACCATAGTGGGACTTGGAAGCAGCCATGTTACACTTTTCTGGTTTCTTGATGTACATTAGATGGCCTATTTTGATTACAATTATGATATTCTTATCGCAAACAGTGTATACACTTCTTTTCACATTTCATCTAATATTATTCATCATATTTATTTTTTTTATCATATTCTTTTACTTAATTACACATTCTTAAAAATAGTGTGTATAGAACTTATACCTCTAAAAAAAGTGTAAAAATATTTTTTTCCTTTTGATTATATTATGAAAAATAAAGAAAAAAAAACAAAAAACATTTTAACTTTTTTTTGGGGTCAAAGTTTGCGTATGGTATAGACAACACACATTTTGACGCTGGTTCGTTGAGGGCACCATGTGTAACTTACATGATGGAATGGTGCTACACGAGATCATAGCCAATATTCTCATATCATCGTATGGTATATGTGGAGAGATAGTGAAAGAGGGAGAAGTTTAATATGCACTTGAAAAAAAATTAGGTGCATGGATGCACAATGTTATCTCAACCATTGATTTTGTAGACAAATATATTAATGGTTAGGAATAATGACATGTATGATTTTGTAGACAAATATATTAATGGTTAGGAATAATGACATGTAACTTAGTAAAAGGTTATTTAGTAATGTTAGTTAATGACAAAAGAAAAAAAATTATGTGCAAGCATTTGCATAAAAATCCTTAGTTTGACTCTCTCATTCTCAACATTTTCTTTTCTTCCTTCTGCAAAGATTGCCATTGACGGAGAAATTCTGCCAAACATTATCAATTCCTTGCTGCTTTCTCTTTCAATTCAATTTTGTATTAGTTATGGTTTAGATTAAAGACTTGAAATCTATTGAACCGGTAAATTGCAAACCAAATCTTCACCTTCATCCTCCGACAGCATCTCTGTCCACTACCGCTGCATGTTCTCCGGCGACCAAACCTCTGCCATCGTGTCCTTCGGCAAAACGTCTTCTTCCTCCTCCGGCGCCGGCGAACCTAGCGCCTCTACCCATAACCTCATCCTCCCAAACCCATCACCAGATCTGAATCCGCCAACCCGTACTCGACCACCTTCGTCCAAGCTGACACCTCCTTCAAGCAAGAAGTCCAAATGCTCACCTGATCCTCCAACACCGCCAAGCACGCCTCTTCCACAACCCACCACAACATTTTACCCATCAAATCCATCCCCAAGAAGTAGCAATCCTAGTTCGAGTTCAAGATCAACCTTTTGATCCTAGGCGGTGGTTCATGTTCAGGGACTATGGGTGCGTTGGTGGCAGAGGACTTCGTTTCAGGCGAGATCTGGGAGTTGCACATTTTCCGACGAGATCGAAGGATTCAGTCCACATCTCCAAATTAGATCTGCTGTGAACTGGTCCCAGCCCCAGGTTGTGGCGAGCCTAATCTAATAAATGAATGAGAATAGAAAGAATCGAACCCTACCATCTCTGATTGAGAATCGAGAATCTCCTCTGCTTATAACTCTCTCAGAAATCAGATATGATCTTGTTTCGAGTACTGACCGAACTTAAATTGCTTAGAGGACGACCTTACTCTTGTTCTCGAATGGGTGTGTCAAGATGTCTAAGAACTAGGCTAGTCAGTCAGCACAAGGATCGTATGATAAGTCTAAAGCAAAAAATACGTATTAGGCTAAAAGAATGGATCATGTCCGACTTAGATCGCCAGGCCGGCTTATATAGATGTTCTGAACCCCGACCAACCCGAACTACCGTCGTTTAGGACATTCAAAGTTCGAACGTTGGGATTCAGTTACAATCTATTCACTAAATGGCGGATTAATTCATAGTTATTGGTTAATTACTTAAGTCGGCAAGTGACTGTTACCAGTGTATTTGCCCGTTATACGTCGATCAGATAAAATCCTAAGTATGAAGTCGGGGTCGGATTCTGCCAAGCTTGCTATTATGTTGGGCCTACCTACTATATCGGGCTTACTTTATCGGACCCAGAATGGTCCACAGCCCCCTAGCTTGGCCATATAGAAGAGATGAGTCGAGCTATAAGAGACCCGATTAAATGAATACAGGATGGTCCACAGCCCCAATAGATCGGCCATATAGAAAAGATAAGGCCGAGCTATAAGAGACCGGATCCAAAACGCCGAATGCCAAAAATGATTCGGCCTAAAAAGCCAAATAATAATATAGATCGGACATTTTAAAGACTAATTGTCTTTAATATCAAGCGAAAAAATCATTTTACCGACTTTGGTCGATTACTAAAAACCAAAAAAGATAAACTTAGCTTCCTGCAACCCTACTTTGCTCAGGTACATTAGGACTCTTTGTTCAAGATGCTTCGTGTAACCCGTAGTTGGCTCAGAGGTGAAAAGACGTGTGCCACGTGTGATTCATCTATTAGTCAAGTGTCAGTTTCATTATTGCACCATTAAAGCAATTGCACCAGTAACCGCCGTGCAACCGTTGATCTTCGCTGAAACGGCCTTCCAACCGTTGATCTTGGCTAGAATAGATCCTGGGCGCAAGATTCATCTGACGGGTAAGAACACAACTTTTCATCTCTCTTGACTTTATTACCCTTGATTTGTGGCGGCCTAGCCTTTATTTAAAAAAGCCCTTCTTCCACTTCCTTCTCATTACTCTTCGAAGTCCAACCGTTAGCTTCTTCCCAAAAAACACTTCTCACGTTTCATCTCCCTCTGTATTGTTTCCTTTTCCAGAACATTTCATTGTTGTGCCTTCCTCCATTCTGGAATCCTTCTTCATTTGCTTATCAAACGTATTTGATCAAGTTCTTGGGCCCTTCACTATCTCCTCACAAAGTTCCACTGCAACGAAACTTTTCGCATTTCGCATTCCAAAAACAGGTACTTCTCTCACCTTTCCCTTTCACTCTGTAAATTACCTCAATTTAGGATTTAGGACCGTAAGTAGTAATATGTCCGTTAGAAGCGATAGTAGTGGTAGTGAGTCTGTAGAGATTCTGGGTGAATCTCCGGTGGGTGTTTCCAGTCAACATACAACGGGCCCACCCACTGTCAAAGGAAAAAACCTAGCCGACGAAGGAACGCCCGATCTTAAAGGTCGACAGTCACCTCCAAGATCAGAAGAAGAGTACAACTGAGTTAAATCCGTTGTTAAAAATTACTGCTCAGATTTTAACTCGGCCGAAAGCATACACATCCTCCGATGATGTATAGTGATGGCATCTAATGGAGACGAGACCAAGTTCGTGTGCCGATATTGCCGACCTGAAGAGAGGATTTTTATGTCTCCAGGTAAGAATGACGACCTAGGTTGGATTTACGTATATGAAACCTTCTTCACTCGCCTTGGCCTCCGTCTACCCTTCTCGGATTTTCAATGTAAAATCCTGACTAAATTAAATGTCGCGCCTACCCAACTTCATCCAAATAGTTGGGCATTCGTCAAAGCTTTTGAAGTAATATTTCAGTTTATAGGTCAGGAACCTAGTATCGGGGTGTTCTTTTCCCTTTTTCAATGCAAGGGGGTCGGTAAAGGGGGTTGGGTATCAATTAACAGTCACCCGCGTAGAAGATTATTTTTCTGCTTTAGACTCCTCGTACAAGAAATTTAAAAATAGGTTTTTTCGGGTAAGTTCTGCTCCGACTGATCTTTCATTCTTCTTGGACGAATATGGGATAGAAAAATTCCCTTTATACTGGCGTGCAAACTTGACTTCCATATTGGGTATGGAGTATAGAAGGTTACCACCCGAAGACCGAATATTGGTTGACTTCTTGGAAGAAGCTTCAGTGCTGGATACTGCTTCCTTGGTAAAGTTTGGAAACAATCCAACCGAATTACAAAAAATAATGCATAAGTCTTTTATTTTTACTATTTTGCCGATATCGGATCTCTACTAATGTATTTTAACTATTTTAATTTCTTTTCAGAAAAAATGGCTCCTAAAATAACTGTTCGTGAAATGCAACGAAGACTAAAGAAATTGAAGAATGAAGGAACCTCGGTGGTAGGAAATGTTGATGACACCATGCCCTGACCCGAACCTATACCTGTTAATCCTCAACCGGAATCTTCGGATACCAACTCGGATCCGATGATTCGAAAAAGACATCGGTCGGAAGTCCAGGAGCAAAGTATGAAACAACCTGCCTTGACCTCAATAGGCGAAGACTCTTCGTAGAACTCGGGTTTAAAAACGGCCTTCGAGGGGTTAAGCGATTCTGCGGCTGGAAAAGACAAGTCTTCACTATGGTCGACCACTTTTCCCTTCGAGGCCTTGATAGATAATCATATTTCTCTTCCGGACGACAAGGAACGTAAGGACAAGATTGGTGATATTGGACTTATACGATGGGCCGAAGTACAACTTCTTCGGTCCGTTAGTGTACTCCGGTCGGCCGAGTATGAAGTAGCAGAAACAAAAAAGAAAGTGTCAACCAACAACCTTCTTTTTCGTTCGGAAATGGAAAAAGCCACGAAGGCTCATCAGGCTGAAGTCTCCAATCTGAAAAATGAAATAGAAGTTTTAAAAGTGAAGGCACACCGAATCAATTTTCTTGAATCTTCGGTAAAGCTTCTGTAGGAAGAAAAGAAAAACTTTGAAGAAAACTTGTCGGCGGCCCTAAAAGATAAGGAGGAGTCTGACCGAGCTCTTAAAGAAGCCTTGCAAGAAAAAAGTAAGTTGTTTGCTGAGTTGGAGGGATTGAAAGATGAAATTACTAACCAAAGAGTCGCTGGCTTTGATACCTGCCTCCAACAAGCCAAGCTTTTGAATCTCGATGAAGTCTTCGACAATAACTAGGGGGAGATGGGGCCATTCCACAAGGTAGTCGGCGGTCGTATCGTTGAAGATGAAGATGAAGAAACAGAATCTTAAGCATTTGAAATTTCAATGTATAACTCTTTCGTCTTAAAAACAATGAAATTTTCTGAATTTTAGTCTTTGATACCGTATGTGCTTCTTATGTCTTTTAATTTTAAATTTCAAAAAATATCTTTATGCTTGCCAACCTTGCCTATAATACTTAATGGCAGAACGATTATTCTGATAATACCGAAATTTATGCTCCTTGAAATATCATTAAGTGTTTTAAAGAAAATTGATTGAAAATTATGAATTGCCAAAAGGTCTTGTTTACCGAATAAACTTTAATTATTTTTTGAAAGTTTGGTGTTTGTAGAATTTTGGGCAATTTACTTTGATTCGGTTCTAGGTGATTTTGACCCAAGTTGGCTCTAAGGTCATTCTTATCGGCATTGGGGACTTTGACCCGACTTGACTCGAAGACCATTTTCATCGGTGGTTATGACCGGCATCGGTTACTTTGACCGGATTTGACTCGAAGGTCATTTTCGTCGGTGGCTATGACCGACATCGGTGACTTTGACCGGATTTGACTCGAAGGTCATTTTCTTCGGTGACTATGACCGGCATCGGTGACTTCGACCGGATTTAGCTCGAAGCCCACTTTCCTCGATGACTATGACCGGCATTGGTGACATTGACCGGAATTACCTTTAAGGCCAATTTCATACAAGCTAAGTTTTAAGATGATGATTTTATTTGAGTAAACAAATGAGTTAAAGGTATGCCTCGTTAAAACCTTTCAGGAAAAAACCCATCGGGAAAAAATCCTGATAAGGAAAAAGAGTACATTATCTCTAACTCAATACAAAAGTTCATAAAAGAAAAGATTAAACTAAATGAGCTTAGCTATAGTATCTCCGAAGTGACGCCGAATTCCAAGTTCTAGGAAGCGGACATCCAGTTATATCGCCGATCTTATACGCTCCTCCGCCAATATCTTTAAGAACTCTAAAAGATCCTTCCCAATTAGCCGAAAGCTTCCCTTCGCCAGGCACCCTTCTGGAGTCTTCAATTCTGCGCAACATCAGGTCTCCTTCAACGAATTTTCTTGTTTTCACCTTCCGATTATATTTTCTTTCTGCCCGAGCTTTCGCAGCTTCTTCCTGAATGTGTGCTATTTCCCTTTCTTCTTCTAACAAATCCAAATCGGCTTTTCTGACTGCAACATTTACCTCCTCACTAACCGGAATCATAGCATCAGCCCCGAAAGTAAGTCGGTATGGGGTTTCGCGTGTTGATGACTATGGTGTAGTGTGATACGCCCACAAAATGTTCGGAAGTTCTTTTGGCCATAGGCCTTTAGCATGGTCGAGCCTCTTTCGTAGTCCGAGGAATATAACCTTGTTGGCCGCTTCGGCTAATCCGTTAGTTTGTGGATGCTCTACCAAGGTGAATACCTGTTTAATTCCATTGCTCATACAAAATTCTTGAAATTTTTTGTCAGTGAACTGTGTTCCATTATCAGATACAATTGAATAGGGTAAACCAAAATGACATATTATATTTTTCCAAACAAATTTTTTAACCTTTTCGGCAGTTATACTAGCAAGTGGTTCGACTTCAATCCATTTTGTAAAATAATCAATGGCAACAATAATGTACCTCATTTGTCGGGCGGCTGTGGGGAAATGACCTAATAGGTCAATTCCCCATCAGCAAAATGGCCATGGAGTCTCGATGCTGTGCAATTCTTCAGGTGGGGATTTATGTAGATTGGTAAATTTCTGACACTTATCACATTTTTGAACGTATTCTAGACAATCATACTTCATAGTAGGCCAGTATATTCCCGATCTAAAAACCTTGCCTGCTAACAATCGTCCTCCGATGTGACTACCACAGACTCCCTCATGAACTTCCTCCATAACGGTTTTCGTCTGATTTTGATTTATACACTTCAAGAGGGGGAGAGAAAATCCTCTCTTGAACAATTCTCCTCCTATCATCGTGTAATAACTCGCCGTCCTTCGCAATTTCTTTGCTTTCTTTTCTTCAGTTGGTAACTCACCACTTTCCAAGTACTTGGCGATTGGGCTCATCCAGGAACTTATATTGTTGTCGATTGAAAAAATCTCCTCTTCTTCCACACTAGGTTGGTCAAGCACTTCTTGAATGACGAATCGGTTGTTACCTAGACCTTTTGTGCTGGCTAATTTTGACAAGAGGTCAGCCCTAGTATTCTGCTCTCTTGGGATATGAACAATTTCGAATTGTTCAAACTTTTTTACGACATCCTGTACCTTGAGTAAATATTTAATTAATTGCGGATCTTTAGTATGGAACTCGCCACTTACTTGCCCGGTTACCAGTTGGGAATCCAACTTTGCGACTAACCTAGTAGCCCCCATCTCTGCTGCCAATGCTAGCCCGACAATGAGTGCTTCATACTCGGCTTGATTATTGCTGGCCCGAAAATTGAACTTCAGGGATTGTTCAATTAAGATTTCGTTCGGACCTTCCAGAATAATTCCAGCTCCACTTCCTTTGACATTCGACGCTCCATCGACAAAAAGAACCCAAGTATCATTACTCTCATTTTGAGGAAAGGGGGAAGATAATTCAACCAAAAAGTCAGACAATACTTGGGATTTGATGGGTCCTCTTGGCTGATATTGAATGTCAAATTCCGACAATTCGACGAACCATGATATCATTCATCCGACAAGCTTTGGTTTTCGAAGCACTTGTCTGATCGGCTGATCTGTCCTTACAATGTCTGAATGACTTTGAAAATATTGTCGGAGCCTCCTAACCGTTGTGACTAGCGCTAACGCCATCTTTTCGATTTTCTGATACCGACCTTCTGGTCCTTGCAAGACTCGGTTAACGAAATAAATAGGTCGTTGCTCCTTTCCTATTTCTTTCACCAATACAGAACTCAAGGCTGTATCAGAAACAGAAATATATAAAAATAAAATATCACCTGATTCGGGTTTTGTCAAAATTGGCGGAGTCGCTAAAAAGTTTTCAGTTCACTAAACACTTGCTCACATTCCTCCGTCCACTGAAAATTTTGGTCTTCTTGAGGCATTGAAAAAATGGTATAGATCGGTCAGCTGATTTAGAAAGGAACCTAGAGAGGGAAGCTATCTGTCCTGTTAATCTTTGCACTTCTTTAATTGTTGCTAGGCTTCTCATTTCCATTATTGCTCGACATTTCTCCGGGTTTGCTTCTATTCCTTTGTTGGTGAGTAGAAAGCCAAGGAACTTTCCTGCTTGAACTCCGAACACACATTTCTCGGGATTTAACTTCATGTTATACTTTCTTAGTTGCGCAAAACACTCAGATAGGTCGGAACAATGATCCCCACCTTCAGAAGTTTTGGCGACCATGTCATCTACATAGACCTCGATGTTTCTTCCAAGTTGTTTTTCGAAAATTCTGTTCATCAGCCGTTGATAAGTCGCTCCGGCATTTTTAAGGCCGAAGGCCATCACCCTGTAACAAAAATTTCCAAACTCAGTGATAAAAGCAGTTTTTTGTTCGTCGTCCAGATGCATTCTAATCTGGTTGTACCCAGAGTATGCATCCATAAAGCTAAGGAACTGATAAACAGAGGCCCCATCAACTAGTCGATCTATGCTGGGAAGAGGATAGGAATCCTTCAGGCAAGCTTTGTGCAAATCAGTGAAGTCTGTATACATTCGCCATTTTCCTGACGACTTTTTAACCATAACCACATTCGACAACCATGTGGTATATTCTACGTCTCTTATAAAGCCTGCCTCCAAAAGTTTTTTGGTCTCCTCGGTTGTAGCCCTTTGTCTTTCTGATCCCAGTTTCCTTTTTTTCTGAGCTACTGGTTTCACCTTTACATATAAGGAGAGCTTATGAGTGATGATCTCGTGATCAATTCCCAGCATGTCTGCTGCAGTCCAGGCAAAGATATCAACATTCTTTCTCAATAATTCCTCCAAATCTCTTTTAAGTTCGGTTGGTAAATGAGCCCCGATATGTGTTACTTGGTTGGATTTAGGACCCAATGGTACTGCTTGCAATTCTTCGATCGGTTGAGGCATGTCTTTTTCATCACTTCTTGGATCCAGTTCGGCCATATTAATGCTTCGCTTACGGTCGATCTTATGAGTTTTTTCATCATGTTTGGGTCTCAGACTTTCGTTGTAGCAAATCCATGCTTCTTTCTGATCTGCATGTACTGTACCGACCTCAATCTTAAAGACTGGGAATTTCATTGTTAGGTGGGGGGTTGAGACGACAGCCCCTAAAAGATTTAGAGACGGTCTTCCAAGGATAACATTATAGGGAGTATAGCAGTCTATAACCAAGTATCTTACAGGAATAGTTTTAAGTAGATTACCTGTCCCAAAAGTCTTTCGAAGTTCGACGAACCCCTTGACATTTACCTGTTCTCCCGAGAACCCGATCAAAGTCCCATTGAATGGAGTTAAATCGTCTTCTGACATCTGTAATCTTCGAAGTGTGGACATGTAAAGAACATCGGCCGAACTTCCTTGATCAACCAGAACTTTCTTGATCTGAAAGTTCCTTACTATAACGGATATAACCATCAGATCATCCAGGTTTTTATCCAACCCAGCGTAATCACTGCTTGAAAAAGAGATGACTGGTCTATCATCGAATTGTTTGTGCTGCAATAGGGAAGGGTAGCTTAAGGACATTACTGCTCAGAGATGTCGTTTCCGAGATGAATTGGAGCTCCCTCCACCGACAAATCCCCCTGCAATTGAGTCAATGATCCCTCTGACGGGTTGGTCTCGGTTACCGGAGCTCGTGTCCACTGCCTTTTTCTTCAAATCCGGGCTTGGCCCCCTTCGGTTGGATTGATCTCCTTCTTTTGCCTCCCTGCTCCGACTTCTGCGGCGATAAACATATTTTCCTAGATGCCCTTCCCGAATAAGTTGCTCAATCCTATTTTTCAAGCTGATGCACTCCTCTGTGGTATGTCCGTAAGTTTTATGGAACTCACACCTTTTACTTTTATCAACGCCAGGTGGTGTCTTTTGATGTCCGGCATTTCTTGGGAGACGGATCAGACCCGTGTTGTATATTTCCCGGAATATCCGATCTCGACGAGAATTTAACGGAGTGTACTCATCGAACCAAGGTTGTACTCTATCCGTTATTGTACGCACATTTTCGTATGTCCGATCATTCCTTTGTAAGTGTCTGCCTCTTATTTCCGATCCCCGTCCGTTATATGGTCGGTCATGACTACTTGGTTTGATAGAAATATTGGGATTATTTTTTCCCCTGCGTTCCGGTTCGAAAAACGTTGCTCCATTTGCTTCCTGGCGAGAGCGATTTCTTCCATGTTGATGTATCCTGCAGATCTGTTCCTCAACTCGTCCAGGTCTAAAGGCGGTTTTCTGGCCAGGGAGTCTGCAAATGGTCCAGGCCGCAAGCCAGCCATGATAGCATGCAAAGAAACTGCTGGATTGAGATCTCTTATCTGCACAGCTTCCTCCCCGAACCTTCTCATGAAATCTTTGAGAGATTCTTCTTGGCCCTGCCTCAGATTGATTAAGCTTGCCGATGTCTTCTGATGTGTCATGCTCGTAGAAAAATGGTTAAGAAATTTAGCAGATAATTCAGAAAAATCATAAATTGAACCTGTTTCAATGCTTGAAAACTATAGCAAAGCTGATTTTTTTAAAGTTGTCGGAAAAGCCCTGCATTTGATCAGGTCCGAGCTTCCATTTAGAAGCATCATAGAATTGAACATCGTCAGATGTTCCTGTGGATCAAACATTCCATCGTAAAGCTCCATCATCGGGAGTCTGAATCCCTCTGGAAGCGGGATTGACATAATGAAGCCGGAGAAAGGATGATCAGCTCCAGGTGAGTTATTTGCTTGTCTCTTTCCGTCATGATTACTTGTTCTGGGAATACTGGTATGTCCTTGAAAATCCCTGCTCGGAATATCTTCCTCTGGAATTCTTTCCCTCTGGTCTTCCTGCTCAATCCTCTGTTGATCCCTGCTGGTCTGAGCCATTTGATCAATTCGGCTATTAATATCTCTAATAGCTTGCAGGAGGATCTCCATTGTACTGAGCTGGTTGTTTTCTTGATTGATTCCGTTCAGGACACCGTTTTCATTGCTAGCCATTTTAGGTCTATAAGGTGGTTGGATGGGCCACGAAAAGAGCTGAAGGATTGTGAAGTAGGAAAGTTTTACTTAGCCCCACGGTGGGCGCCAGATGTTTCGGGTACTGACTGAACCTAAATTGCTTAGAGGACGACCTTACTCTTGTTCCCGAATGAGTGTGTCAAGATGTCTAAGAACTAGGCTAATCAGTCAGCACAAGGATCATATGATAAGTCTAAAGCAAAAAATACGTATTAGGCTAAAAGAATGGAACATGCCCGGCTTAGATCGCCAGGCCGGCTTATATAGATGTTCTGAACCTCGACCAACCCGAACTACCGTCGTTTAAGACATTCAAAATCTGAATGTTGGGATTTAGTTACAATCTATTCACTAAATACTGGATTAATTCATAGTCGTTGGTTAATTACTTAAGTCGGCAAGTGACTGTTACCAGTGTATTTACCCGTTATACGTCAGTCGGATAAATTGCTAAGTATGAAATTCGGGGTCGAATTCTGCCAAATCTATTATTATATTGGACCTACCTATTATATCGGACTTACTTTATCGGACTCAGAATGGTCCAGATCTTAATCTCAATTTTCTATGAATTTTGGTTCCTCACACAACACAAATGATGGGAATTCCTCGGCCTCGCGATCACACATCCTCATCTTCCTATAATTTTAATAGCAGGTTAGGATTCCCTTTTTCATTTGCATCGATTTGATTAGCTTTTTTTTTAAAAAAAAATAATTTTTAATTTTTAAATGAACCAACAATCACCGAACCAGACCCACCAAGCTTCATCCCTGCAACTCATCCTCCATGCCCACGCGCAGCTACTGCAGCATCACTACTGCTAGTCTCAGCCGCTGCACCATGTCCCAGCACCAGCCATGGAGATCGACGTGGTCATCGGCAGAAAATATGGTTTGCCATTGCCATTACAGCGCATACAAAGATCATGGGATCTGCATGTTTTTAATTTTATTGCAGAATATGGATCATGCAAATCCTCTAACTTCCAAAATTTTAAAAAGAAAAAACCATGGCCGGGAATCCCATCCATGAATTCAATTTCTTGGCACATAAAAAAAAAAAGTAAGTAATGTATTTTCATTTTCATTAAGCCCTCCACAGGTGTCTATATCTTTAGGTCTTATCCAACCAACTTAACCTGCACTTAACTAAGTATCTTTTGACATTAACATTAATTAACATCATTAACAAAAGGGAAAAGCTTTGGCTCTGTTTGTGCCAACAAGGACTTGAGTGTGCTAGTGTCTCTCTTTTTCTTTGAACTTTGAAGTGGTCAGTCACTAAAACAAGTTCAGTTTGACTCCTACGAAAGAGAAAAAGGTGCAAAAGTTTTGAGGCCATATTGGAGTAGTGTACTAACACGGCAAAGGCATTGTAGGAATTAAGCTTTGGGCGTCAAAGGTTCTCAAAGGCAGGGGGAGTATCTTTAGAATAATGTTAATTACAGGTTACTTTATCGTTTACATTTCTCACGTTTACTCCGTAGTAGAATCATGATGTAAAAAATGAGATAAACTCAATAATAATTAGATGATTAAAATTGTATAAATATTAATAATATAAGGTGAATACTTTTTCTGTTTTTTTAATCTTTTTTAATCTGATTTTTTCTGCTTTTTTAAAAAAATATTTTGTCTTAATTTATATCTATTATTTAAATTTTTAATAATACATTAATTTTTTTTTAATTTTACCTTATTTTTTATTATCTCTACTAAATTTAATAATTATATATATTAATTAATTTCTATAATTTTTATACATATTTAATAAAATAAAAAAATAATTTAATTATGTCATTTCATATTTTATTTAATTTAAAATTATTTAATAATATTTTTAATTTATATAAAAGACCTAAAAAAAATAGATAAAAAAGAACGAAAGAAATTAGCATAAGTGGATACATGTAATATTATTCAACCTCAATTTTTAATATCATTTTTTATATTAGTTAATAAAATATAAATTTATAATTAATTTATATAAATTAATTAATTAATTAATACATATAATTTTTATTAATTAATTAATATATGTAATTAATTATAAATTTATAATTTATTAATCAGTATAAATAATAATAAAAAAAAATAATGAAATGATTATTTTTGTATTTGATATTTCTGTGGGAGGTCAGTACAGCCCAGCTCGCTTTACTTCCTGTGCTAAACAACCTAACGTTATTGAAAAATAATTATATTATATTTTTTAAAATATATGTATTATTTATATTATTTTTAATAAATATAATTAAGTAAAAAATAATAAAAAATATAAATAAATAATATTAAATAAATATATATATATATATATATATATATATATATTATTTGATATAAAAATATACGAGTTAGAGATTATTTCAGGGGCTTTCATGTCGCTTGCGTTATGCTCTAATTCCGTTCCTGTTTTGGGTTCTCGGGCATGGGGAATCTCACGGGTTTGATCACTCTGTGCCTCTTTTGAAATGCCCTCCTTCTCCTTAAAAAGAGGAAAGAGAGAGAAGCCACTAAGCGTGTGCCATTAGGAAATTTAAAAGCAAAGCGAGTCAACAATCTCAAGCTATTATATAGTTCCCTCTACCTTTGCCTTTGGCTGTGTTCTCCTTTCTGTTCAGCTGAGATGATAAATTTGTGTCCGGTCTCCTAGTACTTGGCTGTTCAAGGTTGATAACTAAAGGTTTATTGTAGAGTTCTTGTGGCAGGTGGGGTTCTTCAGATATCAAAGGTCCGTTCAACTACTTGTTTCAATCCAGAAGCTTGTTTATAAAGCCAAAGAAGCACAATTGCAACATGTTGTTGTTCATGGATTTGAGCTGTTGTTAGTTCTAATAAGGGTATCCAAATTCTGTATTCTCTAATACTATCTATCATTTGGTCTATTCTAATTTTTTCTGGTGTGTGCTTGCTTTTGGTATCTTTTTGTCTCTCACTTCTGGTCATTGTTACATTAACCAGTGTGAATAGTACAAAGGACAAGTCCATTTCCTTGCAAAAGAGTGAGTTTATTTAAAGGCATAATCATAAATGATGGATGGAAGATCAAGAAATGAGGAGGTGTCTCCTCAGCTGCAGGATTTAATCCCAAAAGGCAAAGAGGAAGAAGGAAGAAGAAGCCACAAGTTTTTAGAGGAGAGGAAACTAGAGCTTAGACTTGGTCCACCTAGTGAAGACTGGTCTCTCAATGAACACATCAAAAACATCAACACCAAAAGAGATGAATCACCACTCTCTCTTGGTTACTTCTCAACCCAGAAAATTTCTACCTCTGACAACCCAGGTCCAGGTGGGGCTATTTTGCCTTCTCCATGGGCTTCCACATGCTACCAACAGCATCATCAACACCAGGCTAAAGCTTCATCATTTCTTCAGCTCCCATCAATCCCACAGAACATGCCTGTGATGGGAAAGGATGCCTCACAACCCTGTTACCCTAAAGTGGTGGACTTGCAGAATGCATATAAGAAAGCATTCTCACCCTCTTCCGCAAATACAGCTGTGCCCAACATCTCTCAGAAAAGGTACTCCAGCCTTTTCTCCCTTGTATCTATATTTTTTTTTTAACTTTTAGACAAGAGTATATTTCCCAAAGTGAGTCACAGTTTGATATTGTTGTGTTGTGGTCCATTGCACTTTTCAGTGCAAGAATCAATTATGAAGTTTTTCATTATTAATTGCAAATTGATTTCTGTATATTTGCATAGCCATAGGCAATCCTCATCTAAAAAAAAAGGGGCAATTTTTAGCTTTGAAACCTTGTACTCTTCACTGAAAGTTTTTGTTCTTTTATACTTCCTTGCCATGTTTGCTTCAGAGATGTCTATATCTGATTGCTGATGCTATCTGTTATTTATTATGTTATGTGCCTTCGTTATCTGGTCTTTGAAATTTGACATTAGCATCGCATGTGAATATCTGACCCTGTCTATATTTCCTTCCCACTCTTCTTTCTTCTTCCTCTGCCTTGTGTTTTTATTTTCTTTGGTTCCTCCCGGTGAAAGTGTATTTTTTAAAATGACATTGTTTGCGTTTAATTTGAGAAAAAAAAACTTTTTTATTAAAAAAAATCAATTTCTCAAACATTCACAACTATTTAAATAAAATTTTAAAAAAATTAAAATCTCAAAAAATAATTTTCAGTTTTTAATTAGAAATTGAAATTAGTAACTTATTAAAAGAACAATTTTTTTCTTTTTAATTTTTTTTAAAAAGTAATTTTTATAATTGTATTCAATTTTTATAAATTGTTTTGTAAAAAAATTAATTTTTTGTACTATATTAAAATTACTTTTTTCAAACCTTATGCAAATGCATCTTGTTTTTTTTTTTTTGTTTGTGAAATGGATGTGTTTAGATAAGTCTTGAAAAAAAAAAGAGATTTTAAGACAGCATAAAAAAATTAAATTTTTTATGAAAAAAATAAGTTATTTTATATTTAGATATAATTACAAAAAATACATTTTATTTTTTCTCTCTTTAATTGCATTTCTTTCAAAATTGATTTTTTTTTAAAAAAAGTTACTTATTTGAGCTTCCGGTTAAAAGTAGAAAACTAATTTTTTTTTATATTCTGATTTTTTTCAAATTTTTATCTTATCAAAACAATTGTTTATAGGTAAGAAATGACTTTTTTTTAATAAAAAATGCTTTTCTTACAAATTAAGGATAGACAAAGGCACCAATAAATTAGAAGTAAGTATAAGAAATTGGGTGATTTTAACTTTTAAAGCTTTTGCTGATATGTTATTCGTCTTCTTTTAAGTGTAAACTGTAGTGCTTATTATTTTCACTGTTCATTTCCATGCCTAACTTTCTATATGGACCCACCCAAAATAGAACTGCTCCTGGTCCAGTAGTGGGTTGGCCTCCAATTCGTTCTTTCAGGAAGAACCTTGCAAGTGGAAGCTCTTCTAAGCCGCCCCCTGTGTCTCAGCAACATCAGCATGTTGTTCCAAATCCAGACAAGGTTGCTGTTGCTGGTAAAAAACCTATTGACCACTCTGGTAAAGGCTTGTTTGTGAAGATCAATATGGATGGAGTTGCCATTGGGAGAAAAGTGGACATCAATGCTTACGACAGCTATGAAAAACTTTCCTCTGCTGTTGACCAGCTTTTTAAAGGCCTCCTTGCGGGTAATATCCGTGGCCTTTTAGTTCAATAATGGTGCCCCATGTGGTCAATTTAATCACATTTGTTTATTCATTTTTTGTTGATATCATTGTTTGAGTGTGGCACTTTGTTTCTTTGGGAATGAAAGCTAGTCTTTACAGGCATATTCTCCTTTTGTTAGCTACATCTTTTGACCAAGTAGTAAGTGCATGTTTGGATATCTGTTGGAGGCTCCAAACTTAAGTTTAGAAATTTTGAATGGCGTAAAAGTATGTTTGAGTATTTATTGGTTAGCACTATTTCAACATGTTTTTTGGTTCAAACGTAAGTTTGGGCAAAAGCAACAATTTTATCCGTTGAAATTCATTTTCCTCTAACATTCATTTCGTCAAACTCACTTTTGAGATAAAAATATCTAAATATAAATTACGTTACTGAAAACTCACTTTTAAGTAAACTTAAGTTTATAAACATACTTTCAACTAAACTTAAGTTTACCAACTCTAATCCAAACACATACTAAGCATGTTATTAATTTTATGGCAAGCTGTGTGCTTGGTTGGCTATGATAATTCAACATTTAAACCTCCTTGTATGAAATGTGATGTCAACATTGCTCTAGTGCAATAAAATGTCAATCTTTTTTCACCAAACAAATTTTTTAATGTAAAATTTCCATGTGGCCTTTTATACCATTTTGCTTTCATTTTTTTTTGGGGTGGGGGTGGGGGGGTGGTTTGCTTTTTAATCTCACTTTCAGATTGTGATAATGAAACTTGATTCAGAGATAAATTAATCTCATTTTGTCTTTTGCCACTGCTGTTCAGCTCAAAGAGATTCCTCTGCTGCTGGAATTCACAACAAGCAAGAGGAAGAGAAAGCGATTACGGGTGTGTTGGAAGGAAGTGGGGAATATACTCTTGTTTATGAGGATAATGAAGGAGACAGGATGCTTGTTGGAGATGTGCCATGGCAGTAAGCATCTTATCATTGTGAATCTGATGCATTTTTATCTTATTCTATTCAATATTATATTACATTGCTATAATTTGAGGGCCAATGCTAAATTAACATTTGTTCCAAAAACTACAATAACGGTTAGTTGGATTCCTTGTGCTTAACAATTTCTCTGTCTCTCTCTCTATCTATATATATATATGCAATGCCTGTTCTCACGTGAAAACACTTGTGTGACTGTCCCCTCCCAGAAATACAAATAAACTATAAATAACTCTTGCTATTGGCTTTTCCCTATGTTATTTTTTTTTAATGATTTAGTTATTGCTAGAAAACTGTGATTGGCAGCTATGACTGTTATTATATGATTCCTTTTTAATGTGTATGCTTGGCAGCATGTTCGTATCAACAGTGAAGAGACTGCGGGTGTTGAAGAGTTCTGATCTTTCTGCTTTTTCCCGTGAGTTAGAGTCTTTAACTTAATTGAGGAAAAATTAGTTCATTATCCCTCCCCCTCCACCTCCCCCTCCCCCTATTTTGTTTTGGTTGTGATCAATGATTGAAGAAACGTTCTTGTTCTCAGTTGGTAGTAAGCATGACAACATACACCACTTGACTCGGCAATGAAATGAAGGATGAGGCTGTTTGAGGTCTTCTTCCATGCTGAAACCTGAAGAGTGTTTTTATTTGACAATTTGGTTCCTTTCTCTGATGAAGATCAGGGAATGAAATTTTCAACTTCAAAGTAATGTGTATGAATGTATCATATCTTGTATAAATAGGGTAAGGAAAGGAAAACTTAACGGATGTGTGTACTCATGATTTACTGTTTGGTAGCCATTAACTTGTTTTCCCATGTATTTCAAGTCCCTTTTGTAGGTAATAAGGTTGTTCAATTTCCGCATCATTTTCATATGGTCATTATAACACCCTTTTTCAGCCTATCAAAACACGTTGTGATAATTTTAAATCTCTCAGTTATCATGTAATCAAGTTTTAATAGCATTTTGATGAGTCTCAAATTTGAGAACTTAATTGGTTAACAATTTATTTCTTGGATTTTTATTCAAGCACTTTAATTTGCCTCAATATCAATATCTTAACCAAGTGAATTTAATCAAACAATGAAGTTCTAGCCATGCACAATGCATATGGCAATCTGTAATTGTGTCATGGGATTTGGGGCATTTTCTTATTCTTGTTTTTTGGGTGCTATTTTCTTATTCTTTAAGTCGTGCAATTTGCAGGCTTGAAGCACCAAGTACTTGTTTATCATAAGTCAATTCTAATATATATTTTTTAAAAGAGAGTATATGATACACCTTGAATTTTAAGTTATTAATTTAATAATAAAATATATTAATGACTTAGATCAAATACAGAAAATCTACTAAGCAAGTAATTTTTTTTTTGCAAATTTCTTTGTTTTTTATGTTTTTTTTATATACTATCACCATCACTGTCGTCGTTGACCATTATCTACCACCGTTGATCACCTTCTACCGCTGGCTACTGTTTGCCGCCGATTACCTTTCATATATTTTTTTAAAACTCTTTATACACCCATATGGAGAAAACTGTAAAGAGTTTTTATTTTTAAAAAAATTATTATGTATAAATATTATTAGTTAAAATTTGTAGAATTTTTAGTATGTACAGTTATTTATAAAAAAATATAAAGACTAATACAGGTTTAACTTGTATTATTTAATTGGTTATACATAAACAATATAACCTTAAAAAAAGGCGGCTGGCAGAGGTGGTGGTTGGTGGTGGCCGATGGTTGTTGACGACGATGGTGGTCAACAAAGGTAGATGGTGGCCAAACCGGTTAGCAGGTAGGCTGGATGGTTGCCAATGGTGGCCAACGCTACCGATGTGATTCGGCAATGATGGGTGACCTGCGGTTAGAGGCGTCGAAATGGGTTGGCCGATGGGCGACCGAATAATTTCGACAAAATGGACGGGTTGGGTTAGCAAAATGCGAGCCCAAAACTTATATGACTCGAATGGGTCGGTCAACCTGATATTTTAACACTACATACAGTTAAATGGGTTAGGCTGGATTAGCAAAATACTAACTTGAAACTTACATGACCTAAATTGGTCTGTTCGAAAATGGTCCGATCCCAAATGAATCAGTCCGCCCCGTTTTGACGCCCCTACCTGCGGTGGTGTGTAAAAAAAAAAAAAGAAACCTAGAAAAAAAACACTACTATGACAAATAAAATCAAAAGTATAACATACTCTTAAACTTAGGAGTATATTAACAATGACCGTTTATCATAAATGACCGTTTATCATATTGTAAAACGTAAACTCACAACACTCTATGCTTCCTTTGGGACATTTATTTTCTGGCCGAAGGACACGGAGGGTTACACTTAACAAGCTTTATGTTCAAGTGGAGTACACCAAAAACTGCACCTACCGCATACATTTCTGACGGTGATATGCTCCTATACTTGCCTAGCTTAAAAAAGATGCAACAAGCACACAATTGACTGTTTTTTCCCCTTTTCATCCATTACTACATTTGGTTTGCGAAATTGATAGAATATGACTTCCACTATATTTATATTGAGTAAAGCTAAACACATACATTTTTACTCACATTAGCATAGTTTCTATCGTCTGAATATAATTGATTCCACCTAAACGTTTTATATATGTACATTCTGATATGTATACAAGAATGTGAGAAATGTGTACTAAAGTGTTTATAACTAGCATTTTTCATTGATATTAGGCCTAGGGAAAGGTATAGATTATACCCATTATAGGGTTGCTGCAGGTGCGGAAACACACACTACAAAAAATGTCACAACAAAGCTTCACGGGCCACTGAGTCCATCACTATAGCCGAAGTAGGTATGGGTTAGAAAGCGATTTGGGGAGAATTGAAAGGTCGTTGTTGTTGAGAGGTGCCTAACTTGGATGCCCAAATATGAGGCTGGTCTTACTCCATACAATTGTGTGGGGTGTGAAAATCTTGCAAACCCCCTTGTGTTGTTGCGCAGCCACTAGAGAGATAAAAGAGGATGTTTGATTTAGCCGTAAAAAATTAATTATTTTAATAATTAATTATTGTATAAATTTTTTTTATTATAATTAATTATAATATAATTAGTTTTATGTTTAGATATATTAGTTAAAAATTAATTTTAAATTAATTTATTTTATTTAGATAATATAAAAAAATTATTTTTATGTACTAAATTATTAAAATAAGTATAAATAATTAAAAAATTTATTTAATTGAATATAAAATAATATTTATATATCAAAATATAAAAAATAATTTAAAATATAAAATCATAAATTTTTAACTTCAGTATTATAAAAAAAATTTATACTATATTAAATTTCGTATAAAAATTAAAATTAATTTTATCAAATATATTAAAATACAGTTACAGCTACTTTTTTTCTAAAAATAAACTATTTGATTGGAGAATAATACCCACCAAACATACATTAAGTTCCAGAATCTTGGATAGATTTGCTTTTGATAAGTGAATAGATTTCTTTTGTACTTGTTGTATGCAAGCAAAGCCTGCAAATGTTTACTGCCTGCAATGTTTGCGTTTTATGCAGAGCTTGTTTTGCTTGTTTGGGCTTGGCCGTACTTCTGGATCTTTTGAATGAATGAATTGAAGTTGGTGTCCAAAAAGAAAACTGTGTTGGGTGGTTTGTCAGAGCTGTTCAAGGGGACAAATGGAAAACACGTTTGTTACTTTGCGTGACTCAAAGTGTATATGTGCATGTTAACTACAGCTTGGAGTTACGTGTTGGTCTTCACAAACTTGGTGAGCCCAATTTTGGGAACTAGATATGAGATGCAATACTTGGTTTGAATTGGACCAAACTCAGCCCATCATGTAGCAGCTGACAGGCACTTCATGACCCAAAGGCTACCATTTGACACAGAGGCATTTTTGTTGATTCAAAGCCCAACACATTGACTTCAAATTTGTGGAAATGCTGAATATCACACAACTTATTTGGTAAAATGAATAAAAATGAGTGTCTGACGGTCTGAGTGAGCCAGTGAGGATGGTTTTTCTCTTTCTTTTTTAATTAATTCTTAATTTTTATATTTTGACTGAAAAAAAAAGAAAAAAATGTGCCTAGTAGTACTCTTTATTTAAATGCACAGCCTCATGTTTATATTAATTCTGGTTTTTGAATCATCTTTTTGTATGTGTTTGGAATATAAAAATAAGAAATAATTTAATTTGTAAATCAAATTTTGTATTTAAAATATTAAAAAATAAAAAATAACTTAATTTTTAAAATTTTATAATTTTATTTATTTTAATTTAAAAAATTTATTAAAATTAAAAAATTTGATTTAATTTAAAAGAAATAAACTATTTATCCTTATTAATTATCCCTCGTAAGGTTAAAAATATAAAACATTAAAATCAATTCTCATAATGAGTTCTAAACATAAGAAAATGATTTACAAATCAATTTAAATCTCATTTTTTATAATAAATTTCAAACACAAAAATTAATTTCTAAGTTAAAGTAAATTATTTCCAACTTTAATTGATTTCAAACACAATCTTTGTCTTTTGTGATGAAATTTCCCTCTCCATCTCGTATTTACTGCATAGTGTATACCCCATCTTCTTTCACAAAGAGACATTGTAGTTGCTTATGTTTATTTAACATAATTTTCTTGTGAATCTTTGAGTGAGATGACTGAAATTAGTTGAATTTATATCTGTTTAGTTCTGGTATTTGATGTATTTCTGCTAATGCTTATATGGTTTTTTTATTGCTTTCCTTCACTGTGCATCCTTTGAATTATTGGCTATAAACCAGATATACATTTATTCTATAATATATATATGTTTTACTTTTTCTTACCTTGCAACTAATTGAGATGTGTTTCCTATATTATAACTACTCATATTGGAATTTTGAAGCAGCAAAATTAATATTTCTGAATGCATCAAGCAGATTTAGTAGATGCATGCTTTAGATTGTAAGAAAGGGACTTAGTTTCCATTAACGTAGGTAGATGAAATAAAAATACTTCATACATAAATGAATGTCAATATATAATGTTTCTATTCTGGTTAGTGAATAAGAATATTTGGTCCCAAGTCGCAACCATGTAAAAAAGTTGTCCGTCTGCAAGTGGTGCGAGTTGTAGCTAGCTCCTGAGAAGTTATTTGTGCCAATGGATCGGGCCGCACTCAACTTGATTGTGATGCACATTCCCAAGTTATATATTGCTTAATCACCTAAAAAAAAGGTTATATATTGCTTAATTACGTCAATGTCAATCCTAGTGTCCTTACAATAATATCAAAGTGTCATAATCATAAATATGCTTAACTCATTGCAATTCAATACCTACTCTCTGCAATTAATATCCTTAATTACTATTTGTAAACCAACAAACCACAATGGCTTGATGCGCAATTCTTTTGCCACACTAGAATTGTATTTTAATAGTTGAATATATTCACTGTTTTAAAGTATAAGGTACAATTTAAAATAAATTTTCATATATTATAATTTATTGTTTAAATATTTGTTGAAATGTAAATATTTTTGTCATTGGATATCAACTCAGCATTTTATTCTCTAAAATGTATTTTACAACAAAATTTAACATTTAGTTTTTGAAATGAAATATTATTATAAATCCCATGGAGATGGAGTAGTGATCGTGTTTCGTAAATGAGCTTGTCAGAAGCAATTAATATAGTCAACCCCCTTCTCTTTTCACAACAACAATATCCCAAGCGTATAGCTATCCCATTAATTTCATCATTAAAACTTACCAAAACCAAAGACCCACTCTCTTGTATGGGATGCCAAAGAGGGGCAAACTTTTCACGCAATTGTGATGGGCATTTGCAGACAAGATCCAAGTGTTGTGGGGACCCTCGAACAAAAAAGAGAATTATGGATGAGAGGGATGGTATTAAATAGTAGAATCGCACACCTTAATGAATCATATTATTCTGTACGACAAAATCCAGTCTGGATGAAGATGATTTGATTACTTACTAACTACAAAAAACAATAATAAAACTTCAATGGCTTCTACTTATTTTATTATGCTAAAACGTAAAAAATGAGTTGGATTATGATGATGATGGTTCGTACACATGCTCATGGCTTGTGGTTGTGGACAATGATTTTTGCTTGGAAGGGTTTCCAGCTAAATTCACATGCAACCGACGTCACTGATGGGCCCAACTTGTTTTGATGAAGCTTTGGTTTGGTGTTATGTTCCACAGATTAGGTTGATTAGGTATTTACATCTTTGAGACAGGCCAAAGTTTCTTCTCCTCGGTAAGCATATTTTAAGAATACTTGAAAACGATTCCCTTTTATTGGAAATTGTTTTATAATGGTAATAAAAATCACTCTTATGCCATCTAATGTTCTGTTTTCTCACATCTTTATCACTTAAATATGACCTTAACCTAGGCTATTAGTAATGTATGAATATTATAAGTAAAAGTGAAAATGATGTTGAAAACAATTTTTACTATGGATGCTACTCCAATGTATATGGTATTTCATCATTATATTAAGTATATAGTATAGACCCAACCGATGACATCCTGTTCATAAAAAGAGCTGAAACATATGAAGTTTTTTGTAAGTTATTGTTGATTTTACATTTTTTTAAGCTTCACGATAAGTATTAATAGCTTTTAACATAAGTAATAATGAAGAGTTTATTATAATTATACTGTAAAAAGTTAAAAATAATTATAACTATGAAATATGAAATATTTACGACTTTACTTTTTTAATTTTTTTAAAAAAAGGTTAAATATATATCACATTTATTTATATAATAGAATTAGAATAAAAACATGTAAAAGAAATAAGATGTAATCATATATAATCAAACGGTAAAAATATATAAATATGAAATAATATAAGTAAAAATATCTATACGAACTTCTTTTTAAATCATCCTTTTAGTTTTTCAAATGCAATTTTACTTACTATATTTTGCCGTTAGATGCAGGTTGAGATCTCTGTGTACCATAGATAGTTTATTTTGATAAATTGTGTCCCATAGACGATATATATTTTACAGTTGTCTTCTATCCACGTGCGGGCCTCCCCCAAGTCCCCGATTTTTTGTTCCTCGAATATATCGGCTTCCCTTGACTGCCAACTCCGTGCAAACATTACTATTATATCACTTACGTAATTAAAATGGATAAATAATGATATATTTATTTTTAAATTATTTAATAGATTAAATTTTTGTATATTTTTATTAAATTAAGAATAAATATATTTTTATTTATTTATTTTAATAATAAATTTATTTTAAAAAATATTATCTCACATAAATTTATATCATCATTCTCCCTCTCTTTATCAAATAAGGGTGCTTAAAGTCAAATTAATTAATTCAATTAAAGAAATTAAATAAACTGAAAAGATAAAAAATTTAAAAGTTAATTGTATTGGATTAGTTTTTTATTTAAAATATAAAAATTGATTCCATTTAAATTGGACCAAAAAATTATAATTATATATATATATATATATATTAAAATAATATTTTATTTAAAAAATTTGTATGATACTTATACTTTATTTAGAAACTTTCTTATTATATCTTAAGCCAAATTTGTAGATATGTATTATAGGATTAACAATTAATTTAGACTTATATCTAGAATTTAGATTTATATTTTAAAGAATTAATTTGAACTTATATTTGTTAAATTTTAATGAATTAGTTTAGACTTATATTTGATGTATTTTTATGAATATGATTTTCTGTATTTTGATTAATTTGTGAATTAAAAGAATTCTAACAAAAAATTTAAAACAAAATAATCTAATTCAAATCGATTTAAATTAAAATAAATTAGATCGAATGTATATTTTGAATCAAATTGTTTGGATGATAATATAAGACAATCAAATAGATTGAATTGAATGACTTTTTATATCAAAATTGATCCAATCTAATTCACAAACATCTCTATTTAAAATAAATTATAAAAAGTTATTGGTTTAAATAAAAAATTAATTCCTATAATTTTATTTAATTTGAATTTTAATTATATTTTTTTCATATTAGCCTCTATATTTTTAATATTTTTTATTTTAACCTTTACTGTTAAAGCATTGGTTTTTATATTTTTTTAATTATTTAAATTCTATAATTTTTATTCATTAAGATATCAGTCTCTATTCTTTATAAAGGATTGATCCTTATATTTAATCAGTTTAATGCAGCTTTTTTGTTTCATAATTCTTTAAAATGTTTATTTTAGTCCTTATTTTTTAATTGTTTTATTTAATGTCTTATTTTGATCCTTTTCAATTTACCACTGATGCCACCGAAAGTCAGCCATCTATTCCGGTGAAGTGATAAACCTAGAAGCAGAGAATCATATCTCTTCCCTTCCGCGTCGGTTTCAGTGAGTCAAACAATACGAAGGTCAACGAAATCTTACCTTATTATGGGCGAGTTTCCGATGATTTGAGAACTCCTCGGCGAGTTTTTGGTCACATTGGAGACCCATTTTGCGTGGACCCACTAACGAAGATGTCGTTTTCTTTTGCCAGTTCTTCGCTGTTTGTGCCTTCCTTTTTCCGTAACGATGCTCAATTCCCATATTATCCTCACACCAAAAAATCTCATAGGCATGATAATAAATATTCTGAATATATTGTACCAAAAAACAGATTTTGAAATATCTTGACTAAGTTGACCTTTGCATGATTAATAATTAATGCTTCTATTAATCCAATAGTGTGCTAAGAATTATTTAGTTTAAAAAAAACGCTAAGAGGCTGATAAGTTTTAAGAACATTCATATCACTATCACAAATTATAATATCAGTATCATAAAAAAATAAGGTAAAATAGGTCAATTGTATAATATTTAAAATAATATTTAAAATTTAATAATTTGACCTCTTAAATTTACTAAATTGTGCATACTCGTGACAAGAGGTTTTTTTGGCAAATGTTGAGTTTTGTGAGTCAATTTGTTAAATTTTAAATAACATAAACTTTTTGTTGTTAAAGTAAATTAGGTGCATTTTAGCTTAAAACATGAATATTTAGTTAAATAATAATAATTTTTATTTTTATGTACGTTTTTTGTCATAAATAATTATTTTGAAAAATTTTATAAATTCTTAAGTAATAAATAATTCACATATAAGAGAAGAAAAGAAAGGTGAAGGAAAAATTTAATATTAAATCATTCTATTCATTTACAAAAAACTTTACAAGTTAAGTTAGTTAGTATTTATTTTATTTATTTGCCATTTAGCTATTTCTTCACATTAATTAAGCTACTAAAATTTGATTAGTAATAAAAAATTTAAATAGTTTACATGAAGTTATATGTAAAAAATACCTTATCTTACAGCAAGGAAGAACCAAAAACGGGATTCCAATTATTGTTAAAAAAAAAAAATCATTCACATTCATTAATTTTATCTTACAAAGTGATATTTATTTTTGCTCTTTCCATAGAACGAAGGGTGGTGTAGTCAAAGAGAAAATGTCTCTTCGAGCATAATATCGCCTCTCCAGGTGGGTGGTTCTGAAACTGTATGTCTTTGCAGGTCGCTTTCTCTTTTTACTGTTTTCAGTAAGCGGTTTACCAGAGTCACAAAACAAAACAAATGCTCTGTTTACAGTCCCTTCATTCCTTTCTTCTTCTCTCCTTCAAACCCCCTTAGTACACCTTTTCCTTAACTGGCTTCCTAAATTAAACGCCAACCCATTTTTCCTATTCCCTTCTCTAATTATCTTCCTCAACTTCCATTCTGGGACTCTTAATTTTTCCATTGTTTGTTTCTATATTTTTTCATCGTTTATCAAATTGTCGAACAAAAAAGAAGTTCTTTTAAGTTGGAGCTGCAAGTCTGCATCAAAATCTTATGACTTGGTTTCTAGTTTCTGCTTAATCTGGATGTTTTTATCTCAGCTGAATTTGTACTGGGTTGTACCATTTTCCTTCAAACTTAGATCAAGTTACCTTCTCTATTTTGCTCCTTCTTCTTTCACTATAGCTTGCTTTCTTTGGATCAACTTCTTTTCCATCCCTTGAGTTCACAGCGGTTCCAGTTCCCACTATTTTGTTTGACCCTTTAGCTCAAAGTTATTGTCTTTGATTGCAAAGCAATGATTCAGGTACGGAAACCCCATTTGAAGTTGCTTCACTTTCTTGTCTTTCTGCTTCACCTTCACTCCATCAGTTCTTACCTGACAACACCCTTGAACTGTACGGACACAAGCCGCGTTTGCACTTCTTTCTTGGCCTTTAAGCCTCAACCAAACCAGACTCTGGCGGTGATACAGAGCATGTTTGATATATTGCCAAGTGACATCACCGTTGAAGGCAATGATTGGGACTACATATTCATCAAGAAGAACTGTTCTTGTGCTGCTGGTATCAAGAAATATGTGTCTAACACCACCTTCACTGTGAAATCCAATGAAGGATTTGTGTATGATCTGGTGATGGATGCCTATGACGGGCTTGCTCTCCTTCCCAACACGACCAGGAGGGCAAGGAAGGGTGCTGTTGTGTCACTGAGGTTGTTTTGTGGCTGCTCCAGTGGACTGTGGAACTATCTGATGAGTTATGTGATGAGAGATGGGGATAGTGTTGAATCATTGGCAAGCAGGTTCGGGGTTAGTATGGATAGCATTGAGACTGTGAATGGCATCGATAATCCTGATAATGTCACTGTTGGTTCACTTTATTATATACCTCTGGATTCGGGTTAGTCCTTCCCTGCAATCTTCTTCAATCCTTTACTTGTAAGGTGCCTGTATATATATTTATGTATGTGCGTATTTGTTTGAGAGGGATGTTTTGGTTCTATTCAGTTTTGGTTGATGCTTTAGTTCTATATTGCTTTATGCAGTGGCATATTGTTCATTTTAGAACAACTGGATGGAATATGAGAATTGGGGCTGCTTTTAGTAAAGTAATTTATGAGGGGTTCTATAATTGGGGTTTAGGAACAAGTCACTGAATATAGTGCTTTATGAGCATTCAAGTATAAAGGTGTTCTTAGTCAAGCAAATAAAGTATACTTCCCCATGTTAAAATGGGAATTTCAAGACAGGGTATAAAACGACCAGCAAATGAGATATGTAAAGATTATGTGTACATGTAACAAACTGATTATCAAGTGAAAGTGATTTCATTTAAGTAGTTGAGACTTGGGAAAATCTTGGATTTGTCATGAGTGGTAGCATTTAATGTGTTGAGAATCTCATGCATGTATGGGAAAATACCTCATATCAACTGCTAGAAATTTAACACTGTGAATTGACAATTTGGATCGGTCACTAAGACAAGCAACTAGATTGGAGGGATTGCAGACTGCACATGAATGAAACCTGACATTTTTCTTTGCACCTTCTCTTTTCCCCCTGAGGACTGTTGCATTATGTTTCCAAATGAGATGATATTGAATATTAAATCAACTTGCAAATAACAGTCTTAGCTTTCTAGCAGATTGTTGTTAGAGTGGTTTATTTTAGTCTCTCCATGCAGAGTGAAGAATATCCCATTTTCTGTGTTAATGATGTCAAATCATCTGAGACCTAGAGGAGCTTGAGTCAAGGGACATTATCTGTGGGTTAAAATTTAGTTTCTTCTATGTGGGACAAATATGATCAGTTTCTTTGGAGGAGGGGAATTTGTTATATATTCTGTAGTGCAGTTTAATTTGGGAAGATAAGAATTGGACAATATTCACTTTTATTGAGTTGACCAAGCTGAAACTGCTCATTTAATTAGCTGTACCTATATCCACTGCTTCAATGTTTTACATGTAATTATCTTTTTGTATTCTCTGGTCATTATTTAGTGGTGAACCAATATTCCAATTATATTTGTGAAGTTCTATGATATTTTGCGCCCCTGAATCCTGACTGCAATTTTGAATTTTTAAACTGCATTGCAGTTCCTGGTGATCCTTATCCCCTGAAGAATGCTACTCCTCTAGTTCCTGTTCCTGCCCCATCGGTTGATGATTTTTCAGGTATGGATCAACATATACTGTAAAAGGGAAAATCGTTTTTCCTTTTCCTTTACCTTGGAGTTCGCAGTTTGTCTGTCGTATCTATGCACAAATTAATGGAAGTTAAAATTTTGTTTGTAGGTATAAAGTCTGCTATCTTGTGCTTTTAGTTTAAGCTGATTCTTACTTTTTTTAAAAAAAAAAAAAAACTTTGAATTGCAGAGGAAAAATTATCATTCTGATGCCTATGCTTGAGTATAAATCACTTAGCTTCAAATGGAATAAAGTTGTTTTCGTGGCTTCATTGTCTAAAGTGAAGCTAAGTGCTTCATGTAACAGCTATATAGATCTCTGTGAAGGAGACATTTTGTAGCTATGAAGTATAAACACGTTGACAAGTACTTATATGGGGCTTTACTTATGCCAGATGGTATATAAGTAGTCTTGGGTTTGGCTCAGGTGGTAGAGGAGTCTGGAGATGCCATAAGTCTTGTTTAGAATCTTGCCAAGCAAATTAAATGATGATAGAAATGATTAATAAAAAAAATTCTCATTTAGCTAACTAGCTTTAGTGAGTAGCATTTTGGCAAATTCTGCTTTGATTTACTGATCCTTGTCCATTATTCAATGAATTGCAATACTAAAAGTTATTTGTTTCTCTTGGACTTCACCCATTTGTGATTTTTTTTTGTTTCTTTTGTCCTTTAATTCCCCTGAATTTTTTTTAATTATTATTTTGGGGTTTTCTTTACATAAATTGTCAACCTTGGTAGAATATTTCTCAGTTATTTGTGTAATAATAGAATATGCACTTTTTCACTTTTTTTTTTTGGTTACAGCCACAGGTGATCAAGTTGATCATAAGGCTCATGTACCCTACGGATGGATCATTGGGGGTTTAGGGGTTGGTCTTGCTCTGATAATATTAAGCATAATTCTCTGTGTTTGTCTGAGATCATCAAATTGTTTTGCTAAAGCCAGAAGTCATGAAAAAGATGCTGAGGGAAAGATCTCTCATAAATTCCATATTCTTCGGAATCCAAGTTTTTTCTGTGGTTCTGGAAGGTACATATGTGGCAAACATGTAGACCAGAAGCAAACTGATGGTGAATCCAGCAATCACCCGGTTACCATTCCCAAAGTTTCAAGTAATCAAGCTACTTATTGGACTCTCAAGTTGTATATTCTACCTATGATTTCAGCTTGAAGTAATCAGGTTTTGCATGTATTGAGCATGAATATGCATAGTTCTCATGGCAAGCAAGAGCGCACACACACACACACACACACATATATATATAATTAAAATAAAAAAATGCTGAATGCTATAATTTTATTCAAAATTTTGAGGATTAAGGTTGCGTAGTTCTGTCTCAATGCTTGGAAGCTGTAGGTATATGATTAAGTTGATAGTTGTACAGAACATTCGTTAACATCTTGGTTTTCATGTTAATTTTATTCTGTTTTCTCCAGCACACTCCATAAAAATGTTTTGGTCTTATTTGTTTGAAGATTCTTTTCCAAATTTGATTAAGTGGGAATTGGGAATAGGGGAGAGGGTTTACCTGCTGCTAATGCTGGGTTTTTATCGGAGTATGTTGATTTATTGATGGATATTGCACCGGATGATTGGTGGTCATATGGTCCAGTCTCCAATATAGTTGAGCATGCATGGATATGTATATTTTAATTTTCTGTAGGGAATACCTGCACTTTTTAAAACATATGAATATGAGAAAGCTTTACTCATTTATCAGGGTATTGTATAACTTGCATTCGTTTTCATTCTGACTGTCATGTTGATTGTACTTAAATTGCATCTTAGTTTTACTCTAACATCAATATGATGCAAATTCAAAGGTAATATGTATTATTATCCAACTTATAAATAACTCTCCCATTTTTTAAAATTTTGACTATTTTTCGTGAATATTTAATTATTAATCTGACTTCCAAAATATATGTAATTCTTTGAACTTAGATATATAACCATTGGTTTTATTATACATCTCTGTATACCAATCTTAATAATTTTCCCTTTAAAATTGGAATTTATGCATAATATACTTACATTTATTATTGCAGCTCTAGGACCTGACGTATTTGACATGGATAAGCCTGTAGTTTTTACATATGAAGAGATTTTTTCCTTAACTGATGGTTTCTCTGATTCAAATCTACTCGGGCATGGAACATATGGTTCTGTTTACTATAGCCTCCTTCGTGACCAGGTTTGTGGCTGTATACTTTTAAGTCTGTTATAGTATAAAGCAAGTATTTTTCTCATACCATTTTTTATATGTACTTAAATCCTTTTAGGAAGTTGCTATTAAAAGAATGACTGCTACAAAAACAAAAGAATTTATGTCAGAGATGAAAGTTCTGTGCAAGGTCCATCATGCTAATCTGGTAATTTCTTTTTCAATCAAAATAGATGTTATACTTTGATTTTGGAGCCAATTGCTTGGCACATTTCAAAAGTTTGAGTCATATTTTTGATTAATTTTGTCAAGGTAGAATTGATCGGCTATGCAGCTAGTCATGATGAGCTTGTCCTTGTTTATGAATATGCTCAGAAGGGTTCACTCAGAAACCATTTGCATGATCCTCAAAATAAGGGTAAGTTTATGCATCAATGCTTTGGTGTGTGGAATATTAATCACCACTATATATGTGGACCTTGTGCTTAAAAAAAATTATATTTAGATTTCAACTTTTTGAAAATTTAATGAAATTCTTTCTTCATAGCAATTTTGGAAACTAGCTACTTATAGCATTTTGCCTGTTTATTGTGATGAGATCTACTTGCACCTATTGTGGAAAAGATGGTAGAATCTCGCCTTAGGTGGTTTGGACATATAAGAAGAAGACCCTTAGAAGTCCCGGTAAGAAGAGTAGATCAGGTGGAGGATAGTCCAATAGCTAGAGGTAGAAAGAGACCAAGAAAGACTATATGTGAAACTATTAAAAAAGATTTACATTTGAATAACATTTCTGAAGACTTGGTTTATGATAGGGCACAATGGCATCGTTTGATCCATCTAGCCGACCCCACCTAGTGGGAAAAGGCTTGGTTGTTGTTGTTGTTGTATTGTGATGAGATCTACAATTGCTCAACAAGAAGAATAATAAAATTGGGGATTTTTTTTCCAACATGTTTAAGGGGTGCACTCTTTTGAAACCTAAATAGGTTTTGTCCTATTGTCAGTGGCGGAGCATGACTATGATGAAAAGCATGGTTTGGGGGGACATCTTTTAAAAAATTTCAATAACAAAAAAACTTTGCATGTAAAGCTTTTAAGTTTAGAAATATTTGGGAGAGCCAAGGCCTCCCATAGCTACAACGAGGCATCGCCCCTTCCTATTGTTCATCTTGTCCTTTGTGTTCCTCACTGGGATTTGATCTTATATGGTAATAATTAGAGAAAGTTGAAAGGGCAAGATTGTCATTTGTGTCTCCTCATGACCAGTTTTTGAACTCGAGAAATTTCATTCTAACTGTTTCCTAGATCTGATGTCCATATCAGATTATCACGACATATAGAGATGGTATTCAGTGTTCATCCGACCAAGTCAGCACACTACCATTTTTACTGTGAGCAGTTGATTGTCTTCAATTGCTTATATTTTCAGTATCTTTGTTTGGGGGCAGTCACAGCCTATCAAGCAGAGTTAGATTCAAGTTAATAATTGATGTTGCAGCCAGCTGCTATTTCACTTTATTATAATTTCTTGTGTGTTGAAATACTTGAATGAAATTTCTAGTGGAGTCAGTACTGAGAAACTTCCTACGTTGTTCAAAGATGAGGCTTGAATTGGAGTCACGACTGCCAAATTTCCATGTTGTATTGCATGAACAAGCTATGCATATATAGTTCATGACCATTTTTTGTCTTGCTTATAGGTCATTCCTCACTTTCTTGGATCATGAGGGTCCAGATTGCGCTTGATGCTGCTAGGGGCCTTGAATACATACATGAGCACACAAAAACTCATTATGTCCACCGAGATATCAAGACAAGCAACATTTTACTTGATGCTTCGTTTAGAGCTAAGGTAATAACAAATTTATTCACTAGTACATCATTGCTAAATGTTTCAATTTGTTGATTGTCACAGATCTCTCTGTCTCTCCAGATTTCAGATTTTGGGTTAGCAAAACTTGTTGGGAAAACAAATGAGGGAGAAATTTCAACTACCAAAGTTGTTGGTACATATGGATATCTTGCTCCAGAGTAAGTAGTGTCCACTAAGAAGTTTTTCAAATTTATTCCAACTGCATAGAAAGAGAACAAAAAATAATATATTTTTTATTTCTGATATTTTGCAGATACTTGAGTGACGGCCTTGCAACAACCAAAAGTGATGTCTATGCATTTGGTGTTGTCCTTTTTGAGATTATATCAGGGAAGGAGGCCATTATACAAACAGAAGGCACGATGACAAAAAATCCTGAAAGACGTTCACTGGCATCCATAGTAAGTTCTGCTTGTCAGACATCATTGTGAATAACAGTTCAACATGCATATAGTTCTGCCTTGCTTTTCAGAAAAGGCTTTCGGCTTGAGTAGCAGTCACTCATGATGATGATTTCATCATATCTGTACTAATGCCACATTGTTCAGAATGTCAGTAGGACTGGAAATGACTTAATTGTATTCCCCAGCACCCCTTCCCTAAAAATAAATAAATGAAGTCCTGAGATAGGTCTATTAAGTAAAATAATTTTGTCACACAATAAACGCAATATAACATTTTAAATTCACAAATTACAATGGAAGCGGCGTTATGTTACTAATTAATCTGTAATAAACTGTCAATGTTAGCCTTCTGAGATGGTCTAGTTGACTTATTGTATAATGAGCAAGCATACATGTCATAGAGGACAGAGACTTGTGTTGAATTACATTTGAGCCATGTGGCAATAGATGAATATGGAGGCTTCAAGAATAAAAAGTTTGAAGTATTTTCAACTGATGGTAGTTTGGAACTGTGAAGCCAGTATCATAATTGGTAATGATTGCATGGATCTAAAAGGATTGAAGGTTGGGCCTAGGTAGAAGATAGGAGACAATGGCAAATGAAACAACAAATGCCTTGTATGATAATCCTTAACTGGAAGTATTGCAGGAGAATTTTGTTTGCTAAGTTATATGCTAATAAATTATAATAATGTACTACTTCCCTTCCTTTCACTAGATCGGGGAGTTGGATTAGTCAGGCAGTGTGCAAGCTGGCCTAGACATCACTTGACAGCAATACCAAGAAAAGAAAAAAAAAACCATTATCCTGCAAAATGACTTACTTCCTGATCTGTCATTTGGGCATATTGTGACTGAAGGAGAGTGAGACAAATTTCTGGAAAGTCACCCATATCAGATCTATATTAGTAAAATCTTTTAGAAGGGATTCCCATATATATACTACATTCTTGCACTTGTAAACCTCAGATCAAATGTGATGAAAATTTATTAAATTCATTTTTGTGGTTTTCTGATGTAGTGCATGTTATATTCAAAACTTGGCCTCTCACTGCTTTGTCTCCAAATATATGTATTATGTGTGGTTCAGATTTGGAATTAGGAGCTCATCTATTTTTGCATTGTTCTGCGGCTAATTATCTTTGGAATAGACTTTTTGGGATCTTTGGAGAGTCTTGGGTTTGCCCGATGAATTTGCATCTTTTTTTCCTTACTAAGTTCAGAGGTTTTGGTACTCGTAAAGAAGCAAACATTTTATGGCAATGCTCTGTTTATGTTGTTCTTTGGTGTATTTGGTTGGAAAGGAATGCAAGAATCTTTAAGAACTCTTTTATGACTCTAGACTTCATTTGAGATAGGGTTACCCTTTTGGCATCCCTTCAATGTTCTGCTCATGGTCTTTTTAGTGGTGTTTCTTTGGTAGACACACAAAGGGATTGACATGCCTTGTTGCATGTTTTCCCCACATAGGTTTTAGTTGTTTCTTTTAATTTTCTTTTTGTGAGGATTCCTTATCCTCTTTCTTTGTACTCTCCTCTTCTCATCAAATAATATTTCTATTTTTATCAAAAAAAAAAAATTCAAAACTTGGCTGCAACATATATACTTTTATCAGTATTAGTTGTTGGTTTTGTACTTTCTTAGACCTCTATACTTCTCTTTATTTCATTTATGATGGCATGCCCTTGTGTTTTACCGTTGCAACTGTTTTCTGGGGTATTGCCTTAACGGTTGTCAAATTGCAGATGTTGGCAGTTCTTAGGAACTCACCTGATTCCATGAGCATGTCAAGCATGAGAGATTACATTGATCCTAATATGATGAATCTGTATCCCCATGATTGTGTATTTAAGGTAAGTTAGTTTCTCCATTTTCACCTATTTTACTTATGGTTTATAGGGTATTTGGATCTTTTAACCAGGAAAATTGAAGATTGTTCAGCCCATAGCCTAATTAAAAGTAAATTTTTTCCATACCTGACACAGGAATCCATACAACTTTGTAATTTCTTATATTATAATATTATTAGTATGAAGAAATTACTGACTCCATTTATTTAAAGTGATGTCTCAAGGGATAACAATTTGCATGAGGCTTTGCTTTACTATTGTGACTCATTCTTCGTATCTTCTTTTGGTGTATTTCTGTGCATGCATAGATGGCCATGCTGGCGAAGCAATGTGTGGATGACGATCCCATCTTACGACCTGATATGAAACAAGTAGTGATTTCCCTCTCACAGATTATGCTGTCTTCTGTTGAGTGGGAAGCAACTCTAGCTGGGAATAGCCAGGTTTTCAGTGGGCTTGTTCAGGGAAGATAGTTACACAGCAAGATCTCTTTCACTCATTACTTCAACAGGATTCTTTTTATTCTGTATCCTGCTTTATACCCTATTTTTGGTTGATAATTATGCATCCTTAGGAGCAGAGACTTGTTATGGGCCTGGTGGGTCAATATATATTTTTGACCATTTATTTGCTTGAATGTCTTAAAAGCATTCTGTCATGTCGAATTTTTTTTATGTAATTTAGAATATGTGATGAGTCAATGAGTCATGACTCTACTAAGGAAGGATTTTATTGCTCTATGATTTGTACTGGTATAATTTGTAATTCGACAGTAATCTATGTATGTTTATATTCTTTGATTCCTTGCATTTCTTCTTTTGCATTCTTTCCTTTTGGGTTTCATGGTGAGTCAGGGGAGTTATAGGCATGATGTGATTATTACTACATTTTATGGCTGTAACTTTACTTTTGTCCTAGAATTGTTGCTTGGATTCACACTAAAATTTACTGCTGATCTTCTAGTCCCTTTATGCCGCCATATGCTGCGTTGTTTGTGTTGAGATAATTGTATGCATAGAACGAATTTTCAGCATTGCAGATGAACCGTTTCATGCATGCACCCCTTACTCTTTCACTGTGTTTAGATGTTTTTGTCATTGACAGACTGATGAGGTGAGGATGGGTTGAAAAGGAAATAGAATGAATGGAATAAATTTTTTTGTTTGAAAAATTAATAAGGGAATGAATCAGATTGTTATTATTATTTTTTTAGTTAATTTATAAAGGAATAGAATGGAATATAATATGTTTATTTTTAACTATTACATTTTTTTTTCTTATTTCACTTTAATTTTAAAAAATCAAAAATTTGTTATTTGAGAGGATGAGGAGAAGAATAGTTTCTCATATTTTTTTTTTTTTTTTATCTTGTAATAAACTCCCATATAAAAAATTTCTTTCTCTTTCCTCTCATTCTTTTTTCCTTTTCTCATTTTTTTTTTCTAAACACAATGTTTAAGTGTGCGTTTGGTTTAATTATAAAAATTTTGATTATTTTAATAATCGATTATTTTATAAATTTTTTTGTTATAATTGATTTAGATATGTTAGTTGAAAAGTGATTTTAAGTTAATTTGTTTTGTTTTGTTAGTATAAAAAAATCATTTTTATACATTAAATTATTAAAATTAATATAGAATGATTAAAAAAATTATTTGATTGAAGACAATATAATATTTACATATCAAAGTGTAAAGAATAATCTATAAGTTAAAATCATAAGTTTTAATCTTCAGCATTATGAAAAAAAAAAATATATTTTGCATTGAATTTTGTGTAAAACTTGAAATTGATTTTGTCAAACATGATTAAATACTGTTATAACAGTTTTTTTCCCAAAAAAAGCTAAAACTAATTTAAGTGCTACCAAACATGCATTAACTTGAAAATAAAGAGAAAAATTATTTGAAAAACAAAATTGATATAAAAATATTTTCAATTTGAGAATATTAAGCACTTAAATTAATTAAATCAGTAGTGATTATTTATTTATTAACTATTATTTGAATATTGTTAACTAATTGAGTAGTTAATTATTCTTTAATCAAATTTTTTTTATCAATAATTCATTTTTGTAAATATTTTCATATATCATAATAGCGATGAAGCGTATTAAAGCATAGCGGACACCTGAGATCTGATATCACACCAAATTTAAAAAATTGTAGGATACGGACACATAATATATCAAAGTAAATTAAAGAATTTGGTTTATATATATATATATATATAAAAAAAATTTAAGAAAAAATTCATAATTCATTAATATCATTTCTATAAGGTTGAAAATTTATAATATCTTAATATATGTTATATGTATCAATATTTTCTGCCTAGTAAATTCCTCTTAAAAAATATAGAAAGATAATTTCTATCGAAAAAAAATTCTCTTAAACCAACTTATCATAATAGAATTAACTATGTATAAGTATATGTACATTAAAAAAAATTAACTAAAGAGAATATTAGTGTGACAACAAACTTGAAATGATATGAAGAACTTAGTATGATGAGCGAGGAAGGAATAAATGAAAATAGTGGCATGTGAAAAGATAAAATTTAAAAATTTAATAGTGATGTATGAAAAGATAAAATTTAAAATACTAATATGTGAAAATAGTGGCTTGGGACGTCAGTCATGTGACTGAGCTTGGGTGAGTTACAAGTTTACTAATTAAACGTTAATCATGAAAATTATTTTTTTTAAATATTAATAAATTATGTCCAAGTTTTATCCTAAACATATTTAAATATGTCTGAAATATATCTAAATTAAAAAAAATATTTTTAATAATTATTAAAAATAGCATAATAGCATGTTAGAAACACGACATGTGACATATATCTCATCATAATTATTACCAAGTGCCAAAACGCACAATATACTTATTCTATAATAATGTTAAAAGTTCGAAGATAACAAATGGTCTATCGGTCTATGGGACTGTATCGGCCCAATAAGTCCAATACAAAACCCATGGGCTAATTAGTTTCTTCTAAGTGCTATTTAGGATTCTTTTGATGACCCAAACAAAATACAGTGTTCTGTGATTTGTTTTTACCAATCAACCTAACAGCACGGGGCATGGAGGCTCCTATATTATTATCATCAATTAACTGAGCAAGATCACGAGAAGGTTGAAGGATCGTTTGCAAGTTGTAATCTTGGGCAGAGAGGCTGTAGTTTGCAAGCCAGTCAACACATCTAGTTCATGAGAAGGTGACATTCATTCCAAGGGCAGTGCTTCAGCTTAATGATGCAATGAAGTAGCTTGCACGGCATGTCATTTTGCAGCACTAAAACCATTGAGCTGGTCAATAAGGGGCTTGAAAACACACTCAAGTCTCAACAATCCAAGTTGTATGTCCATCTCTGCAGGCAATCTCATATTAAATCATACTTTATAATAAATAAATGATTTTTGCAAATTAAATCAAATTTTGAGTTCTTAACACTCAAATTAAATAAACCAAAACTTGTGGTTTGATTTCAAGTAATAAATTTCTAGTGTTTTAAAATTGCAAATAATATCATGTACACACTACACAGATTTATTTAATCCATATATATAGATTACTTTGGTTAATTTTAACGATTTTTAAATTAGTGTATAGTTTAAAAGAGAAGTTCTTTTATACTCTAAAAATATTATATTATACTATTTAAACGATTATAAAACTTTTCAAAGTAATAATCTTGGAATAATTTAGAATATGTCCGTTTAGAGAGGGTAACCGAGTAAAAGGGCAAAAGTGGCAAAAACGGTGTGGATTATGAACCCGCCTTCCCGAAGCCGAAGATGAAAATTCAAATAAGAGAGCACAGCAGAGAGAGAGAGAGAGAGTGATGAAGGGGAAGTCAGGGAGGAAGGCTTTGGGGGATGTCTCCAACAACAACAACAACAACAATGGCGCTGTCACATCCTCGAAATTGAAGAAGATGGATTATGAGTATGAGAAGCATAATAATAATAATGATGATGAAACTTGTAAGGTCGAAGATGATGCCCTGGATCGCCTTCTCCTCGCTCACTCCGATCTTTCTTCTATTCTCCATCAGGTACCGTACTTACCCCTTTTAACTTTTAATCATAATATTAATTCTGTTTCTAGGGCTATTTACGTTTTTCAATTTTAGAGGAGAGGAGAGGAGAGGTAACAAACCCATATTTGTTTTGATGGTTTTGGGATTCATACCATGGATGCTTGCTTTTGTAATTGTAATTGTAATTGTATTTGTATTTGTATTTGTATAGATAGATGCTTATATTATGTAGAATGACTGCACAGATTAATCTCTCTCTTCTCTATAACCTTACCACTCTCTTTCACCAATCATTTTTTTCTGCTAGGATTAGTGGTCTGGTCACCTCAATTGAGCCCTTTGGAAGCCAAAACAAAAACAACAATGAACCATTGCACCTGATTTCTTTCTTTCTTTCTTTCAAGTTTGTTTTATCTCTTTTCTTTGCTGCTCAAAACAACGCTGAGATCACTTTAATTAATGGATTGAATTTGAATTTGAATTTGAATTTGTATGGCAGATCGATGAGCTTGTTGTGCAAGCATTTAAACTGAAGAGTGTGAGCAAAGAGGGGAGAAAAGAAATTGAATCTTTCTCGCATGTCTTGTCCAACATGCTTTCATCTTTAAAGGTCAAAACTCTATCCGCTTCTGCAATTGATGTCTTGTTTCTAATCTGCTTTCACAACTCAATGCTAGTTGTTGTTTTTCTAAATGCAGCCATGGGTGCCCAGATTTCAAAAGGCACTCTCCTCGCCCTCAGACTCAGTAGAGTCTAAAAGTCAGCCACAGCAGGCTTTAAAAAGTATATCAGTTTCTTGTGAGGATAGAGATGAAAGCAATGTCTGTGGCAGTCCTGAAGAGACCACGTTGGACTCTTTAATCTCTCCTTCTCCCCTTGTGTCATGGCGGGCCAACTGTACCATTGAGAGAGGTAGGCAAATGTTTATGCTCACACCTCTTCCAATATCAAAGGCATTATCAACCAAACGCCAGGAACCATCTAAATCGGACTTCAATAAATTAGCTTCCTCCACTAATGCTATTGGGACATCAACCTTTTTAGCTTTATCTAGAGATATGACTCATTTGCTGGACAGTGTAGCAATGAAGCCAACTCCAATTAAGCCTGCCCCTTCTGTTGCAAATGAAGAGGCAAATAATCAAGAGCATGGATTAATTTCTTCTCCACTTTTCCCTAGAAGAGACAGCTCCATGCTTGTTATGATGACTCCGTGCTTAAAATTGTCACCTCCAAAATCTTGCGTTTTGCTTGAACCTATATCTGAAATCTATCATCTAGGTATTGAGAAGGTTCGCAAGTCCACTCCGTTTCCTGTTGGATTTCATTACAGTGATTCAGAAGCTTCTGAATCTCCCGGTAGTGATGCTTCACAGGGTTTGGCATTGAAGTATCCAGAGCTCTTAGGGATACATCAGATTTCAAAATCAGGAATTGGAAAAAAAACAGTAGAAGCATCACCAGATTGGCTTATGTCACCTCCTAAAACTTGTGTTTTGCTGGAGCCACCGGATGAGAAATCAACGGACTTGGAGAAGGCTGATAATGACTCAAGTATACAGATAACTGATTCTGTTCCTAAGCAACAAATCAGCAAATTGAAAGATGATGTTTCCAAAGACCATAATCAAACCAAAAAATCTTGTAAACAAGGTAGTGCTTAATATATTATATATAAGCCTTCTGATTTGTTGGGTTAACATGGCTTGCATACTTGATATTAGCCATTTTTTCGTTCTGTGCAGATCATTTTGGTGGCAACTTATTATCACATATAGAGAGCACTCCCATGTGGCAGGAACCTGAAAGTTCGTTTCAAACAGGGAAACGTCCTGGTGAAAATACTTTGAAGAAGGAATTATGGACCAAGTTTGAAGCAGCATCTACTTATGGGTTTCAATCTAAGTTACCCACAGTTCGAAAGAACACTCAGAAAGGGTTTCTTGACCTACTGGAAGAAGCTTCATGTGATGAATAAATTCAAAATATGAAAATGTCAAGATCAAAGCAAGCAAATAATCTTTCATTAGAAAATTTTGAAATGTACATGCTGGTTTATGTTGTAAGATTTGGATCAAAGAGGCCTGGTGCATTGTCTTAGTCCCACCTAGAGGGAATGCGCGCTAAAAATGTGCATTTTGTTTTGTCTCTCTTCTATGCTACTTGTCTGTATTATATTATTCTCTGGCTTTTACTTTGGTATTAGTTCGCCAGTGTTCCAAGTTCCATTTTTTCTTTGGGCGGATACAAGTTAACGTAGGTGGGTTGATCTTAACCTGATGTGGGCCAGGCTTTGGACTTCAATATTTTGTGCAGAATCTTATTGAGTTTGGACCTGGTCCCTTTAAAGCTTGACAAAATAAAAAAAACTTGGAGCCCGGCCATGATCAGATCTATTGCAGATAGATGAATGCTACAATAGCCTGGCCATGATCAAACGTGTGTTCACAAGGATGATGTTAGAGTCCGAAATGAGTCATTGGGCCTTGATGAGCAGCTGACTCATCATTTATCACATGAGCCCAAGATTTGGAAGGTTTATATTAGAAGGAATAAGAGGGACAAGAGAGAATGTTGAGTTGGTAGAGAGAGAAAAGGAAAAAGGAGAGTAATAACCGTGAAAAGGGAGTTTTTGTTATTAAGTAATGTTTAGTTTGTTGAAGGGGGAGCTTTTGGAATTATTATGACAGTTGTGAATGGAAAGCACTAGCTCTCTGTAGGAGCTTAGCTCTGTGGCAGAAGGATATTTTCATCCTCTGTAAACCTTTTCTAATTCCAATAATATCATATAGCTTTTTCCAATTTTTGTCTGTTTAATTATTGTTTCATTTAGCATTTCAATTTTGGTTTGCATCAAACTGGTCTGACCTGCTGGATATGTGAGGAGAGTTTCTAGGTGAAGAGACCAGCACTATTAGGAGACGAGGAGGTGGATGCCACAAAAAAAAAAGGCTGACAAAGGAGGAGGAATGGAAGCGAAGGTAGCGGCTCTAGAGAACAAGTTGGTTAGCATAGTGATGCAAACCAAAACGGAGGAAAACCAAGAGGCTCTGATAGCTATGATAGCTAAATGCCTTGACAAGAGGGTGCGGGTAGAAGAAGAAGAGGAGGGTGGCAATGAGAATTCTCAAAAGATTTCACCAAAATTAGGGCCCAAGATTTCGAAAAGAGTCTAAGAAAAACTCAGAGACGTCGGGTCAGAAGAAGTTACAAGGAGAGGTGCTAGAGGAGTTTTGCCAATCGGTGAAGAAGGTGGAGCTGTCGATGTTCGACGGGGAGGATCCAACGGGGAGGATTACCAGGGCGAAGATATACTTTCGAGTACAAGAGACGAGCCCAGAGGTGCTTGTGAACCTAGCGCAATTGTGCATGGAAGGACCCACCATCCATTTCTTTAATTCCTTGCTCAACAAGGAAACAAAATTGACATAGGAGCAACTAAAGGTTGAACTCTTGGAGCGATACGACGGAAGGGGTGAAGGCGATGTGTTTGAACAATTGTCGTCTCTTCGATAATGGGGTCTCAGGAGGAGTATATCCGAAACTTCAAACGACTTACAATGCAGGTGAGACGATTACCGGACGATCAGTACGTTGGGTATTTCCTACACGGTACGGGATGGAATTCGGGGTCGAGTTCGGAGCTTCATTGCTCTCGGACCTCTTTCATATTCTCACTTAATGAACATTACCAGAGCCTTCGAGAGAGAGATACAGGGGAAATGTGGAGATTCGGGTTTCTCGAAGGTCATGGGGGCCAAAAGTGGGTCCGCATCGGGTTCGGGTTACTGGTCCAGCCCAAACCATGTGGGTCGGAACCTATGATCTGAATGGGTCGTAGTTAAAGGAGGGAAAAAGTCCATCGGTGGAGCAGGGAACATGGCCAGGGAAAATCAATTTGGGTCGCGAGCTGGGCAAGGATCCAATACTGATAAAAAAAGATTAGGTCCAAGGGACAGATGGGTGACACACTTAACGTACCAGGAGCCTATAGAGAGGAAACAAAAATGCATTTGTTATAAGTGTTAAGGCCCATTTCATCCTCTTCATCAGTGTCCGGATAAGTAACTACAAATCATGGTGTTTGATGATGCAGAGGAAGAAGAAGAAGAGGGGAATATCCTAGCCGTAGAGGCGGAAGAGGAAGAAGCAGTGGATGAGGAGTATAATGTGATGTGCTTGGGAAATTTGTCTATAGAGAAAGGATGGAGACCTCAAATTGTGAAAATAAAAGGGAAGGTTAATGAGGTGCTTATCCTCATCCTAGTAGATAGTGGGGTCACCCATAACTTCGTCTCCAAGAAGCTGGTAACAACTATGGGGTGGAAAATAGAAGAAACAAAGGACTTGAGGATCAAATTAGGAGATGGCCATCGAGTGGTAGCTAGAGGCACCTGTAAAGGAATTGAGATCAAATTGCAAGATATCACTATAACAGTAAATACTTTCCTTTTCGACTTGGAGGGTATTGACGTGGTTCTGGGAATTGCTTGGCTGGCTACGTTAGGGGAGATGTTGGTAGATTGGAGGTGACAAACCTTGAAATTTCAACTAAAGGGGAAATGGGTGGAATTGAAGGGAGAAGGTAGCATACAAGTTTCCCAAACAGGATTGCAGAGTTTTTTTAGGAGGCTAGGACGGATGGTTGGGGGAATATTTCTCTCAGCTGAAATGCAACTAACAAGACAGGCCGAGATGGGGGACAAAACAGGGGACCTTGATTCAAGGCAGCAAGAGGAATTGCAGAAACTGTTGATGTAACACCCCAATTTTTAGAAAATGTACTGAATGTACTGTTTGCTGTTTTTCAAGCTTTCGTGTGAATGACCGTTGTGTCCCTATTTTACTGTTTCTCGATTTCTGCATGAAATACAAATACGTTTATACGAGGCTCAAATTTTATTTGGTCTTTTTACGTAATTTGTTTCGAGACGAAAAATAAAAGTTTTTTCGAAACTCTTGTTTTAATTTTTCTCGAAGATATACGACAATTAATACCGTACTGCGTAATTTTATTTGAACTTTTTGATGATTAGCTACGTTGTGGGAAAAAATGAAAAAATGACCATTACGTCCCGAACGTCTTGTTTGTCTTGTTTTTTGGCTGTTTTTAATTATTTTCTACTTGATTTAGTGTCCAATATTACATGTCTGTGATTTTATATGGACTTTTTTGTGATTTGCTACAGGCGGGAAAATAATATTTTTTCGGACCGGTAAAATCTGTTTTTAATTATTCGGAGAAAGGATCTTACTAAATCCACTTCAATGAGCCTAAAATTAATCTTTTAATTTTTAGGATTTAACTCACAAATAAAATAATTTTGTATTATTATAATATTATTTTATTAGTCAGTATAACTTAGTGACAGTGGACCCGGAAATGTTTTGCGAGACCCACGTTTAGCTAAACAGTTAACTTAGTAGCTTAATTAATCATCATTAGTGAAGGAACATTCTTGAACATAGTGACTAAGGCTTGATGACTAGGTTATTAGTGACTAAGCATGGTGACTAAGGGTAATGACTAGGTTAGGAGCAACCAATAGGAAACAAGCTTGCTAATCAAGGCTTAATCTTGACCTTTGATGCATCCAAGGGCTTGGATGAAGCCAAGCAAATGCACACCTTGCATGCAATGAAGGCTACGGTCAAGTGAGGTTTGGAAGACCAAAAATCACTTTGCTTGCATGCATTTTCTCTCTTCTCTCTCATCCAAGAACCCTAAACACCATTGTTGCTTCCTTTCTCAACCATTCGGCCAAGCTTGATACTATACCATCCAACCACCTAAAATTTCTTCTAACCAAGTTTTCTAAACCTAAACACAATCCTAAGAACATCTCTAGTTGAGAGTTCTTGCAAAATCCTTCATTTGAAGCTTGAAAACCTACTTGGAAGATTTGACCAAGGAGGTGAAATCTCTTGTTTTTCTTTTCTAAACTCTTTTTCAAAGTTCTAAGCCATGATTTATCCATGGTTTAAGCTCTCTTTTAATGTTTAGTAATTTGTAGTTTTTGTTTAAGCTTGCTAGGTTTTTGGAGGAGGAAAACCGAAGCTCTAGGAGGAGTGAAAGAAACCTTTTGTCTTCATTTAAGGTAAGAGGAAGACAAATCTTATCACCTATGGATGGTGGTAAGAAGATGGAGTTGATTTTGTGATTGTAGAATCCATAAGGATTCATGTGTGTGCTTGTTAGTAGCTTATTTGATGTGGTTGTGTATTTGTTAGTAGCTTTCCTATTTGTTGTTTGTAATAAATTGCATGTCTACAAGCTTTAAGTTGCATGTCTATAAGCTTTGATAATATTGCATGTGTTAGAATTGCATGATAAAGTATAGAATGACATGATAATGTATAGGATGTGAACAATATGTCAAGGAAATGTATGTGTGTTCCAAAGAACACTCCATAATGCCCACGGTTTGTAACCAAATGGGGAACTAAAATGTTCTCTTAATTTTCTTAAAAGGTAATTTAATTAACCTAGGAGAATTAAGAAGGTTTCAAGTTGATTAGATCAAAGAAAATGAATTTAGAAATCAAATGGTAAGACTTAGTATTTTCGGCCAACATGCCTAAAATGAATGTGTTGATTTCAAAAACTATTTTCTAAAACAATGGTTAAATGAATTTAGACAATGCAATAAGTTTGACATATATTTAGAAGATGAGAAATAATTTAGAAATCAATTTCAAAGGATTTAGGAAATTCGCCAACATGCCAAACTAGATATTCTTGATTTCTAAAATCAATTCCAAACTATTTTCAAGTATAAAGAAGGCATTATATGTTAACAAGAATTTTTTTTCTAAAAAGAGTTTTTAAGAAATCAATAGATTAGAATTAATTTAAGGAATTAAAATTAATGATTTTATTGTTATAAAGGAAATACAGTAATCTTTAAGAATTTCTAACATATGGCTCATACTATATTTTGAAGCATGTTAGGAGTTTTTAAAAGATTAAATTATCCGATTTATTTAAATAAACAGAGATTTTACGAAAAAAATTAGGAAACCATTATTATTAAAATTTTAAACAAAATACTGTCAATTTTTAGTAAAAACAGACAAATAAGATAGAAAAGATATCCAAAAGACAGTATACGGTATGAAAAATATTACACATAGTTTAAACGTACTAATTATTATTTCTGTTTATTTAAACAGTAATTTTTAAGGGATTTGGACAAGAAAATGATTTAAAAATCCTACGCGATTGAGAAAACGTATTAAAAATTCTCGCGATTTTAAAAACGTAAAAATATATTTACGCGATTTATAAACGTTTATAAAAACGACGAATTGTGAAAACGCGATAAAATTTCTACGCGATTGACCGTTGATGTATTTATTTTATCTTTGTCGGGAAAATGTGAACCCGTACATGAGCTTTTGAGGATTTTTCATTTGTTGGGAAAATGTGAACCCGTCTGTTTTCTATTTTTCTCGCCATTGAGGGCATATTATTATCTTGAGGGCATTTTTATAATTTCATATTTTTGGAATTATGTATTGAGTTTATGCCAAATTTTTGGTGGATTTGGTTGACGAGGCGAATCACATCGTGTTGTCGATGCGATAAACGTAGTGTGGTTCATTGTTCTAATGGACTTGGAGACGTTAGTGTACGGTATCCTATATGTGGACAGTTGGTAGCTTTCCACGGGCCGTAGAATAAACCGATAGACACTAATGGACTCGACACGCACTATATTTAATCGAGATTTCGTGAAATCTAATAGACATTACTGTCGTAGCCACAACGTGAGACAGTGAACTACACCACGCCTGGATGATGGATTCTTGTGTCGTGGGGCTATAGACGCGACGTGAGACAACAAGCAATAGTTTGGTTGGGCGGCAAAGGTACTAATAGATTTGGCGTGTCATTCTCTCTCGATACTTGTGTGTTTTTTTTTTAGCTCCATGGAGTAGGGTGTGTCTTATATTTATTTATTGGGATCTATTTATTTATTTTGTCTTATCTATTTATTTTTTTCTTATCTGTTTATTATATTGATATTGATTTATTTGTTTACCGTATTTGTTTTATCTATTGTTGTATTGTATCATTTGTTTCTTGTTTTATTTTATCCGTGATGGTATATTGTTGGGATATTTAAATCTTTTTGAATCTTTATACTACTCTTTCTACTTATTAATGTTATAGCTTTTCATAATGCATGAACCGTATATCTGTTGTTTGTCGTCTTCTTATTGGCCATGTTTGTGGTGATTTTAGATTGTCTTACCTCTTTATTGTATGTGTTTTCTCAGTATATACCGTTTATATGGTAAAGAGTTTGAGGAAGATGAACAACCTCTAGAGATTCTCAGACACCGAGGAAGAAGAGGAACAAAGAAGAGGAAGATCGGGCTCGACGACCAAGAACCATCCGATCATCCATATCCTTTGGATTGATTGTGGGAGATGGCAATGCTGTGGATTTTTGGGGTTTGTACTGACTAGAGTTTCATGGAGGTTCATTGGCTTGGCATCCGCAAGGAGATCGAGATTCTGTGACATATGTAGGACGGTGACCGTGACTCTACGTCATCGGTTTGATGGAGAGCCGATCATGACTACGACAATATTTCTACACTTAGAGTTACCCTTATCCATTAGGCGTCATTGGGGTGGGATATCCACTGAGCCTAGTGAGATGACACTCGTATCGATCGCGCGGTCTCATGTCCACCGAGAGTCGAGACATCCGGATATTTGTCTCCGATGATCATTTTTATGTTGAGAGTGATCCTTCGTAGGGATTAAATATGCATGATGTTTTTTTTGGGCGCGTCTGCGTATGTCTGTATATATTGACTCTTTTATTGCTTTATTTACTGTTTTTGTTTAAATATTGGTAGTTTTAGGTGTAAATTATTTATATCACTTATAATGTAAATCATATGTAAATTATGTGTGATGTTGTGATGTTTATTTTATTTTTCCGCATTATTTTATTTAACAATATTCTGTTTATAAGGAATTATCTTACAATATGTAATATTATTTAACAAATATTTTACAACTTGGGTAGATTTTATTTATTTATTTTATTTTTCTTTATATGTGTGGCATCCCCAAAGGGGTGTTACAGTTGAGGCAATATTTAGAAGTTTTTAAGGAACCAAAAGGGTTACCACCCAGGAAATAAAAGGAGCATGCTATCATTCTCTTAGAGGGACAAGGACCCGTAAATATGAGACCTTACCGTTATTCCCACCATCATAAAAATGAAATAGAAAAGTAGGTGTCAGAAATGTTGAATTCAAGAATCATACGACACAGCCAGAGTGTTTTTTCCAGCCTAATCATCTTGGTGAAGAAGAAGGATGAGACTTGGAGGATGTATGTAGACTACCGGGCCCTGAATAAGGTAACCGTTCCAAACAAATTTCATATTCCGGTCATAGATGAGTTTATGGATGAGTTGCATGGTGCTAAATTCTTTTCCAAATTGGATCTCAAATTCGGGTATCACCAAGTAAGGGTAGGAGTGAAAATGTGCACAAAACGGCATTTAGAACTCATGAGGGACATTACGAGTATCTAGTAATGCCCTTTAGTTGATGAATGCTCTCTCTACTTTTCAATCTTTAATGAATGAAGTCTTCCGAGCAATGTTGAGGAGATTTGTATTAGTGTTTTTTGATGATATCCTTATGTACAGCCCAAACTGGTAAACACATTTGGGTCATTTAAATGAGGTTTTGAAGGTGTTACAACAACATAAGCTAGTAGCAAACCAGAAAAAAAATGTCACTTTGCTTAACTCTCTATAAAGTATTTGGGGCATTTAATTTCTAAAGAAAGAGTAACCATGGACCCCAACAAGATCAAAAGTGTTGTTCAGTGGCCCGTCCCAAAGAATGTTAAGGGGGTGAGAGGATTTTTTGGTTTAACTGGGTATTACAAAAAATTTATTTAGTATTATGGGAAGATAGTTAGACCTTTGACTGAGCTGACCAAGAAAGAATGGTTCAAATGGAACCCTAAAGCTCAAGAAGCATTCGAGACTTTGAAGAAAAAAATAACAACATCTGTTTTGGCCTTACCGGACTTCACCAAGGAATTTTTCATTGAGTGTGATGCATCAGGGCAAGGAATTGGGGCAATACTAATGCAACAAGGCAAACCCATCGCTTTTTTCAGCAAGGCGTTAGGCTAGCGTAATCTGTCTAAGTCAGCTTATGAAAAAAGAGTTGATGGTTGTGGCTTTGGCAATTCAACATTGGAGACCCTACTTGTTGGGGAGGCATTTTACGGTTTGCACATATCAAAAGAGCTTGAAACAAGTACTACACCAGAAAATTTCTACCATGGATCAACAAAACTGGGCTGCCAAGTTATTGGGGTACAAATTTGACATTTTGTATAAATCGGGTCCTGAAAATAAGGGAGTTGATGCACTCTCGCACGTAACTGATGAAGGGGAGTTGTGTTCTTTAATGTCCTATCCTATATAGGCAGAGAGTGGTCAAGTGGTAGAAGAAGTTCACAAGGATGCAGATTTATTGAATATCATTAAAGACTTAAAAATCAATGATGCGTCCAGGCCAGGTTTTGTTTACAGAAATGGGATCATGTTTTATGATGATCGTTTGGTCCTCTCTGCTCAATCATCTTGGATTCCTCAACTGCTACGAGAGTTTCATGCCACACCCCAAGGTGGACATTTAGGTTTTTATCGCACTTACAGGCGTATTGCTGCGAATGTGTATTGGATTGGAATGAAAAAGAGGATTCAAGATTATGTTTAGGAATGTGATATTTGCTAAAGGCAAAAATACCTTGCAACATCACCTGGGGGTTTATTGCAGCCATTGAATATTCCAGAACTGGTTTGGGAAGAGGTGTCCATGGATTTTATAACTGGCTTGCCGAAATGGAAATGTATAAGGCTATTTTGGCGGTAGTGGACAGACTGTCCAAATATGGACATTTTATTCCACTAAGGCATCCTTATACAGCTAGGACAGTGGCTGAAACATTTACCCGGGAGGTGGTACGACTGCATGGTGTCCCTAAGGTTATCATTAGTGATCATGACCCAATTTTTGTGAGTAAGTTCTGGAAAGAATTGTTCAAACTGCAAGGGACTCACCTTCAAATGAGCTTTGCATATCACCCGGACACAAATGGATAGACGGAGGTAGTTAATAGGTGTTTGGAGACTTTTTTGAGATGTTTTATTGCTGATCAGCCCAAAACTTGTTTGCAATGGCTACATTGTGCTGAGTATTATTATAACACCACCTATCATAAGTCTACAGGAGTGACCCCTTTTGAGGTAGTCTATGGCAGAAAATCTCCTGTAATTGTGCGGTTTCTATAGGGTGAAACAAAGGTTGAGGCTGTCCAAAGGGACTTAATTGATCGAGATGAGGCTCTACGACAATTGAAGCATCATTTACTCCGAGCTCAAGCAAGAATGAAAAACCAAGCTGACCGTAATAGGAGAGAAAACGGTTTTGAAGTAGGGGAATAGGTTTTTTTGAAGTTGCGTCCTCACAGACAGCAGTCCGTAGCCTCCATAATTAATATCAAGCTATCAACAAGGTATTATGGTCCTTTTAAGGTTCTAGAACGCATGGGAGCAGTGGCTTATAAGCTCCAATTGTCGGATACTTCAAGGATACATCATGTCTTTCATATATCTTTACTCAAGAAGGCTATCAGAAATTACAAGTTAGAGGAGGCTCTTCCGCAAGACATGGAAGGTGACAATTCTGATGAATTAGAACCTACAACCGTGTTGGCTGCCAGAATAGTATGCAAGGGAGGAGACACAATTCCTCAACTGTTGATACAGTGGAAAGGGAAACCGGCTGAGAAAGCTACATGGGAAGCTGAGTTCACCATCTAAAGTCACTTTCCAAAATTCAGCCTTGAGGACAAGGCTGGAATTGAAGAGGGCAACAATGTTGGAGCCCGAAATGAATCATTAGGCCTTGATGAGCAGCTGGTTCATCATTTATCACATGGACCCAAGATTTGAAAGGTTTATACTACAAGGAATAAGATGGACAAGAGAGAATGTTGAGCTGGCAGAGAGAGAAAAGGAAAAATGAAGGTAATAAATGTGGAAAGAGAATTCCTGTTATTAAGTAATGCTTAGTTTGTTGAGGAGGGGTCTTTTGAAATCATTATGATAGTTGTGAATGTAGAACACTAACTCTCTGAAAGAGCTTAGCTCTGTGACAGAATGATATCTTCATCCTTTATAAACCTTTTCTAATTCCAATAATATCATACAATTTTTTTCTAATTTTTGTTTGTTTAATTGCTGTTCCATTTAACATTTTGGTTCTGGTTTGCATCAGATGATGATATTCCTTCCTATCGTCATAAGAAAGCGTTATGGACAAATGTGCCACAGACGTTGGCATTGACAAGATAACCAGCCGTATGTGACTGTACGTGAGTTTAGCATCTCTAGTGCAACTATTCACTCAAGTGAAAAATTCTACCCATTATAGACATTCGAATCAATCAATAATTGAAACATATAAAAACTTGTTTTTCTAAAAATAAGTGTTTTTATAACGTTACCTACACAAGTTTACACATAACCAATTATTAATTTGAATGTATATGATAACAGTGCCTACCTAAAAATTTCTTTATTGAAGTTCATTCCCATACGTCATTTACAGGAGCTGATCTTTTCTGTGCAAGCAGTAGAATGATTTCATATACCAAAAACCAGCCATCACCTCAGCGTGATGATAGCTTAGCCAAAATGATAGGTGCCAGTCATTTTTACAGGCAATCTGTCAGCAATCTCAATTATGGCTTGGACTCACTCAATTTACAATAGAAAATTAGGATTTCAAAAATCATAGCATCAATAATTTGAACAAAAACAAACATAATTGAATCAGAATGGCACAACATTATTGGCAGAAAGAAACGGAACGAGTAATTTCATTGGCGAGTAAAAGATGTTCACTAAAAACATTCAGAGAAATAAGAGGATTCAATTTAGAAGTCTGACATACTTTTTACATTTCATTATTTCTCAATATTTTTTATTTGTATCGTATTGAAAAGAAAATCTATATTAATTTAAAAGCTGCCTACAATCTGAAAGTATATGCATTGGGTTAAAATGGACATACAGAAATATGGGATTTGTCATTTGGTTATACACTTCATTGAAGCACAAAGGCCACTACAAATTCAGCTATCTGCCGCCAATCCAACCACCACTTCATTGGGCAAATTTTGCTTTAAGGCAGCAAGCATTTGTATCAAAGAATCAATCAGACATGTCATCTTCTGCTCCACTAGACTGATAATTGTCATGGTGTGGCGCAACTCTATGTTGCTGTTCGAGACCATCGTCCATTTCTAAACCCCCTCTCTTTGAAGAACTGCCCTTTGAACTCGTATAAACCTTGAAAACATCACAGTATATGGGAAATTATTTTATAAATTCAAATGCAATAGCAATCTTAAAGATAAACTCAGTGCCATACCCCAGAATCCCTCCGCTCAATTGCAGCAACGCTTGACCTCCGCCTTAAGGTCACTCTTGAAGGTATTGGAAATTGCTCAACCTCATCACCTGATCTTCCCTCTTTAGCCCTCTTTTTTCTTAAAACAAGTTTAGTTGGAAGAGGCTGCATATCAAATTTACTATGAAATTAACACATTGACACTGAGTAACCAAGAAACTACGTGCCAGCACATAAGTTGAGAAAGACAAAGATATTGGTTCCAGGAAATACCAAATAACGTGCTTCTGACTCATCAAATGAAACTAAGAATGTTGTAGGGTCATCTGCATCGTCACCCCGAACCTATTAAGATGTAAAAACAAAATTGTCAGAAAAGTGTTAAAAAGGGAAATTTCATTAGCAGTAATAAAGGGTTAATGATTTAAAGTTAGCCACAGAAATTTAAAACCAAATCATGATAAAATTTTAAGCTAACACTCTTTGAATTTTTAAAATCTTGCCACGTACATCCCAATGATACTCGCGAACCCAAGAATACGAGACTTCTTCATTTTCATCATATATATCCTTTGATAGCTGCCATCACAAAGTTCAGATAAATCCAAAAGTTAATCACAAAATTATTTACAATAACTAGTGTTTCAAAATTGAAACCCAGATTTAAATTTTACGCATACCTCTCCAGATGTTGGGGCCATGTATGCTAAAAATTTCTCAGGATTTGCAGGATCTGAGCCTGTCGCAACATAACTTTTCATAACTGCCTGCAGGCAACAAATGGATAGGAATCAGTCTCGAAACATTCAGCAGGCAGCACCATTAATCAACGGAATAACCAAAAAAAAGTCACTTATTATGTTTCATAAGTTGTTACTTGTGAACACATTACAGAACCAGATGACAGCCAATCAGGTAAAAAATTAATGAACACTTGAGAGAATGGACTTAGGAGAAATTAGAGAAATGATTCTTTGTGAATTTGCTTGAGTAAAAATACTCAGCAGGTGGAATTATATATATAAACATCAGAATGGGTAATTAAGATAATACAATTTACAAGGTAATTAAGATAACCTACTCCCTATGTACATGAATTCTAGATACATGAATCTGTACATGAACCTTATTAATGAATTTCGTTAAACTCATCAGCTCGTTATTCTCAACATGAACCAATAACTATATTGTAGTAATGGGCAGTAGGGAATATTAAAGAAAAAAATCCATTAGTACAGCTGCAATTGAGCCAATAATTTTTCTTGTACTACAATGAATTATACACATCTATGAAGCATAGACACTGACACAAACACAAGACATGACACAAACACGGACACGGACACGAGGACATACCAAAATCTAAAAATTATAAGACGGACACACCAATATATATATATATATATATATATATATATATATATATATATATATATATATAAAATTGAAAATTTAAAGGAAAAAATTCATAACTCATAATAATATAGAATTTAATTTGAATGTACTGTCAATTTAAGTTTTTTACATCATCATTCAATCATGCATTGCCACGTCATTAAAAATGTTTGACTCTCACAATAACTACCTCAAAAGTCACACATCTAATAATGTATGATTGGTTGATGGTGTAAAAAATTTTACACTGACAGTGCATCAAAATTAAACTCAATATATAAGCTTTAAGATTTACAATATCTTAATATATGTCATGTGTCAAATTACTAATATTTGTCACTTGGTAAGCCCCTCCCAAAAAACGTTGGAGCATCATTTCTATTGACATTTTTTAAAAAATCTCCTAAACTAACTTATCCTAACAAAACTAGCTATATACAAATACATGTACAACAAAAAAAAATATTAACTAAAGTGAGTATCCAAAGATTAACTTCATTTTGCTCTCCACCAATGGCGCGATGGTGGCAAGACGGCTTAGTTGTAGATGGAGGTAGATGGCTAGATTGGAGAGATGACCTCACAGTGAAAAACATTGTGGTCTGGCTAGGGTAAGTGGTATTGGTAACAATTAGACTCAGGTAATGGTTAATTGATAATTGGGTATATCACTTTTTTTTTTTACTTTTTTTTTTATTTTATTTTAAACGATAATTGAGTTTTTTTTTAATTTTAAATTGATCGTGTCTTGCAGAGTCGTTGGAATGTCCGGACCTAAAAAAAATATTTTTTTTGATCGGATACTTATAGACACGTACAACTATGTAATCGTGTGTCCGACGACACCAAAATGGTGTCTGTGCTTCATAGATACACATGCATATATCACTATACAACAAAAATAACAACAACAACAACAAAGCCTTTTCTCACTAGGTGGGGTCGACTACAAGAATCAAACGACGCCATTGTACCCTATCATAAACCAAGTCTTCAGAAATGTCATTCAAATCTAAATCTTTTTTAATTGTTTCACTTATAGTCTTTCTTGGTCTCCCTCTACCTCTAGCTATCAGACTATCCTCTACCTGATCTACTCTTCTTACCCGACCTTCTAAAGGTCTTCTCCTTACATGTCCAAACACCTAAAGCAAGATTCTACCATCTTTTCCACAATAGGTGCTATCATTACTTTCTCTCTAATGCATTCATTCATAATCCTATCTTGTCTTGTATGACCACACATCCAGCACAACATCCTCATCTCCGGGAAAGCTATGCTAAAAGGGGCTACCCGAGTTCAAAGGTTTAGTTGCGCTCCCTGTCTTCATTGAGATTGGGTTGGTGGTAAGTCAGTCAGGAAAGCCGGGTGTGGCGATCCGATCCCAGTTGATTGATCTCGACTTTACCAGCTCATGAACGGCATTCGTCAGACTTGAGCAGTAGGTTTCGACTCGGTCAGCTGTCTTGATGAAGATTGACTGAAGCTAAAGAGAATGAATTGACTTCGGGTTCACACCCCATGTGCTTGATCCGATCAACGAAAATCCAACACTGATCTTATGCTCTTGCTAGCTTTTTACCGCCTAACTTTCAGTACCATACAACATCGCGAGCCTTATAATTGTGCAGTAAAATTTACCCTTAAGCTTGAGAGGCACTTTTCTATCACAAATCACTCCTGAAGCACTTATCCATTTCATTCATCCAGCTTGAATCCTATGGTTTACATCTCCCTCTATCTCTCCGATGATTTACATCTCCCTCTATCTCTCCGTCATTTTGTATGATAGATCCAAGATACCTAAACCATATGACTTGTGGTATGGTGTGGTCCCCAATTTTTACCGCTAAGCTAGTATTAGCACGCTTCTTACTGAGCTTACATTCCATATAATCCGTCTTACTCTTGCTTAGACAAAAGTCATGTTCTTCCAAAGCTCATCTCTATAGCTCTAGCTTCCCATTTGTTTCCTCTCTCAACTCTCCAATTAAGATTATATCATCTGCAAAAATCATGCATTGTGGCACCGACTCTTGGATATGCGCAGTAAGCACATCCAAAACCATGCTAAAAAGATATGGACTCAAAGTTGACCCTTGGTGCAGTCCTATAGTTATAGGGAAATCTTCTGTAACTCCACCTTATGTTCTCACACTAGTTTTAGCCCCATCATACATATCTTGGATTGCTTGAATATAAGCGATACGAACTCTTTTCTTCTCCAGAGCCTTCCACAAAACCTTTCTCGGTACCCTATCGTAGGCTTTTTCTAGATTAATGAAAACCATGTGTAGGTCTTTTTGTTTCCTCCGATACCTCTCCATCAATCTTTGTAAGAGATAGATTGCTTCCATGGTTGACCTCCCAGGTATAAAACCGAATTGATTATCTGAAATATGAGTCTCTTGTCTTGATCTCCATTCAATCACTTTTTCCCATAACTTCATAGTATGACTCATGAGCTTAATCCTTCTGTAATTTACACAGTTTTGTATATCTCCCTTGTTCTTATAAATAGGAATTAAAGTGTTTCTCTTCCATTCATTTGGCATTTTCTTAGATCTCATTATCTCGTTAAACAGTTTTGTGAGTCAGCTTATATCTTTCTCTCCTAAGTACTTCCACACCTCGATAGGTATATTATCCGGTCCGACCTCTTTTCCAAAATTCTTACTCTTCAAAGCTTCTTTTACCTCGAACTCCAGAATTCTACGATAAAAGGTTTTATTTTAGTCCTCTTCTCTAGCGTTTAGAATGTCTAAGTCCTCTAAAGTCTCATGTTCCTCATTAAATAACTTGTGAAAATAACCTTTCCATCGATCTTTGATGTCTTGTTCCGTAACCAAGACTTTACCATCTTCATCCTTAATGCATTTCACTTGATTCAAGTCTCTTGTCTTCCTTTCCCTACTTTTAGCAAGCTTGTAAATATTTCTTTCTTCGTCTTTGGTGCCCAAAGATTGATATAATCCGTTGACCGCTTTAGCTTTTGCCTCGCTCACCGCCTTCTTAATATCTTTTTTAGTTGCCTTATATTTTTCCCAATTTTCATCGTTTTTACACACGTGTCAAGCTTTATAACATTCCCTTTTAACCTTAACCTTATCTTGTACACTTGCATCCCACCACAAAGATTCTTTATCCTTGGGTCCAAAGCCTCTTGATTCACCTAGTGTCTCTTTTGCTACCTTCCTAATCCCTTTAGCAATCTCGTCCCACATATCATTTGCAATCTCTTGTACTTCCCAAATCTCTTCCTCCATAATCCTTCTCTGAAAGAGCATTTGTTTTCCTCCCTTTAGTTGCCACCATTTGATCCTTGGGACTCTATCTCGACAATTTCTCCTTACTCTCATTAACCCGTACATCCATAACCAAAATCCTGTTTTGGTTAGTCAAGCTCTCTCCAGAGATGACTTTACAATCCATGCAAAGCGTTCTATCCGATTTCCTTATTAAAAAATAATCAATTTGAGAGCAAGAACTCCCACTTCTGTATGTGATAAGATGTTCTTCTCGCTTCTTAAAACAAGAGTTAACTATTGTAAAATCAAAAGCTACCGAAAAATCTAGAATCGTTTTGCCCTCAACATTAGCTACTCCTAGACCATACCCCCCATACAAACTCTCATACCCCCTAGATTCACTCCCCACATGACCATTTAGATCCCTCCTAGAATAATCTTCTCTCCTAAAGGTATTCCCTGAATTAAACCTTCTAAATCCTCCCAACATTTTATCTTGTAATGCTCGTCTAACCCTACTTGGGATGCATATGCACTGATAACATTAGAAGTTTCTTGTTCCACAACAAACTTCAAAGCTATGATCCTATCTCTGAGTCTTCTCACATCCACAACATTATTCTTCCAATTCTTATCTATTATTATGCCTACCCCATTTCTAGATTTTACTTTACCGGTGTACCAAAGCTTAAAACCTGAAGTGTCGAGTTCTTTTGCCTTTTCTCCAACCCACTTAGTTTCTTGTAAGCACACAAAATTAATCCTCCTCCTAATCATGGTATCAACTATTTCTATTGATTTACATGCATATATCACTATCCTAACAAATAAACAAAGGTAAATTGAATATTTAAAAGTAGATAGCTCCACCACACATTAAGTCAAAACTATAAGACCAAATTAATAGGACAGGTAACGTATGCAAACAGTTATAGTAACAGTGCAGTTCCGTTTTATACTGTCATATGTATTATTTTAATGTCTTGCTCAGAATTTCTCCTGCCTTTTAAATTTCAAAAATAGAAAAAGAAAATTGAGTTATCGATTATGAATATATTCATCCTTGAAACATATCTTACCCTTGATTCATAGGCATCACGAACAGATTTGTCCAACTTAGTGTACATTTCTGAATCAACTGTGGGAGCATTATCAAATGCTGCAACAACAAACTGATCATCATACCTGCAGGATAGAAGAAGGCAGCTTAGTTAATATGAACAAAATATGAAAGTCATGAAGCAGTATGTATCTTCCAGTATCAAATGCTTAGGATTTATATACTACAACAAAATGCCAATTAATAGAATAAGTGAGGGTAAGTAATAATTTCACATATGAAAGGTATATATGGTGCCATACCTATCAAAATCAGGCAGCAAAGGCATAACCTCAACAGGATACAAATCTTTGTTGGTTGCATGAACAGGGTGTGACTTAGCTGCTTCAAATGATGCTTCAATTTCCCTGATTTGTCTTTCCCTGAAAGAGAGAATTTAATTATAGTTAGAAGATATTAATTACTTTCACGTAGTAATTTCTCTGTCTAAAATTGACTTTAGATGGACAAACTGGTATATACATACCTATTGTTAAGATTTTCCAAAATGTTGCGTCCTCCCTTCATCTCTCTCAGCTCCTTAGCTTGTTTTTCAGTTAAAGACTACAACAATACGTTCATATAAGTTATTGCTTGTAGAGAGAGTAATGCATTGTTATATTGACATATATGTTTAATACCTGTTTTGTCGATTCCATGCTCAGAGGAGATATATATTGTGTTTTGACAAGCCAAGCTACACCTTTGTCAGTAGGCCTTTCTTTTCTTTTTATGCCATCCTTTTTTATAGGAGTAACTGCTTCATCATCTCGCAACAATTCTTCATCTTCTGGATCAAGAGGTGATCTGACACTGGGAGGACTGTAAGACAAGTAAAAGAGTTCATCAGACCTTATCATTAAGCATAAATCATTTAAGTATTTAAATTTATTAAAGGAGTTGAGGATAATACTTGTAAACACTGAGATCAAGCAGGTCCAGAGGTATCCCAAGATCTGGCTCCACAAAAAGTTTGGGTTTGTACATTTTCTCCAGAGATGTGATTGTATATTTTGCATATCTGGACGATGATAATAAATTACCAAAAAATACACATATAAATACAAGCCAAGTAAACTTAATTTTGAAAGCATCATTGAAATACTATTTTCCAATAAAAACCAGTGATCAATACAACAACCACACTCCTAAAGCTTCCAAATCCACAAACATCAATTCCATCCTAACCAAACTCTTGACATCTTACAGGGATACCATCTAAAACTGAAGATGAGAATGTCCATTTCAAAAATAATCTCTTTTACCTTCTCTCTAGTTTCCCCTTGTCTCTATTAACCAAACGAGTAAACAATGCTTGTATCCACCCCACTCCCAAAAAAAGGCATATAGTGAACGAATGTATCAAGTGATAGGAGTCTTTAATATGATAGGCAAGAAAAGTATATCCTAACCATTGGATCCTATATGATTGGTCAATATAAAAAGACTAACTCATGTGACAATTTAGAGTGGTCACATGACAATCAAATGGTCTTTCGACCTTTAACCTTGATGCAAAATTTAATGTTCATAAATCACTCTTCTCAGTTGGTATGTCCCCAGTACATTGTATTACTTGCAGGGCATATCTCATCAAATACCAGAATTATACATCCTGTCTACAAATGTCATATTAACCCATTATATGTTTGCCAGCTTTCTCGTTGAAGTATCAGTGTTCCTCTTCATCTCCCCCCACCCTCCTGAACATTTATCACTTACCAACAATCCAACACGATGGGGAAAAATAGCTCTACACTTATAAGTGGGGCACAACTAGTACACCGTCCAAAAATCAATACTACCCCCATCAAATGGATAGTTTCTGGTAGCTACATACTAATGTGAATTAGAGAATAAGATTACTTACTGATCTTTATCTTTCTTGAACGCCATAAGCTTAGGTTGTGCACTTGGATCTGGAAGTTCATTTCGGAATCTTAAAAGAGATTACACATAAAAATGTGTCAGCATTGGAAGTAAACACTACAAAACCACTACACAAAATTATGCATCATCCATAACAATATTTCACTTATCTGCCTTATGGATCATTAGTACCACTGATAAAATGTAAATTTAATTGAGAAAACATAATGCAAGATAGAGCTTAAAGAAAATAAAATCAAACATCATTTGAAATTAGAATATCCATTCAGAAAAGCAAATTCTGTAGGCACCAAAAGCAATATCAAGTGTCACGTGCATACAGAAAAAAGAATGACTACTGTTGATCACCAATAAACAATGACAATTAAGGAAAATGTAAAAACCAAAAATAATCTCAACATACTCACTTCATCTTGCACAAAAATGTTGTGGGCTTTTTCAACCTATTTTCAATCCTCTCACCGCTCAATAAGGGAGTAGGTCTCCTTTCTCCCATTCGAGACCCTATAATTGAACCATGCCCCTTCCCAGATGATAACATCTGAGTCTTTTGCAGAACAGTGTTCTGGGATTCCTTCAGCTGCTGCCTATGCTTTTCTTCTTGCCTTTGCTTCTCAAATTCTCTCTTTTTTCTTAACCTCTTTTCTTCCTCTGTCTCAGCCCTCTCCGGAGGCCCATTTGAAGACTTCTTCATTGGCATTGGAGGAACAGCAGGCTTCTGCTGTTTATGAGGAATCCCATGATTTGAATGCTCGTATTCCCGTCTACCAGATGTCGAAGCCTCCTTCAACGGCCCTTTATTGCGATCGTGCAATTGCCTCTCTTTGTTATTTTGACTTTGTGGGGGAGCTGAAGAAGGAGGTGGCAAACTCGGGGGAGGTGGAGGTGGAGGTGGGATAGAAGAATTGGGTGGCGGCGATGAAGGAGGTGGAGGGGGAGGAGGAGGAGGTGGTGGCTGCTGGTTATACTGAGAGAACTGGTTAGAAGGGTAATACATAGGAGGAGCATGGGAAGGTGGTGGGGGTGGTGGTGGAGGAGGGTATGAAGTTTCAGGTGGGGGTGGTGGTGAGGAGGTGGTGGGGGGTATGGAAAGTGGTGGTGATGGGAAGGAGGGGGAGGTGGAGGAGCAGCATATCCAGCAATAGCAGCATGATGAGGATGATGAAAATTGGAATTTGGAGGCATTTGGTTGTAAGATTGGGGGAATGAAGAAGAAGTAGAGGGATCACCTCCACCTCCACCTCCACCTCCACCATAAGCACCCCAGTTCTGATGACTATACTGATGATTCCCATGTTGTTGTTGGGGTGCTGCAGCAGCAATAGGGTTTTGACTCGATTGGGGAGGGAAGGGCCTGTAAGAGGCCATTCCTGATTCAATCACAAATTCACAACACAAACTCAAATAAATAAGCAAAAAAAAAAATGACTAGGGTTATGTTGTTCTTCCTGTTCTTGTTCAATCTACAAATTGAAGCTGAACAGAGCTAAACCCTAAATAACAAAAAACAAAACTGCGTTCCCAATCAAAGATGAAATCATGTAGCTGTAATGCGAAATCTATACAATACAGTGAGTGAACAAAATTGCAAAATCTAAGAGATGGAAATCAAAATTGCAGGAGCAGAATGAGAATGTATACAAAATCTTAATCCCCAACAAAAGAGAGAGTATAGAAGCAGCGCAGGTGATATAGTGAAAAGGTCAGGCTGAGTATTTGTGTTTGAGGAATCAGAACAGAACTCGGCCAGGCCAATTTCTTAGTTGGATTGTTGTCTGTGTCCCAATTCACCTCGTACTATAACTTCTAACTAAGAGATTTTTTTTTAAATATATCTTTCATGTAATAATCTCTAATAGGGTTTTGTTTTGGGAAAATGTTTCATAGTAATTATTAGACAAAAACAATAAAAATATAAAATATAATCTAAAATCTCAAAATAAAGTTAATAAGTAAAATATATATAAACGTTGTAATTCAATTAACACTGACCCGAGATAAAAAAAAAATGAACATAACCCACAATTTTTATTTAAAATTAAAACTTGAATTAACAAGAGCTATTTATTTTTTTTAGACTATGGGATATTCTTATTGGTTCACCTCATTTGAATTGCTTATGTGACTAATATCTATTTGACCATAAGAGTACAAAAATTATGCAATTTTTTTTATAAAAATTACTTCTATAAAATTTAAACTTACATCTTTATCTTAAAAAATCAAAATTACTTATTACATCAACTTATCTTTATAGATTAACAAAAACCATTTATTACCGAGTGTCAAATTAACGATTTAATAACACCCAAGTCTTTAACACTATTTGAGTGAATATATATTAATATTAGGGCCTGTTTGGCATGCCGTATTAGACTTGATAGGATAAACTAATATAATACATTATGACATTATCAGTTGTTTGGTGCAAATATTGTATTGTATAAGATTATCCATCAAACCCCTCTTATACATTAAAATGATAGATAACTTAATCAAGCCTTGGGGGTGAGATTAGACCTGATTGAGTTTTGATGTATAAGCTTCCATAAAGACTTTTCTATTATAATTCTAAACATTCTGATATTCCCAACCCTTACGTATTAGGTCTTATACTATCAGATTTAATACTATCAAGTCTTATCCTATCTTTTATACCAAACGAACCCTTAATATGATATGTTTTTCTTTAAATATATACGATATGATATAGCATACTCAAGTTGAGCACATTATATCATCAATTAACCATTTTTGTTTGGGGGGGGGGTTTAACAAGTGATCTAGATTTTTGACATTGTTTATAATGGGATACGCATTGAAAGTGCATCCTGTATTTTCAAAAGCAAAATCCACTTCAACTAAACGGTTGTTTAGGTGAAATAATTTTTTTAGCTCACTTGTTTGAGAAAAATGTGTACAGACAAATCATACCAGATACACAAGCGCAATTATAGTTGGTGGCTTGGCGTTCAATAAGTCATTCGGTGTATTTTTTGGCTTGAATTATCCAATTTATTCTAGTATAATGTCAGTCACAAAAATAAAGTCAGATATAATTACTAATTAGTAAATGATAATTGAATATGGTAGTTTATATACTGCAATACTCAATATGCTCGGCTTATTGACTACTGAACTGGGAGACTGTGATCTAATATGTCCTACTAGGCTCAAACCTGACAATTTATAAGTAAACTCTCGCCTATGGCCCCAAAGGTCTCTCCCTCAATATAAGCAAACACTTAGGAGTATTTCAAGTTAGCTCACTTTCTCTATCTTTATTATTTTTCTCCTTTTGACTTTGAGACTGACTTAAGCGTTAGACAACTTTTAGCAGGTATCTCACCCCTGCCTCCAAGGGAAGACCATCGTTGCTAACTGGAACGGAGTCCTCCGATGACCTCAGGTAGAGGACAAGAACAAAGAACAATAAGTTAAATTAAAAAAATTGTCCATGCATTAAGTTTTGCAAGATTCTGTACAAGATAATATAAGTTTTTGATAGATATCTTTGTTCACTGTATATAACAAAACAAAACCTATGGACATCAAGTCATAACGAATAGGGAAATATTTAATGTCTACTAGAATACGTCAACCGTCTTTACACCATATGTCAAACTAGTTTAAAATGTCAAATCATTTCATATGCGACTGTAGCATTCTCATGTCATACAAAATGTTTTTGCACTTGAGTTGGACAAGTTAGACGTATTTGGGTTAGACGAATAATGAAACTGTAACTAATAATTGATCACTTATGTTTTTAATTTGTTTTGTGTAAACTATTATTTATTGTTGTTAACTGCAACTAACTTTATTTATTTATTTATTTATTTTGATTTTCAAAGTATTCCCTCACTCAATAAGTGATAGACTAATATCCTAGAGTATAGTCAAGTGCCTAAGCGGTGACTCCTCCCAACGATGTTATTTCCATACACATGAATCTTGATATCAAACCCATGACTATATGCTTAAGGGATTCAAGCTCTTTCCATTCAGACTAATACACGTTGCTTAACTTCATTGATTTACATAACCAAAACGAAAAAAAATGTTTTAGAATTTACATAAAATACTTAATTATTAAGAAGAAAAACACATTATATTTTTACATATGTTACTTGTTCAATAAATATAAGGCATAAACATACACAGTTTTGAGAAAAAAAGCTTATTATAATAATTATTAGTCTTGAAAAAACTATACTTCTTATTATTATTAGAGTTTAATTTTGATACATTGTTAATGTAAAGTTTTTTACATCATTAATCAATTATACATTATTATATATGTGACTTTTAAGTAGGGGTGTCAAAATGGGTCAAGCATGATGGGCTGGCCTGAATAGCCCGATAAAATGGACGAATTGGGTTAGTAAAATACCAACCTGAAACTTACATGACTCGAATGGGCTAAGTCCGAATGGACCGGATCAGTCCGCTATTTTAACACTATATAAGGCTAAATGGGCTGGACTAAGCTAGCAAAATACCAGTCCGAAACTTACATGACCCGAATGGGCTGACCCTAAAATGGGCCGACCCCGAATGGGCCGACCCGACCCGTTTTGACACACCTACTTTTAAGGTAGTTATTATGTGAGTCAAACAATTTTTACGATGTAACAATGCATGATTAAATGACAGTGTAAAATATTTTTATACTGACAGTGCATTCAAATTATATTATTATTATTATTATTATTTATTATTATTATTATTATTATTTCATATTTTGCATTCCTACTTGGACATGGTGTCTGCATAAGATTTTTTTTTCATAAACGTTACCAACTCGAGCTTTGTGAATGATGAGATCTAATTTATCTCAAGTTTAAGCTGAAACTGCTTTGGCTAAATAGAACCCTGATCCTTATATAATTAAGTGTTCTGTTATTTGAACATCAAGAATACAACACTAAGAGATCACATATTCTCAGCAACAAGTTATTGATATAAAGAAGGAGATTAAGGAGCTTTGGAGGCAAAAGGAGAAATATTGGAGTCAGAGATCACGCCTTAAGTGGCTGAAATAGGAGGATTAAAACTCTAAGTTTTTTCATGCTACTACAATACAGAGAAGGGATCGAAATGGTGTGAGGAGAAATAAAGACAGTCACGACTCGTTTAGTACGCAGAATAGAATAAGGTCTAATAGTATTAGGCCTGATAGTATAATGCTTGATAAAATTTTAATACTATCTAATGTTTAACGCAATATTGTATAAGATATTGTGTTATATAAAGGAAATTTCTCTCCCTAAAATTACATCACCAGAACCTCTCCATTCATTTTTTTCTCTAATTTTTGTTTTCCCTTTCTTGGTGCCTCAGCCTCGGTATTTAAAAAGAAAATTGGGGTTAAAGAGCCTTCCCCACATTGACCACATTGTAGGAGTTAATTATGTTGGGTCCATTTTTGGTTACTTTTCTCGTGCTCTATTTCTCTATCATATGGCTTTCATCTTTCTGAATCCTTTATTGTCTTTCGAAAATACTGCAAAGATGACTAGAAGGGCATATAACAGGGTTAACTGGGTTGGGTTTTCTTCAAATTTCCTTTTCTATGCTTTGCTTCTCTGCCTCACCACCTTCACTCTTCCTCATTCCCTGTTGCTTTCTTCTTTCATTTTTCACCACTCGCCTAAGATGCTAGAATGGTAGCTACTTAAGTACAGGGAAAGTAGTGGCAGCAATTGGCTTGGTAGGTCAAGCTTAACACAGGGGCTTGGCAAAATTCCTCATTGGTTGATGCGCGACTAGGTCTCCTACAAGGTTAAAAGGTACAAGTGGGAGGTGGCAAGGTTTTCAGATGGCTAAATGAAGAAGTAGATCATGAATCTTGGGTTATTGGTCAGCTTTAGTGTTTGAGTGATAGGGTTGTAAAGGGAATATTTTCATATGAGCATATCTATCAAAACTTAATTAGACTTAGTCTCACCCCTCAAGGCCTAATTAAGTTATATGTTATTTTAATGTATAAGAGGGATATGCTAGATAAACTTATACAATATTGTGGTTACACCAAACAACTGATAAAGTCATAACATATTGTATAAGCTTATCTTATCATGTCTTATATGTCATGCCAAACGTGCCCTCAATGGGTTTGGAAGGAAGGTCATGCACAAGTTATGAACTGTTTCTATTAACACTATTCTAATATACAAATCCCCTGACACTACTAATGAGGATATGTGCATCCAATTTATCCTCAAAATGATCACAACAGAGATGAATAATAACCTTTTAGAGCATGTTTCGAACTTGAAAATTAAGAAAGGTGCTTTTGGGCTTAATGGGTTTAAGGCTCACAGGCCAGATGGTTTTAATGGGCTATTTTTTAAGAATCACTGGGATACAGTGGGAGGAGATGTTTGTAAATTTATTCATAGCTTCTTTAATTTTGGTAACACTCTAGAAGCCATTAATGAAACTCAAATTGTTCTACTGCCTAAAATCCCTATGCTTGAATCTGTCAACCACTTTCGACTAATTAGTTATTGTAATTTCATCTATAAAATTGTTTCTAGAATTGTAGTAATAATGGTGAAGAATTTTATGAATGAAATTATAACTCCTAATAAGAGTGCCTTCCTTAGTACTAGGCAAATTCAGGATAATATTATTGTTGTTCATGAAGTTCTCCATGAAAGGAAAAACAGAGGAAGATCTAATAATTTTGTTGTAAAAATTGATATGAATAAAGCCTATGACAAGCTAGAGTGGTCTTTTTTGGAAAAAGCCTTGCTGGCATATGACTTTCATCCAATTTGGGTGAGGCTTATTATGAAGTGTGTTATAGGTGAGAAGTATAAAATCAGTCTCAATGGGTACCGTGGCAGGGTAATTCTACCACAATGGGGTTTGAAGCAAAGGGACCCTTTATCCTCGTACCTCTTTATTTTAGTTGTGGTTGCTCTCTCATATGTGCTTCTTCACTTCATAAATAAAGGGTCATTCCCAAAAGTAAAACTAACAAGAGACACTCCTTGCTTAACTCACCTCATCTTTGCACATGTCTTAATTTTGTTCTCAAGAGCAAAGGAGGAAGATGCCTATCATTTGATTAACATTCTCAACTCCTTCTCATTAACCTTTGGCAAAGAATAAATATTGAGAAGTTTGGGATTATTTTTGGGAGATATGTAAATCACGGGTTAATAAAGAAGATTTCAGAAATTCTTAATATTTAGATTTGGGAGAATCTAGGAAAATATCGTGGTTTACCGGCTGAATGAGGTGGATATAAAAGGTCCTCATTATCTTAGATTAGAGAAAGAGTTCTAAGCAAACTAGTTGGAAGGAAGGAAAAGTTATTGAATCAAGTTGGGAAAAAGATCCTCATCAAGGTTGTTGTGCAAGCTACCCTAGCATATACTATGTCTATTGTAAAATTTCCTAAATTTTTTTTCCTCTTTATGCTCTAACATAACTAGATTTTGGTGGAAACAACCAGGGAAACTAAGAGGAATTCATTAGAAAAGCTGGGAGAAGTTGACTTTGAGTAAGAAAGATAGAGGAATGGGTTTCTAAGATCTACACTATCTTAACTTATCCCTACTTGCTAAGTAGGCATCAAGAGCACTAAATTCTCCTAATGCGCTTTGGATCCAGATATTGGAAGGTTTATATTTCCCTAATAAGGAGTTTATAGAGCCACTTATGGGTAGAAATCTATCATGGGTCTAGAGAAGTCTATTACAAGGCAGAGACCTTTTTTTGAAAAAAGTTAGATAGGTTATTGGAGAATGGAAAGACTATCAATATGTGGTCAGACAACTAGTGTGATTGGGTTGGGGCTATGCCAAGGCTTGATAGGCCTTCTAATAAAAAATTGAATCCTCTGCTAGATCCAATTAATAAGTCATGGGACCTAAGGAAACTGGAAACTATGTTTCCCCCTGGTTAGCTATTAAAGCTATACAAATACCAATTAGTTTGACTATCCAGAATGACACCTTAGTGTGGTCTTATTCTAAGTCTAGTGAGTTCATAGTAAAATCTAGTTACTATATTGCTAAATAGGATTGAATGGAGGAATCATTTATTGCATCCTCTTCTCTCATAACCCCTTTTGAAGTATAGAAAGTTTTGTGGCAACTACCCATCCCTAAAAAAATAAAGTTATTTATTTGAAAATCATGTCAATGTTGTGCCAGTAAGAAATAATTTGGCTAAAAGAAAAATCACTACAGACCACACTTGCCTAATATGTCAAGCTAAAAATGAAACTATAGAGCATGTAATGTTACTATGTGAATGGACAAGACCAGTTTGGTTTGGATCTTAGTAGGGGTGTCAAAACGGTCCCGGCCCAGGCCCGATTGTCAAGCTCGAAAATTTCGGGCCGAAACTAAATTTCGAGGTATTTTGCAATGTTACTTTATGTAGTGTAAAAAATGTGAATGGACAAGACCAGCATTTTGGTTTTGGATCCATTTTGTCGGGCTAATCAAACCATCGGGCTAAGTTCACCCCTAGATCTTAGGTTCAATGAGTTCCAACAAATCAAAATAATAATAGGTTTGAGCTATGGTTTTATGACAGAATTCAAGAATAAAAAACAAACAATACACCATGTGACAATAGACTAGCTCTTATTTGTTGTTTAATTTGGGCGATATGAAAAGGCAGGAATGATGCTCAATTTAATGATCTAAGACTTGACCTGCTATTCACTATAAATAAAGCTGGGAGTATTGTGACAAAATTTATATTTGCAAATCTGAATAATACAAACAGTTTTATCCCTAACCAACTTCATGGTCTGATAAATGTAAATTATTCATCTAGATGGAGACCCCCCACTGGAATCCTAAAATGTAATACTAATGTAGCTTTTGATAAAGAAAAAAGGGCTGGAGCTCTTGCCTTAATATAGAGAGATGAGTCAGGTCAGGTGGTTGTTGGTTCGTCAAAGAAGATTCATGCTTCATTTGCTTTAACAACTTAATTTTTAGCATTGAGGGAGGTCGTGACCATAGCATCGAACTTTGGGTGGAGAAGGATAGCGATGAAATCTAATTGCTTAGAAGTTATTCAAGCCTGCAAATATGAGCACCAGATGTGGCAGATTAAGATTATTATTAATGACATCAAAACCATCAGATCTTCTTTGCAAATATATGGATTTCTTTGGACTAGCAAATTGGGAAACTCATTAGCTCATGAAATTGTGAAGCTTACCTTCGGTCGATGGTTATGTGGGGACTGGGTGGTCAACATTTTGCACAATATAGCTACGATTATGAGCAGGGAGATGCCCAGGGGGAGACGATAAAGCAGAGACCGTCCACTGTCCAAGCTGCATGCATAGTTATTTGGTGTGTGTTTTTGGCATAGTTGTAAAGTTTGGGTAGGGCTATGTGTGTCCTCCTCTTTGGTCCTTGTTTTATAGTCTTATGGGTTTTTTTGGGCCTTGGGCCTTTGTAAACTCATACCAAAAAAGAAAAAAAGATGACATTTCACTGACATTTATATATAGTACATTCATTCTAATTTTGCATATGATATACAACTGTTCTGGATTGAGTTTCGAGTTAGTGGTTTATGCACAACTCGGCCCACTAGAATTGAATCTCAGATATTTATGTGTGCTATTAGATAAGTAAATTTATCTATTTATGAGGCGTAAATTTCTCATATAATTCCTCATAAATTAGAACATCAATTACATCTCACATAAATTGGGGATTCAGTTATAAAAGACAACAATTTTATTGGATTCTTATTCTAATTAAGAGCATTTAATGCACATTTAAACATGATTCTTATCAACTAAGACGCTCTTATAAATACATACAAGGCAACAAAGGTATATATCTAATTCCACACACTATTCACCTTATGCACGGTCTAACTCGAGTTTCAGAATATTTTTTGTAGGTACCCACCCTTTTTGCATTACCGTCGCAATCATCGTACATCAGAAGAAACTATTATTATCAATCAATTCAGGTATTAATCTGAACTCCATTCAAAATAACAACGGTATCTAACTACATTTATATCAAACACGATGTCCCACACAAGTGTTGACCGTGTTATATTTGGGGTGTAAAAAACATTTTCCTATAATTAAGTATTTGGATATTTAAAACATTATGCTTATTTGATCAAAGCTAGCATTTGCTTGGGTGTAGATTACTTTATTGTAATTTGTATTTGTTAATGAAGCGACCCTCTGTAAGCAAGTCCATAGCAATGCCTCCCTATGGCTGGCCTGCAGGTTCTGCGTGTCAACATTGTCTACCCCTAAAAAAAAAGTAAAAAATCATATCAATTTGAAGAGGATTCGATGACATTAACACAGTTTCCTCTGGAATAATACTATAAAGTGCAAGAACAAGATTCCTATGACATTTGCAAGAGCAAGATTCCTACGACATTTGAAAACAAAACTGATATTTGGAAACAAAATATCTAAAACAGGCCAACATACCTTTCTTATTCTTGTGTTGAATATATACATATGAGGCATATCTAGTCAGATGCGTTTTTATTGTGAGAGGATGGGAGGAGTAAATCTTGACCATATAACCATACATGGATGGTCAAGATTAAAAGTTACTTAAAGGTCATGTAACCACTTAAAAAAGTCACATGCATTTATATTCTAATCTTGACCATTCATGTAAGATCCAATAGTCAACATTTACTCCTCTCACCTCTTACAATAAACACTCATTTCACCAGAATAAGATCCTATATATAGAGAAATTCTTACCTAAACATGGTGCACCCAGTTAGGTACACTAAGCTAATCAAGATGTAATATTTTCATAGAGCACCGTGAAATTAATTGTAAGACACAAAGATTTATGAAAATATTAAATCTTGATTGACTTAATGCATCCAACTGTAATACACTGTATTTATGTAAGAATTTCTCCCTATATATATATATACTTTTTTTTATTTTACAAAATTCACCAATTACATTTGCCCTTATCATATGCATATTTTCATTAGTTCTTTATTTGGGGCGACATGCTGTCTCCAGGGGCCCAACTTGCCTGGTCAACTGCATAAAGGAAAAAGGAACATTAGAGTTTACCACATTGCTAAACACAACAAATGAATAATACATACAACCTCATATTTCTATAATCACCTGAAAATAAGTTTCAAGTTTCTTTCTCAGTACAACATATTCTTTCTTCAATTGTTGGAAGCTCTTTATGCATCTGCATAACAGTACCATTATTATTTATGAAAATTTACAAATTGGGTGAGTGGAATATCATTTTTTTCATATTCTGCATATAGAAATGATCTAGGCAATGATATGGTTCCTTTGGGCCCTTCGATCAAAAGTTTGCCTGACAATAGAAGTTAGGTGGCGTGTCACGTTATGATAGCGGTAGATTTGTCGAAAATCTTCTTGACATTGAGTTCAAGCGACATTTTTCATATAACCACGATGCAAGGACGAAGATTTGATTTGAAGATTTGATAGATTTAAAGATTTGAGAGATTTATTCATTGATGATAGAATTTGGCTCAAGGTGAAAATTGTTGGGTTTTACCCAAATTTCATTAAAGATTGTTATCGTTAGTTTCCTATTTTGTGAATATATGGAAGATTTGTGAATATTTGTGAAAATATGAAAGATATGAAGAGATATATGAAGATACGTTAAAGATTTGTTAAAAGATTTAAAAATATGTTAAAGATTTATGAGATATGTATAAGATTTGTGAAAGATTTATTTACAATAGAAAACTAAGAAGGATGTGTTATAAAGAAATATTTATATTTAGGAATTGGTAGAGTTATGAAAGTGAGAATGAGAGTTCGAGAGAGATTGTTTTGTAAGGCCTGCATGTTAGATTTATTTTGATAGTAGATTTGACTCTTTTTATCCGTGTATATAGATAAATTAATCGAACCACGTTAAACTTTATGTGTGATTTGTGTGATATTTTTTTTTAATTATTAATATTTATTACATATTTGTGTTGAAGAAAATGTAATATTTTTCAAAAAAAAATGACAAAAATGTAATATTCTCTAATAAAATTGACGGAGATGTGTTATTCTCCTAAAAATTAAAAGGGGAATGTAGTATTACCCAACATTAAGCCTTTAGTTGTATGCCCTGGCCCCTGCCCTTGTTCTTCAATGAAATATTAGTTATTCAACATGATGATACAGTAAAGTGTAGCAGCTTAGACTTTAGACTGAAAAGAAAGGGCCCTTGGGGAAATGCTAGTTATGACCATTATCGTAGGATTATAGGAAGCTTGTGTCTCGTGTGAAAGATAGATTACCCTTCTGCATTTCCTGCCCTGCAATATTCCCTAAACAGAGTGCACTCTGCTTTCACCTTTTTGGCTCCGATGCTGCAACCCATTATAAAAGAAAAGAAAAGAATGAGTTCAAATAATTAAGATTCTTTGTTGTGATAAAGCCAACACAGTATGTACTTTTAAATAATAATTCACTCAACTTATTATTATAATAATTATTATTATTGTTATTAGTTTGTTTTGGACTATTATATAGTTACCTTGAGCTGCTTCCTTTGAACTGATGCATAAGTGTGTCCAGCTTGTTGAAATCCAGTGGGTTCCTTTCCTTGCTACAAGCACAAGAATGAACCAAGTTTATATAAATATATATATATATATATATATATATATATATATATAAAGAAAATAAAATGGATAAAGTCAAGAAAATACAAAGAATGATGAAATTAATTAACTTACAGTGCCTGCTCAATGTTTGAGATAAGCCGCGATGAATCACGGTAGTAAAGAGTCACAATTTCCTCAACAAAGTTAGGATTAGCATCGTCCTGCAATTCTTCCAGCTGGATAAACTGTTCATCCAGTAATCCCTGCAGAAAACCAGTATTCAAAATCCATCATTGAACTAAAATGGAGCAAAACATTTTGTAATCCATGCATTCCAATCTTGTTTGCTACTAACTGCACAAATGGTACCATCAGAAAGCGTGGCTTCCTTGTATTTGACAGTAAGTAACAATACTGAAGGAAGCCTCCATTATCTGTTATTAATTATAGTTCTAATGCACCATGCTTTCCTCACCACAGTTATGAATATGTAATTTTCACCAACTACCAATTAACTATATATATTTCTGCATCTTCTAATGAATGAGATTGGTGCACAAACTAAAAAGATGAAGAAGATAACTTGTGGTGTTTCTCGTAAGTGGCAATAGAAGAAAGTTAAGATCATATTCATACATATCACATGAATACAAAAAATAAAAATATTAGGATGAGGGAAGAACCTGATCAAAGAGGGACTGTTTCATAGCAGCAACCTGCCTGCGGGATTGGTTTCTCTCCATTGGAAGAAAATGTCAAGAGAGAGAGAGAGAGAGAGAGAGAACAAGCAGAAGGGAGCAGAAGGGGGAGAATAAGGGGTGGGAAAGCTATTGTAATTGAAGGCTGAGGTGGGAATGCATGATATGGAGTTGGGGAAAGGAGGGTTTATATAGCAGCAGAGAAAAGATATCAGGTGTCTAGGAACTAAGAAGTGAGAAGCACGAGACAAAAAGCTTCACCTTTTCTTTTTCATCATTGAGGGGAAATTGGAATGTTGGATGCATTCTGTTTTGGACATTTGAGGGTGAAACTGTGTCAAGAAAAAGGGGCACTTCATGAGCACTAGGGGGAGAGTATATTCTTGGATGGTATTTGCAAATCTGAATCCAATGTAGCTAGAAAAGAGTAACAAAATATTTTTATAATTATATCACTAATACTCATTTTGTTGAAATGGATATACACAAATTGATGGGTTACACTTTTTTTTTTTTTTACCTTCAAGTTACACATTTTTTTATTGAAAGAAAATTTAGTAATTTAGTAAATCAACTTACTGAAAAGGAAATGTAAGTTTTTTTTTTTATTGCATCAACCACCTCACTTCATTTTTTTAAAAACTCCCAAACAAAATTAAGTTACTATTAAAACCAAAGGTTTGATAATGCTAATTCAAGTTTTATAACTATATATTATGCACACTAGAAATCTCAAATACTCTTTAAAAAAAAAGTTAAATTATTCTTTTAATCTTTATAGTTTCACTAAATTTGTAAATAGATCTTTATAATTTAAAAGTTTGTAATGAGATCCTTGTACTTTTAATTTTTTTTTTAATAAGTCCTTATATTTTAAATAAGTTTTTAATTAAATCTTCATTAATTATAAAATTTTGTAATTAAATTCATAAAACATATAACAATAACATAAAATAACTTGTAGATGACTCTAAAGATACATTAATAGAGTTTAATCATCATTAACAAATAAGGACTTATTTTAAAAAAATTAAAAGTATAGGAACTCTATTAAAATTAAAATTTTTTAAATTATAGAAACTTATTTAAAAAATATAATAATACAATAAGTACTAAAAAAAGTAATTTAACCGGAAAAATATGATTTGATATTTTTAAATCTTTGACTAAATATAAGTATTATTATGAGGCTAATTCATTTATCATCTACAGTCACAAAAAATAGTGGTTGTACGGAACCGTGGGTGCCATCATTTGAGCATCACATTTTGTTGATGCAGAACATTATTATAGAACATTGAATTGACAAGATACGTTGACGTATTTACAGCTCAAATCCATTTAATCCCAACTGTTTATTCGGTACCTTTAAAAATTGGAGATGAAAAGTTTATGCATTATTATTGTTTTTATTAATTTTGTATGAAAGTCTAGTTTTTTTAGTTTTTATTTGTAATTTTAAAGGAAGAATAAATTAAATAAAAAATTTATATAGGAATTTTATTTTTAAATACTTAAAAAAATATGTATAAAATAGTTGATTATAAGATAATAAAAATTGTATATAAATTTGTGTGTGTGCTTGTTTTCATGTTTAGTATGATATACCAAATATGCAGATTTTGAATTTGTCCTATAAATATGTGTGTTTATTATGATATTTTATATATAAATATCTTATAAATAAAATTTTAAAAGTATTTAAGAATTTACGATTCTCGCTTGCCAATGCTATTGAAACCAATCTCAAGAATCTTGAATATCTAACAACTAAAAAACATTTGAAACAGAGCAGACAAGAAGATCACACCTCTAAGAAAATTTATGTAATTATTTTTCAATAGTAAAAGTAAGAGATGATATCCAAAACTTTCATAACTATAGTTAACATGCCACTATCTTGTCATCATTGTTTTGCACCATGCAAATGCATACTGTCCGAAAATGAGATAAAAAGGGTTATGGAAGTAGAAGAAGAATAATTAGAAGTTCCTTACTTCTTCTATTTTTTTCAATTGAAGGAGATATATACCAAATTAGCATTTGCCCTTTGCTCTCAACTCAAGTTAGTTAACTGCAAGTAAAAGGAAATTAAATTAACAAAATTTTAAAAACAATATTGGGCATCGCATGAGACAAATAATTTATCCAAAAAAGAGCCAAAAAGTTTTTGCTTACAGCAAAGCATATAAATAAGACCATTATATGATATTAGGAAACGTTTACGATGCTGTTAAATTTTTTGAGAACATTGATATTCTTTGATTGGAGACATTTATAATGTTTTAAAAAAGATTTTGAATATTAATATTTTATTAACTTTATCTATTATAATAAATAAAAACTTTTGATTCTTTATCTCTTTATCTTTTTTTAAATGGTCACTTTCTCTCTTTAATTAATTATTTGTTATTATGGTTACAGGTAAATTATACAAACTATTAATCAAGATTTACACAAATTCAACAATATTTAATGCATGAAATATCTGTGTTCTCAGATCTTTTAAAAATATTAAAAACGTTTCTTTCAAGATTAAATGTCGTTGATTTATTTTAATTCATATGCCCTTTGCTCTCAACTCAAGTTAGTTAACTGCAAGCAAAAGGAAATTACATTAACAAGATTTAAAAAACAATATTGGGCATCGCATGAGACAGAATTTATCCAAAAAAGAGCCAAAAAGTTTGCTTATGGAATACTGTAAACATCACCTATAATATTTAAAGAAATTCCCTTACTTTTGTTACTACTATTTTTTTCACAATACTATTACAATTTTTTTTTTAAAGAATTGAGATTCTCATTAAATTAAAAGGGGAATGTCCGTAATTAGATTTGATAATTAATTAATTTAATTTATATTGTTGGGATTAGAAAATTCCAAAACATCATGTAAATATGTATGAATAGACTTACAAGAGAAATTACAGTAATAAGTTTGAATATTTCAACCTAAAATCTTAAGCTAAAAGATTCATGAATTTTTTTACCTATAAAATTTTATTTTGTCCAATCTTTTTAATTATGAGACTTTTTTTTATCCATATATCTATTTAAAACTCAGACTTCACTTTACAACATATGCGAAACTTTCTACAATGCTCAATTAGAATGTTGAAGTATGGATGTTCTTTAAAAGTTACGGGTAATTGCCGGTCACTATTAGTTTTAAGTTAATTTCAGTTTCTATCCTTACTTCATGTTTATTATTTTTTAGTCCCTCTCACAATTGCTTTATAGTCCTCTGCGATTAACTCCGATTGAACTCCATAGCTTCCAGTGACTGCACCATTTCTTCCGGTGACTACAAGCAGTGTTTTGTACTTCAGGTGTAGGTTAGCCACTGGGTGTGGGTACTTCAAGCTCAATGAGGACCACGCGCTTGAGTCGCACTGCCACCACACCAGACCATCTCATAGCCACCAAAACCACCAATCCCCTCCCCTATGCAATGAAGCCGACCCCTATTATGTTCATCTGAGTTTGCCCTTTTCAAAACTTATTGATTCATTTAGATCTTAGGATGATTCAGTGTGTTGATGTTTTAGGTGCTCAAAGTACTGCAATGTAATAGCTCATCCAATCAACTCAGAAAAATGCCAAAAATAATGGTGCTAATCACTAACAAGTTCAAAATCCAACCAAACAGTGACACAATAAATTTGCAATTAGTTCTCAATCAGGTTTAAGGTTTATAAAATCATTCCACTTAACCACTTTAATCGGTTACAAATAGACAATCCCAACCTCTCAATTTTTAACTATTAAATCAACAATTTTGCTTTAGTCAGCATCCATGCTTTACTAAATTGAAGTAAGCATTAAAGAAAAAGAAAAGTATCATCCTATCGTAAATAATATCACATCATTTTTTAACATTAAGTATTGTTTATGAAGCCTACTTGTGAACAGTACCAAATTATGTTTCTGTCTTTTTTTTTTTGTATATGTCTATTAACTAACTTCTCTACGTCGTTAATCACTTTTTCGTTCTTCGTTAACTAACTTTTTTCATGAGCATAGAAATCATGTGGTAAAATCTTATGTCATTAACTAATTTTTATAGATCATTAACCATGTTTTTATTATTCATTAACTAATTTTTGTTTATCACTTGTAAAAAAATTAGTTAATAAAAATAAAAAAAATAATTAATTACATATAAAATTGGTTAATAAATATATGCTAAAAAAAATAAAAACATTATTTAATACTATTTACGGATTGAATTTCATAAATAATAATTAATGTAGCAATAGATGTAAGTACTATTAGATATAAAAATATCTTTGTTGTAAAGAAAAAGCTTTAACACATACACCCAACCGTATGAGTGAGGTAGTGCGTTATTATAAAAAAAAAAAAAAAGTGAAGATAGGCTTTGATTATGTGAAAAGACATTGCTATTATTTAACTCTGATTTTTATTAGACATATTATGCTTTCGTGAGGGATAAAATTTAGTTAAACTTCCTTATATTTTTTATTTAATTTTTAAATTAAATAATGATATATAATTTTTTTTAACTTAGCAATATACATTTAATTCAGTCATAATTTTTTTTACCTACATATCATTATTTAATTTAAAAATTGAATAGAAAAAAATATAATAAACTTGAGTTAAGTTTTATCTTTTTGTAAATTCTAGAATGACCAACACTGTACATACAATCATAATTCGGGTACAAAAGGTCATCGTTCTCTTTAACCTAGGATTTTTTTTTTCACGTATTCATGTGTAAATTTTATGATTTCATACTTAACTATAACTTTTTATTTTTATATATAAACTAATATTTATATCAAAGAATAATTTTAGTAAGAATTTTCATTTTCACACATTATTTTCATTACACTCTTTTTAATGCATATTTGGTTGAAATTATTTCTCAAACGAATAATTTTTTTTGCTCAAAAGCTTTTTTTTACTGTTCATACATGTTTGAGTAATTATACTTTAATTTTTGCATGAAATTTAATGTACAATAACAATTTTTTCATAAATTTAAAGTTTGAAACTTATAATTCTAGTGCATGTTCGGTTGGGATTATTTCTCAAACCAACAATTTTTTTTTACTCAAAAACTTTTTTCACAATTTATAGTATATTTGGATAATTTTCCAACAACTTTTGCATGAAACTCAATACATTATAACAATTTTTTTATTTCTTAAACTTGAAATTTATGATTCTAGATAATATTATAGATTATTTTAAAAGTTTTGAGATATAAATACTATTTTGTCCTCAATTAAATAAGTTTTTTAATCATTTTATATCTCTTTTGATAATTTAATACATAAAAATAATTCTTTTATACCATCCAAATGAAACATATTATTTTAAAATTAATTTTCAACTAATATATCTAAACATAAAATTGATTATATTATAATCAATTATACAATAATTAATTATTGAAATAATTAAAGTTTTCATAACTGAACCAAATACACTCCTAGATTATAGATTATTTCAAAATCTTTAAAATATAAATATCATTTTATCTTCAATTAAATAATTTTTTTAATTATTTTATACCCTTTTTAGTAATTTAATGTATAAAAATAATTTTTCTTATATCATCCAAATGAAAGAGATTATTTTAAAATCATTTTACAACTAATATATTCAAACATAAAATTGATTTTATTATAATCGATTATACAATAATCAATAATTAAAATAATCAAAATTTTCACAACAGAATTAAACAAACTCTTATATTATTTTCTTTTTGAATAATAAAACCAGATAAACATGCTTCTCAATAAACACACTCTTTCTTTCTTTTTAACAAAACAAATAAAGTATAAAATTATGCAAAGAAAAAATGATGTTATATGAACATTTTCCTTTCTGCAATTTAAACTTCTAATCTAATATTATCATAAAGTGTTGTATAAAATTCACCATCCATATGTTTTTGAATGTGTATACTGTTAAAAAAAATTACAAAGGTAAAAGAGAGTTTTTTCTTTTTTTTGAGAGGAAGATAAAAGAGAGCTCTAGTATGTTGAGTAAGAACAAAATCAACTCCTTTTACTCTTCACATGGTAGACTGTGCTTAAGAACAAAGAGGGCTCTAATATGTTAAGAACAAAGTCAAATCTTAAATTTTAAAAGAGAAATATTAATAATATATTTTTTAAATATTTTTTAATATTTACTTTATTATTAATTTAAAAATAAATACTGTTAATATTTTTTTAATAATTTTTTAAATATATGAAATAAATTAATAATAAAATAAGTATTAAAAATAATGTTAAAAAAATGTATTGCAAACATTACTCAATCTTAAAATATGATGTAATAAATCATGTTTACCTCAAAATCTCTTCTCTTTACTTACTTTTTACGGGACGCGTGCCACATTGTCTATTGTTTCCGATGGAATAAAACACTAATGGTCATGGCACATTAGCCAAGTTGAATGTGATGGCAACGGTGATAGGCAACCTTACATTTAACAGTGTCCTATTCAACTATTTGTTAGTTTATATTCTGTGTTCAGGTAATCTTTCTTGCTTTGTTTGTCCATTTAAGTGCCTCTTTGTTGAGATTGAGAGAACATAGAAAATATCATGATCAAGCATGTAGAGGCAAGCCTCAAGGGCTACATAAGTACTCCAATTGCTCTCTTCTATAATGTTTTGCCTTCAGTTTGTACACGAAAAATTAGCAAAACTTGGATATGGGGCATAGAAAATAACAAAGAGGGGGAATCAGCAAGTGACCCAAAGAGAAAAAAAAATTAGAATAATTCTAAATCTTTTGACTTAATTTTTTTATTAATTTTTTTAATTATTAAATGAAAAAAATATTAAATATTTTTTATATTTTTAAAATATTAGATATATTTACTTTTTTATTTAATATTAAAAAATTTATTTAAAAAAAAAATTATAAGAAGATATAACAAAATTCAAAAAATTAAGATAGAAAAATTCCCAATGATTGACGTAAGAATATTGTCATGCACCGCAGTGGTCCACTGGTCCTAGTCATGCATTTCCTTCTCTGCAATTTCAGGAAAGCAAAGTGTTTTAAAGGAGAAATAAGTGTTGGAGAAGAGATTCTCTCTCTATTCTTTCTTTATTCCTCTGCCAGTGCCACACTGGAGTGAAATGACAATGGAGAAGATGATTTACAGTTCAACCCCCTCCCCACCCCTCAGTCCCTCTCTTTCCACACACTTGCACACGCAGCCACCTGCTCCTCCTTCCCCTTCCTCCAATAGCATTGTTTCTTTTGCATGTGCATGGTCACATCTGCTCCTTTGTAAAAAGTTAAAAGGCTTAATGTTTTGAGTGAGTGGAAGAGGATCAGAATCCAGTTTCTCTGTCTTTTCAAGTCTGCCAGATTATGGTTTTTTTTTTCTTTTCTTCTCTTATTGCTATCTCCTATCTTGATAAGGATCTCACCCTGGACAGTGATTAACCCCTACATCTACTTGCACCAGCAAGCTAGCCAGGAATTAGCAGTAAGGTATTAGCTTCTTTTTTTTTTCCCTAGCCAATTGTGGAAATACATGTCTAAATTATTAAGTTCATATGACTAGGTTCGTGATAAGAGGTTTGAGTAATTTGCAAAAGGATATACATCCAAACCTCCGTGCTCTCATTATAATTATTTTGAACTGAATTTTGATGTTTACTTGAAGAGGTAATATGTGGTTGATTCTTTCGTAATGCAACTCTTTTAGTGGTGGAGTGAGAGGGTATGAACTTGCAAAATATATTCTGACGCTCAAGTTAATAGTTACACAAGAATGATAGAGAGTAATGGAAATTAGGTATACATTGTCTCTTTTACTTACTGTATTTATATATGAGTATATGAGAATTTTTGGTGTCTGAACATTCAGTGTGTGTCGATTGCTGTTAACTGGCGACACGATCGTGAGAGACAAGATAGTGGAGACAAAGTCGCAAGGCCACTACCCTTCTATCTTTACTTGTCTATTTGGTCGAGATATGATCATGATTCATTCTCATCGTTATGTCTGACATTTTGGTTACTTCATACACACTGTATGCTTGAGTGCCAGTTTGACAGGTCGAATTATTTTAATTCTTTAGGTCCATAATTTAGTCCAAAACAGTAACCAAAAACAAATGTATGTGGTGATGTTTGTACTACCACCACTCAATTACCAAGGTAAGCAAAAGAAATAAAAAAAAATAATATGCAATGTCATTTTTTCATGTCCATAAAACAGGAAATTTTATAACCCCACCCCCTCCCCCCAAAAAAAAAATTAAATAAAACAGGAAATTTATTTCAAATGCTGTAAACAAAACTAGATATTAGGCGCCAAAATGAAAGAATCTTTCATTAGTAAGCATAACAAATTGAAGTTAGAATCTTAACATGTCGAAATGCCTTCATGTCCATCTTTATACCAAAATCCATTGATTGTATCTACTATTTCCTAAAGCTGGGAAGATTTAATCATATAATATATAAAAAGAATGTATATCTCTTCATATTTTGACATATATTATTTTAAGATGGAACAATATGTTTAAAAATTTATCATGTAATAAATATATGATCTCACTAACTAATACGCGACATCTTTTGTTATAATTTAAAAGAAAAGTGTACATACGTTGTCAGATCTAAATTAAATATATTATTCACACATATAAATATAAAAATTTATAATTACATATTAATTAATTTGACATATATATATATATATATATATATATATATATATTTTGCATATTAATTCATATTAAAAAATTTAAAAAATTCTAACATATCTTTAATTGACTACGTTATTAATTGTTTTTATTAGTGATTTATTTTAAAATCTCAAAAAATTTACAAGTATCTAATATTATCTCATTATATATATCTTGTCATATAATTAATTAATTATATTTTTAATTTATTATATTTATTCATATATAATTATTTTTTATTATTTACAAAATTTCAATATATACATCATACAAGAGTGAAAATTTTACATGAAAATATAATCAAATTAATTAAATATAATTTATTATGAAGAAACTAAGAATTTATTAAGTATTTTTTAAACTAAAAAATATAGTAATTTTTTTTTGTATAATCTTATAATAGTAAGTTAATAAAACATCTAAATAAATAAATACATAAAAATTAATATTAAAAGAAAAAAATTATAGAACAAAAAATTAAAATAATCTAAAATTATATAAACTAATTATTTATTAAGAGAAAACTATATAACTTGATTATCATAACAGAAAAAAACTGATTAGTAAAAACAAAAACTAATTTTAAGTGAGTTATAATGTAGATTCTATTAATTCTAATTAATCAAATTCATCTAAACCATTTAAAATATTATATATCTAAATTAATTATATTTTTTCTTATTTATTATAATATTTTTAAATTTATTCCATATAATACACATACAAAACACAGTTACACTGAAAGGAACATGAACACAATAACCTGTGCCCTAGATGGGTTGCCACGTCAAAGAATTAGCTTCTGATATAGGACCATCTCGGATGGATTGCCACGTTGAAGCATTAGCAGCTCAAGGACCTGAAAAATTAAAGGTATCACTATCACTATTCTTTCTTTTCCTCATCAAGAATGTGCTGACACGAATAATCCAAGCCTGTCGTGGAGAGGTTAGCTGAGGTTGCTTTCTCAGTGACTTCGGGAGGTATGCTTCTCTGGCAGCATTAATTCTGCTCATCTTCAGAACAGAATCCATTGTTTGGAAGACTTTATTGAAAGCAGCTAGCATGCCCACTAAAGACAATTTTTTCTCTGTCCGCCAAAATTTTATCAAAATAAGATGAACAAGACATGATAGATAACTGACCAAATCAAGAAAAGAGCCACTTCGTCAAGTCCGCTGTCAAGAAATCAGGGAGTCTTCCTATCACTAACAAAAGTAGTTGCCAGCATTTCCAATAGACACGAGAGAGTTCAATAAAATCATGGATTCATATGCTAGTGTATTGTCATATATAGTTTTTATTCTTTTCAAAATACAATGCTAGGCGAAATTCCAGATTTCATTAGTCAGAATGAAGCACCCTTCAGCTAATCAAGCTTTTCAAACAAGGCTCAGTAACAGATTATTTAGAATTGTCTAAATTCAAAAGTGCAAGAACAACCAAATCACCAACAATAAAAGATGAAAGAAGTCGTAAATCATTGGAACCCCAGCACAACATTTGTTATCAGAACACCTCCTGACAAATGACGGCTTATTGATCCTTTGGGTGAATCAACATTAACTGGTATCTTGATTAACATTAACATACAATCTAATATTCTCTGTTTTCTTTTTCTTAAATTTGGTTTTCATTGAAAGCTAAAATAAAAATGATTTTTTTTTGTAACAATGCTAAACACACACTTACATTTTGATTTTGCCTAGCTTGAGGGACTGTACTTGAAAATGTTAAGTGCTAATTAGTCTGATATATCCAACTTGGGTATTCTAAGTATAGACAAGAATTTCTCGACTATACGGATGTTAAGCTCATCGAATCCTAAGGGAGACGTTGACTAAATAAAGCCAAAAATCTTCCCCTAGTGTTACCCAGAGGATTCAAGCTCATGGCCTCGCTTTGATACCACTTGTTAGATCAAGTGCTTACTACTAAGTCAAAAGTTATAACTATTGACAAAAGTGCAACTTTATTTCCTTAAAGCTTCTCAAAACCGCATCTAACTTGAGGCGCTACACCTATTACAAGCGTCATGAGCTGGTATGTTTAGCTTATTAAATCCTAAAAAAGATGCCGACCAAATAAAGACAATAATAAACAAATGTGAGAGATGTGTGATTAGTATTTTTCAAAGAAAAATGATTTTAAGAATCGGTAGGAAGCAATGTAAAATGTGGGCTTTGTTAAGAATCTCATATCGTTTGCTTCAATATTTCAGGTGCGGTTTATATATCTATTGGGTCACTCCACTTCATGCCAATTGGTTTTAGATTGGAATCTCACATGGTATCAGAGTCAAGATCTCATTTTCGTTGCCTACTTAGCTATGCTTGTTTTCACTTGTTTCGTCTAGACATTTGTGGAGGGGGTGTTAAGAGTCGAATCTCATTTTTGCCGCTCCACTTCAATTAGTTTTAGGTTGGAATCTCACATATACTTGTTTTCACTTGTTTTCGTCCTACTTTCGCTTGACATTTGTGGAGTGGGTGTTAAGAGTCCCACATCCCTCTTCAATATTTCGAGTGTTGCTTATATATCTATTGGGTTACTTCGCTTAATGCCAATTAGTTTTAGGTTAGAATCTCACATGATATCAGAGCCAAGATCTTATTTTCGACATCTACTTCCTTAGGCTTGTTTTCACCTATTTCGTCGATTCATTACTTTTTATTTCCGGTTTATAATTTCGTACATTAAGAATCCGCATCTTTTGGTACGCTTTATATATTTGTTGGGTTACTCCACTTGATGCCAATTAATTTTAGGTTGAAATCTCACATGGTATCAGAGTCAAGATCTAATTTTCAGCTCTAATTTCCCTAGGCTTGTTTTTGCCTGTTTCGTTCAGACATCTGTAGAGAAGGGTGTTAAGAGTCTTACATAGCCTATCTCAATATTTCAGGTGTGGTTTATATATCTGTTGGGCCACTAATTTTAGGTTAGAATCTCAATATCTTTCATTTTCGTTAAGAGTCTCATATTACTTACCTCAATATTTTGAGTATAATTTATATATTTGCTAATTAATCTTACTTACTTAGTTTATATATCTATAGGCTTATATGCGCTTTGTTTTTGTCTGGACTCGGCATCTCAGAAGGTCAAGTGTTATAAAGTCTCTCTCTCTCTTTTCTTTCTATTTGGAAGCAACATCGCCCGATTCCCATTAACTGGGATGGGAGGACTATTTTGAACCATGAGAATCCCAAGTAAAGGAGAGCATATTTCTATATGGCTTTTATGTTTGCTGTTATGTGTTGTTTATATATTGGAACACTGTTAGGTCAAGATCTTATTTTTAAAAGATAAATTTTAACTAATAATATTTAGATTTATACAAAAATTTATTTAGATCAATTTTTTTTATTTTACAAATAATTGTATATATAAGTAACTTATAAATTTTAATTGATAATTTTTGTATACACTTAAATTTACATATAAATACTATTACTTGTTTTTATGCGGCGGATTAATCAATCAGTAAATGGAGGCATATTTCATGACGGATTATAATCTTAGATATATAAATGTAACTAATTTTTGTTTTTTTACACCTATTTCGTTCACCTATTTCGTTCACTCTACTTAATGTCTTCAATTCCGCCGATTTTTTCTAGGTTAAAAATTTTAAAAAATATTAAAACAATCCGAATCTCACAATTTGAGATGGAAAAATCGTAGATAAGATCTCATTTTAAAATATTAAAATATTTTGCGTAAAAAATCCATTTTATGCCGCAATTTACTTTGGCTTTTTTCGTCATTCCGCTACTTCATTTCTTCCTTCTCGTTTTCATTTTTTAGATGACATTCTTTCTTTTGTCTCCTCTCTCCCTTTCATTTCAAACATCGTCATCTTCAAGACCTTGAGGTAGGGGAGGTATTAAGAGTCTTTCCTATTCATTTCACTTATCTTAATATTTTGAGTATAATTTATATATTTGTTAAATTAATCCACTTAATACCAATTAGTTTATATATCTATAAGGCTTATATGGAGATGCAAACTCTGGTCCCTTTACTGTTGCTGGACTCGGCCCTACTTAAGTACTCCGAAGCCATAAGTCAGCCAATTGGTTTTGGGATGCAGGCCTTCTCTCTCTCTCTCTCTCTCTTTTCTTTCTATTTGGAAGCAACATCCAATCCAGTACATTATTCACTGATTCCCATTAACTGGGATGGGAGGACTATTTTGAACCATGAGAATCCCAAGTAAAGGAGAGCAACCGGGAAAGAATGGGGGAGTAGGTCTATATGGCTTTTATGTTTGCTGTTATGTGCAAATTGGTTTTATAAAAGCAAATGAAATGTGTAATATGGAACACTCATAGTGCATGAATAAGTTATGACTTTTTAGAAAGGTATTATAAACGTTTCTTGTTTTTATTTATAAATGGTTTATTGATTTATTGTTAAATTAAATAATTGTTTTATATACTTATATTATGAGATTATGTTGTATAAATTTATTATTGAGAATTTCAAATTTCAATAATTTTTTCAGAAATTTGATACAAAAGGCATTGAAGACTTTATAGTGAAGATGATCATTATTTTAAACTTTGTATTTGAACAAACTTTGATTTTAAATGCATTGAACAATTTTTTTTTTTACAATATTATTTTGATATAATTTAATTTATCACCGCAAATTTTAATATATTTTTTAGTGGCGAAAAAAATCTGCATAAATTATCCCTTTTCCTAAGCAACTATGCCTACATGTCACCAGAGAGTTTTGCGGCGGATTTGCGGCGGAAAAAATCACTTAAATTTATATATAAATATTATTAAGATTAAAAATAATTTCATTAATGAATCCAAACTTATTAGATCAATATTAGCATCCTCTAAAAGAAAATGATAGTCTCACATTATGTGAACCCACATAACTCACATAATGGATGGTAGGCCATTAATAGTGAGAAAGAAAAAGGGAGAAAGAGAAGGAATAAGAGAAATGGATGATAATGATGAGAGTAATGTGAGAAAGGTTTATGTAAAAGGAATAATGTTACTTTCACATAAATTTTCCTTACATAACTCACGTAATATCAATCAGCACCATTCTTTTTCTCCCTCCCCTCTCTCTTATGTTTTATTTTTTTTTCATTAAAATCAATGGTTCACAATTCCCTACGTGAGATTATTTGAACAAAAATTACCTGAAACTTTCATTTTCCCTTATAAAAGTGATTCTGAATTCCAATCTGTAATGACCCAAAAATCCCCAAAAAGAAAATAAGAAAAGAAAATCCAATCTTATCTGCAGTGGGAGTATGAGAAATATGTAATCATAATAACATGACAGATTAAATAAGTTAATAAAGATGGCAAAAGGAAGAGAGTGGCTTTGATTTAGTTCTCTCTGGTTATGGTGTGAGAAAATCAATGACACAACTATTCCACTTCCCTCTGCCCCGTACTAAGCAAAAGGTGAATGCTAAATTTAAAAGCCATCGTACAGCTTACCAACTACGGCGCAGTGCATGAGCAGGCATAATACATGGTGCTGGGCCAGCTGCCTTGTCAACTAATACAACCCTCTTAATCATATTCATTTTGATTATTTAAGCTTCATTTGTTTACGTTTGTAAAGAATAAATATTTGTCAAGAATTGATCTAACCTGAGCTACATACCATACAACTTCATACTACTTTAAGATTAAACAGCATGGATCAGAAATAAAAAATTATATATGATAGCACAAATGAAAAGATGAACAAAAGATCAAACCGCTTGAATCACACTGTTTTTGCCATTGTTTAAATCAGAACCTCTAACTGGAGTATTTGCCTGGAATGTTGATTTCCTTGAGGACTCTCCTAACAACTTTAAAGAAAGTGGGGAAAGGCTCTCTATCACGTACCTGAGTTTCACCAATACTCAGCTGAGACATTCCCACAAGTTCATCAACATTGACAGGTTCCTTGGGAATGACTGGGATTGGCTTGAGGACCTGATGATGAGATGTTTCAGCTCCGTTAATTTCTTCAAAGGAAGCTGCATTTGATGGCCATATGGAAAATGGGAGGGGTAAATAAGTTGGGAAGAATCCAGGAGGCACTGATGTCAGTCCATTTGATCCCATCATAGTTTCATTGTGCTAGAAGTAATTTCCATGGGTCCAAATTCTGACTTGAGAGAGAGATTTAATGAAGGCTGTGATTCTGCATTACTAGGCTGTGAGTTCTCAGAAGGTGGCAGTAGTACTTGTTCTTCTGGCACTGAAGGTGGATCTGAAGCCAAATATATGATAATAATAAAAAAGTTAACAGGGAAAAAAAGACACAGGAAAACACTACAATACTCATCAACCATAACTCATAATCAATATCCAGCTAAAAATTAGGACGATCCCATTTGCATTTATTAGGATATATAGGATTCTACAAATGTGGCATCGAGATACTGAAGTTTGTTTAAAGCAAGAACCAGTGTCATGCAACCCAACACACTACAAGGTGCAATTATATATATATATATATCCGCATATTTTCTCTTTAGTCTATGTGACATGTTTTCAACAAGAAACTTGTAATATTAGATCGGCATGCTGGAGTAATGATAACTTTTAGATTGCTTCATGTACAAAGTACAAACAAGGACGACACTAGTTTCCTTTATGTAGACAAACTAGAGATAAGGATGTGAGTGATCACAATGGAAAAGAAGAATTAAGGCTATCATTAGCTCCACCTCCTTGCACTATTATAGAAGGTGTTTACTATGCTAAAGACACAACATCATTAACTTTAATCACGTCCATCCCCATTAAATTTGCAGAAAAATATATAAGAAAAATTGTAAACATTTCTATGCTTTGTTTAATCTACATGGTATCTATGCAATGTCTGCATGACTCAATTAGATACATGAATGAAGACCAACCATATCTGGAACTATGTCAAAAAGGCTTGAACGTCTCTTTCTCCGGGTGGCATTACTCTGTCAGATAAAGTATTTCTGGGCATGACTTGCTACTTGAGAGGGGGTCCTTGACACAACAAAATTACGTGCTATTCCACGCCAGTCTCCTTTGCTTACCTTCTGGAGACCAATTAAGAACATGCGATGTTCTTCTTCAGTCCACGGAACGCCTAAAACACAAAAAAGTACATATTGAGTAAAGTAATATCCAATTACCATTCACCAGCGACAAAAGGGAACTCAACCTGCTTAGTTGAAAAAAAAAGGGATGCAAATATCACATGAAATTAACAGTTTCACTTTCACAACAAATATAAAACAATAAAGACGAAAATCATTTGATTGTAATGACAAATATTGAATGAGATGTGAAATGCTTAGTTACTTCACAGCGCTGTACAATATATATAGTAAAATAATAAACACGATCCCTCATAGAGTCTTACCAAATGCTCCCTGAAAAGATAGCAAAGGAAAAAAAATAAAAATAAAAAATCATACCATTTGTGTTAAAGAGAGACAACAATCACTTGTATTGCACCTATTCTAACAATTTCAGGTGTCAAGCTGAGCATAATTAAGATGATCAGAGGGGCATGTTCATGATCATTTCTCACTTCTCAATCACAATCACAAACAGAGGATGATGTTACTAGTTATTTATTAGAGAAGACAGAAGAGTGCGTGTATATAATGTGTCATCAATTGTTTGGAATGGATAAACCTGGATTCACAGGATAAGCCCACCTAGGGGTAAATAAATCACCCAAACTAATCAAAGGTATTAAATACAAGATTAGTTTAGTACTAGTATAACTCTTGTTAAAAACAAACACAGTTTTCTTTATTTTATTACTTTTTGTTTCCCCTCATTTTCTGTACTCATTTTTTGTACACTTATATTTTAATTCTGATAGATAACACTCATGTGAGCCATAGAGACGTGTCACAAACCAATTATTCAAAACAAAACAGGAGAAGAAGAAGATTAGTTGAACTCTGTGGTTCGCTGGTTCCGTTTTCAGTTTTTACTACATCCACTATTTTCCCCTTATTCCTCCTACAACAGGATAACGTCCCCCTTGCTTTGCTATTATTATTATTATTCAAAGAAATATTTTTCTTTCAAAGTGCCAGTGAGACTTTCCTTAAAAAAAAAAACTAGATTTAGTTTTAATATTAAATGTCATAAATGTATTTCATAAGAGTAGTTATTGTCTGCAATAATTTAGCAAATAAATGCTATTGCTAGGTTTGCTATTTTTGGTTTATGGAAAATACTTGGTCATATTCACCCTTCCTTATATTATAAATCAGACTATTCTATTGAGAATGATAAGTTTTTATTTTACTCTCCTTCTTATGTTGTTATGTATCATTATCTAACATTTTTTTCATATTTTTCTCTCATTTGTGCTTCTATTTCATAAGGTAATATTTCTTTTAATCTCTTTAATTATCTCTTTAATAATTGTTCTCTCAATCAATCATATTCTTTTTTCTTTAATTATCTTCAATCAAATTTTAAATTTTCCTATTTTTTATTTTATAATTAATATTAATGTAAAAAAAATTATTACTACTTTCCAAATTAAAACTAAATATTCTTTAATTTTTAAAAGAAAATATAAGCATGCCCATGCAAGCACTGGTTTACTTACTAGTTGTAAAAGTTGGAAATATCATTCGGTCAATGTGGATAACATCTAAGAGTTTCATTGTATAAGGAAAATAAAGGTAGGAGAGCAAACAACGATTCAAACTTTATCTTAAATAGTCGACAAGAAAACATATTTTGATTTCTTTGTCTCAGATTATTATGTTAAGATCAATCTATGAAATTTTTTTTTCTTATCTTCGTTGTGAAGGTATGAATTTATATTAACTATCCGCTTTTAAAAGTTGGAAATATCATTCGGTCAATGTGAATAACGTCTGCGAGTTTCATTATATAAGAAAAACAAGGGTTAGAGAGCAAACAACGATTCAAACTTTATCTTAAATAGTCGACACTGGAAAGCAGATTTTGATTTCTTTGTCTCAGATTATTATGTTAAAATCAATCTATGAAATTTCTTTTTTTTTTTTTCTTATCTTCTTTGTGAAGGTATGAATTTATATTAACTATCCGCTTGACATTGAATCATGGATTAAGCTTGTATTGTATCTGTCTATCTATATGATGAACGAATTATTAATGGCTAATATTATTTTCATTTTAATTTATTCTACAATGAATTTCTTTCCTGAAATAAGCCATGTGAGAATAGTGGTGGGGTTGAAGCTATTTCACATCACATTAGTTGATTTCTTCACCTAATCCAGAAGGAATATTTCCTTCCTATTAGGGATGGCAATGGGCAGCGTGGTGATAGGTAGTGCTTCTCTCGTCCTTATCTCTTTCTCTGTCATGAGTATTTATTTATGATCCTTAAGGGTAGATGAGTTTATTCACGAGTAGTTAATAATTTAAAATAAAATCTTAAAAATTATCAAAAAATATAAATAAAATAAACTTTAACATCATATACTACAACTTTATTCAATAATCTAAGATTCTTACAAAATTAAAAGAATATTATAAATAACAAATTAAATTCAATTATATTTTGTAATAATTAGTTTACATAAATAATTATTACATAAATAATATATATTTTTTCAACAAATTTTATCATTATAAACTCATTTAATAAAAAATTTATTTTAAAATAATAAAAATATATATATTTTCATCTCATCTCAAAGTTAAAAAAATTATAATATATTATATATATTAAATAAAAAATATATTTAATCTGATTTGATGCTATGTAAAGCAAAGGTATTATAATCCTTATCCCGCCTTCGTCCTCATTTATTAAACGGGTATCCATCCCTCTTCCTATCTCGAATAATCTTGCGGGTGGGATAATTTTACCATCCCTACTTTCTACTGATTATGTTCCTTGTCTCCTATATCCTCTTTTGTCTTTTTCTCGTTGCTGTGAGATCCGATCTTCTGCTTATTGCATGAGCTCCTCTTTAATATTAATATTAATGTCAACACATATCAAAAAATCATAGTGATATAAAGACGTAAGCTAAGAAGTGATCTAGTTTTTCTTTTAAACAAAACTCGATATTTGTCTCTTATCATATAACTCATGCTATTGTAGTCATATTTATCTGTTATAATTGGTAGTAAAGAGTGGATTGAGTTAATATTTTTTGGAAAAATAAATAAATAAATAGTGTTTCTATTGAGGTCAAGCATCCGCGTTAACTCTCCACACTTAGCCGCCCTCGTGATCACATGTACAAGAATACCATTACTATTTACAAGTCCACTTTACTGGGCTACATTCCACCATGTGCGTCTACATGTATACACACCATAAATAAGCCTTTGTCATTTTCTTCTTAAATTCAATTAGTTAGTGAATTAGTTTATTTTGTGTATAAAATAACTTCTAAACAAAAGTTTTCTAAAAGAATTTTTGAAAAAAAAAATGATTATTTCTTTTATAATAATCTTAACCAAACATACTCTTAATGTAACTCCATTTTCGTTTGACATGCAGGTTTCCTCTTTGAAAGACCATAGGATTCAAACGAGTGCTATTGTTTCTTCTCCATTTTCTGTTATTATATTCTAATTCTTAGAGTATTGTACTGTACCTAAGTGGCACATGGTATATATATGACAGGTGCGTACATTTCAGATATGGCTATTTAAAGGGTACAAGAAACAGGAACTGCAATTATATGACATGGAACTTGTTGGGTACAACATACCATTGAATTGAGACAGATCACAGTGGTTTCACATGCCAAAAATCTAGGGAGCTAACACGTTTATATCTACAACGGCATCTATATTCCATCTAAAAGATAACATTATTAAATGTGATTTTATTTGGACCGATCAAGAGTCTTCACACATTAATGCCTTTCTTGTTGGAACCACACCTTCAACTTTTAGAGTTCAGACTTCAGACCCACTCGATGCGTCCAAAACCATTACTCAACGTGAAACACAAATTTCCACTTTAGTCATGACGAAAAAAGAAAAATTCCACTTTACTCACCAAACAGTCGGTGAAAGCACCACATGTCGTAATTCTTCGGGTATTTGTCAATATTTAAAAATTATACGATTATTTGGTGTTAAGGACATTAATTTTAAAATCCATGTGTTTCGTAAATACTTAATTTTTTTTATTTGATTAGTTTTTAAGTCAAAAATAATTCAAAAAATTCAATATGAAGTTAATTTTAAAATATAAATTTATGTGAATAAAAAATCTATTATTCTCACCATTTTTTTTACTTTATCTAAAATTTAAAGAAAAACACACCATGATTTATCGAGCATTTAATATTAAACTAGTTCAGAACCAAAAACTGGACATACTAAAAATATTTTAAAACTTGTTCAAATTTATATAAATTTACATAACTAATTTTAATTTAAAATTTTTTGAACCAATCTAGTTCGCCAAACATTCCTTTTAAGCATGCATGCATAGATATACGTATGTTTATATATTTTATTTTTTGTTCCTATCTTTCATTTCCCTTTTTAAATTTCGTTGCCATGGGGTTTTTTGCGTCTAACTTTTGATCATGAGATGGACTATGCAAGGGGTTGGGACTTGGAAGCAGAGGGTCTAACTACATAGCTTTTCTTGGACCCAACTTCGAGGAAAATATTTCCTACTATCCAAAAACTCAATTTTACAGTAATTTTTTTTCACAATTATTATTATTTTTTCAGTGATCACAATGAGTTTTAAACGTGAAACCTTTTGCAAACTATCCAAATTTCTCATCATTAGCTCGACTTATTTTCACAATTATTATTACATTGAGCTAACGGAATTTTACTCTCATGAACTAACACATGCTTATAATTTACACACTAGCGAAGAAAAAGAATAAGTTTAGTAGCAAAAAATAAATAAATAAATAAAAGAGCAAGTTAAGAAAGTTTCTCCATCCCTTCCCAAAGAAAACCATATTGAAGTGTAAATCATCATTCGCTAAGTCAAATATTAATCTTGCGAGATATTAATTCAACAGTTCTCAGATTTTAGTTCTGGATCGTCTAGTTTTATTAAGATTCCTATGGCCATACATAAGATGTCTACACTCGGTGTGTGCTACCTGGGAGTATTCTTAAGTTTTTTGTAGCATGTTTCACTTGGTAACGTCTTTAATGCTCACTTTAAAAGAAGGAGCATCGGTGCTCACTTAATCTCAAATAATTGATTTAATAATTTTTAAAAGAACAATTAAGATTAATGACTTGCAATCGTGATAGTGGATAAAATATTAAGATCCTTTCCATTTAGTCCCTACAAGTAAAAAAATTGCATGGTGGGGGTGTTCAAAACAATGCGTACACACCCAACCTTAAAAGTCTCATGTTCAAATCATGTGCAGAGTGAAGTTCACGATTTGCAATATAAGTGAGTACAAGGAGACATAATGGGCTACTACGAGGTGGTACTTAGATGAACTGCCTTGCTGCTTCTAAAGCATCTCCATACTCCGCCACGAACTATTGTCTTCTACCAATGAGTACCAGTGAGTTCTATCTTGTATCGTCACCTTCTCAGTTGAACCCTGAACAACCTTTGAGTTCTAAGCTTTGTAAACAACACACCTTTGAGTTCTATGCTTTGAGAAGGAACCTTGGAAGAAGGAAGTAGTGCCACAGAGTGAGTTTCCAATCAGAGTTGGAAATAGAGACGCGGTGAAGCTCATCGGTGGTGCATATCGATCAACATTTGCCTCCTTTCCTCTCCAAATGCATGCCATGGAACGCAATAGGCTTTGCCATAAACACCCGCCGACGATGAAAATGCAATGAGGCAATTCGAGTTTATTGTTCTGTGTTTCAGGTTGGGTCGTTTCGGGTCAATGCAACAAAGTCCAGTGCCAACGCAATTAAGAAGCATATTTTTGGATTGTTTGTCATACAGAATCATTTTAAGGGGATGTTTGGAAGATTTGAATGAATTTTTACGTTTCTTGCCTAATGAAAAGAAGAAAAAGGGAAAGCAACCTAGAAAAACTAGGGATGTCACATGGGCTCGAGATCAAGCGAGGGACTTGATTTTTGGACTCTTTTCCTTTTGGGCTTTGCCATGAAATTTACAACAAAAAACAAAAACCACAATCCAAAAACAGGAAGAAACCTGATGTAACAGGTTGATTTTTTGTTAGCATGGATGATCCAACTCAGTTGTGAGCATGTTAGAATCCTCCATTTTACTTGATGATGCTTTATTGTATTATGAAACATACTTTTCACCTCTAATCCAAAACGATTTTTTTTTTTAATTTGCTCGTACAAGCATTATTATTATTATTATTTTCATTTGCTCGTACAAGCATTATTTATGCTCGCGGACTCCTTTCAAATGCTTCATTTTCTAATTTGAAGTCACATAAAATTTATAGCAGAACAGATGAAAATATTTCTAGCTATACTACAGTCCAGCTGCCGCTACTATCAACCTTCTATCCCATCCAATACAATAACTTACAGGAACAGAAGAGGAACAATGAAAAAATAAAATAAAATACAATTATTATTTTATGATAAAAGCCCAACAATTGAAAGGGGCTATTGTCACTTCATCGGTAGTTTCTATAGGTTGGGGTATACATGCAGCTCTCAGCAAACTTCACCAAATCTTTTGGTTGAGGAAGGCGAGTGGCCAAGCCTGAGCAAAATGTAAACTCAATCTTATTAACGTTCTAAAATTATTTTTAATATTTCAATGAGAAAAAGGTAAAGGGGAGCTTTAGCGCAACGGTTAGAGCTGTCGCCATGTGACTTAGAAGTCACGGGTTTGAGTCGTGCAATCAGCCTCTTGCAAATGCAAGGTAAGGCTGCTTACAATAGACCCACAAAATGGGTCTGACCCTTTCTTGGACCCCGCACATAGCGCAAGCTTTATAATACCAGGTTGCCCTTTATATTTCAATGAGAAAAAGCATTAAAAACATGAAACTGTAAAGCCTCTAGATACCAAATGGAAAACTAAAGGCTCACCAAGTTCATAGGCCTTAGCAGCCACATTAGCAGCTATGTGTGCTGAAATCTTTCTGATGTTAGTGAATGGTGGGTATATGAGGCCATTGTCAAAGTTCTCCTGGGTCACCTGTGAAGCCAAAGCCTCCGCTGTTCCAAGAAATAGGAATTGTAATTTAAATCAGTGGTGTTCTGACAAAGAACATGTTCCAAGCTGAACATTGAAGTATATGTTTGAATCTTTAATGCACTTACAAGCTGCCAGAAGCAGGTCATCATGCACTCGGATGGTCCCAGACATTAATAAACCAAGACCAAACCCAGGAAAAATGTATGCATTATTGGCCTGATGAACAAAGAAAACATTCAAATTAGAACTCACTTAATATGTCAAATTTTTTAACATTTAAAAATTCCATTGAACTTAAGACCTGGCCAGGCACAAACACTTTTCCACCATATTCAACTGGGGCAAATGGGCTCCCACTAGCAAAAATGACACGTCCCTGATAAAAATGCATATGGATAAGGAACACCAAAAAAAATGAAAATAGTCAGTACTTATCCATTCCAACCAAGTAAAAGCAACCTAATATAAATAGCTAAGTAATAAGCAGCTCAGATTCTAATACGAAGATACTATCACTAGTTGCATCTTCCTATTACCTGGCTCCACGTATAAGCTTCTTCAGCAGTACATTCTGACTGTGACGTTGGGTTGGAAAGAGCAAGAATGATAGGTTTCTACAAGCATTATCATATAATACACAGATTAGCTTATGTAGAAATGATATTGGATTCCATAGTAGGTATACAGATAGATTGACATAGTACCTCATTAATGGAGGCCATAGCCTCAACCACTTCTTTAGTAAAAGTTTTCCCTTGTCCTGATGTTCCAATCAACACTGTTGGCTTAATTTGCTGAGAAGAAAACATTGAAATGTAAGAAAATCTGAAACTTCTGTTCTCTGTGTGTGTATGTGGGAGAGAGAGAGAGAGAGAGAGAGTACATTAATACAATCTACAAGTTCCTTAACAGGTTCATGTTCATGAGCCCAGGGCTTCTTAAAATGTTGGAGTGATTCTTTACGGGAACTAACAATCAATCCCTGCAAAAGTAGGAATAAAAGATTAATCAGACGGAAGATGAAATTTACTTTCTACAGGTAGGAGTTAAATTGGATTCTACAACCTTTGAGTCCACCAACCAAATGTTCTTGCGCACTTCATCCACTGGGGCATTTGTCTGCATAAACAATAGTAGTTTCTCGATAAATCTAAATTATTCATGCAATGCTCACATCATAAAATCTCAACCTCCCTCCCCCCCAACAAAAAAAAGAAGCAATAAGGAATGACTCTAAAAGTGGTAGCAACCCGTTTTGATATTTCCAGTGCTATGAGTTCTGCTATTCCAGTGCCAGCCTGCAAACACAAACAATACAATTCATCCATAAGGGCAGAGTGGATGAAGTAGTTTGTCATAAGGGAATGCAAGTGAACAATTCAAAGTGATCTAATAAAGTTTAAACTCTTATTTTTTTCTGTTATGAAATGATTAAACTCTCCCTTCTCCAAGAACCAATGAAGAAGGAGACATGGTCCCAGAATTGTATGGACTTACCTCTCCGGCACCAAGGAATACGAACTTGTGGTCAGCTAAGCTTCCCCCAACCAATTTCAGAGCTGCAACTAGTCCTGCAAGGACCACTGACGCTGTTCCCTGCAACAAAGTAGATAGAATATCAGAGATAGTTATTGGTTACCAAAGTACCTGAATCCATTATTGAAGACAGGAATTTCTTACCTGAATATCATCATTAAAGACAAGATGTGTTGACCTATATTTTTCAAGTAGATCAAAAGCATTGTGGTTTGCGAAGTCTTCAAACTAGAAGATATGGCAAAACAGATTCAGGAAACAGGAAACTTGAAATTAGTAAGTGTTGCACTTGCAGTTCAATAAACCAAGAAATGATGTCTTTGCAGACTGCTTAGTACCTGAACGAGGATTTTTTCTCCGTAATTTTGCTTGACTGCAGTCATAAATTCATGCAGAAGTTCAGCATATTCCTGGAATCAGAAAAGTTGAAGCAAATTCATTATTACGGAATATTAGATAACCAGGATGCCTGAAATTAAAAATGAGGCCCAGTAAAGAAAACAAATCATGGACCTGCCCAGTTGCTCGTCTATGCTTGAGCCCTATATATAATTCGTCATTCAACAGCTTCTCATTGTTCGTACCCACATCAATTGTAATAGGCAAGCACTGAAACAATTTTATAAGATAATATTATAGTTGTAATAAGAAATAGAAGCCACATTATGCGAAAAAAAAAAGGAAAACAAAAGCAGAGCCCTTAGGACCCAGTCTAAGTAAACTTCCAAGAATTGAAGTCACCCATGAAGCTAACTTAGAAAACTAAAACACTATTTCGACAGTATATAAAACATGAATTGCTAAAAGTGTCTTTACTTTTCTTTATAAATAATCATAGCATTCACTGCAAATTGTAATGCTGCCCTTAGTCACAATCTAGATTTTTTTACTCCAAGGCCTTAAGGGCTCAAGTCCTGAAACCAAAATCAAATATAAGAATCTCTTAAACAACTTCCCTTCTTTTTTTGTTTTTTCCTTTCATTATTTTATCTTATTTGGGAGTGGGGACTCTGCATGTGGATGTGTGGGGGGCTAAAATCTGCAACTCAAATTTCATTAGCATCTTAAAACAAAGTAACAGATCACTATAAGTTTATGACAGGCATGGTAGGCTGAAAATACTTACAGAAGAAGGACGAACACCACCAAGTGCCGTATATAAAGAAAGTTTTCCCACTGGTATTCCCATCCCCTGAAAATACAGCATAGGTTACCAAAGGAGAGATTACAGTATTAGATCTTATGATTCAATATAATTATCATAAATTATACATGTGAACAAGTATAATAGAAATTACCTGACAGCCAAGATCCCCAAGACCCAGGATCCGTTCTCCGTCAGTTACAACAATGACTTGAATGTTCTTCTCAGGCCAATTCCTTAGTACTTCAAGAATCCTCCCTCTTTAAACCCCAACCAGGAGAAAAAGGAACAATTACTTTGAGACAAATAATAGAGACAGTATATTCAACTAAAAGTGAACACAGATAAAGAATTCTAGGAGGATAAAGGAGCAACTGAACTCAAACCTACTTACTTCTCTTTTAAACTTATATAAAGACCCTGAGGATGCATGAAGATGCTCCCATATTTCTGGCAAGCTTCACCAACAGTTGGAGTATAGACAACTGGGAGTAACTCCTCAACATGATCAATAAGAAGTTTGTAAAACAACCTTTCATTTCTCACCTGAAACCCAGCATATATCAAACTGAAATCATTAGAATCCAATCCCAAAATTTGCAAATCAAATCATGAAGAAATTGTTAGAATATCTGAAAAATATCTCAAAATATCTTTATTTATCTTGAAATATTTTAGAGTATTATAGATCATCTTTTAGGATTTTTTTCGTATTTATTATATTTCCTCATTTCTTTCCTTATTTTAATTAGGATTAGGAGTCTAGAATTACTATAAATAAGATTACTGAGTTTGTCTTTTATATCACATCATCATTACACCAATATCAATGTAGTCTTATTATTTTGAGTATTTCGTTTCTCTCTTTTCCTATTTCTCTACCTAAAACCCTCCAATTCAACATGGTACCAGAGCGGTATCATCCTCCGTGACCAATCCCGTCACTATTTCGCTGTCGAGTTCCTAAAAATCTAGAACTCCAATTAGTCACCTCTCATTGCGTGGTTCACCATTGTCAGTGGGTTTTTCACCTCGTCATTGCTGCCATCAACTCCGGTGTGTTCCGATTAACCAGCTCCTGAAGCCGCTCCGCCATACGACTTCTCATGCGCTCTCACATGGGACTTGCAGTGCCGGTCTCCCTCTGTCGTGTCGTCTTTCTGGTAGCATCCATCTCTTACACTGCTATCAGCTGTCGTCAGTCGCCATCCATCACCGTCCGACCACTTTTCGGCGACTTTTCCGACCAACAACCCCCCCCCATCAACCTCGTTTTCTCTTGTTCGACCATTCTCCAAAGTTTCAATTTGATCTGACGAGCCATGCGCCCACATGTGTGATTTCACAGATCTGCTGCTCGCCCCACACGTCGTCCTTCCAGCCATGCGAGGCGACGCGTCCAGCTGCCTTTCCGACCGCTGTCTTCATTGCCAAACTCACCTCTCTCTCCTTTTTCTGGATCTGTCTTCACCTTGACTAATCGCACAATAAGTTGTTGGGTACCCTTGCTCAAAAGGGTTAAGGTGTATTGGGGTTTCTGTTTTTGGCCATTATACACTGACCCATGGTTGTTTCACTCTCTTTCCAGGCTCCTCCACCGTGTTTGCCTCACCACACCATCTTTGACCTCCACATAGCTGTTTGGCATTCTTTGTGATGATTATCTCTGGTTTTGTCTACTGTTTGGTTCTTTTCCAATGCTAGCATAGCATGAAGGGGGGAAGAATGAGAATAAATTCATTTCAACATATACTTCAATGTCGGTGTTTGTATTGTCATTCTTTTCTCACTGATGGATCATACCAGTGGCTTTTCTTCCCACCAACGAACATTCCTGTGGTGACTCCTCTCCCATGGATGAATCATATTAGCGGTGACTTCTCTTCCTATCGACGATCATTCCGATGATAACTTATGTTGTTTATGACTCACACTAGCCCGACTCTTTGTCCCAAATGCTTTGGCCCCAGCTCTTTGTCCTAGATGCATTGACCCCATTTCCGTTTGTCCAGATGCACTAGCCTTGTCTCCGCCTTCGTCTCAAAAGTAGTTGCTAGCCACTATCTCCGTTCGTCCCAGCCACTATCACACTATCAAATTATGTAATTGTTACAAGCTCAAGCTTAGGAAGCTTCAGCTTGAAGGGGAGTGTTAGAATATCTAAAAAATATCTCAAAATATCTTTATTGTATCTTGAAATATTTTAGAGTATTATAGATGATCTCTTAAGATTTATTTCTTATTTTTTACATTTCCTGATTTATTTCCTTATTTTAATTAGGATTAGGAGTCTAGAATTACTATAAATAAGACTATTAAGTTTGTCTTTTATATCACATCATCATCACATCAATATCAATATAGTCTTATTATTTTGAATATTTCTTTTCTCTCTTTTTCTCTTTCTCTACCTAAAACCCTCCAATTCAACAGAAGCTTCCCCCAAGATATGATTTTATGGTAAAGATGAGTTGCCAAGCTCAAAACAAAATCATGAGAAAAACAGTACAAGTGTGCAGACAAGAACAAATATCGGGAAACAGAAAATTCTTCAGAGATTTCTACAAAAAAAAATTGAGTTTTATACTATAAGTAAAATTTAAAATGGAGAAGCAGATAAAAAACATCATTTATTTAATAATTTATTAATCTCTCCTAAAAAAAAAAAAAAAAAAAATTGTTCACAAGGTCACCTGAAGATCCATCATTGCCGTGTACCTCTGCAATGGAACTTGATACTGGCGTATATGTTGGATCAGTTTCTTCACCTGGACAAATAAAGCGGCAATAACTATAACTGGATGTAGTGTGAGCTTATGCACAATCTAATTAATCACTTTAAAATATTAAAAAAAAATAAAAAATAAAAGAAAAGATTATTACGAATATGTTATAGTGAGATGGTTAACCTGAGTGTCTTGAGAAATAACAGTTGGGGGAAGAAGACCACGCAAGTAGTGGGCGTCCCTCTCTTTTTCAGTGAAGGCTAGCCCTTTGTTGAAGTGTGGATCCCTCAACAAAGTATACCCACTAAAAATCAACAAAGCATCCCATTCATTACGCACAACAAGTCACAAAGTGTTTGCAACAAATAAAAAGAAAAGCAAACACATACAATTACAAATTGAAGAGAAAATCACATTTAGCTCAATAATAAAGACAAAGGTATGATTACAAAATTTCATTAGTCTCACTCACCTTGCAACAGAGACACTCCATGGAGTAAGTAACTGATCCTCGGTGGCCCTATCCTCGCCGTACACATCCTGAACGCCGCCGGCGATGGTTGGGCTGCCGTCGACGTCGGCCACCGTGGAATCGTTTGTTATTTCTTTCAACAATGATGTCTCCATCACAACGCTGCCGTGTCTGTCACCTGACCTGCTGCTTCTTGGAGCGGAACACACCACCCTGAAAGGACCTGAAACCCTTCTCGGAGCACTAGAGAAGCTGCAAGACGACTCTCCTATACCTGAGTTGCACTGTGTACAAAGTTCGCAGAAAAATGGGAAGAAGAGGAGCAAATCTCAATACCCAGATAAACAAATCAACTAATCTCACGATAATTAGAAGAAAGATCAATTTTTTTTTTGTTTTGATGGCTGAAATATAATATGAAGTTTGATTTTTTAGTGTGTGTGTGTGTGTGTGTGGTTTGTTGTACGGATGTGGAATGTGGGTTCAAAACTTCAATGAGAGATTTTATATTACCAGGAAGGTGCATGTATTTGAGGAGATCATGATGGCGAAACAAATGTGTGACAGAGAGATAGTTGCGGTTGTTGTTTGTGAGTATCACAGGGAGAGAGAAAGAAATGAGAGACAAATTATCAGAAAAGAGGAAGAGAGAGTCTTTAGGGAAGCCGTCCTCTCCTGTCCTTGCTTTTCTCCTCAGTTCTCTTCTCTCTGTGTCTCTCTCTGTCTCTCCCTCTCCCTCCTTGCCTGATTTTGATTTTTGAGATACAAGAGCTTGGAGAGAGAGGACACGAGAAAATATGATCGTACATATATAAAAACTCAATTTTTCATTATATTATTAAAGTACCCTGTAATATAAAATACATAATACTGGATAATAATACCATTCATCCACATTTATATCCACCTTTCTATCCGTATTATCTTGTATTTACACAAAAAAATTCATTTAATTATAATTAATTCTACTTAATTTTTTATATACATATATTTTAATTCTCACACATCACATTATTTAATACAAATAATATTATTTACATACACTTATATATATTACCTTATTTTTACATAATTTTTACTATTTCATTAGAGTAGATCTCACGTCTTTTTCTGCCCAGGTACATTTTAATTCTACCACAATTGCAAATGGGAAGGCCTGGTTCTGTAGAATATTATTTTGTAAAAATAAAATTCTTTCGAGGTAAACTATGGGTTGGTGGGTGATGTGGTTTAGAAGGAGTACTATTATGTCGGCAACCGCAGTGTAGCAGCTGTGAGACCCTGTTTGGAACCGTAGGATTAATATTAGTATCCTTTGAGATTTACAATTTTATATAGAGTGATGTCTTGTTCACACAGTTCACGTAAGAGTGAGACTCAATCTGGAGATTTTTGCAGCTGTCATGAGGTTGGGTTTAGACTTTAGACGCCACTCTGCGTGAGTGAGAACAAAAATTGTCCTGATTGTTGGTATTCTCTTGCATCTGAATCTTGTCGTGTATCATTCATGCTATATATAACTAGAGTCTAGACATACCAGAGCAGCACCTTCCAATATTATTAGCGGAACTTTCAAGGATGATTTTATAGTTGTGGAGGCTCCTAAGAAAAACACTTGCTCTTGTCTTAGCCACTTGTTTTTTTTTTTTTTTGGACAGAAAAGGACATACATCTTTGCTAAGTGGACTTTTACAAAATATATTTTGATGAAAATTGATTCAACATTTATAAATAAATTTGTGAGAAATCTCAAATTTTTGTAAGAATCAATTTGTGAAAAAAGATATATGGTGAACGGAAAATGTTAGTTGCATTTCAATGGTTATATATTTTGCTATATTATTAGTTATAGTTTAATTTTGATATATTGTTAATATAAAATTATTAACTAATCAAATATTATTATATATGTGATTTTTTAAATAATTTTATGAGAGTTAAATATTTTTAATGACATAATAATACATAATTGATTAATAATATAAAAAATCTTTATACTAATTATGTATCACAATTAAATCTTATTAGTTAAATATGTTTAATAAAATTAATTAATTACCTTTATTACCTTAGCAAATAGTTAATTATATGTGATTAAATAATTTTACTTCTGATGAAGAAATTTTTTAAGAGGACTTCTTAGTCATGATAAAATTTGAGAAATTGATTTCAGAATAATACTTATAGATATATCCTGATAAAAAAAAATTATGTATAAGAACTTTTATATAAAAATTCGTAATATCATTTGTAAATACTACAAAATAAAAAGTCTCTTTCGTAAAGACTAAAGTTACAAGTTACACAATCGTTATATACATTCTCACCGAAAATATAATGTTCCAACATGTGTATGACTTAAGTTTTTCTTTTTCTTTTAAACATGAGTATAATCAGATAATTGTTGAACAAATTTGTGAATCATAGAATTATGCAACTGGCACTAAGTGAAATCCAATGGCTTGTAAGTTTTATTAACTTTTTTTCTATCATGGCTTGTATCATGACATTGCGTTGTGGTTTCATTGACTAAAGTGAAAAAGCCTGCTGTTTTAATGATTAAATTTTAATAATCTCCAATTTCATTTGTCTCTTTACATAACAGAAAGCTCCAACTCCATGCAAGCTCACTGACTGAGAAAGAGAGGCGTGCTAAAAAAAAGTGGTACAAAGCAGTTGCATTTGCTTGGTGGGCGATGGGCAACCATACAGTTACGGATGTTAAATGGGTCTAGTCAATTTGTAAATTCATAGGTTTCTACTCAATTTAACTCATATAATACTATTTGAGTTAGGTTTCAACAAATATTATATGGATCAGATAGTGGGTTAAAACACATCCAACTCTCACAAACTTGATCCACTTATATTTTTTTATAGTAAAAAATTGTTTAGATAATAAAGAGTATATGAAAAAATAAATAGTAAAATTAATGATTATATCAATACATATGGCATATGTGATGACACTGACTTCAATTGATTAGACTAATTTATTGTTTGAGTTGTGATTAATTTTGTTTAATTTATTCAAGACTTAGTAAGACTTGTTAGTTGATAATTTGTTATGCACTTATTGACTTATGGTGTTTAGTTTATTTGAAATTAAGACATATTTTATTTGAATAAAGTCGGTTGAGACTTATGATGTTAATTTATTATATTAAGACTTTTTATGTTTGAGATTGACATTTATGATGTTAATTTATTATATTGAGACTTATTATATTTAACATTGAGACTTATGGTTTTAATTTATTAAATTTTGTATTTTGACTTATTTTTTTTAATAATTTTTTTTTAAAAAAATGTCAAACACACGGGTTCGACTCAACTAAACTCACTATTGAGCGGGTCGAGTTGGGTCAGATCGACCTAAAAAATCTCATCGACCTAACTCAATCCAATCCACTGCTCTAGTGAGCAGGTCAAATCCAAAAATGTTATTGAACTTATCTAACTCACTCAGCGAACACCTCTACATAGGGTGATAATAGTGGTTGTTGAAATTAGGTCACCATGTCTAAATCTAACCCAAATTTAAAGGATTGGATAGTGATTAAGGGTTAGGGTATGTTGGAGAAAATGAAAAAGAAGTCAAATAAGGAATGGAAGTGCAAAAATTAATAAAAGTATATTTGAGAATTATTTTAAAAGAGTGATTGAAATGTGGTTCCTCCATTATTACTTAAAATCTCACATTTTTACCCTACAAATTGAAAAAATTATTATATATCTTGAGAGTAGTATTTTGCTTCAATAAAAAAGTGACACGTAAGATTATATAATCATATAGATTGCTTGATTAAAATTTAAATATTTTTAAATTATATCTAGACAATTATAAACTTACCTTGGATAATATTCTAAAAAAAAATTAAATTTTTTTTCAAATTAGCGAATCAAAGAAGAAATAACATATTTTTTAGTGAGAGTCTCCTCCCTTCTTTTATTAAACAACTAAACAAAAGAATATAGTGTATTCTTTCATTTCATTTCATTATTAGTTATTCCCTAAATCTTCACAAAATATCCAAAATATTATTTAGAAAATAACTTAAATTTAGGTTAATGTAAAAGTTGATTAAAAAATTGCACTCTCGTTTTTTTTTTTTAAAGCTATATTACATGCCGGACCCGGATTCCTCTCTCTAGTGGACCATGCCATTGAGTACTTAACCGCAGTTTTTTTGGCTAACTTGCAGGCTCATTTAATCCTTACCTAATGACTCGTTTCCTTTCAAGTCAACTTCCAACCAAAACCATAGGCCATTTAGGAACCACAAAGCTGAAGGCAACCAAAACCTCATGCATTAAGCTAATGACCATGTGTCTATAAGCAACCCCCCCTCCCCTTCTTTTGCTTTAAAAGTAACGCGTAATTAGTAATGCCACTGCTTAAGAATGAATATCTTAAGGAGGAATTCTTAAGAGGCATAATAACACATCATATGCATCTGGTGGAGGCTTTTTCTGATTTCTTGTGACTCGTGAAATTCTCTTTGATCTAAACAATGAAAGTTTTTTTTTTTTAAAAAAAAAATATTATATAAAAATTACTTAATATAAAAAATATTATATAATTTTTTTAACAAATGGTGATAATAATTTATTATTTAGATAATAATATAAATTAAAAAATTGATAATAATATTAAATAAAATATATGGTCTAATGATAAAATATACTTCATGACAATGATTTTTAAGTATAATGTTTAAATTTTGAAAGTTAAATTTTTTTAAGTTACAATTTAAAAACATAAAAATAAAGACAAAGTTTGATCGAGTTAATAAGAAAAACGATGCAATTAGTTGATCAGACTAGCTTAGTCGATTTGCAAGAGAAAAAATAGTGCAATTGGTTGATTGGACCGATATAAAACTCAAGTCACAATTTTTTTAGATAGATTGACTAGGCTGATCCAGCTCGTACAACTATACGGAATAGTCTCAAAGAAGAAATTATTGCATGTACATTTAATATATGCTTTAAGAAGAATTTTTATAATTAATTTTAAGTTAGTATATAAACTTTATGTAAATCTATTTAAAATTAATGATAAAATTTTTTCTTAGAGTACATGTTAATTATACTCCATGAACATATTAAAATTTTGGAAACGAATCCTCTCCTATAATAGGAGAGGTCATGTTATTTGTAATGCCTAACAACTATTAACTCGAGACGCCACTAATGTTTCATTTAGCGGGGTCAGAGCAGATAAATTTCAAGACCTCGAGCAACAACCAAGAGCATCCTGCAGTGCATGAAAGTTATAGATACCGCATGCGATAAGAAAAAAATTACATATACCGCATGCGGTACATAAGTTTTAAAATGTATTTTTTATCAACAAAATCTTCTCTTGTTTTTTACAAATAGGAGATGACCTTGATCCTAAAATTTCTCCTAAAAAAAGAAATTAGGGAGAAAAAAAAGTAATCCCATACTAGTAACTTGGAGATACATTGGAAATTTTATCATTTGAAGTTCAAAGTTGCCACCGAATAAATAAATTGGTTTAAGTATTATGATGGCCATTTTTTTTTTTTAAGTTTAAGACTCAGTTTGTGGACTTGGCTGAGAAGCACTTAATAAGGCCCTTAAATGACTACTTAATGGACTCAAAAAAGGAAATGGAGAATAGGAAAAAAAGATTAAAATAAAGAGCATTTGCAAGTATCTACTCTAACACGGGAAATGGCATTTGCTTTTGGTATTGGCAGGCTTACATAACCATTCTAAGGTCACAAGAAATTAACTTGAAGGCACATAACCCCAGTGTTTGGCTTAAAAACGGAATGATTAAAATTGTTATATATTTTATAAAAAAGTTTAAAATGTTCGTAACATATTTTTGAGCATGAATGTTTTATTTTTTTATCATTAATTTATAAAAATTTTACATTTATAATTGAGATGTATTACTTATAATTTATTTAATAAGTTACATTCATAAATTAAGAGAATGAACATTCGTAAAAAAAAAAAAAATAATTTTTTTTTACTTGTTACAACAAGTAAAATCAATAAAATATTGATGCTCCACAAATTTTTAAGAACACTGTAAATATAATCATATTTTATATACCAAAAAAAAATTTGTTATATACTTTTGTTTTTGTGGTGAGATAAACCACGTTTCGTTCAACTCGTTGCATCCTAGCCCCAGTGCTTGTGCTAGAAAACAACGTCAAAAAGGTAGACCATGGCCGGGGCCATGAGCATGGCAATTGGCAACAGGTGTGCGCCACAGTGCTGATTGATTCAATGCCACCTCCCTCTTATTAATGCATGTTAGGTACAGATTACGGAATTCTTTGCCCACTAAAAAAAGTTAGACTTGGATTCAATGTTTCCTTCCTCCCCTTATTAATTTTTTTTACACACAACGATGGCTTCACCATTTTTATTTGGAGATTATTTTCTTTAGTAAACTATTTCAGGAAACAAAAAAAAAAAAAAAAGAGTTAGGATGTGTCTTTCAACAGAAAAGTCAGCTTTGGGACACAGGTCTGAGAAAATCTGAGATAGAGCTACGTTATTATTGTTTGATTAGAATGGGTCAAGTGTGGTTGGGTTGCATTTGTAGTAAGCCAGCCTAACCTGGGCTTGTTAGACTGGCCTAACCCAAGTTTTTTGGGGCACAAAAACATGCAGCTCACTTGTTAGATGGAGTCACGCAGATGATAGAGTAGGCTTTATTACGTGACCAAAAAAAAAGAATAGGCCATGCTTGGACTTGGTCCAACTAATAACTAAATTAAACGTATGAATATTAACTGTTCATTCATTCCACAAGCAAGTTCGTCCCTGGTCTTAGCTAAGGTGGATCATTCCTGTGGAAATTTTATTTCATTTTACATGCTCGACTATTTGTAATAGGAGTATAAGTAGGTGTTTGGATTCAGATTTTAGAAAAAAATAAATTTAAATTAATTAAAATTAATTAATTTGATTTATTATATTTTTTTATAGTTAAATCAATCAAATCGAATCGAACCGAACATTTACAAATTGATTTGGTTCGGGTTATCGAGTTAATCATTTTTTATACAAAAATTAATTAAATAATTAGCTTTTCATAATAAAAAAAATATATAATACACCTATAAATTTTTTTAAAAAATAGAATCAAACTTATTTATCTCAATAAACACACTATAAAGATAACAAATAGACAAAGTATAAACAAACAAACAAAATTAAAATATACGTAACAATAGATACTACTACAGACAAGATAAGTCACATAACACTCAAACTTAGTCCAAACATAATTAAAACGAAACACAAGTACACAACATAATAATGACCAACACCCCAAATCAATCCAAACATTAAAAAAAAATGATTCATTAAATATCATTAATCAAATCTAATTTATCTTTGAACTTTATCTACATTCTGCAATAAGTACAAATGAAAACGTTATGATCTTTCATCTTCATTTCAATAACCAATGTCCAAGAATTTAACAATGGAAATATTATGGTCCTTCAAGACCACTCTCAATACTACCTTGACTTATCCACCTTATGAATAATCACTCATTTATCCTGCTATCTCTTATTGTTTTATCCTACCAAATGCTAATGGACAATATAACTCACCCTATCATATTATGCATCCACCATGAGCCTACAAAGCCGCAACACCAAGACTCAAAGCTTCTCGACTTTGCCAACAACAAAAGAAATCCTACTATGAACTAGAATGTACACCAAAGAATCACTCAATGAGTTCTGAAAGAACACTTTCACCATAACAAAGAAAAGTGAATTGGTGAATTGTATCGGCAATTATGGATTGTAGTCGGCCGATTAGGAATGAATAAGATTAAACAGGGAATTGTAGAAAGAGAACAGGAAAAAAAGTTATAACCAAATTAATTATATGATTCATTATCAAGGATTAAACATTAATATATTACCTTCAATAATTGTGACTTATGTAGATGGAAAGTCTTGAAGTAAAAAGTTCAATACTTCATCTAGTATATATGAATCAGGTTCACATCTCACATTCAATGACATCAAGTTATTGAAATCAATAGGTGTAGTATTGAAAAAGTCAAAAATCAATGAGAATATATATATATATATATATATATATATATATATATATATATATATATATATATATAGTAGGATCAACTTACACTAGGTGTAAGTCTTTTTTTGACTTATTTCTCATTTTCAATCGTTAGATTCAATTTCATCTAATGATTACTTTTAATGAAATTATCTCAAACCATTAGATGAAAGTGGATCTAACGGTTGAAAATGAAGTATAAGTCAAAAAAACTTATACCTCTTGATTGTAAACTGATCCTCTCATATATATATATATATATATATATATATAAATGGTTCTTTGAATTTGAAATTTCAAATTCGAAAATCGAACCGAACCAATTAAACTTTATTTGGTTTAAATTTTACTTGAACTAATCAAGATACCTGAATCAAACCGAACTAATTTAATTACTCTTATTGATCGGGTTAATGTATTCCAATTTATACTCTTAAAGTACTTTTCATGATCTCTATATGACTATAACCCAACTATCCCATCTTGAAGGTGCAGGAGTTTTCAAGTCCTACTCATAATAAAATGTCCTCATTTTCCATGGTTGCAAAACCCGACATAAAAGTGATCTCTATATTGGTTTTCAACGTACTACTTGATTTTTGGATTGGGCACCATTCATCATTTATGTTGTCCTCAACCACACCATATTTTGTCACAATCAGTACGTAAACAGTCCAGCCAGCCTACTAGGCATGCATATATATGAAGTGCTATGTTGGTAAATTTTGGCTTTACTTTTTATCTGAACTTTTAAAACCAACTGTCAAGGTTCCTCAAGATATGAAGTACACACCCAAATCTCCCCTCTAATGGCAGATGTTGAAGGCGTATTAACTTATATGTTACAAGTATTACATTGAAAAAAGAAATGAATGTAAGACTTCATATATAGTATACTCTAGTAACATTTTGGATGATCAACCTAGCATATCATTCAACTACCCAAACTTCAGCTTTTATACATACAATTGCCATGGCTTAGTTATATAGTTATAAGATGTCATTCCAAACTATGGAATCCCCTAAAGCCAGATGGTCCTCATCACAAATCTTTGTTCATCTTATCTGGAAGTTTAAAGTTCGGAGGCAGTAGGCAAACAACAGAGCAAAGAAGACTGTGAAGCCAACCAGAACTCCAGCAACAAGCCCAATGAAATTTGGATCATACCCAAAATGATGTTCTATGTACCACTTAATCGTAGGGTCAGGCACCATCCCAGGTACTTTGATGGTGTCCTCCAGGTCCCCATACTGTGAGATTGTTAGTCCATACATTGTCCATGCTACAGGGCAAATCCAGTAATACCAAGACCACCACTTAGGGGTTCTCTGAAACATTTAAGATATATAGATGAAATTACTAAGATTGCAAGCTTGAGTTTGTATTTTTTACAGTAGAACAAGGCAATGGTACTAACTGATCTTGGGATAAAAAAACCAGTGAAGAGACTGAATAATGCATAGAATGCTGCTGCAAAGATTTCTGCTAGCATGTGATTTGGAGTGATGGAAATGGCCATCATTCCATAATACGTGAAGTAAAGGAAGGTAAAGAAGCTGACATAGAAAAACCAGAAGAACTTCGCTGCTGTCCACTGGAAGCACATCATAGCGTACACCAAAAGTGTGTAATATGTAGTTTGAATTAACACATATGGTATTTCAACAATTACCTGATAAGCATAATAATACTATAAGAAATGATGACAAAGATAACTGCAAATTTAATGTTGGATTCTACATGCCAGTGCTTCAAAAGGGAAAAATAAGTCAGATACTAGTGCTAATAGTGAGTGTGACTAAAAACAAAGGCAATTTGAAAATCCCATGATGTTAGAACAGTCCAGTGAATAGATAGCAATGGGGAAAAAGTGAACCTTAGATTTCTCAATAAAGACTAAAAGGATGAAAAAATCAAATGATCTTCAAAATTTCATGGGAGGGAAACTTAGATGTTTGAAAGTGGAAATTGCTAATAGAAATGTTATTTTAAGAGTGCAGATATAAATGTCATCAGACTGTTTAAAACAAATAATGTTGAGGAAACAATATGCCTTTCTGCTTACCCATGCAAGCGCATAAGGCAATGAAGAGTACATCCCTGCAGCTCTTTCTCGATAAAACACTGTCCTCTCAATGGATACTACTGGCAGAACTGTTGAGCAGTTAGAAATTCCTATAAACATTACAGCACTATACATCGCTCCTATGATCATCTGTAGATCAGTGGAATCATCCCTACATTATGCAGCACATAAGGATTTAATTAATTTGATATTGTAGTGATCAAAATTGAGATTCCTCTCCCCTAAGATGATTCAAATTATTTTTTCAAGAAATGGCACTGACCTTTTACTGCCAATCTTCCAGAAAATTGAACCAACCATGAGTGCAGTAGCAAGTGTAAAGAAGTTTCTGACAAGGTTGTAATCCGGAGTTCTCCAGTAAGCCCACCATCTCTTCCAAAGGCAAAATTTGAATTGGCCCCATGCGGACTGAGAATACTGAGTGGGAAAATGGAGGTCCTTTGCTCCAGAAGGAGGTATGCTTAACTCATTCACCAGAGCTTTGTTTTTCCTGCTCAAGTGTTTGCTCAATGCTCATAATCAACAAAAATCCATAGACCATAATCCTGCTAAACTGTTACACTTATATCTATACTCACTGGTACAGTGATGATGACTTGTATTGTTCAGTAAAATCAATCCCCAGCTGGACTTCGGATGCTACAGAGGTTACTTCCAGCACCCATGTTGCTGGATTATATTTCTCTTCGATGTTTGGAACTCCAGGAATTGACTGTCACAAGTGGCCATAAGCATGGTATCAAAAGAACCTAAATTATTGATATTGAAATATTTCAGTTCAGATGATTACACACCTTAAAATACTTTATCATCTTGTGAGAATGCTGACCCAATGGTCCTGAGTATATAACTTGCCCTCCTCTCTTCATCAATAGTAGCTGGTGTAAAATATCCAAAGAATTGAGAGTGAGCAAGAGTAAGAGACAGACTGACTGAAAGTTGAGTGGTTCTGAGTTGTTGTACCTCATCAAAGGCTTCAAAGATATCAATGCTAGGTTGATGAATGGTGCAAACAACTGTTCTTCCAGTATCTACTGTGTTTCTCACAGTCCTCATAACAATGGCTGCTGCCCTTGCATCTAGACCTGAAGTTGGTTCATCCATAAAGATTATTGAGGGATTAGCTACAAGTTCAACTGCAATAGTCAGTCTCTTTCTCTGTTCTGTTGACAACCCTGTAATGCCTGGAATGCCAACAATAGCATCTCTAAGATGGCCCAGCTCTACCAAACTCATTACTTCATCTACAAAAATCTGAAAAATTTCAAAACAGTGTAAGGATTAGTTAAACCTTGACAAATCACGACTAGACTCTTACATGTTTCGTAAGACATATTTCGTACCATCTTTTCCTTATTGCAAACTTCTTTTGGTAGCCTAAGAAAAGCAGAGAAAATTAATGATTCTCTGACAGTGACTTGGGGGGAGTGGATGTCATTTTGTTCACAGTAACCAGAGATTCTTGCAAAGGTTTCTTGTTTCTTGGGGAATCCAGAAATTCTAATATCACCTTCAATGTAGCCACCTGTTTTTCTTCCTGCTAGAACATCCATTAATGTTGTCTTCCCAGCTCCACTCACCCCCATTAGAGCTGTTAGAACTCCAGGCCTGAATGCACCTGTTACTTCCCTAAGTAATTGGAGTCTGTCCCCTTCTACACCTCGACCATTCATTTCCTATCATATTTTGAATAAGTAATCTAAAGAGTTAGTTTAGTTTTCAGACTACTGATGAATATGAATAATCACAAATGATATTTAAAAACAAAATTAATGAGTGAGTGAGAGACAGGATCCTTACAGGGGGCATATCTACATAGTAATTAACACAGTCAAAAGATAGAGCAAGGGGTATGAAAGAAAGAACCATTCCTCTCTTAGGAGCAACCCTATCAGAAGACTCAGAAGCAGGTTCAGCAACTTCATTCAGTTCATTTCTTGCTAATCGGCTACTCATCTGTACAATTGCAATCTCTCCTGAAAGAACCCAAATTCAAGTTAAAAATAGCATGATAATGTTTCATTAAAGAGCATTACTTGAGAAAATCAATGTACGCTATGCTTTTCTGTTTGTTACCTTTACTGTTTTCAACAGAAGATGATAGTGACTGAGAGAATGAATGCCTCAAATTGAATGATCTGCTCTTTAGTTCTTCCTTTGTTTCTTTTAGTTCTGTGTTCATCTCATTTGCTGCTTCTTCTGATATAATGACTTGTGCTTTTCCAATAGCTAGTTTATTAGACAAGAGAAGACAAAGTGACAAACATTATGTTAATTCAAATAGCATATGAAAGAAGTAAACCTGAATACACGTCCACCAAAACTTCAATTCTTACGGTTTAGGTACATAAGTGCAAGGGTGAAGAGCAAGTTGAAGAGAATAGCAAATCCCACAAGAGCTGCGGCACCAATCCAGTACCATCTTCTTTCAGGGAAGACATCAAAGTTCGCTAGCATTGCAATACCTAATCTGGTAGTGTTATCTGAAGCCTGCAACGTGGTTTGTTCCAATCAAAAACTTTTTTCTTAACTAAAGTTTGAGTGAACTTTTTCTTTGTTTAGAATAACTAAATAGTGCATTTTGTTGAGATTCATCATTCAATAATTGATACAATATGCTTGCATTGATGATTAAAAAAAAAAAATCATAATATATACAGCTTACCAGTTTGCTCATCCACCTAGGAGCAAACATTTCATTTACAGCCACTGCATTGAAACCGTAAGTCATTGGGGAAACCCAATACCCCCAACTCCACCAACTTGGAATTCGACCTGTAACAGTAGATGGTTCATCAACTGAGTGACAGTTCTCCAGGTACAAATTTTGGCTGTTCAAGAATTAGCCATGTAGATTTCAGGTTGCAACTAACCTCTAGGTATAATGAAACCTCCAAGAAGGAAAACAAGTAGAAGAGTGAGGGATCCACCAGTAGAAGCGATGGTCATTGTTCTGCAGACTGCAGCAATGAATCTAAACATTGCATTTGCCATTTGGTACAGTAAAAATATCAACAACAGTTGTTTGAAGAATCTGTCAACAAGGTTGAACACAGATAACTCCATTAGTAACACAATTCCTTAAATCCATTGATTAAATGGCATGGTGACTGACGGATTGCTAACAAAAAGGCTATTTTAAAAAAAAAGCAGGTTAGAAAGAGATTTGAGTAATTTGGTGTAGACAGTGTGAAAGTGAATTTGTTTTTTGGTACACAAATATGTAAAAGTGATTTGGAAATAAAACCACACTACCAAAAAAATTTATCTTGTTCTTATCTTCTTTTCAAGCACATTCTAATGCCAATTTCACCTGGATTCTCTTTTAGAGCTACTGAGTTACCTGCTAGCTTCAGGTGCGAACCCTATTGTGTAATAAGCAACAACCATCCAAACAATGGATATGAACATGGATATAGGGATCCGGATCAAAACATTTGGGAGGGTGAAAGTCCAAGCAGGATGAAATAGAAGATCCCTATGCTTGTAAAATACAGGAAGTCTTGAAATAGTCAGAGGCAATTCAGAAAAACTATTGAACGTGTTTACAACTATTGAAAATATAAGGGCACCAAAATAAACTGCTCCATCTTCTTCATTCCTGGTGTGCATATTTGTCCTTATAAACACTGTTGCGCCTATAAATGCCACAACAATGATTTGAACTGTTGTGAACACATAGACAAAATAGTTCCTCTTGATCAACAGCCATTCCTTGCGAAAGTTTGCTTTCAGTAGTTCCATTTTTGGAACGGAATATTTCTTGAAAACAATAGCTGCTTTTTGGATCTGAGCCTTTTCAAATGGTATTGAGAGCTCATTCTGCAGCTGCTGTCCTACATGAAACTGGTTGAACCGAATAGCAAATTCCTCAACTCCAATGCACCTGTATGGTTTGCTTCTGTCTGCCCAATATTGTTCTTGGTTCTTCCTTGAAGTAACCTGTATATTGAGTACACAAAGTAAAGGTAAGGCAATGAGTTGAAACTGCAAAAAACTAAGAGCATGCACTTTTTTCCTTTTCTTTTGGGTAGGACTAGCAAATTTACCTCCTGCAAAAAGTCTGCAGTTCCTTTTCTCTCAGGACACTGGAAACCACAGGTCTCAAAGAACTCAAGGATATAATCCCTTGGACCTTGATACACAATGTGGCCCTCTGATATGAGGATTATATCATCAAATAGATCAAAGGTCTCAGGAGAAGGCTGGAGGAGGGACATCAGGATGGTTGTACCAGTGAAATGCACAATCTGCTGCAAGCACTTCACAATTTGAAATGTTGTGGAGCTATCCAGACCAGTTGATATTTCATCCATGAAAAGTGCTTTTGAGGGTCCAACGATAATCTCCCCTGTATTGAATCATATATCTTGTTTTACATCTCAACTAAATAGATGCTCCAAAAATAAATCAATTTAAATCTCCTCACTCCTGTCTGCAAATAACTTTTACCTCTTGTTTCCTCAAAGGAAAAAAAAAGGGGGGGGGGGTGGGGAGGGAACAACAGAAACAGAAATTTTTTTACCTGTTGTTACTCTCTTTTTCTGCCCACCAGAAATTCCCCGTTTCATGTCATCTCCGACAACGGTGTCTTTGCATATGTCAAGCCCTAATATCTGCTTCACCAAAATATTAATATTTGAATGACATGATAGAATTTAACTCATTGAGCAAAGCACAATTTGGCAATCAATGTAATGTGATTATTTAGCAAGATATACAAACAAAATAAGACCAAGACCTTGTCAAACAATATTGAAACAAGAATATAGAGGCAGAGGAAGTGAGGAGGAAGTTTTCAACAAAGAAGCAGGTAAGAAGAGAACAAAATCCAGAATGCTGGTGGAAAATCTATCTTAAACGAAACTTCTTTTCAATTCACCAGAAATTTCTATCATGTTTTTCTAAGAAAAAAAAAATGAAGATTCTATTCATTGCATGGAAATTTTATAACTTACTTTAAGAATGTAGTCAATAACGAGACTGCTTCTGGACCCTTCAACTGCAGTCGCCTAGAATTTATATTATACATGCACAGCAATTATTAGAGGAGGATAAAATGACATATCAGGCATTCAAAAATAAAAAAGTTTTGGTATTATGCATATTGTTTATTTGTGATGTGCCTTCATGAAAAGGTCAACTTCCGCCTCTGGATATATGCCAGCATTCTTTTCCCTTCTGACAAGCTCACTTAGAAGTTCTATTACGCAGAGAAACAAAATTTAAATTACAACATAATTTATACATTCAAGAAAATGTGGTTTAGATAATTTGTTAAAGTTTTACCCTGTTGTGTGCCAACCCCCAGGCACCTTGCTGAGAATTCTAGAGTTTCTCTAACAGTAATTTCTCCAACATGAACATCATTTTGGCTAACGTAAGCAGATGTCTTCCGGGGGACAAACTCATTAAGCCGATATCCATTGTAAGTGATTTCTCCTTCTACCTGCTTCATGCAAAAATCTGCTAATTTCCATGCTTTTTACTCTCTTTTTTCAATTATTATTGCATTTGTTGCTTGCTGTGTTGTAATTGTTAATGAGCTTGTCAATGACATGAGAACAATAATACATGAAGTAAAATAAAATCCATGCTGACATGGTGGATATTATGCTTAATTTGCAATGTTGAGATCATGGGGAATGAGAAACTGATTACCTTTAAGCTTGGAACCAACCTGTCAGCCAATGCTAATAGAAGTGTTGTCTTCCCTGAGGATGGAGGACCTAACAGAAGGGTCATCCTATCCCCAAGATAAGTTAGTAAAATTTCAAGTCACAGTATCATTTAAATACTACTTTTTTAAAAAAAGAAATGTATAAATTACTGGATCCTATGGTTGAACCTCAAGCAGGCAATTTATCAAATGTTTGATGTGGTACCTTGATGGTTTGATAATACCAGAGACGTCCTTAAGAATTTTGAGTTTTTGCCTCTTGGTCCAATGAATCCCAAGCAAACTAAGGGCTGATTCAAATATGTTACGGGCAACATTTGGAAGTGTTGGAAGAGCTCTGGTTCCAACATAGCAATCAGCCTCAACGGTCAAATGCTCAAACCTCACTTCCACAGTTAGAAGTTGGATGCCAACCCTTAAATTGGAAGAAATGAAGATGAATCACAATTAGATGTGCCATGTGAGCACTCAATTGCAATTGATATCTTTTTAAAAAATAAAAAAATAAACTTCCAGCATAGATATCTATATTATTGAGTCAACTTTGATATTTTTATCACAAACAATGCATATATCTTTTTTCATACCTCATTTAATATTATTTATCATATTTATTTTTTTTATCACTTTCTCTCTCTCAATCACACACCCTTAAAAAGGATATGTATAGTACCCACACCTTTTTTAGAGGTATGGGATCATCTTTTTCCTTATTAAGTAGTAGCATTGTGCCTATCAATCCGCATTCTTTATTTTGTTACATTAATATAAAAATTAATAGAAAATCAAGAGAGAACCAGTGCAAAGTTGCATCTTGCCTGCTTGTAATTGTAATTCAAAAAAGAAGAAGTAGTAGTTATAAGAGAGAGAGATGTAGTGAAATAGTTAAAAGAGTGAGAGAAATAATAGAACAGTTAAAAGAAACATGAAATAGATATAAATTATAAGAGTAAGAGAGGTAATGTAATAATTAAAACTGTGTGTGTGGTAAATATAAATAAGTAACAATGACAAAATAGAAACGAAAATATGACCAAGGGAAAAACGTTTTAACATTCAAGCACACTGATCACAAATAACACATTTAATCTAAAAGTAGGTAAAAACAAATACTTAAATGAGAAGGAAAATATAGATTGACAAAATACTTAGTTAATTTATATTTAAATATTTTTTTAAATCTCAAATGTTACTAAGTTAAAAATTTGTAATTTATAGTGGATAAACTTAAATCCAGAAAGAACTTCTATAATTTGTTTGAACCTTTTGACACTAAATAACAGAAAAGAATAATAGCAATATAAATATATAGTTAAGATTGAATATACTATCAATGAATAAAAAAATATGTATGCTAGCGGCATAACAAGACAATGTTACTCTTGTAAGTAAAATATAGAGTAACCAAACAATTTAGATGATACACATTTATATATGTACTTTTTTTAAATCATACATACATACACACAAATATAAATACAAAAGTAAATAGATGAACAAATTACCTGTCAATTCTGTCTCTGAGCTTCCTCAAGTACCTTTCATTGTCTTCCTCCGCAACCTTAAAGAAATTATCAATGAATGTTTGCCTTTCATCCATTCCTAACTTTCGAACATCTACTTCTTTGAGCACCACCTTTTTTCCATGAGACTCATCATATTCCAGAAAAGACCTCAATATACTTGTCCTTAATCGATCATAAGTGGGTAATTTCTCTATTGCTGCCCACTTTAGAGCTTCTTCATCCTCACTGCTCCGATGTGAGTGCCTCCCACTTAGAGACACTTCCTCCATGCTCCTTTGTCTGCTAGCTGATATTTCTGTTTGTTGTACTTCATCTATTCCATCCATTTTTTCTATAGGGACTAATTAAGCACACACCCAAACTAGAATGAAAACAATTGGTAGAAGTTATATATATATATATATATATATATATATAGAAAGTGCAAGGATATATTGAATGCAATATATATATATATATATATATATATATATATATATATATATATATATATATATATATATATATATATATATATATATATATATATATATATATATATATATATATATGATATATATATATATATATATATATATATATATGAAGAGGGACATATTTATTAAGAAGAATTTTTATTTGAGAGAACTAAATTTAATTATTTAATTATATATAAATTGTCAAAATTAAAAGTTATTTAAAAGTCATGTGATCACTTAAAAAAGTTACATATATTAATATTTTAATCTTCATTATTCATATAAAATATAATGATCAATATTTACTCATCTACCTCTTACAATAAATATTTTTCTCACAAGATACATTCAGAAATAAAGATTGCTAACTTACTGCTATTTTTTTTTTAGAAAGAGGATATTAACAATCAACATTTTTTATTTTTAGACAAAAAAGACCTACAAGTTTCTTTTAAAAATATTTTAAACTTGTTGATATTTTAGACATTTACACTCTCACTCATTTTATGAAAAAAATAATAGTAGAATCTGATTGTAATTAATAAAGAAAGAGAGTATTTGAATAGGATTTTAACGTAGAAGAATAATACAACTACTACTACTTAATTTCTAGTTATTATTTTTTAACATTAAAAATTTAAAATCATGTAAAAATATTTAGTATTTATGATTTTACTCATTAAATAAAACATTATACAATAAAAAAATAAAATTTTAAATAAACATAACTGATACGTTATGGTCATAAGTATTGAATATTATTATTTAATTTTTATTACGTATTATAAGTATTAAAACACGTTAGTTTACGTAACAGTTTTTTCTTCCAAAAATTGCATTTTTTTAATATTTTATATCTGTATTTTTTATGAATAAAATCATAAGTATTGAATATTATTATTACATATTTTTTATTATGAATAATAATTTAAAATAAAATATTAATAAGTAGATTTTGAAATAAAGTCATTTTCTCTCTATATATATGTATATAATATCCTGGTACTTCTTTACAATATCATCATGTAGCATTTAAATTTTTCGTATTTGATTTGATTAGTTTCTAAATGGATATATCAATGAAACCAATTGTTTATCTTTAGCACATGGCGTAGCTCATTCCTTAAAAATGGCAACAGATGAGGTAAAAATGGCTAGAGAATTTTTTCCACTTAATGAATCGTTGCTCATATTGTAATAGATTATCACAATCATTTAACAATTAATACCAAGAGTACATTATTCTCCTCTCCTATATTTTATGTTTATTATATGCAAACATCCCTTTATTATGAAATTTATATGAAACTCTTAATTACTTGTTCAATAATCCAATTTATTCAAACATCATTATACTCCAAGTTATACAGGCATGAGCATTTTTTTGGCATAAATTACAGAAGAACAGGGGGAAAAAAATTAAAAAGACAAGTGAGTATGTCTTACTAGTAGTTGCGACTTGCGTTGAGTTTCTTAGGACCCGTTTCAGAGTTTCCTGTTTCTATTCCTCTCCAAATAGTTATGGCTTTTTTTTTACCAAACTTTTGTTAGTAGCAAAATTATTTATTAAATTATCATACTTTTAAAATTATATATCAAATTGTCATATTTTTATCTATATGAATTTTTTCATTATTTATAATTACAAAAAAAAAAATGGTGTTATTACGTGAAAAACGTCGTATGGCTACGTGTTATCTATGTAATAGCGCCAGTGTTGCTGACGTTTTCAACTCAATAACGTCATACGTGTTGGCGTTATTTACATAATAATGTCATACGTGTTGGCATTAATCACGTAATAACGCCACATGTGTTAGCATTGCCACTGAATAACGCCACAGGTGTTGGCGTTACCAGTGAAGCTCTCCTTTCTTTCTCTTTTAGAGAACGATGATGATATTTACGTGCAGCAGTGTGCACGAGCATGTCCCAACGATGGTAAATATGTGTACATGATGTTCATTCCCTTGTTGAAAGACTTTACCATTGTTGGGACATATAGTCGTAGATCTGTGGTCTTAACGTACTTGTATAGGGAACTTTACACAGACACAGACAACAACGTGCACAATTGGAGGTGTTTGCATGTTGTTGTAGTATTTCAGTAAGTTTCCTATACTCTATTGCAATATTGCAGTATTTCAGCTGCTTATGCTGCTGATTGTGGTCACGTATGTCTATTGAAATTTTAGTAAGTTTCTCAATATAAATAACTGCTACAATGACTAAAAATTTCTAATAAAGCAATTGAATTTGGTAAAACAATAAGATATTTACATTTTTAAAAAAATAGTGGCTACGTAATAATGCTAATGCGTTAAGCGGTATTGTCTGTACAACACCAACACGTATGACATTTTTCACGTAATAACATCATACGTGTTAGTGTAATTATAAATAATAAAATAATCTACATAAGTAAAAAGTGTGACAGTTTAGTATATAGTTTCAAAATTATAGTAATTTTGTAAATAATATTTGCCACTAATGATAGTTTGGTAAAAAATCCAAACAATTATTGTTCAGAATTTTCGTTATTATTTGAACAAAAAAGGGGGCAGTAGACATTTCTCATTGTAGGCTTTTTAAGAGGGTGTAGGATAATGATATTTACAGCAAAAAATGAATCTAGAAAAACATTTTCATTTTCTAAATAATCAAGAGTGCACAGTATAAATTCCTATATGTAAAATCATATAATCATATAATATATAAAAATAAGTTACGTGTCTTCATATTTTAATATGTGTCATTCTGACATTGAATAATATTTTTAAAAATTTATCATATGACAAATACATGATCTCAATGACTGAGATATGCATGTTACAATTTAAAAGAAAAGTGTACATATATAACAAGATTTAAATTAAATTTATTGCTCACATGTATAAATATCGAAATTTATAATCACATATTAATTATATTAACATATATATCTTTGCATATTAATTCATATTCAAAAAATTCAAAAAAAATTGCATAAAAATATAATAAAATTAATTAAATGTAATTTTAAAAATACTTAATAAATTCTTAGTTAAATTACATTTAATTAATTTTACTATATTTTCATACAAAATTTTTGAATTTTTTTTAATATAAATTAATATGCAAAGCTATATATGTCAAGATATTAATATGTGATTATAAATTTATATATTTATATGTGTGAGAAATAAATTTAATTTAAACTTGGCGACACATGTACACCTTCTTTTTTAAATTGTAACATGTGATGTCATATGACAGTTATTAGGATCATGTATTTGCTACATAACAATTTTTAAATATATTATTCAATGTCATAATGATACATGTCAAGATATAAAGACATGTTCTCTTTATATATTATATGATTTTTTTAAACTAAGAAAATATAGTAAATTATTTTGTTATACTCTTAATCATAAGTTATTAAAACGTCCAAATAAATAAACACATAACAATTAATATTAAAAGAAAAAAACTATAGAATCAAAAATTGAAATTATTTGAAACTATATAATCTAATTATTTATTGAGATGTCATAAAAAAGAAATATTTATTGAGATGAGTTACATAATCCGGTTATCATAACACGAGAAGAAGTAATTAACGAAAATAAAAAAAAATGGTTTTGAATGGGTCTCATTGTAGACTCTACTAATTATATCTTAATCAAATTCATCTAAACTATCTGGGATCATATCTTTAGATTAAGTATTTTTTTCTTATTTATTGTAACATTTTTTAATTTATTTCGTGCATTACATGGGTACAAAACACTAGTAATTAATACACATGATAATATTTAATTTATTTATATGTAGAAATAAGTTTGCCCAAATGATTTAATATATTAAGTTTTGATGATGACAAATATAAGACAACAAGAATGATGTTTATGCTACATAGATATGCTTCATAGATTATATTGAATTATGCATGATCATGTACTCCATCTGGTTGTATTTCATATAATAATCATGCAATGAAATATGTGTAGCATTCTTCTATAATATATCCAATAATGTTTTATATGAATTATAATGAATTAATATTGGATTTGTCTATATTTAAATGAAAATATGCAAAGTATTCTTTGTTGCATTCGATATAGAACATATTTATTAGTAATTAATAAATGTCTTATTTGGATGTGTCTATGAAAGTTTTATATGCATGTTAGACTAATTAGAGTTATATTTTTATGAATCATGCATATGAAGATATTGAATTATGAATTTGGACTAACTATGTTTGTTTAAGTGAGTAATACTTTGTAGGATAATTCAAGTACCAAGAGTGAGCATTGCAATAAGAAAGCGAAAGATCACAATTATGTTCGACTCAAGAAGAATGAAAATGATAAGATGTTCTAAGCATTTGCAAGTTTTGAAGAGAATAAATTTTTTTTTGGAAGCTTAGATTACATCAAGAAGCCTAAGGATTAGAATTGGTATATTTCCCGTTTAGGCTTTCTCCTATGTAAAGATAGAGGTTTTACAAGAAAAGAGCTCAAATATATTTTTAAATCTTTACAAATGGTTCTTACATGCTAAAATACCCAAGAAACATGTTTTGAAAAGCTAGTCATGGTAGTAGTTCAAAACTATGAAAAATAGTCAAGTTTGAGTTTTGAAAAGTTGACCTTTAGTTACTCTTTTGATCATAACTTTCAAAATACTTTTAGTTTTGTTATGAAACTTACTTCATATGAAAATAGATTCAAAGATCTTTCTAATGACTTGTCATTTCCTTTAAACGGATAAGAAATGAAGAAGTTATGACCATTTTATTTAAACTATGAAAAATAGTCAAGTTTGAGTTTTGAAAAGTTGGCATTTGGTTACTCTTTTGATCATAACTTTCAAAATACTTTGAATTTTGTTGTGAAACTTTTTCATTTGAAAATAGACTCAAATATCTTTCCAATGAATGGTCATTTGCTTTAATCGGATAAGAAATGAAGAAGTAATAATCTTTTAAAGTCAATTTTCAAAACCAGAGGCGATATAATCGATTACACAAGTCCTGTAACCGATTACAACATCCATGTAATCGATTAACAAATGCCTAGAAACGTTCTCAACGGCTATAAACAGCTAATTTTCATAAAAGATCATTTCTAAATACTACCAACAACTATTTTATCACTTGGGCTCTAAAAATAAGTGTATATTGAAGCATTTACATCTTTAAGAACCTCTAGAACACTTGGTTTGATCCTTGAATCATCAAAATCATATTTTGAGCTCTTTATTACAAAATCATTATATTCATTTGTTCTTCAAGTTGTATATCTACTCATGTGAGAGTTTATAATCTTTTTCTTCGTTTGAAATCATTGTAAGAGGGTAAGGTATCCCTCAAGAGAGAAAATGTGAGGTATCCCTTGTAGTGAGACTCAAACACAAAGGGTGGGATATCCCAAAGGTGTAGTGAGTACTCTATTGTGTAAAGGTTTTTTTAAGCACCTGTGAAGCATGAAGAGTTGAAGGCTCTAGCACAAGGGTGAGGTATCCTAAGGTGTGAAGAGTGCTCTTGTTTGTACAAAAGTTTTCCTAGCACCTGTGAAGTCTAGGTGATAATGAAGAAAATCTCAAGTTAAGCTTGGAAACTGGATGTAGGCTACAAGTGGTTGATAGCTGAATCAGGATAAATTATTGAGTTTGATTTATCCTTCCCTACACTATTTAATTTTAATATTTGGTGCAACATATTTATTTATGGCATATCTTGTCATCTTGATGTTTTGATTCTAAGATCTTGATATCTAGCTTATTTGCTTGATTTATCCTATAACCCAAGTTGTATTGAGTAATCTACAATAGTTGTATTTTTGTTAGACTTATTCTGCTGTATGTATTGATTAAAAATATCAAAATGCATAATTTCTCAGAATTGCTTTGAAAATTTGTAATCATTCAATTCACCCCCCTCTTAAGTGATGGTTGCTATAGCTAACATTATATTGTTTTTAAAATGAATTAAAATCTTTTCGATTAATTTAATTTCATTTTAAATCATTATATATTTTCTATTTTATGAAAATGAAAAATAGATAAACTGGGTAAGAATTTAATTTCCCTAAAAAAATAATAGAGACAAATTAAAAACTTTCATGTATATTAATACACAATGACTAATTTTAACTTAATTAGTGAATATAATGTGAATATAAGTATTTATTTGCATGTTTTAGAAACTTTGAATACATCTCACCTGAATTTAAAAGTTAGAGTTGCCTATTTTAAAATGAGGTAAAGTCGAGATGGTGTTTCTTTATGAATTTTTTAAAAGAAAAAGAAAACTCTAAGATCTAATTCATTGGCCTAAATATTTTCATATATGATAAGGAGTTACATAATTCGATTATCATAGTACGAGAAGAGACGATTAATGAAAACAAAAAAATTGATTTTGAGTGGGTCTCACTGTAAACTCTACAAATTATAACTTAATCAAATTTATATAAACCATTTGAGATGTCATATCTCTAAGTTAAGTGTATTTTTTCTTATTTATTGTAACATTTTTTAATTTATCTTGTGCATTATATGAGTACAAAACACTAGTAATTAATACAAATGATAATAATTAATTTATTCATATTGTTTTTAAAAGGAATTAAATTTGTTCCTTTAATTTATTTCTTTTTAAATCATTCTATATTTTATATTTTATGGAAATGAAAAATAAATGAATTGGGTAAGAATTTAATTTCCCTAAAAAAATAATAGAGACAAATTAGAAAATTTCATGTATATTAACACATAATGATTGATTTTAACTTAATTAGTGAATATAAGTATTTTTTTGCATGTTTTAGAAACTTTGAAAACATCTCATCTAAATTTAAAAGTTTAAGATGCCTATTTTAAAACGAGATAACGTCAAGAGGATGTTTCTTTACGAATTTTGTAAAAGAAAAGAAAAACTCTAATATCTAATTTATTGGCCTAAATATTTTCATATATGATAAGAAAGAGATGGTAACAAATGCTCACATAGTCACAAGTCACAACCACCTTACTCAAGATTCATGATGCTATATTCTCGAAAAGAAAAAATCAACTATCTCTACCTACACGTGGCCACACTTATTTTCTACTATAAATTTCTAACTTCTTAACAAAAACCTTAGATCTTTCTTTTTTGTCACCTTATGTTCTGAATTGGATTAAGAGGATTACCTGAGAAGGTAGTAGATGATAGATACCTCCATGGCACAGCAGCAACAATAATGTTGCAAGGAGGTGGGTACTTACAAAAGACACTCTGAAGCTTAAGTCAGTTTATGCGCAAGGGAGGTACTATATAGAATTGGAGATTGGATTCATATCTTTTTTACCTTACTGGGTATATGTATGAGCATTTTAGGGTGTAACGAATCATAGCATTCAATCTGGATTGAAATGTTGTTGACTAGAATATGAGAAACTATTATTCGTTACCATTAATTCCCTATTTATGTAGGATATGATTGGCATTCATATATCTTTTAAAGAGATTCTAAGGGATTTATGCCTTGTGGATGGATAGTTACGAGCGCGCAATGATATCTATGTTTTATTCTGGTAGGCCAACTTGGTCCAGACCCGTGGACCCATAACCTGGTCCAAAACAGTTGTCCCCAAGCTTGCCCCCCCTATGTGGGACAACTAAGTGTCAAGATATGAGTTTAATTGGAGCACACGACACGCAGTAGACAAAGGGATCCAAGTCATAGTGTTAATACTAGATCTCTCGATATTTTTTTCCAAATGGCCGAGGTCTGTGATGTAACATAATATACCCTCAGGGTTAATGAGTAAGGTTGAGATCCAGAGTGGTTCACTCTGCTTTAGTCATCATACCGTCATTTGGGATACATAGTAGGTTGTCCTCATGTATAGTTCATGGGGCCCATCTAATGAATATAGTTTGGTGTTAGACCAAGATCGCTAGGCTCTAGGCCAAAGTCACTCGTATTACTGCGGATGTTGTCAAAGTGGCTACCCTTTAGGCTCAAGTTGTCAAGGTGGCTACACTCCAAGCTCAAACCGCCGAGGTCAATACGTTCCGAATGCAGCTTATTGAAGCAGTAGCTCAGGAGAACTTAATAAAAAAACTCTTAGCCTCCTTCGAGTCTCTCCTCGTTGGCGCCCAGGTTGAATGTGAATAAACACTCTTGCTCAACTCTGCCTTCTGAACCCTGGCCATAACAAATAAGGAATTGGTTCATTGAAGGTTGTATGGGATGGTCAGATAATTGATAATGCCACTTCTGTGACTGCTCTAAATGACCAAGTCAACCAGATGGTTGAAGGCAAAGAAGATGAAGATGCAAGAAGAAGGAAGAGGAGGCTGGGACCGTGGAGGCTGAGATAGTGGTGGTGACTCCAGAGGAAGAAGGTTAATCTTACCTTTTCTTGTTTTTCATTCCATTGCACCCTACATGGGGGTTTTAGTGTTGTATATGAACAAATCCCAACTTTGGGCACTTTTTATTTATGAAAATACTTAGTTTTTCTTCATATTTTTGTTCTCCTTTCAATCATCGGGATGAGTCCAAAACTAGATCTTAGTGGCTCTTTATACTTGGCATTGTTTGTTTGTAATGCTGAGATGAGTCCAATGCTCGATCTCGGTATTCGTTTTACACTTAGCAATTTACTAGTGCAGTTTACCAAGATAGGTCCAACACTCGATCTCTGTAGTTGTTTCTTAGTTTGACGAACACTCGTTTTGCTTGACCGAGAAGAGTCTAATTCTCGATCTCGATGGTCGGATTTGTTTTTTGAATAGTTGACAGTCAAACTTTAGGTGTAAATGGCACAGAAGCCTCTTGTAGTGATGTTCACTATCCCAAGCAATGGTCTAAAGTGCATAACCACATTAAACATTTTGTTCAGTTTGTAGGTTAGGCATAGTATTGTAACCGTTTTTAACCTTTTAGGTTTGTAAGTTTGGTTTGAAATTGTGGAATACCTAACACGAAAGTCTCTTGGTGTGGAGTCCATTGTCCCAGGCTACGGTCGGCTATGCTTAACCTTTGTAAACTTGGTCGATTTATGGGTTAAGGTCAAACCATAAGGGTACGGGTGAAAACCCTTGAATACACTCCTTGACCTCAGATAATAGTCAAGTGGATTCTTATGTCTAGCCATCATGTAAGAATATGCTTAACGTGAACACCCGATTTTGTCCAAGCATGTTTTTAAGTTTTTTTTTAAAATAATAGAAAAAGAAATAATAAAAAAGTGAGGATAATAAAAAAATTAAATAAATAAATAAAATAATTTGATTTTATGACCCAAATCAAGCGTGACTCAATAAGAAAAATGTTCAAGTCTATTTAACTACCTTGGCCTATTTGCCTTGAGTTTCTAACTTTTTTTTTTACAAAAAAGAAGCTAACGTTGCAGCAAGGGTAACAATCAGCCAGATAAACAAAGTCAAAAAGAAAAGACAAAAACATGTTTTTTTGGGAAAAAAAAGTGTGATGCTGAAGTTTTTCAAAATGAAGCACCAAAAGAGAATAGATATGCTACCACATTAGCTTACATAATGTAAGTATGTTGTGATAAAGAAAACAGAGCCAAAAGGGATGAAACAGAAAGAAGGAAAATTTGTAGGAAGCAAAGAAAAAGGAAGTAAACTTGAAAGCCAAAAATGGAGTGGGAAAGAGACCATACGGTCTTATCCCTATTCAACCCAGTCTGGAGACAACTTTTCCTTTAGTTTATAAAAGTGGAGCAAAGTTGAAAAGAGAGAGGGGGGCTTTTATGGCTGGTGTGAGAAGAAAGTGAGAGGAAGGATTGTGGAGAAAAAATACTATATGTAGAGGGACTTTACTAGTTCACAATTCAAAAAATATGAGGTATATTTCCTCCTTTTTCTATTATGCATTTGGATTTTCACTATTATTGTTTGCATCTGAATGGGTAGGATTGCTGAATTTTTTTTTCTTTTTACTCTTCACATTTTGACTCTCACCACCACACAGCCTTCATCATCCCTCATTTTGAACCAAATGTACTACTTGTAACCACCATTAGAACCCATCTGCCAATCAAATCCACCAAAAATCACCTTAGCCATGAACACAACATCCATTCCATGAACCTCCATCATATCTTCAAGCTCTACCATAGAACAAAACAAAATCTAACTAGAAAATCAAAAAAAAATAGCAGCTTAAGAGATCAAACACCTACTTAAATTCATTAAAAACACCCTTGAAAGCACCATCCTATGAACCACCATGAACCAACACCTAAACTGCCACCTTCACTATGAACCATTATCCTCTCCCATTTCTGGGATCTCCACCCGAGCTGTTGTTCGTTGAGCCCACAACAATCGCCCAAGCACACCCCAAACCCAAACCTGCCACCATTACGAATCATTACTCAGAAATGCCTCCGTCCATTGTCGTCCTCTGCCCATCTCCACTGCGAGTCGCACAGCTCCGCCTCCTCTACATACTAGATCCACGTTGGAGTCGTTGCCCTCCGTTGCTGCCTTTCATTCATAACTCCCCATCGCTATCCATCATCAACCACAAACCATTGCCGCCCAGAAGTGTCGTTCCTCACCATCTGTGAGCCACACCACCACCCTCTCTCTGCCTCACTATCGAGCTGCACTGTAGCATCTACCCTCTATTGTTTGTTCCATCCCTATGGCTGTAACAACCATAACATTTTTTACTTACTTTAACTTGTTTTTTTTCTTTATTTATTACATATCTTTCTTTGTTTTTATTTAGGTTAATTTTAAGTTTTGGTTGTTTTGGGTTTATGTTGTTTGGATCGCTAACTTTCACTTGGCCAGACTATCTAGGCGTTATCAAATAGGTTAGTGGGCTAAGAGTTGTTAAGGAGTTATGAGCTTAGCCTTTTTTTGTTTAAAAAATAAATAAAATAAAATAATTAAACTTTGTTGAGAAGAATAAAATGAGATTAGTTAAGCTGTGACAATTTGTTAATTCTGTAACTTTTAGAATCATCTAAGTTGTGACAGCTTGATAATTCATTTTTTTAAACATAAAAAAAATTCAAATGAATCTTAAAAATAAAAATATTTTTAAAATTAAAAACAACCAATCCACTATCGTTTTTCTAGAGAACGACGTAGCTTTGAATTCTTCATTGCACCCGGAGATATATAGGAGCAAAATCTCTATTATGTCAAGCTAAAAATTAAATTTTCATAATTATTTGTTAATTTCTTTTCTATCTTTTAAAAAATGGTAAAATAAATATTTCTAAAAGATATCTTTTTTTTTTTGCACAATTAACCAAGGTAACTGTTTTAACAACGATGTATAAGGGTTCTGTGGGATTAAGTTTTCATATTTTCCTATGCATAATCGACTCCTGAATCTAACATGTTTTAAAAGACTAGTTTTTCCTAAAACAAAAAGGTTTTCCAATTTTTTTTCTTGACTTAAATAAAATTGGTGGCGACTCAATTTCATTTATTAACTATTTATTTTTTGTCGCTCCCGCCGTAATCTCGGTCACGACACTTAACCTCTGTAAACGTGGTCAATTTATGGGTTAAGTTCAGGCTCATAAGGGTATGGGTGAAAACCCTTGAATGCGCTCCTTGACCTCGGACAATAGTCAAGTGGATTCCTCTGTCAAGCCATCATGTATGAATATCGAAATAGCTTATCCTCTTCAGACCATGTATTCCTCGAACCTCACCAAGGTATGGTAACCTTGTGAGTTATGTTAGGCAGAAGTACTCGTGGACTCAAAGTCACGACCGATGTACTTACTTAGATAATGTCGGGCCAAAGTACTCGTTGACTCAAAGTCACAGTCGAGGTACTTGACACTTCTTAGTTGGGATGGAATTCTACCAAGATACTGACTTAGACGAGATCGAACGTTGAGAACTGGGCCTGTTTAATGTTTGCAGGTTTTGGAAGCCTCAATTTGGTTTGTCAGTGCAATATAGGCATGAGACTTTGGTTGTTGATGTTCATAACCACTGTAATAATACATGTGGTTCCGAGGTTCAACAAAGGGCCCGATGTGCCATATATTTACAATAGTTTAGCTTTTATATCTGATATTCAGGAAAATAGGTTTTCTCTATATATTTCGAAGAATCTCAATTTCAGTCTTCAGTCCATTCATTGTATATCAGCAACTAGTATGATTTTTATGGCCCTCAACGTTGCAGACCTTGCAATAATCTCACTGGTTTATAAATCTTGACACTAAGCTTCTTGTGACCCTTATTTCTTGGTTGATTCAGATGGGGCAATGGTGTGTAGTGACGAACGTGTGGTTTGGCTTAGAGGTTTAGTGATGTCTTACAGGGTTTTCTTCACAGAGTTCGCCTTTCCACCATTAATGGCAGATCGAAGCTCTTGGGCCACTTCAAATCATATGAAACTGATGTTCTTTTTCCATGAACCACTGTGGGATTCTAAATTCAAATTGTTGGTTTGATTTTCGTGTAGAAATCTGATATAAGAAAGGCTAGGGTTACTTAGCGAAGCTCGAAGGTTTGGCATTAATAGCGGACCGAACTTCCTGCAAGCTTGCTAAAAATGGCGGAAGAGGGAAGTTTTTCCCTTAAATGGCAAGTTGGGCTTATGGCTTTGGAGTTTTCGTCTGGTGTTTTCTAGTGAGGGCCATGGTTGTGAGTCGCGGTGAAGCTTGGGCAATCGCCATTAATGGCGGATTGAGGTGATGGCAGATCGCTATAAATTACGGATCAGGTTGCTATTGGTTCGCTGCAGGTCGCAGATAATGTTCTCGAGTTGATCTGTGTGGAAATCTAATGATTGAATAGTTGTTCCAGCCGCTGGTTTCATGTAACCCAAGATGGTACCTTCTATGGCTGCATGTTGCAACTGCTACAGGGAAAAAAGATGGGTTGTTGACCCTAACCTTCTTGTGGCACGAGATTATAATTGAGATACTTTGCTACAGAGCCTTGCAACTATAGTAGAAGGCAGGGATAAGATTATGGTTGAAATGAACCTTGCCCTTCTGGAAAGTAGGTTCCAACCTGATAGTGGTTTCAATTTGGAAGAGGCACGCACTAGTTTAGAGGCCAATTTTGCCAATGAAGTTGAGATAGTTTTCACTATAGCTTCTAGCAGGTAAAGTCTGGTTCTAAAACCGGCATGTCTGTGGAAGTCCAGACAATAGATCCTTGTTTTTCTGCATGACCTCGACCAACTGGGATCTTCCCTCATGACTGAGTTGTCCTCTAATATTGGTTACCTAGTTTGGCTTAGTACCAAATTGAAGGGGCTAGAGCTCTCCATTAGGTTAGGGACATGTATAATAGATCTCTTCTCATACATCCAACTCGGTCAAGAAGACGTTGATGGTGTCCATAGTAACCAGAATTGAGTTGTTACGTCGGTCCATGCTCCAAGGTTTTTTTGGCTATTCTTAGGCTCTTGTTGTAACACTTTCTCGTTGTGGCTTGGTCTCCTTTGATTGTCATAACTCTGTCTTGTTGGTATAGGAATTTCATAGCCAAGTAAGGTATGGAGATCACGGCCCCAAAGGCGTTGAGTGAAGGGCAGCCCATCATAACATAATAGGCCGAAGGACAGTCAACCACTAAGAACCTAACCTTGACAGTTTTGAAGAATGAGTTTTTTCCCTAAGTCAAGTGAGTCTTAATATACCTAACTGGTGTGATCTTATCCCTTGTGAATCCGATCAACTCGCTAATGTACGAGATTAGTTCTTCTTTTGATAATCCTAGTTTATTAAACAAGTCTAGGAACATATTGTCAATTGATCTCCCCTGATCCACAAATATTCTGCGAACCTCGACGTTTGTGATTATCCCAATAATGACCATGGGGTGATCGTGATTTGGGATGGTATTTCTGTAATCCTCATCAGAGAATGAAATTGGTGGGGTTTTTCTTGACCATCTGCCTGACTTGGTTTTTGTGAGGGATGTCACGCTCATCACAGCCCAGAGGGCCCTCTTCTTGGAGTTTCTAGAATCACCGCCGCTTGTTTTTGGGTCAGGGGCGGCCCGATAGTCCGACGCTCATCTCGAAATTTTAAATGGCCCGATCTGGCCCGAATGGGCCTTCTTCTGGGTCGGAGTTTCTTTTGAAAATCACCTAACCCGAAACATATCGGAAGACCTCGGCGACAGATAATGCTTTGAAGACCTCCGAGTTAATGTTTATTGTCCAGGTTACTTCAACATGACGACGGTTATCTTCCTGATTTTTATCTATTCTATTTTCACGATTCTTTCTCGGACATCAGTTCTCACCTCCGTAGTCTCGGTTAACAGCTCTCTCCATGTTATGAATTCTTTCTTCCTGAAGGTGAATTCTTTCATCTTGTAGCCTAACCAGAGAGAGCAATTCTGCTCTAGACAGTTCTTAATGATCAGATTCAACATGATGAGACCAGACTTCATTCTCCTATTGATCTCTAAGGCGTTGCAACACTGATACCCGTTGTCCAGCATCCCTAAAGGGTGCCCTTAGAGGACCTAGACATTATCTCATTGAAACTTGATAACTTCACAAAAAATAGTTATTTGTACCCTATATATGTGCTTCATATATTGCTTAGTCCTTGTGTTTATGCATATTTGGAAGGTTTTAGGCTTATATTTTTTAAATGCAATTTAGATACCTTCTTATATGATCTTGAGTAAATTGTGCATATTCTTAAGTGATTAAGTGAATTTACAACTTATATTTGATTTGGTAATTTCTCTAATGTATGATGGACTCAAAAGAGATTAATTGATGCAAGCCAAGGCCTAATATTGGAGGAGAAAGCTAAGGAAGCATTCTAGTAGAGCAAGCCACAACGCAGGATATGTCACGCCACAGCATGATGTGCATCACCTGCTGCCAGTACTTACACTCGAGGCATATGTGCCGCGGCACAAGATATTTCACGCCGCGGCGTGAAGTGGCAAACTAAGCCTATATATTTTGTTTTTTTTTAGATTTTTTATAGGATGGTCGTTTAGGGTTAGAGAAGCTACGCTAGGTCTTCATTCTGAGGCTGAGATGAGGCCTGGGGATCTAAGGTTGGAGACCATCTTCCTCATGAAGGAAGATTCAAGCATCAAAGATCAAATTCATAAGCTTCTTTCCTTCTCTCTTTTCTTTATTCTCTTCCATTATCTTGAACATGTATTTTGTGATTTTATTTTCGTGTTCATTGAGTAGTTGAGCTGTATTTAGCGAATACTTTAGATCCTTCCATTTATATTAATGATATTGTTCTTCTTTGAGTTTATATGTATGTGTAGTTTTGTTCAATCATATTGATCTTAATGCTCTTGAGTGCTTGATCAACATTTAAGCTGATTTGATAAAATCTAATGAATATAGACATAGGAATGTAGATTTGAGATCATAGGTATGTTGATGCATGTTCGATTCCATTCTAATGGCGAGATGAGTTAATTCGCTAATAGGATAGAAATATACTTCTTAGTTATGCATAACATGTATTTGAGAATAGACCTTAATGAGTGGATTTTACTCTAGTTCTTATGGAAACATAGTGAATTAAGTAAATGAAGCATGATTGATTGACTCATAGACATATGCTTTCAACTAAAGTAAATTCTCAAGCTAACTTAACTCATTCATTAATGTTGCTTAAAGAGTTGCATATTATTAGTTGAAATAGGGGGTGAAGAGGGATTTCCCTAATCTCTAACTAATATCTTTATTGCTTTTTAGTCTTTAATTTATTTCCTTTTCCCTATTTTTATGTTCTTGAATATAACTATTTAAGTTATTAGTTGATATTTAGCATTGGAAGTAACCTTATCCTCGTGGAAACGAATCTTATTATTCATTATATTACTTGAATCACCTGTGCATTTATAATACACAAAAAGTCTAACAAAACTCATGGGGAAGGAGGGGGGAGATTCTCTCCAGTGAAAGAAGTCTCCAGCCTATCTTGTCTGGGTTCCAGTTGAGCTATGACTGCTTCTAGAAATGACTCATGAGTTGCAGGGACAGATGCTAGACGGCGATTTGCAGACAGTGGGTTGTGCGCAGTAGAAGCACAATTTTGGTTGGTTGAGGTTTATTTCCTCCTCGTGTTAACCGTGATGATGGTAGTAATGAGAGTATTAATGGTGGTGATGGGAGTAGAAGTTTATTTGTTTCCCATAGAAGACGTCAATGTTCTGAACTGGATTCAGAGGGTTATATGAGAAGGTAGTAGATGGTAGATACATTTGTGGCATAACAGTAACAACAAATTCACGAGGGAGTGGGTACTTGTAAAAGGCACTCCGATGCTCAAGTTAGTTTGTGTGCAAGGGAGGCAGTGTATTGAATTAGAGATTGGATTCGTACCTTCTTGGCCTTGCTGAGTATATGTATGTGTGTTTTAGGGTGTAACGAATCGTAGCATTCAATCTGTATTGAATGTTGTTGACTAGAATCCGTGAAACCACTATTCCTTACCATTAATCCCCTATTTATGTAGAGTATAATTGGCATTCATATCTCTTAAAGGGATTCTGAGGGATTTATGCCTTGCGGATGGACAGTTATGGGCATGCAATAATATATGAGTTCCATTCTAGTGGGTCGAGTTGCTCTAGACTTGTGGACTCATAACCTGGTCCAAAACACCTTCAATCTACTATTGTTGTGATATTGGCAAGTGCACCAAATCACAAAAGTAATAAAATGATGAATAGAATATCGTTCCCACGAGGAATTAGTTTACCAAGTACCACTTCTCTAATATTAATACTATCTAGACAACCAATAATTAAGAATAATTCAAAACAATTAAAGATACATAATTATAAAAGACAAAAACACACAAAATTAAAAGGGAAAAGAGAGAACAAAGCACATGAATGCAAAACACATTAAGAATGTAAACATACGAAATTAAAACACTAGGGATTTGACTTCACTTAATTCAACAATCTATCATAGATAATAGAGTAACTTTGGGACCTTCATTCTAATTAATTTATAGTCATTCAATTGATGGGGAGAATCCCTTAATTAATTAAAACTCAACTCTTTGGCGAGTTAATTCTCTTTAATTATCAAAGTATAGTCAGTTCCTTAATCTAAACCCCAACTCTTAAAGGCATGACCTTCACTCTATGGTTTCTTATGAAAAATATCACAATTCTCTCACACAACCTATAACATCTATTCCTAGATTATAAATCATGACACTTATTATTTGTGGTCTAAGTCATAACCAAACCTTCCGATTCTACATACATCTCACTATATCAATTTATGAGTGATCAATTCATAAAAGTATTAAGAACCATAATAAGCACTCAAATTGAATAGAAACGAAAGTAATTAAAAATGCAATTTCAATACATGTCGATTGAATCAAGTTACATCTTTACCCTATAAACACACAAATTTAGCTACACATGACAAAAGAGAAGAAGAGATAAGAAGAGGAAAGAGAATTCATCATGATAAAATTGTAGAGAAGAAATCAAAGCGCCTTCAATGGTGATTCGATCTCTAACTCCATAAGAGCTTCATAACGGCTCCTCCTCCTCTCCTAGGGCTCGACCCCTCGCTGCCTTTAAGCCTCTAAAAACTCTATATTTTTTGTGTATTTTCTGAACCAACAAAGAGCTGCTTTGCTAAACTCGTTTTCCCTTTTCAGAGAAAAATCGATAATTTTTCGTATCTAACCTGCATATTTTTTTCACCCTTCAGATGACTGAATCTGCCCTCGATCTCAATAGATAATTTGTAGGATTTTTTGTTAGCTTTTTAATGCCACAAATGACGCATCGATCTGATCTCTGTAACCCAAGATATGACTCAATTAATGAGGAATGGTCAGGATAGTGCGGGAATCCGAATCAAATCTTTTTTAGAATCGCTATCCAATCTTTAATATTAATGACAACTTAATTACCTAAAGTTGTCAACATGTGATTTGTAGATATCTTTCTTAACTTTCAAACGTCACCAAAATCAGGTAAATCACATATTTATAAAGAAAGTTATCCCTAATTTACTGAGACAGATTTGATACCGATACTTTCTTTAATTAATCTTTGATCAAATCTCTTGTTTCTTTTTTTTTTTGTTGAATCCATGTAAATTAGGAAACAAATATCTCACTCAAATTAAGAAACTCTTTGAGATCCTTACATTAAACACAGATATGTTACCAAGTGGCCTCAATACTCAAGAGGGGGGGTGAATTGAGTATGTAAAATATTTTTGCAAATCTTTCGCAAATCGTTTGATAAACAATTTTCGTTGAAGCTATTGGATGATTGAGGTGAATGGATAAACGAGATTGAATACTTCACTCACAAATAAACAACTCAAGATAGAAAGAATTCAAGCAAAGCAAAAAATCGAACTCAACTTAAGCAAATATAGTTAAAGCACAAAGTAAAGAGATAGAGTTGAGAGGAACAAACACAAGATTTATCCTGGTTCGATCACCAATCCACTTGTGATCTACGTCCAGTCCTCAAGCAAACCACTCGAGATTTTCCACTAAACTTCAAGCTTGAACGGGTGCTTGAAAACCTTTACACAAAAGAGCACTCAACTCCTTGGGATGCCTCACCCTTGAGCTTGAGTCTCAAACCAGGGATACCTCACCCTTTCCACTAGAGGGATACCTCACCTCCTTTTACAATCCTTGAAGGATGCCTCACCTTCAACAAGGGATACCTCACCCTTTACAAACTTTGAGAGATGCCTTACTCTCTTTTCTCTAGAGGGATGCCTCACCCCCTTTACAAAGAATCAAAGTGTTTATGAAATGAAAACTCTCACAAGAGTAGATGATACAAATTGAAGTTCTATAATGCTTTTTCAAGAATATCTCAACAATATATGCAAAAACAGAGCAAAAGTGATTTAAGGATGAATCTCGGATTATAGCAATTGATAGATGTTTCTCAAGTGTTGTTCAACCACAAATGATCACTAAGATGAGTATTTATAAGTTATTGGAACAAAAGAAAGTTGGGGGCTTTAATGGGCATCATTAAAAGCCAAATAATATAGCCGTTGGGCTTGTCGAATCTTGTGTCGATTACATGGGTTACGGTAATCGATTACATGACGATTAAAACGTGTTCTTGGCTTTACGGGTTTGTGGTAATCGATTACATAAGACTTGTGTAATCGATTACACGCCTCTGATTTTTCATGTCGATTACATATTTATGTAATCGATTACATGGCTTTTTGATCGTGTTCTTGATTTACGATGTAATCGATTACATTGGATCTGAATCGATTACAAGTTCTCGATTACTTAATCGATTACAAGAGTGTGTAATCGATTACTTTCCACTTTAAACACATTTTTCAATCCAAATTAAGTCTCTAGCCATTTTTATCATTTGGGTATTGACAAAACAAGATTTACAAATGTTTACCATAATCAAAGATTAAATCAACATTTCTTTAAAATATGAACTTTGAAAACAAGTTGATTTATAAGATCTTTGAAAAAACCATTTGAATATAATTGAGATACTTGAGAAGCATTTCACATTGATGATCTAAGACCTATATCTAATATACCTCTTTTGATCTTGATGTTCTTCTCTTGATCTTGATCTTTTCTTTTCGATCTTGGTCTTCTTTTCTTGGTCTTGATCTTTTCCTTTGATCTTGAACTTTTCTTTTGATCTTGGTCTTTTTCTCTTGGCTTTGTTATCATCAAAAACTTATTTGATATGCTTCATGACATAAGCATTCACAAGATATACTTAGTCATCAAGTGGAGATTGTTTGCACTCTAATTAAAAATCCAACTTGATCATTCCTTAAATTATTACAAAACACAATAAAAATATATTTAATTCAGTGGGTCCAGAATTCACTCAATATCATAAATAAATAGCATAATTCTTATCTCAAAGATTTCGATCCTTCAAATATTTTATTTTTAAGAATTTTTTATTTTTACATAAAATCTAATAATTTATTCTAAAAATTCAAATAATCATATGTAAAGATATAATTATTTAAAAATAAATTAAAAAAAAACTAAATAAATATAAATTAAAAATCTTATTAAATAAATCTAAAAAATAAATATATTTTACACCCATCACCTATCACCACCAAAATGGCCTTTGAAGATCACTACCATATCTTTTAGTGGCACAACACTGACTTGAATAGCCAAGGCCTATATTCCACCTGCTATCATTCTTTGCCATTCTCATCCTAGTGTTCACATTGTTCATCTGTGCCCACTTATGTCGTTGTCGCTTGTCACTATGACCCACCGCTGCCATTACTGTTATCGTTGTGACCTCTCCTCTGCCACCTCATCAATGGGTTGGGGTTGACTACACCACCCACAACATGCACCCGTTGTCATCAATCACTAATGGTTTAGTTGATGATGGTGATTTTGATTAGAAAGAATGCTGCATATGCTTGAGTGTTTTCCAAGAAAATGAAAAACTGAAGGTCTTGAAAAAGAGATGTCAGTATGCCTATTATTCTGAGTGCTTGGACTGGTGGCTTTGTGTACACCTTAGCTGCCCTATTTGCTGGACCTCTCTCCAAGTTAGTAATGTTGAAGTTGAATAAATGAATAGATAATAATTTACTTTAAGTTTTCTACTTTGTCCTTTTTTTCAATTTTTTAAAATTGTTTATGATAGCTCAGGTCATCAAAATTATTTTTAATTAATAATTTTCTGGCAATCTAATAGTAAGAAGATTTTTTGTTCATTGTTTTAATTTTTTATATTTTTAAAACCTTTTCAACGGCCTAGACTTTTGAAAATATTTTTAAAATTATTTTAATTATTTTTTCGCATAGACTAGGCTGTCAAAGGTTTTTTTTAACTTTTTTTTTTCAAAATTTTTAAAAATTTATTTTGATGGCCTAAATAATTAAAAATATATTTTATAAGTTTTCAAAATGTTTTTCTATTTTTTAATTATTTTTCAATGGCTCAAGTTGCTGTAATATTTTTCAAATATGTTTTTTCTTAAACTGTTAATTTTTTTTTATTTTTTGGACAGCCTAGGTTACTTGAATTTTTTTAAAATTTTTAAAATTTCTTTATTTTTTTATTTTTAAGTCCTTTTCAATCTTTTCGGCAGCAAAATTTTCTTTTATTTGATTTTTGCTGCCATAAAATTTTTTTTTATGGTCCTATGCTCGCCGAAGAATATCCTTTTGTTGTAGGGTAATACGATTTTTTTTTTTTAAGGAAGAATGTACATATGTTTCCTAAGCTTTTCCTCATTTTGAAAAAGCCAACCTGAATTTTTTATTTTGGATAAAAATACAGATAAACTTTTTAAAGTTTTAAATAGAACCTTCCATATATAAGTTTAATAAAAATATTTATCACATAACTTGTATATAATTATATATCATATAATTATATAATATTATTTAATATATAAAAAGAGAATACATAACTTAGAATAATGTCATATATCATTTTACATGGTAATACTTATCTAAAATGTTGTCATGTGGTAAATATATGTTTCAAAAAATTGTCATGTGACATATGACGTTAGAATTTAAATGAAAAGTATATATGTGTCGCCACAATGAAAAAATAATGTCATTTAAAAAAAAAATATTGTCACGTATGAAAAAAAATACTTCTCAACTAATTTGCAATGTGTCATCTGATGTGGTCTTTTTTTTACATGTAAAGTGATGTGGTCAATGTTACATTTATAAAAAAATATAATAAATAAATTAATAAAAAATTCATATATCTCCAAATCAAAATCACGTTTCAGATTTATGGTTTCATCTTTCTCAATTTTATGATAATAGAAAAAAAAATTTACTTTTTTGAACGAAATACAAAAGTATAATGAAACCTAAAAAGACTCGTTCTTTGGATGAAATGGAATAACATTTTGAAACCCAAAATTTTTAACAAGATAGAATACTATATTGAAGCCCCAAAATATATATCAGTTTTCTTCTTTGTCATGGTTGGTTGATCTTCTTCTCATGGATACAATATTGCGAGTCTTACGAATCGTACTAACGAACAATGTAAGAGGCTCAAGACTTTGTGAACAAATTAAAGTTATGTAAGAATAGAGACAAAGAGGGGAGTTGAGAAAGAAAAAAATAATGGAGGAATTGTACCTGAGAGTGGCAGCTGCTAAAGCGGACGAGCGATGACTGATGGCATCAGATCTCTGGCAATCTCTAGGTTGGGAGTGAAAGTAGTTGAGAGGTTAGGGCATTCTTGAAAATAGTTTTATTATTTTTGTCAAAGACCACCAATTGTCAATCTCTATAATTGGTAAATTTTTGAATTTATTGTAGAATCATTTCCAATTATTATTACCATTACTTTGAAGAAAATTTGCCACGAGCTCTATAATAAATTATATTTATTATCACCAATTATTACCATTACTTAGAATTTATTGTAGATTTTTTCAAGTATAATTATAATTATAAAATCAATCAATATAATCAACTTATATAATATAATATAATATAATATAATATAATATAATATAATATCATATCATATCATATCATATCATATCATATTTTTATTTCATATCATATCATATCAATCAATATAATATACAAAAGGAATATATATGACTTAAAAATCATTCATCATCTCTCAAAAAAAAATCATCATATGACTTGACATACCATATGTACATAAACTAAATTAAAATAAATGAAATAGGAATGAGTGAAATTATCCATTATTATTAAATGTAATCAATTAAGTGTCTATTATTGTATGTCAACGCTTATACATTTTTTAAATAATTTCAAATGAAAATAAATATGAAAATGTGTTTATGATACATTTATACCTAATCAATGGGAGATTGGAGCAAAAATTAGCAATTCTATTTGAATTGAAAAGAATAATTTGAATTTTAAATTACTCACTTATGATAATAATTTGACATTAGCATTTAATTATATTTAACATTTAATAATTTGAATAATTACAAAACCAATCTCACATTATTCACTATGTTGACAAAATAAAAATTTGAATTATATTTATCTATAATTATAATTGTCGATAATTATCACATAATTTCAAATTAGCATTTTATTCTATTTAACATTTAATTTGAATAATTACATGAATAATCTCACGTTATTCACTATTTTGACAAAATTAAAAATTTGAATTATATTTATCTATAATTATAGTTGTCTACAATTACTATAATTATCACATATCTTGTCACATTTGAATGGAGTTGATTGTGCAATTATTTAAAATATAACTTAATTTTAACTAAACAATCTCTATCATGCAATTTCTCAATATAATTTTCATTCATTCACATGATTATCTATTTACATCCCTTTAAATTTCTAAATATATTGAACAAAAAAATTCTAAATATAGTATAATTTATTGATTTTTAAAAGACGATTTAATGACTCAAATAATATATTTGAATCCAAATTCTAAAATTTAAAATTGTTTCTTTTAATTCATTAATTAATTGATTGCATCTAATAATATTTTATTTGACCTGCAAACGATTGATTCCCTCTAACATAATATATTATTTAAATCATTTATCTAATTTCAAAATACAAAAGATTCACTCTATATAAATTCTCTCTGATATTATTCATTTCTTCACATTAGGGTATTTGGTTTACAGTTTCATCTTTTTCATTTTGGTTCAACTAATCTCTCTTTGCTTTACAATTTCATATTTTCACTTTTTTTATTCTCTTTAACTTCTTTCTCAAGCTAATTTTCTATATTTCTTTCATTCTCCTTGACTGGATTTTATTTTAATTATTCTAATTTCAAAATACACGGGATATGCTCTATATGAATTCTCTCTAATATTATTCATTCCTTTACATTAGGGTATTTGGTTTATGGTTTCATTTTTTTCATTTTGGTTCAACTAATCATTCTTTGCTATACAGATCCATGTTTTCTCCTTTTTGGTTCTCTTTAACTTCTTTCTCTAACTAAGCTTCTATTTTTCTTTCATTCTCCTTGATTGATTTTATTTTAATTGTTCAAATTTCAAAATACAAAGGAATCAAACTATATAAATTTCTCTAATATTTTTAATCCCTTCATGTTAGGTTATTTGGTTTACAGTTTCTATCTTCTTCTTTTTTTCATTTTGGTTGAATTCATCTTTCTTTGTTTTACATATTCACCTTTTTAGTTCTCTCTGTCTTCTTTCTATGAGGTAAGCTTCTATCTTACCTCTATTCTCTTTGAGTATTTTTTATTGTATATTTTTAATATATTATCACAGTTATTAAAATTTGAATCATGGTTTTAAAAAATATATATCGTTTGTTTATGTTTTTTTTACAAGTCTTGCCCACAAAATCTTCAACGAAAGATATGAAGCAAAGTGATGATAATTGGATCCTAAATAAGGGATTATGATGAAAAAGTTATACTTATAGTTTTATTTTTTTTTTTATTTTTTAATTGTATATTTTTAGCCTACAATTGTAGAAGGCTAAAGTTGTGCCTATATTTTTTGTTTCAAATCCCTTCCTATTATTGTAAAAGATAAATTTATGCTTCTTTGCCTCTCTTTTTTGTCGGGAGTCAATTATTTAATATTTTGATCTGGGATAATATATATTTATAAGTTTTTATAATTTATAATGCAATCTATTCACTTTCATAATATACATTGTGGTAAACATTATATGGTTAATATCTTTAATATAGATTTCACTATATAAATTATTTTGTTTATTATTATCTATTTGTTGTTTATTATCTATTTCACTTTTAGTTTTATTGAAAATTATATTAATATTTGTATAAATGAAATCCCTCTAAAATTAGAGTTAATGGGTTGTTAAACATTCCATTGTCTTGGTTTAATGTATTACTACCACAAGCTCTATAATAAATTGAAATATAAATTAGAAATTTGTTTCATTATTTCTTCCTTGGCAAAATTTGTTTCATTATTTCTTCATTTTAAGTTACATTAATATAAATTGAATTAATTTATATATAATTTTCATTAAATATTATATATTTATATCTTAAAACATTATATGTATTTTCGACTGAAATCTAAATTGTTTAAATATTTTTTAAACATTTAAGTTGTTTTATAATATTATATATTTAAATGATTTAGTATTTATATTAGAATGAAATCCTTTCAAGAAAATGTTATGTATTTTAAAATTAAACTTATAAACATTTTTTTACAATTATTACATATATTTCATTTAATAAATTTATTTTTAATTAAAGTATATTTATTTTTATTATTTAATTCTTAAATTTACTGCATACATTGCACAAGTGCAAAATCTAGTAATAATAATATATAAAGAGAATGTAAATAACTTTAAAAGTTGTCATGTATCTTCTCTATCAATAAATACATGGTTTAATTTGATGACATGTGGCAAATAGCAAAACTAAATTTTTGCCATGTGTCATCTGATGTAGACTTTTTTTTCATGTGTAAAGTAATGTAGTCAATGTTACATTTAAAAAAAATTAATTAATTAATAAAAATCAATTAACTCCATTAAAACCACGTTTCAGCTTTTTGATTTCATCTTTCTCAGTTTTCTAGTAATATAAAAAGAAATTCTACTTTTTTAAATGAAATACAAAAGTATGATGAAACCTATAAATATTCATTATTTGGACGAAATAAAAGAATATTTTGAAACTCATAATTTCTAACAAAATAGAAGACTATGTTGAAATCTCAAAATACATATCGATATTCTTCTTTGTCGTGGTTGCTTGATCTTCCTCTCGTGGGTACAATATTGCAAGTCTTACGAATCATACCAGCGAGCGATGTAAGAGACTTATGACCTTATGAATAAATCAAAGTTATGTATAAAAAAAAAGAGACAGAGAGAGGAGTTAAAAAAGAAGAATAAGAACATAAGAGGAATTGTACCTGAGAGTGACAACTGCTAAAGCAGACGAGAGGTGACTGGTGGCGACAGACTTCCGACAACCTCTAGATTGGGAGTGAGAGTAGTTGAGAGGTTAGGACATTCTTTAAAGTAGTTTTGTTATTTTTTTCAAAGGCCACAAATTGTCAATATCTATAATTAGTACATTTTTAAATTTATTGTATAATTATTTCCAATTATTATTTCTAATTCCTTCCTATTATTGTAGAAGACTAATTTATGTTTCTTTCTAATTTTCTGCCAACGAATCAATTTAACAAATTTCCTAATATATATTGTGGTCAACATTAAATATTAGTTTCAATTTATTTTTAATGAGAATTTTTTTTTTAAAGAAGGTTTGCAAAGGCATCACTGAAGGGAAAGGCATCTCAGCTAGGCTAGCACCCTAGACCCAACCAATCATTTGCAGCAAACCATAATTTATTGAAAAAAAAAAAGAAAACAAGAATACAAAAAACATGGGGGGCCAAAACCAAACTCATGCAAAAGAGAGCAACTAAGAGAACCTATAGTGATGAAAACCAAACCTATTACGGTTAAAGTCCTCCCTAATAAAAACAGGGATTGAATCCCACCAAAAGAAATCCTGTATGGTAAGATCACGAGAGGCTAATTTGTCTACACAAGTATTACCTTCTCTAAAAATATGAGAAACTAAAAAAATAAGGGACATCTAAAATATGAGAATCATAATATACAAAAGCCTTTAAGGAATTAATAAAGAATAAGGGACATCTAAGGGAATTCAAGTACAATATAGTAATAATACAAATCGCAAATGTACGTTGGACAATTCATAATAATTGATTTACAAAAATAATTAAATTATTAACAAAAGTTGAATAAGCTACTTGGATACAAAATCCATTTACTGGTTAGTCACACCTATTAGTCATGTCTTCATGGATACAAAATTTTCAATATGCAGCACTAAAGTTTCAATACTTTTATTTATTTGTCATTATAAATCCTTTTATTTGTCATTTAATCTTTCGATGAATTTATTTTGCACTTTGGAAGCATTTCAATTCCAATTCCTAGAAGAGCTTTCTGCTGAAAATAGAGATTGGGTTATCAAAGTCATGGTTGTACGTCTTTGGAAACAACCAAATTTTGGAAACCAACGCCTTGGAGATACATTGGAGATGGTATGCCAAGATGAAAAGGTAAACTTCTTGAATACTTTCCTTATTTGATCATTAAAATGAATAATGTATATTTTGTATTTATCAAAATGTTTACCCATAAAAAAGGGTGCACATATTCAAGCAATGGTAAAGAGTATGCATCGTAGAGTTTTTGAGATGCGACTGAATGAAGGAACTGTCTATATCATTAAGAAAGTTACGGTTGACCTAAACAACCAACCATACAAGCCTTGCATGCACGAATATAGACTGTTCTTCCAATACCACACAGAGGTAAATAAGGTAGATGAATCTTCTTTTCTGCACTAGCCATTTAGTTTCACTCATTTCTGTAATATCAAGCAGATATAACGTGAGTCAGAATTCCTTGATTGGTGAGCCTATCAAGATCATTCTTTTTAAAAATATATTTTTAATTTTCAAATATTGTCGTCTAATCTTGATCCATTGTGTCTTCAAATATTGTAGATGTCATTAGAGCAATGATGTCAATAGGAGACTTAAAAAATCATTCTGAAATAAGGCCACCTACAAGGAGTGTTTGTTTAGAGCTAGATGATCACAAGTGTATAATGACCTTACTTTACATTTATTTTCAATATTCACTAATTGTCTTCATTAAAGTATTTTATTGTAACAAACACACTTATTGAAACACACAAGGATGACAAGATAAAGTGCATTCTCTAGGAGTAGTACACGGATCAGCTGTTGGAATATGTTGAAAAGAACCAAATTGGTCCATATATTATCATCTTGCAACTTGCAAAAATGGGAAGATATTTGGGTAACAACTACTCCTTGAAAAAAAAAATATTCAACTTAACCTCCTTTCAAGTATTATTCCCGTTATAAGTTTTTGTTCATATCAATAATAAGAGAGATAGAGGTGTCGAATACTAGGTATGCAACAAAGTTACTGATAAATGCTGACATCCCAGAGGTGTCTGATTTCATGAACAGGTACTACATTTAGCTTTCTATTAGTCTTTTTAGATTATTTTTTTTATTTTTTTTACAAAAATATGATACTTTTTTTATATGATTTAAGATTTGAAGTGGGTAAAAAAGAACCAACAATTGCTCTAAGTCATTTATCATCACAAAGTACTTATTCTATTGAAGATGAATTCCTTCGGCAAACTCCAAGGAAGACATTGGATGAGTTGAAAGAAGTCCATGAAGTAAACACAATTTCATTTTTCATTATTAAACTTTAAGCATTTAACTATAAAAAAATCTCATAATTTAACAACATGAATTAGAATGGGAGATTTGTGGTCCTGACAACAATAAAGAAGTTGGCAGAAATGTCAAAATAGTGTTACAATAGATGCCCAAGCGGTAAATGCACCTTTATTTAAGACATTTTGATGTTCACCTCTTTTGCATTATGTTAATGAGTTTTAGATTCTAAATTCAAATTATTAGGTTAAATATAAAAGATCCTAAAATCTTTTATATCATTTACTCAAATATTTTGTCCATTAAATTTCTAAAAAAAAATAATCCTAGAATAGGATTTTCATGTATCAAATTGATCCACACTTTTTACCACCATTTAAAAAAACTTTCCTTATATATATATATATATATATATATATATATATATATATATATATATATATATATATATATATATATATATATATATATATATGCTCATCATTATATATATTGTGGCAAAAGAAAATAATATTAATTATAGGAATAAAGAAGATTAAAATTTGCCAAATCCAAACCTTAGAATCAAAATAGTGTATCAATCCAAAAAAGGAAAAAAGTGCTTCTCTAGTTCTACTCCATCTAATCCAAAAAATAGTGTTTTGTTAAGTCAAGGGTTGGCTCACCTAATTAATTTTTTTATATGCTCATCATTATATATATTGTGGCAAAAGAAAATAATATGAATTATAAGAATAAAGCATATTAAAATTTTCCAAATTCAAACCTTAGAATCAAAATAGTCTATCAATCCAAAAAAGGAAAAAAGTGCTTCTCTAGTTCTACTCTATCTAATCCAAAAAATAGTGTTTTGTTAAGTCAAGGGTTAGCTCACCTAATCAATTTTTCGAAACAAAATTACATGATAACTACATTTGTCTATTTATACTTGATATCATACCTGTTTAACAATGTCATATTTATACTTGATTTCATTCAAATTTAAAGCTTATATTCTATTATGAAATTAAAATATAATTAAAAAAACCACAACCAAAATTAATAATATTAAATATAACTTATTCAACATTAATTTTAGTTTAACAATAACCAGTGCAACACATGGGCTAAAATACTAATAATATATAAAGAGAATGTACATGTCTTCATATTTTAACATGTTTCATTCAGACATAAAATAACATGTTTAAAAATCTATCATATTGCAAATATATGATCTCAATAACCGTCACGTGACGTCTTATGTTACAATTTAAAAAGAAAGTGTACATGTATCATAAGGTCTAAATTAAATTTATTGCTTACACACACAAATATAAAAATTTATAATAACATATTCATTTCCTTGACATATATACATTTGTATATTAATTCATATTATTATTATGTTAATGTTTGATTTTATTTTTTTGCAATAAATTTCACGTAATCAAATTTGATAATTATTGAAATAAATTTCATATTCAATTAAGAAGAGATCAATAAAAATTGAAATTCCCTTTCTATTTTGTCTCATTAGTAAATCAATCAAAATCTATAATTAATTTTATATTCGATTTCAAATTGCAGGTAGTAAAAAACAATTGTTTTTCTATATAAAGACTACCATTTTATATTTTCACTACTAATTTGGTTCACACTCTTTTAAACGGTTAATCTTTTGATGGGGCTTTGGGTTAATTTATTTATAGGTTTTATATTACAACACTGAATTTATCTCTTGCTTGATACAATCTTCTACGACAAATCACCGCTCCTCATTTTTCCTGCACTTAACGACACACAATAAGTTATGGTAAATGTTACAAGTTATGTCATTCTTGTTTTCCCCAGCAATCCTTTTTCTTTCACATCTATACATTGTTAATCTACCAATCAAAATCTTGTCTTTCACACAACTTGATCTAACCATATTTAGATTCACGAGCACTCAGAGAAGTCTTCTAAAGTATAAGAGATTAGAAAAAAAAAATCTGTTGTCAATCACACAACTTGATCTAGTCATTATTAGATCCATGAGCACTCAGTAACGCCTTGCAAAGTATGAGATATTAGAAATAATGTGTGCTACCAATGGGACTTCGAATGAGGAGTTGAAGCAGAGTACAACTTCGTTTTATCGAGTACAAGGTTCAACCTTTGGGGACATCAATCTACAGGGAAACTCTACTAAGAAGACCAATAACAATAATCAAAAGGAGAAGAATCACTTGCTTATTAGCTTCTTTGATCATTGCCAAAAAAGGTTTGATGTAAGGCTTTAAAAAATGTTAATGATTTACATGAGAATCTCTGAGTAATAGTTCTTTTTTTGTTTTATTTTCGATGTAATTTAATTATTGATTTGCTAATTTTAATTCATTGTTGTATGAAGTAATTTTTTATTTGCTTCATTTGCTTTATAGTTTAATTATCAATTGAAATCATCACTAATATAGTAACATTAGGTAATTATTATACAAATATTTGAGATAATTAACTAAAATATTTTCTTCTTATTTTAGTTGTGTAAATTAACTGATCCTTCTACATAAATATATAATATATATTTTTCATTATATATATTTTTAAGTTATTTCTTTCGATAGTATTGATGATTATTAAAATAAAAATAATTTTTATTTAATTTGATTAAAACAAGTAAAGTATTTTAGTCATAGTACATTAAAAAATTATTAATCAAATTTGTTAGTCCTCAAATTTTGCATAAATAGGTTTGTAATGTCCTAAATATATTAAAAAATATTTTTATTTAAGTATAAAATATGATAACAAATCTTAATAATAATAATAATAATAATAATAATAAATAACAAATCTTAAGAAAATATGAAAATTCTTGAATTATTCAACAATTTAAATCAATTCTTTTTAATTAAATCAATATATTAATTTAGTTACCTCTTATTTCACTTTCATAGGATTTAGAAGATGATGTCACTATTAGAAATTTTCGATTTAGAGACGAAAATAGAGACATATTTGATGATTTAAAGAGGGAAAATAAAATTTAAAACTTAGAGACAGAATTTATCCATCTCAGAATTTTTCGTCTCTAATTAATCAATGAAAAGTCAAATATGTTTAGAGACAGAATTTACCCGTCTCAGATTTTTCAGTCTCTAATTAGTCAATGTGGTGTTTTAAAAAATTAAATATGTTTAGAGATGGAATTTATCCCTCTTTGAATTTTTTGTCTCTAATTATGTGTGTATTCCGTCTCTAACTAATTTATATAGCTTAATTAACAATTTTTTTTTTATAAAAGATAGAGACGGAATGTGTTTCCATCTCTAATGTCATCAAAATTAAAACTTCATTTCAGAATCCCTAGTTCCTAAATTTGACCCTTCCTTCGTTCGTTTCCCTTTCACCCAACTACACACTCAGCCATCTCACCCAACCGTGCATCACCATTCTCAGCCTTGCCGTCGGCCACCATTTTCTTACCATTTCCAGGTCTTCTTCCTTGTTCCTTCCCCCATACCCATTTTTCTCACCGTTGCGCACACCCTATTCCTTCCTACATAGTCATTTTTCTCACCGTCCTGCGCATCCTATTCCATCCTCCATAGCCATTTTTTCTCACCATTCTTTCACTGTTCGCGCACCCTGTTCATCCTCATAGTTATTCTTCCTCCCACCATACTCGAATCTACTCGTGCTTGCTCGATCTACGAAGTTCTTCCCATGTGCATAGATCCGTGCACAACGTGTTTTGTGTTGATTTTTGTTTTTAGGAGAAAATTTGAACTGGGTTTTCTTGGAGGTTTGATGTTGGATGTAGAAGATGTTGATGATTTACATGAGAACCTATGAGTAATTGTCCCTTCTTTTTTTTTGTTTTATTTTCTATGTAGTTTAATTATTGATTTGCTTAATTTGCAAATTTTAATTCATTGTTGTATGAAGTAATTTTTTATTTGCTTCATTTGTTTTATAGTTTAATTATCAATTAATATCATCACTAATATAGTAACATTAAGCAATTATTGTACAAATATTTGGGATAATTAACCAAAATATTTTCTTCCTATTTTAGTTGTGTATATTAACTTGATCCTTCTATATAATATATAATATATATTTTTTATTATATATCTTTTAAGTTATTTTTTTTCGATAGCATTGATGATTATTAAAATAAAAATGATTTTTATTTAATTTGATTAAAACAAATAAAGTATTTTAGTCATAGCTACATTAAAAAATTATTAATCAAATTCGTCAATCCACAAATTTTGTATAAATAGGTTTGTAATGTCTTAAATATATTAAAAATATTTTTATTTAAGTCTAAAATATGATAACAAATCTTAATAATAATAATAATAATAAATAATAATAACAAATATTAAGAAAATATAAAAATTCTTGAATTGTTCAAAAATTTGTATAAATTATTTTTAATTAAATCAATATATTAATTTAGTTATCTCCTATTTCACTTTCACACGTCTCTTATTTAAATAACACACTAATACACTTAAATCTCTAATTTCTACTGCTTTTACTCTCTTTTTAACTGTTGGTTTTATAAACTTCACAAGCAAAATACTTACTCAATATTTGATATAAAAATTACACCAAGTGTTAAAAGTTCTTAGAATAACTTAAGATTCTTAATTACAATAAAAATATAAAAAAAAAATAAATGTATCTAACCAAAATGTAAATGAAGTTAATGAAACCCTACTAGACAAAATATAACTTAATTTTTATTCAATCATATGTGTATCTAATAATAAAAGTTGTTATATCAAGAATAAATATGTAATATACAAAAATAATTATTAGAACAATTGAGTATTAAATTTTTAATATTAGATAATTTTGTCTATATATTTTTTTTTTTTGTACATATGTCTTTATGTTTCATTTAATAAAACTATTTTATTTTATTTTATTTATCTTTATAACTTAATTCTTAATTAACCTCATGCATAGAACAAAGACATAAATAATGTTATTGTTCATTATACTTATATAAAAGTAATGTTACAAATTGTAAATGTTAAAGAATATATTTTCATATTTTCTTTATAATTTCTTTTTCTAAGATGATTTTATATACCATTGATATGTGGTTAAAAATAACATAACTTATATTCCAAATTCTTATTTTTTTTCAAATTTTGTTTATTATATTATATTTGAATATTATTTTCTAAAATTATTAAATACTTTTATTAGTTTTTCAATTTATTATATCATAATTATTGTAAATTATTTCATGGAATTTTTTAAATTTAAAATTAATATAAAAAATACATATAAAAATAGTAAAAGAAATAAAGTAATAACACACGCACACACACATGCACGCACGCACACACACACACATATAATACAATCAATATAGATAATTTAGTAATTTCTTGAAAACCTGGTGGGGCAGGGAATATGATTCACATCCTTGTTCCTACACTTGTATCAAGAGGACTTTTATCCCGCTCCCAATCCTACAAAGAAAATTTCCTGAATCTAGGTCCCCAAAATGGGATAGTTCTCATGATGATCCCTAAATATAAAGAGATTTTATTATCTTAAAACTGTTTATCCCTTGACTTATATAAATTGAATTAATTTATATATAATTTTCAATCAAATTAATTTATTAAAATATTTTTTATAAAATTATTGGATTAAATTGTTCATTTAGAAGACAAATATTTTTTATATTATAAATATTTTTTTCATGATTATAGGTTGTTTTATAATAATTTATATTAAAATTATTTATTATTTATATTAGAGTAAAACTTTTTCAAGAAAATATAATAAAACTTATGTTTTATTATTTTTAAACAAAAATTATAAATTTTATTTTTCTTGAGGAATTAATATATATGTATTATTTAATAAAATTATCTTTTATATAATTATATTAATTTTTATCATTTAATTCTTAATTTACCTCGTGCATCGCACATGTGTAAAATCTAGTAATATAAAACGAGAATATACATGTCTTCATATTCCGACATAGAATAACATGCTTAAAAATTTGTTATATGGCAAATATATGATCCTAAAACTATCATGTGACAGCATATGTTATAATTTAAAAAGAAGGTGTACAAGTATTGACAAATCTAAATTAAATTTATTGTCTACACATACAAATATAAAAATTATAATCACATACTAATTACCTTAATATATATATATACCTTTACATATTAATTTATATTCATATTAAAAAATATAAAAAAAATTCTCACATATATTTAGTTGACTATGTTATTAATTATTTTTATTAGTGATTGATCTTAAAATCTCAAAATTTTCGTAAGTATCGATATAATCTCTATTATATATATATTGTCACCCCTAAATTAATTTATTATATTTTCAAATTACTATTTTTATTAAATATTATTTAGTAAACTTCAATATATACATCACATGGGAATGAAAATTTTGCATGAAAATATAATAAAATGAATTAAATATACTTTATTATGAGGAAACTAAAAAATTATTAAGTGTATTTTTAAATTTTTTCGTTCATATATATAATATATATAATATTTAAATATTTTGTATTTATATTTCTCAACATTGAAAACTTTAAATGAAAATATATTAATATTTACATATATTATATAAAAATTTTACAATAACACATAATAAAATCAATTAAAAGGTTACGATTTATAATAAAATTTATTTAGTAAGATCATTTAAATACAATTGAAAACTTGTATTATATAATATTGAGGTTTCATTGATGTCTTAAATAAAATTATTTGCAAGAGTTGAGATGCTTTTTGTGAATAAACAATGGAATAAATTAACCTTAATAGAAGCATTGATGAAGCATATGCAATGGACAAATTATAGCGTAGTGTCATATTGAAATAGATTAGATTTGTGTAAGATAATATGATTAAAAAACCTAAGAAGTCATATGTCAATTAATTGATTTAACAAATATATTATTTTATTTAATCTACTTAAATTATATAAACTAAATGTATAGGTTATAGTAAAATGTTAAGATATTTGAATGCATTCAAGATCATTTGATTATATTATTATTGATCATTTCAATTTTAGTAGATTTTCTTTTCATTTGTCATTGTAATATCTATCCATCTAAAATTATTTTATTAGTATAATTTGACATTAAGGGATAATTTGGTATACTCTTAATAATAAGTTGATAAAATATCTAAATGAATAAACACATAAAAAATAATATTAAAAGAATAAAAACTATATAATAAAAAATTAAAATTATCTAAAACTATATAAACTAATTATTTATTGAGAGAATATATAAAAAAATATTTATTGAGAGAAGTTACATACCCCGAACTACATAATCTGATTATCGTAGTTTTGAGTTAATCTCACTATAGTTTCACTAATTATAATTTAATCAAATTCATTTAAACCATTCGAGATGTCATATCTTTAAGTTAAGTGTAACATCCTACTCTAATTTTATTATCATTATTCTAAAATTAGTATAAAATCTCAAAATACATTACAAAAAAACTATTGAATTTCACATTAATTTATAAGATATTCTACATTAAGGGATTAAATCCCTTCAAAAGTTAGGTGTACACATACATAACAACCTTTTAGTTAGGCACCAATTTAACAAAATTAGGCTTTACGAAAGCCTTCAAGGTGCTACTACAACTTTTTTATATTTTTACATATTTACAAAAGTAATTTCTTCTTTAACTACTCATCAAAGAGTAGTATGATCAGAAACGGGTCTCCTAGAGTAACAGAAAAGACATAGTCTCCAAGATTTGACATAAAAACTTGTTCAACACGGAAGTCTATGAGAACACTCTGACGATTGGCATTCTCTGAAACATTATACCACAAAAAGTGTGAGATAAAAAATCTCAGTAGGAAAATATAAAAACAAGTATACATTTATCATCTACTTTTTCTATTCTCTATTTCTAAAACCATAACTGAGAATTCAACTAATCAAACAGTAAAATAACTTGAAAAAGAAATAATTAGCACAAGAAAGATTAATTAATGCAGAATAAAATAAATGAATAAATAAACAATTTATAACATCATATAATAAGTAACTGAATATTCTTTTCACATCATTACTCAAAATTTTCTTTCCATTATTTCTTTACCATTCGATTTCAATATTATTAATCAAATGTGCCTATTTCTCTTCATTATGGCGTCCTTCAATGCTCTCATCATGACCGCAATAATTTGATTAGGACGTCCCTTAATCCTCTCATCATGATCACAATCATTAAAAATAATTAAGTCGTTCATTAATCCTCATATCATGGTCATAATAATTTGACCAAGATATCTCTTGATCCTCTCATCATAGTTACAATAATAAATTTAATTAAGGCGTTCCTTAATCCTCTCATCACGGTCGTAATAATACTCTTTTTGCACATTGATTCATTTTTTATCCATAGAATGATATTACAAAAATATATATATATTTTTATAAAAAACTTATATCAAAGTAGATATCAACATTGTAAAAATATAAATTTTCTTTTATTAATAAGGAATAGTAATTGATATTTTGAATAAAAATTGTTCATTGTAAAAAAATATTATTCTAATTTTGAATAAAAAAAATTATTCTATTTCAAATCAAAAATTGTTCCAATTTTAAATTAAAAATTGTTCCAATTTTGAATAAAAAATTGTTCTAATTTCAAATCGAAAATTGTTCTGAATACAAATCAAAAATTGTTTCTGACTAAAATCGAAAATTGTTTCGATTTCAAATCAAAATTTTTTTCGATTTCAACTAAAAAATTGTTCCGATGTCGAATAAAAAATTATTCCGATTTCGAATAAAAAATTGTTCCGATTTCAAATCAAAATTGTTCCGATTTCAAATAAAAAATTGTTCCAATTTTAAATAAAAAATTGTTCCAATTGTGAATAAAAAATTATTCTAATTTCAAATAAAAAATTGGTCCGATTTCAAATAAAAAATTGTTCCAATTTCAAATCAAAAATTGTTCTGATTCCAAATAAAAAATTATTTCAAAAATTATTCAAATGACAGTGGATGCAAAGAAATAGATTGAGATATTTTTGACTTCTGACTCTCTTATATTTAAACATACTTTTATTTAATGATCCCATCTTATTTAAAGATAAGTTATTATTTTTATTTAATTACTTTTAGATTACATGGGTAAGAAATATTAATTATTGAAAATAGGGTAGAAGAAATAAAAAAAAATAGTGGGCTTTTGCTAATTCTTACCTAGTTTTCAAAATTCAGATTGATAATGGTGAGGTTGAAGATGGTGAAGTTAGTGTGGCTGGAAAACAAAACTTTAGATTTTAGGAGTTGGCTGAAGGTGAGTTGTGATGAGATTGAGAAGTAAATGATGTATTTATAGAGTTAGGGGGCTTGCCTTACATAAGAAGAATGATGTGAGGATGGTGATAGGGTGGTGCAACTGTCCAAACGAGATTCATCCTTTAAAATAAATATCTTCCCGTAATCATTCCCATAACACTTGCCTTCCCTTAAACTTTGCCTCATTACTATTTAATCTAGAATTTTCTAGGGTTGGAATGGTCATGGCTTGCCATTTAGTTACGATCAATTATTGTCATGTTTCATAAGTTTTCCTGTGACTTCACCATGCATTTATTACTTATACACTTGTTCTTTCAGGTGATCTTATTATTACTTCATTAATTCTTGTCTCATCATATAGTTTCATTAGAATTGGTTTAACTGAAAATCAAAGGAAAAAGAAATTGAATAAAAACAAAGTTTTCATCTTTGGTTCAATGCTACATTTTTGCTATTTTACTGGTGTTTTGACTTCTTTATTTAAATATACTGTTGTATTTATTTAATGATCCCATCTTATTTAAAGATGTTATTATTTTTATTTAATACTTTTAGGGATATTACATTAAGTATATCTTTTTTATATTTTTTTTATTTTTTTAATTTATTTTGTGTATTACATGGGTACAAAACATTATTTCATTATTGAAAACCATGAGAGGCTTTCCTTCTATTTGTTCTATATCCTTTAACATTTATGCTTCCATTGAATGGAGATTGCCAATGAGATCTGGTGGTCGTAGAATAACAGGTAAACTTTTATATTTGTATGGTAACCTAGAAACATTGATGGGAAGTTGCTTTATTTAAAAAGAAAAAAAAAATAAAGTTGCTTTTGTAGGAGTAACTTTTTTATATTATAAGGGCAGTATGGTAAGTAATATTCATTGAAATTTTCTTTGACATTGAGGGCAAATATCCCCCACATCACATACGGTGAATATGCTCTTGCCTAGATAGAAAAAATAGGATATGTTGTGCTTTGCATAAAAAGATTTACGTTTATTTTATAAAATATCGGTTTGAGTTTAATATTATTTATTATAATTTTTTTTATGAGTATGACTTGATTTATTTATGAAAATATAAAATTTGTCTTGATTTAAAAGTTTATTTAAAAGTCTATATTATTGTCATTACATGAAAGTCTTTATTTAGGTTAAAAAAATTAAAACTTTTTAATTTTAAAATATGTATAATTTTTCATAAAATTATTATTATTATTATTATTATTATTATTATTATTATTATTATTATTATTATTATTATTATTATATAACTAACAAATTATGTAAGTACTATAAGTTTTCAATTATATGTTTAAATAATAAATAAATGGGTTAGTCTAACATACTAAATAAGTTTAAAAGCTTAAGTCTTATTATAAATTTATTTTCTTTTTTTTTTTTTTATTAACAGCCTACATAGTTAAATATTTTTTTACTTAAAAAATAAATCTGATTTATTTGTTAAATAAGATAGGTTTAAGTAGACCAAAAATATGTTAGGCTATTAGCTCATGATAAGTTGCCTGACTTATTTTTACCTATACAACTGAGTCCACATCATTTTCTATATTATATATTATGTTTCTATCACATAATCAGATATGAAAAATGTGTGTGTGAAAGTGATTTGCAATTATCTTTTCTTTTCTAAGATAAATGGCCGTAAAGGCCATGAGGTTAAAGACAACGGCCCGTCTTAAAGCGCTACGTGGTCGTGTAGTGTGCTAAATGCTGCGTTCTATATTGAATCTAAATGGACCAAACTTGCATTTCAAGGCTTGTCTCACCGAACTCTATGGCTATCAACAATGGCCCAGATTCAACGAAATTCCTCCATGCTTTTTAGAAATGAACGCAACCTAGACATCATGTATTTTGGTTATATGGCTACAGAAAATTTCGAAGCCCAAGTTAAAATTTTATATAGGTGCATCTCCGACAACTTGGTCCAGTTGTGCCCAATTGATGGCTTGTATGGATACAAACCAACGTTGCGTATGTAAAATTTGGAAAAGATTTTTAAATTTATTTTTAAAATAAATAAGTAAGAATATATTTATCTTTAAATTAGTTAATAAATTAAAATTTTAATGTATTTTATCAAATTAAAAATAAATACATTCTTACTTACTTACTCACTTTAAAAAATCTTATTCGTAAAATTTCTAATCAATTTTTTGTTGAAAGATGTAATAGATCGAGAAATTCATTTTTTTTCAAGTAATATATTCAATGACTTTGGTTTTAGTATAAAGTATTATAAAATTAACTTGATGACAAAGAATAATTTATATTTGTATTATTTTTTAATTCAAATCAATGAACCGAAACTCATCCTAACTCGTGAATTGAGTTTTTCTTTTTCTCTTAAAAAAATTTATTCGTGAAATCTTTAAATTTTGAACAAAATAGCATTATATTGCATAATTTGATATTACAAAATCTGTAGCTTCATACTTGCATCTTTAAATCTTGATTAGATTTTTTTAAAGTAATAAATTTATCTGTTTTACAAGCTAGCCATTTTTTTTATTATTATTTTGTTTTGTTTTGTTTTTATTTTTTTTAAGGAGCCGATTCACATTGAGTTATGGCCAGGGTACAAGAACCATTTCTTTTTAGGCTAGCATTTTGTTTTAATTGTAGCCAGACAATATTCGAATCATTTTGTGCACACCTTGAATAATTTATCTATCAAGTATGGTCAAAGATAAATTATATAAACTTGATGACATAGAATAATTTATATTTTTATTATTTTTTAATTAAAATCAATGAATCGAAAAGCTTGTGAATTGAGTTTTTCTTTTTCACTTAAAAAAATTAATTCCTAAAATCTTTAAATTTTAAACAAAACAGCATTATATTGCATAATTTGATAAAACAAAAGCTGTAGCTTCATACTTGCATCTTTAAATCTTGATTAGATTTTTTTAAAATAATAAATTTATCTGCTGTACAAGCTAGCCCAAACCGTTTTTCTTAATATTTTGTTTTGTTTTGTTTTTGATTTTTTTTTAAGGAGCCAATCCAAGTTATGACCAGGTTACAAGAACCATTTCCTTTTAGGCTAGCATTTTTTTAAAAAAAATTGCAGTAAGACAATATTCAAGTCAAGTTATGCACACTTCGAATAATTTATCTCGTAAGTCTGATCAAAGACAAATTATCTACGTTAAAATTAGAAAATTTATAAAAATATTTTTTACAATACTTATACCTATGCTCTTACTCACACATTACATATTCGTCTACTGACCAACCCCTTGGGGTTTTTAGGCTAAAATGAATTCATACACCTAAGCTCACGCACACTACACCTGGGGAAGGGGGAGGCGACATTGAGCTTAGCTCAAATGTCGCAAATGGATAAAGGTAAGACTTGATCCTTGATCCTAGATCCTCGTAATAAATTAGTAAGGACTTTGAGGCTGAGCTAACTATCACCTTCAAGTATAAATGAAACTTGTTTTCAAATTAATGTAATATAAATATCCACTTTAAATGAAGTTAAGGTAAAAGAATAAATTTGTATTTATAACACGTAATACTGTTACAAGAATTGACCATATATAAAGCATCTAATTTCTTCTATGTAGCAAACCAATTTAACAATAGCATGATCAACATGATTTACACTTACTAAAAAACCCTCAAAACCTGCTAATAAAATTATCGTCGTCATCTATCAAGTATAAAATATGCTGCATAAATCTTGAGCACTGACTACAGCCTGGGTTACATATACATACACAAGTCATAGACTAGTACACTTTGCAGGAGCATAGCTTCCTTTTCCAATGATGTAGCTCTCTATCTTGTTTGGAAGTTCAGTGCCTTGATGCAGAAGGAAAACACAAAGGCAAAGAAGACAGTGAAAGCGACCAAAACTGCAGCAACTGGCCCCATGAAGTCTGGTTTGTATCCATAATGGTCTTCAATATATCCTTTGACAGTAAAATTCCCAGAATTCCCAGACACAAGAATGGGATCGTCTATGTCTCTATATTGCGAGACGATTAATCCATATACTGTCCATGCTACTGGGCAAATCCAGTAATACCAAACCCACCATTTAGGAATTTTCTGAAATGCCAAATGTGGTAGAGGAATTATGTTAGTAAAGATGATAAGAGTCATTCTTAAGCTAATGTGTTTTGATAGAATAACCAAACAAGAATGGTACTCACTGGTCTTGGGATAAAGAAACCAGAGAAGAGATTAAAGAGTCCATAGAATGCTGCTGCAAAGATTGATGCCACTTGGTGGTTTGGCGTGATAGAAACAGTCATCATCCCATAATATGTGAAGTACAAGAATGAGAGGAAGCTGACAAAGAAGAACCAAAAGAACTTCTCCACTTTCCATTCAAAGCTCACCATAGCATACACTATGAGCGAGTAAAATACAGTTTGGAAGAACACATACGGTATTTCAGAAAAAACCTGCAATTGAAAATGTAATGGCATAAGGTAACAAGGCAATGGCAGCAGCATAATAAGCAACTGGAACCAGCAGATACTATCTCTTTAAAATAAATCACTCCTCTAACCTGTGCGATGGCATAAGGCAAAGGAGCATACATTCCAGCAGCCCTTTCTCGATAGAACACGGTTCTTTCAATGGCTACTACTGGTTGAACAGTTTGGCAGTTGTTAATTCCAACAAAAATAACAGCAGCATACAGTGCTCCTATAACCATGGTCAGGTCAGTTGAGCTCCCCCTATACAAAGATAATAAGAAAGAAATTAGTTAAAATCCAGAACTAATGGCATGAAGAATGAAGTTAGATTTAATCACAGGAAGCAGCTCTTACGTGTTTCTGCCAATTCTCCAAAATACTGTCCCTATCATGAGGGCACAAGCCAAGGTGAAGAAAAATCTGACTAGATTATAATCTGGACTCCTCCAGTATGTCAGCCACTGCTTCCATAGGCAGGATTTAAATTGCCCCCACGTGGATTGAGAGTACTTAGTCGGGAAATACAGATCATTTGCTCCGGGTGGGGGTGTGCTTAACTCCTTTACAAGAGCTTTGTTTCGCCTGCTCAATAAGCAAATGTGTTAGCTCAAACCAACAAAAATATGCAAACCCACTTGACAATATTGATATTCTAGTTGTTTGTTGACTTACTGATACAAAGATGAAGACTTGTAGTATTCAGCGAAGTCCATTCCAAGCCGGACTTCAGCTGCTATGGAGCTTACTTCTAGCATCCATGTTGCTGGGTTGTACATATCCTTGATTTTTGGGACCCCTGGAATTGCCTGTGACCAAGGAATTAACATGAAATTTAATGTTGAACCCCATGTTAAAGCACATTATCAAAATAATATAATCAGTTAGTTGTAATACCTCAAAGTATTCTATAATCTTGTGGGAATTCCGACCTAATGGTCCTGAGTAGATCACTTGGCCTCCTCTTTTCATCAACAGGAGCTGGCGCAAAAAGAAAATTTATTATGTACCAAAGAGGCAGGGAGATACATAAAAACACATGACAAACAGTTTACAGGTCGGTTGGTACCTCATCAAAGGCTTCAAAGATATCAATGCTAGGCTGGTGAATTGTGCAGACAACTGTTCTTCCAGTGTCCACAGTGTTTCTCACAGTTCTCATAACAATAGCTGCTGCTCTTGCATCTAGACCTGAAGTGGGTTCATCCATGAAAATGATTGAAGGGTTAGCAACAAGCTCAACAGCGATTGTCAGCCTCTTTCTCTGTTCGGTTGACAATCCTGTAACTCCTGGAAGCCCCACCATAGCATCCTTGAGATTATCCAGTTCTACCAAATCCATTACTTGGTCCACAAATTGCTGAAAAGATTAAACAAATGAAAATTTTACTTCACCCTTCTATGTACCTTTATTAAGAGAGGAATCAAAAGATATAGAGCTAAATACTTACTATCTTTTCCTCCTTACTAACTTCTTTAGGTAACCGAAGGAAGGCAGAGTAAAGCAAAGATTCTCGGATAGTAACTTGGGGTGAATGAATATCAGTTTGTTCACAGTAGCCAGAAACTCTTGCAAAGGTTTCTTGGTTCTTGGGGAACCCAGATATTCTAATATCTCCTTCAATGTAGCCACCTGTCTTTCTTCCTGCTAAAACATCCATTAAAGTTGTCTTCCCAGCTCCACTAACTCCCATTAGTGCAGTTAGAACTCCAGGCCTAAAGGCACTTGTTATTTCCCTAAGCAATTGTAGCCTATTTTCTGCCACACCCTGATCTCTCATTTCCTGTCAAAGTTAACAGAGTTAAGACCATAGGTACCGTGGATTGTTAATGGTATAAATTATAAAATTATATTGAACAAGTGATGGGATCCTTACTGCAGGCATGTCCACATAGTAGTTACAACTATCGAAGGACATTGCAAGTGGTTGAAAAGGTAGAACCATTCCTCTTTTTGGGGCAACTCCAGTGGCAGAATCAAGTGTTGAATCGGCGTTTCTTAGTCCACTGGGATTAGCTTGGCTGCTCATTCTCTGCATTGCCACTTCTCCTAAAATGATTCATGTACAAGGCAAGCATAATCAGCAACAATCCATATTACATCAAGAAGGAAATACTTCTAGCTAAAATATCAAAGATTAAAGTTTTCTGCTTTGATATTTACTTGTATTATTTCCATCAGCAGTAGATAATGATCGAAGCACTGATTCTTTGTTGGACTCGGGTGGCCTTACGAGTCTGGGTGCTTCGTTGGAGTCTCCTCCAGCCTCCAATTCACTTGCATCTTCTTCAGATATAATTGCTTGTTTCTTTCCAAAAGCTAGTGCACCAAACAAGTGAAGACACAAGCTTTGTTAAGACACAAAGAGAAAGAAGTAACTCATTTGAAAGATTGACCAGAATATGAGCTCTTACGACTAAGGTACATAAGTGCAAGAGTGAAGAGAACGTTGTACAAAATTGTGAAACCCAGAAGAGCTGCTGCACCTATCCAGTACCATCCTCTTTTAGCAAAAACATCAAAGTTCCTTAATACAGACAAACCCAATGTAGTAGTTCCATCTGAAGAAGTCTGCAGTTAAGGAAAAGTTCAAGTCAGAAATTCACAAGTTTCTTCTCGAGCGAATTATTCATTTTCATCTGCTAATTAAAAGCTTATGATACTTACATTTGGATGCATCCACCTTGGAGCAAACATTTCATTCACAGACAAGGCATTGAAAGCATATGAAAGTGGTGAAACCCAGTAGGCCCACACCCACCAATTTGGAATTTCACCTGTAACCATTAAGCATCCGTGAGAGCACATTCTATGAACAAATAACTGATGTAACTTTGGAGTCAGTTTTCAAATGCTTTTACTTAAAGTTTGGATTGGTCACTCACGTTTGGGAAGGATGAAACCTCCAAGTAGAAAAACAAGAAGAAGCATGAGGGCTCCACCAGTGTTAGCAATAATCATTGTCCTGCAGACTCCAGAAATGACCCTAAACATCCCAGCTGCCATTTGTTGGATAAGAAACACCAGCAACAGTTGCTTGAAGAACCTGAAAGTTAGATTAGGCACCAAAATGCTCACTTAGTACAAATACATCACTTAATATCATGATCATGACATCTAACCTTTGGTATCATTGTATAAATTATATTATCTAAACTAACTCAATTTAATGAATAAAACTTGTTAGATGTGAAACACATATAAATGAGTTCAAATGCCACATGCAAATTATGGGGAAAAATAAATAAAGGTAATTGAATTTACCTGCTGGCTTCAGGTGCAAATCCTATGGTGTAGTAGGTAACAAGCACCCAAACAAGAGACTCAAACACGGAAATGGGGATCCCCAACAGGAAAGTGGGAAGGGTGTAAGTCCAAGCAGGGTGGAAAAGGTGGTCTCTGTGCTTGTAAAACACAGGAAGCCTTCTAATGGTGAGTGCCAGCTCAGCAAAACCATTGAACATGTTCATGGTCATGGAGAACAAGATTGCACCAATGTAAAGTGACGCATCATCTTCATTATCTCGGTGCATTTCGGTCCTCAAGAACAAAGTCGCGGCTATAATGGCAATGAGGCAAATTTGGACTGTCTTGAATATGTAGACAAAAGAGTTCCTCTTGATCAGCAGCCATTCCTTGTCCCAACATGCTTTAAAAAGATCCATTCTGGGCACTGAGTTTTTCTTGTAAACAAGAGCTGCTTTGTGTGCCGTTGACTTGTCAAATGGGACTGAGAGCTCGTTGTCAAGCTGCATTCCAACATGGAACTGTTTGAACTTGTTTGCAAACTCAGTCACTGTAACAAACCGGTAAGGCCTGTTTTTGTCAACCCAGTATTGTTCCTGGTCCTTTCTTGAGGTAACCTGTTACAAAATTTACAAGTGACTCAGGCACAATGAATTTCCCTTGTTTGTTTTTCTTTTTCTTTTCTTTTTTTTCAAATTTAAGATCTTCTATAACTATGATAATTTGTCTACACATTAGCACTTGAAATAATGTAATAACAACTCTACAGAGTTATGGAATAACCTATATGTTGCATTTGGTTTATAAAATCAAGTGTTATTATTATTATTATTGAATAACATATGTCATGTTTCCCAACCAAAAAATATATGGGTTATCATGATTTAAGCCTACAATTTGTTGACATTTTTTTTGGGGGGGCTTAACAAGGTGAGGCCATAGCAATATTATGGACCCATGGAACCCAAAAAGGTTACATGATGGGCCAATGGGCCTCATAATCTATAAGGTGTTTGATGAGGTATGTGAGGGTGTGCGATTGTTAAAGTGGTGTTATGATATTGGTGATCATATCATACCTCTTGCAGGAAATCAGCGGTTCCTTTTCTTTCAGGGCAGCGGAACCCACAGGATTCAAAGAATTCAACAATGTGCTCACGTGGGCCCTGGTACACAATCTGGCCCTCTGATATGAGAATGATATCATCAAAGAGATTAAACGTCTCAGGAGCAGGTTGGAGAAGTGACATTAATATGGTTCCTTCAGTGAGGTGTACAATCTGCTGCAAGCATTTCACAATCTGAAATGTTGTGGAGCTATCAAGACCCGTTGATATCTCATCCATGAACAATGTTTTTGTGGGCCCAACAATCATCTCCCCTGTATAAAATCAAAACCCATTTCATTGTAAGAAATAATTACAATTCGAATAAGGTCTCCTTGACTTGTTATAATCTAAATTGGAGATGTGAAGATATTATTATTATTATTATTATATATGTGTGCGTGTGGTATGTATGTATGGCACAAATATGTTATTAAAAAAAATCAGGTTATATAAAGCAATATATTTTTCAAAAAGAAAAAAGGGAACTCCTTCAAGGTGGTAGGTGAAGGTAAAGGACCAAATCCAATTAGAAAGAGTTTGGTCGGCAACAGTACATGTGGCCACATTTTCTTTATCTTTAGAAAATATTCTGGCCGAGTATCTGTATACAAGTTGTAGCCACTTTTGTAGCTTCTTCAAACATGAAAGCAAAGGGCTGGACTAAGAATAGTAGAGCAGAAAGAATGACCATAAATGTTCTAAAAAATTTGGAGCCAAATAATTGAGGAAAAGATATTTTGACTTTTTATTCCTTCCAACCTGTTGTCACACGCTTCTTTTGGCCACCAGATACACCTCTGTGCATTTCATCACCCACTATGGTATCCTTGCAAATATCAAGCCCCAATATCTGTTTCACACAGCAACGAGATTTGTTAGGTAGAACATAATCAAATCGTTAAGCATATTGATTAGCAATAATTATGCGGCCTACAAAATAATGGTAAATTATGAGGGCAGTTTGGGTAATCCATATAGTACAAGTGATGCTCCAGCTGGTGCCTTCAGCACTACAGGGTAGGTGGGAATTAATTTTTTACAAGGAAAACTAATGAGAAGATATCTGATTGACCCAGTCTTGAGAAGGAGACCAGAGTTTGGTAAGTGGGATATTGTTAAAATATAATTTATCAGAAAGTCATAAAGTGAACTTTAACAATCTATTTCCTTATGCTCTCTCCTTTCAACCTAAAACAGAAATGTTGAAAAAAGAAATCACTTACTTTGAGATTATAGTCAGTAATGAGACTGCTTTCTGTTCCTTCCATTGCAGTAGCCTAAAATGCATGAAACTAGTGAGAAAACTTGCATAGATTAACAACAATTGAGACTGTTTAATCTATTAATGTATTATGCGTATAATAATTAATTGGCAAATTAATGAAAATACCTTCATGAAAAGGTCAAGTTCTGCGTCTGGAAATATGCCAGCTTCCTTTTCCCTTCTAGCAAGCTCGGTTAATAGATCTATAATAACATTATTTAAAAACAAAATAAAACTGTTAGTAAATTGATTTACAGGAAAAATAAACTGGGTTTAAGCGAAAATGTTGATTCAATTACCATATCGAGTCCCAACCCCTTGGCATCTAGCTGAGAAATCCAGGGTTTCTTTTACAGTCATTTCTCCAACATGAACATCATTTTGGCTAATGTATGCTGACGTCTTTCTTGGAACAAACTCATCAAGCTTGTGCCCATTGTAAGTGATTTCTCCTTTTACCTGTTTCATCAAAACCAGAACATTTATAGTTAACTCTTATGCATCATTATTGTTATTCCTTTTGATAAAAAGGTAATAATCTAAATAAAGAACAATTTTCTCAGTAAAATTATGGGGATGGAGTCTACCCTCAGCTCGGAGTCCAATTTTCCTGCCAATGCCAACAAAAGGGTCGTTTTCCCTGAAGAAGGGGGCCCCAGTAAAAGGGCCATCCTGCACAGAACCATAAGGGTTATAAGACAAAAAAGTATATAATAAGGTTTACTAGCCTACAAAAACTTTAGCTAAAAGATTGTTCCAACTTCCAACCATAATATAAATAGTAACTTTGATGTGGTACCTTGATGGTTTAATAACGCCAGAGGCATTCTTAAGAATTGTGAGCTTTGTTCTCTTAGTGGTATTAATCCCAAACATGCCAAGAGCTGATTCAATAATGTTCAATGCTGCGTTTGGTAGGGTTGGCAGAGCTCTGCTGCCAACATAGGAATCAGCCTCAACAGTCAAATTCCGAAACCTCACTTCTACTGTTGGAAGTCGGATTCCAACCCTGCAATTGGAAGTAAACCAATTGGATAAATGATTAGCGGGCAAAATCTGAAGTCTGAACCGCATTATCATGTATTTAAAGAAAAAATGTGTACATACTATGTTAAGTAACATTACTCCAAGCAATTGAACATTTAACAGCATTAATTTGTCTACCCAATCAATTATTTGTACAAGCTTCTCTCTGTTCTATCAACAGCAATTTCATCCATTCAAGTATTAGGTAAGCTATGCACAAAAGAAGTATTAGGTAATCTTTTAATACATTTTCTACTCCGTTTTAACAATGTTAAGTTTGAAATTTGACCCTTGATTTTCCAAGGTAAAAGAAAGTATAGCTTTAAAAAATTCTTAATTAAGGATTAAGTTTAAATTACATCTGTAATAATATTCATATGTAGGAAATGGAACAGGGGAACCCCCATTTTAGATCTGATTCCCCTCTTCTGAATAGCAAATGAAAGTAAAGCTTTAACTTGTGTTTGCCTTTAGCAAATGATAAAAGACAAATTGAACATGAAAATAAGGGAAAAAAATTTAATGAAAAGCACAAGGAAGACCATAGAAGAAAGTAAGGGCATCTAAATAGATGGAGTTCCTTAGATGTAAAAGATTGAGGCTAAACAACTTATTTTATCTATGTTTAGTAGTATAAGTTAATAAAAAAACTTTTAAATTCTGTTTCTAAAGTCCAAACTTTCTTAGGTGGGGTAGGGAAGGAAGACCATATGCGAAAGATGAAACTCACTTGTCAATTCTGTTTCTAAGCTTTCTCAGGAACTTTTCATTATCTTCTTCTGCAACCTTGAAAAGTTGGTCAATGATTTGTTGCCTTTCATTCACATCAAGCTTTCGAACATCGACTTCCTTGTGTTGCACTTTGTTTCCACGAGTTTGATCACCCTCCGCAAAAGTTTGGATGATACTTGTTCTTAGCCTATCATAGGTGGGTAGTTTCTCTATGGCAGCCCATTTGAGAGCTTCTTCATCCTCATCAACATGAGAAGTTCTGCGAGAGTACCTGCCACTGGCAAACACTTCTTCCATTCTCCAACTTGACCTGCTTATGGTCCTGCTTATGCTTCTGCTTAAATTCCCATCCATTTTGTTTGGCCTTGTTCTGAAGTGGATTGAAAGTTCAATTTCAAACCCATTTATGAGGAAAACATGTTATTTTCATAGCACAACAAATAATGGGTGCTTCTAACAAGCTTGAAGAAAACCGAAAATCATTTATTTTGAGTTAATAGAATATTATAAACAAAATAAAGGACTGGAAAACAGGAAAGACTATATACACATACATGAATATTCGTATTGGGTTGCTTTCTTGGTTAAACAGAACGCAGAACAAGGACTAAACTCTCTGCTCAAGAAGGGGAAGGTCTGTTGTTGCGGTTTGGTACTTCTCTTTTATGTGTGTTACTCTTCTCTGCAAAGTTCCCCTTCTTCTTTTCCTATTCCCCGCTCATGAAAGAGATTTGGAATGATAGGCCACTAGACCGAGATGAGTCTCAGCTCTGGAGAAAGTGTATATATATGTGTGTTATATCTATGATAGTTTATATCTACTATTATGTTAATATATATAAGAACGAGTGAGAGAGATTGGCGTAGTGGAAGAATTGTAGTAACAACTAACTGGTAGGTAGTCCTATCTTCCAATGAGAAAATTGGTGAATAACAACTTTATTATATTAATAATAAACAGTAAACAATGTGTCCTTAAAGAGGAGAGTCCATTCAAACATGACCAGCGGTTCCGCCTTCTCACTGGTTTCCTGGAAATGCATTGTTTTGAATAAAAATATATATTAATCTTTCTTTTTCTTTTAAAAAAATTATGCACTTCTTTTTTGGTAATTTTTTTTTAATCATGGTTTGCTACATCAATGAAACATCCCATGTGATTGTCAAGTGGGGGATCCGGGAATCCCTATTAGATGATAATAATTCGTGATATGCTTGGCGATAAAAAGTATTAAATTAAATCCAACCACAAAAATAAAAGGTGAATACTCATTTTTTTAAAAGCAATAAGAAAAAAGAGGGAAAGTAATAGTTAAGAAACTATTTGTTTAGTTTATATTATTAATGGTGAGAGTTTTCTATGAGAAAAAATATGTGGAGTTAAAACTTTCAACATTTTAGTCATTTTGGAATAATCAGATGGGATAAGTTTCCACTATGAATTAAATCATAAAACATAAATAAAAATGCTGGAAATAGTATAATTGAATGGTATGTGAGGGTCTGGTAAACTTTTAAAACACACAACATATATATTTGTCTGTCACATTTTTTTTCTCTTTGCCTTAAAAAAAATGGAATGGTACGTGGAGGATCTGGTCAACTTTTAAGTATGAATAGTATAAGCTAACAGCCGAAGAGCAAGGACAATTTCAATAGTCCAATTTTGTAAATTGAGAAATTGACATGTAAACTATACTTACCAAAATTATCACTAAGCAAGTAATTGAGAAAATTATGATTCTAATAGAAAAACTTTACCTTAAAGGTAAACAAGACTTGGATTAGTGGCACGGGTTGACTAGGTAATATCTTCCACACATACTTATAATAGGAAAAGTATTACCCGAAAAGTGGCTTGTTGATAGATTATAGTCTTTTTTTGTTATTAATTTATTATTAAACTAAATTAATAATTTAAATTAAAAAAATTAAATTTATATATTTTAATTAATAATTTAAATTTATATAAAAATTTAATCAAATTATTTTTTAAAAATAATTATACATATAAAAATTTATAAATTTTAATTAATAATTTTTTACATACATTCAAATTTATATATAAATAGTATCAAATAAAAATAAATAAATTTATACAAAAACTCAAACGTTTAAGGTAGTCTCCCTTGTAATAATTGGCAAAAGAGAACAACAAAGTCCTCTCTGGCAACTAAAGCGTGGGGTCAGCCAGTGCGAAGTCCCGCCGAGCCCTGTTCCACCCCCCAATATTTTGCTCCTCTTCTTTTCTGGTTGTCTTAAATATAATACATCACATTTAAAAAAAAAAAAATCCACAGTAACACTTCTTTCACATAAAATAACAACGACCTTAATTCCCCTTATTTTATTAAAAACTATACAACAAGTAATTTTACTAAAAAATTTTCTCTAGTTTGTTATTTAAAATATTTTCTTTGCTATGTTTCCTCATCCTTTTTTTTTTTTTTTACATAACCTCTACAGGCTCACATCAATGTGGATGTTACCGACCGAATTCGAATTCCGGAGGCGCAGATACGATGTACCTGATCTTCCAGAAACCGGAGGAAAGGGAAGAAAACGCGGCCTCTTCCTCCACAAGCCATTAAGGAATCATGACAGACCGTGGCCCTGCCAAGGTGATGGTCAAGTATATTCTCCACACTTTATTTAATAATCTAAATCAAACTTAAGTGATTGAATCACTTTATTTAGATTTATTTATTCTATTTTTATGTCAGTCACTTATCTTTTAGTTATCTGATTTAATCATTTAATTTTTTTTACTAAAATATTGATTCTTAATTATAAAAATAATATATCTTGTAAGAAAAATAATTATTTTATACTCTTTTTAGAAATGTAGATATTATTCATATTTTTTAAAAGAATATAATTGAGTGAGAAAAAATAAATAAAAATATGTATAACAAATAATGTTAAATGAAGTATAAAAAAATATATACACTATTTAATATAAAAATATAAAAATTAATCATGTAAAAAGCATTGTAACGATTTCTCAAATATTATTTTATTTTCCTCAAACTGTTTCAAACTTTCAACAATTGGAAAAGTACTACTTTTAAGTATTTGCCTTAAAGAATTATTATTCTAAGCTAATACACCAGTTTATAAAGCAAACGCATTGGCATGCCGTTCTAGAGATTTTTGGGGATGTAAATATTTAAATTTGATTTTTTATATAGACTTAAAGGAATATTTAATGGTTAAAATTTTAGTATTTTATTTTACTAGTCTAACTGTCTAAGAAGAAGCACTCTCATTTAATAGTATAAATTGATTTGAATAACTCAATCAATCTAATCAATATAAATTGAACCAATTAAATTGATTCGGTTTGGTTCAAGTATATTAATTAGTTCGAGTAAAATCTAAATTAAATAAAGTTTAATTAGTTCGATTCTCGAATTAAATTTCAAATTCAATTCAAGAACTAACCAAACCAAACTATATATATATATATATATATATATATATATATATAGAGGGGGATCGATTCTGTAGGTGTAAATCTTTTTTAACTTACACTCATTTTTAACCGTTAAATCAACTTTCATCTAATGATTGAGATTATTTCGTTAAAAGTAACCATTAGATGAAAGTGAATCTAACATTAAAAATGAGTGTAAGTCAAAAAAAACTTACACTAAGTGTAAATTGATCCTGCCATATATATATATATATATATATATATATATATGAAAGAAGATCAACTTACATCATATATATATATATATATAGGGGATCGACTTACACCAATTTCTCTAGTGTAAATCTTTTTTAACTTACACTCATTTTTAACCGTTAAATCAACTTTCATCTAATGACCGAGATTATTTCATTAAAAGTAACTATTAGATGAAAGTGAATCTAATCTGTTGAAAATGTGTGTAAGTCAAAAAAAACTTACACCTTTGGTATATAAGTTGATCATTTTCATATATATATATATATATATATATATATATATATATATATATATATATATATATATATATATATATATATATAATCATTTATTCTTGATCATTTCAATATCTGCATATTAACTTCAATAACTTGATGTCATTGAATGTGAGACGTAAATTTGATCTACATATACTAGATGTAGTATTGAATTTCTTACTTCAAGACTCTCCATCTGTTGAAGTCATAATTCTTTACCAAGGTAATATATTAATATTTAATCATTGGTAGTGAGTCAAATAATTAATTTAGTTATAATTTTTTTCTGTTATCTCTCTATAATTTTATGTCTAATCTTATTCATTTCTAATTGACGGACCTCAATCCGCAATTGCTGATGTAATTCACCAATTTCTTTTTCTTTGTTATGGTAAAGGTGTTCTTTCAGAGGTCATTGAGTGTTTTTTGTGTGTGTACATTTTAGCTCACAATGGAGTTTCCTTTGTTGTTGGCAAAGTCGAAAAGCTTAGAGTCTTGGTATTGTGGTTTCTTAGGCTTACGGTGGATGTATATAAAATATGGTGAGTTATATTATTAATTGACATTTGATAAAATAAAAATAATAGGAAGTGACATGATAGATAAGTGATTATTCATAGGTGGATAAGTCAAAGTAGTATTGAAGTCTTAGAGGACCATAATGTTTCTATTGTTAAATTCTTGGACATTAGTTATTGAAATGAAGATGAATGACCATATCGTTTTCATTTGTGCTTGTTGCAGGATGTAGATGAAGTTCAAAGATAATTTGAATTTGATGAATGATATTTGATGAATTATGTTTTTTTTTAATGTTTAGATTACGTTTTGGTTAAGTTTGGATTAACTTTGATTGTTGTCAATTGTTATGTTGTGTCTTGTATTTTTTTTTAATTATGTTTGACTAAATTTGAGTGATATTGTGTACTTGCTTTTTATTGGTATCCATTATTACGTATATTTTAATTATGTTTGTTTATTTAGACTTTATATATTTGTTGTACTTTATATTGTATTTATTGAGATAAATAAGTTTGATTTTATTTCTAAAAAAATTATAAATTTATTATGTATTTTTTTGTTATAAAAAACTAATTATTTAACTAATTTTTTTGTAAAAAAATAATCAATCCGAATCCGATCAAAACTAAACAAATTTATAAATATTCAATTCAATTTAATTGATTTGATTATTAAAAAATATAAAAATTGAAACAAACCAAATTAATTAATTTTAATTAATTCAAGTTTATTTTTTCTTAATACCCAAACTAAACTATTCACTTACACTCCTACCCTTATTGTATCTCCCGGCCATATATCATGGGATTATAACATTATCACATGGAAGCTCTAGTCCTTGGGGTTTTTCTTTTTAAGCTTCTAGAAGCACTTTTCTTGCTTATTACAGTATATTTGGACTTGTATATTTGAATATCATTATTTGATTTTTTAAAATTAAGATAAAATAGAATGATATGAGATGAAATTCATTTCTTCTCATTTTATTTTTTTTCTTTATAATTAAAAAATAAGATAAAAAAATGACATAAAAAATATTTATAATATTTATCATTTTATTTTATTCTACTAAAATTTTTAAATAAATAAAATTTTAAAATTTTAAACAATAATATAAAAATTTATATTATTTTATCTAATTTAATCACATCTATCTCGTCGCATTTCATTTGTTTATCATAATTTATCCAAACATTACGTTACAGCCATATATCACGTCACGGGATATTTGACTAAATTTTTGCAGAGATTATATAGTAAAATATTTAAAAGAGAGAGTATCTGTACCAAAAAAGAGAGTCTAATATCACGATGGGGAAGTGCATTTGGACATTTGACTTCTCTTTCATTCATGAGCCCCAACGTCGCTTGTATAGATGGTTTGGGCCGGGAGCATGACTTGTTTATTTCTGTGTTGCACTACAAGAAAATAATTCAGAAAAACTAGAAGTGTGATAGGTAAAATTTTAAAATAATGATAACAAGATATATTTTAAGAGAATAAATATATAAATAATCATTTTAAGTATCTTTTTGTTATTAAAGAAAAAGAACAGAGGTTATAAAAAAAAAAAAAAGGTTATATAATTAATATTCTGACAACTTAAATGAGCTTCTTCAACCATGGATTCCAAGAAAATGTTTGATGCTGAAAGTCATGAGCACATTCAGAAGATGGTATCTTTAGTCAATTACTTCACACTTTGTAATTAATTGGCCGTTGATGGTTCGCTTCTTTTGCCTTCCTCGTTCAAAAGTCATTTAATCTCGTTATTTATTTAATTTTTATATATTTAATTTTTTTAATTTATTTATAAATTTATTCTGTATTTTATAAAAATATTATAATTATATATAAAATAATTTATTATTTTTCTTATATTAATATACAATATAAATATAATATATATAAAAAAATTAAATATAAAACATTTCTCAAAGTCATCAATGCATTCTGGCAACGTTACCCACGCATTTGTGTTTCCCTTCTAGAAGTAGATTTTAGAAGATACATCAAGTCAATCTCACGTTGCTCTAGAAGTCCTTTGGTTTTTGAACATAGATAATTGACTGCAACTGTGAGGACTCATACTTCAGGCTCATGTCTTTACTTGACTTGGAAATTGTCGTCCATTAATTGGTCATTGGAGCTTTGACTATGTTAACATAATAAATATGCAGACGATTATAATGTTTCTAAAATTTTTTTAATATGTTTTGTTGACTTTATTTTTATAACAAATAATTTTTTTAATTTAATTGAAGTTAAATTTTGATTTTACAATGATAATTTGTAAGTATAATTTATTTAATATGTTACAAGTAATATATCTAAGCCATAGATATAAAATTTTTGTAAATCAATAATAAAAAAGTATGAAGCATCAATGTTTAAAAAGATTTTAAACCTTTCTAATAAATATATTTTAATACAATACTGTTATAAGTTTAATTTATTTTTGCATCAGAGACACTGCTCCTTACCTATCTTCCATGAGGGTGTTACAGGAAACATTTGGAGGAGCTTCAAATTCCAGAAAAAGCACTTTCACTATGGTTGTGTTTAGAATAATTAAAAATAAAAAATAATTTTATTTAATTTGATTTGAATTGAATTAATTTGATTTGATTTAAAAATTAAATTTTGTATTTAGAATTTTAAAAATAAAAAAGATTTGAATTGATTTAGAAATTAAATTTTATATTTAAAATTTATTAAAATGAAAATTAATTTAATTTAATTTAATTATTTTACATTTTAACTCTTATGAAAGATTGTTAGAAGTAGTTACTAAATGTAAAATAGTCTATTTATTTCAAATCAAATCAAATCATAATAAATTCTATTAAGATTGATAAAATTTTTAAAACAAAATGAATGAAATCCATAAAATTTTAAAAATCAAATCATTTCTTATTTTTAAACATTTCAAACATAAAATTTAATTAGATTTAATTTACAAATCAAATCATTTCTATTTTTTTCATTCCAAACACATTATATATGTATGAGACCGAGACCAACTAACTTGCTAGCTTAGCATATAACTTTAACAATTGGCTAGAGTAACCTTGAGCTACTAATTAAACAACCAATTTAACCAGCAAATCATCACATCCTTCATTAACGAGATTATTGCAACTTCAGAATCGGTTTTAAGTCTTCATTAATCAATGAGAATAATCTCAAACCCTTCTCCCAAGAAAGCTCGACCCTTGTAAGAATGTTCCAAAGTTCAACGCAAAATTTGCTTTTTATTACAGAATATTGTAATCACCAATATTTGTTTCCTCATGTAATTTGGTATATTTACTTATTTAAAGTAAAATTTTACATTTGAATATTGTGAATGAAAAAATTTAATTTTTTAAAAAAGTTATATTTTTATAATTTAATTTGATTCAATTTTAAATTAATCGAGACTTAATATAATTTTTGAATACTGAATAATTTACACCAAAAAAGAATATTGTAATTACAAATGCACACAAATCTCCATGCAAGTTTATAAAACTTCAGTTTAATTAATGTAAAATTCTTAAGAGTTTGAACTTCTATTGGTTGAATTTAATTTTTAAATTGACTTTATATACTATGTGAAATATGTGCACAATTTGAGTGTTATCTAATGTCTTAAAGAACGCACAGTATTTGTGAATGTAGGTAATAAGTATATAAGTATCAGTCCTTTTTAATTACAACTCAAAAGTTTTACATATATGAAGAATTTAAATATCCGTATACCTTTGAGTTTAATAGAAAAGGAATCAGGAAAAACTACATAAACCTAATTAGATGGGCTAATATTTATTAATTGTCCGTAATAAAGTTGAGTGACTCGAGTCTGTTGCTGTACTATGTGGCAAGTAAGCAGCATTTTTCTTGAAGAACTGTAATCCACTTCCACGTACTTAATTCGTTTGCTGTTTTACGTGTTTTTTTTTTTGTCCTTTCTCTTGTACTCGTTAATTTGAAAAGAAATAAAAAAATAATTTAGTTGGATCAAATATAATGAAACAAATATTTACTTTAAATTTATGTCATTAATAAGACTGTTTAATTTATTAGTTTTTTTATAAATTCAATAATGTTTATTTTTTTATAATAACCTCGTAAGTTATTTTAATAATTTTAAAAAGTTAACTTTATCTTTACTACGAAGTAATTTTATTGATCTTTTTTATCTACAAATTTATGTCTGTTCATCCGTTTTAATAAAAAAAATTTATCAATTTTTTTATATAATTTTTATATTTTTATATCAAATAATATATATATTTTTTATATTTTATTTAATATTATTTATTATATATATATTTTTTATAATTTTTTTATTCAATCACATTTATTAAAAAAATATAAATAATATTTATATATTTTTTAATATAAAATAATTTTCATTCTTTTCAAAAAGATCTTTTACAGACAACGGCATCATCACTATTGTCTAAGATGGAAAAAATATGATAAAGGATAAATTTTTATTTAATGTATTCAGTTAAATATATTAAATTAATTAAAATTTAATATTTTTATAAAATTAATTATAAAATATAAAAATATTAAATTTTAATTAATTTAATACACTTAAACTATAATACAATATGTTTAATTTAACGCCATAAATAGAAAGGAAATGGAAGAAGAAGATGAAGAACAACCCAAGAAAAAATTAAAATGAGTGGCAAGCTGGCAGCAACAAATCAAACCAGCAATAATAGGCTATGACGAGCTGAGTTGATGGCGTGAAACCCAAAGGCAGATGCGGGGAGACACATGGGTGGCAATGGAGGCTGGTTCGTAAGGGTCCTGGGTTTGTGGGCGGCAGCTGGTATGGGGGAAGGTTCAGCTATGGTGGCTCGACAAAGGAGGTGGTGTGGGGTTTGTGGAGCAAGAAGGTGAGGATTTGATGGCTATGGGAAGGTGGTTTGGTGGCACCGCTACTGGCACTTATGCTTTAAATGAAGGAAGAACAAGATGAACGGGAGAGGGGGCTGGAATAGGAGCAAGAAGAAGATGAAGAATTTGCAGGGGGTGCGGGAAGGGAGGCATGAATAAATGAAAGAAGAAATAAGAAGAAAAAAATTTGCAAAAGAGATGTTCTGGTCAATTACTTAATGTCGGAGCTACGATGTATGAATTGATTTCAAAAAAAATTGATTAGTGTCCAGGCATGAACTAGAGTTCTGAAATTTAAAGTGAAGAAGATCAATAAAGTTACTTCGTAACGGAGATAAAGTTAATTTTTTAAAATTATTAAAAGAATTCATGAGATCATTATAAAAAGATAAAAATATCATAAATTTTATAATAAAACCAACAAATTAAACAATTTTATTAATTAAACACTTGTCTCGTTGTCTCATTATGCTGAATAGTTCTTAAATTCTTCCAAGTTAAAGAATATCAGAAAAAACACCTTTTTTTTTCTTAATTTTTTTCATTGAAGTTGTTTAGCTATCTTTAGCACTAAACAACAGCAAATAGGCAAACAAAAGTGGATGTTATGGTACACCCTGTTAAGTTTAGGTGTACCATACACCCCATGATTTACCTGTTATTACAGGTGGGACGGTGGTTGGACGGAGAGATGTTGACGGTGCGATTTGATTACACGGTGGTGGAGGAGCGGATCGAGCGGCTGGGTGCCAGCGTGTTGAATAGGCTCGGTTGGGTTGCCAGAAGTAACGATGGAGCAGTTGCGGCGCGGGTCCAAGGTCGAGCGAAGCGGATATGGTGACGCATGCTCGGCGGTGGTTTGTGGTGTTGGGTCAAACGGATCTGTGTGACCCGTAGGTTGAGATGGTCGAATCCAGGCTTTTCAGGACTAGGTTCCACGAGACAGGTGCAACGGCGACCGCAGCAGGGGACCACGAGAATGGTAATGGAGTTCGGTGGGTGATGAATCTGGACTTGGGAGGCATAACGGCGATTGGGACGAGCTCCACTGGTATGATTGTGGGTGGACGTGAGTTCGGTGACTGGTTGCGCGTGGGTCATTGGTGGAACGCGACCGACGGGTTGGGGTTTTGGTCTTTAGGGATGATAGTGGTTTTTTTTTTTGTTGTTGTTTATTTTTTCTTATTTTTTTGCAGTGGTGGGGCAGCGGGAGATGGCTGTCAACGGTTGAAAGTGTTATAAGTTGCAGGTCTTTCATCTCAACTATTGATATATTTTTTAACATAAATAATGGTTAAGATGTCTAGGATACACCATCCAAAAGATGGTGTATATTAGACAACTTCAACAAACAAATAATGTATTTTCATCTTTTTCTTTTCTCTCTCCAGTTTAACAATCATTGCATATTTGACTATATATTTAACAGTTCACTAACCCAGAAGCAACAATGTTTACCATGTACATATATTATATTGAACGAAGTATGTGGGTCAGGTTAGGTTTTTTTATCCCTCCAGAAAGGATTAGCTAGGTGGTTGGTGTTAACAACTCACATATTGCAACTATATATTCAATAATTAAGTGCGAGTTTGTTTCTTTATCTTATTTTTAAGGATGACTCGTTAATATTTCAAAGTTGAACGACATTGAAAGCAGCAGAATTAATTACCTTATGATCCCCAATCTATCCACGTGATAGCAACACATACTAACTCATTATGAACTTGTGAGACAAAGGTCAGCTCAAGAAGCAAGTGTAGGTGAGGATGATTTGATAAGAATGGACGTGTGTCTACATATTTACTCGTCACTCTGCTTGATATGATTTTAAAAAACTCACTCCATGAAACGTTGTGTTTTTATTTTTATTTTTGCCAGAACACTTCATGAAACATTCTTTAAAATTTGAATTAGTAGTTTTTTTTGTGATTTGGTCATTTGGATTAGTAGTTAAATGAGAGCCAGTGTCTCAAGTTTATTTTCTTAAAGAGATCATCAAGTATAAGCCATTTGATCTATTTAAACACCTCATAAAACTAATTTTTGTTCGACTATAGAAATACAAAAAACACTAAGTATCTTAAGTACTTAAGAATTGATCTACATACATGACTTTTGACTTAGAGGGCGCAGGCCTGCAAGCGGGTTTCGTTTTTTCTTGCGCAAGTTGCTTTCAAAATCAGAATAAGCCATTTGCTAACAATTTGTTAACACACGTGAAAACAATCAACGCCACATATATACTTGTTTCATGATTAGTTTTGCAAATTCAAAGTGACAGGAGATTCGGAGAAGATAATGCAATTAGGTGATAACTTCAATGCATTAATATATCATGCAGCGTGTGGATGGCTAATTGGCTATATATCTTGGTTTTTCTTAGGATTGAATAAGACCCACAGATACGTAATCATCGACGAAACTCTTGTAAAAAGAATTGACCCATATTTTTTTATGGAGATCGATCTATTACCAGAAGTGCAAATTATGAGGAAACAAAAGCGCCTATCTTATAATTGTAGAAAAGGGCAATTCATCGGCTTCCATGCTTTCCATTACGCGAGAGTCTGATACATGTTTTCATCTATTATTAATTTTTTGTCAAGAACAGTTTTCATCTTATTCCCATCAAAACCCTTTACCGTTTCAACTTTACTTACCTTTATCCACCATTTCATTTGTTGCACATTAGAGATACGGGTGGTTGGTTCCCTCATTTTGGTGCACGTGAGGAGTTTCTTATCCACTCTTCATTTTATGTTATACGTTGGAGAACGTTGAGTTTCTTATCCAAGTTTTACTAGCTACTAACCAGCAACTTTATTATACTGGAGCTTTTTGATAAGGATAAAACAACGGCTATTTCACTATCTTTTATAAATATGATAGCTTTAGTCTCTAATCTATTGAAAGATATTAATGTTAAGTGTTGATTGACTTAATATATTTAATTTGAATATTTTAAATTTAGACAAAAATTTTTCATTATGAAAAACAAAATAAATAAATAGCATAGCCTTAGGGTTTTTATGAGACACATGTGGAAAATTCATAAGCTCTTCTATAGGCTATTTTATACACTTTTCATGAACAACTTTACATGTTATTCTTTTATACCAAAAAGTAACTGTTATATTTTGAAAAATATTAGTTACGAGATCATTTTTACTGAGTTCGTTTATGGTGGCGGATATTATTAAACTTAGTATTTACACGTCTCAGTTATTGTTTATGATAAATTTTTATTTATGTTATTTTAATTATTACTATCCATATTTCAATTATTTTTCCTACACATACTCTTTGTGTCAAATACTGAATATTCAAAATTGATTTTATCCTAACATGTAAAATATATAAAAATATCTTTTGGCTTTTTGGTCACAAAGATCAAGTGTAATATCTTTTATTTTATAAAAATGAAATTTCTGTGTAAGGATAGTGGCGGTTTACTTGTGGATTTTCTATTTGTACCAAGTATAATATATCTCCCCAAAATTCGGCCAAAAAAAATTATACTGAGTTAGTGCATTATTGAGTTAGACTATACAAGGCAAATATTTGTCATGCTTTAAGCTCGGCTCATCTTTATAGATAGCCAAACTGGGGGGTTATGGACTGTCATAACCTAATTGACAACCAAACATTTATAAGATCAGTTCATTTTTACAGATGGCCAAATTGGGGGTTGTGAATTGTCTTAACTCAATTGACATCCGACCATCCCTAAGTTCGGTTCATCTTCACAAATGGTCAAGTTAGGAGTTGTGGACCGTCTGGATCTAAGACATAATAAGTATGTCATAACTAAAGTAGACATTAACAAACTGACCATACAAGGCAATCAATTGTACTAGGTGGACCCATTTTAAATCGTTAAGTACAAGAAGATTCGGGTCAACTCAACCGAAATCCCATCAGTAATATCTGACATATCCCTATTCAAATGGGAAATAACTCAACACATACGTGCTCAAAACGACCCACCAATAATCATGGACAGTTTGGTGTCATTATAACCAAGCATAACGTAACCCTAATGTCTATAATTTCTAATGACCTGAACAAAAGGGATTTGAAAGATTAGTCCTCTAGAACCCACTTAAACCGGCATAATAACCTAGGTCAAACATATTTTATTTTTTACCCTAAACACTTGAGGATCTTACTTATTTTTTGACCTACCTAAATTTTTTTGCCCTCATTATTACTTTCCCTGTAGCCCTCTAGTGATTTTTTTCTGCCCTCCGACCTAAATCCCGGTCATTATCTGGAACATGAGTCATTCTCAAATTATTTCGGAAATGTCAAAAGAAAAGGAAAAAATTTCAAATATAGATTTTTCTTTGGACGGCTACATGAGCAGCATTTGATAATTGATAACGAAGTATATATTATTATAAATGAAAATATATGGTTGGTCAAATTTCATTATGTCTTTGAGAAAATCAAGACCACTAATTTTTCAATTAAATGGTTGACAGCAAATTAACATCGGCTGAAAAAAAAAATTCTTTTATTTTTTCCTAATCATGTCTTCGGAATTATTGTCCTTAGGCAAGGCCCGCAAATATAAATAAAATAAAATTTTAAACAAGTTCTGGTTGCGGTGTATGTACTATTATGACAGGGACCATCCTATATAACTGTGTGCCTATATATATATATATAAAAAATAATTATCTTATATTATTTTTAAGACCATCCTATATAACTGTGTAGATATAGATATTAAAATAATTATCTTATTTTTTTTTAAAGAAATATGTTTATATTTTTTAAAAAAATATGATTATATAAAAAATATATAATAAATAATATTAAATGATATGTGAAAATAAATATATGTCATTATTTAATATAAAAATATAATAATTATATATATAAACAAACAAAAGTGAAGAGAACTGCTATATTAACCATTCAAGATTCAAATCTTGGATCTCAGATATCTAACCCGAGAAGGAAGAGTACTGCATTGCAGCATATTGGAACCCTAATTTATGGAAAGGACCATGTACCATCCACACTCGTATATATACACAATGCATGGGTACGTTCCAATTCAACAAAGCTGGGAAACATTTGAAAATATCGGTATATATGACAAATTCTCAACCTTTGATTTGGTAATCAATACAATACGTGCCCTAATTCATTGTGCCTTCGCCCGTCGGGAGCGAACAAGTATTTATTTAGGGGGGAAAAAGAAGAAAATTGTGGGAGTCATAAATATTAAAGTAAAATATATTTATACAGTTAGAGGATGTAGTGATGTACTGTCCTGCTATATAGAAAAAGAGAAATGCTTGATATCACTAACTTTTTTCGTGAAAATGTCACAAATGGATAGTTCTTGTAGCTGAGCTGTGTAATTCTTTTTATTTGAATATTTAGTTATAACATTTTATGTGATAAACAACATATTGTTAATTGTCACGTCCTTCGTGAATTCCATTTTATAGAAATTCTTCGTTGTAAATAGCACTCCTCATAGAAAAAAAAGTGGGAATTATAAATATAATTTCAGAAAGGAGGAAGTGAACGGATATATTCGAGTTATGAACTTATTAACTTTTGGCAGGGACGAGCTTGTCCTACATATGAAAATTCAACACGAATATTCAGCTTTGGCATTCTAGGAAAGGTCTATTTATATTTATGTATATATTTGGTGGTGGGTGGGGTTTTCCTTTGGGCCTTTTGGCTCATTTGGTACGCAGTCAACACATCCTTACAGGTGGAGGTCTCCCATTGAAATAGACACAACAGAAAAACAAAATAATCAGTAAACCTTTTCTTTTCTTTTTTTTTTTTGGGTACACACGAGGAAATTAAGCATATAGTGGCGGATTTGGTATTGTCTAGGTTCAATTTATAAGACTGCAGTTTCAATTGTTCTGAAAATTAAGCTGGCATGTACGCAAATGCATTACGCAAAATCATACTAATTACGTACTGTAATCATCGATGGCTTTCGATCTAGTTAAGTGATTTTGGTACTAAAAAACAAGAAAGAAATTGAAAGGTTTGGTACACTGGTAAAGTGAGCTGCCAAATTAACCTGTTTCCGGTCTTATAATGTATGCCTTATAGAGTGTTACTTTAGAATGAACCACACCATTCAACTGTTCAAAAACTAGCTTTTACATGTATCCAAAAAAAGAACTAGCTTTTACGGTTCGCAGTACTAAAGTCAAAGGGTGAATATTAGGAGGCAATAATCTAATAGCTTTCTCCTAGTTTTGAAAAACATCCTCACTAGAAGCTTCAAAATCTTTCCTCATTCCATGTTTTTTTTTTAAATGCCAATATGAATAAGCTTATGCAGATATACTCTCCATGCATGTACCTGTTAAGTACATAATGGGCCGAAAATGGTGGAGCCGCACGGCCTAGGGGACGCTCCCTTTTTTTTTTTTCTCTATGTAAAAAGATTAGAAAGAAAGAATATATTTTATTTTTGAGATTTAATAGTGATGTATTGTTAGTACAATGATTTTTTTATTATTAACCAATTATGTATTATTATGCATTAAAAATATTTAATTCTTATAATAATTATATTAAAAGTCACACATATAATAATATATGATTAATTATTTTAATGTAACAAATTTTACACTAACAATCAAAATTAAACTTTTACTTTTGTATTAAGTAACAAATGAGAGTTTGTTCAACTAATGGAATAGAATAAGGAATTATACAAGAGTACATTATAAGAAATCCGTAGATTTGAAATCAAAATATTACAACACCATAATTATCACTCATCAGCCAAGGGATAACAAGATAGATAACGGAAGATATCCTTAGGCAGTCTATCACAGTCAAGTCTCAACCTACTGTAACAAACGTGATGGGTCCCTGCCCCCTGTGAAATGTCTCATATTAAGCCCCCTTCTTTATCTAATTTCTCTTTCAAAATGGTTAGGTAAAATGCAGTCACAAACCAAAATAAGAAAAAAATGCATTCACTAAATTTTCCATACTGTACGAGTGTATAAAGTATATTTAGATAATTATTTTCTGTGGTTATTAGAATCTTACCTTGTTGGTAGGAATGGAACGTCTTAAATGCACTATGCTTTAGTTGGGTGGAGACACATCATGAAATAGTCATTAATATGGTAGACAATTTACCAAAAACTCATCAATGGTTTCAAATAAAGAATGGTCACTTGTTGAAGAGGAAAAGTTGGACATTGTGCATAATTAAACAATAAGTCCACTAAATAATAACAATCTATGTATTGGTAATTGCAAGGAAGTCCTAGGGAAGAAATTGCAAAATAAAAAATAAATAAAAGTAGAACCTTAGTTAGGGTGTAAGAGACTTACACTCTCAATTGCCAAATTACAATGCTTATTGTAGAATCATAGTTTTGTGAAATAAAAAATTATAATTATAATTAGTTAGTATAAAGTGTGAAAAAATATTTTTGAGTAACTTGCTTTTATTTATTATTATTATTATAAAAATACAAATACAAATTTACAAATAATTTAATTTAGATAAATAATATAGTATTTATGATAATAACCTATCGAAATTAGATGTTCTCCATTTCTACAGAGAGGCTCCAGCCACCGTGAACTAATGCTGCAGCGCCGACCACCTGGCCAAGGATGCTGCAAGAAAGGCACAAACAAAGCCAGCAGAGAAAGCAAACGAGTATGCGTATAAGGCAAAGGACACGACCAAGGAAGGGGCTGAGAGGGCGGCGGAGAGAGGGGGGGTATGTGAAGGATAGAGCTAAGGAGGGTGCATATGGGGTGAAGGTGGAGACGGAGGAAGTTGCGGGGTTGACGTCGGAGAAGACGGCGGAGACGTTTGAAGAATGTAGGGGAAAAGGCAAAGCGTGCAAGGGGCGTGGGAGGTAGCCAACAGCCAAGGATACCACGCACAAGATTAATTAAAGAGACGGTGGTTGGGAAGGATGAGGATGATGAAGATGGGATGAAGAAGGGGTAAAGGGTTTTTTTTTTTTTTTTAACTTGCTGTTAATTAAGGGATTTTTTTTTTGTTGTCTACAAAAAATCTATGGGGTTAGATAGTAAATAATAAATAATAGAATTGGTAATGGTGCAAACATAATTATTTGTTAACTGGCTGTGAATGACCAAACCTGTAATAGCAAGTAATGGACTCGTTTGGTGGTTAGGATAAGAGAGATAGGATAGGATAAACTATCATATCCTATCTGAAATTATTGTTAGTGGTAAATGGGATATGATAAATTAATCTGTCACTTATCCTATCCCGATTATTTAGTTCAAATTCTATCACGAGGGGATAGTAGCTAAACTGACAATAAGATAAGGTGATTTAAAGTATGATATAAAAAAATATTTTAAATATAAAATAATTAAAGTATAATAAAATATAACACTAGGTTACCAAAAAATATATAATAAATATAAAATATTTAAAATAATAAAATACTAATAATTAATTTTAAAAATTATTTTTATTTTGTCTCAAGGTTAATTTTGTTATTTATATTATTTTAAAAATTGAAAAATATAAAATTATTCTAATAATTTAACTATATATAAAGTAAAAACTAAAAATGAATATTTAAAATTATAAAAAATTAATTTAAGTTAAACAATATTTTTAAAATTTTAAAAATTATATGTAATTTTATCATAAGGATAAATTTATCTTTTTATATAATTTTAAAAAAATTAAAATTATAAAAAAATAAAATCAAATAAAATATGAAAACATTCAATAAAAAAGAAAAATTTTAAAATCATACTAAAATTATAATGTTATCCTGTTGGTTATCTGGTAGATTGACATCAAACGTCGATAAGATAACAGCTTATCCTGCTAATATCCTATCCTACTCCTATCCTGCTCTCTTATCCTATCTGCTCTTATCCTATCCTGACTACCAAACGAGCCCTTAAGGTGTACTGATTGCCTAAGGTGCATAGCAGAAGGCTCCTGGTATGAATATGTGTGGCACACAATAGTTTGAAGTTTCATTAAATAAAGTCTAATGCTGCACATTCAAAAAAATTTTTTTTTTGACAGAATTCATTTGTTAACATTCAATGAATGATAGTTGTTGGATAAAGAGTAAATTTTAGATATAGTCTAATGTAGATATTTAAATTATTTTTTAATATGTATCAAATAATAAAAATTATTATAAAATTATATTAATTATTAATAATATTTTTATATATATTAAATAATAATTTAAGTGAAAAATTGATAACGTAATACATTGTGTCTACTAAAAATTTTTTCATTGGATAAGTTATATGATAAAAACTACTTACACATCTAAGAATAAATAACAAAATTAACTCAATTTGCCAGGAAATCTGACAAAAAAATTCTTACTAACTAACTATACTATTCTTCCCCAAATAAAAAGACAGTCAAACTAAAAAAACAGTAAATTAAATATCTAGTTTACTGTAAATTTTAACTATCAAATTTTATATAAATGATAAGAAAATAATGAGTGTCTATTACTACTCCTATCTAATTAATTTTTTACAATTTTTTAAAAAATATAATTTATTAATTAGTAAATATGTTAAATTTAACCATTCATTTAATAAAAAATTAGAAAAAAGAGAAAAAAAAGGCTAATTGAAATTAAAAGGAGTAGCAAATAAGACAAATAAGAGTGAGAGTAATCATAAAAAGGAGAATAGATGCTCCCTCAAAATTAAGTAAACTATTTAAAGATCACATTAAATCTGGTAGCGCAAAAGCATTTATCAACACGTAGATAATTGGTTAACAAAATATATAGATTGATTAATGGACTAATAACTTGTTATTACTTTCTATCACTAACAAATTCTTCATTCGTCAAGTAAAGTATATGCCTTGTTAATCAATAATCGAGACATTATTAACTAATGTAAAAATATTATGAAATTTTTGGCATGAAGAATCATTTTCCTATAAGCAATTCATGTTATCAATTGACACATAAAAATAAAACACCCTTTTTTAAAAAAAAAATGGTAAACAAAAGTTTAGGAAAATTGGGGGATGTTGCACTCTAAGATTACGACATGTTATAAGCTTTAACGAATAGTAAAACCTTTTTATCAACGCTATTTGGTCATGCTAGTTAAGCTAACCATGATTGGCGGAAGAAAAAAGAAAGGTACTTAGTTACACACTTTGTCCACCTCTTCCCTATGGTTGGAAACATGTACCAAAAGAGAATATGAGGGGTTACTATTAAGGACAACTCAATTGGGTATTATTAGGGATGTTGATGGGGTAGGTTAGGTGAGTTTTACAGTATTTCTTAACTCAATCAACTAATTAAAGCATTGGGTTGGATTTATAAATTTTTTTTTTAACTTGACTTAACTCAACTTACTTAAGAGTATGTTGAGTTAGGTTAAACATGTGGGATTGACATATGTTTTAAAAAAAATCTTAAAAAAAAAGTCAAAATGTGAAATTTGAAATTGTTTACACATAACATGCATTATATAAATACAATAAGTCATATATTAATTCACATAATCAATTTTACACAACATAACAGGTTTCAAATAAATTAAATATATAAATACATAACAAATTAACAAATTTACTAATTTAAGTTTGTAATAAACTTAATTAAGCTAATAAGTTTAAATATTTATAAATAATAAATTACTTTAATAAATTAAAGTCAGAGATAGATATATGTAGAAGAATATGGGGACATATGCCCTTATTGAGTTAAAAAAAATTACTATATAGCTTTTATCATTTGTGTTTTATAGCTTTTGGAGTTAAAGATATATATTTTTTCCCACCATCACTTATAACAAATAGTTAATTTGACACTTTGTTTGATTGCATATATATGTATATATATATATATATATATTTGGTGATATTGATAATGAGGAATATATTTTTTATTCTCAAAATATGAAAATATTAAAGAAACAAATATTAATTCATTTTTAATTATTTTTATGTGTAAATATAAATATTTTAAAAAATGTGTATATTGCCTTTGATTTTGCTCTCACTATTCAAATTTTTGGATTAGTCACTTATTAAAGTCAATATCATCATACATATTATGTGCATTGACATAATCATTGATTTTATTCTCTATTTTTTAAATACATTATAGTTCTTGAAATAAAAAATTAAGAATTTGAATTTTTTATTTGAGACTGAATATTTAAGAGTGAGTGATCAAAATGATAATTGGTAAGAACAAGTGTATTATTTGTGTGTGAACACTTTTACCATTTGTTAAGTTTAAAAGTATAACGACATCATTCCACTTGGTAAATCTTTTTTTTTAGTAATCATTTAGTTGTAATTAAAAATTGTGGCTAAACAACTTTTTAACTAGAACTAAATGATTTTTTAAATATTTTTTAAAAAAGTGAGTGAGTTGGGTCGTCATGAATTAAACTTTCTTAAACTCACTATTCGACTCACAAATTACACGTTAGAATCTTTTCTGAACTGATCCATTCACAAATTCAATTTAAATTAATTTATATTTTATAAATAATTTTTATATTTTTATATCAAATAGTATATATATTTTTTTCACACTACATCTAATATTATTTATTATATATATATTTTTTATTTTTTTTACTTAATCACATCTATTAAAAATAATATAAATAATATTTACATTCTAAAAAAATATAAAATAATTATTTTTTTTTACGAATTATATTGTATCAAAATCTACGTATTCTTGAATTGACTGGATCGCATAACATCCTTGGCCAACACGGTCGCAAACTTCAATTGCATAAGATTATGAAAAATAATTATTTTATATTTTTTAAAAGTATAGGTATTATTTATATTATTTTTAATAAATATGATTGAATAAGATAAAATAATAAAAAATATGTATAATATATAATATTAAATAAAATATAAAAATAAATATCTATACTATTTAATATAAAAATATAAAAATTGTAAGATTATTTATCATTTTGTGTGTTTTATCTCGGTAGCTACCAGCTATCTGCATTAGTTGAAATTAAAAATTTACACATTTATAATGTGTTTTGATTGCATCATATTTGACGAAAGGGAGATTAAGGTACAATTTCACCTACTATTAAAATTCTTAACCCCAAAAAATTCAAAGGTCCAGTTGCCCAGTTCCCACTATTTCGCCCACTCTTCGGTCAAGGAAGAGTTGGTGGCAAGCGAGTCACAAATCACCATGCCTATTTTCTCTTTGATCTAGAACGCACGAGACGTCCACGGAAACACCTTTTTTTTTTCTCAAGTTTGACTTAGAACAGCGATTTCGGTTTCTTTCTTAATTAATTCCATCCCAAATTCCAATTGAAGTGTTATTTTTTTTTTCAAAAAAGAAAAATAGGAAAACAATCCCCTCCTCTGCTTTCTCTTTCTCCGCATAAAAAAACCAAGAACGGTTGGTGACTCAGGAAATCTTTGTTATTTTGTTCTCCAAAGTTCAAACTTCAATTTGAAAAATGAAAAATAAGAGTTGGAGCAACAAACAATCCCCCTCTTCTCCATTCTCTTTCCACATTTGAAAAACCAAGAAATGGACTCGGGAAATCTATGTTATTTAGAAAAAAGTTTACAATGCTCTTAAACAATTTAAAGTATAGATGTTCTAACAGTGATAACCATTGATTAAGTAGAAAAAGAGTAAAAAAAGAAATCAACGATAAGAGATTATTACTATTATTTATTAAATAAATAATATTATAAATCTTTAAATTACAAAATTAGTCCTTAAAATAAAGAGATATTATATTACAATATTTTCTAAAACAATCATAATCTTTTTTCATTTTGTACATTTCATCAACGATTCCCTCCTCTCTTATTCCATCAACGATGATACTGGCGGCGGCGAGAACACCATCGACGCCATCAACATTGTGGAGGAACAACAGCCACAACAGGAGGATGAAGAAGACGACGAGCCCTTCTATCAGATTAAGATTTTTGCTGGGTACTACACTATTACCAAACAAAATCACTATCTCTTGTGTTCCATTTCATCTTTTCTCTTTTTCCAAATGGACGAATGCAACAACAACGACAAGAGGAAATGAGTTCAGGGTGACTCGAAGGCGGACTCGGCCGAGTCCAAGATTCTCTGAGTTTCCCCTACCGTCGTGTCACCACCATCTCCTTCACAGTACTCCTGTGATTCTCTGGCTAACCACCCAACAACGCCTCACCCCACAAGATTCGAGTCCCTGTTGCTGCGCCTCTGTTCTCCAAATTTGTTCTCCGACCAACCAAGCAGCAGCAGTCGCACCGCTGCCCAAACATATTAGCTACCTGATTGTGCAAATTTGCAAGACATAGTCCCACTGTGCAAATTTGTTCTGCCCCACCCACAGTTCCGCATTCGAGCAGTCCCACTGTGGTCGGGTAATGAGCTTCTAAACATTCTTGACGACACAGATAATGTGACGGAGTGTGATCCCACGATGCAGGCCTTGACTCTTTCATCAAGAGCTTCGAGGAAGAGATACTTGCCACAGGTCAGGATTTGGAAGATCCAAACATTGAACCCGAATCTGCGGGGAAGTTCAACACGAACCTAAGGTATCTGTTGCAAGCGTCCGATGACGAACTAGGGCTATTGCCGACACCGTCTGGCGCCACTCAGGCGGCCACTTGGCAGGGGCATGGCGGCCAGCACGAACCAGCGATCAAATGAAGGATAAAGGACTTGAGAGAAAAGAAGATAAGATAAAATATTTTAAATAAATAAAAATAAAAATTAATGAGTTAAAAAATAAATATCAAAAGGTCTTTTAATAAATATTAAAAATTAGTAAAAAAAAAAGTGAGATAATTGATAATAAAAAAAAAGTCAATAAAAACATACATACTCAAAAAGTTATTAGAAACATTATAAATACCTCCGTTATTTAGTTGTGCTTCAATGTTCAAACTTCTACATCTTCCCCACGTTAAACTATGATCTCTGGTTAATGCCGTTCCTTTTCTTGTACCTTTGGTAGGTAGCATGTATATCAAGTATTGAGACATGGTACTTTTGGGACTTTCTAACTAACACGTAAAATTATATTATATTCATATACATATGACGCTTTCTCATATTTGGTGCTAAGAACAAAAAGACTTTTAGTATCCCTCCCCAAGTGGTGTTGTTATTTGCATATTAATATTTACACGTTATTTTTATATATTTTTTATTAGGTAAATAAAGATAAAAATAAAATGTGTTGGAATATGTATTTTCTTGTTTTGTTACTCAAAGAAAGTGATAGTAAAACTAGTGCAATGAAAATTTATGTGGAAATAATATGAGTTTAGTTAAAATGTGTCTTTAAGATATATGTCAAAAAATAAAAAATATAAATTATTAAATAAAAAATACAAATATTTATTATTTTAAAAATTTAAAAAAAATTAATATTTTTTAAATAATTAATAATAAATAATAAATATTATTTTAATCCTTAACATATGTCTTTATTACATATAACGTTAATAAAACCCAAATAATATTATTGTTAGGAGGTGTTGGTGCCGCATAGGTCTTGGGGTCGGGGACTCTAGTAGCTACGTTAGAGTAAAGGGAGATATAAAAATGGTGATGACACACTACAATATATAGTAATAACTGGGTATTCAATATTGCACTATAGCAACTAGATATGGACGACTCAGCATGCTGCGTGTGCGTGGTAGTTGCAACTTGCAAATACATATATACCACATTGGGATTTCAGATTTGGGACGCAGTAGGACAGATTACAGAAGACATTGCTAGTGACAGCTCCCTTCTTCCCTTTACCATTTATTTTTCTGTTTTGTGCAAACAACTGTTTTTTTAAAATGGTGCCGTTAAATTTTTTACAAAAATTATTTTTTTTACAGAATGATATATCTTTGATTGAGATATCTCAATTACAAATGATGTGAATTTTTAGGGTGACTATTAGTGTAATATACACGACACAAATCCTTGTTTCCGTAGTGAAGCTGAAACATCACTATCTAGACCAAATGCACGACGTCTAATTAAAATGGTTCTTCGGAATTTCTCCTTTATTTCTTTAAAGTAAGACTTCTTTTATATTAAAAAATTTAGTGATCGTGTCTTCAATAGATTAAAAAAAGAAAAGCAAAACGCATTAATAGCTACCAAAAAAATGACAAAATTTTATTAATATTATTTTTTTAGTGGCATGTGTTGGAGTACAAATGTACGAACAGTTTTAAACAATTCAATTTTATATTTTACCCTGTCGCTATATATCGAATAGAAGGGACTGCAAACGAAAGGGAACCGAAAGATCTCCTTTGAGACGCAACGTAAGGATGCTTTGGAAAGACTATATACAACGGCACTTCACTTGAGGAGAGTCTCTCATGTCATATGACTCTGCCTCTTAGTCCATGCATACTAGTCTACGAAATTGCTTCAGCATCGATCATCCTAAGAAATTACGTGTTGGAATTCTAACACCAATTCCTCGTATGTCTATAACTAGCATACGAAAAAACGCAAACGTACAATGTATAAATTTATTAAAGGAAAGGGATCCACTTATACTTAGTGTAAGTAAAAAAAATTTATATTTAATTTTATATTTTTTATTTTATTGTGATATTGTGATTATCATTTATCTCTTATCGTAATCACATGATCACAATAAAATGAAAAGTGTAAAATTAGGTGTAAGTCTTTTTTATTTACACTAAAGTGTAAGTGGATTCATTCCCTTTATTAAATCATATATGTATACATTAGTATAAAAAATATTGATGTGATTTTGCATAGATAAATAAATAAACAATAATATAAAAAAATTATATGTGTAGCTTTCAATTTTATATTCTAATGAACTATTATTTAAGAAATAAAATAAAATTAATGTTTATTATTGTGTATGTATATTTTCTCTCAAAGTTTATGTATGTATAATTTCAAGATTTTTTTCTTGGTGCTTGAAGAAATTATTATAACTTAAGGGGTGTTTGATTTGTTTTCTTTTTGGTTTTTTAATTGATATATTTTTATTAATAATTACAAAATGTTACATTACTTTTATTTTATTTTCTATTTTCAATCTATTGAAAAAAAATGGTGAAAACAAGACTTTTCCATAAATCTTTTTTCACACCAAACTCTTATTATAATTGTCAAAACGGGTTGACATGGTGTATGTATATTTTCTCTCATAGTTTATGTATGTATAATTTCAAGATTTTTTTCTTGGTGCATGAAGAAATTATTATAACTTAAGGGGTATTTGATTTGTTTTCTTTTTGAATTTTTAATTGATATGTTTTTACTAATAAGTACAAAATGTTATATTATTTTTATTTTATTTTCTATTTTTAACTATTGAAAAAAATGGTGAAAACAAGACTTTTCCATAAATCTTCATTTACACCAAACTCTTATTATAGTTGTAAAAATGGGTTGGATCGGCCCATTTTGGTCTAGCCAGCTTGGTCTGAGTCATTTTTGAGTTATGTAAGTTTTAAATTGATATTTTGTTAATTTAATCTAACCTTATGTAGTGTTATTAAAGTAGATCGACTTAATTCGTTGTATGTCGGACTAATTTGAGTCAAATTAATTCAGACTATTTTTAATTTTATATTTATTTTTATTAACTTAACTCACTTATTTTATCAAGTTATTCACCAATTTTGACAGCTCTATTATAGCTAGAGAGCCAAAATCTGTTAATTTCCAAACCGGCCTTCTCTGAACTCAAGTTGGAAAATTTACCAAAAAAAAAAAACTCAAGGTGGGAAAGCAAAGAAAGAAAGAACGAAAAAAGGACAAAATTTCTTGTCGCTGCCACAGTAAACTTAGGTTTAAGCCCATTATGGCCGATATTAATTTTAGGGTTAATCTTTTAAAATTAGGCCCAATATTTTTAGGTTACCAATCAAAATAAACTCTTTATGGTAACGTTTGAGATTAAAACAAAAGAAAGAAAACTAACGGCCTAACGCGTTATCTCAATAATATATGTAGCCCAAATTTAGGATTTGTGATGCTACCTAATGGGCCTATTCAATCTAATGTGAATTCAATTCTGGTTGTTGTTGTGTTGGCAAGTTCTTGTCAAAACTGGATTAGTTGGGCATCTTGTAAAATAGTGTTTGTTTAGATGTTAGATAATTGGTGTAACATTACTCTTAGCATTGAACAAAGGAGCTAGCTTTCGCTTTTTGTTGTAGCCTTTTGGTATTCCTTCATTCTCTATCATTGAATTCTCCGTTAAAACTTGTTCAACAAATCAACAATAGTATTAAGTTATTAACTTAGCAGAAATACAACAATAATACAAAAAATAATTCCATATTTGAGTTAGTTTCACGAATAAGTTTTGAGTTACAAAATTAAATTTAAAGAGTAAATATATATTGCGTCGATAGAAAGACTCAACTCAAGTGTATTATACACTATGCATAATACAAAGTTGTCATAATGCAATCAAAGTAAGAGATATTTTGTTATATATTATTCAATGTGTACAATATCAAATATAATATTAAAAATGTAAAATTAAAATAAAAAATAATACTAATTTATAAAATTAATGTAGCACACGTTAAATAGACAGAACAAAAGATTTCTCTACACTTCTCTAGAGGGAAAAGAGCTAAGAATTTCTCGTGTCGTGTCATAGTAACACAAGATAGCCCAACGTGAAAGTGTTGACAAAATTAAAAATTATTTTAGTTATTCCTTTCCTATGATGAAATGATGAGTAACACACTGGTACCAGGGCTGTAAAGGAAGAACAAGTGAGCAAAAAGCAAAATGGAAAAAGAAAAGCAAACGACGTCGTGATGATTCCCGTAACCAATGTTGGCGATGCGAGGGACAAGCTATCATCGCTGCTTCGTGCGCTTTTTCTCTCTTTCCCATTCAAATAATCACTCGCACTCCCGATCATCTCTTGTTATTCAATGCCATTAACGTTAACGACCCAATCCATGCCGGAAATCCCCGTCGATTTCCGGGCTCCGCCGCCTTCTCCTGTGGCCTCCGGCCGAAGATCGTCGGTCACGAATGACGACGTTCTGACGGAGTTCTTAGAGGCCTCACTCCGCGTACCGGATCTGGTGTTGCCCGATAAGATCTTCCCCAAACAGAAGCACCTCGAAACTCCTCCCAAGGTTGATTTCGTGTCCTTGTGTTTCCACGAGGACGACGCTCTGCGCGATGTCGTTTCGGACTCCATGGCCAGGATCGGATGCTTTCAGCTGGTGAACCACGGGATTCCAAGAGAACTGATGGCCTATGCCGCGGAGGCCGCCGTCGGAATCTTTGAGGTGCCGCCGGGAAATCGAGCTGCAGCAACGAGGTCGGCGGAGAAGCCATGGGGGTTCGAGGAGTACCATGCAGGGGAGGAAGAGGAGGAGGGGAGTGAGTTGAGTGAAGAATTCGTGTGGTGCAAAGATGATGAGTTGAAGTTGAAAATGGAGGGAATTTGGCCAATTGGATATCCAAATTTCAGGTAACATTATATATATATATATATATATATATATATATATATATATGTTATGCTATTCACATATCATTGGCTATTATAAGTTATTGGATTATGTTTATAATTATAATTATATATATATTATATATGTAGGCGATTGTGATCTTAAGTAAATGTTTTAATCTTGTATATATGACATGACAAATCAGATTCTAAATATAGCGTTCTTACTAGCTACTTGTTCATCAATATTGATATAGTAAAGCACCATCAACACCACATCCACATGTCAGCACTTGGCACTACCAAGCCTTATATCGGCGACTCTACCATCGTCATCACCTTCCATAGTTTTCACATGAAATTTCTGTCAATATAGTACATGCATTCTCCTCAACTCCTCTAGGTTATTGTCATTTGAGTTAATATTGACGGGATCAAATTTTCACAAATTATTAGAATTGCCATTGCGATGGAGAGAAAGAGAGAATGTGAATCAAATTGACATTATTAGTAGCAACAAATTACATTAATTTGAAAGGCTTTAAGGTTTTCGAGGCTAGTCCTGTGTCCTTAGGATTCCTTTTTTTTTTTTTTTTCCACAGTGGTGTTTTTGGTTCATATGTTAAATCTTGAAACCAAGTAAATGATTTTTGTAGGGAAGAGGTTAGGTAGGGTCAAACCAGATCTCTCCAACACAATCTATTTCCTAGAACCACCACTAATTTTGAAAAGTTATTAAAAATTCGATCAATCGTTACAAATTTTGTTTCACTTTACACGACAATTTACAATTTTTTTGGTTCGGAAAGTTGGTAATAAAAAAAATCATGTGCTTAATAGTCAAAAACCACCATAACCATGGCTTTGTCCTTATCATTGTACTTTCTACAAACGTCACTGGCGGCTATGGAAGGGTGATAATGGTTGTTGCATCAAATATAACAATGTTGGAGTGGTGGAAGCGCCCCTCATGGTGACCACCATCAATGATGAACAAGAAGTAATGGGAGCACCGGCTTTAGTTTGTGGTTTATCAAGATTATAATCTTCACATAAATTACAGCTGTGCATATAATCCAACATCTTATGAGTTATAACCAATGGTGCACCTTTGCATAGACTTGGCAAAAGTGCAATTTTGATTTCCTTTTGTCTCGTTTTCTATGTTGTTAAATTCCGTTATGTCCTGCATAAAGTGCAAGAGTTTTATTTACTATATCTGTCTATCATTATATTCAATTTAGCATTCTTCAGCTTTGATTTTGATTCTATGTAAGTGTAAAAGTGTGATTGCAGCTGCTGTAACTTTTGTAGTTTATTAGATGGTGTAGGTTCTTCGTTAGAGTCTAAAATTCAATCAAGCTTGGAAAAGTTAGTTTAAAAAAAAATGAAGGGAGAAAGAAGTACATTAAATATTGTGTTTCACATGCAAAGCTAGTGGAGAAAAAGTAAATCATTAGCGCTTGCTAGTAAAGACCGAGCATAATAATTGAGCTGGAAATTTTACGAGTTGGAGCAAACTACTTTACACTTCAGTTCTCTGTTGCAAAGCACATGCAATAACGATTTTCTACACTACATACATCCATCAATTATATGTTTCAAAACAACGGTAATGCATTGCACGCATGTAATGATCACTTGTGAAGATTTTCCATAACAATATTCATGAATGTGCTCAATGTTAAACTTCTTTAACTTGCAGCAAGAAGATGGAAAATCTATTGTCATGCATAGAGATGGTGGCCGAGAAAATTTTGCCTGTGATACTGAAAAACCTTCCGAGAAAATTTGCAAGTGATGCTGATATGACTCATCATGGTCATCAACTTGGGACACTCTGTTGTGTTTACAAGCATCGCCGAGATAAAACGGCAGACCGATGGGCTAACTCTTTAAAATATGACGTGATTAGAATGCTGATTAGGGGAACTGATTACTCTCATTCCTTGTGTTTGCATGTGTGTGATGGGTCTTCAGAGTTTCACGTTTACTCCAAGAAAAGTTGGCTCTCTTTCTGCCCAGAAGAAGGTGCCCTTATAATCACCGGTGGAGATCAAACTCAGGTAATTGGTTAGTTTCTGCACAATACTACTTGTTAATCCAAATTTATTTTATTCTCTATTTATGTATATTAAAATTGGTGATTACTAACCTCCATAACTTTATGTTGAGATTAACAATCTTTACATTTTATTTAAAAAAAACTAAAACTTTTTTTTATAAAATAATTTGTATTAAGAGTGTTTTAGTAATTTAAAATTATTAACTTTAATGAAAAAAGAGAATAATAATTCCTAACATTAATAAGGGTAAAGAATAAAGACATATAATTAAGAAAGAGATTTTGATTATGGAATCTAATTATTAATTTCATAATAATATATAATAAAAAATATGAGTCTATAAAATGTTCATTAAAATTGTAATTTTTAGTTATAATACAGTTATTAATTTTTTTTGTACAAAAGATAAAGTTATTCAACCTTATTAATTTTTTTGTAATTAAATTTAAAAAATGAGTTTTTTGTTTTTTGTATTTTTAAATAACAAATACTATATCCATAAAGTGGTACCAGATTGTCTGGTAGTTCCTGGCACGGACGGAGTTCGGGAAGTCAAAAATATTGGTGTGTTCCACTCGAAGATGGGGTCCACAAATATAGGACCCACCATAATTGCACACGTCCAAGATTACTCGGGCTAAAACAACCCGGATCATACAGTATTTCTCATATCCGTATCACCTATCACGTATCACGTATAATATATCAAAATCTATTTAATCATTCAACGCTATGGCTGTTCATATTAACGTATACTATATCCATATTACGTATAATGTAATATATTAATACTATTTTTTTTAAATAAAAAACATTGTAATAATAAGCAAGTTGCACAAGAAAAGGATTAAAGTTTAAATCATGAAGAAGACAATTGTTAAAAAAAAAATTTAATCACGATAATACTTAAAGATTAATCTCACAATATTTATAGCAGTACCTGATCTAAGACCAAAAAGAACATTGAAGTATTATATATTATAAATATGTGAACATTGTTATAATTTTAATAATATAAAATGTTGATTTCTGATTTTTTTTTATGTTTAAAATTTAATAGCTGTATTAAACTACTAAAAATTAAATTTTTAATGAGCATTTTATAGACTCATATATTTGTAATTATATTATTTTAAAATTAATAATTAGAGTCAATAATCATAATTTTTATTTTTCATTGTTATATTTTTCTGTTCGTTTTTCTAATTAATGTTAGGTTTTGTTATTATCTTTTTTTATTTATTAAAATTGATAATTTTAAGTTATTAAAGCACCCTTGATATTAATTATTTTATAAAAAAAAATTTAAGCTCTTTGTTCAAAATAAAATGTAAAAATTACTAACTTCCACATGAAGGTATAGAGGTTAACAATCCCATTAAATTATCATAATTATACTTTTCAAATATATTAAAATATGAAATATGAACTACTAAATTATACTCTTATTAATATTTAAATTTTTTTGGCATAAATGATTAACGTCATAAATAAACAAATTCAATAGTTAGCCTGATAAATATTAAATAATTCATTCTATTTAATGTTATGTTAGTAATGATATAATTGTATCTATTCTTACACATAGGATCATTCTTCTCTATTATTATTATTATTATTATTATTATTATTATTATTATTATTATTATTAGAGTTTCATGAAAAGTAAAGTTTTTTTAATTTTAAAATGCATTGAATATTCTATTTTTCATTAAAAAAAAATTTATATTTTAAATCCTTAACAAATTTCTTAAGGCATATTTTAACAAAATCCTTATTATTATCATTGTTTTGAAAACCAGACTTGACTGGTTGATGCAACTGGTTGGAATGGGAATCCATCCACTGTCCTTAATAATGTAATGAATGTCCTTTGAGTTACTTAAAACTCAATACTTCATCCATTTCAGTTTAACTGTCACTTTGATGCAATGCATAAAAATTAAAAAATATTGAATCAAGCTTTAATTGTGAGAATTTTTTACTAAGCTATTCTTATTCATTTCAATTAATTACTTTATTTTATCATGTTTATTTAATTTTTATGAGTAATTGAGACTATTAAAGTATAAAAGTAAAAATAAAAAAATAACAATTAATATTTTATTGAAATACGAAAATATCACTTATAATAGGCCAAATTTTTTTTTACCGAAGTGACACTTAAAATAGACTGGAAAGAGTACAAGTCAAGGAAGTTGTTAACTGTGTACTGGCCAATGGAGGAATCTATAGTAATTTTGTAAAGTTATACACTGTTTATTCCTTAATAATGTTTTCTTAGTGAATAAAGTGAATGTAATGCAAAAATATAAAAAGTAGCATGTATATTGTCAGAACTAAAGTTAAACTAGTCCAATATAATCTAGCATTCTTGATCTTGAACATTATCAGCACCCAATTTGTCAAAGCTCTTATCCATTTTGACCAAAAAAAAAATCGTTCTTGAATTAGAGTTCATGAAAAAAAATATAATTAACCTCCTTTTATATCAACCTGTCTCGTGCTTTGTATAATTATTAGTATTTTTTTTCCTATTATTTCAATTTTTCATGACAGCTATGGTTAGAAATTGCACAAATCTATCTCGATTAACAAGGTTGATATTGCTGCGCTACAGATATTGAGTGGTGGACACTACAAGCATGTGATTGGAAGGCCAATCTTTAAAGGTGACAAAGAAGACAGCATTTCAATGGCTTTCCTCTATTCTACACAAAACACCAAGAACAATTTTCAAACCAATTGGAAAAGAACTATTTCACTTGGCCAGCAAGCCATATTGGCTATAATTCTGACCCTTGTGTACCATGTCTTGATTTATGTTTACGAAAAACTTTGATGTTGCCATGGATTTATGAAAATGAAATGCTAAATACGCAGTCAGAGTTCCCAATGTCATCTTTCTAGTGAAGCTAGAAGCATCTGGGCAAACATGATTCTGCCCACCTCAGAAATCATTGCATTGCCAAACACACACTAAGAACCTTAGTCCTCAAACCTTTCCAATGAAACGAGAAGCACAGCAAAACATATAGTGGAAATATTTCCTCAAATCCCATCAAATTAATCTCTAGCAAAGGATACTAAATAAGCAGAATTTGCAAATGCCTAACCTATGCTGGTGCATAAATCTACAATAATAACAACCAAACTTTTTTTCATTAGGTGGAGTCGGTTACATAGATCAAACGACGTTATTGTGTCATATCATAAACTAAATCTTCAGAAATGTCATTCAAATATAAATCTTTTTTAATTGTTTCACCTATAGTCTTTCTTGATTTCCCTCTACCTCTAACTATTGGACTATCCTCTACTTGATCTATTTTTCTTATCGGGACTTCTAAGAATCTTCTCCTTATATGTCCAAATCACCTAAGACGAGATTCTACCATCTTTTTCACAATAGGTGCTACCCTTGTTTTATCTTTAATGAATTCATTTCTAATCTTATCTTGTCTTATATGGCTACATAACTAGCGCAACATCCTCATCTCTGCAACATTGATCTTATATTCTTACTGACTTTTTACCGCCTAACATTTAATACCATACAACATTACGGGCCTTATAGTTGTACAGTAAAATTTACCCTTAAGCTTGAGCGGTACTTTTCTATCACAAAGCACTCGTGAAGCACTCCTCCATTTTATCTATCAAGCTTGAATCCTATGGTTTACATCTCCCTCTATCTCTCTATCATTTTGTATGATATATTCAAGATACCTAAACCGTGCGACTTATGGTATGGTGTGGTTCCCAATTTTTACTGTTAAGCTAGTATTAGCACGCTTCTTACTGAACTCATATTCCATATACTCTGTCTTACTTATACTTAGACGAAAGTCATGTTCTTTTAAAGTTCGTCTCTATAGCTCTAGCTTCCTATTTGTTTCCTCTCTCGAGTCTCCAACTAAGACTATATCATCTGCAGAAAGTATGCATTGTGACACCGACTCTTGGATATGCATAGTAAGCACATCCAAGACCAAGCTAAGAAGATATGAACTCAAAGTTGACTATTGGTGCAGTCCTATAGTTATAGAAAAATCTGATGTAACCCCACCATGTGTTCTCACACTAATTTTAGCCCCATCATACATATCTTGGATTGCTTGAATATAAGCAATACAAACTCTATTCTTCTCCAGAGCTTTCCACAAGACCTCTCTCGGCATCCTATTGTGGGCTTTTTCTAGATCAATAAAAACTATGTGTAGGTCTTTTTGCTTTCTCTGATACCTCTCTATCAATTTTCGTAGAAGATAGATTGCTTCTATGGTTGACCTCCCAGACATAAAACCAAATTAATTCTCTAAAATATGAGTTTTGTCTTAATCTCCGTTCAATTACTATTTTCTATAACTTCATGGTATGACTCATGAGTTTAATCCCCCTGTAATTTGTACAGTTTTGTATATCTCCATTGTTCTTATAAATAGAAACTAAAGTACTTCTCTTCCATTCATTTGACATTTTCTTAGATCTCATTATCTCGTTAAACAGTTTTGTGAGTCAACTTATACCTTTCTTTCATAGGCACTTCTACACCTCGATAAGTATATTATCCGGTCCAATAGCTTTTCCATTATCCATCCTCTTCAAAACTTCTTTTACCTAAAACTCTCGAATTCTACGATAAAATGTTTTATTTTGGTCATCTTCTCTAGTGTTTGGAAAGTCTGAGTCCCCTAATGTCCCATGTCACTCATTAAATAGCTTGTAAAAATAACCCTTCCATCGATCCTTGATGTCTTGTTCCGTAACCAAGACTTTATCCTCTTCATCCTTAATGCATTTCACTTGATCCAAGTCTCTTGTCTTCATTTTCCTACTTTTAGCAAGCCTGTAAATATTCATTTCTCCATTTTTGGTGCCCAAAGATTGATATAACCTGTTGACCGCTTTAGCTTTCACCTCACTCACTGCCTTCTTAGTATCATCTTTTTTAGTTGTCTTATATTTTTTCTAATTTTCATCATTTTTACACATATGTCAAGCTTTATAACATTCTCTTTTAACATTAACCTTATCTTGTACACTTGCATTCTACCATCAAGATTCTTTATCCTTGGGTCCAAAGCCTCTTGATTCACCGAGTGTCTCTTTTGCTACCTTCCTAATCTCTTTAGTTATCTCATCTCACATATCATTTGCACTCTCTTGTACCTCCCAAATCTCTTCTTCCATAATCTTTCTCTGAAAAAGCATTTGTTTTCCTCCCTTTAATTGCCACCATTTGATCCTTAGAACTCTGTCTCGATAATTTCTTCTTACTCTCATATTAACTCATACATCCATAACTAAAACCCTGTGTTGGGTAGTCAAGCTCTCTTTAGGGATGACTTTGCAATCCATGCAAAGCTTTCTATCTGATTTCCTTATTAGAAAACAATCAATTTGAGAGCAAGAACTTTCGTTTCTGTACGTAATAAGATGCTCTTCACGCTTCCTAAAACAAGTGTTAGCCATTGTAAAATCAAAAGTTATCGAAAAATCTAGAATTATTTTACCTTCTGCATTAGCTACTCTTAGACCATACCCTCCATGCATATCCTCATACTCCCTAGATTCACTCACATGACCATCTAGGTCCCCTCCTAGAACAATATTCTCTCCTAAAGGTATTCCTTGAATAAAACTTTCTAAATCCTCTCAAAATTTTATCTTGTAATGTTCGTCTAACCCTACTTTGAGTGCATACGCACTGATAACATTAAAAATCTATTGTTTCATAATAAATTTCAAAGTTATGATCCTATCTCCGAGTCTTCTCACATCCACAACATTATTCTTCTAATTCTTATCTATTATTATACCTATTTTATTTTTAGATTTTATCTTACCAGTGTACCAAAGCTTAAAACTTGATATGTTGAAATTCATTAGTTGAAATTCATTAGTAGAAATAATAAAAATTGGTTGAACGTACTACTATTGGTATAATCATAATCATTAGTACATAGAAATGCATCAAACTTACGGAGAAAAAATGATTGACTGATTCATGAACATCACAAATTTGCATGTTTCAAAGAAGATGGTAACACCATAAAAGTTAAATGAATGCAAATGCTTCAGAAACATGGTCCATTTTCTTCTTTTTCATAAACTCTGAAAAAACATATGTAAAATGAGATAATACTTATACTATTTTAGATTTCCAAGAAGAGCAAACTCACGAATACAAAGTTCATAAATAAACAATTATAATCAAAAGATAGTGCTTCACCGACAAAGGTGATGCTGATTCATTAAAAAAAAAAAAAAAAACCAATGCCCCCAAATAAACAAAAATTTAGGGGCAATAGTGATAAAAATACACAGTGGAAAATCACCAAGTTAATATGTGATAAGTGGCATGAAATCCAAAAGATTATCCTTCAATTTTAGTAGGCAAGTAAATGTTATCATTTTCTTTAATCTTCTAGTACAAAATCTTAAAAATCTTAACTCCTCCTGTGCCTTGAAATCCTATAACAAACAAAGTTGGAGGGGCAAAACTACATTAAAAATTTTTCGAGGTCGAGTGGGCCAATCTCATCATGTATAATGAGAAAATAACCAGATCAAAGAAATTTTAAAAATTTTGGGGGTGTGGAATTATGTAATTCCACCAATGTGGTGGTGACATGTATATAAGAACAAGCGACAGCATCTTGTGCAAAGGAAACTTAATTTTAGTCATCTTTGATTCAGTAAGCCATGGAGAACAGAGATGGTGAGAGTTCATACCTTAAGGAAATATAGCTCAATCAGTCAAAATTAAGTTGGAACATGTTAGATCCCCTTGGTATAACAGACAATTCTTTGAGAATACGGTACTTTTCCTCTAAATCCAACGAAGAAACAGTATGAATTGTCATTGTCTCCAAAACAAGTCCTCTTTGTAGAATATACGCAGTAAATGCCTGCTCAACTGCAAAGCCTTGATATTCTTTAAATTCAATAGTGGTCAGGTGTGATAGAAGACAGTTAGAAATAGAGGTCATTATTGTTGTACGATGCAAGAGCAGTAATTCTATCCTGCAGAGCACTCTGAGAAGGTCGAGTACAAAATCAATATGCTCATCCACAGGAGAGGAATCAAGATACGCTTTCACCACGTTCTGCAGATTGCTAACCGAAAACTGGGAGCAAAGCGCTTGAATGGTTGGGTTTCCTCATCAAAATGTGACCCACGAAATCGTTATCGAAGTCGAGTGCTTGGAGATGCTCCGACAGGTGACGCCACCTGGGAGACAAAATGCTGGTGGCGACAGAGCAAGGAGTCTGGTAGGCTACTGATCCTGTCAATGCCTTCTGCTTGGCGTTTCGATTCGGCCATCGTCGATTTTGCGTTGGCTTTTGTGTAATAGAAAGAGGATGTGGTAGTGGCAGTGCTCCAACCAAAGCCCCCTTCCGACCCACGTACGAGGAAAAGGAGGGGCTTATAATATAACAGAATAAAATTTGTGATTTTATTATTTGAAAGTTTAATGAATTTAATAAATGATGAAAGAGAAATTCATGTTATTCTTTTCTTGAACTTTTAATTTAAAGGAATAAAAATATGAGACTTAGAGTGATAAATGAGGGGCTAGATATTTCTGCCTTATCATTTTCTTCTCATTAAATAACTTTCAAATATACTAATTTTTGAGTTTAACCATTCTATTCACTGTTATACTATTCATTTACATCTTTCTTAAACTATATTTGAGAAGATGACAATATAGCAAATGACATGAAATGAAATAGTAAAATTTAATGAAAGTGTGTTTAAAAATTATTTTAAAAAAGAATAGAATAAAAAAAAAATAAATGAGTAATTCCCTTGCTACTCAAAACCTCCATTTTTGTTCTTCTAATTTGGGAGATCAAGATAGTAATAACTTAAATAATCTACTCTCCTCTTTTATTAATTCATTAAATATCTAAACAATTAAATAACATATTTTATTCTATCTTATTTCATTCTATTATAAACCACTCATTTCATCCTCTTTAAAACTCTTCAAACATATATTCCCTCTGTTTTGGCCCTTTCTCAGTGTTAGCTTTTGCTTTAGTTTTAGAAATTATACCATTGTAGCTTTTTCTCGCAAGACTTGAGTAAATAAATTTGATCTAGGTTAGGAGTATTTGGGAGCATAGGATTTGTCTTATTTTTTATTGGGCTTAGTTCATTGCTAAACAATTTTAGGATAGGTTAAGTTTTTTCTGTCAGTGCAGGTTTTTTTTTTATTATTCTCTGTGTTTCTAGTTGGATTTAAGTTTTTGGGTTAATGTTAACCAAAAACAAAATTTTATGGGTTAATAGAAGATCAAATTTAATCTACCTAGAAGTCAAGTCAGAGACAAAGAATACCCTTCCCCCCAACACAATCCATTTCCTAGATCCACTACTAATTTTGAAAAGTTGTTAAAAAATTGATCAATCAATAAAAAAATTTGTTTCACTTTACACAACCATATTAACAATAATTTTGCATGTCGGATTTTTATTTTTTTTTGAGGGGGGGATCGGAAGTTGGTAAGAAAAAATCTCATGTACTTAATACTCCAAAACCACCACAACCATGGCTTTGTCGTTATCATTATACTTTCTACGAAACTTCACTGGTGGCTATGGAAGGTTGATGATGGTGGCCGTATCACAATAAAAATGGTGGATTGGTGGAAGCACCGCTCACGGTGATGGACCTGATGGTACTCTTACCATCAATGATGAACAAGTAATGGGAGCTTTAGTATGTGGTTTATCAAGATTATAATCTTCGAATAAATTACAGCTGTGCATAATCCATCATCTTATAACCGATGGTGCACCAGTGCTGGCAAAATTGCAATTTTGATTTCCTTTTGTCACGTTTACTATATTGTTAAATTTTGTTTTGTCCTGCATAAAGTGCAAGAGTTTTGTTTGTTATCATTATCTTCAATTTAGAAATAAGCTTGAATTTTGATTATATAATTAAGCTGCTAATATAAGTGTGAAAGTGTGATTGCAGCTGCTGTAACACTCGTAGTTTTGGATGGTGTAGGTTCTCGTTGGAGACTAAAATTCAATAAAGTTTGGAAAAGTCTAGTTTAAAAGAAAGCAGAGAAAAAGAAGCACATTAATTATTGGGATTTGCTAGGAAACACTAGGGCATTAAACCGTTATATTGGCTTTTATTTTTTGAAATTAACATAACTTTTATTTAAATTTTGAAGTTTAGCTTCACACACAAAATAAGAGAAGTATTAAGGAGGCATAATACGAATGTTCACTAGAACATGGAAAGAGAATTCATTTTCCATAGGAATAAAGAGATGATGTTCATGGTTGAAGACCCTGACTATTGTTTATTCAACTGCTACGAAATCTGTTCATAAAGATTTATGCAGCTAGAGATGCTTCGTCAAAAGTAAATAAAGAAGCTGCAGGACATTTCCATAAATGCAAGTTCTATTTATGAAATTGGTGAGCATTTGTGCAGTCTGGTTTAGGACGAATATACTATAATCCCATATTTAATAACAGAATGTCGGAAATAGATGCCCCAATAGAAAAGTTTCTTCACTGCTGCAGTTACACTGATTTTAGGATTCAGCCAATTTCACGCAATAACACTTTCAAAGGATCAATTGTAATGCTAAAAGAGATACCTGACCAGCAGAGCCAGAAGATAGACGCAGAATAATTATGAACAAGAAATGAACTCATTGACTGCTTAAGTAAACTATCCGCAAAATAAGAATAATGTAGAGGCAAAGGTGCTTCGTAGAGAAGACAGAAAATAGATAGGCGAGCAAAAATCGGATAAATGGATCATATATATCACAGTCACATCAGTTTCACAAATTCACCATTGTTTTATGCATGATCTAAACTCAAAATGTATCTGGTACATCATATCATATTATAATAATGTTCAAGCTCGAACTCAAAACACCAATTACATCTAACAAGGAGCAAAGAATCCTCTAGGTGCTGCGAAAGACATGAGAAGCAAGATGACAATGGCATTTATAGTTGCAGCAAGAAAGAAAAGCATAAAGACAAGCAGTCCTGTTAGAGCAACCAAAGAAACCGTCCCAACCTGCAGCGATTTGGAAAAACATGGAAGTAAATACATATTGGGTTCATGGAAGTAAAAACAACTCAACTAAAATAATGAATTAAATGAAGGAAAAGTGGAAAGCAATGAGAGGACTCCATCAACAAGGCCAACAAGTGCAAATGTGTCTGGCTGTCTGTTAATATATGGCCCTAGCAAGACACAACTAGAACATACAAGTAATAGAAAACAAAAATTATCAACAAGAACCGAATATAGTGATACCAAGATGGTTTAGAAGCATTAACAAAACTGTTGCTGCAGAATGCATAAGAGTAGGAGAGTCATTAATGTAGGTCCACAAAAATATGAGAGCTTATGAGAAGAATCATTTACCTTCTCTAATTTATATAATTCTCAGAAACCACACAGGAGGAAGAATCATTCAAAAGGAGTTCATAAGGAAATGAAAAAAGGAGAATTTCACAACTTGAACCTAACAGTAGCAGTCTAACACCACAGACATAGGGAAAAAATGTCTAAACAGGCTTAAAAACAACAATATTCCAGTCACCACAATCATGAAATTCAGCAACAATTCTTCATCATACCATAATTGGAAATGAGAGCAATAAGAAAATACGAGTGCCTATTTCTCCAAGGCATCCTACCAGATGGCAACAAAATAGCTGTCAAAAAGTTATCAAAAGCTTCTAGACAAGGATTTGAGGAATTCAGATTGAGCACAGATTCAGTTTTTCATAAAATATAGTTTGGACCATCTATCACACAGATCATGTTCAATTCACTAACACATAAAAGCAAGTCAAAATATGAAATCAAAAACATCTGAAGAATTCTTCAAAACGAAATTCAATTGATACCGAGCATAAGCAACTAACCACCAGATCATGCATATGCATTTACTAATATGCGTTTACATGATTCAGATACAATCATGGTCCCATAAATATTACCCCAGAAACAGTCACTGATCAACAATGTTCAAAGAACCCATCACAAGACTAACTCCCAAATGCACAACAATCAAAAACACAAATTCAGATTGGGCTGAATAAGCAAAAATACGTGCTTACAACGAAAATCAAGAAGAAAATCACAAACAAAAATGTAAGATTTATGTTCTTAGAACGAAAATCACCAAGATCCATAGGATACACATTACATACCAATGGAGGTCCTTATATCAACGAGCTAGAGCAACGGAAGTTAGAAAAAATGAAGAAGCCATGATCAGTAGAACGAGAGGTGCGAAGTGTAATTGAGAGAAAGTGAGAAACAATAAGGATTTGTTTGGATGTTGGAATTGGAATATAAATTTTTAATTTCAATTTCAATTTTTTAAGAATTATAATTTGTTTAGAATCTTAAAATTTATGTGTGGGTTTATCAAAGAGTTAGAATATAAAATTGTAATTCTAAATTCAATTCTAATTCTATTGTTTACACGTATGATCTAAATTTTTTTAAAAAAATGATTTACAAATTTAAAAATTAATAAATGATAGAGAGACTTTAATGGGGAAAAGAAAGAGATTTTAATGGCGAGATTAATGTTTAAGTATTTGAATTAGTAATTCTTAGAGTATGAGTTCAGAATCAAAAAGAACTTGCCCTAATTGTTTTTCAATTGCATAAAATTAGTTTATAGAATTTCAATTCTAATTTTAAATAACATTCTAAATATAAAAATTAGAATTAAAAAGTTCAATTTCAAGCTTTAATTATATAGACAATTCCAAGCGCCAACGGCAGGATAAGGAATTCTAGAATTCCACCCGATGAATTGGAAATTGAAATTCTTTGTTTTGGACAAAAAAAAAAAGAAAAAATACTTGATTGAAATTCTTCAAAATTTTTAAATTTCTTCACTTAGTTATCAAAACAAGTTATTTTATAGTCAGGGATTTTAAATCCCCTCAAAAAATATAATTCCTTCTTAAAATTCTCTATCTAAAATCTAAACAACCCTGGGGGTATGGAATTGTGTAATTCCACCACAATACAGTTGTAAAATGTGGTGACGTGAAGCTTTGATTTAGTAAGCCACAGAGAATAGAGATGGTGAGAGTTCATACCTTAAGGAAATACAGCTGAGTCAGTCAAAATTAAGTTGGCACATGGTAGAGCCCCTTGCTATAACAGATAATTCTTTGAGAATACGGTACTTTTCCTCTAAATTCAATGATTTTTCAGTATGAATTGTCATTGTCTTCAAAACGAGTCCTGCTTGTAGAATGTATGCAGTAAATGCTTGCTCATCTGCAAAGCCTTGAAAAAGTCTAAATTCAATAGTTGACAAGTGTGATACAAGACAGTTAGGAACACTCTTTGGCCGTGCCCAACTTGTAGGCTGTGTTTGTGATGCTTCCTGGCAACAAGGGACAAGACTGGTCAAAATATGGCAGCAAAGAACAGATAGACCAAAGCTTGAATTTGAGAACGAACGCAACAAACCTTAGACTTCTTAATTATAAGAACTTGAAGCATTTGACATTTCTGAAGCAAGGTTATCAGGAAATTTGAGTTGAAATACGGAAGAGTAAGGTCTAGATGAAGTAAATAGAAAAATTCCGGAAAATCTAGTATGGGGGCACGAAGTAAGCACTGCAGGTAGAAGACGACAACAAGTCATATATATAGTAATTAGTACACAAGTATAAAAAAATATTGCAAGCATTGTGATGGGGAATGTGGGATTTCAATAAGCACATCATCACCTTTATTGTTGAATAACGCAAGACCAGAAATTTTGTTCTGAAGAGCTGTTTGAGAAGCTTGGGTACAAAATCAATATGCTCATCCAACGGATAGAAACCAAGATACGCTTCGACCACGTTTTGCAAATTGCTAACCAAAAACCGGGAGCACGTACCCCCTAGGCTGATATTAAGGTATTGAAGAGAAGGGGTGTCAATTTGAAGGTCGTCAATATGAAAATCATTAGGTTTTACAATTGTTAAACTCTTCAAGGAAGAAGGCACGTGGATTTTTGGTACGCTGGATGTAGTCCACTTAATAAAATTCAGATTCAGAGTTTCAAGAACCGGGCAGGCAGAGAAGAGGGTATTGATGGAATCCACAAGGTGGATATTCAGTAGCAGCATCTTGAGGGATGGCAAACGAACCGATGAAAGTTGCTCCACGCGAATTGTGCCGCACAAACTCAGCGATACGAGTGCGGTGCAAGTGAAAAGACTAAGAGGTAAGGGGAAGCTCAATCCATCGTCAAGACGAGAACGAGGATAGAGGGAGAGTTGGAGTTCCTGGAGGTGGGGCCCAATGGCGGAGCGAATCCATGTAGTGAGGGAATCGGCGTAGAAGGTGTTAGTGAAGGAGAAGCCACAGGAGAGACGGAACTTTCGAATGTCGCGCACCCTGCGCAGAGCTAGAACCCCGTAAACGTAAACGGCAAAGCGCCTGAATGCGTTGGTTCCCTCAACTTCGCGCACAAAATTGTCGTCGAAGTTGAGGACTTGGAGATGCTCCCAGAGGTGGCGCCACCTGCGAGACAAAATGCTGGTTGCCACGGAGGCTCTGGTTGGGAGAAAAGAAAGGATGTGGTAGAGCACAGAGTCTGGTAGGCTACTGATCCTGTCAATGTCAATGTCAATTCCTTCTGCTACGTTTTGTTGGTGTTTCGATTTGGCCATCGTCGGATAACCAAAGTCCCCTTCCCCCTCACGTTTCCACTCTGTTTTGCCCCTTTCGGTTTTCAGAGTGTTTGCTTTTTTCTTTTTACTTTAGCTTTTTCTTTTTTACTTTAACTTTTTCTTTTTAATTTTAACGTGTGATTCGATTATTTGTTGATTATTGTATAAAAATTATTTGCTATAATTAATTATAAGAAAACAAATTTATGTTTGTATTTTTAATTTAAAAGTGATTTTAAGTTAATTTATTCTATTTAAATAATATGTAAAAAATTATTTTTATATATTAAATTATTAAAATAAATCTAGAATAATTAAAAAAATTATTTACTTAATTAAAAAAATTATTTAATTAAAAATAAAATAATATTTATATCTTACTATTAAAAAAAAATTCAACAACTTTTTTTAATAATACTTAAATTTAATCTTCTCATAAAAAAAACTGTCAATTTTTTCCAATAAAATGCGTAGCACGTTGCTTAAAACACATGCTCTTAGTTAGAAATCAATTTTGGTCCCAGGTTACTAGGTTAGGACGTAGGAGTATATCTGGGTCGTCACGATTTGTCTTAATTTTGGTTGGGCTTAGAAGTTCACTAGTGTTTCAGGTTTTGGTAAATTTAATTCTACTTAGACTTGAAAAATACATGCCCCCAAAAACATAGCCTTGATAAAACAAATGAAAAATGAGTGTTTTGCTTTGGGCTTGTGTTTTAGTTCAGGTTAGTTTTCATTTTTGTGGGTGGGCCAATTTTTGTAAGTTTTAAGGAATCAGTTTCTTAGAAATTAGGCTTATGCAGATTTGATAGGAGTTTTGTCTGTAAAGGGTTTCATGTTGGATTTATTTTTTGACGGGGTGTTTCTAGTTGGATTTAAGCTTGTGGTTAATAGAAAACCAAATTTAATCTAAGCTACAGTCAAAGCCAGAGACAAAGAATACCCATCTCCCTAACACAATCCATTACACAACAATTGACAATTTTTTTGGTTTGGAAAGTTGGTAATAGAAAATCTCATTTGCTTAGTACTCCAAAACCACCACAACCATGGCTTTGTCCTTATCATTATACTTTCTACAAACGCCACTGGTGGATCTCAAAGAGTGACAATGGTGGTTGCATCAAAATAACAAAGGTGGAATGGTGAATGTGCCGCTCACGGTGATGGTGCTCACACCATCAATGATGAACAAGTAATGGGAGCAGTGGATTTAGGGTTTTTTGATCAAACTGTCTTAAAGGGCTAAAATATTTATCAACATATCATTGTTTCTAAACTATTTATCAGAATGTCACCGTTTTGGTTACGGTGACATTTTTTAATCTTTGTTGGGCCACATGGGATATGCCAGTACAGTTAGCGTATCCCACGTGGATACGCCAACTGCTCTGACGTATCCCACGTGGATACGCCAACCGCATTGGCGTTTCCCACGTGAACTCCTATATCCCCTCCTCCCCTCTCCCTCCCATGACTTACCTAGGATGACGGAGTTGATTACGTAATGCAGTGTGCACGGACGTACATACTTCGGTTGATCGAGGGATTGCTATTTCCTGACCATTCTAGTAGATACATGCACATGATGTTCCTTCCTCTGTTGGAGGACTTTACTGCTACCGGGAGATACAGTTGGGGATCTGCGGTCTTGGCCTATTTGTACAGAGAGCTGTGCAAGGCCACGGATTACAGCGTGCACGAGATTGGAGGTGCTTGCGTACTGTTGCAGTATTGGGCATGGCATAGATTTTCACCCTTTGTTCCTACACTTGTGGATGATACTGATCCTGTCCTTGTGGCTGCCTACGTTGCTGCCTGTGATCTCCTACGTCCACTGAGATTTCAGTGAGTTTCTCAACATATCTGTACATTAGTTTGTTATATATACTACTTGTGTTAACATCATATGACCTTGACATATATATATAGGTGGCATAAACATAAGGTGTTGACTGAAACCCCAATGGGGGTGATTCCGTATTACCGTCAGTTCTTTGATCAGATGAAGAGTGATGATGTCAGTATCTATTTACATTGATTTAAATAAGTTAATTTATCATGTTTTTTAATTCTTTATACAATTATGATTACAGATAATATAGCGGCCATATACAGATGAGATTGTGGTTTTATCCAAGATTCTCAGTATCGGCGATAGAGTGATAATCTGCTAGATTATCTGTTTTTCCAAAGCCTTTTGAGGGGATTTCACCGCTTAAGTCAAATTTTTGACGTTGTTTTGACCTTAAAACAGTTTTGTTTTGTCTTTTTAGTTGATTTATGTTAGTTTGTTAGATTTAGTTCATTGTGATTAGAATTATTGGTGCTTTAGCTCATTTATTGTTGTTTCAATTGCAGGCACCAAGAGAAGTATGATGAAGCTCAATGTGGCGAAGAAAAGCACTCAAGAAGAGAGAACTTAAAGCTTCCTAGGAAGATCAAGAGCAAGTCTGCAGTCTCTAGCGCCTGTGCGCTACGAAGAGCGCCTAAGCGCCCTTAAGCTTCAAAGGAGACACGCTGGATGTTTAGCGCCTAGGCGCTCAAAACGAAGCGCCTAGGCGCTCAAGCTCATGACAGCAAATGCGTGCTGGACACATAGCGCCTAGGCGCTACAGACGAAGCGCCTAGGCGCCCTTATCAGACTATAAGTGTGTTTTTCTGACCTAATTTGAGGGGGCTGCGTGGAGAGAAGAGAGGGGAGCCGTTTTGGAGCAGAGAAACACCCTATCTTGGGTGCTCTAAGGTGGATTTGAAGAGAAGAAGAGTGGGAGCTCAGATTTTCTTCAATCTTCCATGGAGTTTTGCATCTTCTTCCCTATTGTCTTAGTTTCTATTTTTATTTCTATATCTAGCTAAACTCTCCCTTGTTGGGATTAGGTGGATTTTGATGGATCTTGATTGTTATTGATGTTGGATTTAATTAATATAAGTTGCTATCTCTATTTTGAGTTTATGATCTCTTCTCTTAATGCTTTCTAAGGATTGATCCTCTTTGGAATGATTCTAGGGTTGTATGTTGAATGGAAATTTGATATATGATTTATGTTCTAAGATTATGAACCTTGCTTATCTCTAGGCTAGGAATAGTCATTGATTTGCTTGTTACCTCTTTGAATTCTAAAACATAATGCTTCTTATCTCTTAGAATCACCTAAGGAATTAGGGTTTTTAATTGAAAACAAAAGGGTTAACTACCTAAGGAATTAGGAGTTGATTATTTAAGAGAATTCGGTAACAAAATAGGAATAGTAGCTTGTATTAATTCCAATTGATATGCAACAAGTGAAATCAAATGAAACTTGATCCCAACTCTTTCATTAATTGATTGTTTTTCATTTTGCACACAAAGTGTTTGATAAATTGCCAACTAGAAAAACCCAAAAATATTGTCATTGCTTTTGGTTCTTTTGATTTTGTTATTGTTATTGAAACTCATTTTAATTCAAATCTTAGTTTAAATAGTAGCTAACTTCGTGAATTGGTACTTGGCCATCGATCCCTGAGAACGATATCTGGTTTCTCACCGTTTTTATTACTTGACGATCCGGTAAACTTGCCGTGATCACATCAAGTTTTTGGCGCCGTTGCCGGGGATCGATTTTACCAATATCGGTAATATCGAAGGCAACCACTAGTTTAAACATTTTTTTTTCTTTTTCTTTTTATTTATTCGTAGTTTTTAATTTCTTTAGTTTATTTATTTCATTGGGTTATTTTTGCTCGATATTGTGTGTCTAGTGTATGCGAGGTACCATTCATCCCACAACCTTCTCTTTGACTCGAGATAGAAAGAACTGCAAGAGCTTTGAGGAAGCAAGCAAGAGAACGAAGAAGGAATTTGGGTGATACTCACATTGTTATTGAAGATATGGCAGACAATGGAGAAAATCAAACCCACAACATGCATGGAGAAAATATAGATCCTCCACCACCACAACCACCATGTTAGGACTCTCATGGATTATTCTATTCCTAACATGGATGGGTGTGGAGCAAGCATAACAAGACCCCCGTTCAAGCAAATAATTTTGAGTTGAAGCCGCTCTACTCCATTTGGTGCAGAACAATCAGTTTGGAGGATTTGACAATGAAGACCCACATGCACATATAGCGGGTTTCTTGCAAATTTGTGATACGGTGAAACTCAATGGGGTGAGTGAAGATGCTATTCGTCTGAGATTGTTTCCTTTCTCTGTGAGAGATAGAGCTAAGAGCTGGTTGGATTCATTGGCAAGAGGAAGCATAACTACTTGGGCAATTTTAGTTCAGAAATTTTTGACAAGGTATTTCCCTCCGTCCAAGGCTGCAAAGTTGCGAAGTGAAATCACATCATTCAGGCAGTTTGATGGGGAGTCTCTTAGTGAAGCGTGGGAGAGATACAATGAAATATTGAGGAAATGCCCACACCACTGTTTTGATTTCTGGATCCAAGTGCAAAGCTTCTATAATGGCATGTTGCCTCAAACTAGAGCCATGGTTGATGTCTTTATGAAAGAAAGTGGGGCATTGAATTATAAGACCCCGTAAGAAGCTTGGGAGTTATTTGAAATAATGGCCAATAATGACTACCAGAGGGTGGAGAAAGAGCTGTAATAAAGAAAGGGTACTTAGAGATCGATTCTATGAATGCACTGTTGGCTCAAAACAAAATTTTGACTCAACAGCTTGAGAATCTCACAAAGAAGGTCGATACTCTTAGTGTGAATGCAGTGCGCAATGCTCCTATGGCCTGTGACTTCTGTGGAGGTGAACACGGGAGTGTGGATTGTCCAGGAAACATGTTTAGACCTCCAGCTCAAGAGCAAGTGAACTTCATGAGCAATCCTCCAAGGCAACAGAATAATCCTTACTCCAACACTTACAATCCAGGGTGGAGGAATCACTCAAATTTTTCATGGAGTAATCAAGAGAATCAAGCTCAACCAAGACAGCATTTGGGATATCAAGGACACCCTCAACAGTCATCATATCAAGGTCCTTCATCTTCCCAACCTCAACCTAATGAGAAGAAGGCTTCTTGGGAGTTAGCCTTAGAGAAGTTGGCTACACAAACCTCAGCTTTTGTCAAAACAACTACTGATTTTATGGAGGAAACAAGAGCGGGGTTTAGAAATCAGGATGCTTCAATCCGCAATCTGGAAACTCAGGGGGCCAGCTTGCAAAACAGATTTCGGAAAGGCCTCCAGGTTCATTACCAAGTGACACATCCAGAATCCTAGAGGAAATGAGCATGTTTTAGCTATAACAACTAGGAGTGGGAAGGTACTTGAGCCTCAACCAAGGGAGGAGAAAACCAATGAAGAAGTGCCACACGAGCAAGTTGAAGTAACTCATGGTGGTTTGTCTAATGACTCTAATGAAAAGGAGTCACAAAAGGAACAAGCAGTGAAGATGTCACCGCCAACTATCAAACTGCCATTTCCCCAAAGACTCAAAAAGGAACAAGATAAAAAATAGTTTGGAAAGTTTCTAGAAGTGTTTAAGAAGCTGCAGATTAACATTTCTTTTGCTGAGGCACTTGAGCAGATGCCATCTTATGTCCGATTTATGAAGGAGTTGCTGTCAAAGAAAAGGAAGCTGAAGGAAGATGAGATTGTGGCACTTACCGAAGAATGCAGTGCTATAATTCAGAGGAAACTACCACCTAAATTGAAAGATCCAGGTAGTTTCTCCATTCCTTGCACCATTGGTAAGCTGAACATTGAGAAGGCTCTTTGTGATCTTGGGGCGAGTGTTAATCTCATGCCGCTATCTATCATGCACAAACTTGGGATTGGAGAGGTTAAGCCTACTATGATCTCCCTTCAATTAGCGATCGATCTGTCAGGCATCCATATGGTATTGTGGAAGACGTGCTAGTGAAGGTTGACAAATTCTTCTTTCCAAAGAGATTTTGTGGTCTTAGACATGGAAGAGGATACTGATATCCCTCTGATTCTAGGAAGACCATTCCTAGCAACTTCAGGAGCATTGATTGATGTGCCAAGAGGTGAATTGATTTTGAGGGTGGATGGAGACCAGGTGACCATCAATGTCTTTGATAAATCTGCACTAACATCAGATCTCTATGCCCCCGTCAATTGCATCCAAGGTAAAGCTCAAAAGGAGTTAGCTGGGCTGAAATCTGGAAAAATTGAGACCTCCATGGCCCGACGAAATCTCACATGCTAAGGTTTATTCAGAACTCCCAGGTTCAAGTCAAGTTCCAAATGCCTTTGGAGGGGATTGCAAGGTCAGTGACCAAGTATGGAGGCAAAGATCTGACAGAAGAAAAGTGTCATCCTACTTCTCCTGTTTCAAGCCACCTTGATGAGTGAGAAGCAACGTCGAGCTAATGACGTTAAACAAGCGCTTCATGGGAGGCAACCCATACTCGTGCTCTTCTATCTCTACTTTTTCATTTTAGTCATTTTTGTTTGATTTTTATTTGTTTAATATGTTTGTGTGCATTTTGCTTAATTGCTATGTTTAGTTTTAACTTTTTGTTAATTTGAGTCCGTTGCCTCCGTGAGTCAAGCCAATGTTGAACTGTTTGGAGTTTACTTTTGTGGGTTCCCATGTTTGATAGTATCATTGTTATGTGAACCAACCATACATGCTGCTTGCTGTTAAGGAAAGTTGAAAGCTTTATGGGCTTATTTAGAGATTGTGGTACTTGAATGAGGATTATGACTTCCATGCATAAATCTTATAGCTTGTTGTTAATGTACTTGGTGATTTTTGTGATTGGATTTCATAATTCATCCTTGGGAGTTGTTTTGAGCCTTCAACATTTTTGCTTTGATGAGAGGTCACTGGTGAGTCTCTATTCTTCTAGCTTTGCTTGAATCTCATTTGCATGCCGTGATTTGCACAATGCATCGACATGATAAAGGCAATTTTGTTGTTGAGCCAGATAGCCATATAGCCAACCAAATGATGTTTGTTTCCTTTGTGTTGCCCTTTTTGTGCCTAATAACTGAATTCTTTGTTTGCCCATACAGCATGCCATAGCCAAAATAATGAATGTCTTATCCACCTGAAAAGGGTAATTGAGCATTGAATTTATTGAAGGTGTGGGTCAGCAATGTACTAAGTTTGGGGTGGCCATTGTTAAAAAAAAAAAAAAGAGTTGGCTTGTTGAATAGGAACCCCTTTGAGACCGATGGGTTACTGGGAAATACTTGACTCAATGATCAAGTACCCCTTTGAGACCATGTAGGTTACTGGGGAAATATATATAAAAAAAAAGAGGAGAATGTGAAAGGTATGAGATTTGTGAATTGAAGTTTTGTTAGAAGTGCCAATGCTCACTTGCTCTCTAAGGTAGCAGTTTATATGTTCATTTCATCTACCTTGTACCTTGGCACCAAAGCGACCTTGAATAAAGTCCTTTTTGATTGTTGCATTTGTGAGTGGCGTGCATGCATGTTTGAGATGAAAAGCAAATCCAAGGAGGGTGAGCTCAATAAGTGATGACTGAGGGAAACACAAGCCCAAATACAAGAGTTTAAGTGACCCAATTATTAGATGTATCTTGATGCCGTGTTCATTAACTTTCAAGCTGTGATTGATCAGTGCATGGTTGTGATGTCCCTTATTTTTTTACCCTTTGGGTTTCAGCTACACAGTTGAGAGTTCGGTTTTCAAGAATGCATATATGAATTGATTTGCTGTGACTTTGATGCTTTTGAGTTGTGGGACACTCTTGGTTTATTTTACTCAGTTCAGCATTGGTATTTGAGTTGTAGAGTTGTCTTTTCTTTTAGCTTATTTTTTTTTTGTTTTGCTTGAGGACAAGCAAAGTTTTAAGTTTGGGGTGGTGATAATCTGCTAGATTATCTGTTTTTCTAAAGCCTTTTGAGTGGATTTCACCGCTTAAGCCAAATTTTTGACGTTGTTTTGACCTTAAAACAGTTTTGTTTTGTCTTTTTAGTTGATTTATGTTAGTTTGTTAGATTTAGTTCATTGTGATTAGAATTATTGGTGCTTTAGCTCATTTATTGTTGTTTCAATTGCAGGCACCAAGAGAAGTATGATGAAGCTCAATGTGGCGAAGAAAAGCACTCAAGAAGAGAGAACTTAAAGCTTCCTAGGAAGATCAAGAGCAAATCTGCTGAGCTCCCAGTGCCCAGGCGCTACAGAAGGAGCGCCTAAGCGCCCTTAAGCTTCAAAGGAGACACGCTGGATGTTTAGCGCCTAGGCGCTCAAAACGAAGCGCCTAGGCGCTCAAAACGAAGCGCCTAGGCGCTCAAGCTCATGACAGCAAATGCGTGCTGGACACATAGCGCCTGGCGCTGGGGCACGGAGCGCCTGGCGCCCTTATCAGACTATAAGTGTGTTTTTCTGACCTAATTTGAGGGGGCTGCGTGGAGAGAAGAGAGGGAGCCGTTTTGGAGCGAGAGAAACACCCTATCTTGGGTGCTCTAAGGTGGATTTGAAGAGAAGAAGAGTGGGAGCTCGATTTTCTTCAATCTTCCATGGAGTTTTGCATCTTCTTCCCTATTGTCTTAGTTTCTATTTTTATTTCTATGTCTAGCTAAACTCTCCCTTGTTGGGATTAGGTGGATTTTGATGGATCTTGATTGTTATTGATGTTGGATTTAATTAATATAAGTTGCTATCTCTATTTTGAGTTTATGATCTCTTCTCTTAATGCTTTCTAAGGATTGATCCTCTTTGGAATGATTCTAGGGTTGTATGTTGAATGGAAATTTGATATATGATTTATGTTACGAGATTATGAACCTTGCTTATCTCTAGGCTAGGAATAGTCATTGATTTGCTTGTTACCTCTTTGAATTCTAAAACATAATGCTTCTTATCTCTTAGAATCACCTAAGGAATTAGGGTTTTTAATTGAAAACAAAAGGGTTAACTACCTAAGGAATTAGGAGTTGATTATTTAAGAGAATTCGGTAACAAAATAGGAATAGTAGCTTGTATTAATTCCAATTGATATGCAACAAGTGAAATCAAATGAAACTTGATCCCAACTCTTTCATTAATTGATTGTTTTTCATTTTGCACACCAAGTGTTTGATAAATTGCCAACTAGAAAAACCCAAAAATATTGTCATTGCTTTTGGTTCTTTTGATTTTGTTATTGTTATTGAAACCCATTTTAATTCAAATCTTGGTTTAAATAGTAGCTAACTTCGTGAATTGGTACTTGGCCATCGATCCCTGAGAACGATATCCGGTTTCTCACCGTTTTTATTACTTGACGATCCGGTAAACTTGCCGTGGTCACATCATAGAGACATTATTCTGGCAGTGATTCCACTTATCTTTTTCCACATTATTGAGTGGCACCAGCCAGACAAGGTGATGTGTCAGTTTGGTCTGGACTAACCAATACCACGGAGACTATACCAACCTGACGAGTTACACTGAATTACATTGGCCGGACGACACAACGAGGATTGGCGAGCTATACACCTTGCACATATAGCCATCTGGGACAGTCGGAGGGAATGGTGTGTGGTTGGTTGGCCTTTGGAAGTTACGCTGCTACGCGATCGAGTATATGCGGCCGACGGATGGATTACCGTGGCGTTGGATTTCCCGAACTGGTGCATCCATTGGGTTTGTGGTAAGTTTTTTACTAATATATTCTGTTATTTGTTTTGTACATTTTGTATCTTATATTGATAATGACGTGTTATATATGTATCTTAGGCTGACATTGCAGAGAACGTCCATGCGTCGGCCAGGAACCCTAGTTCAGGATTTAGTATGGCTAGCCTTCAACAGTTCATGGAGGACATCTTATCTTCAGTAAGAGAGCATGATCGCATCACATTGGATGACTTTCGTCTAGCTCCTCCTGCAGATGAGATTTCCGGACCATCCGAGCAGTCCGATGAGCAGAGGCCGCGTCGTAGACGGAGAGGGTTAGCCAGTACTCAATCACGACTACAACTTCCAGATGACTCTGGTTCTTCTCCTGTGTCTAGTACTCAGCCACCGCTCACTTCTACTGCTACTTACCGACCATCTCAGTCACCACCTCCATCGTACCCGCTATATCCAGGTTATCCATCATCTACGGCATACCCACCACCTACTTACCCTTACCCACCATATCCTTATACCTTTACCCTTACACCGTCATTTTCATATCCACCGTATACGGGTTACCCACCATATCCGCACCCATCACAGTCAGGACCTTCTTCTGATCCCCCTCACAGACCACCACATTCTGACCCTAACCATTCTCATTGATGTATATGTACTACATTTTATTACATTTGCTTAATTTGGGATGACTGTATATATATGTACCAGATTTTTCTGTTATGCTTATGCATCTTATACGCATTTTGTTGATATAGAATTCAATATATATAAATATGTTTCATTATACAGGATGAATTATTTTTGGGAACGTCTATTTTTTAAGAAAAAATTTGTCAAATTTTTTATAGAATCGAAATGTTTAAACTATTAAAGTTAATTAATTTTGTTATGCTCATTTGGCTAGTATTCTAACCCATCAATTTAAAGTGTAAAACTTGATTACAATACGTTAAGGGTGCTCACTGCTAGATTTAGTTAAGCTTAACTTCATAATTTCATAAACTCAATTTTCTACACCTGAGCTCGCCTTAGATTTAATTAAGTCGAATATTTTAACTTAAACATACTAAAAGTCAGAAGCTTTACTTGAGTAACTATTTCAAAACGGGTCGTCCCAGTCCATTCGGGGTCAGGCCCAGCCCATTTGAGTAAGCCCCAGCCCATTCGGGGTCAGGCCCAACTCATTCGGGTCAATCCCAACCCATTCGAGGTCAGGCTCAGCCCATTCGGGCCCGTCCCAACCTATTCGGGGCAATTACAACCTATTTGGGGTCAGGCCTAGCTCATTCGGGTCAGGTCAGGCCAGGCCAACCTATTCGGAGTCGGGCCATTCGGGTCATGTAAGTTTTGGGCTGACATTTTCCTAACCTAGCTAAGCTATTTTGCCGGGTTATTTGGGTCGACTCATTGGACTTAGCTCATTTTGTCACAACAGACCATGTAGGTAGGATACGCCAGTACGTTTGGCGTATCCACATGGGATATGCCAAGCACTCTGGCATATCCCACGTGGATACGCCAAACGTATTGGCGTATCACACGTGACCTAACAAAAATTAAAAAATGCTACCATGACCAAAATAGTGATATTCTGATAAATAATTTAGAAATAATGGCATTTTAGTAAATATTTTAACTCTTTAGGACAATTTAATTAAAAACTCGTGAATTTAGTGTGTGATTTATCAAAATCACAATCTGAATAAATTACAGCTGTGCATATAATCCAACATCTTATAACGGATGTTGCACCAGTGCATAGACTCGGCAAAATTGCAATTTGGATTTCCTTTTGTCTCATTTATTATATTGTTAAATTTGGTTATGTCCTGTATAAAGTGCAAGAGTTTTATTGATAGCATTCAGTCTTACATATATTAAATTAGAGTAGTCTTATATATTAAATTAGAATATACCTTATCAAAAGCGGCTTATTCTCTTATTATTCTATTCTCTTTTAAAGAATAACATTTTTCTTTTAAATTTTAAATTTAAATCGTCTTTTAATTAATTAGGGATTTCTTATTTATAATTTTAAATTATTATTTTTCTTTCAATTTATATATTTTAAAAAATTTATCTGAATTTGAAAAAAAATCCGTGCAATGTATGAAATACTATCATCAATTTAAATTTAAGCTGGGATTATGATTCTATAATTAACCTGCTAATATAACCATGAAAGTGTTCACGGGAGCTGCTGTAACTTTTGTAGTTTAGATGGTGCAGGTTCTCATTGGAGTCTAAAATTCTATCAAGCTTGGAAAAGTCTAGCTTAAAAGAAAGGAGATAAAGAAGCATATTAATTATTTAGATTTGCTAGGAAACACTTGAGCATTAAACCGTTAGGTTAAGTTCTATTTTTTGAGATTAACATATCTTTCTTTTATTTAAAATTTTAAGTTTAGTTTCACCCTCACCACACACTCGAGCATTGAAACGCTCCAGCGTTTCTTAACAATCCCTTAATTATTATGTGTCAAACGCAAAGCTACTAGAGAAGAAATGTAAATTATTAGTTGAAAAGCACATGCAATAATGAGTGTCTACACTACATACATACATACATTAAGTATGTCTCAAAACAATGGCAATGCATTGCAAGCATGTAATGAACACTTGTCAAGATTTTCCATAACAATATTCATGAATGTGCTTAGTGTTAAATTTCTTTACTGCAAGTAGATGGAAACTCTTCTGTCACGCATAGAGATTGTGGCCGAGAAAATTTTGCCTGTGATATTGAAAAACTTTACAAGAAAATTTGCAAGTGATGCGTATATAGAAAAAAGATTTTCGTATTATTTGGCAATTAGAGACTTCAAAAGCAGATTGTCTTCTCATATTTAGCCATTATATAAGGTGGGGAGATCATGCATATTCATATTGTCTATGCAGCAAAATGGCTTGAGACATGTTCAATTCATAACAGGGTATAGAAAACAAATTTCTTGCATATGGCCAACTAAGTTAACATTACAGAGATTATAAAATAAACTACATCACTCCGACCTTAATAAGATAACCTTCATTCACAAGCCCTTAAACATTTCATAATCACCTTGCAGAACCAGCATAGATAACCATGTCTTCAATTACATAGTTTCTTCTAACTTGATAATCAGCAAAACACATCCTTTGCCAAAGCTTCTCAAAATCTTACAGCTAAGCAGGAAAAAAAGCATATTAGGAAAATATATGTATATGTCAAACATGCTTGTAGTTTTAAGTTTGGAAAAGCTAGATAGGGCTATGGAAGCGAGAACAAAAATGCACAGCTATCAAAAACACATTTTCAGATTTGGGTGAATAAGCATAAATACATGCTTAGAACAAAAATCAAGAAGAAAATCACAAACAAAAATGTAAATTTAAATTCTTAGAAGGAAAATCACCAAGATCCACAGGATACACATTACATACCAATGGAGATCCTTAGATTAACAAGCCAGAGCTACAAAAGCTAGAGAAAATGGAGAAGCCATGAACAGTGGAATGATAGCTGTGAATTGTAATGGAGAAGCCACGATAGGGGAATGAGGGTTGTGAAGTGCGAACGGGAGAGAAGTGAGAGTCTAAGAGAAACAATAAGGAATTTTAGAATTCCACCTGACGAGGTGGAGATTGAAATTAAAAAAAGAAGATACCCGGTTAAAATTCTTCACTTAAGTATCCACAAAAGTTATTTGATAGTAAGTGATTTTAAATCCCAAAAAATACAATTCCTTCTTAAAAATCTCTATCCAAACATACCCCTGGTATGGAATTGTGTAATTCCACCACAATAGAGTTGCAAAAAGTGGTGACATGCATATAAGAACAAGCTACAGCTACTTGTGCAAAGTAAACACAATTGCAGACAGCTTTGATTCAATAACAATAAGCCACAGAGAATGGAGATGCTGAGGGTTCATACCTTGAGGAAATACAAGTTGGCACATGTTTGAGGCTCTTGGTATATCATACAATTCTTTAAGAACACGGTGCTTTTCCTCAGAATCCAACAAAAAAATCAGGATGGATTGTCACTGTCTTCAAAACAAGTCCTCTTTGTAGAATATACGCAATAAACGCCTGCTCTTCTGCAAAGCCTTGATATCCTCTAAATATAATAATTGTCAGGTGTGATAGAAGACAGTTTGGAACAGTGGTTGGCGGTGTCCAACTTTGTACAAGTGATGCTTCCTGTTGTTCCTGGAAACATAGGACTGGTTAAAAGATGCCTGCAAAGAACATATAGATCAAATCAAAGCTTGAACTTGAGAACTCAACAAACCATATCCTTCTCAATTGTAAGAACTTGAAGCATGTGACATATTTTAAGCATGTCCAACAGAAAACTCGAGTTCAGATACGGTAGGATAAGCTCTAGACGAAGTAAATAGCCAAATCTAGAGTGGCGGCACGAAGCAAGTGTTGGTGTATGCCCTAGTGCCCAATACATTTTGTTTGTATTTACATACATTATATTATGTTATTTTATATGAGGCGTTTTTATTTATCAAGTTTTTTTTGACATAATAAAGTCTGCAAAGCACGATCTGTGACATCAGTGGATGACTGTGATCGTGAGATCTATTGGATAAAATACTATTCTTAAATGTCTGGTCGAAAGTATTATTGTAATTGGATAACATATACATATATATATAATAAAATCACGGTTGATATGAATATCGTTCTTGGATACATATGAGAAATGATGTATTGGACAGACCGCATAACAGCTTCACGTGGATCGTTACGTGAGTGTCAAAGTGATGTGGTCCTTTGACCAAATCAGTGATTCTACTGAGAAGTGTGTTTAATGCCATCAAACGTCATCAAAAGATGATTATAACGTTGGTTATTAGACATGCTTGGGATTTGTCCCTCCTACATAAATCTTCGATTGAGTGAGAAAATGTGACCACGCTTAAGAGATATTGATCTTATTTGCTATTACTACCTACTTTCAATCGTCCAATTGAACTAAACAAGGGTGACACATTCCATGCCTTGTGTTCAATCTGACAAAGAAAACTACACTAACAAATCACACCATATCATTATTTGTAATATTAAAATGAGATTTTAATATTACTACCAACGCCACGGTAACCTTAGAAACAGTAAATTAGATGTAATCGAATCAAGTTGGACTCGGATTAAATCCAAGTTGACTTCGACTCAATGTTTAGGGTTCCTGATATTTTAAGGAATTAAGCGAAGTTATAAATTACTGCTTGTTGGGTCATTGTTAGGTTACATCACAACCCTAACGCACCTACGAAGTAGTGGTAGATAATAGTGTCTATCAGCAAGACTACTTAAAACAGTGCGCGACTCCTTTGCAAGTCTGTTCGTGTGATATCTGCAGCGATCATCGTACATTACGGTGTTGGTGATTAAATCATCGCTTGAGGTAAAAAATTTAAAAAAAACTATTATGATTTTTCGCATGGATCCCGTGAAGGAATTCTGTTATTCCGTTGCGAAGATCAACTTCCCAACAACAAGCACTGTGTAGAAGGCAAAATCAACTTATATATATATATATATATAGATCGAACTTATCCAATATAAATTTTTTAATTATATTTATTTTTAATCGTTAGATTTATTTTCATCTAATAGTTAAGATTATTTTATTAAAAATAACTATTAGATGAAAATTGATCTAATAGTTAAAAATGAATGTAAGTTAAAAAAAACTTACACTGATGTTAATTGATCTTCCCTTATATATATATTATAAAATCAAGATAATAATTTAAAATGAAAAATTTGAATAAGCATATCAGCTCAATGATTGAACGACGCAAGTGCTCTGAGAAGCTTGAGTACAAAATGGGTATGCTCATCCATCGGATAGAAATCAAGATGCGCTTCCACCACGTTGTCCAAATTGCTATGCTAACCGAAATCTGGGAGCACCAAGTCATTAGAGTGATATTAAGGTATTCGAGAGAAGGGGTGTCTATTTCAAGGTCCTCAATCGCAAAATCAGTATCATCTACAAAGTTTAAACTCTGACAGAAGAAGGCAAATGCATCCCTGGCAGCAAAAAAGTGATAGTTTGTTTTTTATTATAATAAGATATTTAATATATTAAAAATTAAAAAAATTATTATTTATTTTATTTTTATCAACAGTTTTTATTTTAATTTTTTTAATTAGTATCGTAAAGATACTTATTAATAAAAACACAAATAAATATATAATTTTAAATATATTTTATTATTTTTAAAATAAATATAAAATAATTTTATTTAAAAATAAATTATTTATTTATTTATTTTGTAATAATAAAATGTATTTATATTCAAATTTTAATAAATAGTTTAAAATTAAGAAAATAATCATCTTATACTTTTTTAAATGTGTAGTTATTATTCACATCATTTTCAATAAATATGATTGAGTGAGAAAAAGTAATAAGAAAAAGTATGTATAATAAATAATATTAGATGAAATGTGAAAAGATGTGTATGTCTTTTTGATGTAAGAATATAAGAGTTGTTAAAATTAACATTAATATAAATAAAATATTACTATATAATGTCATTAATAGTTAATTAATAAATCTAAATTAAATAAAAAATTATTAAGATATCAATTAAAATTTAAAGATTAATTAAAAATATCTTAAAATTTATATTAATAATTTGTAAACATATTAAAGTTCAAGTGTACTACTTACTTTGGGCATTTTGACCAATATGTTTTTAATGACAAACTTATTTATCAAATTACTATCTTTATAAAACTATTTCTCATAATATTACCGTTTTTGTCAAGTTTTGATTTTTTATTCTTTTTTGTTCCATGTAGGATACGTTAGAGGAGATGGAGTTTTCAACTAAGATATGTCAACACGTGTGACGCATTCAACGTAGATATGTCAAATGTGATGACATATCCACGTTGGATGCGTCACATATGTTGGTGTATCCCTATCTAACTCAATTGAAGCTTCTGACTTTGAGACATGGTCGTGTCTCTTGGTCACACGGTCGTATCTCACTTAAAGTGCTGATACGTGTTTTCATACTCAGACGATCGTGTCGTGTTCTCACACAAGCATGTGAGCCTTCCTGACGTGAAAAATAAGTTATTTTACACCTAAATCATTCTTAGTATACTTAAATAATTTTTTTTATATTTTTTATTTTGTAAAATTTTATAATTTCACTATACCTAATATTAAAACTGATACATTTTAATATAAAATTATACAAAATAAAAAGGTTTTTATAAAATTTTACAAGATAAAAAAATATAACTTTTTTTATTTAAGCATACTAAGAATGATTTGGACGTAAAACAACTTATTTTTCACGTCAGGAAGGCTTACATGGTCATGTGAGAACACGACACGGTCGTCTAAGCATGAAAACACGTATTTGTACCTTAAGTGAGACATGACCTTGTGATTAAGAGATATAGTCGTATCTCAAAATCAGAAGCTTCAATTGAGTTAGACAGGATTACATCAACATGTGCGACACATCTAACGTGAATATGTCATCACATTTGACATATCCACATGAATGTGTCACACGTGTTGACATATTTACGTTAGATGCATCACATATATTGGTGTATCCCAGTTGAAAGTTTCATCTCCTCTAACTATCTTATGTGAAAAAAAAAATCTAAGATAACAAAAATGATGACATTATGAAAAATAATTTTAAAATAATAATAATTTAATAAATAAATTTACCACTGAAAATATATTAATCAAAAAGTCAGCCAAGGTCCTGGTTTAGGCTTAAGTTAGTCATCTTGTCAACACTATAGTTTCCCTCTCTGTGTATGCTTGAGAATGACCTTCCACTGACACTGTTTTCACTTCGCTTATGTTTGGATATTTAGTAAGTGATGGAATGAAATAGAATTGGATGAGATGAGATGAAATGAGAAAAAAGTATCATTCCATTGTTTGGATATTTTAGGATGGAATGGAGTAAAGTTATCATTCCATTGTTTGGAAAGTAAATGATTTTTGGTGGGATGAGATGGTATTTATACTAAAAAAGATAATTTCATCTCATCTCCCAAATTGAGGGAGAAGAAAATTGATAATTTCTGGTGGGATATAATAGAATCTATCCTACCCACTCTCATCTCATTTCATCTTTTTTTAACATAACTAAACAATAGAACATATTTCTATTTCATTTCATTCCATTCAATACCACCAATCCAAACGAACCCTTAGAAATACGCTGCGCAAGGGTGGGGTCTCTTACTATTGGTCCGCTTAAAGCATCATTTACTATTAATAATTCTTGTCCTTTCGGATGTTTTAGCTGGAAACATAAATAAGAAAAGATTCTTTGCCAATTTATTACCATATTCTTTTTTTTAAATTAATTTTTATATTTTATATCAAATAGTATATATTTTTTTTTACATTTCATCTAATATCATTCATTATATATATATATATATATATATATATATATATATATATACATACATATATATATATATATATATATATATATATATATATATAATTTTTTATCATTCATTAAAAATAGTGTAAATAGTACTTACACCCTTAAAAAAGTATAAAGTAATTATTTTCCTTTTAAAATAGGACAATATTAAGATAAAAAAATTTAGGTATTTATAATGTTTTTTTTTAATAAAAACATGATATGTATATTTTTTTAATGAAAACTTTAAAAAAATATTGAAGTGGCTAAAAGATTAGATACGTGTTATATTTTTATTAAAAAATAGGATCCATGTCATGTTTTTATTGAAGAATAGCATTACAAACACCTAAAGAGCTTTAACTTAAATTTTGTTGTTTAAAATAACTCTTAAACATAATATTTTTAAATTTTATTATGTCACTTTTTGTTACTCTCTCTCCCAAACATAACTTAATTCCAACAATTACATATGGAAAGCATTTTCTATACTATACTATAATAGAGAAGAAATCACATTCCATGATCACATAATGTGATTTTTAGCATAATTCAAACACGTTTACCTTTTAGGAATCTCAAAACTTTGCCTGACCACCATGAGTATTACTTTAAAGTATACGAATGCAAAAGTATTATTACTTTAAAAATATATGAATATAATTTTCTAACAAAATTGATGAAATATTTTTTATAAATAAATCATATCGAGATGATTTTTACGTTGCTGCTCACAGAATTCTCCTTATCATTTGTCTCGGTTTTTTTATTTTGGGGTAACTGGACTCACTTCACATCATAACAGCCCAGAGAACAAAAAGCATTTTGCAATAAAGCTAATTCTAACAATCAAAGGACGGGAGGGGGGATTTTCAATTATTTCATTTACTGTTTACTTATTATACAGAGAGTTCAGACCCAACCTGGACTTACTGACTTCTTATGCCATTGAAGAAAACACATTTACTATAATCCTAACAGAGTGTGGGAACTAAAAATTGGCCCCAATAGAAAAGTTCTTCATTGCTGCAGTTACACAGATATTAGGATTCAGCCAATTTCGCGCAATAACACTTTCAAAGGATCCGTTGCAATGCTAGACTAAGAGATAACTGACCAGCAGAGCCAGTAGATGCAGAATAATCGTGAACAATAAATGAACTCATTGACTGCTTAAGTAAACTATCAGCAAAATAAGAACAATGTAGAGTCACAGGTGCTTGGTAGAGAAGACAGAAAATAGATAGGCGAGTAAAAATCGATTAAATGGATCATATATCTCACAGTCACATCAGTTTTACAAATTCACCATTGTATTATGCATGATTTAAACTGAAAATATAACGGTACATCATATTATAATATTGTTCAAGCTCGAAATCAAAACACCAATTACATTTAACAAGGAGCAAAAAATCCTCTAGGTGCTGCCAAAGACATGAGAAACAATATGACAATGGTGTTTATAGTTGCAGCAAGCAAGAAAAGCATAAAGACAAGCAGTCCTATCAGGGCAACAAAAGTAACTGTCCCAAACTACAACAATTTGAAATAACATGGAAGTAAAAACATATTGGGTATAAGAAAGTAAAAACAACAACTCAACTAAAATAATGAATTAAATGAGATAAAAGTGGAAACAATGAGGACTGCATCAACAAGACCAACAAGTGCAAATATGTCTGCTAATATATGGCCCTAGCAATATAGGGACAACTAGAACATGCAAGCAATAGAAAACAATAATTACCAACATGAACCAAGTATAGTGATACCAAGATGGTTTAGAAGCATTAATAAAACTGTTGCTTTAGAATGCACAAGTGTAGGAGAGTCATTAATATAGGTCCTCAAAATTATGAGAGAGATTACGAGAAGAATCATTTAGCATCTCTGATTTATATAATTCTCAGGAGCCACACAGGAGGAAGAATTATTTAAAAGGAGTTCATAAGAAATGAAAATTAGAGAATTTCACAACTTGAACCTAACAGTAACAGTCTAACACCAAAAACATGGGAGAAAAATGCAATAGTCTAATCCGGACAAACTTAATCTATAGTCAAAACAGGCTTAAAAACAACACTATTGCAGTCACCACAATCATGAAATTCAGCCAAAAAAAGCACATACTACAATTCTAGAAATTCAGCCACAATTCTTCATCATACCATAATTGGAAAGGAGAGCAATAAGAAAATACAAGTGCCTATTTCTCCAGGGCATCCAGCAGATGGCGACAAAGTAGCCGTGAAAAAGTAATCAAAAGCTTCTATACAAGGATTTGAGGAATTTAGACTGAGCACAGATTCAGTTTTTAATAATCTATCCTATTCTTCAAGCACAACACAAAGCAAACATGTAGTTTGGACCTTTTATCCAACAGATCATGCTCAATTCATTAACACAGAAGCAAGTCAAAATATGAAATCAAAGACACCTGAAGTAAATTCTTCAATTCAGGATTCACATGAAACAGAGCATAAGCAATTAACCACCAGATCATGCATGTGCATTAACTAACATGCATTTACAGGATTCAGATCAATGTTTATAAAACCGGACCAGACATTAAACTGGTGAAGACAATGATTCACAGTTCAATAGTTCAACTATGGTTGAACCACAGTTGAACCAGAAATAAATAAAAATATTATTTAATTTTATATAACATAATACCTAATAAAATATATTAATAATTAAAAATATTTAAAAAATCAAAATATAACAATAAATACATGCTTAGAACAAAAATCAAGAAGAAAATACAAACAAAAATGTAAGATTTAAATTCTTAGAACGAAAATCACCAAGATCCATTGGATACACATTACATATCAATGAATGTCCTCGGATTAACCAGCTAGGGATATGGAAGCTAGAACGAAAATGCACAGCAATCAAAAATACATATTCAGATTTGGCTGAATACGCATAAATTCATGCTTAGAACGGAAATCAAGACGAAAATCACAAACAATAATGTAAGATTTAAATTCTTAGAACGAAAATCACTAAAACCCATAGGATACACGTTACATACCAATGGAGGTCCTTATATCAATGAGCTAGAGCTACGGAAGCCAGAAAAAATCGAGAAGCCATGGTAGAGGTGCGAAGTGTAATGAAAAAGCAATGATTGTGGAATGAGAGCTGTGAAGCGTGAATGCGAGAGAAGTTAGAGAAACAACGAGGAATTTTAGAATTCCTGCTGACAAGGTGGAAAAAAATGTGGTTACATGCATATAAGAACAAGCTACAGCTACTTATGCAAAGTAAATTCAATTCTAGACAACTTTGACTCAATAACCATAGAGAATAGAGAAGGTGAGAGATTATACCTTAAAGAAATACAGCTCATGCAAAATCAAGTTGGCACATGTTAGAGGCCCTTGGTATAACAGATAGTTCTTTTAGAATATGGTGCGTTTTCACTAAATCCAATGAAATATCAGTATAAATCTGCATTGTCTTCAAAACAAGTCCTCTTTGTAGAACGTACGCAACAAATGCCAGCTCATCTGCAAATCCTTGACATCCACTAAAGTGAATAAAGGTCAGGTGTGATACAAGACAATTAGGAACACTGGTTGGCTGCGTCCAGTCTCGTAAAAGTGATGATTCCTGGCAATAAGGGACATCACCGCTTATAAGATGTTAGTAAAGAGCAAATTCATAGACCAAAGCTCTAAAATTCAGAACTCAACAAACCTTCACATTTCGAATTTTAAGAACTTGAAGTATATGACATTTTTGAAGCATGTTCACCAGAAAACTCGAGTCGAAACACGAAAGAATAAGCTCTAGATGAAGTAAACAATGAAATTCCGAAAAATCCATAATGTGGGTACGACGTAGCCACTGGTTATAGTAGACAACAAGAAGTTATATAATTTACAGTATATTGACTATAATAAAACCATGATAATAATTTGTTAAATTAAAATGATTGTGATGGATTAGAATAAAGCATATCACATGTGTTGTTGAACGACTCAAGACCAGAGATTCTGTTCCACAAATGGCTTCGAGAAGCTCGAGTAAAGGGTTAATGGGGTCAGCCATCACAGAGACATCAAGATACGCTTCCACTACATTATGCAAATAATGGAAAGTTGATGAAATTATTGATTGTTTCTCATTAATTTACCATCCAACAGATGGTGTACATTTATAAGAGTTGATATAACAGACTCAAGATAACAAACTCCTATCTAAAGCCTATGACTAACAGACTTGTCAATAATAGATAAATAGAATTATCTATAACAGATGCAGTGGGTTTTGGATATGCTTATGCTATCCTTATCTTCATTGGATATGCTTATGCTATCCTTATCTTCATTATGATATGCTTATGCTATCCTTATCTTCATTACTCCCCCTCAAGTTGGAGAGTAAAGATTATGAACTCCCAACTTGGAAAGGAGGAATCGAAACTGCTTCTGACCCAATGCCTTGGTAAAAATGTCTGCCAATTGTTGTTTGGTGGATAAGTGAGCAGTTGTGATTCTTCCAGCTTGGATATGGTCTCGAACAAAATGACAATCAACTTCAATATGTTTAGTACGTTCGTGGAAAACCGGATTTGCAGCTATGTAAAGAGCTGATTGGTTATCACATAGTAATGGTGTAGGCCCATCAAAGGATATGTGTAGATCTGTTAGCAAATTTCTTAACCAAATAATCTCGCTAGCTGCATGCGACATGGCTCTATATTCTGCTTCACTAGATGATCGTGAGACGGTGGTTTGTTTCTTTGTTTTCCAAGATATTGGACTGCTCCCTAGCTGCATGAAGTAGCCTGAAATTGATCTTCTAGTAGTTGGACAAGATGCCCAATCAGAATCACAATAACCTGTTAATCTGAGATCAGCATTCTTGGACAGCAAAAGTCCTTGACCTGGAGAGGACTTTAAGTAACGAAGAACTCTCATTGCACCATCCCAATGTGGGTGTCTAGGTTGTTGCATAAACTGGCTCAGTATATGAACTAAGTATGCTAATTCTGGCCGAGTGATGGTTAGATAAATTAATCTACCAATGAGGCGCCTATATTGTGGTGGATTGGGGTATGTTGCACCTCTCTCTGCAGATAAGCCATGATTTTGCTCCATGGGAAAACCACAAGGCTTGCAATCTAGCATGCCACATTCTTTAAGAATGTCAAAAGTGTACTTTTGTTGACAAAGAAACAAACCAGTATTTCCATAAGAGAGTTCAAGGCCAAGGAAATATTTAAGCTTTCCAAGGTCTTTCATTTTAAAACACTCACTAAGGTACTGTTTGAACTTTTTGCAAGCTATAGGGTCATTGCCTGCTATTACAAGGTCATCAACATAAACTAGAGTAGCAATGAATGTTGTATTGGAAGCATAAGTGAAAAGACTATGATCTGAACTGCACTGTTTGAAACCATAGTGTATCAAGGCTTGTGAGAGTTTGGCATACCAATTTCGAGATGCTTGCCGAAGTCCATATAAAGATTTCTGCAATTTGCAAACATGCTGTGAATTATGCACCACATATCCTGGAGGAACAGCCATGTACACCTCCTCATCAAGATCGCCATGGAGAAAAGCGTTGCTAACATCCATTTGATGAAGCTCCCAGTTTTGAACTGCTGCTATAGCTAATAAGCAATGTACTGTTGTCATCTTTGCTACTGGAGCAAAGGTTTCTGTGAAATCTTCTCCTTCAATTTGAGTATAGCCTTTTGCCACCAAGCGTGCTTTATATTTGTCAATCTCTCCATTGGCTTTGGATTTGATCCTGTAAATCCATTTGCAACCAACTAATTTCTTTTCTGGTGGAAGAGGTGCCAATGTCCAGGTGTTATTCTCTTCCAATGCTGTAATTTCTTGTGCCATGGCTTCTTGCCACTTTGGAGATTGCACTGCCTGAGAGAAATTCTTAGGCTCATCATGTGACTTGATGGCTGAAAGGAAGGCTTTATGTGAAGAAGAAAAATTATCATAACTAATATATTGTGAGATTGGATAAGGCTTACCAGATGAAGATGTTTGAGTCAGGGTGATGCATGGGGGTTCTTGAACTGCTGTATGACAATAATAGTCCTTCAAATATGTAGGAGGTCTCCTATCTCTTGGTACTCTCTCACTCAAATCTTCTTGTCCCTGTTCGGGTAACAGTGTTGCATGTTCTGTGGCAGCATTATGAAGCAATTGAGGAGAACTAGAACTGCTTTGAACAACCAAATCATGATCACTTCCTGCCGTGTCATTACTATCCATAACAATGGAGTGATTTACTTCATTTGGTGAAGTAGAATCTGGAAAAATGCCTGCTGTTACATCAATATCTGCTGGGCTGTTTTCTACATTCTGTTTATAAGGAAACAAATGTTCATAGAATTTAACCTCTCTTGAAACAGAAAATTCTCTAGTACATGGATTGTATACTCGCCAACCTTTCTTTCCTCTAGGATAACCAACAAAAACACACCTATTTGCCCTATCAGCAAACTTATCATGAGGTTTGGTTGGTGTTTTTACATAACAAAGACAACCAAAAACTCTCAAATGCTCATAAGAAGGAGGCTTACCATATAACAATTGATAAGGTGTAATACCTTCATTTGCCACTGTTGGGGTTCTATTGATGAGATAAACAGCAGTTAAGATGCATTCTCCTCAAAATTGCAAGGGCAAATTGGCATGAAATCTGAGAGCACGTGCCACATCAAGTATGTGGCGGTGCTTCCTTTCCACACGACCATTTTGCTGTGGTGTATGGACACATGAGGTCTTATGAAGAATTCCTTCATCATCAAGAAAAGTGTGAACCTTTGCATTAACAAATTCGGTTCCATTATCACTTCTTATAACCTTGACTTTGGTTTCAAACTGTGTTGCAACCATTTTACAGAAATTAATGATATGGTGGACAGTTTCTGTTTTATCTTTCAAAAGATAAACCCAAGTAGCACGAGAATAGTCATCCACTATAGTCAAAAAATAGTGTGAACCATTGTGTGAACTTGTGTTATACTTTCCCCATAAGTCACAATGAATCAAATCAAAAATTCTATTGGCTTTATTTGTACTTAAAGGAAAAGTAATCATACATTGTTTAGAACGATGGCAAGCATCACAACATTCTATTTTATTAATATCAAAATTAAAACCAATGTATGTAGAAAGCTTAGACAAATACTGGTTGGAGGGATGACCCATCCTTGCATGCCATAGAACATTTTTGTCTTGAGTGTAGGTTGCCAATGATGCTGCTTCTTGTATAGACTTGAATACATATACCCCATCATGCAAATCACCTGATCCAATCATCTTCTTCCTGGTTAGGTCCTGTATCACACAATTATTAGGATAACAAGTTACTGTACAATTCAAATCATTTGTCAATTTGTAAATAGAGATCAAATTGCAACTGAATTGAGGTATAAAAAGCACATCTAACAAAGTAATGTTGCTATCAAGAATCACATTCCCTTTCTTTTGAACAATTACCACTTCTCCTGTTGGAACTGTAATATGTAAAGGTTCTTCAAGTTCACACACATGATTGAGGAGATGGTACAATGGAGTCATGTGGTATGAAGCTCCACTGTCCAGCACCCAATTATGTGTGCCAAAAATGAGTTTATTACCATACATGTATTCTTGTTTCTGTTCTGATTTGTTGGTGCGCGATCCATGGAGAGCAACATTGTTTGCTTCTTGAACTGAATTTCTGTTTTGACCACCATTGTCTGCCCAAGCCAAGTGTGCTCCCCCTGAATTTGTGGATCGTTTTCTGTTTGTTCTGCTCATGTCCCACCAGGATGGATATCCGACAATTTCAAAGCATTTGGACCTTTCACGACCAAGTTTTCCACAGTGATCACATTTTGATTTCTGGCCACCATCTTTGTAGTCCTTATTCTTGTTTCTGTTGGCGTATAATGTTGTTCCTGCTTCAGGTTTTGATGAATGGAAGGCTGCACCAACATCTTGCTTCCCTTCTCTGCTTTTGTCACCCAAGAATCGTGATTCTTCTCTCTGAATATGATTGAAAGCTCTTCTGAGAGAAGGCAAAGGTTCTGAGTTCAGAATTGTCCCTTTGACATGAACATATTGATCACTGTCCAAACTTCCCAAAAAAAGATGGACTCTTTGGTCTTCTTCACGTTTTGCCAATTCTTTGGCAGCACCACAAGTACATTCAGGGAGTGGTTGCAACTCACCGAGTTCATCAAAAATACTCTTGAATCTTGTGTAATGGCTAGATATGCTTGCACCTGGTTCTTGTTGTATCAAGCATAGATCGCGCCACAATTGATGAATACGAGGAGCATTTGTTTGAGCAAATCTTTCTTCAAGATCAACCCATACGTCCCTAGCTGTTGTTGCGTGTGAGATGCTTCCATGGAGCGCATGGTTTATGGAATTGACTATCCATGCTGTGACCATCGAATCTGCCTTTTCCCAGTCATGATAGTGTTTAGAGGTTTGAAGAGGTTTCTTGATCGAACCATCGATGAAACCCATCTTCGTTTTCGCCTTTAACGCAGTCTTCATGGATCTTGCCCAATTTCTGTAATTATCTTCTTGCAGCAGCACTGCCACAAGAGGTGTCCCGGGATTGTCTGATGCATTCAAGTGATAGGCTGCAGGGATCGTGGTGTTATGCTTAACACCTTTGGAGGAAGAATCCCTTTTCTTGGAGGAAGTATCCTTTTTTGTTTCAGTGTCAGGATCCTCTGGATCACTCTCTGATGCCATAATGGAAAATTGATGAAATTATTGATTGTTTCTCATTTATTTACCATAACAGATGGTGTACATTTATAAGAGTTGATAAAACAGACTCAAGATAACAAACTCCTATCTAAAGCCTATGACTAACAGACTTGTCAATAATAGATAAATAGAATTATCTATAACAGACGCAGTGGGTTTTGGATATGCTTATGCTATCCTTATCTTCATTATGATATGCTTATGCTATCCTTATCTTCATTAGCAAATCGCCAACCGAACAACGGAAGCACCTAGTGTGTGTTTGGATTGTAGTTGGATTTTTAAGTTAGGATCGCCGAGCGTAGTCTGATAATGTTTGGGTTGTTTTTTTACTCACGAATAACCTTCCAGATTAGGATCAAAGAACATTTTTTCTTTTGTGTTGATTGAGCACCTAAAAACAATATTTCAAACTTTTTAAACAAAAGTTAAACATAAATTAACTTTATGACTCTTTCAACCAAACTTAAGTTTGCAAACACACTTTCAACTAAACTTAAGTTTACCAACTGCAATCCAAACACACACCTACTCTCTTGGGCGATGCTAAGGTATTCAAGGCCCGGCGCGTCTATTTCAAGGTCAATTTCAACAAAATGCTTAACCGCAAACGTCAAACTTTTCAGCGAAGAAGGTACGCGGAATTTGGTCAAATGTTCCGGATAATAAGACAGGTCCAGAGTTTCAAGAGCCGGGCACCCAGAGAGGAGTGTGTCGATGGAATCCACAGAGTCGATATCCAGTTGTAGCATCTTGAGGGATGGCAAATGAACCATCGAGGGTCGTTGCACGTGGATTCCACCGCACAAACTCGGTGACACGAGATTGGTGCAAGTGAAAAGGCTGTGAGGCATCACAAAGGCATGTTCATCAATAGAACAGAGGGTGAGATGCAGTTCCTCATGGTGGGGCCCAATGGCGGCACGGATCCATGTAGCCACGGAATTGGCGTTGAATGAGTCAGAGTGCGAGTGCCAACACTCTAGGCGAAACTTTCGAATATCTCGTGCCTTGCGCAGAGCTAGAACCCCGTTCACGAAAACGGTGAAGCGTTTGAATAGATCATCGGGCTCGCTGTAGTCATGGGAATCGTCGTCGAAGTCGAAGACTTGGAGATGCTCCCACATGTGGCGCCACCTACGAGACAAAATGCTGGTGGCCATAGAGGTTCTAGTCGGGAGGAATGAGAGGATGTGGCAGAGCACGGAGTCCGGTAGACTACTGACCCTGTCAGGGGCGACTGCGTTTTGTTCTGGTTTCCAGCGTTTTGATTCCGACGATTCGGCCATTGTCGATTTTGCGTTGGTGTTTGTGTGCCTCGAGAGTTATGGGACCAAGTTCTCGTTTCTGATATAAAAGGAAGAACGAATATTTAAAGAGGTGTTTAGTATTTATTATTTTTATATTTTATACATTTTAAATAATAGATATTTCATATTTGACAATTAATTAATGGTCAAGAAAAAAATTTATTACATTATAGAAACGCCTAAATAATTGTTAAAATTATTAATTGAAAAAAAAATATTTTACTTCTTTCTTGACTATGATAAATTTTTTATTTTTGGTGTTACTATGATAATTTTTTTAATTAATAGTATTTGTTGATTTTTTTATCAAAGGTAATAAATCTTGAAAACTCCAGATTTTTAATTAATAATTAACATAACACACTCATTGAAGAACACACGTTAATACATACACTCCACTTGCATAGGGAGGGGAAAGGACCACTTTGAATTTTACTAATGAAATAAATAAGATTGATGACTTGAAGAGTTACAAGGAATAGCCTTTCCCACTAAAAGCAATTCATGGAACGACTTAAGAAATGAACAAAATGCTCTGTATTTTATCATTCAAACTCCTCCATAAATTGTTACGCAATCAAAACTGTTTTTCTCCTATTTTATTCTTCTACACTTCATTTTGTAAAATATTTTCATTAAAATTTATCGTGGTATATAGTACCAATGAAGAGTTACATATAATTTTTTAGTTTCTCATAATTTTTTTTCGTTTGATAAGTGAGAGACTAATTTTTTAAATTATGGTCAAATATTTAAAAAAAAATCTCCTAATAATATTATTTATATATATATGAATTCTAAAATTAAATATAAAATTATATACTTAAAATATCTAAACTCTTTCACGAATCAATACACATTAATAAATTAGATATGATTTTTTTACGTGAGTTACATATGATTTGAATACATGTTAGGGAGATAATTTTTAAAATGATAAAAAAAATAGTATAGAAAGTTATTACATTGTAAGAAGATTTATATTAAATCATATTAATACAATTTCTATATAAATTTAAGATAAAATTAATAATAAAAAAATTGAAAATTACATTTTTTAAAACTTTTATATTATCTAATATTAGTATATTATATTGCAAAAAGAGGAAAACGATACACTTAAACACACAAACCACTTAGCCATACTAGTTGCAAACAGTTACTAATTCTATTTCGGCATGATGTTTTCCTTCATGAATGACAATTCTATTATGAATATGGTGTCAATGTCCCCTTTGTAAAAGCAATTGGCATATTATGATGACGCGATGGTTTGTGTGTATATATATATATATCAAATTACTATTTTTTTTGGTACAATTATATCAAATTACTATAACTAATATATAATAACCGATTGTAAAGTTGTTTATCCATTTTGAGACTTCACCGAAATTGTGTCAAATGAATATGACTATGATCAATGTTATACAAAATTCCACAACTTTATGCTCATTTTTTAGAGAATTCTCCAGCTTGATGCTCAAATAAGACAACTAAGTGTCAAATTATCTAAAATTAGTAGGAGCATACGACATATAATGAACAAAAGAATTCAAGTCATAGTATTTATGTCAAATCTCGCGATATTTTTTTTAAATAGCAGAGGTCTGTGATATATTATGGTATGTTCCCTGGGAGTAATGAGTAAGGTCGAGATTCAAGTGGATCACTCTACTTAAGTCATCATACCATTATATGGGATACGTAGTAGGTTGCCTCTATATAGAGTTCGTGGAGCCTATATAATGAATGTAATTAAGTGTGAGATCAAGATTGCTAGGTTCCGAGTCGAGGGCACCCATCTTATCATGAATGTTGTCGAAGTGGCCACCTTTTAGACTCAAGTTGTCGAAGTGGCTAGACTCCAAGCTCAAACCGCCAAGTTCAATACGCTCCGAGTATAGTTTGTTGAAGTAGTAGCTCAGGATAACTCAATAAAAACTTAGCCTCCTCTGAGTCTCTCCTCACTAGCCTTCGGGCTAAATGTGAACTTCTCTGATAGACCAAGAGCAAGTTAAATGACAAAATCATGGAAATGGAAGATGATTGGTTGAGGCCCGTGGACGAGTCGTTTGAAAATGTTCTTGAACCCGGGTCTTAACGAAGAAGGAATTGGTTCATTGAAGATTGTCCGAGATGGTTAGATTGTTGATACTGCCACTTTTGCGACTGCTCCAAATGACCAAGTCAACTAGAGGGTTGAAGAAGAGGAAGAGGAAGGTGCAGTGCCGGAGAATGAGCATGAAGAAGAGGTTAGGATCGCGAAGGCCAAGGTAGTGGTGGTGAACTCGGAGGAATGATAACTTTGTTTTTTCATTTCATTGCCCCCTACATGGGATTTTGTTATTATGTACGGACATGTGGTGTAGTGTGGAATGTGATTAAAATTAAATATCAAGATTAGTTACCAAGTTCCACCAAAAATACAAAAACCTTGCAACTAGTTGTAGTAAGCAAGGGTCGATCCACAGAGAACTAATTCAATTAACACTATTAATCTAATTCCTAAATTAATTTGTGATGAAAAATAAATAATAAAAGTAAAAAAGGGGTTTTGTTAATTGAAACTAAAATGCTAATAAACTTAAACCAAAATAGCAACACAAATTGAATTATCAAGTTAAAGGTATTGGTTAAGAGATGGAATCCACTACTAAATTTATATGATTATGCTAATTTACATACTCTTTATACCAACATAATCAATTATGTTCTTATGTAATTGTGAGATAAATCCCATGTTTTCCTTAAGTTACGCTTAATTCAACAACAGCTCAAATCAAATCCTAACCATTAGTTATTTGTAAAGCAACCGCTCTTACACCTACCTAATGATTGCATTAAGAATTAGAAAACTAATCACACTAAGATCTAATCACACACCGAGATTAAATTACTTAGATCATATGTTTCACTAGTTTTACCACCACAACTGCGCATAGCAATCCTAGTTTTATCACTTTCAAAATTTGGCAAGAATATAAAAACCTTTATATTGATTTAAGAATAAAAACATATGAATAAAAACATAATTGTATTGATATAAAGAAGTATGCAAGATTCACATAATCAAAACTAGAGTTTCATCTTCCCTTAACCAATCAAGGAGTTTAGCCACACATGGCAAAATCAAAATCACAAGAATAACAGAAGAAAAACATTGTTCAGAACAATAGAAGAAAAGAAAAACTAAAGATCAAACTAGTTTCCAAGGCTTGAGAGTGATTGATCTTTGATCGCTCGAATCCGAGTCTCCAATCCTCAATCGAATCCTTCTCCTTCTTGGTCTTTATGTTTCTCTCAGTTTCCTTGACGGCTCTCTCTGTCCAAATAGGGTTTAAGGGCTCTAAACAACCCTATTTATAGGTTTGGGAACCTAATTTAGCATTAAAACACGAAATTAAACTTCTGAGCCGATGACACGGGCCGTGTCATTTGACACGGCCTACCCCGTGTCAGGTTCTGGTAACACAAATTCAAGTGTTTTGCAAGTCAGAGAGAAACACGGCCCACCCCGTGTCATTTGACACGGGCCGTGTTCTCAGTCAGGGCTGAAAATTGATTTTTCCTCGTGAAGTCAGAGACGTACACGGCCTACCCCGTGTCATTTGACACGGGCCGTGTTGATCACTTTCTTCAAATCCAACCTTGATTCTTCATGAATGCCTTTCTTCTTTTGCTTCTAGGGGTTGATACTGATTTCCTTGATTCTTTAACTCTCTTCTCAATGGTTCAATGCCAATGGACTCCATCACTCATAAATCTCCTGAAAGTCACAATACATTTATGAGTGTTTATAACCACATTTAAGCATAGTTTCACAATAAACATCCAAAGATAGTTCTAAATCAGAAACTTAGCTAAATGTCAACAATTGAGCACATATGGAGTCCAATTAGATCAAACACAAGGCATTTAAGAGCTGAAATTATCGATAGATCAACAAGCCCATCTTTGGGTGCTTTTATTTATGTAATTGGTATTTTTCTTTGTATTTCTATTCTCCTTTCAATCACTGAGATGAGTCCAAAACTCGATCTTGGTGGCTCTTTGTACTTGGCGTAGTTTTGTTTTTGTAATGTCGAGATGAGTCCAACGTCCGATCTCAGTACTCGTTTTGCACTGCGATTTGCTTGTGCAGTTTACTAAGATGAGTCCAACGCTTGATCTCAGTATTCATTTTACACTGTGATTTGCTCATGTAGTTTACTAAAATGGGTCAAACGCTCGAAATTGATAGTTGTTTCTTTGATGAAAGCTCGTTTTGCTTGACTGAGATTAGTTGATGAGGACTTCATGGGTGAAGCCCAAGCCCAGGCCCAAGTCTAGAAAGAAGTCCAAGATCCAATACAAGGTCTAGGAAGGCCCATGACAAGAGCAAGAGCTAAAAGGGCCCAAGAAGAACTTAAAAAGATGTTGAACAACTTAGTAGAGGCCCAACATCAGATTGAAGCCCGATATGTGGAGCCTAGGATTTACACACGCATAGCCCACTTGGAATGAAAGGAGAAGAGCCAAAAGAGTCAATTTGAACTTCAAGACCTTTAAATGTTTTTGGGGCTGTTTTTATTTATTTTTATTTTCTATTGCTTTCTAGTTCTATTTGGTGTATGCCTGTGTTCAAAAAAATATATTTTGTCTACAAATAGATTAGAACCCGGGCACTTGAAGCTAAATATGTCTCCTTAACCACCTGGAACATATCGGTGATGCTTATGCTAAGGGGTTTTGTTTTTTTTTTATTTTATTTTTGTTAAGTCCTAAATGGGCAAACCTCTAAACGAATTGTATTAAAACATTTGGGAATCATTAGGGAGATAGACTTTTGGCATATAAGAAAATTGGGAGTTTTGCTCTGCTAGGGTTCTTCCTTGCATCAATTGATCTTATCAAGAATTAATCTTTTCTTGTGGCGATCCTTCTTGGCTTATCAAACTAGGTTTGTGGCGCCATCCTTATCTTTTTCTTTTCATCAATTTTCGTTTCTACTTCTTCTTTCAATTTTCGAAATTTTCTAATTTTCGTCTTAATTATCTCGTACTCATATCTCAAATTATACTTACTCTTTTTCGGTGATTTTTGAGTCTAAATCGTGATTCAAAAGAGATCTTTCACCTCGTTTTGGAATCACTCAATTCCGAAATCTGTAGCGTGAGTTATAGAATTTTCCTAAAACGGACGAAATTAGTTCTTTTCCTTCTTTATTCTTTTATTTCAATTTCACCTTCCAAATTCAGTTTGCTCTAGTCCTAATAGGTCCGAAATCAAGAGGCATATGGAAAACCTCATCATTTGGTATCGAGCTAGTCATTAGGGCTAGTGTTTGGGTGTGATTTGGAGCCAAAAGAGGGCATTGTTTGGGCTTATCGTTCATATCTCGCGTTTTACATATCCAATTTCGATGATTCTTGAGTCAAAATTGTGTCCCGAACGTGAACGTTCACCTCGCTGTGGAAACACTCAAATCCGAGTTTTGTAGCGCGAGATACGATGGTGCCAAGTAAGTGAAAACAACACTAATTGTGATTTTTTTTTTTTTTCTCAATCGCTTGAATTGTACTAAGATTGTAGAGGCTGAATTTGATTGTTGAATTAAAAAAAAAAAGAATTGGAGTTTAAAAAAAAAAAGAGAAAAAAAAAGGGAGATTTGGAAGTGCTTCAACATTTGGTTTGAGGGAAGCTATTTGAATTTCTGGACCTAAAACCTTGTTCTTGTCTCTTGTTTGAATTTATGAATCACTTGTCTTTCTAATTGTGAGTAGTGAACTTGTTCTTTGCTACTTGTCTTGTGATTACTGCAAGTTAAAAATCTATTTCTTGAAGAGATTGTTTGATTCTAGTAAGAACTTTAAGCAAGAGAAAGAGTGGAAAAAGGCAAGAGAGATATATTAGCTTAAAAGCCAAATTTGTGTGAAACACTTTGAGTGAAATAGTTTTGGAGATGACTTCTTTACATCAAATTAATCTATGGCTGAAAGAGAGGGACCACCATCCCCCACTAGGGAGCATAGGTTACTGTTAGATGCCTTAACTCAAAGGATGAATGAGGTGTTGAGGGAGCATACGGAGGGAATTTATGAGAGGCTTGAAACTTTAGAAAACCAAAACCAGAATGGGGAGAATGACCAACATAGAGATAGAAGGAGACATGAGAGGCATGAAAGGAGAGAACATGATGGAGAACAGGAGGAGAAATAGAGAGGAGGTTGTGAAAGTTACCATACCACCATTTAAAGGAAAAAGTGATCCTGAAGCCTATATTGAGTGGGAGATGAAGGTAGAACAAATTTTCTCATGCCACAACCTAAATGAGGAGAAGAAGGTCAAGCTAGCTACCTTGGAATTCATTGACTATGCCTTAGTTTAGTGGGATCAATTCCAAAAGGAGAGAAGGAGGTATGGAGAGCCTATGTTAGAGAGTTGGGAGGAGTTAAGAAGAGTGATGAGAAGGAGATATGTTCCATCCCACTACCATAGAGAGCTTCTCAATAAACTCCAAAGAATGACCCAAGGGAGTAAGAGTGTAGATGAGTTCTTCAAAGACCTTGAAATAGCCATGATCCGAGCCAATGTAGAGGAGGAAAGGGAGGTTACCATGGCTAGATTCCTTAATGGGCTGAATGGAGATATAAGGGATGTTGTTGAGCTTCAAAATTATGTAGAAATGGAGGACTTAGTTCACCATGCCATGAAAGTGGAACAACAACTAAAAAGAAAAAGTGTGAGAAAGAGTGTATCAAACTATGATGACTCTAGATGGAAGGATAGGTTCAAGAAGGAGGGTACCTCATCTTCTAGGATCTCCACAATAACCCCAAACCCAACCCAAAACAAGGGCAATGAAAAGGCAAACAAGTCTCGGTCTAGACATAAAGTGTTTCAAATGTTTGGGTAGGGGCACATTGCATCTGAATGCCCAACTAAGAAGGTTATGGTGTTAAAAGATAATGGAGAAATCACTAGTGAGAGTTCCCAAACTGAATCCTCAAGTGAGGAAGAGAGGGAGGAAGAGGAGGAGATTCTGAAGGAGATTTGTTCATTGTGAGGAGAATGTTAGGAGGAATAGCCAAAGAGGGTGAGGAAAGTCAAAGAGAAAATATTTTCCATACTAGATGTCTTATCCAAGGCAAACTGTGTTCCTTAATCATTGATGGAGGAGTTGTACTAATGTGGCAAGTACTAGATTGGTGACAAAAATGAATTTGGAGACTAAGCCCCATCCTAGACCATACAAGTTGCGGTGGTTGAGTGAGGAGGAGAATTGAGGGTGGATAAGCAAGTGGAGATTGAGTTTTCTATTAGAAAATATAAAGATAAAATTTTGTGTGATGTGGTCCCAATGGAAGCTAGTCATTTGCTTCTTGGGGAGACCATGGCATTTGATAGAAAAGCTCACCATGATGGTCACGCAAATAAATACACTTTTCACCATGAAAACCGCAAGGTTACATTGGTTCCATTGTCTCCAAAAGAGATATGTAATGATCAAAATATCATGAGAGAAAAAAGAAAGCAAGAGAGGAAAGAAAGGAAAGAAAATGAAAATGAGAGCAAAAAGAAAGAGAGAAAGAATGCTTTGTTTGTGAAGAGTGGAGAGGTGAGGAGAGCTTTAATGGCAAAGAAGTCTATGTATATACTCTATAATAAGGAGATTACTCGCACTTGATTCTCGACCTTGAACTTCCTAGTGGAGTTAAATCTATTTTGCAGAATTTCAAGATGTTTTTCCGAAGATATACCACCAGGACTTCCACCATTGAGAGGTATTGAACACCAAATTGATTTGGTGCCAGGGGCTGTGTTGCCTAATAGGCCAGCATACAGGAGTAATCCTCAAGAGACCCAAGAAATTCAAAGGCAAGTTAAAGCTGATTTTGTCAAGAAATTGCATGAGAAGGTTAAGGCCCAAATTGAGAAGAAAACGGAAGGGTATGCCAAGCATGCAAACAAAGGAAGGAAGAAGGTAACATTTGAACCAGGTGATTGGGTATGGGTACACTTCAGGAAAGAAAGATTTCCATCTCAAAGGAAGTCTAAGCTTATGCCAAGAGGAGATGGACCTTTTCAAGTATTGGCTAAGATCAATGATAATGCATATAAGATTGACTTGCCAGTGAGTATGGTGTGAGTGCTACCTTTAATGTGGCTGATTTGTCCTTTTATGATGCAGGTGATGAATTAATGGATTTGAGGACAAATGCTTCTCAAGAAGGAGGGAATGATGAGGACTTCATGGGTGAAGCCCAAGCCCGTGCCCAAGTCCGTCCAAAGAAGTCCAAGATCCAATACAAGGTCTAGGAAGGCCCATGACAAGAAAGCAAGAGCTAAAAGGGCCCAAGAAGAACTTAAAAGATGTTGAACAACTTAGTAGAGGCCCAACATCAGATTGAAGCCCGATATGTGGAGCCTAGGATTTACACATGCATAGCCCACTTGGAATGAAAGGAGAAGAGCCAAAAGAGTCAATTTGAACTTCAAGACCTTTAAATGTTTTTGGGGTTGTTTTTATTTGTTTTTATTTTCTATTGCTTTCTAGTTCTATTTGGTGTATGCCTGTGTTCAAAAAAATATATTTTGTCTACAGCAGGATTAGAACCCAGGCACTTGAAGCTAAATATGTCTCCTTAACCACTGGAACATATCAGTGATGCTTATGCTAAGGGGTTTTGTTTTTTTTTATTTTATTTTTGTTAAGTCCTAAATGGGCAAACCTCTAAACTGAATTGTATTAAAACATTTGGGAATCATTAGGGAGATAGACTTTTGGCATATAAGAAAATTGGGAGTTTTGCTCTGCTAGGGTTCTTCCTTGCATCAATTGATCTTATCAAGAATTAATCTTTTCTTGTGGCGATCCTTCTTGGCTTATCAAACTAGGTTTGTGGCGCCATCCTTATCTTTTTCTTTTCATCAATTTTCGTTTCTACTTCTTCTTTCAATTTTCGAAATTTTCTAATTTTCGTCTTAATTATCTCGTACTCATATCTCAAATTATACTTACTCTTTTTCGGTGATTTTTGAGTCTAAATCGTGATTCGAAAGAGATCTTTCACCTCGTTTTGGAATCACTCAATTCCGAAATCAGTAGCGTGAGTTATAGAATTTTCCTAAAACGGACGAAATTAGTTCTTTTCCTTCTTTATTCTTTTATTTCAATTTCACCTTCCAAATTCAGCTTGCTCTAGTCCTAATAGGTCCGAAATCAAGAGGCATATGGAAAACCTCATCATTAGTCCAATGCTCGATCTCGGTGGTCGGATTCGTTTAGAAATAGTTTATACTCGGTCAAACTTTACGTGTATGTGCCATGGAAGCCTCTCGTAGTGATGTTCACTATCCCGGGTAATAGTCTTAAGCGTATAATCATGTTAAACCTTTTGTTTGGTTTATGAGTTAGGCATAGTGTTGTAATCACGTTTAACCTTTTGGATGCCTTTTGCACAGAAGGCGCCAATGTTTTGAACAAAGTTTAGATGGCTACTTGAGTAAATGGTTGAAGGTGAAATCCTTTGTGACATGGCAGTAATAGTTGTGTGAGGGGGTGTATACCTACAAAAGACACTTTGAAACTCAAATTAGACAGTCTGCAAGGAAGGCGATGTGTATATTAGATTAGATGCATACTTTTGAGACTTTGTCAGGTGTTTATAAGAGCATTTTAAGTGTTAAGAATCATAATGCAATATGAATTGAATGCAATTATTTAGGATTAGAATCTGTTAGTGATTATGATCTCTTTTAACTAATTCTCTTATTTATGTGAGATATAATTAGTGTTCATATTCGTTAAGAATTCTTTAAGAGATTTATGGCTAATAAATAGACATATATACTTATCAAGATAACACATAATTATTTTATCTAAGATACTATTCTAGTGGGTTAGGTTATTCCTGATCCGTGAACCCAAAATTCGGTCCAGAACACTATACTAGTTGCAAACACTTACTAATTCTATTTCGACATGATGTTTTCCTTCATGAATGACAATTCTATTATGAATATTATAGCTTTCAAAATGGGCTGGCCTAGTCCATTCGGGTCGGACCAGCTCGGGTTGGACCAAATTAGACTATGTGAGTTTTAGACTGATATTTTGTTAGCCTAGCCCGTCTCTATGTAATGTTAATGGGCCGGCCTATTCGGGTCAGACTAATGCAAGCTACTTTTAATTGTGTGTTTACTTTTACTAGCTCAATTCACCTATTTTATCATACTATTTAGGCCGGCCAATCGAACTTTACCCATTCTGACAACTCTAATGAATATGGAGTCAATGTTCCCTTTGTAAAAGCTTTGGCATATTATGATGATGATGGATTTGTACACATACTCAACATTATCATTCAACAACATTATGTTTCTTATATATATATATATATAATCTTACTCTGATGAGATGAGTGTCTATTGTAAGAGGTGAGAGGAATAAATATTGACTATTAGATCTTACATGAATTGTTAAGATTAGAACATAAATACATGTGACTTTTTTAAGTGGTCACATAACTTTTAAATAACTTTTAATCTTGATCATCCATGTATGATTGTATAATCAAAATTTACTCATCTCACCCTCTTATAATAAGAACTCCTTTCACTAGATATGCTATATATATATATATATATATATATATATATATATATATATATATATATATATATATATATATATATATATATATATATATATATATATAAAATCTTACTCTAATGAGAGAAATATTTATTGTAAGAGGTGATAAGAGTAAATATTGACCATTACATATTACACGAATGATTAATATTAAAATATAAATACATGTAACTTTTTTAAGTGGTCACATGACCTTTAAGTAACTTTTAATCTTGACTATCTATGTATAGTTGTATGGTCAAGATTTATTTCTCTCACCCTTTCACAATAAAAATTCATTTTACTAGATATGCTCCACACATACTATCTCTTTTTTTTGTACGATCATATCAAATTACTATAACTAATATATAATAATCGATTGTAAATTTGTTTATCCATTTTGAGACTTTACCGAGATTGTATCAAATGAATATGACTACGATCAATTTTATACAAAATTCCGCAACTTTATGCTAATTTTCTAGAGAATCCTCACAACAGCGTCCTAATGTGGTTGACAAAGTAGTTTTTTTTTTTCTTCCCAATCTTCCACAAGGTGTTTTTGATTAATTATCATTCATGTGTCTAATAACGTGATTCAAACTACAAATTCATACACTTTAAGTAAAATATGCTTACATGATGGTTCAGGTTCTCAAGTCACATCTCATAATTAATAATTTATATTTATGTGTCCAATTGTGTAATTTATATTAAGAAAAAAAAATACAACTCTCTGAATTTTGACTTTTTATAAATTACTATTATAAATTTTAATATCTTTTAAATTAGTCTCTAAATTTTAATTAATTTATTAATATCTTTATGTTTAATTTAGATCTATTAATTCACTAACGATAATATTATATGATATTATTTTATTTATATTAACATTAATTTAAAATTATTTATTAATTCATTTATTAAAATTTAATTTAAATTTATTTTATTCCTTACAAAATAAATAAAAAATAAATTTATTTTGAAACAAAATTTGTTTTTATTTATTTTGTAATAACAAAATGTATTTATAATCAAATTTTAATAAATAAATTAATAAACTGTCTAGAAAATGTTAATACAAATAAGATGTTATTATACAATATCATCATTGTCAATGAATTAACATATTCAAATTAAACAGAATGATCTATTAATATATTAATTAAAGTTTAAAAATTAATTGAAAATATTTTAAAGTTCGTAGTGGTGATTTATAAAAGGGTCAAAGTTCAGGAGGACTACATATTATTTTCCATTTATATTATAAAATGGTTGGTTGAAGTGATTCGACGTTTATTCCTCTTAAAAAAAAGTATTGAGTTTGAGTGAATTGAAAAAAACTAAGGTTAGAAGAGCTTTATACATTTGTAATCTGACCTGACTTGACTTCAAATTAGTCAGTGCCCAATGCCACTTTTGGATACCATATAGTTTATATAAAAAAAAACACTATAAAATCATACACTTGAAGTAAAATCAATAAGGTTTATTTTTTTTTTAGTCCCTAAAGTATAGTATTTTTTTATGTTGGTTCCTCTAATTTTTTTTTGTTAGTTTTGGTCCTTTTTTTTGTTTTAGTTCCTGTTGTTAATCTGCCATTAGTAAAATTCTATTAAGTGTTTACATGAAAAATGGAACAACTGACACGTTGCATCAGTGAACGAGACCTTCATTTGCCACGTAAATACTTAATAAAATTTTATTGACAATAAAGAGGAAAACCCAAAAATATAAATTTAGAGGGAACAAAACTAATAAAAAAAATTAAAATGAACAAAACAAAAAAGAGCCAATCAATAAAATATCCTTACATGATGGCTCAGGTTAATTATCAAGTCACACCTCATAATTAAAGAGTCATAAAATCTCAACCTGAAAAGTATTTTTTATTTTATGATAAAATAACAAATTACAAATATAGCTTAATAAATGTGAATCATTAAATTAATACCAGTACTTCATGAATTATATATAAGAAAAATAGTATGCAATCCTCTGAATTTTGATCATTTTATAAATTACCATCACGAACTTTAAAACATTCTCAATTATTCATCAAATTTTAAATAATTTTTCAATAGATCTTTATATTTAATTTGGATTCGTTAATTCACTAACGGTAATACTACATGATATCATTTTATTTGTATTAACATTAATTAAGAATTGTTTATTAATTTATTTATTAACATTTCATTTTAAATTTATTTTATTCCTTACAAAATAAATAAAAAACAAATTTATTTTGAAACAATTTTTTTTGTAATAACAAAATGTATTTATAATCAAAATTTAATAAATAAATTAATAAATAGTCCAGAAAATGTTAATACAAATAAGATATTGTTACACAATATCATCATTAATGAATTAACATATTCAAATTAAACAGAAAGATTTATTGATACATTAATTAAAATTTAAGGATTAATTGAAAATGTTTTAAAGTTCAGAAAGTGATTTATAAAATGATTAAAGTTCATTGCATACTTTTTTTCCTTTATATATATATATATATATATATATATATATATATATATATATATATATATATACATAGAAAATGTGATGAGATTTAATGTTTATTGTGAGAAAAATATTGATCATATCTTATATGAATAGTTTAGGGATAGAAATAAAGCTGTCACTGTCAGTCATACTCTTTTCTTTTGTTTATTAAATAAGTTAGGTCAAGGCTTTTTTAAAAGTCTATTTAGTTAAATAGGTGAGCAATCTAACAAATGTCATTAGGCACGATAGTCAGTAGTTTAATTATATATTGTTATGATAATTATAATTATTAATTTATTATAATATATTAATATTTTTTTAATTAAATTTTAATAAAAATAAAGGCTTAGACTCATTTTGGCTTTATTTCAAGGCTTTAAATTATATATAAAGCTTATTACTTGTTTAAAGGTAGTTACATTAGCTTTATTTAAAGCTTAAAGTAGGCCTTTAAATGCTTATAAAAAAGCCAGACTGCGCCTTGAAAATCGACGCCTATTACAGGCTTGTCGTGCCTTATCTTTGTGATCTGGTCAGTAACTGTTTAAAGCATACTGCTGGCATTTTTATAACATAAATGCATGTGACTTTTTTAAGTGGTCACTTAACTTTTAAGTAATTTTTAATCTTAACCATCTATGTATGGTTGTATGGTTAAAATTTACTCCTCTCACACTCTCACAATAACCACTATCTCATTTAGATATATCTCATATATATATATATATATATATATATATTAGTGATGATTTGTAAAATGGTTAAAGTTCTAAAAGGTTCATACTCTTTTCCTTTATATATATATAACATTATCCATATATAAATATTAAAATATCATAAAATCTTAACTTCATAATTATCAATTATTATTAATTAATACATATATAAAATATATATTTTATGAATATATATATATATATATATATATATTAGTGATAATTTGTAAAATGATTAAAGTTCTGAAAGGTTCATATTCTTTTCCTTTATATATATATATATATATATATAACATTATCCATATATAAATATTAAAATATCATAAAATCTTAACTTCATAATTATCAATTATTATTAATTAATACATATATAAAATATACAAATATTTTAAATGAATATTTAATAATAAAAAATTATCACTTCAAACATATAAATATATATTTTTAAATTAATGAAATAATATTTTTAATAAATAAATCATGTCAAACTAGAACTTGTATTACTCATTAGTATTTTCACTGTCACAATTTTTAAGTGCATTAGAATTTCATCATTTGTTCTTCAATTATCACTTTCTAAGTAAAACTTCATTATTTAGAATAATTCTATATCATTCTAATGATCTTCCTAATCATTAAATAAAATAAATATTGAAAGCATTTTATATTTTCAATATATTAATTGCCTTACTTTTTCATTTATAATAGTTACTTTATTAAATATTAGAAAATTATTAAAATGATATTTTAAAAGATATCAAGTATATATTTTCATCATAGCATTCTCTCTAATGCATTAAACTTCATTAATATCTCTTCATCCATTATTCTAAGTGATAATTTATTATTTAATACAAACAATCTCATGTTTAGAAAAAAAAAAGTTGACCAGAAAAACAGTTGACAATTAAAAAAAAAATTAACAATCATGGATGCAGTTTTTTTTTCTTCAATGCATTAACCTTTATTTAATTATCACTTTTTAACTGACACCTTGTTATTTAATACTAATAACCTTATACATGCATTGTTGCCGTTACTTTATCTATAATGCATTAAAATCTTACTTATATTTGATTAAAAATCACTTTTTAAGTGACATTATATAGTAATTTAATTGGTAAAAAACAAAACAAAAATCTAATTTTTAATTTTTAAGTGGCGATTTTATTTTTAAAAAAATTAGTTGTGTTTGGAATGAATAAAAATGAGAAATGATTTGATTTGATTTGATTTAAAAATTAAATTTTGTATTTAGAACTTTAAAAAAATTAAGATTTGAATTGATTTAGAAATCAAATTTTGTGTTTAGAATTCATTAAAATGATAATTAATTTAATTTGATTTTATTATTTTATATTTTAATTCTTATGAAAGATAATTAGAAATAGTTACTTGAAGGTAAAATAATTTATTTATTTCAAATCAAATATTAACAAATCCTATTAATTTTGATAGAATTTTTAAAACAAAATGAATGAAATTTATGATATTTTAAAAATAAAATTATTTCTTATTTTTTAACATCTCAAACACAAGATTTAAATTAAATTTAATTTACAAATCAAATCATTGCTTATTTTTTTACCTTCCAAACACCCTCTTTATCATTTAATACTAGTTGATCTCATGCATGCGATATAATTTTGTTTATAGTAATTAATTAGTAATATCTTTAATGCATTAATTATTTTCCTATATTTAAGTGATATTTGTAAAAAATTCAAGTTCTAATTTAAATGAGATTTATTGATGTAACAACAGTCAGAATTTTATAATCTTTACTCCTTTAGTGATACTTTATTATTTTTAAAAAACACTGTTATTTAATATTAATTAATCTCATTCATGTTTTATGAAAATTTATATTAATCTATATTATTGGAAATTACCCATTTTGGTCTTTAGTCTTTTTTTTTTTGTTTATTTTAAGTAAAAAAAATTATAGTCATTAATTATTCAATTTTATTATCGGTCATTAATTATTCATTTATAAGTTTAAAGATTAAGTTTGGTGTAGGTATACCTTCTACAACACATGTTAAATAATAATAAAATATTTATTATTCTTCATTAAATGATTCTAATTACTTAAAAGAAGAAAAACATTAATTGCTTTTTTGATTGTTAAGATATTAAAGTTTATATATAATTTTTTCCCATAATATTACTCACCAATAGACGAAAGATTAATCTCCTAGAGAATGATTAAATGACTAAGCGAAAACTCCTCTTAACGTTGTTATTTTCATATATATATATATATATATATATATATATATATATATATATATATATATATATATATATATATATGAATCTTAAGATCAAACTCAAGATGTTTAAAAAATTGAGTATCTTCCACTTGGACTAACACACATTAATAAAATATTTTTACTTTTCGTTTAATAGTTTATATTTTTTATTCATTATCCAGTACCTTAAAACACGAATGATCACGAGTTTAAATCAACTTGTAAACCAGATTAACCTGACTCGATCCAATGGTAAGTTTTCGGTTTAGATTGAGTATTCATATTAATTTAGATAAGGAATGACAAAACCCGATAATAATTAGTTCAAGCAGAGGATTTCACCTTTGAAACCCGACGACCCATCTACCCTATCCGAACCCTATTCATCTCCCTCTTTATTTCATTAACAGAAACACAAAACTTAAAAACACCTGGAAATCACAAAATAAAGCTTCTAAATCTCAGATCCAACACACAAACAAAGAAAGCAGAAGCATCACTCATCAAGCTCCTAATCGCAGCACACCCTTTTTTCTACAAATCCCACGTACCACCATCTTCAAGCTGGATCCACAATTTTGGCCCCATCTTCAAGCTAGATATAGCAGCGTGCATCAAGCTTTGGGCTCTGGCATCTTCAAACCAGATCCAGAGAGCCACCACTAAGTCTCAACGATAGAGCCAGGCCTGCAAACACCACCGGTCAATCTCGCTCTCGCTATAAGTTTCATTTGGTTGACAGTTATGAAGCATGGATACGGACACGGACACGACACGGACACGACACGAGACACAAAGACACACCAAATTCAAAAAATTGTAAGACATGAACACGACACATATATATATATATATATATATATATATATATATATATATATATATAATTATATTAAGAAAAAAAAGATTCATAATTCATTAATTATTTTTATAAGCTTGAAGATTTATAATATTTTAATATATGTCATATGTGTCCCCTCCTAAAAAAATATGGAACATAATTTCCATTGACATATTCTAAAAAATCTCTTAAACTAACTTTTCATAATAGAACTAACCATGTACAAGTACATGTACATCTAAAAAAAATTAACTAAAGGAAATATTGATGTGAGGCAAGTTTCGGTAACGACGAAGTAGACGACTTGGTATGAGTAGAGGTAGAAGGAACAGATGAAAATAGTGATGTGTGAAAAGATACAACTTAAAAGTCTAATAGTGACGTGTAAAAAGATAAAACTTAAAAGTCTAATAATGACGTATAAAAAGATAAAACTTAAAAGTCTAATAGTAACATATGAAAAGATAAAACTTAAAATACTGGTATGTGAAAATAGTGGCTTGAGACATCAGTCATGTAATTGGACTTAGGTGAGTTACGAGCTTATTAATTGAACATTAGTCATGAAAATTAATTTTTTTTAAATATTAATAGGTCATATCCAAGTCGTGTTCTAGACGTGTTCAAGCGTATCCAACACGTGTCCAAACTAAAAAAAATAATATTTTTAATAGGACACATTCGAACACGTAGAATACATGTGTCGTACGAGTGTCTCAATGTGTCGGACATGTATCCGTGTCCAACACGTGGATACGCCTAAAAAATGGTGTGTCTGTGCTTCATAGGTTGAGAGAAATTTCTAATTCCCATACCCGATCCTTTTCTTTTCAAATATCTGATTTTGTTTAAAAAACTTTTTTTTCAATTTATTATATAAATAATAGAAATCTAAAAAAAAAAGAAAAATTTCAATAAACTAAACCGAACCAATCCAAATATAGTCGAGATGTTTCAATTCGAGTTGTCCACTAAAATTTTTCCAAATTCGAATCAAACCAACTTGTACTTGTTTCATCAATTTAGACTTGAATATCCATACAACACAACCTAACTCATATTCAGCTCTACCTTAAATACACAAACTAATAAAACTTTTGAAGATAAGTATTGAAAATGATAAAATTTTTAATATAAAAAATATTTTAAATACTTCTTATTCTCCAAGTAGAGTTATTTCCAAATACTTTTTAACTTCTCATTATATTGTTATAACTCAATTCAAACATTCTTCATTATTATATATATTTTTGCTTAAAATATGTAATTAGTCTTTATACTTTTCCTTTTCCATTTGTTTAGGTTTTGGTCCTTACACTATAGTTTTTTGGACCTAATTTCTTACAAAATTTTAACATTAGATTTTGATCTCTACAGTTACTTTGGGTTATAACACCATCAAACACAGTACAATCCTTAAAGTGGACAGTCATTACGAACAACCAAAACTCACCATGGAAAACATCGCATGCCCTTCCTTCCAAGGCATCCAAAGCACATTAGCATCAATAACACTATAGTAAAATTCAATTCACCTTCAAACCATTCTCTGACGAAAATATTGTCACCGCCACTGACTCTGATGGCTTTTCCTTCCTCAATTCAGCCGAAGAAACCATCGCCAACAAGAAAGTCATCATCATCAAACTTGACTCTAACCTATTTGACAATTTCTCCCTTGAAACTCCACCTCCTCAATTGTTGTTGCAATCATTGCCACCACCAGTTCAGACCTAGATCAAGAATTTGATGCAACCTTCTGAAGCCTAAAAACGATGCCATTAATAGTGAACAAATACCCAATTCATCCACACTTTGGGTTTTTGCCAATGTTTTGGCGTTCGAAGCTTCATACTTCCAATTGCAAAATTCCCATGTTCCATATGTAGGGGTGTGCAAAAAAACCAAATGAACCAAATTGCACCATAAACTGAATCGAACCAGATTGTAAAATCCATTTTAATAAAACCGGTTCATATAACTGAACCAAATTTTACTTTTACAAATGATTCGATTATTTGATAAAACAAAAAAGTTTGGTTCAGTGAAATAACCATATCAATTATCAAATTGGTTCTGAATTAGAACAGTAAAATAACCCGTGAAATACTGAAATCTTCTTTCAGATAATCAAAATAGCAAAATCCATTCCACTTTCGTGATGAACCCTAACCCTTAATTTTTGCCACCAGACGAACCCTAGAATCCCAATCAGCCAATTGATTCTGCAGCGTGTCCCATTGACAAACCCAATCGTGATTCGTGAAGTCTGTGCTTCTTATTCGCGCGATTGTGGCTTCTTGTTCACCATTGCGGATTCTCATTCGCGTGTGGCTTTCTAGTTAGTGTTGTCAATTTTGCGTTCAGATGTAGACATTCGTCATGTGAATATGGGATACTTCCTATGATATTATAATCTTTCTTTTTTTGGTTATTGTGATATTATAATCTTTATTCATAAAGAAAACTACCAAATGACCAAAATAATCCTCAAAAATAAGATGTTGACCTTGGTTTTGGTGCAAGGCAGCAAGCACATGTAAAAAACAAGAATAAAAATTTAAACACAAATTGATTAGAAATTAAAGTTCAACGAACCTTGTTGTCAGCATTTGTTAGTGTTTAATGAGGGTGCTATGTTTTCTAGTTTTCTGGTTTTAGTGCAATAGTTGTGTGTCAAGTACATAGAAATCAAGAGCATTAGCTTGAATATGTCAACCGGTGACTTTCTTCTTCCATGTGGTTAAAATAATTAGTTATTTGTTCTATTAAAATTCAAGGTTTTGATATGAATGGCATTCTGTGATATTTGGTGACATAAATTTTTTGAAATAATTTTGATTAGATTTGCATTAATATAAGAAAAGATGGCAAAAATGATGAGGTGTGGATTTCTAATTGAACTCCATTATATTGAAAATAAATATCCCCCTGCCTGTGCATTTGCAGCTTTTGTTTATGTCAAATTTGTGCATCATGGGAATGAAATAATTTGTGTTATAAGAGCCTGGATAGAACATAGTAATTGTTAGTAAAGGCGATTGCGCCTCCCTGACTCAAACCATTTGAATTAGGGGCTCCATATAAGATATTGAATTGTGACTCTATTCTTGAAGCTAGAGAGACAAATCAAATCATAAAATTCCTGTCATGTCTTTAATATAAAAATTCCTAAACCACTTAATTAGATATGCTCTTTAGATCTGTCTTCATACTTGTATGACACTTATGACATCAAATCTCCCTGTCATGTCTAGTTGCTCCCTTGTTCAAGAATTTGAAACATAAGCTACTACTACTGTTGTTTTCGAGTTTGTCATAAAATTGTCATAAAATTGAATTCTTACATTTTTAGTTGTTATTCTAATTCATTTCCTCAAATGTATTATTTTAGTCTATTCACTTGGCTTTTTTATATGAAATATTGACTCTTACTTTTGCATGTTAAGTATTAAGTTTGTTCTATCTGTCCTTGTCAAGTACTTAATATTGATTGTGCATGTGGTCTTTGTTCCACATACTTGTGCATGTGGTCTCTGTTCCAAATGCTTGTCTTAGAAATAATTTAATAATTGAGACTTTTGGACCTAAGAGGATGGGGACCCTTTTTTTTTCTTGCCCCAAAATAAGAGCTGGCAAAGTCCAAGGTAAAGCCATATCCATGCTAACAAGCAATGGTCACAACATGAGTTATCAAAGTTCTGTTCTAGTTTTTTTTTTTTTGTAGCCTTGTCTCATTCATCAATGTTACTTATACACTCTTATACGTGCATCATTTCTCATTGTATAATTTTTACTATTTAATTATAACTAGGAATAGATGTGTAGTAAGTATTTTTCTGTCTCATTTAATAGTCTGTACCCCTTAGTTGGGTTTTACTTTTTATTGGCTCCTTTCTACTCATGAATTTCTACGTTGCTTTTGCTTATGGAGCAATAGGAAAGTAAACTGTCTTAGTCTCATGTGTTAACTTCTGCTAATGGTGAGTTGAATTGAAGTAATTGACATGAATATTAACTGGTTGTGATTTTTTTCCTCCTTATACATGCACTTTATTAGTTCCAAGATGTTCATTTGAACATTCCTTTTTGAACTTTGCAATTTTTTTGCATTATTCTCTAGCCATCTTTGCCAACAACTTTGGGAAAAGAAATGGCTATATTTGCTGTGACTGTGGGATTAAGCAGAGAAAGGAACGAACTATCTCAAGTTGAAATATTGGGAAATTTGCTTGTACAATCTCTTGGATTAAGTTTTAATCCTTATGTTGCTCAAGTATGTTTTTACCTTTTTATTTTTATTGTTTTTTTTATTCAGCTCAGATTTAACACATCTTCATGCAATTTAATAAACTAAATCTTGAGGTTGTCAACAACCATATAATTGTTTAAGACTTCTGTTGTTTCTATTGTTATGTACATATACATTGTTTTAGAAATTTTCATCAATTGTTAGTTTATATTATTATTTATGTATAACTCTTGTTATTTATCATTTAAGAGAATCAGAGACTCTAAAGTTAGGATATTGCTCAGATGGTTAGGTTGGGCATTCTGGCTCTATTTGGTTCAATTTTTAAAAAAAACATTAATAACTGTTGGATTTGATTAGCAAATAAGTCCTTGTAGAGTTTATGTTCTATTTTGAAGATTGTATAAATAATGAAAAAGTCAAACCAAGAGTTCAGAACTCTTTACATTTTCGCATATTTGATTCATTGTTTGCAAAGAGTTGCAAAGAATGAGATATATTGTATGCGGCGACCATTTGCCCAAAATAGTTGTCAGTCATGTGAACTAGTTTTTGAAATGTCTTGAATTTTTGTACTGGTTTTTGAACTAATTTATTGAATTGGTTTTTAAACCAATTTATTGAACTGGTTTTTAAACCAGTTTTTCTATATCCAAACCAGTTCTAAACTAGTTTTTCTAAATCCAAACCGATTCTGAACCGATTTTAAACTCAAACCGATTTTTAAACCGATTTTAATTCCAAATCGGTTCAGAACCGGTTCTAAACCAGTTCGCCAAACCGAAATCAGTTCAATTCCCAAATGAAATCGGTTCGATTTTTGAACTAAACCGCTTTACCGGTTCCATTCGGTTCAGTTCAATTTTTCATGCCGAACCGAACCATGCCCACCCCTATCCATATGTGAAAGAGAACGTGAAGGGTGGTTTAGAGGCTTGGTCTTGCACCTTCAGAGGCACATGGAGTTCAAGAGGTTCTGTCGAGATTGGTGTTAGAATCATGCTTTTTGTTTTGATTTTCCATTTGGTTCTTGCCTAATGGCTCAAATGAAAGAGAATCAAAGCAAGCTGAAGACCTTCATAACCTTCTCGAACCATTTGTAATCAGAACTTGAGTAAAAGGATAATAAGATTTTGGCATTTAGGATAAACTTGGATGAGATTCATAAGGAAGAGAAGGAGAAGATAGAGACAAAGGGTCAAGTAAGAAGCTGGTTTTGTGACATGGCAAGCCACAAAAGCATCCATCTAAACATATGTTAGTCACATAGGACGAAATCTAATGGCCTTATAACAAGAGATAACGGTAAAGATTAAAATTATCATAATGTTAAGAAGTTGTAACGAATCATATCTAAAAAATAATAGTATAGGAACTAAAACTTAAATAAATAAAGATTATAAGGACTAATTACTCATTTTATATATTTTTTAAATTTCTCACTCTGTAATTGTAATTTATTTTAAATATTATTTATTGTTTTTATTGTTTTTAACTTCTCATTATATAATAATAATTATTAATATTTATAAAATATGATAAATGCTTGTGTTTGGTTTTATTTTTTTTTTTGGTACATTTGTATAACTATTTTTTAAAATAGCTTTTTTTTTATACAAAATATTATTTTTTCCCCTTTTTATAACATGTTTGGGCAATTGAATAAAAAGTTCATCTATATAAGGTTGTTTTTAAGTAATTGGTCCAAACATAGCCTAAATTGTGCAGTCAAATGTATGCATTTTCCTTTTCTCTCTCCCCCGCAACCATAGTGCCTGCTGCATTAAGAGGGAAGACAATAACACCTTTGCGTCTTAAAGCTTCACCACAAAGCCATTGCCGTTCTCCCCGAAGCACCCTGCCAGCACCGATTTGGCGACGAGGTTTAGCACTTAGGGCTTTTTGCTTCAAACCTCTGTTACTGTTTGTTCTAATGCTGCTGTAAAGTTGTCATATTAATTAATATAACGTTCTCGTTCTACTGTTCTAGGGTTTTTTGTAATGATGGAAATTTGAAGGTAGATGACTGGGGTTGGTTTTAAGGAGTAATCAATGGCAATGATTTTTAATGGAGTAAATGGGGAATGTGGAACTATTCTATCTAGCTATCTGGGTTTTTATGACAGTATCAAACTTGTTTTCATCTCATGAAAAAGATGAAAGCTTGTCAGTGAGTGAGTGAGTGAGTGAGGGAGTGCTTGTTTTACTTTACTTGTTTACTGTTGTCATTTTTTGCTGTGTAGGTATTTGACTGGACTCTGGTTTTACATCAAGATATTCTATCTAACTGTTTGCTTGCTATATATATGTCAGTTACTTCCATCCTTGTTTGGTGTTGTTTTGACCCTCCAACGGTTACTCTTGAAAGCCAACTTGTAATTCAACTAAGGGTGTGTTTAAAGCAAGCCTAAAGTTGAAGGGGGGATTTCTGACATCTTGGCCACCCAGCTACTATTCATCATCGCCCTCACCCCTCCTCTGACACTTGCACTGAAAATACATTTTGTTCTGTTTGCAAAGATGGATAAGTTGAGTTTAATCGAATCTCCATTCCCTCGGTTCTCTATAGACGAGGTAATTTCCATTCTCTGGGGATGGAAATGTTATCTTCCATAGCAGAGTTTAAACTATAAGTGTGCTATATACAATCATTTCACCCTTTTTAGACATATATAATTAGACTGTTATGTGTTCCGCTTTATGCATGCACTGTCATTGCATTCCACATATATTGGCTAACTCATGCACTCTTCCTCTGCTCCATCCCCGGCGGCCACCAATTCATAGATCATGGAATTGGAAAGAATATACCAGGAGATGGGAGAAAAATCACTTGATTGGAATTTCTGCCAGGAGATTGCTACAAGCTTTAGGTGAACTGAGTCTTATCTTAACTGTAACCTTAAATAAAGAAGTACCGTGTTACTTACCATGATATTTCATAATTTACCTGCTTTAATTTTGCAGTTCCTCATCAAACCATGCTGGTAAAACTTCCTTATCATGGGAACAGGTTGTTATAGTTTCTTTATCATTTAGACACATTTTGATATTTATGCAGAGCATGTTATGATGCTGCATTGGTTTTACTGGGTTTCAGGTGCTGCATTGGTTCCAAAATAAACAGAAAGAGTCACCTGCTAAAGTTACTTCGTCACCCGATGCGCTCAAACTAGTTGTTGATCTTTCAGGTGCATCTATTTTAAGAAATGGACATAAAAGCTCTCCAACTCCAAAAGGTTGTCTTTTTTTTTTTCCTTCTTACACTTTATTGTGGCTATAAATTCGGAAAGGGAAGAAAAAAGTCCTTGGTTGATATTGGATGGTTTTCCTGCGGTTTGAAATTTTGGTTTTATAGAGCTAAACCATTGGAATGCGTTCTCATTTAAATTCACCATCATCTTAAAGCCATCTGCTTGAAGCCAACAAAATCTTATCATGTTGTCATTTCAACAAAGGGTTCACCTGATTTGGGTTAAATGCTCTTAAGTCTTAACTCCAACTACAGAAGCTTAAAATTTAGAAACAAGATGATGCTATTCTCATGTGGCATGCTAAGTTATTTATTATAGACTCCACCCTGTCAATGTAAATAATAACATTCATACTGATACTATGCTGTGTGATTTTTCATTTCTTTTGATATTAATAAGGGCATTCAGTTTCCAGTTCTATATTACATTGAACATGATATAGTTTTGCCTCATACCAACTAACAGCAATAATGCACATTTCGTGAATAATTACTTTTATCAGTTTTCTCCCTGCCAAATTGTGATTCTTGATTTCTGTTAACGAAAATAAACTCAATGAGCATCTGCAATAGTTTATACTTAATTGTGTTTTGTTTTATGCTGCTGCACACATTGTAAGGTCATAGGCTGATAGCATTCATGTGAAGCCTCGTCAGGGTTGTTGAGACAGAATGACAGAAACGCCTACTGAATAATAATAATCATAATAATAATAGTAATAGTTGTATAAAGATTGATTTGGATAAACTTCAGCAAGGGATAGGATGCAATGACAAGCAATTTGAACTAATAAATGATGATTAACACAGTCATGTCCTAAGTTCAACCAGGCTTTGAAAATTTCACAATTCAATTAGAATTTCTTATCATAATGTCAGGTAAACAAGTTGCAGATCTCTCGGAGTTGGCATTTGAAGCAAGATCTTCAAAAGACTTTGCATGGTGAGGAATAATATTCTGATTAAGCTGCAGCTGCATGTTTTGAATTTAGCCATAATATGCAATGTATGTGGCATTGTTATACATTTTGGATTATATGAGAATTATAAGGTGTGGTCTGATTTTTGTTTGTGGCATTCCAACCACTCTCCCCTTCATAAAACAGAATCTTTTTTGTTATTTTGTTACATACTGTTCGCGCAATATCTGATATTTCTTTGATTTTCCAATTACAGGCATGATGTTTCATTATTCCTTAACTATAGAGTTATGAGCACAGGCGAACTTGTAAGATTCTTGTATTCTAATTTATGTATTTTTGGTTGTTGAGAAACTGAGACATTTTCTTTAGAATTTCTAATCAACAGAGGAGTGATAGATCCTTTCATGCCTGTAATGCTTGCCTGATTTTACGTAAAATATCTATCTTCAAGTTTCTGCTCAAGTATCACTTGTTGGAATGACATTGATGGTATAAATAAAATGGTTAAATAATCAAGATAAAGTATGATAACTAACAAGTCACAAAGGTTGAAGTTCCCAACCAAAAAAAAAAAAACAGACGTGCCAGTCCTTAATTCAATAGCAAAGAGATAAACAGCCTTAAATAGCCCTAAGCAGTAAGCAGCCCTAAATTCATAAAAGAAACAGAAAGCAGCACTAGAGTTCATCAAAGGAATCATCGGTTTCAGTTCCATCATTGACAATTGGCATCAATTTTATATCATCATTGATTGGAATTATATCCTTCAACATCTAGTCTCATATGAAACAGCCTCAGTCTCTTCAATATTAGGAAGTGAATTTGAGCCTTTGGTTGATGACTTTGCTGAATTGCTTGAGTTAGCTTTTTTGGTTTGGCTCCAGCTTTTTTAACTTGCTTCTCCAATAAGTCACCAAGAATTAAAACTTACTTTTCTATTGACCACTTTACCATCAGCTGGTATCTCAGAGCCAACAAGTTAAATGGGTGAGATTTGGGTTTTTCTTCCCCTTCTATTTTGAAGTCGCAAAACAAAAACCATTGTGGACTTTGCTAATGTGTGAAAGCCAATCACTTGGCTGAAGAAATTCAAACATCAACAGGCAAGGGCCTTTCTGTCGCCTCGACTTAGTGCCTTAGGCACTCCTTTGACATTACTGAAGAAATTTAACCAACACATATGTGAATGGCCATGTGAATTGGGAAAATATAAATGTCAAAAACACTAATTTCGTTTATTTATTTTTTTGTGTCATTCCCAGACACTGTTATTATTGGGTGAACAACATAGTTCAATCAGATGCTGTGTTTTTGCATGTGACAGGTTTTTCACGGATAAACTGGCCACCTACTGAATTTCATTAATTGCTTCATAATATAAGAGGCTAGCTTCTTTCTCTTCTACCCCCTTACCTTTTCACATCTTACTTATTTCAATCTTTTTCCCTCTTTGAAACTCTATTTGTCTACCGTCCATATAACTCTGTCATAAGTAGAACTCAAGTTAAGGTGAACAAGCACAGGTGAAAGTTTAGATCCTCACACACATTGATTTGATTCTTCATGCTTATACTATTCTTCTTTTGTTTTTGGGTTTTGTTAGAATAACAAGTGATTTGGAAAATCCTTCCCACTAAATTCACTAAGAATAGAATCTTATTTATCTATGTCCCAATGTTATTTGAAAACTGAATTTTACTTCTGATTTTAATCAATACATACTTACATAGTGTTCCAATAAGATCTTTAAAACTATCCTGTATATAACTCATGCTATTGTTTGGGATATTTTTCGTACATTGAAAAAGATAATAGAAAAGTCAAAAAATGACTATGCAAGTTATATTTGTACACGTGTGAATATTGTAAGTTGTCCTGCCGTCTTGTGATGGCTGTACTGGTTTAGTGGATGCAATTTAATTGGATATTGTGGACAACCAATTAAAGTTAATGGATCTTGTCACATACAATTAAGGAAGCCCGTGTACGATATGCTGGATTTGGTAAGGAGCAGGATGAGTGGGTGAATGTTAAAGAGGGGGTGCGTGAGAGATCCGTCCCATTGGCACCTTCAGAGTGTCACAAGGTGAAGGATGGAGATCTTGTACTATGTTTCCTGGTAAGGGATCCCCAGCCCTTTTATTCTACTTCAAATTTATCTACATAATGTGTTTGTCTAGTGCCCACATGATTGAAATGTTTGCAAAGTCACATGACTTGTGTCCAACATATAACCGAGATGGTCACAGTTTTTTGGCTTTTAGCTACTCCAGACCTTCCCTAACTATTAGAACTCTCTTGGGCCCTTCTTGGTTTGTCACAGGAAAGAGATGATTATGCCCTCTATTGTGATGCCCGTGTTGTAAAAATCCAGAGGAGGCTACATGATCCAACAGAGTGTAGGTGCATTTTCATTGTCCGATTTGCCCATGACAAGACTGAGGTGATCTTTGATGGTTTTCCTCTATTGAGTTTCTAATTTACCCATTTTATTTTTCCCTGTCCCCAAAACCATGCCATGTCATGAGCATTCGTGCTATCAATTTTTGCTTTCTTTGGTCCTTTGTTAGGTAAATCCTTCTATGTTACCCCTACCTGACGTTTGTTTCATATGCCTGTGCAGGAAGGAGTTTCTTGGAACAGGTTATGCTGTAGGCCTACACAAGAGGAATCTGTGGTCTCCCTAAATCTCATAAATCCCATTGAGAGCTTGTGGGGATGAAAAGAGCCAACTTTTCTTTTGTAGTTCCCTTTCTTTGTTACAATGAAAGAAAGTAAGATCGTTGAAGCTATAAGCCTAGGAATTTGGAAGGTCTTTAATTAATGTTACAGAAGTTGAATTAAGTAAATGATGTAATCTTCAAGTACAAAAACTACCAAATCTTATCCTTTAAGTGATAAAGTTTTTTAAATATTTTAATCTAAAAATAAATAAATAATTAAGTTATCAAGTGTTTTAAATATTTTAAGATAAATCATTAAAAAGAACTTGATCTAAAAGATCAAGTTCTTTTTAATGGTTTATCTTAAATTTTTGTTTGATCTTCATATACCTCTTTTAATCAATTTTTTTTCCATTTGATTTACTTTTCTTAATTAAAGTATTTTTGGTTTTCTGTTTATATGACCAAATCCTTAATTGTTGTTATACCAACTTTCTCTCTTATATACTATTTTTTGATTTTGTCTGTTTGTATATGTTCATTCATCAATATCAATGCATCGATAAAACATTGTCACGTCACACTCGCAAACCTTACCTTTCCTATGGGCAAAAATAAATTACAGGGGCGCAATTGAAAACCTATACTATAGTTTTCGCATTATTTTTCTTTGAAAAACAATTTTAAAGTAAAACATATTATAAGATCAGTAAATGGTGCATTTATGTTTTTTTTTTGAAGAAAAATACTTTTTAATGAAAAAAATACTTCTCAAATACATTTAACTAGATAAGATTATTAGAATAAACTGAATTTAAAAATAATCAATATTTCTACTTTTTATAAAAAAAAGAGAAATTAGGATAAATTACTTCTAAAAATAAAAACGTAAAAAATACTATGAAAGAATTATTTTAAATAGTTTATTAAAAATTTACCTCATTAATATTTATTACAATACTACCATCACTGAAAATGCTTTTCATAAGTTGTGTTTCAATAGTAATTATAACTGTAACAATAATTAAAACGATTTTCATAAGTTGTTTTAAAATGAATTTATAAAATAAACTGAAATATATATCACCCGTCTTCCGATCTTTAAACACAATAAAAGTGAAAACAATAATCCATCTTAATTTTAGGAATAAAAGAAAAAACCTATTGTAAAAAATTTCTATTTCCAAACACGCCCTCAATCGCTTGCTATTATTATATATCCTCCGTTCTCTCGTTTTGTTATTAACCTTAAAAATGTCTACCAAATTATGAATGAAATTACCATGTACGGCGGCTCTATCTGTATAACTTGACACTGATCCTTCCCTTAATGGGGTAATCGAAAAAGTTAAAACGGTGCCTCGTCTGCATAACCTTAACTAATCATTGACATAGAAACAATTTCCACACGAATGGGAACTTCATGTATTTTAGTTTTACTGAAGATATTCAGTCTGTGCTACATACAAATGATTAAAGCTGTAGTCATCAAAATTTCTTAGGCCTGGACCATCATCATGCCACTTTCACACATTCAGCGCCAGCGGATTGGGGCTTCTCAGCAGGATAGCAATAATCAGCAGAACCGCACACAACATTGGCAGGGTTGGTTATTAAGAAACTGTACGTCCGTAGCAAACAGAAGCAATGTAGAGGTTCTTTGCCCACTTCTCCTGCAAAACCGATTATGATATGATCAGACTCCAATTAACTGTAATAACTGGAGCATATAGGCCAAAAAAAAAATGAAGATAGATCTACCTTGACATGCGTACTGGGAAAGGCAGAAGTCCTAAGCGTTTCCTGAGTTTCATCCATGGGCTTCCTCCTTGGCACACTCAGGACAAAAGCAGCTTGGTCCCAGGTTGCAGCAGTCGCTGTGATTCGGTATCCACAATCCCACCGCTTGTGAATCCCTTCACTAGGATACAGAAAATCTAGTTCAACCACCTGAAATTCATAGACATGAATGAAGACTGGTCATTCACACAACGAAGTTGCATTATGAACTAAAATACTGGTAGATAAAGCTCAATCCAATGATGACCTGGTCAGAAAATCCTGCACCACGAGACATAACAACTCCCCATCTGATCCCTGAGGTGGCCATTGCAGTCACGTAAAAACCCTCCCTCCATTTTTTGTTAATCCACTTGAAAGGAAATGAATCACTAACTTTGTATGATTGCTGCAAATACTGTGTGCCTGAAATCCATGATCTAAGTCAGCGGAAAACAAAAGTGAAAATTGCCAATGCATAAAAGCAAATATACTTAGAGGAACAAACCCTTAGACATTACTACTAGCGAGCTCCCATTTGTAGCTCCAGCAATTGCGCTGATGTAATAATTTTTTTCCCACTGCTCCATGATCCATTCCTTCAAACACACCAAAACAAATAATCCCTAGTTAATAAGCATGCCTTGAAACTATATGGATTAACAGTTCTACAAGCAAGCATATATGGTGCTAAGCAGAAAATTCTAAGAAATCCACAAATAGAAGAAATTAAGGCAATAGATTGAAACTTACCTTATGGAGAAAGTAGTGGGAAAGTTCATAAACTTGGGAAGTGAAACCTGTCCCTGCATCCATGATTAAGGCCCATAGGTTCTGACATGAAGCAACACTGCTAATAAATAAGCCATCCTCATTTCCTTTCTCAATGTGCTGGGATAGCCTTTGATCTGCCACATTGTAGTGATATCTACAACACAGAGACAATCAATCATTCCTCATGCATAACAATTCCCTTATAAGCTTAAATAAATGGATATTTCTCATCATCTAATTTCTGTGGTTAAAAAAAGAAATCCAATGGACGTCAAACATACAATACAACAAATACACACACAAAAAGGGTGTAAACCAGATTAGCACAGATGGTATGGGTGGAAGCATCACACTCTCCACCGTTAATCTTAAGGATGAGGAAATCGATGTAGTCCCTTTACATCAATTTTAAAATGGCTAAACATAAAATTATATAGATGACATGGAGAACTTTATGATATATTGGTGTATACCTTTGTTTCATCGGTCTTCGAGCATTGTAAACACTTATCCACTGGGTTGCTGGCAAACCCATACGAATCTTCTTTTTTGGTTGTTCGTCGTCGTCTTCTTCCATTGCCAACCGGCCTCTCTTATGACCAATAAGCTTCAGACAAAATAAAATTATTGATATCAAGTGCCTGGAATTACAACTTTGAATGCATTCAAAAACAACACAAGTAAAGGGTTAGGAAAATTGATACCTTTTGTGCACCTTCTGTATTAATTGGCCTAATATCTGGATTTGGACCAACAATCCCATCAAATAGAGAAATGTATTTTGCATAGTTAGGCTCTTCATCAAACTTTAAGTTCACCACATGTTCCACAAACTGTCTAAAAGGCTGGGGACAAAAGCAACATAGACTCTCTGGAGATGTTCCCATCTTCTTTTTGCAAACAAGAAATCCTTTGTTTTCTCCCTGACAAAATTATGTTAAAGACCAACATTCCAAACATAAGAATAAAATTGAAAGTTATTTAAATATGTCCAACCTGGAACCCCTGCCAAGGAAGACGACCTCGAAGAAGAAAAATCAGTGTATAAGCAAGAGATTCCAAATCATCCCTCCTGCTTCCAGTTCTCCCTAAATGTGCATGCACACTAGCATAACGGACTGTGCCCCTGAAATAACATAATATAATGAGCCAAGAAGCTATAAGTTAATATCAATACAGAGAACTCTGTGACAAGATACATAAACATTTTCCATATGATCCAAATTCAATTATGAATACCTGAAAACATCTGGCCTTTGGTCATAGTCCACATGCAAACCTGTCGTACTATCCCGCCATTTAGTAGCTATTAGCCCAAAAGAGCAACGAAAAAAGGTGAGTAATTGAATGCTTCCATAAAATGGGAATACAATAAATAACTAAGTAGTTGACAACTAAATCATACCTAATCCAAGATCTACAAGGAACAATTTTTTCTCGTCAGGTGTCCCAGGAGGACCAAGCAGAAAATTTTCAGGCTTCACATCCCCATGCACATACCTGCCATATATTGCAGCCATATAATTTGAGAAACATAATTTCATTATTATGAAATATCATATATATACATAACTAATGGCAGTGAAAGAAAAGGAAAAGCCAAAAAAAAAAAAGATCCAACTTCATAAGAAGTGCCTAGCAAACATTAACAGATTAAAATAAATTAATACAAATAATTATTAAGAACAAGTTTATGCAGTACATGTCTGGAAAATATGTAGGAAGGGTGGTAGGAAAATTACCCTCGAGAGTGCATCTTCTCCAAGATGGATATTGCTTCAATGGCAATACAAGCAACCATTTCAGTGGACATGCTAGAATTCACAAAAACGCATTAGCATAGCAACTGAAAGTCAAATTTACTACAGGGAACACAGTTCTTTACATATCTGACAAATAATTTCCAAAGAACTTACGTGTGATTGTTATTATTCCAAACATCCCACAAGCTAGGTCCCAGCATATCCATAACCTGCACGCATGAATGTCTTAAGTCAAACACCCTTCAAACAAGGCAAGCTTAGACGAAAAAAACATTGCATTACCATTCAAAATAATAATAATAATAATAATAGTAATAAGAAAGAACAAACAACTCAAGAATAAGATCCAATAGCATACCATGACATAATAGTCACCTTGCCTGCCCTTGTAATGTACTTGTGGCACACCATGACTGCCACCAAGAGTGCTGTACAAATAGAAAAAGAAGCATGATAATCCCTAAAAAAGAGAGGAACAAAAAGGAAAAAAATATAAAGGAGCAAATATAACACTCACTTGTACACTTGCCACTCATAGGGTGGTCCATAGTTACATCCTTTACTACTTCTATGCTCAAATTTTAATGCAACCTGATAAAAAAGTTAAAACTCTGAATTTCTGAAATTAAAATGCTTAAGCATTTTAAAATAAGAGATGCAACTTATCACCAATACTGAAAGGATGCATATACCTCTACAGCTCCAGGTCCAGCTCTCTCACTCAAATTTGCACCAGAAACACGTCGACCAACATATACTTGGCCAAATCCACCCTTGCCAAGTTTTCTTTCTATTTTATACCACGGGGAACCACCCACTTGAACCTGTGCCCAGAAGAAAACAAAATTAGGATACAAGTATCACCAGAACAAAAGTTATAATGTATCTTTGTGCTTCATAATTTCCAAGATTCAATTAGAGCAATTGGAACACTTATAGCAAGACTGAAGGGAAAAAAGAGAAAATTAACAGCAAAAAAGAAGAAAAGAGAAACAATTTGTAGGAACCGCGCCATTAAAAAGGGATTGCTAAACAACCATGTTTACAATATCAAAATTTTATAATTTACTCAAGAGTGACTTTTCAAACTGCAGGGGTTACACGGCGAGCCAAACATACTTCTTGGTTTACATCCACAATCTCACTCCAACTTTTACTCTAAAGTAGAAGACAGTGCCATTAACCAGCAGACCATATGCTATTCTTAGATCAAAAATCATATTTATAATGCCATGAAATGTTAATAAATGTTAAATAGTGCTAACTGTTGAGCATCATTAAGAATATGTAAAACAGACAAACACATACCAGCACACTAAATAATCACTTCAAGAATTTAAGTAGGATTGCTTCATATGGATGGATAAATTGTATTCACAGTGGATTTTTTTATAGAAAAACTGGGTTGATGTGAGTGTAGGTAAAAACAAAACATACAAACTACAGTGGCACTGTGTGTTAAAGAAAGTCAAGATGGAATGCCCACATTAACACATCTACCAATAACAAAATAATAAGATAGTTCGCATTCTCTGATCAACTAAGTAAAGAAAATGAAAAATAGAAGTGTTACACAGTACAAAAACAAACATTGTCAACCATGACTTCAATTTTTATGTGTCATCAGCATATATAATTCTATTTTACACTATCATCATTCCTACACAGTTGCATAATTAATACACATTTACCAACCGAATGTCTTGTCGATTTTCAAAAACTGATTCATGAAGTAACAATTACATGTGATCTGTGACTAAGGAGCCCAGCTCTCAGGCAGATTCCTTACTTTCAAAAACATCAGCGGAGAAAATAAAAAATGTATCAAGACTGTGATCCACAAGCAAGGCACACACAACAACAATCAGAAGTTAATAAGTGGCAAGCAAATTCCTGGATTAAAAACTAAAATGCAATGTGCCAGCTAAACTAAAATTAGTATTTTCAAAGAGAATGACTTCCAGTTTTTCCTGGCTAGGCTACCAATTTGAAGACCACCCTGCACCTGCACCTAAAACTAAAGACAGAAACTTTTAGACACTAATCACAATATCAATGTACGATGTCTGCCATTTGCTGAAGTAACAGCACCACACACAGTAACAAAACACAATTTGAACCTAACAAAGTGACTAAGCGTGAGAATTTATAACCATATCAAACCTTCTCAGGAAGCGGTGCGGTGCTCCCCTCATCGTCACCAGCATTGGCTTTATCATTGCTGCGACCTCCACTATTAAAATCATCCATCTGTTTCTCCCCTACCTCTTCCTTCTCCGCTCCACCACCACCTACGTCTCCACCGCCACCACCGCCAACACGAACGCCTTCCTCCAATCCCCGATTCTCTACCTCCTTCTCTGGTACAGCTACCTTCTCATTGACCACTGCCTGCTGCTGCTGCTTGTTATTCTTCGGCACTGCCGCTGCTGCTGCCGCCGCCGCACGCCGCCTCCTTGTTCTCGTTGCAATCGCTTCCCCTTCAACCGGACTCTGCTGCTGCTGCTGCTGTTGTTGCTGCTTCGCTGCTGCCCGGCCCCTGCGCGCTCCGCTACGCAGCACCGGCATCGTTCATCCTTCAAATCTCATCCCTCCTCTCAGAAAATACCCGAAGAACAAAAAAGACACACACAACAAAAATCTGAAATTTTCTCGGCTCCCAAACACCCTGTTGCCTCCCGATCAGAACACCACGAAGCCGAACAGTGCCAATCGAACGAAAACCTCAGAGAAATCTTCTGGACCGTGACGATTTCGGCGAGAAACGGAAACCGACAAGGAAAAATCTCGGTCCAACGAAGCAACAACGAGAAATGTGACAAATTCAGAAGCTTCTAGAACCCTAGAATCTGTGTGGGGAGGGATCTTTGCAGCCGAATTAGGGTTCCAAAAACGATCACGCAATGAGAGAAGAAGCCATCGAAGAGGAAGAAGAGAGAAACAGTGGAAGAAAGGCTTTTGAGTACTTGCTGTGACACAGAACACGAGGTTTTTATTTATTTGTTTATAGTACTAATTTTTATTTAATTTTCTTTTTTGGAGAAAAAATTGTGGAAATTTAGTGTTAGGCTTTGGGATCCGTTGATTGTGGGGGATTGGACGGTTTTGATTGGTCTGTTTAGAATAGTAGAGATTTTAATTGAAATTAAAATGTAAATTAATTAAATTAATTGATTAAGAGGTATGAAATTACTGAAAAGGGGCTCAGAGTTGCGATTGACCAACGAAGCGGAAGCGGTTCCTTGCTTCAACGCAACACTAGTGGAAATGGAGGAGGGCTGCACTGCATGGTTGCCCACGGTTGTTGTGGTGGGGATGTCAAGATCTCTGCCATTCATTTTTCTGTTGTACGGTCTTGCGGGTCCCAAATCAGGTCAACGAGAATAAGATGACTTTCACCATACCATTGGAGATTTTTCTTTTCATTCTTTTAATAATCTAGGAATCTTTTCGAAGTGCGTCAAAATGGGTTGAATTAACAAAATTTAAGATTAAATTTAATTTATCCTCACATAATTTGGATTGATTTAATTCAGCTTAAAATTGGGTTAATTTGTTTCGGGTTCATAGGTCTAATTCGTTCGGCTTATTGGCTTAAATTTTATTTATTTTTAATTTAATAAGTTATATTTATGATGATATTTTAATTTTTTATTTAAAATATTAAAATTTAACTAATAATTAAGTTAATTATTTAATTTATTTATTATTGATTCAAAATTAAGTAACACAATTTTTTATATTTCATTGATTTTAATTTTTTAAATATTAAATTCATTACTAAAAATAAAAACTAAGAGTTGACGGGATAGTAAATTGACCCACCCAACTCGTAACTCGAAATATATCAAATTTGACTTATCTTGAATTGAAAATATATTCACTTGACTCATTTTGATAACTTTATCTTTTTGTAATTATTATCATAAATAATTATTTTGCTTTTGTTTTTTGAGAAATTTGAGTTGTTTTAAATATACTAAAATTAACTTTTTGAAACTGTGAGAATCCTAAAAATTGAATTTAAAAGGGGAAGTATTCCATTTGATAATAGAGAATCTGGAGATTGCAGAGGAACTCATTCTTCTTTGGAACATACTCTTTCGAGCAAGAATTTTTTTAGCTAAACTATGTTTCTACAGCTACAAGGAATACCCTAAGAAATATATAAACAACATGAACTTTGTAACTCTAAACATTCTGTCATCAAACGTGTTACTATTGACATATCACAATAGTTTGGGGGACTCACAAACTCTATCAACTAGTGAGTTTGATGAATGCACTGAAAACTCTATCAACTGGTGACTTCATACATGTTACTATTATGATCCTCTCTAGCGTCATTGTACACTTTAAATGAGTTCTTGCTTTCGTGGGTACAAACAAAGATAGGAGTGGGATATATATCATCAAGCCCCTTGAAACAATTTAAGCCAAAAAACTATTCCTTTTGTACCAAAGTGGTTAAATAACTTAAATTAACGAATATAAAATATTACAAGCTGTATGTAGTCAATTAGGGCCTTGAAGGTAACATTGGGCACTCTGTTCTTCCTTTCAAACCTTGATGTAAAATGTCTCCACTAATCATAGTTGGAACATGTTATAATAACCTCTTTGTCAAATAGAACTTGTATACTAAGTTTATTACTTTTGTTTGGAACAAAGGATCCAAATCAATTAGCTGAAACCAAATACTTCTAGTTCTACCTATTGCTTTTAAGTTGATGATTTTATCATACTTATCACACACCAAATCAATTAGCTGGAACTAACAGCTATATGCTTTGATTATTCGTGTATCTTTTGTACAACATCCTCAAATTGCACGAGAATGCACGCATACACTCACCCTACACGCATAAACCCACTCATACCCTCAAATTTTTTTATGCCTATATAATTTTTTTTTTCAAATTCCATTTTACATGAAAAAGAAAAAGAAAAAGAAAACTTTTAAAAACAGTATTTGTTCTGAGCAGTGAACAAGGTCTAAGTCAGAAGATCGGGAACACTCGTCAAAGGCTTATGAAGAAGGCGATAGCAAGGTAAACCGTGGACCTAGATTGGTCGTATGTAAGCTGGGAACGAATGCTAGGTTGATAGGCTTAAGAGAAAGTGGAACATGCCTAACTTAGGCTGAAAGCCAAGCTTAAAAAGGACCTGAAGGCTGAACTTATGGCGCCTGCCTACCATGGAGCAATTAAGGCATTCAAACGTTGGGCGTAGGTTATGCCTAGTCATCAAGGTTCTAACCTGTCGATAACCATTATTGGCCTGATCATCAACTACTAACTGTTATGGCCTTAAATATTTCGACCACGTGTGGAATGCTTAACGGTTCGATCGGGTGCTCATAATGTGACCCAAATAATCTGACCTGAATTTACATGGACTAGTATAGAGATGGGCTTGACTAAGACCCGGACAAATCAGTAGTCAGTTTGATTATGTCCATGACTCACAAGTTTGGTTGTGCGTGGAAACAAGTCGGTCTTATGGATGGTCGGTTAAGTGATGGGCTGATATAGTCCACAGCCCCTTAACTTGAGTAACCAGAGTATGATTATCCAAGCTTAAGGTCAATCGTGATTGGGCTGATATGGTCCACAGCCCCTCAGCTTAGGTAACCAAGTATCGTTGTCCAAGCTTAAGGCTGATCGTGATCGTTATTTACCTTCAGTGACCTTTGCGAGCTGCTTCGCTCTTTTCGCACATGCTTTTTGTGTGTAAAGAGGGGTGTTAACACGCCACATGTCATGCACTAGTTGTGATTTCAGGGTCTTGGGGTATCTCATCTGTAGCTGTTGGATCTTGGTGGTTGGGATTTTTTTTATTCACATACTTAAATCCATTCTTCATTCTCACTTTCCTTCTTCATTTTGTATTCTTTGTTTTCCATTTGCTTGGAGTTTTCTTTCCATCTCAATCTTCCCAAGGACTTTGAGTTCACCGAAGCTTCAAGTTCACCAAAGCATCCCTACGCAAGCTTGTTGAAATATTTTTTTGCCCGCTGCTTCATCTTCTCAGGTACTTATTTCTCCCAAGCTTTTCTTTTGATTTTGTTTCTTCTTTTTTAAAATTTGGCAAGTAGTTTTGTTATTGTGGTTTAGAAAGGAAGATAAGGGAAGCATGTTAGAGAGCAACAGTGAGGCTTCTCTGATGATTATTAGGGAGTTTTCACCGCGGACACCTGAGCATTACCGGCGGACGATTGCGAATGGTCTAGGGGAACTGAGAGTTTTGGTCAGAGAAAGTGACAGTTTTGAGGAAAATGGTTTCACTAAGGATATGGTGGGGGAAGGTGAATGTATCTTGGATTTAATCCGTCTGAGTATAGTTTAGGTAACATTGAATTCGATCAGTTTCTGGATGATCGATTTATGGCCGACCGTGTTTCTGTCTGAACTCTTGAAGTCAGGGTCTCGTGCGTTCAACCCAATGATAAGTATGGATGGGTTCACTTTGATGCTAAGAAATATACCTCTGCCTATAATTATGGCGCAAGCATAGATATGCTTAGGAAGTGTGTGAGCATTTTGGCCAATGGAGATGAAACTTGCTTTATATGTCGACCGTGTAATGACTCAGAAAAGGGTGTTTATGTCTCCGGCTAAGGATGAGGAGCTTGGTTGGGTATATATGTACGACACCTTCTTTATTTAGCTGAAACTCTAATTACGTTTTACAAAATTTCAGTGTTCAATCCTCAGGAGGCTCAATTTGGCTCCAATCCAAATGCATCCGAGCAATTGGGTATTTGTTCGGGCCTTTAAAATATTGAGCAGATTCTTGGGGAGGGAACCTAGTAGTGGTGTTTTCCTTTCATTTTTTGAGTTGAAGTCTTCTAGAAAAGGTGGTTGGGTGTCACTTAACGGTCATCCTCGAAAAAAGTTATTGGGTGTCTTTGATAGTTCATACAAGAACTTCGAAAACAAGTTTTTTCGGGTTTCATCATGGTTGGCTGAGCTTGCGTTCTTCCTTATTGAGTATGGAATAGAAAAATTCCCCCTCTATTGCGCAACAAACCAAACTCAATATTGGGTTTGGAATATCAGAGTTTGTCTTTAGAGGACCAAGCTTTCGTTGATCTCCTTCAGAGCACTCCAGTGTTGGAGAGTGGCATTATGGTTAAGCTCGAAGATGACCTAAATGAGTTGACCAAATATATTCGTAAGTCGATACTATCTTCACCTTAGATTTTCTTTCATTATTCTGATTGTTTTAATCTTAATTTTTAGGTTATAGGTTCAATGGCCTCGCGATTATCTGCCAATGAGTTACAAAAGTTTCTTAAAAAAAAGAAGGAGGTGGTGTCGGCCAATGGTGTGTTAGCCAATGTTGTTGGCGATGGTCAGACCTCAATTCCTCCGACTAGGGATTATTCGACGATATAGTTGGACCCAAATCCCAATGGTCCGAAAAAATGGGAGAATGTAGGATGACCAGTGGGAGGGTCTAGGCGTTTAACCTATCAAAATTGTTGGCTCGCCAACCTTAACTCAGCGACGAATAGGTCAAGGTGAACTTTCCCAGAACCCGGAATTTCAAAATGCTATTGAAGCTCTGAAATGTTTTGACGATCGTGTAAATGACTTTTCATTTTAGTTTGTAAACTATTTGTTCAACCAATTTCTGGCATCCAACTTTACTTCGTCCTTTGATAGGGAAGATTTGCAAAGGTTGGGATAGTCAGATTATATACATGGCTGGAGGTGTAGGCTCTTCGGACCACCAGTGTTTCCTGAGCCCTTGAATATGATGTGAATGTAATGGGACAAAAGCTGAAAGATGTTGGCAAATACTTCAACTCTAAAATTGGGAAACTATGAGCCCATCATGCTGAGGAAACTGAGGAATTGAATAAGCAGATTGAGTTTATGAAGAAAAAAGAATGTGAAGAGAAGGAGAAGGTCAAGTTTGATCTAGCTTCCCTTCGAGAAGAAATCTCCCAAGCAAAAGAGGCACACGACCAAGTTCTCAAGATGGTGACTAATTGAATTTAATCATTGGAGGCAGAGCTAGATGATTTGAAGATGGTGGCAGCAGACCAACATGCTACAGGTTATGAGAAGGCATTGGAACATACCAAATTGCTGAATCCGGATAGCGTGTTTGATGATCGCTTATGAGTGCTTGGTGTTTTTAAAGAAATCATGGATGGTCAGATTATTGAATTCTGCGAAAAGGAAAATAATGTTTAAGCTACTTCTGTTTTAGCTTGAACTATTGTATTTTTTGCTTTTTATTATGCCTTTCTATTTCTGTTTTTTATTTAAAGTGTTGCCTGGTGTTATTATGGCAACCATTACTTTGTCATGAGACTTGGTTATTTTTTATGCAACTTATTTGATATGAAGTTATTATTGACTTTATCGCATGAATTTTGGAAAAAAATTCTTGAGTTTGGTCAAGTATCAATCCATAACAAAATGTGAATTAACCCACAACAAGTGCTAATTTGCTATTAGGGAATTTGAGTCATGAATTCAAATGTTATCTTATGTAAGATCAAATGATTTTCTAAGCACATTGTGACCTCAGATTTTTTGGGCTAGGCCGAGTATATGTTAGGCATCATGGATTAACCATAACCTCAGATTTTCTGGGCTAGGTCGAGTATATGTTGGGTGTCATAGGTTGACCATGGCGTCAGATATTCTGAGTTAGGCTGAGTATATGTTAGGCGACATAGATTGATCATGACCTCGGATTTTGCGAGCTAGGTCGAATATATATTGGGCATCATGGGTTGATCATGACCTCGGATTTTCTGAGCTAGGCCGAGTATATGTTGGGCACATTGGATTGACTATAACCTCATATTTTTTGAGTTGGGTCGAGTATATGTTGGGCACATTGGATTGGTCATGACCTCGAATTTTTCAAGCTCGGCTAAGTATATATTAGGCAACATGGGTTGATCATGACCTCATATTTTTCAAGTTGGGCCAAGTATATGTTGGGCATCATAAATTGACCATGACCTTAGAAACCTCAGATTTTTCAAACTAAGCCGAGTATCTGTTAGACATCATGGATTGACCACTACCTCAAATTTCTCGAGTTGAGCTGAGTATATGTTGGGCATCATGAATTGACCCCATGACCTTGGATTTTCTGAGCTGGGCCAAGTATATGTTGGATATTATGGATTGACCATGACCTCATATTTTTCAAGCAGGGCTGAATATCAGTTGAGCATCATGGATTGACCATGACCTTAGATTTTCAAGCTGGGCCGAATAAGTATCTTATGATCTATAAGAAACTTTGCACAAAAACTAAATGAAGAATTTATTATTATTAGCGAAACGATACAATGTGCCTCGTTAAAACCTTTCAGGTAAAACCCAGTGAGAAAAATCATGGTGAGAAAAAAAGTATAACGTCCTAGTTCCCTTACATGCTTAATAAAAATCATAAACGCTAATAGGTAAAACATTATTTAAAAACTTAGCTAAAATATCTTTGAAGGGAGGTCGCATTCTATGTTATATGAAGAGTTCTTCCAGTGAGGTCTACGATCTTATAAGCTCATTCTCTGAAGTCTTTAAGAATTTGGTAGGGTCATTCCTAATTTACAACTAGTTTCCCTTCTCCTAGAGGCTTCATAGATTCTTCAATCTTTCGCAAGACTAGGTCTCTTTCCTTGAATTTTCTGGTTTAAACCTTTGATATGTATTTTCGAACTGCCCTGGCCTTAGCGGTCTCTTGTCCTATATACATATTCTCCCTCTTTTCCTCTAACAAGTCAAGGTCGGCTTTTTTGCCATCTTTATTGTTTTCCTTGTTGAACGTTGAACATTAGTCTCCTAAAACTTGGGTCCCTTATTTCAATTGGAATCATTGCATCTACCCCAAAAGTTAGCTTAACAAAGGTTTTCTGTGTTGAAGACTGTGTTGTTGTATTGATAACTCTTAGAAATAAGAGTTATTACAATTCTTTTTTGCTTAATCATTGTTCTTGTTTTGATCAATTTTTGGAGAAGAACTTCAAGTTTTGTTTGATTTAGTAAATATCTGTGTTAATCTGAGTAATTGTGAAAAGCTATAAATTCTGATCTGTTATTGCTGAAGGTTTGATTTATTTCTGAGCAGGTTATAAAGGTGTAATTGCTGAAGGTGTTGCTCTGGGATGTTTTGGAATACTGCAGCTTTGGGAGAGCGAGTCACTATAAGATAAAATCATTTCCAGCTCAGCTCTTGCCCACTAGAAGACAAAATACCTGCTGTGCTGCGCTTAAAAGGAAGAAAGAGAATACAATGCAGCAGCTGTGTGTACTTGGAAATTTGACCAAGGAATATTTTAGCATTTGAATTTGTAAAAGCCCAAAAAGTGAGGCATGAGAGAGAGTGTAACCCTATTTTGGGAGCTAGTACAAATAGTGAGTGTGACATTGCTTTTAAGGGAGAGCTTTTTGGTACTGCGCAGAGCCGTCAGCTCCTGGTTTTGTCTGTAATTCCAGTTTTTACGTATTATGTTTTATTTTTTCATTTTCTTTGATTACTTTGTTTCCAAGCTCATTATGAGCTAAATTTTCTTAGTTAGGATTTTATGAATTTGTAATTGTACTGAAGGGTAATCCAATGTTATGGATGTTATTCATTTTCTTCTTTTCTGCTTAAATGTTTAATTTCGGTTTAGCTTAATCAACTAATCTGAAATATCAACTAATTTCGTTTGGAAAAACCAAGTTAGTGGACTTGATTAGAAGATAAAGATAGAACAGTTAATTAGAAAATTAATTGTGTTGAATGAGCTAGGAATAGCCTTCAAGTCTTTAAGTAGCTGGACGTGCTTCTCTGATAACTGAGAGAAATTAATTGAACTTAGGAATAAGAAGCTTTTAATGAACTCAGTTTTTAATGCTGGAAAGCAAATTTCATTTCCTGGACTAAATGCTGTAGCATCCTGAAGCATACGTTACCCTAAAGTAAAGAATTACAAAGGATTAAAATCCTAACTGTTCCCATTTCTGATTTAAAACACTTCATTTATTGCTTTCATTAATTTCTTGCATTTATTATTTTCTGCTTTGATATCTTATTTCTCCATTTACTTTACATGTTTAAAAATTTCTCTTTAATTTCTTGCATTTAAATAGAAGAAGTTAACTCTAGAATTGGTATTTAATACAATTTAAATCCTCGTGGGAACGATCTTGACTTACACTTTATTACTTGTTGACTCGTACACTTGCACATCTTAAAATTATACCGAATGTTTTTGCTAGCCGTTCTTGGGATTGACAATGGTGTGAATATTTAAATTCTTTTGTTAACTTAATTTATTTTGTTACTTCTAAAAGTTTGGTGTCTTGTGTTCAAGAATGTGTCGTATTGCAATCTGTATGCGCAGTAAGGAGAACCTGAGTTTCAAATTGACTTGGAGATAGAGAAAACAGTTAAGAGGATAAGAAAGAGAACCAAAGAACAACGTGCTCAAATCCAACATTCTGAGTTAGGCCTCATGGCTGATCTTTTCTTAAATGATGAGGAGCAACCCAAGTATGATCGACGAGCAAATGACAGAGAAAGGTCTATCGGGGATTATGCGGTCTTTGATCCCCAAACGATGAATACTTTGGGATAGTGAGGCCGAAAATAACCACCCAAATTGAATTCAAGCCTATGATGTTTCAAATGCTTCAAACGGTTGGGCAATTCAGTGGTGCTCCTACTGAAGATCCTCACTTGCATTTAAGGTAATTTCTTGAAGTGGCTAGCAATTTCAAAATCCCTGGGGTAAGTGATGATGCATTCAAATTGAGACTCTTTCCTTATTCATTGAGAGACAGAGCAAAGACTTGGTTGAACTCTTTGGAACCCAATTCAATTACTACTTGGAATGAACTGATTGAAAGGTTCCTGACAAAATATTTTCCTCCCACTAAAAATGCCGAATGAGGAATGATATTACTTCCTTCAGTGAATGAGGATGAATCACCGTATGAAGCTTGGGAGAGGTTTAAAGATCTGTTAAGAAGGTGCCCTCATCATGGCATTCCCGTGTGCATTCAAATAGAAACATTTTACAATGGATTATTACCACCTTCAAGGTTAATGTTGGATGCCTCTTCTGGAGGAGCTCTTTTGAATAAGTCTTATAATGAAGCTTATGAGTTAATTGAGGGCATAGCTGCTAGGGGTGGAAATAGGCCAGGCCGCCCGTCGTGGCCTATGGCCCTGGCTCGTCTAAAGCCTCGGCCCGGCCTCAGCTGTCTAAAGCTGGCTTCGGCTGGCACTCGTCTATTAAATAAGCCAGTCAAGGCTTTTTAAAAGCTTTGTTTAGTTAAATAGGCCGAGGCTTCGAGCCATCTAACAAGCTGTTAGGCCTGACAGCCTACTTTTAATTATATATTATTATAATAATTATAATTATTAATTTATTATAATATATAAATATTTTTTTAATTAAATTTTAATAAAAATAAAGGTCTAGGCCTGTTGGCCTATTTCAATGCTTAAGCTCATTAGTTATATAAAAGCCTGTTATAAATTTATTTAAAGGTAGGCCTGTTAGCCTATTTAAAGGCCTTTTTGCAAAGTAGGCCTTTAAATAGGCTTACAGGCCAGGCCAGGCTTTTAAAAAGGTCAGGCCAGGCCTTGAAAATCGGCCTATTACAGGCTAACAGGCCAGGCTCAGGCCTTATCTTTGTGATACAGGCCAGGCCTGTTTAAGGCAAAGCCTGGCCTGGCCTGGCCTGTTCCCACCCCTAATAGCTGCCAATAGCTATCAGTGGCCAACCAGCAGAGCAAATTCTTCTAAAGGTGGGGCTGGTGTTTATGAAGTAAAGGAGATGACTGCTATGTCTGCTCAGCTTGCTGCCATTACAAACATGCTGAAAAACTTAACTGCGGCTAACACTAGTAAGGAACCTATCATGGTTGAACCTACTATGGTTCCAGTAAATTCAGTAGCTTGTGTTTTCTGTGGAGGAAGGCATCTGTTTGAAGAATGCCCTGACAATCCAGTGTTAGTGAATTATGTGGGAAATAGAGGGAATAATTCTTTTTCCAATACTTATAATCCTGGCTGGAAGCAACATCCTAATTTCGCCTACAAGAATCACTCCAACACTCTGAATCCTCCTTCTGGTTATGCATCTCCACATTACCAACAACAACAATAGAACATTCAACAGCAGAACCATGCTCCTGCAAAGGAGCCATCATTGGAAGCTATGTTGAAAGCTTTCATAGCTGAAACTAAAGCTGAAATCCAGAATCAAGGAGCTGCTGTAAGGAACTTGGAGAACCAAGTAGGTCAGTTGGCCACTGCATTAGCTAGCAGACCTGCTGGTACTTTGCCTGCTTCCACAGAGTCTCCATCATCTTCAGATGATAAAGGGAAGGAACACGTTAAAGTTGTAACCCTGAGGAGTGGTAAAGTGCTACAGGATGCTACAGCATCTAACCAGCAGGGAACAAAGGTAACTGAACCAGCTGAAACTGAGGAACCTAAACATGAATCAGTACCACGGCCTGAAGATACAGAGCAAGTCATTCCTAAGTGGACTGAACCCAAGATGATTCCAGAGAGACCACCTCCTCCATTTCCACAGAGGTTGAAGAAGGCAGCTCAAGAGAAGCAATTTAATAAGTTTCTGGATATTCTGAAGCAACTGCATATTAATATACCTTTAGTTGAAGCTCTACAGCAGATGCCCAACTACACCAAATTTATGAAGGATGTTCTTACTAAAAGGAAGAGATTAGGAGAATTCAAACAAAGTTGGCAATGACAAAGGAGAGCAGCCAACTGTTACGAACAAAGTTCCTCAGAAAATGAAGGACCCAGGCAGTTTCACTATCCCTTGTTCTGTAGGAAATACTTATTGTGGAAAAGCTTTATGTGATCTTGGAGCAAGTATTAATCTGATGCCTATGTCCATTTTCAAGCAACTGAACATTGGTGAAGCCAGGCCCACTGTTGTGACTTTGCAACTTGCTGATAGGTCTATTGCTTATCCAGAAGGAAAGATCGAGGATGTCCTAATCAAAGTGGACAGATTTGTATTTCCAGTGGATTTCATTATTCTAGATTTTGAGGCTGACAAAGAAATTCCAATTATCCTTGGAAGACCCTTCTTGGCAACTGGAAGAACATTGATAGATGTGCGAAAGGAGAGCTTACTACTAGGAGGGTGAATGATCAAAGTAACTTTCAATGTTTTTAATGCATTACAATATCCCATGAAGACATGGAAAGTTGTTCGTCATTATTACGATATTAACGCTCCGGTGCAAGTGCAATTGATAGCATCGGTAGAGACTTGGAGCATGAGTCCGAATTGAATAAAGAACCCGATTTTGCAAATGAACAAATGCAGTTAAAGCGGCCAGGTTGAAAGGAATTTGGCATACGATCTTGGATTAGAAAATATGAATCCTTAGACATATCTGCAGACACTTTCACAGAGAATGCTCCCTTTGTTGAAAGACCCCCCATCCTTGAATTGAAGCAATTACCTTTTCATCTGAAGTATGTTTATCTTGGAGAAAAGGAAACTCTTCCTATCATCATCTCTTCCTTCTTAACTTCTGAGCAAGAAAGTAGTCTTATTTCACTTTTGAGGAAGCACAAAAAGGCTATTGGATGGCAAATGATAGACATTAAAGGAATCACCCTAGTCTTTGTATGCACGATGCACTTCATAGAGAAAGATACTAAGAACATATTGAAGGCCGAGAAGATTGAACCCAATTATGAAAGAGGTGGTAAAAAGGGAGATCATTAAATGGCTTGATGTAGGAATCATCTACCCCATTTCAGATAGTGTGTGGGTAAGTCCAGTGCAGTGCGTTCCAAAGAAAGGAGGAGTTACTGTAGTGAAAAATGAGAACAATGAGCTGATTCCCACAAGAACAGTTACAGGTTGGAGGATATGCATGGATTATAGAAAGTTGAACAAGGCCACAAGGAAGGACCATTTTCCACTACCTTTCCTTGATCAGATGCTTGACAGGTTATCTGGAAGAGAGTTTTATTGTTTTCTAGATGGTTATTCTGGTTATAATCAGATAGCAGTAGCACCTGAAGATCAGCAGAAGACTACGTTCACTTGTCTTTATGGTACATTTGCTTTCAAACGAATGCCTTTTGGGCTCTGTAATGCTCCAGCAACCTTCCAGAGGTGCATGATGGCCATCTTCTCTGACTTTATTGAGAAAACTATGGAAATCTTCATGAATGATTTCTCAGTTTTTGGAGATTCATTCATAGGATGCTTGGACAACTTAGAAAAGGTGCTGGATAGATGTGAAGAAACCAATCTAGTGCTAAATTAGGAGAAGTGTCATTTCATGGTTAAGGAAGGTATTGTGCTAGGCCATAAGGTGTCAAGGAAAGGCTTAGAGGTGGACAAAGCTAAGGTTGAAGTGATTGAAAAACTCCCTCCACCCAATTCTGTTAAAGGCATCAGAAGTTTTCTAGGACACGCAGGGTTTTATAGAAGGTTCATCAAGGACTTTTCTAAAATATCCAAGCCACTTTGCAAGCTGTTAGAGCATGATAGTACATTTCATTTCACATATGAATGCTTATCAGCTTTTGAAACTCTGAAGAAGGCCCTGATCACTGCCCCCGTGATAGTAGCTCCAGATTGGGAGAAGCCATTTGAACTAATGTGTGACGCAAGTGAATTTGCATTGGGAGCTGTGCTAGGTCAGAGGCATAATAAGATATTCCATGCTATCTATTATGCTAGCAAGACTCTCGTTGATGCTCAGATTAACTACACCACTACAGAAAAAGAATTGTTAGCAGTTGTATTTGCATTTGACAAGTTCCGATCATATCTGGTAGGAGCTAAAGTAGTGGTATACACTGATCATGCAGCCATCAAGTATCTCATTGACAAGAAGGATGTAAAGCCAAGACTTATCAGATGGGTGCTTTTGCTTCAAGAATTTGATTTGGAGATCAGAGATAAGAAGGGAATTGAAAATCAGGTAGCTGATCATCTTTCCAGAATTGTTGAGAAAGGAGAATCCAAGCTTCGAGAAGAAATCAAAGAAAATTTTCCTGATGAACATCTTTTACTGATTGAAAATGCTTTGCGCAAAGACCTTGGTACTTGAGACATAGTGAATTTCCTGGTCAATGGGATAATTCCAGTGGATATGAACTCTCAACAGAAAAGGAGGTTTATGCATCAAGTTAAACACTTCTACTGGGATGAACCTTTTCTATATAAAAGATGTCAAGACCAGATCATGAGAAGATGTGTTGCTGAGGAAGAAATGCAAGCGATCCTTAATGATTGCCATGCTGCTCCTTATGGTGGTCACTTTGGAGGAAAAAGGACAGCTGCAAAGGTCTTACAATCAGGATACTTTTGGCCCACTTTGTTCAGAGATGCTCATGAGTTTGCCAAGTTTTGTGATAGATGCCAGAGGGTAGGGAACATTTCCAACAAGATAAGAACGCCACTCAACACCATTTTGGAGATTGAGTTGTTTGATGTATGGGGAATAGATTTTATGGGACCATTCCCTATATCTTATGGAAATGCCTACATCTTAGTTGCGAGACTATGTTTCTAAATGGGTAGAAGCAGTAGCATTGCCTTCCAATGATGCCGGGGTAGTTACCAAATTTTTGCACAAGAACATATTCACCGTTGTTTCGCACTCCTGGGCTATAATCGGTGATGAAGGGACACATTTCTGTAACAAGTCTGTTTGCTAATTTGCTTGCACAATATGGAGTGAAACATAAAGTGGCTACTTTGCCTACCATCCTCAAACCAAGGGACAAGTGAAGTGTCCAACGGAGAGATCAAAAGAATCCTTGAAAAATGGTGAATCCTCTAGGAAGGATTGGTCTGTGCACTTAGATGATGCTTTCTGGGCCTACGAATTAAGATTCGGGACTCCCATTGGCATGTCTCCTTACAAATTGGTTTATGGCAAGGCTTGTCATTTACCAATAGAGCTGAAACACAAGGCATTCGGGCTATTAAGAAGTTGAATTTTGATGCACAAGCAAATGGTGAAGCACTAAGTTACTACAAATTGAATGAACTTGAAGAGTTCGTGCTCTTTTCTTATGAAAATGTCAAGTATATAAGAGCAAGGTCAAGGCATGGCACGATCATAAAATTCAACCCAGGGAATTAGTTGAAGGCATGCAAGTGCTCTTGTTTAATTCCAGTTAAAATTGTTCCACAGGAAGTTGAAATCAAGGTGGTCCGACCATTTAAATTGGTCAAAATACACCCTCATGGAGTCGTGGATTTCTTTGGAGGAGAGTTCTGGAAGAGAGTTCAAGGTGAATGGACAAATAGTGAAGCCATATTGGGATGAGCAAAGGGGCAAGAATGAGGGTCACCACTCATCTTTCGATTCTTAATCACCAAGTGAAGTCGTCAAGACATAAAACCAAGCGCTATCGGGAGGCACCCAACTTTATATCCTTTACTTCATCTTTCAAATTTCATTTAAATAATAGTTATGTAAAAAAATAAAAATAAAAATAAAAATAAAAAAAAATAAAAAATAATAAATAATATATATATATATATATATATATATATATATATATATATATATATATATATATATATATATATATATATATGTCTTGACTAGTGTTTGCTACATTGAGACCATCCTAAGTCCAGGGTTGATCATGGAAAGGTGGTGTGTGGTCATATCGGGCCCCCGATTAATAGTATCGGTGGTGGCGACAGTTGGACAAGCAAGAGCCCATATTCAACTGCAATATTTTTGAATTTCCAAATTCAAAAGTTGAAGAGTTTGTGAGCACGGATGGGTTGCAGAAATCGTGGGAATGTAAATTACCCACCCACAAACTTAATTCCTCTACCCACTCACCTCCATCCTTAACCTCTCACCTCAATCTCCCTTTCTCTCTATTAAAGCCATTGTCTTCTTTGTCTTAGCCCCACACGCAATTTCCACCCATACATTCTGTCTCACCTGTCTCTTTCTATCACCATCAACTCACTCTTCTTTTATACCATTCCAAAGACCATGGGTAAAGCACAAGCTCAGTCTTCCAAACACCTCGTTGCTGCCAGTCCAACCTCTTCTGATGAGGAAATCAATTTGCGGTTTGTGGATGAGGAAGGAAGATTAAAATTTGAGAAGGAAATCAAGAAACGGAACTTTCATTTGGAGAAAGGTTTCTTCATACTGGACTCCCCTCATTACGGGCTCACCGAGGATATTGCTGAGCTCATAGACAACCACAACTGGAAGCAGTTCGTATCTCACCCACGAGAACCCATTGTCCCTTTTGTACGCGAGTTTTATGCTAATCTGACTGCACCAGAGCAAAAATATGTCATAGTGAGGGGTTCAAAGGTGTCATTTTCTGCGGCCACGTTGAACAGGAGGTGGGGTTTGAAGGATCTTGAAGATGAATACGTGACCCTGTTGAAGAATGCTGAGGAAACAGAGCTGACTGACATGATGCGGGAAGTTACAGTGGAAGGGGCCAACTGGATTCAGTCAGATGAAAATTGGAAAATAGCCGTGCCTGATCTCACACCCTTGGCTAAAGTTTGGTATCATGTAATCGAACCAAGATTCTTCCCACAACAAGACTTGGAAACAAGAAAACAAGGAGAGGTTAGTCCCGTTGTATTGCATTTTGACTAAAAAGAAGGTGGATGTAGGCCAACTGATTGAGCGGAAATTGTTGCTTGTGCATTTAAGAAGAAAGGATTGTTGTTTTTCCCTTCCTTAATCACTTCTTTATGTTTGAGATGTGGAATCAAGGCTTTGTCTGAGGATGAAATTATGGACAACAAGGGAGCCATAGATTTGATAGCTATCAAACGTTTTGGGGCATCGGCATCAAAGGTGCAAAGTTCAGTTCCTCCTCTCGAACCGCAGGAACAGCCACATGAAGTGAACACAAAAGTGGACCAATGCTATCAAATGCTGCAGCATATTTTAAAGCAAAGAAGCAGCCTTTTCTCGGGAATTTGCTAAGGAGCAAAGATCTATGGGTACAAAGTCTCTTGGCATCAACAAGTGAGGCAAGGTAGCTATCCTCCCTTGTTTCCCGAAGAAATCCTTCAACCATTCCAAGATTCTCCTCATGAACCCAAGACATATACCCATCCCGCAAAGGATGCTGCACTTGTTGACCCTCTTTCACCACAAGAAGAACTCCGAAATTCCTTCATTCATCCCAATCGCTAGTGAGCACTCTATCAATAACAATGATGTTATTTCTGACTGGACACCACCACCATCACCCAGAGATCCACCACCACCACCACCTCCAACTCAACCAAGCGGGTCCAAAAGAGGAAAAGAAAAGTTGGTTGATGAAGCACCAGAAGACCCCCCTCTACCAAAGAAGGGCAGAATCAAGCACGAGCTCCTCCCAGATTAGAAAACAATTAGGAATTGATGTAAATGCTAAGGAGACCCCACCGCACTCAAGTGAGGACTCAAGATAATATGCCTATTATGGGAAGAATTGGGAAACTCAAGGCTTTCACGGTCTCTAAGGCTCACCAAGAGCCGGTGGAGGGAGGAGGAGGATGAAGTCGAAAAAGAAAAAAGTCTTGAGTTGACCATTACCAAAGAGATTTCGAGAACAAAAAAACCAACAATGAAGCGGATGGCCGATCTCGGCACAGGCGGAGCAAGCAAGATTGGCTCACCTTGAGCAAGAAGGAACACCCTTTGTCAGAGCATGCGGCAAAGATCGATGACCAGGATTTCCCTTGATCCCTCTTTAGTTTGTTTTAATTTGTTTTAGTTGTTTTAATTTCTGTTGTTAGAATTGTAGTATTGTTTGTTTTTCTTGCTTTATTAAAAAAAATGTTAATGAAAGAATAGTGTTTGTTGTCCATGTGATTCTGATGAAGACAAGTTTTACCTTCTGCATGTAAAATACATTAATACCTTGATTTAATCCTTTCTCACCACAATCCCTAGCTCAAAATGGACTTAGAAGAAGGACTTCTTTCAAAAGTCACCAATCAATTGGGGGAATTGGGTTACAAAGACCTTGTCCAAGGAAGAGAGGAGTGAGGTCCGAATTAGATTTCAACCTAAGTTTGGGGGTGAGTGAGACTCGAATGTGGTGTTGTAGCACTCTACAGCATCAATCCTGTGAGTTTTGAGCTTCAGCAGATTTTGTTCATCATGCATTCCATTCATGTGTTTTCTCTGCAAAACTTGACTTATTTCTGTGATTGATTGCATATTTCACTGTTGCACACAAATTGACTTGAGGCACTGTTCTTGTTTTAAATACTGAGACTTAAATGGCCAACCCTCAAGTATTACCCTTTGTGAACCCCTTTGAGCCTAAGACTTTCTTGTTGGTGATAAGCCACATTACAAGCTCAAACTCCCTGAAAAACAATGTACTACCCTGTTTAGGTGGAGTTTAGGACTGTGTCAAAGAATTACCTAAGTATAGGTCCTGACCACAATGGTTGAGGACAACCAAAGCGATATAAGTTTGGGGGTGGGGTGCCTACGCAATAAAAAGGGAGGAATGAGCAAATTATCAAAGGATTTTCTATTTTTTTCATATATTCAAAAATTAAAATAAAAATAAAAATCGTTATTTAAAAAAAAAAAAAGAAGAAGAAGAAAGAAAAGGAATTTTTCCCTTGTTACTATATAAAAAAAAAAATCTAAGTTTGGGGTGGGTAATTTTGACAAAGATCTTGAACTCCACCTAAGTTAGCTACTTCCCAAAAAAAAAAAAAATTCCACACCCGAACCTTAGCCTCATTACAGCCATTAAGGTCCTCTTGCTGTGTGAAAATTGTGTATGTGCGTTTGATTGATAGAAATTTGTCAAGCATATAATAGAGTTGCATGTGAATGATGATTGAGTGAAACATTAACACAGAACATAAAGTTGAGTGAATTGAGCGATATGACAAACCCAATAGTGTGTTAAGCCCCTGTTCTTAGGAAGATAATCTAGTGAGTCTTCACCCTTACATCCAAAGGATATTTGGAAAATGCACCTAAGACTCGTTGAGAGTGGTTTGGTTGGAGTCCCTTGCTAAAACTGAGCTGAGAGCTTAGGGAAATCACACACACACTATGGAAAGTGATTTAGCCAATGGTAATTTGTGTTGAGCATAATTCTGAAAAATGCATCTGAGGATTGTCATGGATCTGGCTTATACTATTCGGTTTTGTTTTGTTAATGCTTGTTGAATGTCATTACTTGAGGGCAAGCAATGGTTCAAGTTTGGGGGTGTGATAACTCTTAGAAATAAGAGTTATTACAATTCTTTTTGCTTAATCATTGTTCTTGTTTTGATCAATTTTTGGAGAAGAACTTCAAGTTTTGTTTGATTTAGTAAATATCGTGTTAATCCGAGTAATCAGAAAAGTCAAATTCGATCCGTTATTCTTTGAAGGTTTGATTTATTTCTGAGCAGGTTATAAAGGTGTAATTGCTGAAGGTGTTGCTCTGGGATGTTTTGGAATGCTGCAGCTTTGGGGGAGCGAGTCACTATAAGATAAAATCATTTCCAAATTTCAGCTCTTGCCCACTAGAAGACAAAATACCTGTTGTGCTGCGCTTAAAAGGAAGAAAGAGAATACAATGCAGCAGCTGTGTGTACTTGGGAATTGGGCCAAGGAATATTTTAGTATTTGAATTTGTAAAAGCCCAAAAAGTGAGGCATGAGAGAGAGTGTAACCCTATTTTGGGAGCTAGTACAAATAGTGAGTGTGACCTTGCTTTTAAGGGAGAGCTTTTTGGTATCATTGAGAGTCATTACTCCCGGTTTTGTCTGTAATTCCAGTTTTTACGCATTATGTTTTATTTTTCCATTTTCTTTGATTACTTTGTTTCCAAGCTCATTATGAGCTAAATTTTCTTAGTTAGGATTTTATAAATTTGTAATTGTACTGAAGAGTAATCCAATGTTATGAATGTTATTCATTTTCTTCTTTTCTACTTAAATGTTTAATTTCGATTTAGCTTGATCAACTAATCTGAAATATCAACTAATTTCGTTTGGAAAAACCAAGTTAGTGGACTTGATTAGAAGATAAAGATAGAACAGTTAATTAGAAAATTAATTGTGTTGAATGAGCTAAGAATAGCCTTCAAGTCTTTAAGTAGCTGGACGTGCTTCTCTGATAACTGAGGAAAATTAATTGAACTTAGGAATAAGAAGCTTTTAATGAACTCAGTTTTTAATGCTGGAAAGCAAATTTCATTTCCTGGACTAAATGTCAGAGCATCCTGAAGCATACGTTACCCTAAGTAAAGAATTACAAAGGATTAAAATCCTAACTGTTCCCATTTCTGATTTAAAACACTTCATTTATTGCTTTCATTAATTTCTTGCATTTATTGTTTTCTGCTTTGATATCTTATTTCTCCATTTACTTTACATGTTTAAAAATTTCTCTTTAATTTCTTGCATTTAAATAGAAGAAGTTAACTCTAGAATTGGTATTTAATACAATTTTAATCCTCGTGGGAACGATCTTGACTTACACTTTATTACTTGTTGACTGTGTACACTTGCACATCTTAAAATTATACCGACAAGTATAGTATGCCTAAAGTACATTGGGTAACTCTTCAACCCATAGTCTTTTAGCTTGGTCCAACCTTTTTTTTAATCTTGTCAAGATTACCTTTGTTGCTACCTCGGCCAATCCATTCATTTGAGGATGTTTGACCGAGGTGAAAGCATGCTTAATTCTATACTTTTCACATAATCCTCGAAATTTTTTGTCAATAAACTGAGTACCATTGTCAAATACAATTATAAATCGTAAATTGAATCGACAAACAATATTTTTCAAAAAAAACTTATTTACCTTTTCTGATGTGATGCTAAAGAGAGGCCAATTTCAATCCATTTAGTGAAAGAATCTATTACGACCATGATATACCTCATTTGTCCAACTGCCATAGGAAATGAGCCCAATAGGTCGATCCCCCATCTGTAAAATGACTAAAGGGTTTCCAAACTATGTAACTCATCCGATGGTGCTCAGTTTAGGTTTACAAACCTCTGACATTTTTTCACATTTTTTAACATACTTCAGATAGTCAGTCTTCAAAGTTGGCCAATAGAATCATACCCTCTGAATCCAACCTCTTATATAACTTCCACAAACTCCTTCATGCACTTCTTCCATGATTCCTTGGGTTTGGGTTTGATCGATATACTTCAGAAGAGAGAGGGAAAAACTTTTCTTGAACAATTCACCTTCGACCAAGATACAATAGTTGGTCGACTTCCTTAGTTTCTTTGCTCTCTTGTCATTGGTTGGCAATTCACCATGTTCTATATATCTGATGATCGAATTCATCCAATAGTTTGGATTGTGGCAGATGACGAAGGACTCTTCAACTTCAATGCTCGATTTCTCAATAACTTCTTGAATAACAGATTAGTTATTTCCTTGTCATTTGGTATTTGCCAACTTTGACAGTAAATCAGCTCGGGAATTCTAATATCTCGGGATGTAAAGGATTTCAAACTGCTCAAACTTGTTAATAGCGTTATGGACCTTCAAAAGGTACTTGGTCAGTTGTGGATCCTTCGTCTAATATTCTCTTTTGACCTATCTTGTTACCAATTGAGAAATTGACTTTACAATTAACTAGGTTGTTCTTATTTCAGCTACTAGGTTCAGCCCAACTATAAGAGCCTCATATTTGGTCTGATTGTTGCTTGCTTTAAAGTCAAAGTATAGAGATTGCTCGATTAGTACCTCATTAGGTCCCTTTAGAATTATCCTTGTCCCACATCCCATTATGTTGGAAGCTTCATCAATAAACAAAGTCCAAGCATTATTATTCATATTATGTTCAAGCGATGGGGATAATTTAACTAAAAAGTCATATAGAACCTGTGATTTTATTGGTCTCCTAAGTTGATACTGTATTCCAAATTTAGACAACTTGATTGACTAAGCAATCATCTGTCAGGCCAGTTCAGGCTTTCCGAGTACTTGTTTAATAAGTTGGTCGATTCTGATTGTGATAAGATGACTTTGGAAATATAGTCAAAGTCTCCGAGCAATTATTAGCAAAGCGAGAGCCATTTTTTCAATTTTTTAGTACCTGGTCTCTGGGCCTTGCAAGACCGAGCTTACTCCTTGCCATATTCCTTCACCAAGACCGAGCTTACAGGTTGGTCAGAAATAGAGTTATAAATGAAAAGTTGGTCACTAGGTTCTCAAGATAGGCGGAGAGGATAAGAAATGCTTGAGTTCCTAAAAAGCCTTCTCACAATCTTCAGTCTATTGAAAATTCTCTTATTTCTTTTTTTGTGGCTGGACTCTTGATCTACACAATAATTTTGCATTTATTTGGGTTGGCTTTGATCTCCCTACTGGTAAGGAGGAAACCCATAAATTTTTTGACTTGGACCCCAAAAGCACACTTCTTCGAATTAAGTCTCATATTATGTTTTTTGAGCTGACTGAAGATTTCGACTAAATTTGAGCAATGGTTTCCATTTTTTTGGCGTTTTGGCAACTATGTCATCTATATAAACTTTAATTATTGTGACTAATCTGCTCTTCGAACGCCTTGTTCATCAATCTTTGATAGGTTGCGTCATTGTTCTTTAAGCCAAAATGCATAACCCTATAATATAAATTTCCAAAGGCAACCGACTTTGCTTTGAAATCCAAATACAACTTGTGTGAATTGAATTCGGGATCAATCCCTGGCATATCAACAACAGTCCAGATAAATAAATCTAAATTTCTTTTGAATAGATCTTCCAACTCTTGTTTGACATTGGTCGGTAAGTAAGCCCAAATGTGAGTTATTTGGTTGGGTTTTGGACCTAAAAAGACAAGTTGCAGTTCATTGGTCTACTGAGGTTGATCTTGAACGTCACCCCTAGGATCAAGCTTGGTCAAGTTGACGTCATGGAATAAGAGTTTGTTGGTTTGATTTATGTGGTCAACCGGGTATCTAGACTTCAGCTCTAGGCTCTCGTTGTAGCAGATTCATGCATCATTTTGATCTATATGTGATACTCCCAACTCCTCTTTTGAAATGGGAAACTTCATTGTCAAGTGAGGTGTTGAGACTATTGCACCAAGAGCATTAAGCGACAGTCTCCCAAAAACTGTGTTGGAGGGAGTATGGCAATCAATGACCAAGTACCTAACTGAAATATTTTTTAGTAAGGAATCTATTCCAAAGGTTGTTCGGAACTCAATGTATCCTTTGACATTCACCTGCTCTCCCAAAAATTCGACCAAGTTTCCATTGAAAGGGGTTAAGATATCTTTTGAAATCTGAAACCTTCAGAGAGTAGACATATACAATATGTTAGCAAAACTTTCCTGATCCACCAAAACTCTTCTGATCTGATAGTTTTCGGCCACAATGGAAATTATCATTGGATCATCTAAATTTTCGTCTAAACCTGCAAAGTCTTTGTTTGAAAAGGAAATTATTGGTTCTTCATCATTTTGTTTAGTTTGGAGAGGAATTAGGTAGCTTACAAACATTATTGTCCTAATATGGTGCTTTCTAGCTGAATTCGAGATTCCTCCTCCTGCGAATCCACCAACTATTGAATCAATTACGCCTCTTATCACCTAGTCACATACTTCTGTTATTGTCGTGGCTACTTTTCCTTTTTCTCCTGGACTTGGACTTCTTCTTTTGGATTAGTCTTCTGCTTTTGATTTTATGCTTTTTCTCCTTCTCCGATAAACATACTTTCCAAGGTGCTTTTATCGGATTAGTTGCTCAATGTTGTCTTTCAGGGTGATGCACTGTTCAATTGTATGACCATACATCTTGTGATAATCAATTCGCTTGATTTTCAATATTGGGCGAGATTCTCTATTGTCTCGTATTTTTGGGAGGTTATATAATACCCGTGTTGTAAACTTCCTTGAAAACCAGCTCACGTAGGATGGTCAACAAAGTATACATGTCATACCTTGGCTGGGGATTGTTTAGGATTACCGAACTATCACGATTAAATCAGCTAGATCGTATTTCTGTGTTTACTGGCCTTCTTATTGAATTCGTACCTCTGCCCTTGTATGGTCAGTCTTGGTAAGTTGGGTAGATGGATAAATGAGGATTTCCTCTGGTTTCCTGACTTCAGGTTGGAACGATTCCTGATCCATTTGCTTCCTTGCAACTGTAATTTCCTCCATATTGATGCAACATATGGACCTAGTCCTCAGATCATCTAAGTCTATGGGTGGTCTTCTAGCAAGCGAATCTGCAAAGGAGCCCAGTTTCAAACCGGCCATAATGGCGTGCAAGGAAACAATATGGTTCAGATATATGATTTTGTACTACTTCTTCAATGAATCTCCTCATAAACTCCTTAAATGACTCATTTTGTCCTTGTTTTAGGTTGATTAGGCTTGCTGAAGTTTTTTGATGGATCATGCTAGTGGAAAAATAGGTGAGAAACTTGGAAAACTGTTTCGAGAACTCATTTATGGACCCAACTTCAAGGGTGGAAAACTAAAGGAGTGTCGATTTTTTTAGGGTAGTTAGAAAAGCTCTGCATTTGATTGAGTTTGTCCCACCACTTAGGAGCATCATCCAGTTAAACATGGTCAAATACTCTTGAGGATTGGTTGTCCTGTCATAAAGTTCCATGGTTGGCAAATAGAAATCCTCTAGGAGTGGAACTGTCATGTAGAAATCGAAAAATGGGTGGTCTGCGACTGGTAGAGGATGGTCAATTTGTCACAGCACATTTCTAAGTTGTGTATTTTGGATCAAGTTCTCAGTGTTTCCATGGCAACTTTTGACTTTATTCTCTGGTTCTGAATGTTTTGTCTCCCTATTGGTCATCTAATCTATTTTGGCTTGAATGTCACTAACAACTTGCATTAAGGCTTCAATGTTGTTAGGTTAGGCATTTTCCTGGTTTGTTGTTTTATTGTTGATGTTGCTTCTAGTAGTAACCATGGTTGCTTATGTGGGTGATTTGCAGGTTGGTTGTGGGGTAGATAGTTTTACCATTCCCCATGGTGGGCGCCAGATATTCCGGGCTGTGAACTGGGTCTAGGTCGGAAGACTGGGAAGACTCACCGAAAGCTTATGAAGAAGGCGACAACAAGGTAAATCGTAGACCTAGACTGGTCATATGTAAGCTGAGAATGAATGCTAGGTTGGTAGGCTCAAGAGAAAGTGGAATATGTCTAGCTCAGGATAGAAGTCAAGCTTAAAAAGTAGCCGAAGACTGAACTTCCGGCGCCTGCCTGCCATGGAGCGATTAAGGCATTCGAACGTTGGCCATAGGTTATACCTGGTCATCAAGGCTCCAACCTATCAATGACTATTCTTGGCCTGATCATCAACTACTGACCATTATAGCCTCAAATATTTCGGTTACGTGTAGAATGCCTAACGAGTCGGTCAGGTACTCACAGTGTGACCTGAATGATTCGACTCAACTTTACATGGACTGGTCTAGAAATGAGCATGGCTAAGGCTCAGACAAATTGGTAGTTGATTTGATTATGTCCATGACTTACAAGTTTGGTTGTGCGTGGAAACAAACCAGTCTTATGGATGGTCAGTTAAGTGATGAGTCGATATGATCCATTACTTGTTTTCGTAAAAGTACTTATTTAAAAAAGATTTTCAAGGTACCCAAAAAAAAAAAGTTTTCCAGAAAAATCTTGACTTTGGTTTTGCTTAATTGCGTCATGTTGATTGGTTTTAGACCTTCAAGACTTTCATTAGTTAGGAGATTTTTCATGGTAGATTCACAAGGCATCGTAAATTAATGATTACCTTAAAGATGCACTAGCCAATGTCAGGTGCCCGTCTAGCTCAGTCGGTAGAGCGCAAGGCTCTTAACCTTGTGGTCGTGGGTTCGAGCCCCACGGTGGGCGTTTTTCATTTTTCGACCTTATCTAGCTCGTTCATATATTAATTTAGCATGTCTTCTACGTATGGGTCTAAAATAAAGAGAAAGCCCATACCTTTAGCATTTGCACAGGAACATCAAAGATGCCCAGTAAGAATGACCAAAAATGGAATAAGTCAGCTTCATTGACAGGCTTATACATATAGTAGGTAAGCTCTTTTCTTTGGGTTGGGTTACCTCAACCAAACCCCACTCTTATCCGCTGAAGATATTGGTTGCTGATGGGCTTCCTGGCCCTGCTTCATTTCTGTTGGTTATCTCTGTTTGTTTTGTTGTTTTGCACAGGAACATCAAAGATTTTCTTAGAAATAGCATGAGAAATGTTGAAGAGCGTGGAAGTACCTCTACTCCACAAAAAAAGTTAGACTTTCCTTTTATGTCATTAGATTATCTTTCAATTTGTGTATAATCATAGCAATCTTTTTGTTCACATTAATATGTAATCCAATTTTCATCAAAAATTAATATGTAATCCAATAAATCTACAGATAGCTGTGTCTTTCGCTTTTCTGATTCTTGTACAAATAGCATTTATCTTAGATTATCATATATTAAAAAATGTTCACACAATTATACTGATTGTTACGCCTAAGTTAATAATTTTTTCTTTAGTTAACATTTTTTCCGGTAGTTTGGTACTTTATCTCCTTTTTATTTTACCAATAGAACTAGAATATCAAAACTTGACAACATGCTGAATTTTAATAGCATATCAGCTCCACTAACAGAAGGTATATTCTCATTAATTTCTAGTATTTCTGAACAAAATTACATTATATAAGTAAAATCTTCTCTTCCTTTACGCCATCATAAAGTATATGATATCATTGTGTTTGAATTACTCAACATTATATTTTTATTAGAAATAAAAAACTTATATACTTTTGCTTTGATTGTTTGGAAATAATATACTTTTGCTCACCAGTGCTACTGAGCCTAGCAAACTTCTACAAATTATCATGTTTGGCACTAAGAGAGACATTCTTAACGAAGAGTTAATATCGATTCTAAAGACAACCGTTATTTATGCTAAGAAAAGCCGTTTTAAGAAAATGTTTATATTCCACAAAACGTATAAGGCTAAACTTGATCTAATCCTTTATTTATAATAATGTTCTGTCATGTCTCAAAAAGCGTCATATGATAATAATATAACACTTCTAGGATCTGAAATTAGGATATAAATGATTTAAGCATTACCCTGTGACTTGACATTAATTTCGTTGCCTTACCCAAAAGAATCCCATTCTGAAATCAAAGCAATTGATTCTTCTCGCATCTGAATGTTGTATCACCGATGATAAAGAGTGTGTTCGAAATGAATAAAAATAAAAAATAATTTAATTTAATTAAATTAATTTGATTTAAAAAATTAAATTTTATATTTAAAATTTAAAAATAAATTAAATTAATTTAAAAATCAAATTTTGTATTTAAAATTTATAAAAATAAAATTTGATTTGATTTTTAATTTTATTATTTTATATTTTAATCTTTATAAAAAATAGTTAGAGATAGTTATTAAAAATAAAATAATTTATTTATTTTAAATCAAATCAAATCTTAATGAATTTTATTAAATTTAATAAAATTTTTATAACAAAAAAATAAAATTTCTGAAATTTTAAAAATTAAATTATTATTTTTTTATTTTTTAATATTTTAAACACAAAATTTAATTAAATTTAATTTATAAATTAAATTATTTCTCATTTTTTTAAATTTCAAATACACTCAAAGGAAGTAGGGCAACAATCTCCTACAGCATGATACATTGTGCAGTGTAGTAATTAGCAAACCAAATCACACAGATGTGCGTTTGATTTGTATGAGCAACATTCCCAACAAATATTAATTGATAGATTTTAATTAATAAGAAATCTAAAATAAACATTAATAACTACGTATAAATAAAAAAAATTATAAAATTAAATCTCATTTAGATGGCTGGGATATAGTTCAAGGAAGAAATTAGTTTATAGAATTGATTATTCTTATTATTTATATATTTGACTATATCCATATATAAAAATTATGTTCCAAATTATCAAAATACACAATACTACGTTTAGTGACTTATTTATATGTTTTTTTATTTATTTTTGTTCCGTGAATCTTATGATGAGTATTTACATTTAGTATATCCAACTTAGGTTTTAAGAGAAACTCGAATATAAACTGAGTTCAGGCTCGGATTCCATTTAAATTATACTTTTAAAATATTTAAACTACATAATTAAAAATGTTTTTGATTAAATTTATTATTATAATAAGATTAATACAATATTACATATAATTAATCTAGCTCAAGTCAATCTTATCTTACTCACGGATAAAACTTGTCTAAAATGAACAAACAAGTATATATTTATTATTAAATTTTAGTCAATTAAAATTATAATACATTTTAAATTAAATTAAAAATAAATATATATTTACTTATTTACTTTAAAAAATATTTTTCCTAACTCAAATACTTAAGTGTTGGCTCGTTTCCAATATATAATCGAGCCTTATAATTATTAAAAATCCATCATATCAAACTTCAACTTTGAATTGAATCGAGCATATCAAGTTGCTCAATATAATTTTCACCTATAATTTGTATGCATAACCCTTTTTTTTTTTTTTTACAATCGTGACAAGAGGTGTTGGGAGGGGGGACATGGGATGCCGGTCCTCCCAAGTTTGTAATTTTCTTTTTAAGTACATAATTTCATATTTTTAGTTGATATTCTCTTTAAAGTGAATTAAATTTTCACATATTCTCTTTAGTTGATGGTTTTCCGCCCTTTCATGTTATATATGTTTAGCTTGACACCCCTCATGGTAAATTTTTTACTCTGAACCTAACCGTGATGATGAGATTTAAAATTATGACCTCACAAAAATTATTCAAATCCCTCCCCATCTTGTTGCCCTTGCATGAGTCTCGTGAAAATTGAGAGTATTAGCACTGCCACTTCTTTCATCTATTTTGGCATATTGTTCTGCATTCTTTTCCCCATAAAGTAGTGTTCCCCTTCGTTAATTTTACATACAATAATACTCCCAATTTGTAAAATACAAAAAACAAAAAGAACAGACTTGAGGCTTTTAGAGACAAACAGAATCACATATTGGAATAGAATAAGTAACAAACTGGAAACAAGAGGTTCAAACCTCTGTCCTCGCAAACGGTGACGCATGGCGCGCAGAGCAGCCGGCCGGCGGCACGGCGCGACCGAACCCGCGGGCGGGCCGAGCGTCGGCTTGCTGCGTGGATTGGGCGACGCTGACGTGGGCGAGGCCGGGTGTCCGCTTGGTGGGCTGCTCCGTGCGTGCGCCGGTCGCGTAGTCTTCTCGGTCCCACGGAGACGGGTAGGACAGACGGATCCGGATCCGTGTGGGGTTGCGGGTTCGGCCGTGATGTATCTAGTTCCGGCTATTTCGGACAGTTGGTCTTTGACGGCGAGCGACGGAGCTGTGGGTCGACGGAGCTACTCGTCGGTGCAGCTGGTTCGGCGGAGGTGACAGTGGGCGACTGGCGCGACGGTGGCGCGGTGTGGAGGCGGTGCGACGCGGTCACTGGTCTGCCACGGTGCGGGTGGAGCTGCTGCGGGCCGAGCAGAGGCTGGTCAGGGCGGTGGTCCGCTTTACAGATTCTGGGGACGGCGGATCGGAACGGCGCGACGCCGGTTTGGTTGGATCCGTGGCGGTACGACACTGGGTCGTTGGGCTGCACGAGTTCGAGAGTCCGGGTTGGCTCGGTTGTGGGCTGGCTCCGGTTCAGTGCGTGGCTTTGGGCGTGGTGGAGGAAGATGGTGGTTATGGAAGCATGGAGGTGGAGGTTAGAGGTTGATGAGGGTTGGGTGAAATGGTTAGAGGTTGAAGGTGAAGAATGGTGAAGATGGTGGGTTGATGGAAGGTGATGGAGATGGTGAATGTGGGATGGAAGGGGAGGAAGACGATGAATAGTGAAGGGTAAAGAATAGAAGATGATGGTTATGGTTAAGAACCCGAGTCCTTTGTGGTTTGCCTGTGTAAAAGTCCCCCCCCCCAAATGCTCTCCACGCTAATTCGAAAAAATCCCTTCCCTGGTTCCTTGAAAATGCCTTCTTGTAAGCGTAAGACCAATCGCAACCCTCCTCCGAAAATCAACTGTGATGAGATAGGGTGGCTCCTTGCAGAGTAAAAGTTGCTATTCTCATATATCTTCTGTGATTGACATTTTCTCCAACTTTACACTCTTACCATTTTTGTGCTTTGCTTCCTCATTGAGTCTTAGTTGCAAATGCTTTGGCAGATCATTGCACTCTAACTAAATGATTAGAGCTTGCAATTGCGTTTCCTTTTCTGCTAACCAAACGAAACCAGTTTTCCTTCATTTTTCGTTTCTTTGCTGTAACCAAATGCAGAGGGTTGCATTCTTCTTTTTTTTTTTTAAATTTTAATTTTTGGTTATTTTTATTTTCACAAGAAAGAAAAGAAAGAGAAAAGATGAAAAAAGAAGAAAAAAAAAAACTAAAGCAGGTAATCAAGAAAATAAAGCGCTCACGACATTACAATTAAGCGTTAATCCTTGATTAAGTGATAAAAAATTTTATGGACAAAATTGGGTATCAACAAAAAGTAAATTAACCCCAAATTCAGCTTAGAATCACTATGATCCATAAGCTTTCACGAAGGCGCCTGCAAAACATATTTAGTTCATATTAATTTTGTAAATAATGAATTCCTATGTCGTATTCGGCCTTATATTCAAATATTAGGTTGGACGTTGTCGCGTCTTACTCCAACAAGCTTCCTCTGATAGCCAAAAGATTTTCTTTAGTCTTTCACCCTTTAAATGTGCACTAGTTTGTGTCACTATATGCTTTGGGGCAAACTGAGTAAACAACTAGAAGTGGCCAAACGCATGAAGTCAAAGCTCTTTAGCCTTGCATTATATATAACCAACTTTTTTAGGCATTTTAAGCACTTTTTTTTAAAAAATTACATGTAAAAATGCAAAATGAGAACCGAGAAAGGGTTCCTCTTTTGGCCTACTATATCACCTATCTAGGCTATTCGTTCAATACCTGATTACATATATTCCTGATGAAAATGGTGGCATGATTATACCTAAAGATATAGAATATAAAGGAAAATTGGACATATTTAATTTCATTTGATTATACAACACGCGCGTGTAGTAAACTCTACTTTTATTTGATATATTACCTGCCAATCTGATTTTTATTTGATTAAGTGCTTATATAGTTGCATGAAATCCAGGTGTCACAAATCAAATGGTTTGAAGTCAGCAATTTTGAAATCTAACTTTTGTGCAGCATGCATTATATCAATCAAATAAATCTAGAAACTAAATCTATAAAGTTCCACTGAACATAAATAATCACGGGAAGTTATAGGTTGGTGACAAAGAGAGGGAGATAGATGAGCAAAACTACAATTTCAGAACTGAGTTAAATAATTGAGCACTAAGTTGGCTGCCTTCCAACAACTCTTCTTTCTTTGTTGTCATTCTCAAGGCTAGCGAAACTAAATTATTTGGTGATACTCTTTCAGCTCTTTTGAATTTTAAAAAGCTATATAATTATCAAGGTTGTCATTCACCATAAATTTGTATTTTTTATTTATTTCTCCCTTATTATATCCAAAAAAAAAAATCCTGTTTATCTTCCATAATGTCTCCCTCTTAATTATTCCTTTCACTTTTTATTCAACGCTATTCATACTTGTTCAAACATAACACAAATGTGTGTAAATTAATTTATCTATAATCAACGATCCTTTTGATAATGATACCTAACTTCTTTGAAAAATACTTGATATCAATTTCAATCTCCATTGAATTTCATTTTCACAGATTGCCCTTTGTTTCCCCTATCTTCTCACCAATTTTAGAACTTCCCTCACTAAAAAGTAAATAAATAAAATCAATTTGTTCAAACATATTGCACTCTCAAACAATATTTGGTACATTAACATTTTATATATACTACTATGTATTTAATGTAAGATGTTGTATAATATGTTACAAAAAATTCAAATTGTTTATCTTACATGTCAATGTCAACATTACTCATCAAATTACTCCATTTAAAGTTAATTTCGCTGCCTTTAATATAGTACCAATTTATGTATGCGAGTTTATCAAATATAATATACGTGTGCATGCGCGAGAATGCGACATATTCTAAATAGGTTTCTCAAAAGTCATATCATATGCTCTTCAATTACTTAATGGGTGGATATTTGAATATTCTAAGGGCATGTGGAAGGCTCATAAACACGTGCAGACATGTTGGGTTAGGGTTTTGATACTTGGCAAATAGGAGAAAGCTTAGCATGAAAGAAAATGAGCTTTTCCTATGCGGCCCACGTCTTTTTCCAAGCTACCTTCTCCACCTTCAAGTCCCTGTAGACCTTCGGAAGCAAACTTGCATACAAATAGTGGCCCATCTTAATTAAGCAATAATTTTGTGGTGGCCATATGATATTTTTATAATGTATAGAAAGAAGTGTGTGTAACTTTTTTAAGTAGCAGTTACATGGAGAGTTTAAAATTTTCAGGGTGACGATAACTCCCCCCAATCCCTAAGAAGATTCGCCAGTACATACAAATGACAGCTTCTTACATATTAAATGACAATATTGATTATATATTGAGTCAGTCCTAATTTTCTCTCTTTGGTGGTGTTCTTTCTCACTTTTATGGCGCTTTGATTTTCACCCTTCTTGATTTTTTTATAGGAGCTGCCACCTATGACCTTCGACGAGAGTACTTTGCATATTCTTTATTGGTTTAATCCTTTCTCTTTTGATGTTTTTCTTATTTTTACCAATAAACTCATTTGAAAATCTTACAATTCTACCTTCTTTTATTATGCATTTCCTAGAAAAAAAGCTTAAGAATTTAGCATTGAGAAAGACTAGAAAGAGCTCTGAACCAAGTGGCAAAGCCAAGATTAAATAGAATCCATCAACATTGCTCGTGAATTGAATCACTTCATATGATGGTAATGACGAAGTGTGCATAAAAATAAAAAAAATAAAAAAAGGAGACTTTGGCATGGTTAAACATGGTGAAGACGGAGCAAGGATTACACACTTCCAACTCATTGGATAAATATGGCGTTCCTTAACCTTTGATTGTAACTAAATCCCCTTGTATTCTTTGATAGTCTAAATGTGGCTTTAGGGAGTCTAGCAGCCATAGTGGCTATTAATCCTTTCTCCTTCTTAAAGAGATCTTGGGTACCTACCCATACATTATTATTATAAAATTTATATTCATTCTCACTGAAAATAATGAAACATCTTTCCGTAAATAAAACATTACTGATTTTATAATAAGAGTAAGTAAAACAAAATTTGATGAAAATTAAATTAAAGGTTAAAATGTGTATATATATATATATATATATATATATATATATATATATATATATATATATATATATATATATATATAGTAACTATTGAGGGTTCAGATTTGTGATATGTCTCTTGATGTTTTCAACATACGTAAACATAAAACAATTAGTTATGCTGTAAATAAATAAGGTCAAGTTGAAAATTTGAAACTCAAGTTTGTCTTATAAAAAAAAACAGATTATTCAAATTTGATTAATTTATTTAAACGAGTTAAATTTAAAATTTGAGCTTATCTTATTTAAAAATTATGAAGCTTGAATTTGATTTATTTACCTTATTTATAATTTGATTATTTTTATTTTTTTAATCAAATTTCTCCTTGAAATATTTTTAAAATTTATTAATTTAGTATTTGATAAACATCTTTATACTAAATGATAAAGTAAAGAAAAAGAGAATAAAAGACTTTTTGAAATTTGAAGTCAGGCAAATGGTAAATAACAATATATAAAATTACAATTATCTAAATAGAATTAAAATTTACTAAGTAATAGTATTATAGAAATTATTATTATTATTATTATTATTATTATTATTATTATTATTATTATTATTATTTATATCATTTCTTATGTAAAATCACAATTTTTTTTGTGATTGAATACACACACAAACTATTCATGAGCTTTTAATATCAAGATTAAGTTTGAACTCGTTTGTTTAGTTAAATAAATAAGCATAATTGAGCATTTAACGAATCGAGATTGAACAATTTATGAATAACTCAACTTATTTACACCTTTATAAGTAGCTCTCAACAAATCCTAACTTGGTTACGTCCCTTTGGAACATAGTTGTATATATAATCTGGATCAATCCAGTGAGAAGGCTGAGTTGACGGGTTAGCATCCGACTGCGGGTTAAGTGATTGAACCAAAAAACTCTAATAAAAAATAAATTTTTTTAATAAAAATATTATATGAAAAAATACATTATATAAAAAAATATTATTAATGTAACTAAATTAATAATAATTATATAACTTCAATTTTTTAAAATCAAATTTGTTAAATAATAATATAAATTAAAAAATCGAGAACTTTACTTAAGATGAGCATATGATATAATGGTAAAATGTATGTTCAAATTCTACAAATAATTTTTTTGAAACTTGAATTACACACACAAAAGAGAGAGAGAGAGAGAGAGAGAGAGAGATCAAATTGTCCAGACAAGTTGACAAGTCACCCGAATCGCTTCTCAAGTTTTTCGATCGAACTTACAAGACCGTTTCGGTTCCGTCCATATAACTATGCTTTGGAGAATCTAATCAAGACCAGCAAGCGAACTATCCCAAGTAATGATCTTAATTGTTTGATCGATCCAAAAATCCAATTCAGGTCAGAAATTTTGTAGTTATCGTGAATCAATAAACCAAATCCGTAATATACTTTTTTAACATAAAATTCGTATTTACAATTGACCAATATATATTAAAAAAAAACTTCAATTATTATTTTTGACTTAATTATTCGATGACAGAAATAACAATTTTAGGTTATAGATTTTAATACATTAATTTCGATTTCAAATATCAATTTGAAAACCAACTAATGAATTAAAAATGTATTCATCAATTCTCAACCATGAATATTTTGGTTCTTCCATGTCCGTATACATTAAAGTGATTTCGACTAACCAACCACTTCCAATTAAAGAAGACAAAACAAAGCAAAAACAAACATTCCAAAAAGAACATGAATGTATGATAGGTTCGAAGTGTGAAAAGGAAAAATAAAAAAAGAGTAAAATAATATACAGGAAGTCCAATAATTGAATTGTAATCAGCTGCAAGATTCAGGCTGTAAACAAAATATCTTCATGTAAGGCTCTACCCGCAGGTCGCAGATATAAAGCAAGGGATAATGTTAGTTAGGTATGTATTCTCTATTACATTCTATTGAATAAATTTTTTTATCAGGTCATGTTATATATTAAAATAATATTTAATTTTAATTAATATATAATTAATTTAATTAATTTTAAATAACTTATAATTAAGTTTAAATATTAATTATTTTAGTGTATGACGTAATTTAATAAAAAATATTTATAAAAAAATTATGATAAATAATGTGTTCTAAATACTCTTTATAAAAAAAATATGTTGAAATAAATGTGATAAATAATATTTTCGTATCACTCCTTAAAACAAGTCTGTTCAAACGGTGCCTAATATATTACTATCAACAATATTATTTATATATTTATATTTACATTACTTTATATCTCTATAAATTTTACTATTTAATTATGTCTAATCTCACCTCGTTTCTATACATATGTATTATAATTCTATCATATATGTAGATATGAGAAACACAACTCTAAAAATTATGTATCTCTATCATTTTTTTTATTACAATTCGTGGATGAAAATTCGTCCATTTATACTAATTTAGTCATTTTCAGAGTTACTATACTTGAATTTTTCTTCTTTCCTTTTCAAATGGACTATTTTAGTTCAATAGATGAGGGGAAAAAAGAGTATTTAAATTTTTAAGTCAACCAATAATTCGTCATTGGTTTTAATAAACTTTATATTTATTTTTTCCCTTCATTCAACTAAGCATTAACTTTATTACTTTTGTTAGAGAGTGGCTCTGCTAGTATTAAAGTATTAAAGTTAATCATTAGTTGAATAAAGGGAAAAAATAAATATAAATTGGTAGTTGAATTTTGTTAGGGAGGCGGCTCCATTCTGCTTACAGTGGCTCTCTCCCTTCTCTAAGCACCATTTCCTTCTGCATCTTTCCTCCTTCTACCATTGAAGCGCATTTCCCCCTACATTCCTCTCCTTTGTTGGCATTCCTTCCACACTATCGAGCCACACCTTTAGCTACCACTCCAAATCACAACCTCGTCGGGACCTCTGCCATCTCACACCCTCTCAGCCAATAGCTCACATAAGCAACCAAACACCATATTTACCGGCCAATCCACTGACCACAGCAACAAATCCTATGCCCATATTCTATAACCCATCGACCACTGCTACATAGGCCTCACCACTCCTCAACTCTTTGCCTTATTGAAGACTCCGCCGCCTTAAGTCATATTTGTACCCTCTCAATATCCTCTGCTCCATCGACCTTCGCTACCCCTTAGCCCTTGCCTCGCTGGCTACTCTGCCACATCAAGCCAAATCTGTAACTCTTTTAGCTGTCATCCCCCTCATCTCTGCTAAACTTCCATTCACCACGATAACATTTCCAAACTCCAATTCCCGATCTACACCGCTCCGCGCAGATCCAAACTCCTTATTTCTTTACATCTAACTTCCATCGCCTAATCTCCTGACATGGGTGCCTGCAATCTCTGCCCCACCATTCTACATATGGACTCATCCAGTGCTGTCGACGCGTCTGAGGATGAAGACAAGGACGACAAGCTAGGGGCACCAACTGGCAACACTGAACAACACAATGAGGCGAATAACAATCTGAATCGTTTTAACAGTTAGGTTGAGAGCACTATCTACCACGCTATTAGCACGGTTAATGTAGAGATTCACACTCCTCGTGACCTCCTTACCAACATTGTTGGCCTTTTGACCTTCCTCCTATCTAGTACAAAATTGTGTGCACCGTTCTCAATGACATTGATAATAATACACAAAGACATTTGAAGAACGATTGGTGAAAAAGTTTAGCCTAAAATCTAATGACAATATAGAACGCAAGAGAGTTTTCATGGTCGCCACTTAAATCACATCACATTGTCACCTTTCATTAGTCACACTACTAGACTTATTGAATGTTTTATTTTAAGTATGTGTCTCAACTTTTGTACTTGGGACACCTAACTTTTTCTTTCCTTCTAATAATGAATTATCTATTTTTTGCACACAAAAAAAACTAATGATTAACTTTTAAAAAATTTAAATTGTTAGGAATTTATATTTGAGGTAGTAAAAACCAAACTCTAGACTAGTTAAATATAAAAGTTTTGCTACGATATCAATGGCTAACTTTTTTATATTTTAAAATTATTAGGTGAAAACCTATGTCGTTAAGTATATACAGAACCTAAAGAATGAAGTACGAAATAAATAACTGCTAATGAAAAATTTAATGATTTAGTTATTTTTTTAAGCAATGATTTAGTTTTATAACAATCTAAAATTGAAAACCTACAAATGGCTTATATTTATTGGACCAAACGCTTACTATTACACTAAAACTATAGTTATTAATTAAGAAGTAACACCAATAATCTCCTCCCAGCACCTACCAACAAGCCATGCATTATTGGGAATCAAACTTGTGACTTGGACTCCTATACAACTTATAAGATTAAGATCTTACTACCAGATAAAAAATTATAATTGAGTCAAAATGTAAATTCTTCTACTTAAGTCTATCAACAAGTTTTATATGACTTTGACCTTAAATGGGTCTTGTCAAAGCAGAATTTTGTTCAGCAACCGACAATATTATTAACAAGGATAACTCGTCCCTTCTTATTGTTTTTTATCTTAATTCTTTAATTTAAAGTAATTAGCGTTTCTATGATTTGAGTGTCTCCTTTAGAACATTAAATCATCAATACGCAGCTACCTAAAATATATAGCTAGAAACAAAGTTTTGATACAAAATATACAAGCAAATTTTGAGTATCGAGAACAACATAATTGAATGAGCTTTAAACAAAGGTGCGCAGAAAAGAGGCATAAAGCATGTCTGCATTAAGCTTTTAAGAAGTAATGTGGGTGCTTCATTTTTCGTCATGTGGAATTTTTAGTCAGGGTCAACTGCTAAAACTTTAACTCCATCTCATGCTTTTATGTAGTTCTAAAGGGAGACGCCGCGTTTAAAACAAGTGTAAAACTTAACTCAAATTTTTTATAATTTTTATGTAATTTTTAAATCAAATAATAATATGTGAATTTTTTTTAACTCAGCAATACACTTAACTTAATAATGAAATTTTTTTTATCTATATGACATCGTTTGATTTGAGAACTGAATAAAAAGAATTTAAAGAATTTAAACTAATTTTTGTCCTTAAAATAACTAAGTCAAGCGGCCTCTTAACATACCGAATCCCTTAAGGCGAATAAGCTTATCCTAGCTAACTGCATGGTTATTATTAATAGAACATTACTCTAGTACCTATAATTTTTTTTTAATGTTATTCATTGAGTATATCATTGATTATTGGTTATTTTTAATTAAATTGTACATATTTATCATCAAATCAGCATTCAATAAATATTTAACAATTTATTATCATAAGTATCATATCTATCAGGTTTCATAACAATTCTTTTATTAATTAGGTTTATTAATTAGCAAACTAGTAACGAAATTCACAAATTTTTGAACCCAGAAGAATACTTAATTGTATGCCCAAAATGTTGTTGGTAGACAGCTAAAATGATCTGTATGTGGTTATAAATTGATGCTCTATATGAGTCATCCCTTGTGGGTGCAACAACAACAAAATGCAAGGTAACTAGCTAAAAATAATTTAATTAGCTCTCAATTCAGACAATTTTTCTTCTATTTTTTCAATTTGATTTATATGATAAAATAGATTATTTTCTTCCCATAAAATCCATTGATGACCCTAATGAAATTTAAATTAGTTACTCAATCACACTAAATGTCCCTTAATTGCAGTGACAATTTGGCTTTGATGAAAATGATTTTGATTATTAACAGATTTTAGTTTAGAAAATTTTGCTGGACTATATAACTTGATTAGGGACTATATTAACACATACCTAAAAACCCTTATTGTTATAAAGGAATATTATTAATTTTTTAATAACGTGAACCACCAATCGTTATAACACGCATAGTTTGCTTTTATTTTTGTGTGCTGAAATACATAACATAATAAAGTTACTTTATTCGTTCATTTTTATTTGTTTTTTTAAATTATTTTAATTTATTTGTTATTTGAGAATTTTAAAGATATATTAATTAATTTTTTTCAATTTTATTTTATCATTTATTGTTTCCATTAAGCTTAATAACTACACATATTAATTAATTTTTACAATTTCTTAAATGAGTGAGAAAGAGTAATTTAATCATGTCAACTTATATATCACTTGATTTGATGTTATTTAATGATGTCTTTAATTTTTGTATAAAAATTTTAAAAGATAGATAAAAAAAACAGATAAAATATAAATCAAGAAGTAATGTAAATACAAATAAATAAATAAATATTTTTTAATATGTGCTTAAAGAATTTAAAATAAGAAATTTTATATAAAAAATATTTTTTTAATTATTAATGTATTAAATATTCTATTTTTTATAAAAAAATAATTTTAAATCTTTAATAAATACTTTTAAGATACTTTTTAACAAAAATCTAATAAGATAATTGTATTAGCCTAATTGAGATGTGTATTGATTGCACAATTACACGTGAAGCATGACAAAATAAAAGACAAAGTTGATCAGTTCTAAAAGCGACACATGTCTCCCAATCCCACCTACCCGTATTTTCGTAGTTCCACTGTGCACTTCACCTAAACATTAGGCTTTATGAGTCCTTCATTGTTGCCAGCTTTCATTGTGAATAAAATAGTTAAAACGATTAGCTCGCTAGTTTCGAGTGTTCCATCTTTGCCTGCAAGAAATAACAATCCAGGTATCCAGCTCGCTTTCACAATTATTATTGACTGAAATCAACATTTTAATTTGGAATTCTTTAATATTAATAATACATGAAAAATAATTCTTAAAAGACTCTAATTTGACCCCTCTCTTTTCAAATCATAAACTAATCCTCATTCTAGCAACTACTTCTTTCACTGATCAAGAATCGTATTTCTGTCCTCAAAAGGAACTATTTACCAAAATATCACAAAGTTTACTAAAAAGTAATTGACAAAAGCTAATGGTCAGCATGTAAAATTTAATAATGATTATTTTTGCAACTTTTGGGTCTAAAATTTCCTTCAATAATGATACATATATACATGTACACTTACATTCACATAATATATGTATAATTTTTATTATTTAAGTACAATTAATTTCATTTTATTTGTTTATATACTTATATATTGATGTAAGAGATGAAAAAACTATAATGATGTGTGATTAGTATTTTTTAATTTCTTTATAACAACTAACGTAATGAAACAGTATATTATTATTATTATTATTATTATTATTATATTATTATTATTATTATTATTATTATTTATTCGTGTCATTTCACTAATTGTAAAGAACTTTAATTTAATAGCTGATTCAGCTGTCAAATTTCCTGAACCTGTATATACATATGTATAACCCAAAATCCAACCAATCTCAACAAGTTGGTAAAATTGTTAATTCTTACGTAAGATAAAAATTAAACTCAAAAATTAATTTCTTTTAGAGAATATATGATATTTATATTTGGCCTTTTTAACTGCTACGGCTTAATTAATCACAAATAAATCAAAATATTGATTTTAACCCCTTTTATGTTATAATTCTATGTTTTGTCTATTATGTCATTACGAGTATATGGTACAAATGGAAATATCGAAATTATTATTGGTAACAACGCAATGTTGTTGTGACTTGTTTCTTTGTATGTTGTCTTCCCGTGGAGGCGTGGGAGCTTTCTTTCGTAGCAACCAGTTTAAGCAGCAGAAAAGTGGTATCTTATAAAACTTGAAAAAGTAATTGAAAACCAAAAACAAAAGCAAAGGCAAAAGAGGGGAGAGAAAAAAGGCAAAAGTTGAGTTGGAGAGGGGCCAGCTATAGTTTCACTTTGACAAGTTAGTGGAATCATATGAAGACAACGTAGTGGAAGTGGTGGTCTTGCTGTTAAAGCCAATTTAACTTTAAACCAAACCAGGGTCACCAATCACACAATCAAATGTGCCTTAGGTCCAAATCTTTTAGAGTTTTGGCACAAATACGTAGTACAATAATTTGTCACCAAATGTGATCATTATACATTTGGAGCGTGCGTATATATATGGCAGGCAAATTTATTCTATTATAAAATCAGTAAATATATATTAACTGCCTGAAAGGTGTATAAAAGAAGAGGCTAAAAGCAAGAACCTTGAAAGTTGAAGAAAATACAAAATAAAAATTCAAGAAGAATGAATAACGATGGGTAAGGAAAAAGAGAAAAGAAAGCTTGATTTTAACCTACAATTCTGCAAGCTAGGATTACTATATTAATTCCAAATGCGAAGATTCAATATTCTCTTAGAGTACAAGAGGGTGTACGATCAATAGGGTACCTCTCGCGAAGATTCCATTAATCGTTCCCTAGTAATTTGTTAGAGTATATAGCATATACTTTGAATTTTATAATTGATTTCAATTAATAATGAAAGATAAACACAACCCTATGCTTGAATCCTTTATACACTTTTTATTTTAATTTTCAATTTTTCATGTTCTCTGTGTATTATTTCCTCAACTTCAAATTAGAAAGGGCAATGTAGAACAAAAAGGGGGAGGAAGGGGAGATATGGATATCTCATTGTTTCTTCCAATTTTGCTATTGTCTTATTGTACCTTTTTATGTATTTAGTTAATGGTTTATAAAATAAATTAAATTTATATGTAACTTTTTAGTTATTTGAAATTTTTGTGTAAATAATATAATCTTTGTTATCATACAAAATTTATCTATATAAAATAAAAAGAAAAAAGAAGAAAAGAATACTTGATTTTTTTTTAATGTTATATATGTTTGATATCACCCTTCACACTAAATCAGTTTGGCCCATGAGAAATAAAAAAAAAAAGGAAGAGAAAATGAATAGATTTAGATATTTTTTCTCGTTTGAATGATGAGAGAAAAGAGAAGAGACGGAAAGAAATGGTAATGGACCCGCATGAAAGTTATAAAATTACAATTTTGGTTGTCTTCTTCTCCACCAGGTCACCAACCAAGAACTCACCAACAGTTACAAGCAGCTATATAATCCTATCGACAAATCTTTCCACTAATAAGTTCATATCAGAAGTTGAATTTCGTAAATAAAATTATTTTCTCAATGCAAATTAATCATCTTGATGTAGATCAATACAATCCCTTTTGAATATATCGTTCAATTCTTAAAATTAAATCTACTAATCAAAGGAGAAAATCTTGTAGTTTTTATCCCAAAATCTGTAAAGAGTCGCAAGCAGAGAGAAATGGTGTCACTATTTTTGTTGTCATTCGGCTGAAGCGTTTCACTTTATAAAAGGAGATGAGCTGGTGAATGTGTAATGGGATGGATGGTTTGATTTAAAAAAAAAAATTCAGGTTGGATTGAGAGATGAGCGTTGGAGACGGAAACAGATGAAGAATAATGAGGTGGGGATGGAGCAGGGAAGGTGGAGAGGTAGGGGAGATCTTTGTTTTTTTTTTTGCATACAAAGAGATAATTTTATATTAAAAAGTGAGACTTGGTTTATATATATTATAATATTTTATATTCAATTTATATGTTAAAAATATAGATTTTTATAATAAAAACATTATAATTATAAATAACTCCTTTTATTTAATAAATAAGTTCAAATAATATTTTACAATTTAGATGTTAATAAGTTATGTTTTGTAATTATTATAACATTATTTATTTATGTAATTAATAAAAAATGTTTAGAAATTAAGTAAAAAATAGTATATATTTGCATTTCGTTACAATAAGGACATATAAATTATTTTATATAATTATAATCTTTTTTTTATTTTTTTCATTTTTTTTTATTAAACTCTCACTTTTTTGCTGTTCATTTTCTCTTCATCAAAACAAATTAATGTTATTTTTTTTTCTTTTTTTTTCTCATTTTCTCCCTTCATCCAAACAAAAGAAATTCTTCCCTGTATGCAAATGCATGTTTACCAGCTCCTTCAACAACTTTGAAACAAAAATCGGAGAAGAGATAAGTAACAGAAAATTAAAAAGAAACAGATGGAGAGTTAATTACAGTACTCCATAACTTGTTTTTTATTGTTGAATATATAAGCAACAACTAATTAAACATAAAAAATTCCTCAATATAATTAACATGCATATATCCTCTCCTTCTCCTAAGCACACACAGAGGCATCAACAATATGAAAATATATATATATACTATATATCCAAAACTGCTTACTGGCTTTACGAACGTTCATAATCATATATAATCAACATTGTTTAATGTTAACAAAGGAAGGAACTGAACAAGGATCAAGTCTGCTTCCTCAACTCTTTGTAGAACCTCTTAATGAACTCTTCCGCAGCCTTGTCCACCTGGTTGTCCTTGTCTTCCTCTGCCTCTCGCAGCGGGAACGGCGAGTCTGTTACCCTCAACTGCCTCACCATGGGGCTTCGCCCGAACCCTGGGAGCGCCGGCGACGCCTCCACCACCACCTCATTGTTTAGCATCTCCAACACCGCCTTTACTGCATTAACCGTCACCGCTTCTTCGTCCTGTGTGGGTGGCGCGTGAGCGCACGTGAAGAAATAGTTATGGCGGTGGCGCTTGTTGCTGCCAATGGGGAAGAAGTAATTGGGTGTGTTGCTGCAGCTGAACTCGTACTCCCTCGTGGCGGAGAATTGTAAGTCACCGTGGTGATGGTGATGGAACATGAGGTTGCTGATGGCTTTGCCGGCGAGCTTGCCGCGGCGTTTGAGCATCATGTTAAGGTCCATCATTAACTTCCCCTTTGATATGCCTTTTCTCAACATGAAGAAAGCAACACGTATTATCCTCCACACTCTCTTAGCTATTACCGGTAGATTGCTTTCCATTTCTAATGGTTTTTATTTTGTTTAGATTTTAGAGAGTGTGAGAGAGAGAGGGCTTTTTACTTTTGAGAGAGTTGGAGAGAGAAAGACAAAGATTGAGACACGAAGGGATGGATTGAAGGAGAAGGGCGAGGGGCTTTTTATATGTGTGTGTAGTGGGGAAAAGGAGAAGGAAAAAAATGAGGTGGTTTTGTACTTGAATCTATCTACCCTAGAACTTGAATAACCTGTGGGTGCATAGATATTTATTATTACTTTCGTTTTAGGTTTTATTTTATTTTCTTGAACCCGGTCATTATTGGTGGGGCGCTGCGCTGCCTTAGAGTAGTGGGTTGAACCTCACGTGAGATTGTGTAGACTAAAGGGAACCCTCACGTGAGTTTGATCATTTGTGGTTTAGTGCACTATAAGTGGATGAAAATTAATCTCTATTATATAATAATAACGGACTCCTTGAGTTTAAGTAGTCATGTGATTGAAATGAATGTAAGTTTGAAATAAAATTATTAAGTTCATGGCGAGGTAAAAAGAATCAAAAACATTAAAATTATTCAAGGACAAATATTCATTTCCCTAGCCCAAATAGATCCATTAACACTTCTACATCGATATTGCACGTTTCTTAATTGGATCATTCTTACCTTTTAACGTTTTACTATGTAACATTTAAAAATTTATTTGTGCTACCAGCGACATCACTCATAAAATTTTTCGATTAATCAACAACTTCTGAGTAAGGTCTGTCAATCCCTTAATTAAGAGGAGAACACAAGTTAACCATATATAATTTCGTTAAGAGTGTTGGAAAATGTCACAATTCCCATTAAAGGCCTTCATTCAAATGCTACTACCATCACGCGATCACTCAACTTGTAAACTCAAAGGAACCACAGATTTTTGCTACAAAACATGTTGGATGGGGTCCAATTAGTGGGGCTCTTGTCAATTTAAAAAAAAAAATATGATAGCCTTTTTTAAAAGGAAGGAAGCCTAAAAAAATTTGGATGTATCATAGTTTTTTTTTTCTTGAAAATCGTGATGGCGCCGCGCGTGAGAGAGAAGAGAAAAATTTCAGTACTGATCTTGCGTGTTTAGATTGGGTGGTCATTTGTGGTCTGATCTGAATGATGTTTTAGTATATTGTTCCTTGCATTGTGAGCTTTTACTTGTACGGTCAGATTCTTATTTCTCCATCTCTACTTGTTGGATTGTTTGTACTCCTTTGTGGGTTTTGAGCTTTGTTGCTTTGTTGATTTCCACTTTGTTGGTAGTGAGTAGGAGTCGTTGTGATATCCTTGTTTATTGGGAGACATTTTGCTGTACTCATTGATTTTATAGTGGAGATTTTTCTGGACTAGGTCCCGTGGTTTTTACTTCTCACGTTGAGGGGTTTTCCACGTTAAAATTACGTGTGTTCTCTTTGCCTATTTATTTTTGTGCATTCTTAGATATAATTTTTTGGTGGATATTTTTGGTTGGCTATATATTTTGCTCCTCACAGGTTCTTTCAAGTGGGAAAGATTTTATTGCCCATTTGTGTGTTGTTACTTCCGCTGTGTACACACTCCTTTCTTTCCCAACAGTTGGTATCAGAGAAATTTATTTGTTTATTTGCTTGATTGAATGATGGAGCCAAATTACAGTAGAATGATTAGTTTGAATGACATAAATTACCACAAGTGGAAAAGAAAGATGAAAGATTTATTATTTGTGAAAAAATTACATTTACCGGTGTTTGCTACTACAAAACCTGAGGCTAAATCTGATGAAGATTGGGCTTTTGAGCATGAGATGGTTTGTGGTTTTATTCGGCAATGGGTAGATGATAATGTTTTGAATCATATTGCTAATGATTCACATGCCAGAACTTTATGGGATAAGCTTGAGACGTTGTATGCCTCTAAATCTGGGAACAATAAATTGTTTTTGTTGAAGTAGGCCATGAACTTGAGTTACAAGGATGGTAGTTCTATTTCTAATCACTTGAGTGATTTTCAGGGATGCTTTGACCAGTTGTCCGGCATGGGTGTGAAATTTGAAGATGAAATTTTGGGACTTTGGTTGCTTAATACTCTACCTGATTCTTGAGAAAATCTCAGAGTCACTTTGACTAGTTCTGCTCCTGGAAGTGTTGTGACCATGAATTATGTAAAGACTGCTGTTTTGAATGAAGAAGTCAGACGACGAACTTAGCAGACGTCCTCTTCACAATCAGAGGTTTTAGTTACTGAAAACAGGGGGAGAAACATTAAGAGGGATCGGGGACAAGGCAATAAAGGAAAAAGCAAGAGTAGAAGCAAATCAAGGTCTAAATACAAAAACCTTGAGTGTGATTATTGTGGTAAAAAAGGGCATGTCCAAAAGTTCTGCTACCGATGGAAAAAGGAGAACAAGGGTAACAAGGATAAGCAACAAAAGAAAGATAATGACAATAATGATCGTGTTGCTACCACTACTGGAGGAGATCTTGTGATTATCTGTGATGAAAATTTGATTAATGTTGCCTGTGATGAGACCAGCTGGGTTATTGACAGTGGTGCCAGTTTTTATGTGACATCTAAGAAGGATTTCTTCACATCTTATACTCCTGGTGATTATAGGATTTTGAAGATGGGTAATGATGGTATATCAAAGGTGATTGACATTAACAATGTTTGTTTAGAAACCAGTAATGGGACAAAGTTATTTTTTGAAGAATGTTCTTGATGATGATGGCTATTTTAGTACCTTTGGTGGTGGACAGTGGAAACTCTCTAAGGATTCTTCAGTTGTGGCACATGGAAAGAAGTGTTTAGGTTTGTATTGGACCAAGGCTTCAGTTTCTGTTGATGCTGCTAATATAGTTGAGTATGATAACCAGTCAAAGTTATGGTATAAGAGACTTAGCCACATTAGTGAGAAGGGACTTGATACTTTGGCCAAAAAGAATCTACTTTCAGGTTTGAAGGGTGCAAGTTTGGAAAAGTGTGCTCATTGTTTGGCTGGGAAGCAGAATAGAGTCTCTTTCAAGAGTCATCCTCCTTCTAGAAAATCAGAGGTGCTTGAGTTGGTGCATTCAGATCTTTGTGGTCCAATAAGGAGTAGAACATTTGGTGGTGCACTTTACTTTGTGACTTTCATTGATGATCATTCAAGGAAACTTTAGGTTTATGCCTTGAAGACTAAGGACCAGGTGCTTGGTGTCTTTAAACAGTTTCAGGCTTCTGTTGAGAGAGAAACAAGGAAGAAACTGAAATGTATTCGCATTGATAATGGTGATGAATATTGCGGACCATTTGATGAGTACTATAGACAGCAAGGTATTAGACACCAGAAGACGCCTCTTAAGACTCCTCAGCTTAATGGCCTGGCAGAAAGGATGAACAGGACTTTGATGGAGAGAGTTAGATGTTTGCTTTCTGAAGCAAAGTTACTTGGATTTTTTTGGAGTGAGGCTTTATATACTACTGCACATGTTATTAATTTATCTCCTACTGTTGCTTTACAGGCTGATGTTCCTAACAGAGTGTGGAATAGAAAAGATATTTCCTATGACCACTTACATGTCTTTGGGTGTAGAGCATTTGTACATGTACCCAAAGATGAGAGATCCAAGTTAGATATCAAGACTAGACAATGCATCTTCATTGGCTATGGTCATGATGAGTTTGGCTATAGGTTGTATGATCCAGTTGAGAAGAAGCTTGTTAGAAGTCGTGATGTTATTTTCATAGAGGATCAGACCATTGAAGATATTGATAAGGCAAAAAAGTCAGAGTCTCCGAATACTGATGGTTTGATTGATATTGATCCAGTTCCTGAGCCTCATATGCCAGTTGTAGCTGACTTTAGCGATCATGATGATGTGCATAATCATATTCAGGGTGATCAGGTTGAGGATGTTGTTGATAATGTTGTTGATGAGGTAGATGCTCCTGCTCGTGAGGTTGTTGATGAACCTGTTGTTTCACTTAGGAAGTCTTCCAGACATCTTATTCCCTCTACCCATTACTCATCTGATGAATATGTGCTTCTTGCTGATGGGGGAGAACCTGAGTGTTACGAAGAGGCTATGGAGAGTGAGCAGAAGGCAGAATGAGTTGCAGCAATGAATGATGAGATGAGATCTTTGCATGACAACCATACTTTTAAGCTGGTCAAGTTGCCTAAGGACAAGAAAGTTTTGCAAAATCGGTGGGTTTACAGGTTGAAAAATGATGAGAATACTTCCACTCCGAGATACAAAGCTATATTAGTCGTCAAAGGCTACCGTCAGAAAAAAGGGATTGATTTTGAGGAGATCTTCTCACTGGTTGTTAAAATGTCTTCTATCCGAGTTGTTCTTGGTTTGGCAGCCAATCTTGATTTAGAGGTTGAGCAGATGGATGTGAAAACTGCTTTCTTTCATGGTGATTTGGAGGAGGAGATTTACATGGAGCAACCTGAGGGCTTTGTGATGAAGGGTAAAGAAAATTATGTCTGCAGCTTGAAGAAAAGTTTGTATGGCTTGAAACAAGCCCCGAGGCAATGGTACAAGAAGTTTGAGTCTGTTATGATTCAGCAGGGATTTAAGAAGACTACTTCTGATCATTGTGTGTTTGTGCAAAATTTTTCTAATAATGAATTCATCATTTTATTGCTCTATGTTGATGATATGTTGATTGTTGGTCATAATTCTTCTAGAATTGACAGGTTGAAAAAGGAACTTAGTAAGTCTTTTGCAATGAAAGACTTAGGACCAGCAAGACTGATTCTTGGCATGCAAATTACTCGTGATAGAGTGGCCAACAAGTTGTGGTTATCTCAAGAGAAATACATTGAGAAAGTACTTCAACGTTTTCACTTGGATAAAGCTAAAGTTGTAAGCACACCTCTTGCTTTACATTTTAGGCTTAGCACTAGACAAGCTCCTTCTAGTGATGAAGAGAAACAAGACATGCAACGTGTTCCTTATGCATTTGCAGTAGGAAGTTTGATGTATGCAATAGTTTGCACAAGGCTTGATATATCTCATGCAGTTGGTGTGGTTAGTCGTTTTCTTTCTAATCCTGGTAAAGAGCATTGGAAAGCTGTGAAGTGGATATTAAGATATCTCCGAGGCACTTCTAGTTTGAAGCTCTGTTTTGGAATTGGGAAACCTGTTCTTTGTGGTTATACATATTCAGACTTAGCAGGTGATGTTGACTCAAGAAAGTCTACTTCTGGCTATTTGATTACCTTTGTAGGGGGAGCTGTGGCTTGGCAATCTAGGTTGCAAAAGTGTATTGCATTGTCTACTACTGAGGCTGAGTTCATTGCTATTACCGAAGCTTGTAAGGAGTTGCTTTGGATGAAGAATGTTGTCCATGAACTTGGTTTTACTCAGAAGATGCATGTTTTGTTTTGTGATAGTCAGAGTGCTATTCATCTCGGCAAGAATCCTACGTTTCATGGTAGATCTAAGCATATTGATGTGAGGTATCATTGGATACGTGATGTTCTGGACTCTAAGTTGTTAGAACTTGAGAAGATCCATACTGATGATAATGGTTCAGACATGTTGACAAAAACTCTACCGAGGGGGAAGTTTGAAGATTGTCGTTTAGTTGCAGGTTTGGCATTTGCCTCCACTTGAGTTGGAGGGGGAGTTTGTTGGATGGGTCCAACTAGTGGGGCCCATGCCAATTTAAAAAAATATATATATGATAGCATTTTTTAAAAGGAAAGAAGCCTAAAAAAATTTGGATGCATCAGAGTTTTCTTTTTCCTGAAAATCGTGATGGCGCCGCGCGTGAGAGAGAAGAGAAAAATTCCAGTACTGATCTTGCGTGTTCAGATTAGGTGGTCATTTGTGGTCCGATCTGAATGATTTTTTAGTATGTTGTTCCTTGCATTGTGAGCTTCTACTTGTACGGTCAGATTCTTATTTTTCTATCTCTACTTGTTGGGCTGTTTGTACCCCTTTGTGAGTTTTGAGCTTTGTTGCTTTGTTGATTTCCACTTTGTTGGTAGTGAGTAGGGGTCGTTGTGATATCCTTGTTTATTGGGAGACACTTTGCTGTACTCATTGATTTTATAGTGGAGATTTTTCTGGAGTAGGTCCCGTGGTTTTTACTTCTCACGTTGATGGGGTTTTTCACGTTAAAATTGTGTGTGTTCTCTTTGCCTATTTATTTTTGTGCATTTTTGGATATACTTTTTTGGTGGATATTTTTTGTTGGTTGTATATTTTGCTCCTCACAGGTTCTTGCAAGTGGGAAAGATTTTATTGCCCATTTGTGTGTTGTTACTTCCGCTGTGTACACACTCCTTTCTTTCCCAACAAAACATGCATGGTGTCTGATACAATTTACCTACATATGATTACGATAAATTAAGAAAGTTGTTAAAACTTGAATCAACATGTAAGATGACTCACAGTTTTGTGCAGAAATCTCAGGCATGTACATATATATATGGGAGAAGGTCTCTACCTATAAACAACGTACAATTTGCTAGTGAACTACAGACATAAAATAAAATAAAATCTAGAACTGGATAGGAGATAGAAGAGAGCAGCAAAGAGAGGAACTATGTCAAGAAGTGCAATGAAGAAGTTGATTGCGGTGGTGATGAAGCTTATATGCTAGTCTTAGCCTTCATAAGCTCAATTCACACCTCCACTGTTTTGGTGCATCCTCTCCTCCTGGGTGTCGTGCTTCCAAAGTTCCACCAAGTGTGATTCAAGTTGCTTGATGAAGCTGAGGCTTGCCCAATGGTCTTAATTTGTTTCAGCTTTTGTTATTACTTATTAGAGATTCAAAGGCATGCCCCCTAATTCTGCCTATTATTGCACTTGTGGTGGTCTTATGTCCTAAATATGTTCGACCCAAACTAAATATGCAGATATAAATGTATAATTTCACTCATTGATTTATGGATCATGCTAACAAACACTCGAGTTTAGAAACGCTTACAATTTTGATTGACTAAAAGTAATAAAATAATATAAATTTAGATTCATGAATATGATGGGATTCACACCAAATTAAAAAGCAAAGCTATAATAAGAATTGCTGAATTTGCTCGAGTGTTATGTATCAAATTCCTTGATTTATATATTAAAATTATATATAAATGTATAATCATAACAAATCTTATTGTCTAAAAATAAAATAATTATGTATATTTGATGAAGTAGATGAAAGTGAAGTACATTGATTCGGGAAAATTCTTGCTACAACATTGTATTGGCTTTAGTTGATTTAGCTGGGATTGCAATCTGAAAAATTGTTGATCGTGGCGCTTCTAGTTGCTCCTTGAAGCCCAAATAGCACCAATAAAATAGATAAGAGTACGAAAAACCATTGCTTGTCCTGAAATCTTTTACTAATAGGCTTTTGGAAAATGTAATATGTACAGTTATTGAATTTGGAAACAGTTTAGTAGCAGTCAAATGGTTGGGGTGGTAATTGACCGTGCATGATGATTATGTTTATGAATTATGATCTTGATATTTGCAAGGAAATATTTTTAGTACACCTTAGGGGGTGTTTGAGAGTGAGGGTTAGAAGAGAAATGGAAGGAATGGAGGGGTTTGAAGTTGAGAACACCCTTGTTTGGGAGTTTTGGAAATAAGAGGGAAGAGAAAGTGAGATTTTCGAATGTCCTCCAATGCTCCTCCATTTTAGTTCCCCCAATAAATTAGGGTGTCTTAGTATGAAATTATTCATTTGTCCTTCATCCCAAATCCCCAACCCACCCCACCTCACCGACACAGCCACTCATCTCTCGAAGCCTCGTCTACCTACTACGCTTGAAGCCTCGTCTCGCTGCTATTGTCTCTGCGCTTGAAGCCTTATCTCACTGCACTCATCTCTACGCTCGTCCGTCTGCTCGTCTTTGCGCTCTCCAGTCTCCACCGTCATTGTGTCTCTCTAGTCTATGCTCCTTTCTCCACTTGTGCTCGTCGACGTCGTCGTCTTGTGTCATCTCTGCCTCTCATCAACAGTAAGCTCTCTGCCTCTCTTCTCTGATTCTCTGCCTCTCACACATGCACATTTGTTTGAATCAAAGCTACCTGAAGCTTCTGCTACTAAACTCCAAAGGCTTTATTAACATTAAGCATTATTCAACAAAGTCTAGACCCAGAACTTCTATCTCTTTGGTTGAACACTATATTTGGATTGAAGAATTCCATGACTTCATTCATAATCTTGTAATTTGCAATTTTGGACTTGTGTTGTCGTGTATGACTTTGGTTTCTACAGAAGTATTTTTTTAGTAAAATATAAAAAAACTTGGCTAACCCCCATTTTTTGGCTTAACTGACATATTATGATACTAAATTGATGAGTTTACTAGGACACTGACTCATGCTATGCACGGGGCAAAGAATTTTATTACTTCAACTACCTATTGATTATATACGAGTTTTATGTACGCTTGTAAAGATTGTAGAAATAGAGTAAAGGCTAATACGTATAAGTCCAAAATTTGGTTAAACGACATCAACATCATTCATAACAAAATAATTTTTAAAATATGTATAAAAAAGTAGCAAGTGTCAATGAAGGCCAAATAGCAAGTGTTAAAGGAAACCTTCACATATTTTGATATACCATGCACACCATGTTCAAAATTAATTTTTGTTGGAATATCAATATTACAAGTAAAAGCACATATTACAAGTTTACATTTCACTTTAAGCATTTAAATTGTAGAATGTTACAATGATTGTTTTTATACGAATTATATCGCAGTCTATTGAAACATTCATTTATGATTTTTTGTTGGTTGGATTACTTTTAAATTTTAGTGCTTGTCTACCATTGAATTTTTGTGCTTGTATACTGAAACCTTCAAGTTAGCATTACTTTTTGTGGTTGGTTTTCTACTATAAAATAGTGTTTACAACATCCATGTTACACACCAAACCTGTGTGCTGCAATATTTTTTTACTTCACTGGTTTTTTGGTCTATTTTTCTTTGAATTACTTATTGTATCTCCTCTTATTCATCTCATTGTTTGTAATAAATTGCCATGAATCCTGATTTGTATTAAACAAGGCTAACTAATTGTTCATATAAATATTATTATCTTTATAGATGGATGATCAAGGACAACAGAGAAATCTTGCATTGTTAATATGGAGAGAAAGACGTCGATTGGCTATTGATCATGTCATATGCCTTGTAGTTTATTATTACATAATTGGAATTCGTTCTCAGAGTAGGATAATTGACCGTACTCTGACCATAGAGAAGGAGAGGGCACGAGAAAAGATAATGATGCGAATTGCTAGTAGTTAAGGTCGTAAGTTAATAAGAATGGGGCCTAAAGCCTTTTTGGACTTGTGTGCTATGGTAGAACGAGAGGGTAGTCTCCAACCAACACAACAGGTAATTATAGAGGAATAAGTTACCAAAACACTTTATATTCTAACACATAATGTTAGAAACTGAGAGGTTCAATTTTGGTTTCGACGTTCTGGTGAGACTACTAGTCATCATTTTCATTGTGCGCTTCGATCAATAGTAGAGTTAGAAGAGAAATATCTCAAACAATCGGATGACTCACAAATTCCTATAGAAATTATTGGAAGCAACCGGTTTAACCCATTTTTTAAGGTAAAATATGTTTTTATATTGAAATTTAGAAACATATATAATTAAAAATATATTGATGACAAAATGTCAATGATAGGATTGTGTTGGGGCAGTTGATTGTACACATGTTTGTGTGAAAGTCCCATCGGTTAAAGCTTCAAAATATTGTGGTAGGAAAGATTTTCCAACACAAAATGTGTTGGTTGCGTGCTCATTTGACTTAATATTTACTTACGTTTTACCTAGATGGTAGGACACTGCATCCGATTCAAGGATATTAAAATATGCATTACGCAGAACATATTATCTTAGAATCCCTAGATGTAATTAATAGAATTTTTTTCCCTTTTCCTCTTGTTCCATTAGTTACTTCTTAGCATTGATTTTTTTAATAGGTAAATATTATGTCCTTGATGTTGGATTCATGTTGAGAAAGGAACTGATCACACCTTATAAAACAACACGCTATCATTTGAAAGAATTTTCATCAAGAAATCCTCCTCGAACAACTTAAGAATTATCTAATCATTGTCATTCATCATTGTGTAATGTTGTTGAAAGGGCTTTTGGGGTTTTTAAAAAAAGGTTTCATATCATTGCAAGTAGCACAGAACCAACATATGGAATCAAGACTCAAAACATGATTATCATAGCATGTTGCATTTTGCATAATTATTTGATGATCGTAGATCCTGATGAAGAGCTGGTTGCTGAGGTGGATGAAGAAATTGCCAATCAAATCGCACCTCAACAACATGGGTATGCTTCAATAGATGATGATGAGGATGAAGAACATACCCGTTTAGGAGAAAATTTAAGAAATTCTATAGCTGATGCTATGTGGAGAGATTATACATCTTGATTTGTTTCATTCTTATGTTTAGATTGAACATGTATCTTATGACTTGATGAATATTGTGATGTTAACTGATAAATTTTTTTCATATATTAAATTCTTTTTTTTTATATTGAAATTGAATTAAAATACTCTGCTCAGGAATTATGTCTGAGACTAAAAGAGAGACATGGACAGAATAGATGGATAACGTTCTTGGTGATGCTTTTTTGCACCAACAATATGAGGGAAATAAAGTGAATGAGATCTTTACTTCAAAAGCTTATGAAGCCATAACTAAAGAGTTGCAAGACAAATTTGAAAGAGCTTTTGATAAGGAAAAGGTGAAGGGTCGCTGGAAGTTATTAAAGTGACGCTTTTCTAAATGTTATGATTTGTTCAAAAATGGCTTTAATGGATTTGCTCGGGACCCAATCGCAAAACATTGGTGTGTTGAACCTAAAGTTTGACAAAAGCTAATTGAGGTATGTTTTCTCTTAATAATTTTTCTTGATTTTATCTCTCTCATGCCTTCTCTTAATAATTTTTTTTACCATGTTCAACAATATTTATATGACAGGCTAAGCCTGAAGCTAAAGAGTGGATGACAAATTATATTCCAAATTATGACAAGATGATGATCTTATGTGGAAAGGATAGAGCTACTGGATAACATGTTGAGACTGCAAAAGACATTAGAAACAAAAGGTCACTTATTGGAGAATCTGAATCTATGGAAACAAATAAGGTGACCTTCAAGAATGTTCAAGAGGTTGACAATGATAATGAAGTCGCATCTCCTGAGGAAAAAGGAACTCGTAGTCAAGAGGGCAAATCTAAAAGGTCTAGAAGGACAAATGATGAAGATGAAATTGAAGGGATAAAGATGACACTTCAAGATATTGTCAGAGCTCTTAGAGAGGGTAATGTAGCTCTTAGAGAGTACTATTTTTTATGAGAAAGTTCAGCAGAAACTTCCAATTCATGAATCTGAAATTTGGAAGCTTCTGGAGGATTTGAAGATTGAGAGGCACTTGTTCACCCGTGTATACCTTTATCTTCTTGATAATTCTAAGAGGACTAGAGGAGTGATTGGTTGTCCTCTGAACAAACGCAAAGAGTTGCTACTTGATATGATGCTTGGTCTTGTTGGTTCCTCTGGTTTGTCGAGGTAATTGTTCTAACTTTCTTGTGTTATGTCATTCATTCATCTTCATGTGAACTTGTCTTTTCTGATAGTAATTGTGCTTTAATCTTAAACTTGATGATCAAAATGATATTCTAATACTAAATATTCATTCTGCCATTTTTTTAATTATCTTTTTGGGTTCACCTTTACTATTCTGTTGTTACATTATGTTTGTGTTTTCCTATTACTGCCTTATTTCCTGTTTTCAGGAGTCATTGTAATATGGTTGTTGATAATTATGTGTAAAATGTCATAACATAAGCATGCTGGTCTTTTCAAATGAATTGCAATTAATTATAATATATGATGATCTCAAAATTACTTTGGCAACATTTTCATTTTGCAGGTATTGAACAAAATCTAGTGCGGTTCTTAACAAAAAAAAAAAGAAAAAAAATCTAGCGACAATTATTCTGTGCTCATGAAGTTGAAATGATGGGTTAACAATTGATTGTATGTTGCATTGTTCTTTTGCTAGAATGTTGGTTTGGTTATAAATAGAATTGTGTGGTACTGACTGGTTTAGATAAGATTTTTTAAGTTTGAACCCAAGATAATTTTGATGCTTTTTGATAATGTATATGTATGTTATTATAGACAACTCATATCTTAATGGAAAAAGATAGTCATACATCACTTTTAGTGGTATATGTACTATTCACACCCTTTTTAAGGGATGTGATTGAGTGAGAGAAAGTGATATGAAAAAGTATGTATAATGAATGATATTAGATAAAGTGTGAAAAGAGGTGTATGCACTGTTTAATGTAAGAATATAAGAGTTGTATCTTAATGTATAATTTTATGTTTTGGTGTATATTTCATGTTGTTATTAAAAACCCAATTATCCAATGTTCAAGTTATTGAGAATTGAGGAGCAAAATGTTGTTATAGGACTCTTACTATTTTTACACTTTTATGCAATTTAAAAATATGTACTAAAGGTTCACACAATAAATCATAATATTTGAATATATATTTTTTTAAAAACGATTAGTTAAACTTAAGAAATATAATTGAGACTTACATATGTTAGTAAAATGAATTTTAAAATGAATAAAAGACAATTTTAAAGAGATATAATAATTCGAGAGAGAGAGAGAGCCAATAATTTTAGAGAGAGAAAATATTTTTAGAAAGAGAGAGAGATAAGACTTTTAGAGAGAGAAAATGTTTTTTTGAATGAATATTTTTAGAGAGAGATAATATTCTTTTTAAAAAATTTCTCTCTAAAAAATACTTTTTCAACTTTTAGAGAGAGAAATAATTTTAGAGAATTTTTTATAGAGAGAAAAAATAGTTGGAGATAAGTTTTTAGAGAGAGAAAATTATAGTAAAAAAAATTTTAAACAGATTTTTTTTAGTTTTTCAAATTAATATTTTTTATAAAACATTAATTATGTTAATTTTTTTGAATAAAGAGTAAAATGGTAAAAAACATATCCTAAACCCTCATTTCCTTCCCATCGTATATTTCACACTCCCAAATAAATGACAGAATAAACCTCTCATTTTCCTTCCTTTCCTTCCTCGTTAAACCCTTCCCCTTCCTTTCTCATGCTACATACAAGGGTTCTTTTATGTATTTTGTTTTTCTAACAATGATTTAATATAATATATTATTTTTAAGACTTAATTCTAGTCAAATTAATACAAAAATAAGTAAAGTAAAATTATTATTTCTATAAGTAATCATGACCGATAATTTTATTATTTATGCCTTTCATGATTTACTTAAATATCTTATTTTGAAAACATCAAATACAAACTAAATAGATTACTCAACGTAATTGACTGATTATGTTCAAGTGAAACTATAATTCTATTATAACTTTACGGGGAAAAGAGCATATAATTTCTTTGAATTTTTTTTTTTTTTAAATTATCATCATAAATTTTAATTTTATTTTTAATTAATTTTTAAATTTTAATTAATATTTTAATAAATTCTTCTATTTAATTTAATTAGTTAATTCATTAACGATAATATTATATAACAATATCTTATTCGTATTAACTTTAATTTTGAATTTATTAATTTATTTATTAAAATTTAATTATAAATACATTTTATTATTACAAAATAAATAAGAACAAATTTTGTTAAATTTTTTTATTTTGTAAAAAATAAAATAATTTAAAATTAATTTTTAATAAATAAATTAATAAATAATTCAAAATTAATGTTAAACAAATAAAATATCATTATACAGTATTATTGTTTATGAATTAATGAATTTAAATTAAAAAAAATTTATTGAGACACTAATTAAAATTTAAAAAATAATTATAAAAATTTTAAAATTAAGTGATAATAATTTAAAAAGTTATCAAAGTATAAATGATCTATATACTTTTTTTTCCTTAATTTTACGAGTTTCGAGATGTATAGCAGTTTTTTTTTTTTGTTTCAACTTCCTGTTAAGCGGCATGTTACATGCATATACAACCAAACGGTAGAGAGGTTTTCTTACGTTTGGTACTATTAAAAGGGGGGGGGGGGAACTGGCTGAAACAATAAATATCACATATCAGTGCATCAAGTAAATTTTATTCTACTATATATATGATTGGTAATATATGTCTAGAATACATCTCATGAAATTATAAAATAAGAAAAAACCACTGACCAACAAACAAAGAAGAACCCTCTCGAGATGGAAATACAAGTACTCAGAAGGACCAGCCTCCTACGGACCGAAACGGAGAGACAAGATTAGAAATTTACTAGAAACCCTGAAGTCAAAGGTCACCTAATAAAAAAAAACCTCATAAAGCAACTTTGGGCTTCTTTCCATGAGACATAAGGCCATGTGTATCCCGAAAGATGGTCATGGAAGCACTTGGAAACAAGAGGAGTGAGATGTGGGGCTCTTAATATAGGAGATTCAATTCAATGGAAGACCTAGTGTAGTCAGAAGAGAAAAATTATGAGGACAGGTAAAAAAAGATATAAAACCATGTCCCCTACACCTATAAATTAATTAATTAACACAAAAAAAAAAACTTGCACTTGTGGTAAGATTAATCGGCTATTTTGATATCATTAATCTCTCTTGTAATTGCTGAAATGCAACTTGAACTACGTGTAATCCCTCCTTTCTTTAACCCTCCTTTGTCCCTGGGGCTAATGGACTTGGCCCTAATTCTCCCATCTAGTTTGCTCTTTTTCAGCATCTCTTTCATGGCCTCGGCTTGAAACAGAACCGGGAAAGCCCTATCATATTTGTTGAACCTAACACATGCACTCATATGTGCACTTAAGGCTTCTTCCTTTTTTCCTCCATTTTTCTCCAACTCTTCCTTCACTGCCTCAGCACACAACCCACACACCAGCTTCCCCAGAAACTTGTCACGCACACGGTCTATGTACTCGGGTGTGCACTCCTCGCACATCCCACAGCACTCACACTTTGCATCTTCAACCTCAGATATTGGTGCTAGTTTCAAATCACCAATCCCTTCTTTGGTTAGCTCAAACGAGATGTCTGAGACGGTTCGTTGAAGGTGGTGAGATAAGAGCTTTGGTGGCTTGGATATATTGTTCCTCCTAGAGAAAGAGCTAGCCAAAGAGTCTCCAGGGGGTGCCATATCTTGTTGGCCAACAATGGGATAAGGATCAAGAAGGATATTGGAACTTGATTCTGGTAAAAATGGGGTTTGAGAATAATATTGGATATAGTAATACACTTGGGGAAGGACGGAACAATCCTATTTATAATAGTTCTACTTGGTTCTGGTAATCTAACATTGTAAACTTATGTGGATCTTAGAAATTCAAATGTCAGTTTCCATGGTCGTGAACTTGCTAGATTTTTGTGAAGGATTTAATGAGAAAGCAAAGGCTCGTGTAGCTTTTCGAGATTTGAAGTAACTGTATATCTAATCTGAAAGATATGTGCCCTTGTTTTTTTATTATCCATATATATGTTTCACTAGTTCCTAGTGAACTTCCATGCTTGGTAGTTGTGGCTCCGAGAAAAAGGTGAAGAAGACATGCAGCGCAAGGTTCACATGCATGATTTCTTTATTTGGCTCATGATAATGGTGCAAGACAACGACATGCCTTTCTTTTTCCTCCTCTACATATGTTTTTTTCTCCCTTTTTCCGGTAGTTTTAGAATAACATATACGAAAGAAAAAAAATTGTTTCGGTCTGGACCAAGGATTTGGGCCCAAAAGGGCCAAACCCACCAAGGAAAGGGGCATGCCACATCATAGGAAGGGTCTCTATTCTTATCAAATTAAAAAACATTCTCTTATAAATGTCAATGATTAACTAGTATATATACCATTATGTTTAAGACAATGAGCCATTCCCTCTCTCAATACTATACAATAATATATATATACGTATAAGAAACCAAGAAGAACCAATAAAAAATCTTAGAATTGCAACTCCAACTGTCCATCTATGTAATTACAATAATCCTTTTTTTCCCCTCAAGGTCCTTTAGTTATTTTTTATCTTTCTAATCTTTGTCGAAAATATTTATATAGGCATTATTATACGTCAAACCCTTGTAGCACTATAGATATTTTTAATCATTTTTTTTTTAGATTTTTAAAGCATTAAATTACGCTACTTTCTTGAGCTCATGTAATTGGATTGACAAAATGGATCTTAAAATGCAAGTTTGACATAATCAGAGCCAAATTGTAATTTCCATTTTCGGTTTACATATGAATGTTACACATTACACAGAAAAAAAAAATGACAAACTCTCCTTTTGTTTAGAATGGTGATTAGGTATCAGTATATTCATGCAATAAAAAGTTTCTTTCCATTACTAAAAAGTTCTTCCTTTTAGCAATTGATTAGATGTGGTCCAGTACCAACTGAGCACCAATACAACTTATGGGGTATTCATATGCAACCATGCTCGGCTTTCTTCTTTTCGTGGTAAAGTTAATTACATGAAGAATGAAAGAAACTTGCTAGGTAAACGTGCTTTCCTCCACATACATGAACTTTAATTTCACGAGGAGCTTAATGAACCATAAAAAGGAGGAAGGAAAGTCGTTGAAGTTGGTTTAGTTGCATGGAAGATATTAATTAAATAAAGTTAAAGATGATAGAGATATGTAAAGTTGCACACCACATACATTTGGCAGTGCAAAAGCAAATGAACATGTGAATGATTTTAAACCCAAGTCTAATTAATACATGTGACGAAAAGAGAGTCACCCATCCACATATTACTATTATTCTAGTGTAAATAAATAATTCACTTCCATGAATTCAATTATCTTCATAGAGGAGACAAATAAAATAAGGTAGAATAGTACATGGGTTTTGTTGAATGTGTCAAAACAGAAGGTATTTCATTCACCTTATATTCCTTTGAGTCATTTACAGAGTATAAATAGATACAAGGAAGAGAGAGTTTAAGAGCAGCTTTGGCCTATACACGATACTCATGGCTAAATATAAGTTTGACCCTTGATCTAAGGGATTTGGCAGCTATTTACAATTAATGTTCCTATTTTCTGGTGATTCTAATGACTCACGCCAACACTCCCCCTCAAGTTGGTGCATAAATGTCTTTAATGCCCAACTTGTCAAGGGAGTCATGGAAGTTCTTACCGGACACTGCCTTTGTAAGAATATCTGCCAACTGGTCTTCCGACTTGACAAAAAGAAATTGAATAATCTTCTCCTCAAGATTCTGCTTGATGAAATGTCTATCTACCTCCACGTGCTTTGTTCGATCATGTTGGACAGGATTTTGTGAGATATCAATTGCAGCTTTATTGTCACAGAACAGGTTCATCTCCATGCTAGGACCAAAGCCAATCTCCATTAGTAACCTTCTGAGCCATAATAGTTCACAAAGTCCTTTTGCCATGCCCCTACACTTAGCTTCAACACTAGACAAGGCCACTACCTTTTGCTTTTTTACTTTTCCATGTAACTAAATTCCCTCCCACAAATGTGAAGTATCCTGATGTGGATTTTCTGTCTAGAACATTCCCTGCCCAATCTGCATTGGTGTACCCTTCAACACTCAAGTGATTATTCTTAGAGAACATCAACCCCTTTCCTGGTGAGGATTTTAAATAGCGAAGTATTCGGTTTACTGCATCCATATGTTCTTCACTTGGATTATGCATAAATTGGCTCACCACACTTACGGCATAGGCAATATCAGGGCGAGTATGCGACAAATAGATAAGTTTCCCCACCAATTTTTGGTATCTTCCTTTATCCGCAGGCACTTGGTTTATGTATTGTGAAAGTTTGTGATTTTGAACTATTGGAGTATCTGCTGGTTTGCAATCCAGTAACCCCACCTCAGCCAATAGGTCCAACACATACTTTCTTTGAGACAAGAAAATGCCTCTTTGTGACCTTGCCACCTCTATTCCCAAAAAATACTTGAGTCCACCCAAATTCTTCATCTCAAACTCAGCTGCCAATTGCTCTTGTAGTCTTGAAATTTCTTCGGTATCATCTCCAATAATAATCATGTCATCTACGTAAACAATTAGAGCTGTCACCTTTCCTTGCCGATGCTTTAAGAACAGGGTGTGATCTGCATTGCTTTGGTTAAAACCATACCTTCTCATAGCTGAGCTAAACCTTCCAAACCATGCTCGAGGTGATTGTTTCAATCCATATAATGCTCGCTCTAACTTGCATACCACCTTGGTTCTGGAAGAGGGCATATAGCCCGGTGGGATATCCATATAAACATCTTCTTCAAGATCTCCATGGAGAAAAGCGTTCTTCACGTCGAGCTGGAGTAGTGGCCAATCTAAATTTGCTGCAAGAGATAATAGGACTCTAATAGTATTTAGTTTGGCCACCGGTGAAAAAGTCTCTGTATAATCTATACCGTAAGTCTGTGTGAACCCTTTCGCCACTAGCCTTGCCTTCTGTCGATCAATGGATCCGTCGGCTTTGTATTTGATTGAGAACACCCATTTGCACCCCACTGTCTTCTTCCCTATAGGAAGTGGTGTCAACCTCCATGTATTATTCTTTTGTAAAGCCTCCATTTCCTCTTGTATGGCTTGTGCCCACTTAGGATCAGCTAAGGCTTCTTCCACATTCTTTGGAATATGACAGAAGAATAATGTCTCTGTGAAGGCTTGAATAGGCTTTGATAAATGTTGAGTAGACACATAATTTGCAATGGGGTATTTAGATCACCTTTCTTCTACATCAGGAGAGTATCTATTGGGTGGCTTTCCTCGGTTATTCCTGATAGGTAATACATATCTTACAGGAGCATTAATAGATGAGGAGATAATAGGAGAGCCTACCTCAGGATTGTTCTCAGTGAGAGGGTCGGGTACTGTGGAGAGAGGGGGCTCTTCACTTCCTTGATCGATATACTCTTCATTGACGGGAACCTCTTCACTAGCAATTTCTTCATCAGTAGGAGGATCCCCTTCACTCTCAACTTCAGTTATGTTTAAATGCTGCATTTCTGTAGGTTCATCATGGATTACTCCTTCAACTTCGGATTCATGCTCTCCAATTTGTTTCTTTTCAACAGTTGATGATGGAGCCGCCAAGTACCAATTTAGCTCTTTATTCATGGACTCCCCCTGAAGAGCTGAATTGGATACCATAGGAGAAAAGAAAGGTTCAGATTCTAGGAAAGTTACATCCATAGTGATATAAGTTTTGTTGGTGGTAGGGTCAAAACATTTGTAGCCTTTTTTGTGTAGTTCATAGCCCAAGAACAAGCACCTAACATCACATGGATCAAGTTTGGTGCGTTGGTTTTTGTGAAGATGAACAAAAACCACACACCCAAAAATCCTAGGCTGAAGCATCAACATAGTAGGTAACTGTACATGAGAGCAGAGTACTTGCAGAGGTGTTTTAAAATGCAAGACCTTGGAGGGCATGCGGTTGAGGAGGTATACAGCTGCAGTTACGGCATCATCCCAATAGCGAGTTGGAACATGGGTGCCAAGAAGAAGAGCACGTGCTGTCTCCAAGATATGACGATTTTTTCGTTCGGCAACGCCATTCTGTTGTGGAGTTTGTGAGCATGAGGTCTCGTGAAGAAGACCATGTTGTTGGAAGTATGCTTTGAAACAGTGGTTAATAAACTCCCCTCCATTATCTAACCGTAGAACTTGAATCTTGGCTGAAAACTGGTTTTGAATCATGACATGAAAATTCTGAAATATTTGAAACACCTCATCTTTAGTCTTCATCAAGTAAAGCCATGTCATTCGTGTGCAATCATCGACAAATATTACGAACCAACGGTGACCAAATACGGTAGTCTTAGGGGAAGGTCCCCACACATCAGAATGTATTAGAGCAAAAGGAGCACTAAATTTATTCAAACTTATCTGATAGGAGGTTCTATGGCTTTTAGCCAAAATACAAGTATCACATATAAACTCAACATTTTTCAAATTTAAAAATAAATCTGGAAATAAGTGTCTTAAATAACTGAATGATAGATGTCCCAAACGACGATGCCACAACCATATTTCTCGTTCTTTGCTACTGAACTGGTGGTGCACGTGATGTGCTTCTCCTTTACTAAAATCATGTAGGTAGTATAGCCCCCCTCTCTTAGTACCACGACCAATAATCTTCTTGCTAAGAACATCCTGAAGAAGATAAAAAGTAGAGTACATCAATACCACACAATTGAGTTCTTCAGTTATTTGACTCACAAACATTAATTTATTAGATAGTGTAGGAACAAGGAGAGTGTGAGATAAAGAGAGTGAGGGTGATAATGCCACAGTTCCAGCGCCTGTGACTGGGTATGCAACTCCATTTGCATTCGCAATGCAAGTCCTACGTGGTGGAGTTGAATGGGAGAAGTCCATGGGATCAAAGGTCATATGGTCTGTTGCACCAGAGTCAATAATCCATGTACTTGCATCCTGAGAATTAGAACTACAAAAAACTTGACCGTAGTTACCTGGTTTCATTGAGGTGGAGGAACTGGTCATAGGAAAAAACGAGAGTTGAGACTCGGCAGTGACAACAGTAGCTTTACCAGTGCCTTCCTCAAGTGTAGTGGTGTCTTTTTTCTTCTTAGCTTGCAACTCATGCCACCACTCTGGATACCCATATAACTTGAAACAGGTGTCACAAGTGTGTCTGGCATTTCCACAATGTGTGCACTTTCCTCCATCGGATGGACCCTTCGACTTCAAGACTGAGTTGTGTTTCCCAGCCACCAGTGTTGGCAATTGGCCAAATTTTGAGCTTTTAGTGGCCATAACAGCACCACTTGTTATATTCTCTGCCCCAGATGCCATCACAGTCTGACGAGTGTCCTCCCTTCGAACGTGTGTATAAGCCTGCTCGATTGTGGGGAATGGCTTCAGTTGGAGTATTTCACTCCGAATGTTATCGAGTCGGTCATCCAATCCATCGAGAAAGATATAAACTCTTTCCTCCTGTAGCAGAGAATTGTATTTCTGTATATCTCTTGGGCACTCCATGGGATTAGGGGGTCGGAAGTCTATCTCACGCCACAACCCTTGTAGATCATTGTAATATTTTTCAATCGATCCTCCTTTCTGCCGCATCCGGGTTACCTTACGTCGAAGGTCATAAACCTGCGAAGTATCAGATCCGTCAAAGTATGTAGTAGCAATGGCGTCCCAAACCCCTTTGGCTGTTGGGAAGCGGATGAAATTCCCCACCAGCGAGGGATCCATTGAGTTGATCAACCATCCTTTCACTATGGCGTTCTCAGTTTGCCATTTACGGAAGGTCGAATCAGTTTCCGATGGCGGAGGGAAGGATCTGTCAATATATCCCAGTTTGTCTTTGCCTGAGATGTACATCTCAGCCACCTGGGACCATAGGGCATAGTTGGAACCATCCAACTTGATGCTGATTAGTACCGTCGAGGAATCAGAGATCGACGGTTGTGATGTTGGGTAGGCTTTTGACAAAACCTCCGTCATTTTGGCCGTAAGATTTTCCAAAATGGAATCGGCGGCGGAAGCGTTTGATGGCTGCTTCGTGGAATCACCAATCGTTGAGGAATCACCCATCGCTGAGGAATCAACCATCTATTCAGAACTGTATGGGTCCCAAGATTATGCTCTTGATACCATGTCAAAACAGAAGGTATTTCATTCACCTTATATTCCTTTGAGTCATTTACAGAGTATAAATAGATACAAGGAGGAGAGAGTTTAGGAGCAGCTTTGGCCTATACACGATACTCATGGCTAAATATAAGTTTGACCCTTGATCTAAGGGATTTGGCAGCTATTTACAATTAATGTTCCTATTTTCTGGTGATTCTAATGACTCACGCCAACAGAATAGGTTTGTCGAAAGTAACACGTGTAGACTGTGTAGTTCAATTGCATCTCATTTTATGTAACAACCAAAAAAGTTTTAATTTCTATGATGCATTGATGTGTGCTTTTTTTTTTTCGGTTCAGGTGCTGCTGGGATGATTGTCATTGGGCGATGTTCTAGATACCACCTAATATCTAGACTCGTAGGAAAGAGACTCGCTCGTTGCTTATGAGCAAGGTGATAGCGAGGTCCTATCGAACTGAGTAGGTCAGAAAATAATTATAAGATTTGGTCAATAAACGTTTCTGGTATCAAAGTGGAACACACCTGCTCTAGGTCCTTTTATCAGTTTAAATAGGTGCCTTCAACCCTTGCTCGGATGCCTACCGTTTGGACTAAAAATATATCCGAACGTTCACAACAGTTGGTTATGATGGCGTCGGTCGACTAATGACCGTTTGACAATTTATTGAATGTACTACTCGGTCGAGTAATTTAGTCAGGACCGTGACCTACCCAATCAGACATATTGATCGATTTGAATGGTCCAGGCGACATAAGGCATATCATCTTCATCTATAGATCCCTTGCAGAAGTTGATGCCATGGAGGACTAACAGTGGGAAACACCATTTACCAGTTATTAAGAGATTTTGACTCAATCACATTCATAATTTCAAAGTTCAATTGCCCCTGCATGGAGCTTAATTTATATGGACATACCATATGTCAATTATTCTTAACCTTGACGCAACGTACACAAGAAAGCATTAATTTCAATTGTTAGTGAATCAGCCGGGTAGTCTTCCTTAACCGCTTTCTCTAATGATCAGACAAACCGACGTGTTGCAAGTTGCAACACTCGAGGAGCCGATGCATAGATAAATAGGCAATTCTACACTTACATTAATGTCCCAACCTTAAAACCGAGTATTTATGCATCATTCTTGCATTTGCGTTTAATTCATTTTGTCCATCCAAGTTATGTTCTTTTGAGAAGAAAAAAGAACCGCAAGAAACTACCTCACTTCCATTCCTCTCCTATTTAATAGAAGTAGTGAATAAGCCTCACTTCTCAAAAGGAGGACAAACTTTCTTTATCAAAACAATCATTTCTTCCCTTGCTAAAGTTTATTTTGTTAATGAACTTTTTGCTTGTTTGTGAGAACCTGGTTTGTATTGTAATTGTAAATTGTGCTTAGCCCAAAAATATAGAAAGAAAGAAATCATCTCATGGTCATACAGCAAATACAAGCATACGTTGTGAATTAAGGTTGATCAGTCAATTCTCTTCCATCAGAAATTTGTCAGGGCATCAAGAGAAATTTATCCCACATCACAAGGTGCAACACTTCATAAGAATGCACCAAATATTAGCTGGAGATTGAATAAGGAAACAAGTAAAGAAGGCTAAAACATAAATAGTCTTTATATTCAATCCCATTCTTCAGAGCAAATACAGTAAAAGACCAACCAACAAAGCATAAATGTCTTAAGAGTAAATCATCATCTTAACACTTAGATACCTATACTCAGAACATAATGTCAAACAAAAGACCAATTCATAAACATAAAGCAAATACAATGAGCATTCTCTTCTTCATTCAGCACCTTCCAAGCAACAACTCTCTCATATGAGACAGGTCGCCCCATGCTTGAGAGACAAAGACCACCTTGAAGACATGCAAAACCCTATCAAAAGAGAATTAGGAGAAATTAATAGAAAGCATTATAAAGTTTGAAAATTGTTCAAGTTCTATTGACAGCATACCCCAATTCAGGGGGGAAAAGAAAAATAAAAGAAAGGAAGGAACAAGTCCATTATGTGCAAAAATAATTTATCACGTGGGGCATAATCTGAGACTGCAGTATAATTATACAACAGATACAAGAAATGTGTACGCCATACATCGAGTAATAAAATAAAATAAAAAATTCAATAGAAAGCCTTATGGAAGTGGAATCAATGCATTCAACAAAAAACTAGTAGACCTGTTGAATAATCTGGGGAAACTCTGAAAAGAGGATCTTTCGTCCATGATCATCAAATATTTTCTCTAAAGTTATATCTTGAAGTGCAACTAGCGTCGTCTCCAGCATGTCAAGCCCTGCCTGGTTCGAGAAAGTGAACACTGGCAATGCCTGCATAAACCAAGTTCAATGAATGTGCTTTCAAACAAGGTGGAAGAAGATTAGAATAATAGTTGTACTTGAAACCGTTTTTTAATCCATTTCCACTGTTATAACAAAAAAAAACGAGCTTAAAAAATAATTTAGAATATTTCATCCATCTTGTGCTACACTTTAACTTATATAATTATAGTTTGAACAAGAATAGATATTAGACTTGCAACAATGACAGGTGAAGCTCCTTTCAAGGTACAAGTAGAAAATGGGTTTCTAGCTGAGGCAAAAGACAATTAAATCTACATAATTTACTATAAAGCAAACACTAGCTTGCCAAATTCAGGCCGGGCCAAATTTTGCTTGGGCCAGCAAAATACTAGCCCATCCCACATATTTTATTAGGTTACTTGGACTTGACCCATTTTGATACACCCTATTTCATAGTTCAACATTTTTTTTTATATCTTTTTACATTAGAGAAATTGAGTTGCATTATGGACTAAGAAGGTACATGAAATAGACACTTACTATGAAATTGAAATAAATTTCAAGCATACCTTTAGAGTGCAGCACAATATTGCATCTGAGTGATGCCACAAGGACTTGAGTAAAGATTCGTTCCCTTCGCTATTAGATTTAAGTAGCTCCACACCCAAGTAGCACCTACAAAACTAAAACAGTCAAACAACAGCTGTGTGTGTTTGAAATACCAGTTTTGACTGCCACACCAGTGGACGCCTTAAGCAATAAATTTAACCATGTGACATTCAAAAAGAGGAGGTACATAACAATTACAGCAATTTCTTAGAGCTCTTCTCTACTAGAACGTAGAAGTTAGAAGTGATGAGTACATGCACATCGAAGCACTGCTTATGCCTCAGTATAACTGTATTTGCTACTTAGACAATATAGCCTAAGTTTATTAGCTTGAACCAAAGTTATAGCCATGAAGTAATTTTTACACCATTTTTAAAGATAATAAAAAAATCGTGTGAGAACTTGGGGATCACTACTGTGAATTTATGAACAATGTCAAAACAAACATTAATCTAAGCATATACAAGTCTTGGATTTTAAATGAAATTATCCCAATTAATCTTTGTCAAAGTATTTGATAACAAATTATAAATGATGATACAAGGATTTACAAGATTGGATCAGGAATTTGCATGACTGCCAACCAGTTAGAAACTTAGAACTACAAAACTACATCAGAACTTGGTGCCAAGCGTCTATTTACGGAACTCAGCATCTGTACAACAACAACAACCAAGCCTTTTCCCACTAGGTGGGTTCGGTTACATGGATCAAACGACGTTATTGTGTCTTATCATAAACCAAGTCTTTAGAAATGTCATTCAAATCTAAATCTTTTTAATTGTTTTACCTATAGCCTTTCTTAGTCTCCCTCTACCTCTAGTTATTAGACTATCCTCCACCTGATCTATTCTTTTTACAGGGGCTTCTAAGGGTCTTCTCCTTACTTATCCAAACCACCTAAGGCGAGATTCTATTACCGGAACTCAGCATCTGTACTAGCAAGAAATTTTTTTTTTTCTAATATGCAAATAAGTAGGGGGTGGGATCATGGGCAGACAAGAACCGACTATCAAGAAAGAGGAAACTTCACTATGTGTATGCAACTCTTCTAGCCTATCATTAATTTATGAGCTGCAGTTTCTTTACTAAATGAGATAGCATGTTAAATTTGGTTCTCATCCTTATGAAATCTAGAATAACAATGGTTTTGCACTTTCAGAGCAAAAGGGTATCAGTATGTAAAAAGAACATCATGCAGGATAAGCCAACCTTTATCACGGCAAAATACATTGCACCAGCCTCAGCCTCAGTAATGTGAAGACAGTAAAGTTTACACACCTATAACTGTTGCAGATCCAATGAGCAAGTGTCTGTGCTTCAGGAGTACCCAATGGTGTCCTAAGCCCAGCATGTGAACTCAAATGAGAAGGAGAAAGTGCTAATGCCACCCTTTGGACTGATGATATAATGCTGCGAACATATTGACGTGCCACTGATGCTACATGCTCTTGCATATGACTTTCAAATGCAAATTCAAATGCTATTGTCATCACAGATCTCATACAGCCAGAATTTCCGGCATAATCATTTGAAGCTCTGTTTCCAGTGGGGCCAATGTCAAGGGCAGATGCAAGGTCAAGGGTGCGATTAGGGCTGGAAGCTTCCTGCAAAATTTTTCATTGCAATAATTAAAAGATCCTTGTCGAAAATTAAATACAAACAAACTTCTTCAACAATGAATGAAGCTAACCTTTCCAGATTCAAGAGGAATGATGCGAAATCCAGAAGGTAGAAGGGGGGCATCATCAGCAAAGGATGCATCAATTGGAGCAAATATAAGTTCAGCACAGGTGCCAACAGCATTCTCATCCATTCCACTACAGAGCTACCAAAACAACATCAAATGAACTATAAGAAAGTAAGTCACAAACAAGGGTATTATAGAAACCATAACAATGGTAAGAACAGAAAGCTTCCTCATTCTAATAGCAGCACGAGTTCAAAAGATACTGAACTGAACTAGCAAGCTATCCATTCAAGATTCTTGGGAATATAGTATTTTTTTTTCCCTCAACATAGATCATCAGAAAGAACAAACTGAGCACCATTCATAATTTCAGTTAAAAAGTGGCTAGATGGACATCAGTGATATCTTGCTTTCCAATAGAGGGAAAGCAAAAGAATAACATCATATCAACAGGACCAGGAGAACAGACCTGAATTTTGATATGCATTCCAAGTTTCCAAGTATATATTTTGGTTGGAGTATTATATGATGACTAAAATCCTTAATTAGTTCAAAACATATAGACTGCACAACTTATAGAACAAAGAAATCTGAACCCTACGACCTCTACCAAATTCTGCGTAAGTGTTATGAGTAATATATCAAATATGCTTGCTTCTACATATTAGTACCACATCAAACAAAATAAGAAATCTAAGTACAATCTCCAAAAGGGTGAATCAAAGAGCAAGCAACATAAGGGAAAAAACACTTACCTGCAAAAGAAACACTTCTCTGGGCATTATTGTGTCTTCAGGAGAATGAGCAATTCCTTCCAATTTAATGACTTCCAAAAACTAGCATGAATAAGAAGAAAGTTAGTACACGCAGAATTATAAAATTCTTAATAGTTGTATTGCATAATTAGCACCAAATTATCACCTCCTCATGCTCAATAGTGTGTGCTAGAGGGAGTATAACTTGACCTCCATAATTTCCAACACGAGATCCTGAAAAGCTACAAGGGCCAACTTTAATGGCAGCAGCTGAGTAAGCATCCATGTTGTTGTCTGCCCATTCTGATCGATGCTCCCGCAGGAACCTTAGGAGAATAGCTGGGGGCACATTCTGGACAAAAGAAATGGAACATGGCAAAAGAGAAATATAAGGATAATGTTAAAACTTAAAAACTTAATATAAACTCTTGGATATGTGCAACTGAGACCGTTTTTGGTTTAGGTTAGCAATTTCTCAGAGTCATGCTTTTGTTTAGGAGAACAGCAGGACAAGCACGGGACAAATAATAATGATATAACAAATAGGGCATGTTCACCAATTGTTAATTAGAAAGGTTGATGACTGATCAAACAAGTCCTTATATGTGGGTAGTCACTATATTAATGATCATTTGAATTACATAGTTCTTTTTTCAATAGAACATGTGCTCAACTGCTTATGCAAAGACAAGATCATGCAGTAAACATTATGAACTAGATGTTTACAATATAACAATAGGAGTATGACATGTGACCTTGTCCAAAATTGTTTACAGCAACAAAACAAATATCTTTGGTTGCTGAAAAAGCTCCTCTAAAGTAAGCTTGTTGTAGAGTGAGTAAGTAAGAATGTATCCACCCTTGATTTAATCTAAAGTGCATCATGATCTTAACCCTCTAAATGATTCAAGGACGGACCCACATTTATTTACTTATTTTACAAACAAACTCACTTTAAAAGAGTCTTTGTTCTTTGGTTGCTCAGCTTTTTATTTTATAATTTTAAGGAAATTTATAGAAATTTCTAAGCATCCTGACCTGTAATAGCATTGATGCTTTGGCACATAAGACTGCATTACTGACAGATGGAAATCCATTGGCAAAGGAAAGATTCAGACCCATTAACTTGTCAGGGGATGAATTCACTAGAATTGTAACATCATCTACGCCATCATTGCCAATCATTGACCATCCCTCATCAGTAAACCCATTCAGTGCCTCATTGAAACCCCTGCCATGAAATAGATGTGAGATTCCAAATTTATTTGCAAAGAGTTTTAACCAAAAACATGCCCCCATAGTAGAATATATTAACCGGCTCAATCTCTGGCTAAGTGCTCGTAGAGCTGCTGGTCGTCTACCCCACCCAGTGGCATTAGATTGAGAAACTTCATGTGAAATCTGCCTTAGCTGACGTAGGGCCTGTATGAAAAGGAGAAAAATGTAAAGACGCCAAAGCCTTTTTAAACCCACGAATCAATATTCTTGTTACTCTGAAGTGATAACATTTATTACAATTGAATAGAATAAATAGGAACAAAAAGATACACATTATATACTGTTATACCATCAGCAAAAGAGATAAAACAACCATACCGCCATAGTTGTCTTCTGAGCCAGCATTGTTGATGATTCATACAGTGGACGCAGCACTTCAGGCACACTCCATGGCTAACAATAATTTAAACATGCTGATGTTATTGTTAAGTTAAATAACAAATAATAATAATAAATGTAACAAAGTTAAATTAATGAACCTCCAAATCGATATGATCAACAATGTGGATGATGGAACCACCTCCCTCACAAGGTCTTATCAGGTACCCACTAGGCAGCATCTCTGCTCTGACAAAAGGCTGCACAGGAGGCATGCTTGGACCATTTTGAGTATTTTTAAGAGACCTCTCACATATCTAAGGCACACATTATCAGAATGATTTAGACATATATGTGTGGCAGGAGGACTAAAAAATATAAAAGTAGGGCTAGGCCATTACACATGAGTGAGGTCTGTTAATAACTACAATATCTAGTCAAAAATAAATTTTAGGCAAAGAATTCTTTAGAGTCACTTACCACTAGGCTCCCATCTTCTAAAACAGAGGTGTAGCGCAACAACCAGAAGTCTCGAGCAGGTGCCAATGTGGTTGGCGCATATAGCTGATCATCAAAGCCAAAGAGCAATCATGCAAATAAGTGATTTAACGCCAATCTGTTGGGATACAGAGTCATCATTCATGCACTACAAATTTTACTTTACCTGCATATAAAGCAGCTCAATGGTTCCACCATTTGTTGTAGGCAGCACATTGAGAACATCAACAGCTCGGCAATCGCGAAACCACAAAAGCCGATCTTTGAGGATTTCTGCAACCTGGAAAGAGTATTTTTGGCCAAGTGATTCATAAACTCAAGCAAGATAATTAGTATATAGATAGTAAATCTTGAGCACTTACCCTTGTGGGTTCGAGACCCACTAGACCACAGGCTCTTGCTGCCACACCAGGGCAACCATGAGAAATAGCAACGATTCCAATGGAATCCGGACCAGGCTGTGCACATCAGCAATAATTAATGAAGAAATATGATTTTAAAAATGTTTGTTGAAACATGGATGTTACTAATTTGTTCAAAAGAATAGAAATCATTGACAAATAAGGTTGTCAGAACTTGGGGTGAAAAATTATTCCAAGATGACAATTTTACTGTTCTTTTACCATTCTGTTCATGCCTTATTCCTATGAAAGAATTGAAGAATAAAATAATTAATTGGTCGACCAATGGAAAGAGTTGTTGTGATACCTTCATTCCAGGCATTTGGACCCACTCAACAGCAGTCCCAGTAGCCTTTGAAAGAAACTCTGCTAAAGTCTCTTCTGCAATGGACAAAAGCCTGGGAAAAAAAATAAGGCATGATTCCATCAGCCATAAATGCACAACCAAGTTGTCACAGACCAGGATGACAGAAAGGGACTCAACAATCATATTCCCACTAACCCTGCAGGACTTGCATCCCTTGGGGGATGTTGAGTTGTCAAACTGTGTTGACCACTCGTCACGGCTGATTCACAGCTTGTGTCTTTGGTTGCAAGCGTAGTCTGCAGATTAACCACCATTCTCTAACTCATAAACTCATTTTGAAAGCGTTCAGTATAGAATAACTAGGAAGGGTAGAAGAACAATTGAGTCCATAAGTTGCTAAAATTATACAAATAATTCTTCTTTTTTTTTTTGGAAGATTGAAAATTTGGAATCTTTTAGATTGGCCACCATTAATTAATTACAAAACTTGTACGTAACCCAATTGAAAACAGACAAGATTGTTACGTTTTGGGTGTGTTGACGAAAATAGCCATTTTCGTAGACGAGTTGAGACACCTGCTTCTGCAACCTATCATTCTCCTCCATCAGCAGCTTGTTCATGGCAGTCAACTTCCTGTTCACAGCTTGCAGCCGCGAAGACTCTTTTCTCTGCTTCTCTCTGCATCTGAATTCACAAAAACAAAAACAGATTACCTCAACATAACTCAAACAATAAAAAACAAACATAATGAACACTCCATTTTGTATTCATTCACACCCTCCTCAAATACCTACATAACTAAGAGACTAACAACATGTGTACATTAGCAGAAGATGGTAAAGAATAATAATAATAAAAAAAAAAAGGGTGTGGAAGCAAGTGTACCTTCTGTTCTGGAACCAAACCTTGATTTGCCTGGGCTCAATGTGAGAGAGAATGGGGCACTCGCGTATGAGCTGCTGGCGGCGAATGGAACTGGGTTTAGGGCAATCGTGATAAAGCCTCTCAAGGGCTTCAACCTGCTCAGGTGTGTAACGTACATACTTGCCGTTGTCCATTACGTTTTTACTTCCATCCTTGCAGGACATTGCCATAGCCAAATTCCCTCACAATTAATTCAAACACACCCCCCACACCACAACCACAAACTTGCTTCTAGATACCACTATCTCGCGTGCTTCCAAGACTAAGACCAAGTTTGCATTTTGCAGAACCTTGTTATCTGAGCTGGCTCACAGTTTAACCTTGTTACCTCAGCAAGAGACAGCCACGAACACGAGATAACGTGAAAATCTGTGGAGATCAGAGGTATGGAAGCAACCTCATGCCAACAACAGTAACGATCTGGTTCCCAATAAACATTCAGTACCACCTACAATACAACGGTTTCCTTAAAATTACCGAAAACTAGAAACACCCAGAAAACATTGTTGTTATGCACCGGATTCGATTAAGCTAGACTAACCTCTCAAAATCCCAAAACAGAGTACCATCACTTCAACCTTGCTCCGAAACGACACCGCTCCACCGATCTCCATGTTGTGACAAGGTTCCCACTTTAGCTAAGCTATTCTATCGGTATTGGAATTGGAATTCTCGTTGATCTATGAACCATCCTTTTCAAGCTTTGACAGAGAATTACAGAGTATAAAACAGAGGGAAAATAAGACATACAAACATCAAAATTCAAAGATAATATTTTTTATATATATACATATATAAAATTTTGAAACTAATAAGGAGAAGAGAATCTCTGCCACTGAGAATTTGCTATGTGATTGTGCATGCTTTTTTTATTTTTTTGGTTTCCTTTCTGGTGTGTGTTTGGGAATTGATTAAACAAAAAAAAGTGAAAAGAAAGGAAACCCTAGCTGCTCAAAGAGAAACGTAGTGGTGCTAGTTGAGAGGTTCAGACCTTTGATTTTGCGGTGCCGTGTATAGTGTTTTGTTTCTGAGATTTGGTATCTGTTTTTATTGGTTCGTCACTTTCGGCTCACAGGTCTTCGCTTTACTGTGTAGCAAAATCGAGCATCATTTTTTAAAATATAATATAATATTAAAAAAAATGAAATGCACAAGACAAGACTTTGTTTGGACCAAACTACCCTTTTCCCGCGGCGCCGCTCGCTGTATTATTTACCTGCGTATATATTCTTCCATACACTTGTCTCCTGCATTATCTCTAACAAAATCACTATCTATTTCTCTGAAGTCTCTCAAAATGAGCCGTGACCATTTGAAACTAGTTTTATTCAAATGAATTTGTTTATTTTTTTAGACTTCATTGATAGTCGATAATAATCGTAGCAGTTGTTATTTTTAATATCTTTTAATTTAAGTTGGCTCTGTTCTGTTGATAATAATAGTAATGTTTTAAAATTCGAATGGCACCGGTCGGTTTAATATCTGATTTGATTTTTTAAACATTGGACAATAGATTCTTGCTAACTTATATTTACTAGATCAAATTAATTTTTCATTTTTTAAATTGAAGAGAAGGCTCGTCACTTGAGTGAGTCCTAGAAAAAGTTCAAGCGCTCTATTTATATTACCTTGTTCGATTTTTATTTTTTATTAGTTGTAAAAATAATAACTCATGTATCTCATGATATTTCATTAATTCAAAAGTTAAAATTATGTATTACTAATATTTTAAAATAATCACTGTATTAATTATATCAAATATTTAAATATTTTTATCTATATATTATTTTATTACATAATAATTTTTTTGTATTAAATATTTTTTATTTATCTTTATATTCGTATTAAAATTTATATATATTATTTATCTTTATATTAGGAGAATTCGTTCATCGTATCTCATATATATATATTTGTGATCTCTTAGTTAAAAGTGGAGAGCATTAGATAGCTACCGCTGTTTTCCAGCATCTCCCAATATAGAATATGTTAATATAAGATGAAGAGGGTATTTTTTTTTTTTTTGGTAATAATAAAGAGGATATTTATTACTTTTCAATTTGAATGGCAAAACTGTCATTATAGGAAGTGAAAACCGGAGCAATGAAAGGCAAGGATGGGGTAAAAAAAAGGTGAGAATGCCAAAAGAATAGTAAATATGGTAGGAATAGGAGGACGTTGAGAGAAGATAATGCGCGAATCAGAGTCTTAAAATACACAAAAGGCTTGCGCTTTGCGTGCGTCGGACTAGGACACAATCATGAGCTTTTTGCATGCGTCTCTCCATTTTTATTTTTTAAACAATAAATATTTTTTTTTTAAAAAAAGAAGACAACTATTATATTTTAAAATGAATAATTATAATAAAAAATAGGATGAAAGATATGGATGGGAATGGCATATCCATATGCTGTGATGTGGCGTAAATACGTACATGCCATTCATTATACCAAACACCTCATATCTCTGCATGACATGACCCTGATTAGTGAGTGATAGGACATGGGACATAGGAAATTTTGAGAGAAGCAATAGGATGGGATGGTAGGAATCTACTGTGACATACAGAGGGAGGGCCTTATCGTTGGATCTGACATCTGTCGGCTACAAAATGGTTCTTTTGCAGTTCTTCTTCAATCCTTGTATCCCATACTATATTTGGTAAACATTTATTATTTTAATCATAAAATTTAAGTAACTATATAAATATTGAACCATTAATTTTATTTTATAAAAGAAAGATTTCACTAATTAGAGATGTATCGAAACGGGGAAAAAAAGAAAAGTGCTGGCTGCTGCCCCAAATTACTGAATATATCCAATATATCCAGCCGGGTGTTGTTGTTGACACTAGATTCCGAGTGACTGTTCTTCAGGGATTTTGTCAAATTTTTATTAATTTTGAAGGATGAATTCAATTGTTAATAGTACTCTTAATTATTTATATACACTTTTTATTAGTTACTCATAATATTTTAAAAAAATTAAAATTTTAATTAATTAATTAATAAAAAATATAAATAGACATTTAAAAGTATTAATAGTCTCATCTTTAAATTTATTAGGTTGTTGTTCTTAAGAATTTACTGTTCAACTTGTCAGCATGATCAAGTCATAAAAAAAAAAAAAACAATACCCATCAAGTCCATTCCAGATTAATGCAAGGGTGTATCATTCCAAACAAATGAACAAAATTTGTTAGGTACTTACAAAAATTATTTGTCTAACATGAAACATGATATATATATAATATATATATATATATATATATATGTTAAAAAATAAATCTAACATTTTTTCTTCAAATAATGGAGCAATTTTAGTTTTTCATTACCTTTTTCTAGGTTAGTCTTGAAAGTTACAACTTGTTTCCTTCATTTATTGATCCTTCCAATTCTTTAACTTGTCTTTTGTCACTTTTTTGTTAAATTGTTCTGAATAGTTACCAGAATCAAGGTCAGAGGATTAGGAAGGCTCGTCAGAGACCTATGGAAAAGGTGACGACAAGGACAACTGGAGACCTAAGTTGGCCAAATAAAAGCTAGGTTAGGACGCTAAGTTGGTAGGCTCAAGAGTTTAGGGTAAAAAATGAAACATGTCTAATTTAGAGTATCAAGCCATTTTAAGAAGAGTTCTGAAGACTAAACTCTCGACATTTGCCTATCGTGAAGACATTATGGTATTAGACGATTATTACGCATGGTCGACTGTTTTGGGTCTAATTTCTAGTTATCTAACCATTACGATCGTAATCTCATGTGAAAACAATGAATTTGGTCGTGTCAATCGCATATAGAGTGAAGTCATTAATATTACACTTCAATTTGTCTAGTTTGAATTGGAATGAGTCAACTTGAATCTTTTAAACTGGACGTTCAGGATAAATTAAGATTATGATGAAACAAATTAGATCTAGTATGACCCAACATAATTTTATAGAAATAGGTCAAGCTTATGATAAGTTAGATATGAGTTGGGCCTGTAGAATCCATAAACTAAACTATCTTTCATCCTATTTTATTTTCTTTTAATAGAAATGAAAGACACGAAATATAAAAAGAATAAATTAGAGAATGTTAATTAATCTCAATATAACCCAAAATCAAGAAAATTGTATATCAGCAATATTGCCTAGCTTTTTCTTTTTGGAGACGATAGGAGTCTGGCTAAGAAATAAAATTGACCTGTATGCTTCAAGATAAATTCTTAGTTACACAAAAGATAGGTTAAAAAATCTCATGCTAGCTTGAACTTACCTTTTTTAAACCAAGGTAAGTTAACATTGACTAGTTGTACAGGGTCTCAGTTTTGTCTTCTTTTTTATGGCTTCGAGAGCAATGAAATGACATAAAAAAAAAATTGTCATTTTCATTGCCTACAATTTTGTGACAACCACAACTCAAAGAGTGTAAATGACATGAAAAGGGCTTTCTAGTTCATAGTTTCTTTGCCGGTGTTAGTCTTCTGTAAGACTGTAAATCAGGATTAGCAATCATTGTATTGCTTTTTTTCTTTTTCTTTTTGATACATGTAATCATTGTATTGTCACAACTTACATCTACATGTAATGTACCATCCTACTACTTTCCTCAGTGAAGTATTAATACTTGTACCTTTTCCTTTTCCTACCCATTAATTGTACAAAAGAAGTTCTGGTTGCATTGATAAGGTATTATTGCATGTTCATTTTAATTTTATAGAATTAAGAATGTGTTTGTATGAGTTTAAAAAATAAGAATTTTTTAAATATTGTTTACAAAAGTAAAAATTATTTTATGTATAAATATAATATTTGAAAAAAAATTAAAAGAGATTTTTTAAAAACATCAAAATCCATCTTTTAAAAAATACAATTTATACATTTTCCAAAACATTTTATTTTTTGTAAAAAAAACCCTTTCAAATATATTAAAAATGAAAATAAAAACTTTTTTTATATAATAAAACAATTCTAAACGAGTTCTAAGACATTGTCTAAATTCTAAACTATGTGCATAGAATGGATAATGCAAAAATTTGTTCAACCAAATATAAGATTGAAATTAGGTTACGCAACTCATAACACCGTCCACACACATTTTTGGAGTCATCATCTCCAAAAAAAAAAAACGATAAGACCCCTCCACCTTGTGAGCTCAATTTTGAAATGTGAAAGGGGTTAGACCATACAAAAAAATAAAATGAATGGGTAGAAAAAAGAAATTTATGTTCTAAATTTTTGGGGTTTTATCAATCATTAAATCAAGTTAGATGTAAAGTCATAATCATTGAATTGAAATGGATCCGAATCTAATGGTTAAAATTTTAGGATAGCAAAACCCCACGCAGTGAAGAAACCTCTGTAAAATTATATATTATGTAATAGAAACCAAGAAAATGACATGGTTGGATGAAATAAGCAGAAGGTGAGAAGCAATAATTCCAAAGCGTCCACAGCGCTGACATTGGTGTCACTCCATCCGTCCACTGCGTCACATATTTGACCATTGAATGAATAATTGTGTGTTACGTACTGCTGCAATTATGCTCCATCTCCATCTTCTTTATTTCCTTCTTCAATTCATCTGCCTGAATTATCTATTCAGCATTAACCAACCATCTTTATTTTTCTCACTTCTCGTTGTGATTCCTCATCATGTGATACGCACGTGACATAGCCTAATATTAGGGTCGTTGAGTATTATTCACGGGGTTTCAAGTCTCTGAGGTAAAATGCAGATTCTCGAATCTGGATTGGGACAGACAGATGAAGCCATGAAGAAAGGCGCAATGATAGGAAATATGGTGGGCCCCACTATTCATAACTTTGAAACAAAGTCCTTAACAAGCTTGAGGATGATGTGCCACTATTTATCATAATTTTTTTTTACTCTTTATTTTTGGGGGAAAAAAAAGTTTTAGAAATTGCATGTTCGTTTACTACATTGTGGACTGAATTCTTTATATGGGTTTCTTCTTTGTTGGGTTGGGTTAGATGCTTGGAGTGTATTCCCACAGCCCTTTATTAGTTCCTACCCATGGGCCATTCTAGCATTAACCTATCAATTAAAGTGTGAAGATTCAATGTACCCAAAAAAAAAAAGTGTGAAGATGCAACTGAGCTGATAAATAGGCACTTTCCTCCATTTAATTTGATGAGCTGCTAGTCACCTAGACGCATGAGATCAGGTGAGAACTTGAGGAGTGTACCCTTTTTTCTTTAATATAAGAGAATATAAACTTAAGTTGTAGCAGAGAGTATTAAAAAAAATGTTGATGTATTAGCTTCTTTCATTAGAAAAAGAAAATATCCAGATATAGCATTTTACTTTATTTTGGTACATTACTAGATTTGTAATGGGTTTGATGTGTAAGTCAAATTTTAGGACTAAGCGATAAGGTGTTTGGAAATGAATGCATTCATGAAAATTAATGGCTGCCACCGGATACATGTATCTATTAAAGAGAGGGGTTAAGGAGGGGCAGCAGGAGTATAGAAAGTCCATAATTTTTTTATATGAAGATTGTTTGATCATTGCTCGTTACTGTTTGCAGATGTTGCCTTGGCCTGTAGTGTGCTATAGCATAAAAGAGGCAATCATATAGCATTAGAATTTAGCAGGATTAAGATTCACTTTAGTCAAAGAATTTCCCAAAAATTGACATAAACAGTGTGCGGTTTTGTATTTTAGATGACTATAGGGTTTTTGGTACTTGATAGAAGAAACTACATATGAAAAAGCTTTCAAGCATTTATTATAACAAATAAAATTCCTTATATAGTGCGATGAAACTTACATAGTAAGTGATTTTGGACCTTGCGCAATGTATCACTTTGTTTTTTTTGGTCTGCCGCAATGTATATGACTTGAATACAGCAGTGATAAAGAAAAAAAAAAGTACAAAATTTGCTGGAGGTTAAGGACAGGAGCGAGCACCCCATTGCACCATGTTCTTGCCAGTTGCCATACTTGAACATATAGGAAAAGATCTGATCTCAGAGTCATATATCAAATGGCCCATTGGGCTTATAGCTAACCACCCATTTGGGAGTAATGGCGTATTCAATGTGGACCGTCTCAAACACAAACGACCATGATTGTTTAAACCAATAACTACTAAAATTATAATGAGAAAGGGAATATTCACTCATTATATAGTTTTCATTTCATTTGCAATTTGAAAGATGAGTGTATGTATATAGTTTATTGTGTGCGGTGCACGTGGTACCATGTTAGGCATAGGACATGGGTGAGGAGTACGCACGTGTAGGCGGAAGCAACAAAGGAAAGTGAGGAAAGAAAAACCCCTCAAATTGAGTATCCCCTTGGAACCAACCCAAGCTTGATTGAGAAGGCTCACCCTCACCTTCACACTCTCACTCACATGATAGCTGACACACACCCTTCTTCCTTTTTCGCGTGCTCCCTGCATCCCACTATTTTTCTAATTAAAACGACACCAATAAAGAGAAACCGTTCCAACATATATATTTTATATATTTAAACAGCCAGTAAGCTTCTTTTTTTTTTCCACTTTTGAAATAATATTTGTTTGCCTTATTTTTTTCCTAAAATATGCAACAAGTGAACACAAAAAAGCAACTAAAAATGTGACGGTAATAGTAGTGTAAGCAAACCTTATCCACTAGTTACCGGGGGGGTTCATTAACCTGGGGATCAGAGTTGCATGAGTCCGGCCTATCCGACTCAATCCTTGTTTTATCTTATTGTATATAAAATAAAAAAATAAAGTAAAATGCTTGCTCTAACCCCAGCAGCCACATGATTTTACATCAACATGTTTCTGAATTTGGAGAAGTCGGTACAGATATATAACTTTGAAGTACCCAAAGAAAAATTAATCATTTTCCTTTGCTGAAATTAGGCTTCATTAGTCACATGAACGCTAATCATAATTAGCCATAATAAAAGCCTTTTATTTAAATTTTATATTCTTAAAACCAATTTCATAGTCTAGGGATCGGTTTGATGAGGTGTTATATTTACTTCTTCAGATTAATCACACTGCAGAGGCATGCCGCTATCAATTATACATACAAGATTCTTCCAAATGCATGATAGTCCGAATGATACAATGTTATAAATAAAAATAATAACGTTACCTAAATGCTACCTATTTTAATTACCCAAAAAAAGGTTCTTAGACTTCCTTTTTTACTGTTAATTAATAAAAGCGCTACAGTTGTATGGTTATTACCAAACCTAACAAAGCTTGCAGTTAAAAGGAATAATAGAAATAATAGAATGACCACTTTTTAGCCAAGGTAGCAGGTGATATTAAAGTAAAAATCTTCCTAACGAGCCACGTGGATGAGATCATGACCATTGTTTGGATTGAGTTGAGCTGTAAGCATCGTGCTGAAACGTGAGTTGGGGAATATAATAAGAGGTCATGATAGGGCAAGAGGGGTAGAAAGTACAATTAATTGAACTAAACTATTGTAATAAATCAGAATGAAGGAACTAGACTAAAATTTTGCACATCTCCCGAAGTAATAATATTATTAGCAGCAGAGGAATCCGGCTGTAAACTTGGACACCATTGGAGGAGTCACAGCGACAAAACCTGCAAGAGATCGATTCTTTAGGGGTTGAATTATTTTAAAAAAATATTTAATATTTCAAAATCATATTAAACCTCAATTAATTTAAATTTGAGTTAAATCAGATTATAAGAATATAAAATTCTCTTATCATTAATTTTTTTTATTCATAAAATTTGAATTTAAGATTTCATTTTTAAAAAATAAATATCAAATCACTAAAACTAATATTTGAACATTAAATTTCACTTTTAATCATTGTTAATTAAAGCATTAATTGTCCAATAATTTACACTCTGCATAAACTATTATTAAGGTCTTTGTTCAGTGGTTTTACTTTATCGCCCAATGCAGTGTCTCAAACTGAAATGTAAAAGAAAGTGAGCAGAGTGTCTGTGGCCATAGCTGTTTTCTTTCTAAGTGACAGCCCACCATTGTGCTGCTGCTTAACACTTGATTCCTGTTCACAACACATGATCACTATTCATTGCATCAACTAATCCCTCTTCTCTTTTCTCTGTTCATCTTTTATTTTCCATACAAAACTTTAGTAATAGAGATAATACTTTCCTAACATACCAATATTGTTCAAAGATAAAGAGCCTGAAACAAAAGTAATCAGTACCACGTCAGTGTGTAGTGCTATTTATTTAGCATGGAATTTCAATATTCTATCAGTTTAACGAAAACATTTTTCCTTGTAACTATAAGTTGACAATTTCACATATCAAGCAATCAATTACCAAAAAACTATATTTGTTAAGAAAAAAAATATAATTCACTGATCACAAAAGACACTTAAATATTTTTAATATTTTGTTAGTTTGAATTTTATATATAATAATAGAAACCAACATAAACCTTACAAATTATGGTGTAATTGCTCTTTAATTACTACCTATATTTTGGCCAGGTTGATAACATGATTATCCATTAACAATATGATATTGCTATAAAACACTCAAGTGCATCCTTAAATATAAGTTTTGTAGAGTTGAGATTGTGATTTTAACACTAGAACAAAAAAAACAAAAACATATTGAGACATAGAGGTAAGAAATCTCTACGTATATCCGCTCGAGTATTATGTAGAATAATTTTAATAATATATAAAAATTATATCATTATTATCGTTGTCTTCCAAGCTAGAGTAGAGGGCACACTTGCCAACTCTTTCACTTATGGAAAAATTGAAATGAAGAAGCAAGAGCAACAATAGTTTCAAATTGTCTAAAGAATATTTTTAAATATTATTAGAAAGTAAAAGCAGAAAACAAGAAAAGAAAAGCTTTCATACAGTAAGTAAAGAAAATCCCAAATGCCAAATAAAGGAAAAAAAAATTGAAAGTGGTTAATTAACTTTACAGAACTTGCAAATCACTTCCCTATTATTAAATGTATATATCTGTGTGTGCATGACAAAAAGATGCTCCAATGTCTAAGAAATTTCATTTCTGCCACTCCTTTACTCCTCAAAACCCCACCACGCCTCTCTCTCAGACACGGTCCTGAATCCATCTTTCAAAACGGTGCACTCTCTCTCTCTCTCTAAAGTGACAGCAACTTCGACAGTATCTATACGTAAATGGAAGTGCCGGAATACTTCGTCGGTGGCTATTTCGGTGCCGGAGGAGACCCATTCTCGCCAGAGAAGCGGCACGGCGACCAGAAGCCCAGCGAGCCTTTCGCCATCGACGACCTCCTCGACTTCTCCAACGCCGACGCCATTATGTCCGACAGTTTCTTAGACAATGTCGCCGGAAACTCCACCTACTCCTCCACCGTCACTGCCGTCGACAGCTGCAATTCCTCAATCTCCAGCAGCATTGTCCCTCGCGGATTAGCCGGCGATCCTCAATTTTCCGGAGGAGAACTCTTTGTTCCGGTAATTCACAATTAATTTCAATATCTTCAAAACCTTTCAAATTTCAATGCCTCATTCGAAGAACTTAAATTATGAATTAAAATAAAATTACTGATAATTTGAATCAAATTATTAATTAATTTGAAAATTGAATTTTCAAATGGCGTGATTTTGTAGCAGTATGATGACATGGCGGAACTGGAATGGCTCTCGAACATAGTGGAAGACTCGTTCTCCGCCGAGGAGGAGCTAAAAACGCTGCAGCTTCTCTCCGGCGGCACCGCAGCTTCTGTCGCCGCCATTGGCGCCAAACCGCAGACTCCAGAATCATCCTCTTCCTCCGACACGCTGCCACCGTTTGCCCCTGACGACACCGCTCGAAACGCACCGTTTCTCCACAAGGAAACCCCATTCCCTGGCAAGGCCCGGAGCAAGCGTTCACGCGCCGCGCCTGGGGACTGGTCCACTCGCCTCGTTCACCTCGTCACACCGGTCGAACCGAAACAGGCAAATGTGGCGCCGGCGAAGAAGAGGGAGGGGGCAAATGCGGAGTGTTCGGGAAGGAAGTGCCTTCACTGCGGTGCGGAGAAGACGCCGCAGTGGCGGACGGGGCCCATGGGGCCGAAGACGCTGTGCAATGCATGCGGGGTGAGGTTCAAGTCCGGGAGGTTGGTGCCGGAATATCGACCGGCGGCGAGCCCGACGTTTGTGTCGACGAAGCATTCCAATTCGCATCGGAAGGTTTTGGAGCTGAGGAGGCAGAAGGATCTGCAACGACAGCAACAGCATCATCATCATCAGCAGCAGTTGCTCAGTCAAAGTTCACTCTTCGGCGTATCCAACGGTGGAGATGAGTACTTGATCCATCATCACCATTGTGGGCCAGATTTTAGGCATGTTATCTAGTGAGTGCTTGCCTAGGTTAATTTAGGGTGGAGCTCTAAGTTTAAGTTTAACCATCAGCTTCGGCAAAGCACTCCTTTTTTTTTTAATCTTTTAGTTCTGAAAAATTTTGTCTTATAAATTTGAATTTGTAGCTTTTTTTTTTTTTGCTTTTTCCTTTATTGCAGAAAGTCAGAAAAGAAAAAGATGTTGTAGAATTAAGGGGAGGGGATAAAATAGGGAAGATGAGCTTCGTTATGGGTTGTAGAATCTACTCTTCATTGTTTTCTTTGCCTAATTTGGCAAGTTTAGAATCAAAATCTTTTTATTGGAAGTAAGGATAAATAAAACTTCAAGAACAAAATAATGAGTATAAATTATTTGCTGAATACTGAAAAAATATAAATAAGATAAAGTGTCTGCTTATAGAGAAGAGAATTATACGTAAAAGAAAAAATATAGAAAATGCTGCATCACTTTTCTAAAACCCAATGGGCCATAGAAAAGCATGGAACCCGGATTGCCTACATATACCCTGGGATTTTGCATAAACGATGGTTGCTTGATACATAATTTATAATCAATTAGTAATCCTGAAACAATGTGTTGTTCTTTTTGCCTTATCAAAAAAGTGGCTTACTCTTCATCGTCATTTCTATAAATTCCTCGTGGATTGATATGATTTTAGTTTTTCTTTCTTTTCACAAGGGGATATCTTCTCTCCATATTGATACTTGAGCTTCGTTTTAACCGAAAAATGTTTACGAATGTGAACTTTATCCATTTTTACCACCAAGGATATACCAACAATTTTAAACGCTGAATAAAAGTTCTAAGGTCTTAGTTGTGTGCATTATGAGTGAATACCAAGGACCCAAATTGGTGGGGATTAGGGAAGAACTATGAAATAAAAGGATGGCATGAATTTCAGTGAAATTATGAAATAAAAAAAATTCATGGTTAGCCACTGGCCAGTTACACATCGTCCTCTGTACGTACCATCTACGTGGAAGTGCGTAAAAGGCAAGGGAGGAAAGGATTATGAAACCAACGTGGGAGGGGCAAAAAAATATTAAGAGCAATTAAAAGAATAAATGGCTGCTTAGCTTGCAAACTGGTGCAGCAAGTCATGTGAGATGAGTTGTGAGGGAGTGATAAATAAACAAAGAATTAGGTATACATTGAGGGCTGATATAACTGTCCACCCGACCCTAGACATTTCCTCTTCCATGGGCTCCACCCTTTCATTGTACTATATACAGTAATACTATTCACGGGTCAATTATGTGATATTCTTCTTCTAGGTTGCCATTAAGCATAGTGATCAAAGTCAATTTTTAACTAATTCAAGCTTGATCATATTGTGTTACTACGCCTACTAGGTTCATACTCATTGCGATTCCATTGCTAGCTAATTTTCCTAATCTTGAGCCTACGTGTACTAATTATTTTCTTAATTTCCTTTTACAAAAACTAAAGTGAAAAACATAGAAGACAAAGTAACTAATGATGAACCAATAATAGATTCGTTTATGGCGTGTGTGTAGTAAAAAACTAGAAATAGAACAATAGAGAAATGAAAAGTGATGGAGAGGGATGAAAATGTTTACTATTAATTAATCTGTTTCTAATCCCTTCTCCCTTTCCTTCGTTGGTGCGAAAATAAAATGACCAACGTATATTATACTTCATATCGTAATCACATTGATTAATAATCTCAGCAAAAAATTAATGTGAAAAAATTGTAAAATAGTACTTTGACATTAAACGTCACCTTCATCCTCCTAATTAATAAATCCAGGTTAAAGTTATTTGTTAAGTACTCTCTTGATAGCTATTAGTTATTACCTATATTGGCTATCGGCAATTGCCCTTGTAAGAAAAAACTAGAAAAAAAAAACTAATTACAACCTAAAGAATGGAACGATAAACTCGTTTATTTGTTCGTACTTTTAGAAGACCATGTGATTGTGACTTTCAATTTTCAAACCCGCCCCCTCCCCCAAAAAAAAAAGTGAAAGAGAGAAAAAGAAAAAGGCTCATGAGGCTTTCCATGCAATGCATTGCATGGCTAGGTATATGCCTAACATATACATAGCTTTCAGCCTTTCACAAAGCGACGATATACTTGAAGAAAGGGTACACACAAAGTACAATGTACACATTGGTGGTGTGTGGCCAATGTCGGCATTGCACAATCTTAATTTATTGAAAATATTTGCTTATATAGGATGGAGGAGACTGCCGAAGTTATGATGAATGAAGAAGCGGCACAACATAAAATGAACGGATACGAAGAGGGGGGAGTGTGTGAGTGTGCATGTGGGTGATGAAACCAAGCACATGCGTTACGTGACGTGCATGACTGCTACCTTCTCACTGCGCTCTGTGTTGCTGTTGTTGATAATATATCCAAAAATTTCACGATATGGCTTTGCTGCTGCATGCCCCATTGTCAAGGGGATCTTTCCATGTTATGTGTGTTAAGACGATGCTGATAATGGGTTCTTGTCCCCTCCCACCACCCACCCCACTCCCTGCATCTATATGCCTTTACTCACTGTGTCAACAATATGACCCCTCTTTTGGGACCTTTTAAATTAGAATAAAAATTATCTTATATTTTTAAAAGAGATATAAATATTATTTACACTATTTTTAATAGATGTGATTAAATAAAAATAAATAAATATATATAATAAATAATATTAAATAAAATATAAAAAAATATATATATTATTTAATATAAAAATATAAGAATTCTTTTAATTATCGCTGCATCTTACTTAGTCGCCTGTTTTGTTGAAGAGTCACAAGCAGGGGCATCCTTGTAATTATGCATTCAGGTTCTGATTCATTGCGTTTTTGTCATTTAACATTTTTTTGGGTACATTTGTCATTTAACATTTTTGTAACTTAGAAATGATTTTCTTTCCCAGTTTCCCTTTCAGTATTCGCATCGGAGGAACTATATGTATATATTAAAATATATTTAAAAATTAATTAATTAAAATGAATTATGAATAAAGTTAATAAGCTAAGTTCACAAACTAGTCTACTTTATTTAGTTCATATTATTTTATTTTGATATTTGATTCATATAATTCAAATTCACAAGTAAAATTAAATAATTTGCCATTTTAATTCAAGTTGAATTTGACTTATAAAAAATGTTTCATATCAAATTTGAATTGAGTTTTGAATTAGACTATTTTTTATCAAGTTAAATCAAGCTAAACATTAATCAAGTTTGGTTCGATTTGACTAATTTCCAACCTTATTCTTCATAAACTAAAAAAGGCACCACCCCTTAATATTGGTCTTCGTTTGGTATGTATAAGGGATTAATGCATTCAATAGGTTGAGTATATATTGCATGTTGACATCATTTGTAATTTGAGGGTGATAATTGGTTTAGGTTATAAAGTCTTTTATTAATGAGTGTAATAAATTGAGATTGAATATTATTTTTACATAGAATAGGATTTTAATAAAAGGAAAATGTTAATTTTTTTCATGGGTTATTTGTAGATAATGGGGATTGGTGCACTAATGAGGAGATTCTTCAGTCCGAGGTTTTAAGTTTCTATAAGAAGCTTTTTTCTCCAAACTCGGACTATTCATCCGCAGATATACATGTTCCTTCTTTACCACAGCTCTCTTTTATAGGTATGTCCACGCTAGCATCTGCCCTAGTTCATAAAGAAGAGGTTCGATTGGCAGTGTTTAATATGAAGTCCTATAAAGCACTTGGGTTGGATGGTTTCCAACTTTTTTTCTTTAAACATTACTGGGATGTGGTTGGCACTGATTTGTAGAACTTGGTGAGGGATGCTTTTGTTCATGGGTCTTCTGATGAGCGGGTAGATGAGACACTCATTGTTTTGATCCCTAAGATGGATAATCCTGTGTATTTAAAGAGCTTCCGCCCCATTAGTTTGTGTAATGTTGTATACAAAGTCATTACTAAGGTTCTGGTTCAGAGGTTACGCCCTTTCCTGGATGAATTGATTGGTCCTCTCTAGAGCAGTTTCATCCCAAGTAGGAGTACAACTGATAATGCCATTTTAGCCTAGGAAGTTATGCATTATATGCAATATAATAAGTCAAAAAAAGGGTGTCATCGCTTTCAAGATTAATATTGAAAAGGCATATGACAGGGTGAGGTGGGACTTCCTAGAGTTAACTCTTAAGGACTTCGACTTTCCTCAATGCACAGTGGAGCTGATCATGTGGTGTGTTAAGTCCACAAATTTATCCATTTTGTGGAATGGTTCTAAGTTGGATAGCTTTCGGCCATCTAGGGACCTTCGCCAAGGTGACCCTTTATCTCCTTACCTTTTCGTATTGTGTATGGAAAAGCTTGCGTTGAGTATTCACCATAAAGTTGAAAGTGGTCATTGGCATCCAATTTATGTCTCCCGAGGAGGTGCGGGTTTGTCCCACTTACTTTTCGCAGACGATGTTCTCCTTTTTTGTTATGCTACAAACACCCAGGTTCAGCTGGTAACCGATACTTTGAAGGAGTTTGCCTCTGGTCTTAAGGTGAGTATTGATAAATCGCGAGTTATGTGCTCCTCCAAGGTCTATCGCCAAAGGAGGGATAATCTTACTGCCATATCTTCTATACGATGTGTTGGGAAACTAGGTAAATATTTGGGGTTCACTTTGGTCCAAGGAAGAGTAAATAAGAGTATTTACAACCCAGTTATTGAGAAAATTCAAAGCAGGTTGGCAGCTTGGAAGGGTAGATTACTAAACCGGACTGGTAAGATCTGTCTTGCAAAATTAGTGACCTCCTCAATCCCAATATATTCCATGCAAATTCAGTACATACTTAAGTCAATTTGCACCAAGATTGACGCTTTGACCAGGAGGTTAATTTGGGCAAAAAGTGGTGCTACACGTGGATGGAATTTAGTGAAATGGGAAACTATTACTACCCCCATGAACTTTGGTGGCTTGGGAATTCAGGACACAAGGATTTCTAATATGGCCTTGCTGGGAAAATTGATTTGGAGTGTGCTTAATGAAAAGCACAAACAGTGGGTGCAAGTTATTTCACACAAATACCTCTGGAATGGATCTGTTTGGAATGGGTACTCCAAGGCTAAGCCATCAATTATCTAGAAGAGTATCTCTAAAGCAATAGAAGTTTTGAGAGACGGGTTCGAAATACGCTTTGGCTCGGGCTCTTCATCATTTTGGTATACTAATTGGCTTGGGACTGGACCTTTATGTCATATGGTTGATTTTGTGAATATATCTAACATAAGACTCACCTTGAGGGATATCTGGCATGATGAAAATTGGTGCCTTGATCGGCTTGCAACGAATATCCCTCTAACTATCATTGAGAAAATTCGTAGCTTAGTCGTTCCTATATATGTGGACGAAAATCTTCATGATTGCTGGGTGTGGATGTAACATCCCAAATTTCCGTATCTCTTAAACAGTAATTTTGACAGTTAACAGAATTTTATTATTTAGTAATTTCTATGCACTGTAAAATTATTTTATTTATTCCGTCAGTGTATTTGATCGTTTTGAGTGATTTACTCCGTGTCAGGAAAATAAAAATTTTAGGGCCGGGGAAAACCTTACGTAATTTAATTTTTACCGTTAGGTAATTATTTTACGTAATCTGATTTGATATTTGTGCATTTTATAATTTTTGTGATTTTTGTGGATGATTTTGAAATTTTTCCTGTTTGTGGGCCCAGCAAGGGGTATGTGGGCCCAGGTGGCCATACGTGGGCCCAGGTGGGTCCCACAAAGTGAAAAAAATTTTCTACGCATAGAAAAATTTGATCTTGTTTAGACGGAGACAGGGGATCTTACTAAACCTGAATCCTAAACAGCTTTTAGAAAATTTCTTGATCTTGTATTTTATCTTGTATTTAATTATCGGATGATAAAAATACAAGAAAAATATTATTTGTAGGATACAAGAATAAATATTATACTTTGCGTAGTCAACAAAGAGAAATTGACTTGATTTATACCCTTGGATGAGAATACTTAGTTTGAATATTAACCATTGATTTAATCAAAGGTTAAGAAACAAACTTAATAAAGAAGTCTTGGATAATAACCATTGATTTAATCAATGGTGTGAGAATAAGCTTAGTTAGGAAGACTTTGATATCAACCATAGATATAATCAAAGGTGTAGAATTGGTCTTGAAAAATGACAAAGACCATTTATAACCATTGGATTTAGATTAAATCAAGGGTGGAGATTTAATCTTAAAAGGTAACAAAAGACCATTTATGACCATTGGATGAAGAATTAATCAATGGTGGAAATTTGGTCTTCTAAAGTAGAAAGACTAATTAGGACCCTTGGATTTAAAGTTTGAAGAAACAATCTTGTGCCCTTAATTTTGGAGACACATCTAAAAATTTAAATTTAAAGAAGAAAAATCCAATGGCTTTAGATTTAGTCTTAAAATTAAAAATTTACCTAAATCCTAACCATTGAATTAATCAATGGCTAGAAATGCTTCAAATGGTGGCAAATAATGAAGACAACTTTATTGAATGCGTTATGAAGAGAAGGTGATGGTTTTGGAGTGTTTAGAAGACAAAGAGATAAAGCTTTATGTCGTTTTTGCATGTCTTGGTCAATGTTTCATCATAATTGATCATTATTGATCAATTTGCACTCAAGGAGAATGCATTGGAGGAGCCACGAAATTGAGAAGCTTTAGGACATAGGAAAAAGTTTGAAGACCATTATTGTCATCCTTGGTCATCATTAGACATTTTCAAGGTAAGTTACTGCAAGTTTTCTCTCCATTTCTCTCCTTCTTCATGTTTTGGCCAAGCACTCCAAGAGCACCTTCCATCACTCAAAAAATTTCATCCAACTTGATTTTCTAAACCTAAACACCATTCTAAGAACATCTCTAGTTGTGAGTTTTTCCAAAATCATTCATCTTGATCTTCAAATTCAAGCTTCAAGTTTCTATCAAAAATAAAAAATTTCATCTTTGTTCTTCAAGAGAAACCATTCGGTTATCTACCCTAAAATCACCATCCAATCTCTTTTAATTTCATCCAACCATAGATCTTGAATCTACATGATGTTCTAAGCAACTTTCATGTTGAAGATTTTCTCTAAATCATTCATCTTCATGGACTTTCTTCAAGATCAAAGTTATTGGGTTTTTGAGGTGAAGTATAAGGAAACTTCATTTTCTTCTCTCTTTTTCATGATTTAAGCCATGTTTGATCCATGGTTCCTTTTAATCAAGCTTAGTATACTAATTTTTATGTATTTTGTTTTGTATTTGAGAAGCCCTTGGTGATGAAGGACTTGGAAAAAGAAGCAAAACAAAGAGCTTTTGAGGATCTTCAAGAGGTAAGAGGGAGATCTATCTCACCAACCAAGCATGCATGGTGAGAGATGGTATTTTATTTGATGGATGTGGAATCCATGTGAGGATTCATATCCATGGTCATGTAATTAATTTGTGAGTGTTTATGAGCTTTGATTAATTTTCTATGCTTGATATGCTTTGCATGATTTTATAGCTTTGATGATATGCTTGATATGCTATACATGCTTTTATGACTTTGATGGTATGCTTATATTATTTATGATGAAATATATATGTATATGTCATGACTTGATGGTGGAAAGGAAATTGATTTTTGGCTCCAATAGCCAAGGAAGAGCTACGGTTTTGATGCCCTTGATTAGGGTTCATGTTGAAAATTTTCAAGAACAAAAGAATTAATTTTTGAGTACTTAGAACATGGTGGATTTCGAACAAGACACCTCAACATAGGTGTTTATAACTTAAGATTTTCATAATGATGAAAACGGATGATTTGAAGAATTTGGAAAATAAACAAAGGGTTTGTTTTTCAAGAGAACAAGAACACGGTTTTTAGAAAGATTTTTATTAGTTTATTTTGTGTAAAAAGTTTTTAAGTGTTTTACTAAACATGAGATTTAAATGAAAATAGTAATGATGATTTTAAGGATTTGCAAAGAAAGTGAAAAAGGATTTGCAAAGAAAGTGAAAGTGGATTTGCAAAGAAAGCGAAAAATTGAAAATGAACAAATGATTTGATTTTCAAAGACTATGAGTCTTACGTTTTTGTAAAGGATTTTTAATGGTTTTGTTTGTGTAAAATCATATCAATTTAAAAGGAAAAATATTTGATGGTTTCAATAGTCATGTCCACGTTTTTTTTAAGGCTTGTAATGCCTTGATTTTTATGAACAAAGTGAATTTCAAAGTGGAAACGTAACTGGATTTAATACAAGGATTTTGGAAAAGGAATCAGAGCGTTTATCACTTGAGAAAATCATTTTTTTGTAAACGAAAATGTTTTCGAACTTCAATTTATTTTGAAGAAGGTTGTGTTTGGAAATGATTTGGGAAAATGAAGAATATAATGGTATTTTGAAAATTTACTAACGTATAACTTATTTTCAAGTTTTGAAATACGTTAGAAAATGTTAAGTTTTGAAACGTTGATTTACATCAATGGAATAGTGATTTTTGTGAAGTATATTTTGAAAAAGAATTTCTTGAGTAAAGAACTGTGAAAAAATATTTTCTTGAGTAAGAAAATATATTAAATGAAATATAAAGTTATATTATTTTGAGAAAAGTTGAAAAGGAATTTTTGAAGGTTAAGAAATATTTTCTCAGTAATGAAATTGTGATGAAAAATGTTTTACGATCTTAAAAACGTGATTTTTAAAATTTCACGCAATTTTGAACAATGTGTTAAAAATGATATTGATTTATTTAAGTCCAAAATAATGTTTAGAATATTGAAGAATATTTGATGTGATAGAAAAATGTTGAAAAATATTTTACGTATCTTAAAAACAATTTGAAATACAGTAAAATATTTCTACGTAATTTTAAATACGTTGAAATATTTCTATGCGATTTGAATTATGTTTAAATATTTTACGTAATTTGAACTACTATTGAAAAATCACTACGTGATTAAAAAGTGATGAATTATTTTTACGTGATTGTGAAAATGAAGGAAAATCGTTATGTGATTTGGAAAGTGTTTTAAATATTTTGATAATGATAGAAAATGATTTACGTAACGTAAAAGAATGATTTTTAAGTTACGCAATTTTGAAACAGTGAAAAAATACTATGCGATTTGAGAAACGTATGTTTTTACGCGATTGAGAAAAACGTTAAAAATTAGACGTGGTTTAAAAGTCAACAAGAAGAGTGCAACATTTTGAAAACGCAATGTAAATGTTACAAAATTTTGTAAACGTAATTGATGAGTGTTACGGTATTGTAAAAACGTAGTAAAAATGTTTTGGAATTTTAAAAACGTAACAAAAGTGTTACGGTATTGTGAAAATATAAAAGAAGTGTTATAGTATTGTGAAAACATAACAGAAACGTTTTTGGATTGTGAAAACGTAACAGAAATGTTACGTGATTGTGAAAATACGGTAAAAGTGATTTACAACTATGAAAACGTGATAACATGATTTTATTTGTTGCAAGTGCAAGTACTGATATGATTCTTCGTTGAACCAGGTGTCCATACACTGTTTGTGGGAAAATGACATATTTGTCTATAATTGGATTTGGTGCATTATACATACATTGGAATGATCCGATGAGAATTTGGATATGGTGATTGCCTTTCAGAAACACACACTCTTGAGTGGGTGCGATATGCGTAGTGTAGGTCACTTGTTGACCTTGGGGCATCGGGGTGCGGGTTGCCTACACGGGTGGTTGGTCGCGCTTCTTCCCGTAGGTTAGACCGATGCAACACACCGATGATCCGGACCGAGACACTATTCTTAATCAAGATCCGATAAAGACTGTTATTGCGTATATCTTTAGATGTGCAAAATCAAAATGAGGATTATAGCGTGGTGCGAGGCATGTGAGTACCGACGGATCTTTTCAATCATTTTCTCCGACCTGAGTTTTAGCTCCATGGAGTAGGAAATCGAGTCTTGTGTACATGCATAATCTGAACATGTATATCTGTGTGATATATTAATTGAGGAATATTGGCTATGACAATTGTTTTGAATACTTGGATGATGATGATGATAATTAGGACATTATCGTAATTGTTGTTTATGATAATTGAATTGATAAATAATTTGATGATGATAGTTGATTAATATTGAATATATTATTGGAAGTTTGATATGATATCCTTGTATGATATTGTTGCTTGTGTTATCTCTGTGTTGCCATGTTGGTATTGGCGTAGGTGATCTCACCTCTTTGTTATGCTGTTTTGCTATGTCAGTCCTGTTAAAATCAAATAATAGAAGGATCGAGTTGTCTTAGACATAACGGGCGATGGATACTCAGAGATTGATGAAAACATTGAAGAGTGGCTGTCTCAAGTTCGAAGGTGTTCTGAGTAGACAAGGAGTAGAGTTCTGATGCAACAAGCTGGATACAAGATAATGAATGAGTATGTTAAGTTTTATCATTAGTGTTATACCGTGCTATTTAGTAGGACCCATCATGGGGTTTGCTACTGTTAAAAAAAAAAGAGTCTGTTAGTTTTATATTTCTCTTTAAGTTGTTAAATATTAATTAGTGTCAATATTGCATAATGAATAGTTGAAATATGATTTTCAATATTACCTAATATTTTCAGTAAATTTATATTTCAATAAAGAATTTTTTTTAAACCCACGTTTTTAACTCAAACCTTTTATGAAAACATTTTCAGATTATGAGTCAGGAGTCAAAAATGTGATACCCTAGGGAGGGTGTTACAGTGGAAGGGGTCCAAAGAAGAAGTCTACACAGCTTCATCAGGATACCTTTGGTTGCTGAGTCGTGCTCGAACATGGGACACAAACCACGATCGGAAATGGGTATGGAAGCTGAGTTCGCCTACTAAAGTTCAATTCATGGTTTGGCAAGTGTTGCATACAGCACTCCCAACAAATGACATGAGGTTCAGGTGTGGGCTTTCTTCTTCTTCTAGCTGCACGAGATGCTCTGGTCAAGTGGAAGACTCACTCCACTGTTTGAGGGATTGCCCTCATTCTAGGGAGGTTTGGCTACGTTTGGGTGTGTACCAAAATGAGCTATTTTATGCAAGTTCAGATGTCAGCAGTTGGGTTACGACACTAGCAAAGAGTGATATCTCGATCCTGTTTATTGTTGGCTTGTGGTGGGTTTGGAGGTGGAGAAACAACATGGTTTTTGAGGAAGAAACTTAGGATGCTCAGAACCTCATTCGCAAGATCCTGTTGTCACATGAGGAGTTCCTAACTTATTTATCTCCCAAGCGAAAGTCTGACCGAGAAGAGAGTAGAATAATGCATTAGATCCCTCCTCCTATAGGCTTTGTAAAGTTGAACGTTGATGGCAGTTATGTTGAGTCATCAGACTGCATGGGATCTGGGGGGCTGCTACGCTCAGAGCAAGGTAGGTGGTTAATGGGTTTCTCTTATTTTGATGGTCCTGGTGACTGTCTTCTTACTGAGTTATTTGCGATCAAGCATCGTCTTACCCTTGCTTGGAGCTTGGGGTTCAGGCACATGTTGTGCGAAACTGACTGCATGGATGTTGTTCAATTACTACAGCAACCGATGCAGCAACGACCTTCTCTCCAGTTCCCTATATATGCTTTGTTTATTGGGCTCATTTTGGACCTGATTCAACAGGCATGGTGTGTGGAAACTAAACATGTTTTTAGGCAAGCTAATGCTTGTGTGGATCTTCTTGCGTAATATGGGGCCAGGCACTGCAATGGCTGGAGAACTTGGACTAAAGCTCCATCTGATATGGGGTCTAAGTTGTTGGCTGACGAGTTAGGAATAGTGTTTACTCATTAGAGCTTTTGTTGTTTTTTTTTGTTTCTTTCTCTTTTGCACCAAAAAAAATATTAGCAAAAGTTTATACATAGTGTCATTGGTGAGTCATTATCGTTAGGTGATAAACAAAGCTAGCAAGCAACATTATGGCTTCTTGGAAAAGTTGTATAGTATATGCACACAATTCTTTCATTGTGATTTGGCTCCAATCCTTTCATGGATATGGTGGTGGTGGATATTAATTAGTTCAAATCCTTGTTATTTATTTTTGTTTAGGGCATGTATATATCTTATGAGGTATGAACAAAAATCTTGTAGTGAAACTTTAATGGTGAAGTTTATAATTGAAAGTTACTTGAAAAACTGGTTTCCGACTTCATTCATGTACGCTTCTATATATATAGAAAATGAAACACATTACTTCACACCACCCTAAAAATAATAATAATAAACATAGTCATAATGTGATGTTATTGACATTCTTAATTATCTATCTATACTTATCATTAATTATTCATAATTTTATAACAAAAAATAATACTATTATTAATTAATTTAATGTATGAATAGATAATTAAGAGTGGCAATTACCTCATTCTAATAAATTCACTATAGGATTACAAACATGGATGCTTTGTTTGGATGCATGAGAGAAAATAGAAGGAAAGAAAATGAAAAGAAAAAAAAAAAAATATAAAAAAGCATTTTCTATTCATATGTTTGGATTAGAAAACGAGAAAAAATGTGAACGAATAAAATAAGAAGGTATGATGATGTAAAATAACATATATATTCTTATTATTGAATTTGATTTTAAAATATATTTAAATTATTTTTTAGGTAATTTATATATTTTAAATTATACTTATGTAATTTTGACATTTTTTGGGTAATTTTATAATATTTTAAATTTATAAATATTAATTAAAAAAGTTTTGTTAATAAATTCTCTTAATACTTGTTAAAAAAGACAAAATTAAAAAATTAAAAACAAATAATATTTTTTATTTTTTTATTTTTACCAACTTGTGTTGGTCTAAGTGATAATAAGTTTGGGTACCTTAAGTATTTAGTTAAGAGTTCGATTCCTGATTTATGTGTATGAAAAAAAATGTAATTGAGAACTGTCGTCTTTTTTAGAGTCAACAATACTGCAATAGATTACTCTTTCGCTTTTCGATCTGAAGGATATTGTTGGAAAAAATAAAAAAAATTGTTTTTAAATTTTTAATACATTATATATCTTAATTTAATCTTAAAATATTTATTTTGATTTTTTTAACAAATTTTTTTAGTAAAATTGATTAAAAAAATAATTTAGATCAAACTTGATTACCCCACCACCACCTCTTTCCATGAATTCCATCTCCCCAACCCACGGCCCAACTTCCACATCACTTCCTCTAACCCCTCCCATTCCCCAACCCCATCTATACCACATTCCCCATCCCCATCCCTTGCTCCATCAATTAGAAACCACATTTTCCTTTGTGCCCCCGCTGTCTTCATCGGAGGCTTGGAGTCCTTCATCGCCCAAGCTCTTCAAAGTCGGTGCTCTCTGTTGAAGACGCTGGTTGTTGGAGAATCTTGCAAGTAAAATGCGAAGGTGTGGACTTGTGGTAGAGGCGCTAGTTCAACTGGGTATGGGTATGATCTGTTTTGCCCACCATTTTTCTTGGTGGAGAAGAAGGGCCGAGTTGTAAATTGATAGCAGCATCATTCTTTTCTGTTTTCTTGGCATAATAATAGGGACCAGCATCCTCTCCACTGACACGAGGGGATTTAGTTTTTTTTACACACAAATTTCTAACATAGCGTATGCGATATATATTATTGTATACGGTATGTTTAACTTTTTTATGTAAAAAAAATTAGATCTTCTTAAGTCATTGGAGAGAATCTTAATCCATAATAATAGTGATGAATATTTTTCAATGAGATCCACTTCAATTTTTTTCTTTCTTCTATTTCCTTTCTTCATGTAAACGAGAGAAAACTCCATAATTCACCCCTTTTCTCACCTATTTTTTTTTCTCTAATTTTCTCTCAAACTAAAAAATGGAGGTAGGTAAGCAGACTTACATATAATCTCTCAGAAGGAATTTTTCTTTGTACCAAAAAGTGAAAAAGATTGAAGAAAATTAAAACTATTTCAACAATTTTTCAAATAAATGTGGCTCTCCTATAATCTGTATCCACTAAAAAGAAAAGTGTGCTATATGTCTACACGCTATATAGTGCCAGAAACTATTTTTTTATTTACCCTTCAAATTTATATTATTGATTATTTAAGAAACTTAGAGGTTAATTTATAACATATTATTGAACGTACGGCTTGTTATAACTTAGATTTCAGACCAGAAACTGGCCATGAAGCTTCTTTATACTCTATGATTTGTGTTCATGACACACCTAGATCAGAGATAAAAGACTTACTATAAATCCACAAAAAAGGTAATAGTAAGACTTATCGTATCTAAGTTGATCAGTCAGATGCACGCAAAGCTTGATTACCAATAATGTTTAGAATATAGTAGAATATGTTTGTCTTAAGTCTTTTCATTAGCTTAAATAGACGAAACTCTTTCTCGAATATCCACCGTTTGAGAAGATTGGATATCCAAACAGTAAGATATGTTATAATCGGTCATTTAAGGCACAAAGTCATTCACAACCATTGGTTGTGATAACGCCGGTCGGATAATGACCATTTGGTCAATTACCGAATGTGTCCTCCTTTGTATTAATCGGTCATATAATTAAGTCGAGACTGTGATAAGTCCAATCGGACCATTGATCGGTTTGGACGATCCAATTTGCTATTCTACTAAGTACTCCCCCACGTTAACTATAGAAAATAACAAAAATATAGTAAAACTTGCTTAAAAAAAAAAAAAAGAGTCCAAGAATGATCCATAGGAGATACATGTATATCACATTAGTTGTGGCATGCACGTTGGGTGATATTGGCTTGCAAGAATAAAATATTGTGGAAACTGGAAAGTAGAGGCAAAGGCGAGTCCAGTGGCATTACAATGGGAAAATGGCAAGGTCAATGTTGAGAGATAGAGATTTGAAGAAAGAACCCAATTGTTTGTAAATTTTAAACTTCGCTTCATGTGCTAAGGATATATGATTTGAGATTTCCTTGAAATTGCATTAGGTTCTGATTCGAGTTGGTGAATTTGCTAACTGGCAGGATTTATTATAGTATGCAGTTCACATAAATTAAGGTGGACAACGAAGACATATGCGCGATTGGTGCCGTATATTACATGACAAAAAATAGCAGCTATCAAGCTATGTCTAAATTAAAAAGGAGAGAGGGAGAGAGAGAGAGAGTAAGTCCATAGGCCTTAATTTTCAACTACTTAGAGCTTGCACCTACTATATATTTTCCGATCGATTTTCACATGAAAGAATAAACATGTATCAGTTTGACCCACTTTATGGCAAGGAATATCTAGCGAGCCAGTTTGGTTATCACTATATCTAATAAGGTTGCAAAAAAATTAAAACGCACAATTGCTATGCCCTAGCTAGCTATGGCAGATTTGACTATATATTTTTCATAAGTCCTGTTGGTTTTTTTAACATAGATATAGTGCGCTGTCGTGCATATTTACTTTGTCAATATTGTATCAATAGAATGATATGTTTAATGACTTGCAGTAGAGAAGGACGAGAAAGATATACCATTCAGAAAGGGAGTAACGTGAAAAGCCAACTCTAATTGGTTATGGCAACGTATTATGGTGGTAGTTTAATTCTTTATCTTGTTTCTTTTTGGTTCTTGAAGAAACCGTGCTTCATCATTTGAAGAAAGTAGAACATGAGCACATCTAATTGGCCATATGAGAGAGCCATTTCTTCTTTTTTTTTTCAGACAAAACAACCATATTTTTGGCTCTTTACAAAACAAGGTTAGAGAGAGTCATAGCCCCAGTTATGACTAGGCCAATTTTTATTAATTGGTTATCTTAATTATCCAAATCAACTAGCACCTTTCTTTGGGCCTAACTATTTGAAACTATTATTTTATGTTGAAAAAATTGATCAGAGATTTGACACGCAGCGGATACTTTTTAGGATTATCTTTTTCTATTACGTAATAAATACGTACTATAAAATTACAAATAAAAATTCAAGAGACACTAATTTTAACGTGAAAAACCTTTCAATTTTTAAGGAAAAAATCATGGGACAAGTTCTGAAAAATATTCTACTATAATAAAGATAATTACAAATATCCTCACACTAACTTTACTCTCTTTCAAGTGATACAAAAATTATAATGGCAATGAGACCCTTAGAGATGAAATCTAATATTTCTCAGTGTATACCCACACTCACAAACTAATAGAATTTACTCAAACTCTATATTTCTTACTCAGAGAAAATACTCTGTACTCAGAGAACTTGGCTCTTTTCCCTTGAATTTCCTCTTGGATGCCTCTTGGATGCAACTTCAAGGTCTTGCTTCAAGGCTATTTATAGCCAAGCTCCCATTGAAAAATGTGGTTGAGAGAGCACCACAAAATGTGTGGTTCACAAAGTACCACAAAATATGTGGTTCCCAAATTTTCTAAATAAAAAAATTATGGGCTGGACCCCAACAAGTCTGCCCCTCCAGCCCAAGGGGAAAGAGAACAATCAAATGAAGTGCATGCCGATCATCTCGACACATAGTTGAAGCTTCTCCCGAACTACAACTTTTGTCATCATATCAGCAGGATATTTATCAGCGTGGATCTTCTCTAATTGAAATTGCTTTTCTTCCACTGCCACTCGTAACCAATGATATCTCACATCAATGTGCTTCGTGTGCGAGTGATACATAGTATTTTTGCTCAAATCTAGAGCACTCTGACTGTCACAGCAAATCACTGTATTTTCTTGTTTCACTCCCAATTGTTGAAGGAATCTAGTTAACCAAAGCATTTTTTTACCTGCTTTGGTTAGAGCAATATACTCTGCTTCAGTTGTAGATAAGGCAACACACCTCTACAGTTTAGATTGCCATGATACAGCCCCCCTACAAAAGTGAATAAAAATCCTGAAGTGTATTTTCTGCTATCAAGATCACCTGCCATATCTGCATCAGCGTATCTCTTCAAAATTGGTTCAGACTCATCAAAGTACAGGCACATTTTTTGTATTGTCTCTGAGATATCTCAAGATCCATTTCACAGCTTCCCAATGGTCTCTACTTGGGTTGGAAAGAAACCTGCTGATAACTCCTACAGCGGGAGCGATATCTAGACGTGTACAAACCATGACGTACATCAAACTCCCGACTGCAGAGGAGTAAGGAATTCTAGCCATGTCTTCCTTTTCTTTTTTACTTGTGAGACAACTTTTTCTGAGTTTAAAGTGACTAGCCAATGATGTGCTAACTGGTTTAGCACTCTGTATGTTGAATCTTTCTAAGACTCACTCCACATATTTTTCTTGTGATAACCAAAGCTTATTTGCTTTTCGGTCTTGCAAAATCTGCATTCCTGGAATTTCCCTTGCAGGTCCTAGATCTTTCATGTCAAATGCTTTTGACAATTCTTTTTTTAGATTATCAATAATCACCTTGTCCTGCCCCACTATTAACATATCCTCTACATATAGCAGGAGAATAATGAATTTGTCATCTGGGAAAGTTTTGAAACACATACAATGATCTGCATCAGTTCTGGTATATTTGTGACTTATCATGAAAGTGTCAAACTTTTTATACCACTGTCTCGGAGCTTGCTTCAGCCCATATAAACTATTGTTCAATCTGCAAACCATATGTTCCTTCCATTCTTCTCAAACCCTTCTGGTTGAACCATGTAGATTTCTTCCTCCAAATCACCATCGAGAAATGCAGTCTTCACATCAAGTTGCTCAAGCTCTAAATCCAAGCTAGCTGTTAAACCCAGTATGGTTCTGATTGAGCTGATTTTGACAACTGAGGAGAAAATCTCGTCAAAATCAACCCCTCGCTTTTGTCCAAAATGTTTCACAACTAAGCGAGCTTTATATTTTACTAGCTTATTACAATCTCTTTTAAACTTGAATACCCATTTGTTTTTCAAGGCCTTCTTGCCTTCAGGAAGTTCCACAAACTCATAAGTGTCATTTTTCTGCAATGAATTGATCTCATCCTACATGGCTCTTATCCACTCGGCTTTATCCTTATGAGTTTGAACTTCATCAAAATTTTCTAGCTCCCCTTCATCAGTAAGAATGATATACTATGAACTGAAGTACCTGATAGAAGGTCGTCACTCTCTCTCTGATCTTCTGAGCAGATGTGAAGGGGGTTGCTCCCCCTGTTCAAAACCTCATCATCATCTCCAACATCATTTGCAGAAGCATCATCTGTCCTTGGTTGGTCAGCAATTTGTTCATCACCTTGAGTACCATTATCAAGTACATCAGAAAAATTCAGCATAGGAACTAAATCTAGATCAACCAAGTCTTTACTGTTACTAGACACTTCCTTCTTAGCTTTCTCAATATTATCAATGGTTTGATCTTCAATGAATATTACATCGCGACTCCGAATGAGTTTCTTCTTAACCGGATCATATAATCTGTAGCCAAATTCATCAAGACTATACCCAATAAAGATACATTATTGTGTCTTAGCATCAAGCCTTGATCTCTCATCTTTTGGAATGTGAACAAAAACTTTACATCCAAAAACCCGTAAGTGATCATAAGAAACTTTTCTTTCATACCAAATTCTGTCAGGGACATCAACTTTCAAAGCCACCGCTGGAGACAGATTGATAACATGTACTGCTGTGAGCAATGCCTCCCCCCAATTTTTTTTTTGGCAATTTTGCTTCTGAAAGCAAACATCTGACTTTCTCAATTAAAGTTTGATTCATCCTTTTGGCCAGACCATTTAATTGTGGAGTCTTTGGAGGCGTCTTCTGATGTCTAATACCCATCATTCTACAGTACTCATGAAAAGGATGTTGTATTCACCACCATTATCAGTGTGAATACACTTCAACTTCTTACCAATTTCTCTTTCAACAGGTGCATAAAATTGCTTGAAAACATCAAGCACCTAATCTTTGGTCTTCAGAACATAAGCCCAAAGTTTCCTTGAATGATCATCAATAAACATCACAAAGTAAAGTCCTCTTCTAAAAGACTTTACCTTCAAGAGACCGCAAACATCAGAATGCACCAACTCTAGCAAATTTGATTTCCTTGAAGGAAAGTGACTCTTGAAGGCAACTATGTTCTGCTTTCCAGCCATGCAATGTGCACATTTCTTTAAAATAACGTTATTTATACTTAACAATAGTTTTTTCTGGGCCAAGCTATTCAGTCCCTTCTCACTTATGTAGCTAAGTCTCCTGTGCCACATCTCAATTGTTTTTTTATCCAACTGCATTAACGGAGTCACCAACAATCTTAGCTTGTGTCAAATACAAGCTAGGACTTTTCTCTCCTCGGGCCATAATCAATGAACCTTTAGTGAGCTTCCATTGTCCATTACCAAAGGTGTTACAATAGCCCTCCTCGTCAAGTTTTCTCACTGAGATCAAATTAAAGCAGATATCAAGCACATACCTAACATCCTTAAGAAACAAAAGTGTCCAGTATTAGTTTCCAAATGGATGTCTCCCATGCCAGCAACCTTTGAAAAATCATCATTACTCATCTTCAACACCCTAAAATTTTCGAGTGTATAAGATGAGAATAATTTCTTCCTTGATGTAACATGTAAGGAATCTCCACTATCAATGACTCAACTTGTCTCTTGATAGGAAAAATTAATTACTTCTTCATCACAAATAATGACAAGGTTATTTGCAGTAACTGTATCGTTGTGATCATTGTCTTTCTGATTGTCTTTAACTTTGCCATTTTTCTTATCTTTCTTAAAGAGGAAACACTTCTTTTGAATGTGTCCCAGCTTGCCACAATAGTGAAACTCTACATCTTTGTAATTGGACTTTGACTTGCTTCAGCTTTTACTTCTACCTCTCGAACCTTTGTTTTTACTTCTCCCACTATCTTCTGCGACAAGAACTTCAGATTGTGAAGACGAGGATTGAGATCTTCTCCTTATCTCTTCATTTAAAACAGCTCCTTTGACAAGTTCCATCGTCACCACGCCATTAGGAGCGAAGTTGCAAAGGGACATTCTGAATGTCTCCCAAGAGTCTGGTAGAGTTCCAAGTAGCCAAAGTGCTTGAATCTCATCATCAAACTTTACACCCATAGAGGACAGCTGCTGCAAAACTCCTTGAAAATCACTTAAGTGATCAGAGATAGTCCTATCTTTTTTGTATTGTAAATTCATCATCTTCTTGATTAAGAAGAGTTTATTATTGCCTGTCTTCCTAGCATATAGAGATTCAAGTTTCTCCCGCAACGATCTTGCATGTGCCTCATCATAAATATGATTGAGCATATTGTCATCCACCCATTGCCGAATAAAACCATATACTTATGCATGCTCAAATTCCCATTCTTTGTTGGTTTTCGATTCAGGCTTTTGTGTAGCAAACACCAGTAGATGCCAACTCTTCACATAAAGGAAATCTTTCATTTTTCCCCTTCATATGTGATAGTTGGTCCCATTTAGACTAATCATTCTTCCTGTACTGATTTCCATCAAACTTCCACTTATTCACTAAGAATTATAACTGTATATCAGAATAATGTCAGTACGTGAATAGTACATCAGGTAAGTTGCCAGGAAAGAGAGGTGGGTCACAAATGGACACACTTAAATACCAAATCTTTCCTTAGTCAGAACTTTTCCAAGACATGTACTTCCACGCTATCACAATTTTGATACAGTACAATCAAGTGTATAAGTAGAGTGCTTCACGCCAAATAAACCAAGAACAATTCGTTTTTGATGTGAAAGATCAAACAATGTTGCAATCAGAGAGCATACTAAGAATTTATAGGAGAATCTGACACTATCGTAACCAACAGCTCTTGATACCACTTGTTAGGAAAATTGATCAGAGATTTGATACGCAGTGGATGCTTCTCAGGATCACCTTTTCCTACCACATAATAAATACATACTATGAAATTACAAGTAGAAAGAATAAATTCAAGAGATACCAATTTTAACATGGAAAACCCTCCAATGTTTAAGGGAAAATTTATGGAACAAGTTCCGAAAAATATTCCACTATAATAAGGACAATTACAAATATCCTCACACTCACTTTACTCTCTTTCAAGTGATATAAAAATTATAGTAACACTCAATGAGACCCTTAGAGATAAAACTCAATATTTTCCTGTGTATACCCACACTCACAAACTAATTGAATTTACTCAAACTCTCTATTTCTCACTCGGAGAAAATACTATGCACTTAGAGAACTTGTCTCTTTTCTCTTGAATTTCCTCTTGGATGCCTCTCGGATGCAACTTCAAGGTATTGCTTCAAGACTATTTATAGCCAAGCTACTATTGAAAAATATGGTTGAGAAAGCACCACAAAATGTGTGGCTCATAAAGCACCATAAAATGTGTGGTTCACAAAGCACCACAAAATATGTGGTTCCTAAATTTTCTAAATAAAAAAAGTATGGGCTGGACCCCAACATTTTAGTCCAAATCAATAGTCATGCTTTGTTTCGTGAAATTAAACTCAATTTTGTAACCTAATGATTCTATTTCTTTTCCTTACACATTAGCAATTCATCTTCCCTTGACAATTACCCTAGCCCAACCCCTTCCTTCATTTCCATGCATAAACTTGGATGAGAAGTTGACGCCCTCAGTAACATCAACATCTTTTTCCTTTTACAATGAGACAGCATTTAATGAACACCTCTTTTAACTTGTAATTATTGGATATTCAGCAATTTTAATCTAGGGTTGTAAATAAGCATGGGCTACTTACTGAGTAGGTCAAATTGGAGATTGCAAATTAAAACCCGAACTGAATTTAATGTAACTGGATTGGATTGTTTCTATTCTATTAACTAAAAAATTGAATCGAAGAAATTGGTTTTTCATAATTTGTTCAGTTTAGTTAATCGAAAAAAAATAATTGCTTTGCATTTGAATTGAAAAATTAAAAACCTAAACCATTTATCAAATCATCTTTCCAAAGGAATGGAGTAAAGTCTAAGCTCATGGAACTTTGTCTTCGAGATAATAGGTAATTGAATCATTTTAATAATGTTTTTCTTCCTTTACATGTTATAAGTTATAATTTCATTAATTTCTCTTTAAACTTTGTAGGAACAACAAACTGCAGTGTACATTGTTTGGTGTTTATGCAGATGCAGTTTCAAACAGTTTAAGAGACTCATAAGACCAAACACTTATTGTTGTGTTCCAATTATGTGCGATCTCAAAAGGTAGAATAGGCATTTTACGTAACCATTCTTATAACACAATGAAAATCTTATCACACAAAGCTACAGTCTTTATTAATCTTACTGCTTATGCAATTTTAGATGGAGCTAAGGTTTCAAATTCTTGGAATGCTTCTCAATTCATGATTAATCCAAATATTCCTGTTATTGTTGACTTTAAGTCAAGGTACCTGAGTCATTTTTAATTAGTTTTCAATATTTTTTCTCATGGAATTAAAGTTTTTATTTACTTTTTTTTTCATAGCAGTTTGCTTTTGTTATTGGTCTATAACTTATTTATTAATTTATGCATCTAATATGAATAATTTTATTGATTTTAACTCCAGTTTGAACTTGCCTAAAAGCTCAATATCACAAAGATTTAATCAAGTTGACACCCAATCTAAATCTAAAAGTCTGACTGACTTCCTCTCTTTGGAAGCAAGAAAGACATTATCTGAACTGAAAGAAACACAAGAAGTTAGTATTTTATCTAACTCAGTTCTCAATTAGTTATCTTTAAATATTGTAAATCAGTCATTTATTTGCTTACACTTGCAGAATGGAATTTACACAACCTTAACTACAATCATGAAGATTGAAACTCGATTCAATTGGTACTTAGATGCCTGCTCAGTCCATGGGAACAAAGTGAAGCTACTAGGTGGGCTGCTCACATGTAAAAAATGTGAACAAACCCAGCGTCTAATAGTCCAGAGGTAGAACTTCTAAATAAAACTTTACACTTAAGTATAGGTCATTCAGTTTTTTTTTATTATTCAATTTAAGTTCCCATCTTTAATTCATTTTTTATTATTTAGTTTAAGTATAGCTACCCATGGTTTTTCCTCTTTTAACTTTTACACTGCATAAGCTGCTAAGTTTATCTAATGGGGAGTTGTTAGGACATAAGAGTATTTGATGCCAACAATGCATGTCATTCTCCTAGGATAAACAGAGAGAAAGGAAAATAATAATTATTGCTACTTGAGTTTGAATATTTGATAACTGTAAAAATAATGTTGATAAAATAGTATGATAATTTCGCACATGTCCCGGGAAGTTCATATCTCAAGTATATCCCCATTTCTCTTATCTGCTTTCTTTGTTAATTGGGGATGGTTCCTTTTTTTGTTTCTAGGAAGATGTTTGGTTATGAGAGTCTTTTTTTTTTTAAATATTTTCCCCCATCTTTATCATCTCTCTAACTTGTATGATGTCCCTATTTGTTGATTTTATTCTTCTTTCCAAGGTTTCCATTTCTCTTCGAAAAATTATTCCTTTTTTGTGCATGACAAACAACTATATAAATACTCCTCTCTACATGTAGTCAAGCCTGTCTCCCCATTCTTTTGACACCACATCACAACTTCCTCTTTTTGGTGCTATATGTAGTCAAGCATGTATCCCCTGCTTTCAATATGTGTATATATATATATATATATATATATATATATATATATATATATATATATATATATATATGGTGTCTGATGCAGCATATAACAAGAAGAGATAATTAGCATGTTTCTTTTCAAAATGTACATCTAATTATATATACATGTGATTCATTTTATTGAAGCTGTTAATCTACTACAACAATCTTTATATTTTCCTACTTGTGGTTGAAATTTAATCTTTAAATTATCAAATAGTGCATTTTTTGACAGGTACAAGATCCATGTGGAAGTCAAGGATTCGTATAAAAATGTTGCTTCATTTGTTCTATTTGTTAACATTGTTTTCCAATTGATTCACCAAACAACAAATGATCTTGAAATCGTTTACTCAGAGTTAGTCATCTCTCTTTTAAGTAATTTTTTTTTAATGAAATTCTTAATAAAATTGTGTAAGATGCATATAATTTTCATCTTTTTTTAATTAGCAGGAAGGTGATGAGAATGGATTTCCTGAAGAACTAAATTGTTTGCTCAAGAGAAAATGTCTGTTTAAAGTTCACTGAAGATCCTGAATTGATAAATTGTTTTACTTCCTCTTTACCACAAAGTCATGTAAGTTACATAATAAACTTGTGAACACAACTTCAAATTGTTAAAACACCATTAGATATGTGTTTCAGTTACCATATTTGCTTAGCATAAAGTTGGTTCTTTTTATGTAGGTGGTCATTACAGTAGATTTATTAACTAACTTTTCATAAGGAGAATTCCCTACAACAAATGATATTGAAACTGTGAGTATTATTCATCGACATTCTATCAGAGCATCTCTTAGAGCAAACAATTCTGTGAGTATTATTTTAATTTTTGTCTTTGCAGGGCTCTAATCTTCAAGATTCTATTGTTGATAATTCTGGAACTATAATTGATTCAGACATGACAATATCTATGATGAATAACGTACATAGTCAGATTTTTCAACTTTAAGATAACTTTTCTCACTTTCCATCAATTCAACTACTAAGACTTTTGAAATTAATTGGTTTTCTTTTAATTATAATTTGTTTAAATCATTGCAAACCTGTGTTAATGAAAATGATATTAGTTCAACAAATAGTTTTACTCCTTTGAAAAGATCACATTTATCTTTTGATAAAGAAACTGATTTGAATGACTTACTATCTCCTCAATTCTCAACCACTAAGCTTATCCCCAAGATTAAGAAAGAAAAATTGAACTGAATTCAAATCCTCAGCTATTATAGCATTTAACTGTCTTTTTGGGATCATCAAACTATAAATGTAGTTCATATTACTATCAACACTTTGTAGAATTCAACTATTTCAAAGTCTTCTTTTTAGTTAAGATTACATCTATTTAGTATTTTATATAAGTTGTCATCAGTATATATTTTAATAGAAGGGATACCTCAAAAACATTAGTATTAGTATGTTGATCTTTTGATTTGGATCACATAATAAGACATTAAACAAGATTCAGTTATTATTGTGAATGATAATATTATTGGACTTATGAAATCTATGTCATGTATTACAAATTTTATAATTCTTAATTGAAAATGTCAAGATGTCAAATAGTTTAGCGATAATTTCATAAATACATTTAATTTTATTTGTGCATTATTTTATTCAAATCTATTTATGTATTATGCATGTTTCTTATTCATTTTCTTATTATCAAATATATATTTTTTGTAAGGTTTATATTACTGCTGTAATAGAAGATTAAGTTTTTAAATTTATATTTTTAAATCCTTCGATTTAGCATGGATACTAGTTGGAGATTGCAAATTAAAACCTGAACTGAATTTAGTGTAACTGGATTGGATTGCTTCTATTCTGTTAAACAAAAAACTGAACCGAAGAAACTGGTTTTTCATAATTTGTTCAGTTTAGTTAATCGAAAAAAAAAAATAACTGCTTTGCATTTGAATTGAAAAATTAAAAACCTAAACCATTATCAAATCATCGTCATCAAATATCAATAACGATTTAAGCATGAATTCTCTTATCTTCTGATTAGAGAAACAAAAACAAAAACAAAAACTCCGCTTCTGTGTTTTCTGGCGATTTCTTCCGACAAGTTGTTAGTGCTTTTCCTATCGACAATTGGTCACATTATTCCTAATCCATCATTATATTCCCATCGGAAAACGACATCTCCAGCAAGAATCGGAGGGTTCGTCGGGTGGACGATGGCCTCTATAGAGACGAGAAACACCAAAATCTGGAACAGAGTTTCGGAATATTTAAAATGAGGATGTGACCTTGTGGGGTGGGTTGGGTATTTGGGTGGTAAAAACGTCAAAAAAAAAAAGCAAATCAATGCAGGAAAATGAGGATGTGAATTAAAAAAAAAAAAAAAACTTACTGTAGCTGGTTGAGTCAACGAAATCCGGAATATTTTCTACAAAAAGAAGTTTGGTTTATTTTCTACAAAATCCGGAAATTGTAGTACTAGTCTGATCGAGATTTCTGGTGCATCTATTCCATGTGCTTTCTGTTAGAAATATTTTCTGAATCAATTTTGTTGTTAGTTAAGAACAAGCAAAGCAATGTAAAGCAAAACAATTTTGGTATACAGTGTACTGGCTCTTCATTTGCCTTACTCCAAATAAAACATATATTGCTAAATGCTGACAGCCCAAACCAAAAAAAATATCACATATACTTTTTTAGACTGTTATCCTTCTCCATTTGCTAATTCTTAAGGCGTTGGATTGATCCCATGGCCTGTCTCTGTGTTAAGGTAAAGTTCATGGGCCAAAATGGAATTAATGCAGTGGGCTTTTGGTTTTCTGACCCTTGAACATGACTAATCAAATAAGATGTGCCGCTTGTGATTAGTTGATTACATTTTTGTTTCCTTAATTGCCCTTTATATCTAATGAACAAAGGATGGTAACCAACTTCCCACCCATCACCAAAACGCCAGTTGAGGATCAAAAGGCTGATGTGCATGTGCACCCTTTGCCTATTTTTGGCCACAATCCATCCTACCAATGGTAGACTTTATAAACAGAGACATTGACTTGTGAAATGATTAAGAGCATTCGAAGTCACAAGCGAGGATGAAACTTTGTGCTCAACTGAGCCACGGGATGTGAAAGGACTTAGCTAAGTTTGCTTTGATTATAGCCACAAACTTTTTCCCATGACCCAAAGACCCCGTGAATATATTGAAGAATATCATGCTCCTGATTGGTTATATATATAGGCTACTCTATGAACAATCAATGTGAATAGACATTGCTTTTGGTGATAGGCTGCAATTGCTACCCATCAAATTAATTATTCTGGAGATCAGATCTGGGTTTCTTTGTTACTTATGGCAAATACCTCTTGCTCCATTGAGCTGGAGCCTAGGACCTTGAGACAAGTGCAGCTCACCCAAGCAAGGGTAGATAATTTCCCCCTCCGTTATTCATTCTCAATCATTTGGTTTACTTTGGAGGCTAAATTTCCTAATATTTATGATCTCTCCCCCCCTCCCCCGCCCCCTCCCTTTCCCTCCAAAAAAATAAAATAAAATAAACACACAAAAAGAAATCCCAATATTGATCTATTTTCAAAGTTCAAGCAAAAGGAAATGGATTGTGGAGTCTTATGTTGATAATCTCTGTTGTTTCATGCAGGAAGTAGCTGCAGAGGTAGTGCAAAAGTTGAAACCAATTGAAGCCTCAACACTGTTTATTGAGGTATGAATTCCCAAGTTAGGCCATTTCATTTATGTACTTATTGCACTGCTTATCTTATCACTGAAATAATGCTTATTTTTTTCAATGAAGGAGCTCATACATCCAATAAAGGGGGTGAGGCAGATGGATGAAAATGGAAGCCAAGTTGAGAAGCTAACTGATTGCACGGAGAAGGCTGAGGTTATCCCTGATCAGAAAGCTTGTCATTGCCAATGCACGTGCACTAGTGAAAATTCATTTCATATTAACCTAAAAGAGCCCCTTTCTGCACCGTTTTGATTGGAAAAAGATAATTTCACATTTTTTTTAAAAGTGTGAGTACTGTATACACCTTTTTTAAATGTGTGTGATTAAAAAAGAAAAAATAATAAAAAAAAATAAGTATGACGAATGGTATTAGATAAGGTGTAAAAATAAATATATACACTATTTATGATAAGAATATCAGAGTTAATTTTGATTTTGTGCCACACTGCCAATGGGTTAATTACATTATATGCTTGTATATTTGTCTTTATTTTCAAAAGATGTGAGTGATGTTAATGCCAATATTGCTAATAAAGTAGAGAGTTCAGACTCCAGAGTACTGAATGCACCATGAAATGCTTTATTTCCTTTTTTTTCGGGTTTTTTTTGTCATTATTTTTTTCCTTTTATTTTTTTGGGGTTAAGGGCATGATTTCATGCCTACACAAACTACTGTAGGCCTTATTGGATAATGGGCCAGAACTGGACACAATTCGATGATGCGGATATATTAATGCAACATTTCCAGAAAACTAAAGAAACCAAAAAAGGTAATGTTAAAAACTCAAGAGTAGTGTTATCAAAGAAACTCGGAGTTAATTAAAAATTCAAGCCAGGAAGGAAAATATTAGTTGAGTTACATGGCGGGAGATTTTACGTGATTTTAGTGAAACTTACAAGTTATGCTACTTTTTATTCCTCTTCAACATGAAAGTTTTTGTTTGTTACGTTTTCTAAAACAGTAATGATTTTGCTAGACTATATCCTCATAAACTCCTCAGACTTTATTATTCATTTGAACCATTTAAAAAAATTACAGCCAAATTAATAATGTATTATTCAATGACTTATTCAAGGGTATTTGATAATAAAATCTGTGCAAGTATTAAATTGTTTCTAAAAACATTCCTGCTGTAAATAATTTCTCTAATTTCATTGCAAGATCTTAACTGGAAAAAGTAACCAAAGAATCTTAGCATGTTTGTTTAAGATTTCTCTCAAAGCCGTCGCGTTAGAAAAGGAAATTTTGATTTCCCTTTAGCCCAATATTCTTAAAATTCATGCAAAAAGTAGTTTGCATTAGATAAAATCTAAAACAAATACAATATATATATATATAGTCATAGTTAATATTACTATTGTGGAAGATGCTTGCACCATTTGTGTTGTGTGTGCTGTGTAACAAGTTCTTTGGTGATTATCGAATTTACTTTCATCATTTCTTCATGGTGCTTTGGAGGATGTGCTCCAAAGAAAAATGTAAGAATTGGACTGGACATAATTGGTTTAGGAGTGTGCAATGCGGTAGATACACACCTACTTGATCATCGAATTACTCTTTACACTCTAATAGCACTTTGAAATTTGAGTTGATCAATCTACGAAAAGAAAATACGATCCCCACTGAATCCTGTTCTGACGTAGGCATTGGCTCCTGAAGTCCAAAATTTGTATTGGAAATATCAGAGCTCTGCAGTTTCAGATTAGCGATGATGAATGGCGCTAGAGGTTCACTAATCACTGGTTCTCCACTTAGCTCCAATCAAGCAGAGGTATCGTCTGACTTGTTCTCATGGATCATTGAGCAGTGTGAACTTTCAGAGAAAAATCCAAAATCGTTTTAAATACAAACAAAAAAAACAAACCATCGATTCCACAGCATTACATTCGTTTATTACAAAACGCCACCATGGTCACTACGTTATTCAGTCACGGGTGCTGCCTCGGTCGGTTCCTCCGAATTTTTAGAGTATGTTTAGAATGTAAAAATAATAATAATAATAATTTATAAACTAAATTTAATATTTAAAATGTTAAAAAATAAAAAATAATTTGATTTTTAAATTTTTATGAATTTTATTCATTTTATTTTAAAAATTTCATCAAATTTAATAAAATTTATTAGGATTTGATTTGATTTGAAATAAATAAATTATTCTACCCTTAATAACTACATCTTATAAAAGTTAAAATATAAAATAATAAAATCAAATCAATTCTTATTTTAATTAACTTAAAATATAAAATTTAATTTATAAATTAATTCAAATTTTATTTTAAAAAAAATTATAAATATAAAATTTAATTCTTAAATCAAATTAAATTATTTTTTATTTTTATTTATTTCAAACAAATATTAAATGTAATTAGGTGAGAGCAAGAGTATCGCTCTCCAAGTTTCCACATTGATGGGTATGCATTTCTTTTTTTAAGTATTATTCTGTACACTTTTATTTATCTGTTTTAAAAAAATATTTTTATTATATTTTATTTATTTAATTATAAAATTAGTAAATTATTAATTTTTAAAATTTTATTCTTATTAGTAATAAATAAGAGAGGAAATTAATAAAATGATCATAATATTTTGACTATTTTAATAAAAAATAATTTAGTTAATAAAATTAATTTTACTTGTAATCAATAATTTTTAATAATTTTATTAATTTTGTATAACAACCTTAACAAACATATAAAAATAGACGAAAGAAGTAATGAACACTTATTTTAAGAATAGTTTTCATCTTCACTTGAGATTATTTTAAAAATACACTTACTTTGGTCTTTAAAAAATACAAGTGCTAAAAATTTTATTTGTAAAAGACTGGATATTAACTCTTATTTTAATTAGCCCTATCTTCAAAATACGATTTCTTCTAACATAAAACGACAACAATCCGTAATATTTTTGTTTATGACTGTTAAAGACTAAGTCTCTCAAACATTATGAGGGTAATGTCGAAGTATTGGTCGCTTCATCATAAAAACTATGATGCCAATGATTAACTCCCTTGTATTTATGAAAATCTTTCTATTTTCTTTTTCTTGGTCTATATACCTTTCCTTACTCTATATTATTCTTTTGGAAACAACTACAATGCACCTAAAAAAGGTTAGTGCACAGATGTATCATGCAATTTCTGTCGTTGATTATAAAGAATATTAGATCAATAGTTAGAAATCATCACTTGTAACTTCTTGTACAAGTTATTGTGTGAAATTTATTATTGCGTAAAAGTCCTTTCATTTTTTTTTATATTTTTCGTTGATTCCCTTCACAACCACTCTCATACTGCTCTCCTTCATCTTCATCTGCTTTCTAATTGATTCTATCAACTTCTGCCTCAATTCAAGGTACACCAGTTCTTCATATGTTGGTTTACGAGGTTCGTTTTCTTCATGTTTAAGGTACACCAATTCTCCCTAAAGTTGAGAATGCCCTCTATTATAACCCCACATTGCCGTTTCAAGAAGAACTAGAGAATCACCAGTTACAAGATTAAATTAGAACATGATTGAAGGCCTGCTCTGTTGGTACCAACACAAAAACAGTGCAAATTATAGTTAGAATCGAAATTGATTGATTGTCCCCTAAATTGCCATACAGTCGGAGGATCAACAAAATGAAATTGAAAGCTTATGCGACAAAAATCCAGAAACAAAAACATCTCGTGCATGTTCATCGGAGGCAACTGCATCGACTGGTAATCTGGGAAAATCTCAGGTATGATAATAAAAAAAATGGACAACCATAATAAGCATAAATAGTTTTATAGGAGTAATGCTGGGAATTGAAAGGAATAAAAATTGAAAATTAGGAAAGAGAATAAGAGGAAGCATATTGTGATCTTTGCACATCGTAAGCCCAACACTGGTTTGGCAAGAGAATCAGAGGGAGTGCTACAAGGTCGGCCTCACTTTTCGCCACTACTACTTCCTCTCAGTGATATACCTGAGTTGAGAGGAACAAACCCACGACAACGAGGACAAAAAATAAAGATACCCTTTTAGTGGAAAACTGAAATACAAGGGGCTTTAGATGACAATGTAAAAGCTCAAGAATTTAGGCATTGATTAGTGTTTTGATGATGGTAGGTTTAATTTTTGATGGGGTGATGGGGCTCAAATCCAAAATCCAGAAACATAATTTTCATAAGGAATCGTTTTAAAAGCGTTTTGAGTGCTATGTATTAATATTTTGAGTACGGTGTATAAATCTATAAATTTATTAGGTCATTTTATTTAATGTTAATTAATTTTAAATTAAAATTTTATATGATATTAGAGTTAAAATTTTATTTTTGTCTCTTACTTAAAATTTATTTATTTTATCCAAACATTTGTAAATGAAGTATTAAGAATCTCGTATCGTCTGTTTTAATATTTTAAATATAATTTATATATTCGTTAAATTATTTGACTTAATACTAATTAATTTTACATTAAAAGCTCTCTCCTACTCCCAAAATTTCTCAACCGTCGAAGCTTTCGTTTTCTTCATTGCTGGCCTGATAACGGATCCGCCTAGTGCGGTGCCTTTGAAGAAGACGGGTTTCTTTTAGCAATACATTAGATTTGGAACGGCAAGAGTAAAATGCAATAATAACAAAATCACTGAGTTGAAACAAAATAACCAAGAAACAAGATGTGACCTATTATTATAGGTTACTAATCTCTGTGTTCCGTAAAATCACAAAAAAGATTTCAATGCATACCACTCTAATGATTGAGCATTAATCTTGACTAAATTTCAAAAAAATATAAGGATTATTATATATAAATTATTTTAAAAGTGCATCCACATACCAAAGATTTTTATGTGCATTCTATAAGCCACTTATTCTTTTATCCTAAAATATTTTAAAATTTTCTACCCAAACCTCTTAGCCTAACCCACCTATTCAAATCATCTATACAGCTTTTCTTTTTCAATTTGTCCATCTATAAGCTCTACGTAAACCAAAGGTGTAACAAGCTTTTTTTTTTTGGACTGGGTAACAAGCTTAATTTTTTTACGAGAAAACAAAATCATATAATTAAATTTTTTTTTAAAAAAAGTCGATGGTTAGTTTTGGAATATAAATAAGTACAAACCGTAGGATAAAGAACCGGAGAGAGAGAAGTGTGAAAGCTGCCATGGCAACACACAGATCCCACCCTCATTCACTCTCTCGTTCTCCATTTAAACACCTACACCACCTAACACTCATTCATTCAGACAGCCCCACCAACACACCAAACACAAACATAATCATTCAACAGTGTCAGTAGAAAAAAAAAAAGCACCATTTCCATTGAAAAAAAGAACAGAGCAAAACAGGGGAAAACAGAGCAGAAGCTAGCTGACTAGCTCCTCTGAAACATGGTGAGTGACCAGAGATTACCAGAGGAGACCCTGCAGGAGTCAAAGGTGGCGGCTTTGGAGAGCAGCGGCACAATGAGTGGACCCCTCGTCGGAGCCACCGCGGGGATCCGCCGGCGCCGGAGGACCGAGGCGTTGCAGTTGATTCTGAGGGTGTTGTGTATGTCAAGCTCTGTGATTGCACTCTCATTTATGGTGACAGCCAAGGAAGCTAGCTCAGTCTCCATCTATGGCTTTCTCTTACCGGTCCACTCCAAGTGGTCTTTCTCTGAGTCATACGAGTAAGCCACTTCCATTTTTTACTGAATGCTTCATGATCTGCCTCTTTCTCTCTGGAGTTCTCTGGTTATTCAAAAGATTCGTTTTTTATTTTGTTACTAGGGTTGTTTCTTTCTTTTTTTCAGTTTTTCTTGATATGCTAATTTGATGGGTTGTTCATAAACAAAGGGGTTTGGTTCTTCCTTCAATTTTTTTCTTTTCAATAATTTTTTCACTCTGTTTTCTTATAGGAGAGAGAAAGGAAAAAAAAAACAATGTAAATTGTGATTCTGAACTAACTAAAAAACTGCTTAAGTTAAGAAGAGTCTAAAGGAAATGAGAACTTTATCGGAGAAAAGATCGAGTTAAATTCTGAATATAGGCATTAATAAATTTCATATTAAAAAATGTTACTTCATGTTCTCACATTTTCTTTTCTTTTGCTGCATTTTCTTGGTAACCAAGTTCATGAGTGTTTGCTTATCTTATTTTATGTTTCTTCTTTTTTTTGTTTTTTTGCCTGCAATGTCTTTGGAATATAAATTTAGGAATAATGCCAAGTACACTTATATTACATCACATTTATATAACTTTTATCGTTTGATTACAACTACCTACGTATACTCTGATTCAGGCATAGATACGAAAGATGTTAGGTAGCACTTTCCTGGATTTAAAAACTGGGTTGTGGACAAAATTGACCGTAAAAAGTGGGGCCCTGGCGGGGTTTGTTTTTCATGTCATCATGCATTTGAATGAACAGTCACAGGCCCGTGATGGAATTTCTCTTTTTCTTTCTTTTTCCTTTCTTTAACACTTTTATTTATGTTTGTTTGTCCCTTTGGTATCCTTGAAGAATTAGCAAATTTTTGAAGATCCCTCATACCCGTTGTCTACTTAAAAAACTTAGCCAGCAAAACCTGAAACTAACTATTGTATAATGTTTGGTATAATCTTCTTTTGACTCTCATCTTTTGCTTTGTTTAGCTTTAGAATTTGATTTATAACTGGTACTGTGATAATGATTGCTTACGATATACTTAAAAATAATTATTACAACTTGAAATTTAAACTATAACTTGTAGCTTTGAATGATCTAAAACTTATTCATTAATTTAATTTTATATATAAAAATAAGTATACTGATTTTGTCTTGTGCAGATATCTTATTGGGGTTTGTGCTGCCGTTGCGGCTCACTCCTTGTTGCAACTACTCATTGGCACATCAAGATTTGTTAGGAAATCTTCTGTGATTCCCTCAAGAAATCATGCATGGCTTATTTTTGCTGGGGATCAGGTATAGTTATACATATGTTTAAGGTTCTTCTTGTGATCATAATTAATTCATAAAAATATAGGATTAGACAGTGGAGGACTGGGGAACGAAACATAGAAGTAAGTGAGATAGCATTTGCTGCAATCCCCTCTGGACGTAATACTCCTTTGGTTCCTAAGCTGTCATTTGTGCTAAAATTCAACTACTTTATCCTAGTATTCTTAGTTCTATAGATAATGCACTGTGGCTATAAATAAGGAATTCTTTACCATGGGGGAAAACCCAGAACAAGTTAGCATTAATGTTGTAGCCAACATGCAAATTTTTTAGAAGCAAAATTCAATTCTCATGGAAAATGTGGTCTAGACTGTCTTTCGTGTCAACATTTGTGGACTTTGAATTGCTGAGATCATATAAACAGCAGTCCAATATAGATAGCTGGAAAATACAGTTGACGCGGAGGGATAGCTCATATTTCTTCATTGTTTAGACGAAACATATATAGGTTGCACCTTGTTTATACTTTATATTACCTTTCTCTCTATAGTCTTGCTATCATTCTGGCTTTACTGTCAATTTAGGACTTGAGCATTAATCATGATTTGCTCCCTCATAATAAAGTTGGCTTCAATTTGTGCCTAAGTGCTACTTTGTAACTTGTTCGATTGTGGTCAAATTGCAGGCATTTGCTTATGCATTGATGAGTGCTGGATCTGCTGGATCTGGGGTAACCAATCTGAATCGCACAGGAATTAGACATACAGCACTGCCAAATTTTTGCAAGCCTTTGCACAAGTTTTGTGACCATGTTGCTATCTCAATAGCCTTCACTTTCATCAGCTGTTTTTTGCTGGCTACATCTGCTGTCCAGAATGTAATATGGCTCTCCCAACACTGAATTGCTTCATATTCTACATAAAATGTAACAAATCATCTGAAAACATATTTTCCATACAATGATCCCTATCCTTTGATCACTACCTTGTAGTCAGTATTCTTGCTTTAAACTCTATTATACCTTGGTTGCAAGATGTTCTTATGAAGGCCGTGTATCCTTTGGTTCAATGACCGACTTTTTCAAGGCTTGTGATCTGTGAATGTGTATCATATAGCAATACGATGTGTGAATGTGTATCATATGGCAATACGATTGCTATGAGCAATCTTTTCCTTTTAAGTATGCAGTTCAACTTTGCTCAAGAATCTAAAGTATAAAGTAAGGTTAACCCAAAAATAAGGTAACAAGAAAAAACTAAGGTTAACATGCATTTTCCATCTATTGCACTTTGAACATTGTCATCGTAGTTTTCCAATTGATATGACAAAGCCCGTGTCGTTGGCCTGGCCCTATCTATGAATATTGAATTTGTTGGCGTAGCAACTTCTCTTTTTTTTGATGTTGCACATTTTCTATTGATAATATGGCTGGTTTTTTTGCCCCCCTCTTAATTCTTCTCACATATCACTAGTACATATGATAACTGAGTTGGGCTTTTGTTAGAAATTCACATCAGCTTAGCAAAAGCTTGGAACTTGGGCGGATCAATCTTTTGAATTTGGGCTCGAGCTTGGATTAAATAAAAATGGGAGGCTTGATGCCTGATCCAAAAGTCCAAATTAAAAAATAATTAAAATAATTACATAAAAACGTAATTTAGTGCTAATTAAAAAGAGACAAGATTTAAGACACTAATTAGATGAGATGAGTATGCTATAGTAATTACATGTGTGTGCCGCTAATTTTTTATTTTTGGTTACAGTAAGTTCATATTAGTAACATTTTGTGTGATATTCTTACTTACAACTCCATTCAAATTGCCATCCTTTAACATATGTAAGATTCATTGACTGTGTGGATCCAATTAATAGCACACTAATAATCAACTTAAATTCTATTTAGGCTCGGGCACAAAAAGCTTAACCCGAAACTGAATTACTCATGGTTGTAGGCACAATTTTGTGCTCCTTATTGTTTTATTTTGGATAGGGATCACTGTCACATTTATGTGAATGAAAAGTTAAGTTCTAAATCATGTTTCACCTATGATTGTTGGATTTCAGTTCAAAATTTGAATTACATGACCGTCGCTGCACAATTTGTAATTCAGATTACTCAATAACAGAGTATATTTCAGCTCAATCATTATTCCTGACTTTGTGTCACGTTAGCTACTCTCTCGGCCTCATTCCAAAGTTAACCAATATGAAGTTGACCATGAGCCCCCACCACTGCACACACGTTATTGACAACAGTCCAAAACTACCCAATAACCGCTACAGGCCACCACGTAAACAACCTCTCCCTCTCTGTGTACCTCTTAATAGCCCATGTGCTCATGTGTGTCCCTTATTTATACTTTCCAGTACAATTTTTTGCATTTAGTTACAACCATTTACCATTTATTGCTTTTCATTTCAACCTTGTTGGGTGTAAAAGGAGAACGCAGACATGGCATCCCTTTTGGGCATCTTTTGTACTTGTATGATCATTCTCTTGGCTGCCACGGATACTTCAGTTGAAGCAGCTAGGCAATTCAAAGTTGGTGATCACTTGGGTTGGCATGAACCTGCCCCCAATAATACTGCATTTTATAGTCAATGGGCTGCAAGGAACAGGTTTCAAGTTGGTGACTCTCTGGGTAAGTTTGTTCAATCACTTCACATGCCCTAGTATTCACTACTTGTTGGCATTAACATTAACTCTTGAAAATGAATTGGATGGTTTTTATTGGTTAGTCTCCTTTAATTGAAGTTACAAACTCATTTATTGATTCCATGGGAGTGCAGCTTTTCTTAGTCACCTTTTTTGTGTTACATTTTGTGATATGATTTTTTTTTTAAAAAAAAAATGAAGTAAAATGAATTGCATTGCATTTGACTGTACTTAATATTAATTGAACGTAGTTTCTGATGAAAACTCAGTTCTGTAAGTTAGATTTGCAACCTAAGACGGATTTGGATTCCTTGCTATTTGAGAAAAAACAGCATAAGTGCTGTTATATGTTTTTTCTTTCTTGTGAGTAGGTAGGTTACTTACACCTATTTCTCATAGGTAGTACTCGCTTACTTAGAAAATTTTGCTACAGCACCCTGCTATTTGTCTCAACAGAAATGATACTTGTACACTACAAAACTTATCATTTTTACATTTTTCTTGTTTGGAAAAAAGAAGATAGATAGAGAATGTTTTGGAACATGTGTTTTTCTTGTTTATTATCTTGAAAGAAAGTAATGTAAGAATAATGTAATTAAAATAGTGTGTAAATATCATTATTGTTGTTTCAAATAGTAGAGGATCCCAATCCAGGCTAGACAGAATCTTTAGATGCAAACAACTCTACCCTATTGGGTAGCTAAATCTTAGCAGAAGGGATGGGAAAAAGATGTGTTGATTCATGTTTTTGTTTCTGCAGTTTTTGAGTACCAGAATGACTCAGTTCTGACTGTGGAGAAATGGGATTACTTTCACTGTGACTCAAGTGATCCCATCACTACATTTGACAATGGGAACAGCACTCTCAACCTTGACCGGCCTGGGGCCTTCTACTTCATCAGTGGAACTGATGATCATTGCCAGAACGGCCAGAAATTAATTGTGGAGGTGATGTCACCACATCCAATTTCAAGCTCTCCACCCTCCATTTCTATTCCACCAGAAGGTTTCTCAGCAACGGCTCCATCACCTTCTCATAGCTCACGGATTTCAGCCTCCATGGTGCTTGGTTCAGTCTTTATGGCTCTTTTGACCACATTTGTAATTGTGCTGCTGTTAGCACCCTGAACTTCTTGTTATGGTCACAGTGGTTAACTAGTTGTTTTTCCTTTTAGTTGATTGCTTTTGGAGTCTGATTTGTCTAGGTATTAGCATTTGAACTATAATTATTTTTTACTATCAACTACTTTGATTTCATTATGTTATTATGATTTTTGTATTGTATTTATAATCACGGCATGACTTTCTTCTCATGTATGTTTTTGGCTTTTGGATGATGTGTTGTTGTGTTAGTTAGCAACTCTATATCATCTCTTGTTCAACTAAGAAAATAAATGCTTCCAACTAATAGAAAAGTTACAAATTTTTTTAGTTAATATTTAATTGGAAGACAGTGTGAAGAACAGAAAAAATGGGAGAGAGTTTGAATCCATTCCTTAGACCATTCAGCTTTCGACTCCTGTAATCACGGAATCTTCCACTTCTTGTAGTGTATATGTGATGAGCAATGCTGTATATAACGAAATGAACTTTCACGACCATTCACGAATAGTTCTTATTAGTCCTTTTCTTTTATTTTATAATTAAAAAGAATATCTGCTTCGTACAATGCAAAAGTAATTTCTCTATTTTATTAATTTGTGTGTCGTTGTACGAAATTTCTTTTGTGGGATTTAGTATTTCTCATATGTGACTTCAAACAATTCAACATTCTGTTGCGGTTTTAACTGCAAGATGTAGACTTTGATAATTGTTGATCAAGATTACAAATACAAATTTAAATAACTATTTATTGTGCTTTTAAATATCCTTTAGCATTTCTCTTTTGTTGCACCTAGAATTCAATCCCAAAATTGAACACTTGGGCTCTGAGAAAAGTCTTATGATGTCTTAACAATACCAAGGTCCAAACTCGTTGAAACCTATTTTATTTCTGGGCAAACGTGCTTTAGTGTTTAATTACATCTTCTTTTCTCTACCTTGTTTCTACAAAAAACAAAAGGGCAAAAAAAAAAAAAAAGACATCTGCCTTTTTCTTTTAGGACGTGTTTACTTCTGTGTTTATAATTTGTGAAAATTATGACCAATTTCGTCCATGAAAGGAGGAAAAGATGCCAAAGAAAAGGGGGAAACAGACTTTTGCTTAGTGCACACTTGGGGAAGCGACAAAGCTTTTTTATATAGCCATAAAAAACTAAAAAGCAAAATGAATATTTCGTTGAATCAAATTCGTAGACAATAATAGAATTAAAACTATTTCATTATAATTTCTTTTTTTTTTCGGTGTTAACATTTCATTAATATACTGGAATATTTCATTTTAATTTCTTTCAACGAGCCACGTCTTCATATTTCTATTTCTGGTTGAAAAAAAGGAAGAGAAATTAAAAAGCAAGAGGACTAAGCTAAATGTAACACATTCAAATTTGGATTGCTCTATCTTCCTTTGTACCATTGAAAGTGCGAAAAACTTAAATTGGCACGTTGGCATTAAAATTATTGATAGAATCCACCAGTTAAAGGGTTTCAACCTCTCCCTTCAATCATAGCCAATCAATTTTTATTTTTAACTTTTTGGTCTAAAGAGCCAATCAATTTAAGCTTAAAAAAACGTTAGACGGTAGATGCACATCTCTATCCCTCACATCTCTTACATGCAGAGGTATGTGATAAAACTAGATAATAAGTTTGTAAAAAAAAATTAAGATTAGTTGTAATTAGACTATGAATATTTTCCAGATGTGAAGTGAGATAATGTGTGTGATATGAAATGAAGTGACAAAATATATTGATAATAAGTATTTTTTTTCTAGATGAATTATATACATTGTACAAAAAAAAAGTAAAATGTACAACAACAAAAATGAATGATATTTAATTTTCACATGGTACCAACTATGTGTATAATATCCCATGCTTAAATTTATATTAATAGGGGCTTCATTGAAAATAATTCATTCAACCCCCAGTTTCCCATTTTTTATATTTGGTCTTCTCCTATGTCGTGTTTGTGTTTATTTCTTTTCATATCTTAATTCCCACATGTGACATGCCTCCAATCGGTTTTTTTTCCCCTCTTTAAAATAAATATTTGGAAAACTCGAAAGAAAAACTGACTATTAAACTCAATGTACAGCATAAAGTGCTACAATGACATCACAATGATGATAAGAATCCACCACTTGATAAAACTGCTATTACTTTCTAGATCGCAATCCATATAGAATATCTCCTTTAATGAAGTCTTCATGCAATTGAAAATGAAGTGACTGCAAATATCAAATAATTTAAAACCAGACACAGTAAATAGTCATCAATAGCAAGCAATAATTCTAGTGGCAGAAGTGATAAAAAAAAATTGGGTTAAATGATTGAAGAACCTTTATAAATTTTAAAAATAGAACAGTCTTAATATCTCGAAGTATGATTAATATCACACTCAAGGGATATGTAAAAACTCGTAAGACAGAAGAAAAAAAAAAAATAGCATGCAATTTGCCCTGCATAATATGATAATAAAAAACGGTATGACCAACAATCCATATTTTTTTAAGTGAGCATACACGTTAGCAAAATTTGTTTTCTTTCCCACTTTTGAAAGCTTCGTGACTACTCACTCAACTCCACTGCTTTGGTGAGCTATGCTGCTATTGTCACTAAAAGCTTGTTTCTTGGCTTTGTCCCTTTCATTTGAATTTTCTCAACTAATAGGTAATTTCAACGACAAGTGAACTTAATCATTAAATAGTTTAGAGTTCCATATCTATTAGTAACCTATTTTATCTTTTCACTAGTACAAGTGAAGGTGCAAATCACAGAAAACATACAAAACAATTATGAGATTTTAAACAGCGAAAGCAGGTAATGATCAGTAAAACCCAAATTTGTTTCGGATTTTTCTTCAATTAGAACACACAATCCAACTTGGCAAGTCACATTGTGTTGACAATCTTTGTCTCTTCTCTCTAGCTAGCAAGCATTAATACGGGACAATTTCTTGTCCCACCAACTTGTTAAATTGGCCATTAGTCTAGCTAGCTTTTGTTTTCACGAAGCAACTATAGTTGATTAATGGGTTTGAGGTAGAGCATAAGTCCTCCAAAAGAGGAAGAGCTAAGTGGTTCTTAGGGGGATTATGAGTCCTATAAACCATTAAAATATGATTTTAAATTTATTTTAAAAAAGTGTCAAAAGAATAACCTTTCATACCAAAACCGCAAAACCATGTGAAAAATGAATATTCATTAAATGTTTAATATATTTAGAATGAGTTGTCAAATATTTATTAATTATTAATTTTATACAAAAATGTTAAATTTATTAGATATAATCAACAAATTAACAATAAGAATTTGATAACTCATTTTGGATATCGGTATATTTTAAAAAATATGGGTATTGAAGTAATTTCATATAAATTCTTTTATTTTCACAAATATAAACTCATTTATATTAATTGTTGTTAGAAGGTGCAAATATTAAGTTATGAATTTAATCTTATAAGTACCTGTGTAACTATGCTAGGAAAATTACCACAAAGCTAAGGCAGAACGAATGTAATCACATGCTAAGGCCATAGAAACGCATACATATCCCCTTTTATTCTGTCTAATATATTACGACATTAATTAAGTTGGTTGACTAAAGAAGAAAGAAATTTTAGACACCGGATCGATGATAGCTTTCAACGATCTCTCTCTAAATGTCTCAATTGGGATATAAATCGTTAAATATAGTTTGTTTATCAAATTAATAAAAGATTGAAAGATTACAAAAATAAAAAACACGCCCAGTGGGACTCGAACCCACAATCGCCTGATTAGAAGTCAGGCGCCTTATCCATTAGGCCATGGGCGCTTGTTTGGCCATCGCGCTATTGTTTCGTTATATTAACCAATGAATAGTCATATTTAGACAAGCTTAATCAATACGTATATGATGATGATAGCCCAAATCAAATGTCTTCCAAACCTATACTTGGAATATATATATATTAAAAATAATTATAGTAATATTAATGCTTTAATTCAATATATATTAGAACTCAATTTTATTTTTTATCTGACTAATTGTTTAACTCTTATATATATTATTGAGTTATAAATTCAAAACCAACTCATTAAGCCTAAAAAGCTTCATTAATATAAGGTTCAATATTATATCCAAAAAAATAAATACATAGTTTGATATTAATTTATTGAGCTCGAACAACTCATGAGCTTTAATATGGACTGAGTTTGAGCCAAGACAATGAGCTTAACTTCTCTTATACAACCAAGTCTAAATTAGGTCTAATTCAACTCATTGCCAGTCTTACATGCACTTGGTGGGATGCAACAAATTCCAGAAGAAAGAAATTTAAATAAATGAAATTCCACTATTAAAGCATGATTTGAAATGTGACTATATTTAGTAGGTGCAAATTAAGTAGTATATATTACTAATATGACAATATGTCAATTTTGTATGGGATCAAGCACTTTTAATTAGGTCAAAAGCTTATTGCAAACATGCAATTTTATTTTTTAATTTTTAAAAATCGCAATAAGCACTAAGGAATTGCACTCGGCCAAAATGTTAAACTCATGAATACTAAAGGAAACACTAACTAAATAAAGCCAACACCTTGTGCTTAAAGTCTGACATTATTATTATTTTTTTATAATTCATTCTGATTGTTTGAATGACAATAAATTGGCTATAAGTAGCATATTATATATGTGTTATTAAGATGACAATAGTCATTAAATGTGCATGACAATAATAATCTAAAGTGGTGTTTAGTTCATTTTTTGTTTTTCTTTTCAATTTATATGTTTTAAGTGATAATTACAAAAATGTTATCTTATTTTCACTTTATTTCATATTTTCAAACTTTTATAAAGGAAATAGTGAAAACAAGATCTTCACAAAAAGTTTGAAAACATAAAACAAAATGAAAATAAGGTAGCATTTTTATAATTATTAAATTAAAATATACCAACTAAACATGAAAATAGAAAACAAAACAAACACTTTGCTAATTTTGGTTTCTAATAGAGTTTTGGAAATTTTTGAGTTGTCTTATTTTTTAGGACTAAGCTTTACATACAATGACTGAACCAACTTAACCACCAAGTGCGGTATTTGGTTCATCCAAGTACACTTTAAAAAATAAAGTACGGAATTTTAATTATTGATAAAAAAAATTAAGAGAATAGATGATCACATATGTATGATCTAACTATTATATAGGTGCATGTATTATATAAAATTTTAAACTCTCAATTGTTATCAATGATTAGTATCCCGCACTTTAATTTCTAAAATATATTTCGCACTTTAGATGAGTCATATGATATATTCTAAACGAGCTCAATCCAACCACCAAATTCTACTTCATTATAGTGTATTTCGGTATAAATGTGAAAACGTCAACTACATTGACATATAAAGTCCCGAACCAATCAAAGGATGAACCACATTAATTGGGACTCTCCCTAATAGGGGTGCACACGGGTCGGGTTGGGTCGGGTTTGAGGAGAAAAAATGTCCAAACCAATTAAATGAAGTCGGGTCGGTTCGGGTCGATTTGAGAGATTTTTTTTTGATGACCCGACCCGACCCGATAGCAATCTGGTTGGTTCGGGTCGGGTAATCGGGTTGAGCGAATTTCAAATAAATTTTTTTTTTCTATTTTTGGGTGATCGGGTTGGGTGGTCGGGTTGTGAACATTTCCTAATAAAAATTACTCAAAATGACGTCGTACTCGGATAATCGGGTCATCGGGTCATCGGGTCGGGTCATCGGATTAGTTAGTGAAACCCGCCACCCGAACCGACATATGAATGGGTTGGTCGGTTTCAACCCGACCCGACCCGATGACCCGACCCGACCCGGATATTTTATATTGGGTTGGGTCGGGTTACTCGGGGTGCTCGGGTCGGGTTCGACCCATGTGCAGCCCTACTCCCTAATGTCTAGACAGCACATTGCTTGCCCGAATGATTAATTAACCAATATATATATATATATATGAGAAGGATCAACTTATATCAGTATAAGTTTTTTTTCTTTTACATTTATTTTTAACTATTAGTTCCACTTTCATTTAATGGTTGAGATTATTTCATTAAAGGTAATCATTAAATGAAAGTGGATTGTGGATTTAACAAATTGAAAATAAGTATAAAAAAAAAACTTACACTAATGTAAATTGATCTTCCATCATGTATATATATATATATATATATATATATATATATATATATATATATATAGAGAGAGAGAGAGAGATAATTAAATGGTAGATATTATGTGTCTTAATTATTTAAGAAGATCATAAGAAAATATAGGAGTATTATGGTAGGGCATGCGCCATGCAGCATGCTTTACCTACTTTCATAAAACAGTAGCTTGAAATTGGGAATCCGTACGGAATTCCTTAATCCAAGAAGATTTTTTTCTTGAAGCTTGTTAACTTTATCATAATCCTCCTGTTGCATTATCAAAGCAAAGCAACAAGCTCAGAACCACCCACTACTATGGCCTTCATTGTCCGTTGTAATTTTGAAACGTGTAATTAAGATTCATGCCACGATGAATGGCTTGTGTATGTTAGAGTTAGTTTTCTGTTATAATAAAAGACTTAGTTAGTTAGTTAGTTAGTTTTACTGTAGTTAGTTAATCAGTTAGCTACATTCAGAGTTGTATAATGCAACTCATATAAGAGCTTATTTTGCTCGATGAAAGACTACTGAATACAGCAATAATATTCATTTTACTTTGGAACCTAATATTTTGGCATCAGAGCTCCTATTGGGGCCTGAGAAGAAGATGCGAGTAGCATACTTTGCGAATAACAGAGAGATGTCGAATACGAATGATGGAAGCTTTGTGCAGCCTGCAATCCCTCGTTTCGATGGTCACTATGACCATTGAAGCATGCTGATGGAGAACTTCCTAAGATCCAAGAAGTGTTGGAGCTTAGTGGAAACGGGATTTGCAGATTCAGAAAAGGGAGGATCTTTAACTGAGGCGCAGCAGAAGAAGCTTGATGAGCTGAAGCTTAAAGATTTAAAGGTGAAGAATTACCTGTTTCAAGCAATAGACATGGTAATCTTGGAGACAATCTTGCAAAAGAATACATCGAAGGAGATATGGGATTCGATGAAGAGGAAGTATGAGGGCAATGCAAGAGTGAAGAGGTCCATTCTTCAAGTTTTGAGAAAAGAATTTGAGACTATTGAGATGAAGTCAGATGAGACAGTTACTGACTATTTCTCCAGAGTCATGAGTGTGGCTAATAAGATGAGAACACATGGAGAACAGATGAAAGATGTGATAATTGTTGAAAAGATCCTTAGATCATTGACTGACAAATTCAACTATATAGTTTGTTCAATAGAGGAGTCTAAGGACACGGATTCACTCTCTGTTGATGAACTTCAGAGCTCCTTAATAGTACATGAGCAAAATTTTCATAAGAATCATGGAGAGGAGCAGGCATTAAAAGTGAGTTCTGAAGAAAGGAATGATAATGGAGGCAAGGTAGAGGCAGTTATAGAAGAAGAGGAAGAGGAAGAGGGAGACAAAGTCGAGCAACAGTTGAATGCTTTAAATGCCACAAAATTGGGCATTATAAGTATGAGTGCCCTGATTGGGATAAGGAAGTGAATTATGCTGCCTTCAATGAGGAGGAAGAATTTCTCCTGATGGCTCATGAAGAGGTGCATGATGTACAAAGAGAAGATGCTTGGTTCTTGGATTCTGGTTGTTCGAATCACATGTGTGGAAACAAATCTTGGTTTAGTGAAATGGATGAGGCTTTTAAGCAACATGTGAAGCTTGGCAACAACACAAAAATGGAGGTAATTGGAAAAGGAAGTGTGAAGCTGAATATTAAAGGAGTTACTCATGTGATTCCTGATGTGTTTTTTGTTCCTGAACTCAAGAACAATCTCTTAAGTATACGACAATTACAAGAAAGAAGCTTAACTGTGATGTTTTAATCAGGAAAATACAAACTATATCATCCTGAAAGGGGCTTGATTCTTGAGACCTGTATGACAATAAACAAGATGTTTATACTGTTTGCACACTCTGCAACCAAAAAAGATTCTTGTTTCCACACTACTGCTCAGGATCTCTCTCACTTATGGCATTGTAGATATGGACATCTTAGTTATAAAGGGCTGAGAATTTTGCAAACCAAAGAAATGGTTCGAGGTCTTCCACAATTATCTGCCCCTGAAAAGGTATGTGCAGATTGTGTAACACCCTAAACTTTTTATGTATTAAACAGTAATTTTGACCGTTAACAGAAATATACTTTTTAGTGATTTCTCATGTCTTTATAAAACTATTTTGAATATTCTCATCTGCATATTTGATCGTTTTGAGTAATTTGCTTCAGGTGTCGAAAATAATAATTTTCTATTTGAAAAAATCTACGTAAATTAATTTTTACTGTTTAGTCTTAATTAATTTACGTAATCTGATTTGATATTTGTGAGTTTTGTAATTTTTGTGATTTTATGTGTGATTTTAGAATTTTTACTGTTTGTGGGCCCCACGAGATGTATGTGGGCCCAGGTGGTCATACGTGGGCCCAGGTGGGTCCCGCAAAATGAAAATTTTTTCTAAGTATAGAAAAATTTGTACTGTTTAGACGGTGACAGGGGATCTTACTAAACCCGAATCCTAAATAGTTTTAGAAAATTTCTTTTCTCAGTATTTTGATCGTATTTAATTATCGACGAAAAAAATACAATAATTATATTTTGTGAGGTTATAATGGATAAAAATAAAATTCTATATTATTAAAATATTATTAAGATAACATTAGTGGTTTGGATATCCACTATTAATTTAATTACTGAGCTTAGAAATTTAATCTTGATTTAATTAACATGGAGATTTGATCTTAAAAGTAAATAGGATCAATTATAACAGTTGGATTGAAATTAAATCAAGGGTAGAGATTTAATCTTATAAATGGCTATGACCATTATCAACCCTTGGATATAGAATTAATTAATGGTGGAGATGGATCATTAATGACCAATTTGTTAAATTGATTTGGATTTAGATTAATGGTGGAGAATTGGTCATCAAAAATGATTACACCATTTTGGACCCTTGAATGAAAAGTTTGAAGGTGTAATCTTGTTCTTCATTTTGGAGACACATCTAAGGGATGGGGTTTAAAGAGAAAGATCCAATCATTCATAATAAGTCTTCTACCTATAATGCTTTTAATTAATACCTATTTTACCTATAATGTTTTAAATTAATATCTAAAATGACTAAAAACAAAATAATATCAAATCATGTCATATTTTTGCATGCATGAAGAGAGGGGCACGGTTTGGAGAGCAAGGATGAAGGGAGACAAGATTAGTATAGGCTTTTTGAAAGCCAAAGAAAAAAAAATGAAGACAAGCCAAATGTCAAGACAATTTCCTATTGATCATTAATGTTTATGTCTTTCAAACTTCACTTTTTCTTCTCTCTAATTGCATGCTACGGCAATGCACTCCTTTGAAGACTAAAAACACTCATTTCTATATTTCATAATATCATTTCTTCATTCTTCCACTTAAGTTTTAAGACCAAACCAAAGCAAACTCCATTTCTCTCCCAAAAACACACCATTCGGCCAAGCACTCCAACTCACTCCTCCATCACTTTTTAATTTCATACAACCTAGTTTCTTGAATCCTTTCATCATTCTAAGAACCTTTGTAGTTCACACCAAGTTCTAATTCTTCCATCTTGAAGGACTTTTACTAAGATCAAGTTCTAGAGCTTTTGTTGGTGAAGTGTAAAAAAACTTCATTTATTCTTTTCTTTTTCATGTTCTAAACCATGTTTGATCCATGGTTCTTCTTGTTCAAGCTTGATATACTAATTTTCTTGTATCTGTTTCATGTTTAAGAACTTGTATTGGTGGAGATCTTGCTCCAAAGACAAAGCAACAAGCTCTTTGGTGGTTCTTCAAGAGGTAAGAGGAGATTCATCTCACCAACCAAGCATGGTGGTGAGGGATGGTTTTATATTTGATGGATGGTGAATCCATGTGAGGATTCCTATCCATGGTCATGTAATAATTTGTGTGTGTGTTATGTGCTTTTAATTATTTTTGCTTATGCTTGATATATTTTGCATGATTTACTTGTGTTTGCATGCTTAGTAAAATTTTTAATTGCTTATATGGTAAGCTTATGATATGCATGATGATATATGTTGAATATATTAGGATGGATGTATGTTGAAATAAGCAAAATTTTGGCTCCAAAGGCCATGGAGGTTGTCACGGTTTTGAGCTTCCAAGACTAGGGTTTTTATTGAAATTTTTCAAGAATAATGAAGTTGATTTTTAGTTCTTGAACTAAAATAAATTTCAGCCAAGACACTAATTAAATTAGTGTTCACAAAAATGATATTTTCATAAATGATAAAATTGGATGATTTGAGAAGTAAAGGAGATAACAAGAGGGTTTGTTTTATAAAAAGAGTGTCTGCACACAAAAGTAGTATTTTCATGAAGTTATTTTGTGTAGAAATAAAGAATGAAAATTATTTAAGATAGAAGAAAAATATTTCATGGTTCCAATGACCATCTATAAGGTTTTTGATAATTTAGAAAAAATGTTTTGATGCAATAAAATATACGAATTTTCAAATAAGGATTTTGGAAAGGAATTTAAGTGTTGAATTTTAAATTATCTTAAGAAGAATTAATTTTTAGAAGTGATTTAGAAATAAAAGAAAACGTTTGAACTTAAACGTAGAATTTGATTTAATGTTTAGAAGTGATTTAGAAATATAAAAGGAAACTTTGTAACTTAAAATTTCTAACGTAAATTTAAGTATTGGGTTTTGGAAAATATTAGGAAATTTAAATTTTGAAATAGTAATTAAATCAATTAAATATGATTTGGTAAGATTAAATCAATAAAAATTGATTTTGAGAAAATATAATACGGAAGGGATTTTTGATTGAGAATAGAAAGAGAATAATGTAAGAAATTATATTTTTATAAGAAATGTTCAAAATAATATTTTTAAAGTTAAGAAATATTTTGTGAAGGGTAAAAACGGTGAAAAACGATTTACGTAACTCAAAAACGTAATTTTTAAGTTATGCGATTTGAAAAACGTTAAAATATTTCTACGCGATTTATAACGTGTTTAAATATTTTACATGATCAAAATGTTGTGGAAACATTGCTATGCGATTTAAAAACAAAAGATTATTTTTACGCAATTTAGAATACAGTAGAAAATAGTTTTGCGATTTTTAAATATAACAGAAAATGTTACAAATCATTACTGTACGTAAAAACGTAACGAAAATATTTTGCGAATGGGAAAAACACAGTAATGTGATTTAACTGTTAATTATACAGTAAATCTTACAGTTAAAAGTAGTATATGAATAATGTACAAGAAATTGAGAAGTTTGCCTGTAATTGGCATTAATCCATTTTACGAACGAAAAACAAGATCTCGAATCTGGAATGAGAAATTATGTGATTTACCTTTGGTTGGTAATTGGTGCATTACACATGCATTGAAAATGGTCCAACGGATCGAATATGGCTAATTGCCTGGAGAAACGTACACCTCTCTTGAGTGGGTGCGATATGCGTAGTGTAGGTCACCTGGTTGACCATGGGGGCATCGGGGTGCGGGTTGCTCGCAATAGGCGGTTGGTAGCTCTTACGCACCGTGAGTTAGACCGATGCAACACACCGATGATCCTGGACCGAGACACTATTCTTAATCGAGATCCGACAAAGACCGTCGTGTATGTGCTTTGCAGATGTGCAAGATATAATTATAGCACTTGACTTGGTCAAGGCACGAGATACCTACAGATCTTTTCGATCAATTTCTCCGACTTGAGTATTAGCTCCATGGAGTAGGACATTGAGTCTATGTTCACATGCATGAATTTAACATATACATATGTGGTAGCATTACTGTAATTAATTGTGGTTTGAACTATGATGATGCCATAATTGTGATCATGATATGATATTTTTGCATAATATGCTGTCTGTATTATCTCTGTGCTATCATCTGGTATTGGTGTAGGTGATCTCACCTCTTTGTGTATATCTGTTTATTGTATTTATATTGGGTGAAGACGTTGAGAAAGATACGGTACTTAGAAGGAGAAGAGGAATTACTTCTCACATCGTCGAACCGCAGAGTTCGACAACATGTCATCGTGAGCTAGTTTCTTCGATATGTACGTTTACGCTTTCATGGAGGAGCTAGAGAGTGGAGGACAAGTCCGGATGAGCGAGGACTTATTTATGAGGGGTACTGATTGTTAGTATTAGTAGGGTAGATCGTGGGGATCCGTTTTTCTGTGTGACGATCTTTGTTCATGTTGAATTTTCGTTGCATATCAGGCGACATTGGGACACTAGAAATTATGTCCCAACGGAAATCAGCATAGTGTCGTCAGCCCGGACACCTGTCCGTAGGGCTAATCATCACAATGGATTCCTACCGTGAGGAACCCGAGGAGGACCCGTCTAGGGGTCTTCCTTTAGTTAAGCTTAGGCGGGCGAGTGTGAACTCGATATAAGTTATGTCCGTAATTATTTAAGTGTGTTTATTGTTTCAATAAATGGTTTGTAATAAATAAACCTGACAGCACATGTGAAATATATATATGATGTAAATTATGTGTGAGATTGTTGTATCATAGTTTTATTTTCCGCTAAGTTTATTTTATTGTTATTGTTAAAAAAAAATTTACAACTCATATTTTTATCACAATATCACACTTTATGACTATTGAGGGTATTTGGGTAATTAAAGTAACATAAATGTGACATCCTACGGTGGGTGTTACAGATTGTATGAATGGAAAGCAGCATAGAGATCCAATTCCAAAGAAGAGTCAATAGAGAGCAGCACAAAAATTGGAATTGATCCATGCAGATATTTGTGGCCCTATCACTCCATCTTCAAATAGCCAAAAGAGGTATTTCTTGTGCTTTATAGATGATTACTCTCGAAAAGCATGGACATACTTCTTAATGGAGAAATCAGAAGCCTTTCACTACTTTCAATGTTTTAAGAACCTTGTTGAGAAAGAATCTGGTTTGCAAATTAAATGTCTTAGGACTGATAGAGGAGGAGAATTTACTTCTATGGAATTTAATGAGTTCTGTCAGAAATTTGGAATCAAGAGATAACTAACCACAACCTACACCCCTCAGCAAAATGGGGTGACTGAGAGAAAGAATAGGATAATTATGAACATGGTCAGAACATTGCTCTCAGAAAAAGAAGGTTCCCAAAAGCTTCTGGCCTGAGGCAGTAAACTGGACTGTATATGTGCTGAATAGATTACCAACACTGGCTGTGAAGAATCAAACACCAGAAGAAGCTTGGAGTGGAGTAAAGCCATCAGTTGAGCACTTTAAAGTGTTTGGATGTGTGGCTCATGTACACATTCCAGATACTAAAAGAACTAAGTTAGAAAACAAAAGCTGCAAATATGTTTTGCTTGGAATGAGTGATGAATCCAAAGGTTACAGACTTTATGATCCAATTGCAAGAAAAATTATTGTTAGCAGGGATGTGATTTTTGAGGAAGATACTCATTGGAATTGGAATGTAAGTCACAGAGAAGAGCTCATAGTGGACTTAGAATGGGGAGATGCTGAGAGCACTACTGCTGATTTTGAAGAAGAAAGTACAGCAGGCAGTGAAACAAATGATGAAGAAGTTAAAAACTTTTCACAAAATACAGGTACAGAAGTGATAAACAGTGGAAAAGGCAGAGACAGATGTCCTCCTAGCTGGATGGGGGACTATGTTATTGGAGAAGAGCTTTCAGAATCAGAAGATACAACTAACATAGCATTGGTTGACTGCACAGATCCTGAAAATTTCGAAACAGCAGTAAAAAGTGCAAAATGGAAGCTAGCTATGGATGCAGAAATCAATTCTATTGTGAAGAATGAAACATGGGAACTCACTGATTTACGAATTGGAGCAAAGAAGATAGGAGTCAAATGGATCTACAAGACTAAGTTGAATGAGCTTGGTCAAGTAGACAAGTATAAGGCTAGGTTGGTAGCTAAAGGATATTCTCAGCAGTATGGGGTGGATTATATAGAGGTTTTTGCACCTGTGAGTAGAATGGATACTGTGAGAATGGTGATAGCTCTTGCAGCCAATAGAGGTTGGAAGCTGCACCAGTTAAATGTCAAATCAGCCTTTCTATATGGTACACTTAGTGAGGATGTATATGTGGAGCAGCCAAAGGGTTATATAAAGAAGGGAAGTGAGCATAAAGTTTACAAGCTTCTCAAAGCTTTGTATGGACTAAAGCAAGCCCCAAGAGCATGGTTCAGCCGCATAGAGTCTTATTTGATCAGTGAAGGTTTCCAAAAAAGCCATCATGAACAGACATTGTTCTTGAAGTACAGTAAAGAAAGAAAAATTCTCATTGTCAGTATATATATAGATGATCTTATATACACTGATAATGATGAATTATTGATGAGCACTTTTAAGAGCTCAATGAAGAAGGAACTTGATATGACAGATCTTGGAAGGATGAGGTTCTTTCTCGGCATTGAAGTACTACAAGAAGATTATGGGATCTATATCTATCAAAGAAAGTATGCCTTGGAAGTCTTGAAGAGGTTTGGCATGTTAGATAGCAATTCAGTTGGAATTCCCATGGTGCCAGGATACAAGTTATGCAAAAATGAAAAAGGAATGAAGGTAAACGAGACTCAGTATAAGCAATTGGTGGGGAGTCTCATGTATATCACAGCAACTAAACCTGATATGATGTTTTCAGTGAGTCTCATAAGTCGTTTTATGAGTCAACCAACTCAGATGCATATGCAGGCTGCGAAAAGGGTACTAAGATACTTGCAAGGAACTATCAACTTTGGCATCCTATATAAGAAAGGAGGAAATGAAGAACTGTTGGCCTATACAGACAGTGACTATGTAGGTGATATGGAGGATAGGAAGAATACTTCTGGTTATGTGTTTTTACTGAGCAATGGAGCAGTTGCATGGTCTTCCAAGAAGCAGCCAATTGTAACTTTGTCCACCACAGAAGCAGAAATTGTGGCAGCAGCAGCTTGTGCTTATCAAGCTGTCTGGATGAGGAGAATTCTGAAGGAATTGGGGCAGTCTCAGGAAGGTTGCACTACTTTAATGTGTGATAATAGCTCAGCCATAAAACTATCTAAAAATCCAATTATGCATGGTAGAAGCAAGCACATTGATGTGCGGTTTCACTTCCTCAGAGATCTTACTAAAGATGGTTCTATAAAGATGGTTCATTGTGGAACTAAGGAACAAATTGCAGATCTGTTAACCAAGCCACTGAAATTGGATACTTTCCTCAAGCTTCGCAAGCAGCTGGGAGTTTTGTGAAGTTCCTAAGATAAACTAATTGCTTATGTATGTTATACAATAGTTTAAGGGAGGAATTGTTAGAGTTAGTTTTCTGTTATAATAAAAGACTTAGTTAGTTAGTTAGTCAGTTAGTTTTACTGTAGTTAGTTAATCAGTTAGCTACATTCAGAGTTGTATAATGCAACTCATATAAGAGCTTATTTTGCTCGATGAAAGACTACTGAATACAGCAATAATATTCATTTTACTCTGGAACTTAACAGTGTATGTATAGGACAGCGCCCTTTAATGGCATATATGGGTTCATAAAAGAATCCCACAACGGTTTGCTCTGTGATACACAATTATTCCAACCATTTATGTCTAGAAAAAAAAAAAGAAGTTGGCAAGATGTAATGTATTATCGAGAATGAATGAATGAAGAGTTTTACACTAAGCAGAAGATTTTTTTTTTTTTTTTAAAGGACCAATCATACAGTTATAATTTGACAATTGACAGTCTAGCTAGATATGATATTTCCCGTATATTCCTCTTCCTCTTCTTTTTTTTTTTTTTTTTACAAAGTAAATATTTTACTGGATCAAAATTGTTTCCTTTTGATGTGAAGGAAAAAGAAAAATTAAATGTTATCGTAAAGGGCTTATAGGAATATGAGGGCAGTGACCCACAACCTCATTGTTAATGTGACCGAAAACAGTCCTAACTGGAGGATTCAAAAGTAACAAAAACAAAGCCAAGTTCCAAGGCTTTTTCATGGAGACATGCAACCACTATCTATTTTGGCTTCTCTCCATGAATTATATGATTATGGATGAAAAGCTTAGAGAAAGAGTGTTGTTCCCAATTTTGCAAGGGGTTCTAGCAACCACAGAAGCCATGCACTCAAATCTCAACAACATTACTGAATTTCTAGCGCAGATTTGAACAAATGAAGCTCCTTTTTATTTATTCATTAATTATTTAATAATAATTGTATTTGAATCACATTAATATTTGTAAAAACTGTAAAGTCAAAACTAAATTTACCTTCACTTACGTGAGAAGATTGGAAGGACTACGAACAGCATCTAGCATTGATAGTCGTTTTCCTCTACACACAATAAACTCATTTAATTTCACACGTCAATTTCCCAACAGCTTCCACTATATATATAATATGCATGTGTGGACATATCTACATGGATTTGTGTGGACATACCTACATAGATTTGCTTTTTGATATACAATATGCATGTGTTCTTTCTTTCTTTTCTTTTTTAAAGAAAAAAAGTTTGAACTATCTTAAGTAACATAACTATCATGTTAAAGAAAAATAAACACAAATTTTATTATGTAAGAATCTATCATGATTACTTATAGGATTTACTAACTGTATTCAAGAGAAATTGTAAAGTAAAGTATACAAAGTCAATACCTTTTTATTTGAATGGCGGAGAAAATGTAAAGTATACAAAGTGGAGAGAAAAATAAGAGTGAATCATCATTACTTCCATCCCCTAAATTTCGAAAAAAATGGAGATAAAGTTAAATATTCAATAAAAAGTCTAAAAAAAATAAAAATAAAAATCATCAAGTTTTATCTCCACCAATAGTTTTTTTAAACAATTAAGAAGAGATGGTGCCTGATTATTTTGCATGTGAGAGACATACGAGGTTTGAGTTTTGTTAATAGATGTAACGAAAATAAAATGAAACAGTATTTGTTCAATATTGCAATTTAGTGGAGTGTTTATTTTTAAATTTAAAGCTGCATACACTAATTTATTAAATAGAGTGGAAAAATCGGAAGTGGTGATTTACATTTTATAATTTAGACGACATTGTTATTTTCAGCATCCGAAGAAAGTTTGTTTACATGTCGGATTCGAACAGGTGGATAAAGACGTCAGAAACAACAAATTTAAATAATGTAAAGAATACAAACATGGAATTATAGCCGAAAATCACTACCATTTAATTAAAATCAAAATCATTAAGTTGATGCAACAATTAAAAAAGAGAAATAATTTATCCTCTTAACCAATTTTTTACTAATTTTTTAATTATTAAATAAAAAAATATTAAATATTTTTTATGTTCCCAAAATATTAGATGTATTTACTTTTTTATTTAATATTTTTTCATTTAATATTAAAATAATTATTAAAATAATTAGATAAAAAAATATAACATTACTCATTAAAAAATCCAAATCGAACTGCCTTTTATTCTCGTGTTAAAAACTTTAAATATCTAAAATCCAAATTAATTTTTAATTATTTCTTATCCTTATTGACTTAAAGTAGGATTTATTTGTGGTGTTCAAAATTTGACATGTCTTAAGAATTCGTCTCGTCCAAAATAAATAAATTAAGACGGATTCAAATTTTATAAATTAAATTTAATGTATTTTAAAATTGAATTCAATTACTCTTTAAATTGTCTTAAATTGATCCAGTATTATATAATATTTTAAAATTTATAATTTTTTATATTAAATAAAAAATAATAAAATTTCTTAATTTATATTAATATATTTTATATAATATGATAATATATTTAAATTAATATAATTTATTTCAAAATATATATTTTAAAGCATTCTTAATTTAAGTCTTTTACTTATAAATTTTTATGATTTAATTATATATAATATTTAAAATTATATAATTTAATTAATTATTGAGTAAACACAATTTTGACTCAATTATTTATCAAACTAAGATAAGATTGAGTCGAAATGTAAAAAATAAATCGATCAAATTATCAAGTTGAGCTTGATTCAAAATAAACCTGTAATAATCCGATCCATGAACACCCGGAAGATTTACCAACTTCTATCGGGTCTTTTTTTTTAAAAAAAAAGCTGATTCAACAAGCCTGTCACATGACCACGCCATTTTCACCTACTAATTATATTATAATTTTGCATTATCTCCGGAAAAGTTCTCTCTTCTAGAATTCAGTGAAGTGTTCCACGTCTATCTAACTCATTCCGTTTTTTTTGGGGTCTAAATTACGTACTCTTGTCATCATATAGAATTTCAAAACATTAAAACGGCATATTCCCAATAGCACATGTGACGAATATTCGAAACCTTACAACGGAACATTGTCCAAAACACAAACGAAGACTTTTTTTTTTCAAAGATCTTTTACAGTGATTATTTGAGTGGGAGATTTTTATTTAAATTTAGAGTATTTAGTTAAATATATTAAATTAATTAATATTTAATATTTTTATTAATTTTTATATTACATAATTAAAAATATAAATATTTATAAAAAAATTAAATATTATTTCACTTGATATACTCAATTTAAATATTTTAAATTTAAATAAAAATTTCTTTATTTGGATTAGCTTTTTCGGCTTTTTGAATCTTTTCATAATGCTTTTTTTTTTTGTTCCTTCTTTTTCTTTCTGTCGGAATCCTTCCAACTAAACAAAATAAACTTGTATTAGAATTTAGAACGGTAAGTCAAGTCAAATAATGAGAGTTGAAAGGCCAGCGATTGAATTAGCCAAACGAATTAGTTTAGAAAATGAAGAGATGTATGTGGACGTAGCTTATCACGCTAATCAATTAATATCATCTCAAAAATCAAATAAAATATCATTCAAAATACGAAGAGAGAGAAAGCGGCTGAATGATTAAGGTGATGATGATAATGCAAGATGACATAAACACATTAACGGGCATAATAATTATAATATATTGACAATTGCACTATTAAAAGACTAATTTAAAATGAAGAATTTTTTAGTAAGTGTTTTTAAGGCATTTATTAAAGAATTTAAAATAAAAAATTTATATGAATTTTTTAATAAATACTTTACTTTTATGAAAAAAATTATTTTAAATCACTAACAAATGCCAGCAAAATATTTAAAACAATAATGTTAAACAACTGTTAAAGTTTAAACTGGTCACAACACAATTAATTTGATAATACTTGTTTAATTAAGAGAATATGCTCAAACTCATATATTTATCTATTTTTATATTGAATTATTAATAAAATAAGTTCCCACAAAATTAAGAAGTGTAATTCAGTTGAGAAATTAAACTTCATGTGGAAATTTTTTATATTTTATGGCCAAAGTAATGCTTTGTTTGGATGGGAAGAGAAAATGAGATGAGAAAAATTTAGAAAATAAAGAAAAAATATATTTTTCTCGTATTGTTGTTGAAGAAAAATGAAGAAAATAAAAGTTAAGTAATAAAGTAACATAAAAAATTGTAGTTATATAAAATTACATATATGCCCTTATTATAATGAGATACAAATATATATTATTTTTATTTTATATCTATAACTAGTTTTTTTAATAAATTACATAAATTAATAATTTATAATAAATATTAATTACATAGTCCCACATAAAAAATTCACTTACAAATTTGATTTAAAATTTTATTTAATAAAAAATCATAATTAATTTTTTATAATTCTTTAATATTGGTATATAAATTTAATTTAATATAATTAATTAATATATTTACTAAATAAAACAATTTTATCATGTATTTTTTAATCATTTCTAAAAAATTTATCTCACTATTACTTTTTTCAACACTCATCGGCTCCCCAACCCCCCCTCCCCCCCTCCCATTTACGTTTTCCCATTCCCGTTTTCCCAATCCCTAACGCCCTTCTCCCCTTCCCATTTTCCTATTTTCCGCAATCCAACACCCATGAGGAGGATTCAAACTTTAATCTGTGGCTAGCGGTGCATGACGGTGCGACGCAAATATGTAGTTCACGGTGCGGACATCCACTTGAATCGGTGAGACGGCGAGCGGCGCAACGTAGCGGTAACGGCTTTTTACACAAAGGTGGGCACTGGATCTCGAGCTCCGTCGTCGGATTAGCGACGAGGAACCGCATTCAAAGGGCTCGTACGACCGTAGGCGAGCGGGTGACCTAGATTTGAGCGGAACCCTTGGATGAGAGGAGAGACAATGCGGCGGCCCACGGGGATGTTTGTCGGAGAACTTGTCGATATACTGTAAGGGCCGTGTCGGGGATGTGGCGATACCATCCGCCGGAGATGACAATGGTGGTACTGTGATTGTGTTGCCTGCTTTGATAGTGGAAGAGAAAACTGTAGGAATAGAGTGGTAATTTGACATTTTGAGCTTTGGTTTCCTCATTTTCTTCGCTCATCAACGAAGAAAATTTTTTGCGTGGGTCCCACCAAATTTTTTTCTTTCTTGCTTGTTTTCTCTGCTCTCCCAAACGGGAGAAAATGAAATATTTCATCCCTTTTCTCCTCCCCCATTTTCTTTCTTCTTATTTTCTCTCAAACCAAACAAAACGTAAGTGTCTGCATCTTTTAAATGGGAATTAGACTCATATCTAAAAATTATGAAAACACTTCATGCCTTAAAAATTGTGGAATAAGTTCCTCATTATGATAGGAGAATATCTAATTTACTGAGAAATTGAATCCAGATGCTTATTTAAGAATTAAGTTAGTGATAATTCAACTACAAATTCGTTGATTAATTGTATACCGTTATGCAAACAGTATTGCTCCGTTAAGATTCTGAACATATATTTCACAAAAAAAAAAAAATGAACATATCAAATCGTGCTCAACTGTGTAAAGACGAACTAAGCTTCTTTAATTTAAATGAAAAAAATAAAAGAAACTTAAACAACCACCAACTCTAGTACACTATTAGTTATGATTTTAATGCTAAGAACATATCAAATCATGCTCAACTGTAAAGATAAATTCAGCTTCTTTAACTTAAATCAAAATAAAAAGGGAACTTAAACAACCAACAACTCTCGTACATTATTTAGAATGTCACATGAAGCATGTTGCGACAACTTTATTTCATAACAAATGAATAATGTATTGGAAATGTTAACAGGTTAGTTCATCTAGTAAGAATTGAATAACTTCCCTTGTAAAGCTTAAATGTCACATACTCTGCCCTTTGAAGTCTTTTTACCACCAAATGAAAGGAAAGAAAGAAAACGACTCAGGTCAAGGTTGAGTGTCTCATGGCAATTAACCATGCCTTAGCCTCCTTTGTTTTCTAGCACACACTTTATTTAACAGTAAACTTTTGTTTAATAACAATTGTTTTTACATTAATACATGAATAAAAGGATCATTTACCGATTAAGAGAAAATAAATCTTCATTGGTATTTTAGTTACTAAAATTATTAATATTTTTAATTGTGGAGTATGTAGTGTTTTTTTTTTTTGTATTGACAGAATATCCATGTCATGATTAAGAAATTTACAAAGATATTTTTTACAGTCTGATTCTAAAAAATTGACATATTCATAATCATGTATTTACCTACATTTCACATATTTCTCTACCACTTGAACAATCCCTTATGTTAATCCTCCCAATATTATACTATGTTCATATATGGTGAAATATTCTTTTTGAGAAAGTATAGTGGTATATAAATAAATATAATCTAATTAATAAAATATTTGTAACAGAAAAACCTATTGAAATTAATCATGCATCAGAAAAATTATGTAATTTAATATATAGAAGCATAAACAATTATCTTAATATAGTGGTAGGATGTAGGAACTATATTGCTTATGAGACGAGAAAGAAAACATCAATGAATTCATTTGTCCATTATTTCATGTATGTATGTAACATGTTGAACCCAACAAACCTTAGTTATCAATTTAAATAATAAGAGATTGTATTCTTTATTTTACTAATTTGAGTTTAAAGTTTTGAAAAAGGTGTGAAAATTGGAATTTTTATAAATACACTAGAATCAACATAAAATAACTTATTTGAACCATACAGTAAGACAGTTCTATATACATTAAGATATTAATGAAAAAAAAAAAGAAGAAAACTTAATCACAATACTAAAAAATAAATATATCCAAAACAGTTCTATACATTAAGATATTAGTTAAGGAACTTGTTTTATTTTTTTCCCTTCTAAATTTAGAAACAAGTCAATTTCTGAAACAGCAAAACACTCGTTTCCAATGTCAGATTGCTAGTTTGATACACACTATCAATTATTGGCCACTCACCAACACAAATTAGAATGATTTTTTTATGTGAGCAGAGAGTATCCCCACTGTAAATATTATCTTAATATACAACTATATCTCCATAAAACTAATTATTTCATTGGACTTCACTTTCACAATCATCAAACTTTTTACTAAAAACAATAAATCCATTTATATTCACCTCATCGTCCCTCGCAAAATATTAATAACATCCGTAAAATCTTATTAAAAAAAAAGAAAGAAAGAAAAACTCAAAATAAAATCTTTACAGTAACGCAATGTGGTAAAAATTTATTTGCCATTCACATTTTCTGTTTCTAATAAACAAAAGAAAGCTACCAAAGACTATATAGAGAAGGGAGAAGAAGGGGATTGAATTCAATTGAAGTTGCTAAAGCTGCTAAGTAATGTGTGAAATACAGTATACATTATACAATACAGTAATGGAAGTGACCCCTGGACTAGTAACAGCAAAAATAGGCAAACACCCATTGATGCATATTTGTTAATCCCACAAGTTGGGAAGTGAAGAGGATGATAATAATGATATGAATGAGGAAGTGCCAAAAGTGGGGAACCAAAACCCAAATTTGGTCACAACCCCACCACCCATCAATCCCAAATAGGTATCTCAATCTCAGACTCAGAGACACAGTTGTTATCTGCAATAAAACTATGTTGTGCAAACAACTCCTCAGAAAAAGTAGCATAGAACTCGATCCCCTCTGACCCCATTGGTGGATACACCCAACTATCTACCGTGTCAAGCAACATGAACTCAGTCACCGAGTCCACCGAGTCAAAGCTGTCTTCTTCAATGTTTGGAAGCTCAACTATCTCACTCAGCTCTGAAGACTCAGACCCTCCTGAAGAAGACAATGAAGGTGATGATGTTTGCACTACTGGGTCGAATTTAACCATGGCTGCTGCTGCTGTTGCTGCGGCTTGGATGTCACGTGGGGTTAACGTGACGGGTCTGGGAAGCATGTCAGCTATTTCTGGGAAGTTAAGAATGGCTGATTGGCCCTTAATGCTCAAGGCTGCAACATCGTGGGCTCGAGCTGCCATCTCTGGGGTTGCGAAGGTACCGAGCCAGATGCGTGATTTCTTGCGTGGCTCCCGAATTTCGGACACCCATTTGCCCCAATTGCGCTTTCGGACACCGTGGTAGACCGGGTGCTTGCTGCAGTCTCTGGGTCTCTTGAGCCTGCTCTGTTTTTGGGTCTCTGTTTTTTTGTGGGGTTTGGGAGAGTTTGAGAGAGAGTTTGGGTGGGAATGAGATAACTCAGTTGAGGGTGAAGAAGATGTGGAGGAGTTGCTGGTGCTAGCAGTTTCAGAAGAAGAGGTTGTTTCTGTCATTGTTACTTAGAAGTTAAAATTCGGTATGTTTCTGGAGCACATGACAAAGGGGTATAGGGAGCAGATAGACATACACAGGAGTCAAAAGTAGGGAGAGATAGGAGGAGGATTGAGGAGAAACCGAGCATATGGGTAGGCTTTTGTAGCAGTGAAGGATACGCTCTTATACAGCGACCCTCAACCTACCAATTATATACTTTCACAATGTAAGGTTTTTACTTTTCAAGCTTTGATAAAACTAACAACGGAAATTTATACCACAAGAAATTTTAAGTTGCTTTTGAAGAAAAAAGATCTTGCTTTGTATTATTTAATGTGTATTATCTCAATTCAAATGCTAACATTATTGTTAAAATTGAAGATAAAAATAACTCATATAACCAAAATAGTACACTAAATAATAGCAAGAACTTTTTCTTTGTTTTCCCTTTATCCCACACATACACACTAACCATCGTGTCTGTGTTTACATTCAGAGTTGAGAAAGATTTTTTTTCTTTTTGTGAAATATTTATCCTGACAAGTATATGGTCATTTATGTGTGTAGTATCGAGTGGAAGAATGCGTCATTACTAGTACTGGTACAGAAGGCCCCACACAAATATTGTACTAGCAACGTTGATAATAACATTTTTTATAAGAATAAGACTGTTTTAAAATAAATTTAATTTTAAAATAAATAAATAAAAATGTATTTATTTTTAATTTAATAAAATATTTAGAGGTCTTAATCTTAAATGATTAAAAGATAAATATATTTTTATTTATTTATTTTTAAAATAAATTCATTTTAAAAAAATCTTTTCTCACATGTCGCCTTCCCTGTGCCCGTTGCCGTTGGGGTTCGAATTGTCTGTTGCCTTGTCCAAACCCAGTTACCCAGTATTAAAGAAATTGACAACCAGTTGGCGTTCTCCACCCTTCACTTACAGGCATGGACAAAGTCTAATACACCATTGACCCGTTTATGTTTTTCTTTTCCTTCCCTTCTTCTTCCTCCTAGTTTTTCAATTTTTCTTGCATTAATTTTTTGGACAAGGACTTCGGATGACAAGGAAGGAATTAGAATCTTAACCATCCTTTTGTGAGAAAAGAGGAAGGAACATATCTACCATAGGCCACCCTAGGATTTGGGGTATTTAATACACCATTAGTGTCTTAATCATCCTTTCTAATAAAAGAGGAAGATACATCTCTACCATATGCATGCTTGGCTTGTATAGTTGGGCGCACTACCAACTCAGAAGCATTCCTCTAGCTCTAGGATTGCAATGCTCTAGAGGTTTTGGAGCATAGCTCTTGCAATGGATTATTAGATGTGACACTTCAAAATGGACTACATAATTTGGAGGGATTCTTACCGCGGAGGTTAAAAAATAAAATTTATTTTAGCACAACACAACCAAACCAATTGGAGTTTTTGGTGATTTTATGTATATATAATAAATAATAGAACGTGCATTTTCTAGTTTAGCAAACTCTACGAAGGTACCACTACTGACATAAACAGTAGTATTCAAATAAAGTCAGCTCTATTTTCAGATCCTAATTGGCTCGTGGAATGAAAGTCTTATTTTATTGCTATTTGGCGACCAAAAACAGCCATTAATATATTGATTTTAATGGACCTGGGTATGAAATGATAATAACTTGGTCTCACATACACACAATCATTCCAGCGCCTCGAAAATACAAAAATGACAAAACATGGTAAAGGTTTGGAGTTTGTTTATGCACAAGCATAAAATGATATTATTAGAAAGATAGATGTTAGTAATAAATTTTTTAAAATATTTTTTAAAATATTTTTTAATATTTATTTTATTATTAATTCATTTTATATATTTAAAATAATTATTAAGAGATAGATATTAATAATATTTATTTTTAAATTAATAATAAAATAAATGTTTAAAATAGTATATTACTAACATTTTTCTTATTAAAAATGATGGTAACTAACATAAGAGTCAAGAAAACTTCTTTTAATTTGTGCTTAATCTTGCATGTTTAATTGAAAAAATAATGGAGCTGGTTACTTAAGTAGTCTTTTTTAATTACTGATTATGGTTGCTTTTCGTTATATGATTATTATTATTATTATTATTATTATTTTATAATAGTATATTACTTTATAATAAATTTAGAGAATTCCATCGGCATAAGGTCTTTTATAAAATTACTCCACTAGTGTATTCATCACATGGTCATTAAAATTGAGTTAGTACATGATTAACTTAAATGAGGGATTTCAATGTTCTAACTAAATGATCTTTAAATAGAGTGGCATTAAGCTTTGGTCTTAAAACTATCACATATCACGTGAATTGATCTTCAATAGGAGTAGAAATAGGTCAGGTTGTTCGTCAAGGACCTGTGGCTTAATTTTCTTGAAGCTTAACCGGTTTATTAAATAAGTTAGGTCAAATTTTTTTAAAAACACATTTAATAAAAAAAAGGTCAAAACAAATTATCTAATAAATTTTTTAAACCCTATAAGTCAACCCGACTGTTTAACTATATATATATATATATATATATATTAATTAAATTAAATTTTAATAAAAGTTAGTAACTAAAACTTAAGTTTGTAAGTTAGAATGAAAATAACATATGAAAATTATGTTATAACTTAATACTCGCCCTTTACTTTTATAGATATTCACTAATTTTTTATTTTAATATTTGATCGATAGAGACTTAGAGATATACCAAATTGTCAATTTCCCCCTCCAAAGTGCTTCCATGTCATATCATAGACAATACCTTGACCTCCTCAACCCAAACCATGTAGGCAACTTCTCAAACCACTTGTTCGTAATTGAATTTGACACTATGATTGAAGCATAGGTATATCCAAAACATATTTCATCTTATCAGAAATGGGTATATCCAGTCCCCATATGTTTTTTGAGTGGGGATGGGTGTCTTTGATCTTCAGTGTCATTCATAATTAGCATTCTTCAATAAGGATATAAATGATGGCCTTCATAAATAGTGTGCCAATGAGCAAAGAAAAAGATTATATAAAAGTTTTTAATTTGATCAAAGAGAAAGCTCGTGTAATTGACTACTCACTTATTTGCCAAATGGGTGCTGGATTTCAGGTTTTAAATGACAACCCTTATTACAGGAATTGTGATGTGTACAGTTTTGGTAAAGTTTAATTTGTGCTAAGTTTCTTCATCAACAGGTGCTCAAAAGTGAAGCATACGCAACTGGAGATATAGGAACCTCTCTTCAGAAAGCTTTTCTAAGGTTAGATGAAAAAAAAGGCCCCTTCTATACTTAATGGCAGCTCCTTTATCCTGTATGTAGCAATAAGATGACAAATAATGTTTCATGCTTATAAGAGTTTTTGTACTATTTAAATCCTTCCATTTGGATCATCAGCTAAAATCTCGATTTTCTAGTTCTTATTCTAGATCATGATTTTTTCTTTAATATACAAAGAAGTGTAGTTGACAATGATCTCACTCAAAGTCACTTAGATATGTTTCACACACTTGAGTAATTGGAAGAGTATGAAGAAATTATATGTATCTTTTTTTAATAGCAAGTTAGCCCACTTGTTAGTTGCTGTTAGTGATTATGGTATTATGTATTCTTTAATTTATTGCATTTCACTAAACTTATAGAATTAAAGAGCCAAACATTAAGTATGGCATTATATATTCTCTTTCGTAGTCTAATTTACAGAGTGGATAATTACGTATATTGATTTTATTATGACTCTTTTCTACATGCATACAATTTGTCCAGAGACCACAAACCTGATCTTGAGATTGAGAAGGAAAGACTCTCAAAAGCTGGTGGTTTTATTCATCTGTTTATGGGAAATATATTATTGTGACATGCCATATCCTGATCTAAGTTTCGCAGAGATTACTTCAGTCGTTGTTCGCCAAGTATGTCTTCTTTTGGTTTTGATTTGATTGTCTGTCTCACTTTAAGCAGTGCGTGTTGTCACTATGAATTCAGAATCAAAATGAATCCATGATTTTGATTTTATTATTTACTGTTGAGATTTTAGAATCTGAGACCAGAAATACCAAGTTGTTGCTCAAGTTCTCTAGCAAACGTAATGAAGAAATGTTGGGATGCCAGTCCTATTAAACGACCTGAGATGGATGAGGTAGTTTCCATGCTGGAGGCCATTGACACATAAGGTGGAGGTATGATCCCTGTTGATCAGCAGCAGGGTTGTCTTTGCTTCCGCAGGTACATAGGGCCTTGAGGTTTATTTCTTTAGTCCAGCAAACGATTAAGTTATAGTGATTTTTCACTATTCAGGCATGGCCTTAATCTTGGGACTCTCTCTTTTTGCTTTGATTCCGATATTAGTCTCAATTGGTTTAGCATTTTACTTTATCAGAAAGATGAGGAATGTTGATGTGATTGAAGCATGAGAGCATGACGTTGCTCCACACAACAAATTAGAAATTGATAATTTAGCGTATCTCTAAGTCTCACATTAATTAAAAATTAGAATAAAAAAGTTATGAGTATCTATAAAAGTAGGTGGTAAGTGTTAAGTTATAACAAAAGTATATACTAGTCTATTTCAAGACTTAGGCTTGTTAGCTTATATAAAGACATGTTGATTTATTTAAAAAGTAGGTCTGTTAGCTTATATAAAAGCATATTGACCTATTTAAATATAGATCTGTTAGCTTATCTAAAGGCATATTGACCTATTTAAATATAGATATATTAACCTATTTAAAAGTTTTATTACAAAATAGACTTTTAAATAGACTTTTAAGTCATATCATACTTTTAAAAAGATCATACCAGATTTTAAAAATTAACTTATTTCAGGCTCCTATTTCAGGCTCAAACATTATAATTGTGATTTATGTTGGCATGTTTAAGGTAAAGTCTAACCTGACATGTTTTCACCCCTAATCTTCAAGTTATTTTTTTTAAATGTATTACCTTATTTATTAATTTATTTTTAGTCTACGGGTAAGGAAAGTAATCTTCTATCTATCTTTAATATTTTCTTATTGATGAGACTTGTGACACATGAGCAGAATTAACTTAAATGTAATTTAATTAACTTAAACATAAGTTTTTTCAGTTATACAGTTACGGTATTCTCATGTTAATTTTTGTGTCAATCAAAATTAATTTAAATTAAATGTATTACAAGAAGTGGCTCAAGTAATAAAACTTGAACTTAGCAATATTTGAGAGGCTTTTGTACTTGTAGGAAAGAACAGCCTCAATATTATGAATGAGGATCAGTCATTCTAAGGGTCTGAAAAAGTCTCGTAAGATAAAAATTTATTTAAATGTAAGTTGAAGCATCCTCGTTAATTTATATTTGTTTTTTTTTCTTATTTGTACAATAAGGGTATATTGCATCAATTAAGATAATTCTCTTGATAGATTTAAAAATGTTAATTATTTTCTTAGTGTTTATGGTAAACTTTTGTCAAAAAAGACAAATTTAATTTCAGATCGCAATTCGAAAAAGGAAATCACTACCTTTAAAGATTCTCTAATATTTAGACTAATTTTTGTTTAAGAAAATCAAGAATGATTTTGAATTTTTCACAAAAATATGTGAATCGAAAATATAAGTATTTTAGTATTGTAATTAACTTAGTTAAAAATAAAGGAAAGTAAGTGGAACAAGGAAAATGTAAAGATAATAACTTGTTTTAAAAGTTAAAGATTACTTTTAAATTAAACAAAAGCAGTTAAATGAAAGCCATTAAATGACATCAAACTTAAAGAGTAAAAAAGTAAAGTAAAATAAAGTAATCTAGATACGCAATGTAAAGTACAGAAAGATAAATAACATTAATTGAAAGAAAGTGATGTAAAAGTAATAAAAGTAAAGTTGTAGATATATAAATGAATAAATAAGTAAATTTACAGAAAAAGTAAAGAAATCAAGTAAAAAAAAATAAAAGAACTTAAATAATCTCAGAAGAATTACTTGATTAGGAGTGTAAGAGAGTTTGCAAGAAAGTAAAAGACGGAAAGTATAAATAAAACTAAATTTAAACTTGCATTAGAAATGTAAATGATACAGGAATAAAACAGGATGAAAACATACTTGACTAGACTTGTGTTGTGCTTGAGAATATAAGAGTGATGTGAAAGTGTGATTACAAGTATTTGTGAGTATTGAATTTCTAATCCTTAAACATTTCCATCATTTCGGTATTTATAGAATTTCTAAGTATCTATCATTTCTACATGATATTGACATGTGTCTAAAACAAAGAAAATTGCCTAATGATTATCATTGATCCTTGTTAAGTAACTGTCAGATCTTTATCAGCAATTTTCGTGCTATAAGTAACTGCTTAATCTTTATCAACAATCTTTGTATTGTATTAGTCTTACACTTATAACTGTTGTTAACTTCTATTTTTAAATTTAAATTCTTTCTTATGAATTCAGAATTGAATCTTCCAACAGTTGTTGGCTTCTGATTGAGACTCCTTACTTTCATTTTTAGAAATTTCAAAGTGTAATTACTTTTTAAATCTCAATTTTTGAGACCAACTCAAAATTATCATTTCTGACATGAAATCGAAATGACTATTTCTAATATCAAATTAAAATTATCATTTCGATAACTTCAAGTCTTTTCTACAATTTTGACTCTAACACAATTAGAGTATGTACATATTCATGACTTAGTAAATTTTATTTATACTAAGTTTTACAACACACCTTCGAAATTGCTTTAGATCAAAAAGTGTTATTTTTATACTAATACTTAAATGTTGACTCAAGTTCATCAAGGCAAAGAGCACACCTCCTTAATCACTAAGCTAACCCTTGGTTATTTCCATCTTTTATAGTCGAAGCATATACTTAAAGAAGGATATGCAAGCCTAATCACATATAGTATAAAAGAAAAAAAAAAAAAAAGGAAGACATTGATGTGCTACATTGCTGATCGTGACTCAAAATCAAATACTATAATTTTGACCTCAACTTTCAACCCACTTTTATTATTTCAAAAATGATATAGGTATATCTAAAAGATTATAAGGATATAATTGTTTCATGAGTACTATCCTGGTTTTTGTTTTGTTTTATATATATATATATATATAATACAAAACAATAAATTTTAGTTTCATTTTAACTTTTTTTTTCCCTTAATAAGCAGTATTTGGGTGCCATGTGTACAAATCATTCACAATTGTCTTGTATACATGCAAATTACATTGCCACTTCGAAAATATAAAAGAAGTAAAACCAAAAAAAATATGTATAGTTGCCTATAAGGAGACAAAAATATATGATTTATCACATCTTCTAAACAAGTGCTACATTAAAATAATTTTATGACGCGCTTTTTTTTTTTTATCTACACTTATCATGACAGGTTAATGATTAAACTTTCCTAGAAACGTATCAAGGCATTAAGGCTGTACCCAATCAAATAAAGCCAACAATTTAATTCCTTCAATGTATGTAGTGGATTCGAATCCGTAACTTTACTTTGGTATTATTTATTAGATTAAATATTTATTATTAAATGAAAAGTTGTAATTAATGAAAAAAATGTTACTTTTTTTTATTCATAACCACATCAAGTATTAAAGACAACACTGATGATAGATGTCATGAACCATGATATTAAGGACACAATTCTTGAGTGAGACGCTAATAAAAAACGTGAACATGGTATAAATATGATTGTTCCGTTCAATATCTAAGTAGTAGCTATGGTAAGTTCATCTTTGATAGTGAAAATTGTCTAACCCCCTCAAAGGGTTGTTGTGTTACTTTTTATATGAAGGAGATGAGTGACCTCACCTTATGATTGACAATCATGAAGTTATTATGAGATGCTCCTATGAGATTGCAACGCGTGGCCTCTTTTCTTTTTTTTGCAACTAACTCTTGTCAACGATTTTTTGGGGTACTTTCATCGGTTGGAGTAGGAGGTGTTTTGGGAGATTTTGGTGACGAAGTTAGGCTTCGTTTATGAGAAAGCTCAGGTACGGTCCACAACTTGTAAAGTTAGAATAATAAAAGTGAACAAGCTACATATGTTTATTCGTAAGTGGGACTCAAATATGTTTATTCGTAAATGGAGCTTGGACCATTATAGGTCCGGTAAAGTAAGCCCGATATAATAGGTAGGCCCAACATAATAGCAAGTTTGGTAGAATTTGGTTTCGACTTCATATTTAAGAATTTATCCGACCGACTTATAACAGACAAATACACTGGTAACAATCACTTGTCGACTTAAGTAATTAACCAACGACTATGAATCCGGCATTTAATGAATAAATTGTAACTGAATCCCAACGTTCGAACTTTGAATGACTTAAACGGCGGTTGATCGGGGTTCAGAACATATATATAATCCGGCCTGGCGATCTAAGCCAGCCATGTTCCATTCTTTTAGCCTAATAGGTACTTTTTGTTTTAAGACTTATCATACGATCCTTGTGCTGACTGACTAGCCTAGTTTCTTAGACATCTTGACACCCATTCGGGAACAAGAGTAAAATCGTCCTCTAAGCAATTTAGGTTCGGTCAGTACCCGGAACATCTGGCACCCACCGTGGGGCTAGGTAAAACTTTCCTACTCCATAATCCTTCAGCTCTTTTCGCGGCCCATCCAATCACCTTATAGACCTAAAATGGCTAGCAGTGAAAACGGTGTCCTGGACGAAATCAATCAAGAAAGCAATCAGCTCAGTACAATGGAGATGCTCCTACAAGCTATTAGAGATATTAATAGCCGAATTGATCAAATGACTCAGACCAGCAGGGATCAACAGAGGATTGAGCAGGAAGACCAGAGGGAAAGAATTCCAGAAGAAGATATTCGGAACGGGGATTTTCAAAGACATACTAGTATCCTCAGAACAAATGATCATGACGGAAAGAGACAAGCAAATAACCCACCTGGAGCTGATCATCCTTTCTCCGACTTCATTATGTCAATCCCGTTTCCAGAGAGATTCAGACTCCCGACGATGGAGCTTTACGATGGGACGTCTGATCCACAGGAACATCTGACGATGTTCAATTCTATGATGCTTCTAAATGGAAGCTCGGACCCGATCAAATGCAGGACTTTTCCGACAACTTTAAAAAAATCAGCTTTGGTTTGGTTTTCAAGCATTGAATCAGGTTCGATTTATGATTTTTCTGAATTATCTGCTAAATTTCTTAACCATTTTTCTACGAGCAAGACACATCAGAAGACATCGGCAAACTTAATCAATCTGAGGCAGGGCCGAGAAGAATCTCTTAAAGATTTCATGAGAAGGTTCGGGGAAGAAGCTGTGCAGATAAGAGACCTCAATCCAGCAGTTTCTTTGCATGCTATCATGGCTGGCTTGCGGCCGGGACCATTTGCAGACTCCCTGGCCGAGAAAACCGCCTTTAGACCTGGACGAGTTGATGAACAGATCTACAGGATACATCAACATGGAAGAAATCGCTCTCGCCAAGAAGCAAATGGAGCAACGTTTTTTCGAATCGGAACGCAGAGAAAAAAATAATCCCAATATTTCTATCAAACCAAGTAGTCATGACTGACCATATAACGGGCGGGGAACGGAAATAAGAGGCAGACCATTACAAAGGAATGATCGGACATACGAAAATGTGTGTGCAATAACGGATAGAGTACAACCTTGGTTCGATGAGTACACTTCGTTAAATTCTTGTCAAGATCGGATATTCCGGGAAATATACAACACGGGTCTGATCTGTCTCCCAAGAAATACCGGACATCAAAAGACACCACCAGGCATTGATAAAAGTAAAAGGTGTGAGTTCCATAAAACTTACGAACATACCACAGAGGAGTGCATCAGCCTGAAAAATAGGATTGAGCAACTCATTCAGGAGGAGCATCTAGGAAAATATGTTTATCGCCGCAGAAGTCGGAGCAGGGAGGCAAAAGCAGGAAATCAATCCAACCGAAGGGGACCAAGCCAGGATTTGAAGAAAAGGTCCGAGGACATGAGCTCCGGTAACCGAGACTAACCCGTCAGAGGGATCATTGACTCAATTGCAGGGGGATTTGCCGGTGGAGGGAGCTCCAATTCATCTCGGAAACGACATCTCTGAGCAGTAATGTCCTTAAGCTACCCTTCCCCATTGCAGCACAAACAATTCGATGATGGACCAGTCATCTCTTTTTCAAGTAGTGATTACGCTGGGTTAGACGAAAACCTGGATGATCCGATGGTTATATCCGTTATAGCATGGAACTTTCAGATCAAGAAAGTTCTAGTTGATCAAGGAAATTCGGCCGATGTTCTCTACATGTCCACGCTTCGAAGATTACAGATGACAGAAGACGTTTTAACTCCATTTAATGGAACTTTGATCGGGTTCTCGGGAGAGCAGGTAAATGTCAAGGGGTTCGTCGAACTTCGAACGACTTTTGGGACAGGTAATCTACTTAAAACTATTCCTGTAAGATACTTGGTTATAGACTGCTATACTCCATATAATGTTATCCTTGGGAGACCGTCTCTAAATCTTTTAGGGGTTGTCGTCTCAACCCCCCATCTAACAATGAAATTCCCAGTCTCTAAGACTGAGGTCGGAACAGTACATGCAAATTAGAAAGAAGCACGGATTTGCTACAACGAAAGTCTGAGACCCAGACATGAAGAAAAGACTCATAAGATCAACCATAAGAGACCAATACATAACATTAACATGGTTGAATTGGATCCAAGAAGTGATGAAAAAGACAGGCCTCAACCGATCGAAGAATTGTAAGCAGTACAATTGGGTCATAAATCCAACTAAGTAACACATATCGGGGCTCATTTACCAACCGAACTTAAAAGAGATTTGGAGGAATTATTGAGAAAAAATATTGATATCTTTGCCTGGACTGCAGCAGACATGCCGGGAATTGATCCCGAGATCATCACTCATAAGCTCTCCTTAGATGAAAAGGTGAAACCAGTAGCCCAAAAAAAAGGAGACTGGGATTGGAAAGACAAAGGGCTGCAACCGAGGAGACCAGAAAACTTTTGGAGGCAGGCTTTATAAGAGAGGTAGAATATACCACGTGGTTGTAGAATGTGGTTATGGTTAAAAAGTCGTCAGGAAAATGGCGAATGTGTACAGACTTCACTAATTTGAACAAAGCTTGCCCGAAGGATTCCTATCCTCTTCCCAGCATAGACCGACTAGTTGATGGGGCCTCTGGTTATCAGTTCTTTAGCTTTATGGATGCATACTCTGGATACAACCAGATTAGGATGCACCCGGACGACAAACAAAAAACTGTTTTTATCACTGAGTTTGGAAATTTTTGTTATAGGGTGATGGCCTTCGGCCTTAAAAACACCAGAGCAACTTATCAGCGGCTGATGAACAGAATTTTCAAAAAACAACTTGGAAGAAACATCGAGGTCTATGTAGATGACATGGTCGCCAAAACTCCTGAAAGTGGGGATCATTGTTCCGACCTATCTGAGTGCTTTGCGCAACTGAGAAAGTATAACATGAAGTTAAAATCCGAGAAATGTGTGTTCGGAGTTCAAGCAGGAAAGTTCCTTGGCTTTCTACTCACCAACAGAGGAATAGAAGCAAACCCAGAGAAATGTCGAGCAATAATGGAAATGAGAAGCCCTGCAACGATTAAAGAAGTGCAGAGATTAACAGGACGGATAGCTTCTCTCTCTAGGTTCCTTTCTAAATCAGCTGACTGATCTATACCATTTTTTCAGTGCCTCAAGAAGGCCAAAAAATTTCAGTGGACGGAGGAATGTGAGCAAGCGTTTAGTGAACTGAAAACTCTTCTGGCGACTCCGCCAATTTTGACAAAACCCGAAGCAGGTGATATTTTATTTTTATATATTTCTGTTTCTGATAAAGCCTTGAGTTCTGTCTTGGTGAAAGAAATAGGAAAAGAGCAATGACCTATTTATTTCGTTAGCCGAGTCTTGCAAGGACCAGAAGTTCGGTATCAGAAAATCGAAAAGATAGCGTTAGCGCTAGTCACAACGGCTAGGAGGCTCCGACAATATTTTCAGAGTCATTCAGTCATTGTAAGGACAGATCAGCCGATCAGACAAGTGCTTTGAAAACCAGAACTTGCTGGACGAATGATATCATGGTCCATCGAATTGTCGAAATTTGACATTCAATATCAGCCAAGAAGACCCATCAAATCCCAGATATTGTCTGACTTTTTAGTTGAATTATCTTCCCCTTTTCCTCAAAATGAGAGTAATGATACTTGGGTTCTTTTTGTCGACAGAGCGTCGAATGTCAAAGGAAGTGGAGCCGGAATTATTCTTGAAGGTCCGAACGAAATCTTAATTGAACAGTCCCTGAAGTTCAATTTTCGGGCTAGCAATAATCAAGCCGAGTATGAAGCACTCATTGCCGGGCTAGCATTGGCAGCAGAGATGGGGGCTACTAGGTTAATCGCAAAGTCGGATTCCCAACTGGTAACTGGGCAAGTAAGTGGCGAGTTCCATACCAAAGATGCGTAATTAATTAAATATTTACTCAAAGTACAGGATGTCGTAAAAAAGTTTGAGCAATTCGAGATTGTTTATATCCCAAGAGAGCAGAATACTAGGGCTGACCTATTGTCAAAATTAGCCAGCACAAAAGGTCCGGGTAACAACCGGTCCGTCATTCAAGAAGTGCTTGACCGACCCAGCGTGGAAGAAGAGGAGATTTTTTCAATCGACGACAATGCAAGTTCCTGGATGAGTCCAATCATCAAATACTTGAAAAGTGGTGAGTTACCAATGAAGAAAAGAAAGCAAAGAAATTGCGAAGGACGGCGAGTTATTACACGATGATAGGAGGAGAATTGTTCAAGAGAGGATTTTCTCTACCCCTCTTGAAGTGTATAAATCAAAATCAGACGAAAACGGTTATGGAGGAAGTTCATGAGGGAGTCTGTGGTAGTCACATCGGAGGACGATCGTTAGCAAGCAAGGTTTTAAGATCGGGAATATACTGGCCTACTATGAAGTATGATTGTCTAGAATACGTTCGAAAATGTGATAAGTGTCAGAAATTCACCAATCTACATAAATCCCCACCTGAAGAATTGCACAACATCGAGACTCCATAGCCATTTTGCCGATGGGGAATTGACCTATTAGGTCCTTTCCCTACAGCAGCCCGACAAATGAGGTACATTATTGTTGCCATTGATTATTTTACAAAATGGATTGAAGCTAGAACCACTTGCCAGTATAACTGTAAAAGGTTAAAAAATTTGTTTGGAAAAATATAATATGCCGTTTTGGTTTACCCTATTCAATTGTATCTGATAATGGAACACAGTTCACTGACAAAAAAATTGAGAATTTTGTATGAGCAATGAAATTAAACAGGTATTCACCTAGGTAGAGCATCCACAAACTAACGGATTAGCTGAAGTAGCCAACAAGGTTATATTACTCGGACTACGAAAGAGGCTCGACCATGCTAAAGGCCTATGGCCAGAAGAACTTCCAAACATTTTGTGGGCGTATTACACTACACCACAGTCATCAACACGCGAAACTCCATACCGACTTACTTTCGGGGCTGATGTTATGATTCCCATTGAAATAGGAGGACCGAGTTTTAGAAGATCAGCCTTTAGTGAGGAGGTAAATGTTGTAGTCAGAAAAGCCGATTTGGATTTATTAGAAGAAGAAAGGGAAATAGCACACATTCAGGAAGAAGCTGCGAAAGCTCGGGCAGTAAGAAAATATAATCGGAGGGTGAAAATAAGAAAATTCATTGAAGGAGACCTGGTGCTGCGCAAAATTGAAGACTCCAGAAGGGCGCCTGGCGAAGGGAAGCTTTCGGCTAATTGGGAAGGACCTTTCAGAGTTCTTAAGGATATTAGCGGAGGAGCGTATAAGATCGGCGATGTAACTAGATGTCCGCTTCCTAGAACTTGGAATTCAGCGTCACTTCGGAGATACTATAGCTAAGCTCATTTACTTTAATCTTTTCTTTTATGAACTTCTGTATTGAAAGTTATAGGTAGTGTACTCTTTTTCCTTGTCAGGATTTTTTTCTGATGGGTTTTTTCCTGAAAGGTTTTAACGAGGCATACCTTTAACTCATTTGTTTACTCAAATAAAATCATCATATTGAAACTTAGTTTATATGAAATTAGCCTTAAAGGCAATTCTGGTCAATGTCACCGATGTCGATCATAGTCACCGAAGAAATTGACCTTAAAGGCAATTCCGGTCAATGTCAGCGATGCCGGTCATAGTCACCGATGCCGGTCATAGTCACCGAAGAAAATGACCTTCGAGTCAAGTCGAGTCAAAGTCTCCAATGCCGAAAAGAATATCCTTAGAGCCAACTTGGGTCAAAATCACCCAAAACCGAATCCGAGCAAATTGCCCAAAATTCTACAAACGCCAAACTTTCAAAAATAGTTAAAGTTTATTCGGTAAACAAGACCTTTTGGCGATTCATAATTTTTAATTAATTCTCTTTAAAAGCAATGATGTTTCAAGGGGCATAAAATTCGGTGTTATTGGAGTAATCGTTCTGCCATTAAATATTATAGGCAAGGTTGGCAAGCATAAAGATGTTTTTTGAAATTTAAAATTAAAAGAAGCACATACAGTATCAAAGACTAAAATACTTAGACAAATTCAGAAAATTTCATTATTAAGACGAAAGAGTTATACACTGATATTTCAAATGTTTAAGGTTCTGTTTCCTCATCTTCATCTTCATCTTCAACGATGCGACCACCGACTACCTTGTGGAATGGCCCCATCTCCCCCAAGTGATTGTCGAAGACCATATCGGGATTCAAAAGCTTGGCTTGTTGGAGGCAGGTATCAAAGCCAGCGACTCTTTGGTTAGTAATTTCATCTTTCAATCCCTCAAACTCAGCAAACAACTTACTTTTTTCTTACACGACTTCTTTAAGAGCTCGGTCAGACTCCTCCTTATCCTTTAGGGCAGCCGACAAGTTTTCTTCAGAGTTTTTCTTTTCTTCCTCCAGGATCTTTACCGAAGATTCAAGAAAATCGATTCGGTGCGCCTTCACTTTTAAAACTTCTATTTCATTTTTCAGATTGGAGACTTCAGCCTGATGAGCCTTCGTGGCTTTTTCCATTTCCGAGCGAAAAAGAAGGTTGTTGGTTGACACTTTCTTTTTTGTTTCTGCTACTTCATACTCGGCCGACCGGAGTACACTAACAGACCAAAGAAGCTGTACTTCGGCCCATCGTATAAGCCCAATATCACCGATCTTGTCCTTACGTTTCTTGTCGTTCGGAAGAGAAATATGATTATCTATCAATGCCTCAAAGGGAAAAGTGGTCGACCATAGTGAAGACTTGTCTTTTCCAGCCGCAAAACCGCTTAACCCCTCGAAGGCCGTTTTTAAACCCGAGTTCTGCGAAGACTCTTCGCCTACTGAGGTCATGGCAGGTTGTTTCGTACTTTACTCATGTACTTCTGACCGACGTCTTTTTCAAATTATCGGATCCGAGTTGGTATCCGAAGATTCCGGATAAGGATTAACAGGTATAGGTTCGGGTCGGGGCATGGTGTCATCAACATTTCCTACCACCGAGGTTTCTTCCCTCTTCAATTTTTTTAGTCTTCGTTGCATCTCGCGAACAGTTATCTTAGGAGCCATTTTTCCTGAAAAGATATTAAAATAGTTAAAATACATTAGTAGAGATCCGATATCAGTAAAATAGTAAAAATAAAAGACTTACGCATTATTTTTTGTAATTCGGTTGGATTGTCTCCAAACTTTACCAAGGAAGCAGTATCCAGCACTGAAGCTTCTTCCAGGAAGTCGACCAATATTCGGTCTTCGGGTGGTAACCTTCTATACTCCATACCCAATATTGTAGTTAGGTTTGCACGCCAGTATAAAGGGAATTTCTCTATCTCATATTCGTCCAAGAAGAATGAAAGATCGGCTGGAGCAGAACTTACCCGAAAAAACCTATTTTTAAATTTCTTGTACGAGGAGTCTAAAGCAGAAAATAATCTTCTACGCGGGTGGCTATTAATTGATACCCAACCCCCTTTACCGACCCCCTTGCATTGAAAAAGGGCAAAGAACACCCCGATACTAGGTTTCCGACCTATAAACTGAAATATTACTTCAAAAGCTTTGACGAATGCCCAGCTATTTGGATGAAGTTGGGTAGGCGCGACGTTTAATTTAGTCAGGATTTTACATTGAAAATCCGAGAAGGGTAAACGGAGGTCGAGGCGAGTAAAAAAGGTTTCATATACGTAAATCCAACCTAGGTCGTCATTCCTACCTGGAGACATAAAAATCCTCTCTTCAGCTCGGCAATGTCGGCACACGAATTTGGTCTCGTCTCCATTAAATGCCATCACAATACATCTTCGGAGGATGTGTATGCTTTCGGCCGAGTTAAAATCTGAGCAGTAATCTTTAACACCGGATTTAACCCAGTTGTACTCCTCCTCTGATGTTGGAGGTGACTGTCAACCTTTAATATCGGGTGTTTCTTCGTCGGCTGGGTTTTTTCCTTTGACAGTGGGTGGGCCCGTTGTATGTTGACTGGAAACGCCCACCGGAGATTCACCCAGAATCTCTACAGACTCACTACCACTACTATCGCTTCTAACAGACATGTTACTACTTACGGTCCTAAATCCTAAATTGAGGTAATTTACAGAGTGAAAGGGAAAGGTGAGAGAAATACCTGTTTTTGGAAGGCAAAATGCGAAAAGCTTCGTTGCAGTGGAACTTTGTGAGGAGATAGTGAAGGGCCCAAGAACTTGATTAAATACGTTTGATGAGCAAATGAGGAAGGATTCCAGAATGGAGGAAGGCACAACAATGAAATGTTCTGGAAAAGGAAGCAATACAGAGGGAGATAAAACGTGAGAAGTGTTTTTTGGGAAGAAGCTAACGATGGGACTTCGAAGAGTAATGAGAAGGAAGTGGAAGAGGGGCTTTTTTAAATAAAGGCTAGGCCGCCACAAATCAAGGGTAATAAGGTCAAGAGAGATGAAAACTTGTGTTCTTACCCGTCAGATGAATCTTGCGCCCAGGATCTATTCTAGCCAAGATCAACAATTGGAAGGCCGTTTCAGCGAAGATCAACGGTTGCACGGCGGTTACTAGTGCAGTTGCTTTAATGGTGCAATAATGAAACTAACACTTGACTAATAGATGAATCACACGTGGCACACGTCTTCTCACCTCTGAGCCAACTACGGGTTACACAAAGTGTCTTGAAAAAAGAGCCCTAATGTACCTGAGCAAAGTAGGGTTGCAGGAAGCTAAGTTTATTTATTTTTTTAGTAATCGACCAAAGTCGATAAAATGATTTTTTCGCTTGATATTGAAGACGAATAGTCTTATAAATGTCTGATCTATATTATTTGGCTTTTTAGGCTGAATCATTTTTTGCATGCGGCGTTTTGGGTCCGATCTCTTATAGCTCGGTTCATGTCTTCTATATGGTCGAGCTAGGGGTTATGGACCATGTATTCGTTTAATCGGATCTCTTATAGCTCGGCTCATCTCTTCTATATGGCCGAGCTAGGGGGCTGTGGACCATTATGGGTCCGATAAAGTAAGCCCGATATAATAGGTAGGCCCAACATAATAGCAGGCTTGGCAGAATCCTACCCCACTTCATACTTAGGAATTTATCCGATCGACTTATAACGGACAAATACACTGATAACAGTCACTTGCCGACTTAAGTAATTAACCAACGACTATGAATCCGGCATTTAGTGAATAGATTGTAACTGAATCCCAATGTTCGGACTTTGAATGACTTAAACGACGGTTGATCGGGGTTCAGAACATATATATAATCCGGTCTGACGATCTAAGCCAGGCATGTTCCATTCTTTTAGCCTAATACATACTTTTTGTTTTAAGACTTATCATATGATCCTTGTGCTGACTGACTAGCCTAGTTTCTTAGACATCTTGACACCCATTCGGGAACAAGAGTAAAATCGTTTTCTAAGCAATTTAGGTTCATGTCTCAAATAATACGGTTTAATATTTTTTTTTAATTATTTTGATAAAAATAACACAAAGAAATAATATAAATCCAAAATACAAAATGAATGTACAATTAATCTCGCCATTAAACTAACCCATGATTTTATTGATCATGGCAGATGCTGGTTGAAGTAAATCAATCTAACTGAGCTAATTGAAGCAAATTTAGGCGTTGACATTCTCTCAAAGATTATCGTCGCAAGGAGAGACAGTTAAGGGTATCTGAGATATTTATATATATTTATATATATCATCTTATATTTATATAATTTTTATCATTTAATTATATTTAATTTTACTTCATTTTGTATACAATTATTATTTTCTAATTCTATTATCTAGGCCTTAAATATGACAATGTGCATATTTAAGAAATGTACATAAAGCACCAATTTGGGTTGGAGTGAGCTGGTTGGGGCTCTCTTTCCTTAAACAAGTAGTTTGGAGTTCGAATCTCAATTCTTGCATATAGAAAAAATCCAAACTAGGAGGAGACTCTCGTTTTAAGTGGTGTTTTCAATTTCCTCGTTAGAGATTAGTCACTACTATCGACGGTAGATATTTTTGATCAAAAGCCAAAAAAAAAGAAATGTACATAAAGCATTATTCTACCAAATCAGCCAACGGCTGTTTCAACTGCCATGATTGCAGATTTTGCAGACCAAATGTCAGTTACTCAAAAGAGATTTTTTTTTTTTTATACCTTACTTGCTATAAAACTTACTTTGTATCTAAGACTAATTTACGTATATCACTTGCTATGTTTAAAAGTTTTTATTTGAATGTAAAATTAATTCTCGGTTAGAGTATTGAACTAGTTTTTTTTTTTTTTGAAAATACTTTTTTTTATAAATTCAAATGCTTCTCATTACAAAAGCATCTTAATTATAAAGTTCAAGTTTACTTATCATTTAAATCACTTTTTTAGGTGAAAAAGAAAAATCATGACAAAGTATATTTAACGAAAAAATGTTCACCAAATTATTCTAAAGCAAGTGGGTGGTAGACGTCCACTTGAATGAAAACTAGACAAAAACTTTACTATAAACCTAGAAAATTTTATCAGCATGTCTTTTTTATTTATATTTTTTTCCTAGTGCCATCATCGATCACATGATCATTAATAGAGTTAGCACTTGGTAAACACCAATGATGACTTTCGATATTCTAATATACACGATCTTAAATACCGGCCAATGAAGCTATAGTACCTAAATGATTATCAGATCTCGATAAGTTCCTTACATTGTAGTTTCTATTTTATTTCATCAATTTTTTTTTTTTTGACGATACTTCATCAAGTTACTCATTTTCTTTTTTTGACGTGAGTTACTCATTATATCATATATATATATATATATATTGATGTGAGTTACTCATATTACTTTCAAACCAATTAATTAAATCTCCGCAACAGCTGAGGGATTTAATTGTTTGTACATTGTATTTTTATTAATTAACCAAGTACTAGCAATACCTATATGATCTTAAATACAGGCCATGGATGCCCTTTACCTATTACATCAAACAAATTCTTTTTGGTTCTCAATGGACTTTTTGAAAGTACCTTACACCAACCCACCATACACTAAATTCATTTTTCCTGATAAACAATATCAATAAAACAAATTATACTTAATTAGTATTAATAATTGTTTCATATAGTATGTGTGTGTGTGTTTTTTTTTAAGTCTGCTTTCCATCTGAGTAGACAAACAGTATTCTTCATTTCTTTTTAATTTATTAAAACATTTTGTCCCTTATTTTTATTTGTTTTTAGGAAAATGAGATTTTATATCCAGTTCTTTGTAGTTACTGTGAGAAAGTTTATCCAATAAAATAATATAAAGACTTTATTAAGAATAGTATTTTAGTTTCGTATCGACATGTTGGTGGTCAATTTTGTTATTAAAAAAAAAGAAGGGTGAAGAGATTTGAGACAATCTGGACTTTTATATTAACAAAGAAGAAGACTAAAACGATATATCATTAATTTCTTAGAAGTGCATGTGACTAATATAAAACCAAGAAAATGAAGGATTGTCTAATTGTCATTTATTTCATATTTGGTTGATGTCATTTTACTATAAAGTATGAACTTGGACAGTACCATATCAATAGGTCTTTTTTTAATTTCCTTGTTGAGCTTCCCCAATTACCAGATGCAATAAACAATTTACAATAAACTAAACATTTCTTTTAAAGTAGACTAAATTATTTGTAGGTAACCTATGTTTAATCTAATGATAAGGCTAATGAAAGTTCTTAATTAATTATCAAATTCGTGATTAAGTTGCTGCTAGGATATTATTCTTTTTAATCAAACATTGTAAATGTATCTTTTTTTTTTGTTCCATTAAGTTAAATATCTTCATCACTTAAGTTAGTTAGAACTATGACAAAACTGTTGACGTAGTTTCTCCTCTTTTTAGTTGTGTTATTTTTATTTAAATACGTACCGAGAGACCAAGACATGTCATCAATTTACAAGGAACCAATTAATGTACATAATTAAGTGCATGAGCCAAATCATTTGTTGTTTTTCTAAGTTCTAAAATCCCAAGTTAATTATAAAGTAAACCAACCATCTTATTGATAATGTCGTTTCGTTTTTTTTTCCCTTGCTTATAAAAAATGTGTAAATTTGAACTCAATAATTTTAAAATTGATTGAATTGTTGAACCGATGAAATAAACAGTTCATAGTTTAATCAGTTTAATTGATTTAATTAATGGTTAAATTGTTAATATTATAGTTATATAAGTTTTTTAAAAAATAATTAGTTAAAAAAATTAAATTAAAAATTGGTTGACTCATTAGTTTTCTCTAATTTTTTTAATTTTTTTTTTTGTTTTCAGTGGTCTAACCTCTCAACCGATTTCTAAAATAAATTAAAACTAATAGGATGATTAGTTTACAGTTTAATCGGCTCAATCGGATCAATTGATTCGATTTTAGAAATACTGTTTTAACCCAATGATCCTTCGACCTTCGTTAATGTTATTAATGAAATGTTTTAAACCTGACAAATTTGAGCACCTATAACGCGTTGTAGTTTTCTTACAAAGGAATCCTAGTATTTGAATATTGTGATATCTTCCTTAGAATCTCTTTTTCAATTTGCACTTATTTTTACATTATTTTTTTAAACAATAATAGATTAGATAATTGTGAATGTTGGTCTACATGAATTGCAAAGTATTGTGAATTATTTATCGACAATAATGGATTAAATAATTATCACCAACAGTGATATACCATTTGCAACGCCCACGGTCCTATTAATTTGTCGTTTCCTTTTGTACAGTATCATTAAAGTTTTATTTGATAAATTAAAATAATGAGTTTTGATATTTATTACACCTATATACGTACGTGATCTTAAAATACAGCAGAAGAAACTTCTAACCTAAAGCTTATAAAGCATATATACGGACACGGACATGAAATATGACACAGATATGAATATGAAGATATATTAAATTTAAAAATTGTAGGACACGGACATGATATATATATATATATATATATATATATATATATATATATATATATATATAAATTTCAAAATTTAAGAAAAAAATTCATAATTCATTAATATCATTTCTATAAGTTTAAGATTTATAATATTTTAATATATGTCGTATGTATTAATATTTGTTACCTAGTAAACTCCTCTTAAAAATATGAAACATAATTTCTATTGACATATTCTAAAATATCTCTTAAATCAACTTTTCATAATAGAACGAATCATGTACAAGTACATGTACATAAAAAAAAACTAGAGGGAATATTTGTGTGAGGCAAACTTGAGTGACAACGAAATAGACGAATTGATACGAGTAGAGGTAGAAGAAACAGATGAAAATATTGATGTGTGAAAAGATAAAACTTAAAAGTCTAATAATGGCGTATGAAAAAATAAAACTTAAAATACTGGTATGTAAAAATAGTGACTTGAGATGTCAGTCATGTGATTGAGCTTGAGTGGGTTACGGGCTTACTAATTAAACGTTAGTCATGGAAACTAATTTAAAAAAATATATATTAATGAGTCGTGTCCTAATCATGTCCAAACGTGTCCAAGAAGTGTCCGAGAAGTATCTGAGTGTGTCTGAGAAGTATTCGAGCGTGTCCGAGATGTGTCTAAACTGAAAAAAATAATCTTTTTAATCGGACACATTCAAATACGCAAGATACGTGTATCGTATGGGTGTCTTCATGTGTCTGACACGGACACATGTCCAACACACAAATGCAGCTCATAATCGATGTGTCCGTACTTCATAGCCTAAAACCTTACCAAATCCTCAAATTAAAGTTCCGAAATTTTAATAAATCAATGACCTGGGGTTTCTATTTTTATAAAAAAATATATTCATAAAATAACATTTTAATATACGTACCATCTAAGGAAGTTTTTTTTTGCTGATATGGTATTTCGCTACATGAGAAAGAGTAATTGATTGCAATAAGTGAATAACCATATAAATCTGGTGTGCCCCCCAAAAAGATATTAAATCGGTTATTTTTTTTCTTTGCAAATTAATCGAATTAGACGTCCTCTCTTCTTCTTTTCCCTCTTCTTTCTAATCATTAATAGGGATAGTAACGAGGCGGGGCAGAGACGGGTAGTAACCCCCCGTCTCCTGCCGATAATATCCGCCTCCACCTCTACCTTCGCCTTTATATATGTAAGGGTACTCGTTTATTATTCTTTCGTAGGTAAACGGATATTCACGGATATTCGTGAGTACTCAATAAATTATAAAAAAATTAATAAAATTAAAAAATAAAATGAAAATAAAAAAAATATATAATATCATAATATTTTAATTTATATAATGAGATTTTTAATAAATTTATATAAAATATTTTTATATTTTTTTTGCTAGTACCCAAGAGTATGGGGGGAACTATCTCCGCCCCCGCCCCCGTTTATTAAACGGGAATAATATAAACAAGTATTTATACTCGCAAAAGAAATTAAACGGATATTATCTTCTCCCGTTACAGGTATTACCTGCAGGTACCTGCAGGGACGGATAAAATTACCATCCCTAATCATTAATAAGCACATAGCTTGAAGGACAGAAAGAGTTCCAAAGGTATATATACTACACATCTCCAAACTCAATCCCATTGAGATTTGAGCTAGGAAAAAAAAAAAACAGAGCATATCAACATGATACTACTACAAAATCATAATGATTCTTAATAAGCTCAACTGGCAACAAAGGGCTGATGCTATATCTCACATTGATCAAATCAAACATTGAGGTTCTGCTCTTTTTTGGTCAGTTTGGTATAAAGATAAAATTAGAGGTGAAAAATTCATAAATAAGTTTTTTACCCTATACTAAATTGATCCTTAATAGATTAGTTTTTTTGAGAGTGGCTTCAGTTTATTGATATTGCGTTTGGTGCATCTGATAATATAAGACTTGATAATATTAAGTAGATGGATAAAACATGATAGGATAAAGAAGTTGATAAACTCTCATACTATCAGACATTTGGTGCCTAATAGTATAATAATCTTGATAGTATAATAATTATTTATCATGAGTATAATACCCTTTAATATAAAAAAAAATAAAAAATAAACTACATTTTTTCAATTAGATATGTGGGTTCAACTCCATTTTTTTGATCTTTTGGATCCCTTGTATCAGGTTAATAGTTAACACATCAAGTAGAATTTAAAAAAAAAAAACTACAGATCTATCTATATTTTTTCAGATTTGTTGTAACGCTGCATCACTAAGTGTAGGAACAACAATGGTGATCATGGCCTAGCACGAAGAAGTCACCACCAAAGCTGCCGCATGAAACCTCCATCAATAGACCTCGCCAACACAAAGAAGTTGTCACATAGCCACCGCACGTAGTCTCTATCAAGAGATCTCGCCGACATAGCCATGACACGCAGTCTCCATCAAGAGATCTCACCGCCACCGTTTCGGTGGCCATGGCTATGGTGGTTGGTGGCCCAAAAGAATGATTATGGTGGTGGTGGTTGGAGTTCAGACAGGTTGGTCATGGTAGTGGTGGTTCGGTAGTATGGTAGAGGGAGAGGAGAGAGATGGCCATGGTTTTATGGAAGAAAGATGAAAGTTTTAGAAGAGAGATGAAAGGTTGAGGATGAAGTTAAAAAAAAAATTCTATCATATCTAATCAGGAGATAGAGGAGATGATAGAATAATCAAGTTATAATATAATAAAAAAAATTTGACCTAATTTGACTATACTATCATATTAAATTACTAAACACCTAATAAAACTTAATACTCTCAAGTCTTCCTTATCTTCTTTACCAAATGCAACAAGAATGAAATGGCTCCCTCTTACCAGAAGGGTCTAGACTGAAAGCCAGCTCTCCGTCCAGCACTTGGGAATGATATTTTGTTTACAATTCTTATATTCTTATATCAAACAGTGTATATATTCATTTTTACGCTTCATCTAATACCATTTATTATACATATTTTTTCTTATCACTTTTTCTTACTCAATTACATCCTTTAAAAAGAATGTAAATAGTAATACACCCCTAAAAAAAATATAAGACTAACATTTTCCTTTTTTTTAAGCAAGAGTGCTACACCCTGTCTGCTCGATTGAAGTTCCTTTTTATCCAAGGTATACAAGCCACGAAAACAGAGGAATAACATTCTACACCACTTGGCTTTGACTAGGGTTAGTAAAATCTTATTCATTATTTTACGCGCAAATCATCATTAGATTATGAACACATAAAACTCCAAAAAAATGGAAGGGAACCTATTTATGTATTACATAATCTTTCTGTTACGTTTTCTTCTATATATAATGGACATTTATTTTAAAACAAATTGTCTCTTTCTATTATTATCTAAATAAGAATAAAACAATTAAATAATTATATTAAAAATTTTAAAATTACTTATTTGTATTATCTTAAAAAAATAAAAAAGAAATGAATTGATACGCATTTAATATATGAACATGCCAATTTATTGAGAAATTCCTACATTAACTTGAAGCACTCAAGTTGAGTATATTATGCTAATAACATGATTAATTATTATAAATTATGATAATTAATTATTAATTTATTATAATAATTATTTATTAATTAATGATACAATTAACCTAAGGATGAGGCTATTGACACCCCAATATGCCTATCTACACTCTTTATTTTTCAATTTTATTTGTGCTTTTCAAATTTATCCTTATATAAGTTTTTCTATCAACAAAAGTCATTTAAAAAAAAAATTGCTTATCCATACTTCAAACCAATTACAACTAATTTATAATTTTTATTCAATTTATCTAGTTTATGCCTTGTGAAATTCACAAGTATTAACAAAAAGACAAGGTATTGCAATACTTATCTTATATGTGCAAATCAAAATTGGGTAGATCTTTACTCCAAGTAGGAACAAAAACCTAAAAGAATTAAATAATTGAATAAGCTCATTCAGAAATAAAGAAATTACATTGCGATTTAGAATTGTTTCTTTATTCTTTTTATATATTTTTTATTATATATGTAATATTTTAATAATGTAATACTAATACTATTTTATATTTTTATTTTTTATATATCTCAAATAATTTTACTTATTATAAAACCTTATTTTGACACAATTATTTTTTTGAAATAAAATTAAAAATGAAAAAATAACTTATTGAAATATATATAAAACCTTCTATTTGATTTTTTTTTTTAAAAAAAATAGACGGTCAAATGCAATTGTAGTATATCAACTTTTTCTTTCGAAGTATATGAATTTTTTCATCTTTAATATATTAAAAGTGTAAACATGTTTTAAACATCAAAATTGCTTATAAACATATTTTAAATCATCTTCGTATTCATTATTATTCAAAAGATAGTAATAAATGAGATTGAATGATAGAAGAATTAGTTTTACAAATATAAATAAATAATCATAAAAATAATATAAACAAAATGATGAACAATCTGCTCTAAAATGAATAATCATTAGAATTTAAAGTAAATTCTCATCTTGGTCTAAAATTTATTATTGCTTTTTAAAATTGTGATTTCCTCTAAAAATCATCAATAGAAAAGAAATTAACGGTCTAAGGTTTTAAACTTATATTATAGCTCAAATAAAAAGGACATATTTAAAATATGTGAACAATAATTCTTTTCTTTTTTTTTCATTGCTTTTAACTTATTCACCAAACAATATTTTTACTTTACTACAACAATATAACACTGTTACAGGCACAATCCTTTTACTTATATGCTTTTGTGAAGAGTTACTAGACAAGTAAGATTTTTTTTTTTTAATAAAGTAAGATAATAAACAACGGATGAAAATGTAAAAAAAAAGGTGAATAATTTTTAAACTTGATCTCAAAACATTATTTCTGAAACTAATTAAAACTCAAATATTGTTGTAATATTACAATTTTTAAGTTAAGTTTAGATAATTAATTTGGAGTGTGTAGATAGACAACTACAATATAAAAAAATAATAAAAATGATTTTGACTTTTGTTTAAAAAAAACTTAAATAAGGGTGTATTTAAAAAATATAATTAAAGTTGAAAAGTGAAAAGTGTAAATAATTGTATATTGGAGTGTTAATAGCCAGCCCCACCCTTAACCTAATACACAAAACTTGGATGCTCCAGGCAAGAATTTCTCCAATTTATTTATTTTTTTGGGTACATGAATTTCTCCAATTTATTATAGTGAGGAACAGAATCCACCTATAGTCCATTTCGTTTGGAACATTGCAGTTTCCAAACCAATTTGTTGAGCCATCCTCAATTAAATACCACGCACAAATTTCACAAACGCATTTTTTTGGCCCATAAGTGATTATATTCAGAACAAATTTTAGGCCTATTTTTTTATATTCATTATATTTATTTTATTATATTAATTAAATTATAATAGATATGTATTTTTATTTTTTCTCTTACTCATGTGTTTGGATATTTTTTCATTAACGGAATGGAACGGAATAGGTGGGGATGAATCGGAAAGGAAAGAAAAGGAATGGAACATAGTTCCTCTTCTCTTTATTTGGAAGATTCATTAACGGAACGGAATGGAATATGTGTTCCCCCCATTCTACCTCAATTTTTGGGGGAACAAAAATTGGGCATTTGGAAAAAAGAAGGAGGAAATAATTCCTCATGTATTCCGTTCCGTTCCTATATATTTTAAAACTCCCAAATACAAAAAATTATTTCTATTCCTTCTATTTTCTTTCTGTTTCTTTCTTTATCTGTCATCCAAACATAACATACATATTAATATTCTCTCTCTTATTTTTTTTAAATATATATATATTATAATTTAATTAATATAATACATATAATTAATATAAAATAATAAACTTAAGTTTTATGTGGAGGCCTAAACACAATTTCGCTACATAGGAGATCATAAAGGGACAAAAAAGAGAACAGAGATTAGGTCACAATGTCTCAAACTGACGGCTTTATAGATACAAAAATGAAGCAATCAAATCAAGACTCAATAGTATGAAGCCCAGACACTTTGGGGCTTAAAGGGCCCATTTTCAATATGTTCGGCTCTTATTGTTGTGTTCCGTTGGTTGCTTTGTATTTTTGTAAACCCAATTTGTTAATGATATAACGTGGAAGTGGAAGTGGAACGCCCATTTATTCAGTAGGTGGCTTTTATTGTAGACCATTTTGGCATCAACCGCGATATTCTTATCGTTTTAAACACCTTTTTCAACATCTATTTTTTACACATTACCGTATACGATATTCATGAAAAAAAAAATAACACATACCGCATATAGTAATATGTAAAAATAGATTAAAATCCTCTCAATTTTTTTTAAGTGATCAATTATAAGAGAGAGAAAGATACAAAATTATAAAAAAAAATTCATAAATTTTAACTGAATCTCATACTTAACTTTTTTTGTATTTTTCTCTCTCTTACGATTGATCTATTGAAAGAGAAAAAAAATTAAGAATATTCTCATCCCTAAAAAATAGGTGTTGAAAAAGATGTTTATGCTGTATGCGATAAGACAATCATTTATCTTTTGATATTTTTAAGTAGACATGAATCTAACACGTTAAATTTACACACATTTACAAAAAAATTAAAGAGAGATGATAAACGAGTTTCACTAAACCTACTGATCACAAAAAATCATCTTATCTCTCTAATTTTTTATAAATGTGTGTAAATCTAATGTGTTGGATTTGTATCCATCCAAAAATTACCATTGAACTTACCTAGTATAATAGATTTTATGTATGTATAAGTGAGTCCATTAGTTTATTGAAGAGGAAGCCACATCTATTAAAAATTGCATATTAGTCCCTTTGCAAAATTTAGGCAAAACCGTTCAATCAGTAGAATCTAACATTAATTTTTACTGGAAGAAAAGCAAGTGCTAAAATAACCAAAAAGGCAAAAACGCAAGAACGCCATTATCGAAGGAATATTATCACTGGCTAGATCTATAGCCCAAAACCAGAACCCACTGAGTGGATTAGAACCCAAACAAAGATTCATTTTCAATTTATGGATTATGTCACTTGTTTGGCCTATGCTTTCATAATTCTTTGGGAGGAATTGAACAGGAACAAGCTTATACTATTTTGATCTCAATCGATTTTCCCGTATTAGTGAATCCAAGAACAGAGTTTGATGCAACAACAACACAAAATACATCCATCAAAGTTACAACTTTCTGCATAAACCCCCCCCCCCCCAATCCCAAAAACTATAGACCATAAAAAGGAACCAAGTTTAAATATATATATTTTTTACTAAATTCACCAAATAACAAAATCATGGCAAAAAAAACAAAGGAAAAGAAGAATCAAGAAGCAGCACCAACGTTAGACATCAACCCAGCAACGTTGTTAAAAGAAGGATTGGCGTCACCGGGTTCATCTCCCACAACTACCTCCTTCCACAAGCACACCCGCGAAGTCTACTCTGCCGCGACTCCTGGGATGACACCGTCAAGCTCTGGACTTTAGGACCAACACCAACATCCCCCAACCTTCAAGAGCTGCTTGGGGTTTATTTGCAAATACTTTATCACTTAATAAGCTTTCATTTTAATTACTAATTTGCAAAAAAAAAAAAACTTTACACTGCACCATCTTTGCAGGTACTCAATCCTTAATCTCTGTCATTCATCCATTTTGCTTCATATCCAACGGTTTTAAATAGGAGGTCCACTAGTGTACCCTTCACCAAATGATCCACAGTAAACGTCACCTTTTTCAGTATTCACGATTTCTGGACTTTTAGACTTTTAGTATATGTTGGTTTAATTAATTCTGATATTCTTATTATAAATAGTATATATATTTATTTTTAAATTTTATTTAATATTATTTATCGTATTTATTTTTTTATTATTTTTTTTAATTATATATTTTTAAAAAGAATGTGTATAATATTTATATCTCTAAAAAAAGTGTGGGATAATTTTTTTTTTTGTTTAATATATGAGTTTCAAAATATATGATTTATTGATGGATTGGTAATAATAAATTATTTATTTATTAATTAAAAAATTAATAATTAAGATTGATCATTTAAAATTTTATAAATTTTAATTAATAATATTTAAATTTGTACACAAATTTAATCAAATTATTTTTTATAAAAAATTATACATATAAAAAATTTACTGATTTTTAATTGATAATATTTTTATACATTTAAATTTATATATAGATCATGTCAAATAAAAAAAAAAAGAGGATATATCTATGTATCCTAACATAATGGATTTATAATAGCAAGCTCCTTTAGTCCAAGTGCTGATAATAAATTATATTAAATATAAATAAACTGGTGTCATTATTAATAAGAGTATAAATGAGTCAAGTCAAGTTAAGTACATAAAAGTCAGTTTGATTTGTGAAAAAAATTAACTACTCAAACTTGATTCATTTATTTAAACGAGTCAATTATAAAACTTGAATTCAACTTGTTTAAAAATATAAAAGTTTGAGCTCAACTAATTTAATTTATTTATGATTTGATTATTTTCTTTTTTAATTAAATATTTCCTTAAATTATTTTTTATTTTTTAAAATTTATGAAGTTAATAATTAGTAAATATCTCTATAGTAAAAAATGAATTAAAAATATAAATAAAGACATTTTTTATAATTCATTACATAAAATGATATAAAATTAGTAATCTTCCACTATTACAAAATGAAATTTTAAAATAAGTTTTAACACTTAAAAATGTTTAACATATTTCCACAATGAAATGGTCTTCTTCCTTGTATACGAAGATAGAGTTCATTGACAATTGTATATTCTTGTTATTAACTTTTAATAAATACTTATTAAGATATATAACTTCAATTGTAAACATCTCAAATTTAATAACAATAGTATAATATGAATTGTACCACAGTAATTAGATCCAGATATACTACTAACTATTAAAACATTTTTAATATAACATAATAACATTATATAAGAAAATATGAGTCACGAATGAAAGATAATATAAACATCGGTATTCCTCATAAATACAAACTATATACAAAGTTTACAACTAGGGCTCTTAAGATACAAAAGATACATGTTTCAAAAGAAACTATAAAGATAAACTAAGCTAAGTTCTCCAAGTTCCTGTCTGCACTTCACTTTTATAAGTCTTCTTCTCTTGAATCATTATAGAAACACAAACATGGGGGTGAGAATCACATATTCTCAATAGTTAAATCCATAAAACATGTCATTACAATCATTCTAACTATTTTAGGGGAAAAACACATTTTTAAACTCAAGTCAAATACACATATAAGCTATAATGGTGGCAAAAGTCAAAACAAAGTCTTTTCTCTTTTCGAAATAGATTCTTATTTTATAAGTTGTATAGAAAATTCATTCCCACAAACATTTTTCAAGTAATCATCACACTTACAAAATCATTATCTCCATCTCAGAGATACGTAATTGTCCATACAATTGCAATGTCATGAATATGTTATGATTGGTAACCGCTCATACAATTGTCATATTATGTCAAATTATGTCTTATGTTCATGTCTATACAATAACCTAAAGATGTAATGTATAATGTATGATACCATTTATGAGAACCTAGTTCCATAGTAATGTCATGATATTTATGAGCCTTGAACAAAACAAAGAAATCTCTCCTAAGCCTTGAATAAGCACTGGAACCCAATTCGAGCAATCTTCTCCGATAGTAAGGAATCTCTCCTCAAAGTCATCAAAAGTAGTGAGGGATTCTCTTGCCTCAATCTGAAAATCCTCGCTTCACACGATCCCAAGAGTAAAGAAGAAATAACCATCTTCAACTACTCTAAAATAGGGAGGAGCTACACATCCTCACGCTATTAAGATTTAAGATCACCTCTTATAATAAGGAATCCCTCTTCAGTTACCTTCCATTTAGGACAAAATCTAGCAAAGAGGGAAGATCCCGCCTCAATTGCTAGAATAATGAGGAAGAAGAAGTCCATCCTCAGCTCATCACTATAATAGGGAGAGAGTTGTTCCTCCCCACCTACCATAGATTATCCTTAAATGTGAGGATCACATCCTTCAACAATCATAAACATGTAAAACAATTATGCTAATTACCATAATAACTAACATACTAATTGATTTACATTCATCACATAAACACGTCATTAAATACCCATATTAGAGTCTCAACACTCATAAGGAAGCATACATGAAGAATCTACCTAATATGAAGTTCCATTGAATGAAACAAAACTCCTTGTAAAAGTCTGGAAGTGGCTCATAGGCACCATCCACCCACGCCTAGGTGCACCTCTGCCACGTCTAGGCGCTATACTCTCTGTTTCATCCACGCCTAGGCATGGTTCACTCACGCCTAGGCATGACTCTGCACCATAAAGTTTTCTGCAGAATTATGCAGAACGAGTACTGTTTCATTTGAAACATAGCCCTATTTCTCCATTCAAACATCAATTTTAAATGTTTTCTAACATCATACAAAACACATAAACATATTGTAACTCTTATATAACTTTTAAATTACTCTAAACATGGATCAAAGAATCATTCAAAACCTTAAACACCAAAAATCCCAACTCTTAACTCAAGTAAAAAATAAAGGAGTTTAAGGGATGAAAATTCCTTCCTGTCGCGACCGGGATCGCGGCGAAATAGCAAACTCGTGATTTTTAAAATAATTAAAATATGGAGTCGCCACCAATTTTATTTAAAATTAGAAAAAATTAGAAAACCTTTTTAGAAAATGGTCTTTGGAACCGAATCGGATTCGGGAGTCGGTTATGGACAGGGAAGGGTGGAAACTTAATCCCACAAAGACTTCTATCACACCCATCCTAAGACGGTACCTTAAGTCAGTTGTGCAAAAATTTAATAATTTCAAATTTATTTATTTTACCCCTTTTAAGAAGACTTTGTAAATATTTTATTTTTATTTTAAAAGAAAAGAGAAACCAAATTGTGAAAATTTAATTTTGGCTTGACAGAATGAAAATTCTGCTCCTACGTACCCTCAGGTGCAATGAGGAACTCAAAGTCACGTAGTTCTGTAGAAAATAAGTGTGAGTTAATTAATTTCAATTTAAAAATTTTTTTCAAAAGAAATTAGGAAAAATTGAAAAAAACAAATCATTTTTTTTTTGCACGAGATTTAAGGTAGTACTGGACTACTCAATAAATCCTTATGATCCTAACGACATTGAAGATAACATCCGCTATTCAATCATTATCATTGATCATTACATTGAAAAAAAAATTTAGTTTTTTTTTATTTCATATTTTTTTTTATTAAAAACATTTTTCGTATTTATTTTTATTTTGTCACCATTAAAAAAAGAGAAGATAATAACTGAACAAATTAACAAAAATAAAAACCAAATAAACAAACTCAAGTCAAGTCAACTCACAGATTTATTTTTATTACCTTTCGGTATTTGTTCTAAAATTATGTTTTTATATTTTTTATTTGTTTATTTTATTTTATTTTACTTTTTTACCTTTTTCTATTTTATGCATCATTTTAAAAAAAAAAAAAAATTCTGAACACAATTAGTTTTCTCTTTTTTTTTTTTTTTATGGGCTTCTAATGGCCCAACCCTTGAAAAAAAAAAAGGGCAGATCAAATAAAATAAAAAAAAAGGGAAGAGAGACCTTTGTCTCAGAAAACACGAAAAAGAAACATACTAAAAAGGGGACATTTGCTTTCTGCGAAGGATATGGCCATTGGGGGTGGCGGAGAACGACGGCGGTGGGAGCAGATCGAACGGCTGGGTCGCGGTGGTCGTTGGCGTGTTGGTCTCCGGCACGGTCGCAGTGGTGGAAGCTGACGGTATGGGTGCGCAGGGAGGACGGGCAACGCGCGAAGCTGGCAGCTGGGTGGCAGGGTGCGGATGGAGCTCCGGGTTGCGCGGATCCGAGCATGGGGGCGGAGATCTGAACGGGACGACGTGCGGCGTGCGGATGTGGTGGGGAGCGACGGCGAGTACGAGCTCAAGTCGGTGAAGGTCGCGGTGGTAAAGAACAGAGATGGAGGCACGTGCTGGTGACGGTGGTGGCTTCTGGATCGTGATGGCAGCTCCGAGCGTGGGGCGAAGATCCGAGCCGTACCCTGGTGCAGCTTCAGCGGTGGTGTGCCGTGGAGGTGATGGGCTGTATATGGCTTAAAGGGATGGTTGGTGGTGAGCTTGATGTTTGAGTCTTCTAATGGGTCATGGTGATATGTGAATGGGGAAATGGTGGGATGCTTGAGGATGGTTCTGAAGATGGAAATGAAATGATTCAAAGAAGCTTTGTTTTTTTTTTTCATTATTATTATTATTATTTTATGAAAGGCTGTCAGATTAAGATTTGTATGGGTTTAATAATATTGATGATCTCTTTCTTCCTTTTTTTTTTAATGAAAGCGTGAATGTGAAATCACAGTGTGCTACTTGTGTGTGCAGTGAAACATGAGTATTGATCAGCCAAAATCAAATAAAAGTAAGATCCACCTCATGTTGAAGCTAAAAAGCAGAAGGGGATCAAAGATATTCTTACCTTTGAAGCTTAACAGAAAATGAAGAAGAGTTCAGTTGTGTGCTCTCTGTTTTCTGATTTTAACTAAAGCTCTGAATTCTCTCAGTCTGATGTCCTTTGAAGAGTCTGAATGTCCTTCAGAGATTTTCTCTCACTTTTCTTCTGTATTTGGGTGCCAAATGAGAGGGCAGTGTGTATTTGAAATGGGGTGGTTAGAAGCGAGAGGATGAAATGTGGTGGTTTGTTATGGTGAAATATGAATGAAAGGTCCCCTGTTGTCTGAAGAGCCCTGGAGAAAATGTGAATGCCCCCCTCAAAATGAATTCCCCCTCCTATTATACGTGAGTGAGCCCCCCTGTCAAATTCAGTCTGCTATTTTTCGAAGCTCCTCCCTCTGCTCTCTGTGTTGCCCCAAGAAATCAGCTCAGATTGAGCTTTCCAATCAAACTTCCATTTTGATGTATTTTCTCTGAAGTTGTCATTTTCTCTTCTCCTGCAATTTCCTTGCCAGCCTTCCATTTTTGGCTGCCTTGAGCCATGGGATTATTGGCTGCCAGATAACGTGTTACCTTCATTTTTCATTTTTTTTTTAAAACGAAATCAGACCCCCTTTTTTTTATATACGAAATTAGATTTTTTCTTTTTCTTTTTTTTCTTCAAAATAATAAAAACGAAAATCAACATTTTTTTTAATTTTGGTGAAAATAAAATAAAATAAATAAAATCAACATTTTTTTAAATTTTGGTGAAAATAAAAATAAAATAAATAAAATAAAATAAAATAAACAAATAAAATACATGAGATAAAGAAATTAATCAAAGGATGTGTACAAATATTTATTTATAATTTTTTTTGTTATTTTTGGTCCAGACAAAATTGGGTGTTCACAGTTGCCCCTCTTTACTCATTTCTTACTAGATAATGAGAAAAGTCGTGATTTTTCATGTTATCATCGTAAGAAAGGAGTAAAGATATGAACTTCAATTTTGTCCGGCAAAACAAAACAAAGCAAGAAAATAAAATGCATGGAGTCGATGCATTCAAAGATAAAAGGCGATGGGCAAGCAGACAAAGGGCAATTGCGTCCCGAAAATTAAAAGGCAAAGAGCAACTGAGTCCCGAAATTAAAATGCAATGGGCAACTGAGTCCCGGAATTTAAATGACAATGGGCAACTGAGTCTCGGAAATTAAAATGCAATGGGCAACTGAGTCCCGGAAATTAAAATGCAATGGGCAACTGAGTCCCGGAAATAAAATGCAATGGGCAACTGAGTCCCGAAAAATAAAATGCAATGGGCAACTGAGTCCTGGAAATTAAAATGCAATGGGCAACTGAGTCCCGAAAATTAAAATGCAATGGGCAACTGAGTCCCGGAATTTAAAATGCAATGGGCAACTGAGTCCCGGAAAATAAAATGCAATGGGCAACTGAGTCCCGGAAATTAAAATGCAATGGGCAACTAAGTCCTGGAATTTAAAATGCAATGGGCAACTGAGTCCCGGAAATTAAAATGCAATGGGCAACTGAGTCTTGGAATTTAAAATGCAATGGGCAACTGAGTCCCGGAATTTAAATGACAATGCATGGAGCCAATGCGCTCAACAGAAACATGGACTTGGAATTCTTTCTTTCTCTTTTCTCTCTTTTCTTTTTCTTTTTCTTTTTCTCTTTTCTCTTTCTTTTTCTTTTTCTTTTCTCTTTTCTCTCTTTTTCTCTCTCTTTTTGGTCATTTTTTTCATTTATTTATTCAAAGTCATCTTAATTAACGGCGATCCTGGAAAGCTTTGACCAATCAAACCCTTTGTCCAAGTGCTTTTCCTTCATCGGACCTTTTGTTAGCTTGGAAACCCCGAGATTTTCTCATTTCTTCTTTTTTTTTTTTCTGACCTCCTTGTTCTCCTTGGCAACATATTGCAACCCGTATCTTGAGTTACTGAGATCCTTTAATCTAAATTAATCATTGAAGGATTGCTGCACAATTGTCAAATCAAATTGTCGACCCTAAGTTTATTTTATTTGAGACATAAATTAATGAGTAAACATGCATTCATGAATAGAAAGAAATTTGTTGAATGAACAAACTTCCTTTTATTATTTTGGTAATGTAATCGTACATGAACTTTTGACAATACACATACTTGAAAGACAAAAGAAAGATTGCAAGAAAAATAATAAAAAAAAATTGCCCCAGTATTGGTTCCTTGTTCCTCATTCAATCGATTCACTGCAAGTGCTTGACAACTTAACCGCTGTCTCTGCTGATACCTCTTTCAACACGAACCCTTTTTAATTCCTCAAAAATTTTGCCCCAGTATGATCCATTTAATGCAAACGACTTGCCCTCTTTGTATAACTGATTGGACGCACATCAAAAATTGCCCCAGTTTGGTGAGTTCCTCGAAGAGTTTCAGGCCCACTTTTTTTGCCTATTTATTTGTCCTAACTTTTGCTCAAACTGCCTTTTCAGGTTTTCAGCCTAATGGACTTTTTTCATTTTTTTAATTGCTCTAACTTTTGCTTAGGCCGCCCTTTCGGGTTTTCAACCTAACGAGCCCTCCTTTTTTTTTTTAGGCATAGAATCTCTTGACAACATCAGTATTCACGGGCCTCGACAATTCTTCTCCATCCATATTCTGCAAAATTAACGCTCCTCCTGAAAATGCCTGATTAACTATGTACGGGCCTTCATAATTCGGAGCCCATTTTCCCCTCGCGTCCTCTTGGTTAGGGAGAATCTTTTTCAAAACCAAATCCCCTGAACGGAATTCCCTGGGACGAACTTTCTTGTTGAAGGCTCTGGCCATTCTGCTTTGATACAATTGCCCATGACAAATAGCTGTCAATCTCTTCTCTTCTATCATATTCAATTGCTCATACCGAGTCTTCACCCATTCAGATTCCTCTAACTCTGCTTCCATCAAAACCCTTAGAGAAGGGATCTCGATTTCTATTGGAGAGACAGCCTCCATCCCATACACCAAAGAGAAAGGCGTCGCCCCAGTGCTTGATCGTATATTGGTACGATATGCATGCAGAGCATAGGGTAACATTTCATGCCAGTCTTTGTAGTTCACCACCATCTTAGCAACAATTTTCTTGACATTCTTATTTGCTGCTTCAACTGCACCGTTCATCTGAGGCCTGTAGGGAGCTGAATTATGATGCTTGATTTTAAAATTTTCACAAAACTTTTTAATCTCAGCACCATTGAGATTGGTACCATTATCTGTGATTATCCTTTCTGGAATTCCATATCTGCAGACAATATCCCTTTTGAGGAATCTCAAAAACACTTTTTGAGTGATGCTGGCATAAGAAGAAGCTTCTACCCACTTGGTGAAATAGTCAATCGCCACTAAGATGAAGCGATGACCATTGGAAACTTTGGGATTAATGGGCCCGATGACATCTATTCCCCACATTGAGAAAGGCCAGGGAGATACCAAATTATGCAAAGGGAAAGGAGGTGTGTTGACTCGATCTGCATACATCTGGCATTTTTGACACTTCCGTACATAATCTATGCAGTCTGTTTCCATTGTGGACCAATAATAACCACTCCTTAGAATTTTTCGAGCCATCATATGACCATTAGCATGAGTTCCACAAATTCCTTCATGGACTTCAGTCATGATTATACGAGCTTCACAAGCATCCACGCATCTAAGTAAAGTACCATCATGACTCCTTTTGTACAAAACCTCTCCATTCAAGAAAAAGGTCATCGCCAACCGGCGGATAGTCTTCTTATTCACCTCACTTGCCCCTGTTGGGTATTCTCTATGCTGAATATACCACTTGATATCATGATACCAAGGTTTACCATCTGGCTCGCCTTCCACATTAGCACAATATGCAGGTTCACTGTGCGTCTTTACTTGGATGGGTTGGACATTATTATGAATATCCAACTTGGTCATTACAGCCAAGGTGGCCAAGGCATCTGCAAACTGATTCTTGTCTCGGGTCAAATGGGAGAAGGTCACCTCCTCAAACTTCTCAACCAACTGGATCAGATACTTTTGATAAGGTACCAACTTCGGATCCCTAGTTTGCCATTCACCATTCACCTGATAAATGATGAGTGCTGAGTCTCCAAATACTTTTAACTGTTTGATCCCCAAGTCAATTGCAACTTGTAAACCATTAGCACAGGCCTCATACTCCGCAACATTATTGGTGCACTCAAATTCCAGCTTGACAGCAACTGGGTATTGTTTTCCAGTTGGTGAAACAACCACGGCCCCTATGCCACTACCATGCATGTTAACCGCTCCATCAAAATACATCTTCCAGCCATGTTCTTCTTCTTCTCCTTCTTCTGCCATTAGTATTTCTCCATCAGGGAACTCAAATGTCGCTAGTTGTCCGCCCTCAAGAGGGTTTTCAGCTAAATGATCAGCAATCGCACTTCCTTTGATGGATTTCCGAGTCATGTACTTGATATCGAATTCTGATAGCATCACTTGCCACTTTGAGACCCTTAATGAAACATGAGGACTTTCAAATATGTACTTCAGAGGGTCTATTCGGGAGATCAACCACGTGGTGTAATAGAGCATGTACTGTCGTAGCCGCTTTGAGGTCCATACCAGCGCACAACAAGTCTTCTCAATAGCCATGTAACGAGCTTCACAGTCATTGAACTTCTTACTCAGATAGTAAATTGCTTGCTCCTTTTTTCCCGATTCATCATGTTGTCCCAACATTGCCCCCATCGAGGTTGGCAACACAGTTAGGTACAAAATTAAAGGGCGACCCGACGTGGGGGGGGGTACCAAAACAGGAGGATTCATTAGATAAGCCTTTATCTTGTCGAAAGCTTCCTGACATTCTTCATCCCATTTCGCTGGTTGATGCTTCTTCAACAACTTGAATATAGGCTCACAGGTGCTGGTTAAGTTAGCAATGAATCTAGCGATGTAATTGAGTCTCCCGAGAAAACTTCGCACTTCACGCTCCGTCTTAGGGGCAGACATCTCTTGTATTGCTTTCGTTTTATCTGGATCCACCTTTATTCCTTCTCTGCTAACAATGAATCCGAGTAATTTCCCAGTAGATGCTCCAAAAACACATTTAGCAGGATTCAACCTCGCTTGTACTTTTAGGAGTCTTCCAAACACTTACGCAAAACCGCCACATGACTTTCTCCTTCTTTAGACTTGGCTACTATATCATCCACGTACACCTCAATTTCCTTGTGCATCATGTCATGAAACAGTGCCACCATGGCACGTTGGTAAGTAGCCCCATTCCTTAATCCGAACGGCATCACGGTGTAACAAAATGTTCCCCAAGGAGTAATGAAAGTGGTTTTTCTTTGTCATTAACATCCATCGAATTTGGTTGTATCCCGAGTATCCATCCATGAATGAGAACCTGTGATTCTTAGCAGTATTATCAACAAGAACATCGATGTGAGGGAGTGGGAAATCATCCTTCTGGACTGGCCTTATTCAGATCTCTATAGTCCACACACATTCTGACTTTTCCATCCTTCTTAGGCACTGGCACGATATTAGCTACCCACTCTGGGTGTCTGGACACTTCCACAAATCCTGCTTCCAACTGCTTAGTCACCTCTTCCTTGATCTTCAGGGACATATCAGGATGCATCTTCCTTAACTTCTGCTTCTTTGCCTCAACATTCGGGTATAGTGGAATTTTATGCGATGCTATCTCTGGGTCTAACCCAGGCATATCCCGATAAGACCAAGCAAAAACATCCATATATTCTTTGAATAGTGTGATCATCTCTTCAAACTCTGGGTTTGCCACTACTTTCAATTCCTTTTTCTCTTCCTCTCGTCCCCATGTTGACCACCTCTCGCTTCCTCATCATTCAAGACAAATCCCTTCTCTGAGTATTCCAGTAACTTTGCAAAATTTTCAACAACATCTTCGTCCTTTCCAGATCCAGGGTCTTCTTCATCAAACATTGCAGGGGAATCAATTGATGGGTTTTTGAAGTCCTTTTCATGAGGCGAACTTTCTACTGAAACTCGGATCCTCGGAAAGCAATTTTGTGTGGAGTTGGAAGAAGCGAGAATAAAGGAGGAATGACAAAGGAAGAACAAGATATGATACAAAATTGTAAAACAAAAAAAATGGTAAGTGCAAAAGATAAGTCGAGAGTGCAACGAAGAGGAATGTCAATATTCATGCAAGTTCATTTAATCAATGTCTCAAATAACATAAACCATAAGCTCAAAATAATTTTGACATTTGCTCAACACAATATGACTAGACAATTACTTTGAAACAATCACATCAATAATTGGTTCAGATTTCCAGTTCTTCAGCGGCTCATCATCGAATGGGACGGATTGCCTCGAGCTCTTCTTGGCTCTCTTCATGCAAAGCATTGATAGTGAGACGGTATCGAGGGTGAATGACCTCGTCGTCAGCATAATCACCTCGGCTGGTGCTGGGAATGTTTCCCTCAGGTGGGGAATATGCTTCATCTTGCCCTTGTCACCCTTTCCTCCAAGCGTCATGCTCCTCATATGCTCCTCTAGAGATGCTTCGTACCCTATCCCAAACTTGTCTGACTTTCCTGGGAGTGACACTGGCGACCGAACACCTTGTAGCTTTGAGCCCAAACCCTTTCCTTCCTGGTATCCACTATTAGCCATGATCCGGGCCACCACCTGATTCACACTTGGTGCGAGAGATTCATCTTTACCAACTCCAGTCTCAACAACTTCGAAACTGTGCCACAGGTTCTCCTCTTCCTTTTCTGCACTCTCCACATATGGTACCGAAACTGGTTTTGACAGCATAATCTCTTCCTCTCCATGTATGGTGATGACCGACCCATTCTCAATATATTTAACACTTTGATGCAGGGTGGAAGGAACGGCACCGGCAGCATGGATCCATGGTCTCCCCAGTAGCATGGTGTAACCAGGCTCCATATCCATGACCTGAAACAACACTTGAAAATTACTTGGACCAATCTCTAGCGTCAACATTATTTCTCCCATAATGCCTCTCCTATTTCCATCAAAGGCTCGCACCACCATCTCCCGTGGCGACAGTTCATCCTCACTTATTGATAACGAGGCTAGAGTTGACCTGGGAATGATATTTAATGCAGACCCCCCGTCCATCAAAACTTTTGCAACTATGTACCCGTTGCATTTGAGGGTTATGTGCAAGGCCCGCGGGTTCTTCTCAGATTGAGAAACGATCTCTTCATCAGTGAAGGTGATCATGTTAACGCGTTTCACGGGGTCCACCATGTTAACCACACTTTCAGGAGTAACATCGGGCTTCACATAGGCTTCATCCAGAATTTTCAATAACGCCTTCCGATGCATCTCAGATGTCAAGATGAGTGACAAAAGAGATATCCCGGCCGAGTCTTTTTTAACTCGCTCCATCACATCATACTCGCTCTCGCTTCATTATCTTCAAGAACTCCTCTTCACCTTCCATCTCTCTCTCTCCTCTTTTTGACATTTTCTCCTACTTCCTTCTTTAACAATTTTCCCTTTTTCTAACTCTTCTCGGGCCATAGCATCGCCCACTCCAGTAATTCCCCTACCCTGACTATATTAGTCACCAACTCCTTATCCTTGTGCACTTCAGCAATTCGGGCCTTCGACGTCTCTTCCCCTACTCCCTTTGTTTCTACCTTGGTTTCGTAATTCCATGGCACCGAATGAGTGTCATTATAAACAAAAGGCACTGGTTTCTTGATTGTTACCACTACTTTCTCCGGTGTTGAGGCTTGATTGAGAGGTGGCACCTTAAGCACAAAGCGTTCGACCACATTAACCTCTTCGGAGGAGGCTAGCCCTTGTCTTGCATGTATTACTCCCAAAGTGAGCAATCCTTGGACTCGGACCTTGAAATCCCAACAATTCTCAATATCATGTCCCATTCCCCCACAATGATAAGCACAATTTGACTCTTTATCATATCTTCCATTTTCTTTCATCGTGGCGGCTGGTGCAGTGACACTGAAACCAGCTTTCTTCAACCCTTCGAATATCTTTGCCATCGGTGTACGCAAGCTCATGACCTTTCTTATGGATGACCCTTCCGCCTCTAAAGCATTCACCGCATTCCTTCCACCATGATTAGGAATTGGGTTGTTAATGATACTGGGTCCAGCTTCTTCTTGGATATCAAGCTTCCCGTAGGCAATTAACCTTCTTACTGCGGTCTTAAAAGCCTCGCAATCTTCAATCGAATGCCCCTGGGATATCCATGTGATACTTGCAGGTTGAGTTCGAGTTGTACCATGATGGAAATGGTGGTTCTAAAGGACGCACAGGAATTCCCGAAATAAGGTGAGCATCAAACAATCTTTGGAATAGGTCTGCATTCGAAATGGATAACCTTGGAAAGGGGGGGAGGTTTTGAGGACGAAAGCGGCTTTGGTTTTGGAGGTTCGGGCGAGATTGTGAGTGGTTTGGATAATTTTGTGGAGGTGCAGGTGGGTATCGGGCATAGGTTGGGCGAGTTGGTGTATATGGCGGTGGCGGGGGGGACGTTGTTAACTTGGAATTGTGGTGTTTGGGTGAAATTTGTGGTCTGGTAAAATTTGGTGGGATGGATAATGAGGCAGTGGCGGTGTTTGGTATGAAAAGTGAGGGTTGGGGTTGTATGATGGTTGATGACTTGGGCTATATCGCGGTCTGAAATTATGTTGAGGTCGGATATAATTCACCTCAGGTTCTTTTTTCTTCTGCTGGAATCCTTTCTTAAAAGTAGTATTTTCTGTGCTACTCATCGGCAACTTCCCAGTTTTGGCCAATATTTCAATTCTTTCTCCAGAAGTTATCAAATCTGCAAAATCCTTATAGGCCGCTCCAGCCATCGCCCCAATAAAAGGGTTTCCTAAGGTCCCCAAGAAATACGAGCACGTCTCAGACAATGTTAATGGGGGCTGGACTTGAGCTGCTAAGGCTCTCCACCTCTGTGCGTATTGCTTGAACGGTTCTTCGTTGCCTTTCTGCATTGAACTCAACTGCTCTCGGGTTGGGGCTGCGTCAAGATTGAATTTATACTGGTCCATAAACAAATCAGCCAATTCTGTCCAACGCAAGACCTTTGAGCGATCTAACTGAAGATACCATTCTAGGGCGGGACCTGTAAGACTCTCATGGAAGAAACTGATGAGGAACTTATCATCCCTAGACCAAACAGCCATCTTGGTTCCATAACTGATCAAATGGAAACGAGGGTTGCCGCTCCCGTCATACTTCACAAAATCAGGAATCTTGAAGTTGTTGGGGATCACTACATCCGTGGTAGGACACAACTCCTCTATCCTCAGGGGTCCATAAGCATTTGGGCCCTTTATTGCCTTGATTTGTTCCTCCATTTTCTCCATCCAATCTTCTTTCATTTTATCCTTCTCAGTCGTGACGTGGCTATTCCCAGAACAAGGCATGGTCACATGTCCTGGAATAGACACATGAGGTGGTTCCCAAGTAGGCCCCGCATAACCAGGGATTTCATTGTGGGCGCATTCCAGAGCGCGATACCCCTCCCCAATGGGCATGACTATTGATGCTGTTTGAGGTGGTTGCTCGTGGATTCCTACAAAGAATGCCTGAGGTTATGGCCGGAAAGATCGGAGCAGTTATTGATGGTACGTTTGCATACGTTCCAACCCCACTTGCATTTCTATTTCCACTGATTAAGTGGAGAGACTCCCTTATATCTTGCAATATCGCTTCCAACCTCGCTTGGTTCTCTGACACCTCATTTATTCTTCCTGTTACTTCATCGACCTCCCTACTCAAGTTTCTTCCCTGTCTCGAAATTATCATGAGCCATCCTGGTCCGAGATCTGGTATTGTGAACTCGGGTTAGATTGGTCTCTTCTTTCCTTGGTCGCGCAATGATTCCTGAACCAAATTGATTTATTAAAGCAAAAAGCACATTAGATAATAAAAAAAAAAGAAATCAACACTATTGCGAGGATGCTTGGCGATTGTGGAGAGATTCACATGGTCATTCAATAGCAAGGTAGGATCCCAGATTTGGGCATTAGCAGGTTCACCAATGGTGCCATCTTTAAACAATGCAATCATTCTTTCACCAAATACCGAGATTCCCGTATTTTCGCTAAAGGACAAATCGTCTCAAGGCGAAAATACGGTTGACAACCTATTCAAGGGGGAATTCACCCCTCAATGAATAGTGCCTAAATGAAAAGCAATAACATCAACATTCAAAGCAAAAAACTACAACTGGTCATTCATTTCATTCCAAAATTAATCAATACAAAGTCTCAGTCTCCTCGAAGTGTAACGTAAACTACATTACATCAACAACTTTGTTTGTTTCTTCCTAAGACCTTTAGCAAGACCTCGACAATACTTCATAAACTCGGCTATCTTCTGTGGTAGTCGTAGCAAGGGATTCATGCGAATCTGAAGGTCTGCCTCATCAAAACGATTAACCAGTTGCGTAGTGTGATACTGCAAGCTGTTAGACATGTCCTCATATTTATTCATCCAATATTCCCTTTGAGCCCTTTCATTTTGAGCTGCCCATTGCCACGCGCTTTCACTTTCTTCTTTTTTCAGTCGTTGCTTCTGCGCTTCAAGTCTCCATTGCTCCTTTTCTTGCTCTAGTTCTTGAGCTTTCAACTCCAAACGCCTTGCTTTCTTGTTTGCTTCCTTGAGTGAACTATAATATTCTACAGCCAAAACCTGTTTTTGATCGGAGCGTCGTTTCACCTCAATCAGAGCTTCTTGTAAAGATCACATCCTTTGGTCTTGTGCTCTAGTATTTGCTTCCAATTCTTCTTTCTCTTGCAGAATCTTTTCTATCAATTCTTCTTGAGCGCTTACTTTCACTCGTAGCTCTTGGATTTCTAAAGTGGTCTTATTTGATTCCACCTCTTTTCCTCTTCTTGCCCTTTTTACCCGGCTGGGGGCTTCACGTCGTCAGCTTGTGCATCCTTTAAGTCTTCAATCTTGCCGGCTAACTTCTGGCACCAACTTGAGTGAATGACGACTTTTAACTCATCGGCTTCCTTCTCTTGTTCCAAAAACTGCATCTGTGCTTTCATCCTCTCTATCTGTGTGGTCATTTGAGATATAATCTGAGAGTGATTTTCATCACTTGACACCGCCTGAGGGGTACTATTTTGAGCCCTCCTTGTTGCTCTCCATTGTAGGTACTCAGGAGTAGGAATTACCACACGTTTTCCCAGTTCTTTCCTTCCTACCCTATGGGTATTCTTCCAAGCGTCCCTGACCTCCTTTTCCTGCTTGGTAGTGCTTCCATCTTTCCCATATAAAAAGCTAAATCCTCTGAGTTGTGTCTCATCAGGCACGTGCTGAGTCCATTGGAGTTGTCTAAGCACAAGGACCGGTGAGAATGATACACAACCTCTTACGCCCATTAAAGGAATGTTAGAGAAGTCACCACAACTGAGCAATGTCTCTTCCCCATGATACCATGAGCAAACCCATTTGAAAGAGTCTGATCCTATCTTCATGAACTCATCTTTCCATTCATGGGCTTTCTGCTGCTTCACTGGAATACGGCTAAAATTTCTTAGCGGATCAGGTAAGAGACCCAGGCGATTGTGTACATCCATGTGCGTCATGATCCAAACATACAACATGTGTGTGCAACATCGGATCATACCCCCTCCTTTTTTGTGGCAAATCTCCATGGTTAAGAAGGTATCAGCAAGAATAGCGGGGATTGGATTTGACCTATGATTCTCAAACTTGAAGAAAGCATCCATTGCTGCTTGGTCCACCACATCCGAGGTAAATGGGAATAACACCAATCCAAAGATGGTTAGTGCCAATGTCTTGTTAAAGAGATCCCACCTTCCTTGTTGCGCTAGTATCTCAAGATGCGCTTCCAGGTAACTCTTCTTCAATCCTTGTGTTCCTCCTCTCTTTTCCATTCCTAACTGATTTGCCTGAACTCCTATGAGTTCTGCTATTTTTCCTTCTGACACATAATATCCTCCGTAAAGGTAAACATTGGGGTACTTGCTCATTGGGAGTCTCAACATGATGGCATACTCTTCTATGGTCGATGCAATATCCAAGTCGGGCAGCTCAAAACATCTCAGAGAACAATTCCAAAACTGGGCAAGGCCACTCAAGACAGGTTCTTCAATAGGGATGCGCAACAAATCTAGGATCTGCCCATAACTGCTTGAAAACTCTGATCGAGCCTTAGGGGTCATGTGTTGAGTAATGTCCTTCACACGCCTCAGATCACTGTCATTTACTGTAATCTTCATATTCCTCTTGAGATCAACATTCTTTGCCGTGTTTTTCCTTTGGCCTATCTCTTCCATTCCTTGCTATTGAATGAGCACTAATCTTTCCACTTTACCAACTAAACTCACCCTACAAAAAAAGTAAAAGAAGAATGTAAACAAACTAACAAAAATGAAGAATGCATCCTAAGGGTACCCCTCATCGAGGTAACTCTAAAATGTATCCTAACATTCTACATGAAGAAATCCTTATAGGGTCGTGAACCCAAAGGATTATGCATGATTTGATGCATGCCCTCTTTATTATTATTATTATTTTTTTACGCAAAAAAATTGACATGGAACTGTAAGATGATGTTTTTTTTTTTGGGGGAATGTGATGCAAATGCAAGATAATGCATGTCCTTTTTTTTTATTTTTCTTTGGTTTGAGAAATGCTATGAATGTCATGCCAATGCAAGACGATGCATATCTTTTCTTTATGTCTTTTTTGTTTAAAAAATGCTATGAATGCCATGCAGATGATATGAAAATGCAAGATGAAACATTCCCTTTTTTTTATTTTTATTTTTTACAAAGAATGAATGATATGAGAAATGAACAGATAAAGAAGAAGTACGCTCCCTTTGTGTCTTAATCAGGTGAAACTTAAAGGTTGGATTTCCTTAAGGTCACGACTCTAATTTTGACAGTCACTATGTTCAATCTATCGGTGCAAGGTTTTTAGGACAGATCTAGACCTCTAAAAGTCATGGTCCCCAGATTGCCCTTATCTCGAAAGACAAGGATCCGATTCATGAATAAATCACAAGTAGGGATAAACCCTCTCAATATGACTAGTCCATGATATTGGTAACAATCTGAGTGGTGCCTCAACCAATGTCAAGTGAGCATGAAGCCCCTCAATAACAAAGATCGAGACCCCTCCTAATCCTCAGGTTCGCACAGACTCGGGTATAGAGCCCAAAAAAGTGTGAGGTAAGTGGCAGTGACGTGTGTGAGGGAGCATACAAACCTGTACCAAAAATTTAAAAAAAAACCAAAAATTACCCCCAACCTGCAAAACATATATACAACAACCAGGCGAATCATCATCTACCCTATGGTTTAAACAATTAATCACAAACTACATACAAGTCGAAAATATACTCGAATCATGATATTAAATATTTACAAAATAAATAAAATAAAATTTATTTACGAACAAATAAGAAAACAAAAACAAGGACAAAAATGGGTAAAATAAATAAACAGAGATTATTAACAATTTGCACAACTAACAATAACAGGCTTGACTCTCCAAGCGTCCCAAAATGGAGTCGCCATCCTGTCAGCGGATCGGGATCGCGGCGAAATAGCAAACTCGTGATTTTTAAAATAATTAAAATATGGAGTCGCCACCAATTTTATTTAAAATTAGGAAAAATTAGAAAACCTTTTTAGAAAATGGTCTTTGGAACCGAATCGGATTCGAGAGTCGGTTATAGACAGGGAAGGGTGGAAACTTAATCCCACAGCACCCTTATCACACCCATCCTAAGACGGTACCTTAAGTCAGTTGTGCAAAAATTTAATAATTTTAAATTTATTTATTTTACCCCTTTTAGAAGACTTTGTAAATATTTTATTTTTATTTTAAAAGAAAAGAGAAACCAAATTGTGAAAATTTAATTTTGGCTTGACAGAATGAAAATTCTGCTCCTACGTACCCTCAGGTGCAATGAGAAACTCAAAGTCACGTAGTTCTGTAGAAAATAAGTGTGAGTTAATTAATTTCAATTTAAAAATATTTTTCAAAAGAAATTAGGAAAAATTGAAAAAACAAATCATTTTTTTTTGCACGAGATTTAAGGTAATCTTGGACTACTTCAATAAATCCTTATGATCCTAACGACATTGAAGATAGCATCCGCTATTCAATCATTGTCATTGATCATTACATTGAAAAAAATTTTTAGTTTTTTTTTTTTTATTTTATATTTTTTTATTATTAAAAAAAACATTTTTTGTATTTATTTTTATTTTGTCACCATTAAAAAAGAAGATAATAACTGAACAAATTAACAAAAATAAAAACCAAATAAACAAACTCAAGTCAAGTCAACTCACAGATTTATTTTTATTACCTTTCGGTATTTGTTCTAAAATTATGTTTTTATATTTTTTATTTGTTTATTTTATTTTATTTTACTTTTTTACCTTTTTCTATTTTATGCATCATTTTTTTAAAAAAAAAAAATTTCTGAACACAATTAGTTTTCTCTTTTTTTGTTTTTTTGTTATGGGCTTCTAATGGCCCAACCCTTGAAAAAAAAAAGGGGCTGATCAAATAAAATAAAAAAAAAAGGGAAGAGAGACCTTTGTCTCAGAAAACACGAAAAAGAAACATACTAAAAAGGGGACATTTGCTTTCTGCGAAGGATATGGCCATTGGGGGTGGCGGAGAACGACGACGGTGGGAGCAGATCGAACGGCTGGGTCGCGGTGGTCGTTGGCGTGTTGGTCTCCGGCACGGTCGCAGTGGTGGAAGCTGACGGTATGGGTGCGCAGGGAGGACGGGCAACGCGCGGCCGGCACCGGGTGGCGGTGGTGCGGATGGAGCTCCGGGTTGCGCGGATCCCAGGAGCATGGGGCGGAGATCCGAATCGAACGGGACGACGTGCGGCGTGCGGATGTGGTGGGGAGCGACGGCGAGTACGAGCTCAAGTCGGTGAAGGTCGCGGTGGTAAAGAACGAGAGATGGAGGCACGTCTTGGTGACGGTGGTGGCTTCTGGATCGTGATGGCAGTCCGAGCGTGGGGCGAAGATCCGAGCCGTACCCTGGTGCAGCTTCAGCGGTGGTGTGCCGTGGAGGTGATGGGCTGTATATGGCTTAAAGGGATGGTTGGTGGTGAGCTTGATGTTTGAGTCTTCTAATGGGTCATGGTGATATGTGAATGGGGAAATGGTGGGATGCTTGAGGATGGTTCTGAAGATGGAAATGAAATGATTCAAAGAAGCTTTGTTTTTTTTTCATTATTATTATTATTATTTTATGAAAGGCTGTCAGATTAAGATTTGTATGGGTTTAATAATATTGATGATCCCTTTCTTCCTTTTTTTTTTTTAATGAAAGCGTGAATGTGAAATCACAGTGTGCTACTTGTGTGTGCAGTGAAACATGAGTATTGATCAGCCAAAATCAAATAAAAGTAAGATCCACCTCATGTTGAAGCTAAAAAGCAGAAGGGGATCAAAGATATTCTTACCTTTGAAGCTTAACAGAAAATGAAGAAGAGTTCAGTTGTGTGCTCTCTGTTTTCTGATTTTAACTAAAGCTCTGAATTCTCTCAGTCTGATGTCCTTTGAAGAGTCTGAATGTCCTTCGGAGATTTTCTCTCACTTTTCTTCTGTATTTGGGTGCCAAATGAGAGGGCAGTGTGTATTTGAAATGGGGTGGTTAGAAGCGAGAGGATGAAATGTGGTGGTTTGTTATGGTGAAATATGAATGAAGGGTCCCCTGTTGTCTGAAGAGCCCCGGAGAAAATGTGAATGCCCCCCTCAAAATGAATTCCCCCTCCTATTGTACGTGAGTGAGCCCCCCTGTCAAATTCAGTCTGCTATTTTTCGAAGCTCCTCCCTCTGCTCTCTGTGTTGCCCCAAGAAATTAGCTCAGATTGAGCTTTCCAATCAAACTTCCATTTTGATGTATTTTCTCTGAAGTTGTCATTTTCTCTTCTCCTGCAATTTCCTTGCCAGCCTTCCATTTTTGGCTGCCTTGAGCCATGGGATTATTGGCTGCCAGATAACGTGCTACCTTCGTTTTTCATTTTTTTTTTAAACGAAATCAGACCCCCCCTTTTTTAAACGAAATTAGACCTTTTCTTTTTTCTTTTTTTCTTCAAAATAATAAAAACGAAAATCAACATTTTTTTTTAATTTTGGTGAAAATAAAATAAAATAAAATAAATAAAATCAACATTTTTTTTAATTTTGGTGAAAATAAAAATAAAATAAATAAAATAAAATAAAATAAACAAATAAAATACATGAGATAAAGAAATTAATCAAAGGATGTGTACAAATATTTATTTATAATTTTTTTTGTTATTTTTGGTCCAGACAAAATTGGGTGTTCACACTTCCCATGCAACCAACAAACCAAAAACAGACCACCATGAAGTTTTACAACAAGATTCAAGCCAAGAACATAAAATCACACTCAAAAACCCACTTTTTTCATCAACTTTCCTCATAAGAAAGGATGGAGAAAACCAAAGATAAGTGTTGAAATCAAGTTCCCCTACCTCTATCTTCAAAATAGGAATGAACTTAGAAGTTCCTCTGCACCTCCTCCTCCTCTTCTTCTTTTCCTCCTTGGTTTCTTGCTCCTCCTTTGTCTTCTTTCTTTCCTTCCCCTTCGTGCTTTTATACTTGCAGCCGTGTGAGAGTGGTGAGAAATGAAATAAATATCTCATATAAAAGCAAGAAAGTCAAGGGCAGAAAAGAATGAGAGAAATCGTGAGAGACTTGGTCACTTCGGTGACAAAGCTATAATTTCTGATCTGTTAAGAATACTTAGATTTTACCAAATCAAGTTTCTTAACTTTCAACAAGTTTAAAATAAATCTTAAGATTCATAAAAAATATTGTTTCACTATTTTCACATTTTTCCATATCTGCTACTAGTTAATTCGATATTAAAACACACACTCAGTATGCTTAAAAATACAAAACTAACTCCGATTAACTTAAAAAATGAACTACATTTTCTTCTACGCATTTGTGATCTAGAAACAAATTTCTCACATTTATTTCCATTAACTAAGCAGTTTAACCTAATTCCAGAGCTAATAACAACTATTTTTCACATATAGTGTTACAACAAAGTAACTAAACTTACTCATAAAGTCACAAAATTAAATAGACATGTTAAACACGTATTAGACTATCTCTATAACCATTTACAAGTCTAACATGTTTTCAAGAGTGTTACATCAACAATCCTACAATTTTTTTTATTAACTATGATAATTTATGCCTACATTATATATATATATATATATATATATATATATATATATATATTCCAACTTTTAATGTTGAACCCATAAATGTTTAACTTGATAATTGAGTCTAAATTAAAGTTTGAATTTGTTTGATATATATATCGAGTTATTTCCTAGCTTTTAATGTTGAATCCATAAATGTTAGGCCTGACTCATTTATATAATTGAGTTTAAATTAAAGTTTGAGTTTGTTTGTTTATTTATTTAAACAAACGAATGAACTTGATCAAGTATTTAATAAGTTGAATTCGAATAATTCACAAATAATTCAATTTATTTACACCCTTAAGTATGAATAGTGTTAATGATACACTCCAAAAAATAATAATAAATTAATAAGTTAATAACGTGTTTACTTACATTAAATAACATAGAATTATATATGAAATACTAATTTTCAAATTATATTAACCAAAAAATTACATGCCCTTGTCCAATTAATGCATTTGGGTAAAATAAGTAAAAAAGAATTAAATATAAATTATTTAAAAAATTGATAGTTGATGCATGTTTTTGTTAAAAATGTAAAATATGAAAACACGTCATGTGGTAAAAAAAATGAATGACAATGGGAATAACATGTTACTAATAACCCCCAAAAAAAAAATGATGGAAGAATTGGGAAAGGAAAAGTGGGAAAATGTTAAATTCTGATTTATTTGTGTGTATTAATAACATGTGAAAGAAAAAAAGAAGAGAGAATAAAATACATTTAAATCAAACCTTAAAAATTGTGTGATTTTAATGACAGTTAAACATATGAATCATTATTTTATATATAAATAATTAAATAAAATGTCTAAAAAATGATGTGTTAGTTAGTGTCTATACCAAAACTTCTCTTTATGGATGATGAAAATATGAAGGGTAGAAAGAAAAGAAGAGATGGTGAAATTCTAACTCATTTAATTTGGTCTTTGTGTTTATTTAACTTTTATATCAACCACATATCCTTCCTACAGTTTTTATTTTTCCTGTAAAACTTAAAAAAAAATGTTTTTGTAGTTTGGATAAAATTGCTCTTATTAAAAAATTATAGAGACAGAGAGCATCGAAGTTTGAGATTTTACAATTTTACTATGCATAGCAATGAAACTAATTATGGAGGAGATGATGTTTATTTACATAAAAGTTAAAAAATATATTTACGGATGTCGACAAATGGAAATAAAGATTAGATCTTCGAGCATTTGATTGGGTAGGATGAGGAGGGAAACTAGTTTTGTTAGTGAGTTTGTTCACCTAAAGTATTGATTCTCTTCTGATGACCTCCTTCATCTACCATATCAAGCCCTAGCTTAAATGCCTTCAAATTGGTTTAAACTTTAAATAGAAAGCAAAGTGCTTTTTACCAAAAAACAGAAGAAAAAAGCACTTCTTTAACGCATCCAATTAACTTTAACAAAGTCAACACCCGGTGGCCTAAAATTTGCAAATTAGTTGGTCAATACCAACATCACTTCTTTCCTATATTGATTTGGTGACTTTTGTCGTTTTATGTAAAATCTAAAATAAAATGGAAGACTCATTTCGTGAACAGCAAAATGAAACACTGCTTTTTATTTCTATTTTGTTTATAATTTTTATATATGGTAAGAATGGTGTAAAAGAATGAAAGTGCTAACTAGCTCAAATAAGAAATGTTAAAAACTTTTGAAGTTGATATTGAAATCTTGGGATCAAATCACACTTTCATTCTCTCCCTCCCTTTTGTGTGTGTAAAAAAATATTTCTTGATTGAAATTTATAGAATTTTTTAATCAAATTATCTCTGAAAAAAAAAAGAATGGTATAAAAAGTTACTAAATAATCGTAAAACAGGACAAAAAAAGGTAAGGTATTTCACATTTTCACTTTTGTTACATGTTTAATGAACTAGAAATTGAAAAACGGGCAAGTGACAAATGCTTTTAAGTGCTCTTCACGTCCTCTTAACCTCTTCAGTCTTCAACGTGGTGGTTACGAGACACAAATACACATTGCTAAATATTAATGGTAAGAGTCTTCAACGATGTCTTTTTCTACTTTTCTGTTTTTTTTTTCGGTTAAAACCTATTCCAATTAGTCAAGCATTTAATTAGAATCATTTCACCAATAGTCCTAAAGAAAAATAGCATTGCTATGTTTGTATAGATAATCTTTTGAAGAGTGGGTTGTAGTAGACACTCTTCACTTGGGCATTGCAAAAACTCGGAGTGGTCTAGTTGCATGACTCCATTTTGCACTTAAAGATAGTTACAGCCACCAACTTTCTTTCCCCAAAACCTGGCCCATCAACTTTGCATTTTAATACAAAATGAGAAAAAAAAAACATGTGGCCAGGCTTAATTATTAATTAATTAAACCCATCTTATCAACATTCCCTCCCCAAAATCATAATGGATTGGTAAAGTAACTTATCATGGTTTTGCACCAAATAATTGGGTTGGGTCAAATACTATTTTAACTAAAAGAATTTGAGTGGCATTCATAATGATATAACTCATTTACTCATAAGTTACTTTAATCCATGTTATAATACATTTATAGTAAATATCATTTTCACTAGTAATAAGAAGTTTTAATTATCTTTTAAATAAGCTGCACCACATGATTTACTGAAGAATCAAAATTAAATGAAAGTAGATAAAACTTAAATTAAATTTAATTGATTAATGAAAATCATGTAATTACGGTTATGTTTTGGCATAATTGAAGCGCAAAGGGCCACGTTTGAGACGTGTGCATCGCTGCAGCGTATAAAATGCGCATAAGCTCCAATACAACAACGCAGAGAAACAACGACGCCACACTCAAAACTTAAAACTTACTGAATCTGAACTCGCCGGCGAAACACAGAGCTTTTCCGGCACCGAAATGGTGACGTCCGGCGACGGTTACGGCATCGGAGTGGACGAGTCGTATCGGCCACTGCCGTCGCTGTACTTGACCTTCTTGTCGATCTGGTTAATCTCTGCTTGCTCTTGGACCGCTTACACCTACAAAAGTCGCCATTTTCAGGTTCCTTCCTCTGCTTACCTTAATCGATGGAACAGTTGAGTTATTTGAAATTTCTCTTTTTTTATTTTTAATCATTGCGTGTTGTTTGGTTGGTTTGAATTATGGAAGATAAAGGATGAATTGTGTTGCTGAAGGTGTGGGAATAAAAGCTTTAAGGCAGAAATGGTTTATCATTGAATGTTACTATATTGTACTTGAGAACTGTTTCGCTTTTTTGGACTCTGTTTCGTTCTTCAAGTTTGATCTCTTTTGCTTTATTGATATATGTAACATGACAAAATGAATTTCAGTGCTGTATATGGTCAAAAGTTTGAGGATAAAGAGGAGAAGTAAAACTAAGGAGAATTTTTCAATCAAATATGGAGATTTAATTAAAAGCTCTGTGATTAATTTTCTTTTATATAAATAGTTTTCGCGGTGAATAAATGAGATAATATTGTTAATTTGTGGGGTTTAAATTAATTTGTTTCGTGCCTATACTGTTTCTTTGGTTCCTTAACTTCTATATTTATACTTTGATTTTGAAGCAGGTGATTTTTTTATTTATTTCATAACTGCTTTGTTTTATGATATTGTTTTGCTAGAGCAGTGGAATAATTTGCAGTGGACTCTTACTTCGGTTCCGTTAATTAAAGCATTGCAGCTCATGCTATCCTTCCTCTTCTGGTGAGTTTTGGAATTTGGACTAGTTTTTTAGCTTGCTGAATAATGCACTGGATTCATTTTTAGCATTAAAGATTTGTGTTTTAATTTCAATATTTGACTTTGGGGTTTGGAATGGCCTAATCTTTCAGTCATTTTAGACAAGTATGTATCAGTATTAGTATTAATCAAGTGTTTCTTTTTTTTTTTTTTACCTTTTTTTTGGGAGGAGTAGGTAACTCTTGTCTTAGTTGATAGTTCAGGAGACATATTAATGCTTAATGCCAGTGGTGTGCACGAGTATCAACAAAAGAAACAGAGAGGGAGGGGAGAAAACTGATTATGTATCTAGGCATAAAGCATGTCCCTCCTCTTCCTTTCTTTCCATTTTTGCTCCTATGAAGAGCACCCCAAAGTACTTGACTGTTAACTATGACAAAGCAGCATAGAGCCACAGACTATGTGAGGATGGAGTTTACATAAGAGATAAGACTACATACGAGAGTACTGAGCTCACCAGAAAAAGAAGTATGTTCGCCAAAAAAATATACGAGAGTACTATACTTTTTGGAATATTTGTCTTCCTAAGGGTGTGCAAATATATAGCTATATATGTTGTAAGCAATAAGCATGACTATATACTATATAGATAGAGTATTTGTAACTGAAGGACGAAAGATACTGATGGAAAAGGGCAAATAATTGTGATAAAATTGCGATGACATTCGATATGAGGTTGTGCCTTCTCACGATATATACATGAGCAACTCTGTATCTGAACTTACAAGTCACTCAATTTACCCGAAGGCATGAACCTATTTTTTCGCATAAAAGACTCATGGATTCATCCTGTAGAAAGTTATTGACAGGGAGAGGGGACACTGCTGAAATTATCAACCTTAATTTGAAGTGTATTTGTTGAGTTGATGTTTGTAAATTGTAATGGAGAACCAATTACATCATAAAGCAGTTATTTTTAAACTGGTAGTTTATTGTCAAGGTAGCCCCAAATGTATAATTTTGCAAATGATTCTATGTGCATTTTTAGTTTGAGACTTGACAAGGCTTGGCATACTTTGAAGCTTGTTTGACAACACATCCTAGTAGCGTACTAGTGTGAACTTTGTATTTGTTGTCTGCAAAAATTTACTTGGGTTTCGTGACACAATTCTTGCAGGTATTCATGCTTCAATTTTCAGGCATGCTCTTTGTGGATGTCATTTGGGGTGTATGTAACAGGGGTGCTATTTCAGACAGCTGCTTTTGTCTCCTTTTTGCTCATTTCTCATGGTTACTGCATCATGTGTGAGCGTCTTTCTTTAAATGAACGGCGTACAACTGCCGCACTTGCATGTGTCTTTTACTTGACTCTAGTTGGTTACAAGGCTTGTGTGCCATACTTCACTGTGAGTTTCTTAGCTGGTTTATTTAATATGCAGTTTAATTGCTGCTAAGCATGCATGCTTCTTTGATGCTAATTCATAATTGACAAAATGTACAGGTGCTTCTGCTACTAAATTATTTTATTTCATTCTATATAATTTTCCATCATATATCCCAAAACCTACTTGTGTTGCGAGAACAATTGAGCATTATAGAAAATGAAGATGTTCATACAATGCATGATGCTGTATATAAGAAGTACACAATGTTCAAGTAAGTGCCGGGCATCTGAGAAGTGTATACAAGTAATTTGTTTCCAAATGTCATAGATATATCTCAGCCCATGTAAGAAGAAATCATACTTAATTGTCGACATGCTTTCCTTCGCTTTGTGCAGGAAATTTCAGGGTGCAATGCAGATAGTAGCTACGGCAGAAACTGTGGTATTATATATGGGTTTCACTTTGTAAACTTACATGAATATTATATATATAAATATCTAACTTTGACAAGCTCATTAATTTTAGATATACATGAACATGGATGATTCTTCAGAGAATTACTGGCTTCGCTTATTGATCAGAGAATGGGCACAATTCTGCATCTTTGTGTACATTGGGTATGCGTATATGTGTTCCAATGCAAGAACACTTGAATTCTCTGAAATTAATAAAATTCCTTAACTTTTTACCATGCAGTACAAGAAAACTATTCATGATTTTCCTCCAATTATGTGTCCATTTCTAACCTTAAATTGTTCTTAATCTATTCTATTCCTTTACCTGCAGATGGATTTTCAGGTCACAAGACTTGGCACCACACTTCTCTGTTATGCCTGCCACAAAGTGTAAAGGCGAGATTCTGGTGCCTCCCATCTTCAGCATTGTAAGTTATAAATCTTCACATGTTTCAAAGGTCATGACACCCAATTAAATGTTTTTTTGTTGTTGTTGTTGTTGTTATGTGCTCTTGGAACATTTATGACCGGAATGTTTTCAATATATTGAATTCTAAATATTCAATTACATTTATAAATATTAGCAATGCATATGAGGAAGAGGAGAAGAAGAGGAGAAGAAAAAGGGAGAAAAGAAAAGTGGATAGGGTTCTCTATTGCAAAAGTAAAATCAGCCAACATTACAAGAATAAAAAAAAGGGATAAAAATATATATGCAACAAATAAAAGACTAAACTACTCTTAAGATAAATAAAATAAATAAAATATAAATGCACCATATTATCTAACAGCATTCGTAAGAGATCAGCTGTAAATGATGTTTGCAATCTAGCCTCTCTTTAGGATTGGAGCTAGCTTCTACTTGTTCTTCTATCAAGTCTTACTTTTTGGAAGACAATATCTCAATTTATACCTTTTAACCTAGTCACTTAGATTAGATATGCTTCAAGTCAGACAGTCAGGGTTCATTCCAATATTCAAAACAGATAACTGAAGAATTAATCTATTCTAGATGTAGTTTATAGAAATTACTGTGTTTTCTGACTACACTGAGCACCTTGTTGCAGGAGATGGATGCAGCAACTTTTAAAGAATTTAGTAGTCATGAATGGCACATTGGGGTGGTAAGTGGTACAAACATGCTCTCACGTTCTTTATTTGGATAGTTTACTAATTGAATGGTATTATGTTACATTCTTAAAACATCAATCCAAGCATTGAATGCTCTACAAAGATACACAAGTTTGCTAATTTGTATTCATATAAGCTTTCGGCGACTTCTGTTTTTTATTCATTTATATTTTACTGAGACACTCATTATGCCTGTGCAGCCAACTTTTACTTCGCATGATGAAAGCTCCAAAGATGAAGTTTTAGTAATCATTCAGCATCCTCGCGCACAGAGGCTAAGAAAGCTTGATGCTCTTTCTCATAGCGTTGACTGTTCTGTTGTGTCAGATCTCAATACAAATTCATCTTCAGACCAAATATAACAAATACAGCTACATGATTAATTATACCTGCATTACTTGTTTAGGCCTGTTCTTGCAGTTGGCATGGGCACGATGGTAGATTTATATTTAATTATTACACCATCACATTTTTTTTTCTCAGTTTAGGAATCATGAGTTAAGGGTACAACAGTGAGTTTTAGCTCATTTACCACAGGTTAGAGGTTAAAGGCAGCTGCAAATATGTATCAATACATTTTCAAAGTAGTGATAAGTGTTTATATTCTTCTTGATTCCAGTGCTGGTTATATTTAACATTTTCAAAAGCTATCATGTCAACAGGTTTTCAATTTTCATCTGATACTAGGAGTCTAGGACACAATAAGCTTTCTATTGACATGGAAAGTTAGTCAATTTGCCTACTTTTCTCTAGTTGGGGCAGGTCTACGTGAAAACTAACTTCGCCTTTTCTCTTCTGCATTAGTCACTTCAAGAAGCTGAGGAAGTTGATGTTTTAAAACTACACTATGAAGGCTGAATCTCATTGAACAATTGTATTAACAACAACTAAATCTTATTATAATAGATGGAGTAAGTTACAAGAATCCACAAATACCATTAAGTTCTATTAAAAATCAAATATTTAGTAAAATCATTAATTGAAGCTAAAAGTTGGAGGAATTCTTGAAAAATATATATCAATTCTATGTAATGGCATACGAATAAGTTTTACTCAATTGGGGAATCATATCATTTAAGCAAAAAATATTTTAAGATGAAAAATGGGAAAGAAAGTTTTCTTCCTTTGAATGAGTTTGATTCCATCTAACACATGATTTCTTTTTAAATTTTAACGAAAGTAATTTCCATTTATTATTTCTTTTGCAATGACTATAAATAAAAGTTAAGGACAATCTCTTACTTATGTTGGATTGTACCTTGAAAACCTGTTTTTAATCGTGAACAATCATAGGTTTGAGTGTCAAGAGTTACAAGTACAGGTGCTTTGAAAAGATTAAATTGTAATAAAAATTGAAATCTTATAAATACTGCAATGACCATGGCATACAAAGAGGTTTTCCAAAAATTGACATATGTTATTTTATATATATATATAGTTCTCTCATTGAAATGTCTGTGATTTAAATTATAATTGTTTTCCCATTTTTCACTATTTTAAGCTACACGTCATTTTTAAATCCTCCTAAAAAAAAGTACTTGTTCAATTATTTTTTAAGCTCCTACCATGTACTCTTGAAAATAATTATAAAACAAATTAAGGAGTATAAATATTAACAAAAATAATAAACTTTTCTTTTTTCTTCTCTAGGTTACACATCTAACTTTTAGGGGTGTAAATCAGTTTGAATAACTCAACTAATCTGAACCGAACCAATTAAATTAGTTGGTTTGGTTCGAGTATATTGATTGGTTTAGGTAAAATCCAAACCAAATAAAGTTTAATTAGTTCGGTTCTCGGATTTGAAATTTCAAATCCAAGAACCACATGTAAACCTAATGTCATTGAATATGAGACGTAAACCTGATTCACATGTACTAAATGAAGTATTGAACTTCTTACTTCAAGACTCTCCATCTGCAGATGTCACAATTGCTGAAGGTAATATATTAATGTTTAATCCTTGATAGTGAGTCATATAATTAATTTGGTTATAACTTTTTTCTTTGTTCTCTCTCTATAATTCTCTCTCTAATCTTATTCATTCTTAATCGTTCGATCCCAATTCACAATTTCCGATGCAATTCACTAATTTTATTTTATTTGTTATGGTGAAGGTGTTCTTTCGGAACCCATTGAGTGATTCTTTGGTGTACATTCTAGCTCACAATGAGGTTTCTTTTGTTGTTGGCAAAGTCGAGAAGCTTGTGGTCTTAGTGTTGTGGCTTCTTAGGCTTACGATGGATGTATAATAGAATATAGTGAGTTATATTGTCTATTGACATTTGGTATGATAAAACAATATGAGGTGGCAGGATAGGTGAGTGATTATTCATAGGGTGGATAAGCCAAGATGGTATTGAAAGTGGTCTTGGAGGATGTAATAACTTCGATAACATGCTTAGGTATGTATATGAGTACAAAGGTAGCATATTACTTGTAAGTTATGTTAGTAAAGTTTTGTAACAAACTGAGTTAGTTTAGACACTTTATTGCAACCCCTAGTGTGAAAAGTAGCTTAAAATGACTTAGAACATAAATTGCTGAGTTGAGGAAAACATATATTGATAATTTGTTTCTAAGTCACAAATGAGCTAAGTAAGGTGTAGTTAAAGTTTGAGAATAATCGGAGTTAATTTGACATTTTTAAGCATACTGATTGTGTATTTTAATGTTAGATTGACCCTCAGCAGATATGAAAAAATAAGATAAAGGTGAAACAATATTTTTAATGAATCTTATGATTTATTTCAAACTTGTTGGAAGTTAGAATACTAAATTTGGTAAAATCTAAGTATTTATAACAGATTGAGAGTTTTAGTACAGAATAGTTAATATCCTATAAGAATCAAAATGTGACTTTGCTTCTTATGTTTTTGTGGTTTCCCACTGTTGAGAGCAAAAACAAAGGAAAGAAAGTGAGAAAAGAAGGAAACCAAGGCAAGAAAGAAGGAGAAGAGGAGATGAAAGGGAAGGAAATCAAATGGAAAGATTCAAGAGCAAGAGCAAGGTTTCAAGATCTTCATCCAAGCAAGAGGTAGGTGTGTTTTCTATCTTTGTTTTCTTTATCTTTGCTATGCTAGGACTTAGGTCTTAGATGGAGAAGATAAGTTTTCGAAGGGTAAAAATTAGTTTCTTTAGTTTGATTCTTGCTTTCATTTATTGGAATTGGTTGTTTCAACTTAATGAGAACAAGATAGTTGGTTCTATCCATTGATAGAACTAGATGCTTCTTGAGTTAGAACCTAGGTTTTGAATAACCAAGTACGAGATTTTTGGTATTTGATCCAAGTTAAGAGAATTAATAGGTTGTAAAAGTGTTATAACATGTTTAGAAGATATTGGTTTGGTGAAGTTAGAAATCACCTAGGAACCAATTTTAGAGGATTGGAAGCTAAGATGAATTTAATGGAATCGTAGAACCAGCATTCTACAGTGCCCACCGCGGTATGGGCAGTGGCATGCTGCGGCATGGGCCGAAAAATCAGCCCAGTAGTTGCACCTGAGAGTAGGGCATCGCTGCGTGCCAACGCCATGCAGCAACGTGGGCCCCTGGAGCCCCAAAAATGTCATTCTTGATGTTTTGAGTTCTCTAATTGATAAAATCATTTGTTTATGCCTTTTTAAGAGTGTTAAGGCACTAGAGAGGGTATTTCTTAGAGAGAAAGACCTAGTGGTATACAAGGGAAGGTAAAGGAAAAAGTTGTGCAATTCATTAAGTATGGACTGTCATAGATTAAAGTTTAGTTCATGAGTGGCAAAGTGTAGCTTAGATATCACTTGGAAAGTGATGAGGAAGTGAGAAATAAGTATACAAGCTAGTTGACAAAAGTTGAGTGTCATAGTGTATAAGTACCCACAAAGAGTTGCAATGGAGCCAATATACAAAGATAAATAGAGTACTGAGTTTAGTTGGCACTGGTTAAGTGTCGTAATGCATGAAATGCTCTCACAGAGAAAAAGTAGAGTTAGTAATGCAAAGATAAACTTAGTATAGAGTTATGTGGTGATTATGTTAGAGTTAAGACATAATTCCACATTTTCACACACACACACATCACTTTCCACACAGACTCGCTATTCCTAGAGTTCAGATAGTGGAGGCATCCACTCAGTTTTTGGTGGCGATATCCACCCAGCTTAAAGTAGACTACTTGATAGGCTACTGGGTATATTATAGGAGGTTACGTGTTGTGATAACAGACTTCGTTCCTACTCGGTAGGCTATGAGAGGTTACACGTTATCATGGCAAATTCCTTCTCTACCTAAGGGAATAGTCAAGTTTCATACTACACTAACACTACATACACCTTTCTTTAAGCACAATCATACATCATATCATCATTTTAATACTTGTTTTTACTTAGGTTTGTGATTTGTGTTTCTTCTATGTGTATGTTGCATTTTGCCTTCAGTGACAGTTGTATGAGCAGTTATCTTGTATAATGATTTCAAATAATTGTATGAGCAGTTATTTGATATCATTGCTTGTTCCAGTCAGTGATAAGTTATAGATTACATTTTGAATATTGCATAAACTTGAGGCATATATTCTTATGTAATAGTTTAGTTTATTCATTGCGAATGTTTAAATTGTTGATTTTGGTTACTTATACTGAGAATGTGATTTCTCACCCCGTTTGTTGCCATGTAAATCTATATGGGAGTTCATCCAAAAGTAAGAAGAAAAAGTATGAAAATTAGGATAGTTTTTATGCTTAGTCTACGTTTGGTTTGTTCGGAAAGTTTATGTATACAATGAGTCCTTTTGAGATAGATATTATATGTATAGCTTTTGATTTTCACAAGGCTCTCCATTATTATTTGCTTAAATGATATGAGTTAGTATAATGTTTAAGTTAGAAGTAGCATAACTAATACTATTTACTCAGGTATATGTTTTATATACTAGGTTACTAGTATTAGGATGTTACAGAGGATCATAACGTTTCCATTGTTAAATCCTTGGACATTGGTTATTGAAATGAGGATAAAGGACCATAACATTTCATTTGTGCTTATTGCATGATGTAGATGAAGTTCAAAGATAAATTGAATTTGATGAATGATGTTTGATGAATCATTTTTTTTTATGTTTAGATTGAGTTTAGATCGAGTTTAAATTAAGTTTGGATTGACTTTGAGTACTGCCTATTGTTATGTTGTGTACTTGTGTTTCTTTTTAATTATGTTTGGACTAAGTTTGAGTGCTTGGACTAAGTTTGAGTCTGTTGTGTACTTGTCATTGTACTGATATTCATTGTTACGTATATTTTAATTTTGTTTGTTTGTTTAAATATTATCTATTTGTTATACTTTATAGTGTCTTATTGAGATAAATAAGTTTGATTCTATTTCTAGAAAAAAATAGGTTTATTATATATATATATATATATATATTATATATATTTGTTATGAAACCTAATTATTTAACTAATTTTTATGTAAAAAAATGATCAACCCAATCACTCGAACTAAACTAATTCGTAGATATTTGGTTCAATTTGTATCTGATTTGACTATAAAAAATATGAAAATCAAACTAAACCGAACCAATTTATTTTGATTAGTGCAGATTTAATTTTTTTTCCTAAAATTCAAATCAAACCACTCACTTATACCTACACTAACTTTTATGCGAAGTTTTAAAAATGAAGTAAGATATTAAATTGACGAGACTTTTAAATTATGATTTAATTGATTAAACTAATTAAATTTATAATTGAATTGTAGTTAAATCATATAATATTTAAATAAAAACATAAAACACATTTTTTATGAAAAAATATTTCTCAAACGTACACAACAATTTAAATAAGATTTTGAAAAAAATTGAAATATAAAAACATTAATTTTTTATTTTTAATAAAAAATTAAAATGAGTAGCTGCAAAATAATTTATGCATTTTATAAGAATCTACAAAAAAAAATTATACTATCTAATTTTTTTTAAAAAAAAATTATTCAACCACATCCTTATACCGTATCCATTATTTAAAAAAAAATCACGTGCAAAGCAGTAAAGGTATCAAAATGGATCAAGTCTGATGAGTCAGCCTGAATAACTCGATAAAATGGGCAGGTTAGGTTAGCAAAATGTCAGCCAGAACATTACATATCTTGAATGCTACTTTGAAATTTCAAATGAAATTCTGGATCACCATTTCTTTTAACATTATAAAATTAAATAGATTGAATTGAACTAATAAAATATCAATTCAAAACTTACATAACCCGAATAAACTGACCTAAAAATAGTCCAATCCAAAATAGACTAATCCAAATAGATCGGAGTTACCCGTTTTGACATCCTTACAAATCTACACGTGAATTGCTGATATGGCAGTTCAAGTCCGTAACTAGGCAGAAGGCAACGTTGGAATCCCATGGTCTTGTTCGGTTGTTTGTTCCCACTTTTCTCTTTGGCAGTCACTTTCGTCGCCGGGGACAAATCCGGCTAGATCCGGTAATCGGACCCACCGTACCTCGGACGAGGAAGAATATCAAAGTCTCTCTCATTGGATTTCCAGTTGAAGTTCAAATTTCAAACTGCTCTCTCTGATTCTGGAAAGCTCCTCCACCACGCCCCAAACCCTACAAATGAGTGCAGCAGGTATTTCTTTCTCTACTCTCTTTCACTTTTCATCCTTCCTTTGATAAACTGCTAACAAATTCTACCGAAAAATTTCTTTGCGAAAGGATTGATCTACACTCTAGATTCTATAGGTGAATTCAAATTGAAGTGGGTTAATTTTCTTTGCTTGGTTGAAAAAAATTTACTTTGTATTTTGCTTACACTTGTGATTCCTAAAAATAATGATTTTGTTATTGCCATGTGGTCTGGATTCAAAACAATGTTTTTTCCTGGTTGTGAATTTGCTAAAATAGTAAATAACCTGTTCATACTTGCTCTGAGTCTGACACTCAATTCCACTCTCTGAAACTTGTGTAATAGGTGGTGCATTTGGTGGCAATAGGGGCCTCCGTCCAGTGCCTCCTGAAAAGGGAATATTCCCGTTGGACCGCTTGCATTTATGTGACCTGGTATACTTCTCTTAAGTCTCCATAAAGAACTGAAGCTTAACATATATTTATACTTGAAAGAAATAAGCCCTTGCAAGTTGTTTGTTGTTTCAGAGTTCAAACTTTCAGTCAATCTGAGGTTTTCAGTTCTATCTTCGTGTTGCTTAATTCATCTCTTGGCTTCATTTCAGGAGAAGAAAGAATATCTCTATTGTCTAAAGACTGCTGCTCACCAATCTGAAAAATGCAGGGAATTCTCAAAAAAATACCTACAGTGTCGTATGGAAAAGTAAGTTGGTTTTCACTGTATTACAGATCATAGTTGTTCATATAGCTAGGAGTTTTTAATGCACTATTTGGTTCTTCTCTTGCCATGTTGGTTTTAGTATTTGATCTTAAATAGGCTACATTTTGGAGCTCGATATTGTAGTTTAACTTGATGAGTAAGCAGCCTTCGGAAAGATATTAATATCTTTAGTGGATTTGAATTAATCATTCTAAAGTTTTGAGCATGATCTATTTGAGTGAGCAATGCAGTTTTGGCAGGGAAAAGAGTGAGCAGTGCTCATTAAAATTAATTGTCACATTGAGCATGCAACTTAACAAAACAAAATACACACACAACCACATAAATTCGTTAATTATCAGAATAAGTACTCTTATCCAAAATACAATTTATGGGAGCAATTACTAAAGAGTCACAGGTGAATCACAGCAATAGCATGTTATGGCATAGGGTCATTATAACATGAAGGATTAACTCCTGTAGTTCCACTAGCATCCATTGTTAATCTTTGTGCCCAGGCAGTAATTTTGAAGAAATTTAGTGTCATCAATGTTCTACTGTGGATGCGTATCGATTTAGTGACTCTAAGAATCTATTTTAGTTGTTCTCTTTGCATAGGAGCTTGACAAAATGTTAGTCGCGCCATTTTATCTAATTTTATACAAGATTTTGCTATGGAATGATGGAATCTCATCTCATATAATCCAAAATAATTCTCATGATGAAATTTGATGGAGAGAAGTTGACAATTTTAAGTGGGTATATCTTGATCCGTTTTCTTATTCATTGTATAATGTTGATATATTATTGTTGTTGATATTATTTTATGTATACATGATTCTTAGGTTTGTTTTGACTCGAGTTTTGTTAGAACTGGTTGTCCATGAACTTTATAATTGGCATCTTGCAGGAACTTGATGGCGAAGCAAGACATGGCGGAACTTGGTTTTAAGGGAAGTAATGTAGAAACTCCTGAAGGGAAAATTACCGAGAGGATTGATAATTGAGACCAATGAACCCAAAGATTTAAGAACGTATATTACTTTTTTTGTGGTTAAGTTTTGGTAATATCATTTTTACGTATGTCATTCAATTCATTTGATAAGCTGATGTCTAACCAGGCACTGAGTTTGCAATGGTGTCATTTGGATATCATGGCGATGAACTAAAAATGATGGAGAGAGTTTGCCTCATTCCCTCAATAAGATATGTGGTTATAATTAGATGGAAGTATATAACGTATGTGATGAGGAGTTTTTTTTGCGGGCTCTTCTTATGCAGTGAGCGAAAGGCAATGATAAGTCCTTCTGAGTAACATCTTTTGGAATACAGAGTTCAGAACAGTTCTGTCAAATATTAATTTGAGATTCACTTGTAATTTCTTCTGTATTGTTAAGACTGATATCAAAATATGTTTCTGAACAAAATCTCTTATCAGGTGAATATTTGGTCATAAAGGTCGAATTCCTTGTGCAATTTAAATCTAATATGAAATGACATTTAAAGGGTCAATGATTTGTTTTTTGGGATTAATTTGCGAAGGTTGTTTACTACCAGCTGACTCCAAATAATTGCAAAACCTGCAACAAGTATAATAAAGCAGCTTTTTTTTTTTTTACTGAATCAGTCTTTGGACAATCTTTTGTTGTCCTCCTCTGTACAATCGTGGAGTACTTCAATTTTATCACCATTTAATACTAGTACAATTGCATTTATCTGAATTAGTGGTTACACACAATGATTTTTAGAGAAAAAATTCCAAGTAAGGATGGACAGTGATTCTGTATCTGCTCTCACTCCTCAATACAGAGGCTCAAGCCTCAAGTCTCAAGCAGTGTTTGACCCCCAGTGGTGTTGGATTTGACTTTGCGGGCAATATGGCAAGAAGCACCGTTGAGTTGAAGATTGGAGTTTGGACGTCTCATACGAGATTTTTTTTTTTTTGTTTTTATGGTTTTCATATTTGCAGAATGAATAATGTTATTTACACACACTTTCACTTACATCACATCACATCACATCTTTATAATTATCAACATTTGATTATAAATAATCTTACACCATTTTCTACACATCTACTCTCTAATTCTTATGTGAGACATATGTGTGGTCATTATGTGTAAGTATCAATATTTCTTGCAGTATGTATTCTGTGATTACAAAGTTACAAAAACTTAGCAAGCAAAACGGCTGGCAGGAGCTAAATCCGAAGGAAAATGTACAGCTTCATGTATTTTCAACTTTTGGCTTTTCTTCTATTTGTAATGGAGTTGGTGAATTATTTATATATATATCTTTCTGAGCCTTGATGGCACCGCTCCAAGTCATGCATTTATGTGTTCCAACATAGCTAGTGTTTTTTTCCTTTTCTCTTCTAACTTTTCCTCCTTCCATGGCTACCCATTTGAATCTGCAACATCAACTACTCTACTACTTGTAAGCTTCCTCTCTTTCTCTTTGTTACTTTAACGTTAATATGCTTCAAAATGTTGTGCCTGGTTTCTGATTTTTACACCATTTTTGGGGGGGAGGGGGGGGGGGCGCAAAGGATTCGTTTCCAAAATGACAATGTGACCCCTTATATCCTCCTGTAAAAGGAATGATATTTGAAATATATATTAAACAGATTACATATTAATGTCAAGCACAATCTTGTTCCTTTTTGAAGATTTTGCTCCCTTAAAATGGTTCATATACACTGAAGGATTTGTGTAGATTATACAGAAGATAACTATAATAGTCTTTTGAGTTTTGAGGATGAGCTGCCCAATGGGATGTAGTTTCCATTATTAGTATATATTCTTTGGCTACCCCTTTTGTCCCATTATGAAATTAAGCATCTCTAGTACCAATTATCCGTGGAATCAGAATTCACCAAAGTAATTTTGAAAAAAAAATAAAAAAATCACCTAAGTAGTTGGAAGGTGGCATTTTCTACGAAATTAAAATTTTATCGTCTGAGTAGCTGTTGTTGACGTTATCTTTGGGATAATGTAACATTAAGGCAATCAGAAGTCTTCAAACCGTGTGTCCTCTTCCTAAACAAGGGATGGATGCTCACGTAAGTAGTATTACCCTATAATAATTTTTTTTAAAAAAAAACACATATATACATATATGTATGTGTGAAATTAGGTAGTAGCTCACGATATTGGGTCACACGAGTTTCAAATATTACCTTTTTTCCCTGATGTATGTGATGTCGTTTGTGTTTGTTCTCTATGCATTTAAGACATGGCATCCCTAAAAGTCCTGGAAAGTTTATGCATCCCATGTTTCTTCCAACAGCAGATCATTCAGAATAGATGTCAGAAAAAAAACAACGGCCTATGCCCTTCAACATACCAATTCGAATGCCATAGAGGAAAGAAACAATGGCTCTTTGAATAATGGCCTGTTAGTTGCATCTTTGTCTAGATGTTACACATCCTTAAGGAAGTGCTCATCATTTGCAGCATCAGATGAGGCTCATTTTTCCTGTACTGATCAAAGCAAAGAAGCAGATGAGGTTACTAATGTTACATCCAGTAGCCAGGAAATGGAATTTAATAGGGTGGATTGTGTTGTATGGGTATTGCATGAATCTGCTAGGAGCTTTTCCCAAGTAGTTGAGTCCCTTGGACTAGCAAGGAGTGGTCCAGGGCTTGCAATGGCTTGGATTGGGAAGGATGTGCATGAGTGGCATAAACGTATTGCTTATCAGGTATATGCAACAATATGTTCTTTGAAAAGAAATGTGTAGTTGTCTGCTCCAAGTTCCTTTTTTTGATATTATTAGCCAAACAATTTGTGATATAAGCATTTTAATGAAAAGGTGCATATAATTAAGTTTTGCCCTGAAAAATAAACATGGATAGTTGATTGGATCTAATAGAAAATCAAAATATAACTGATAACATGCTTACACAGGTTGCAGTTTATGCTTTGATGAAAACAGCAATTGATTTGGAGATATTGCTTTCACATGAACGACAGAATGAATTTTCGCCTGTTAGAGAGATGTAAGTTTTTACTGTTTTCTCTTGCATACAAGTTAGGCTGCATCAACTGTGGGAGGCTACTTTTCTTCTAAATAGTAACATTGACAGATATGTACGAGATGTAACAAGTTAGACTCTTACCAACTTCCTATGATTGGAAGAATAGTTGTGCATATAATATTATATTATGTATAGTTATTTAGTATTTCTACTTATGCCAAACAAGTTACGAGTAGTAATAGTAAACACTAAGCAGTCGAATACAACTGATAGAAGCATTGCTCAGATCTGAGTTACTTTTCCTTGCCTTGTTTCAGTTTGATCCCATTAATAAATCAGATGGGAGAAGACATTGAAATTCGACTGAAAAAGAGGCAACCATATTTGGTGCAGTGGTTTAGAGACACCGAAATGCCACAAATAGCAGGATATTTTGTTCCTCTTCTAAAAAAGTGGTCCATGGAATATGCAGGAAGGTTTGCTTGAAACAACCTTGTTTTTAGAAAAATATATTTGAACCTTGGATGGAAATCCTTTTTCTTAATCAACAAATGTCTTTGCATTGACTTGACTTCCAAAGTTATTCTTCAAGTTGATGATTTTATGTTCGTTACTATTAGATTTGCCTAATATTCAGCAGAAAGAATTTAGCCTGACAGAAAAGTGTTCAGTGGTATTGCAGGAATTATTGTGGCTATAACTTGCTGTAGTGCAGTGGTGAAATTGGGCGCTAGGCGCATCTCCTGCCCCTTACTTGTAGTGTCTCTTGAGGATGTTTTAGTCAAGCTCATGGATTTTTCACTCAATCTCGCATCAGTGGACAAGTTACACCAGTTAGCAACTGAGGCAGGATTTGAACTGAATTTCTTGTCCCATTTTGGTAGGAAGATTCTTCCCGGTGAAAAAACTGAGGACCTAGAGTTTTGGATTGGTTTGGCCCATAAGAAACTATTGAAAGCTTTCCGTGAAGAAAGCATAATTTCAAACATGCAAAACTTTCAGCACAAGGTCAACTTGCAGACTCATGCAGAAATTCATGGATTGATAGAACTTATGATTGAGTATAATATTTATTTAAGAAATCTGTCTCGTTCACAGTGAATGCCAGAAACATATAGGCACACATTTTAGATCAAATTTCAGTCCTGTTCTCTAGATGCACAGTTGGCATGAAGGACATGCTTTGTCAGAGTGTCTTTTTCTTTTTCAGTTTTATAAATCGGAGAGAAGATATTCCGCATGACATGATCATATGCCTTGCTAAGTACCTGATCTTGTTAATCTCGTGTTTATAGGTACAGTGGTTATTTAGAATTCTGCATTCAGATAGTTGTTTATGGTGTACCTTTTACAGATTCAATCAGATAGTTTGGCCACACTGGGACTTTTTGCATATCTTGGAAGAAGGACTAGAATATTTTTGTTAGCAATGGGCATTAAGGATCTTGATGAATTGGTTAAGGACTTCCTCAGGTTAATCTCTTTGCTCGTGTGTTTCATTTTAAACATTTCAATTATCAAGATACTGAAACTGAAAATTCAACGCTTTGGTTTAAGTTACTTGGAATGTGGCATTCTTTTCATTTATCCAGAATTTTCCTCCATCCCAGTGTATCAGCTTTTCTTGGAGGTTAGTTTCTGTTAATTCTGCCAATGGTGATGTTAAATGCCTATTTTGAGTTGAGATTAAATGCCACTAATTTTAATTTATACTGTCTTTCAGGTAGTAACTGATGAGATAGGATGGCTAGATTTTTATGCTTCATATGTTCAAATAAACTGCCGAGAGAAAAGGCCCAAAAATCAAGCTCGCCAGGCAGAGAAAGAGATCATTTTATCTGTAGTTTTTACTGTGTGCTATGATGTTTTCTCTGGATTTGCACATTTCAATCGCTCAACTCAACAATCATTGGACACAGCTTCACTGTCATACTTGCTTCGCTGGTAACACTTAATTTAAACGTCAGTATTACTAGTTTAAGTTTCTTTGTCTTCCTAGAGTTGCTATTCACCTTGTATGCTTTTCCTTCTTCCTTAACATTCCTAGTCAGGGGTTGCTAAGTAGTTGTCTGCAAGATCACTGGGCTGCTTATGACAAATCAGGGTAGGTTGGTTTTGCTGGATTCTTTTACTCATTATTTTCTCTCATATAATCTATTTCTAAGAAAAGAAGGCAGTAATTATGATTGTACTTGTGTTCTATTTGCAGTGAATCACTAAATATTGTGGACCACGCTGCATCTGACAACCATACATCATATCTAGGAAGTATAAACGGACCCAAGTTATCTTTGGTGTTTGAAGCGCAGCAGAAGTCGCATGATTTAACTAGAGAAGAATGTCCGAAGAGAAATCCTCAAAACAGTTCTATATTCACAAAGGTATACTATTTGTAACAACAACATGATAGATACGAAGTTAGAAAATTCAATATCTTGCTAAACTAGAGATGTAAAGTTGATGCCTTCTATATGTTCTATACTCAAATTTAACTAGCCCTTCTTTTATTGGGTTGCTAGGTTTTGATTTATCAGTTCCAAGCTCTCTCAAATATTCCTAGTTTAGTTGTCTGAGGTTTACTAACCGACACTAGAAGGCATAGCAAAAAAGGCAATCACTACAGTGATGTAAGTACTTCAGTAGATTACTAAAATAGGAAAAAAAGAAAAAAGTACTTTAGTGAATTTTTTAGTGAACCCTTTTAAACGTCACCAGAAAATAGATCATTAGCAGAAAAGGGAACTGGGAATGCATGATAAGGCATAAAAATTGTGAGTGTTAAGATGACATGTGGATTGATAACAGTTCACAAATGGATCATTAGAGGAGGATTTATAAGAGTAACAGCTTTTGACAAGTACTGTTTTACGTTAAATATTTTCTGTTTTTAAACAATTAGCCATCATCTTTTCTTTTCCTTCTGAATCATATATTTGTATTATATGTTAATCATGCAGATTAGCATATAAACTTAGTTTAAGTGTAAAACTAGAAAGTGGTGAGTTCTATTACTGCACATGCTCTCTGCATGGCATGGATGCTTGCTATAAGATCTGATACGTCAAAAACCACAAGAAAACAATAACCTACATTTTTGAACTATTGTTGTCAAGTGTGGACTCTCTGTCACTATGTGGAACTTAAGTTATACATACACTCATCTTTATAGTAATCGCTGCTTTCTCATTTTATTTTTAATCCTAGGAACCCATTTCAGCACGCACAAACAAGGAGACATATGGGCAAGGTACCTGCATTGATAAGTTAAATCCTCCACGTGAAAGTTTTATCAAGAGATACAGCATCAAGTTGGCATCCACAAGTGCGGTAAGACTTGTAATCACCTGCTTCTAGTAAATGTGCAGATTGTCTTGGATGCAAGGTGCTAAATCTGTGGAATGTGTTACTAGGACCTCTGGATGGGTACTCAGTTGCTCTTCATAGACATCACGGTTGCTCTAGAGCTACTTGTAAGGCAAGCACATGGCTGTAAGGCTTCAAGGTGTCAAATAAAGAGGCTAGAAAGAACATTGACTGACATAATCGTACTAATTCCAGTGACAATCTTGATGCTACTTCCTGTAAGCATCTTTACCCTTTCAGTTCCATTTGGTTTTTGGTTAGACTTGCCCTTTCCTTTTGTGTGGATGTAATATTAACTAGTAGTTAATTGACATCATAAAAAGCGGGATACGTTTCCCCAAGTGTATAGAAACATTGGACTAGAAAGGGACAACAACTGTGTTTGAGACAGTGAACCCAAAGCTATGAAACTTGGGTGTGGGTATTTTGTCAAATGCAATTAATGGAGCACCTTAAATTTCAATTGCCTTGTCTTGTTGAAGGTTTGCCATGTTTCCGTGTCATATATAAGAAGGGAGAGATTCTTACCTAAACCATGGGCATCTAGTTAGGTGCACTAAGCCAATCAGGACTTAATATTTTCATAAATCTTTATGTTTCACAATTAATTTTACGGTACTCTATGAAAATATCAAGTTCTGATTGGCTTAATATACCCAACTATCATGCCCATGGTTTAGGTAAGATTTTCTCATAAGAAGGAGAATTTGAATTCAGATCTTTATATGTTTAGAAAAATATCTAGGGAGAGAACCAAGAAATGCTATTTTTGAATAAATGGTTATTGTCAACTTCTAGTTGTTATCTGTATTCATAAACTTGAGAGTTTAGGAAATTCTGTAGAAATGAAGAGGTATATCAATTAACTTATTTTTTTTTTCAGTGTTTGATAAAAGACTTTGCACTTGGACTGCACAGAATGTAAAAGTATGGGCTATTAATGAGATATGCAATGAAGGGAGATATCAGTTTGGTATACCCTTAAAAATGAGAGTGAAAATTAAGAGATGAATTTTCAATGTAATTTTTCATATAAATATCATCCCTAAAATTTTCATCCCATTTTTAAGGGTGTACTAAACTAACCATTAGTACAATATGTAATTTTTTTTGGGTGGGGCGGTGGGGGGGGGGGGTACATACAATAAGTGATATGTAATGCTTTTTCCAACATATATTGCATTATTTATTTATTTATTGTCTATTATAGCATTTTCTGACATGGTGACCACTGGGAAACAAAATCAGTAGGGGAAGAAAGTGAGAGGAATGAAAATTGGCATTGAATCTAGACATATATGAATGGATACTCCACAAATTTTCATTCCTCACATTTTCTTTCCTTCCTCATTTGGAATCCCAAAAAAAAGGGTTATATAATTTCCACTAAGTGTGCGGCTATAATATAATATAACCAAGAGTTACACAAAGACGAAAGTTACTGGAAGTATTTCAACGAAACGTTGATTTTTCATTCTGTTGCCAGGTAACAACTGTAGGCCATGCAGCTATACTAGCAGCAATCAAGAAGTATATGCCATTCTTGGTAACTATTGCTGCCTTGTCCATCATGTTCTTCATTTATCTTCTACACTATTGATGGTGCTTGCTATTGTATGTAGATCCCTTCCTCTTATTCTTCAGAGCGCTTGGATGTTGTAAAGCAACTAAAGCAAACTAGAGAGTTGGGTGATCAGCCATGGGGAAACCTTGAAGATCAATCACCAACCATTTCTTGAGTTTGATTGAGTCTCGATTTACATTTGAGTCAGTACTTAATCATTCAAACATCATAGTGATCTATCTGTTGATTTTCTGTAAATAGATGACCGCAATATTTAAATGTTAAGATGGACGTGTTACACTTGCATTAGAATACTCAATTTGATAACCCCTAAAGCTTGTTTGATGAAAAATGCTCCAAATCTGTATTGATCTCTACTAGCCCTTGATACCAGCTCTACTACCCTCACCGAAACTCATACCAAATTGCTTTCAGATTTTCACACTTATGGTATATGAGTAATAAATAAGAGTTGCTTGGGATCATGGCATTTGATTCAAAACTTGTGCGAATCTGATTCTCTTGAAGCTATGATCCATGGAGCTACTCATTTGGAGCGGTGTTGTTCGAGGATCATCCTCAGGGTTTAGGTCTCTTTCTAATAGTTCTTCTGTTCTTAAACTAGAGCTTGGGCTGTGATTTCTTTACCTGTGTACCAATAAAACTATCAATAAATCTATGACAAAATTGTGAAGTAAGGTTTTCACGTATCCTATTAGACTAGTTTGCTGGCTTATACATACAATGATACAAATAAATAAGATTCAACGGACACTCATATCAAGTGAGAGGAGTGGTATTTCTCTTAACGTCTGAATTGTTGCAAAATCTCAACTATTAACTACATAGACAACATATTCAGGAAAATAAAACACTACACAACATTCTCATGCTCAATTCTATCCAAAATATCGAGACCTGGCAACAATTTTGAACCTCTTCTTCCATGTCCAAAATGTTTTCTCATTTTATTATTTTGTTGTTAACATGGACATGTAAAACATCATCTAGAATGCTCCATCATGGTAAGAGAAAATCAACTAGGAAAGGAATCTATAAACCGTTTGATCTATTAATGTCAATCCAACACTAGAACACTGTAAATATCCTCCATGAAAGCACAAGGTCGAAATTTCAAATCACTCTCCTTGGATCACGAGCAGAAGCAAAATGGTCCTACAAGCATGAAACAAGTGATCAAGTAAATCAACCAAGAGCTAGACAAACTGTTCTAACGAGTAATCTATATAATAAAGCAACCCAATAAGCCGCCACACGTCATCACCTCATCAATTTCAATTCCAGCCCATGGCAAAACTAGTATTCAATTTTGAAAATTAACTCCCCGTCCCGTGCATAGCATGCGGACCGAGGACTAGTGACAATATGATAATCCAGTTTATTAAGCACCAACTATATATATTTTCCCCAGAACAGGAATATACTTCACCCATCTAGGAAAAGGTAAGCCCCCGGAAGTAACCATGATCTAACAAGGTAAATTATTCATGCTGGCTTTTGGTTTCTAGATATTCAATTATGAATTCTCGTTTCAAGCCTATACTTCATAAATGGTCTGTAAAACCAAGTGCCTTGTTTATGAAGATAAATCACATTTAAAATGATTTAATTTCATTCAAGTTGCAAAACTTAACACAAACAAATTTTCATTCCACAAAGCAGTAAATTCAAACAAGGCCATTAACAAAAATTAAACCAATGGAAGTTACGCATAAAGTATTTACACCTAGACTTACCGAGATAAAATCAAATGCTTTAGTTTCTTCTTTCTTTGAACTGTTGATCATTGAGCTAGGAGTTTGAGTTGAAAAATTTGGTTGAAATATGTCTGGCAGAGGTGTTCTTCCATTTGGTCCAGCACTATGAGCAACACCATCATCTTGCATGTTGACATTACTAAGGTGTTGGAAATTAGCCATTGTTGCCAGGAATTGCTGCTGAGCCAAGAGAGTTCCCATGGCACCATAATTAAGAGGCTGAGAAGAATATGGTTGGTTCAACATAATACCAGGTTGTATATTATAAGGCAGATGACTGGTAGGAAACATGGGATTTACATTGAACCCAACTGGCTGAGAGCCCAACATGCCACCTAAAGTATTGTCAGGGATATGATTATTTAAACCTGAAAATAAAGATTCAGATTGCATGGCAGGAGTTGTTGCTGTCTGCTTCATACTTGAGGTATTTTCATCCATCGACAAACCAGCCATTAAATCACTAAAAAACTCTTTATGATTTCCTTGCTCGGAATTGGAAGAAAAAATGTCAAAAGGTTGAGGATCACTTCTATTCCCCTGCCCATGACTCCCATGATCACTCTGTTTATCACCACCAACTATCATCCCTGAAAAGAGATCATCTGCATGTTCTTTGTTCTCGCTTGTATGAAATGATACATCAGCAAAGGGGTCATCATCATTTTTCAGTTCATGACTAGCTCCAACAGAGCCACTAAAATCTCCAAATAAATCATCAACCAGAGGTGTGGATGACGTCAAATTTGCTAAATTTTGATCATTTGTACTCTTTGTAGTATCATCCATTCTGTGATAATCGTTTGAATCACCAGTGTCTATCAAGTCAGGCAACTCAGCAACATTAGCACTCTCTGCCTTCACAGCCTTCTCTGAATTAATAGCAGAGCTGTTTGGCTGGTCTCCACCTAGAAGACCAATAACCTGTCCATCAAGGGGCCAAGTGCCAAATTAAATTACAAAGGTTGCTCTTAAACTTATTAGCTGACATTTACTAAGCTATTAGTATTAAAATATAAAAAATAAAATACAAATGACACGTAGATATTTGGTATAGGGTAATTTATTTCTTGTGTAATTGACCAAGAAAAACAAAGAACAGTACAGTTACAAGGGTTTGAGCTACAGAAGAAATTCCTTACCGGTATCTATACTTCCATAGATAACTACAATCTATTAATTATCAAGGTTGTTTTTCAATTTAGATTCCATTTTAATAACTAGCATCCTACCTACCTGGTCTCAAAAATTTTCATATGACAAACCCATCTATAATCTGTAAACACATTCTTGTCCAATCTCCAGTGCTAAACCTTAAAAACCAAAATTTTCAAACCTTAGTGCCCTCCACATAATCACTAAAGGCATGTTACTAAATCTGCCTATATCATCAACTCACAATCCTTTGATGGCATTATCCAAACTAACCATCCTTTTCTTTTGGGTCAGCAATAGCATGCACAGTCAACTTTAGTCTGTCAACAATTAAATTTTTAGATTAATATTACAAAACTGATTGATTATCATCATTATTTTCAACCTTATCACATAAATATATAGTACAAACAAGTGATCTATATTGCCAACTTGTGGATTCTAAAATCTAAATGACCAAATTTTCCTCTTCCTAGTTCCCCAGTTTTTTCATTACTGCAGCCTGAGGTAACTTATTCACACACAAAAAGAAATGGATTGACATAAGTGTAAAATGTGAAAATGAATGAGAAGATGAAATTTTCATGTAGTAATTATTCATTCAGATTGATAATAAGGGTACCTTGATAGCCTTTTCCCTCAAAGAGGCTTGGGGAGATTCAGAACATCTCAGCACCACATCATTATTTTCGGTGAAATAAGATGCCACAAGTGAAAAATTATCATCATCCTTCTTTCTAAGGATGGATTCAAGGACACAAACAGCTTTCATGCGAACCTGAAAATATTATTCTTATAAAAAGTTAAAAAAACAAGTAATGCAGTAAGACCTTTTAAAAATTCTTAGTTATTATATAAAGTTGCATTACAATATATGCAAGATCTCAATATTTAACAAAAATGATAACTAACAAATCATTATTCATGGTCTTCACTTGTATGAGCACTGATGCATGCAAGGTCTAATAATACAAGGGAAAAAAAAAGATATAGATGCTTAAATTAAAATGTATACAAAACCCAGTCAAAATTAAAATGATTTTGCACCAGAAAAGGGTCATGTAAAGTTCCACCATATTTTGATCCCAAAATACTTGAAATAGAAAGTTAATATGAAGTTTTAAACAACTTATTTAAATAAACAAGTGAATGCTTGTGTAATTGATATGGACTTCCATGTGTGAATTCATATTTTTGTAAAAATATCAACATAAAAGACATGCCTGCCACATTGGAGCTTGAAGCTTTAGTTCAAGGGCATGACATAAAGCCAGGGCATCCAACTTTGCAGCCTCTGTTAGGAAAACTTGAATGGCATCTCGAGTGGGTTGTAGGCGTACACCTCCTGAAGTTACAATTGTCTCCAGCAACCTATCCTCTCTTGTCTTACCCTCTGCATAACTTGCACTGGATTCCCCATTTGATATTTCCGTCTTAGTTACTCTTGAATCCTGATTCCAAGGACCACTAGATTGATTCTTTGGAAGTCCAAAACTACTCTGAGTTTCATTACGATATGCAACTGGTTCATATCTGTCACCATGTTCTGTTTCTATGGTCAATGACCTTCGAAGATTTGGACTCTTGTAGCTTCCATTATCATTCTTCATAAGTGAATGTCCCTGTGTTAAGCTATTAAGTCCTTGCTTAATTGATGCACTTCCAATACCAACTACCTCACTGATAAAAGATTTCTTATCTTCTGATGGTGCTTCAAAGTTTGTATTTCCAAACCCTTGTATCCGCCTGTTTAGATCTTCAGCAGGTGCTGCCTTATTGTCTTCCGAAAAGATGGCAGAGATAGCCTCATGAGCAGTGTCTCGCACAGCCTTATTTAGTGCATCACCTTTCAAAGGATCCAACTGTCCCTTGTAGTGAAACAACTGACGAACTGCCACTGAATGTCTCTGCATTTCCCTTCTGAACTCTACACCAGACTTTCCAACCGCATATTTTATCAATCTTAAAGCCTGCCAACATTAAAAAAATAAAAAAAAGGAACAAAGCATAACGAGTTTAGACAAATAATATATGAGTCCCTGATACAATGTTTGACACCAAAACCATTATGATCCTTTTTTTTTAATCTTTTTTCATATCCCCCACCTCCAAATTTCTATTGTATAATAACAAAGGAAGTGTGGTTAGTTAGAACTTAGAACCACTGCACTGAATTATGCAAATTCAAGGACAAGTACAACAATTGAATTTGCATTCCAGTATCGGAAACAAAAAGATAGATAACTCTCACCACACAACCTATGCACCATGAATTGCAGCAAAGAAAGTAAAAGCCAAAAAAAGGAAAGAAAAGCATGTATTTTCACTCAATGAGCAACCAAGTCTTACACATTCCTGACAAAGCTGATTCCAGTTAATTCATTAGTTCTACACAAGAAAGCAACACGAAAACCAAATTTGAAAATCCACCATCTCTTTCATGTTTTATGCTATCAGCTATTTCAAAAACTCCCCACAACCCATCAATAAAGAATCAAACTTTGAACCACCCAGACCTCATCCAATTTCATCAAGGAAACACGAAACCAAAAACAACAATTGGTACCTTCTGTTTCACAATTGGGCTCTTATGCTCCAAACGTTTCAAGATAAAATCAGACACCTCCTTCACAATACTAGCATGCGAAGACCGCAAAACCTCGCAGATTTCTTCCAATTTGTACACGGGCGTGACCTTATCTTCATCGGACGTAGCTGAATCGATCATCCGCGACCTCCAATACGATTCCACCGCTCTTCGACTGGATTCCATTTTCTCCCAAATCGATCAATCGATCGATCAAATCACAACCCCACTACGCAGAAACCTATCCACTGAGATTTAAACAAAAACCCAGAACTCAAAAACGCATCAATTTAGCAACCGAAGATGCTATTCTTTGAAACTCCAATAGGATGGGATATTCAAAGGCCACAGATCGATGCGAAGGATATCGGGGTGATGAAAAACGATGAAACCCAGATGGAAGACCGAATCAGGAGTGTGAAAAGGCGCAAAATTTTGTGGTAACAAAGGCGATAATCGAGTCAAAACCGAGCCAGAAAGAGATTTATATGAGCATTGGAAAATCTGAAAGAGTGGGTATGGAATTGAGATTTGGGATATGGAGAAGAATTGAAGGAGCTGAGATGAGAGAGAGAATTAAAAGCAGCAGCCGTGGCATGCCAGGTCAGTGGTTAGAGTTGAAACACCACGCTGCGCACGTTAGCACGTGTCCCACCCCTGTCTGATGGAAGTTGGGAAATTAATGAAAAATCAATGAAGTTTCACTCTTTTTTTCTTGGATAAAAAATAGGTTTTTATTGACATACGCATTTTTATTCAATTATTTTATATAATTTAATTAAAAAATAATATATTTTTTAATTTTTAAAATATTTAATAATTTTTTTATTTTAGTTTTAAAATCTGTGTCTTAATACTGTTTTAAGTAACTAAGAGTTAAGATGATATATCGTTACTTAAAACAAAGTTAAATATTTTGTACTTTAACATTATTTTAGTACTTGTTTTACTCCATTTGTTGTTATTTATTCTTTTTAATCTAACTTTTTGTGTTATTTATTCTTGGAAATAAATTTAATGTAATTAATATACAATGTATCAAGAAGCACTGACATATAAATACTATTAGAGGTATAAATGAACTGAAGTATTTAAGTTCGATTCGTTAAATACTCGATCAAGTTTGTTTGTTAAATTTTAATTTTAATTTAGACTTGATTATATAAATGAATCAAGTCTAAGTTTCATAAGTTCGACATTAAAAATTTATAAATAACTCAATTATATATATATGGACCGTATTTGGTAAGAAGTATATTTATTGTAAGATGTGAGAGGAGTGAATTTTGATTATTGAATCTTATAATATAGTGAGAGAAGTTTTTATCGTGAAAGGGTGATAATAGTAAATATTGACTATACAATCATATATGAATAGTCAAAATTAAAAATTACTTAAAAGTCACGTGATCACTTAAAAAAAACATATGCATTTATATATACATATAGGCAAAAATTACAATAATTAAAAGAAAAAAAATTAAAAGATTGCTAAAGTTATTTATTTTAATAAATCTTTATAAAAAGTTAACAACAAATATATACAATTGTCAATGGATTCTATTTCCATACATAAAGGAAGAAGATCATTTCAATGTGAAAATATGTTAAATATTTTTAAGTGTTAAAGCTCATTTTGAAATTTTCTTTTTGCAATGGTAGAAGATTGTGATTTTTTTATCATTTTATATAATGAATTATGAAAAAAAATGTTATTTCTATTTTTAATTCATCTTCTACTATAAAAATGTTTACTAATTATTAGTTTAGTAAATTTAAAAAAAATACTTTAAGGAGAAAATTTTTTTTTGGTACAACTGAGAACAAAAGAAAAAAAAATTTAAAAAAAAATAAAACTAACGAATAAAAAACACCCCTAAAAGTCTGCTAACAGATTGCTAGAAAGATCCTGAGGAGCACGATCCTAAGTTAGGAGTTTCTCCAACATGATTGCACCCTTCTTAGCCATCGCATCAGCACAGAAATTCCTTTCTCTAAGGACATGAGAGATGTTGACAGTCCACCGCCTTTGCAAAATGGAATGGATGTCTCCTAGAACAGAAAGATAAGCATGGAATGGAGGTGGTGTAGAAGATTTCACTAAGGAAAAAGCATGGAGCGAAGCTGTTTAGAAAGTAAATAATTATAAAAAGAAAGAAAATAATTAAACTCATAAACGAGCTAAACGAGTCAAGTTCAATCTTTTAGATTTTTAAACAAGTCGAATTCAATTTTTAAAATTAACTCATTTAAATAAATGAGTTAAGGTTGAGTATACTATTTTTTTTACAAGTCAAGTTTAGGTTTTAAGTGCTCGGCTTAGCTCGGTTCGGTTCATTTACATCCCTAAATATTATTAATATAAAATAACATGTAAAATTAATTATATCATAATAATATAAATTGTGATATAACATTTTTTGTGTTTATTTAATACATACCTTTTTCTACCGTAAAAAAATTATAAAATTTTATGTGCACGATGAACATTATAATTAAATTAAATTTAATGGTCGACTTAATTAAAAAAAATTATAATAAATTATTGAATATAAATGTGTCAATTTTTATCCACCAAGAGATCGTATCACCAACTTCAAATATCTTTCAACCTAATGGAATATAAATAATCGTAAAAATATTTTTTAAATGTTCTTTGCATTCACGTTTTTCATGCATCACTCTAAGACGTAGGAACCGGGTTGCTACAAGCCAAAAGGAAAGAAAAGTAGCTAGGATTTGGGGACAACATTTACTAAGCTTAAAAAAGCAGGACTATTTTGGATTAATTTATTTTATGTTCAAAATAGTTTATAATTTAAAACTTATTGCGAGAGATTTTGAAAAAAAAAAGAGATTATTTTTCTAAAGATAAATATTACTAAACATGCTATCAAATTATTATATTATTTAAGGAAAATTAATAATAAAAATAGTTAATAATACAAAATTAATAAAAATGATCAATTAAGCATTTAAAAGAGTTATTTAACCATTTCAAATGGGAATGATTATTGATCTTCATCCCTTCATTTAACGGTCTTTCCCTTAATTTTCTCTCTTATCTTGGTAACACGTTTTTCATAAACATCTATTATAATACAAGTAAATAGTAACTACTCATCCCCAAGTGAAACGGGTTTTGGACACAGCAACCCTGGGGCTGGAAGGAGGCACTTGAGACTTGGGAGTTGAGGTACAGTCGTCCTCTTTGCTTGCGGCATTCTTTTGAAACCTGAAAGGTGCATAGCTTTTCATTCCTTAAAAATGTGGTTTTGGAAATTGGAATTCAATTGTACCATGAGGTGTAGCTGAAGGAGCTGATAGGCCTCTTTCTTGAGCAAGCCTTATTCTTAATCTTGGGTTTAGAATACAGTTTGTCAAGCTTTAAGGTTGGCAAGTAAAGCCTGATGGCCAGGCCCAGCCTCAGTAGTCACTCCTCTTTTATCTGTCTTCACCAATGCCCAATTGTCCACGCCCATTTGCTTCTTAGAATTGCTGCTACACTTTTGTTACAATGTAAAGCACTGCTGGTGGCTTCTCTATGGATAGGACAGCCCATCTGAGCTCTTTAGGCATAACAGCCAAATCATCAGCAGATGAGTTCTCCAAAGGACCAAAGTTATTCCAATAACACAACCGGTGCATAACAAATTGATCTTGAGCTTCCAACATTGAACATCTTGTATGAGGTCCAGTACTAAAGGGACCACTGAACTTGGTCCAAGCTTAGCTACTAATTGGAATCAACTGAAATTTTGTAAGCCATCTCTTACAGGATCTTTGCTGTCATTTTGTTTGCCACTTCCATCCATGTTTTGTTGTCTGCTAACTGCTATTAAGATCCATTATTTGCATTGGCAATGCCACTCCTAAAAAGCATCCAAAAGAGATTTCTCTGGTTGAAATATAAAGATAGTCATGACTTTTAAAGTAAATCAAAACTCTTAATGAAATAATACTCTTCCTGGTATTTTCCATGACAAATAACATGACTTTAGACGTAAAAGTGATACTTTTATAACACATGGGACATCAAATTGTTCTTCTTGAAATTGACAGGCAGATCCCCAGATCATTTTGATTTTGAGGTCTTCTGTATTTGGCTCCAAAATCAGAGCTGGCAGTACAAGCGAGAGGACCATACTGAAAGCAAGTTTATCTGAAACTTTGGAATGGAAAATTCTACATCAAAGAAAAATAACGTTATATCCAAGTTTATTATTATGCGGGGTTCAATTTTTAATTGAACTTAGGCTATGCAAAATTTGGAAGGGAAGTAACACTAATGAAGTTAACGTTTTCCTAAAGTGGGTTATGATGTATGTAGAGGTGAGGAAATTAGAAATTAAAGAATTACTCTATGCTATATTCTGTAGCCTGAAGGCTTTATTTTATCTACCAACAGTTGGCAGATAAGGATTCCAATTAATTAGTAACTTATAACCAGCAATTGAGACAAAACATGTGCTGCTGCAATGACATACCACGGTAAAACCTCACCTTCACACAAAAGTACATCAGGAGCGAAACTACTTTGGTTAGCTGGTTACTGGCATGCCTGATCTAAATGAAACTTTGTGGAAACTTTATGTGTTACAGAGAACGGTTTCTGCAATTGAGTTTTTTGTGCTGCTTTAAAATCACATGTAGAGATATCCAGAACCAGAAGTACCTTTTTTTTTTTCCTTTGATAACATAAAATAATTAATAATGGGTTTATTGGTGTATGTAAATTAATGATGACATAATCATAATTAACCAAACTTTTATGTTATTTTTTGGAAACTTTTAACCAACAGAAGCGCCAAACCGTCCATAAAGATTTCTTTAATTAGCACCAATTAGCCGACCATTTTTCCATAACATAGACCTAAGCAACCAATATGTGACCTATTAATTCGTTAAAATTATAAGCACCCATGAATTTCTATTCACTCATTTCAAATTCCACAATCTCTTTACCGATTTTTAGAGCATGGCCGGTGCTATTGTGGCCCAAAGCTATTCATGTTCTCCACTCCTACATTTCTTTTATGATTATTTCCTTCACATTCTACCCCCACTAAACACTACCATTATCCTTTTTTCTCTAGAAATATTTGTGTAGACAGTTGTATAGACTAAACCCATCAACACTTGAATAATTATATAAATCCTTGTGTTACATAGAAGAATCATTAAAATGAACATAATAAAGCACATGGAAGAATCATTATAGACAAAATCTACACAAGTCATTCTCCTCTCTCTCATGCTCACATGGAAGAATCATTCATTAGCTTCCGGACATTTCTAATAAAGCACGCCAGTGACAGATAAGATTTCCAGAAAATGACCTGATTGGATATGCATGGATATGTTGCACATAACCGCTTTCCCTTTTAATCATTCAAATGAACATACAATAGTATAGCTACAATCAAACCCCGAACTTATTAAATAAGCCTTAATACTAGTGTATTTGACAACTTCTGCTATATATATAACCCACCAGAGAAGCCTTCTGTGTTACATTTCTTATTCGGAACATTTCCTTTATCTTATCCTCACCTCCGGCTTCATCTTTAAGGTTCCCCTATACTAGAAACTTCTGAAGATGGCTGGCATAGCATTCGGACGCGTTGATGATTCTTTCAGTTTGGGCTCCATCAAGGCCTATATTGCTGAGTTCATCTCAACCTTGCTCTTTGTTTTTGCTGGTGTTGGTTCAGCCATAGCCTATGGTTAGTTTTTTCTGCTTTACAAGAGAATAATTGAACCCAAGACCTCTGTCTCAACCCCGCCACTCACTCCTTTATTACTAGAGTCACTTACATTCAAGTAGTTGAAGGTTTTTCACCATGATTAAACACGTCATCCCAGATAATAACCCTTAAAAATAAATGAAATTTTTTTGATTTTTTCTTATAATGCAGATTTTTCGAATTGTGGCCATGCAGAAGTTTACATAACACTATGAAATCGTTGTGTCAACACATATCTGACTTTACTTTTTCTTTATATGCAGGTAAGTTGACATCAGATGCAGATCTTGATCCTACTGGGTTGATAGCAGTTGCTGTTTGCCATGGTTTTGCTCTCTTCGTTGCTGTTTCTGTTGGTGCCAACATTTCTGGTGGCCATGTCAACCCAGCTGTGACCTTTGGCTTGGCTCTTGGTGGCCAGATCACCATCCTCACTGGTATCTTCTACTGGATTGCACAGCTTCTTGGCTCCATAGTGGCATGTTTCCTCCTCCAGTTTGTCACAGGAGGCTTGGTAAGTTTAAACTGAAAGCTTCTATATGGTTCCATCACTTGTGGGATCAACATGGTTACATGGAAAATCTCTTCATTGCATCTCAAGTTTCATGCATTAACCAAGGGCATATATGCCTTTTTCCTACCCATCATGTGTTTTTTTTTTTGGATACACCTATCCATCATATTATTACGGGAGACAATGGATATAATTCTGTTGGAGAGAAATCCTTACATAAATATGAACACACTTAAGTAGTTAAGTGTATTATATTAATTACATAATTAATTATGATATATTATGAAATTAATTAATTAATTAATGATATGATTGACTTAATACACTTTCATGAATTTTTCTTTTATTGAAATACAGTTACCTAATTTCTTTAGTATGAAGTATGAACTTTTTCGAAGGTGTCAGCTAGCTCACTCAGTTGATAAAATTCTTTGCTGGTGATTGTAAGTACTTGAAATCAAATCCTGCCTTCACTCTTTTGGCATTATTTGAGCAAAAAGTTCAAGTGTCTCACCAAGTATAGCGTGTGTGCTTGAGAAAAAAAAAAAAAGAAGCATGAACCCTTTCACTTTTAACAATGACTTTTTATACTACACACAAAGTCTAAGAACAGGAAGAATGTCATATTCTTCACTACATTTTTGTGAAAATTATAAACTGAATTGTTGTTATTTCTTGCCAGACAATTCCCATCCACAGTGTGGCTGCCGGAGTTGGAGCTTTTGAAGGAGTTGTTACAGAGATCGTGATCACATTTGCATTGGTCTACACTGTGTATGCCACAGCAGCTGACCCCAAGAAAGGCTCATTGGGCACCATTGCACCCATTGCCATTGGTTTCATTGTTGGTGCCAACATCTTAGCTGCAGGGCCATTCTCTGGAGGGTCAATGAACCCAGCACGCTCCTTTGGTCCTGCAGTTGTTAGTGGTGACTTCCATGACAACTGGATCTACTGGGTTGGACCTCTAATTGGTGGTGGTTTGGCTGGCCTTATCTATGCCAATGTGTTCATACGCTCTGAGCATGCACCTCTTTCCAGTGAATTTTGATTGATGTATGTAATTCATGTTTCTTCATAATAAAAGGAGGAAAAGAAACTCTTGCTTTTCTTTCTTTTCTCTCTGTCTCTCCCTCTTTTTTTTTTTTCTTTTTCCTTTCTGTGCCTTCTTTGTTTTTGCTTGAGTTGTAAAGCATGGCTAGAGTCAATGGTTGTTCTGCAAGAATTCAAGAGGTTGGTGATGTGCAGTAGTGCTTTATTATCTTGAAGGTTTACTTTTTCAGGCTTTCCTTTTAATTTGGATGCTATGAGGACTAGTGTGCCACTGCCATTCATCACTATCAATCATTAGAGCAGAAGTTGACAGTAGATAAAGAAAATGAAAGTGGGCAAGATTAAAGCAGATGAAAAAAAAAAACACGACTTTTGATTCTTTTGAAATTGTCAATGGGAATAATTGGTTAGTGACTTTGTGGAATGGTAAAGTAGTATTTACCATCTTGGGTAAAAACAGAGGGAAAATGCAAATGATTAGCTGTTTAATACAAGATAGAGAATTGAAAAATGCATAAAATGTGGCACATGACTATCTGTATATAAAGAGTGCTTAGAAATGGGAATCCAAGGAACTAGGAAATTATCTGTTGCTTAATGCAAAGCGTCAACAAAAACACTTAGGATGGAGATGGGATGGCTTATGACCTTATGTTTGTTCCATATATCCAAGAGGTGTTAGTGTGGCCCAGCAAGGGAGAATTATTAATCTTAAAATGGAGAAGTCCAAGCAATACAAACCAGGAAAAACCATTATAGAGTCACATCCTTTCGAAACATGGAAGTAGAGAGGGTCCATGCTTCCCCAGGATCTTCATTGCCAGATATGAAAATATGCTACAAAAAGTTGTGTCTGTGAAACATTTCTACCAATACACAGCTTCTAGGAAACTTCAGTTGCAATCTGCGGTAGGTGCCCAAGTCCTGACACAATACATCAATACGACAACACCTGAAGAGTTTGGTTCAGCCTGCAGCAGCAAAAGCAATAGAAGTTACATATAATAGAAGTGCCGAGTCCACCAATTAAAAGGACAGTTAAAGTTGCCAAGTTGATCTATGAAGATGTATCCTGACCTTAGCGACCCTTCTAAAAAAATTCCATTCATTGTTTATTTCAAAGAAATTTAGTTAAGATAAAATTCATGTATAATTACATAATAAGGCTTTTGATGATGATTGAAAAGGGTAGAAATAAGGCAAGTCAGACTAGTAATGGTCAAAGGTTTGTTAATTTCAATGCAGAATTACACGTAGTAACAACTTCATTCTTCAACTTACACTGACAAATACGAAAATTAGCTAGAGATGGAGAAAGGAAAATACAAGAGAACAGAAGGAAAAAAAAAAAAAAGAGAGAACGCGCTAGAGGAAGGGCTTGAACCTTCGACCTTGTGGTTAACAGCCACACGCTCTAACCAACTGAGCTACTCCAGCTTTGCGCATCATAATTGAATTAGATTTAAAACTTATATTTATGGAAAAAGAGATCTGCTGACAAGCATGACCAAATGCGTTGGCTAAGATTTTTTTTAAAAAATTTAAAATGTTCTGCTAGTGTAATGTCCAATGCCTATGACTAACTTCAAAAGTTTAGTAGAAGAACTGATATAGAACATTGAGGACATAGAACTACTAATTACTAACAGTGAAAAATTGAATCCAAAGTTCCAAACTTGAAGAGCAATGAGAGTGGGGTTTATCTAGTCAGTGTTAGTCCCATGGCTAAAACTCTGATAGATTTAAGAGGCCAATTATTATATTGATACCCAATGGCCCAAGTTTCAAACTTTCGCCTCCTACTTACTTCCCTTGAGGCATTCCCTTTCTCTTTTCACCTCCTCCTCTTCTTCTTCTTTAAGACGACAAAGTATCCGGAATGTGCCTGGCCAGCTTCTCCATCTTGTGTGGCCGCAGAAACAACAGCACTAGTAGCAGAGAGAGCCATGGCAAGCCAAAGTCAATGGAAGAGACGGAGCCTAGTGTTAGTGTTGAAAGGTTCAGCAAGAGAAGGGCTGAGGATAGAGAAAAGAGTGATGTGCCCAACAAGAAGAAGAAGAACCTGCCATTGAAAACTCGCAAGCTGAATCCTGTCAATACCATATCATATGTACAGGTACAATCACTTTCTTGTTTTGTTTCTCAAATGCTTTGTATTTGTAAGAATTGGGTCACTTTCAGTATTCCACAATGGCTCCTTCCTTATCCACACTCACAACCTTTTTCTGTTCCTAGAGTTCTAGTATTGCTTGCTTGCTGGGGCATAAAAAGCTTCAACATTTGTTTACAAAATGAATATAGAAATTAGGATGGATATATTATATAACATTCTCCCCTTTTGTCACCATGAGGCTTCCTTCACCAATGGATATAGAAAGCAGTTATTTCCAGTTACATGAAGGGCTAACTCAGGTCTCCGCTCCCTTCCATTTGATGCTTCAAAGACAGGCCCTGATGCCTGAAATGTAACACCTTGTGTGCTGCTATTACAAGATTCTATTGGACTTAGACTTACCAACAACGACCCCATTACAGATTATAGGTTCTGGACACGCCCTACAAATGGGCCTCTCAAGTTTAATTCAACCCTCACTCTTGAGGTATACATTGCACTAAAAGAATAAATACAACAAAATAGTTTGTATAATAACTAACAAAACCAAAACAAAGGTGTCGATATGTCCGAGTGGTTAAGGAGACAGACTCGAAATCTGTTGGGCTTTGCCTGCGCAGGTTCGAATCCTGCTGTCGACGCCTCTTCATTTTTATTTTACTCTCTTTAATTTTTTTTCCATTTATTTACCTACAAGGGCAAAACCGTCATTGCGAATCCAAACTCCTCGAATCTAATAAGATAACCTATGTTATTATTCTGGTTGGTGTTCAACGTTGGTATGCATACTCACATAACAACATTAGCCATGGCTTCCTATCTCCACCAAAGCCCAACTTTCCTTAAACCCCACCCTTCTCTAACACAGCCACCCCCCACAGCCACACGCAGGAGCTATGTTCGGGTGCGGTGCGGTGGGCCGCGGTCGCAGCGTGGACCTCTGGTGAAAGGTCGAATCCTAAGCATCGAAGCAATCCAAGCCATCCAAACCTTAAAACGCCTCCACCGAACCAACCAAACGAACCTGTCCCACGTGGTCTCCAACACTCTCACGCGCCTCATCAAATCCGACCTCGTGGCTACCCTGCGGGAGCTCCTGCGCCAGCAACACTGCGCCCTCGCCCTCTGCGTCTTCTCCACCCTCCGATCGGAGTACGGCGCCGATCTCTCCCTCCACGCCGAGATGGTACAGACCCTCGCCAACAGCGGCATGTCCGAGGATGTGGACCGTGTGATCCTTGATTTGGAGGAGGGTGGTGGGATCCAGTGTGATGATTACAAGGGACTTGTGAGTTTGATCAAGGCTGTGATTGGAGCGAAGAGGAGAGAATCGACGGTCAGGATTTACGGGTTGATGAAGAGGAGTGGGTGGGGGTCAGTTGTTGAGCCCGATGAATATGTGGTTAAGGTTTTGGTTAATGGGCTCAAGAGTTTTGGGGAAGAGGCTCTTGCGGAGGAGGTTCAAAATGAATCCAAGAGGGCATTTGCCAGGTTATCTAGGGCCAAATTGGAGATATTGAGAATTTAGTAATATTTGTAACTTTTTTTTATTTTTATAATAATCATTCACTCTCCGAATAGTCATTAGTATTATGTTGGGATTAGGCTTCTTTTTTTATTTAAAATTTACAGACAATATCTCTATTTAATGTCGAAAAGTGGATATAATTTAAATCCAATGTTTGGATAAATCACATATTATATACTTGTGTCCTTACGTCAACCTTTTAGATTAGAGGCACACATTACACGTGTACCTCACAAATAAAAAAGGTAGAATGCCAGGTATGAACATTAAACCCCCTTAAAATGCTCCAGTTAGTTAAACAAAGTTAAAAATAAAAATTCTTAAAATCATGGTGAATTCAGGTTATAACGGTTTCTCTTATTCCCTATGAAGATAGGGACCATAAGGTCCCTGTAATATTGTATTGCATGATAATCGCAATACATTGCCACTTGTAAACTTATACATCTCCTGGCATACAAAGTTTTTTTTTTAACACTTACAGTATAATACTTAGCTGACATTCTTCTCACATTGGCATATGGCACATTTTAAGAGTAAATTGGTTCAGACGATTCGAGGAATTTATTTGATTCAATTCAATTAAGGTAGTTTGATCTAATCAGGTGAAACTCGATCAAAGCCAACTAAGATTGATTTGATTTTTGATTTTTATAATTAGAAACACGAATCAAATCAAACAAATTTAATTATAGTTTTTTTTTATATTTTTTTCCTTGTGAACCTGAACCAATCCGACCATGTTTTCATGATTTTTCAAAAAAAAAATTGTTTTTTTTTATTTTTACGAAAATGCTCTAACCTGTGGACTGAACTCGAACCATCCTGATTATCATCAATTTGATTCGATTCAAGTTTTTATCAAAAAATACAAAACTCGAACCAAACTAAATCGTTCACTTTTGATTGGTTTGAATTTTTTTATATCACAAAACTGAAACAACCTAACTTGATTACATCCTTCGTACATTCTACATTAAGATATGGTATATCTTGATATTCACCTATACTTTTATATATATATATATATATATATATATATATATATATATATATATATATATATATATATATATATATATATATATATATACACTAAGAACCATAAATATTGATGCATGATACAAATATGACTTGACATTGATACCTTAATCCCTTATGTAAATATAAGGTTATAAAAAAAAAAGTATAAACAAAACAGTTTACAAAGGGCAATTAATTCTTCTTTGTTTTTATTTTTTTATAAGCAATAAATTTAGATCGAGATAAAGCTTTCTCCATCTTAAAGTCACGATAAATCAATAAAGATTTATAAATAGATTACAAATCACTTTACCAACAAAAATACTCTTAAACATTGGATACAAGTCATGGGGATCTAATCCCATTAGTTTCCACTTGAAGTAAGGCTACTATTCTGTGCATAAAACACTTTTTTTTAAAAAAAAATGAAGTAAACTACTCCAACGTCTTCTCTATTTGCCTAATTTTTCACATTCTATTTTTTTATTATAAAAAGCTTACGCATCAACTCAGTTGAATCACTTCTGCTAAGAATATTCTTTTGGATTCTTTTTTGTACTTCTTGAGCACTGAAAGCTCCAAATTGCCCTTATTTTTAACGCTAACTTCATATTAATGTTCCATCGCCAACCTCGCCCATGCACCACTTCCATTGCCCCACCTTGGCAATCAGTGTTGGAGCAAGAATTAACACCCAGCTTGCTAGCTGGGAGTAGTTGGTGATTGATCGTCCACCCATTTCGACGACGAGAATATAAACTAAACATAATAAGTTCATTAACTTCATCATTGTCTAAGTTTCAGACTTTCATTTCCTTAGCAATCAAACGACACCACTACAGATCCTCCCCTCACTCACTCTATCTCTTTTCTTTTTTGGCATTATAAGCAAACACAAAGCCTAGTTTTCTATATTGGGGCACGACAACTTCTGTCATTAGAAAGCAAAGTGATCATACAAATGGGGCTCTTCTTCAATGCACCTAAAAGGGTATAGCTCATCCATACACCAGGTAAACTTAATCATAGAATTATTATAAAAATATTGAAAGGGTGAGATCTTTTACCTGATAATTGTTGAATTGGTTTTCATAAAAAAATGCTTAAAATAAAAACAATAGCCCTCTGTAAACCATTAAATTGATTTAATGTTTACTCCAGTAAAAGGTGAAATATCTTTTACGGTTTCACACCTACTAAGCCCAAATTTTCTCCCTGCCGCCCGCTAGTGTTCTTTCAAAGTAACCCTTAGCTTCTTCTATCATCCTTTTCTTCCTCCATGATTTTAGGGTTTCTAGTACCCATGCATAGCAGCTCGCAATAATGCGTTTCTAAGTCCGTATTCAACTATATCCAACAATTCACAATAAGATCGCAATTCCTCAAACGGCTCTGGCTTCCTCATTGCCATTATTGCTTGTATTGTGAACTTCTTTCTCTGTTAAACCCAAAAGATTTCAAATCTGAAAATGGAAGTGGGATGTATTGTAAATCTAGTAGTTGCTCAAATATGTAAACCTCGCAAATGCTATTGACAATGAGAGTTCCTTTTGAGTTGGGGTTCTGGGTTTCTTTTTGTTTTTCTTTTTTTTTTTTTATAATGGACAAGGGAAAAAAAATAGAGAACTGAGCTCTTGGGAAACAAACACCCATTCCATCAGCCAAGAGCAGGCTGTTCATAGATGAAAATGGGGTGTCAAAACCAGCCAAAACATATATACACTCAAATACCCAGAAAGATCCACCTCACAATCCCTTTCCATTTCAGCAAAAAGCATAAATTTTTAAACCTAAACCCAAAACTGAAACTCAAAACAAAGGTACTCATGGAACCCATTACCACCTTGAAACAGACCTGAATTGCTGCTGTCGCCAGAGAACCTCGACCACGACCAGAGAATCGGAATCACTGTTGAGCACGAGCGCTAGAGTGCTGGCTCACGCTTGATTAGGTTTTAAATGCGGCCAACAGCGTTGGCGTCGGCGCCAGAGAAGGAGAAGGAAATTTGAGAGGAGGACTGTGATGAGGAAGAGGAGAAAGATGTGAAGGACTAAAATGTAATAAATTTTTTATTAAGTTTTAAATAAGTAATAATAGTTTTAAATAATAAAATAAATGTAAAATGCATAGAAATTAGAAAAATTGTATTTATTTTTTTTACTCTATTATTCGTTCAATTTTTATATTTTAAATTTTTTTTACTTATTTATAAATTTATTTTATATCTCACATAAAAATTATAATTACATATAATTTAATTTAATATTTTTTTACATAAATATACTGTAAGGGTTTTCTTTTTTTTTTTTTTTTTTACATTGATGATCTCCTTGTCTATTTAGGTGCATTGTAGAATTCTTCGGTTAGGTTGCTTTGATTTGGTTTGTCTAATTTGTGAGCCTTGTAGAGAAAGAAAATCATATGTCATCAAGTAGGTATTTATCAAATATGGACTTCAAAATATATGATTGATTGATGGATTAATAATAATAAATTATTAATTTATTAATTAAAAAAATTAGTAGTTAAAATTAATTACTTAAAATTTTATAAATTTTAATTAATAATATTTAAATTTACATACAAATTTAATTAAATTATTTTTTATTAATAATTATACATACAAAAAAATTATAAATTTTAATTAATAATATTTATATACACTCAAATTTATATATAAATCTTATCAAATAAAAAAATGTGATACATTCGTAGAGTCAAACCCAATGAGTTCATAATACCTTAAACTAACACGATACGACACTTGACACCTACATCGTCACACCACACATCAACTTCAAAAATCAGTAGAAACACTTGACACGCGTATATATATATATATATATATATATATATATATATATATTTCAAAATTTTAGAAAAAAATTCATAATTCATTAATATCATTTCTATAAGTTTGAAGATTTATAATATTTTAATATATGTATATATCTTGATATTTGCTATTTAAGTAAGCCTCTCTTAAAAATTATGGAACATAATTTCTATTGACATAATCTAAAAAATCTCCTAAACTAACTTCTTCTAATAACTAATCACATCGATGCGTAAAAAAAATAATAGATGAAATATTGGTGTGAAAGCAAGCATAACAAAAAAATGGATGACTTGATGCAATTGAGAGGTAGAAGGAGTAGATGAAAATAAAGTGTTGTGTGAAAAGATAAAACTTAAAAGTATAATAGTGACGTGTGAAAAGATAAAACTTAAAATACTTGGTATGTGAAAATAGATTGAGTTACGATCATGTAGGCAGGTGAGCTACAAACTGCTTAAATCAACGTTAGTCCATAAAAATTAAGTTTTTTTAAAGAAAATTTTAATGAGTTGTATTCAAGTCGTGTCTAATCATCCGAAAAGTGTTGAAAGCGTGTCAAAAAATGTCGGCATGTCGAAAGTGTTCGGCGTGTCAAGATATGTCCAAATTAAAAAATAATCTTTTTTAATCGACATTTGGAACACATGACACGTGTGTCATTAAAATATCGATACTGAACGCGTGTCAACACGCGAACGCCTGTCAACGTGTTAAATCTTTCATGTCCATAATAATAAACTATTTCAAGCAGCACTTGTGCTGCTATGCACTTGAGTTGGAGGTATCCACCCAACATGAATGAGTTTGTCTAATATGTACATCAAAATTTATAGTGTATTGATTGACCAATAATAATAACTATTAATTTATTAATAAAAATATTGATTACTTAAAATTTTATAAATATTAATTAATAATATTTAAATTTGTACATAAATTTAATTTAATCAATTTTTTAATAAATAATTATGCATATAAAAAGTTTATAAATTTTAATTAATAATATTTATATATATTCAAATCTATATATAAATCATATTAAATTAAAAAATATATACCTATAGATCGAAATATAATAAATTCATAATAACAAGCTAGCGAACGTCACGTGGTTTCGATGAGGAATGTTTGTTAAGTTTCTCATGTTGTAAAAAAGACCAACAATTGTAAAAAGGATTCAAGGATTATTTAGTTTTATTTTCCTGTTTTGTGTTTGAAATATATTATTTCATAGAGCCCATGTGGTGCACTACAAAGTAAGGTTACGTGGTACGCAACTTGTTGACTAACAAGTTAGCAACAAAATTGAGGAATAAGGGTAGTTTTGTCACTTCACACTCATTTTGGGGTGCTTGATTATTGACTAACTGTTCTGGTAGTCTACTCAAGGTTATTATACTTAAACGAATTTATATGTAGTGTTTTTTAAAAATATAAGAGATGTTTGTATAAATATTAAGAGTAATTTATGTATCTTTTGAAAATAGAAGAAAATATGTGAAAAATTAAATAAATTGAAGAGAAGTAAAAGTAATTTATTCTTTTTTTCCCATAATCTCATTTCTCAAATCATTGAAATGAGTATAATTACTTATACACGTTACCTTACATATATTTTCATTATTTGATTATAATATATTTCATTTAAATTTTTGCATTTATATATTATTTTTTATTTAGATAAGACTCAAGACTCATTATATGAGTTTGGTAGAGAGACTCCTTAATGAGGCTCATATATAACCTCCTAATAGGATCTGAGAGAAAGATGAGGGATAAGATATTAAAAATTGAGATGAAGAATATTTTGTGAGAATTGAAACTCGTTTCTTTTCCGATATGTTCATAGCTCTTACCAACTAAGTTACTAACATGGAGCTTTGCATTCATATATCCTGGTTGTGTCACTTATGTATAGATATAGTTAATGTGCATCAAAGTGGGCAATGTTTACGGTGCATCCTCTAAGTTAGGTTGCACTGGTGGTCCTTTCATTTCTAGCCATAGATGATGTACCAAATTCAGATCAATGGCAACAAGAGCATTAACCATTATTGGGTCAACAAGTTATACTTCATTGTTGTTATTTACAAAATAGTCCATCAAAATAAAATAAATTATTTGCACAAAAAGTCCCTACTTTCTTCATTTGCTATTTGAATCTTCTTCAATGTCTTCATTGTCTTTAACTCTCCATCTAAGCTCAACGAAACACATAGTTTCCTTATTACTAGTTTCAAGCGATATGATAAAAGGTTGGTTGTGTGTAGATTTGGGTTTGAGTTGATGTGTTATTGAGGGTGATATTGGTTTTTAGAGCATTGTCTTGGGTGATTTTGTTGAGGATAGAGGATGTGATTTTCTGATTTGCTTTTTTTGGAACTATTGGTGTAAAGGTTTGGTGGCTTTAGGTTGAAATCTTTGTGGTGAAAATCAAACCACCTTGTTCAAGTCGCCGACAACATCCAACCTGCCCAAGCCATTGTGTCGCCGCCTGAATGAGACTTGACCTGAACCCGAACATCACACCCTATTCCAACCCTTCGCTTGTGGTTCCCTTCCCTTCCTTCACTGACCTCCTCCTCATCTCATCCATGATGAACAGAACAAATGCACTCAATATGTTTCCGTACTAGCTGTTGCATTGGGGTCAACGTCGATAAGCAACAACACAATGAGGGAGTCGAGGTGGGTGTCGAAGGGGCCCAAAAAGTTGACGATGATGATCAAGGAGCAGAAAACAAGGACGTGTAGGCCCTTATTATTCTTGGCGAGGCGAAAGACAATATTATCGACGAAGAAAATGGCTTGGTTTTGACACATGAAAGATGAGAAGAGATAAGGAGTAAAATGAAAAAAAAAAAAGATAAAATAAGAGACTAATAAATAAATAACACAATGAACATTTTAATAAATAATAACTTTTAAAAATTACATGTTAAAACTTATAATAACATCATTTTTTTTCTATAGTCCACATGCATCCTAACTTTTGAAGAGATTCTTCTAAATTTTTTGAGTATTATATTGCTTTAATAAAATTATAACATATAATTATTTATAATCATATAGATAATTGTAATAAAATTTAAATGTTTTCAATTCAAATTTATACAATTATAAACTTACTTAAAATATTATTACTGTAAGAATACTTTAGAATTTTTACAACTTTTGAGGTGCATTGTAAAGGCCACGCTATGAAAGTGTTTGTAATTAATAGACATTTCTCCAAATATTGAAATTTAACGGAGGAAAAGTACGAAAAGACCAAAACCCCATCTCAGCTGGATTCCCTCACAAACATCAGACATCACATGGTTCAATGCGATTGCAACATTGGTACCCCTGCCTACTGCCTTGAACCGCTTTGTGAACAGTGTTGAACAGACCAGAGCATTCTAATCTCTGTTTCTCTCCCTAAACAGAGAGAGTTGGTGCATGGACAGAGAAGCCCATTCAACTACAACTTCAATTCATCATCGTCACAGGGGCAATGAGCAGCACTAGTCTCCTTCCAGTTCCACCATCACAAGATGCTTGGATTCACACTTGCCACAACTTACTTCCTCGCTGGGAATCTCTTTCCCTTTCTCATCAGGTCCTTCTCTCTATTCCCCCCCCCCTAACAAGCCATCCCTACCTCAACTCTCCTCTCTTTTCCAATACAATTCAAAGTTCAAACCCATAACTTCACCCCCAATTTTGTGATTTAGGGTTTGCTTCTTTCCTTGCTCACCTTCTTTTAATTCATCCTCATAACCTTACTTCCTTTATTGATTGATTATTAGTTATCATTCTTTTGCGGTAGAACCTTTCTCCTTAGGATAAAAAAAGTGTTTTTTTTTTCTTGGGGTGGATTTTTGTGGAAGAAGCTTTCGTTCCAAATGGAGCTTACTTGCATACTGAATTTCTGCAACTTCAGAGCGATAAATAGTTTAATGCCATAAAAAATATGATTTTTAGTATTTTCAAATTGAAGATTGAGTATTTGATAGTGTGTTTCCTATCTACTTTTCCGTGTACTTTTTTTTTACTCTTTTCTTTTGATATATTGCAAAACACTGTTGATTAAATTATTACCGTGTGGAATTTTCTGCAGTCAAATATCCCAATTTCTATATCAAGAGTTAACCAAGTTGATGCAGCAAGACTGGACGTTGAAATGTCAGCCATGTTGAAAGAACAATTGGTTAAAGTGTTCTCTTTAATGAAGGTACAGTTATGACTTACTTTGATATTGTGTGAAATGAATGTCCATGGTAACTTTACTACCAATTTAATTTGGAACTGTTTTGAACATCTTTCAAATTCTTTTTATTTTTTGGGATTAGCCAGGAATGTTATTTCAGTATGAAGCCGAGCTTGATGCTTTCCTTGAGTTTCTTATTTGGCGGTTCTCAATTTGGGTAGATAAGCCAACTCCAGGCATTGCTCTCATGAACCTGAGGTACAGAGATGAGCGCGCAGTGGAATCAAGAAATAAAGGTAAGAACGTCTGAATCTCATCTGTCTGTAGTGCTATCTAGCTAAGCAGGTCTTCAATGTTGTGAGATGGTTCTGAATTCTAATTGATTACTTGATAAGTTATAAGGGTTAAACACAGAGAATGAACTGTCAGTAACACATATCAGCTATTGTGGACAATACCAGCATTATTAGTGATTGTACCCTGAAATCAGTGTAATTGAATCAATGATATGCTGTTGATGACTTTGAATAAGAAATTGTAACGCACAGATATTCAAACATGTCTTTCAAGTCTTTGTTGTGTCCAAGATTATTTGTACTCCGCATTATGGCCATATAGCACACAGTAAAAGTTTTCAAATTATATAATTTTATGAGGTGTTTCCTTGCTTTAACAAAACAGTAATGTAGAGGAAAAAGTTTACATTTTTGCTGGTGATGAGTTACCAGTGCATGTATACTTTGATTTGAGTGTCATTCATCCTTGTTGTACTATGTTCATCCTTACTTCTTATTCTTCTCTGGTACTTTCCTCACAGTCAGAACTGGTCTGGAGGGACCTGGACTCACTGTTGCTCAGAAAATTTGGTATTGTGTTGCCACTGTTGGTGGTCAGTATATCTGGGCTCGCTTACAATCCTTCTCTGCTTTTCGTAGGTGGGGTGATACTGAGCAGGTATTTTTTTAGTTGGCCTTTCCAACCTGCAAGCCTACAGGTAGATGTGGATTGAAGTGAACTCTAATTTGACTTTCTTTTTATTCAGAGACCATTAGCACGGCGGTTATGGATCTTGATACAACGGATAGAAGGGATTTATAGAGCTGCTTCATTTGGAAACCTGTTGATATTTCTTTGCACAGGAAGGTGATTTTTTTCAAGACCATTCACATAACAAACACTATGTTTCTTCAGTTTGTGTCTATTGAAATATTTCCCATTTATTTATATATTTTTCAAGCGCATAATTGGTTTCATTTAGTGCGAATGTTCTTCAGGTCATCTAGGATGAGACTATCTCATGATTGACTTGCTCTATAAATCTTATCTTCTTCTTGTGTGTTATTGTGAAGCAGATATCGAAATCTTATTGAAAGAGCCTTACGAGCTAGGCTTGTATATGGGAGCCCAAATATGAACCGTGCTGTTAGCTTTGAGTATATGAACCGGCAATTAGTTTGGAATGAATTCTCGGTACTTTTTTTCCCCCTTCATCAAATTTATTTATTCTATTTGTTGGTGTAATCTTATGGGTCACATGAGATCTTTCTTTTATTTACTATTTAACACAAATGAATATGAAAGTTGGGGTGGCTGGCTTAATGCACCTTACTAGATAAAGAGGGCATACTACTTTTTCCTTTTTGAAATTTCTTATGACCTAGCTTTTATTTGCTTTAAGGTCTTCTTATGTTGGGCACTCATCTTGGTCTGCGTTGTTTCCATCTTCTGTTTAGAATGCTGGGAAATATGCCATTTTTGGCTATTCATTTTTCAATTAATATGAGATTCTGTTCCTGAAGTGTGCTGTTACCTGTGTGAATTGATTTATTGTTTAGATTAATTAATCCCAAGTTGAAACATTCATCATATATTATTCCAGTTACTAAAAAAACTTGCTGCTTCCTCAGAGATGCTATTAGTTGTTTTGGGTATTTTATGACACCAGCAAGTGGATGCTATCTTGGAACTAGATGCATTATCTGGATTTGATGGCAAATGAATTTGCAAGAATGTTTCGTTTCACATTTTGTAATTCTTTGGAGCTTGTTTCTGGTTCTGATGGCAGGAAATGCTGTTGTTGCTTCTTCCTCTTCTTAATTCATCATCTGTGAAAAATCTCCTTCGACCATTTTCTAAGGATAAATCATCAAGTTCAGCTGAGGACGGCACTTTATGTCCCATTTGCCGGGCTAATCCAACCATTCCTTTTGTTGCTCTACCTTGTCAGCACAGGTGCATCTCTAGATATGTACTCTCATCTCATTATTTTTTGCTGATAGAAGCTTTTTACTGGTTATTCCTTTTGATCATTCGGTAAAACTTATAGCTATGGAATATTTGTATATAGATCTCAAATTTATGTCTATATGCTTCAAATTCAGCTATATGCATTACAATTTCTTTATGGCAGATACTGTTACTACTGTCTTCGGACACGATGTGCTGCTGCTCCATCATTCAAGTGTTCCAGGTGCAGTGAGCCAGTTGTTGCTATGCAACGGCATGGCGGTGTCCCCACAGAATGATTGTTACTAAGAGGAAATAATCTTAGAGTAGGGAGCATTTGATCTACATACAGAATTAGCATATAAAATACTGCCTGGAATTGTGGTGGTATTATTATTATTTTTTTTGGTCCTTTTTACTTTTTTTAGGTTCTCCCTTATTATTCACATTTAATTGGGAAAAACAAATCAAATTTCTTTGTAGCATCTCTTACTCGATTGAGTGGGATGTATTCTTTCTCTCTTGTAGCAATATATCATTTAATGATTTCTAATACATTTCTTTCCGGTCTATTTTAATACCTAACTAGTCAAAAGTTAAAGCTCAAACTTGTATGTGTTCTGGTTGGATATCATACCACGTCAAGGACTAATTCTTCTAATTTGTGAAATGAAAGCTCATGAATGGATATATTACATCTTTAACATAATTATTGAGCTTTATGAGTTGAGATAACTGGATACTCTTTTTTTTTTTTCCCTACTATAATGTATTAATATTATATGAAATTAATATTTATAAGGTTTTGGAAAATAAATATCATGTAGCCACTTCACTTTCAATTCATTATTTATTTTGGATTTAATTTTAAAGGTTTAATTCATTATTAGTATAATATTTCTTTATATTATTATTCAATTATATAACAAAATTTAACTTTTGTAATAGCTTTTTAGGAATTTTAATTTTTTAAGAATGTACTAATATATTATTGAATGACAAGAGGGGGAAAAAACCTTTTACGGTGAAAGTGGATAAATTTAAACTCGTCTATTTTCCTATCAAGTAGCCACCGAACGATCTTCTGCTCCCATTTTTATGCCTGCAATGAGGATCTAAGGCTAAGGATGTTTTAAGGTCAATTAATTGAATTGTCTTTTGCAATAAAGGTTTAGCTAGAGTCACTTGACTAGGATATTTTCTGGACTGGGAAACCACCTAATGGCTTATGCATATAAGAGTGCTTTTACCTACAGAATTTGTGGTCCTAATTAAATGTTTAGGGCAAAGCTTAAAATTTGTTCGTGATATCACATATCAACAACAAAAAAAGAGAAAACAAGAAACAAAATCAACAATGTGTCAAACTCAGTCTAAACCCTTTTTCCTCTTTTTCTCTATCATTTTTGTTGTTTCCCTTCATGATTAAGCAAAAGTTTACAATTGATTAAAAAGGGATTGGTAGATATCACTTAGCTTCAGGTCTGTTGAAGAGACATAAGCTTTCTAATTATTATACTGAATATTCTTGAGTGGAAGACCAATGGTCAAAAGAAATCCATCTGAAACAATTCTTATCTCATCCTCTAATGATCACTCATATATAACATGTGGTATATGTTGAAATCATAAACTTTTAGTTAAAAGGTAAAATAATTTGAGATGAGACCACTTTATTTTTTCTTTTTGCATATATTAGGTTATCATCTTTCCTTGTCACTGATGCTTAATGTGATGGAAAAAAATTGTTCTTAGAAAATATGCAAAAAGGTTTCAAAAACTTGACCATCGAAGAAGCTATATGCTTGAGCAACTTCCGTACGCAAAATATAATTTGAGAGTTAGAATAATTTGATCTTACTTGTTAAAAAGATTTAGTAGTACTCAAATAAATTTGGTTTATGATTTTTTTTTCTTTTTGACGCATTTGATAATATTAACACTAAAAAAATTAATATCTTTTTTTTTATTTAAATCAATATCAAGCTTGATAAATTTTTTAATAAATTTCTTTCTTGGGTGAATTTCGTTACGGTGTTTATGAGGTCCCAAGACAAACAGAGACATATAGACATATATAGCACACAATTACAATTACAATTTCACTATAAAATTTCTGCGGGTAGGAACCCAACAGCACGTACGTACAATACCATGTGCTAGCATCGATCTTAAACTTGCTCTTTGGCGTTTGGGAAATGTAATTTTCTTTTTGTTGCATCTCCTGCATGCAGCATTCATTTCCCATTTTTGGATCATAGTGCACAGAGTCTGTGATTTTTTGTTTGGTACTCGGTTGGTGCTGCTTGCCTCAAATTATATACCAATATCATCACATGGAAAATTTTGTTTAGTGATATAAATTATTAAGTTGACATATAAGAAAGTTTATTTTGAATACTATTATATGCTTAATCTCTTTGAACTTTCAAAAACAAAATTATTATCATAAAACGTAAAATAAAATAAAATATATTTACTGGGTATTTTAGGTAATATTGTATATAAAGTTTTCAAGAACACGGAATATTGTCTTCCAATAAGGAATTGTTGAGAATTTTGTATTTTAGCTCCCTAATGCTTTCCCATATATATTCTAAGAACTTTAGTGTGTGCTTGGATTATAGTTGGTAAACTTAAGTTTAGTTGAAAATATGTTTGCAAACTTAAGTTTGATTGAAAGTGAGTTTACAGCAATGTAATTTATGTTTGGGAACTTTTATCTTAAAAGTGAGTTTGACAAAATAAATGTTAGAGAAAAATAGCCTTCAACTGATAAAATTATTGTTTTTGCTCAAACTTACGTTTGAGGCAAAAAGCATGTTGAAATAATATCAACCAATTCCCACCCAAACATACTTTCTCTCCCTTCAAGAATTTTAAAGTCACGTTTGGAACTTCCAACGGGTTTCCAAACATACACTTACCACTTAAAATAAACCGTAACAGATGCCTTATGTTAAAAAATAATATTTTGTGCACTGATTGTTTCACATGTCGATTTTTTACTTATGATAACTGTATAACTTGAGTTTGAAATCTTTATTAATAAACAATCCGTATTTTCATTATAAATCTTCATTAAAATTAGTAATTTAACTTAATTTTAGAGTAGGAAGAGCATCTCATCTTAAATTTTTTGTTATAAAATAAAAATATATGTTTTAGCTTTTATAATAAATGCTATAGTTCCTCACTCTCACACTAGTCACTAACTAAGACACAAATAATATTCATATTTAGGACCCTCCTCACCCCTCATTCCTATATGGGTCGTCCGTACGGATAGCATTGTTCTGGTGGCAGCTAAAATAGATCTATCATGAGTTTCTTTTGAATCATCTTTATTATTGGACAATTGAAACCTGTAGCTGTTTTTATATGAGGCAGCATTTCTTATGGTTTTCTACAAAATCCTCCCAACCATACAGCATAAGGATTGCAAATTGGACCTAGCTTGCACATGCTGCCATGCATGTTGAGCGAGAAATTATAACGGAATGTTTTGGTAACTGAATTATTTCACTGTTGATGTATATAAATCTTATATCTGAATCTCTGATTAATATATAACCTGACCAGATTTTATATATATATATATATATATATATCAGATCAACTAATATTAAAAATAAGCAATTTCTATACTTAAATTTGCGTCCTAGTCTCTTTTGATGGGGTAGAATCTGATTCACTCATTGACACGGTATACATTACAGTACACGTACAAGGATTAAAAAAACCACTTATGTTGATTCTCATTAATAATATGTTTGTAATTGATGTTGTCCATATCACTGATGGTTCTAGCTATTCGATTAGAATCTTCAACAATATATATGTTGATGATTTAGGCATGTATATTGTAGTTGCAAGAGAGCATTTATTCATGGGAGATTTCTATCAATTTTCTGCTTTGGTATTCTTATTTTAATCAGCCACTTGGATTCTGTAGTTTTGTTTGTTAAAGTGAATTATTGCTCCAGAGAATAAATAAAGCATCTGACATTGATCTCAATACTACATATATGCCCTACTTCTACCCAACCCTAGTCCCAAAACAATCCCAAGGTGCAACCCCAAATTAAGGTAGTAAGTCTGAGTAACCATTAATTTATAGCCTCAAAACACTGGCTACCTGCTTTTGCATTCCACTTTATAATAAAAAGGAATACTGAATAAATGAAAGAAAGTAAAGAAAGAAAAAGCAACATATGCAAAGTTTCTCAACCCCAACTCTATAAAATACCGAGACACCCCAAAACTTAAAGTTTCTTCAATAGCTAGTATAAGAAAGCAAAACTGAACTCTCAAAGCTTTAGCCAAAGGCTTGTTTGGGTGCACATACAAGGAAATATCACAAAGGTGAAAGAGGAAAAGTAGAAGGGAAAAGGAGATTAAAGATTTCATTTCTTTTATGTTCTTTTGAAAGCATGAACTGAGTTTTCCATAGGAGAACCTTCCAGCGCAGCAAATGATGGCTGGGAACCCTAACTGGTGGAGTATGAATCCACCATCTTTGATCCCTCCCCAGTATGTGCTTGGATCTTCTTCAATTCCTTTTAGTTCTTTGACAGAAAATCCAGAGCCTCCTCAGCCATGGAGCCAACTTCTTTTGTAAGACCCTCTCTCTCTCTCTCTCTCTCTTCTTTGTGCCAGTGTGTGGCGTCTTGTTCATTATATATATGCTACTTATTACTTCCACTGTTATTATGTAAGTGCTTCAAAAACTGTATATGCTATTCATTTATGGGTGTGTGCCAGCTTATATAAGTACTGCCTATTAACTTTAAGTTCTTTTTACCTTAGTCCAAGGTTTCTTTTTTGATGGTGTGAATATTTCTTGGTTCTGTTTGTTTTGCAGCACTGGATTACCGGGAGAAGAAGAGAGAATGGGATTCTGTCATTTTCAATCCAAAAAGTTGGAAAACTGGGATGACCATATTCTTAATCCATCTACCAGAGTTCCTATTGTTGATGTAATAAAGCAAGAAGTTTCCCAAAGTGGCAACTTGTACGGCCATGGGCATGAAGAATTTCATCAGGCTTCTGGAGGTGGACCATCTTGGTCACATATGGTGCCAGTTTCTTCCCCTAGGTCAAGTGTCACTAGCTTGAGTAGTAATAATTTATTGGATTTCACTTATAACAAGGCAGATCATAGGAAGAACCAACTACCAGATCACACATCTGAGGTAAGACTTAGGTTCTAACTTGTTATTATTCTTTTGAATTCTCTCATCCAAACTTCCACCTTGAACCACTAATTTAAGCATGTATAGATTAATTATCTCTTCAATATTATATTCAAAATAATATCTTCCTCTTCTCTAGTGTAACAGCACAGCCACTGCTGTAGTTTGTAAGAAGGCTAGGGGTCAGCCATCTTCAAGCCAACCTCCTCTGAAGGTGATCCACAAAACTCTCCCTCCTTTCCCAGTCTCCTCTCTCTCTCTCTCTCTCTCTCTCTCTCTCTCTCTCTCTCTCTGTACCAAGTGAGTTACTGAGTGTTTTGTTGTGTGTTGTCTTTCTTGATTGTCTGTCTCTCTAAGACCGTAATATTCTTTCTGCTGGTAAATGTAGTTGAAAGTGAGTTTTGCATATGAATTCATGTCCTGACTTCCATATATGAAATCTGAATCAGGTGAGAAAGGAGAAGCTAGGTGATAGAATAACAACACTTCACCAGCTAGTTTCCCCATTTGGAAAGGTGATAATCCAACCACTCCATTACTACAAGCACAATAAACACACACATACAAAACTATAAACCATTATAAGTGCTTTTGTTTTTGGTTTTAGTCTTTAGAACTCCCCATGAACAGTGCTTTTCCACCATTCTATGATCCAAGTACTGTTTACCTCTTTATCTTTTCTCATTGATTGGAATTTCACTTTTAACGTTAAAGAAAAGAGAGAAGATGACCGGGTGTTGTGGTGTGTTTCACTTTTGCAGACTGACACAGCTTCTGTCTTGTTAGAAGCCATTGGATATATCAGATTCCTGCAGGGTCAAATTGAGGTGATGTTTCTCCCACATATTTTATACTCTGCAAGTTATTCAGAGTCAGTGAGAGAGCATGCAGTTAAAGTGTCACCGATATTGATGTTTCTCTCCAAAACATTCTTTAGTTGTGGAAGTTATAAAATTTTATTCTTTTTCTTTTCCCCTCCTTGGATGCAGGCACTCAGTTCTCCTTACTTGGGCAATGGATCAAAAAACATGAGGAATCAACAGTCAGTAAGTGCCCATTTCCCAAAGCCTCTCTCTCCCTCTCTCTTACAACACACACACACACGTTTGAGCAGGACAAAAATACCTATATTGTATGTACTAGAACATATAATAGAAGGGAAAGTTTCTTCTTTTCTTTTCAAACAACAGGTACATGGAGAAAGAAATTCTGTATTTCCTGAGGACCCCGGTCAGGTATGCTTTATTGGATCCATCAATTCATTAGAATTAAATTAGGAGGCTCTTTGCAATTATTGCAATATTTAATCAAGGAAAAAAGTCCATTAAAAATAACAAGGTTTCTCAGCTTTTTATAACATCTTTTAAAGCAAGTGAAAAGCATAATGCGAGGCTGCATTGCTCATTTGAAGTCAAAAAGGGTAGAGAGAGAAGCGAAACTACTAATACTTTCTTTTTATTTCCATCTAGCTATTGAATGACACTGGCTTGAAAAGAAAGGGAGCTCCAAACCAGGTATTCTTTCTTTTTGTACAAAGCTGTCCCGTGATGAGTTTAGTATTCTCCTTCATTTGACTCATCGTTATTTTGGATATTTATTAAGTGTCATCCTAACCATTATTATCATTATCACCATTAGTTGCATAACATTGCAGAACATGGGCAGAAGCTTTCAGGCTTTGCATTATTAATGATGAAGATAATATAGATATATTGATGTTATTTCTTTCTTCTTTCGAGAAGAAAAAAAAAGGTTAGGATATTATTATTATTATTTATTTATTTATCAAAATAATCATCAGGATGCAAAAGATAAGCCCAAGGACTTAAGGAGTAGAGGGTTGTGCTTGGTTCCTGTCTCTTGCACCCAACATATTGGAAACGAAAATGGAGCTGATTACTGGGCACCTGCATATGGCAGTGGATTTTAACATGGATGCAGCAATCCTTTTTGGCAACAGCATGGAAGAAATTTGTGGATGATATAACATTGTGAGCGGTCAATCTGTAGTAATGGAAAGGCTGATTGCTCACGATGCTATATGGCATTCATGATTCAGTGAATGGAAAATTATATATCCATTATGTATTGTCTCTAATCTTAATTTGGATAACTTATAGAGTTATTAGTAAGTTGTCAAAACATTAATTAATCTGTAATTTTAATTTTTCTTAATATGCATTTTCTGAGGTTGCAATTCTTCCTTCTTTTGATCAGAAGGATGATTACTGATAATTATTGATAATTACCATTCAGTCTATGTTTGCTTAAGATTATAATATCAACTTTGTTCCCTCCCATCCCCCTCTGATCTTTCTTTGCCTTTTTTTTTCTAATGCTTGAAAGAGTACAGGAACTCATGATGCTCTTAATTTTGTTACTGATGATATGAATACATATTAATTCCTGTATAATAAACTAGTATTAATTAGCATTTGTTTATAGAAAAGGAAAGTATAAAACTTGGAGAACAAATTAAAGAAAATCAAGAAAAAAAAGAGAAAGTGAATAATATGGATATTTTATGCTGATTTTGAATCAAATACATTATAAAAATGATCATGATTATCATTTCAACCACCCCTATTGAATCAAATTTGGTGTAGAATCATTAGAACTAACGGAATATCGTTATCGTGTGAAAATAATAAAATGTTCAATGGTAACTGATCATAACATTAATTTGTAATGACTATTTAGTTAATTAAACATATCACTAATATTTTTTTTTTCATAATATCCTTACACTATTTGAGCATGAGACTAATTCCTTTAAACATATATAGAACAATATACTTAGACCCTCCTCACAAGTGATTAAAACATATCACAAATATAGGTACATATGATGATGTGTTTTTGCAATTACATCTTTTCATCTATCTTTACAAGCATGCATTAGAGATTTAAAACAAGAATGTAGCTCCATTATCTTTTCCAATTTTGAAATAATATAACCTATATGGTATTTTTATTTTTTTGACGGGAGCTATGTGGTATATATTCTTGATGACAAACTAGAAATGAGGACACATTTATGCAGATACTTGCATGCAGAGATAAATCTGCAAAGATATGCTAAGCTTCGAAACTGACGCCAATAATTAGTTTGTACGTGAATATAAATGCCTCATGAATTATGATGATCATGAGTTCTATATTATATCACAGTCACTTTAATCTTTTTCTTTTTCTTTCTGGCTTTTAATTAATTGTTGAAAGGTCTCTATCTGATTTCAAATTTGGTATATATGAGAAACATATGCATATATGTTGTTTGGCATAGAGAAGTTTAATTTGCCGTGGCAGGAGGAGTACTCATCATAGCAACGGATATTTGTTCGTTAGAATGAGCTAATATTTAGTTAAAACTAAAGAAAAAAAAATTATGTTATTTGAATATTTAAAATATAATACTAAAATAACACTCAACTTATATTTATATACGATATATTCATTTTAATTTTATATATGATATACAAAAATATTCAACTTCACTCACATACTTATACAATCCACTAGAATCTCAAATTAGGGTCTTCAAAAAAACTTGAAAAAATAAACAACTAGATGTGGACAGTTCATGGCAGACATTCAAATGGATGGATGTAGGGTTGGCTGACCCGAATGTGCCTATATGGACCCCATCTGACCTCTCGGGTCATATTTGGACCACCTTTTAGATTAAACTACTCAAGTGCCCCTGCCCCATTTCTCCCACGCGCGCCACGCTCCCTCCAAGTTCCCCCAACCCCAAGTGGCGCTTTCATCATACTTACGTTACATATTGCGTCATCCAAAAGACTAAAAGCTAGTAGCTTTATTTAATCAATTTGTCTTGTTGGCAAATGACAAGTTAGGGTTTTGCTTGCCTTAGTTAATTTCCACTATGAAATGTAAAGCCAATGGGCTAATGACTGGTTATAGGATGACGAATGTTAATTAACAATAATTAATGAATTAATTAGATGATTAGTCCATTACGTAACGTGGCTATCAATTTCATTTGGGCCTAAACATTCATATTTTGTTTTTGAAGATGACGTACTCCGATGGAAAGTTATAGTTTAGAATTGTTTTATATATAAAATTATATGAGAAAAGCAAAAGTTAAAAGGTTGAATGTGATTGTATCATTTGTTTTCTAGCAAAGGTGTTAATTTCTGTCCTTTTTTCTTTTTTCCGTTTGTTTCAGTAGTCGACCCGAGAGTTTATCAAGTCCTTCTTAGTGCTTTCCATTGTTAAAAACAAAAAAGAAAAATAAAAGCAATTAAAGAAATGAATATAAATTAGAGTAAGAATGTTATGTTCAACTTCGCTAGAAATTAAATATAATATATTGGAGTTTCACAAACGCGTGTATTTTTTACAACAAAATCGAAAAAGAAAAAGAAAATAAAAACAGAGTCACAGGATGCATGGTTCCCAGATCTAACTAGGTAATTATAACGTATATGCAAGCTGATAATATAGCAAATAATTTAAAACGTTAGGCACGTGTATATACACTACACAGTATAATATAATAAGACGAAAGAACAAGAATGATAATGGGTTAAGCACTTAAGCTATAAAGAACAAAAACAAGGGGTTATGGGTGAATCTTTATACTCAGTTTTTTAAATAATTAAGTAGTGCTTGGGAGGGCTGTGTTACTTTCTGTTTGTCTTCCCCTTCCCTTGCGTGCTGCAAACCCTGGGAATAGCGAAAGAGGAAACGTTCAGAGGAAAGACAATGAAACGCTCACAAGGATGAAAAGAGAAGTTTAATTATGTATGGAATATATAGTAAATTAAAGGCATATATATCCATGTTTCTTTCCATCACCAAAGTGAACTTAATAACTGTTGATAGCAGTGTTGAGAAAATTGAGATTAGTCGGTTCAATAAAAAAACTGATAAATTAGTCACATATCGATCTAATTGACCTACATAATTAATTATTGAGAGAATTGGTCAAAATTAGTCAAAAATCAGTTAAATTAGTCAAAAATTGATAAAATTGGTTCGTATTGATTTTATTAAAAAAAATAAAACTTATTTTTTTCAATACATTTATAACTCATTTAAAAATAATTTTTGAGTAAAATAAAGGTTCAATATCAAGGTACAAAGACTTATATATAAAGTTCAAGAAAGACATAAGAATGTTGATCTCTCCGCTTGAATTTTAAATAAGTTGTATGTTTTGATGTTTTACTCACTACTCTATGTGAGACTTGTAAGTATGACATCGTTTTAACTTTATATATGTTGTAAGTTTGAATGTTTAACTTATTTTACAATGTAGAACTTTAAAATACTAAGTAATATGATATAATATATTAATATGTTAGTTTATTATGTAATATATTATATACTATTAAAAATATATATTTAATTATTATCGTTTTGATTACAGTTCAATCACAATTGAACTAATAAATTATAAATCAGTTTTTCACTAATTTAATGAATACAGTTAATTTTAAAAAGGGAAGAGATTCACTTACACCTGTAAAAGAGACTTACACTTAATCTTATAGTGATCACTTTATTACGCATTTATTTCCTATCATAGTCACAATATTACAATAAAATAAAAAGTATAAGATTAAATATAAATTTTTTTATTTAATTAGATATAAGTATCATTTCTCTTTTAAAAATATTGGTTGATAGTTGACGGCATAAATTTTTTTAAGTATAAATAAAATGATAATAATTGGTGATTTTAAATTGTTCTTGTTCCATCTCCAATCTCCAAGTTTTGTTGGGAAATGCCAACATAATTTTCCTCCTCTGTGAACTCAAAAATAGGCACTATGTGGAAGCGTAAAATAAGTGTAATAACAACACTAGAAAATTTTTAGCGTGGAAAACCTTCCTAATGTGAGTAAGGAAAAATCACTTATCTATATAAAATAATGGGAATACAAAAATACAAGAATATTATATCCTCATTTGTGGATAACACTCTCACAAATTGGCTCATATTTTTAATTTTTCTCTCACTCTTATTCTCTTGTGAGGCTCGTTGTGGTTCGGATGAAGTAATGGTTCTCATAGAGAACCATTCAAGCCTTAAAATTAAGGCTTTTGCCAACTACCACCAATCCACCGAATCGATTATGCTAATAAAAATTTCTTCCTTCATTGTTGACAATAAGTCACCGAAAAAGGAATGGTGGACTCCAACAATTCTCCCCCTCCAGCCAAAGGGAAATATCCTTGGATCAGTTTGTTAAGCCTGCAACTTCTTTACAGATTTCTAACTTCTCTTTTGGTAGTGCTTTTGTCATCATATCTGCCCCATTATTATTAGTGTGGATTTTCTCAACTTGCAGCAGTTTACTTTCCAACACATTACGGATCCAATGATACCTTACGTCGATGTGTTTCGACCTTGAATGAAATGTCGAGTTCTTGCTGAGATGTATTGCGCTTTGACTATCGCAATAGAGAACATAGTTTTCTTGATTCTGTCCTAACTCTTGTAGAAATTTCTTCATCCACAAGATCTCCTTGCAACCTTCAGTGATTGCGATGAATTCAACTTGGTGCTTAAAACAATGCACTTTTGTAGTCGTGATTGCCATGAGATAGCTCCCCACAAAAGTAATCGATATCTTGATGTAGACTTTCTTGAATCCACCTCTTACGCCATATACTCGCATCCGAATACCCAAAGTGAGTATTAGATTTCCATTGCCAAAGCACAAGCATTTTAGCGGTTCCTCTCGATACCTTAAATCCATTTCACGGCATTCCAATGCTCCTTTCCGGATTCGATAGGAATCTACTCACAACTCCTACAACATAAGCAATGTCGGTCTTGTGCGGACCATTGCATACATATACCCAACTGTGAAGAATAGCACCTTGTTCATCTCTTCTTTTTCTTCCTCATTCCCTGGACATTGCGTCTTGCTCAGTTTAAGATGACCAGGTAATGGAACGTGAACAGGTTTGGCATTATGCATGTTGAACCTTTCAAGAACTTTCTTGATATAGTCTTCTTGTGACATCCACAATATCCTTCTAGAACGATCTCTGATGATCTTTATTCCAAGAATCTTCTTTACTGCACCCAAATCTTTCATGGCAAAAGATTTGTTTAATGCCTTCTTGAGAGCAGCTATCTTTGTCTTATCTTTCCCAACAATCAACATATCATCAACATACAGCAACAGTATGATGGATTCATCATCTCCATAGTTCTTCACAAACACACAATGGTCTGCGGAGGTCTTCCTAAAATTGTGTTGGGTCATGAAGAGATCAAACCTCTTGTACCATTGCCTTGGAACTTGCTTCAGACCGTAAAGACTTTTCTTCAAACGACACACTAGGTGTTCCTTGCTTGGTTCTTTGAAACCTTCTGGTTGTTCCATATAAATTTCTTCCTCTAAGTATCCATGTAAGAATGCTGTTTTAACATCAAGTTGTTCTATTTCCAAGTCTAGTTTTGCAGCTAGACCAAGGATTGCTCTAATGGATGTCATCTTCAATAAGTGAAAATCTATGCCTTTCTTCCGTTGCACCCCTTCACGACAATCCTTGCTTTGTACCTGGGGTTTGGGTTATTCTCTTCAGTCTTGAGTTTGAATACCCACTTATTTTTCAATGCCTTTCGTCCATCTGCTAATCTCATCATGTCATACGTCTGATTCTCTTTCAGGGACTGTATTTCTTCTTGCATGGCTTGCATCCATTTCTCTTTATCATTCGTCTCAATGGCTTCCATGAAACTTTGAGGTTCCCCTTCATCAGTGAAAGTGACATAATCATCTGAGAAATACCTTCTTGATGGTTGTCTAGCTCTCGTTGATCTTCTCATTTGAGGTTCGTGTTCTACCTGATCAGTCTCCATCTGTTCTCCCTGCATTGCTTGAGTTTGTTCTATCTGGTCAGGTTGTTCCATCTGATCAGGTTGCTCCATCTGATGGGATTGTATTGTCTGATCAGGTTACTCATTCTTTTGAAGAATCTCTCCCCCTGAATTGTGTACCACAATGGTCTTTGGCTTCTTAGAATCCCTTGGATTGTCCCTTCATAGATTCCACGTCTCGCTCTCGGTTCTTGTTTATAGGATCCCATAATCTGAAGCCAAGTTCATCACTTGGTGAACCAAGGTATATGTATTCCTTCGTCTTTGCATCAAGCTTTGTTCTTTTATCTTTAGGAATCCTACAGACTTCAAATGACCATATAAGCTTTTTTCCGGACCAATTCGGATGAAGGTCTTGAAGGAAATATTGATCAAATCAACTACGTTTTTCTTGCTTCACCCCGTAATGCCTTGGGAAGTTTTACTTGAGAAAGCATGCTTCTAACTTTCTCACGCAATCGTTACTTCATCCTTTCAGGTTCATCCGAGGTATCTTGGGAGGTACTTTCTCATGTCTTATCCCATGAGTTTTGCAGCATGTTTCAAATGGACCTATGTATTCTCCGCCATTATCAGTTCTCAAGCATTTCAGTTTTCTTCCAGAGGCTCGTTCTACAAAAGCATGAAACTCCTTGAAAGCTTGAAGAACTTGATCTTTCGTCTTCAATGGATACACCCACACTTTCCTGGAGTGATCATCAATGAAGGTAACAAAGTATTGGACACCGCCAAGGGACCTTTCAGATGTTAAGCAAACATCTGAGTAAACAAGATCTAGAATCTGCTTTCTTCTTCTTGCATCATCTGATCTTTTGATACTTGTTTGCCTACTAGACAGGTCTTCACAGATTCAAGTTTAAGATAGTATTTTGCTAAGATTTCCAGACCCTTCTCGCTCATGTGGCCCAATCGTTTGTGCCACAATTCCTTGCTTGCGTCTTGAGCAAAATTCATCTCCCCTTGCATATCTTTTCTATAATGTACGAGGCCTTCCTTTTGCCGGGATATCATGCTTCCTTGGTGAGATCTGCCGGCTCCAAACCGGTTTATCATCCCGGCTTCGTCTAGTTTGCTTTAAGGTTTAGACGCATCTCAGGTACATGTCTTACCTCCTTCAGCACAAGCTTGGTTCCATTCTCACTTATCAAAGTTACTTCATCAATGTCAACAATTTTACTCGTGACATGGTTACCCATCTTCACTGTACCAAAGTCTCCTTTTTGGTATGATGAGAAAAATTCTTCATGAGGAGTTACGTGGAAGGATGCTCCGGAATCAATTATCCATATGCAATCATCGGATGCAATGTTTAGATAATTTTCTTCTCCGACAAGAAATATATTCTCATCATTCGAGGCCACTACAATAGTTGTTTCATCTTCCTTCTTCTTCTTTAGGTTAATCTGGTCAAGGTGGACTGTTCCAGCCTGTTGATCTCTCTTCAAGAATCTGCACTCAGACTTTCTGTGGCCCAGTTTGCCACAGTAATAACAACTTAGTCTGGTGCGAGATTTGGATCTACCTTGTGATTTTCCACGACCTCTTTTTTCACGATTCTTACTCCTTCCTCTGTTGTCAACAACGTTGGCTTCAAACTGGTTGTTCGAGCCCCTTTCTCTCCGTCTTGACTCTTCATTAAGCAAATATAATGTAGCTAAGCTTTCCGTCTGGAGCGAGATAAAGAGTGTCCCAACTCTCGTGCAAAGAATCGAGGAGTAGAAGAGTTTGCAACTCATCATCTATCTTCATTTCTATCTTCGTCAGTTGATTCACAATACCTTTGAAGGTATTCAAATGTTTGATCATGTTCTGACCGTCCGAGTATTCCAACTTCACCAATCGTCTAACAAGGTGGGCTTTATTCCTGGGCGTCTTCTTTTGAATCAAGGATTCAAGTTTCGTCCACAAATCATATGCGTTGGTATAAGTTGATACATGTTCGAACAAACTTCTGTCAATATATTTTCGGATCATAACTACTGTTTTCCGATTCTGGAGCTCCCATTCTTTGTCAGTCTTCCCTTCCAGTTTATATTTCTGGATAATTGGTTCATACAAATCCCTGCAGTATAAGTGGTCTTCCAATTGGAGTAATTTTTAGCAGTTAGTTTCAACATATCTCCATCATGAGTAACAGCTCCCTCCATCTTGAATTACACAGGCCAATATTGTATATGTGAATAGTACCGTATACTGAAACAATAATTGTAGTATGCAAAATTAAAAGAGGTGGTTCACTAATGGACACATTTAAATTATAACTTTCCTAGACAACACTTTCGCACTACCACACGTTATTCTCAGCAACGAGAATGATTCTTTTCTGATGTGGAAGATCAGACAATGCTACAACCACAGAGCATACTAAGAATTTTCTTATGAATCTGGCACCTAGTATCTGAGAGCTCTGATACCACTGTTGGGAAATGCCAGCATAATTTCCCTCCTCTCGTGAACTCAAAAATAGGCACTATGCGGAAGCGTAAAATAAGTGTAATAACAACACTAGGAAATTTTTAGCGTGGAAAACCTTCCCAATGTGAGTAAGGAAAAACCACGGGACCCGTAGGTCACTTAAACCTCCACTATAAAATAATGAGAATACAAAAATATAAGAATATTATATCATCAATTTGTGAATAACACTATCATAAATTAACTCACTATTTTTCTTTCTTAGAAAACTCTCTCTAAGACTCTCTAATTTTTCTCTCACTCTCATTCTCTTGTGAGGCTCTGTTGTGGTTCGGATGAAGTAATGGTTCTCTATTTATAGAGAACCATTCAAGCTCTCCTTTTGCCAATTACCACCAATCCACCGAATCTGCACATGCCATCCATCGAAAAATTTCTTCCTTCAATTGTTGACAATAAGTCACCGAAAAAAGAATGGCTGGACTCCAACAAGTTTGGGGTGGTCTTGGATGAAACTCAAGTGTGCCGGAATGTTTTCGAGGGTAACTTCAATGGCGAGTAGATGTACCTATAAAGACATTCTAATAAGAGAAATTCTAAGTGATTAAAGCAAATAAAATGAACATAAAAAATGAAAGAATGAATAGTATATAGGAGAATAGGTGATGTTTTGTACCCCTGACGGTACGTTTAGTATCCCACTCCTTACCTCATAATTGAGGTAAAGCATTTTGTTGCACTGTTTTCCTATGATAGGGTGCCACATGTCAAACAAATCTCATAAGATCCAGACGGGTATGAATGATGATTAAATATTTCACTGTATACCTTGTACTCTGGTTCTTGTCCCAGGCCCAAATTAAGGTCTAATTCAGTCCAGTTTTATCCTTTTATTTTTTTTTACACAGTCCAGTTCTATACTTTAAATGAGTCAAATATGCTACGACTGAGGCTAATATATTGTATTTAATAGAAAAGGCTCATATATTGTGATGATTGAGTAACTTAATTTAATATGGCTTAGTTAAGTCGCATTTTGATTTGGGTATTATACTCATGAGAAAATCAATGGAGTAAGTTGAAGCAAATCTATAATTTATAATTTATGTGTTTGTATTTTTCAAAATATATATTTTTTTTAATTGAGGGTTATCAGCCTTACAGATTTATTTTTTTTTTTTATCCGACAGCACTACACTTTTTAGTTTACTCTCAAATTAGAGGATGAGAGTATGCATGGCAAAATTACTCGTATTCACGTGGGATCCGCAGGATGCTACATGACGAACGGAGGAGATGGGTCTGGGCGGAGATTATAAGACGCCCATGGCACTGCAAGTCCGTTTTATATATATATTTTATTTAATATATATCATATATTATAATTCTTTTTTCTTTTTAACTTTGAGATGAGATGAAAATACTTATATTTTATTATTTTAAAATAATATTTTTATTAAATGAATCCATAATGATAAAACTTGTTGAAAAATATATCTATTTATGTAATAGTTATTTATGTAAACTAATTATTATAAAATATAATTGGATTTAGTTTGTTATTTATAATAATCTTTTAATTTTGTAAGAATCTTATATTGTTAAAAAAAATTGTAGTATGTGATGTTAAAATTTATTTTATTTATGTTTGTTTTATAATTTTTAAAATTTTATTTTAAAATATCAATCTTCGCGTATACTGCATGAGATCTGCATGGATATTATCTACCCAGAGATTATAAATGAAGACACAAGAAACGTAGCAAGCGGGGAGGAGAAGACTATCCGCCCCCGCATTCCCTAGATGAGAGTCGTGGCATATAAACGGGAGCTTTTTATCATTCAACACTTAGACGTGGTTCATGAATAAATTATTATTTTTTATTTGATAATGTTTATATATAAATTTGGGTGTAGGTAAAAATTATTAATTAAAATTTGTAATTTTTTTATATGTATAGTTATTTATAAAAAAAAATTAAATTTGTGTATAAATTTGAATATTACTAATTAAAATCAAGAAATATTTAACTTTTTAATCTCAACTATTAATTTATTTTAACAATAAATTAATGACTAAAAATCTATTAGACCATTCATAAATCATTTTGCAAGTGATCTATATTAGTCATTATCATATAAACTAGTATGGTTTTTGGAAAAAGTTTCCAAAGTTTTTGAATCTCAAATGAGGTTGTCTTAAAATAAAAGAAGTTATGAACACTCACAAATTTAGTTCTGTCGCTCAAAAATTGCACCACCGTTAGCCACTGCAATCCTCGAACGTGTTCTTCTCCGCCACTGAGCCACTCCTTCTGTCACGTTAGATTTATCGCTCAGGGCTCACTTTCTCCTATCCAACCATTCTGATCGTTTCATCTTGCTTTCTCTTGTCACATCAACCTCTCTATTCACTTATCTAAAATCCTTCTCGTCCTCGATAGTAGCACCACCAGGGATAGCATCGTGAATGGGTCTGAAAGCATGTCATCGTTCTTCCACTTTAGCTCGTGTGTAAGAGGAAGGTGGAGAAAGCACGTTATCATTCTTTCGCTTCAGCCTTTCAGCCTTTCTTCAAGCCTCTTGGTGGCAACGTCATTGTCGGCGTCGACAATAATGTCCATTTCTTAGCTCCACTAAGTAGGAATGTCTGCTAGGTGGGTTGAGTATGTTCAACAACATTTTTAGATATGATCCGTTCACTACAACAATGAGTTGAGTTGAGTTGAGTCGAGTAGATTTTTTTACTCAATTAAACCTAATCTGACCTGTTCAAGAGTGAGTTAGATTGAGTTAAATATATGATTCTGACATATTTTTTTTAAACAAAACTTCTTAAAAAAAACAAAATATAAAATCTAATAAATTAACGTCATAAATCTCAACCTCAAACATAATGTTTTAATTTAATAAATTAATATTATAAATCTCAATTCATCTTATTCAAATATAATAAATTTTAATTTTAAATAAATTAAATATTATAAATTAATAAATAAATAATAAATTAATAACTAATAAATACATAATAAATTAATAATTAATAAATCTTATTAAATTTGAAATAAATTGATCATTCTTTTATACAGTGGCATATATATATATATATATATATATATATATATATATATATAAAGTCTTTCGCCAGTGCGTTCAAAATCTGGACTTTGGGTTTGAAGGAGTTGACCCTTTGGAAATGACAGGGGATTGGAATCGCACGGCTCTTCTTGTAATCGATATGCAGGTAGTTACGCTCTATCTCTTCCCAATGTTGTTCCTCGTGCCTCTTAGGATGTTCTAGCAGAAATTAAGGATTATCTGTGTTGTTGAGTTTGCAGAAAGATTTTATAGAAGATGGGAGTCCTGTGCAACTAAAAGAAGGGAAAGACATTGTCCCAAATGTGATTAAGGCTGTCGAAGTTGCCAGGCAGCGTGGAATTCTCATAGTTTGGGTAATAACACTTCATTCCCATCTCTCTTTCTCTGTTATGGGTTGTCTATAGACTTTTCCTCAGCAAGTTCACATCAAGTCTAATATGGACCACTTGCAAAGTGGTCCGTGAATGTATTAATGTGTTCTTAGCCATTGATTTATTGAGATTAAAAGGTTAGATCTCTAGAGATTTTAATTAGTAACACTTAGATTTGCACATAAATTTAGTCAATTTTTTTATTTATATGAATAATTGTACATACAAAAAATTTATAGATTTTAACTAGTAATTTTTTTATACACCTAAATCTGCGTATAGATACTATGAGATTAAAAAATGAGTTGTTCCATCCATGGACCCAATCATATTGGGTCCATTATAGAAGGCTCCTCACATCAATACTAATGGACTAATGGTCGTGAAGATACAAATACCTGATTACAGAAAGAAACGTTAAGATTTAATGTAAATATTATGTTGGAGGAAGGTGGGAATAATGGTTCAAATGTAAATGGATGATTTTTTTATTTTTTTATGAAATGAAACAAGTTTTACTATCTATTAGTTTACATGATGGGAGCCTTCATGACCGGTGAAGTTGCTAGGAAAAGTATTTGTTGGATATTATTAGGGAAAGAATATGAAAATGTATAGATTGAGTTTTAGTTTTCATAATTGATAATTCCCATGGTTATTGAGTTTACTCACATATACCCTCCTCTGTAGTCACCGTTTTTTTGGGATCACTGGGGGTCTTTTTGGAGTCAATGTGAGAAATTTTAACTTTGAACTTTGAAGAGACCTCTATTTCTCTCTTTGCCTTAGTCTTCTTAGCAAACTCATGTTATCATAAAAAGTTGTTTTCCCTGGGTAATGCTCCATATATTTTTAGCCATCCAACAAGAAGATACTGAAAGAAACATTCATGTTAAGCAGTTGAATTGTTTGCACTCACAATCAGTTGATCAATTTTCATAATTAAAGGTCCAAAGGCACTAATTGTTTTGTGGTGCTTCTTCTACTTATGTTCACTAGACATCTTGGGATGTTGGCATTCAAGAAAATAGCTTTGTAATTGCTGAATTGTGTCTCTCAAAATGTTTTCAGGTAGTACGTGAACATGATCCCTCAGGAAGAGATGTTGAACTCTTTCGTCGGCACCTATACACAGCAGGGAAAGTTGGTCCTGTCTGTAAGGGAAGTGCAGGTGCCGAATTAGTTGATGGGCTAGTAATTAGAGAAGGGGATTATAAACTTGTGAAGACCAGGTTTAGTGCATTCTTTGCTACACACCTTCATTCAGTCCTTCAAGGAGCAGGAATTAATAATCTTGTGATCACTGGTGAATAATAGTTCTAATGCACAATATGAACTTACTTACAGTTTTATATTTACATATTGACTTCATATATCTTTACTTGTAGGTGTTCAAACTCCAAATTGTATCAGGCAAACTGTCTTTGATGCTGTAGCATTGGACTATCAACCTGTAACTGTTATTGTTGATGCCACAGCGGCGGCCACACCTGAGATTCATCTTAGTATATATCTTTCAATTTCTTGAAAGCCTTACCAGCGCCAGTAACTTTATTTCGATAACCATCTAAGAAAAGACCTTCTCTGCAATAGATGTTTAAGTAAATATTATGGTCAGAAGACTATTCTGATCAGCTATACAACGTCATATTTTCATTTAAATCTTCTGTGTTTTCTTGGTGAATACTTACTTATGTTTCCATGTCCCTGGAAGAGTATCCATTAGTTGCCCATATATTATGCACTCATATGTCCAACAATTCTGATCAGCTTTAAAATATCTTATTTTCATTTAAATTTTCTGTGTTTTGTTGGTGAATAATTATATGTTTCAATGTCCCTGGAAGAGTATCTATTAATTGCACATATATTATGCACTCATGTGCACAAATTCTGCGCAGAGAGATATAGAACTCTGATAGATGTAAAGTTGTGTTGCAATTAGTTAGGTTGGCGTATGATTACTAGAGTTTGGATACTTTACAAGTTGTACAAGTATCAGATATTAGGAAGTTATCTGCTTTGTAAGAGTGTAGAGTGTTATAGTAATAAATCTAAAATCTATTGATCATGAATGATTACATCAAATTTTAACTTTGAGTAAGTCAAAGTCCAGTACTGATTTCTGGAGAGAACTTCTTTATGAAAACATTTTTTTTTAAATGTCAATTCATTATTTTCTGTGAGAGGAATATAATATCACACAATCTAATATGCCTGAAATACTCACTGGTGAGTGGTGACTTGTTTGAGGAGTTGAGGAGATATTATTGTAAAGACAAAACTTGTTTCTAAATTTTCTCCTTTCTCTGGAGTTAATATTGTTGCACCAGTGATATTTAAATGCTGGTCATACACCACACCTCTTTAATTTCCATTTCTTCATTGGCTACATTCTGATATTCTGGATTCCCTCAGGCATGTAGATTTTGTTATTTTTTCTAAATATTTTTGTAACGATAAAAGTTCACATTGTTAGATGGTAATGATCAACGTTTGGGTGGTTTCAGCCAATATGTTTGACATGATAAATATTGGAGTTGCAACCCCAACACTACAAGAATGGAGTGAATCCAAAGCTTGAACAGTATGGACCATGCAACTTTTTACACCATGTAGGTGTCCAATTCCAAGACTCAAAGGTGGTGATGTCTTTGGCAAGTTAAACTGTAAAGTAAACTGAAACCTATGTATACTGCATTACTTGGATGCTGCACCATGAATTCAAAAAATGCTTTACATGGCTACTTTTGTTTATTGTAGTATGTTGATGTCTTTGGCAAGTTAAACTGTTAAGTGAAGTGAAACCTTTGTATACTGCATTACATGGATGCTGCACAATAAATTCATAAAATGCTTTACATGGCTACTTTTGTTTATTGTAGTATGTTGATGTCTTTGGCAAGTTAAACTGTTAAGTGAAGTGAAACCTATGTATACTGCATTACATGGATGCTGCACAATAAATTCATAAAATGCTTTACATGGCTACTTTTGTTTATTGTAGCATTGACATCTTTTTATTGTCCAATGCACTCCAAATTAGAAAATCCCAATTGCTAAATAACCTTATTTTCATTGTTCAAGTACACTCTCAAATGGTCTCTTATGAAAGAATCTTAGATTCCTTCTAAATTAATATCAGGTGAATTTATGTTTTAAAAATAAAAAAACGAAATAAATACGTTTTTACTCGTGGCATATATACTAGTATGGTTTTTGAATCTCAAATGAGGTTGTCTTCAGGTAAAGGAAGTTATGAGCATTTACAAAAGGTTTTCATTTTTCAAGATGATACTATATTTGGTTAAATTAGTTCTACCAAGAAAAGAAAAATGATGTGGAACTTTACCCGCAGGCACCAATACGGTTTGTAGGCGCTGTTTAATATGCACCCCAGTGCTTTATCAATATAAAACCATTATATATTAGTGAAAAGTAATTAACGGCTGTGATGGAGGACAGGCAACCTGCTAAGTAGGTTAGTTTAGCAATGTGAAGTTTGCAATCTAATACATGCTAAGTATTTGCATTTGAAGTCCTGGCATTTTGAAATCCCTAAATCCAAACACTATTATTTCTTCTGATAGAAAAAATAATAATTTTGACAGTTAAAATTAATCTTTAAGGTTATGTTTGGAAGTGAGGGTTAGAAGGAAAAGAGAAAGAAGGAAGAGATTTGCAGTTGAGAAATCTTTGTTTGGGAGTTTTGAAAATAAGAGAAAAGAAAAAAGTGAGATTTTCGAATGTCCTCAAAAGTCTCTCATTTCAGTTCCCCCAAATTGAAGGATTTTAGTACGAAATTATCCATTTATCTTTCATTCCCAATCCCCAACCCACCTCACCTCACCAACACAGTCACTCATCCCTCGAAACCTCACCTCCCTACGCTCGAAGCCTTGTCTCGCTGCACTCATATCTGCGCTCGAAGCTTAAAAAAAGTAATTTTTTTTCTTTTATAGTAATTAGAATTAATTTTAATTGTGAGATCTATAATTGTTTTTTTTTTATCTGGAGATCTATAAAATTTTTAGACATATACTTATAATTACATTTCATAAATAATTGTACTTTACCATCCAAACAAAATTAATTCATTTAAAATCAAGATTTCTAACATTACTTTTTTTAAAATGGCACTATTCTTAATCTATCCACTAAACAGCACAATGGATACTTAAGACTTTTAAATTTTTTTTTAGGCTATATTTGAATTGGTGGTATTGAAATTAATTCATTTAAAATTAAGATTTAATCTATCCACTAAACAACACAATGGATACTTAAGACTTTTAAATTTTTTTTTAGGCTATATTTGAATTGGTGGTATTAAATGGAATAAAAGAGGATGAAATGAAGTAGAAATAAGTTTTATTATTTAGTTATGTTAAAAAATAATGAAATGAGATGAGAGTGGATAAGATAGATTCCATCCCATCCAACCAAAAATCACTAATTTTCTTTCTCTCAATTTAAGAGTATGAGATGAAATCATTTTTTTTATTATAAATTTCATCTTATCCTACAAAAAATTATTCACTTTTCAAATAATAAAATAATAATTTTATTTCATTTCATCTTAAAATATTTAAACAATAAAATAATACTTTTATCTTATTCTATTTCATATGATCCTATTCCATTTCATTTTATTCTATTTCATCCATTACTAAGTGTGTGTTTGGATTGTAGTTAGGATTTTTTAAAGTTAGGATGCAGAGCGTAACGTGCGATAAGTTGTTTGTATTTTTTTTTCAGGTTAGCTACAACATACTTTTCTTCCAAAAAAAAGTTAGGACCAAAGCAATATTTTTTTACTTTTGTATTCAGTTGAGCCTAAAAATAATCTTTCAAACTAATTTTTGAAATAAAAATTCTCAAACATAAATTAATTATTGTAAACTCACTTTTAACCAAACTTAAATTTACAAACACACTTTCAACTAAACTTAAATTTAACAATCCAAACACACACTAAATATCTAAAAAAAAGTAGTAATAGAGGTTGGAGTTTAGTTGATCATGGGAAAAGGAAATTAGATAACGGCAGAACCTTCAACAGGACCATTTTGGTCATCCAAAAAAGGCATTTCATCACCTACCATGAAACCAAACTTCATCCCAAATGTTCTCTGCCACCACCAAACATAATTAAAAACCCAAAGGAATCAGCCCCTGTAATCCTAAATACTAACCAAATTCCCCAGGAACAACAAGAAATTAGAATGCCTGGTCTCCACAAATCAGCATCCATGGTCGAACCAACCATCGTCAGCAACCTAGGACGGAACAAACAAATCCTGGAACCACCTCCATAAACAAACAACGCAGAGGAGGAAGGTTGATGACAGTGGCTAGGCGCGGTGGATGACTGGCGGCTATGGATACCGACGTGGTGGCTTGTTGCGGTGGTGATGGGTTCGGATCTAGAGTGTGGATTTTAGGCGGTCACTGGGTTCACTTGGGTGCTGGTCTGGTGGTTTCGACTGTGGAAGATTGGGACTACTTTTTTTTTTTTTTTTGAAGCCATGGTTCAAGGTGGAGTGGGTCTTTTTATTTTAAGCAAAAGCACTAAATAATCAATTTAAAAAGTAAAAGGATTGAAGTATAAATAATGAAAAACTGGTTACAACAAATTCAGTCAATGAAGCAGTGGTGCACCGCTGAACAACGTGGTGCACAACTGCACATTAAAAGCCGCCACGTTTTATAAACACCACAATCCATCTTCCATTATCATTTCTAAGCAGTCCACCACATCCAGCATCCCCTCGACTTCCCTTAGCAGCGCCATCTTTATTTAACTTCCACCACCCATTTAGAGGAGGGCGGCTTTTAATGTGCACCATTATGTTAAGTGGTGAACCCATATTCCATTGACTAAATTTGGAGTAACCTGTTATCATAATTTAAATAATGGGGCTTTAACTTTTTAAAATTTCTCAATAGTCCTTTTTCCAAAAGATAATGATTTTCTTATATCATTTTTTTAAATACATGTTTTTTATCACATTTTTAATAGTTGTGATTAAGTAAGATAAAGTAATAAAAAAAATGATATAATCAATAATATAAAAAATGATGTAATAAATGATGTAAGAAAAAATATGATAAGAATATCATTATTATTTTTGAAAATGATTATAGGGTACGATTGAGTAAATTCATTGTGTAAGTGCATGTTTGGTTGAGCTTAAATTAATTTAAATTAATTTTTTTTAGAAAAAATATTTTAACAGTGTTTAATCATATTTGACAAAAATTCATTTTAGTTTTTAGACGAAATTCAATATAAAATAAAAGTTTTTTAAATTAATTTTTATAATCTAAAAATTGAAGTTTATGATTCTAACTTATAGATTATTCCTTATATTTTGATATGTAAATATTATTTTGTCTCAATCAAATAATTTTTTTAATCATTCTATATCTATTTTAATAATTTAATACATAAAAATAATTTTTTTATATCATCTAAACAAAATAAATTAATTTAAAATTATTTTTTAATTAATATATCCAAACATAAAAATAAATCGATTATAATCGATTATAACAAAAAAAATTTATACAATAATTAATTATAATCAATTATTAAAATAATCAAATTTTTTACCACCGAAACCAAATTCACACTAAGTCCTTTACAAGTTGCTGAAACAACGGAAATTGTTTGGAAATTCTTGCTTAAAAAAAACCTAAACAAATGCATAGGTTGCAAACAGAGCACTGACGAATCCATCCAAGATCCCTCAAACTCATGTCAAAAAATAAAAATCGGTGTCCTCTAGTACCCACAACATGTGAGGTCACCAAGTGCTACTTTTTCTTTTTCTTTTGTAAGCACATATAAGTTTTTTTCACAGCCATTCTTATCTCTCTTAACCTTTAGACTCTAAAATCTCAGATGGGTTTCTTCACTTCTTGGTCTATGTTCTGTTTCGGCTCTACTTGCTTTGCTAAGCTCTACTTGTAACCCTGCAATTTCATTTGTTTGTTTTTCTATTTTTTTTTTTTTGGGTGATTGAGTGTGAAAATGTTTGACTCTTCACCGGGCAGAGCTTAAGTAATTTCTTAAAGGTTAGGTATCCTAGTTTTTCTTTGATTCATATAAAAATAGAGGAAAAGAAGAATTTTGGTTATGGACATGCAGTGGTGGTGATTCCCAAAAAAAAGGAGAAAAGAGTGTGTCGGTGAACGCAAACATGGACAATGATCTTGGTCACATCCTTGAAAAATAAAATAAACCAGCCCTTTTGATGACAATACCCTTTTGCCATCAAATTTGATTGCTGCGTTTCGGTTATTGCATAAGGATTTAGATTTCAATATCCAGCAACTTCATAGATATATGCTCTAACACATGTCACATTTCAGTTTTGACACAAACCAACCAGTCTTTTCAAGGAACCACACATCTTTTCCATAAATCTGAAACTAATTAAAAAGAAAAATCTCAATTAATCCCAACCACTAAAATCAGACTAAGGAAAAACTCAAACTTTCTGGACAGTGAATAACCAATTGCCTTCGTGTTTTGGAATTTTCGGCCACCACGCTATCATGAATGAAGGGGATGATCAATATAATTTGGGGTTTTTATGCCATGTGTACTACACATTTTTGGAAGACTTGTGTTTCAAATACAGACTTTGAAATATATTAACCTGCAATTGCACCAATTTACCGAAAAATCAGGTAGCCAGAGCTCCTTCACAGCCGTTGATTAGAAATGTCTATTATCCAATGAATTTAAATTAGTGGGCACCAGTGCACTCATTCTAAGGGGTGCACATTAAACGTCGCGCTGAAGGAAAATACCTGTTGATAAATAATTAAATATGGATCCGTACCTTTTGAAAGGTGTCACCACATGAGCCCCTGGACTCCCCACTATCTTCTAATCTTCCTGCACATGTGACCATGTGAGTGCTTGTTTGTGTATTCTTTCTCATACAAGGTATAAATTAATAATGATACATGTACATACTACCTATCTCATAATCTTCACATTTGTAAGTTAATATGACTAAATTTTAATTTGTTCAACTCACCAAATATAAAAAATGTGAGATAAGTACTATATATGCACATATATAAATATAAGTTTAAATATATTTTTAGTCTCTAAAAATATAATAAAATTTAATTTTGATTCTTTAAATTTTTTTGTTAATTTTAGTCTCTTTAAATTTTATTTTATTTTATTTTAATTTTTATCGTTAATGAGACTCTTTTAAATACTTACGTGACAAATGAAAATTTCACTCACTATATCATTTGTTAATAACTTTATTTGTCATATAACCACTAAATAAATATTTACTAACGCAAGACTAATAGTAAAAACTAAAACCAAAAGATTTTTTTTTAAAGAAACTAAAATAAAAAAAAATAAAAAAACGCTATATTCTCATAAACAAAAACATATTTTAGCTATCAATATATCATGATATTATAATATATATGCTCTTTATTATGGGAATCGATGTCCAATGTAGGGTTATAAACACTTGCACTTCAAACATTGTATTGTAACTTATGGGAGTTCCCAACACAATTTGAATTTTTATTATTTATTTAAGGTTTAATTATCTTTTTATTTTTCTAAATATAGTTATTTTTAATTTTGGTACTTCTAAAATTTTTAACTTTATTTTGGTTCCTTTAATTTTGAGACAAATGAAATTAATTTTTAAAATGAAGTCATAACAAAGACTAATTTCACATGTCTCAAAATTTAAAAGACCAAAATGAAGTCAAAATTTAAAAAAAAAACTAAAACTAAAAATAACTATATTTAGAGAGACTAAAAAGATAATTAAGTCTTTATTTAATGGACAAAACTTAAGTTTATTTTCTTAAATCAATAACATTTATTTTACCAATTAAATTATAACATGTGGTCATTTTTATTTTCTCTTCTATACATTAATGTTATCTCTCTTACTCTCTTTTTTTATAAAAATACACATATATCACAATTTAATTAATAAAATGAATATAATAAATATAAAAAAATAGACCTAAGTTTTATCATTATTTAAATACTCTAAGTCATATTTATTTTAATAAAATAAAAACTAATATTTGAATAAAGATATTAACCTCATTTCAGTTCTACTTCAAAAAATTAATTATAACATCTTTCTCTTTCATGATTTTCATGGGCGAAATTAAGAGAAATTTTAACATACTTTAGAAGCATTCAAAATTAAATTATATATTTGCTGCTATTATAAAAAAAGAAAGAAAAAAGAATTAACTACATGTTTGAACCAAATTGTCCGTTTACTTGAAAAATACATATATTACCCCTGCGTTTAGTATTTTGTTGTTGGAAAAAAATTGATGCACTTACCTCTCTACTTACAACATATTTAGTTGACATAATCAAAATATAAATATATAAAATTTTATATGAAATTAATTATAATTAAGTAATAAAAATTATATAAAAATAAACCATCGTGATTTTTTTATCGCATACAATATATATATTTATTTTAATATTTATTTTTTACATTATTACTGATGTGATATCTATCAAAAATTTTTAAAAAAATTAACACATACTGTATGTGGTAATATATAAAAAATAGATGTTAAAATAGATGTATCGTATGTATGCCATAAGATGGTCATTTTTCAAAAATAAAATGTATATATGTATAAAATTTTATGTAAAATTATTAATAATAAGATAGTTAAAATTATGCATGAGATTATGAGATTACAGATGTACTCTTCGTAGTTTGGACTTTAGAGAAAGTGTTTGAAAAATATCTGAAACAAACTGAAGCTTCAACTTGAGCATAGAGGACATGGACAAAACTGCAGTCCTTAAAGCTTGGTCATCTTTTGTTAGGTTGCCCTCTACAGCTGCACACTTTAAGCTCACACCACCTGCATTTCTCAACCTGAACACGCCCAATTTGAGTTATTGGTAATTCCTTCACTTCACCTTTTCTCCACCATTTTCGTTTTTATTTTTATTTTTTTTGTTTCCCACTAATTAGGGGGTTCATGTTGCAATCCTCTATGCAGTGGGCTCATACAAAATAAGCAACCCAATTGGCCAAAATCTTTGTCAGTGCGCTCAAAATCTGGACTTGGGTTTGAAGGAGTTGACCCTTTGGAAATGGCAAGGGATTGGAATCGCACGGCTCTTCTTGTAATCGATATGCAGGTAGTTACGGCTCTGTCTCTTCCCAATGTTGTTCCTCGTGCCTCTTAGGATTGTCTAGCAGAAATTAAGGATTATCTGTGTTGGTGAGATTGCAGAAAGATTTTATAGAAGATGGGCGTCCTATGCTAGTAAAGGGAGGGAAAGACATAGTCCCAAATGTGATTAAGGCTGTTGAAGTTGCCAGGCAGCGTGGAATTCTCATAGTTTGGGTAATAACACTTCATTCCCATCTCTCTTTCTCTGTTATGGGTTGTCTATAGACTTTTCCCGAGCAAGTTCACAAACAAATACCTGATTACAGAAAAAAAAAACTTTAAGATTTAATGTAAATATTCTGTTAGGGAAGGTGGGAATAATGGTTCAAATGTAAATGGATGATTTTTTTTTTTGATGAAATGAAACAAGTTGTATTATCTATTACTTGTTTACATGATGGGAGCCTTCATGGCCGTTGAAGTTGCTAGGAAAAGTTTTGTTGGATATTATTAGGGAAAGAATATGAAAATGTATAAATTAAGTTTTGGTTTGGATAATTGATAATTCCCATGGTTATTGAGTTTACTTACATATACCCTCCTCTGTAGTCACCATTTTTTTTATCAGTTTTTTTCTTTTCTTTTCTTTCTTTTTTTTTTTTTTTGGGGGGGGGGGTGCTGCGGAGTCTTTTTGGAGTCTGTCAGAAATTTGAAGAGACTATTTCTCTCTTTGCCTTAGTCTTCTTAGCAACCTCATGGTATCATAAAAAGTTGTTTTCCTTGGGTAATTCTCCATTTACTTTTAGCCATCCAACATGAAGATACTGAAAGAAACATTCATGTTAAGCAGTTGACTTGTTCAGTTGAACAACTTTCATAATTAAAGGTCCAAATGCACTAGTTGTTTTGTGGTGCTTCTTCTACTTATATTCACTAGACATCTTGGGATGTTGGCATTCAAGAAAATAGTTTTGTAATTGTTGAATAGTGTCTCTCAAAATGTTTTCAGGTAGTACGTGAACATGATCCCTTAGGAAGAGATGTTGAACTCTTTCGTCGGCAACTATACACAACAGGGACAGTTGGTCCAACCTCTAAGGGAAGTGCTGGTGCAGAATTAGTCGATGGTCTAGTAATTAGAGAAGGGGATTATAAACTTGTGAAGACCAGGTTTAGTGCATTCTTTGCTACACACCTTCATTCAGTCCTTCAAGGAGCAGGAATTAATAGTCTGGTGATCACTGGTGAATAATAGTTCTAATGCACAATATGAACTTACTTACAGTTTTATATTTACATATTGACTTCATATATCTTTACTTGTAGGTGTTCAAACTCCAAATTGTATCAGGCAAACTGTCTATGATGCTGTAGCATTGGACTATCAACCTGTAACTGTTATTGTTGATACCACAGCGGCGGCCACACCTGAGATTCATCTTGGTCTGTATTTTTCAATTTCTTGAAAGCCTTGCCATTGGCAGGAACTCTATTTGGATAACCATCTAAGAAAAGACCTTCTCTGCAATAGATGTTTAAGTAAATACTATGGTCAGAAGACTATTCTGATCAGCTATACAATATCTAATTTTCATTTAAATTTTCTGTGTTTTGTTGGTGAATACTTGCTTATGTTTCAATGTCCCTGGAAGAGTATCTATTAGTTGCACATATATTATGCACTCATATGTCCAACTATTCTGATTAGCTTTACAATGTCTTATTTTCATTTAGATTCTGTGTTTTGTTGGTGAATGCTTATTTGCTTATGTTTCAATGTCTCTGGAAGAGTATCTATTAGTTGCACATATATTATGCACTCATATGTCCAAGAAGAGGAATGCTAGCAACATATTCTTTTGGACACTCCTTTCAACACTTGCTTTACTAATAATCCGCCTCATACACTTAAAAGGATTATTAGGGGAGGAATGTTAGCAACACTTGCTTTTGGACCAATAATAAAGCAAGTGTTGAAAGAAGTGTCCAAAGGAGTATGTTGCTAGCATTTCTCAAGAATTCTGAGGAGAGAGATATTGAACTCTGATAGATGTAAAGTTGTGTTGCAATTTTTTAGGTTGGCGTATTATTACTAGAGTTTGGCTACTTTACAAGTGGTACCGGTATCAAAGATTAGGAAGTTATCTGCTTTATAAGAGTATAGAGTGTTGTAGTTATAAATCTTAAATCTATTGATCTTGAATGATTGCATCAAATTTTAACTTTTGAGTAAGTCAAAGTCCAGTATCGATTTCTGGAGAGGACTTCTTCATGAAAGTATTTTTTTAAATGTCAATTCATTATTTTCTGTGAGAAGAATATAATATCACTCAATCTAATGTGCCTGAAATACTCACCGGTGAGTGGTGACATGTTTGAGGAGTTGAGGAGATATTATTGTAAAGACAAAACTTTTTTCTAAATTTTGTCCTTTCTCTGGAGTTAACATTGTTGCAACTGTGACATATTTAAATGCTGTCATACACCACGCCTCAATTTCCATTTCTTTTGTGGCTACGTTCTGATATTCTAGAATCCCTCAAGGCATGTAGATATTGTTATTTTTTCAAAATATTTTTATGATGATCAAAGTTCACATCGTTAGATGGTAATGATGACCAACATTTGGGTGGTTTCAGCCAATATGTTTGACATGAAAAATATTGGAGTTGCAACCCCAACATTAGAAGAATGGAGTGAATCCAAAGCTTGATCAGCATGGACCATGCAACTTTTTGCACCTTGTAGGTGTTCAATTCCAAGACTCAAAGGTGTTGATGTCTTTGGCAAGTTAATCTGTAAAGTAAAGTGAAACCTTTGTATACTGCATTACTTGGATGAATTCATAAAATGCTTTACATGGCTACTTTTGTTTATTGTAGTATGTTGATGTCTTTGGCAAGTAAAACTGTAAAGTGAAGTGAAACCTATGTATACTGCATTACTTGGATGCTGCACAATAAATTCATAAAATGCTTTACATGGCTACTTTACATGCCTTGTGAAAGAATCCTAGATTCCTTCTAAATCAATTTCAGGTGAATTTATTTATTTTTTTTAAAGAAAGAAATAGTCTGTGAGTTCGAAGGATGCCATTAACCGGATTGAGATTGCTTACTAAGAAGCAAAACATGGTTCTATTGCGATGGAAGTTGGGTGTTTAGTAGCATTTCTTGAAGGTTTTTGCATGATACAGGTTTCCGGAGTGTAAGTTGGGGTGAACGTGGCAAACAAAGGTGATTGGTTCCCAGGTCTAATCTTTGCCTTTATGTAGGTGGAAGTTGGAATGGTGAACAATAAATAAATATATGTCGTGAACCATGAGGTATTTCTTTACTACTATTTTCTCTCTGCTTGGTTTTTTTTTTCTAAAAAAAAATTATTTGACCTATAGTCTATTTTGTTCTTGAAAGACTGAAGATGTTGATTAATTAAATAGGCTATTACCAACAATAAAACCATACAAATTTTCAAAGAGACAAATAACCAAATTCACAAATTCACCAAGTATTCTTTATTTTTCATAAACCTTTTAATCCTTTATTTATTTTTATAAATATTTTATAATTTTCTTAATTTAAAAATAAAAAATAAGAAAGTTATTTTTCTATTTTTTTTTTTTATTGAAAGTTTTTAGAAAGCTCTTCCACCAAGTAAGTTTTTTTATTGAATAGTTATCATGATAATTGTTGTTTATGATTTGATTTTTATTTTCTTATAAATTTTTTTTGGTTGAATTTTCTTGTAATGTTTTATGTGATTGATGGTTGATCAAATTCATCCGAGTGTTTCGTCTCGCTAATTTATTAAAATTTATCTTAGAGTTGAAACTATGAAAGCTAACATTATCTTATTAGTGACAAAAAAAAAAGCATCAATAATCAGTTTCATAGTTTTATTACTACTTTCTACAACATTTAAGTAAGTTTTGTAACACTACCATACAAAAATTTCACTTCGAAAAAATTGTAGCATTTTTTAGTTACTTTATATTTTTTGTTTTACACGGAACTAGCCAATTTTTAAAATTGGTATGGTTCACCTTTTAGGGGTGGATGAATGTGAGCAATATTAGCTGCGGTATGAAGTTTGATTAGCGATTTTATCGGTTTCGCCAATTCAAACAAATCAGTTTTTAAGAAAGTGCTCTAACTCTTAATGCAGAGTAATTCTTTTATAGGCTTATTTTACATTAAAAAAAAAAGTATACATAACTTTATGTGGATTAAGCAAACACTAAAAATTTAACACATTACTTTCTATTTAGGAAACATAATATTTAATAAATATAAAATATTTCTCATTTATTTATTGAACAATTTTAATTAGCATCTAGTTATTTTTACAGCAGTTAAATAAAAAAGTGTGGGACAGTGGGAGCATAGAATTTCCCGATCCATGTGTTTGTCGTTTGGGCCTTTTTACATCTTCTAATGTTGGAAAAGAGACACGATTTGTTGACTATTCAGTATTCCCATCCCATTCCATCTTTCTGTGTGTCTGTGCATTAAGATTTCTACTTAACACTTCACTATCTTTGTTATTTTTTTTTACATTAACAGTAAGTAACTGAGCAATGGAGAAGGAAGTGGAGCTTTCTTCAGCTCAAGTGAAAATGGCTGCCCAACGCATTTCAGAACCCCAAAGGCGCAAGGGTGGCCTCGTTACCATGCCTTTCATCATAGGTTTGGTTCCCTCAAACTCAAACTCTGTTTTTTTTAACTCTTGATGATGGGTTGTAATTCCATAAATGAATGGCTTTGGCAGCAAATGAAGCACTTGCAAGGGTGGCAACCTTGGGCCTTTTGCCCAACATGATCTTGTATTTGATGGGCAGCTACCATCTTCATTTGTCCCAAGCTACACACATACTCCTCTTATCCGTTGCAACCACCAATTTCACCCCTCTTGTTGCTGCTTTCATTGCTGATTCTTATCTGGGTCGATTCCTCGCTGTTGCTTTAGGTTCCATCATCACTTTCCTGGTATTATTCCTTTTCTGCATCTTTCTCTTTTTGATTCACTATTCTACAGTTCAATTTTTTAATTTGGAACTTGTCTTCTCCTTTTTCCCTTTAATTATTCTCATACATAATAACAAAATAATTTAATCCATTGGTTATGGCACATTCCTGAGATGAACAGTGGAAATTTAATCCTTCAATTTTACTATCTATCAATGACCTTTATTTGCAGGGAGGGAGGGTACTCTTATTTAAATTTAATTATGATATAAAGGCGAGAACGAAAGAATTATGTAAGGGCAAAGAGCCGTCCAAGTTCCATGTCTACTGAATATTAGATAGCTCCATATAAGGAGAATTTTTTTTTTTAAAATACAGAAAGGAATCAAGAACTGTATAGTTCCATTGCACATCAATTATGAAATACACTCATGGCATTTGCCAGTCTTCTGAAAACTCATTGGTTATTGGCATAATAAAAAATGTAGTCTCTTCAATTTAGTTCTTCCGGTCTATGGGTTGGGGCTCCGCCTTGTACATGGTCTGAGTTTTGATGCTTACTCTTTTATTGAGGAAACAAAAATAAAAGTGGTGCAGCTTTATCTAACACTTGAAATTACTTTCTTTATATAATATCAAAGTGCCTGCATTCAATGGTTATTCCAATGAATTTATGTTACAATTTTGTATCAACAGAATTGCAAAGTTACTTAAACATTAATGATAAATCACAACTATATGATTTTCAAAGTATAAGTGACCTGTATGGAGACGATAAGCTATCTTGATGCATTCATGCATGACATATTTCATTATGAAGACAAGATTAACAGTTTTTATGTCCTTTCACTTTCTAAACATTTTTTGTGAAGAAATCAGTTTGCCCCCCAGATTACTACACATTCAAATTAGTCTACAAAAAAACTAGTTTTTTTGGGCTTCTCAAAGTAATTCTGTATTCAGAAAAGTCAGAACATTTTTTTCCCCTTTGGCAACAGGGAATGGCACTCCTCTGGCTAACAGCCATGATCCCACTAGCACGGCCTCCTCCTTGCAGCCCTGCAACTGAAAGATGTAAATCAGCAACAAGTGGGCAAATGGCAATGTTAATATCTTCCCTTGCTCTCATGTCCATTGGAAATGGTGGCCTTTCATGCTCCCTAGCATTTGGTGCAGACCAGGTGAACAGAAAAGATAACCCCAATAACCAGAGGGCCTTGGAAATATTCTTCAGCTGGTATTATGCTTCGTCAGCTATATCTGTCATAATTGCCTTTACAGGAATAGTATATATCCAAGATCATCTTGGATGGAAACTGGGTTTTGGAGTTCCAGCAGCACTTATGTTCTTATCCACTTTCTTCCTCTTCCTTGCTTCTCCACTTTATGTAAAGAATAAAACACATGGCAGCTTGCTCACTAGCTTTGCACGAGTAATTGTTGCAGCCTATAAGAACAGGAAACTTCGATTACCACCTAAGAAATCAGCTGGAATGTTCCATCATAAGAAGGACTCCGATCTTGTTGTTCCAACTGATAAACTAAGGTTGAATCACATATTCACATTACCATCCTTATTGTCTTTTGCTTAATCAGTGGATGAAATAGCACTGAACATCTGGTGATGCTTTGTTTTCTAGGTTTCTGAATAAAGCTTGTTTCATTAAAGACCCAGAAAAAGATATAGCCTCTGATGGGTCAGCCTCAAATCCGTTTAGTCTCTGCACAATAGATCAAGTAGAAGAGCTAAAAGCCATTATTAAAGTTATTCCCCTGTGGTCTACGGGGATCATGATGTCACTTAACATTGGAGGCTCATTTGGATTGCTGCAAGCTAAATCCCTGAACAGACATATCACTCCAAACTTTGAAGTTCCAGCAGGTTCTCTTACTGTGATCATGATATTTACAATATTTGTATGGATAGCTCTTTATGATCGCGTCATTATTCCTCTAGCATCAAAGCTCAGAGGCAAACCAGTTAGGATCAGTGCCAAGAGAAGAATGGGAATTGGGTTGTTTTTCTCTTTTCTCCACTTGGTAACTTCAGCAATTGTTGAGACTACAAGGCGAAGAAGAGCAATCAGGGAGGGATATATTAATAATGCTCATGCAGTGTTGAATATGTCTGCAATGTGGCTTTTTCCTCAACTTTGCTTGGGTGGCATAGCTGAAGCATTCAATGCAATAGGCCAAAATGAGTTCTATTACACCGAGTTTCCTAAGACAATGTCGAGTATTGCTTCGTCCCTTTTGGGACCGGGAATGGCTGCAGGATACGTGGTGTCTTCTTTGGTATTCAGCATTGTGGAAAACGTTACTTCAAGAGGGGGAAAGGATGGATGGGTTTCAGATAATATTAACAAGGGTCGTTATGACAAGTACTACTGGGTTCTTGCCACACTGAGTGCTGTAAATGTACTGTATTATCTAGTATGCAGTTGGGCTTATGGACCTACCGCTGATCAAGAATCCAAGGTAACTGAAGAAAATGGTTCAAATGAGGAAGCATTACCATTAATTGAATTCGGGGCTGAGGATCCGTATGACAAGGTATCTCAGGTTAATGAAGAAATTTTAGAACTTTATCACATAAACTAACTGTAACCCATACCTTACATTAAAATCAGTTTGTGTTTACAATAAATAAGAAATGCTAGTTCCTTTGAATCCTCTACCAATAGTGACTAACAATGACAAACAAATTATTCATATTTAGGATCCTCTCCCTTCATTTTGTTTTGGTGATAGCTGAAATAGATCAATCATGAGTTCCTTTTGATTCTCCTTTATTATTGGGCAACTGAAACCTGTAGCTATTTTTATATGAGGTAGTATTTCATATGGTTTAATAAAATTCTACAAACCATACAACATAAGGATTGCAAAGGACCTACCTTTCACACATGCAGGTTGAGCTACAAATTATAAAGGAATGTTTTAATTACTGAATTATTTCACTTTTGATGTATTCTGAATCTCTTATTTTTATATCCTTAGGCATATATACCAGAGCATATATATCAGATAAACTATTAGCAATTTCTATACTCAAATTTGCATTTCTGATAGCGGTAGAATTTGGTTCACGCAATGGCATTGTATATATTACAGTAGAATTACAACAAAAATAACCATTTGTCAGTTTTCATTAATTATGTTTGTAACTGTCCATACCACTAGGTTTGTATATTGTAGCTGCAAGTGCGCATTTAATAATGGAAATTCTTAACAATTTCTGTTCTGGTCTTCTTAATTTAATCAGCCACTTAGATTCTGTAGTTTTGCTTGTTAAAGTGGCTTATTGCAACAGCGAATAAAGAAAGCATCTAACGTTGATCTAAAGACTATTTTGCCCCACCTCTACCTCAACCCTAGCCCAAAGCAATTCGCAAGGTGTAGCCCCAAATTGAGTTAAGTCTGAGAAACCATTAATTTATAACCTCGAAATAGTGGCTACCAACTTTTTTGGTGTTGCACTTTATAATAAAAAGGAATACTGAATAAATGAAAGAAAGGAAAGAGAAATCAACATATGCAAAGTTCTTTTTATTTTTTCGTAAAAGAAGAAATTTATTAAGATGAAGAGAAGAAGATTACAAATAGTTAGAAGGACAAGAGATCCTCCTTACAAAATAAAAAGAGGACAAACTAAAAGAAAAAACATCAGTGAAGCAAAGTTGTCTAATCTCTCAAACATATCTGTAAGGGAAATCCCTTTAAAAAGACCATGGACTTAACACCAAATAGAAGCCAAGCATCTAATTTTATTCCAAAGTGGCTGCTCCTCCAAAGAAGTCTCCTTGAAGATGCGAGAATTACACTCTAACCAAATACACCAAAGAGTGGCATAGATTGCACATCACCACAAGGAATTGGCGTCTTTCCTTTTCCCAAAACTAGCCAAGCTAGTCAACATAAACTGGTCTAAGGTTCTAGGACAAACTTAGCACTCTCTAAAACTACGAAACAAAGTATTTCATAAAGAAACAACTACAGAACAATGTAAGAACAAATGAGAAACCGATTCTGAGCTGCACCACTCATAACACACACATAAGGTGAAATAGCCTTATGTGGCCTACGAACCTGTAACATGTCATTGGTATTAATTCTATTAAGCACTACTGTCCAAATAAAGAACTTAACCTTAGAGGGAGCTTTGAACTTCTCAATGAGTTTTTCAAGTTGGAATGAAGTTCTATTTAACAAATAGGTTAGGAATTAAAAGTAAGATTTACACGAAAACAAAAATTCTCTCCTCTCTTTTTAATTATTTTCTTTTCATCTTAATATATTTATTTTCTTATATAAAAAAAGAAGATTTACACGAAAAAAGCTCAGTTGATAAAGAGACCAAACCCTTTTATCGGGGCTAGAGGACAAAAGGACAGAATAGAAGACCCAAGAGGGTTTCCAATTCAGGGGACTCCCTGTCGTTTAATAATGCAAAGTTTCTCAACCCCAATTCTATAAAATACTGTGAGTCCTCAAAACTTAAGTTTCATCAGCAGCTAGTAAGAAAGTAAAACAGAACTCTCAAAGCTTTAGCCAGAGGCTTGTTTGGGTGCACATACAAGGAAGCATCACAAAGGTGATGGAGGAATAGTAAAAGGGAAAAGGAGATTAAAAAAATGATTTCTTATAGGTTCCTTTGAAGGCATGCATTGAGGTTTCTCACAGGAGACTCTTCCAGAGCAGCAAATGATGGCTGGGAACCCTGACGGGTGGAGCATGCATCTACTATCTTCAATCTGTCCCCTGAATGTGTCACATGTCACGAGCTTGAGCAGATTGGATTTCAGTTATAACAAGGCTGATCACATGAAGAGTCAACTTCCAGATCACACATGTAAGGTAAGAGAGAGGTTCTAGCTTGTTATACTTTTTTCTTGTCTCATGCCAACTTTCACCTTCTAGTACGAATTTAAGCACGTACAGATGATCACTTCAATATAGTAATCAAATTATTTTTCATCTGTCTCTTTTAAGTTTTAACCACCTCTGAAGATGACCCAGAAACTCTCCCTCTCCTTTTATGGACTCCTCCTCTTACTACCCTCTCTCTCTCTCACACACACACCCTATGAAATAGGGGTATTTTATAATGTATGTCATACCTGTGTCAAATACATATTCATATTTATATCAAATATTTAGATACTTCATAAATATTAATTTAATTTTTAAACAAAAGTCATATCCTTATATATCTATCGTATCCGATACATATACTTGTATCTGTGCATCATAGCACACACCCCTTCAGCATGTGAGTTTGTATCTGGGTGTTTTGTTCTGTGTTATATTTCTTGATTGTCCGTCTCTTAGACTGTAACTTCTTTCTGCTGGAAAATATCCATTATAGTTGAAAGAGAGAAAAGCATATGAATTCATGTCCTGACTTTCATATATGAAAATCTGAATCAGGTGAGAAAGGAGAAGCTGGGTGATAGAATAAAAACCCTTCACCAGCTAGTTTCCCCATTTGGAAAGGTAATACACCAATCACTCCATTACTACAAACACAATATACACACACAAAGTACAAAATTATAAACCATTACAAGTGCTCCATGAACAGTTCTTTTCCAACATTCTATGATCCAAGTTCCGTTTTCCTCTTTATCTTTTCTGATTGATTGGAATTTCACTTTTAACCTTAGAGAAAAGAGAAAGATAACCAGGGTTTTGTGTGTTTCACTTTCGCAGACTGACACAGCTTCTGTCTTGATAGAAGCCATTGGATATATCAGATTCCTGCATAGTCAAATTGAGGTGATGTTTCTTCCACATATGATATACTCTGCAAGCTATTCAAAGTTAGTGAGAGAACATGCAGTTAATGTTTCACCAATATTGGTGTTTCTTACCAAAACATTCGTTAGTTATGGGAATTATAAGTTTTTTTTTTCCTCCTTGGGTGCAGGCACTCAGTTATCCTTACTTGGGCAGTGGATCAGAAAACACGAGGAATCAACAGTTTGTAAGTACCCATAGTATCCAATTGGGAAAGATTTTTCCTTTTTTTATTTTTATTTTTCAGATGATGAAATTATAGGGCTTAGATAGAAAACGAGGAAAAGAGAGAAAGAGGCTACGAATAATAGGATATTAGATTGATGTTGTGTATGATGATGTGAAACAATAAGCTAACTCAGTACTCTTATGGTTATACTAATAATTAAATCAAGTACTAGTATATTATTACTAGTATAAGCCCAAACTTACTAATACAATAAAACTCTTAACCTTAATTAAAAAAAAAAAAAAATTAAAAAACATAATAAAATAGAAGAAACAACTTGATGGATGTAATTGGCTGACCAGAATGTGCCTATATGGGCCCCATGTCACTCTCTCGGTTCATCTTTGGACCACTTTTAGATTAAACTACTCAAGTGTTCCACGCTACATTTCTGCCACACTCTCACAGGTGAAAATTCTTCTATATATAGACATAGTCTAAGTGAATAAAAAGTTGATACATTATTATTGATCATTAAGCACAAGAAACCCCGCCCTTCTTATAAATTGTTTGGAGTAATTTCTCTGATATTTGTATTTGGTCGATTCGAGCAAAAGTTGAGGAATAACGAAGTATTTTAGGGGCACTTATGTATATTTGGAAAAACTAAAGTACAAACTGAATATATAGGAGTGTGAATAGACGAATAAAAATGCTAATTACAACCCCTCCCCCCTTCTTTTTTCCCGTTTTATCCTTCCACAATTTTGCGCTAATGGTCCAACCTAATAATTTATATTTCAATCTCTTGATGCATGTTAACTATATATCCGCTGGATTTGGAAGTTATTCTTGCTCGAAAGAGTTGGAATCTTTCTTTGGCAGGCTCTTCACGGAAGTTTAAACATTAGCAGCATTCATAGTATGTGGACCTGGGAAAATATCTATTGCATATGTTAAGAGTTTTATATTGTCTATTTTAATTTTTTATGTGTAATTTATATATTTGTTAGATTATTCTATTTAATATTAATTAATTTTATGTTAAAATTTTCTATTCAAACATCTGTAGAATGAGTGTTAAAAGTTTCACATTATTTGTCTTAATCTTTTTTATGCATATATTTGTTATTGAAGCCTCATAATTTTGAGAAAGATGTTAGGAGCCATAATCCTCAATCTTTTATTTAGGAAGAAATGTTAAAAATCTCACATTATCTGTCTCAATCTTTTAAATGTGATTTATATATCTGTTACTGAAGTCCTCATAATTTTGAGGAAGATGTAAGGAGTCATAATAATCGATCTTTGCTCATGGGACTGTAGCTTAGGCTATGACATCTTAGTGTTTGCTGTCTTGATTTTTTTTTTTCAAGTAATCAAATAGAAGGGAAAGATAGATATAAATCTTTTACACAAAAGCATTCTTACACTCCTTCCAACATTCTTTATTCCACAAATATTTACCTCAAATTTTCAGATGAGATTATATATTTGTTAAACAACTTCACTTAATAACCAAATGGAGAGAGGATTCACACATGACATGTTTTCGTGACTCTCTTAAGGCTTTATGTGGATTTGAAGTTTGTTGAAGCCTTCTCTACCTAAACACTTTCCTTATGATTTTGTGATTGTTATTTTTTTTCTCAAGTGAGTCGGTAAAAAAAGAAATAAATATAAAAATTATAAAAAAAAGTTCATTTCATCTATCTCTCTCATCCACAAAAAAAGATCTAAATCTTTTACACAAACGCATTCCTACACTCAGTTCCAACATTCTTTATTAGACCTGAATAACCACTGGGATCTACTTCAATGTTTTAAGAGTGTTTTTTTTTTGGTCAAGCAATGTTTTAAGAGTTCACATATTAGGCCTGCTAAAGGCTATAATTTTTTGGTGATACGCCTGTTGAGGGCTTTATTGTTTTCATAGCAACGTATTGTATCCGTAAACGTACGGGATAATTAACTATAATAACTTAATCATTTCATATGAATATTTTACTAACAAAAAGAAATTGTTATAGAAAGTGCTAGTTAACAAAATGTAAAGTATTGTAAGAATTTAGAATCAAATCTTGTATTTATCCATAAATTGTGACATTTGAACAAAACTCAACTTCACTTCCCTCTCCTTGAGGGTCCTTAGTTGAAATATACAATGTTTCTCAGTCAAATTATGGCAAAAAAAAATTTTGTTTTATAAAAATTCTTTTGCAATAACAATATAATCACAAGAGTGGTGCTAGGCAGGCAGAGTAATTTGACCAAACAAAATGACATGGCAAGTGACTTAATTGATGAGGCTGCCCACTTAAGCTTTCAATTGCATGTAATTATATTGTAATTAATTACTTTTAAAACAAATATAATAGGTTTTAGGGAAGAAGTCTAGCAAAATTCCAAACAACCTACAACTTGATTCCGTCATCGGAGATCAAAACTGAGGTGACCCTCTCGTTTCTGTCTCCCTTCGTTCTGCCTTCAAATGTCTTTGTGATTTCCTTTGAGCGAAGGAGTTTGCACAGGGACCGATCCACATATAAAAGAGTGGATTCATGTTTCTACTCGATTTAAAAACTTTTTTTTTATTTTATATATATTTATTTTTTATGTATAATTTTTGTCCTCGTACAAATAAATTAATAAATTTATAATCATAAAAATAAATTTTGTTTTTAATATTACTTTTTAAAATATTTTATTGTCTCTATATGATTTAGAATTAATAGAATATCAAAATTTGTCAAAATATTTAAAGTATTAAAGCTTTTATCACTTCTTTCTCTTTACTGTTACGCTTTAATGATACTTTTTAGATTTTTTGAACTTTTTTTATTTAATTATTTATTCTTCAACTTATAAATATTATAAAAAATTAGATATGTAATTGTATAAGAAATGAATAATTGTTTGATTACATATATATAAAAAAATTTTGATAAGATTAATAATAAAAAAAATTATTTAGCGTTTTTAAAATATAAAAATACGAAAAAAATAATTATAAATTAATCTTTAATAATTTTATATTAATATATATAAATATAATGATTGAAACTTGTTTTTTATGTCTTTGTATGGATATTATTACTTTTGTTGTCTGTACTTAAAATTTTTGGATTCATCATTGATTTTTCACAAAGGAGTTGGGGAAAGAATGCATGAGCACACATAAGAGGAACAACACCTTGATGTTAAGGTAAGAGGCAGCACTAGCAGTGTCGAGGTAGCAACTAACCACCGTGCTGTTGAGCCAAGAGCAAACGTATTTGATTAACAACTCACGATTGGAGACCTCGACAGGCACAGTCATGATCGTAAGCACATCAATCGTAAATAGATAATGACCTTGTCTGAGACCGTAAATTTGAGAAAGAAAGAAGAGGCAAATGGGGATTGGGGCCAAGACTTGGGTTTTTGGTAGAGGATAAAGAAGATGAAAGCAGACAAGTTATCAAAAAGAAAATTAAAAAGATTAAATTGAAATGGAAACTCCACCTGTTTTGGGCAATAGAAAGTGGGTAATTTTTTTGACTTAATAGTTTTTTTTTTTAAATAAAATTTCACTCCAACTCAGATTTTTTTTTTAAATTTTATATCATGTATATATTTCATTAAGTTAATAAAAATAAAATAAATAAAAATTTAATAAAATAAACACATATTATAAAATTAAAAAAATAAAAAAACTAAAAATTTTCTTTCAACTTCACTTGAAGTCAAATTTTATCCTTATTTTAATCGCAATAATTAATAACAACTTTGTTGGTAACCTTTTTTTTTTATGCTTATGTATGAAAAATGCCAAAAACTTATAACATCACGTTCTTAATCAATTTTATAACTTTACAATACGATAAAATAATAAATTATTATATATGCAAACTTTTCTCTAATAAAGTAATAATTTTATAAAAATGTATTATTAATTGATTTTATAATAATATAAATAACATTTTAATCTGTTTTGTTATATTTCATAAAATTTAATGCCTATGAATATATAAAATATTATAATATTATAAAAATACTTTTAGAAATGAATAATAAAATATGATATAATTGTAAAAATATATAATGAAATACAACATTTCCTCCAACGGTTTAATAATAAAATAATATTAATTTTTTTACTTTTATAATATATAAATTACACTATAATTACTTTTGTCATAATTTCATGCATAATTCTCGTTCTTTAGAATTATATTTTCATATAAATTTTTCATTCTTGTGTGATTTTAATATTAAAATTTTTAATGTTATATATATATATATATATATATATATATATATATATATAATAAGTGACTTGTAATTTTCAAGAACAAATGTATGTTTGAATCTTGTTAGAACTAGTATTTTCGAGAGGATTTCTTTTAGTCGTGACTCAGTTTGTAAGATTAGATTTCATTGCATACCCTTTATTTATAAAAAATTAAAAATAAATAAGTAATAAAATATTTAAAATACACATGTTACTTCTTACATTTTTTATTTATTGTATTAACAAGTAACTTGTTCAAAGAATAAAATTAGCCTTATTTTTTATCACTTAATATTTATAGAGTAATGATATCATTAATTATTTTAATATAAAAAAAAAATAAATACATTAATGTATTAAAATATAAAAAATATTTAATATTTTTTTTATTTAATAATTAAGAATATTAGGTGAAGGAAATAAATCGTTTCTCATATTTCTATGATCATAAAATTAAAAATGTCATTGAATAATCAAAGATGGTGAAGGAAATTTCATGATAAACCAAAGATGAATAAGGAAGGAAGATTTAAATTTTGAATGAAAAGTAAGAGGAAGAAGGTGAAAAAAGGTACCGTAAAGATGAAGAGGATAAAAAGATTGGGAAAAGATGTAAAGAAAAGAGAGCCTCAAAAGAAGAAAGAGAAATTCATTGAAATGACTCAAAAGTCTGTAATCTAACTAAAGTAATTACATCAACTTAAAAAAGTGAAGGGTCGTATAATAATTTTTTTTAAAAAAAAAATCTATTAAAAAGACAAATATATCCTTATTTTTATGAGACATATATGTGCACCTATACATTATTCTGCAAAGTAGAATACTATTATCATTTTAAAAGGAATTGATTAAAGTTTTGTTAGTTTAGCCCACTTATTTTATAAGTAAATGGTAGGATGTTACTTATATAATCTTGATTTTTTAATTTTAGATTTTAGATTAAGATTTTAACTAAATATATATATTTTGTCGTATTATTCGAATTCGACTACATCTGATTATTTTTTATATTTATAATAAAATTTATAGGATGTTATTTATAACTTTTATATTTTATATTAAATAATATATATTTTTTTCATATTTTGTAATATTATTTATTAAATATATATTTTTTATTATTTTTTTACTCAATCACATTTTTTAAAAATAATGAATAATATACACCTTTATTAGACAAATATTTTCCTACTTACAATCACATATTGATGTCCAAACAAGTCGATCTATTTTTAAGTTAGATTAGATCAAATTATGTTAATTTTGAATTAATATTTTATTAGTTTAATCCGTTTTAATTTAATATAGTATTATTAATATGAGTGACTCGATCTGTTCAGATTTAATTCATTCGGGCATAATTTATTTGAGTCATTTTTAATTTTTTATTCATTTTTATTAACTTAATTCATTTATTTTATCTGATCTATCTAAATCAATCTATCGAGTTTGATTTATTTTGACAATTTTATTCTTCACACTTTTTTTTTTTAAGTTACTAGATGACAACCATCATTATTTTAATTATAAAGTTCATACTAATTTACATTTCACTCTCGCACTTTTATTTTAGCTTTTCTTTCTTTAATAACTTTTTTTTGGACAAAAGTTTTGGTTCTGGTATGCTGTATGGATGAATGCTTTTTATGCTGATGAGCCCCGTCAAAAGGATATGTATATACGGTGCAATCATATTTAGTGTACGTGATGGACTCTTGCTCAAATGAAGTTTTCATTATTCTTTCTTCTTTTAAGAGAAAGAAACAATACTATAAGTAATGATACTTACTTTATTTTTGCAAATTTCTCACGTACTTTTTAAGGTGAACTCCTTTAGATCATTTATTTAAAACTAATTTTAATAAGCTATATTATCTAATAATTTGAACGAGTGTCTGTAAAATATATTTATTAAAATAAAATCCAAATTCCTGATATCAATATAAGTATATACAAAAACAAATCTATTTGTAAATGAATGATGACAAGTGTCTTCATTTACTTTAATTTTTATTTAATTTTATATAAGTATATATTTTTTTATTTTTTTATATATATAATTTTTACTCTTATATTTTTATTTTTAAATATGTTATTTTTGTTAAATAATTATTTAATTATATATATTAAAAGAAAAATATTTTATACTAATAATAATAAAAAGATTACTTAATATTTTTAAAATATAAAAATACAAAAGAATAATTATAAATTAATTTTTATAATTTTACATTAATATTTTTTAAAATATATAAATATCATTATTAAATTTTTTATATTAATAATATTACCTTTATCCTCACTGTTTAAAATTTCTGAATTCGAAAGCTGTAGAGCAATAGAGCAATATGTGTGAACATAAAGTGAAAGGGAGTGGGCTGAACGTACCAATGGGAATGGTGAGCATTAAATAAGTATATGTCGAGAACCATGAGGCATTTCTTTATTATTATTTTCTATTTGATTATTATTTTTTATTGCTAATAGTTTATTTTGTCCTTTAAAAAGCGTGTTAAATTGTGAAATGTGAAATGTGAAATTGTGAACTTAGTAGGGAGGGTCACTAGTCCATACTAGGTGGACTTAATTTCAAACATATCTACCACAACGGAATAATTTATCATGCAACTAATAAGTTTGGTTATATAGATAAATTATTTTTTTAATTTAATAGTATTTATATAAAAATTTATATATATAAAAAAATTATCATTTAAAATTTATAAATTATTTGTATATATAATTATTTATAAAAAAAATTTAATTAATTTTTTGTATAAATTTAAATTTATTAATTAAAATTTATTTTATTTTTAATCTAAGTTATTAATTTATTTTAATAATAAATCAATAGTCAAAATATCAATAATCAATTTATAAACTCAAACTTATTGAATCTATATTAGACTTTCTCCCGTAACCAAATATATACTATAGAAAGCTTCCAAGGAAACATCGAAGAACATGAGAAAAAGGAAACCAATCAAGGGAACAAACGCAGCATGCTTATCCTCAAAGATACAAGTGAATAACAAAATCTACTAGACTATGTACCAAAAATAAATAAATCTACTGACTATACTTTTTGATCCATGGTTTTGAGAAGCTGTTCCACTAACTGTAATTTTTAATTGAATCCTTATAATAATCATTAGTTTATGATTTGGTTTTTATTTTCTTCTAATTTTTTTTATATGGTTCATTATTGTAAAATTCATCCCTTTGTCGCCTATCGCTAATTTATTTTTTATATATATTGGTGTTTTATGTTTACACCGAGTTGAGGACCCAAAGAAAGAAAACAGGAACTGTATGTATATGAGAAGTGTTAAAAAAAATTGTAAATGCTTATACCATTGCACTTTATGTATATAGTGATCCTAATCATCTCATGGCTGATAAAACATATGACTATTTGGTATTTCTAGGAATTTCTCTGGACACAAACATTTCCAAAACTTGTGCAGGAACGGTGGGAACTGGGAACCATTGTTCCTTTGTATACAAAGATACTATATTTTGCCTTTGTACAAGGATGCTGTGCCTGCCTTCGTAAAATTGCTGAAAATTTTAAGGCATTCGAATCTATAAAAAATAACTCAAAAGGTTTGTCATGCAATTTTTTATTTATCTATTTATTTTTTTAAAGTCTGAATGAGGCACGATGAGAGTTGCAACTTTTTTAGACTTTAGTAGACACCGTTAACAACAATAGCACTCCGAGATTCCAAGTTTTCGTTGATTAAGTAGATTTATTTGTCAGAAAAAAAAGTATACAATTATCTTAAATTTTGATTTTTTTGTAAATTATAATTATAAATTTTAAAATCTTCTCATTTAGTATCTAAATTTTTATCTTTTTATAAATTATTATCACGAATTTTAAAATTTTTTCAATTAGCCCATGAATTTCGATTCTTTTACAAATAGCAACCACAAACTTTAAAATTTTTTCAATTAATCCCTAAATTTTAATTAATGTTTTAATAGATCATTTTATTTAAGTAGGATATGTTAATTCACTAACGATGATATTGTGTAATAACATGTTATCCGTTTAACATTAATTTTAATCTATTTATTAATTTATTTATTAAAATGTAATTTTAAATATATTTTATTTATTATAAAGTACGTAAAAAATAAATTTATTTTAAAACAAAATTTGTTTTTATTTATTTTGTAATAATAAAATGTATTTATAATCAAATTTTAATAAATTAATTAATGAATAATTTAAAATTAATATTAAAACAGATAAGATGTTGTTTTACAATATTATCATTAGTGAATTTACATATTCAAATTAAACAGAAGGATCTATTGAGATATTAATTAAAGTTTAAAGACTAATGGAGAAAGTTTTAAAGTTTGTGGTAGTGATTTACAAAAGGGTCAAAGTTCAGGGACTAATTAGAAATATTTTAAAATTTGTGGTGGTAATTTGTAAAAGGGTTGAAGTTCAAAAACTAATTAAAAAGATTTCAAAGTTCATGATAATAATTTACAAAATGATCGAAGTTTAGGAGAATTGTATACTCTTTTCCCTATTTTTTATTTTAATGATAAACATTTATTCATTAAAAACTTTAAAAAATGCATTGTAATATGCATGTATTATGAATAGCAGCATTACAAGTGTAACCAATAGGGGTATAACAAATCCAAAAACCAAACCATATATATATATATATATATATTCTCATTATTGATCTTCTTAATACTATATTTATTGACTTCAGTAACTTGATGTTATTGAATGTGAGACGTGAAACTGATCCACATGTACTAGATAGAGTATTGAACTTCTTACTTCAAGACTCTCCATTTACAAAATTCACAATTACTGAAGATAATATATTAATGTTTAATCATTGATAATGAACCATATAATTAATTTGGTTATAATTTTTTTTCTCTATTATCTCTCTACAATTCTCTGTCTAATCTTATTCATTCCTAATCGGTCGACTCCAATCCACAATTGCCGATATAATTCACCAATTCTATTTTCTTTGTTATGGTGAATATATGTTCTTTCGGAACTCATTGAATGATTCTTTAGTATATATTCTAACTTACAGTAGAGTTTCTTTTGTTGTTAGCAAAGTCGAGAAGCTTGGAGTCTTGGTGTTGTGGCTTCTTAGGCTTACGGTAGATATATAATAGGATATAGTGAATTATATTGTCCATTGGCATTTGATAAGATAAAACAATAAGATGTGGCATAATAGGTGAGGGATTATTCATAGGGTGAATAAGCCAAGGTAATATTGAGAGTGATCTTGGAAGACCATAACGTTTCTATTGTTAAATCCTTAGACATTAGTTATTGAAACGAAGATGAAAGACCATAACGTTTTCATTTGTGCTTATTGCAAGATGTAGATGAAGTTCAGAGATAAATTGGATTTGATGAATGATAATTGACGAATCATGTTTTTTTTTATGTTTGGATTGAATTTAAATTGAGTTTGGATTGAGTTTGGGTGCTGCATATTCTTATGTTGTATACTTGTACTTCTTTTTAATTATGTTTGGATTAAGTTTGGGTACTGTTGTGTACTTGTCTTTGTAATGGTATTTATTGTTACGTATATTTTAATTATGTTTATTTGTTTATACTTTGTTTATTTGTTGTCCTTTATAGTGTGTTTATTTAGATTAATAAGTTTGATTCTATTTCTAGAAAAAAATTTATAGGCTTATTATGTATTTTTTTTTGCTATAGAAAGTTAATTATTTAACTATTTTTTGTGTAAAAAAATGACTAACCCGATCACCCAAACTAAACTAATCCGTAGATGTTCAGTTCGGTTTGCTTCGAATTTGACTATGAAAAAATTCAAAAATCGAACAAAATTGAACTAATTAATTTTGAGTGGTTCAAATTTTTTTTTTTCCAAAACCCAAACCAACCCACCCACTTACATCCCTGCTAACCAATACCACTACTTTTTTCCCCATTTAACTTATATAGTGTAATATTAATATTTAATAACACTAAAATTTAAAATGAGATTTTATAAATCATTTGACTTAATGATTGGTGTTTTGTTATTTAAATATCATAAAACTTAATGTTAATGAGTATTAGTGATATAAGAAAATAATACTATTTTTATCCGTCGATTAAGATTATTTTGCAATAATTAAGAAAGTCATTAATTTTTTTTAATTATAAGTAAAATTAATTTGATTGGTTGAATTATATTTTATTAAAATGTTCAAAATATTATTATTATTATTTTATTAATCTTCTCTCTCGCTTATTAATACCAATGATAAAGTTAAAAAATAATTAATGACTCATTAGTTTTTTAAATATATAAATAATTTTAAACAAAATATAAATAGACAATAGAAGTGAACAAAAGGAGTAAAAGATGCATTAAATATACGAATTAATGAATATTTTAAAAAACATTAAATTTTCTTTAATATAGTGAAGATACCAAGTCAGCAATTATTATGGTGAACTTATTTCTGCAAATTAGGATACCGAACTATACCATATTGTCGAGTGACTACAAATAATTTACTACTTGAAAACAATACAAGTTCCCACTGACTTTACTATATTTACATTCTTTCTGGAATCATGCCATTTGTATGAGGAGATAATAGATTATTATTATTATAATTATTATAAATGCCGAAAATTTATTTATTATTATTGCAAGAAATGAAAAGAGAATGGAATGAGGGAGAAATGGAGGTGAAAACTAAGTACTATTTAATAGTAAAAGTATCTATAATAATCTAAAAGAGTGACTCAAATAATAAGTAAAAATAAATTTAACGACGGAAGAAATATTATAATGTCAGAAATTTGAGCATATAAGAGAACATTTTTTAAGAGAGACATTTAAACTAATAATAAATACTATACATGAACTATCAATTTTAGATAAAACAAAAAAAAACTATGAATTCAGTTATGATAATAAATCTAAATTTCCTATAGATGCACAAACAAATAATTTAAAAGTTCCATTGCAATTTGCAAGTATATATAATGTGTATTTAGGAATCCGTTTATGTTTTTAAAAGTGAATTAGGATGTTTTGAACGTGGTGTAATATTATTTAGATTGTTTATTTTTTTAATTGACTCAATATATATATTTTTTAAATATAAATTGAGATTAAAGTAATATTTTGTTATTTTTATGTTCAGTTAAACTTAAAAATATTTTTTTAAATTTACTTTTGAAATAAAAATTTTCAAACATAAATTATATTACTATAAATTCATTTTCAATCAAACTTAAATTTACAAACATATTTTTTACTAAACTTAAATTTATCCACTTCAATCCAACACACACGTAATCTTCAACAACCAAAAGTCACACATTTGTCCCATCCACAGTCTGAAACCATGAAGACAGGTTTGAATATATCTTTGACTCCAATAATTGTCGGCCAAGAAGACAGTCTGATTAGTGTACCCAACTAATCATGGTTCTCGATTTTCCTGATATAATTGCCAATTTGGTTGGAAATGGAAATGCAGATGCAGTGCAATAAACTCAGTTGTTTGCACTAGTGTAATGTTTATAATTTGTTTTTTTTCCGTACATAATAATGTATATACTTTATAGTAAACGTTTTTTTGTTACAAACTATAAGTTCTTTTTTTTTTGTATTTTTTTTTGTGTTATAAATTTTAGAGAGTGTTTAATATAAGAAGTTTAAAGTAAAAGTAATAATTTAAATTCAATTAAACTTCATTATAAATTGTTTTGTACTATCAACCAAAATAGATATCATATCATGAAGTAAATAAGATTTTAATTTCTAATATTTTTTTTGCTGTGTTTCAAAAAGGTAATGGCACATAATTAACTGATAATCTAAATACTTTGTACATTGTGACTTTGTGAGTATATCAAAACTAAATTAAAATCAATAATAGTGAGCTAGTGATATTTAATTTTAAAATTATCAAACAGAATATTAACTTCACATACTAAAAATGTATGTGTCATTTGACAATATGCATTTATAAAATAAAAATATGTACTGATAACAAATTTATCATATATTGCATAAATTATAAATCTTTCATGTCTTTGTGAAAAGTGTATAATCGTTTTTCATAAAAAAGATTTTATATACAGAAATTTAAATTTTTTTTTGGTACATCAACGGGGCACAAAAGCCCAAAGAAGAAGATTAACGAAATTTTTATTATACTTGTAAATAACGGTAAAATTTTTATATATATTTTTAAAAATTATATATAAAAAAACACAAATTATGAAACCTATAATAAATACTGTAAGCAGCATATTAATACTTTATTTTATAAATGAGTGTCCTAAAAAAAACTTATATTTAAGGCAGACTAAGTAAAATTTATGACGCATAATGAATCGTGCTTCTATTTTAGCATTTAAGTAACAATAAATGCAAATGCAAGAGGAAAAAACAATGGCGTGGGACTGGGGGAGCATAGAATGTGCCGATACGCGTTTATATATGTTAAGTGAAGTGATATCTTTAATTAATTAATAATGTTCGGACAGAGACACAAACATGGGGGCACTCCGCACTCGACCTGACCTGTATAATTATGTTTGTATTGTACGCACTTATTATTGTTCACTAATCACTATCCTATAGATTGCAAACTGTGACATCATATACTCCATCTTACTTTCCTCTGCGTGAAGAGTTCCATTTAAGTGTTCAAAATCTCTATTGTTTTCTCTACTTTTCTGTTGTTTTTTCTTGCATTAGGAAGAAGTAAGAACCCATAAATGGAAAAGGCAGTGGAGCTTTCTTCGGGTGAAGTGGAAATGGCTTCTCAACACATTTCACAACCACAAAGGAGCAAGGGTGGTCTTGTTACCATGCCTTTCATCATAGGTAAACATGCCCCGCATCACAAAGAAAACATGGATTTGGTTCCATTCAGATTCTGTTTGCTTTTCAGTTTTCAATTTTCATGATGGATTCTATAATCTTTGTTTTTTTTGGTTGTTGATGTGAATGGCAGCAAATGAAGCACTTGCAAGGGTGGCAAGCATTGGTCTTTTGCCTAACATGATATTGTATTTGATGGGAAGTTACAAGCTTCATTTAGCCAAAGCAACCCAGATACTCCTGTTATCCACTGCAACAGGCAATTTCACCCCTGTGGTGGGTGCTTTCATTGCTGATTCTTATCTGGGTCGATTCCTCGCTGTGGGGTTAGGTTCCATCATCACTTTCCTGGTATTCCTTTACCTACTTTCTTTTTTAGATTCCTTGATGCATTTTCTCTTTTGATTGACAATTCTAGAGTCCAATTTAGGAACTTTTCCTGTCCTTTTTTCCTTCAATTATTCTCATTCATAATAAGAAAAGAATTAACTGCAGTGAGGATGGCAGATTGCTGAGATTAACAGTGGCTATTGAAAAATGGTTGTAGTTTTCTTCAATGTTACCATCTCTCAATGGGCTTTGATTAGCAGGGAGGAAATTGCATGTAACTTGTTGATGAAAGCAATATTTAAATAATACATATTTTTTCTACGAGAGCTGAGTTCATCCGATAGAAGTTATGAATAGACATATATGTGATTGCATCCTGTCAATTGGATTTCTAAAACCCCTGATTCTGTTCAAGTCTCTTGTTGGGACTATACCATAATCCTAGAGAATGAAAGAATGCTATAAGGGAAAAGAGTCGTCCAAGTTCAATGTCTTCTGAATATTAGATAGATCTATAAGGAAGAATATATTTTTATAGAAAGGACCTAAGAACTACTTAGTTCTATTGCACATTAACTCAGTCTTCTGAAAACTCATTGGTTATTGGAATGATAAATGGTGTAGTCACTTGCCTTTAGTTCCGGTCTAAGGGTAGGGGCTTTGTATGTAAGTGTACATTAATGCTCACTCTTAACTGATGAAACATAAACGAATGATGCAACTTTATGGAACACATGAAAATTACTTTCTTTATGTAATATCAAAGTCGCTATTCAATGGTTATTCCACTGAATTTACATTATAATTTTGTATGAACAGAAATGTGAAGTTATTAAACTGGTTTATGATAAATCATGACTGCGTGATTTTCAATGTAAAATTGACCTGTATGGAGTTAAATAAGCTATCTTGATGCATTCATGCATGAAATATTTCATTATGAAGACAAGATTAACATTTTTAATGTACTAATACTAAATATGAACCTTTCACTTTCTTTTCTTTTTTGTGAAGAAATCAGTCTGACCTCAGGGTTTGTAGACATTCAAATTAGTCAAGGAAAAAGCAGTTGATTTTATGTTATAAAAGTGATTCTGTATTCAGAAAAGTCAGAACTTTTTTTTTTTTCTTTGGTAACAGGGAATGGCACTCTTGTGGCTAACAGCCATGATCCCACAGGCAAGGCCTCCTCCTTGCAATCCTGCAACTGAAAGATGTAAATCAGCAACAACTGGGCAAATGGCAATGTTAATCTCTTCCCTTGCTCTCATGTCCATTGGAAATGGTGGCCTTTCATGCTCCCTAGCATTTGGTGCAGACCAGGTGAATAAAAAAGATAACCCCAAAAACCAAAGGGCCTTGGAAATATTCTTCAGCTGGTATTATGCTTCAACGGCCATTTCTGTCATAATTGCCTTCACAGGAATAGTATATATCCAAGATCATCTTGGATGGAAACTGGGTTTTGGAGTACCAGCAGCACTTATGTTCTTATCCACTTTCTTCTTCTTCCTTGCTTCTCCACTTTACGTAAAGAATAAAATACAAGGCAGCTTGATCACTGGCTTTGCACGAGTAATTGTTGTGGCCTGTAAGAACAGGAAACTTCCATTACCACCTAAGAACTCAGCTGGAATGTACCATCGTAAGAAGGACTTCGATCTTCTTGTTCCAACTGATAAACTAAGGTTGAATAACATATTCACATTACCATCCTTATTATCTTTTGTTTATTCAGCGGATATGATGAAATAATACTAAACTTCTGGTGATGCTATATTTTCTAGGTTTCTGAATAAAGCTTGTGTCATTAAAGATCCAGAAAAAGATATAGCCTCTGATGGGTCAGCCTCAGATCCGTGGAGTCTCTGCACAATAGAGCAAGTAGAAGAACTAAAAGCCATTATTAAAGTTATTCCCTTGTGGTCTACAGGGATCATGATGTCACTTAACATTGGAGGCTCATTTGGATTGCTGCAAGCTAAATCCCTGAACAGACATATCACTTCACACTTTGAAGTTCCACCAGGTTCTTTTACTGTAATCATGATAGTTACAATATTTATATGGATAGCTCTCTATGATCGCGTCATTATTCCTCTAGCATCAAAGCTCAGAGGCAAACCAGTTAGGATTAGTGCCAAGAGAAGAATGGGAATTGGTTTGTTTTTCTCTTTTCTCCACTTGGTAACTGCAGCTATTGTTGAGACTACAAGACGAAGGAGAGCAATTAGGGAGGGATATATTAATGATACTCATGCAGTGTTGAATATGTCTGCAATGTGGCTTTTCCCTCAACTTTGCTTGGGTGGCATGGCTGAAGCATTCAATGCGATAGGCCAAAATGAGTTCTATTACACTGAGTTTCCTAAAACTATGTCAAGTGTTGCTTCTTCCCTTTTTGGACTGGGAATGGCTGCAGGAAACGTGGTATCTACTTTGGTATTCAGCATTGTGGAAAATGTTACTTCAAGAGGGGGAAAGGATGGATGGGTTTCAGATAATATTAACAAGGGTCGTTATGACAAGTACTACTGGATTCTTGCTACACTTAGTGCTGTTAATATACTCTATTATCTAGTATGCAGCTGGGCTTATGGACCAACGGCTGATCAAGTATCCAAGGTAACTGATGAAAATGGTTCAAATGAGGTAGCATTAACTGAATTGGGGAATGGGGGTCGGGTTGACAAGGTATCCCATGTTAGTGAAGAAATTGGCTCAAAGGAGAAAGAGTTAACTGAATTTGGTAATGGGGGTCAGGGTGACAAGGTGTTCCAACATTAGTGAAAACAATGGCTTGAACTAGGGGTTCATGATGAGAAGGAAAAGGAAGGATCCGTGGAGGGAGAGAAGCTGTAGTTCCCCTAATTGCCTAGTTGATATGTTGAACTGTAGTCAGATTGTTTCCATTACTATATAGGCAGCCACAATCAATTTGGATAGCCATGTTTCTCTTTTCATGTTTTTGACTAGTAGTAGATATGAATAGGCTATAAATGCATATATATAAACTATGTATTTGAAGATGAATATTTGCTCGATAGTAAAATTGTTAAGAGTCTAAAAAGTTATAAACCATACAATTTGTTTAGAGAATTCTATCTCAATGGTCTTGAAAATTATAGATTATTTAAAGCCAGGTATGAAATAATGAATTTCTAAGTAGCAAGTTGGTTAACAATGATTTTCTACCATGATTGTAGGGACTCTGCTGGCGAGAGTAACTCGGTACCCCCCTTTTTTTTTTAATTAACAAATGGTTTTTGACTTGTTTTTTAAATGAGAGATGTTATATCTTCTTAATGATTCTTTTTAATTATTTAAAACAGAAAGTAATAATATCTTAAAAACTTAAAAAGTTTTTAATACTTTATTTTAGGTAATTAGAAGGATTAGTAAACTTATTGATTGCAGGATGTAAAAATTTTCTTTTTAAATTAACATGGACTAACCTTACCAAAATTAAGATGGACTAATTATTTGATACCATATGGTATAGGTAAGAGTTGTCTAAAATAAAATAAAATAAATGAAGTAAATTTTTAATTTTAGAGGCAGATGGATTATTTGTCACAAGAAATAATTCTTCCCACTGTCCATATTCTTCCACGAGTCCAAATGCAATTGAATTGCTTTTTACAACTGTTCCCACTGCTCACAAAACTAGATAATGATTCGTTTTGCTTTCAGTACTAAGGAAAAGGATAGAAGTGTTAGAATTTTTTATTAAGGTGTACTAGGATAGACACTAATTTTTTATTAAGGTGTACTAGCTTAGTCACTAGATAATGATTCGTTTTGCTTTCAGTACTAAGGAAAAGGATAGATGTGTTAGAATTTTTTATTAAAGTGTATTAGTATAATTATTAATTTTTTAAAATTTAAATTAATTGAATATTAAATATTATGAAAAATATATTGTTCTAATCCAAATAGTAATCAATTTTATTATTAGGCTCATATAAGTATTTAAACTTATATGAAATAATGTTATTTTGAATTTGTGAATCTTGTATATATGAATTTTTTATAATGAATAAGTTAACTCATATTATAAATATAAAGAGAGACTCTTATTTCTATCATGTATTGTGGATGTTTCATTGACATCACAAGGGTTTTAGGCATATAAAGAATTATGGTAGTTTCTTTCTTCTACACACGCACCTAGGGGTGTCCTTGTGTTTGGTCGGGTGGGTTTAGCGGTGTTTTTGGACCTGATCCGCTCATCAAACCAGTGGGTTGGATTGAGTTGGGTCGAAGAAATTTTTTCGCTCAACCAAACTCAACCCGTCTCACTTAAGAGTAGAATTAAGTTGGGTCGAACCCATGAGTCCGACATGTTTTTTTTTAAAAAAAAATTTTTAAAAAGAAATCAAAATACAAAATCTAATAAATTAATACCATAAGTCTCAATCTCAAATAGACTAAATACCATAAGTCAATAAGTGCATAATAAACTAACAATTAACAAGTCTTACTAAGTTGAAAATAAATTAAACAAAGTTAGTTATAACTTAAATAACAAATTAGTTTCAAACACATACAATTGCATAACATCTCAACCAACAGTTTGTCTAGAAGAAACTTGGAATTGAGGTTGCATAACTTGAGCAAAACTTTTAAAGTCTTCATTTTCAACAAATTTAAATAAAAACTCATCAATGATAATCATTTTAGCAAGTGCAATCCTACACTCTTCTTAATTAAAAGATAACACACTAAGCTTTGCATTACCATAATTTTCTTATTCACATTTCTTTAGAAATCCAAGAGTTTTTTGCCTCTTGTTAACATGTATATTGGGGCTTTTCTTACACATTGACAAGTACCTAGACAAATTAGTTGTGCCATGATTTCTAGAACCACATGCATATATTTTTTTCACAATAATTGCATTTATCTTTTTCACCATTATCTTTTTTGGTAAAATGTTTCCACACATGTGAACTTGGTCTTGAAGGTTTTTTCGGAAGTATGAATACTTTTTTACCAGCAAATGATCCTCCTCCTTGTTCAGTAGCTAAACACTCAACATGTTGAGAATGTTGCACATAACTTGGGGGTGTAAGAGTACTTCCAATGCGCTCTTCTCCAATTAGTGAATGATCAAGATTTAGTTGTCATTCATCAACCATTTTCTGTCATTAATAAGTAAATAAATATCAACCAAATAATGTAATAAAACATTAGTTAATATTTATAAATATACTTATTACGAAAGAGAAATTAGACAAAATTAACTTGAAAATTCAAATGCAAATTTCATTAGCACTGTTTTATTTCCCTTTCCAGTATTGACATATAAACTTGAAAATTAAAAAAAAAAACTATTCGACATTCGAATAAAACTCAGGAAATCCAACTAGAACACTGGCAACATGAAGGAAAGGGTGCAAAACGCCTTCACGATCAGCAATCTTGTCCTTTAGAATGTTAACGCCTTCACCTAATGCGAGTGCACCAAGACCACCTGCTATAGCGCCGATAGCCAATCCATTCCCCAACCCTCCAATCTTGCTCTTCTTCTTCTCCATTGATAATACATTCATCGCTTGCCCATTCTGCTCATATCCATAGCTCTGTTACCCGTTCTGCCCCCTGTAGCTTCCTTGCCCGTACAGTGTAGTTGCACTCTCTCTTATGTTCCAGATTTACATGAAAAGAGTAGAGGAAGAATGCTTACCTGTTGGGGCTGCGTGGTGTAGAAAACTGAAAAAGCCGCAAAAGGGAAAAGGGACGCGTGGTTGTGTGGTAGCGTAACTATTTGCAGAGAACGACTGAGAGATCGGGTGGGAGAAGAAGCAATAGTCACAGATTCAAGGCGCAAATGCTGAGAGCTTAGGAGAACGGCTACACCGCGAAGAATAAGTTGCATAGAAGAGAGAACTATTAGTTGCACTGGGGTCAGTGGAGAAGGAGTAGATAAATAAGATTTTGAAGCCTTTTTCTCTTCCTACTTTAGCCTCTATTTATTAGTGTATTTACATGGTCTAACAATATTCCTAACTATTTCAGAAATGATATTTACGAACATTCAAGACATTTTTCAAGCGAAACGCACACTTTGTCTAGGCTACTTTTTTTTAAAGGGTGGGTGGGTTGGGTTGGAAGTGTTCCAACTCGCAACCCTACCCACACACTGTGTGTTGAAGCATTTTTCAATCCGACCTAACTCGCGAACCCAACTTAATCCGTATTTTATGGGTTGAGTTGGGTCGAAATCCATGAATTCGTGGGTCAACTCGACTCGTTGGACACCCCTACATGCACCGTTCGTGATTTTTCTTTCAAGATCTAGCGTGGCAACCTCATATTTGTCTTTTTTAGATAATTCTATAACTTAATCTCTTTTTTTATTATATTTTGTGCATGCTATAATTTGAAATTAAATAAATATAGGATTTTTATTATGTTGTTATCTAATTTTATTGAATTAAAATTTTATCAAGATGATGATTCGTGGCATGAAGGTAAAATGGGTAGTTTGATGGAAAGGGTGTCAACTCGATCAATTACTGCATTTGATTGGTTTCCGTCTCACATCAGTTCTATTGCATAGAACTAATTAAATGAGCGTTGGCTACTTGCTATTGGGCCACGTTTTTCATAGAAGGATTTGTAGTATCCGTTCGCTGTATATAGCAGTACTCTAGAACTAATTAGACACAAGTTAGGTGCTGCATTTCCAAAAGTATCTTATTGCATTGAATTCAAACATTTCAAAACTCAAGGGAGTAGCAAATTAACTTACTAGGATCTATGTTTGAAAGGAATGAAAACAGGAACAGAATTTCAGGATGATGTTTTGATATGCTGTTAATTTCATTTGGTTTTAAAAATTTCTTAGCAAATAAAATTTATTAAATTTCAATGATGATATTTGCCGGTGATTCAGTGTGAAAGAAGTGGTATGTGCATGAGGATATTGAACTCTCCAGCTTCTTTCTCTGGTTTTCTTTCTGCTAAGGGGAAGCCAAAGCATGGAGAAGGAAGTGATGGCATAATTCAATTAAGGTCGTGATAATTCTCTGGAATCTTTCTCTTATAAAAGAATTTCTCTGAAATTTTGAAGAAACAAATCCATGCAGGAAGCAATATTCAAATGAGCAAAATAACAATCCGAAACATCTCATCCACATACAAGAGGGATCACGGATAAGGAACAGATCACAAAAGATAGCTATTACATATAATTAGTAGAAGTCCAATCCAATGTTCATATATCAATTTACATGAGGTTGATTGATATAGTTTCTTTTCAAATGATAGGGGCAAATCAGAGTCTCCATATAAAATATGTAAAGGAAGCACTGAATTTACTGGCCTAGTGTCTTGTATTAAATCACGAAAGAAGTTAGAGTTTACTCGCTTGGTGTCTTTCATTCCTTCTAGTTGCTGCCATCCACAGCTTTCCTAGAGCAACCAATTCTCCATTCTCCTTTTTCCTGACTTCAACAATCACAGAAGTCAATGCATCCTTCCTTCCTATAACCTTTGCCTCCACTTCAACCTCTTCCTGTCATTAACATGTAAATTAGACATGTTAAAAAAACAAACTAAATATCTGCAAAGTGAATGAAAGAATTTGATGAGTGAAACAATTAGACTAGGGTTAAAATTTCATCACAAACACCTCCCCAAAGATATTGAAACGTCAACATGAGGAGAAGATTACCTGAACCTTTGCCTTTGAGTAATATGATATATTGAAATCAAGAGTTACATGGTGAGATGAAGTAAAGGAGTAGGTGCCAATGTTGGCAATGATGTCAACTAATGTTGCTATGGCTCCCACGTGCCAATTTCCATTTTCATCCTATAAACATAAAAGCAAGAATTGTCAGTCATGGACAGAACCAAAAGGGAAAGATAAATGCTTCAAATCAGTAAGAGGCGAATCAGATTATTACCGATAAGCCATTGTGTATAAAGAAGTCACAAAGGATGAAACCTTTGTATGCCTTTACAACCCGGATACCCCTTGTGGTTGAAGCTTCGAACTCATGACCAATAGTCCCATCTGCCAGGTCTTTTATCCATCTTAGGCTTATTTCAAGACCGGAACCGGAGTCTTCCATCTCACTTTCTCAAGTATGCCCAGAAACCAGATTGTAAGCGGAGAGGATCTTTCATTTTCATTACTCTTCCTTGGGTGACGGGTCAACTTTATCATATGACAAAGTCACAAGACGTTCTTTCCCAGGCAATATTTTAAATGTGCACTCTACATTAAAATAATCATATAGTAAATTCCCGGTTTGTTGACCTGAGCCGTGCAAATAAGAAAATTATTTCCATCAAGTTGCATCAACATTCAACAGAAAAAGCCAACGCAAGTTAGCTCAATTGGCTTAAGAGATCCGATTAAGACTTTGTACTTCTTAATTGAATGAGTTCAAATCTCCTCTTCGCTTGGTGGTTAGTTATAGTCAGCATTATGGGACTACATAGACAAAAAGCAACTAGGCTTAAGGACATAAGCAAGGAGCAATATGACAGATATTACAGACCTTTTTGCTTTTATTAGGTCTATTATAGTCTATATATCATCTAGATTGAATTGGGATTATGGACCAATTAATACTTGTAACTTTTTTGAACGAATGCTGTAAATAACTGTTCAACACACCAATTTATTTTTAGTAGTATACCGTAGGAAAAGACCGGGAGGATAGAATGTGTTAAGTTAGATGCACCGATGTGTACACCAGGCAAGCACATCGACGTAGACAAGTAGAGAGAACACAAAGGGAAGATGGGGGATTTCGATCAATGTTAACTACATCGTAAAATATTCCAAATACCATTAAAAAGTTGTACAAGAAAGGGATCAAAGGAAAGACAATTATAAACAAAACTAGAACAAGAAGCAAAATAGGGGAAAAAACAAAAAGGAAAACATATGGGGAACAATCCACGTCATTACATTCCATGTTGTCTTTTTCATTTTCAGTTGTCAGAATGTGATGAAAAATAATCCCAAAATCATCAATTCAACAACAAATTACTGCTTGCTCACTTCTACCATGCTATGTTGTCACCCACCGAGTCAGGTTCTTTAGCTCAGGTGCCTGCTACCATCACATGAAAATATCCGGATGTATTCTTTAAAACCAAATTATCCCAGCCATGCAGAAAACAGAGCAGAGAAGCAAGAAGCAAATATAATCCAAACCCAGGTAACAGACATTGCGACATTTTGAAAATAATACTATGAGATGTATTTTTCCTGCTGCTCTTGAAGTAGCCTGGCTGATGACTTGGCATCCAAATATAGCGAACAAACTTCCTCAAGATCCGCCTGCAAATTTCACAAAAAAAAAAAAATACTCATTTGGTTGAAGGCAAGGATATAGTAAACAAATTATTTCAAGCACCTGACATACAATTTCATAATTACCTTGCAGATATTGTCTCTGCCATTCATTTTTGCAACAATGCTGGCAGGTGATAAAAGCTGAACCGCATGCCTGATAAGCAACAAGTATAAGTAACATAGGAAAGAAAAGCATTGGAGAACAGCCTATCTAGAAATCAGACCTTAAAGATGTCCTTTGTCCAATCTCCCCAAGGAAAGCTAAACTTTCCTCATCCACAACCAGTTCCTCTACTTGAGCACGAATAGCTAGAATCTGTCCCACAGGTAAGAAGCATGTATTAATACATCCAAAATATATAAGACTTAGACATATTAAAAGGCTATCCGAAAGACAGATGAAGCTCGTTACCTGTATCATTTCAGCAGGACCATAGGTTTGGGTTCGAATGATCACCAACCGATCCAACAAGTCAACAGGTATGCCATGAGGACTGGTCATATCAGTCCCTCTGTATAAAATGCAGGCAAGTTAATACATCAAATTTCGTCATGGCGAAAGTAATGTAAAAGGAACCATATCAATATCTAACTGCTAACCAATATGATCAACTACATTTTTTAAGGAACTTTTACGCCTCAACAAATCATGAAAACAGACATGGCCCATTGAGATACTCTCAAAATCCAACATTATCAGGTGTCTTATAACATGAGCAAAGAGCTCCAAACAAGACTAATTGACTTAAAAGTTACATTAAATGTATTTTAATTAAGAATGAACATAAACCCTGAAAATCTGCAAGGGTCCACAGAGGTTTACCTTTCAATTTTTTCTAATCACTTGCATCAAAGTCATAGACTCATAGGACAAAAAACTTAAACACAATATCAAGGAGAGAATTCGGGACACTAATTAACAAAATATAGAACCATGGTGATACCTGCTGTGGTAATAACACACTGAGAATGACTGGCTAGTCGGCTAACAATTTTCACATTTCATTCATTTGGTTTCTCCAAATTTACCACTAGATCATAACTTCTTTAAAAGCAACATTAGTTTCATACCTTACATTGCATATTCCTCTATTTGTAGCAAAGATTACTATTGGAGATAGGGAGCTCTCTAAAGCACGATTCAGATAGGAAAAACACTCCATATCAAGCATATGCACCTGCATAGAAGCATTAAAAAATTGATTCATTAAAAGCAATAGAATTGCAGACATTAGTAGGTGAGAGTTAACGACAAAGTCACCTCATCAATAAATAGAACTCCAGGGACAAGCTCTGCTACACCTTCATCAATATATCGGTTGACAACCTGTCACCAACATAAACATAATAGTAAACATATAAGTTACCCTCTTGTAATTATATTATCCCTCCTTTTCTGTTTCTTTGGTTTTTTTAGTCGCAATCACAAGTATGACTTTGTTAATCACCAATTTCAATTTAATGCATAAAAATTCAAGAGTAAGTAATATGCACAAGGGCATTTGAAAGTAAGTGAGAAAATTGCTAAGAATATGCTCACTTTTAAACCATTCATTTATGCCCCGTGACTAATTAAACAAAAAATTATTAAGCATGTATCACATGTTATGAGTTTATCACAATACCTTGTTAATTTCTTGTCTCAGCTTGTCAGTGATTTCTGTTTTCCTGGGTTTCATCATCTGACCCATAAGAGACAGAATATCTTGCCCACCTTGAGGTCGTGCATTGGCAGCATCCAGATCATGAAGGGTTACATCCTTCAAGTACAAAAGCAATCCAAATCACAATAAGAAACTAGTAATATCTAGCCAACATCTAAAGCACATTCTTGCAGAGTCTGGACCTCTGATTGTTGTTCTTTACAACTGTTATCAAAAAAAGTTTTTAAGTACTCTGAAAACAAATGAATTCAAAAGATTTATCTCCTCTAAATTGAAATCTAGAAGAAAAAAATTGTGATGTCCACAGAAATTATGCTTAAAGTCTTCCATGCTCTCCTCATGACATGGCTTCAATTTAATAATTGCAACAAAATTTGACAATCAAAACAGAATGGGAAGCTTTACAGAGATGCTAATCCAATTTAAATTAAGAGGCTTTACAGAGAGACTTCTTAAGGTAGTTTGACGCATTTTCTCCAGACTTGTTCCTCTACAAAGTAGATGGAAAGCTTTCTTTTAGTGGTCAGATATCAGCTGCTTGCAATGCTTAAATTCTCAATATAAACACAAAATGTTGAATTGGACACAGTCAAAATATTACCCAAACAAACTATCTAGTAAGATGTTATCATCTACATGAGACAAGTTACAGATCAACTTGAAATATAACTTTAGAAGTGATGTTATTGAAAATAACAATTAAATTCAGAAATGAAACCTGTCATCAAAATAAGTTTCAAGTTTGATCAAACACCATGGATTCAAACATAATAGTAATCCTAAATTAGTAAATCTTGAGAGGTATTAGTATAAATATAAAAACCAAGTCCTCAAATCAAATACCTGAACAATCTCCTTTTTTTTGTGAACCTCTCCCTTAGGAAGTGGGACATACTCTTCTGCTTCAAGGTCAAACTCTGTAGCAAAAGCATCACTTCGGCCCACCCTTTTCACAGCTCCACTATTTGCTTCAATGTATATAACATCCCCAACAGCTACCTGCCAAATCAAAACTTCAGATTGGTTGACACAAACATTACATAGATTTAAAATTAAAACAACTTCCTAACACAAAAAAAAAAGGTTATAACTTCTTACACACAGCCGTGCACACATAGAGAGAAAGATAACAACAAGAGGAAGGGTAAGGAAATTAGAGACCTCACCTTTTCCTTAGTCAAGGCATCATATATGGTGGGGTCTAACTTCAATTGCTTGGTTCCTTTCACCGTTTTCAATCCAATTATCACATGGCTAATACTTTTACCATAACCACCTGTTACACTCTCTGTTTCTTCCGGAGAGAGCTCAGTTACCTTACACAAGACTAGTAACACATCAGGACCTGATATCAACCATAATATGTAGAAGGAAAAATATACAGACAATAATCCCATCCCAGTTTTAACAAGTCAATTAGAATGAACTCACCTCTCCTTCATAAACTTCCTTATTCTCCTTCATGCGTAGACCAATGGCGCGTCGAAAATTCTCCATAAGAACCTCAGTCTTCTTTACTTCTGATGAGTAAACTTCTGAGCCAACCATGGGGCAGAATGGAACCTGCAGAGCAGTATAAATTTTATTAGCATTATGAAGAAAAAAAGATGGGTGACAATTGACAAAGACAAAAGAAATTGAAAATATAAGAATTGAGTTATGGTAGGAAACCTTACCTTGGTGCCAAGCTCTTGACTTATTCCAAGTGCTAATGCAGTCTTGCCGGTTCCAGGTGGTCCAGCAAGAAGGAGTGCCCGGCCAGCCATCTTCTTCTGGCGTATCATATCAACCACAAGACCTGATGCTTCTCTTGCCTCTGCTTGTCCAACAAACCCAGCAGCAAAAGGTAATGCTCTTCCACTCGCCTGAACAGTAATCAAACCCAAAATAAAAATTAAAAAAAAATTGCAGTTATTCACTTAAGTGTCTAAAATTGATGCATCAAAAACATTTGAGCAGAGCAGAGAAGGATTTGAGTTGTTAGTTGTTGGGCAATAAGCAAAAGGGTTCCACCTACTACAAGCAAGCATGTAAAAAACATAAAACCCATGCCTATAAGGTCAAAAATTTGCAATTGTTTTACACGCAACAAAGACACAAACTTGTTAAGAAGTATCAAGAATAGGTATATCCAACTAAAACCCCAGAAGAAGAGGAAGAGAAAGAAACAGAATGAGAACCTCAAGGCCTAGGCCTTTGATGTGGGTGTGAGTAGCAACGCGCTGCTTCTTGGTGGTCGACTGAACCTCTTCAATTTTCATCTTCTCCATCTCTCTCTCTCTCTCTTCTCTCTGTAACGTTTTCACTTTGCAGAAACTTGCTGCGGAGACACACAGAAGCAAACAACAAGTGGCCTCAGGTAAGGGAAGGTGAAGTGTGAAGAACGTGAATTCCAGAGCTGTCACTGAACCGTGGGCCAGCCCAAGCCGGATACATGAACTGGGCTTTTCTTCACCACCTAAAACAGTGTTACCAGATTGGACTCAGCCTCTTTCGTAACTACGAGAGACAGCCCAAGCACATGAAAAAAGAAAACAGCGAGTCCGTAAACTAGTCCAGTGTCTCACACAAGCGCGAGTAATAAACATTGTTATCAATTTATCAATAAAACAAAGGATAAGAAAGTCGAATGACAGAATTTATTTTTTCTATTCAAACGACCAAGGCCCTTTAAATAGGTAATAATATAAATTGAAATAAGATTCACATTTAGCATATTCTTTATAACTCAATTACCCCTAAATATCAGATAACTAGTCTTTAAGTCTGTCACTAAATCTGATGGCTAAATTAGAAAAAATAACTGCACTGCAACATACAATAACAAACTCCTAAATTCTAGGACACTAAACAACTGACTCATTTTAAATAAATTCAATAATAAAAATAAATAAATTCTGCCAACAATCCTTCCTTTAAATTAACATTTGCTACTATCAATTTAAAAAACTTAGCCTAGCAGATGCTTAACAACTCTATGAACTTCACAAACAACTCCCTCTTTAAAGCCTTGGTGAATATATCAGCAACCTGATCTTCACTTTTGCATTGCACCAGATCAATTGTTCCATCTTTGCATAGATCTCTTAAGTAATAAAACCTCACATCAATGTGCTTACTTCTTCCATGTAGAATTGGATTCCTGAACAATTTGATTGTTGAGCTATTGACACATAAAATTGTAGTAGCTCCAATTTGTTTGAACTGCAGCTCCTCAAGAATTTTTCTCAACCATATGGCTTGGTAAGCACAACTTGTAGCTGCAACAAATTCAGCTTCCGTGTTGGACAAAGTGACAATTGGTTGCTTTTTAGATGACCATGAAATAGCACCTGTTCCAAGCATAAAGACATAACCAGATGTGCTCTTTCTATCATCTTGATCATCTGCATAATTACTGTCAGTAAATCCTACCAAATCAGATTTTTCATCCTTCTTGTAATATATCTTAAGGCTTTGAGTTCCCTGTAAATAACGGAGGATTCTCTTGGCAGCTAGCAGATGAAACTCGGTGAGATTCTCCATGTATCTACTGATCAAACTCACAGAATACATTCAATCTGGTCTTGTTGCAGTAAGGTACATCAAGCTGCCAACAATTTGCTTGTAAAGTGTGCTATCAACCTTCTTCCCATCAAGATCTTTGTGTGGCTTTGTGCCACATTCAACTAGAGTACTTACAGGATTACAATCCTTCATTTGAAACTTGTCCAGAATTTCTTCCACATATTTCTTTTGAGAGATAAAAATCCCATCATCTGATTGCATCACTTCTATGCCCAAAAAATAATGTATCAAACCAAGATCAGTCATTTCAAATTCATTTATCATGGACTCCTTGAATTCACTAAACATGGCAGTGCAATTTCCAGTAAATATAAGATCATCAACATACAAACAAACTACAAGCACTTTTACTTTATCCTCAACCTTGACAAACATTGTATGCTCATAAGGACATTTCACAAAACCAACTTTAAGAAAGTAAGTTTCAATGCGATTATACCAAGCCCTTGGGGCTTGTTTTAGTCCATAAAGAGCTTTCTTCAATATATAGACTTTATTTTCATTTCCAATCATAATATAGCTAGGGGGTTGATCAATAAATACCTGTTCATCCAAATACTCATGCAAGAAGGCCGATTTGACATCTAGTTGGAAAATGGGCCAAGAATTTTGTGACGCTAATGCAACCACCAATCGGATTGAGTCATGTCTCGCAACTGGTGAAAATACTTCTATATAATCAACCTCGTACTCCTGCTTGTATCCTTTGACTACCAAGCGTGCTTTGTACTTGTCAACATCACCATTTTTGTTTAGCTTTGTCTTGAAGACCCACTTTACACCAATGGTTTTATGCCCCTTAGGTAAGTCACATAGCTCCTAAGTATCATTCTTTTCAATGGAATTGATTTCATCATCCATTGCTTTTCGACATTTTTCCTTTTTAACAGCACTCTCAAAAGTTGTAGGGTCACAATCTGCAAACAAAGTAAAATGAGTAACTGGATTACTTAAACCATTTATCTCATAATCTTCCATCCAAGTGAGCCTTCTTCTAACTCGTCAAACTGTTTGAGCTTCTTCTTCATTTACTGTAGCAACTGATGATGAAGTTCTAGTGGTTGTTTGAGCTTCATCTAATGAATTTCTGGGCATAACAGGTGCTAAAACTTGCTCCCTGTTCAGCATCATTATCATATAAGACTTGTTTAGGTTGCTACTTGTTCCACTCCCAGGTGTTTTTTTCATAAAAAATAATATCCCTGCTGGTCACAATCTTCTTTGTTAGTAGATTAAATAATTTATATGCTTTTAAAACATCACTTACACCGAGAAAAATGCATTTTTCAACTTTTCCATCAAGTTTCTTCCTTTTCTCATTTGGGATGTGAGCGTAAACAATGCAGCCAAAGATTCGGAAGTAATCCACAATGGGTTTTCTTCTGCTCCAAGCCTCTTCAGGTGTCCTATCTTTAACAGCAAAAGTTGGGCTTTTGTTTAACACATGAACACTCCAGTTTACAGTTTTCGGCCAAAATGTCTTTGGAACTCGTCCTTTTGCTAGCAAACTTCTCACCATGTTGAGAATGGTTCTGTTTTTCCGCTCTGATACACCATTTTGTTGTGGTGTATATGCAGCTATAAGCTCTCTTCGAATGCCATATTGCATACAAAAATCTTCAAATTCCTTTGAACAATACTCCCTACCACGGTCTGTACGAAGAGACTTAATGTTCCTGCCTGCTTCATTTTCAACACGAGCCTTGAAGCTTTTAAATATGGTAAAAGCTTCAGATTTCTCCTGTAAAAAATAAACCCACATTTTTCTTGAAAAATTATCAATGAAGGTAATTAAGTACTTTTACCTCCATTAGAAGATAGGTTTATTGGACCACAAATATCTGAATGCATCAACTCCAACACATCCTTTGCTCTGCATGACTTCCCTTTAGGAAACTGAGAACGATGTTATTTGCTAACAACACATTCTTCATAGACTTGAGAAGGAGTAAGAATTTGTGGAAGGCCTATCACCATGTTCTTATGTTCTAGAGCCTTTAATCCACCAAAACTTAAATGGCCATAACGAAAATGCCACAACCATGAGGAGTCTTTTACTTTAGCCACCAAACAGGATTGAATGCTTTCAATCTTCATTGGAAACAACTTGTTAGAACTCATTTGGATAATTACAATAACACCATTTTTAAAAGGATCATAAATTCTACAAGCATCATTCTTAATTGTAATAACATACCCCTTTTCTTGTAACTAACCAGCACTCAATAAATTATTCTTCAAGTCAGGAACATACAACACATTAGAAATTGTTTCCACAGAACCATTCTTAGTCTTTATCTTAATATCACTTTTTCCCATCATTTTCATAGTAGAAGAATCACCAAAACTAACAGTAGAGTGAAAGTTTTCATCTAGATTAGAAAAAGAAGACTTACTTCCATTCATGTGGTTGCTGCAACCTATATCAACATACCGAATATTTGACTCAGTCTTCTCTCCTTCATAAACAACCATCAACAAAGTTTCTGCTTCCTTATTGTCTTCAACAAAATTTGAATTCTCCCTTTTTTTCTTTATCATTAGGCAATCGAGTATAACAATCAAAAGTATAATGACCATATTTATGACATCTAAAGCACTCTACCTTAGATTTGTCTCTGCCTCTGCCTCTGCCTTTTCCTTGAAATTGATCATTATTGGCTTTGAAATTTCTGTTGTCATCTTTGTTTTTGCTGCCATCTCTGTGTCCTCGATCTCCCTTTCCTCTACCTTGACCTTTGCCTCTTCCTCTTGAGCTATTGGAATGAGTATTGGTAGAAGCTTTCAAAGCTTGTTCGTCTGTTGTTGAACTTCGGTTCATTTTCTGCTCATGGACCAACAAAGAGCTCTGCAATTCATCAAGAGAGAGGTCATCTATGTCTTTTGACTCTTCAATTGAGCAAACAACATAGTTAAATTCTCGCGTCATAGAACACAAGATTTTTTTGACTACTATAACATCTTCAATTTTTTCTCCATGGCATCGCATTTTATTTGCAATCTCCATAGTCCTCCAAAAAAAGCTTGTGACAGATTCACCATCCTTCATCTGCAAGACTTCGAAATCCCTCCTCAAGGTTTGAAGCTGTGCACGCCTCACTCGAGAAGAGCCTTGATATATTTTTTTCATTGAGTCCCATATATCCTTTGAAGTATCTTTGCAAAGAATAGTTTCCAATATGGGACGATCAATAGCCTGGAAAAGATAATTTTTCGCTTTCAGATCCTTGAGTTTTCTCGCTTTAAATTCTGCTTGTTGTGCATATATTTGTCACCGCTGCACCTGCTGGTGGCTCCTGAATTCTAAATTCAACAACTGACCAATACTCTTTTGACCTTAAACAGTTCTCCATGAGCATGCTCTAATGATCATAGTGACCATCGAAACAAGGAATGGTGGCTTGAACAAAATTGGAATCAGTGGCCATTAAGTATGATAGCTTGGAAGGTAGAGAATGGTTGTCTCACGTGTTTCACTCTCAGGTCTCAGGGCTTTTAAAGCTCTTGATACCACTGTTATCAATTTATCATAAAACAAAGGATAAGGAAGTGAAATGGCAGAACTTATTTTTTTTATTCAAATGACCAAGGCCCTTTAAATAGGCAACGATACATAACTGAAATAAGACTCACATCTAATATATTCTCCATAACTCAACTACTCCTAAATGTCAGATAACTAGCCTCTAAGTCTGCTACTAAATCTGCTAACTAAACTATAAAAACTAACTGCACTGCAACATACAGCAACAAACTCCTAAACTCTAGCACTATGTTTGGATGATAGATAAAGAGGAGAATGGAAAGGAAATAGGGAGAATATAAATAATTTTTTGTGTTTGGGAGTTTTAAAATACATAGGAAGGGAACGAAACACAGGGAGAATCATTCCCCCCCTCTTCCCCTCAAATGCTCAATTTTTGTTTCCTCCTAAAATTGAGGTGGAATAGGGGGAACACATGTTCTGTTCCGTTCCGTTAATGAATCTTCCAAACAAAGAGGGGAGAATTATGTTTCATTCCTTTCCTTTCTGATCCATCCTCACATATTCCGTTCCGTTCCGTTCCGTTAATGAAAAAACATCCAAACACAGGATAAGATACTAAACAACTGACTCATTTTAAATAAATTCAACAATAAAAATAAATAAATTCTGCCAATAAACATTGAGATTATTTATATAAAAAAAATTAAATAAGACTCAATTGTTATTTAGTAATTTACAAAAAAAAAAAAAAATTAATGGTAGATAGAAGCATATAAGTTAGGAGCTAGGAGCAAGTTAACAACCCTTTTAAAAGGCAAGGTTATTAACTACTAGCCACTCATGTAATAAAGGTGTAAATGAATCTATGGCAACATCTTAAACTTATTAAGTGAACTAATCTTGAGAATTAAGTTCTTAGCTCGTTAACCTTGTGAATAGTTTAGTTATTTCAAAAGTTGTGTATGTGTTTGTGTATGTATGTATAAAAACACACAAATATATATATATATATATATATATATATATATATATATATATATATATATATATATATATATATATATATATATATAGACAGTTGATCATGCTTCCTTTCTTGCTTTATTGATCGCATACGCAACTGACTATGTATCTCCATGTTAATATTTGCACATTATTTAAATGTACATAGCGTGCTATCTGTATGCTTTGTTCTTTTCCTAATGAAGTTATCATCCAAGTCCAGCAACTGCTAAAAACAAATTACGTTCCAAACAGTACCAAAAACATCAGTTTAGGTTAGGTTGCTTGGTTTGTTTGGTTGGATTACTTGGAAACATTTTAATAGTATTGATACACTATGAGAGCCGTTAATATACTGTATTATCCAGTCTAGGTTACAGTTGGGGTTATGAACCAAACAATAAAAAATTGGCTCAAAAGAAGAAGAGCTAATTGAATTAGGGAATGGGTTCAAGGATGAATAGAAAAAAGGAAAATAAATGATCCATGGAGGGAGTAATGTTGAAGTTTCCAACATAATTTTAAATTACTGTTGTGTTTATGTTGTGTTTATTGTAATCGTGGATAATTAAAAAAAATATGATTAATGCGATCATAATTACAATCACAATATAATTATAAAGATTATCAAAATTGTAATATTGTGACTGTAATTATAATTGCGAATCATAATTTCAAACCATGATCTCCATAGTTGCCCTCATCACTTTGGTCATACTGTTGATCAAGCAAGCGACATTCAATATGTAGTGAGCCAAACTCAATTGGAATTATCATAGTCCTTTTTCTATGTGATAACAACAGCTTATGTATGCTATCTTCGTTTAAAGTTTATCTTATCCCTGACGATACAGGTCTGCAGGATTGTACATTGAAATATAATTAAACTCAAGTGCATGTAATTGAACTCGTATCTAGTAACTGCTTGTGAATTGCGTTGATTGGAGAAAACCAACTACATTAATGTCCAAGACACATAAAGACATGTGCTTTAGAGCTTACTGGCCTGTTGATGACTTGTATTAATATTAATTCATGCCATCCATTACTTAAAAAAATCAGTACGGAGGCAAAAGTTTACATTTAAATTTTTATTTTATTTTTTTAAATAGTGGTTGATTGTACTAAAAGTATACTGCGATCCTGAACAAATCTTACCAATGTTAAGAGTTTAAATCCTAACATTATTATTTAAAAAAAAAACTTTATTTAACCATCATCCCTAACATGAAATTACGTGAGATTATAGTGTATCAAAAAAACATTTTTTTATTCTTAAGGTTTAAAGCAGTATCCATTGTAATTTCTACGATAATGCCAAATTAATCACAAATTATAAACAGTATCCATTATCAATCGGCTACATTTACAATGCTTATGTTTTAAAGCACCGGTGTTCTAAGGTTTTTTACCCATTATTGCTAGTTAATCATTTTTTTTCCAAAATCTTATTACTATGCGTATAAATATTACTTGTTAAAATTAGTAAAATTTTTTATATGCACGATTATCTATAATAAAAAAATAAGATTACTCTAAGTTTTTTGTGTGAGTCTATGTATGTATAAATATTAACAATTAAAATTTATAAAATTTATTGTATATACAATATAAATCATACCTATTACCTCATTAACAAGTAATTAATCACATCTATTCATTTATTTTAATACTATATCTATAATATAAGATCATAGAGCACTTGTGCTCCATAAACGTTTCCTTATAAATCACCTAGAATTACTCGTAAAGCTGTAAGAGTTCTCGGACATGTCATTATTTGCCATGATCCTTCATTCTGGTAGAAACTTTTGCTTTGGATGACGGGGTCGTTTTCATGTAAATTAACTAGTGTATGTTTAAATTAAATTTATAAACTTAAATTTAAGTCAATTTAATTTTGCAAACTAAATTTGATTAAAAGTGAATGTAGAATAATGTAATTTATGTTTAAAATTTTTTATCTTAAAAGTGAATTTAACAAAACAAATATTATTTAAAAAATTAAAATCACTTTTAAACAACAACAACAATAACAACCAGTGAACTAAAAGTGCCGACTACATAGATCGACGACGCTCAATAAACCAAGTCTTCGTTATCTAATCTTTTTTAACCGTTTCAATGATCTTTCTTTGGCCCTCTCTCTACCTCTAATCGTGGGCTATTCTTCATCTAATCTACTCTTCTTACAAAGCGCCTACACGTCCAAACTACCTAAGGCGAGATTCTTCCATCTTTTCCACAATAAGTGCTACCCCTACTTTCTCTCTAATGCATTCATTCCTAATCATATCTTGTCAACAAAATTAAAAAAAAATATCTCCAATAAAATTATCTAACAAAAAAGTAAAAATTTAAGACTTTTATTCCAACTGAAGTTTAGAACACTTTTTCATTGAAACTTACTAAATTTTATCAACAAAAAATTTCGTCAAACATATTAACATATCTTTTAATACTCAACATATTTTTAAAATACTCAAATTACAAACCAAACAGCACGTAATAGTCATAATTATTTTTTTTAGTTTTGGTGGTATGCTCTTTTGTCCTTTTCTTGCAGATTTCGCACAATGGCCTCATGGTAATTAATCACTTCGAGAAACAACATTCGTTGCTGATGATCTAGCGAGTATGACGCAATAAAAACATGCTCGACCTTGGTCTGTGCTGATGTATTGACATCATATGCCCATGGATTACACATTGAACTTGTGAACAATAAAAATATGAATGGCAGCAATACATATTCCTATATTGCTTATCTAATATACAGAAAAAACAATCAATCACGCTCATGAATCTAAAATGCTGAACTTACATAATCTTTTTTTTTTTTTTTCTAACGATAAGCTACTGCACTTGAGAAATGCCAAATTAAAGGTTTCTCTTATCATGTAAATGACTGGTGTAATTTTATTCAAGATTGCCACCATCTCAAAACTGGTTTCAGAAAATTGACTTTGCCCGGTAAATAATGCTCATATGGAAGTTACTGTTCTGAAACCAGCAGTTTCTTCAGCTCTTTCTTATTTACCTGAAATTTCACATGAAAAAATATTAAATTTCCTTCCTAAGGAAGTGATTCACTGTAAAAAAGGAAATGATGTCTATAGGACGCACGGCATACAAGTAGAAGTAAATTACCTTCCCCATTGCATTGCGAGGGAGTGAGTCCCACACGAATAGTCGAGTTGGTATCTAACAAGATATAAACAGATTATCAAAACAAAATTACTTTTAGAGCTCCTAAGCCTATCATGACTATAAGATGGATGTATGTATCAAAGATTCAAAATGTCACATTGATGATGGTTTTCCACAGGTGAGCACCCAGCACTTATTCCCACGTCAAATATTAGAACTCAGTCAATTAATCAAGCAGCCTAAACTCTAATATTATACAGGTCTTTTGCCAATGTAAACTTCGATACAAACCCCCACATGTGAATAAATTGAGGCATCAAGGATAAGCAATTGATGAAATTATTAAAATAAGAGAAAGAAATCACCTAAATCATATGCATGAATTTTTTTAAAAAGGAGCGGAAAGTATGATGAACCTACTCCACTATCACAAGCATTTTCAATGGCAGCTTATATATCATTTTGAGAATAAGAAAGCAGAAGGTTTACCTCCATAAAATGACTATCTATCTATCTAAAGAAAGGGTAAAAACAAACAATGGCCATGTTGCCATACCTTGTAAGGTGCAAGTTTGTCTTTGGCCCAGGTGGATAATTCTTCAAGGCTTAGAGCAGACTTTGACTCTTCATCTCGCTTTCGTTTAATATCAGCTTCTGGCACAATAATTGCACCAACAACTTCTCCATAATCTTTGTCTGGTATGCCCAAAACACAACATTCTGAGACAGCCGGATGCTGCAAAAAGGTTCTGATTGTGAATATCATATCATTCCTTATATTCGGCTCCTTTTGTGGAAAGAAACCATGCAACTATATAAAGGGTTGTTAACAACTAACAACCATAGGATGAGAAAACGGTAGATACTTGCCTCTACTATAACTGATTCAATTTCTAGTGCAGACAGTTTATAGCCACCAACCTTGATTATATCAGCGTTAGTACCTGATAAACAAGTAAAGAGTATACACAATATACTTAGTTTTATTGCCATGCACTTACACGTTCAACTTATGGTTCAGACCAGAATTATCAACGTATTGGGAACATAATAAGCCAATGCAAGACAGAAATCCCACAAATTAGATGCTCAGAGTAACCGAAGTAATAAACGTGGTTATGTTTATGCTGATAATATTTTACAAAAGTTGGCATGCACAACACTATAGTAGATATTGTAGCATACATCACTCTTTCTCCGACATATGTAACTTTTACTCCTCTGATGTTAAGTTCAGATGTAGCGATTTTATGTTTTCACTAAGCCAATCAAGATAAAACAGTTGACTTCTCATGCATATCCAATTTTTGTTATCAGTCAAGATTGTCAAACGATTTAGGCAAAACCAAATGCCCTAGTTATTAGCAGTTTAGGAACGTAGTTTCTGACCAACTGCTTGGAACACTTTAAGCATGGTTTTTTCTCTTACTTTTGTTGGAAGGTTCATTTTGGAAAAATGGAAAGCCCCAGCTCAATGATAATATCCTAGAAATTTAAATTGGGATACAAGATATATGTAATTCCTGAGAACCATGCTGCGGGCTGCACTCAAAGCTCTGACTCTTACAAGCAAGCATATGATAGCATGCATAGAGAAATATAGTTTTCCTTACGTCCTAGAATGATGTAATATCCATCTTTATCTGTAGTAACTGCATCTCCAGTCTTAAAGAAGCCATCATCAGTAAATGACTCCTTTGTTACCTGCATGGAAATAATAAAATCTCTCAGAGGGAGATATTAAATTTCCTTTACCATGCCCTATCTGTGGAGTCTTGGATTTTCTGTAACTCAAATTAATATTATATTCCTTTTATTGTGCTTCATCTTTAGCATCTTGGAACTTCCGTTGCTCAAATAACTGCTTCTCAGATAATAAGATGTGCAGTCTTAGGATATTGGTGGGGGCATAACAGGGAAATAGGATATTACATCAGGATGTACATAATCACCTAATGTATACATCAATAAGGAACTGTTTGGAGTATAAGAATCAAAAGAGCAGGTAATATTCATTAGTAAATGATGATTTCAGAATCATTAAACAGAACAACTTAACATTCTGAAAGTACCTCAGGAAGTTTCCAATATTCTTTAAACAATGAAGGGCTTTTAACGCAAAGCTCACCCCCTCCAGTTGTTTCACTCCCTCTCTCCTCATCTGCAAGAATCTTGACCTGTCATGCATACAGAAATGTCAACATTAAAATTCTGCGTGTATCTTTCACATTGAGCATCAACTTCAACAACACTTGAGACAACTCCTGATTCCACGTTCATAGTAAAACATCCATCTCATAGTATGCCAAAGTCAACTTCTTTCATATGTATCCTTCAAGTTTCAGTCATATATAACTTCATTGAATGTTGTTAGAACAATAAAGTTGGTTTCCATAACCTGAAATTGAAACTCGTGCCCAGACCATTAGTTACTAAAATCCCTAACACTCTTGTTTAGGCTGTCTAATCATGTCAAACAGATTTTGCAAAAGTGGAATGAGAGATCACAAAGCCCATATTCTATGGTCAACAGCAAATGGAAAGGTGCAAGCTCAACTGACCTGTATACCAGGAAATGGTTTGCCTACAGTGCCTGCCTTGCGCTCACCTTTCAATGGATTTGACAATGCCATGACAAACTAGAAAGAATATAATAACGTAAGATTCATCTAAAAAAATACTGCAAAATTAATGAGAACAAAAGCAAAATACACGGTATATGATTCTCTGCAAAGTTGAAGTACTTAAACCAAATTGTACTTACTTCAGTCATGCCATACCGCTCCAATAAGCGATGCCCAGTGATGGCTTCCCATTCTTGCATAACAGGTTGAGGAAGCGCAGAGGACCCACACATCTGAAAGATAACATGATAAAATATCAGATTTCAGAGATTGAGTTATTAGTCAGCACTCAGCACCAATGCAGGACAACACAACAAAAATAACAGTGTGTCCATGCATGGTAAATTGCCACACCGCTAAGTTACACACTGAGAAAGTCAAATTTCAGTTAAATTAAAAAATAAAGAATAATCCTTTATTTTTTAAAAATTCAAGCAATTTTTCCATTATTCTTCTTTAAAGAGATAAAAATGCTTGATACTTTGATGCATGTCGCAATGCCCTTTTTTCTTACCATAAGACGCAAGTTCCTTGCAGCAGATGCTGAAGTGGCTTGTAGCTCAGCATCCATTGCATGATAACCTTGTATTAGTCGGGTGTACATAGTTGGAACCTTCATTTACAAAAGGATTTAATCATAATGAGGCCACCCAAGACAAGTTTTCCAATCATAATAACTATTGTTGATAGCAAATAGTATGCGTATGGATTTTAAATGCAACTTATGAATTTTTTAGGCATAACACCATCATATGGCCTATAAATGCTGTCTTGTATGATTATAACAGCAAAGATCTTCAGCTGAGCTAGGATTATATATACAAACCAAGGTACCATGAGAATGAACCATATCATAGATCTGTGCAGTGCTGAACAGAATTATACTTACTCCAGTGAACACAGTTAAAGCATCATCAGCCTTAGATCCTTCAGTTGGATATGACTCACGCCATCTTTGCCAAATTCCCCTCACACTAAATTTTGGCATAAACTCAACCTTCAACAAGACAATTACATTGTTAGCAACAAAAAATTATCTACATATATATATATATCTACATATATATATATATCTACATATATATATATATATATATATATATATATATATGGAGCGTATATAATGAGAAGAGTGTTTATTGTAAGAGGTGAGAGGAGTGAATCTTGACCATTATGAATGGTCAAGATTAGAACACAAATGCATGTGACTTTTTTAAATGGTCACATGACCTTTAAGTAAATTTTAATCTTGACCATCCATGTATGGTTTAATGGTCAAAATTTACTCCTCTCACCCTCTCACAATAAAAACTCCTCTCACTAGATATGCCCCCTATATATATATATTTCTAGTTTTGTTTTTGGTTTGGAAGCAGAAGTTACCATGGAACCTGCATAGAGAGGGGCCAGTAAACCATTGAAAAGCCCGTGAACATGTATATCATATACGTTAAGGATTGACATCATAAAGATATCCCAAATCCCATCCTTAGCAAATACACTAATGATGATAATATGTTTTATCTAATTATAAAAATATTGAATAATGTATACACAAAAACTTTCACGGATATGATGTAGCGGTAGACAATGCAGAAACTGATCAGCAGATGTGTATTCCCATGCTTTTGACAAGGTTTGGACCTAAAATCAAGACAAAATTGAAAACAAAAACAAATAAATAAAAGGAATAAAAAAATAGAAATGGATTGACATACTTAAGTCAACAAGGATTAAATTGCATTACGATTAAAATAAGTTATAAATAGCAGGATTTGTGTGATTTCATAATCACACCAAAATAACTTGCAAAACCATAGAGGTAGTGTTCAGGAAGAGGATTTTATCTCAGTAGATGAAACTGTCTATTCAAGGTAGCATTAAATCATGAAGAGAGATAAATCATTAAACATACCTGGGCAGCGATGCTTCTGTGTGTATGAACGACTCCCTTAGGTTTACCTGTTGTCCCGCTAGTGTACAAAATCAGTGCTGGATCTTCACCTATGCCAATGGATATGGAAAAACAAATTTTGAGAAACAACTGTCCGCAAATTGCTACCAAAAGATTATACTCTATCCATTTTAAAAGTTGAAACTCTGATTTTCTCACTTGATCCTCCAATACTCTCCAGGGAAATTCTGTCTGCATCAATTTCCCAATTCTGTGAATGTTCATCTCTGCTTTTCTCTGAAGACTTATTGGGAACAGGTGGAATATGAAAAAACTGAGAAGAGCTTTTATTGGCAATGCTTTGCATTAATTCACTATGATCTTCAGTACTCAGTATTGTAGACACATCCTATAACCAAATTATCATCAAATTTCTATTAAGATTTAATCTACGAAGCAGAAGTAAAGCACTAAGGAAATGTAGAATAAATAGGGGGAATTAATGAGAAGGACCACTAACAATACAAAATTAACAGGAAGGACCACTTAACCATTCAGAAGGATCAATTAACCATTCCAAATGGGCATTGCTATTACGGGAATGGTTATTGGTCCTTCACCCTTAATTTTTGTATTGTTAACGGATTTTCCCATAAAATAAATGGTTCAACTAATTTGTTTGCAACATATAGCCAATTCTTTCTTCCTTAGGTACATGAAACTCGATCAATATCATAGTAATCATATTGGCATCTTCCAACCCATATTATAAGCATTTTGTCAGTTGAGAATGGACATACTTGCAGAAGCAGCCAGCGGGACATGATAATGACAACAGAAGCATGTAAAAACTAATCCAAAAGCAATTTAGATTATTTTGTTAGGGACAGATGAATAGCAGAAGCCCTCATTCAATAGTTTATTCATGTACGAACACTCAAAAAGATGAAATCTATCAAATCTAAGGTTTACTTAAATAGCATATTTCAGTCATGTACTTTCACAAAGGCAAACATCTACAGATAAATCAGCTATTTGAAAGTTCAGATTAAAGACATCAAGACAATGCAAGGGCTAATCAAGGGAGTCATGACATCATAAAGTTCACAAGCCATTCAAATGTTAAACAAACAAAAGAAAAGGGGTGCCATATTAAAAAGGGAGGGTTTCCAGAGCATACCGAATTATTAATCACATGCAAGAGCTCTGCTTCTGGATAGCTGAGTGCAAGTGGAACAGCAACACCTCCACTAAACCAAGTACCAAGTATTCCAGCAACAAATTCAGCAGAGGGTTTGGCTACAATTCCTATTCGAGCTCCACCAAGATTTCCCTGGATTTTGGTACCATCAAGAATTTACTAAATGATTAATTTGCACCTATATGTGAATGTAGTGCAGCACTCCCAAATAAGCATGAACTCCAAGCAACAGATATAGTATTTTATTACTCTTCAATTCTTAGAAGCAGATGATCATAATAGCAAAACTTTCCAAACTGAATCATAAAAAACCAAAGCCTGATATTCAGTTTGAAGGTTTTGGTAAAAACAAGGAGGCCCAATACTTTTGCAGTGTGCAGTTTATGCTACTTTTTATTGCATTTAGTTTAAACAGAATACAAGCATCTTATAGGGTGTCTCTTTGCTCTTAAGTATGCAATAGGATATTATTATATTTTTAGCTTCTTTTTGGTGTTCTGAGGTTTCTGCCCATGCTTGTTTCAAGGGAGTAGCCATCTTTGATATGCAGAGAGATTGGGAAGCCTTGCTACATTATTAGTTATCTTGTTCTTCGGTGTTTTCATCTTGTTCTTTTTTCTTTAACAAATATCTTTATATTTAAAACAAAATAGCATAACTCTTTACAGACCAAGTAGGAACTCCTGTTCATCATATTGATCAAATGCTAACTAATATTATGCACTATTTCATCTAGCAATAACAATAGTAAGGGAATTCTAAGGTGTAACTCACTGTTTTCACATCATTGCCACACAAGAGATTAGATATCTTCTGTGCAGATGAGATGAGTTGCATGTAACTGTAACTCTTCTGATCAGCTCTGATAGCAACTCTGCCATGAGCTGCAAGTCCTTGCTTAGCAACTGCTTTGAGCACATCCATAAATGTAGCAGAAGGAGATGCTGAATATAAGGAAGAAACGGTCAATCAACCTTATAAATGGATATACATTATGTAAACTAAACAACCACAATATCTATTTGGTATATTTCTTAAATGACTGCTCAATAAACTGATAACTGCTTGGAACCAAGATGACCCCTCCAAACTTTCCAGCACAACAACATCATTATCATCAGATCGTGATAGAACTCAATGTGAGTCTCATCTTATTAGAGTTTATCTACTACAAACTGTGTGCTTTAATAAGTTATGATAATTGAGACTCTAATACAGCATTTAGGAAGAAATCATTGCAGGTACGTACAATTAGTCCACCACAGCCCACTCGAAGGAACAGAGTGACCTTTTACCCTTTTATTGTTCCTAGGCTCTGAAATGTTTAAACCAAAGGTCCATAAAGCAATAACCAGAGAGCTAATTATCAAAGTAGCAGGTACAAATTATTGGTGCAGAAAACTCAACTCAGGCTTGCATAGCCCCAAAATTATAACTTGATCGGCAATTACGATTACGAACTATATAACTAAATATACTCCTTATTGATAATGCACGATGTTAGCTAATAGCTACAAGCCAAGGGAACACAGCTCCACAAAAGAACAGTTTCAGGTAAAATTACTTCACCCTCAGAATATATTCCATCAAATTCAAGCTAAAGAGAGAATTTTTCATCAGCACATAGGAGAACCCAATAATACATTCTATCTGAATTTTTCATCTGCCCAATAACCCAGTTGACATATAAATCACTGCCCATAGGAGAAAGAACCCCACCAAAAAAAATAAAAAGGCAAGGGATAGGGAAATAATCCAAAAATCAGGTAGAATCAAGAAAACCATATTTTTTATTGTCAGCAACCAATGAGAGAGAGAGAGAAGAGGTCCATAACAATGAGTAAAGAATAGAGAAACTCACACGAGTATGGCCGAAATTGAGAGACGCGGAACCTAGGATTTGTACTAGGATGATGCGGTAAAAGAGTGAGAGAAGAGGAAGCTATGAAACCATAGGAGGTTGGGCGTTTATGGAAAGAGAGGAGGTGTTTGTTGAAAGCCTTAAATGAGCAACTCATTTAGGTGGACAGATGGTGCAACTTTGTACTAACTAGGAAGTAGTAATTGGTCGATAGAGTTAGGTGAGAGAGTGTGTGTGTTTTTATTCGCACGTTGGCCTTTTGCGGTGTCTGGTTCCTTCAGTTAATGTCGTTGTTTCGGGTGGGCGTTTTGGACCGTTGCTTTGCTTTCTCCTATTGCTATTACAATGCTATGCCTCATTCAATTCATTTAGTGTTGCCGCTGGGTTTCTGGGTCCTAATTGTTCAATTTATGAGGAGGATTTTGGAGGAGTGATTGGAATTAGCTGTGATTGCGTGTTACAACTTAAAAGCAGGGTGTGTATGAATGCCACTTCCAAGATGGGTTCTTTTTGCTCAGAACTACAACAAAAAAAATGAGTTATTTTTCATATTATTCTATTGAGCTCCTTCTATCATTACGTATGGTGCATCTCAAATCTTAACCGTTAATTGTTAATTTACACATAAAAGAAGATCAATGGCTTATATGAAGTACTAGAAACTTGCTACGCAGGTTATAGAAAATTGCAAAGTGGTCCTTAGCCAAGCTGAACGACCACCATCATCAAAGCTTCACCATAGTCAGCCAAGCTTCACCACTCAAACCCAGTTACACCCAGACGCCCCAAAGCCAAGCTTCGCCACTCAAACTTCTGCAACCTTTGTTGTTCGTGACCCCCAATGTGATGTATTGGGATAGAATCTAGGGGTTATGCATCGAGGTTGTTGGGGTCGAACGCGGTAGAGAAGAGGGAGGTTGCAGCGAACAGAAACGGTGGCGCGATTCACGGGCTCGATGACGGCGACATGATACTAGCGGTGATTCGCAGAGGAGCACACGGCCAAAGATAGAATGATAGAAAGGACATGGTGGTTCCAAGAATGGCGGTGGTGGAGCTGAGGTGGTAACTTGAATAAGCAGATAAGACCTTTTCCAAGGACTATATTGCAAAATAGTATTACTTAAAGGATTACTTTAAAATTGGGCATGCAATCGGTTATTGCAGGTCAATTTTAGAGTGCAGCATACACCGTTTCATAACAAGGTGTAGGGTAGCATTCGCCTTTTCTATTGACGTTAAGAATTGTCACGTTGTTTACAAAACATTATATATAGCATAAGATAAGATTCTTAAAATAAGCTGAGTTTTTTTTTTTTTTGTGAAATTAAGATGAGTTGTTTATGAAAAAATTAAAAAAGTAGAATAGAGAAAAAAATATTTTTTTATCTTAATTTTTTTTTAATTTATCAAAACGCACTTATAATTAAAATGAGAGTGATTATTACCACTCTTTTTTTTTTTTCATTTGTAATTTTTATTTAATTAAATTTTTTTATATTTTTAAAATATATTTTATTAAATAAATAATTAAATATATCATATTTATTAACTAATAAAAAGTATTATTTTAAAAAATAGTAAAAAAATTAATTAGATTGAAATAATAATAAACAAATAAAAGTGATCATAAATATTTCTAATTAAATATACATGTTTAAGGATGAATATAAAACAGGACATAAAATGAAATTATTATTATCAAATATGATTTTTTTATCACATTTTTTCATATCACTTTTTATATTATTTTTTATTTTATTAATTATATCACTTTTTTTTTTTTTTTTTTCTTACTTAATCACAACTATCTAAAATAATATTTGTTCAAAAATAATATAGAAACATCATTTTCTATTATTATTTATAAGGATGTGTATAATTGTAAATGAGCTTATAAAGTTGATTAAAAAAAAAGTGGCGCACAGTTGGATTTTGTTTGAACCCCTAAGAATTGGTCTCTGCCTTGTCATTTGCTAGCAGTATCTTAGTTACGTGATACACTCGGAAATGAATTTTTTATTTCTATACAAGACAAAAGCAATGCTTTGAAAGAGCTTAATTTTTACACTTTCTCATTAAATTTTGTACAAAATTAGACTTTAACTCAAGTTTAAAAAAAATTAATTTTTTTAATTTTATATCATGTATTTATTTTATCAATTTAAGTTTATAACTCATTTATTTTAGTTTCATTAACTTAATAAAATAGACATATAACATAAAATTAGAAGGAATTAGAGGACTTTCCTCTAACTTGAATTGGAATTAAATTTTGTCCTTAAATTATAAATGTTGTCATGTTAATATAATCATAAAGAGAAAAGAACAAAATGAAAAGTGTTACGGAACACTCAAGTGTTTATTTGCTTGACTCAAGTGTTTATACGCTCGAATTTTTAGTACTGTAAATGTTTTTTTTTTTAAAAAAAATTGATATCAAAAGGGATACAAATCTAAAAATGATTAACAATCAATCGGATAAACGGGTCGAGCTTTTTGATACTCTCTGACCATTCCACAGCAAATTTTTAAAAAAATTAAAACGAATAATGTAGCATTTAAATTATTATTTAATATATATATATATATATAATTCTAAAAATCATGTTAAAAATGAACCACTTATTTTAAAATATATATATATATTAAATAATAATTTAAATGTTCAAGAGATAATATAATAAATTATGTTTAACTAAGAATTTATTTTGAAATGAATGTTTGAATAATGAGCTTCATTTAAATGAAGTTGGTTTGCAAAATTGCCACCTTGTCTTTATTTTATTTATTAGAATTCAGTTGCAAGCATCTAACATTAAAACAAAAATTAATTAAAGAACTGTGTTCACTTGGACATGACTTTGATTGAAGCAGGTTTCCTCAATGTTCGATCAATTTGTTGTCTTGCATGTTGTTATGCAAGAGTATCATTCCATCCTGCAGACATAAAATATATATCACCATTTGTCTGATTCTCATGGCAGTCAAATAATCCAGTGCTCCATGAACTCCATATCATATTTGCTGAACGAATCATATCTGCTTCCTATGTTGGACTTGGAGGAATTAATTGAGCCAACGGGTTCATTCTGTTGAGTTTTGACATCCGCTCAATGGTACCAACAATCCTCGAACTAAACAAAGTAGCAGAATTAGTTTGTTTTTGAAGGAATGATAATGAATTTAAAAATTGTGAAAACTCCAGCTTTGTTTATACACTATTTTCACCTTAATTTGACCATTCATACGTCATACACCCTTTAAGCAATTCAACAATAAAAAAGCAGAACCACATCCATAATTAATACCTATATTTAATTAAATCTTGGGCCAGCCTGCCATTCTAACTTGCAAACTACTTGGAGTGTCTCAAAGGTAGTTATTATGCATCTCTACTACGTCAGGGAATTCCCAATACAAGTGCTAACGTGGAGAATATTATGGACTTCTCAAATAATGTCTTGTGGGAAAGCAAGTTCTAGGGATTAGTTTTTGATTGCTAATGAGTACTGACCTATCATGCTCCAAATTATTGTTTCTGTTAAACCATACTCTTAAGAAACCGTGTGGAAAAATAAGATGACGTAAATTTGATAGCTTAGTATGACTGCTATAAATAATTTAATAAAGACACACACAAAAAAAAGATGCCTTAAATTTAATGGCAGAAGATAGAATCATAGAAATGCATCATGCTTGACATTCCTTTTCTTGAGATTTGTTTCCTCCACTTGTTCTTCTATGTGGAAATGAGATAATGTTTTATATCGAATTTAAATATAATAAATGTATGTTTATGTTTATTATATATACGTATAAAAATAATATTAAATTATGTTATATGTAATTATAATATTCTTGTAAAATATAAAATAAAATTATTAAAAAATTTAAAAAATTAAATATATAAAAGTTGAATAAATAATAAAATTAATGAAAATGACGCATATTAACATGCAAAGAAGTCAATTGTTATATTTTCTTCATATGTACTTTTTCTAGAAGTAAATCTTCTTGTTATCCCACAACAAACAGAACATAAAAAAATAGGAAAAGGAAAATCTTTGAAATGACATCATATATTATGTCTAGAAATATATCTCAATGCCAGAAATCCTGGATGTCGAGTCAGGAATACAGCAGAATATAAGGATTGGCATGGAAATTAAGCAATGAAATCTGTATTATTAAAAAGTCAGCTCATTCTTAGCCTGTTTATCTGTACCAAGCTTGGGCGTGGACAAATAAAATTAAAATACTAGGCTTGGAAAGTTGTGGATTAACATCAAACTGAAAACTAACTTGTGGTCACAACCATGTACGACATCAAAGGTTCTCTTAAAGTTGACTGCTCTTGCTGTCCATCGAAGCCACAACTGAGTTGTCCATAAGATAAGGTTAAAGCCATGACAGGAGATAGTCAATGGGATCATTGACCTCGCCACGACGCCATCAACTCCACCAGACGGAAGTCTTAGCTACCTATAGGTTTGATAATAAAATTTATTAATTTTTAATTTATTTATATTAAAATTAATCTAATTTATTTAATTAAAATAATTATTATTCATATAAAAATAACACTTTTCTATTTACAAACAATTTCGAGAGTTTGGTATAAAATTTTGTATGAATATAATCCATTATAAACTTATACAAATTCTAACTTAAATTATTTTCGAAATTGTGATGAAGACTTAAGGCTTATTGAAATATTTATTTCGATATAAAGTCAAAAAAGGTTATTTCAATCTTATATTAAGGGAAGTGATTATAATTCATTATCGAAACATTAGCTTTAAAGAGTAGTTATACTTAACAAAATTTCTAATGATAGAAGGGACTTCGATTGGGAGTCAACAAATGTTCAAAGATTTAAGTTTGAGTTTGAATTTGAAATAAAAGTTAGCAGTAGTTGAAAATATAAGATTAAGACAATACAAAGATTACTAACAAGGATTGAGCAGTTATTGGTAGCACGAAGATTGCTGACAAAGATCTTGTCGTTATTTGACAAAGGTTATTAATCTTTTAGGCAGTTATCTTTATTTTAGACACTTGTCAAGATCTTGTAAATATAGTAGTTACTTAGGAAGGCTATAAATACCAAGAGAATGAAAATATTTAGATGTTAGAAATTCTATACTCACAAACACTTGTAAACTCACGTTCTTACGTCAATTGACATTTCGAGCAAACAACATACAAGTCTAGTCCAATATGTTTCTATCCACTTTTATTCATGTATCATTTATAAATTTAATGCAACTTTAAATACAAGTTCATTTATATTTTCAATCTTTATTTTCTTTGCAAATTCTCTTCTACTCCTAATCAAGTGATTCTTCCAAGGATTATTTGAGTTCTGTTTAATTGTTTTCTTTACTTTCCTGCGAATTTACTTTCTTGATCTTTACATAATTGCAACTTTATTTTTCATTGTTCTTTTACATTGCTTTCTTTCAATTCTTGTTCTTATATTTCTACACTTTATTTTGCATGTCAAATTTACTAAATTGCAATTTACTTCTATTACTTACATTATATGTCATTTAACTTGCTTTATTTTACTAATTCTATTATTTTTCAAAACCAAATTTTCTTTCATTCTCACTTGTTTTCACTAAGTTACTTTTTATGCATAAACAATTCAATTTCGATTGACACAATTATGTGTTTCATTCGAAATTAACTTTTGACATTCTTAATCGAAGATCAGTCTAGGAACTAAAGAATCTTAAGAAAAAGTGATTTCATTTCCTCGAATTGAGATCTAGAATCAAAATTGTCATTTGACAAAAGTTTAACATAAACAAATTGACACGCCCGGTGGGACTAGTCGAAAGACTGGTGTTTTGAAATAATCCATTTGTTTGTGTACTTAAGAAGTGGTAAAATACTGTCAAGAATGTCGATAATACATCAATTAATGCTCAAAACCCACAATCAGAGAACAATTGAGCCAATGACAGTAGAGACAACATAGTCTCTGCAAGTTTGCCACAACCTTTGGAACTTGTGATTAGTGAAATCATAAGGGTTCATATTTCTAACGTAGAAAAACCTTTATATGGGTTGCCTCCTAGTTTTACTCCTCAAAATGTCATACAAAATATAGGCACTGCTCAAGCCATATACACAAGTTCAATACACAATGTTTCACCTAGAAACCAAGTAGTAAATGTTAGTGGTCAAGGTCCAGGAACCAATGCAAATCGAATTGATAGGCTGAATATGGGAATTCCAGTGTTCCCTAATTTGCTCAGTGATATGTCTTCAATTCCTTCAGGGAATACAAATACAACCCTGAATAATATCAGGTAACAGATTTATGAGAGTAACCATGAGATGGTTCATATGTTGACTTAACAAATGACCATTGTGGTAACTTCACTGATAGAGTCAACTAATAATACCTATACTACATTGGCTAAATAAATAAGTAGGATTGCAGATGTCTTTAGTAACTCAAAGGACTCTATAGGCAATCAAAGGGGAAATAATCAGCCTATTTATCGAGATAATGCTCAATTGGTAAATAATTCCAATGTAAATAACACAGTTGAGGATAACCAGCCAAGAGAAGATCCATTTGGCCCAAATGCAAGATTTCGAATAGTTAATCGAAATCAAGATACTGATAACCTCCTAGAAAGGATTAAGCTAAATAATCTTAGATAGCAACAAAATATTAGTCAAACAATTGAACAAGTGCTTAACAAATATGAGTTTAACGTGGGATATACAAATATACCTTATTTTGAGTCAGCTTTCCCTAAATTTATCTAACAGACAGAATTGCCCAGAGGATGGAAATCACTTAAGATTTCTAGCAAATTTGTTGGGGAAAGTAGAAAGTGTACCGTGGAGCACATTGTTCAATACATAATTGAGACAGGAGATGTAGCCACAAATGAGTATTTGAAAATAAAATACTTCCCCAACTCTTTAACTAAGAATGCTTTTACTTGGCTCACAACTCTTCCACCAAATTCGATCCACTCTTGGAACCAATTAGAAAGAAATTTTCATGGTCAGTTCTTTAGATGAGAGATAAAGGTAAGTCTTGTGAATTTGTTTAACATTAGAAGAGGTCATGAGGAGTTTATCGATAACTACTTAGCCAAGTTCAGCCAAATGAAGGTCAGATGCTTCACAGTTATTCTTGAATATGATATAGTCAAGATGACTACTGGTGGTTTAGATTATTCTATTCAAAAGAAACTAATAAACCAGCAACTCCTCGACATGTCTCAACTTGCTGATAAAGTAAAACAAATTAAGCAATTGAAACTCGAGAAAGAAATATTTAGGAAAAATCTAAGAAAAAAAATATTGCTTATGTCGAAACTCCTGATATTCAAGATAAGTATTTTAAGCAATTAAAAGATAATAAAATTGTCTATGTCGAAATCAATGAAGGTGAAGATGATGAGGAAAATTAGGTTAACATAGCAGAATTAAAGTTTGGTCCTCCTTATACTTGTTCATCTTTAATGTCTAATCGAACTAAGGATAATATGAAATCCTCTAATAGGTCAACTTATTCTTTTGATATATCAAAAGTAGATTTAATCGTTGATGTCTTATTAAAAGATAAGCAAATTAAACTTTCTCATAGACATAAAATTCCTTCAGTAGAAAAAATAAAGGATCGAAAATATTGTAAGTATCATAATAGATATAGTCATTCAACTAACAATTGCATTTGTTTCAGGGATTTGATTCAGAAAAGCATCATGGAGAGAAGATTGAAATTCGAGAACTAGAAGAACATGAAGGTGAATGTTGATCCATTCGAAGTGAATGCCAGTTATATTGAGCCAGTTGGCTTTACTGAAGTCAATATGGTGGAAGTAGGGGAACATGCCCCTATCCTCACCTCTGACAGTAGCCTTGAGGCATTTTGAGGCTAACGAGGAAGAAATTTTCCCAAAAGCAGGGGAAACTTTGGTAGAATTCCTTCTCAGAAAGAAAGAAGATAAGAGAGAAGTATCTTTTTACCCTTGATGCAGTGCTATCTTTGATAGACTGTCATCCAAGTCATACTTGGATATTATAAAACAGAAACAGAAAATGAAGACCCCTACAGGGAGCTCGATCAACATAAATAATTAACCAACAAATCATAATTCTATGGTGGTACAAGATCCTGAAAGGTTCAGAAAAGGCAAGATGAGAGTGCCTCCTTTGAATGTGGCTCCTAACCAGTGGATAAGGAATAGTCCACAAGCCCACAAGGTTAAGAACAGGCCAAACTGGCCAAGATTTGACTATGGGGCAAGTAACCTTTTTGGTGGGAAGCCTAATACTTGGATTCAAGGTGGAGGATTAACTTCGAATCAGGGTTTAAGCCCTTATATGTCTAAGACTCAATGGCGCAAAGCCTAGAGGCTTAGGCAGTAACAACAACAACATCAACAATAGGAACAGGCATTGGCTAAGTTGCAGTTGCTGCATAGATCCTATGCTCAGGTGGTCCAAGGACCATCGTTAAAGATAAATGCAATGCAAAGGCCTTTGAGTTCAATGGATGAGGATGTCATCACAGATTCTTCTGAATCTAGTTTCAAGAATGATTTGGATACTATTTTTTGTGTGAATGTGGTATCTCTTCTTCTATTTAATTTTATTTTTCAGGGGCTGAAGAAGTGGACCAGGAGGAAGACTTTAAAGATAACTTAGATAAGTCATGTTGGTATTTAGTTGAAGAAGACACAGTTGAAATTATGGAGAATTCTGCAGTGTTTAATACCCCTACCCTCGAAATGAAAAGCCATTTACGCCCATTATTCATTAAACCTATTGTGAATGGCAAGTTAGTAGGAACATGATGGTTGATGGAGAGGGAGCTATTAATTTAATGCCTAAGAATTTACTAAAAAAGTTTAGAAAATCAGAAGTTGACTTGTTGCCACACAATATGGTGGTTACTGACTTCAGTGGTAGATCTTCGATATCAGAAGAGGCTATTATTCTTGATGTCAAAGTGGCCTCAGTCATGAGGTCAACTTTGTTCATTGTTGTCCTCTCGAAGGCCAGTTACAATTTTTTGTTGGGTAGGAAATGGATTCATGTTGTAGGTGCAGTACCTTTGACTATTCATCAGAAGATGTTCCTCTGGAACCAGTTGGGGGAGCTTGAGATGATAGAAGCTGATGACACGTTGTGTCATGTTAACCAAAACTGTGCAGATCTACAAATATATGTGCCTAGAGTCAAACCATTATGTATTAGGGATTCATGAGCTCTTAACAAAAAATAGGGTTGAGATGGTAGCCTTCACCCCAACAGGTTTCTCCATAATTTCAAAAGCTGATTCATTTCAGCGTCAGAATTGTAATAATTCTAGGGCATACAAATGCCTATTTAACATTTTAGGCCGGGTATATTCAGCCTTAAGTTGTAATAATTATGGAATTCAAGAGTCATATGGCTCGAATAGTAGCCTATATGGCTGAAAATTGCACACATAGTGCAATTTTGAGTTAAATGAATCAAATTTCAGCCTACATAGCTTAAAGACTTGGTGTTACTAAAGACACCAACTTGGATTGTATTTATGATTATTCTTCCTTTGGTTTCGAATAAGCCCCTCTACTTTCTGATATTAATAAAATAAAGGCACAAGATCTTTTGGAAAAAGTTAATTTAGGAAATGATGTAATATATAAACCTACATTTATAAGTAGATTAATAAATCCAAGTTTTAAGTATAAGTTAGTTCATATGCTCGAAGAATATAAAGACTGTTTTGTATGGAAATATGAAAAAAATTCTGGACTCAGTCAAGATTTGGTAGAACACATACTACTAATTCGAGCAGGACAAAGACTGATAAAGCAAGCTCCAAGAAGGTTTGCTCTAAAAGTAGTCTTAAAAATTAAAAAAAAAGATTGAGAAGTTGTTAAAGGCTAAATTCATTCAAACTGCCAGCTATGTTAATTAGATTTCTAATATTGTTTCTATTATGAAAAAGAATGGTAAGTTAAGAGTGTGCATTGATTTTTGAGATTTAAATTCTGCTACTCCAAAAAATGAATATCCTATGCATATTGCTGACATGTTGATATGATTCAAGTTTGATGCATATTGTTTTTACGGATCGTCATTGAGTTGATTTCGTGTTTTAAATAATTAAACGATGAAGGGTGAATAGTAACGTGAACAGTGCATGAACAGTAAAAATAGAAAAAGATGGAAAGAGATAAGAAATAGAAGGAAGAAGACGCCACACTCTTGGAGAGTGATAAGTCAAACGAAGATTCGCCACAAAGGTAAGGAAACTTTTAATAAGAACCAATATGGTTCTTCCAAGAACCCCAAGAGAACTAAGCTCTCAAAACTCACAAAGGAGTGCAATAATATTCTCAAATTCAAAAGTGTCAAATACAGTAAACACAAGCTTATTTATAGGCATTAGATATACAGCTAGGTTTAGCTAAAGGAGGCAGCAAGCTAGCGCATTTTTTAATCCTAATCCTAGCGCAAATGTGGCCCAGGCCCAATTAGAAAGCAACACCTATCCCTAACTATGCTATGTGCAAGTTAAGCTCAAACAATAGGCCCTTATTACAAAATTATCCCAAAAAGAAAATAAGAACCAAAACTGAAAAAATTAAAAAGTTCAAATACATAATTAAATAAAATTGACTAAGAAGAAATCATGCCTCCATATTGGGCCCTTCATCAACTTGAATCATTTGGATCATCTTGAGTGCTCCTTCTTCTGGAATGGGTTTGAGTGAGAGAAAATGGTTGACTTCTTTATCCAAATCCTCCTTAGCCTTCTTAGCTCTTAACCTTGTCATTGGGCCTCCAAGTTCTCGCAGTGTATCTTTGGGCATCAGACCCATTGGGCTTCCACTTGAGCTTCCTTGGTTTCCATCACATGTTGATTGACTCAGCATTAGGTTATGAAATTTTAAGTTTTATAAATGATTATTTTGGGTATAATTAGATTTATATTGCAGAAGAGGATGTATCAAAAATAACTTTTCAATGTCCTAATGCAATTGATACTTTTGAATGGGTAGTCATGTCATTTAGTTTGAAGAATGTGGAGCCACATATCAAAAAGTCATGAATACCATTTTTCATGATATCATTGGTAAATTCATAGAAGTTTATATTGATGATGTAGTGGTCAAATTGAAATCAAAACAAGAGCACCTCTCAAATTTGAGACAATTATTCGAAAGAATGAGAAAACATAGATTGAAAATGAATCATATTAAGTATGCTTTTGGTGTTTCTGCAAGAAATTTCCTTAGGTTCCTGGTTTAGAAAAAAAGCATAGAGGTTGATTAGAACAAGGCTAAGGTTATACTTGAAGCATCACCTCTTTCGAATAAGAAACAACTTTAGTCTTTGGCAGGAAAGATCAATTTCCTAAGAAAATTTATCTCGAATGTATCTAGAAAGACCAAGGTCTTCTCCTCACTTTTAAAACTTAAAGCTGAAGAAATGTTTCAATGGGAGAAAGAACACCAGGAGACCTTTGACCAAATCAAGCATTGTTTGGCCAATCCTCTAATGATGATGCCTCTTGTGCCTAGACTTCCTTTGAAGTTGTACATCTCAACATCAAAAGAAACCATTTGGTGCATGTTGGCCCAGGAAGATGAGAATGAGATTGAAAAAGCCATTTACTATCTTAGTAAGGTTTTAATTGATGCTGAAATAAGATATAATGTAGTTGAGAAATTATGTTTAGCTTTGTATTTCTCTTGTACTAAGTTAAAGTATTATGTAAAGCCATATGATGTACTTGTCATCTTAAAGACATATATAATAAAGTACATGTTATCCAAACCTATCTTGCATGGTTGAGTAGGGAAATGAGTTCTTACTTTAACTAAATTTTCTTTGAAATATGTACCTTAAAAGGCTGTGAAAGGCCAAATGTTAGCAGATTTTTTGACTGATCATCCTTATGTTGACATCTAAGAAAAAGACATTAACTATGTGGGTTTAAAACCATGGAAGTTATATTTCGATGGTTCAAAGCATAGTAAAGGTGTTGGTCTTGGAGTATTGATTGTTTCACCAATTGGAACTCCAACTAAGTTCGTATTCAAACTAAAGCATGAATGTTCGAATAATGAAGCTGAGTACGAAGCTTTGATAGTTGACTTACAGACTTTAATTTCACTTAAAGCCAAAAATATTAAAGTGTTGGGTGACTCTCAATTAGTCATTAAACAATTGACTCGGGAATATAAATGCATTAATCAGAATTTGTTCAGGTACTTTGCTTTTGCAGCAAGGTTATTATCTGAGATCGATGAAGTTGTAATGCAACATATTCTAAGAAAAGAAAATTATGAAGCCAATGAACTTGCTCAAACAACTTCACGTTACAAGATTTCTGTGTGAAACTTTATCAAAGTTAATCGAAATTAAAGAAAAGTTGTATATGGATGATTCTGATTGGAGGAAATTTATTGTCAAATATTTACAAAATCCAAGTTTATCAATCGAAAGAAAATTAAAATATAAAGCCCTCCATTATGTAATAATGGGTGATTCACTTTATAAAAAGTTAATGGATGGAAATTTATTGACATGTTTATATGAGAAGGAAGTATATACAACCTTGGCTGGAGTGCATGAAGGTATTTGTGGTGTTCATCAGACTGGTGAAAAGATGAAATGAATTTTGAATAGGCAAAGAGTTTATTGGTCTAAGATGGCTAAGGATTGTCATTCTTATGCAAAGTCTTGTGAAGAATGTTAAAAGCATGGAAACATTTAGTATGTTCCTACTAGTGATTTGCATTCGATTATTAAACCTTGGCTATTTCGAGGATGGGCACTCGATCTGATTGGGAAAATTCATCCATCATCCTCTAAATGGCACATGTATATATTAGTTGTCATTGATTATTTTACAAAATGAGTTGAGGCAATCCCTTTAAAGGATGTTACCCAGCAAGTTATTATAAATTTTGTTGGTATTCCTCAAACTCTAACTATTGATCAAGGAACTGTGTTTACTAGCCGTTATATAACTCAGTTTGTTAAATATAGGAATATCAAATTGCTAACTTTGACTCCTTATTATGTTCAGGCTAATGGGCAGGTCGAGACAACTAATTAAATATTGTTTGGTCTAATTAAGAAACATGTTGGTCGAAGACCAAGAAACTGACATGAAACATTAAGTCAAGTCTTATGGGCTTATCAAAATTCTCCTAAGAAAGTTATTGGTACTACACCCTATCAGTTGGTTTATGAGTATAAAGCAGTGTTGCCAATAAAAATTAATCTTTAGTTAATTAGATTACAACGTCAAGATGAGATTCCTACTCAAGATTATTGGAATTTGATGTTTGATGAATTAAATCATTTAAATGAAGAAAAATTATTTGCTCTTGAAAATTTAATTCGACGAAGGAAAGAATTACAAAATTTTATGATCTTTGCGTCAAAAGAAATGGGTTTAACTTATGTGATTTAGTTTGGAAAGTTATATTACCTATGGAGAAGAAATCAAAACTGTTTGGAAAATGGTCCCCAAATTGGGAAGGACTATATTAAATAATGTGTTTTTTTTGTAATGCTTATTTGATTATAAATACTAATTCTAATGAAAGAATTGTTTCAGTAAATGGTAAATACTTGAGATTATATAGACCAATAATTCATAAAGTAAGAATTTTATTATGATAAAGTCATAAACATTTCGAATTAACAAAACATTCGAAATTTAAATTGTCTCCATAATAAAAAAAAAGAGCATTTAAAGAAAAATGTTCATTAGAGTCTCGAATGAAAGGACTCCCAAGTTCTACTATCTTCTTCTTCTCTATTGAAGCTGCTTTGAATGTTGGAGTTTAGTTTTAAACAGCTTGTATCACGTTGTTACCTTCAGCAGTACATCTTTGACAATCTTCTTTAAGCTTTTGCTCATGGCTTGCACAATCATCAATAAGAGCGTGAAACTCGTTTTGTTAAGGTTTAAGTTTTTGTAATTCCTTCTCGAGCTCAGCAATCCTTTCTTCATTTTGCTTAACATTTCGTTGAGCTATCGAAAGAGCAACATTAAGAGTAGAATGTCTCTTCTTAACTCTGGTCAGTTCCCTTATTAATTAGTCCTTTTTCTCGAGTAATTGATGATGATTGACAATGATATGGTCGAGACTAGGGAGCTTAGTTGGTAAGTTCTCCACTAGGCATGAAAAGCTCCTGGATAGTTTGTTGAACATTCAAGTTCAGAAAGTGTTTGTTTTGATTAAGCTGATCCAAGAGGCCTAGTAGTTTCTGCTTCTTATCTTCAGCAACCATTACTGAATCCACTCAAAGCTTTAAAAGATCTACTAACTTTTGAAGAAGTTGGGGGGGCAGATATGCTTTGAACTTTGACTACCAAGTGAGCTATCGAATGATAAGACTTGGAGGATAAAGATCTCCCAAAAAGGATGTCCTTGAGATGTTTCATGATCTCGTCTTCATCTTTATCATCATCTATGCACATAGCTTCAGTTGGAACTATTTGAGCTTGGGCAGAAGATGATGGGGCAATTTTGAGAGGCTATATAGATTCAATTGATGTAGAAGTTTCAGTTTCAACGGTTGAGAGATTTGTTTCAAGCGGGGGACTGATGTTCTCTTGTATGATTGAAAGTTAGGTTATAATTCTCATGAATTTTAATCAAATTTAATGATTTAAGGAAAGATATCAAACCTGAACATCAGCCTCGATGGCAGGAATTTCTAATATGGGACCAGCTTCAGGAATAATGTTTTCCTGAAAAGGAATAAACAAAGTCAAGAGCAGTTCAAAGTATATAAAACACAAACTTGAATTGACTTAGGAAAATATCAAACCTGGATATTGGTTTCGACGGGGATGTTTTGTACCTCAGTACTCGTTTCTTTTTTGATTTAGGTTTTTGTATCAAACTACCCATCAAAATGAGTATTTAGGGTTGATGTTACTTTAAGCCCCGATGTAAGAACACATGGGGTTGAGATCGAATCCCTTGGAGGAGAAGGAATTGAAGATGGAGTCCTGAACCTCTTCGAGGTTGCAGGTGTTTTTTCCCTGAGAGTTGGTGGAGGTGAGTCTTGTTCAAAACTAGAAATTAGTATAAGTTTGAAAGGTTTTGAATAAAAGAAATTAAGATGAAAGTTTGTACCACTAAAGGTTTAGCCCTCAAACTAGCTGAAGTTGACTTAGCATTCTTTGAGGAAATTGGCTCTTCATCCTTGTGAGAGGATTCATTAGAGTTGCTAATAATCAAAACCTCATTTCGCTTCGGGACCACGTGCTTAGCATGTCCTGATTTCATTGGGCTCACTTCGGTAGGCTCTTCCTAAAATTAGGAAATTGAAATCAGTGATAAAATGAAACCGATGATTAAGATCAAAGATTAAATGAAGTCTTACCAGTGACATTTTAGGAGTGGTTTCGACAGGGGCCTTGATCACTTTCTTCTTTTTTTCGATTGGCTTTAGCTTAGAGGGAGCTGGAGCAGGTTTCTTTGGAGGTTGGGACGAAGAACTCGTCTTTGTTGAGGCCTTCAATTTAGTTTTTTGTGCCTTCTTTGGGGTTTGGTCCTCCTAACTTTCATCTTCACCCAAATCCTCCATAACCTTAGTTCTTTTCGAGAGTGCATTTAATGAATATATAATTAGTATTCGAATTGAAGGAAAAACAAATAAAGGTTAAAAGACTTAAGACTTTACTATGGGGTGGATATTTAATTACTCGAATGTATCCATAGATTGGAACTTGGCAGTTGTCCAAATAGCAGTAGAAAAAAGTTACCTCTCGTTTCTTTGAATCTTTACCCATACCCAATGCTCCACTTTTGGGGTCTGGATACCAATCAGGTATACCAAAAGGAGCATTGAAAAGTGGAGAAAACCTTAATAGGGTTTCGAATCATTTGAACGAAGCAAAATGATTCGAAACCAACGCACCAATGAAACGAGTATAACACTTTTGATAGTGTATTGCTTTCTTTTGTTTCAGGACTTGCTCAGCCTCTCGAACCACTTGTCTTAATTTTTTAGGATCATACTTAACTTTAAAGAGTTTCTCGAAGTTAGAAATTTCTTTAAGATGCATACCTTTGATTTTCTTGTTAGTCACTCTAGTCTGCATAAATAAGCTTGTATTAGTAAATCGTTAAAAGCATTCTTTGATTGTAGGCTTCTAAGTGGAATAATGTTTCCTCCACTAGTCTTCGAACCCCAGGGTCGAGAAGAATAATAGAATGTATTCGAAGGGATTAAAACCCTCTTTCCTTTCAATGTTCTTCTTCAAGAAGTACTTATATTATTTGAGATCCCTAGCTTCAGACTCACATATATGATGTTTGCCTTTTAGGGAGATGGGAGTAGGAATGCATTGAGAAAACCCATGCTGTCAAAGTTGCAAGAAGGAAGGTAGAGTTGAAGGCAATAGTCGTTTGATTTTGGATAGCTATAGGATATGATTTGGGTAGTCAAAGTATGGGCCAAGTTATCTAAATTTTCATACTGTGCCCCAGAAGTCCTGCAGAAAAATGGTTCTTAAAACCATTAAGAGTCACAATCACGAAGAGCAAACGGTGATAAGTTGAAGTTATCTGTGTGGCATTACATGGTCATAAATAGTGAAAAAAAAGATTTTGAAGTCTTCGACATCATTGCCTGGATCTGAGGTGTAATGAAGTTAGGACAATCAAGGACCTTCGATTGTCATGTAATTGGTGGAAGAATTTGAAATTTGGAGGTGAGGTTCGAAGATGGCATTGAGCTAGAGTTGAAATAACCAGAAAGGCCCCCCTAAGATTGGTGAGAGGTTTCTCATTTGATTGAAGCATATTCACTGCTTCTGTCATCGAAGAGTAAAATTGAGTAAGGATCAACTTATTTAAACAGAAAGGAGAACCCTCTTGGAGAAAGATGGCCAAAGGAATAAAAGCTTTTGGGATCTAAAGAGATTTGGTGTAGAAAACAAAGGCACTAAGCTAGAACATGAGGAAGGCCATATGTTCTTTATTAGAGACTTTGTCTGTCTCGAGATAATTATTCTGGATGAAGGTAGTGTAGGTTAATTTTGAGAAATCAGGATCAATTATTGTTTTAGGACTCATTGTGCTTTTAATTATCCTTCCAACAGGCTTAAGGCCAGTAATGACAGCCATATCGAAGAGGGCAGAAGTCAACATACCATAAGAGACGTGAAAAGAATTGGTATACTTGTTCCAGAAGAAGAAGGAACTAGTCAGTATGAGTGCATTATATTTTATACACTCCCTACTCAACTGGATGAAATCGTAAAGGCCAGTTGATTTCCAAACAGCTTGTTTGGCACTTTCAATTAGATTTAGCCATCAGATGTATAAAGGCCTGGTTTGATTACTAGCATGTGGTAAGCTTCAAAAAACCTTTGGGAAGTGGTCGAAAAAATTAGTTTTGAGGAAAGAATGGAAGGTAACGATTGACTCTCATTTGATACAGGGGAAGAAGGATCAAATGGGTTCATATTCTTTTTTGGGAAGGGTTGGACCTAAAAATGTTAACCTATCTTTGCCAATAATTAATGGGGTCATTACCTGAGTCTTCCCAAGCTCAGAGTTGTCTGTGGAAGGGTCAGGGGCGTAAAAAATCTCATCTTTTTTCACTGGAGCAGTCATAATGGAAACGTCTAGTAAAGCCACCATCTCATCTATTTCAAAGCTTGAGTGAGAAGCTTGGACAGAAGCAACCTTTGAAGAAGAGGAAGTCATAGATGATTGTAAGATTCAAAGGAAATACAAACGAAAAGGGGGTTAGTAGGACGTTGTTTGACTGGAGAATGGGCTTCAGTGTTTGGAAAAGCTTCAAGAAATAACAATGGTTTATGCACAGAAGACTCAGAGAATACATAAATACGGAAGAGAGAAAGTGAAAAAATGAAAACACTTTTTCAAAGTCCTTTTAAAATACTTTTAAGAGTTAGGGAGAGAGTGACAAAAGGGAAATGACGCAGTAATCCCATTAATTACTGACATAATGGGAGTATGGCTAAGGTTGTTTTATCCATTAAAAGCCATCATCCGCTTTGTAATTCCCTAAGTAGCGGAGGTAGTTGGTTAAGGGGAGTGACCACATAATGGCAGAACAAGTGAGTGAAAGTTTGAATTCAAAATTACAGATTTTGTCATGTGACCTTTCATTTGCTTGTATTACATTGAACTAATGTAGAACAGACAAATCTCTAAGTATAATAGTGATAGAAAAGTAGTGCTCTAAAAGCCAAAATATTTATCTCTCATACTTCGAGAATAAATATTAAGGGACATCTGTTGGTATAAAAATAATACTTTTTGATTTACAAACAATTTTGAGAGTTTGGTATAAAGTTTTGCATGAATATAATTCATTATAGGCTTATACGAATTCTAACTTAGATTGTAATTGAAATTGTGATGAAGACTTAAGGCTTATTGAAATATTTATTTTGATATAAAGTCAAGAAAGATCATTTCGACCTCATATTAAAGGAAGTGATTTCGATTCACTATCGAAACATTAGTCTTGAAGAGTAGCTACACTTAGCAAAATTTTTGAAGACAGAAGGGACCTTGATTGGGAGCTAGCAAATGTTCAAAGATTCAAGTTTGGGTTTGAATTTGAAATGAAAGTTAGTAGCAGTTGAAAATATAAAATCAAGACAACAAAATGATTGTTGACAAGGATTGAGCAGTTATTGGTGGCATGAGAATTACTTACAAAAATCTGGTCGTTATTTAACAAAGATTATTAATCTTTTAGGCAATTATTTTTGTTTTAAACACTTGTCAAGATCTTGTAAATAGGGTAGTTACTTAGGAAGTCTATAAATACTAAGATGATCGAAACATTTAGGAGTTGGAAATTCTATACTCACAAACACTTGTAAACTCATGCTCTCACGTCAATTGACATTTCGAGCAAACATCACACAAGTCTAGTACAATATGTTTCTATCTACTTTCATTCTCGTATCATTTATAAATTTAATGCAACTTTAAATACAAGTTCATTTACATTTCCAGTCTTTACTTTCTTTGCAAATTCTCTTCTACTCCTAATCAAGTGATTCTTCCAAGGATTATTTGAGTTCTGTTTAATTGCTTTCTTTACTTTCCTGCAAATTTACTTTCTTGATCTTTATATACTTGCAACTTTATTTTTCATTATTCTTTTACATTGCTTTCTTTCAATTCCTGTTCTTATATTTCTGCACTTTATTTTGCATGTCAAATTTACTAAATTGCAATTTACTTCTATTACTTACATTATATATCATTTAACTTGCTTTATTTTACTGATTCTATTATTTTTCAAAACCAAATTTTCTTTCATTCTTACTTGTTTTCACTAAGTTACTTTTTACGCATAAACAATTCGATTTCGATTGAAAGAGTGTGTGTGTGCGAACTTGAAGACTTTGGTTGGGGATGTGGTTATTTTGGGCGAGCGTTTTGGAATGTTGATTTGCTTTCTCCTATTGCTAATACAATGCTATGCCTCATTCAATTCATTTAGTGTTGTCGTTGGGTTTGTGGGTTCTAATTGTTCAATTTATGAGGAGGATTTTCAAGGATGATTGGAATTAGCTGTGATTGCGTGTTACAACTTATAAGTATAGTGTGTATGAATCCCACTTCCAAGATTCTTTTTGCTTAGAACTATAACAAAAAAAAGAGTTATTTTTCATATTATTCTATTGAACTACTTCTATCATGTATGATGTACCTCAAATTTTAACCGTTAATTATTAATTTACACATAAAAGAAGATTAATGACTTATATAAAGTATTGGAAACTTGCTAAGTAAGTTATAGAAAATTGCAAAGGGGTCCTTGTAACGTCCTAAGACAGATATCTGGATATATCTAAGATATATAGATATAAACGGTACTAGGTACGCCACTTACTACATAACTAACTACTAATATATTTATAATAACCATGCAAGTCATTATAGAAAACCTTGAGAGAATACAAAAAACCTTTAACTTATACATACATATATACAACCTTAGCCACAGAAGGGCTTATTGTAATACATGCCTCTGAATATAACTACAAAGCAAATATAAATAATATACATAAGCTTTTTCTAAACAAGAAACAAGTAAAACTATACTACACTAGTTCTTCTGTTTCTTGAACTTCTTACTCTATGACGATTCTTGACCAGCTTCTACCATGAAAACACAGAAAAGAGTGAGAACATACAAATCCTCAGTAATAAACATATATTTCATGACATAAAAACTATGTAAATTGTATAGATAATTAAACTAAACTCAACATTAAATGATCGCCCATACAATCGTATAATGTTATCTATAATTACTAACATAGGAGTTTCCTCCACTATAATTGATAATTGCATAATACCTCGTAGTATAGCCAAACCGATAGCCTACATACCATTAATATAAGCAATCACACATACAATCGCTTACGTCAACAGCCACAGACAATTGCTCATACAACTGAACTGTAACTGTGAAGCTGACGATTTAACCCTACCTCTACTTGTTTATTTTAGGAAACTCTGGTTCCACAAACACTTGGTAAGATAGGGAGTGAACTTATCACATCCTGATTCTACCTAAGACAAAGGAAAACTGTATTCCGTACCAACTGTAAACTTGCCCATAAACACAACTCATCCTTGTGAAAAAGTCTATCTTAACTAGTGCATCATTTTGAACCAGATTATGGAGCCAAATGAATACTTCTCTGATCTTTGCACACTTAACTCAACTCTACTTCAAGTGAGTAATTTGTGCATCTAGATAAGTAAATCATACCTCTTTCATTTGTATCTGGCTCTCCTTGTTATTACACTACCTGTAGTGACCTGTGTCACGCTAGAGTGCTTAAGGTTCCAAATACCTGTTTTAGGTAACTCTTAATTCTTGGAATACCTAACTACTTGATCTTTTATACTTAACTTAGTATTCAAGAAAGTAACTCTTTTCCTACATGCATCTCTAATTCAACTATACTACTTGAAGAGTTAAGCATATTTTTGCTATACTCAATGAATATGACAAGCTTTCAAGTCATAGTTCATCCTATTATGTATTGAACAATGCACGATATCTCACTTAACTAGAGAACTTAGTACACAATCGTTCCCGCTTAAGAACTAAACACACAAACTTAACTCCACTTGAGTGAAACTAACTCATGAGTGGTTAATACTTGCAACACTTTGTTGCTTAAGGTTCTAGGTACCCTTCCAAAGTAATCTACTACTCTTGGATATCCTAAGGCTCATACATTTACCAACTAACTAAAGTGAATGCTACTAATTCAATTTAGTATACTCGTATCTATTATACCAACTCATCACATCTTGTGTGATATCTAATGTAACACTAAGTGCCTAAGGTGTTAGATACCTACCTATGGTAATCCTTAACTATAGGATGCACAAAGAGTCTAAACTTTCTCATCTATACTAAAGGGTTGTTTCCTTTTTGAAATATCCCTAATAACATCTTAACACACTCTAAAAAGGATGTATAAAGAATCCCAATAAGTAGAAAACTTCATTCCAACAAGATTCATATCTTAACATTTTATGGTTTATCACCTAAAAAGACTGATTTTCATAGATGCACCAAATATACATCCTAATTTCTATAATTATGAAATTTTTACCACATGAAGCCTTACGTCTTAACTTTCAAATGACATTGGAATCAGGTCATTTCGATATCTACAGCCCAAGTTATGCAACAAACCATATAGACTGTCAAGATGTTGCCCTGTCCATGCCTAGGCTTGGCTTTACCACGCCTAAGCATGACACTCTCTGTCTGATCAGTACGCAAAACTGACCATCCCATGGCTAGGCATGGTTCAATCACGCCTAGGCGTGACCATTCTGCAGAATGCGTTTTATGCATAATTAGTTATCCAAAATAATTTCAATCACCAAACTCTTGAATTCTAGATACTATCCAATCCTAAACATGATCTAAAACATGATAGGATCATCAAACACTAACTTGAACTCATTAAAACATGGATTAAACACCAATCATCAACCTAGAAATCCATTTCTCAAAACACCTCAAGTGAATAACATGGATTCTAAGAAATCAAAATTGACAACCATGCATCAAACTAGCTATAAACACCTTAACTTAACACTTGGAACCATAAACCAAGCCAAGAACACAGATTAACTCTTCAAACCCATTTCTTACTATTCATGTAACTTAACTTCAACCAAAGCAAAGATGAAGAAGAGATGAGATTGGAGGATAGAAAACCCCTACCTCTTGAAGCCATGAAGATCCTCAAGCTTTTCCCTTTAATCTTCTAGCTCCCCATGGTTTTTCCTTCTTCTTTTCTCCCTTTCTCTCCCACAATTCCCTCTTTCTTTTCTCTTCTTTTCTTTTTCTGTTTTTGCCTTGTTCTGGAACGTGAGAAGAAGAAGGAGAATAAGAAGAAAAATCATACTTTTCCACTGAAGTCATATACTGATACTTTATATCTACTAAGGATACTTGAATTTAGCTAAATCAAGTTTTTCAACTTCTAACAACTTTGAAATAAATACTGGGATTCATCAAAATTATTGTTTCACAATTATCTTATTTTTTCATATCTACTAGGGTCAATCTGGCATTAAAATACACAAACAGTATGCTTAAAAATACCAAACTAACTCTGATTGTTCTCAAATTTTAACTATACCTTATCTACCTTATTTGTGACTTAGAAACAAGTTCTTTAGATTTATTTCTCTCAACTTAATAATTTATGTTACTGTCTGAGTCATTTTAAATTACTCTTCAACTAGATGTATATGAAATTATTAATTAAAATTTGTAAATTTTTATATTTACGCTATTCGTAAAAAAAATAATAATTTAACTAAATTTTTGTATGAATCTAAATATTATTATTAAAATTTATAAAAAATTAATTTTTAATTTAAACTATTGATTTATTTTAATAATAAATCAATGACCCAAAATCAATAATCCATCTATAAATCTCTTCTTAAAAATCCATATTAAAATTTTCCCGTGAAAGGTAGATATTATGCATCTCTACTACGTTCGGGGATTCCTAATACAAGTGCTAATATAATATTATGGACTACTCAAATAGTCTTGTGGGAAAGCAAGTTCTAGGGATTAGTTTTTGATTGCTATTGACCCATCATGCTCCAAATTATTGTTTCTGTCAAACCATATTCTTAAGAAACCGTGTGGAAAAATAAGATGACGTAAATTTGATAGCTTAGTATGATTGCTATAAATAATTTAATAAAGACACAAAAAAGAAAGAAGCCTTAAATTTAATGGCAGAAGATAGCAAATGTATCAAGCGTGACATTCCTTTTCGAATAGGATTTGTATCCATGTGATAGCACGGATAATAAAAATAATAAAAATTTTATGAATAATTAAAATTATTTAATTAATTTTAAATAAGTATTTTAATAATTTCACAATAAAAGATGTTTGATAAATACATCTAATATAAATAATAAGTATTTGTTAATGTTAATTATAGTTATACAATTAGTTAAACATATATAAAATATAAAAATATAAATACACCAATAAAAAGCGTGATAAATATAGTTTTTCATTTAAATATAATTGTGTGTTACTAATTTTAATTATTATATAATACTTTAATGATACGTTAATTCTATATTTTTTGTAATTAAGTAACTTTTGTAAGAAATTCACAATTGTCCTAACACTTATGGTATTTCCCTATGAATAATGGAAGATCAAATGACTTGAATCTAAATTTTGATTGCAAATTATTAACCTAGATAATCTTAAACTTGTCTAGTATGAATTTTATTTCTTTGTACTTGTATTTTCTCATAAACTTTTAAGCATTTCTAACTTTGTTTCTCTTCACAATTAAAGTAATGTACATCAGTAATTATATGAAAAACTCTGTCATTACTTAAATATTAATCCTTAAAAATTGAAATATAAGTTGAATATCTTCTCAGACTTCGTACGTTATAGATCTCCTATGAATAATGGAGGATCAAATGACTTGAATCTAAATTTTAATTGCAAACCATTGACCTAAACAATCTTAAACTTGTCTAGTATGAATTTTCTTTCTTTGTACTTGTATTTTCTCATAAACTTTTAAGCATTTCTAACTTTGTTTCTCTCACAATCAAAGTAATGTACATCAATAATTATATGAAAAACTTTATCATTACTTAACTATTAATCCTTAAAAATTGAAATGTAAGTTGAATATCTTCTCAGACTTCTTACTTTATAAATCTCTTATTACGACATAGTATTTCTTTTTCTTTTGAAATATTTCTTTCTTCTATAAGTAATGTCAAGATCTTGATTGTTTATTTCCTTAAACTCTTCAATGCATGCATTTTATGAAATTTATTGCAATCACACAATCATCTAATAAAATTTGTCCATATCAAAGTCAACACCCTTTATATAATTGAAGACATGAAGAATCTTCCACTTGTTCGTCTAGGTGGAAATGACGCGGATTGACATGCAAATAAGTCAATTGCTATATTTTCTTCATATGTACTATTTCTAGAAGTAAATCTTCTTGTTATCCCACAACAAACAGAACATAAAAAAAGAGGAAAAGGAAAATATTTGAAATGACATCATATATTATGTCTACAAATATATCTCAATGCCAGAAATCCTGGATGTCAAGTCAGGAATACAGCAGAATATAAGGATTGGCATGGAAATTAAGCAATGAAATCTGTATTATTAAAAAGTGAACTCATTCTTAGCCTGTTTATCAGTACCAAGCTTGGGCGTGGACAAATAAAATTAAAACACTAGGCTTGGAAATTGGTGGATTAACATCAAACTGAAAACTAACTTGTGGTCACAACCATGTACGACATCAAAGGTTCTCTTAAAATTGACTATTCTTGCTGTTCATCGAAGCCACAACTGAGTTGTCCATAAGATAAGGTTAAAGCCATGACAGGAGATAGTCAATAGGATCATTGACCTCGCCATCTCCTCCACCAGAAGGAAGTCCTAGCTACCTGTGAAGGAGGTGGTGTAAGAATATCAAGCATGGTTTCCTTCTCTTTTGGGGTCAATGGAACACCTCTAACAAGGTTCAAAGCCATGATATGAACATTAGTCTTTTGTCTATGCCTGTTGTAAGCCCATACTCCAGCACCTGCACCTGCAACTAGGAGCTATACGAAAGCACATTTTTCGAATCAGCACAAATTAAAACTACACTAAAAATAAATTACAAATTCAAGTACTTTCAATCCTGCAGAGAAAATTTACCGGTGATAACCACAAAGCTGCTGTCTGCATATCAAACTTAGGTGTATAGAGTACAGTCTCTCCAAAATCATCCTCAAGCTTTTTGTAGATCTCCTTGTCAGTCTTTCCAGACCGAATTTCATCACGAATTAACTGCAAATAGTACAAGTGTTTACATGATAGCACAAAGGTTGCTAGCAGGCATGGTTATTTTTTATTTTATAGAAATAGTGAGCAGAAAGGGATGGAAAACAAGCAACAAAAATGGGCAAGCAACTTCAAAAACTTAAAAAATCTGTTTAATAAATAAGAAAATCAGTTATTTCACACATCTGGAATTTCCCGACAAGCCTGTCATATTCTGTTTAATCTTTCCTAACTTCCCCAAAGACAGAAGTTCAAATCAATGGCAATGAAGAAAAAAAAAGCTCTGATATATCGACAGCCACTAATAGGCACTCAGGGATGGAGGGAGGGGGGGAGGGGGGCACTTCCTCAAATAAACATTCAACTTTTGCAGCAAAGAAAATCGACAGCCATTTAAATTTGGCACAAAGCCAAAATAAGCATCAAAGAAAATATATTATATCAGTAACTAAGAAAGAATACTGTATAATTCCACAAAGGTTAAACTGTTATGACAAGGGAAAGCAAACTAATAGGTAATATATCCAAATAATGCATTGATAACTCATACTAGATGAGATTATATCAAAAAGGAGTTTGGCTGTTAGATGTTATTTTTTAAAGTTGCATACGAAAAAAAATCTGAATATTTAGGGTCCCCTTATACACAAATTTGTCTCACTCCTGAAAATTCATGTTCCCTTTTCGAAATTATTTCAAGTTTGGAAACCAATAGAAGTTCCAAACAAGTATTTCAAAGCAATAAATAAATAGATAGTTTTTGTTAGCAGTAAGGGACAACCTTGAATAACATCCATATCAGTGAATTTGTAGTAATTATATAATCTTCCCTTGTGGAAATCCATTCAGATTGAGAAATTAAAAGTAGAGGTACCTTCCTGAGCAGAATGGCAATGTCAGCTTGAGAGTCTTCAATGGATTGACTCCCACACTCGGTGCACCTCACATTGTGACTAATGTTTCTCGCCCGGGCCTCTACTATCTGCACCTTTTTCACTGGATCCTCCTCCTCACTCCCCATTCAAAGCTAGCCTACAACTAGTATTATTCTATTCTATCTTCCCTAAAATGCAGCTGCAAAATCCAATAAAACATTACTAAACACAGAAAGAGAGGGGAAAAAAAGGCTCTAGTGTGTTGAAAGAGGTAATATAATATGGAAGTTTTGTTCCCAGCTATACATTTCATCAAATAGCTGCAAGGCAAGACCAGGTCAAACAATCACAACAAATAAAAAAAACATAGCATAAAATGAATCATGATGCTTTAAGTTTAACACAATGATTATGAATGTAAGAAACCATGACCGACAACATAAGAAGAGAAACAAACAAACACACGCACACACATAATTCTCAGCATTCATTTTGTCGAACACCAAGGAAGCAGTTGTTGCAGTAGACAGATTTAATTAGAGAAAATGTTTCCTTCAATTCAAAAAAAAGAAAAAAAAAAGATTTTTGAAGATGAACTTAATATATGAATTAATTGGATTTAGATATATGAAATGGGTTTTAATTAGAAGCTACAAACTCACAGTTTTAGTTGGAAGAAAGAAAAAATTGATGAAGAGAAAACAGAGAGGCTTTGCTTTGTTACTGCTACTGCTATGATCCCTTCTCCTTCAATGCTTCAGGTCAAGCGATCATCTAGTTTGGTGAGGTGCATAATAGCCCAGACCCAACGTTATGATAGAGAGCCCGATCCATCAACTCGATCCAATTCCAAGTCATACTTTGACGTGTACAAAATCATCATTAAGTTCAACTTAAGGCCCAAAAAATTTATGGTGAAGGAATCATTTTTTTTTTAAATCCTAATAATGTCATTTTCAAAAAACAAGTTATTAAAATGCATTTATTTTAAACAGATTACTCAAATACTCTCAGTTTTATCATATTATTACAATTTTTTTATTTTGCGTTTATTAAAACTTACTGCTGTATCATTAAAAAAAAGGGGATCTAACAAATATAGTTGATTAAGTTTGATTGTATTTATTTTTGTTTTATAAAAACTAATCAGTTTAATTCAATTTTTCATTTTTATTTACGAAACTAAATCAAACTTATATATATATATATATATATATATATATATATATATATATATATATATATATATATATCGTTTAATCAAAATTGATTGGATCAAGTTGAAGCAAGTTGATTAATAACATATTTTTGTATTATAATTTCCAAACTTTGGTTTGACCTAGTAGAGAAGCAACTTTTTTTTTTTTTCACTTCACTCATACTATGATTTGAGACTCAAAATCATGTTCAAACACAACTCTACTTTAGTTCTTACCAAATATGTTATTTGTGAATAAAACTTAATTATACCCCAAATTAAGGTTTTGAGTGTACAAACTATAATCCAAACATGTTGTGTTGTAAAATAATTTGGTTGGCTTTTTGACCAAAATGACTTTGATGACAAAACTATTTGTCAAATTGTCATACTTTTGAAATTATATACCAAATTAATATACTTGTGACTATGCTGATTTTTTTTTTCAAGTGACACGTAGATAGCGCTAGAGCCTTTGGCACTTTCTACACGATGACGCCAATAGGGTTGACATTACACAAATAATAACGCATAAAAGAGTGACGTTATTTACGCGAAAACGTCAGACCAATAGGCTTTTTCCAAGTTATAGAACATTTACATTTGACGCTTTCACATTAAAACGTCACACGCATTGGTATTACCAATGTGCCCCATTATAAATAAATATCTTCTCTCTTTCTCATGCACAAATTCCTCATTTCTCATGCATAAATTCCTCATTTATCAAATTTTCACTTTTTTTCTAGACTTTTTCTCTCTAAACTCTTCCAAACTATCATTTGATTGTAACTTGTGGGAAAGACATTTGAATAATCATATATATAAGTATTTTTGTTCATAGATTATTTTTATTCTTATTATTATTGCTGATTATTTTTATTGTTATAATTATTATTGGTTTTTTTGTTATAATTATGTTAATTGTGTATTATATATTTTTTATGGTTGACTAATTTTGTTAGTTAGGATGTTTTAGGAATTTGTTGGTATAAAAATTAATAGTTTGAATATTATTAGGATAGAAATTTTTTTAGTTGACAAATGTGTTGATTATATATTTTTTTGTTGTTTTCAATTGACTAAATTTGTAGGTTTATTGAAAATGAAATTAGTAGGGTTTAGGAAAATTTTCTTGAAAAATAATAGTATGAATTCATTATTATGAGTAGCAATTTTGTTTTAATTGACACATGTGTTTATTGATTTTATACTTGTCATATTGTTATTATTCAGAAGTTTGAGAAATGAAATTAAGATAGTAAAATGTCTTGTTGTTCTCATTTACTACAATGAGAGAATGTATAAAGATGAAGAAGGTTTAATGTATGAAGGTCATCGTCTTAAGTCTATCGTGATTAAATGTGATAAGACTTTTGAGCTTTTAAAAAGTAAAATTCATTTAAAATTGAGACTCCAAGAAAATTAATATGTGTCCAATGTTGTGAATCAATTTCCATAATGGAGCAATGTACTGAGATAGATTGCTCTTCCATTAGAAGATGATAAATATGTTGCTTGTATGATAGATTATTTTGATCAGCATCCGAATTTAACTTCAATGGAGTTGTATGTTGAGATAAAAATGAGTGAACACAATGTGCATGTTAAAGATCCTTCTTAAACAAAAATCCAAGTTAGTCATTCTAATCTTCTTGAATCATCGTACTCTATCAATACTCAATTGCCTATGACACATGCTGCTCCTTTGCTCCAACCTTAAGAAGTTGTTACATCAGCATTGCTTGAAAGGAGATCATTTGGGTTGGACTTTGAAACTCATAGCCCACTTATCAAAGATGCATTATCTAACACAAGTGAAGATGAATGAGAGCTGCCTGAGGGTGAGGATTCAGATATTGACTTAGAAGAAGAACACATTGACGTTGAAGTAAGTTTATAGAAACAAGTCCCTCCATTGTTAGTTGCCCCTCAATTTGTGTTAGTTGCCTAAATTAGATCGTTGTGGTATTTGGAGGCCAGAGGAAGTTGCAATTTCTATCCAAAGATGTTGTCAAGTTGGCCCTAAAATATTTTCCGATTAGTAGACATAAGAACTGCAAGGTTAAAGATTCTGATACATAAAGGCTAACTGACAAATGCCTCAAATATGTTGATGGTTGTAATTGGAGAGTCATGGTTATTAAAAGTAGGAAATCAAACATGTGGTATATTACAAAATATAATTGACACTCATAACTGTGTCAATCCATTTATATCACAAGATCATAAGAAGTTAGACTCTTTTATGATTTGTTCTTGCATTCTAGAGATGGTTAAACAAAAACCCGATGTACCTATATATTTGATTATTGAAAGGATTCGAAGTCTATTCAGATATGAAGTGTCATATTAGAAAGCTTGGAAGACAAAACAAATTGTCATTATGAAGGTTTTTGGGGACTAGGATAAAATCTTATGAGGTGTTGCCTAGATGAGTAACAGTCATGAAAAAAACATGTCAGGAACAATGGTGGAGTTGCAAACCATTGAATTTGTTTAGCGCAACCGAGTTGACCGTTCAAGACAAGTGTTTTTTTTTGTTTGCTTATTTTGGACATTCAAATCATATGTTGCTAGATTTCAATATTACAAGCTCATTATTCAAATTGACGGTACTCATTTGTATGGTAAATATCGTCATAAACTATTGATTGCAACAACACACTATAGAGATAGAAAACCTCTGTCAATTGCATTTACCATTGTGGAATGAGAAACAAAGGATGTTTGGAGTTGATTCTTAGCTCTAATTTGAACACATGTCACACAACAACGGGACTTATGTTTGATATCTGATCGACATCAAGACATCATACAGTCAATAGCGAATCCACATCAGGGATAACAACTATCATATGCATATCATGTTTACTATATACAACATATTGGTAGTAATTTTAACAACAACTTCCACAATGCGGCCCTAAAAAAATATATGATTAACACATGTATTTAAAATTTTCAATTTCTATTCCAATTGATTATACTAAAACTTAGTTGCTAACACCAACTCTTTCAAATTTTTGTATCAGGGTATAAACCAATTGTATACAAATTTGAGGCCAAGTTAGAAAAGTTGACCGCTACTACTGATATGGCAAATTGGATTAATTCAATCCCGAAAGAAAAATGGAATTTGACATATGATGATGGCCATAGATTCGGTCATATGACAACGAAATTGTCAGAGTGTATCAATGAAGTGTTGAAATGTGGTAGAAATCTATCAATAATTGCACTAGTTTAGATGACATATTACAAATTAGTAGACAACTTTGTTAATCGAAAAGATGAGGCAAACCAGAAAATTATGGAAGGAACAGAATAGACTGATGATTTTATGAAAAAGTAGAATGTCAACATGCAAAAAGCAAGCTCCCCCCAAGTCAGTCAATATGATATACACCAACCAGATTTTTGATCGAAGAGGTATTCAACCCTATAACTCAAGATGGTGGAATTAAATATTCTTTAAACTTTCAAGAAAGCCGATGTAATTGCGGGTTGTTTCAAGCATTGCATTTTCCTTGCTCTCATGCAATAGCAGTATGTGCTTCTAAGGTACTTAACCCTTTCCAATATGTGCATAGGATTTACAGACTAGAAAATATCTACAGAGCTTATAAGGTTGATTAGGGAATCATTAAGAATGAACATTGGTGGCCACCAGCTCCTAAGATTACATTGGTGTCTGATGGTGCATTGCTTAGTTCTAATGGTCGACTTAAATCAACTCGACTTAGAAATGAGATGGATTGACACGAACTAGGACCGAGACAAAGATGTTCTACATGTCATCAAGTTGGACATAATTCTCGTGTCCTAGTGGATCGACTTCCTTGAGGAATGACAGAGAAGGGTCATCTACTTGAGTTAAGACATAATTTGATAATCACTCTCTTATATTAGATGATTATTAGTGTGTAATTAAGGACTATTAGTGTGTTAGTTAGCTATTATTGTGTATATTATGATTATCAATGTGTGTTAGTTCACTATCATTGTGTATTTGAGGATTATCAATATGTGTTAGTTCAATATAATTGTGGATTTTAGGAATGACAATGCGCATTTGATTATTTATGTTTAATCTTATTCTTACATTGCTTTTAACAGTGTCTTCTAATTTATATTTGATAACTAATGTTTAATATGTATATTCTTTTCATAGTGTCTTATCATTATCGAAGACTTATTGTTGATGTTGTTTATCATATTATAGCGTGAGACATGACATTCCATTTAAACTTAGGCCTAAAGGACCCTTTAGTACTAGTTACAAGAGTATCATGTTTCACAACATATATGGCAAGGAAAGGAAGATCATCATTTGAATGTTAGACGTGCTCATAAATTCAGGCATATAGACTTAGATGAGTGGATGCTTCCATATCTACAGTAGGCTGGCTTCACAGGAATTGCCCACATGGGATATTGCACTATTGATTACTCATTGATTATTGCATTGGTTGAGAAATGACACTCCGAGACACATACATTTCATACGCCTATTAGAGAACGCACCATCACGTTGGAGGATATTGATATCATATCGAGACTTCTTATTGACGACAATGCAATTACTGGTTGTACCCATCGTCATGATTGGATGGACCTATATGTTGAGTTGTTAGGTTCGGAGCTAGATGCATCATAATTATCCAGTGCGCATGTTGATATGTCATGGCTTTGGAGAGGATTTCGTAGACAACTTACGGAGAATGATGATGATATTTACGTGCAGTAGTTTGCACGAGTATATATACTTAAGTTCATCAGGGGTTTGTTATTTCCTGATTATTCTGGTAAATATGTGCACATGAAGTTCCTTCCCCTGTTGGAAGACTTTACCATTGCTAAGACGTACAGTTAGGGATATGTAATATTAGCATACTTGTATAGAGAGTTTTACAAAGTCACAAATTACAAAGTGCACGAGATTGGAGGTGCTTGCATCTTGTTGCAATATTAGGGTGGTATATATTTCTCTGTCTTATCCCTACACTTCTTGACGATACTGATCCTAACATTTTGAGTGCCTATGTTGCTGATTGTGATCACTTACGTCCATTAAAATTTCAGTAAGTTTCTCAATATATCATTTACTTATATTAGTTTGTTATATATACTACTTTCATTCACGATGCATGACTAACATTTAAATAGGTGACATAAATATAAGGTTTGTTTTAAATGAAACCACAACGGGAGCGCTTCAATATTATTGTCAGTTCTTTGATCAATGGAAGAATGATGATGTCAACATTGATTTACATTGATTTAAATAAGTTACTTTTGTCTTGCTTTTTAATTCTTTATATATATCATTTTGTAGATTATATGACAATCATACACATTTAAGATTGTGGTGTCACTACCAAATTTTTGTGTGACTGGTAAAGACATAATACTAGTAGTGACCCCTGTCATATTTTTTCACATTGTTGAGTGACACCAACTAGATATTGTGATGTGTTAGTTTGGTCTCGACCAACTAGATATTGTGGTGTCACTACCAAGGAGACTGCACTAACCTAACGATTTATACTCAATAACATTGGTAAGAAGGCATGATGAGGATTGAAGAAGCACTTACCTTGTACACATTGCCACTTGGGAGATTCGTAAGGAGAAGTGTGTTACTAGAAGGCTATTGGAAGCTCCCCTCACTATGCACTTTGAGTACATGCGCTGGTATAAAAGAATTACTACATTGGATTTCTTATACTAGTGCATTTATTAAGGTTGTGGTAAGCTATTTAGCAATATGCTCCTTACTGAATGTATTTTGTATTGATGAAGACATATGTTATATCTGCTTCTTAAGCTAACATTGCAGAGAATCAATATGCTTGAGCTACAAACCCTAATTCGGAATTTAATATGGTTAGCCTTTGAGAATCTGCTGAGTAGATTTTATCTTCATTGAAGTAACACGATCGCATTACAATGGTGCAGCTTTGTCCAACTCCTCCTATAGATGACATTCTAGGGCCACTCGAACAGTTCGATGAACAGAGAAAGCACTATAGAAGATGGACAGGGTTAGTGAGTATTCAGACACGACTTTGGCATTCAAAGGATTCTGATTTTTTAAATGCGCTTAGGACTTAGCCCTCAATCACTACTACTGCTATTTACCCACCATCTCAACTACCACCTACATTTTACCCAACCACATCTAGGTTACCCACCATCTACATATTACCTATCACCTGTTTACACTTACCCACCATATCTTTTAACTTTTACCCTTACATCATCATTTCTTTACCCATCATATCCTTATCCTACACAATTAGGACCTTCTCTTGATCCCCCTCACAGGCCACCATATTCTAACCTTGGCCCTTCTCATTGATATGATCATTACTAACTTGTTTTTTATTATCTATTTTGGTGAGCCCAACATTTGTTCATGTCAGTTACTTCTTTTGTTGCTTGTCTATTATGATTGGGGTACACTTGAATTAATTTATCTAACTTTTACTACATTTGCTTAATCTGTGATAACTGTATATATATGTACAAATGTTTCCATTATGCATCCTATAAATGCTTTGGTGATTTGAAAATCTGTGTATATATGAATATGTTTCATTAAACAAGATGATGTACTTTTGAAGACGTCCAATTTTTAAGAGAAACTCTACCAAATTTTCTATAGAATCAAAATGTTTAAACTGTTAAGATTAATTGATTTTGATAAGTTTGCTAAACTAATATTCTAGCCCATGTGCCGGTCATGACTTTTTAACCAAAATGCCCTTAATGGCAAGTACCTGAGGAGGGTGTTCAAATGCTCAATTGTTCTACAGCAACACATTATATTTAAAGAAACAAGATCCCTTGTAGTTTTCATATAACAACAAGAAGATCGCAGCCTTTGATTTAATGTTTGATAATTTTAATATATGGGAATGAGAGAGAATAATGTTTATTTCAATGATTGGATTTGCAACTGCGTTACAATTTTCTTTGAACCACAAGTGATCCATACCTATATTTAAAATGGTTTGTGATTCTTAATCATATGTGTTAAGGATAATTAACGTCTTATTTTTTGGTAAAAAACTAATGTCTTATTTTAAATGCATAGAACTTCGTATTAATTTTGTAAATAAATATTTTTAAATATTTAAAAAATTGATCATTGGTAGAGAACTGTTGCCTTCTTCAAATTCAAAAGGCGAAGGTTGTTTTCATTTTCCTTCTTATTCTAACAAGCATTCTTGCAGACCCAGAGTGAGAGGAAGAGAGAGCACCAGGTTTTATTTTTTCTCAGCTTCTTCACAGACATTGAGGAGAAGAGTTGGAAATGAATTCAAGACCCACTGAGGCATTGTGTTCTCTCTATTTTGTTTCTCTATGCTTTTACTTTTATGTGACAAAATCGGCTTGACTCTAAAGATTGGAATTAGGGATGGAGGGATATATAGTTTCTGGGTTGATTTTCTATTTCTTGTATTCATTTACGTTAAGTTATTGAAAAGAAAAATAAAATAAAAAATATTGTCTAGGATTTTACAAATCTGCTTTATTATCACAAAGTTTGTTTTTCTAGATTTGCTCCTAATCATTTTAGAACTTACACACAAATTAAATTGGCCTTTTAATTGGTTTTTTAGAACCCACATATTTAATTGGAGAATATTGATATTCTCTTTGCCATTGGTGAAAATGTGACTAAAAGTTTATTGTATGGCTAAAAATTTCTATGCCGTGAAAAATAAAATTTTCAACAAAGTAAAAAAGTGTTAAATTTTGTAAACCAATAAGAAAATAATCCTATTTGTATTTACATATAAAAAAAATGAGAATTAATTATTTTGGTACATATTTAGAAGGAAAAATAATATGCAACTCTCTTGAATTTTGACTCTTCTGCAAATCACCACTACGAACTTTAAAATCTTCTCAATTAGTCTTTAAATTTTAATTAATATTTAATAGATCTTTATATTTAATTTGATTAATTAAATGTTAATATCATGTAATATTATTATTAGTGAATTAATTAATTCAAATTAAATATAAAGATCTATTGAAACATTAATTAAAATTTAAAGACTAATTAAAAAAATTTTAAAATTCATAAGATAGTGATTTATAAAAAATTAAAATTTAAAGAAAAATTATATATTCTTTTTCTTATTGAGAATGAAAACGTCAAATCATTAGACATTTTCATGAAAAAAATATCTTTAAGTTTGACATTTTCACGTAAATAACTCCTTTTTGTTTGACATTTTCACACAGATAACACCATCTATAATGCAATTTTCACGTGGATAATACCAATAACATTGACACTATCTACATGTCACATGAAAAAAAAATTAAAATAAATAGCCAACATGACTACAAATGTGACAATTTAGTAATATAGTTTTAAAAATGTCAATTTAGTAAATAATTTTGTCAATAAAGACATTTTGCTCAAAAAGCCTAATTTGGTCTAATTCAATCTTCTAACTCGAAAGAAACCGATCCATTCTTAATATAAAAAAATATAGGAAAATGATTAGTTTGATTCACTTTTATCATATGAAGTAAAAACTTGATGTCAATTGTGTAATTACCAATTACATTTCTCCTGAAGTACCATAATGTGCTCACCAATCTTACGTAAACAAGAAAACTCTAAAATTTACAGATGCCTTTCAGTGAGCACTTGATGAGAGACTCCAACTTTAGCATGGGATGATAGCATAAAAAATGTCTCCTAAAACTTCAAGACCACGTGTAAGCACGAAGCAGAAACTTTCCTGCAAATCAGTAAGATAAAGAAATATAGGTGGATTAATATAGTCACAATACCAATAAAAATTCTTTGAATTATCCATTTTATCTGGCTATTATTTCGATAATTCAAGTGCTCAAGATTAAGCAAAAGAGAAATGCTAGCCAGAAAAATTTACCAAAATTCAGCCAGAAATAATTGACGCTGGAAACTTTTGAGACCCACCCACATTTATGAGTTTAGATCTTCTCATGTAACATGACCAGAGAAATAAACACAAATTTTATCATGTAAAGACCCATCATGATTGGTTATAGAGTCCTCTAATTATATTCAAAAGAAATTGTGTTTTTCTCTCCAACATGACCCTCTTATATTATTCAACGACGTCAGAAAGTCTAAATCTCACATTTATTAACTTCAAGACCATAGACCATGAGTACGAAGGAAGTATTCATTTATTTTGTGAACTGTTGCATTCAGTAAAAGGATTTTCTGCTTATACCAGTTTACCACCAGGAGGATTCACTTTATACTTTTAATTTTAGATCTATTGCAAATTCTATGTGAAAGAAGTTTTTTCTTTTCCACCAAAAATGTTTCCAAAACTCATTCAGCAAATTAAAATATGCCCTATACCTCATCCATATGGCCCCTTTAGTTCATTTAGGTTGCTTCTTGTGCAAGAAGTGCAATCTCAATTTCCTGGAGTGACTTCCCTTTTGTTTCCAGAACATATTTCTTCACAAAAATCACAGCCATCAGACAAAATGAACCAAAAATAGTATACAGAAGTTGTGCCCCAATTTGCTCCAGCAAGCGCAAAAATAATAGACCGACGAAGAAGTTTATCACCTGTTAAAGAAGTGTTTACAAATTCAGAGAACTTGATAACACTGGAGAAGAAAATAGGCTGGGGATAAAAGAGAAAGGAGGCAAACTAAATGACACTGATAAAATCCTAAAGACCAAAACTTCTTTCAAACATATGTATATTGCATTAGATGCAGAGCCTGATATTAAACAATATATCAAGAGAAGAGACTTCAAGTAATTCTAATTAGTAAATAATATTCAGAACTCAAAATTTAAATCCCATACTTGCAATCAACATATGCAACATATTCTGCAAGAACATCCCAAAAATGTTATAAACCACCAAACTGCATATTTCAAGTGTAATAAACCAACAGTCATCATCAACTATACTTGCAGTCTTGCACAAGCACCGTGAAAGTCAACAGAAATCAACATAAGTAAAAAAAACTGGTTATTAGAATACTTTTTATTGTTGAAAAGGGGTTATCAAGACTTCTCAAATCAATAACTTTCTCAACAATCATACTCTGATACCATGTCAAGTTACCAATTATCTCATATACATTACTTTAACTCACAGACATAAAGGAACTTTACTAGAATATAAATGCACATGTCAATCCAATGTGTAAGCATAATTTAGTTTTAAAACTCAGACATCATAAAATATTTACCGAGTTAAATATGGTAGAAGATGTAACATATATATGGTAGAAGATTACACAATAAGGACAAATATTTAAGCGGATTTCAAGTTCATAAGAATGTCCAAACGAGTTAATTACTTTAAAAAGCTGAGAAGCTAAAACAGAATGATATTAGGAAGCATTAAAGATGAATGCATGCAGAAGACAATTACCCAATGCACAGCCAAGCAAATTGCCATTGCCTTTGCTCTGATCTTGCCGGGTAGTATTTCGGACATGAGAAGACAAGGAGCAGGACCAGCACCGAGAGCAAATGATAGCACAAACCTGCATTGTCCATTCCACATTTAGCAACCAATATCATGAAAAATGAGCTCTCGAGTTTGTAGAGATCTGATCAGTAATTTGGTAGCACTAAAGAAGGAATGGAGGTACTGCAGATCCATATGCACTGTGTCCAACAATCTATGTAGTAATCCATTTCAGAAAAAAAAAAATCATATGCGCATAATTTTAAAATATTAATGAAAACTCAAAAAGCCACATTAGATTTATTGCCCTGTGATTCCGCAGCTAGAATGAGATTGAAATTGATATCAACCACTTGCTAATACTTACATTTACTTGTGCATCTGATGCAACAACAAAGTAAGGACGCTAATTATGAGTTTCTGAAAACCATTGACTGAATATCCCCATTAGAGGAGAGAAATTTTATACATTACAAGAGTATTTCATCTTGCTCACATAATCCTTTCTCCCCACCCCTACCCCTTTTCCATATAATAATTCCTATTTTCTGTCTTTTGTTTTTTGCCCTCCCCATGCAAGTTGAAGCTTTCTAACCACTTACAGCAACATGCCACCAACAGATAGATACATAGCTCCAAATCCTGATACAAAAGAAGTTGCAGCGATAACTTGCAGACCCATTGCTACTGCCTAAACAAGAAAAATGAGTAAAGGTCAGATAAAATAATTTTCATCACCTAACTTACGAAATTTAGCAGAAAATGTAATAATTGGAAAGAAGCCAAACTCTTGAACAGTATCATAGGAAAGTTCCTACTATTAAAATGGCTTAGATTCCTCTCCCCCCCCCCCCCCCCAAACCTGATGATTGTAAGAAAACCTGAGATGGGAAATTGCATAAGTGAAGTCACACTCTTGGTGAGCTTGCTAAAAGTGAAAATAAGCAAGTGGATTATGAAGAGGTGGAAAATGGCAATGTATTGAGCATAATAAGTTGGGATAGATTGCCATTTTTCACCTTCCCATTTCCTACCAAGCACACCTTACCTAAATGCCCCAAGACTGTATAAAAAAAACTAAGCATGCTTGCTCAACTTGGCCAAAAATTTAAGCATTCTCACCATTCCATTTCCCATAATATAAGTAGCTTTTATTCAGGCTTCTTTGTCCAGCATTCCAATCTACTGTCTATCCCTTTTTACAGGCCTTGTCAATTGGGAGGTCTGTTGCTGGCCTAAGAAGGAGGGAGGTTTGGGACTGGGTAATTTGGTGTCCAAAAACATTGCTTTGGCAGCTAAATGGTTATGTTCCTTTCCTATGGAGGTCAATTCATTATGGCACCAAGTAAATGAAAGTAAATGAATAAATAAAGCTCCACTTAATGTCCTTCAGATGCAATATCATATTTTGGAAGTGTAGATGAAATGCATGAATAGTCGACAACTACAGTGCCATTTGAATTTATAACAGTATGTCAAATGAAATTTTATGCAAGTGAAAAAGATTAATTCAGCAAAGTTATGATTTTCATTTTTCTTTCTTACCATGCCCAAAAAGCTACCCAAGAGAAGCACTTTCCTTCCAAGTTTATCCATCAAAATCATTGCAATAAGTGACCCTGAAGTAGCATAACAACAAGGTTGAGATAAATATACAGCAATTTAAAAAAAAAAAAGAAAAAAAGAAAAAAGGGGAGTTAATCCAGCAGATACCCAATAAATTGCAAATTCCTACACACGTGTTTGCAAGATCAGATGGGACACCAAAGCTTTCAAAGACAGTTGAAGAGAAATAGAAAACGGCATTTATGCCAGATAGCTGCTGTAAAGCAAAAAGTGTAGATCCAATGAACATCACTGCAAAATGCATTTAGTGATTTAGCAACCATTGATATGACACAACTATATATTGTTGTACAAATAAACAATTTTAAAAATTGTGATATGATTAAGCAATCATTAGAAGATACAATTATGTACTGTTCCACAAACAAACAATTTGAAAAAATTGTGATATGTACCTCTGGAATGGCAGCCATAGAGTAATTCGGAGAGCTTTACTGTATCAGACTCATCGCCTCTGTCAGATTTTGACAGTTCAGCCATTGCAGGTTTCACATGTACTGCACCCAAGAGCTTCTCAAATTCAGCTTCAGCTTCAATGCTTCTTCCTCTCTGAACAAAGTCAAAGAATTATAAGTGCCTGTGTAGACAAATAATTTTAATCAATAACAAAAAGGAAATAAATACAGTTAGGAAGGCTGAGACCCATGGTATTCTTCGTATAAATAAGTTGTTCAATAATAGGTTAAAAATAGACATCAGGAAGGATTTATTTAATCATTTCTTTTCAGAAGGGAATTAATCATGTGAAAGGGCAACTCAGAAATCTAGGAAAGAGGTATCACTCATAATGGGAAGAGAGAATCTCTCTCTCTTTTTGCACTAGGTAGAAACAACATGGTCAATCACAAGTCAACTAGCAATAGAGCCTTCCAATAACACTATTGTCTGGAGAAGGGATATTGAAGAAACAACACTTCAAAAACTCCCTTCAGAATCAAGTTGAACAAAAAATAAAAGAAAAAGAATATGAGATCTTAACATATGATAGGTTCTATTATCCATCTAGCTATCCAAGCATTAAACTTTATATATCACAACAAACATCAAATTCATACTTAAATATTAATAAGCCATGATCAGGATCAACATTTTTCTAGTACTTCATTCCACACAATCAATTAGCCTCCATTCTGGCAAATGATCCAAAGTAGTCGAAAACATATACATTGTTAACCAGTTTCAGTTAGTACTTGGAAGTTATTCATAATTTACATGAAGAGTAGACAACCTTGAAAAGCCAGTGAGGACTCTCTGCACAGATCTCCATGAAAAGGGCAAGTATTGCAGCAGGAATGATAGATACCCAGAAACAAATCCTCCACCTGAGCACATAATTTCCACATAAAATACTACCTTTTAAATAATATAAAGTAACTGTGAAGAATGGAATTGATAGATAAAGCTACAGTAAATATATGTCCACGAACTTCATTTTAACATTCCGTACCAACCCACTATTTCCTTGGCTGGGAATCCAATAAAGAGAGCACTCATGAGTCCCAGACATGTTGCAATTTGAGTTAAGCCCCCAAAAGCACCCCGTACAGCGGGAGGTGAGACCTATTAATGCAAGTGGGTTTTGTAAGTGTTTAAGATAACTGAAAAAATCTCTAATGAAAAATATTGTGATCTCATACTGTAGAGAAAACAGCACTGATGATATCATCTAATATACCTCAGTCACATAAAGAGCTGCAACTGGTGGGCCTAGTCCCATTCCAGTACCAACAAATAATCTTCCCAAAAGCATGCCCCACAAGCTTTTTGCTGTTGCACTGCAAAGTTGTGAATAATAAATTTATAGCTTTATCTGCTATTTTATATAGAAAAACAAGTTGGAGCAGGAAACATTAATTTGAAAACAAATATAAGAGAGCTTGAGAAAAGGGTTCTCTATTGTTTTATCATTATGATTTGTCATTCTTTCATTCTCTCCCTCTTTTCTTTTTCTTACATTATCTTCTGTTTTATATAGAAAACGTCTTGGAATAGGATGACATTAATTTGAAAACAAATATCAAGAGAGCATGGACAATATAAATATAAAAAAGAGAGCAAGAGAAAAAGGGGCTCCCCGTTGTTTTATCATGATGATTATGAGAGTTGTAAAGTAATTTTCTCAGTTTCTTCTACTTTTCCTGATTTGTTCTGATTTCTGAGTTCTATTTAAAAATTATGTCTATCAAAAGTAACTTGAAAAAGAAAATTCAAATTTAAGACACACAATAGGAAAGCTCATCTTGAACATAAAGTCAGATTTTCTGGATGAATTTTCATGCCTCAACTTAACACATAAAGGGATAGATAAATAACTGGATTCAAGTAATTCATCAGTGAACATAAATGAGAATTGATTACAGCAATTTCTCACTGAAAAGAAACAAGGCTGATCAAATTTGTTAACATTTTCCAATTCCCACAACGGAAGGAACTAGGAAGTCCAAACTCGAAAAAATTAAACCAGTTAGAAGAAAATTAACCTCCTCCGAAAGAGAAACATACTATACTTTGAGTAATATATAATCGATAAACAGCATAGCTTTGTAACTTTCTTTTCATACATAAAATTTAAATCTTATTGCATAAGATTTCAAGGTGATACAAATAATGAAAGATAGAAATTAATTTGCAACATATGCAGCAGATACCTCATTCCTGCCCCAATGATCATAGGCAAAGCACACAACTGAAAACTTCTTCTACGCCCAACCCCATCTGCAATCCACCCACTGAACAGAGATCCAACAAAAGCACCTCCTAAACACATACTTACTACAAGACCTTCATCAACAGAAAAGTAAAGAAAGTAGATAAATATTTAGACATAAAACATGATAAAAAGATTTAATGTTATCAGATAAATAAGATGAAGTACCTTCAGCCATTGTATTCCCACTAAAGCTGAGATCTATAGAAATGCTCTCTAAGGTTTCATTGACTACTCTGCATTGGCAATAGCAATAAGGAAATTAGATAATTTCATACAGACACAAGAAGAACGAAGGTGGATCAAGCTTCAGTGAGAAGAACATACCCAATATGGTAGCCATATAAGAATGAAGAAAGAGAAGCCACTACTACATGCCACAAAGAGCGCCGCCAAGAAGGTTTGACATTCGGTAAACGCACGGAAGCTATGAGGAATGAAATTCTTCTGTTAGTGATATCATTACAAAGTACAAACCAATTTCTCCAATTGAATTATAAAAAAAATCAAAAGAAAAGAAAAACAAAAACACACTTCTGCATCGCTTTCTCTCCCATCAGAAAGAAAAATAAAAATTTCAAACAACAAAAGGGTAAACAAGACAGAACCTCACTGTTGGTTTAACTTTCTTAAATATATAAGGCATGATTGATCACGTCTTCTAATATGTACCAGTGAATGTATGCATGCACAATTTTCCTTTCTATTCCAAACCAAGTTTTGCAAGCTCATAAATGAAATGGATTGTCAGATTACTCAGTTTTTAAGCATAAACTATAGTAATCAATACTCATCGCAATATATACCCAAAAAAAAGAAGAAGAAGAAAAAACGTATTCCTCAGCAAGAACTTGATGAAAACACACATGCAAACATATATGAATATGTGATGAAGATACTATAGCTGAATTCCTACATACTATTAGTATTACTATTATCCGTTTTAAAGTAGCCGTTTCCATTTTTTTCTTCCAAGAGTTCAGTCTCAGATGCTATATTCAGCTCCTATATTATATTGGATATCTTTGATAACTCGTGGATTCACTCAAATATAAAATCAATAAACCAAATTTTTAAATAAAAAAATGCAACTACTTATATTAAACTTAATAAAAAACAATAAAGAAAAAAAAAAGTATCTACTTGAAGAATATAACAAAAACAATAAGGTACCTAGATTTTCTTCTTTATCATACACAGACATGTGTTCCCTGGATGCTACTCGCTGCCGTCCCCGCATGGCGAAACGATAAAAAACTTCTCCAAACGAGTACTTTTCTGCAGGTTTCTGCATCACCAAAACAACAAACAGCAATCAAAGAACTCAGTTGCAGCACATGGCAACACCGAGTATAACAAGAGACCAATCAATCTCAACCGACAAAGTTGCAAACTTTTTCTCAGATCTGATAACCCCGGAACTTCATTTTTTACTACATGGCACTTTTACGATGGATTTTCCATGCACATTGTTATTCCCATAGAATGGGAGGAACTGAAATCTAACCATCATTTGTTTATTTCTAAAGGTTTTGAACAGAATCACAAAAAAATCAAGAAGCTTTTCTCACCACAATCACAATAAAGCTGAAAACCCAAATGCAATCATAGACTATACAGAAAAATAATTATAAAAAAAAGAAATTTGAAAACTCGGTACCTTGTTGTTGTCAGATGCAGAGGATGACAGAGAGCGATGCAACTGAATCAGAAAAGGAGAGTGAACTGTTGTCATGGCAGTTCAAGACGAAGACACGTATCAGTACCTGACGCAGTCTTGGTCAATAAAATACAAAAGCTTTCCATAAATTTCGCACTACGCATAATAATACTATGTATTTGTACGGTATGGTATCCTATCTATGTATTTGGACATGTGGCAGCTCCTCAGCTATGTTATCTACCTTGTATTTCTGAAAAAGCTTGAAAATTTGGCTTAGATTTGCATTTGCTTGCACGAGTCTTCATGGGAGTTTGTGCAACAGAAGAAGAATGCATAGTATGCTGATTTTTTAAATTTGAGCATATTCTATCAAATTGATTGCAGATTTGAGGATTGTGATGATATGAAATATTAAGATAGAAATTGTACCCATCATTATTGTAGAGATCACCAATCATGCACGAGAAACAATTTATGTTTCTTTTCTCTAATTATATGACAATATTTTGTTCTCAAGAAAAAAAAATTTAAAAAAAAAAAGAAAAATCTGATTCATTGGTACTACACGAGTGTCTTAGCCAAATTCATGATTTATTCAGAGTTTAACAATTTAATAACTCACTATCTATTTTTGCACCAGCCTTTGAAGTCTGCTTTGTTACTGAACTCATTTCAATATTTTCCTTTTAGTTAGTTTTCATTTAATGTTTTTACTAAACTGTATATGTATATCTTGGTTTTCAATTTATCAATTCAACAATCATCTGTCTATAGTTTTTTTCAACTCTTTATTGGTGCCGTTTGGAGAACATGTCATGTACCCCAAATATAGTAAGTTTTAGGTATTTATAATACAATTTATTAATTTAATTTTAATTTAGTCCCTTACCAATTTTCACCTTCACTTCCACTCTTTTTCACTCATCTAGCAGCCATCCCATCTTCTCCGTCGTTGGTTCTGTCCATGAACTCCAGAAACCACCAAGAATCTGACCCGCCGTCCATGAACTCCACTATGACCAGAAACCACCACCACCCATAGCCAAAGGAATGACCCATAACATGACCCAATCCCATCCTCTAAGACCCGCCGTCGACCACCACGAATCTCAGCCTCGCACCTGTGCACCGTCGCGAGCCGCTACCATCCGCCACCACCTGCGACCACCGAGAGCCACTCCCATTCGCCACCACCTGCGAACCCAAGCCGCTGCGACCCCCACGCCATCGTGCCACCATCCACGCCGTCGTCACGAACTCGTAACCAGCACCCTAGATCCGTCCTCGCCGTGCACCTCTGCCACCCTCGCACTCATTTGCCGGTGGCAGCAACCCACCGAACCCCTGCGTCGCGCCATAGTCAGCAATCCCCTCAGCTAGCGGTGGCGAAATCTGTCTTGCTAGTGCGATGAGTGCGACGGGTTTTAGCTTCGACGGATCTGGTGCAATGGGTTCTGTGTTCGGTGGTGGCTCTGAGTGTGAGGTGACGACGATGCGGCATCGGCTTGGGTGGTGGCTCTGCTCTAGGTTTCGATTAAGCATCTCTAGGCAGTCGCCAGCGTTGATGCGGCGGCGGTGTGGTGTGGCCAGAGGCAAAGAGTGATGATGGGAGAGTAAAAATTGATTTAAATTTTTGAAGGAAGTTCGATATAATTTACAAAAGTTACAAAACTATCTACTATACAGATTGTAGAAGTCAAATCTTAACCATTAATTTTTTTACTATTAATCAATGGATAAAAATAAGCATACCATCAATTATTGCAAACTCAATGGTAAATGACACTAAGAGTGTCCAGTGGGTTAAGTTGACCCACAAATTTGCAGGTTTCAACTCAATATAACTCATAAAATACGGGTTGAATTTGATTCGCGAGTTAAGTCAAGTTAAAAATGTTCAACTCGCATTGTGTAAGTCGAATAATGAGTTGGAACATTTCCAACCCGCATAACGCAATCCACCAACGGTTGCATTATTATTTTGTTTTCGTAAAATCAATTTCCACCTACCATGTTATTCAATTTCCAACCTGTAACATACTAACACCTATCACTCTCATTTCAATCCACAATTTCACCACTTCACGTATCCACCCACACGGTGACACAGTCACACTCACACTCACTGCTTCTTCTCTCCCTCCACAGTCCACACTTTGTCTACGACAAAGCCTCCAAGTGTCCCCCTCCACACTTTGCGTCTCCATACGACTCCAGCTTCCATCCCGCTCTAAATCTGGTTTGCTGTGTCGTTTCCTTGCCTAAAATCGCGATTCGCGACCATCATCCTTTTTTGCTGTTAAGATCATTGAGAAGAGGAAGATCATTGGTCTCAATAATGTTGATCAAGTCTAGTTCAGCTACTACCTTGCCATTACTGGCTTCTTCTTATTTCTATATATTTCTCTCTTTTTTGGTCTTTGACTTTCACTAATAGAAAAAAGTTTACCAACTTGAAAAAATTATATGTCCTCCTACAACTGGGTTCATTTTAATAAATGAGAAAAAGTCTACAAGTTTGAGATGCAATGGAAGTTAGTGTGCCTTTATAGGTGAACTCACTAAATGGAACAGAGTGCATTGAAGATTCTGACATGTGAGTTCAAGTTCAAATGAGTAGAATTCAATCATAGGGACTTTAGCTTATAGAAGAAAAGAGAACAATTTCCTTGAAAAGAAAAAAAAAGAGGAGGTATATTCATGTTATTATCATATAAATTCATAATTCATATAAGAACTATGAGGAGATTTCTTTTTCTTGGGTCGTGGGGTTGATGAATGTTTTCTCAATCTATCTCCATAAATATAAAATGAAATGTTCATGGATCCTAAATATCCATGGTGGCATTTTAGGATGCTTTCTCCTCATTTTTGTATTGTTCCAATTAAGTTTAAGTGTAGGTAGAATCTGAATTCTCTCTAGTAGTACTGCACCTCAAAAGACACTCCCAGAGAACATCTGAGCCATTTATTTTTCATCCAACGGTCAGTATTTTTATTTTTTTTTTTTAATATTAAAAATATTTTTTAATATTAAATTATTATTTTTTAATACTGATCGTTGGATGAAAAATAAATGGCCTAGATGTTGCTGGAGGTGCTGCTGGAAGTTCAACTGCTGGAGAGAATCCGGATTCAATGTAGGTATTGTGGTGTCACTCTCAAAGTGAACAAAAAAAGAATAAGTTCATAAGACTTTCGACGCATCTTAGTGACAGTTGTATTGAAAAATCAATGGATCGTTCAGATGATAAATGATATATGAAAAAAAATAGAGTGAAGTTAATGATTATGTCAATACATATGACATACGTGATAACACTAACTTCGATTAGTTAGACTAATTTGTTGTTTAAGTTATGACTAGTTTTGTTTAATTTATTTCAGACTTGTTAGTTGTTAATTTATGGTGTGCTTATTGACTTTTGATATTTAGTTTGTTTGAGATTGAAACTTATGATATTTATTTATTAGATTTTGTATTTTGAATTTATTTTCAGGATTTTTTTTTAAAAAAAAAACATGTTGAACTCACGGGTTCAACCCAACCCAACCCACTCTTAGCGGGTCGGGTAGGGTCAAGCGAAAAAAATCTCTTGAACAGGTCAGGTCGAGCGAACAAATTTCTTGGGTGGGTCGGGTCCAAAAACGACGTTGAACCTACTCAATCCAACCCAACCCAACCCAACCCACCCCACGGACACCCCTAAATGCCACCCTCTTTCTTTCTCTTGCAGAGAGTTTTTTCTGATAGTTCAAATTTTTTGTTCAACTTTTATATGTATATTATATTTATATCATATGTTAATGTGATAAAGATGTCAATTTTTTCTGTATATAATTATAACAATTTTGTGATATATAAAATAAATTTGTGAATGAGTTAAAAAAAATTAGACGTATAAAAGTTAAATAAATAACTGTTCTTCAATTACACAAAACTTGTATTACCAAATAATCCTGTCCTAAATACTTTTAATGTACAAATTATGCAACCATGTAGTATAGCAGTTTTAGCCTCTATCATGGACCCAAACATTTTGTGTTCATGGATGGACCACTTTCTTTTTTAATCTAATAGTATTTATATGTAGATTTGATTGTATGAAAAAATTATTAGTTAAAATTTATAAATTTTTTGTATGTACAATTATTCGTAAAAAAAAAGAGTGATCTAACTAAATTTTTATACGAATGTGAGTATTATTAGTTAAAATTTGTAAAAATTTAACTTTTAATCTCAACCGTTGATTTATTTTAAAAATAAATCAATGATTAAAAATACCATGATCCATCCATGAACCACCTTTTGGGTGGTCCATATTAAACTTTTCCCAGTTTCCTATGTATTGTAGCTCATTTCCCTCTATGGTGGTAGAGCTGGACACAACAATTACGGATTTTTGACCAAACTACCCTTTGTGGTAAATATATTTACCAAAATACCACAATTTTCAAACTATTTATTAGAATATCACCGTTTTGACCACAGTGGCATTTTTTAATCTTTGTTGGGCCACGTAGGATACGCCAGAACTCTTGGTGTATCCAACGTGATCTGTGAACGCTTGCATAGATGTATCCATCGGATCTGTGCCAGCGTTACGGCGTATCCAACACACGTGGCCTGTTGTGACAAAATGAGTCAAATTTGATGGGTCAGCTCGAATAACTCGACAAAATGGATGAACTGGGCTAGCAAAATGTCAATCTGAAACTTATATGGCCCAAATGAGAATGATGGGCTAGAATACTAGCTAAGCGATCATAACAAAATCAATTAACTTTAATAGTTTAAACATTCTGATTCTATAGAAGTTTCGGACTGATATTTTGCTAACTCAGCTCATCCATTTTGTTGAGTTATTCGGATCGACCCATCGAATTTGGCTCATTTTGTCACAACAGGCCACGTGTGTTGGATCTGTAACGCTTAGCGTATCAACGTAAACGCCAATGATCTACGATCCCACGTGGTCCAACAAAGATTAAAAAATGTCACCGTTGCCAAACGGTGGTATTCTGATAAATAATTTGAAAATTGTGGCATTTTGATAAATATATTTGCCACAAAGGACAGTTTAGTCAAAAACCCCAACAATTACATCTGGAACAAAAAATGTTGGGTCACTGATATACATCCTAAGTAAAAAATAAATAAAATTAGGAAGAATGATTATGTGCATGTTTGGGATAATTGTAAAAGTTTAATTATTTTAACAATTAAATTGTGAAAGCTTGATTATTTCAATAATCGATTATGTTTAAATATGTTAGTTAAAAGTAATTTTAAGTTAATTTATTTTGTTTAGATGATATAAAAAATAATTATTTTTATATATTAAATTACAAAAATAAGTATAGAAGGATTAAAAAATATTTGATTAATTAAAAAAAATATTTAATTGAGAACAAAATAATATTTATATTTCAAATATAAAAAATAATTTATAATATAAAATCAGAAATTGAAATTTCAACATTATAAAAAAAATTTAAAATACATTAAATTTTATACAAAAATTAAAATTAAATTTACTAAACATACACAATTACTGTTATAATAATTTTTTTTTACCAAATAACATGTTGAAAAAAGAAAAAATATTTCTCAAACATGCATGTGATTCCATGCAATAAATAATAACAAATTATAGAATTTGTGCAATAAGAATTTTTTTTTAAAAAAATGCTATTTTAAAATGAATTGGACCCCAAGTTTTTGTTAAATTAGTTTTAAAGGAATTTCTTAATATTCTCTCACTAACTTTTGTGATAAGCAGTAGTTAATAAACACATTAATTTGGCAAAATGCAAATTGCAAAACAAAGAACATAGGAAAAGCTTATATGCCAATTGTTTTTTCAGGCCACAAAAAATATTTTTGTGAATATTTTAATTTTGACGTAGATGATTTATAAGTTAGTTGAAATGTCTACAAACTGACCTGAATGTCACTTAACTGTAATAAAAAAAATATTATATAAAATTATAAATTGAATACTATTGACCCAATAATAAACAGAGACATCCAGTTCAAAAAAAAAAAGAGACATCAATGTTACGTAAATAACTTTCTGCAAAATTTGTACTTATTCGTTTGAGTGGATCATATATCTTTCTGCAAAAATTTGTACTTATTCGTTTGAGTGGATCATATATCTAACTTTTTTGGGCACAAATTCACTAATACACATACAAAATAAAACAAATGTGAGAAAGGGAGTATTCCGCTCGTGAGGTTTTGGCCATAATGCGCAACTATAAACAAGTTCTTTCCTGCTTCTTCAGTTCTTTGTTGGGGAAAACATCTTGAACTAAAAAGTAGGGAATCCAATTTCTAACTATTTTATGACTCAGCCCCTTTTAGTGCCTTTTAAAAGCACTAAAAGGCACTAAAAGGAATTTTATGAGCATTTATCAAACCTAACGGCATTAGTTTGAAAAAAAAAACGAAAAAGAAAATTAGGTTTGTTTTGATGCAGACAAGTGAAGTACGGTGAAGTACACCTCCTTAACCAAAGCCAACCTCTTGGGTTGATAATGACATTATATGAATTATGTACATACGATTTTATTTTTTGTTCTGCAATTATGAACTTGTTATAATTGGCTGGCAAGCAGTTCATCCATCTGTGATTGCGTAATTCATTGTACTATTCATTGGCGAATGCAAGAATTTCAACTGTGTACAAGAGTAGAAACATTAACATGATCACAGATTCAAAGGATGATATATGTAACATCGAACAGTCAAAATTTACTCTCCTGACCTCAAATATTTCTTTGAGACATCACATAACAGCCACACACAAAAAAAAATCCCATTACTGGTAATTATCTCAATCAGAAGATTCCTTGGACCTTCCGAAGTTTGAATGTGGTCTAAAGAGATTGACTATACAAAATTCCCCAAATCATTATACAAATTACCTTTTTTTTTTCTTGTAAGAATACAAATTACATTTAATAACAAGGGTGATTTTGAGTATATGTTGCCAAGACAAACAAGATATAAATCCTCCAAAGAAGAGCCTGGAGGAAACATTCTCCGGAGAAAGAAGGCATTAATCTTCAGTATACCATGACTGTGCCATTGATATCACACAAAGATCAATGACGTGGCCATCTCAAACAGTTAGTAGACACAAACCTTTTAGCTCAATTAGCCGCTAACCATTGATGAACTCATTATCTGGATCTGTAAACAGATGTAGCAAGGTTAGAATTCCAAAAGAATAGATAAAAGAAAAGGGAAAGCATTATGGGGGGGGGGGGAAAAGAAAAAGATAACAAGGGCATCTAAGGGAGAAAAAAATTACTTCTCAACAAAAATACCTTATTCACAAGCAAGTTGACTTGTTCTCTGTACATTTCCTTCAAGTCCACAATGTCCGCACGAAGTTCTTCCAGCTAAACACATTCAACTTCTTTTAGATAGAAAGTAGTAATTCTTTTTCTTCTTGGAAAAAAGCATAGAAGGAAACAGGACAGTTAAGATACAGCAGAGTCTTAAACCTCAGTATAGCTACGCTAAAAAATCCTTCATTTTCTTTTTATTTTCCCCTTTTTACTTGAGAATAAGCGTGTTAATTGTTCCTTTGTTTTGTTGTGTAAATCGGATGGGGGAAAAAAAAGTCATGGTAATTGTTATATTTAACTTAGTGTATTATGCTTATAAGCAAATATGCAACAATAGTTAGCACTGAATCAAAAGATCAACACCATGTAATAATTTGAGCACATAGAAAATCAAATAAATATGAATATTTTCCGAGGGCTTCCTTCCTGCACTGAGATAAAAGGATTTCTTTCATTCGATCTCTTAAATTTTCTAGAAGAGAAGGAATTCAGTTGTGCCATGCCCTTATTTGGGCTCTGAAATCTGAACTACTTCAACAGAAGAAAATTTATAAGGCGAAAGAGAGTTCGTTCCTCTACAAGCTTATATATAAGACTGCTTTGAATTTTCTTACAGGGAATGGGCAGACCAGGCACTGTCCAACCATTACATTCAACAACTGAACACCACATTGTGTCTAGGATATTTTTTCTTACAAAAAGCAAAAGCTGGCAAAGTGAAAAGTACCTCTTCATCACGTTCGCCCATCAACTCCAAAGCAGCAGAGTGCCTCCTCCTCAGTGCTTCTAGCTCTGCTCGTAAGCCAGGTAAAAAGGCAGCCTCCCCACGCAACTTTTCACACTGCAGCGAGTGTATGCAAATCATGCTTAAGGAAAAGCAAGGGTACCAGTAAGTAGTAAACATGAAGCTCAAACCCACCTGTTCTGTCATTTTGACCAACTCCTCAGCAAGAGAATCACGAATAGATTCCATTGATGCCTGAAATTTTAAAAATTGAAAAAAATGTAATCAAGATCATGTGTTATATGTAACAGCTTAATATAAATTCTACAACTTATACTTTATGACAAGTTCATGATAACAAAAGAAATAATAGAGCTATAAATTGGAAGCTGTGGTGCCAAATATTAATCCAAGGAACAAAGGGAACAAAGCATACCAATCGTGACATATATGAAGCAAGTTCACCCTCCTTCTGACGAAGTGCAGATTCAAAAGCACTGGGTGTCATGCTTTTCATATAGTAAGGACTCATGCTTGGCTCTCCAGGGTTTCTCCTCTCAGAGAAACTGTCAGATGAGTCCAATGATGCTTGCAGAAAGTAGCTTTCTTCCATGCTTGCCAGAGAGCTTGCAATAGAGACTTTCCGAGACAGGTTGCCTACATAATGAAGTATATTATAGAGAAAATATCACAGATTAGTGATGTAAATAAAGGAAGAGTATCATACCATTCTCAAAAGCAGAATTTTGCTTTGTTGTGGTAGTTTGATCTGATAATGGAGCAGAATGAACACGAGCAGTCCTCTCCAGATCAGATCGAGCAGCCTTTTCTCTTTCTATCTCCTGGTGAAAATGAAGAGCTTAATTCAGGAACTTGACATATAATAATCACAAAGGTTCTAATAAGACGGCTGGAATTTAAGATTGTTACCAGCAATACTAGAACTAGTCATATAACTTGCCCAAATATTCTATATCAGGTTATTAACATTTGTTTCATTCCGAAATCCACATAATGCTGAAAATTCCATTAAAAAAAAGTGGGTTTTCTCATGCAACTTTCACAGAAAAATTCATGCAGCTTGAAACCAAACATCTCTCTTTGGCTGGTTCATTTCATTTCGCAAGTTAAATGAGAAATGAAAGTGATGAGGAATTTAATTGACGAAGAAAGAGAGAGCTTCATGTAACATGGTTATAAATGTTAGCTATGAAATCCAGATTCCAGAAGCAGACGCTTCACCTGCTGTAGAAGTTCCCTATGCATCAATGCCTCCTGTAACTCTTGTTTGTGTTTCTGCCTAATTTCTTTAATCTCTTCCTCAAGCTGTCTCACACGACCTTCTTGAGTTTCAGCTTCCTCCTTTGCAGCAAGGTATTCCTGCCTATGTTCAGCTGCCCTTTGTCTCTCCTTTTCAAGTGTCCTACTTAACTGAGTCTGTTCGGCTCTAAGACACGAAATCTGTAATTCATTGCTAAAGTAAGTCACACGTATGCAAAACCACCATTATAGACATGATTTCACTCAAGAAATTGGAGAACCTGAGCCTCAAGGACATTAATTCGAGACAAGGTTTGAGATAAGCGTTCATTCCCAGAACGCTCTCTTTCCTCAGCAGCTGCAGCTTTAGCCTCTGCTTCCTGTGGAATCAACAGGAAAAGATAAAGAAATACAATAAAATCCAGTGGGAAACTTTCAAACATTAAATTCAGAAAGTATTCTAAAGACCTGAAGTCTAGAATTGAGAGTTCTTTCAACAGTAGCCCAAGCTTCCGCCCTTCTGCCATTTGTTTCCTGTTATCATGGTGAATTCTAGTCAAATACAGATCCAATGCAGGTGAACTAAAAACTGAAGGAAAAGCAATCTTGGATCATATGTGTAATTGTGCATGCACCTGCATGGCTTCAATTTGCCTTAAAAGTGGCCTTGTAGATTCTGGAACTTGGGTAATCAGTTCCTCACACCGTCTTTCACTTGCCTAGATAAAAAATTAAACAAATTATGCAAACTACAAAAAGCACAAATTAAGTTGCTACAACTTACGAAAACAAGGAAAAGCAAGATCCTCGAAATTAAAAAAATTGAAGCACAAGGAGAGAGCAAGAGAGCACACCTGGTAGCGTTTTTGCAGATCCTCAATGTCTCTGCGAAGCATATCTTCCTTGAAGACTGCCTGAAAATGGATTAAGAAAACACTAAAACTTAAAAGCAAGATCCTGAGAAAGTCAACATAGTAAAAAGAATGACAGAAAATATAACAAAAACCTGCTGTTCCTTTCTAGTTAATGTTTGCCTTAATTCTTCAAGAGCCTGGACCAGCATAGATTCACGTTCCTCAGCCTCTCTTAGACGACTCTCTAGCTCAGTTCTTGCCTCATTGTTGGCACGCGCCTCCGCTAATGCTTCAGCCTCCTTTGCAGCAGCCAAAGCATTAGTATAATATTCTTTCTGTGCTGCAAGTTCTGTTTGATGTTTTTCTATTGTTTCTTGTAACAACTTCTCCGTTGCCGTCTTGTCCCTTTTGATACTTTCTACTTTATTCTCCTCCACCTGGATTACAAGCAGTTTCAATTAAAAGAACTAATACACATGAGGAGTGTTACAACATGCTGCTCGAAAATAAAAGAATTTGACATTTTCAATGATAAAGAGGATTGTCCATGGTAGCACACTATAAATCAAAAATAACTTTAAAGAGAAATATGGCCTTTCAAAGACTACATGCAGTAAGACAGGATTTCTTTTAGTTAAATTATATCATAAAACATTTTGCAAAGAGATAAACAACCCAAACAAGGGAAGTCAAATAGCAAAGTTCAAGGTAAAACAGTGCTATACAATTTATACTGCATGAAATTTCTGTTTCTAGAATTCCATGATGAGTGAAGAGAATTAAATTTATTCAGAATCAATACCAGATAATAATAACTTTCAAGAAAGCTTTCAGAATTCAATTACCTGAAGTTTAGTAGTCAAACCTTTCTTCTCCTCCTCAAGCTCTCTCATCTAGATTTAATAAAAAAGTAAATAAAATATTTATTATAACATGTAAGCACAGAAAAATATTGAAGTTTGTGGGAAAATGTAGTAAAGTAATTACTAATTAGGCTGCACACCTGAGCCCTTAGTTTCCTAATTGTAGATTCCTGAGCAGCCTGCTTTCTGGAAAGCTCTTCACCTGAGATGAGAGACGGTCTAATGTAAAATGGGCCTCTATAATCTCCAATAATTAAACCGTTAACATGCTCCAATGGAGAAACTTTTTAACTACAACAGAAATGCCCTTCAGATGAAATTATTCATTTTCAACCCAAGAAAAGAACACTAATACTTTACATACAAATTTTCTGGGATTTAATTTTGATTCACTGAAAGTATCAGTTTTACACCACTGGGGAACCAGATGATGGCACCTGTTTCAAAAACAGTTTAAAGCAAGGGAGAATTCCAAATAAGGAATTCTTGTTAAAAATATCTATCATGAAAGAAAAATAACCACACGGAGTGGTCAATATGCATAACAATTGGCTTAAACTGGCTTAAAAAAACCACTCGGAGTGGTTATTGTTCCTTCATAGTAAATATTTTTATAAAGTTCCTTTTCTGGAATTCTTGCAAAGCTTTTGCTGTAAGTGAAAAACCTTAGTTACTGCAATGATGTGGCACTCTCTTGTTTATTAATCATATAAAAAGTTTTGCATTGACGTGGATCAAATTTTAACTAAACTTTATAATGTAAATCAGCCTTCCCCAATTCAACCCTCTTTTCTCTCCTATCTTGTCCAACCTTTTCACCACTTTCATATGTATAAGGTTGCTGAAGTATGCCTCACATGCCAATTTAAAGGAACTAATAAAACCTCTAAACCTAAGCATAAAAAATTGAAACTACATTCAAATATTTTTTTCCTATAATCCTAGATCCCAAGGCTAATTGTCCAGCTGTCTAGATCTCCCCTTTCAATTCCAATCTTGAAAATTCCAAAGAAGCAGACACAACAAATTGCATTGATTAAATGCTTTCAACTTCCTCAACTGTAAAAACGATGAAGTGTTTAGTAATCTAATAACTATTCAAATCCATCGTATAGAATTCAAACTAATGTCCCAGACAAGGCTCAATTCCCCAACCTAATAAAATTTTGGATAGAAGTACCCTACTGAGAAATTTAGTTCTATAGTTTTTGTTACTTTAAACTTAGCTGACAAATCTATGAAAGTCCATCCATACGCTAAAACCTAAAAAGACACCAATAACAAAAACAGACGAGTTTTGTATCCACTAAAGTATCAATGATGCAGATTTAGGTTTGGTTTCCAACTGCTCTACCTTCTGCCATAACTTGATTAATAATTTCATCCTTTTCCTTCAAGAGAGCAGCCGCATCACTTTTTTTACTCTGCTCTCGGCGAAGCGTATCCCTTTCCTTAGTGAGAGCATACACCTGCAATTTATTCACACACAATGCATAAAAGTTGTTGTTGAAATTAGATAGCATACATTTCAAAACATATACATGACCCCGATAATCCACTTTGATAAATCACATTCTATCATTTGCAACATATTTTGTCAGTTGCTATGATAAAAAAAGTCAATCAGAACTTCAATGTCCAGATTGAAAATACTATGCACAGGTCCTAAACCATGCTTATGAGTTATATTATTTACAAACTAGTCCAAAAAACAAATAAAAAATATAACGAGTGATACCTTTCTCTCAAGAGTTGAAACCCTCTGATGGTATTCCTCTCGCAAAGACTCAATTTCTGCCTCATTGGATTTTCTCTGTTCCACAATCATCAGCAATTAAATATTACTATTTCAAAGGAAGTGGGAAGCAGGATAGTGAGCAACACCTCATAAAATGCAAACGAGAACACATGCCAATTAATTTACAGAAGCAATAAAAGGACTTTTTAAAGAAAGAGGTGCGAAGGAAGACAGATACATGGTATACAGATTAAAAAAAAATACAAAAGATTACAACATAATAGATCATCTGACAAGGATAAAACATAAATGATATTGTATAAAAATTTTGAATGACTTAAACTAATTATCTGCAATTGAAGTTTTATACAACTAGAACTGAGTGGTCGAGAGCACTTTGATACCTATTTACAAGAATAAAAGAGACAAAAAATTGTGCAAACTACAGAGAGATCAAGCATATAAAACATACAATAAAACTGTGAGATAGAGTAATTTCGAGTAGATTAAGACAAGAAACATGCATAGAGAACCAATTTAATATACAGACGTGAATGCATAAATGAATTAGAAGACTAGCACAGCTCAAGATCTTAATGTAACAATTGAAAGACCAAGTATCAAATCAAAACATTACAAAAACTATAAGGTACTAAAAAAATAAATATACCTTAAAATCCTCAATCTGTGCTTTTAATTGTTCATTTTCATTCATCAATTTTGCAATCTCATCAGCTTTAGCCTGAAAGAGAATTAACAGAAATTTCAAGATTGCAAAATTGCAATGAGATATGCAAACACTATAATGGCTGCAAAAGATGGGCGTAGAAGATAAAGAATGACTAGCAAAATTAGACCATGCATACAGCTTCTTGAACAAATGCAGACATCCAAAAAAAAGCAAAATCATATTATTTTTAGCGACTAATGGAAACTCCACCTTGCTGGTAGGATAATTGCATCATCTTTGACACGTGGAAATTAGATGTTAGCTGGTTATAGATGAAGAAAAGGGTATGCATCCATGTTCGGCAGAGTTAGTCAGTCCATTAGGAGCTAAAAAAATTCAATAACTGTGAGAGGGCAAAAGTTTAAAACAGGATTTAAGTTCAACTTTAATGTGCATCACAGAAAGAAAACATTCACAATGGACTCTAGAAAGAAACAATTTGCTATTGTCCCTTCTCAATCAGTCCACAATAGGGCAAGAAGCCATATTTATGACAAAGGGGATTATAAATTTAACTATCTGAACAGTACTTAGCAATCTTCATGATCATTGTTTAAAGGAAAGCATATTCAGAAGATAAAAATGAAATGTGCATCACAAAAGCTTTTGTTGCTGCCATGATTATGGGCAGCAAATGAATACCTGAGCTTGTCTTGCAGCACCTTGTAGCGCAGCTTCCATCATTTTCATCTCCCTCTTCACCCTCTCCAGTTCAAGCATAGAATCTGAGTCAGACATATTTGTTACAGAACTCAAATGCAGCTCCTTCATGTCATTTTCAACATCGTTGGCTATGTGGTACCCTTCATTTGCTTTAACAGTTGCTTCACTTTCACGCAAACCCAATCCAGATACCACCTCAGAAGACTCATTTGATGGACTAACACTGGACAAATGTTCAGTATATGATTGATCAACACTATCAGTTTCGTCAGTAGCCACAGAATGTAGAACAGAAGTATCAGTCTCATCTCTTTTCTCACTATCGCCTGATGCCTCAGGTTGAACAGAAGAAATTCTCTCTACACTTTCTTCTGCTTGCACCCTCTCTTCTTCTTCACTCTCTTCATCTGTCTCGACTTGAGATTCTTCTTGCACATCACTAATACCATGTGACTCACCAGGATCACTAGTACTACCCTCAACTTGATCCTCCCCAAGATTAACAGGCTTGGGTTGCATTAGCACTGGACTTTCAGAGGTTCTCACTTCAGCAATCTCATTATCTTGATGACTGACAACGGAATCCAAACTCTCAGCATTCTGAATGTTGGGTTCAAACAATGCAACAGGCATCTCAGGCAAATGGTCTTCTGTCTTTCCATGGTCCAAATTATGTGCAGTTGTTTCATCTGCTGACTCTGTCTGCTCACCATCTTTTTCTACCTTAAGCACTTCATTTTCTTCCCAAACAGTGGTTTCTTCAGTTGTTGCATGGGCTTTGTTATCAGTTTCAAAACCTTCTTTTCTCTCAGCCACAGGTATATGATCTGGAGACTCAGGTTTTTCCAGTGATTCCTCAGTTCCAGATTTCTGTGGAGAGGATTCGTGTTTTTCAGATGTTTCTTCAGCACTTTCCTCACTATTGTTGCCCATAAATGCCACAACAGGATTAAATAGGGCTTTAGGGTCTCGAGGTAAAGGCCATGATCCTGCAGCTGTAAGACAAAGACAAAGGGCATAATAGCTATAATCACCGTGAAAACTCCCCATCTATAGAACAGACATCCCATTTCAAAACGTAATAACTTTTCACTGATCACAACATCAAAAACTCCTAGCTTACACTGGTTAACAAACTTTGCATCTACCTACCTTAATCATAAAATTCACATATTCATAGAGAAATCCATTCAGACAAAACAAAGAGCAGTGATAGGAACTTGAACAATGCAAATTACCTTCATTGCTGGATTCAGACTTCTCCTCAAACCCGAGAGCAGTATCGAAATTCTTCTCGATATTTTTCACACTCTCCTGAAGCTTATTCACCGCTCCGGCCAAATCAGGGAAATTCCCCCACGTGTTTTTCCCACTAAACCACGCCATCTCCACAGCTACAAATCAAAACAAAGTCGACCTATTACGCACATTACCAATTCAAAACGCACCCACATCTCTGATATCCTAGTCTAATTTCAATTTCAGACCCCAGAAAATTGTGAACAACATAACAGATAAAAAACACTAGAATTGAATCCATGCACCGAACCTGATACTAATCTCATAACAAAACAAAAAAAAGACAAAGATCAATGCATCAATGCAGAGGAATTGAATTCATTATCAAAAGAAGCGAACCTTAATGAAGCAAGTGCGTTGGATCCAGGAATCAAATCATGGTTTCAATTCAACTTGTTGAGCTTATGGTTAATTGAATTAGCAAGTTTCATTTTCACCAGAATCTCATTGAAAAATTTTAGAGAAAAAAAAAATTGTGGGTGAAAATGAAAGATTGATAGTGTAACTTGGGTGTGCGCTTGAGAAGAACGATTCTGAACGAAAGTTGTTGGTGTTGCTATGAGAATGAGAGAGTGGAGTTGGTGTTTTGAGGAATGCTGGTTCGATTTGATGAGCTCTGCAAAATCAAAACTATGCGCTCGATTGTTAAGAGTTTCTTTCTTTCTGTTGGTATCGAGTGCAACGCCATCATTTTCATCTCTCAATTTTTAAAAACCAAGAAATTTGGTGGGTAGAAATTTTAGAAAAAGAAAAATTGCATTAACCTCCTTTCAATTTTTAAATAAAATTCATTTTTTATTTTTTTAATTGATTAATTGATATATCTTTTAACTCATTTTTATAAATTTTATAGTTTCAACATATATGTATCTTATAAGAAATGCATGACTTATATTTGAATATAAGAATCTTTCATTTATAAATGATATGAAATCTCACCACATTATAAATATATGTTAAAGTTGATGATTTATCTTAACATTTGTAACGAAGAGCATCTCTCCTACCCTGACCATAAACTATATAATTTGTTGAAGGGGTCCGATTTTGTTGCTATGTTGTGTAACTTCATAATTGGATATCAAAAGTTAATTTAAGACATAAGTAAATTTTATATAGAAATCATACAAAAAAAATGAAGAGTTTCAACTCTTTTGATGGTGTGATAATACATAATTGAATTGCAGTATTAAGAAATTTTCACAAAATTATAATATTTTAAAATAAAATAAAGAGTTATGCAAAAACTAATGCAACCATAATTTGTAGTACATAAAAAAATTAGTCATTTTTTATATCATTTCAATTTTTGTCTAAGGAGTAAGGATTAAGGATTAATCACCCAAGAGTAATTAGTCATAGTAGGAGTAGACTACAACTCCAAGCTAATCTTACTTACAATGTTAGGGATTCGAATCTTGAAATCATAACTTTGAGAAATACTTTACTTAGCCACTACCATTGACTTGAAATTACATAAACAATTGATCAAAGATCAAAAAGTACTTAGGATTAATCTACTTTTCTATAAAAAAACAAAAAATCTTGCACGATAACTAATTATTATTAAAAATTTATAATAAAATCGAAATGGTGAGAATATAATGAAAAAGGGTAGCAGAGAAACATAAGATCCTTACAAGGGTATTTGAAGAGGTAGTAGATGACATCAAGAAGTACAAGTTTAGATAAGCACAAATTTAACAGAGAGATGAGGGAAATATATTAAAGGAGAGGCAAGAGTACCATCTTAGGCATGAAAAATTTGTTGTGTCAAATGTGTGGTACGAGACATGGGCTTGGGGTAGATAGGAAACACAGAAGAGGTTGACCAGGGAAGAAAAGAGAGTGAAAACAGGTATCTCTCGGGGGAAAAATGGAGATTGGTGAATAAAGGAAGCTTTGAACTAGTAGTAGTCATGGAGTCAGCCTCACAAGCAGTGGCTGGAAAGACTCTAGGTGTTTCCAATACTTTCTTTCTTTCAGTCAGGCATTGTTCATTCTGCAACTGTCATACTGTTATGAGAAGTTCGGTTTTAATTTTTGGTCGGGTTGGAGTGCATAGCATTAGTTGCATATCCTAAACGATAAAGTAGTTCCACTGTTAATTGCTGTGTCTTACACCAAAACTTGACGTACACAACTTGTAGAAACACTCGTCGCATAATCTTTATTTTTTTTCCATGGACTGCATAATATCAGTTTTAAAAAGCTTGATTTTTCTCACTAACCCTGGATACCAAGTGTTTTGTTTTGTTTTTGTTTTCTTTGGAGCCTAAAATGTGAATACTCCAGCACGGTCTAACCTCTTCTTCCTCTTCGTATTAGGTAGGTTATATACTTATAGTCTCAATCTCTTATTGTCTAGATCCAAATGCTTAAGGGATCCTCATTAGAGTCATTACCCTTTCTTATTTTGTCCAATGAAAAGAAGCTAACACAATAGATGTAAGCTCTAATTCATTGATGTAATACAATGGTCTGAAACCAAATAAATAATCCTTACACTGTTATTTAAGATAGGAGTGAAGACCTGAAACAAAACCCATTTTCCCTTCCCCTTCTTTCACCCAATCCTCCCAAAAGAAAAGAACTTTTGCCGCTGGGAATTTGTAATGAAAAACACAATCTAGTGTAACATTTTGGCAGCACATCTTACTGGCCCAAGATATCTGATACTGACTTGTTCAATATTTGAAAAAGCTCTTCCCTGTATCAAGAAAATATTCAAGTGAAGTTGCTTGCAAACCGAGTGCAATAGCAGCTAACCAATTTATTGGGATTTCTACTGAAAAGGACCACCAAATGATCTTATTTATGAAAAAAAAGTTTCATTAACCACTTGAGAGGCTAATCTCTTTATTAGGTAGTTAATCATTAACCACTTTATAACAGGATTAATCACTCAAGTGGTTAATAGGTCTTTTTCTGTAAACATGACCATCCACTGGTCCTTGATACCAATTTTCTTTTTTATTTTCTCACTTTAATTATGAAATCACAGGTTTTAATAATATTATGACGTAAATAATATCAGACAAACTCATAGAAATCAGAATACAGGTGACCAAAATTCTTACCGGTCAGGCTTGAATAAGAGATAGCGATAAGTAAACCACTGGAATAGAAAGAGAAGTTTAAATTACTTGCCAACTTTAAACAAATTAATTGATATAAATAGAAACATATTGATTCACATAGGTCAAAATAAATTTATGGTGCTTTTATTCCTCACGAGTTATTCACAAGCACAGCCACATCAATTATGTAGTACAACACTTACCACAGAGAACAGTATTCCAATCAATTCCAATGCATTTGGGATAAGTGGCAATTTGTCAATGGCCTATATACAAAAAACACAAAGACAAAAACAAAATCAGAGTGGCACAAGCAAAGGGATAAAATTTACAGTCTTTTTTTCCTGGTAAAAAAATGTACAGACTAAATAGCCATATTAAGAAGGAAAGAAGGAATATCAATATTGTAAAGCAGTTTTAACTTAAAAGAGGTTTCCAAATCCTCAATAAATAGCCATTTATTTACAGCTCAAATGTGATAGCCCGAATGAATTTGCTTATACCTTCAATTCTAAACTATTGTAATAGTGGCCATATCAATTCATATCTCAACAGTTCAGTTAAAATTCTACAATCATGTATTTGTATTTCAAAATACTGTCAAATTGGTGAAGATTACCGTGATCAAATTTCCTGATGCCCAAATTGCAACTATAGCTGCAAAGCCCAAACCAATTAGTCCCACCCGGTCCTCAGGTTTATCCCACTGTTTTTAAATCAACAAAGAAAAAAGAATCAGCAACTTAGGTAATATGGCACTTTTTCTGTCTCTTTGAAAGAGAGATAAAAAGGATGGGAGTGGGATAAGAAACTCACAACATTCTGAACAGACTTAAAAACAGTAAGGGAAGTTGAAGATTCAGAACTTTCTCCAGAAGCCTTCACAACAAAAGCAACATGATTCCGCCTCCCTGTGAAATGGGTAAATAAAAAATCAGGAACATAAAAAGAGACAAAAACACTTATAAGTTATAACACATCAGCAGGAGAAGTTATAACTTATAAGTAATCAAATGAAATGGTGTGATGAGGACCTGGACATAGTCACAATTGCCCTATAGAACAGAAAGCCACTGAAGTTCAAAATTGAGCTTTCAGTGTGTGAAAGTTACATGTCAAAAGCACAAACAACACTGACTTCTTAATTGGATCCAAACTAGTGCAGAATGCTCATGAATTTTACATAGTGCCACCGTGCATATATCATGCCAAAAAGCCATCAAAGCCCTTCTACCAAGATCTTCTGTTAATCTTTAATTCCTGAAGATAGCCAACTACCAAATTCTATCCATGCTGGTAATTTTCAGTTCAACCTTTGTAATTATATCATTTGGTCAGAAGAACTTTCCAGAGGATAATCCAACTTTTTTTTCCTTCATGGACATCTTCGTCATAATCAAACTTTCCACTTTGAAACCGGAACTGACGGTTCAACATCTCAGCAAGATTACTCACTTATATTTAAACTAAATACGCTTAAAAAAATAACTACTTAAGTCAAAATCAACGTTTTAAATAATGTCACAATTTCATTTCTTCGCACTGAAACATTCAGATTGAAGATTTTACACAACTATTACAGAAGAAAACAAGTTTCATATAGTGTCTATGGGAATAAAAAATTAAACTTTGAAAGGAAAAATAAAATAAAATAACACCAGTAAAGGGTTACCTGCAAGAAGAGAAACAGGGAAACTTTGGAAGTTCCCTGGATATGATTTTCCACCATGGAGCAGCAATGATGTTGGCAAGCTTGCTACAATGGAAGCCATTTGCACCTCCAAAGTTCTAGCAGAAATTTGAAAAAAAAAAAAAAAGGACCTAATTTTAGTTCATGGTTTCCTCATCCAAAGTAAATGATAATCAGATAACAGAAACCAAAAGTAAGATTTGGAAATCAGAAAGGAAACAGAGCTTTACCTTGTATTGCTCTACTGCTGCAGAGGATGAGTGAGAGATTATGAGTGAGACACACAGAAGGCCACAGAATATTCAAATCCAAGCAGTGTGCACCACAAAAATAATAATAATAATAATAATTAAAAAAAATTGCCCTTTTTGTGCTTTCCAGCCACAAAGAATGTCAGAGGGACTGGGTGCGGTGGGTCTATTGTTGCTAACATGCAATACATACAACTCAGTAACTTTCATGGTTGGGCAAACGACGATACAAAGACAGATTATGGTGCCGTTTTGTTTTCTGGGCCGTGTAACTATTGCCTTGCCAAGGATATCTGAAAATCAGCAACTTGGTTGGAAATCCTCAATTAATCATTCCTGAGTTAAATTTTTTGTTTTTTTTTTTCACCTTCTTCCAATAAGAAACAAGCACTGAGAAAGAAAAACAAAATCCTGACAAATTGAAAAGTATTGTAAAATATGTACATTTTATATGTAGTGGATGATTACATTAATTTAATTTAAAAGATAATATTAGTAAATGTTGGTTATTATAATTTTTGGTGTGGTTAATTATTTTGTAACTATAGTACTTATTTTATAATATTTTGTATATAATGGTGCATTGAATCACTTCCTCATCTTTTATATTTGGAGTTTTATATAAGGGCATGATTCTATATGAAGAAAAGAGGAGAATGATAGAATATAATTAGTTCATGAAGAATTAGATTTTGAGTTCATATTTCTTTGTCTTGTTCTTTCTACTTTTCTCTTCGCTATTTACAACTTTTTGTCTTGATCTTTATATATTTTTCTTCTCCATTTATAACACGTTATCAGCACGATAAAGTCTTTACGGTGTAACTAAATCCTCCAAGTTTCTTTTTATATATCAAGGTAAGAAATTATTTTCTTTAACATGTGTTATGCATATATCCTTTGTTGAATGATCAAAGTATTTTTATTGTTTAAATTCTTAGTTATCCATCTAATTTTTTTTAAAGTATCATTAGAATGTCAAATCTTATGAAACTTAAATTTGTTGCTCTTGATATTTTTGAAAGAAATTATTTATCGTGGATAGTTGATGTTGAGATTCATCTTAATGCTATGAATCTTAGGAATACTATAAAAGAAGGAAACAAAGTATCCCTGCACAATCGAGCAAAAGTAATGATTTTCTTTCAACACTATTTGCACGAAGAATTAAAAACGGAGTACCTTACTATTAAGGACCCATTAGCCTTTTGGAATAATTTGAAGGAGAGATATGAACACCAAAAAACAGTGGTTCTTCTAAAAACTCGTTATGATTGGATTCACTTACATCTGCAAGATTTTAAAACCATAAGTGAATATAATTTAGTCTTTTTTAAGATTAGCTCTCAATTAAAATTATGTGGAGAAAAAATTTACGGACGAAGATATGTTAGAAAAAAACATATTCTACTTTTCATTCCTTGAATGTGCTCCTGCAGTAACAGTATCGAGAGCGTAGATTTACAAAGTATTCTGAGCTTATTTCTTGTTTACTTGTGGCTGAACAAAACAATGAGCTTTTGATGAAAAACCATCAATCTTGTCTAACTGGCTTAGCATCATTCCCTGAAGTGAATGTGACATTTTCTCAAGGTCGTAGACGAGGCCGTGGTAGTAAAAGGGGTCATGGTAGGAAAAATTATTGGATCCGTGCTAATCTTCCTTAAAGTTTTGAAAGCAAAGGTGCTGAAATGAACAAAAAGAAATGAGTCAAAAATAAGAAAAATCTTGAAAAAGTGCAAAATAATGACAATATTTATTACAAATATGGAACAAAAGATCATTGGTATCACATATGTCGTACTCCAAAGCACCTAATTGAGCTTTACAAGGCATCACTAAAAGAAAAGGAAAAAAATGTTGAACTGAATTTTTCTAAACCTTTTGATCCTATTCATGATAATGAGTCTCTTATGAATGTTGATTTTGATGTTTCTGATTTTTTTGAAGATCATAGTGGCAAGATTGATCATTTAATTATGGATGAAAATGTATACTATTGAAAAATATTTATGTTTATGTTAAGTTTACGTTTATGTTATTTTGAAGTTTATCATTTGTAATTTTTCATTAAAGTTTTATTTATAATATGAATATCAATGATTTGTATATTTCTTGTTTGTTGTCTTTTTCTAATTCTTACAAATATATTTTTGTGCTAGATAATGCAAAATAAACTTGATATAATAGAGGATGACATATGTTTAGCGGACAGTGGCACAACTTATACAATTCTTTGTGATAAAAAATATTTCTTACAATTGACATTAGTTGAAATTAATGTTAATATCATATCTGGTTCTGCAAATGTAATTGAAAGTTCTTGAAGAATCCAAATTATGTTCTCAAATGGGACAAAATTGTATATTGATGATGTGTTGTATTCTAGTAGATCCCGAAGAAATCTACTAAGTTTCAAAGATATACGTCGCAATGGGTATCATGTTCAAACAAAAAATGAGAGACATGTAGAATATCTATATATTACCTCTACAATTTTGAACCAGAAGTTCATATTAGAGAAACTTCTAAGTTTCTCATCTGGATTATATTTTACAAAAATAAGGGTGGTTGAGTCAAATTATATGTGTAATATCCTAATTCTATATACCGTAGTATAGCTTACGCATACTAAGTAAATAGAATTAGTATGTCACTTTCTAACTTAAGCGTAATTTACAACCTATTCAATATCTATTTAACGACTAAATATATAGAGCCTGTGCAGAAATAAGTGAGTAAAACATTTTACACCTTAGGAAACTTACTCTTTACTAGAAATTTATCTGATATGTCTGATATTACAAACTTTTACAAAACTAATTATATAAACTTAATTACAGAGCTATTAATATAAATACATAACTAAAATTATTACATCAACAACTTAACTAAATCTTCATCGCCTCGCCATGTACTTGATTTGGTCCTCCTCTTGATTTATCATGAAAAACATAAAAAGACTAGGGTGATAATAATGATTCCCAGTAGTAAAATTTAAATTGTAACATCATGGTAAATCTAGCTGCTTTTGGGTAAAACTCAAATTGTATTTAATCATTTGGAAAGATGACATAAGTCAAATCTCAGTCATTTCTCTTCCCAAAGCAGACAGTTTATTTAATAAAGAAAACAGTTTAGTCATTATATATAAATTCAACATAAGTCAATATATATTCATTATATCAGTTATGAAGGCTAGCAAGCATACTCATTCTCTTCATTACACACATTTAAGGTACACCTTGATCTTCAACTAATGTAACACAATACAATTTGTAACAATATTTAATAAAAATAAGATAATTACTCATACAATATGCAATGCAAGGTGATGTATGATTATGCCTAATGAGAATCCTAAAGTATGTTCATATAATGATTCTTTAAAAAAAAATTATTTTTAGAAAACACATGTTAAATTATTTTCAAGAAGCCCTTTTGTTCCTTGTATTGTTTCTAGGTAGACAAGACGTCATTTTGTTCCTTGTACTACCAAGCAGTCATAACTTTGACACTTAGAGCCCTTTTGTCCAAGCCATAAATTTATAATATATGAAAACATCAAATAACAAGTTTGAAAACAAAACATATAACAATATTAAAAACCTTTTCTTCTTTCACTTTGTACATAATCATACTTTTCTTTATATAATAGGGAAACAATTTCCATAATCATTAAACTTTCCATTTGTACATTAGTATACAGGTTTGTAGAGAGGGACTCATTCAACCTCATCTACCTTTACCCTTTCTTTTATATTGTTTCACAATATCATGCTCATCAACCTCATCCATACCATACAAGATATATTCAATGTATTTTAACATAATCATTTTAAGACCATAGCATTAAACATCAACATCATTCACATATGTCATTCATTCCATACTAAGTGCATATAATGATTTACTTCATAAGTCATTTAATTCATTACATTTATACATCAATATCATGCATACATTTCATTTCAAACTCAATAAAGGATCATTTAATTCAAGTTTAACCTATAAAGGGGCAAACACATTTCTAATACACTTTTATAATTCAATTTTAACTATTAAAGAAGCTACTAAAGTTTCTAGAATCCAAACTTTCTCAAAAACACCTTAATTTTTACTTAAAAAGGTTATTTTTCATGAGTGCACCAAATGCACATACTAACTTTAGAAATTCTGATATTTTACAGTCATATAGTATTCCCTCATATCTTTCAAATGTCATAAACCTCACCTCATTTGGATAAGTGTAGCCAAAGTTATGCGACATTATGCAGAAGCTAAAACAGAATATGCTCTGTTTTACCCAAAAATGACTTGACTTTGAAATGAAACTGGGAACAAACTAAGAATTCAATAGTTCTAAAATTTAACAGTCAAATAGTCTTATGTGTTAGCTTTCAAATGTCACTGATTTCATGTAAATATGACATCGAAGTAAGGAATTATGCAATCTGGTTTAACAGGCGCTAGATTGCTTTTTTTTACGAAATTTGGCACAGATTCAAATCAAAACTGGGACTGATTGGGTTGTTCAATAATTCTAAAATTTTTACTACATGAAGCGTTATGTCTTAGCTTTCAAATGGCGTTGGAATCAAGTCCATACAATGTTTATAGCTCAAGTTATGCAACAAACATCACAGACTACTCGGATGCTATACTGTTTTTGTATAATTCGGGTTCTTCATGAACTTGGTTTCTAACAAAGTTCTAATCCTCAAATCATGGATTCTAAGTGTTCCTCAACCCTAATCATGGTCTCTAATCATGTTAGGATCATTAACACTAAATTTAACTTATCCATTATAGATTTAAACTCAATCAAGAAGAAAAATATCATTTTTCTTACTTTGTGCATCAAAGGTCCAAATGAAGAGTTCTAAGTTTCTAACTCAAACTTCTATCATGAACAAGTCATAAACAACCATTGAAAACACATTCAAGCAAGAAAATTCTTAAAATACCTCAAAATCTCATTTTAACCTATTATACCCCAACTAAGCATGATTTTTAGAATTAAATGCATCAAAGGTCCAATGAAGAGTCTCAAGTTTCTAACTCAAACTCTTATCATAAACAAGTCAGAAATAATCATTGAAAACACATTCAAGTAAGAAAATACTTAAAATACCTCAAAATCCTATTTTGACCTATTATACATCAACTAAGCATGATTTTTTGAACTAAACCATAATGTCAATATACTGATTTTCATTTTTTTTAAATCTTAGAATCAAGGAGAAATAAAGCCACCATTGATCTCCTAGTCACAACCATACTTCAACTAAACCACAATTACCACAAAGCAAGCTATAACCATAACCATCACTCCACTATCCAAGCAATAATTACATGAGCAAATGCACTAAAATTCTGATTATTCTAGGCAACATTCTGCCATGACCATTTCTCACCATTCAAGCTTCAATTTCAAACATACAAATATTACAAATTCTATTTATTAATAAGGTACACAGTCATGACCTTCAAACAAGCAAAACTTAGTCATTAACTTCACTAAAGCAATCAAAATTTTGGCACAACTAGGGCTGCAGTTTGCCTTAATCTTCTAGCACAATTCAAGCCTCAAATACAAGCATAAAAACATCACAAAGTATGTTTACAATCAAAGCACCAAACTGCCCTAACAATTCAACTAAAGAAAGACAACAAAATCTCAATTTTCATTAAGAATAAAAAGCCAAAAGAAAGTAAAGAGCATGAACACAATTTTTCCTATTATTTTCTTTGTTTTTATCGTGATCTTCATGGTCATCACAATCAGATTTTAAGCTCATAATCATGTAAGAAAAAAAGAGGTTTGAAAGTAAAGAATCCTCTACCTCAAGTCTTCAATTTTGCCTCTTGATTTCCCTTGATTTTTCTCATCTTTTCTCCCTTTCGTTTTCCTCTTTTTCTTCTTCATTTTCTCGTTTTTCTGGTCTTCGTTTTTGCTCAATAGAATATGTGAGGGACGAGAGAGAAAAGTGAGAAAGCTCACTTAAATAAAACAAGCTTGAAGGGCATTTCAGTCCTTTCACAAAACTTTCTATCTCTTAAGAAGATTTCGATCTCATTATTTCAAGTTTTCTAACCTCCATAAATATTAAAATAAATCATAAGATTTATCTTAATACTTATTTCATAGTTTCTTTAATTTTCCGTATATGCGCTGAGTCTATTCGATAACAAAACACGTATTCGGTGTGCTTAAAAATATCAAACCACTCAGTTTACTTTCAAATTTTAACTACAACTTTCTTAACTCATTTATGACTTAAAAATAATTTATCCATAATTATTTCTCTTATCCAGGTAATTTATGTCATTTTCTGGGTCATTTTAGGTCACTTCCACATTATGTGTTGCAGCAAAATACCTGAACCATCTCAGTTTGTCATAAAACTTTACAGGCATGTTAAATTAGTATTAGGCTACCTTGGTAACCCTTTACAAGCCTAACATGTTATCGAAGATGTTACAATATGCATCAGAAATGCTTAGATCCTAAAATTTTATACTCTAGCATGATCGTCTTGGTCATCCAAGTTCAACTATGATGTGACGTATTATTGAAAATACACATGGACATCCTTTAAAGGATTGAAAAATTCTTCTGCCTAAGCATTATTTTTGTACTCCTTGTACTCAATGTAAATTAATTGTTAGACCTTCTAATGAATCTAAAACACGCTAGAAGCGTGGTAGACCTATTGGTGCAAAGGACATTGTTCCTCAAAAAAAGAAGGAAATGAAAAACCTTCAAAATAACGCTCTAGAAGAAGTCATTAACACTCTTGAAGAGGTCAAAAGCAATATAGATTAATAACCTTATATTTCTAGGGAAGCAACCCCAGAAGTGGTTCTAGTACTAACAAATTATAAGATCTCATTAAAATATAAAAATATGAGGGGAAGAAATGAAGTTGTTATTACTAATGTTTTTACATATGCAATTGCTTCTGAAATTATCAATGATAATGAGCTTAAGCCTCAAAGTCTAGAAGAATGTCGACATCAAAGTGATTGGCCAAAATGGAAAAAAGTAATACAAGCTGAGTTAAATTCTTTAGTCATACGTAATGTATTTGGACCAGTAGTCCAGACACCTGAAGATGTCAAACTCATTGGATATGAATGAGTCTTTGTATGGAAAAGAAATGATCTAAATGAAATTGTGAGATACAAGGCACGACTTATAGCACAAGGTTTCTCACAAAGGCCAGGTATAAATCATAAAGAAACTTACTCCCATGTTATGGATGCAATTACTTTCAGATTTTTTATTAGTTTGATAGTCTCTGAAGGACTTGACATACATCTAATGGACGTTGTAACAACTTATTTATATGGATCATTGGATAATGACATATATATGAAAATCCCTGAAAGATTTAAGATGCCTGAAGCATATAATTCAAAACTTCAACACATATACTTTGTTAAACTTCAAAGATCCTTATATAGGTTAAAGCAATCTGGAAGCATGTGGTATAATCATTTAAGTGAATATTTATTGAAAAATGGATATGAAAATAATCATATTTGCCCTTGTGTTTTCATCAAGAAAATGAATTTTGAATTTGCTATCGTCGCAGTTTATGTTGATGATTTAAACATAGTAAGGACTCCAAAAGAGATATCTGAAATTTTAGACTGCTTAAAGAAGGAATTTGAAATGAAGGATCTTGGAAAGACAAAGTTTTGTCTTGGATTTCAAGTTGAACATTTAGCAAGTGGAATTCTTATGCATCAATCATCTCATATAGAAAAAATCTTGAAACAATTTTATATGGATAAATCTTATCCATTAGTTCCCTAATGGTTGTTTGTTCACTTAATGTAAAAAAAAAAAGATCATTTTCGTCCACGAGAATATGATGAAGAAATTCTTGGTCCTGAAGTACCATATCTTAGTGCAATAGGAGCACTTTTGTACCTTACAAACAACACTAGACCAGATATAGCTTTTGCAGTCAATTTGCTAACAAGGTTTACTTCTGCACTAACTCGAAGACATTGGAATGGTGTAAAACATGTTCTTCGTTATCTACGTGGTACATCTGATATAAGTTTGTTTTACCCAAAGGGAGAAAAGTCAAAATTGGTAAGATATGTTGATGGTGGTTATCTTTCTGATCCATATAAAGCTCGGTCATAAACAGGTTATGTGTTCACATGTGGAAATACTGCTATCTCATAGCGGTCTGTAAAGCAAACAATCATTGTTGCTTCATCAAACCATTCAGAAATATTGGTCATTAATGAAACAAGTCGTGAGTGTATATGGTTGAGAACTATGATCTAACACATTAAAGGAGTATGTGACTTATTGAAGGAAAATGATGAGCTAACAATATTGCATGAGGATAATGCAACATGTATTGCACAAATCAAATTAGGCTACATAAAGGGTGATAGAACTAAACACATTTCACCAAAGTTTTTTTTTACACTCATAAACTCCTGAAGAAATGTGATGTTGATATTTACAAAATTCGCTTAAGTGACAACCCAACTGATCTATTCACAAAGGCATTATCAACTTCAATTTTCAAGAAGTATGTGCCCAACATTAGAATACATCAACTTAAGGACCTTTCATAATTGGTTATATTTTGAGGGGAAGTTGCTTATGAATATTGTACTCTTTTTCTTTCGCTAAGTTTTTATCTCACTGAGTTTTTCTTAGCAATGGTTGAACGAGGCATATTCATAGTGTATAGTCATCTAAGGAGAAATATTGTAAAACATGCACATTTTACATGTGGTGGATGACTATATTAATTTAATTTAAAAGATACCATTAGTAAGGGTTGGTGGTTATAACATTTGGTGTGGCTAATTATTTTGTAATCATAGCACTTACTTTGTAACATTTTGCATATAATGGTGCATTGAATCACTTCCTCATTCTTTATATTTGGAGTCCTATATAAGGGCATGATTCCCTATAAAAAAATATGTGAATGATAGAATACAATTAGTTCCTGAAGAATTAGATTTTGAGTTCATATTTCTTTATCTTGATCTTTCTATTTTTCTCTTCGCTATTTATAACTTCTTGTCTTGATCTTTATATATTTTTTTTATCAATTTATAACAAAAAGTAGACAATTTTAATACTCTCTCTATATAAATGTTTTTTAATTATTTTACACAAAAAATTAAGGATAAAATTAAATTATCTCAAATATAAAAAATATATATGATATAATGTGACTAAATTATTCTTTCTCTCACTTTATTAATTCTCTCCAATAAGTGTTAGAATTTTGATTTTAAGAAATAACTTTTCTAACAAGTACTCTTATTAAAGAATCCAAAATAAAAAGTTTTGCATTAAAAGTAGAGTTTTTTTAATTTCTAATAAATTAAATACTCAATTTTTCTTGAAAAAACTTTGAATCCGTAACAAGTGCCCGTAGGACACTCTTTAACAAAGCCCTTTTAGGAAATGATAAAAGGTAATTAATTGTGAAGTTATTAAGTATAGCTAAGATGAGAGTAAAATTGAAAAAATTAATTAATATTTTTTTAATATTCTCAAATGATAGATAATTTAAGATAAATCAAAAATTTTAAAAAGACAGTTATTAAGAGACGAAGGAAATACTAAGGTTATGATTAGTGTGAAAGAATATAATGTCATCCCAAATTTAATATAGTTTAATATTAAAACTATAGGATTCTTATATTTGTTAATAAAAAAAATTATGGAATGACAAATCACATTTCACGAATTTATGGAATCATATTCATCCAAAAAAAAAAAAGTGGGATTGCGATTAAGTATTTTTGTGAAATTGAATTTCATATATATATATATTTTTTAATATAATTTTAACTAATTTTTAATATGACATAAGTTATTCCTTTTATAATTTATAAAATATTCTCTTTCCTTTTTACCTATTTTCTCTATTGACTCCCTATTTTCTGTTTCTCACTGTCTTGTCTTCAATTTACCAAAAGTCATTGCTTGAAGTATAATTACTGGTATGATTTCTTCACCAAGAAATTATTGCTAGTATTTGTTGTGCCCCAAATCCACCATTTGAATTTAGACATTTGTTGTACAAAAAAGTTAGTACATATTTGGTTCAGTTTCGATCATTTCATGATTTATTCTATTATTTTCTCTTTAGACATACACATATAATATATGAATGAAAGAAAAAAAAAAAGACTTTCTTTTTAATTTGAGATATTTATGTCATTTAAATTAATTTAAATTTTATTTTATATTTTATCTTATATACCAAATAACATTATCACTTTTTATATTATTTTATTCTTAATTGTGCCAAATTATAGAATCAAAATATGATTCTTATTCTAATTTATTGATTCATATTCTGATTCTGACTTTTGTTCAATAGAATTGTATTTTTTTCACCAAAAAAGTAGCAAAGGTTTTTCTTTGCCCGATGGGCGGGCTATATTTTGGGTCTTGGGCAACTCAAACATTTTAGTTGCTGTTTCTTCTCACCATTTTGTTGGACTTGTTCTTTTTAAATTGTTAGCATGACATGCAGCTGTTATGTGGTTAACATTGTAGGGGGATGGTTCAGTGTAAATATTTGCAAAATTTGCTTTTTGCCAAGCAGTTTAACTGTTAAAATGTGTAGGTACTTTTGCCGTAATGAAGGCTACCTATGTTTGAATCAGGTGGGGAAATGAAATGGAGTCAGCCATTCCAAATTGAGTTAGTTGTGGACTGGCTGTTGTCTTTTACTCTACCTTATTATCAGTTTGAAATTCCAAATGTCTAGTACAAAAGCCAATAAGAAGGGTGATATGGATTTACAGTAGATCAACCTTTCATTATTAATGTTTGTATGGTCCATTAAATGGCCAGCACTACATTGTAAATTCTGGCTGCACTTCCTTGCAATTAATGTTGACATTTTTATGTGATCATTTGCTTGTTTTAAATCTCAAAGAAGATCAATCATCAGACTTGTAAATGACTTCTATGTGAAATTGAAGATAAAATTCAGTATGACGAAAAAATGAAATCCTCAATTTAAGTGGGGAGAAAAACTTCAGTGACCCAAGCATCTATTATACCATTTTGACAGCTATAAAAATCTTAATTTGAATGATTTTAACTGTTACTGTCCCAATCCTATTTGATCTTGATCTTCTGTATATAAATATGGTGTATATTAGCAATACTGCATTATGTAGAGCATTATATCATGGACAAACACTACTCGAATAAACAATTTCGTTTTTTCCTCTTTAGGGGGCAATCTTTCTTCCCTCATCCCGCAATGTCTGCAAAATGTTGATATCAGTACTAGGGTAAAATGAGAGACAGAGTAGGTTATGAAGTCCTCCATCCATCATTTAAATTCCTAAGAAGGGACAAGTACAGATCGGGAATCTATCTTTTAAGGGGTACTTACATCACCTCATTTATCAACAGGTGCATAAAAAGTGTAGAAATACTTGTCAAGTGTCTCTAGAACACTATACTCCATGATTTCCTTTTGAATTAATTCAAGTTCATTATAAATTATGCATATGTGACAGTACTATTTGGTGTTAGCTTTGCATTTCAGACCCATGAGCCTCCATTTCATCTACTATTCAAAGCTAAATGTCTTTCACAGTTCGGTGCAGAAGTTTGAAGTTCTATATTTACACGAAAAATAATGTTTTTATATTATTTTTTATTAGTGTGATTAAATGAGAAAAAATAAAAAAATATGATTAATGATATAAAAAATAATATAAAAAATCATAATTAATATTTACACAAGCTTTTATTGTACGTCTTTATAAATAAAGGCTGCGTTTGATACACTTAGGCTGTGTTTGGTGGACATGATAAGGAGGACCGATAAGATATTAATACTATACTATCGTGCTTATCAAGTGTTTGGTGCTTTAACTCGATAAGATAATCAAATCAGGTCAACTTTTTTATCCTATTCTAACCTGATTACTCTATCCTCCCCTCACCCCCCTGATTAGACATGATAGGATATCTCTTCCCACCTTACCCTTCATCTTCTTCATCTTTCTCTGTTCCAAGCCTCTCTAGCACCCCCTCTCTCTCTTTCACTCCATATACTCTTTCTATATCTCCCTTGCCCACACGTTCTGCCACACTAACAACTCTCTTTGCTCTTGGACACTATCACGATCAGTTTTCGACCGTTGCAAATGGCGGTGGCCATTCCGACAACATCTATGCTGTAAGATCTCGACAAGGTGGCTGGAAAAAGATCTCGACGAGGCAGCTACTGTTCGCGGGTGGCCGTTCTGGTTCGCGGGTGCATCGTTCTGGTTCGTGGGTCGTAGTTCAGGTTCGCAGGTCGCCATTCTGGCTCACGGGTCGCCGTTTTGACTCGCCGCAAAGGCCACCACGATTTCTGGCCAAGAACCAGAGGCCAAAGCCTAGATCCGCCGTTCTGGTTGTTGAAGATGATGGACGGTTGCAGCCATAATCAGAGGCCAAAGCTTTGATTTTTTTTGTTCTATTGTTGAATACCACCATTTTTTTTCTTTTGCCAAAAGGTTAAAGACAATACTGAGTTACTGATTTTTTTTTATTTGTATGATTTTTTTTTTAATTCTAAGAAATTTAGCAAGGTTGAAGATGAGTTACTTTTTTTTTATTTATATGATTTTTTTATTTTTAATTCTGAGAAATTTATCAAGGTTGAAGACATACTTGAGTTATTGGTTTTTCTTTCTTTTTTTTTTTGATTTGTATGATTTTTTTATTTTTAATTATGAGAAATTTAGCAAGGTTGAAGACGATAATGAGTTATTGGTTTTTTTTTGTTTTTTTTATTTTTTTAAGTTAGTAAAGAAGGTAAAGGGTAGTATAGTCATATTAAATAGTTACATATACTATCAAATTGTTTATACTTATTTGTATCAAATGTTTGATAAGATAAGAGTTTATCACTTGTTTATACTTATCGACCTTATCCTATTGTCTTATATTATCATGTCTTATACTATCACAAGTCTGTGGCGTAGCCTTAGTATAAAACATAATAAGATAAGACATATGATAATGTTTGATAAGATAAACAAGTTTGATAAATTTCTCTTATACTTATCAAACATTTGATACATTTAAGATAAATAACTCGATAAGATATATAATTATTTACTATGATTATATTATCCTTAACATTTTTCACCATCACCTTTTAGTTGTTAAATTACTAATGAAATAATAATAATAATAATATAATAATAATAATTATTATTATTATGAATTTAATAATAATAATAAATAATTATGAATTTAATAATATTAAAAGTGGATGATAGTGATAGGAGAAAAATTTTATCAAGTTATATCATGGGATCATAAGAAGAATAGTGTTATATTATTATAGTAAAATAAAAAATTTTAACTAAATTTAATTATCTTATTAGATAGATATATTAAACATCCGATAAAATTTAATAATATTAATTTATACTATTAAATTCTCCTCATACAATATACCAAACATAATAAAAATTGTGGTGAAGCATACTATCATCAAACATCCCGAAGTGAACCTATATCAATGTGTTTTGTGGTACATGCCTGCCATTTCCCTGAATTACGTGTCGTGTTGGAATTAACAGGTTTAGCTTAATTGTTGAAAATTTCAAACTAGATAACATGTTGTTTGTAATTTTTATGGGATATTTATAGGTTTGATATTAAAAGTAAGATATTTAAGATAAATTATCACGTATTTATTGAATATTAAATTTATAATAAATATTTAAAAATAATTAATAATTAATGAAATATTTAACAATTTATTTTAAATATTAAATACTAATAAAAATATAATTACTATAAAAATTCCCCATGTTGCTAGTTTTAGCCTATTCCGATCACTATATTGGAAGATCATTATGTTTAATGATAGTGAATAGATTGCATGATTGTTACGACAACCAAGAAATGTAGGACCAGGGAAATTTTATTAAGAAGGTTCCAGAACTACTGATTTAAGTCTACGTAATTAAATTGAAGCTGACATAGAATATAAAACTAATTCTCAGCTGTAACAATAAAAAAAATGGACTAATTCTCAGCTAGTCTGCCTTACATAATTTCAGATTTGGGTCCTTGTTTGTTTCTGATTTTAAAGGTTGTCAACCTATTTGCATATTTTGTCATGTGATACCACGAATTCAAATTATGAACGCAACATGTTTACTTCTTGATCTTTGGATCATCCTGACTCAACTAGCATCTGATCAAAAGTTAGGCTCATTTTTGTAAAGTCCGATCAACTTATATCTGTATAGGTAACAATTCGACAAATAGATATAACGACCTCGCATCATAAATGATCAGACATAACGTCTCACGTCATAATAACCAGACATAATGACCTTGCGCCATAATGATCAAACATAACGTTCAGAATCCTAAATGACTTGAGCCGAAGGTATCTAGAGAGTCAATCCTCCGAAACTCCATATAAATCGACCTGACAGCCTAGGTCAGACATGTTCATTCTTTTTTACTCTTACTTGTATAACTATCTCGACTCAAAGACTGATCGGTCTGAGTACCTTAGCTGGTATTCTACCTCGTCTTTCTCGAATAATTTCAGGACGACCGACTTGAGGTTCTCCGATGACCTCCCTTCAAGTAGAGGATGGAACATCTGGCGCCGTCTGTGGGAATTCGGTAAAATGATTCTCATTCCACAACTGAAAACTACTCTCTATGTTTTCCTATGGTCAAGAATTGCCTTATTCTATTCATGTTTGACATCCTCCAACTCAGATTCAGTGTCCTCAAGCTCGAAACTTTAGATCCTCCATTTTTTCTTGCAAACCAGTACTGATCTTGAAACCTTAGATCGGATTCAATGCGTCTTTGTCCTCTTTGACCGAGAGTTAGAGAAATTGAAGAGGGAATTTGATCAAATGTAATGTTGATGAATCTCGAAGCTATGGTCCGGAAGGAAATTCAAAATGAAACTGATAGACTTATTGGGAAATCAAAACAGATATCCTCTATTCCTATTCATCTCAGTATCTACTCGTCAGACGATAAAGAATTTAGATTTGCCTTTTTCATTCAGGTGCCACGTATCCATTATAAACTTTAGATGAAATTTTTTATCTCATTCTTCTGTGGCACGTAGTATCTATCACCGAGTTGTAATATATATTTGCCGAAAGAAAATAAATAATCAGTTCTTACCGCTTTTTCTTGTAACCTGAGTACTTGATAGTGTTCATCACACTATTTGTGTTATTTATTGCCTTACTGGATGCTAGTGCCTTGCTTATCACTTACATGTGACTAATATATTTCTATTAGTTCTTTATATCTAATTGAAGTGCATTCTACATCCCTAACTTGATTTCTAGAACTAATATATTTGTGATCGGTATTAGAAATATAATAATCAAGGAATCACCCGTTCATATATTTTAAGGGAGTTGTTCAGCTTTTTATAGATGTAGATGTGTGCTCTGCTTGTTGGTGTGACCTGTGAAGTTGTTGTCTGTATGTGGAATTGTGGTTTGTCCGTATTGTTTTGTGATTTCAAGTTTATCTAGTTATTATCATTTTCTGTTAGTAGTTATCAATCTAACACTGATAGATCTGCCTGGGTTGACATAAGCATACTTTTTTTTCATTCTTTTTCCACCTGATCTTTAATTACTGTTACACTAGCACACGATATAAATTCAAGATGTATGAAAATCTCTTCATAAGAATTTATTTGTGATTGTTAATTGTTGTTTACGAATTTTGAGATAAGTGTTCTTTTTAAAATAATTGACTAAATTATTTGTTTTTATTATATTATTATTATTAATTATAATTTTATTGACTTTCATCCTTTATGACATTAATAATAATCGTTATATGATAATATATTATTTATTTCATTTAATTGAGAGAATTTACATTAAAAACTATTTATTAATTTGATTGTCATTTTTTATTACTTTAATTTATATTTTTTATTATTAATTTATTAATTAATAATTACATCGATTATAATACTATATTACTTTAATTGTTATTTTTTAATTATTTTAATTTATATTTATTGTCATTTGTTTTAATTTCTATTTATTGTCATTTGCTTTAATTTCTATTTATTGTCATTAATTTATAAATTAATAAATTACATAACATTAAATTGATTTGCTTTAATTGTCATCTCTCATAGCTTTAATCTCTATTTATTGTCATTATAATTATCTTAATTTATTGTTGTTTATTTGCATAAACATTAAATTCTATAATTTTATCTATATTCATTATTTTAATTTAAGCTATAACTATATGAATTTTATTTGCATAATTTTAATATTTTATTATTAGAATTACTCACATGACAGGCGAGATTAAACTCTCAACAAATTCTTGAAAAATTTCATATGAAGATTCCAAAAACTCGGGATAATAAAAACCTTGGGAAAGTCCAGGTGAAGGCCCCGAAACTCGGGATGAAGACAACACAGCCCGATAAAATCGGCCGAGGTCAAACCTAGTTCGGTAAATCCGATTGAGGTCATGAAGGCAGCCCAGCCTGGTAAATCCGGCCAAGGTCATGAAGATAACCCAGCTCAATAAAATCGGTCGAGGTCAAACCTAGCCCGATAAATTCGGCCGAGGTCATGAAGATAACCTAACCCAATAAAATTGGTCGAGGTCAAATCCAGCCCAGTAAATCCGGTCGAGGTCATGAAGACAACCTAGCCCGGTAAATCTGACCGGGGTTATGAAGATAACACAGCCCGATAAAATCGACCAAGGTCATGAAGACAATCCAGCCCAATAAAATCGGTCAAGGTCAAACCCAACCCAATAAATCCGGCCGAAGTCATGAAGACGACACAGATCGATAAAATCGACCGAAGTCATTAAGACGGCTCAGCCTGATAAATCAGCCTAAAAGACCTAATCGAAGAAATTGAAGACATATGAAGTCATGTGAGGTATACAAATATTTTAAATTGACAAGTCAAAATCAAACCCAATACAAGTTAGAAGTGTACAAATCAAGTGGACCATCCAGATTCATAAGTTTGAATAAGAATAAACATTAATAATACAAGTTCGGGCTATCATTACTGATTGCCCAAGCTGAGGGGCTATGGACCGTCTGACTCAATTAACATCTGACTACTCATAAGCTTGGCTCATCTTCACAGATAACCAAGCTGGGGGGCTATAGACCATCCTGACCCAATTGACATCCGACCATAAGCTATGCTCATTTTTGCAAAGTCCGACCAACTTATACCCGTATGGGTAACAACTTGACAAATAGACATAACGGCCTCGTGTCATAAATTACCAGACATAATGTCTTACGTCATAATAACCAGATATAATAACCTTGCGTCATAATGATCAGACATAACGTTCAAAATCTTAAATGGTTTGAGCGGAAGGTATCTGGAGAATCAATCCTCCGGATCTCCATATAAATCGACCTGACAGTCTATGCCAGACATGTTCATTTTTCTTTACTCTTACTTGTATGACTGTCTCGACTCAGAGACTGATTGGTCGAAGTGCCTTGACTGGTATCCCACCTCGTTTTCCTTGAGTAATTTTCAAACAACTGACTTGAGATTCTCCAATGACCTCCCTTCAAGTAGAGGATGAAACAATCTTCATTTTCTAAGACCAGATATTTGTAAACATGGTGTATAGAAGAGGATAAGTGTGTTTTGCAGTTGTAGATGGTGTGGATAATGAAACCATGAGTGATTTAATGATTAGACTCCAGAGCTAGAAAAAAAATGGAGTAAAAGATAGCATATGGTATAAAAATTTTTAAAGTGAATTTATTCAATAAAATTGTATTTATTTTTAATTTAATAAAATATATTAAGATTTTAATTTATTAAATAATTTAAATATAAAAATAAATATATTTTTATTTATTTATTTATTTAAAAAATTCATTTTTGATGAACTGTTTTTCAACACGTGGTGGTAATCAGTTTTAAGCATCATGTTGGCATATAATTTACAAATATGATTTTTTAATCACATTTTTTTATACAACGTTTTACACTATTTTACATATCATCAATTACAGTATTTTTTTACTGTTTTTTTTTTTACTTAATCATAACTATAAAAAACAGTAAAAAATATGATAAAAAACTGTTATTTTTTTTTACTTAATCATAACTATAAAAAAAACAGTAACAAATATGATAAAAAAGTATGATGAGATTTATATTTTCCTATGATTTATTCATATCTAGTTATCTACTTTTAGCTGTGCTTTGTGCTCAGTAGGCTGAACAGTGAAGTGTATTTTATTTGAGCTATGTTATATATATTTTTTAAAATATATATATATATTTATATTTAATTAAAAATATTAAATGAAAAAAATAAAAATATATAATATATTAAAAACTTAAAAATATTTAATATATTTTTATTTAATGATTAAAAAATTAATAAAAAAATTAATTAAGAAGATTTAGAATTAAGATTTTGTTAACAAGTATCATGGTCTAAATAAAAAATTTATAAAAACTAGCTAAATAAAAAAATTAATTTCTAATATATTAAATATTTCGTTTTTATCTAAAACTTTATATTATGAATTTCCTAACATTTAAAATTATTCATATTATTTTCTAAGTCAATAAACACTGCAATAAAATTTTATTAGTTAGTTTCTTTGAAGGAGTGAGCTTATAACACTCCCAATTACTTATTCCAACTCTTTATTAACTAATTATTATAATTTAATTTTTCTTAATATAAAATTATAGATAATTCATAAAAAAATATAAATATATAATTAAGAATACCAATAATCTGTGTAAAGAGCGCTCTCACAAGGCGCAAGGGTATTTCATCTTTCTTTCAACCATCCCCCGCCACTTCTTGGCCATTATCTCCCCACATTTAAAGCCTGTATACACCTTTCGTCACCCAAAACTTATTTTGTAAGAAACCGACCAAAACTTCAAAATAAAAGAATGCAAGATACCTCTTTCCTGTGGAATTTTCGGGGTTTCTCTTTTTGCTTTCCTTAATGGAGGAACAAAACGGTGCATGGAATTGAGATGAATGAAAGCTAAAGTTGAGAGAGAGAGAGAGAGAGAGAGGGCTGTCAAAATTAACCTTATGTCAATAACTGGACAGATTCATGTACTAGAGAGTGGAAATATATGTGCCTACTTTATTTTGATTTTTTTTTATTTTATAAGGTATATATATATATATATATTTTTATATGTGTAACTTTTACTTTTATATATAGATAAATTAATAAATTTATAATAATAAAAAATAAAATTTATATAATATTATTTTTTATTTTTTAACAACACTTACGTAATTTGATACATGAATATATTTATATAATATTATTTTTTATTTTTTAATAACACTTACATGAGTTTAGTATTAATATATTCAGAATATAAAATTCTTTTTCTCTCACTTTTTTTTATCTCTACAGACTAACAGTGATAGATAATATTATTTGCTCACACTTACTTACATCTATTTTGATTACAAAGATATTTACTCTTATTACCTAAATTTTTTGGGTCACTGATCAATAATGCTGCTCTCTATAGGTTTGTACTCGAATAACATTATTGCTTCAAGTTATCTACCGTTTTGAAGGAAACAAAAAGAGAACATTATGGCTAACTTAGTTTGAATTGCAGATAAACTTAATCATAATCCGCATGGCACCCAAACTTTAGTTATGAAAGGGATTGACTCATATAATTGTTAATAAGCCTTACAGCCTCTAAATTATCTTTAGTTGACTAGGTGGTAGTTAAGAAAAGTCAAGATGAAGGTAAAAGTAAAGTGTTTAATGCATGAGTTATGTCAACCCATGAACTTGTAGTTTTTAACATTATCCAACTCATAAAATACGAGTAATATTGGATCTATGGGATTGGATCAGGTTGAAAATCAATCCGATCATAAGGTATGAGTTGGATATTTAGTTTAAAAAGTATCAGTTTGCACAAACTTAACTCACCCCTAAGTTACCTTTTTTTTTTTAATAGAAGTCATTTAGTTGCTTTCCTCTAATTTTTCAATATTATTAATTAAGTTTAAATATAGATATTTTGATCACATTTAAAGTGTGACCAAAAAAATATTAATAAGAAATTCATGAAATATCTAACAGAATATTGTGATAGAAATCTAATAGATCGCTTGGATACAAATAATATGTTGAAAATATTAAGAATGAAGTAAATAGTTATGTCAATTCATATACTATATATGATGACATTGACTTTATTTGACTAATGTAGTTGGTTATTTATGATTTTCTCAAGTTATTAACTTATTTTAGTTTATTTTAAACTTATATTAAAAGCTTGTTATGTTTTTTATTTTATTTGAGATTTATTATGTTTGTATAAAATTAATTATGTAACTTTTTAATTTATTTGGAACATATATAATTTTTAATTAAAATATATTATGTATAATAAATTTTTTATTTCATATTTTATCAATTATTTTAGTAAAAAATCTTTTTTAATATATATTAGATTTATGAGTTTGACTCAACTCAATCAACTTATTCTTGAGCAAATTAAATTATATCAATTTTTTTTAAAAAAAATTATCAACACAACTCACTTATTTAATAAATGAATTAAGTCAAAAAAATAAGACATAACTCACTAACCCACCCATTAAACACCCTTAGCCAAAAGGAAGAAAAATCTCTGACTAATAAATACTAGTGGCGTCAATTCATTGCAATAACTGCTTTTTGGCACTATTGATTAAGTTACTTCTATTTTCCAACTGCGTTACCCTCTCCCTCTGTTCCCCACCTGCTACAATAATTTAAGTATTGGAACAATAAATAAATAGTTTGAGAGAAACACCAACCTCCAATTAATAAAATAAAATCAAATAATTTACGACGAACGGTTTTACATTCTTCTAATTTATCATTATATTAATTTTTTATTTATTAAATAATTTTTATATTTTTAAGATATTAAATATATTTATTTTTTATTTAATATTTTTTTCTATTAAATATTATAAGATTAATAAAAAATATTATAAAAGAATATAATAAAACTCAATCTGCAACAGACAAAAAAATAAAATAAATAGAATCACATAATATGTGGCTTGAAATTTCAACTTCTTTTTTCAGCGATTGGTTAGTCTATAGAGTCTATCAGTTATAAAAATCATTTGTAGTAGGTGCAAATATTTGGGATCAAATTTCACTTTTATTAGGAAGAAGAGGATTTTACAAAATAAAAAATGTTGTCAAATGAGACATTATTTCCAGTTTAGTATCTAATTTAATATTTTTTTTCCAAAGTTATGATTTGAATGACTATTTTTTTTCCCATCGGAATGACTAATCTTTGCATCATAATAAACACACTAAAAATATGATCATTTACTTCTATATAATAAATTAAAGTATATTCTCTTAAAAGTGACTTAATTTCTTAAATTACAATCCTTTTAAGAATGACATGTCATTCTTAACTTTTTTTTAATTTCAAATTTAAATTATATTTTTAATTAATTATACATATCTCTTGTATAATTTTTAATAATTTTAAATTTATTTTTAAAAATTCTATCTAAATAAATTAATTATACACATCTTATTTATAATTTTAAATATTTTTACTTTTAATCTATATTTATTTAGAATTTATCTGAATTTAAGAAAAGTCATACAACACATAAGATACTTGCTAGTTGTGTTATAAAAATAGCCATTCTATTACTCCATCCATTCCTTTTTAGTTGTTGTTTTAGAAATTTTTGTGTATTTCATATTAGATATTATTTTAAAATTCTAACACATAATTAATTATTTTATGTCAATTTTACCTTTATTTTTTACTTTACTAATTATTTAACTCTTAAAATTTCTTAATATTTATTCATCTAACTTTTATCTTTCTCTTGTTACCACTTTTATTAGTCAATCACATTATTTCTTTTTTATTAATGAGTCAAAAGATAATACTATCTTTTACAGTTTTTTTTTCTAAAATCAAGATTGTTAATTTATTTTTTAAATATTAATGTCATTTCTTTAAATAATAAATAAGAAAGAATTGAAGGAGTAATATTTTTGTGGCCTCAAATTTTTTAATAAAATAATCACAGTTAAAGCAATAACATATTTGTTGTAATTTTTTATTATGAAAAATGATTATTTAAGGGATGAATAAAAAAATTGAATCAAACTAAAAAATAACGTATCGAATAACACTAAATAATAATTCTTTAAAAACATGAACGAATGCACATTTTTATCATTTGTGAATGAAAAATTATTATCCTATCACATACAGTGATCACACTCATTTTAATATCAAGTATTGTTTATGCTCACTTAACGTGAAACGATCAAATCATCTTCTGTCTTCCTTTTTTTTAGATATATGCAAACTTCTTTACGTAGTTAACTACTTTTTGTTTTTCGTTAACCAACTTATTTCACGAGTATAGAAACTATGTGGTAAAATTTTTTGTCATTAACCAACTTCTATATGTAATTAACCACTTTTTTATTCTTCATTAACCAACTTTATTTCTATACTAATGAAAAAAGTTGGTTAATGAAGAACAAAAAAATAGTTAATTACATATAGTGTTTGATTAATATAATTTTACCATATAGTTTTTATGCTCGTAAAATAAGTTGGTTAACGAAGAATAAAAAAATGATTAACGATATAGAGAAGTTGATTAATGGACATATATTAAAAAAAAAAGAAATAGAAACATAATTTGATACTATTCACAAGTGAATTCTATAAATAATATCCAATATTAAAATAAATGTGAATACTGTACGCAGTAAGATTATCGAGATTGTTTGTGAATGGTACGTACGCTATTTCATTTTGTGCACCAAAGTCAATCCTGTCATCGTGTGGACCTCATGCAATAAAACGTCTTGGACAAAAAGTAAGTTGATATGGATCCCAAAAATTGCAATAATAAAACATTAAAACTTCAGTGCTATAGTGCACAAGTGTGTACACCGCGTCAAAGATAACACTCATATTTGAATAAAAAATTACTTTAAAATAAAATTATTTATAAAATAAATAAGTAAAAATATATTTATTTTTAATTTAATATAGAATATATTAGAATCTTAATTTATTAAAATTTAATAATGGATATATTATTATTTATTAATTTTAGAGATAAATTCATTTTAAAAAAATATTATTCTATATTTTGACACATTTAAAAATAATTCTTGTTTCCTTATGTTATCATCTTATAATTATTTTAAAATTAAATACAATTTTATCATTTTACCATATATACTCTATCTACTTTTCTTATTTTTATCCGATTCCATCTTTATATAAAATATTCTCTTTTCAATTTTATTACTATTTTTACTGATTTCTCTTTATCAATTTTTATTTTAAAATATTATTTTTACTTTTTTTATTTATTTTCGAGCCTTTCGTTATATATGTTTTTTTTTACAGTCATTATATATGTTTTTGAACACAAGTGCATGAGTGCTTTTTCCTAATCTTTATAAGAAAAATGTTAGTACTCAACAAGTGAGTTATAGATGTTAGTATTTTTTTCCTAAAGGATTATCTCACTTGATTAGTGAGAGATTAATTTTTTGAATTACAGTTAAGTACTTAAGTGATGATTTCTTGTAATAATATTTTTTATACATATAAATCTTAAAATCAAATTCAAAATCATATACTTAAATGATATGAGTCTTTTTATTCAAAATAATACACATTAGTTGTTAAACTTGTTTAATATAGTTTTTTTTATCTGTTATTTAATATAGTTGTAGAAAAATTTTGAAGTGAAAATATAAAAAGTTTTACATTGAAGTTAATTACATTTAATTTAAACTCGTAAGATATAATTTTTCTTTTATCTCTAAGTCTAAAACAATAAGATAATATTTTGCATTTTTATCACTTGCATTATGTTTGGATGACAGGTAATAGAGAGAACGGAAAGAAAATAGAAACAATGGAAATAAGTTTTTGTGTTTGGAAGTTTTAAAATGCATAGGTACGGAACGGAACACATGAGGAATCATTTCTCCGCTCTTCCCCTCAAATGTCTAATTTTTGTTCTTCCCAAAATTGAAGTAGAATAGGAGGAATACATATTCTGTTCCGTTCTGTTAATGAATCTTCCAAATAAAAAGAGAAAGAATTATATTCTATTCTATTCTATTCTTTTCTTTTCTGATATATCCTTACCTATTTTGTTTCATTCTATTAATAAAAAAATATTTAAATACAAAATAAGTTTATAGAGCATTGGAAGAGCTTGAATGCAAGTACATTAATCGCTGTCACTGTTTGTTGACCCTTAAATGATATACAAACAGACCCAAAGAAAATTAATAATTAAATATGAATAAAGTATGTAAACAAATTAATGGTTATAATAAATATGAATTAACAAATTGCAGATAATAAAGTTCACAGACACAAACCCATATCCCTTATGACACTGTACCGTATGCCGCATGGCTTCTTTTCTCATGGCTCCACTGAGTCGGCGCCAAGATTCTAAAATATTATGAAAACCATTCTTTTCTTTGAGTGGAGATTATGAACAAATTTTAATTTAATTTTGATTTAATAGCTACTATCAATTATATATTATTATATTTATTAAAAATTTTAATTATGATAATAATACTTTTGAGATATCGAACTTCTTTAGTTATGTATTAATAACACATGATTCAAAGTTAGTGTAAACAATTTTATATTAAAAGTGAGTAAAATTTTTAAATTAAAAAATTAATAGAAACCCTATGATTTTGACTTTGATCACATAATTCACAAAAGAAGTGGGGGAAAATGAAAGAAAATATGCTTATGTTTTTTTTTTTCTTAATATTCGTAGTCAGATATGTCTTCTTAATTAATATGCTATCTCCACTGTAAAAATTAACTACGAAATAAAAAAACTAACTAAAGATATAGGTTCTGACGAAGATTTTAATTTGTGCGCTGATTTATCTTATAATTGCAGATGAAGATATAGAATTAGAGGTGAATGGGGGATGGGGATGGGACAGAAATGTAGTTAGATAAAAAAAGTAAAACTGATACAATGCAAAATGAGAATTTTCATAACAAAACAGATGATAGTTTTTGGTGGTGGAACAGACGATAGTTCTAGCTAAGATTCACCAACTTATGGAATGTTGGAGTTTCCATAACAACAATTCTTTTCTTCATGCATGCTGTTGTGCTCAGTGTTAGGTGCATCGTGCATATATATATGAACTACCTTTGCCTAACCCTCTAATATCTGCTTGAATTTCTCCATTTATTCGAAAATGTTGGGTATTCACGTAAATATTATTATGTTTTTGGTTGAAGGTACACATAAATAATTTAAACATAATGAATTCGCTTATGGTAAACGACAAAATTTTTGTATAAAACTGCATTTTAATATCCCTGACAAATTTATCAAATCTTTTTTTTTTTGTTTATGTAACAAGTTTATCAATTCTTAGTTTGATCCTTAACCGAAAAATAATTATTATTTTTAATTTTATATTAATTTTTCTGTGTATATTTTGTTCTATTTGAGCTAATAGAAATGGTAATTGGAACTGGAATGGAATACCATTGAATAGGGGTGCACATGGGTCGGGTCAGGTCAGGTTTTGAGAAAAAAAATATTCAAACTAATTAAACGAAGTCAGGTCGGTTCTAGTCAATTTCAGGAAATTTTTTTGTATAACCCAACTCGACCCGATGGTAATCGGGTTGGTTCGGATCGAGTAATCGGGTTGATTAAATTTCAAACAAAAACTTTTTTTTCTATTTTGGGGTGATCGGGTTAGGTGGTCAAGTTGGTCGGGTTGGGTGGTCGGGTTAGGTGGTCGGGTTGAGTGGTCAGGTTGTGAACATTTTCTAATAGAAATTATTCAAAACAACGTCGTTACTCGGATAATCGGGTCATCGGATCGAGTCATCGGGTTAAATTACTCAACCTGTCACTCGAACCAATTAAAAATCGGGTTAATCGAGTTCGACCCGAACTAACCTGATGACCTGACCCGACCCAGATATATTATATCGGGTCGATTCGGGTTAGCCGGGTTCACAGGTCAGGTCGGACCCGTGATCACCCCTACCATTGAACATGGACGAAAACAAAAATTATTTTACTAATAAATACTTATTTTGATCCTTTTTATTGATTGTTTAAGGTAATTAAATAAAATTTAAGAAGATTATTAAATAAATTCAATAATAAACAAAAATAACTACATTTGACTTAATTATCTTTTTATTTAAATACTTAAAATATTATTATCACTCTATTAATCTTTCTGTTACTTATTAATATTAAGGACAAAATTTAAAAAGTAATTTGTGCTTCATTAATTTTCTAAAATGATAATGGATAGAATGAAAAAAAAAAACTTGTATAAAGCAACAAATAAAAAAAATGCAGGAAATATTAGATATAACAATAAGAGACTTTATTTTTTAGGCATTTACTAACTGTACCCTTACTGCATTCCTTAAGGAAAAAATAATAATAGAAAGTGTTGAATATAAGTAATATATTCAATATATTAAAAACTTGGAAAAATAATATTTTATTCTTTACGTAATTAAAAATATTTAATAAAAACATTAAATATTCCTTAATCCTTAACTAATGCCTTTAAACTCTCATTAATAAGATCCTATTTTTTTATCATATTGTATTGATTTTAAACCTCTTTAAACTATCCAAAGGATTGGTCTAGCGGTAGACATGTAATGTAGGGGTGTCAAAATGGGTCAAACCCGATGGCCTACCAATAGCTAAATGGCGATAAAATAGATGGGTTAAAGTAGAAAATCTAAATTAAACTTACATGGTCCGAATGAGTGGGCCAACCCGTTTTTTTTATCACTACATAAGACTAAATGAGTTGGGTTGGACTGATAAAATACAAACTCGAAATTTATATGGTCCGAATGGGCCAACCCGAAAATGACCCGAGTCCAAATGGGCCGGGCCAGCCTGCTTTGACACCCCTGATGTAATGTATGGGTAAGTGCACAATTATATACTCTAATTTTAATTATGGATTAAATCATAAAAAATATCTTTGTGAACTCTCTAATTTCAATGTGAGTCACCTACCGAGACCAGAGAGGTGAGGACACTACTTGAACAAAAAAAAAAACTTTTTAGTTTGTGTGAATTGTGAAGCTTTTGTTATTTTATATGAATTCCTAAGACCTAACTTTTTTTTTCAAAGATAGAGATTTAACTGATAAAATAAGAGGATTAAAACAACCCTATGAATAATAGAAAAGAGGATACCCCAATATTATTTCCACAAAAGAGGAAAAATAATAACATTAAGATCTAAATTGTCCTAAAAGGCTAGATAATGTGTTGTTCATTTGTAATTTAGTTTATTGGATGAGTTCACACACACCCACATATATAATTTAATTTAAATGCACTATCAATGCAAAAAAAAATTATATTATCATTCAATCATGTATTGTCACGTCATTAAAAATATTTAACTTTTTTAATAACTACTTCAAAAGTTACACATATAATTATATATGATTTGTTGATGGTATAAAAAATTTTATGCTAGTCAATGCATAAAAATTATATATATATATATATTTATATATATATTGAGAATATAAGATGAATAAATTTTGATCATACAATCATTTATGGATAGTCAAGATTAAAAGTCACTTAAAAGTTATGTGATCATTTAAAAAAGTCACATGCATTTATGTTCTATTATTGATCATTCATGTAAGATCCAATAATCAAGATTCACTTTCTCACTTTTATATAATAAACATTTTTCTCACTATATATATATATATATATGTATAAAAGCATATCTAATGAAATAAATGTTTATTGTAAGAGGTGAGAAGAGTAAATCTTGACCATTGGATCTTACATGAATAGTCAATATTAAAACATAAATGCATGTAATTTTTTTAAGTGATCACATGACCTTTAAGTAATTTTTAATCTTGACTATTTATAAATAGTTGTATAATCAAGATTTACTTCTCTCACTCTCTCATAATAAAAACTCATATATATATATACACTCTGTGTATGTAATTGTTACTATCACTGACCATTTTAAGTGTCTAATTTCAAAACTAGTAGCTAGACACAGTTTAATAAAGATGGGTGACCGGAATGGTGCGTATTTATTATATGCAATTCAATAAGATCTACTTTTTCCATAAATAAAAGTTTAGAGTGATAGAACATTCTCTCTATTCTAAAATCAAGCAAATTATCATAAAATGAAAGGTTGATCAAGTAATTTATTAAATTTAATGGTAGATACAACATTATTTACTTATTTTAAAGACAATTTTACTTTAAAATAGTATTGTCCAAAATCAATACTTTATTCATGTCTTAATAACTGTTTTTTTTTTAATATTGTTTTTTTTTCCAAATTATGTCATTTTAGAATATTAAAAAAATAGTGATTGATTATTTTCAACTTTATCCTCATCTCAACTAAAGTCAATAACTTCCCAAATAATTATTTTTTATCATTTCCTAAAATATCTCTCCAATAACAATTAGATTTACACCAAATATCAACGGACCATCAATGGAATTAATGGAGATAATTAATAGAGTAAGAGAAAGAGTAGTATAATTACATTACATTATATATTTTTGTATTTAATGTTATTTAATTTAATCTTTAATTTTGTGTAAAAATCTTAAAAGACAATTATAAAAGAACAGAAGAAATATTTAAACAAATGAGGAAGTGTCACATGTATTAATATATGTAAGTCGTGTCATATATATATGATTTTTATTTGCATTTTATTATTATGTGCCCTTATCACATATGTTACGGAATAAGAAATATAAATTATTAAATAAAAAATATAAATATTTAGTATTTTAAAAATTTAAAAATCATTTAATACTTTTATTTTAAGTAATTAATTAATAATAATAAATGTTATTTTAGTTTCTTAACATATATCTTAAGATACACGTTTAAAAAAAAAACCCTTTTTATTTTAATGGTGAATAAAAGTGTATGTTTGCATACTTTTAAAAGTATAAAGTCCTCTCATTTACATATCTAAAAGTTATGGTTTATGTGTTTTCAACACATGTTATCCAACACTTGTATATAAATACAATTCTAATATTTTTATCATAAATAATATATACACTTATTTTTATATCTTATTTAATATTATTTATTATTTTTATTTTTTTTATTTTTTTCTTTCTCAATCACATATCCTTAAAAAGATTATATATAGTATTTATACCTCTAAAAAAATATAAGATCATTATTTTCTATATAAATATTATATATTGATATAAGTGTCCATGTATATCATATTTTAAGATAAAAATAATATATTATATGTCAATGTAAAAATAATATTGATTAAGTATCATATTTTATGTGTTTAAATTACGAGATTGAGAAGTTAATACCATCACCTTCAAATAAGATAAAATTCAGAGAATGTACTCTTTTTCCCAAAAATTAAAGTTAAACTTTGAGTCACAAAGCAATGAACGGTCCAAACACACCCTAAACTCATATTCACTTTCACTTAAGCAGCCATCGTCGACAATACATTGAGCCAGCCAGCGAACATCCTTTAGGATTCGTTTGGATTGGTGGTATTGAATAGAATGGAAGGGAATAGAATAGAATAGAGTCAGATTCCATTGTTTGATTATGTTAAAAAAAGATAGAATAAGATGAGAGTGAGTGGGATGGATTCCATCCCATCCCACCAGAAATCATCAATTTTCTTCCTCCCAATTTAGGGGTATGAGATGGAATCATCTTTTTTAGTATAAATATCATCCCATCCCACAAAAAATCATCAACTTCTTAAACAATAGAATGGTAACTTTACTCCATTCCATTCTAAAATATCCAAACAATGGAATGGTACTCTTTTCTCAGTCCATCCTATTCCATCTCATCCCATCCCATCTCATTCCATTCTATTCCATCACTTACTAAATATCCAAATATAACCTTAATTTATCTTTAAAAAAACCGTTGGAGCCATAAATTGAATTCAACTGCTTAAGCCTTCATGTTAATTTGGTCTTTCTCAAAACTCATGTAACGTAGCATATCTAACCGTCAATCCTACCAGCCTCTTCTTCTTCTTCTTTTTCTGTTTTTTTTTTTTCTGTTTTAATATTTCCCTCAACATTTGCCATACCCCACAAAAAAATATAAAAAATTGTATAAACTACAGAAAATAATTAAAAAAACCTAAGCGAGTTCCTCCTTTTTGTTTTTATATTCTTAAATTGAGCAGCAACTACGTCACTCTCACTCTCACTCTCACTCTCACTCTCACTCCTCCTTAATTTTATCTCTCTCTCTTTTTTTTCTCTCTCTCTATGACAACACCAACCTTCGCCATTTTTGCTCCTTAAAAAACATCATCAACAACAACAACACACCAAACGTCGTTGCCAATGGGCGTGGACATGTCTAACAAACCATCTCCCACTTCTCACACCAAAGACTTGTTTTCCTCTCCAGCTCTCTCTCTCAGCCTTGTAATAAACTCCTTCACTATGCTACTCTTTTCTTTCTTTTTTGCTTCTTAATTCATATAACCAACTTAACTTGCTTATTTCCTTCTTTTTGTTTCTCTTATGACTGAAATTGTGATTGTTTCATCTGTTTGATTGGCTATTCAAGGCTGGGATTTTTTGCCATGCCGGGGAGGCGGCGGCGGCGTCCAACATGGAGGTGAAGGAGGGGGATGAAGGGAGTAGAGGAGGCGGTGTGCGGCGAGACGACACCGTTGATATTAGCAGCGAGAACTCGGGGCCCTTGAGATCGAGGTCAGAGGATGATTTTGAAGGAGAAGGTGATGAGCATGAGGATGATGATGACGTGGATGGGGATAAGAACAAGAAGAAGAAGAAGAGGAAGAAGTATCACAGGCACACTGCTGAGCAGATCAGAGAAATGGAAGCGTACGTAAACTCTCACCTTTTTCTATCATATATGTATGTATACGTATTTGGTAAGAAGAGTTAGCACTACATTGAATCATAGGTGAGCATAATAATTTTCTTGCACTTTTCCTTTTTGAGCGACGTGTCTTCAATCTTCATTGTTAGAGAGAGAAACCTGGAATTAATTAAGGAAGCTTTTCTTATTTTAATTCATGGCTTGTGATTGTGAGATGATTTTATATATCCACAAGTGCACATGTTAGGTGTTAACTATTTAATAATGTACCCCAAAAAATAAAAAAAAACTATTGAGTTACTAATAATTCGTGCTTATATTATACCAATGAAATGGTTTCTTCCAAAGTTAAATAATTTGCATGCCAACATTACCAGTGGACTTCAATGCATAGTTTATATATCTTGTAGGCCGTACTACTGACCAAGATTATGATAAAAGTCTGTGATATCATATGGTAATGAAAGGAAGATGATTAAAAGCTAAAGCCATACTTAATTTTTTTTAACAGCTTTTGCTTTATGGGTTTGTTTGTTATCGTATGCCAATGTAAAGCTCTTCCCTCCCCCCCCCTTTCCACTTGATTACTTTATGTGACTTTGTGTTACTTAAGAGTTGTATATCATGTTTGCATTATTAAACTCCGTTTGCTGTTGGACCACTCTCCATATAAGAATATATTTGAAACTTGTCGTGAAAGATAAATCAGCAAAAAAGCTGACATGAATGTACTATGGTAGGCTTTTCAAAGAATCACCACATCCTGATGAAAAGCAGAGGCAACAACTTAGCAAGCAATTAGGCCTTGCTCCAAGGCAAGTCAAGTTTTGGTTCCAAAATCGTCGAACCCAAATCAAGGTATATCTAACTTTATTTACTTAATTACTCAAGAATGCAGGTGTTCAACTTAATCTCAAAATTATGCAATATTGCTTTTTGCAGGCAATACAAGAGCGCCATGAAAATTCATTGTTTAAGACAGAACTAGAGAAACTAAGGGAGGAAAATAAGGCCATGCGAGAGACCATAAACAAATCTTGTTGCCCCAACTGTGGCATGGCCACCACTAGCATAGATGGTTGCATGTCCACTGAAGAACAACAACTACGTGTTGAAAATGCCAAACTCAAAGCTGAGGTTTGTGTAATACTATAACTCTAGTTTTACATTATTAGTTTTCTGATTTCCTTGTGAGTGTGTATATATATATATAGGGTTAGGAACTTAGATCAATTGACAATATGCAATAGTAAAACTCATACACCAGTATCTAAAAATGATTTTACTTTAATCTAATGGTTCAAGATCACTCAGATTGAAAATCCACTTTGAAAAATTGTTCTCTAATGTAATGTGTAGGTAGAGAAGCTTCGAGCAGCTTTAGGGAAATATGCACCAGGGACAACGTCCCCTTCATGTTCTGCTGGCCATGATCAAGACAATAGAAGCTCTTTGGATTTTTACACTGGAATTTTTGGGCTTGAGAAGTCGAGGATAATGGAGATAGTAAACCAAGCAATGGAGGAGCTCATAAAGATGGCTAATATGGGGGAATCATTATGGATTCGTAGTGTTGAGACAGGTCGCGAAATACTTAACTACGATGAATATGTGAAGGAGTTCGCAGTTGAAAATTCATGCAGTGGAACGCCAAAGATATCCATCGAAGCCTCAAGAGAGACTGGGGTTGTTTTTGTGGATCTCCCACGGCTTGTCGAAAGTTTTCTAGACGTGGTAAGACACGTGTATATATATATATATATATATGAAGAATGTATCATATGTAAGGTGAAGTTACTATGAGATATTAAAAAATAAAAGAATCTGAGTTAAAATCTCTAGAACCATATGACTGTTTTAATTGATCTTACAACTTTTTGATTAGTAATAAGTATCAGTTTTATTCTCTTATAATAACTAAGCTATAACTGAGATCTGGATTAGAATGAATTTATTTCCTTTTGACTTGTATAAGATATTTGTTATGCTACTTGCAGAATCAATGGAAGGAAATGTTTCCGTGTTTAATATCAAAGGCAGCAACTATTGATGTTATATGCAATGGAGAAGGTTCTAACAGGAATGGTGCAGTGCAACTGGTAAGGGGAAGATGATTACCGCTGTGTTAGGTAGTCACACTAAATGTATATACCTACAAAAAAGTCTCATTTATCTTCAATCATCTTCATTTGAATATCAGAAAGGAATTGTTCGAACGTGGAAATTTTTTTTTCTCGAGTGGTCCAACCATGACAAACACCAGAAAAAAGGAGAAATTCTAGTATGCTTTTGGAGCATAATTAATACATATTTTTAGAAGGATTTCAATAATTTATTTTAAACAAATTTACATAAATTTTAAATCATTAATTTAAAATTAATGATAAAAATCAATTTTAAAACATGCATTTTATTGTGCTTAAAGAGTATAGAAGTATGTAATAATTTCTATGAAAAAGATAGAACTTTTTCTTTTCTTTAAAGTGACCTTTTCAACATTTGTAATTTTCAAAAGGTTGTAGAAGTTCAACATAAAAAATCTTAGCTGCATGTGGATAATATATAACTTTGGTTATAGAAATTATGGTTTTAGAACCCATGCAATAATCTTCCGTTGGGAAATGTAAGTGCCGGTGCCTTTTTCTGTGCCTTTAAACATAGCCTTTATTTGTATCTTAGAAAGTAACTATTGATAAGGACACAAAAAGCTTAAACATCATTTAGTAACTCTTGGCACTTTCCTCGCACTTCCCTATATGGGATCCAACTCCAACATACCCAGCTGGAATCTCTCTCTCCATCTCTCTTTTATCTCTGGTAAAGATTTTCCTCTCAAAGGCATATCCTGCCAGCTACAGGGGGCGTAAACCTCTGTATTATTCCCTATTCAATACTTGAAGATAGCATGATCCTGTTGAATTTAAGTCCTAAGATGTGGGTGGACCAAGTGACTTTGTCCATGAAGGTACAGAAGGCACACAATTTTATATGGTCATCAAAACTCTTAACCATGAGCTGTTATGGCTGCAGATGTTTGCTGAGCTGCAAATGCTCACTCCAATGGTGCCCACCAGAGAAGTGTACTTCCTCAGGCACTGCAAACAGTTAAGTGCTGAACAGTGGGCAATAGTTGATGTATCCATAGACAAAGTAGAAGACAACATTGACGCATCCCTCGTGAAATGTAGAAAACGCCCATCTGGTTGCATTATTGAGGATAAGTCAAATGGCCATTGCAAGGTTTGAACAAAAGTATTCATATTTGTTAGGATGCTCTTTCATTTGGATCCATATAAATTTGAACTTACAGATAAAAAAGAGAGAGAGAAATGATAGATGCACAGACTTATCTCACAAAAAAGTTAAAGGAGTATGCTGCTAAATTTTCATCTATCACTTCACACAGCTCAAAATTTCTCAGCTCCTTAACTTTTTAAGGGATAAAATTCCGTGCATCTATCATTTCTCAAAAAGAAAAGGTTAATTTTTCCGGTAGAGGCAAGAAACTGGTCATCACTTGAAAGAACAAAGCAATAAGATTGCAGGTTAAATGAAAATTGATCTAGTTTTGTTGATGGTAACTAGAAAGTGGAAAGTATAGCAGTTAACTAATATTAGCAAAAACCACATTTTCATGAATCTTTCATTTGAATGCAGTTTCTAATAGTGAGATGATTTCTCAATAAGCTATAAATGTATGATATTGTATTCTGTTGTGTGGTTTAACATGGTGTGGGAATGGAAACAACTCAAAAATGTAAATTAATGCGAGCAATGTGGGCTATATTTTGATGTTACTTTCGGTTTTAGGTAACTTGGGTGGAGCACTTGGAATGCCAGAAGAGCGCAGTTCATACAATGTATCGAACCATTGTCAACAGTGGACTAGCCTTTGGGGCAAGGCATTGGATTGCAACATTGCAACTTCAATGCGAACGCCTAGTTTTCTACATGGCAACAAACCTTCCCATGAAGGATTCAACTGGTGAGTAATGAATTCTAAGTTGGAGACTTCACTTAAGACCTCTTTAATCAACAGATTGATGATCAAATGCTAGGTGTTGCCACATTGGCCGGGAGGAAAAGCATTTTGAAGTTGGCACAAAGAATGACATGGAGTTTCTGCCACGCAATTGGCGCGTCAAGCTTCCATACATGGACCAAGGTCACAAGTAAAACAGGGGAAGACATAAGGATTAGTTCTAGGAAGAACTTGAATGATCCTGGTGAACCTCTTGGGGTGATCTTGTCAGCTGTTTCTTCTGTATGGCTTCCTGTCTCTCTTAATGTTCTGTTTGATTTCTTGAGGGATGAAGCTCGTCGTACTGAGGTACCACTCTTTTGCATGCCTTTCTGGTTAATGCTACTAGGCCTGGATGCATTTTTGGAAGACACAAGGTGGGTGAGTCCCACACAAGTGGATCCACCTTGTGTCTTCCAGAGATACATCCGGACTCTATAACAGCTCTTAAGCCAATTTGGTAGAGTAATTATAGCAATTGGGGCCAATTGTGTTGATAACTATCATTGTTACAGTGGGATATAATGTCCAGTGGTGGGTCAGTGCAGTCCATAGCAAATTTAGCTAAAGGACAAGACCGAGGCAATGTTGTAAACATCCAAGTAAGTTATTCTGAGCTCCCTTTTGGGGAAGGTTCAAATACACAATGAACTAAATGCAAAATGCTTTTAAAATGTAGTTCTGAATTAAGTATCTGATTCTTCTCATTTTGCAGAAAATTAAATCAAAAGAAAACAGTACCTGGATACTGCAAGATAGCTGCACAAATGCTTATGAGTCAATGGTGGTATATGCTCCTGTGGACATTACTGGTATACAGTCTGTGATGACAGGATGTGATTCAAGTAATCTTGCCATACTGCCGTCAGGATTCTCAATTCTTCCTGATGGGCTTGAGGCAAGGCCATTGGTGATTACTACAAGGCAGGAAGAAAAAAACACAGAAGGAGGGTCTTTATTAACAGTGGCATTCCAGATACTTACCAATGCTTCTCCAACAGCCAAGTTAACAATGGAGTCTGTGGAATCAGTCAACAGTCTTGTATCTTGTACATTAAGAAATATCAGAACAAGTTTACAATGCGAAGATGGTTAGTCAAGATAAGAAGATTATCAGATAGATAGACTTTGATTAGCTGGCTGCCATAGGCTATAGTCATAAGCATTACTTGAAAGAGAAAGAATATTTTTGAATATTATTGTTTGATCTCAATTGTACAGGTATGATCTACATTATATAGGCATATAACAATAATTATTTGTCTAAAATAAACCTAAATTACATGAAATAAATATGTCTTAATACAAGAATCAAATCGGCCCTAATAACATAAATTAGGAAATAAATCTATGCAATAAAGTCCACCCTAATAACATAAATTAGGAAATAAATCTATGCAATAAAGTCCAACTAAATCTATACAATAAAGTTCAACACTCTTCCTTAAGCTGGTGAATGAATATTTATCATTTTCAGCTTGTCAGTAAGATCCTGAAAGTGCTCTGTGGGTAGTCCCTTAGTTAATACATTTGCCAACTGATATCCTAAAGGAATGTATGCTGTAGTTATGAGTCCACTATCCAATTTCTCCTTGATAAAGTGTCAGTCTATCTCAAATGTCTGTTGAATCGAATTATGCACGATACTAATGGCTGATTTGTTCTCGCAAAACAGTTTCATAGGCACTTAACGTTTTAGTCTCAAGTCATCTAATATGATCTTCATACATAGCAACTCACAAACTCCTTATGCCATATCTTGAAACTCTGCTTCTGCACTTGATCGTGCTACTAATTCTTTCTTACTTCTCCATGTTACTAGATTCTCACCCAGAAACATATAATAACCTGATGTTGACCTCCTATCAGTAATTAAACCTGCATAGTCAGTATCTGTGTACATTTCTATGGATAGGTTTCCCCTTTCTAAACAGTAATCCTTTTCCAAGTGTGGCTTTAAGATACTGTAGAATTTGATCCACAGCCTGCCTGTGCCTCTCCCACAGATCATGCATAAATTGACTAACAATATTGATAGCATACACTAGATCTGGTTTGGTATGTGTGAGGTATATCAGTTTCCCTACTAGTCTCTAGTATTGAGCTCTATCTACCTTGGGACTCTCTTCATCACTTCCTATTTTGTGATTCTGTTCAATGGGTACACCGGCCTTACACCCAAGATATCCAGTTTCTTTGAGAAGATTTAGGATATATTTCCTTTGAGAAATGAAGATACCTTGCTTGGAGTAGGCAACTTCAATTCCAAGGAAGTACTTTAGCTTTCCAAGATCTTTTATTTCAAATTCAGTTGGTAATTTCTTCTTTAGGAGTTGCTTCTCAACTAGATCATCTTCTGATATAATGATGTCATCAATATACATAAGCAGAATTGTGAGTTTACATTCTTGTGAATGTTTAAAAAAGAGAGTATGATCACTTTGACTTTGTCTATATCTCAGGAACACCATTATTTTTGTGAATCTTCCAAATCAAGCACGAGGAGACTACTTCAACCAGTATAAAGTCTTCTTTAACTTGCACACCTTGTTCATTCCACTAATGGAGTCGTATCCAAAGGGAATCTATATAAACTTTCTCCTCTAAGTCACCATGAAGAAAGACATTTTTAACATCAAACTGGTGTAATTCCCACCCAAAGTGGACAACAAGAGAAAGTAATATTCTCACAGTGTTCATCTTAGCTACTAGAGCAAATGTCTCCTCATAGTCAATTCCATAAGTCTGAGTGTATCTTTTTTCCATTAACCTTGTTTTAACCGGTCTAGTGTACCATCTGACCGATATTTCAAAGTATATATTCATTTGCACCCTACTAGCCTTTTGTCACATGGTCTCTCAACAATCTCTCATGTTCTATTATTTTCCACTACATCTATCTCCTCATTCATGGCTTGAATCCAGTTCTTATTATTCAATGCTTCTTATATTGATGTTGGGATTTTGATAGAATCTATGGCTGAAATGAAACTCTGGTGCTATAGGAAAAGATGTTTAGAAGAGACAAATTGAGAAATAAGGTACTTAAGATTGAGACAATACATTTTTCCCGTTCCTTAATGCAATAGGTAAGTCATCAAGGTCAGGTTCACAATTATTCAAAGAAATGTTATCAAGTTCAGAAACATGAAAACTTGTATCTTTAGTACTTACCATTGGTTCGGATTCTTGAAATTGTTGTTGGGCCAATTTAGGTTTCCATCTCCTCTGATACACCAATTTTGGTGTGCTAGCCTTGGCCTTGACTTTAGCTAGTTCATTTGGGGTACCAGAAGAAGATGTTAATTCCTATGTAGTGTCAAATGTTAAATGAAGGAAGGACCCAGGAAAGAAGAACTCAGTCTTAGCTTCCTGAGTGCTCTCCCCTTGAAGCTGAGGACGTGCAAAGAAAGACTCATTTTCATGAAAAGTGACATCCATGGAGATGAAAAAACAACGACTTGAAGGGTGATAGCATTCGTACCCATTCTTGTCAAGAGCATAACCCAGAAAAACACATTTAATAGCGCATGGATCAAGTTTGCTGCGATGTTGGCGATGTACATGGACAAAAGTCACACAACCAAAGACACGAGACTGTAGACTCTGCATAATAGGAACTGATGAAAAGTGAGAGGTCATGAGTTGGACAAAACTTACATGACCCAGGACATGAGATGGTAACCAATTGATTAAATATGCAGTAGTTAAAATAGCTCCTCCTTAGTATGAGCTAAGAACATACATTTAGAATAGTAAAGCTCTAGTGATTTCAAGTAAATGACAATTTTTCCTTTCTGTAACACCATTTTGCTAAGGAATATCAACACATGTGAGTTTATGCACAATATCATGTTCTTTAATAAATGTAGAGAAATTTTGGTTGACATACTCCTTACTATTATTAGAACGCAAACGCTTAATGAACTTTTCAAATTGGGTCTGAACCATGCAATTAAACTGAACAAACAACTAAAACACATATGATTTGTCTTTCATTACAAAAAGTCAAGTAACTCGAGTACAATTATCAATGAAAGAAACAAACCATTTAGTGCTAGAAATGTTAGAAATAGATGTAAGACCCTAAACATCAGAGTGGATAAGTGCAAAAGGCTCAACAATTTTATTAGAAATAGGTAAAAAAGTTACACGATGGTGTTTGACAAACTCACAAACATCACAATGAAAAGACTCAATAGATTCTTTTAAAAATAAAGACAGAAACATAGACTTAAGCAAAGAAAATGGAAGATGTCCTAGATGCTTGTGTTGTAACCAAATTTAAGAAGTAAGAGACTCAGAACTGGACCGATGACAGAAAACTAGCAACTTTTGATTGGAACCACCATTAGTTGGCATATTAAAGAGATAGTACAACCCTCCCTATTCCTTAGCAACTCCAATCGTCATCCTCGTGACAAGATCCTGAAAGACATAATGAAAATGAAAAAATGTTATGATACAATTATTGTCTTTAGTAAGCTTATGAATGAAAATAAGATTATTGGAAAGCTTGGGAATATAGAGCACATTGTTTAAGTGTAGAGAGAGCTCAAGTTTAATAGTACCAGAACCCGCAATTGATATGTGAGAGTCATCAGCAACAATTATATGATGCTTACTAGAAGAGGGTTGATAAGATAACAGAGATGGTGAATAAAAGATCATATGATTAGTTGCACCAGAGTCCATAATCCATAAATTCTTAATACCATAAGCATTAAATATTGAAAACAAAAATTCTTACTAGTCATGGTCAGAGAACAGGAGCCAGAAAGCTTACTAAGAGAGTCAATGAGAGTCCACAAGCATTCTAGCTCATTTTTACTAAGGGCTGGAACTTCATCACCCACATTTGAGTCTTCACCTAGAGGCATAGAATCTAAAGTGGTTATATTTTCCTGACTTTGCTGCATGCTCTTGAACCCTCATGTACAGTTATGAACTTGGTCCTTCCCATGGAGTCTAAAGCAGTTCTTCTTGGTGTGACTAGATTTCTTATAATCGGTACACCAGTCACCCTCTCGATTGGGCCTGGAGAAGGAAGAAGTAAAGACTGATTTAGTTTTCTTGCCTGTAGCCAAGGCTCATCCACTAGTGGGCTTATCATCATGCATGACAACCCTATAACTTTCCTCTCCCTGAACAGTGTAGAATACCTTAGACAGTGATGACAATGTCTCCTTGCCTAGAATCTGAACCTGAATAGGGTCATATTCAGAACTCAGGACAGAAAGGAACTCAAAGATTCAATCCATTTCCACAAAACTAGATAACGTGGAAGCATCCTTGTTGCACTACATTTTGAGATTCTTATATTGATCTAACTCAATCCATATGCCATTAAGGGTTCCATAATAATTAGTAACGGAAAGTGTCTCCTGTTTGGAAGCAAAGATTTTAGTTTTCAGCTCATAGCAAGAGACGATATCCTATTTCATAGAGAAAGTCTGGTGAAAGATTGTCTCAAATTTTCCTGGAGAAAGGAATAAACATACAATTTCTGTTAATCTTAAGAGTCATAGAGTTCCAGAGCCACATAATAATCAGAGAGTCTTCATCATCCCACGTCTCAAAGTGAGGGTCATCCTTTTGCAGGGGCAGTCCCTTCAATGTGACTTAACTTCTGACAGTCCTTAAGCGTAGTACGAATGACTTGGGCCCACTGCAAGTAATATTTTCCATTAAGGTGATAGGTGGGTGCAAGACTGGGAGATCATTGGCATTCAGAGGTGGGAGTGGTGTTGTGCTAAGTTGTGGGATGACTTTGGTAGTTTGGTCGTCTGACATACTTATAATTTAAACTTGAACATGTTTTTTATTTGTTTTTGCTTTTTTTTTAATGTTGAGAATACGACAATGATTAAAAGAAACAGGAAGAAGAGACAAATTGAAGTTGAGGCTGAAACAAAATAGGAAGAAGACGATGGTGGTGCAGTTGCTTAAAGACAACGAACGATGGTGCAGCGCACTGCTCGATAGGGACCTAGGTGATGACATTGCAACCTTGTATGATGGGTGTCGCAACGCGTTGCTGGATAGGGGCCTAGGCGAGGACGGTGGCTCTGGTTTCCTGTAGTGCGATGACGATGGCTCTGGTTTGCTGCAGCGCGAGGACTAAGGCTCTGGTTTGTGAGGACTATTAGACCATTTGTGTACCGCAAGTGTACAGGTCATTCAAGTAATACAGTTACGAAGTAAAAGTTCGTTCCTACAAAGACATATGGTTTCCATTACTAAGTAGCAACTAATAGCTTAGCTAAATTCTATCCAAGGACATATAAGATAAGGAAAGCATAAATAATCTAAATCTAAACTACAAAAGCAATAAAGATATGGGTTTAAAGATCTAGGGAATCCTTCTTCACCTCCTACTTCATACTAATGATATACAATCCTTATAAGCAACATCAATGATTAGTTAGTTTAGCTTAAGAATCTGATTTAATCAAAAGCCTATGTCTAGGTCGATCAACCCTGGTGTCATTTACCTAATCCACTATGGTTCTTATGGTTGCATGAGGACTAGTGTCGCGACCGGGATCGCGGCTGGATAACGACTTACAAATTAAAAGAAATTTAAAGGAGTCGCCACCAATTTTATTTTCTTTAGGAAAAATTGAAAAACCTAAAAGAGATGGTCTACGTTCAAAAACTCAGGTTCGCGAGCCTAATTATGCACAGGGAAGGGTGGGGACTTAACCCCACAGCACCCCTGATACATCCATCCTAAGACGGTTTACCTTAAATCAGTTGTGCAATTTGTATAACTTTTAAAATATTTATTTTACCCATTTATTGAAATATAAATTAAATAAACAAATAATGAAAATTTAATTTTTTGGCTTGACAGAATCGAGATTTTGCTCCTACGTATCCTCAGATGTAATGAGGAATTCAAAGTCATGTCGTTCTTTAGAAAATGATTGTGGATTGGTTATTTTTAATTTTGAAAAGATTTTTGCTTTAAAAAAAATTAGAAAAGAAAAAATCATTAAGCTGTCGCAGCTCATATAATTCTTTTAAAATTGTAAGATTAATAAGCTGTCACAGCTCAACTAATCTCATTTTATTATTTTTTGCGAGACTCACCCATTTGATTTTATTGTTTTAGAAAACGAATCATCAAGTTGTCACAACGCAGATGATTCTAAAAGATTACAAGATTAACAAGCTGTCGCAACTCAGCTAATCCCGTTTTATTCTTTTTTAACAATATTTAAACATTTGATTCTTTGTTTTTTTTAAAAAAAGAATGAATCATCAAGCTGTTACAACTCAGATGATTTTAAAAGATTACAAGATTAACAAGCTGTCGTAACTCAGCTAATCCTGTTTTATTCTTTTTTAACAATATTTAAACATTTGATTCTTTGTTTATTTTTTAAAAACGAATCATCAAGCTGTAACAACTCAGATGATTTTAAAAGTTACAAGATTAACAAACTGTCACAGCTCAGCTAATCCCGTTTTATTTTTCTCAACAAAGTTCAATTATTTTATTTTTAATTTATTTTTATATTTTCTCATTTTTTCTCATTTTTAATTTTTAATTCTTTTTTTACTTTCCTAAATACACTAACAAAACAAATGAACAAAAAAAAAATTGTTTCACCTACTAAAAGAAAATTAACCCATTAACCCATTAGCCTAAGCCCATTTTCCCAACATCACCCTAAAATAATAATAATAATAATAATAATAATAATAATAATAATAATAATAATAATAATAATAATAATAAGAATAATAATAATAATAAACAACGAGAAATAAAGAAGCTTCAGGAAGGACCCTGTTTACCCAAATATGCAGAGTAGGCAGATTACAAACTTGCAAATAAACCAAGAGAATATAATATATATATATATATATATATATATATATATATATATATATATATATATATATATATATATATATATAAAATAAGTAAAAAAGAATTAAAGAAATAAAACAAAAATGATATTCTTTCTTTCAGAACCAAGAATGAGAAGAAAAATGGTCAGGGATAAACACCAAAGGAGGGAGAGTTACGATGGAGCACAAATGGTGGTGCGGAGGAGCTGGGTCGTGGTGGCTCGGCGACGTCGGTTCGTGGCGGTGCGCGGAGGGACGCAGCACTGCGCAGACGGAGGGACACATGCTCGAATCCGGTTTTTCGGGATAGTGGACGGTGGATCTGTTGGGTTGACCGTGGTGGGCTTCGTTCTAACCGTGGACTGGGTTGGATGGCCTGTGGTGGCGCGGGTGGTGACAGTTGGGGGGGGAGGACTTGCGTGAAGTCTCGATTAGGTGGAGGAGCACTTCACAAATCTGCTAGTGGGTCGGAGTATGGCGCTGCTGTGGTGAAGCCTCTGGTTCACGGTGGAGCTGGTGGCTACGGTGGCTAGCTCCGTCTGTTCACGATGGTGGCGCGGTGGAGCGTGGCTCAGGTGGCGCAATGGTGGCTGCCACGGTGGTTTTGGTCTGGTGGAGGCTGGGCTCGTGGATGGTGACGGTGGCCACGGTTGGGCTTGGTGGTTACGGTGGAAAGGGGGACTGTTCTGGTGGTGCGCGGCTAGTGGTTGTGATGGAATGGTGAAGATGATTGAAGTTGGAGGGTGGAGGTTATGGTGGATGGTGAGTTAAGTGGTGGCTACAATGGAAAATGGAGATGGCCGAACGGGTTGGTGCCTTGGAGGAGCTTGGAGCCGTGGGTTAATGGAGGAAGGTGAAATGGTGAGGGTGAGCCAAGGTGGCTGTCATGGAGGTCGGGTGATGGTGAGAGAGGTTAAAGAAGATGGTGAATGGGATGCTGAAAATGGTTCTCCGTGAGAGTGAAAAAAAAATGCAGAGAAAGTCAGTTGTTCTTGGTGAATGTCCTCTCTCGAATGGAATCAAAATGAGTGTGTATATGGTTTGAAAAAATGAAAAAGTGAATGTTGTGTGTGCTGTGTAGTATGGTTAGGAAAAGAAGAGAAGAAAAGTGAGTGCTGTGTGTGTTGGTGAGAACGTGAGAGGGTTGGTTTGTGTGTCTGCTGCCATGTGCAGGTGAGGGCTGTAAAAGTGAGTGCAAAGTAGTGCATGATGTATGGTCAAAAAAGAGAAAAAGAACATAAAGCAATAAAAGAAAATTGTTTCCTTCCCAAACTAGAAAAATAGCACCTCTGCATTTTTTCTTCTTTTTCAGTTTCCTTTTTTTTTTTTTAGTAAGCTAAGGTGGGCTTGTATTTGGGCTAAAAAAAGGATCAAGAAAATGGGTTAAACAAAATTTGGGCTAAAAGAGGAATAGGCCAAAAGAAAAGGAAACACCTTTAATTAATTTTTTTAATTTGTATTTCTTTTTATTTATTATATATATATATATTTATATATAATATAGAAAATTAAAATATATATATACAAAATTAATAAAGTTATTCAAAATTAGGTGTTCACAACTAGTGTAAACTCCACTAATGAACGATCTATTCTCAAACACACGCTAATATATGGCTAAAAGGTATATTTCTATTCAGTTAGTGAATCAACTCATCTAAGCCAATTGAACTCGTCGAACATACATTAATCATACCATGTCCATCTCCACAAATCCTTACGTCTAGTTCATTTGCATCAATTAAGATCATGCAATTGTTGATCAAACAGAAGCAAGCATTAAGCATAGGCATAGAAGAACAAAGCTAAACATCAATAGAAACTCAAAAGATAACATAAACATCAATACTCATATAAAGATCTAAAGTATTTCCTAAATATAGCTACTAATCCATTGAACACGAATTACAGACAAAAATCATGCTCAAAAGATAGGGAAGAGAAGAGGAAGGAATCCATGGATAGCATCCTTGAAGCTTGAATCTCCTTCCATGAGGAAGATGGCATCCAACCTAGCCTCCCTAGGGCTCAAATCAGCTCAGAAATGAAGTACAGGCCGCAGCCTCTCTAAAACCTACGAAGCTCTCTAAAACTCCCTTCTAAAAATCTATTAAAATCTATTTATAGACTCGGCAAAAACAGAGGCACGCCGCAACATTCATTTTCCCATGCTGCGGCGCGTATCAAATTAGGTCACAGACGCCGCAGCATTGTTTTCCTTGCGCCGCGGCTTTTAGTTCTTCGTGGCCCCTGACTTTGGATCCAGGGGATTCTCACGCCGCGGCGTACGCTCCTCAGCGCCGGGACATGACAAGTCTGGCTGCAAAATTCTGCAGCCAACTCAGTTTTCTGCTGCTTTTTGCTCCTTTGGGTTCCTCTTGGGTTTTCTTATCTGTATTGGTCCAAAACTTCCACTAATTTACTCATTTGCAGCTCTTCCTACAATAGAGAAATTACCAAAGTATTAGCAAATACAAAGTCTACTTAATCCTTTACACAATACACTCAATTTGCTCAATATCATACTGAATCAGTCTCAATATTAGATTTATCAAATATAAGCATAAAACTATCCCAATATGCATCATAACAAGGATTTTAGCAATCTGAGAAATACAGAAATTGGGCACAAATAACTACACTTTGTGAAGTTATCAAGGACGGTTGCTCTAACGAGGTTGGTTCAGTGGTTTGAAGGCAGCAATGAAGGTTGCTAGAATCCCAGCGATGAAGGTTGATTTTAAACCTAGCAATGAAAGCCGATCTGATAAGCAATAAAGGTTGATTGCAACAGAAATAATAGAGACTCCCAGATCGGGAGCTCAGATACAAACTTGAAAAAGAAAGAATATTTTTTAATATTATTGCTTGATCTTAATTGTACAAGTATGAACTACATTATGTAAATTTATGACAATAATTGCTTGCCTAAAATAGAGTTAAATTACAAGAAACAAATATGCCTTAATATAAGAATCAAATTTGCTCTAATAACAAAAATTAGAAAATAAATCTATACAATAAAATCCAACTAAATTTGTACAATAAAATCCAACAACTTTCTACTCCTTTCACAATTCGGATAAATTTTGTTTCCTTTTATATTAGGAGTAAAAAAATTCAAGGATGAACTTTATATTTAATAATCATCTCTAAATTTTTCACTTCTAATTAATTTTAAAGAATTCTTAGTATTCAATTCAGCGAAGAAATAGCTTCCTTTTCTCCCCCCTATTCTAGATTTGTTTCATTCATTATTTACACAAGAATGGAGAGTTTGCAGTGAGAAAAGGTATATCTGTATCTACCATTACATAGGTTGAAAGAAAGACAAAAAACTTTTAGAACCTATAAATTAAGTATGTCTTATGTACAAAGTTACCATTTATTAAGGTCTTATGTGGTAGTTTTGATGGCTTATATAGTACTCTTAAGCGTATCATTATTTCATTTGTTAATGCCAAAAAACTGTAAAACCCAAACAATAAATCCAAAAAAAAATAAAAATAAAAATGAAATGTCATCTTTACTAGCTAGCAATTTCTGTAATACAAGAATTATTTCCCCACATACACATATGAAACTTGGATAATTGAACAACACTTAAGATCATTGATCATACATTTCAATTGTACACATTATTATATTATATAAAACATTAAGACTTTGTTTGGATAAATCATTTTAAAGGTGGAATGTAATTTTTTAGGGTATTTAAAATGTTGTACTTTAAAATGTTTTGTTTGGATATTAAGTGAAAGAATTTTGGAATTTCCAGGGATTTGTATGGTGTATTTTTTTTGTCTCAAAATGCAGAATTTGAAATACCTACTAAAGAGGTGGAATTTTAAGAATCCCTCAGTTCTCTCTTCTCCTAGTTTTATACCCACCCACCAAGCTTCATCCGCCATTAATGGAGAACGATGAGCTCAGCCATGGGAGAACAACAAGGTTTCATTCAATGGCTAAAACAACCACTATTTCGTCGAATTTTCTCGCCAAGAAACGAACCGGCAACGATAAAGTGATGATTCCCAGCGGCCAGCGGTGGTTCGAGGGTAAAACCGCCACTTCACGGCGACCCAACAGCACAACGATTTGCCATTAACGATGGATGCCCAAGCATCACAGAGACGTGATCCTTCGTTTTCGTCCTCTACCTCAGTTCAAATTCGGTTTCAACTTGTGAAACAGATCCGAAGAACAAAGAACTAACAAACTCAAATTCAACATGTGCTTGATTTCAACTTCAAATAATGAAACCCACAAATCCTTTTCCTGTATCGATTTCAATCCCGAAAAAGCAAGCAACGCAAAAAACCGAATATTAAATTAGGAAATTTTCAAATGTAATTTCGAGGCTCTAAATCCAGAATGACCCACTCAAACCACATGTTAAATTTGAAGTTTAACGGAATTTAATTGTTTTATCCAAACAAAATATTTTACAAATAAAAGAGATTAAATTGATGCAATTAAAATTTTTTGAATTTCAAATACCTTAAAATTTTAAATTATTAGTGTGATTTAAATATTTATTACTAGTTATATATATGGAATTATAGATTTAAAAATACCATTAGTTGAGATATTAAATTGCAGATTCAGTCTCTATTTTGTTTCTTATATTGTGTTAAATTTATATCACAATTATATTGATTCTGCTAGACTTAGTTTTGAGGTTTTTTTTCAATATTTGTTACTATATTTTTTTTTTGCCTAGTCCAATTTATATTAGATGGTGTTATATTTAAGTTTGTACCATCTCATTTTATTTGCATTACAATTAGATTGTGTGATTTGTTAATTTATAAAACTTTGCATAGACTCACCATGAAGCAAGTATTGTAAATGGTTTTCAAGAAAGTTTATCTTAATGATAATTTATAAAAATGATATATTAATCTTTTCATTTTATAAAGATGGTATATTAATCTTTTCATTTTATGCAGATTTTTTGATTTTTTTAAATTTATTTTATTTTATATATTTTATTTTTACCACGAATAAAAAATATTATATGATGTTTATTTTATTTTGTAAAATTTTGTATTGAAATCTCAATTTTATAAAAATATCTTAAAAATAGATTTTTCAAATGAAGGCAATTGAATTGTTTTATCCAAACAAAAAATTTGAAATTCAAAAAAATTTAATTGCTTTATCCAAACAAAATATTTTACAAATGAAGGAAATTGAATTGATGCAATTGAAATTCTTTGAATTTCAAATACCTTAAAATTTCAAAATACCTTATCCAAACACAACCTAAAAGTACAAAAGTAAGCACTGAGAGAATAAAACTAACAATGTTAAACAAAAAAGTTGACGTCACTCACTCTAAAAGCCTATTGCTGAGACTCCAATGGGATCCCATCCCAAGCTCCCCGGCCCAGAGGCTTCTTCGAGTACTGCAACAAAAGTGTTGGTATTGCTTATGGGCCTGCTGTTGTGAAGGTGGAGGATGTCCCCAACCTTGAATTGGTTAATAATGTGGGTCATAAGCCTGCCTGACACTTCATAGTTCATACTTGTTCTTCTTCTTGAGCAGCTGTCTCTTGTACTTGTGGTTGGTGGTGCAAACGAGACGACCTTTCCCTGCATTGACTTACTACATGGCCTTGATGGTGATGCTGGGGTGGAGAGCTTGAGAGAGTGTAAAGGAAGAAGTTGAAGAAACAACATTGTTCATTGTTTATTTTCTCTTAAGAGAAAATACAAAGCGTTCCTCGGTTCCTGTATTTGTTTATCTGAATTTGAACGAGAAGGGATTGGAAACTTAGGATGGGCGTGAGTGACCAAGCTGCAGGATCAAACAATCATATTTACACCGGGTAATAGACCAAGATCAAGATGTGACATATAATATAATATAATATAATATAATCTAAATACGATACAACTACAGACCTTTTTTTTACTATTCCTTTCACTATTCATTTGAACAGTTTAAAGTTCTATTCCGCTTTCACATTTCGTTTTCTTTTTTTACCCTCTACATTGACTTGGTAATGATATTATGACCGTAGAATTAGAGGTGTATTTGTCTAAAAAATAAATGCCAGCTGTGCTTCAATATTTTCACCTTTGCGTGACCTTCAGATTGGGGTTCGCTTTTTTTTTTTGGCCTTTTCTCTTCTTCCTCATTTCCTCTCTATTCTCTCCAAGAAGTCCATCTCTTTCCATTTCTCATCTCCTCCACCAATTGATGTAGCAGTAGGACGAGCAGATTTTAGAGGCCCTCTCGGAATGCTACCACTTCAGCGATCTCACCCCGGAAGTCGTTATTGACTCTATCTTCTTTGCTATCCTAAAACCCTAATCTCAACTTTTAGGGTTAGAGATGGGTTAGATCCTTCTTCACTTTTTTTTTTCAAATTTAAAATGCTTCTTTTCTTCCCCAATCACGATTTGCTTTCTGATGGGTTTCTCTGGACTCCGGTGACAAGTTGCTTTTGTTTGGAGGTTGAGGTGAATGTTGATCTAAGGCAAGGTTCACGGTGGAGGATGGTTGGGGTATCTCTGGTCTTGGTGGAAACATATGTTGGCGGTGACCCTACTCTTTCTCGAACCATTTCACGGCTAAGAGTGAGTGTTTGGGTTCACTCTGAATCAAGATCACCAAATTTTTCCTTGCATAAGATGCGTTCGTTATGGATCTGGGTTATCTGATAGCACTATTACTGAAGGTATACTCTCTACTAGCAACCAGCACTCCCTATTGTATATATTTTTTCTTCCACTTTTTTAAAACCCTTTTATTTGTTGATCAGGTTAACTTTGTTATTTACACATTATTTTTAACTCTTTTGCAACTCACCAATATAAAGTAATATTTACAGTCATTATCATGGATCATGTTGATATTGTAAAATTTGTCTTTGGTCACAAATGGTGCCCAAATTGACTGCTATAGACAGTGTAAGTAAAAAATATATTCAGCTGCATTGATTATATCTTTTAAGTATCAATATCTTTTTATATCAAATAAACTAAAATTTAATTTTATATTAAGTAATATATATTAATACTTCTTATTATTCAGGAATCTGCATTTGATGATTTAGATTTGAACTTCCTTTATGTTGATATGCAAGTTGTATAAGTTAAAATCCAATTTATGACCATGTTGATATGGTAACTTATGTTCTTTTTATGCTTTCATTTTGCTAATGTTTTCATTTAATCAAAGTGCCAATGAGAATCGTGTTTTTGGGTTGAAGGATAAATAAAATGATATAATGGCTTACGGTTGGCAGATGTGTGACTGAAATTTAGTGGCAAGTGCCATAGTTAACCTTATCTAAAGGATTAAGCAAGTTGCAGTTAATAAGGAAGCCGAGGGACACTAACCACTTCCCTGTTAATATTGTTCCTTTTAAATATACTTTTGTTAGCTTTTTGTGGTAATAAACTTTTAAAATGCCTTGTGGCATCTAAGTGGTTCATTCTACTATTTTGTTGCTAGTCATATGCTTGTGGTGGTTATATCTCATTTTATTCCATCGTATCTTGCAGTTGGGGGTCTTTTAAACGCTACATTTGAGGATGCAACAGAATTGATCATCTCAATATATGCACTGAAAAGTGTGATGACACCAACATATGTCCAGCTTTATTTGCTAGGCTCAATTTTGTCAAATATGTTGCTGGTGCTTGGATGTGCATTCTTATGTGGTGGGATTGTTTCTCATAAGAAGGAACAAATGTTTAACAAGGTAGACATTTTAGTTTCTTTCTCTTTGATTAAGTTCTTGATTTTTGTTTTGTATAACCTGTAGCTGATTCAAATTAGCATGCAGCAAATCAAGCATCATGAACTCAGATTGTTGCTTGATGGTCATCATGGGCCTACTTTTTCTTGTTGTTCTTCATTACACACACACTGAGGCGCATTTTGGGAGGTCAGAGTTGGTGCTTTCAAGATTCAGCAGCCGCATCATGCTTGTGGCCTATGCTGCATACATATTTTTCCAATTAAAAAGTCAAAAAAGTCTTTATGTCTCTGTGAATGAGGTTGGCAGTCTTATATCAAGTTTGCTTTTTGCTTCCTCGGTTTTGTTTATGTATATATGGTATGTGGTATGACATGTGATATTATTGATTTGCTTGCTCTTTAGTATATGTAAACATAATTTTGTTCTGAATAGGAACTGAGACACATTAACTGCTTAGGCTAATAGATTTTGAACAGAATATCCATCCCTTTACTCTTGAACTAGGGGCGGATACAAAATTATGTCACATTTATAATTTTTTGCAAGGCTTCATTGTTATATCCTTTAAGAGAACCTTCTAGACTGAGATAATGCAAGTCTAATATATAATGACAGAGATTACAGACGAGTAGAATTCAACATATCAAACTACATATGATTTTTTTTCCGATTCTCACTTATTTAATGTGTCATTGTCTTTTTTTTGCATGACATGCTATGTCTTATATGTTCCAATATATATGTCTGGCATTTCTGCGCACTTTGGGGAGGGGGTTAGAGGAAAATTGTAATTGGCATCGTAATTCTGAACTCTATTTTGATCTTTAAGTTTACTTTATATTTATTATGAAAAAGATTTTATCATTCTTGCCCATGACTTGATTATATCTTTTATGTATCAATATCTTTTTATATCAAATAAACTAAAATTTAATTTAATTAATTCTATTAAGTATTATATATATTGATACTTCTTATTATTCAGGAATCTGCATTTGATGGTTCAATGACTGACATTTCATCACAAGTTGTTGGAAAAATGACTCCTATTCAGAGTGTAAGGCACAATACTATAGAATATCTTTTATACGTGACTTAAGATTATTATTTACATTGTAGCTGCTGCTGTGTATTTTGTATTTGAACTTCCTTTATGTTGATATGCAAGTTGTATAAGTTAAAATCCAGTTTATGACCATGTTGATATGGCAACTTATGTTCTTTTTATGCTTTCATTTTACTAATGTTTTCATTCAACCAAAGTGCCAATGAGAATCGTGTTTTTGGGTTGAAGGATAAACAAAATGATATAATGGCAGATGTGTGACTGAAATTTAGTGGCAAGTGCCATAGTTAACCTTATCTAAAGGATTAAGCAAGTTGCAATTAATAAGGAAGCCGAGGGACACTAACCACTTCTCTGTTAATATTGTTCCTTTTAAATGTACTTTTGTTAGCTTTTTGTGGTAATAAACTTTTAAAATGCCTTCTTGAATCTTAAATTATGTGGTGAAAATATTTGTGTCATGTGATTACAAGTAGCTGCCAATGAGATTTTTAATTAGTATTTTAGCAAACCTGAACAAAAATGGCTTGGCGAAGACAATAAGTCAGGTGCACGTGTTCTTCTTTTTATTCCTTTTATTACATTATGTATCAAAATGTAAATTATATCATCTATTATTCTGGATAGTTGCTTACGAAATATTAAAATAAAATTCATAAGTCAGCCCTTGGAAGGACAACGAGTGATCATTTTTTTATATATTATAATTTAGGTAAAATTAGTAATATCAGAATAGTTCCTTCATATATAAGAATAGTTTCTACCTTCCAGAGAAGTGTAGTATATATAGAGGGGTTCTATGTCATGCTATTACTTTCTCTGTTAATTTGGAAATATACTTATTGGACTCAAACATTCTTATGATAGGATATGCAAAACTTATCTTCCTCTATTTTACTAATTGTTCTAATAAGATATGAGATACTTATTGTCTTTGATTCATTGGATTTCAAACATTCTTTCAAGAGCGGTAATATAGTACCGAAGTAACTTCACAGTTCATTTAAGGTCCTAAATTTCACACTTCACACTATATAAGGCAGGGTCAAATGATTGTTGACTTCCTTTTGTGATTGAAGACCTTAATATAATATGAGTAATTTGACTACAAAAATTGATTTCAATCTTAGCATATTGAGTGGGTTCAAGCACAGACTATTGACATGTAGGTGGTATGTAAAGGTACAAAAGCATGTCAATTTTACCCTTCAACGAATTTTAATTTCTTCTTTTGAGATAAATACCGTTAGTTTCTTTGCAGAATAGATACTCTTTCATTAATTTTCTTCATGGACTTGACTTAGGCTTTAAACTCATTTTTGATTTAGTTATTTATCCAGTTCTTCTAATAAAGGAGAAATTATAGTATTCTTCTGGAAAATAAGGAATTTATAGTTGATGGAAGCTGATGCTTGCTACTTAGAATCTTAAAATAAACTTTGATCTAATGTGTTTGATGCATTACAGCAACATGCTACTGCTCTAGCAGAAGGTCAACTTGCTCCAGCATTATGTGGTAGTGGAGACATCCAATCTTTAAATATGCTCATCAACAGGTATGGAATGGAATGGAAGCCCCTCTCCCCATACTTTATAAAGGAGTTATAAGGTACTCAATTTATTTTGAAAGCTGGTATTGTCAATTATAGTGATTGGAAAAAATTGAACTGTGACTATGAAGATGAACTGCTTTCTGGCTGGGTTGTACCCATGGGTCAGATTCAAGTTGTCATATCATGTGATTTGCCTTCTTGAGCATTCCAAGTTATAATTTCCTTACAGATTAGTCTTTTGCTTATTGGACATTTCATTTCTTTGAAGGTTCCTTTTTTCTTTGGTTGATTATCAAGTTCTACCTTATGTTATTTAATTATTATTTTGCTATTGACATGACCATCTGTCATAAACTATTTTTTATTTTTTCCTTTTTTTAAATAGGTGATTTGCACAAAATGTGAGAAGAATTCAAATCAGTATGAAAACATGATGGACTTCACTGTTGAAATTAATGGAGATGCTGCTTCCTTGGAGGAATGTCTTGACCAGTTTACAGTCAGTGAGTGGCTTCATGGGAAAAATATCTATAAATGAGATCGGTAATACTGTTTGGGAAAATATGTATATATATTATTAAATTAATTAAAAATATGTATAAAGGTTGCTTGGGAATTGACCATAAATTTTGAAATTAAAAAATTCCTTAAATTAATTTAAAAGCTATTTTTTGGTTTTGGTTTTACTAGAATTTTTAGTCTAAATTTATTTTTTATTTCAATGTGCCGTTGTTTTTTTTTTTTTTTGGGGTGTGTATTTTGATTACTAAGGCACAACATTTGGAAAACGATTTATAAATAGAGAACTTTTATGGTTAAAAGTTGGCTATGGTCATGAAATATAGAATTCAAATATTTGTTTTTGATAATGTGCTTTTGCTATCAAGCAGATCATGTTGTAATCAAGTATTGTTGCTGTTTACAGGTGCCAGGATTATGTCAACGCATTGAAACATCTCACTGTGAAATGAGCTCCAAATATTCTTACATTTGCTTTAAACAGATTTCAAGTCTGTGTAATTTGATCCTGACTGTATTGCTGAGTTCTTGACAAATGCTATAAGTTGTTTAAATATCAACTGTGTGATTTATAGTAATTGCCCCTCTCAAAATATGCTTAATGTTGTGTAAATTGTACCAGTGTTAGTTTACCATGACTATGTACCATGCTTTACGAGTGCATTATTTTTTTTCCTACCAGTATTTAAAAGCAAGACTTGAATGTTTCCTGAATTTTTCTTTGTCAATATTTCTCTTCATTTTCTTTTTTCTTGGGCTGTTGTGAACATGCAAAGTGGGAGGTTTGGAAAACTTTATACTAGAGCAACTTTCCCTGATACCTTAGTTCTTAACCCTTACATGAGCAAAGTTGGAGATGGACCTCATATCTATAAGTTATATGTTGTTGTAGTCTATATTGATATGCTGAATGCTTCCTTTTTTGGTCATTACATCTGCTATATCAAGGATTTCCATGGAAACTGGTATAGGAACGACGATTGGAAGGTAGATTTCATTGTGTCCCCATGCAACTTTGAATATTTTCCTTTTTGTTTATTGAACTCTGTATAACTAATAACTTGCTAGAAGTTTCAATTTCCTTATTTGGGTTACATTTTCTCATGTCATGAACGTGGACTTGGATGAGGTACTCTTTCAGGGTGCATACATGATGTTGTATAGCAAGTATTCTTGTGATCATATGTTGAAGAGGCTAACGTTCTCTTTCTGAGATAATTTTTTACTTCAAAAATGTTTGTGCTCCCATATCTTTCATGTGGTGTCTGAATGATATGCCCATTCAAATTAGGCTAACTTGATTTTGTTATTTGAATTTTCATTTAATAGAATATCTATGATAGATTAGGTTGACAGATCTTGTGCTACCACCATTCTTTACTTTACTATTTCCTTCAATAAGTTCTACATGTACATTTACATGCAAAAATGTTTCTCGGACTTTTCAAGGCCATAAAATGGGTAGAACTGTGAGGATAAAGAAGTTTCATTGTATTGTGATATTTTAAATTTTTTTTTAATGATAGCTTAGTCTATTTCAGTTTTACGGGGAAAATTATATTGAAGTCTGCTTGACCTAAAATTCATTTTACTGTTTTCTCTCTCTCACTTTGACAAATTACCTTTTTGTCTCTCACTTTATCAAATTACTATTTTCTCTCTCCTACTTTATCAAATTACTATTTTTCTCTCTTTTCCTCTTCCCAAAGTTCAACTACATCAAGTTTTTTTCTCTTGATAGTGTAGTCTATTTCAAATTTTACGGAAAAGCTACACCAAGTATGTTGGAATTGAAGATCAAGTTACTATTTTTTTCCTTCTACTTTATCAAGTTACTGTTTTCTCTGTCTTTTTTTTCCCTTCCCAAAGTTTAACTACTTTTTTCATCCACTGATCATAAACCTGCAACCATACACTGATCCTTTCAGCATTATGTCAGTGTGATATTTCAATGACAGAGAGTAAGAAATTTATTTGACTTGATATGCAGGGTGTCCTGGACGTGGGGCAGGGTTCCGTTTTTTTTTCTTCTATTTTAACCTTACTTTAATTTGATGATGACATAAGTACCATAAGATTAGGGGTGTTGTCTACACAAATAAGTACTAGATGTTAATGATTTTTTATAACTTTATTCTTATTTAGATTTTTTTATTTTCTTTTTATACCCTTCCTTATAAATTGATGATGATATAATACCCATAAAATCAAGGGTGTTTTTGACTTAGAAAAAATAGGTGCCTTTTCCCTGACTTATTTTTTTCCATTCTTCTTTTCTTTCATTTCATGAATCACGGGTGACATCTCCCTATCGATATCTCTTTGCTTCTATTCCCTTCCCTGAACTTCATCTCCTTGTTATTTTTTTTCCTTTCAAAATTTAAATGTTTCCTCCTACCTTCTTAAATGATTTCCATATCCATATTTTGTCAAATATGTTAATGCTTCCTCCTCTACATTAGGCACCGCAACTGAGAGGTTTGACCCTTTATGTGGATATTTTTTGCAGTTTATTGCTGGGAGTAGGTGGTGGGTAGGCTTCCTCCTATCAGAAGTATGGCCTCCAACATACTTGGCCTCTACAATAAGCCATATATAAGTATTTTTAATTTTTTGCTCCACTATTTTGAAATGAAGCAATAAGCTTAACCATTCCTGATGATGTCACTGAACTTTGCAGTGTTTTCCCTCTCAGCCTTTGCGATTTGAAATTCAAATCTGAGTCTATATATAGTTGTTGTAATTGGTTTTTTTTTTTTGTGCTCTTCTCATTCTCACTACTTCTTTTTTCACTAACCTATTTACTGGTATTCTGCCTTTTGCTGGACCATAATCCTCCGAGAATGGCTCCAACATTTGATCCATTGGGTAAGGTCTACCCTCAAAGAGAGGCATGGAGGTTCAAGGTGAGGGTCATTCGTTTATGGATTGTGCCAGGATTCAACAATCCAAACCATCCAATGTTTGTCGAAATGGTAATGATGGACGAATTTGTATGTGAAGCTTTTTTATGTTTGATGCTTTTATGTGAATTTGAACACATTTTTTTTGTATATTTATCTTACATGTTTTTGCTGACTGGGTTACTTTGTGTCCAATGTAGGCTGGCAAGATTCAGGCATCTGTTAGGAACACCTTAGTATACAAGTTTCTACCTCTTTTAGTTGAGGGAGGGGTCTACAAGATGTCTTATTTTAGTGTTACCCCAAATACTGGGTTATATCGGGTAACTACTCATGACCATCGGTTGGTTTTCACCTATAAGACCAATGTGAATCCATGTGAATCTGAAGTTATTCCAATGTATGGGCTATCTCTGGTACCTTTTAATGATATATTTAAGCATGAGGATGATTCAGACTTTTTAGTAGGTGAGTAAATAATCTACTTATATATGTTTTCTATGTTTTTACTACATTTTGATATATTGGAGTTTATATAATGAAATAATCTCTTGTGATTTTTTTAAGATTGTCATTTGATTTTAACATACATTACTGATTTGTTGGTGGTGCCTAGATGTGATCGGATTACTTACTGGGGTATCTAATGAGAGAGAATATGTAAGAGATGGAAAACTGACCAAAATGGTGGTGATTGAGCTTACTGATTATGAGTAATTGTCTATACTTTATGCATTCAAAGTTTTATTATGTATTCTGTTTGGTTTGGTTGATTTGATATCCATGATTTTTCTATTGTTCTATTGGTAATATTTGTTTTTCAACAGGGGGGAGCTGGAATGTGCATTGTTTGGAGACTATGTGGATGAGCTTAATACTTTTATGTCAAGTGAGAATTTGGATCAACCCATTATCGTGTTTCAATTTTCCAAAATCAAAATGTTTAGGGGTAATATACAATTTAATCTTAACAATTTTAAAGTGTTGTTAGTTACTCTATTAGTAATGTACATGGCCAGCTGGATATGCTTTATGTGTTCACTGAGAAACTGAATTGGTTTTTTTTGTTAGGTTATATTGTTATTCAGAATGTGTTACATGCATCCAGGATCCTATTCAACCCTAATATCTCAGAAGCTTTTGAGTTCAAAAATGGGTGGTTATTTTTTATTATTTACAACTCTTTTTTCAATTATTTTCATTTGTTTTTTAAAATTTGATTTTTTTTTGTTACATGTGTAGTTTGGCAGCCCATGGTGTGGATGGATCTCAGTCCATGGGGTTGCTTTCTGATGGTCCAAGAATTTCAATGGAGGATGATTTTATGAAACTATTTCCTAAGAAGAGCATTAATCAGCTGAGTGTGGTCAATGAGGTTGGGTTATTTGTTTTCTTTTTAACTTACTAATTATAATTTCTATCTATTACAATTGCATTGGTGATTGGCATTATTCCTTGGTCAATTGTATTGTTAAGTTGAATCTAGCAGACTTTATGGAGTCAATAGTTTGCTAATAATACTTATCACGTAACATCACGACATGTGATATTGCATTCATTACATACTGCTTGCTATTGTTAGCATTGTTACTTTATTATTATGACAATTTTGAAGACAGATGCTATGATGATATTAGTTTGGTATTACTTTGTTGAAAACTGTTGTCATAATTTTTATGATTAGTAATGAATCAATATAGTTCGATGTAGGTTCAACCCAATTATTGTCTACTAAAAAAGTTGAAATATGTGCTTAAATCATAAATTGTTGTTGTCCAGTAAATCCAATGGAAGATGTTGTCTAACTATTGAAGTCCATGATTCATTGTTTTTTTTTTTGTTTTTTAGGATGGAGTTTTTGTTGTCATGGCCACTGTTAATGGCATTCTGGATGAAAGGGGTGGTGGTATGCATCTTGCAAATGCCACAAGGTGGTAACACCTGACTTGGGCATGAATTATTGTGATAATTGCTACCATCATGTTCTGAATGTCATGTTGAGGTTTTCTATACATTGCTTTCAAATTATTTGTTGTTAATAGTTATAAGTTATTTATGCCTTTTTCAGTATTTCAATGTTCACTGTGTTATTTTTGTTAAGCAATTGGATAGGCATGCTACTTTATTTCAGTCTCCATGTCAGGTACCGAATCAAGCTGAATGTGTTTGACGACAGTGGGTTTGCGGTGTTTGTCCTTTTTGACCGAGATGGCCAACATCTACTTAAAAAACCTTGCGTTGAATTGGTGTCTGAGGTCCAAAAGGTATACTTATTCCATGCTATTTAATGAGTGTCATCCATATGCCACTTGAAAATAATGCCATTTTCAGTCAAAAATTAATTATTTTGAGGTCATTTTCAATCATTTCAGTGTTAAAACTTAAAAGTGAGGTAGGAATATGCATCTGTTGTTTGTCCTTGATAGCAAATTTCAGTTACAGTGTTCTTTAGTACTCTATTTGAGTCTGGTAGAAATTGTTTTATTCAAAAATAGTTAATGTAAGTAAGTTGTCACATTTCACACTTTGTAACATTGGTAGAGTTGTAAGTGCACATTTCCGAATCCAAGACTTTCAGAAGTAGTTCAATGTTTTGGAGAGAAATGAAAATTATTTGACAAGAAAAAATAAATTGTTTTGAAATAGTACAACAAAAAAAGTAACCCATAATGTATTTATTTGGCTACAATATTCTAGCCCACCATAATGTATTATTTTTGAATATGGTAGGCTGGAGATGTCCTTACTTTTCCTGATGAGGTCTTACCGTTGGTTGGTAAGACATTGTTATTCAAAGTGGAGAAGAAATTTAAATCCAGTTCCAACTTTGATCGTTCGTATAGAGTGAAAAGGACATGTGATGATGAGATTGTTATATCCATGTTTAAATTGGAAGGTATTGATGTGACCCCACCTAAGGTTTTGACACCACTTATTCTTTTAATTTCTTGCTTCTACAATTATTTCAAAATATATATTTTTAATTTAAAGTTACAAGTTTCTGTTTTCTGATTTATGACATTTACTGTTATGATGCAATTGAAGTTTGTTCTCAAACCTGCTTTTAATGAGGTTTGTAATCTTGATTATGATGTGGAAGAATTAGAGTCTGTTAAGACTAATGTACTTCCTCATGTTATGTCTTTGTCTTATCTATTGTTTATTAATTGTTTGGTTGATGACCTTTTTATGTTTACTTTTTAAGGCATTTCTGTCACAACTAATTGTGAGTCCTGTGTCCCTTGGATCTGCCAAGCTTTCTGTGGACACAAGTTCCCCTCCATTGAACAGGAAGTTAGATGTTGATTTTGAAGCTTCAGTTGAAGTTGGCAATAGCATTGTCCTGAAGGAAGTGAAGATAGAGAAGAAGTGAACTCTGTGTCTATTGGTTTTTTTTGTGTGGTTGTAAATAGTTGGGCTTGGGCTTAGTGTTTCGGATAGTTTTTTTGGAACCATCAAATTGCCCAGTCCATGTGTAGTGTGTCAATGAAAATAATACTTGGTGTCCCTTTTCTTTAGTTAGATTAGCACGTTTTGGATATTGTGGGTAGTAATCTTTTGGGATCTGAAGTTGAATTGGAATAGACTGCATTGTTGTAATCCATTATAATCAAGGACTACCATAATGCAAGCTTTATAAGATATTAATGATTGGAATTTGTCAAAGATATATGTGATTTGTTTACTTTTTTCCTATTTGTCTTGGTTATTATTTTTAATTCCACTTTAAGTTATTTCATCATATATTTCAAATTTGTACCATATTTATGTTTCGAATTTTAGTACTTAATTGTGTAGTCTTAATATCACCAGATTTTATCATGATATGTTGACTAAGACACTATTTTTGAAGGTGAATAAATTGAAAAAAAGTAGGAATATCATTAGGTTTTATCATCAATACTGCTACTGCTTCATTTCAACTATAATAATATGTATGAATGATACATGGAATATAAATTGGTAGTGTTTACCCGTGCATTGCACGGGTCAATACACTAGTATATAGACAAATCTGAATTACATATACAAGCTATTAGAAAGACCCCATATATTCAATGGATGGATATATAAAAAATAATAACTAATAGATCATTTACGATAGACTAAGAGCACCATAAATATACATTTTACTACATAATATAATTGAGTAAGAAATCATGAAGAAAATAAATAATTAGAGATTAAGTAAGTGATAACCGGCGGTGATGGTATTTTCTTATTTTATATTTATAAATTAAAATAAATCAAATAAATTATTATTTGTGTGAAAAATATGGAAGGATAGCAAAATATAATAACAACGTAAAGTGTGGAGTATGGAACTCCCTCCCAACCCTTGATTGAGTGATTAAAAAAATGAAAATGCAACAACAAAAATCAGAAGACCCCTCCTAACCATTAGATCTCCTAAAGTATGGAACTCTTAGAATATTAGAAAAGCTTCCTAATAATAAAAGTAACTTAAGCAGATACAAAATTATTAGATCAAATTGTTTTGTTTAAAATATATATTAACTTTGGTAGAGAGTAGTGTCAAATAGGGATGACGACGGGATGGAACGGGGACGGGTAGCAATTTTTTGCCTTTTGCCTCCGCGAATAATATTTGCTTCCGTCTTTACCTCTATATCTGTATGAGTATTTATTTATTATTCTTTCGCTAGTAAATGGATATCTGCAAATATTCGCAGGTACCCAATAAATTTAAAAATAAAATAAAATAAAATTCAAAAAATTCAAAAAAAATATTTTAGTAATATTTAAATAATAATAAGATTTTTTTAGTAATTTTATATAGGCGTATTTTGATAATTTTATTTGCGAGTATCTGCAAGTACGAGAGGAACCACCTCTGCTCCTATCCTGTTTAAGAATAAAATAAACAAGTATTTATATCTACAGAAAAATTAGACGGATATTATCCGTTCGTCACATAAGTATTACCTACGAAAGATCTATTCTCGCAGATAAAATTATCATTCTTAATGTTAAACACTTAAGTTAAAACTCTTTTAAGCAGTGTTATAATATTATTTTTATACATATAAATTTTAATATCAAACTTAAAACTACATGTTTAAGATATGCGAGTCTTCTCCATTCTGATCAACACACAGTACATAGGTAACTAGTCGTATTTAAGATCAATAGATGTCATATGTGAGAGCTTAATTTCCATGTTCCCCCTTAGCTAGAGATGTCAATTTAACCTCGACGCGTGGGTATTTACCTTATCTCAACCTGTATAAGCCGAGTTTAAAACTCACAAATTCACCTCACAACGAACTCCAAACTTTTCCTGGTCTGGCTTATGTTTAAATGAATATTATATTTATTTTAATTATTAATAATATTAATTGTATTTTTTAGCTTAATGTTTATTGTTAATATATTTTAAATTATATCAGGTAATAAACTAATTTTAATATAATAATTAAGTATTATATAAATTAATTTAAAATATTTATATGTACTTGATAAGATAAAATAAGTGAGTTTTATATGTTTTTTTTTAAATAAATGAATACTATCTATCAAATTATTATTTAGACATTTAAATTTTTATTTAACAGATACTAATTAATATAATTTTATAATAATTTCTATTATTTTATATATATCAAATAATAATTTAAATATTTATAATAAATCATATTCACTTAAAAATTATTTTTGTTTCGTGGAACGTATACAAATTTTAACTCCTAAAAATGTGATGCGGAGTCAAGTTAAACAAAAACCTACCCCCACCCGCCTTATTATTGGCCGAGAGTTCAGAAGTGGTCAAGTGGATAAGCTTATCTATCTTCAAGCCACGTGTCACCTCATAAATCAATTCCCAAATCTGCTCAAGGAAATGTAGCTGGCCACGTGGCAATATGCGATCCAAGTAAGAGATCAAAAACTGAAACAGCTATATGCCCCATAGGCCACCTGATACAGGAAGGAAAGTTAGAAGTGAACACCATGGCTTCTCTGGCAACCTTAGCTTCTGTTCAACCAGCTGCGGTCAATGGCCTTGCTGGAAGTTCCCTTACTGGAACTAAGCTCTCTTTCAAGTCCTCCCGCCAGAGCTTCAGATCCAAGAACTTCAGGTACCATGCATTTGCAAATGGTCCGTTATGGTTTATGTGTGTTTTAGTTGTTTGCTAAAACAGTATAACGTAACATAACAGGAGTGGTGCTGTGGTAGCAAAATATGGTGACAAGAGTGTGTACTTTGATTTGGAGGATCTGGGTAACACTACAGGGCAGTGGGACTTGTATGGTTCAGATGCACCTTCACCCTACAACCCTCTTCAGGTTCATCTCGTCTCTGCATGTGCATCTTTTTCATTCAAAATGAAACATGGAAAATTAATAGATAATTAGGAATCTGAGATCCATTAATATTCATTGATGAATAATTTGATAACATAGTTGCAGACACATATATATTACCTCTTTGGTAAACATATATTGTTTAAGTCATAAGTGGTTTAAACTTGAGTGTATTATTAACAGGTCCGGCACTGCATATATATATATATATATATATATATATATAAGGGATTAGAGGGCAGTAATATTTGGCTATTTGCACATCACTTTTTGTACATCTCTTTACACCAATTTTGATACTTGCACAGGGTTTATCACAAAAAGAGGCCAATCCCTATGCATGAAAAATGGTATAAAAATTATGTGCAACTGATATTTTCTGATATATAACATGAAAAGGAATAAACACAACTAGGCATGAAAAGTCATGCATTTAGTATAAGATTCAAATAGCACTTTTAAGTAAAATGTGGTAATATAAGAATATTGATTCAGATAGCTCGAGATACAACCAATGTGTGTTAGTCTGAATAAAAAAGATTTAAGTTCTTTAAACATGTTGTCTTGAGTTCAATATCATGATTTGTGTATATAAAAATAACATCAAAAAATTAATTTCTCATTTATCGAATGGGGAATACCCTTGGAAACCAAAAAAAAAAGATAGCTCGAGATAGAAGCATAGGCGGACCTTCATGGGCACTGGGGAGAGCCATGGCAACCCCAAAAAAATTGATAACTCTATAATAGTATTTAAGAAAATTACACACACACTTCCCACATATACATTATCAAAACATTGTATGGCCACCCTAAAGTTTTTGCTTAAGATCCCACACTGGAGAGAAGATTGAAATGTTGTGGTCAAGGCCATATATAGTCAGACTAGGGCTAAACGATTTGAAATTTAAGAAGAGAAATTTTCTTTATAGATCATAATTCAACGTCCTTAACAAGCAGAGGACCAATTTACTATCTCATCAACGTTGCTTGTTGAGTAAAAGAGACAAAGATACATATTGTCTCGGGTATTTAATACTAGTGAACACAAAGTAATATGATTGTAGGCTCAGGCTGAGGATACATCTTGTTGATCTAATATATATGAAAGTCCCATTCCTGGATTCTCCTGGGAGTTTATTTATTACAGTTGAGTAGCGATGGGGTCAATGCTGTCATAGAAATGGGCTTATAAATACAAGGTTGTGTGTGGCCCCAAAAAGTCTCTTTTTTCCCCAACACAACTTTGTCCTTTGACGGTATTTGACTGAAAATACATAAATTATAATAGCTCTTTCATTGATATGGATTTGCAGAGCAAGTTCTTCGAGACATTTGCTGCTCCATTCACAAAGAGGGGATTGTTACTCAAGTTTCTGATCTTGGGAGGTGGTTCCACTCTCGTTTATTTCAGTGCCACAGCTTCAGATGACATTTTACCAATCAAGAAGGGCCCGCAACTTCCACCACAGCTCGGTCCACGTGGCAAGATCTAATTTAGTATTAGACTTCCATCTGTTCAGTTCTTTTGTTTTTTTTTTTTAGCGTTTTTGCATAATGTGTAAGTATATGCCTACAGTACAGCCTACTGTTGACAGATGTTTATTTCCAGTCTAATTGAGTGGCATTGCTTTAATTTTCAATTGAAGCAAAGACAAATTAGTATGAGCTATTTGATTGGGATGTTGGTCTTCTGCATTTGAGGTTTGTAAATCCACTAATCCAGGCAACTGTAACTCACAAAGGCATAGCCTGGATTACCACTTTACCTTGTATATTACCTTCGAAATTACTTAGGTCTTTTCTGGCACATCGTATAATTTTTTTTAATAAAAAAATACAACTTTATTTTTCACAATATTTAACAATTTACATTAAACTAATTTCTGAAAATAAAAATGTGAGGCTCAACAAATTGCTTTAATTATCGCATCTCAACATATTTATAAATATGCATGAAACAATTATTGGGGAAAAAAAGTGGCGCCTACGAAAATGGATTCTAGCTCGAGGATGAAGAATTGATTATAACTCTACCACCAAGAGAACAATTTTTTTTTGGTAAATAAGAACATTTTAGTTCAATGGTTTTAATTTCACAAGTATTTCAACTAAATTTAAACATTTTAATATGTCATCACAAGTTGTAAATGAATGGAAAATTGGTCCGTATCACTTTTGCCCCCTCTAACCTCTATTTCATGAGATTCAACAAAAAAAAAAAAAAGAAAGAGTGGAAGAAAGATCAAATATCCATATTATCTAGCTGGGTACACACGTGACGCCAAAGATAACTATGATGACGATGTATGGTTAGTATGGTGGTGATGAGAGAGGATGGCAAACGGAACCAATGGACAGTGTTTATGCAAAATGGAGTTAGCAATGGTTGTTAATCCTCCTGCCATCATAGACCGAATAGAGTGATCTAGTATTTTAATGTACAATGTCAATGGGAGCGAAAGGCATGAAATCTGTTAATTCATCAAAATTCACATTTTGTAGCTGCCAGACTACAAATCCCTCTTACACAGACAGAGGACATCATGTGTGACAATGCTTCAAACCCGATGATTTTGTATATTCATTCCTATGTACAAAAGGAAAGAATAGATGATCAAGAATAAATAATCAAGTTTCAAACAACACCTCTATGAGGGTCTAGTTGTGCTTTTGAAGACCAGACTTCTCACCCCCATACTTGTTTTTCTGCCTTCTTTCTGCCCCCTCTTTGGCACCTGTTCAGCTATTCTCATATATATTCAAGTTTGAGCATTTCATTTTTGGCTTAATGGCGCGATGTTGGACTTCTCATACCTCCCAAGGTCTCAAGGTAGGACACCTTCTTATCGGTCACTACGTTTGCAAGTTTTTGAGGCTTTCCACTATCAAGGTCTTTGTCCAAGTCATCTGAAACTGCAAAGGGGTCCTTCTTCACGTCTGAGTCACCTTGATCACCGCTCCAACCCATGAAATCTGATAGTGTCATTGAACCAGGTGTTTCTCCGCCACCCTTTTCTGCCTCTTCTTTAGGAGTTGGAGGCTTTTCTGGCTTTGGAATTGAGTTTCTCACAGCGCTCCTTTTTCCTGATTGTGATGGATTTTGAGTGAGGTAATCAGCCTGGAGTACATCTTCTATTCTTGACAGCACTGTAAAGGCCAAACTTTCCAATATTCTTGAATAGCTTTCAAGAACAGCTTGCCCCACATCCTGCCATGGTAAGAGATCCTTAATTATGCTAATGAACACCAAAATAAAGTTTGGCTATTACAATAACTTATCAACCTTGCCAAAAACTCATGCCATATTGCAACTGAAAAGCATGTAGAAAATGGAAATAATCAAGCTGCAAACAGAACATGCTCTTACCGGGTTAAGTTGGATTTTGCTTATATCTAATGCAGATTGAGGAATCCCAGGGTAACGATGCTTTAAGAGAAGTAAGATGGTTTCTGCTCTCTCTTCAAAGAGTTCTCTTTTTTCCAAACTCACAGCAGAACCCCAAGCTGATTTGGAATCTTTTTGGTTCATCTTCCGCTTCCAAATCACTATCGATGCCTCGATTCTATTCTTGAGATCTAGGATTTTATGTTCTGATGATAAGTCCATGGTCGATAGGAACTGGTCAGGATCAAAAAATTCAACTGTAATACTCCGGTAGATCGAGTCCCCAAGACTCGCTCTTCCATTCTGTAAAAGAAGAAAAGAAAACCAAAATTTATGTGGGGTGTAAAAAGATGTCAGAATATTAATCAAGTTAACTTTTAAGCAAATACTAGTTAGTTCTATTTGGCTTACCTTGGGTAGGGATTCAATATAGCTTTCAGGGATCTCCATTTCTGATAGAGTTTGAGCATTTATGGCCATGGCTGCTTTAAGTACTTGATTCACACAATCTTTCTGATACTGCAGAAACTTTCTTGCCGCATCAGATAAACCATCTGGAGGAACCTTAGGTGTAGGTAACCACCACTTGTCATCATTTTTTCTCTTTGTACTATCTTTATCTGAATCATCTGCATCTTTTGATACATAATAGAACTCATTTTGGTCTTTGAAGTTATCTAGACAATCCTGCTCATCATCAGCAATTATTTGAGATAAGTAACAATCAATTGAAGCCAATAGAAAAATAATGATCATGTTTATCTCAGGAGGGAATGAGTAGGCAAGGTTAGTGATCATACAATAAGCATTGTATCAAGCTTTCTCAAGGCAGGGATATTCATGTGGAGATCAGTTCGTTGTCGTGTTGTCATAATCTATTCAATCAAAGATGAGGTTCAAATTCAATCAATTAGCAATTATGATAGGGAGAATGAGAAAGATAAGGGGTGAGAGAGGGTTACCTCCATGTTTGAGCCATCCTTGGATTTTTGTTGCGATGGAACCATTTCAACAATGTACTCGGTGACCGATAGAAGCCAATCAATTTCTTTTCTCCATCTTGCTTTCCTTTCTGGCGGCATTGGCTCTAGGCGCTTTTGTTCACCAAAAACAGCAGCTGCATTCTCAGCAAGAAAATAATGAGAGAAACTGACAATGAATATTTGATACATTTCTGCTATCAAGCTCTCCTGAAAATGGAAGGAACAGCACAATATTTGTCCATCATAATTCAAGCAGTATAGAAAGAATGCCATGTCTAAGCTAATGGAGAAAGAAAGCAAGAGGTCAACATACCAGCAAGGTTTGTGAATGCATTGGACAATGCCAAAGCTGACGAAACACCCTTTCCTCCACCAGACATATCCTCACCCAATAGCAGTTTTGAAAATCTCTCCTTCATCTGTTCCATTTCTGAATTAAACCCAACCATAAATAATAAAGTTATAGGCAAATCAGATATTGCAAGGCATCAATAGAGTTTGAAAATAAAGACATTGAGTGACAGATTCTCTAAATCAACATGTTGTAAATGATAGTTGAAGGAATTGGGCTGGTTCTGTCTGCTGTCTCGATCTTTTGCTTGGAAACAATGTTAATACTTAATGGTTATAAAATATAAAACAATGCATTTAATCATATCAAAGGAAAGTATATTACAATCTAATTAACACTAATGTTTACCTTGCAATAGCTTCTCTTTGGCTTCTTTGGCTGCAATTTCCTCCTTGCTTATTATCCTTGGCTTAGGACCCTTCTCCGAATCATTTAGAGGTTTTGATCCTTGACTTCTTGATGACACTGGATCTTCTTCTGAAGAATCTAATATGCTAGCACTCTCAATGCTCAAACTCTTTGTATGCCTCCCTGTGTTCTCAAACATCCCTTTGAAATGGAATAGTTTGGACCTATAACTTTCCTGCTCTTGTTCCAGTGCCCGAACCATTTTCTTTTTTCTTTTTTTTTTTAATATATATCTTCTAAGCAAATTTCTCAAGGGATGAAGAAGGAATAACAAAACATGGGGTTTCCAGGACCCTGTAGGGAGAGATTTAGGAGAGGGAAAGAAGAACTAAGTTTGTTACTTATGTAGCAAGGGAGAGAAGGAAAATAGCAGGGGAGAAGCCAGAGTTGCAAATGAAATGGAACATGTTTTTTAAGGACTTTGAGAGTTTGACAAAAGGTTGGAGGTGATTATTTGATGGGGTTTGTTTGTGTTAGTTGTTTTCTTTTTTGAGCTGGGTTCATTGAACGTGGGGTGCATGTTGTAAGAAATGAGATGGGTTTAAGAGTGCGAGAAACAAAATTTGCATTATTATTTTTTATCTTGGGAGGAATCTGTTTTGGTAACGAAGTGGGAAATTGGATGGTTGAGGTTCTAATTTGAAGGTCAAAGGTAGCTAAAGACCAGGGAAGACAGATATGCATGCCCAGGCAATTACAATAACCCACCTCACTTTCTCCCATCACTGGACGGTGCAGATGCCTCACTTGAAGAATCAAGGAAGATATTTCAATTTCAACTTTCCAAGTACAACTATTTTACTGCTTGTGAAGTCCAAAATCTTACAGGTTTTCTGTTTTTTGCTATATTGCCACCTGCACATTACCATGAGTCTTTTATTAGATTTAATGATCATTATAGGTTGCCATAAATATTCCACCCTGTCATTGCAGAAAATTTTGACTTGGGAACTTTTTTTTATTAATTTGAAATGAAGTTATATAATGAGATAATTTATTAGTTTGGACTCAAGTTTAAAGTTTCTTTCTTATGATATATTCATTTATTTATTTTTTAAAATAAATCCATATTAAAATGTCTAATTATGAAAACTGAATTTTGCAGTGACAATTGCATGCATGTATCAATTTATTATTGTCTTAAGTAGTTGTTTTTTTTTTTTGGGTGTTTACATTTTAATGATGTCATGTATATAACTAGTTAATTTATCCCCTATGTTGTACTGGTTATTTTAAGCTTCATACATTAGTTTAATTTTTTAATTAAATAAGCAAATATTTAATATATATTTGAATTAATTTATTTTGATTTTTAAAAAATTTATAGTCAAAATATAGTACTTACATACAGGTTGTGTAAATAGAGGGGAAAAAAGAAAGAAAATAATTTTATTTTAATTTATTTTGTCATGTTATGTTATTATTTTTAATGACATGAAAGACTTATATAATGTTTACTATTTTTTTTATTCTATAGTTTTACTATTTACATGTAAGTTGTGCAAATATAGTAAAAAGAAAGAAAAAAACTTTAACTTACTTTGTCATGTTATGTGGATATTTTATTTGACATGAAACAAACTTAATGTTTAATAATTAATATTTAATAACAAATAGAATCATTATTCTTTTTCAAAGTAAATTTTTTCATTAATAAGTAACATTTTTATTAATGTTTTTCAAGATATTTTCACAAAAAGATATTGTTTGATAATTAATACTTAATAATATATAGTGTTAATAATTGTTTTCAAAGTAATTTTTTTTCAAGTAATGATTAATAAATAATATTATCGTTAATGCTTCTTAAGTCAATTTTAATTATATATATATATATATATATATATTGCATGTAGTTGCAATCACAATATTATGTAACATGAATCATGGATTTTACACATCGTACACCACTCATATCTCTTTATATTAGCATATGATGCAAAATTAGACAATAAATGTGTTAAAAATATTGAGGAATCAATTACAATCAAATGCTTAAAATTATGTAAATGTAAAATGATATGTGAATAAATATGTTGGTAGTATTATTTATATAAAATATGTATTTCAAAAAACCTTAATTCATATGCCAAAGAGAGTTATGTACATTGAATAAATTGAATTTCAAATTCCCACAAAAAAAATGTTTTTTTCCAAAAAAAAACTTCAACAAATAATAGATCATGATTTTAAAGTATTTTAATTGCAACCTTTCTTTTAGATGGGAAACCGTTGATGGTTGAAATATTCTATTCAATTGAGCATATTTATTGGGTTTGTAACCCCCAATAATTTCAATTAAGAAAAATGTCATAATGAGAAATTCTCGTGGGTGCATATAAAATAAATTATTATAATTAATTAATTATAATAGGTACTCTCTTTAGCATATTTTAAGTGTTGTTTTAGTAAAAGAAATTCATTGACTAATTTTTTTTTTTTTTTTGTCTCTGACTAAATTTTTCTACAGTTATTAGTGTGAGACTAATTCTTATGAATTATTGTATAAGTAACATTTTTGTATACTAATAAAACAATAATTATTATTTTTTTATCCATGCCCTTATATTTTAAAAGTCTAAATTATTTATGAAAATTAGCTGTATAGAATAAAGTGGAATAATTAATTAAAATTAGATATAAATGAATTAGTGAAAATTTCTCAAAATTAAGATTTAATTTAATGTTTTTTAATTCTTATACTTTGGACTAAAAGGATATTTAAAATGGATTGAAAGAAATATTTATTAATTAATAATGTAATTAATTTAGTACATTTAAATTGAGTAATACGAGTTTTTGAAAAAGTTTCTTATAATAATTTATAAAGGGGATTACCCTTTTTGATCTCAAATATTTTTTTCATTTTTGTCCTTTTATTTTATCTAAAAATTACTAAAAACTATCCTGCTACTAAAATAGTAATCACTCACTTTCTATTATAAAAAACTACTTTACATCTTTTATTTCTCACTCTTAACATTTTTTATTAAGAAAAAATAAATAAATAATTTATGATTTATATATAAATAACTTTACATAAATAAGCAAAAAAAAAATGTGGATTGATCTCTAATAATAATTATTTGAGAAATGCTATTTTTCACGAGTAAGAATTCGTGAATTATTCACGAACAATTTTAGTTGGACAATTTTTTTTATTTTTCTTACTTTTAAGTTATTATCCACCTATAATTTTCATTTGCCTCCTTATTTTATTGGTTACAATTTCATTTGTATTGATTCGTGAGAAAATTACTTCGTAAAAAATGGCATTGCTAAAATTGTTATTATTATTATTATTTTGGTAATAGTATTGTTCGCCACTAATAGTAGGATTGTTACATTTTACGTGGTGTCTCACATTCACAGACACAGCAACCAGAATCCTCTGTAATTCCCAATTTCCCAACCCTAACCCTAATTCCTCTAAACATGGGATCCATAGGGGTACTTCTCGTGGCTCAAGTCATTCCCTACCTCGAACAAGAGCTCGACAAGCGCTACAAGCTCTTCCGGATATGGGATTACCCGCAAAGGACGCAGCTCATCAGCGACCACGCCGCCTCCATCAGCGCCGTCGTCGGAAACTCCAACGCCGGCGCCGATGCCGAGCTGATCGACGCCCTGTCGAAGCTGGAGATCGTGTCGAGCTTCAGCGTGGGGGTGGACAAGATTGACTTGGAAAAGTGCAAGGCGAAGGGGATTCGGGTGACCAACACCCCCGACGTGTTGACCGATGAAGTCGCCGACTTGACCATCGGTTTGATTCTGGCCATATTGAGGAGGATTTGCGAGTGCGATCGCTACGTCAGAAGCGGCAAATGGAAGCAGGGTGACTACAAGTTGACCACTAAGGTAACACTGTTTACTTTCACTTACACTTTGTGATTGTTCACCGATTTTGTTCTTTCAACTGAAAATTATATAAATTCACCTTTTTTGTGTAATCATTAGGGTATGATATGAGTAGCTATAGTTATTGTCCTCACTGCTCCCGAGTGGTTTAAAGTTGTGCAACTAATGCATGAAAATTGAAAAGTTTCCAAGTTGGCAGTAAGCGAATCACTTCATTGATTATGGTAGTTAATCATTAATTAGTTATGATAGTTAACTATCAATTAATGATGTGTCAATATTGATTATGGTAGTTAATCATTAATTAGTTATGATAGTTAACTATTAATTAATTATGTGTCAATGATTTATTGGCTTACTACACCTAACTTGGGTGCACTGAGTTTATGCAATAATCTCTCCTAATGCCATGTGTTGGAACAATTTCCTCACTAACCGTTAGATATGTTGCTTTGCACTTTATGGTCTTGCTTCTCTGGATGTTGGTTGTTCTCATTTATGCATCAGAGTTTAATGATCCATAAGGAATAGAAAAAGTTAAAAGGGACCAACTAGGCAATAGATCAATACTGCATCTCTAGATCACATTTCACTTTTCACCTAATTAGCCAAGCACTTTTCACCCATTTGCTCTGTTATTCTCTTAATTCAAAAAGGTGACAATGATTTTGTATCCACCTTGGTTGCGACATAATTTTGTTGTGCTATAGTTCATACTTGGAGATAAAGTCTTTAATTTTATGGAATAAATAGAGTCTACTAGGAGAATGTACCAAAAAAAAAAAAAGAGTCTGTGAGAAGTGTCTACGTTCTTTTTTTATCCATTGAATCAGAGTTCTTCTGAATTTGACAGCTCAGATTTTTTTACTCTAGGAGTACTCTCTGTATAGAATTTGAATGACAAACGTGTTAGGAATACTTCAGGGGTTCTTCATTTATCACCTCGCTCACAGAAACAGGAAAAGGAGAAAACCAGACTACTTAGTTCATTTTGAAAGACATGAACTTGTTTCTTGTCCAAACATGAGCATCTGTTCTTATTTTTTGAAATAGATGCTGTTCATCCTACTCTATTTTCAGTTTCTTTCTCTTCATACCTGATAAAGTATTCCCATACCACAAAAATACATGTGAAGGATGGCCTTGGTTATGAATTCTTCTAAGTTCTATCTTGTATCACTACAATGTTTTATTCATTTTGTGTGGTTATCATAGATTTTTATTGGGATCCCATGCCCATGGTTTCTTATTAGTGATAGTGATAGCTGTTCTTTTCACACAGTTGTATTAATTTGAGGAGAACTGTCATAAGAACATATAGTTTTAAGCAGTATATTTTGGAGACTGCCACATGCACTGACTACTTAGCTTCGCTCTGCTCTGCTTATGCAAAGAATCAATAATCTATATCTTATTATCATCACCTCAGAAGCATCTTTTTCTTTTATCAAGACAAAATCCCACACGTACCTTCATAGACAATTAATGTGAACATAGCAGTGTTCAATTATGATCCCTTTGTCTTCATTACCTCTCTTTCAAGATATATAAATGCTGTTTACATGACAAGTTGTATGACTTTCAGAATGGTGATGAAAAACTGAATTTAAAATTGGACACCAATGATCTATCATCATGTCATAAGAAGTGCTGAGCTTCAATCTTTCGGATTTACGTGTTTCAGATTCTGCTCATCAAAATCTGTTTTATACTTTTCTGTATTCTCTCTTTTAGTAGTCCCCCACCTTTTTCCAACAGCAAATTAATTTTTACGGTGTGTATTTTCCTTCCAGTTCTCTGGCAAAACTGTTGGCATTATTGGGCTGGGAAGGATTGGCACGGCAGTTGCCAAGAGAGCTGAAGGATTTAACTGTTCAATATGTTACTACTCTAGAACTGAAAAACGAGACTCAAAATATAAGTACTATCGAAGTGTTGTTGAGTTAGCATCCAACTGCCATATACTGGTTGTTGCTTGCCCTCTTACGGAGGAAACCCATCACATCATCAACCGGGAGGTCATTAATGCACTGGGTCCCAAGGGTGTTCTAATTAACATTGGGCGAGGTAAGCATGTTGATGAGCCAGAACTGGTCTCTGCACTGCTCGAAGGTCGTTTGGGTGGGGCTGGGCTAGATGTGTTTGAAAATGAGCCTTATGTCCCTGAAGAGCTATTTGGGCTAGAAAATGTTGTCTTGTTGCCTCATGTTGGAAGCGGCACAGTAGAAACTCGAACTGCGATGGCTGACCTTGTCCTTGGAAACCTGGAGGCTCACTTCCTTGGAAAGCCACTGTTAACTCCCTTGGTTTAAGCTATGCAGCGATAGAACTATCATCATAAGAATGATTGGCCTGCATTCAGTTACATTACCATCAATTAATAATTTTTGAGATGTGGAGAATTGATGATTCTGAGAGCTTGTTGATGTATCTAAATTGGTGCTTTACCAATTGTAAAGAAAGATTCAGTTCAACTTCATCGTGTGACATCCTGATTAGATTTTCCATCTAAATTCGACATTATCTTTGCTGAATTCTAGCATATAAAGTATAGGATTAACTTTGTGAAATAGCATTTTTTATTATGTTAGGTTCAAACTTCAAATTTTATTGCTCAACAAAGAGAGTGAGGTTTATGGAACAGGTTTATCAGATATAAAAATGTTATTGTAGCACAAACAATGTTTTAATTTATTTTCAGCTAAAAAAATTATTTTAAAAATATTGTATTTTAATAATTAATTGAGAAATTACTATTTGAGATTAGAGAGCACAAAATTTTGTCTTTATTCCTTCAAATTTTTAAATATCTGAGTGCATAATTAAATTAATTTAATGCAATTGAAAAATATGTTAAATTGTAGATTTGAAGGCGATAACCTCAGGGATTACATCACATCACTGTTAGTTTATGATTCAGAAAACAAAACATGCATGGAATTCAAGAACTCCGACTATCAACTGATAATATAATTCAAAATGCAACCATGAATTTGTGTTCAAGTGGACTGACAGGGCAAGTAGCATCTTACGTCTCCAAGCTTACTGTTATAGTAATTGTGAGTGCCTCGATGGTCAACATCATTTGGTTAATTAATGATGAAACCAAATCCATTCAATTTGTGTTTTTTCTCCCCTTAGAAGTTCAGAATTGTAATGCTGCATCTGAATTAGACCAATTTTAAGATCTCGAAACCTGATTTTCATAAAAAGTGATCGATATTTTTCGGTAAATAAAAGAGGAGCAAGGCTCCTAAGAAGCAACAATCATTCCGGGTAAAGCAGCCCCAGATAAATCAACATTCACAAGGCCCCCACACCCACTCGGTGGTTGCAACTTGGTTTCCCTCTCTATCAGTATGAGACATGAATTAGCCTAGTAGGACAACCATTAATGACGAAATCAACAGCAACGCTGGAATCTGCTTCAAACCAAATCTGATTGAAGCCTCTCTCAGTAGCTAACTCCATACCAGTCAAAATACCCCATAGTTCAGCCATGAGGACGCTGCCAGCACCAATATTCCTAGAGAAGCCACAAATCCAAGAACCTGTCAAGTCTCGAAAAATACCCCCACATCCTGCAGAAAGACCTCCATTCCTCATCAGGAAATTGCCACCTCATGTAAGACTGGATATAATTCTGGCTATGAAGAACTTGCCTAGCATTAGAGGTTAAAAATCTTCTGCTCTCATCCGCTAGTAAGTGACTTGTACATTTGAGTTCACTCCCTCAGACCACTGCGTTCCTATCTTTCCAGACCAGATGAGCCACATAAGTATAACATGCCAAAAAAACCCCACTCCAATTACCATTGTTTGTATGACCCAACTCCTCATCAAGATTGTATAGCACGGCACTCATTCAGCAATATCGAGCAGGAAAATTTTATCCCAATATCGAGAATGAACAAGCTGTAGCCAAATATTACTAACTATATCACAGTCCCTCATTGCATGTAGGCACCTCTCTGCACCTCTGTTACACCTAGGATAAGAGCACAGATGGCGTCTACATGGCAAGCTTCCTTAACCAGCAACCACAAGAAGCTGCGAATTCGTTGAGGTGTTGCCCAGTTCCATAACCTTTTCCAGTCACCCGTCCCAGTATTCGAAGATCCCGTCAGCAAGGAAGTACAGCATACGCAGAGGCAAATTATGATCAAAGGTGATTGATATTAAACCAGAAAGATTATAATACTATAGCATAGAGGCGAATTATTTATTATAGGTATCAACATAAATAAATGTATAAATGTTGTCTCCAGTCCTTTATGAATAAATTTGCAAAACATGGGAATATACATTTGAAATTAATTTTAATTTTTTGAATTAAAGTGATATGTAATTTTCCATTAATATCAACTAATATTTTGACCCATACGTTTTTTATTTAATTAAAAAGATAAAAATATAATAATAAATATTAATTTATTAAAATATTAATGAATGTATGTGTAAAACATTACACTAGGGATACATATCAATTAAGCTCTATTTTGTTTTTTTACGTGATCATTTTAAAGTATTGGATTGGGCTAATCTTCGGTTACAAATGGCCAACTTCCCCTCATCTAAATTTTGTCCTAAACTTCGTTTGAAAAAAAAGGAAAAAAAAAAAGGAAAATCCAAGTTGGGCTTCATCTTTGATCCCAAAATTTTCGTATCTACAAAGGTGCTTTACAACAAAAATTCAATTGATAGTTAAAGGGGATAATAACATGCGAAATCAAAATCATGGTTTTGAACTTTGGAGAAAGACCCTTGATATTGCAGTTGCAAAACACCTATTATACAAAACTAGTACAAAGTTAGGGTAATCAAACAAAACCTACCCAACAAGGGTAAAGATTTCACCTATTTCACACAAAGCCAAAGCCTTCAGCCAAGGTAGGTTTCTTCTCTTTTTCTTCCCCTTCTTCAACACCAACACCACCTTTCTTCACATCCTCTTTGTCTTTGATCCCCAACCCTTGCAACTCGTCCACACAAGGTTCCTCTGCCTCCCCCAATTTCACTCCTCCTTCCCCCACCACCACCTCGTCCCAGACCTCCTCTGCGCCACCGCCAACCTTCACTTCGTCGCCGCCCGCTTCGCATCCCTTCTCGACGGCGCAGGGTCCCGGCGGTTCATTTTCCGGCTCGATTCCAATGACGGCGTCAGAGGCGTCCTCGAACGTGGGCCACGGGTCGTTGACGCAATCGGCGTCGTCGTCGTCGGAGAAAATAGATTTGACGGCGGTGGCAGCTTGGAGAAAGGCTTGGTGGATGGATTCGGGTGGAAGGGCACAATCTTCGAGGCCTGCGTCTTCGAGTCGCGGAGGCAGGATCTGCTGGAGTAGTCCAGATTGTTCTTTGGTGGACTCCATCAGATTCAGATTGAGATTTTGATTTTGATTTTGATTCTGATTCTGATTTTGATTTGTGAACCCTAAATCCTTAATCTCAGACATTAGCAGGATGCCTATTTCTAATATGTTCGGCACCGATTGAGGCGGTGATTTGCTACACGACCGTCAAGGAGAGCCTCTGTGTGGGCTTCGAGCCTTTGGGCCTTTCTGTGGTCTTTCCATCAACAAAGAACTAATTTTTATCAACTAGACCTGGCCCACGATTGTATGACCAAAAACTTAGCCATAAAAAATAAACGTAATATATAACAATTTTATGACCCCCCAATATATATATATATATAACAAGTAAGGTTTTAATGGATCACTTTGTATTTGTATATTATATTATTATGTCTTGGAATAACAAAATTGAGGAGAATGCATCATCTTCACATGACAAGTTTATGATAAGAGAGAAATAAATACAAGTACTTTAAATAGTTAGAATTTGTCAAAATTTGTGTAGTTCTATTTAAAATATGAATTTTTTTAATAAGTGTCCAACAAAGCCTTTAAAATATGTGTCTATCTCATTCTTTGCATGATTATGTGTAAACACATGAGATGACCTTTTCTCAAAACAGAGACATGTCTTATTTTTTAGTTAAATCATGCTAATTGCGAACTTGACTTCTGTTGAAATTCAGTTATATAGACATTCATTTTAGTTTTAAAAGATAATAATTAAGGGGAATGTATCTTTTCTTATATTTTTTCACATGATAAAGGTTATGTAAAGAGAAAGATAGGCATAAGTATTTTAAATAGTGGAGATTTGTCAAAATTTGTGTAGTCTTATTTAAAATATGAGTTTTTCTTATAAGTGTATAGCCAAATTCTTAAAATATTTGTGTCTATCTTACTCTTTACATGATCATTTGTGAACACATGAAATGATCTTTTCCCAAGACTGAAGCATATCTTATTCTTTTAGTTAAACTATGCTGATTGTTGATTTAACCTTTGTTGATATTTAGTTATATTGCCATTTCTTTTAGTTTTAAAAGGTAATAATTGAGAGGAATGCATCATCTCATATGTTTTTTTTCATAAGAAGGTTATGTAAAGAGAGATATAGACACAAGTACTTTAAATAGTGAGAATTTGTCAAAATTTGTGTAACCCTATTTAAAATATGAGTTTTTCTAATAAGTGCCCAGCAAAATCCTTAAAATATGCTTAATCTTTACATGATTATATGTGAACACATGAGATGATCTTTTTCTGAAACATAAGCATATCTTATTCTTTTAGTTAAACTATGTTGATTTAACCAGACCTCCATTGAAATTCAATTATATTAACATTCCTTTTAGTTTTAAAAGATAATAATTGAGGGAAATGCATCATCTCATATGTTTTTTCACATGAGAATGTTATGTAAAAAGAGATATAGACACACTTACTTTAAATAGTCGGGATTTGTCAAAATTTGTGTAACCCTAATTAAAATATGGGTTTTTTGTACCCAGTAAAATTCTTAAGGTTATGTTTTGATTGGTGAGATTGAGTGAAATGGAAGGAAATAGAATATAATAGAGATAGGTTTCATTGTTTGGTTATGTTAAAAAAATAATGGAATGAGATGGAAATAGGTGGGATAGATTTCATCCTATCCCACCAAAAATCATTAATTTTCTCCCCTCTCAATTTGAGAGGTATGAGATGAAATCATCTTTTTTTTATTATTATTATAATTAGAATTTTACTACATTAACCTCATATCCTAAAATTGGTGTGTTTGCAATAAAGGTAATTTAGAAAAAATAAAGTTATAACTCTTACCATTCCCTCCACTTCCCAAACAATAGAATGATAACTTTACTTCATTCCATCCTAAAATATCAAAACAATGAAATGATATTTTTATCCAATTCCATTCCATTTTATCTCATCCTATCTCATCTCATTCCATTATGCAATAAGGGTAATTTAGAAAAAAAAATAAAGTTATAAATCTTATAATTCTATCAACTTCTCAAATAATAGAATGATAACTTTACTCTATTTTATCCTAAAATATCAAAACAATGGAAAGATACTTTTATCTCATTCTATTTCATTTTATCTTATCTCGTCTCATCTCATTTCATTCTATTCCATCAATTACTAAATATCCAAGTATAGCCTAAAATATGCTTACTCTTTACATGACCATATGTGAACACATGAGATGATCTTTTCCTAAAACAGAAGCATATCTTATTCTCTTAGTTAAACTATGCTGATTTTGAAATTCAGTTACATTGAATTGACATTCTTTTTAGTTTTAAAAGATAATAATTTCTCATACTTTGACATTCCACTAGTTTTTTTTCCAAATGCTTACACATCATCCGTATAGATTTCCATATTGGTGGAAAACATGAAAAATAAATAACAATTGAAACTAAGATGATAAGTCTCACGGCCTCAGTAGTTTACATTTTTTCCCCCTCCATATATGGAGTTGCTATTTTTCTAACTTTATTGTGGCTGACTAGCTGTGAGCCTGTGACAAATTTGCAATTGGTTCCAGTGTTGAAATTATTTATGGCTTTAAAAGGAAGGGTTGAAACTTGAAAGTTTAGTGGAATCCATTACGTATTTATGGCTTTAAAAGGAAGTGTAAAAACTTGAAAGATTAGTGGAATCCATTACGAGACTTTTGAGACTTAAAAAAAGGAGGAATATCCTTGTACCGAAAAAAAAAGGAGGAATATCCTGCACGGTTTGGCATCTTCTGTATTTGAAAATAAAATGGAGAACCTTTGAAAAATGGGGGGGGGGGGGAACAGAAAGAAAAAGGTCAAAGAGAGTGGTGAAAAGAATACCATGCACCATAATATATAATAATATAATATAAACCCATACTTAAAGTCGGAACTTCAATGTCATAACTCAACCGTAAACAAAACAATTTTCAGTATACATTTCCTGATGGCGGAAGATTTGCCAGACAATAAAGATAAAAGAGAAATAAATAAAAAAATAAACAACATGGACATCTAACCCGCCAGTGAGATACAAAATAGAATTTGTAATTTGTCCTTGGTTTTACATTGTTAATAAAGAAATAGCTGGCTAATAATCAATTTGGGGACCGCTTGTATTTTGGCACCAAACAAGCAAGTAAAAAGCTGGTCCAAAGAACTCTCTCTACTCAACATTCACAGCCCGTAGATCTTTGCTGCCGTCCACCACCACCAACATCGATTGTATCAGGCAGGTACCTGATATAATAATCAACATACACCACACTCAAGCCTTGTGATGAGTAAATGTAAACAGTTACCCTTAGACGGAAGTGGAACCATAAATCGTAAATCATTAATAATATGCATAAAGAAAACTTAGAATTCAGGCATACTCACATTTCTTCTTCAGGCTCATTCTTGAGTGCATTTTTTGCTATACACTGGAATGCAGCTTCAACATTAAAACCTTCTTTTGCAGAGGTCTCGAAGTATGGTATGTTTCCCTTGGAAGCACACCATGCCTTTGCTTTCTTCTCAGAAATCTGCAAAAAAAAAATATTTTAATGGATGCAGTCACGCAGACACGTAGTATTAACCACCCAACACAGGGTGAATGTATATAAGAAAAAGAGAGTAACGTATATCTTCTCACAATTCTAGCAGAAAGCATATTCACTACAGATAATTGAACTCAGATAATTTTCATAAATGTCAATAAGCAATTATACTATGAGGACAGAAATAACTTACAACTCGGCTATTCCCACCATCAACATCTATTTTGTTTCCCAAGACAACAAATGGGAAGTTTTCAGGGTCCGATGGACTAGCCTGAAAATCAAATCATTTGCATAAGTTTCTCACTGTTCTTTAATAAAGGTGATACCACAAAGGCAAAGAATGATAAAAAACAATCACCTGAATAAGAAATTCTTCTCGCCGGTGGTTAAGGTTGTCAAAAGATTTCATGACATTTACATCATAAACAAGGACACAGCAGTCTGCACCACGGTAGAAAGCCACTCCAAGACTCTGAAACCGCTCTTGACCAGCAGTGTCCCAAATCTGCATGTAAGGTGAGAACATCTCAATCTTAGATGATTAATCTCCCTTCCATATACTTCAAACAGATGGAGGAATACAAACCATTCAATGAATATCACGGCAAAAAATGTAACCAAACATTGATCTTTTATCCAGTAGAAACTAGAAACTGTCAAGCACTTGCCCAACCATCATCATATATCATGCACAATGGCCATCATTTCATACATCATACAGACATTAACTTCACTACAAAAAAAACAAGGGAGTCTCAAGAATCCAGAAGACTTCATCTTTTCTATTTTATTTTTATAAACTTTTGACTTGTCCAGCCAAAAGGCCTCATACTTCATAAAATCACATTAAAATGAGATTGGAAGATAATGCACGAAAATTTTGATCCGCAGAGATACGAATTACAAGAAAATCTTTAATGTAGTCACAGTGTCAAAAGAATTGCAAGGAAAAAGAAAAAAGAATATGACTAAAATAGGAGGGAGAAGCGAAGACTTTTATATTATAAACTTATGAAAATTAAGCTTTGAAAAGAAACTCAGTTCCTTGTGAGAATAGAAGACACTCTAGCTACGTTCATTTGAACAGCAACATGAATCACTCAGTGTATCTGAGAAAGCAGTTTTTATAGAACAAAAATAAAATACATTGATGAGCTGTGTGAAAACTGATTTAGATTATATACAAGTGATAATGAAATAGATCAACATAATAGCTCACTTCAAAGCAGGATGGCAGGGTTATTTGTATCATAAGTCGAGAACACATTACAAATGATTGTACAATATACTCATATTTTTATCCAAAAGAAATAGTATTCTTGTATGTACTCTCTCACCTGCAATGTGAACAACCTATCTTCAAACTGAACTTCCTTGGTAAGAAAATCCGCACCAATGGTAGCCTTATACTGATTACTAAACTTACGATTCACATACCTAGATGCAGGGGGAGGAAATAATGATTATGATTATACAAATCAAATAAAATAATATTAAAAAAAAGTTTCGAGCATACTGATTCATCAGTGATGTTTTACCAACCCTGACAAAAAAAAAAAATTCAAACAAATGCCAATTAGTAAACTTGGTGAATAACTCAACAAACAATTGCATCGAACTGTCATCATAAGCTTTCAAACATTGGTAGCATGGGCATGATATGAAACTAACCCATGTTAGATAATTGCAAATCTATTGAATCTAAAACGATTTTTACTTTAAAAATATGTTTTCATAAGAAACTTTCATGTTTTCAAGAATCGAAACAAAGTCATTAATCATTTCCCTTTTCCCCCTAATATTTAACACCTCATGATTCCTAAGAAATAGAACGCGATATATGAAGCTAGTAGGTACCATATGTTCCTGGAAGCAAAAATCCATTAATTTTTTTTTACAAAACAAACAAAAGCTTGGAAATTTCAATAAAAACTATACACCCGAAGATAAATGCAACGACCTTTTTTTTTTCTCCCTTTCTGGGATCAAATTCAAAAGAAAAATTTTGAAATTTTTTTGGTTTAAAAAGAATAAAAACATACCCGCTATCTCCGAGGATTATGACCTTTAATAACATGCGGCGGCGAGATGCCATGGATCAAGACAATAGGTGGAACCTTGTTTTACTCGAAAATGAAAATTTCTAGGAAAAATTGGAACCCAGAACTTGTGATGTGCTTTGTGCTGTTTGCGCCACAGACGTTTTGAAAGACAGGTGGAGAAACACCAGTGAATAATTGAATTGAATGAATTACAAACTAAAACTAAACAACCAATGCCAGCCATGATGCGGCCGCACATCACTCTTTTATTTCCTAAACTGCCCACATTTTTTTTTAGAATATCTTTTACTTAAATGGTGAGAGATTGAACTTTTGATATTCCGTTAGACGCATAAATAATTTTTTTTTAATAATATAATTTTTAAATACATCAAATTTAAAATCAAATTAAAGATTATATACTTAAGAATTTAAGCATATTTTACACATTTGTTAATTTAACTACATATTTTACTTATATTTTACTAACAAGGTCTGACACAGTTAATAGATAACTGAGTCCTTAAACACGTTGTCCAGGGTTCGAAATAGGTCGTGTGTATGGAAAAGATTTTTTTGGAAGAGGCAATACTCACTTCAGTGATATCTACACCTTGAAAGGGATTACTCTCTAATTGTCGACTGGAGGACACCCTTTGATTTATATATATATGAGACATCTAATAAGATGAGTTTTTATTGTGAAATGATGAGATGAGTAAATCTTGATCATATAACTATACATGGATGATCAAGATTAAAAGTTACTTAAAGATAACACATGTATATATTTGTTAGGAATGAATGATTTTTTGTATGAGAAGGTCATGTGGATGAGAGAGATAGATACAAAGAGATTTTATTAGTGGAATTCGGTCAAAATATGTGAAATTTCTTTTATAACATTTGTATCTATTTTTCTCCTTCACATAACCTTGTACAAGGTTATTCATGACCTGTCACAAGTCAAAGCTAATTGGGCTAGGTTCAGATTCTTAAAATTAGACTTGGTGTGTTTTAGGGCCGGATTCGAGTCACACTTCAAGTTGGTCGGGCCCAGCGTAATATAATGTTTTAAAACTTATATATTTGCTTGAAAATTAGTGATAGATTATAAGATTTTTAGACATAAATTAATATTTTTTTGCATAATATGATAATATTTTTATATTGATATAATTTGTTTCAGAATATATATCGTAAAATATTCTATAGTTTTAGTTTTATATTTCTAAAATTTTATGACTTAATTATGTGTAATGTCTAATTTTATGCATTTTATATAAATATCGGGTCAACTAGGTCTCGGTCAGGTCATTAGTCGGACCATAATCAGGTCGAGTCCAGATCCAAATAAATGCTTGGTCAACATATTAGGTCGAGTTCGGAGTCAGGTTAAACTCATCCTAACTTATCTTTTGAACACTCCTAATGTCAATTGAGGAGAATTTTATGAGTTTAATTTTGATGGATTCTCATTGTAAAGTATTTTACATCATCAATTAATCATATATTATTATATGTGATTTTTAAAATAGTTATTATAAGAGTCAAATATTTTTAATGATGTAATAATATATAATTAAATAATAATATAAAAATACTTTACACTGATAATGCTTTCAAATTAAATCCAAATTTTATAATATTCACGAATACAAATTTATAACATGCTCTAGTGTTTTAATATCGTAGCATTTTATTTTTTATTTTTGAGGCCGGAGGATAATATCGTAGAGTATTTAGGTCCTAATAGTAATGACGTGGTATAGTCTTTTAATATCGTAGCAGATTTTGGCCCTAATACTAATCACATGGGTGAGAACCTTTTTATTATTATTACACACTTGAGGACAACATTTTGTTATCAATTTATAACATAAATATTGCATGTTTCGTTATACATGGTGATAATATAGGGCAAAATGTTTGCATGAGTAATAATATAATCTAGTTATCTTATTCTTTATAAAATAAGTTAATTTATAGTTTGTAAGTTATATTTTTTCTTCAGTTGTTGTTGTAAAATAGTTTGTTGACAGGAACACAATCATTATGTGTATTTATAGTTTGTAAGTTATATTTTTTACTAAGACAAGTGTAACATTTTAATACTGTTATCCTAGTGTATCTGATATATACCTGAATAAGCAATAGTAGTTATGCTACTACTAACTTAAACATCAATCTAATCCATAACATTTATATAAATAAATTATTATGAAGAGCCTTACTAAAACAAACATACTTGTATATATACATCTTTGTCAAAATTGTCATAATGAAATACATACATCTTTTTACAAACTTAAAGCAAAAATACATAAATATACAAAATCTGTCTGCTTAACATAAAAATAACTATATTAGTCTTCATTCTTCTTATGCTTGCCTTTGAAAAAGCTTCAACTTAGATTTACATAACAACATACAAGGTGTGAATTCACAATTCTCAATATAAGTGCACTAATATCAACAGTTGTAATATTCACAAAGAATAAACAACTCATAAACATCATAAATAAATTTGTAACTAGTAACAAAACTACTACTCAACACTCAAGGAACTATCACATTCAAGAGATAAGACAATCGCTCATACAATTGTCTAAAAAATGCAATGTTTTATGTTATGATGTATGTTTATACTCATGTAATGCATTGTAATAGTGTAGATGCAATGTTATGAAACTTGACTATTCCTTTGGGTAGGGAGAGAATCTGTTACCTCCTTAACCTACATTGTAGGGAGGGAATATGTTACCTCCTTAACTTACTTTGAAGGGAGGAAATCTTTTACCTTCTTAACTTACCTTGTAATGAATGGACTCTTCCACTACATAACACTATTAGGAATAGCAAGTGTGTGTGTGAAATGTGGAGTTATATCTAACTCTTACATAAACACCACATCAACTCTATACTAAGTTTATTCTTGTATCACTTGCTCTACCTTCACTCTATGAGAGCACTTTATGTACTATGACACTCAACTATTACCAAACAAACTTAATATACTTGTATATAGTATCTTACCTCTTCATCACTTCTCATGTAATATCTAATGCAAAAGGGACTAGATACCTACCCAAGGTCATCCATACCTATTGGATGCATGAAGGTTTCCTTACTTTCCCTTGTATGCAAGATGATTTTTCTCTCTAAGAAAATCCTCTATTAGTGCCTCAACACTCTTAAAAAGTCATAAACAAGGGATCCTATCCATAAAAGAGAAAACACACTCTTGTTACACTTCCATAACTCAATTTTAACTATTAAAGGAACTACTAGTGTTCTTAGGGCTCCAAACCATCACAAAATACCTCAATTTTTGCCTAAAGGACTGATTTTCATCAATGCACCAAATTTATATCCTAACTTTAAAAATTCTAAAATTTTACAGGCAAATAATCTTATCTCATATCTTTCAAATGAAACAAACCTCACTTCATTTGATTAAGTGTGGCTAAAGTTATGCAACAAAAAGTAGAAGCTGAAACAGGGCACTAGCTATTTTACCCGAATCTAACCTTACTTTAAAATGAAATTGGGAACGAATGAAGAGTGCAAAAATTCTGGAATTTTTACCTCTTATAGCCTTACATGTTAGCTTCAAAATGTCACTGGTCTCATGTAATTACGACCTCGGAGCAAGAAGTTATGCAATCTGACTTACTAGGTGCCAAATTGCTAGTTTTTGCATAATCTGTCTTAGATTCAAATTGAAAGTGGTACTATTTGGGTTGGCTTAAAAATCTAAATTTTTATTACATGAAGACTTGTATCTTAGCTTTCAAATATAATAAGAAATAAGTCATTTAGATGTCTATAGCTCAAGTTATGCAACTAACACTATAAGCTGTCAGGATAAATTTTCTGCATAACTTGGTTCTTACCCGAGATTTTTTGCATAACTTGGTTTCTAACCGAGTTCTAACCCTTAAAATCAATACTTCGATGATGTCTAACATCATTAAAAGCCTCTAATCATGTTGTAAATTACATACAACCTCTTAACTTTCTTAATCACGGATTGAAGAATTAAACACCAACCTTAAGACTCATTTATCAACTAACCACCCAAGTAAAATTCAAAGGGCTCTAAGGGATCAAAATTATAAACCAAGCTTCATACAAGCGAAAAAGAAGCTCACTTCAACCATAGAAGCATGAAATAAGCATCTAGCTCATTAAACTCATCCAAACCCACTTTTTAACTCATCATGTAAACCTAGAAAACAAGATGAAGATGAAAGGGAAATAGATAAAATCAAGCACCCCTACCTCTTATGGAGTGGATGATCACACTTTGGCCTTGCCTTTTTCCTTCATCTTCTTCCTCCTTTTCCCTTTCTTTCTCTTCTCTTCTCTAGCCGTTGCTCTCCGCGTGAGCAAATGGAGAGAAAATGACTTAAAGTCAAAGTTGGCCTTTTTAAAGGATAAGTACCAAGGTTGTATTGAAACCTTATACTTCTTAGGAACATATAATGCAACATCACAAAGTAAACCAAATAAATACGAAGGATGTTATGATACACCATCAGAAGTTTTGGTGCATCATGCACCACTCAAAATGACTTGCTATTACAGGTCGCCCGATTTTATATAGTTTTTTTAAAAAAACTCTCAAAACCACCACTGCCTATACCACCACTCACCCCCACCGTTGAACACAACCTCCATCGAATTATAGGGCTCCCTCATCAAAAACTACCTCACCTCCACCATCACCGTTCTTCGCAACGTTGCCACATGGCCTCGCATCACCCTCCTCAGCCACCAGCAAACCCTAATTCGTGGACCCTATATTGCAAACATCACCCCTCAACCACCAATCAACACCCATTCATCGAAAATCATAACCCACACACACCATTGAAACAACCACCCACAACAAGAACTGCTAATCACTCCACCCATGTTTCAAACCAGACCCCAGAACAGAAGTCGACACAAACCACCAGATCCGAGCCAAATAGCCAGTCGTCGAAGCCACAACGTCGATGGATTCATAATGGAGGAGGTGACGTCGGGGTTCTAACCTATACATGTTCTCACCGAAGGCCCCACGGTGCTCGAGCAGGACTTAAAATCTGGGTAGCAAGACAATGGGGATGTTGCAGAGGGTGCCACTATGGGTCTAGTAACGACTGCAGGACTTGCAAATAAGGGCGAAGGGAGGTTGCAACGAGGAAAGATGGTGGCTTGACGACAACAACATGGTCCTAGCAGTGATTTGCAGAGGAGCACACAACCAAAGCTAGAATGACATAATGAACATGACGATTCTGAATTTGAGCTATTTTCAATTCCAACGAGTGTTTCGATGAAAGCAAAGGAGCAACTCTAACACTAGCAGGGTTCTACAAGGGCTAGCAAGTCACATGGCATGGCATAGAGCAAGATGGCGGCTGTTCACGGATTTTGGGTAAAGATGACCTGCAAAAAAGATTGCCTGTTTTTTTTATCTTGATCCTTGATTTTTTTAAATTAATATATCAAGGGCACATAACCAATGGTGCATCAATGCACAACAAAGCTAATGGCGCATGTTAGACAATCCAATAAATACATAATCATCCCCTCATCCCCTACTCTTCTAAATCCTAAGGTTAGGCTTTCCTAGTTAACCAAATGTTATCTTCCAAGAATGAACCGAGCTTACAAAAGTTCAGGTGTATTAAATAATTCAGGAAGCATACTTGTGAAACAAGTTAGACCGTGAAAACAACATCAATAACAATTAAAGTCTTTTTCCACTAGTTGAAATCGGAATGCCACAAGTTAGACCCTGAAAATCATTTAATAATAATAATTAAAAAAAAATAGGCAATTTATTTCGTACATTGGACCTGCAAAATCTACCGACAAATTATATGTACCAATCCTCTTGGGAACACGTGGAATCTGATGTCTGGAGTGCACTTTGATAAGGCATGTGAATTATCAATCAAGAGTTCACCCCAGAACCATGGTTGCTACCGTTCACATTCCCCATTTCCATCTCTTGCGTATTTTGCTGGCCTGAACTGGTCGAGGCAGATGGACGTTGACCATACTCGCTGCTGGGACCACTGTACTCACAAGTGCCGTGCTCTTGGCTTTCTAGCGCCAGCTTCCTGAACTTCTTTAGGTCTTCACTGTATTGGCCAGTATCATAACTTGAACTCTCAGAGGAACCAAAAACTCTGCTGTGCCCAGATGTGCTCCCCACATTTAGATCATCTAGAGAAATATTTCCTTCTAGAGCTCGAACGACCTGCTTAATGTCATTCATTTTATCATTGTTACAGGCAAGCACTACATCTCAGTTTCAAAATCAGTTTACAGATGGTCACACTGGATCATGAATTTCTAAGTTCCAAAACTTATCAGCCACTAAATCACATGTTGGTGGTTATCCTGATAATACTTTGCAATATATTGTAACACCAGTTCAAATATGAAAACCAAGTGCAAAGAGTTTATTCTAAAATATATCATTACACTTAGTAAACTCACCTGGCTCATTCGAGGCCGACGACTGGCTGAATAGCGCACACAACTTGCAGCACACGCAGTCATTCGAATAATCTCATCAGGATTGTAGTTCGTCTCCAACCTTGGATCAGCAAGTCCATTGAAGTTGCCATTTTCCAAAGCTTGGGACAGTAAAGGCCTTGCCTGTAATTTACAGAATGTTTCAGTACAAGACTGTTATCTCAACTATTTATTGCAGAATACCCCGGATATCATTTCAGCATCAATTCCGTCAAATTCAAAATTTCTGACAAACAATTCGACAATTAATGGTTGAAAACTATAATCAATCAGCTTCACTCAAGTTCAATACACACTTGGTATCCTGAACCAGTTATTTAAGACAAAATTTGAAACTAAAATGAACTATAGTTAATCGTTAGATCAAAGCCAATCAGATTTTATTGATTTTCGGTGTACCATATAATTTCAACTTCAAAATTGACCCACTGTACACAGATAGCTAGTTTTCCAAGTTTCTAAAACACCCTCAAGGAATAGTGTTTTTGAACAAGACTGCCTATTTAACTGATAAAAAAAAGGGTTAAAAAGCATCCAAAATTCCAAACTGAAGAAAAAAGAAGTGTAAAAATGCAAATACAACATACAAGGCCAAAAATAGTAATCACATGCCCTCCTCTCACAACTTTCTCAAACCCATGAAACTTCATTAACTCACCCAAAAGAAAGAAAAGATGCCTAAGGAGAACAATCTCTGTCACACTGTAAATACTATGTTTCATATCTAAGTTATGCATAACTATTAAGACAAAAATATGATGAAGTACTGTCAGCTACACACCCATTCAACCATGCTGTCATCTGTGAAAGACTGTGTTTTATCAACAGGTTTTCGTCCAGTAATCAACTCCAAAAGCACAACACCAAAGGAGAAAACATCTGACTTTTCAGTGAGTCTCCCACTAGCAGCATACTCTGGAGCCATGTATCTGCATTAAATGAATTCGGAATCTCACTAAGATTGACAGAAACAATTAATAGAAAAAGGAAAAATAAAATCAATCTAACATACTACCCAATAAAAGTACTTCATAATCAGATTCAAGAGAAAGGAATACAAATGATGAATCTTACCCAAAGGTTCCCATTACTCGAGTAGAGACATGGGTATCTGTGTCTGATGAAAATTTGGCAAGTCCAAAATCTGCAACCTGAAGAAAAGATACAGGAATATTATTTTATTACAAAGACAATATTAATGGATATTGAAGTGCCACAGGAGAAGATGAACAAATTCCAATAGCATTTTAGTTGATTTAACCATTCATGGTACTCGATTTAAATCCCTTCTTTTATACAGGCAACCCAGTCCATGAGCCTCCCACTATTGTGAGGTATGGGGAGGCTCCCTTCTTTTCTAATGCAGAAAAATAATTGAAAAAGAGAAAGTGACATAGTTTCCAGTTAATCCACCTGTTCATCTTGTTCACCATTAAAGCGAGAGTATCACTGATCCGTTTACTCTGTTTACATACTATATCATACATAGCTTTATAAATTATAGATATGTTAAGTTGTTAACAGAAAAGCATGCATAGCCTGCCTCATGGGAGCAGGCACTTGAACGGGGGAAATGAGGTTTCTTAGGGTCAAAAAATAAATGAGGAATTTGAACTTCCATTTGTAAATTTATATGAGTGCAGGTTAAAACTTATAAAATTTACCTTAGCCTCAAAATTATCATCAAGAAGAATGTTAGAAGCCTTGATGTCACGGTGTATGATTTTGGGCTGGCCTAAAAGGATATTAGACTGAAGAAGTAAATTTCAAAACTAACATCATGAACTAAAAAGGCCGCCATATTTTCAGTGTAAATTAATTATACACAGAAATTAAAACTCACAGTCCGCATGCAGATATGCCAATCCTTTTGCAGATCCAATAGCAATCTTCATCCTTGTTGACCAGTCCATAGTTGGTCTGTCCTTTCCTGGAATGATACTCATATAGAACCACAATATCATACTTACAAGATATGAGTAAAATTATCAAACTTCTAACAAGACAGTGGAGTCCTCAACGCTCAATTACCAACCAGATCAGGTCAGATTCTAAATTTACTCTTTTTCATGCTTGTTTAATCTTTTGATTCTTTTCATAGAGTCTGATTCCTTCTTGCTTGTGTCGAAATAGAAATATTCTACAAAATATTAGTAGAATAATACTTCTTAATCCCCTTCCTGAAAGAATCCTATTCTATTCTTAGTTTAGTTTCGATTTTTTTCTAACTTACAACCTTTAATATATTATTTATTTGACCAAAACCCTATTTTGGTCCCTGACATTTACTTTAATTCTCACTTTAATCCTTGACATTTATGAATTCACTTTAATTTAGTCCCTCTGCCTATATACTTGTTATCTAATAAACAAAGATGCTAATGTGTTACCATTAGAGGTGATGTAGCATCGTTATCTGCCAACGTGACAATTTGACAAAAGATGACTAGATGAATACATCTAAAACGATGTTGTTTCATTCTTCACTTGTCATTTGAAATTTTTTTAAATGGCAAGTAAAGAATGAAATGACATAATTTTAGATGTATTCCTCTAGTTATCTTTTGTCAAAGTGCCACGTAAACAAATAACAGTGCCGCATCATTTCTAATGGTGACAAATCAACATATTTGTTTATTAGAAAATGGGTATATAAATGGATGAACAAAATCAAAGTGAGTTCACAAATGTCAGGAACTAAAGTGAGAAAAATAAAATGTGAAGGATAAAAGTGATAATGAAAGCAAATGCTAGGGACCAAAATAGGGTTTATAGTCTTATTTTGTTATTGCATATAATTGCAAATAATATAATACGTAGTGGACAAACAAGAAAGAGAGTGAATTTGATTGACCAAATACAACTTCTTCAATTATCTTGTTTAGAAAAAAAGAATTCAATCATGATTCAATACTATTAGATACTAAAATTGATTTAGACTAAGATTCTATTAGTATAGTACAGAAAATGTTCGGTTCACATGATATTTGATCGATAAAAAAATATAGAATGAATAGAATAGAATTAAGAATTAAGAATATATAACAATATAATACATATTATAATATGTTTACACATACGCCCAATATATGAAAGAGCACATTTTTGTGTATGAAAACAACTAACAGTTAATATTTTATTGCAAACAAAAATTATGCTCACAAATTTCCTACATTTATGTATGTTCTTTATGAAACTCTAACAGTTCAGGAACAAAACCCCAAAGTCTCAAACCAGCTACCAGCAAACAAGAGTTTGAGTTCCTGCTTGAGACTTTACCATCAATGTCTCAATTCTCAGTTCCAGAAGAATTTTTTACCTATTTACCAGTTTCTTTAAAATAGATTTGTTTAGTAACCATATGTAAATTCATGTACCATCCTATCCAAATTAACTAGCACCTGTGTGCCATTTTTTCACATACTAACATCTCACAATTCTCAAGAAAGTATATGGAATTCCAAATCCAAATCCAAATCCCCAATAAGTGTTTCAATAATAGGAGAAGACAGCAACACAGGAAAAAACAAAATTAAATATTTTCATGAGTATAAGCAGTCCTTATAGAAAGTTTGGATAAGACATGCATGATTCAAGTGAGACTGATTTCAGTAAATCCTATCTCAGAAAATAATAGTGAAATTGTATCCCATAAAAATAAAAGCATTTTTTTTTCTTCAATCTACATTATGTATGCATCATGCATGCTTATCCCTAAATTAAAAGAGATAATTTTATGCAGGGGAAGAGAAAGAGGCAAAGAGTAAAATTTGGAGCAATGAAGAAAAATCTTGTGCTAATAAATCTTACCATGCAAATGAAATTCTAGTGTTTGATTGGGCACAAACTCATAAACAAGTATCCTCTGGACACCCGAGATGCAGTATCCAGCTAGGGAAACAAGATGTCTGTGATGGACACGGCTAATGACCTCGACTTCCGCTTGGAATTCACGCTCCCCCTGCCTACTATCAGTTTTCAGCTGCTTAACCGCAACAATTTTTCCATTTGGGAGAACTCCTTTGTGGACATAGCCAAAACCACCTTGACCAAGAAGATTCGAATTGGAGAATCCATCGGTTGCCATTGCTAATTCGTCATAAGTAAAAGTGCTCAGAGACAGCGCTAAGGAAATGCCAGGAGATGGTGGAATGTATGGCCTCTCGGACCCCAAACTAGTGCTGGTAGTTGAAGAATGCACAAGGGGTGTGGCGAGACTACTAGTCCCAGGAGGCAAGCCTGCTTTACCATCTGTCTGAGGAGGAGGAACAGTGGCTTGCCAATGCTGAGGCAGGCCACCAACCTGGTCAGCTGGAGACAAAGGCATCAAGAATTTTATACTCACAGAAATCATAATAAAACCACATTTTGTACAATTCTGGATTATCCTAAGCATAATCTAGGCAACATAAGTAATAAGCAATACCGATGTGTGCAAGAACTCATCAAACCACAATATAAAGTGAAAAAAATAACAATAAATAATAACAAAAATTTTTACATTACAGAATGTACCCGCACATTTGCTAGGATTTTGAGAGTATTAATCATAATGAACAAATCTGAGTTACTCTCATGCACATCGAATGTACTAGGAAAAACTACAAAAGAAGTTGATATATAGTAACAGTTTTATACTTTTTTTATTTTATTTTTTGCGTAGATAAGAGACAGAAACCGAGAAACGCAGAAAGGCGTCACCTTTTGGTTGTGGAGGAGCACCAAAGTGGTCATGGCGTCTCCTCCTTCTCCCCTTCCTATACAGAAAGACGAAAATGCCCCCAATGATAAGCATACCTACCGAACCTAACACAACCCCTATGATTATTCCATTCAATGTACCCTTCTCCATTCCCCCGCCTTCCGGTTCCAGCGTCGTCCCCGCAAACGAAGTCGGAGTAGAATTGGTCGGAGCGGTGGTGGTCGCCGGAGGAGGATGCGACGGAGGAGAAGCGGTGCCATTGTTGATAAGAGTCGGAGTAGGAGGAGAGGCGGTGGAGTTAGTTCCAGGAGAGGCCTCCGGCGACGGAGAGGACATGGCCGGAGAAGTTACCGGCGAGACAAGGGTTTTTATAAGTGTTGAAAAAAGTGTGTGTGAGAGAGAGAGAGGGATTACGATTGACGAGATTACATGACATCATTACATGGGAATGGGGTTTTTTGAGTTGGAGGAGATAAGAGTGGAACGAGGTGTTGTCTGTTGGTGGACCCTATTGTGATGTTATAGTGTGATGTTACTTGTGGTTACTGAGTCACTCACTCGCCGATTTAGTAACTCACACTCTGCAAATGCAAATCGAAACAAGCTACCTACGTACGGAAGATTCTGCTCAGTGTAGATGCGGAGGTTAAACACTTCAACTGTTTTCAAGGTTGTTTTTCTATCGGGACATCCTCTGTCGTTTCACTTGCTTCCTCTTTGCGTTTTTTATTTCTTTCCGACTGCAGCATGTTAAGATGTTGGAAATGTTGTCCGAAACCAGTTTTTGTAGCGGGAAAATCATAAATCATAAATAAAAACAAATAAAAAGTACCGGAAAAAAGAGGTTTTTTTAATCATAATATAGCTGTTTTTTAGTTATTATTCTATCTTATTTTTTAAATTATGTATTAAAATACACTTATTTTTAGAATACATTCAAAAATTGTCATAGGTGATAATAAGTTTTGACTTACATAATTTTTTTTAATAAGTAGTTTAGAAGCTGTCACATATAATTTTTTATTTGTATATTTATTTATATTTTTTGTTAAATAATTTAAAAGTTGTTATAGTTGATAATAATTTTTAAATTATATTTTTTTAAAAAAAATCACATTTTGTTCAAAAAAATCATCATATATGAGGACGACTTTTATGTATATAATAAATAAATAAAAAATATTGTTTTGATCTTTGATCTATTAGGAAAATTTTGATATTCTATTAATGAATTTTATAATTTTCATAAATATGATAAAAAATTTTAAGATTTCGTTTAATTTTTATACTTATTATTTTATAATTTCTTATATACTGTTAACAGCTCTACAAATATTAATAATTTTTTGAACTACTCTTTTATTTAATTTTGATCTTTAAACACTTAATTTATTTATTAAACATTTGCTAGGATTTTGAGAGTATTAATCATTAATCATAATAAACAAATCTGAATTACTCTCATGCACATCGAATGCACTAGGAAACTAGAGGTGACAAAATTTTAATTACGCTACATACCGTCCCGCCGCGCAAATTCAACCCTTAAAATACGGTGGTGGAGACGGGTTATCAGTTTTGAAAAATAAGAAGCGAAATTAACTTTAAGACGGGTTTTAGCGAAATTGGCCGCGTAAAAAAAATGAAAAAAAAAAAGTCGATAAGTTGATCTTAAAAAACAAAACAAAATGTATAAAAAATAAAAAAAATCATAAAAATTAAAAAATAGAAAAATTATAATTTATAGAGGTTAAAAAAATAAAATAAATAAAATAAATTTAATCATACTTTCATATCATAAATACAAATAATAAGACTAATTTGTAATATTTTTTTTTAAAAATTCAACCCGCCATGCACATCGAATGCGCTTTTATTAATTATGCGGGACGGGTTATGCGGTAAATCAAAAATAGGTTAAAATCTTAAATTTAACCCGTAAAAAAATTATAAATTAATCCAAGTTGAACTCGTTTTGCCACCTCTAAGAAAAACTACAAAAAAGTTGATATATATTATATGCTATATAGTAACAATTTTATACTTTTTTATTTTATTATTATTTTTTGGGTAGATAGGAGACAGAAAGCGAGAAACGCAGAAAGGCGTCACCTTTTCGTTGTGGAGGAGCACCAAAGTGGTCATGGCGTCTCCTCCTTCTCCCCTTCCTATACAGAAAGACGAAAATGCCCCCGATGATAAGCATACCTACCAAACCTAACACAACCCCTATGATTATTCCTTTCAATGTACCCTTCTTCATTCCCCCGCCTTCCCGTTCCAGCGGAGGCGACGGAGGAGAAGCTGTGGTGGTTGCAGGAGGAGGAGGCGACGGAGGAGAAGCGGTGGTGGTCGCAGGAGGAGGCGACGGAGGAGAAGCTGTGGTGGTTGCAGGAGGAGGAGGCGACGGAGGAGAAGCGGTGGTGGTCGCAGGAGGAGGCGACGGAGGAGAAGCGGTGCCATTGTTGATAAGAGTCGGAGTGGGAGGAGAGGCGGTGGAGTTAGTTCCGGGAGAGGCCTCCGGCGACGGAGAGGACATGGCCGGAGAAGTTACTGGCGAGACAAGGGTTTTTATAAGTGTTGAAAAATGTGTGTGTGTGTGAGAGAGAGGGATTACGATTGACGAGATTACATGACATCATTACATGGGAATGGGGTTTTTTGAGTTGGAGGAGATAAGAGTGGAAAGTGGTGGGTTCTGTTGCTGGACCCTATTGTGATGTTATATTGTGATGTTACTTGTGGTTACTGAGTCACTCGCCGATTTAGTGACTCACAATCTGCAAATGCAAATCGAAACAAGCTACCTACGTACGGAAGATTCTGCTCAGTGTAGATGCGGAGGTTAAACACTCAACTGTTTTCAAGGTTGTTTTTCTTTCGTGACATCCTCTGTTGTTTCACTTGCTTCCTCTTTGCGTTTTTTATGGAAGAGGATCCTTTTTTGTAGCCAAAATAAGAGAGTGTCTAATTTTTTTAAAAATAACAAAAAATAGAGATTATGGTTAATTTTTTTTCCTCTTCTCTCACCCTTTAACCTCTATTTTTTGTTATTTTTAAAAAAACAGGACCCTCTCCTGTTTTAGCTAACAGGAGAGGATTCTCATTCGTTTTTTATTTCTTTCCGACAGCAGCATGTTATGATGTTGGAAATGTTGTCCTAAACCAGTTTTTTGTAGCGGGAAAATCATAAATCATAAAAATAAGAACGAATAAAAAGTACCGGAAAAAACGAGGGAGAGAAAAAGAGGAATGAAAGCACGTGTGATGTGTAAGATTCCGATTCTTTTTCGTTTTTAATTTCATGGAAAATGCTTGATATATATGTCTTCGATTACATTATCACTCATTTATGCAAAGTGACATAGAAAACAAGATAGGGCCCACTGTATTTGTATGCTCTTGCAAGTATCGTTGTGAAATTAATCTATGATGTTGTCATTAGGAGATATTTCAACAATTATCTTTTTAAAAGTTTGAACTTTAATTTTTTTTAGGAGTGTAACTCATTTATTATTGTAATCAATTTTTTTTTATGAAGATATGTGTATAAAAGACTTGTTTGATATATATGATAGGATAAGGTTTAATTTTTTAAGATTTGATAATATACGGTTTGATAGGAGGTTAAATAAAATTTTAACACTATATATGTTTAGTATAGCATTGTATAAAATACAATATTATATAAGATAATATTATTTCATGTTTGATAATGCATTATATAACAATGAATATGATAAAAATTAATGTTTTTGACAAAATATCCATTTTCTTACAATAAAATACTATTTATTTAGAAATATATTGCTCGATCGGATACATTTTTTTATTTAAAAAAGTACATATTTTTTAAAAAAGTGCTTTAACATAGTTTTAAGTGTGTTTGAATGCTATTTTTCAAAAGAAAAAAGTAGAAAAAAAAAAAAAGCACTTGAACCACTTAATTTTGAAACTAACAATTCTTTGCTTCTAAAATAAGTAGAAGTGGTTCTTAATATAATTTTAGGACAAAAACAACCATTATCTGTCGGATCGAGTGCTTAGTATTAAGTCAAAAGTTATAACTGTTAGTCAATGTATAACTTTTTTCTACTTAAGTCATCAGTAAGTATTATGGTTCGATCTGACTTCGACCCTACCTGCCTTGCTAAGGCAAGATGTTGTCTCACAACTAACAATCTCCCTCCCAACACGTGCCTCTAGCAGTCTGTGCGTTTCCGTGAACTCAAGACCTTGGCTCTGATACCACTTGTTGGATCGAGTGCATATCATTAGGCTAAAAATTATAATTATTCGTCAATATATAACTCTTTCTACTTAAACTCATCAGCAAGTTCCATTTTTTTTTAAAGTACTTAGAAATACCATTTACTTAGAAATATATTGCTCAATTGGATACACTCTTTTTATTAAAAAAAAGTACTTGTATTTTTTTTTAAAAAAAAGGGCTTTAACATAGATTTAAGTGTGTTTAGATGCTACTTTTAAAAAAAGTAGAAGCAAATAAAAAAGCACTTGAACCACTTAATTTTGAAACTAACAATTCTCTACTTCTAAAATAAGTAAAAGGATAAATGGTTCTTAATATAATTTTAGGACAAAAATAACCTTTATATATTGGATCGAGCACTTAGTATTAGATCAAAAGTTATAACTATTAATTAAGGTACAACTCTTTCTATTTAAGTTCATCAGCAAGTTTTATGGTTCGATTTGACTTCGATCCTACTTGGGCCTTACCAGGGCAAGATGCTGTTTCACAACCAACAATCCCCCTCCCAACACCCGCCTCTAACAGTCTGTGCATTTTCGGGAATCAAACTCATGATCTTAACTTTGATACCACTTGTTAAATCGGGTGCTTACCACATTAAGTTATAACTGTTAGTCAATATGTAACTATTTCTACTTAAACTCATTAACAAGCACCAGGACTCGATCTAAAGTGTTCTTGATCGAAGATTATGGAGAATAGGACATTAGTAATTCGGATAGATTAATATATGTGTAATTGTCTCTATTGGATAGAGATTAATATATCTTGTTTATTAATTCACATATAAAGATGATGTATATAGAAATATGATCATTAAACTGACTCAATTGAAAATTCTTAATGGTTTATATTACCGTTAATCTGTCAATAGAATATTCTCATGAAGGACATGATATAAACTTTTCCTTTGACATGAGATTATCATAGTAATTAACAAGCTACTTATTATACTTTGATTCCGAACACTTAATGCCCTAGGTGTTGGGAATTGCGGATACATGACGTAGAGGAATAATAAAAATTCCCTCACATGATCCATGCGAAAACGCCATAATCCGAGTTTTAAAATGTTTACCTCTTGAAGCGTGATAAACACAAGCGACTTGAATCACCAACACCATAATAGCGACGATGTCTCTGCGGTATCTACACGAACAAACTTGTAAAAAAGAGTCACGCCTCTTTTACGCAGCTGCTAGCTGCGAAGAGAAGAGAAGAAGACCTTTCACTATCTCTCACTCACTTTCTATAAGTGTGGGTAGGGTTGTGATGATACGTACTTAGCAGCCCCCTTAGCAGTACTATTTATAATAGTGACTGTCTTAAGTGAGTGTGAGTAGTAGTAAGGTAAGATGTGCAACCCTACACTCATCTATTGTGAGCTAGGCCCACAATTGAATATGAGTCCAACTTGGATCATTATTGCTCTAATTTAGTCTGCTCTAAGTGTGCGACCCTGCAGGTTCTCATGACATTAGTAGTAATATTAAAATCTCATTTTAATATTACAAATAGTGAGTGATATCTAACAACACATCGCTGCTATCCAAGTAATGAGAATGTCAGTGATTTGATATAACCTATATGTGACCAATGTTTCCGTGTAGTTTAGTCCTTTTGTCCAAATATTTAGATTGAACACAAGGCATAGAACGTGTCACCCTTATTTAGTCCAATCTTCAGTTTCCTGATTCTCAAGTAGACATAGTGATAACAAATGAGATCAATATCTCATATTGACTCATTTGAGCATGACCATGCATTTCGTAGTCTCACTCAATCAGGGGGCTCAAAGATATCACTCATGTTATGTAGGAGGGACAAATCCCATCTAGGTCACTCACATCCTTCCACATGAATCACGGTATATCTAATAACCAACTTTATAATCATCTTGTTACAGATGACGTTTGATGACATTAAAACACATAATTTCTCATGTAGGAATCATGGTGATTTCAAGTCAAAGGACCACATACAACATTATCACTATGAGAATCTCTTATAACACTCACGTAACGATCCACGTAGCGTTCTCATGGTGGGTCTGTCCAATACATCATTACTCTAATATGTATCCATGTGAAAACTTGATATCTCATATCCATGACCCGTGAGATGTGGTCATCAGTCTACGCATATACTAGTCTCAATGCATTATTGTTATCCTAATTAATAATAATACTTGACTAGGGACATTTAAGAATAGTATTTTAATCAATATGATCTCACGATCAAGTCATCTATTTGATGTCCTATAGTATCAAACTTACTATTTTAAGGACTTTATTATGTTTATAAAAAAAACACAATAAATGAAATGTCTCATATATTAAAAAATAACATAATACAATGTATGTAAATACAGACAAAATGTATTGGCCTCTAGGGCATACACCAACACTAGAGCGCTAGTTGAATGGATATTGAGTATGACTAAATACTTGTAGGATTAATGATATATCAAGAAGGAATCTACCAACTTTTGGTAATGAGTTTGAGCTCTATGATTATAATAACAAAATTAAGACCTTGACCAAGACAATTGAATGAATGAAGAAATGAATTTCTTAAGTCATTCATTAGTTGGTTATTCTTCTAAAAGTTTACTTATTAGAGTTTGACAATTATACCATACTCTAAGATTAACTCAAAGTTGAAACGATAGAAGAAAATATTACATTATTCTTCTAAAGGTTCTTGAAGAGCAAAAGATATTACGTCATGTTATCCAATTGTTAAGGAGTGTTGTTAGACACCAACCTTAATTAATAATTTGGTTCGACTAATTTAGTATCGACTTAGTATTGAACTTATGGGGTCACACACTAACGAATGTTCTAATCTTTGCTAAAGGATTATTTAATTTATTATTTGGTAATTAAATTAGAGAATTTAATTTAATCAAATAAATATTTTTTATTCGTGTGAAATATTATTATATTCTCTACTAGCACTTAGAATATAATTAATATATCATATAATTATCTAAAAAATTCTATTTAGAATAGAAAAATCAAAGTTTCCTAATAAATATTTGGAATATATATAACTAGTGTGGTACCACGGGTAACCAATTCTTTTACTATTGTTAAGTTATAATGCATAATCCATCAAGTATATATTTGAGAACTTAATGAACAATGTAGAACAAAAACAATCCAACATAATTTTTTATATAATAACATGATGTGTCATTGAATTTAATTTGAAAGCATATAAAGTCAAATGATGCCTCATAGTGCAATTCAAGGTCTAATATTTTGTGGATATATTTAGTCTATATTATAGCAACTTACTAATGAGGAGCATAACGACATTGTTTACTGGATCAAAACAAACAAATTTAGCATATGAAGTAATCAATTTCCATAGAGGAAGTACACGATCATGTTATAATACATTAGTACTTTTCCTTCACATGGACCCAAGTAAAATATTAGTAATTAAGCACAATCTACAAAATTATTACACGAATACAAACATAACATTAGTTAAGGACACAATAAAAAATAAAATATCCACAGTCATATTTATGTAATCATTTATTAATCATCTTCATCCAAAATAACATGTTACAACGAAAAAATATGATAAAAAGGAAGAATTGTTAGGTAAGAATATAGATAAGTTATTTATAATAAACTAAAATATGAAAATATCTCAACCATATATTTTAGGTTCAAAGAATTGTAACTATTTTAATTTAAACATTGTATACATATATGTATAGCGGGGTAACTATATTTTATTATTTTACCAAATTAGTTGATGTTATTATTTACTTATTACTTAACATCTTGTATTTTTTGTAATTGGCTAGCTATTATGAACAATAGTTTTGATGATAACAAACGTGAAGACAAACATGAAGATGATGAGGAGACTAAGTCCAAGATGTTCAAAGAATAGCTTTAGGACTTAGGATCTTTGTAAAGAGCTTTTTGGATATCTCATTATTTGGCGTTGCAAAGAAATGTTTTCAAAATTACTTTTCCAAAATTAAACAATCATTTTCTGGACATTTGAAAGCTTTTAAAACTGTTTTTATAGCAGAGGTATTCGAATACCCTGTTAGGTATTCGAATAGAATGGTTTTCAAATTCATACGTTTTCTGTTTTTCAAAGTGGTATTCGAATACCCCTCTAAAGTATTCGAATAACCTGATTCCAATTCGAATGTTTCTGTTTCTTCAAACAGAGGTATTCGAATACCTCTTATGGCATTCGAATAACCTGATTTCATAATATACCTCTTTAACTAAGGTATTCGAATACCTCCTCCTGGTATTCGAATAACCCAGCTCTGATCTATTTTTTAAAAGTGTTTTGGCAAGAGGTATTCAAATACCTCATAAGGCATTCGAATACCGTATTCCAGAATTGGATTTCACGAAGCTTTCGAAAATAGCAGCAACGGCCATAATTCTAATAATTACATGGTTTTAATTGCTCCAACGGCTAGTTTCTTCCATTGCTCTATAAATAGAGACCTTGGGTCTCTTCTGAAAAGCCCCCAACCATTTGAATTATTTGCTTGTGATTAAAACATGATTCTTTCATATTTTCTATGCTCTTTTTGCCAAAAACTTGAGATATCCTTTAGAGAGCTTATTAGCACTTCAATTTGTAATATCTGCTCTAAGTGAGAGTTTATTTTTCATCTTTTCTCTGCTTCTGTAAAAGGGTGAGGTATCCCTTAGTAAATTTGTGAGGGTGAGGTATCCCTCTAGTAAAAGGGTGAGGTATCCCTTGGTGTAAAGAAGGTGAGGTATCATTCTGCAAGGGGTGAGGTATCCTCAGTAAATAGGGTGAGGTATCCTGTTGTGTAAAGGTTGCAAGCACCTAGTTTTAAGCTTGTATTGAATAGTGAAAAATCTCGAACTGTGTTTCGGGGACTGGACGTAGGCCATAAGTGGTTGGTGGTCGAACCAGGATAAATATCGTGCCTGCTTTTCTACCCTTAATCCTTTATCTTTATGCACTTTATTTATTCTTGCAATTTAATTATCATTTGTTCTTCTTATCTTCATCTTATTCACAACTTTTAATAATTAAATTCTGTATAGTTTATTTGTTTAAAGCTTTTGCGAAAAATCCTTAATTACTCAATTCACCCCCCTCTTGATCTTGAAGCCACTTGGGTAACAAGTGGTATCGAGCTTCCTGACTCTTGTATAAAGAGCTTAGCCGCTTCAAGAGTACATGGCTTCATCAAATGTTTTATCGAAGCAACTTCCATAAATCGACCACCCTTTTTCAATGGGGATGATTATGCATATTGGAAGGAAAGAATGAAAATCTTTATCGAGGCTATTGATCTAGACGTGTGGGATCTTTGTCGAAAATGGCGCATTTATACCTACACGCGTTGTCAATGGTGTAAAAACTGAGACACCTAGAAGTGATTGGTCTGATGTGGATAAAAGAAAAGTTCAATATAATTTAATAGCCAAAAATATCATTACTACTGCTTTGGGATATGATGAATTTTTTCGAATTTCAAATTGCAAAACGCTAAAGAAATGTGGGACACTTTACAAGTTACCCATGAGGGTACTAGTGAAGTTAAGAGGTCGAGAATCAATTCTCTAACTCGAGAATATGAATTGTTTAGAATGAACCAAGGAGAAAGCATTCAAGAAATGCAAAAGAGGTTCACCCACATTGTTAATCATCTTGCATCATTAGGAAAGAATTTTACTAACGAAGATTTGATTAACAAAGTATTGAGATGTCTTAGCGGATTTGGCAACCCAAAGTAACAAAGAATTTCGATCAAGGGACTTGATAACCATGTCATTAGCTACCCTTTTTGGCAAACTTCACGAGCACGAATTGGAACTAAACAGGCTAAGTCAAAGTGAAGAAAATGACAAAAAGAAAAAGAGAATAACCCTCAAAGCCACCACCTCAGTAAATGATGACCATAATGACGAGGATGAAGAAGGCACTGAAAACAATGAGATTAATGAAGAAAATTTCGGCCTTCTTGTAAGAAAATTTGGTAAGTACCTAAAGAAAAAGGGGACACAAAGAAGACCGCATTTTCCCCCAAAGAAAGTTGAAAAGAAACCCTCCAAAGAAAGAAGAGTCTACATAGCATGGGATGACAACGACATGGACTCCACTGATAGCTCGATAGCGAAGAAGCCCATCTATGTTTTATGGCCAAAGGAGAAGAAAAAGAAGAAAGCGACAACGAGGTAAATTCTGAATTATCTCCTTCTTATGATGAGTTACAAGATGCCTTTGAAGAATTGCATGACGAAACAATTAGGCTTACAAAATTAATTTCTTCATCTAAGAAAACTATCTCTTCTTTAGAAAATCAAATTCTAATTTTGAATAAAGAAATTGAAGAATTAAAAATTGAAAATGAGACATTAGGATTAATTGATGCATGCTCATATCATTCTTCACATGCTTCTACCTCTTCGTCCTATTCTTCATGTCATATACTTGAAAAAGAAATTGAAGATTTAAAGAACACTCTTTCTAAATTCTCATGTGGAAGAGATAATTTAAATATTTTATTAGGAAAATAAAGAGTTGTTTTTCAAAAGGCTGGAATAGGATATAACCCGAATAATCAACACAAATCCTATAAAAATTTCTTTGTTAAATCTAGCATTTCATGTAGCCCATTTGTTAAATGTTTCTATTGTGGAAAGAAGGGTCATAGTGCATCAACATGTAATGTAAAGAAAAACATTAATACAAAAATTGGAACTAAAATGGTATGGGTTCCTAAGGGTACTATACCCAAAACTGATATTCAAGGACCCAAGAAAATTTGGGTACCAAAAACTAAAAATTAATTTGTGTTGCAGGTGTGCTTGAAAGCCAAGAGCTAACTTCGGTATTTTTGAAAGTGGTTGCTGCAAGCACAAGACTATAATGAATTCCAAGCTCTTCTTCTTGCCTCTATCAAGCTTGGACTTGCAGTTATTTTATATAGGAGAATTTCCATCAAAAGGTAAGTTTTCATATCTCAAATATGCCTTCTGGACGTAAAATATATGTTTTTATGTTTGAGTTATTCGAATACCTCCCTGTGGTATTCGAATACCATTGCATCTGTACGTGAAAATCCATGTTTTTCTGATAGGTCTATTCGAATACCTTCCAAGGCATTTGAATACGTGCTCCTTCTGGAGTTTATAAAATGTGATGGGTATTCGAATACCACATGGCTGAAAGCAAGTTTTTACGACGTATTCTTTGTTTCGTTTCTGTTCATTTTCTTATACATATGCAATGAAAATATATTCCAACTATGAATAACATGCTTTAGATAAAATACATCTTAGTTCTTGAAACTATGCTTTGTACCTTAAATAGAAATTATATGATGTTCTTAAATGCATATTTTTTTTTACTCTTTCACCTCCTTTTTCTAGAATATGCTGTATTTTTAAATTCTTTGTACGGAAAATGCTTAATGTAATTGGCTACTATTTTAATAAATATACAAGTGCAATAAGTGGTATATGAAATATTTAATATATGGCAGATTTATAAGAAATTGATAACAAGTGGTAAATGCTTTACATTTTGACAAACAAGTGGTATCAAACAAAGTGGTATGAACGTAATAACAAGTAATAACAAGTAATAACAAGTAATAACAAATGATATCAAACAAGTAGTTACTTGGCCAAATTAATCGATAAATATATTTTTTGCCCTTGAGAATCATTTGCTGCTTTTGCCTCATTGTTTTTTAAATGCTTATTGGCTTATGAGTTTGACTAACACCTATGGATCCAACATTAATGGATACCAATGAAAGCATTCTGAATTTTGTTGTAGGGAGAATACTACCTCAAGCACAAATTTAATGGACAAAATTCATTCAACTTAGGGATATACATATATTGTTTTAATATGATAAAAAGGGGGAGAAAAATACTTGCCCCATCTTTTTTATCATGACAAAAGGGGGAGAAGAAGTTTAAATGTCTTGGTTTGAGAAAAGTCAGGGTTTGAGAAAAGTCAGGGAGAAAAAGTCAAAATAAAAATAGAAATTGAATTCCAAAAGTAAGGGGAGGCTATTGTCATGCATATCTCTTTGTAAATCACATCTTATGAAAAAGAGGGGGAGTAAGTATCTCTAAACAAACTTTGTGAATTCCAATTTATATGAACTAATGATTTTCTCAAATGTTAGTTTGTCATCATCAAAAAGGGGGAGAATGTAATTGGCTAGCTATTATGAACAATAGTTTTGATGATAACAAACGTGAAGACAACATGAAGATGATGAGGAGACTAAGTCCAAGATCTTCAAAGAATAGCTTTAGGACTTAGGATCTTTGTAAAGAGCTTTTTTTTGGATATCTCATTATTTGGCGTTGCAAAGAAATGTTTTCAAAATTGCTTTTCCAAAATTAAACAATCATTTTCTGGACATTTGAAAGCTTTTAAAACGGTTTTTATAGCAGAGGTATTCGAATACCAGCATTAGGTATTCGAATAGAATGGTTTTCAAATTCATACGTTTTACTGTTTTCAAAGTGGTATTCGAATACCCCTCTAAAGTATTCGAATAACCTGATTCCAATTCGAATGTTTCGTTTCTTTTCAAACAGAGGTATTCGAATACCTCTTATGGTATTCGAATAACCTGATTTCATAATATACCTCTTTAACTAAGGTATTCGAATACCTCCTCCTGGTATTCGAATAACCCAGCTCTGATCTGTTTTTTAAAAGTGTTTTGGCAAGAGGTATTTGAATACCTCATAAGGCATTCGAATACCGTATTCCAGAATTGGATTTCACGAAGCTTTCGAAAATGGCAGCAACGGCCATAATTCCAATAATTACATGGTTTTAATTGCTCCAACGGCTAGTTTCTTCCATTGCTCTATAAATAGAGACCTTGGGTCTCTTCTGAAAAGCCCCCAACCATTTGAATTATTTGCTTGTGATTAAAACGTGATTCTTTCATATTTTCTATGCTCTTTTTGCCAAAAACTTGAGATATCCTTTAGAGAGCTTATTAGCACTTCAATTTGTAATATCTGCTCTAAGTGAGAGTTTATTTTTCATCTTTTCTCTGCTTCTGTAAAAGGGTGAGGTATCCCTTAGTAAATTTGTGAGGGTGAGGTATCCCTCTAGTAAAAGGGTGAGGTATCCTTGGTGTAAAGAAGGTGAGGTATCCTTCAAAGGGTGAGGTATCCTCTAGTAAATAGGGTGAGGTATCCCTGTTATGTAAAGGTTGCAAGCACCTGGTTTTAAGCTTGTATTGAATAGTAAAAATCTCGAACTGTGTTTCGGGACTGGACGTGAGGCCACAAGTGATTGGTGGTCGAACCAGGATAAATATCGTGCCTGCTTTTCTACCCTTAATCCTTTATCTTTATGCACTTTATTTATTCTTGCAATTTAATTATCATTTGTTCTTCTTATCTTCATCTTATTCACAACTTTTAATAATTAAATTCTCAGTATAGTTTATTTGTTTAAGGCTTTTGCGAAAAATCCTTAATTACTCAATTCACCCCTCTCGATCTTGAAGCCACTTGGGTAACATTTTCAATATATATATATATATATATATAACTTTTTTAAAATCAATTTTAACTTTTCACAAAGAACTACCTGTATAAGAAAAATTATAACAATTTAACGTTACAAATATTAAGTGAAAATAACTATTAAAAAAAGTACATAAGTAAGTACAATTTTCGAGAAATATAAGTAAAGGGAACTTGTTTCCATCTATATCTTGGTTTGAATTGGCAAGTAGAGATCAAACAGCCTTTGACAGATCAATTTCATTGTTGATTTCTAAGCTAAAAAAGATACAGAGATATAGTGCAATCCTTTCAAGACTAAGTTGCCTCCCACCCAATGGTCTTATGCATACCTCCTTACGGATGTTTTGAGAGTAACTTTCTCTAGAAGCTCGTTCTTTTTTTTGGGTCTTTCTCTTTTGAGCAGAAAAAGATACATCTAATAGAAATCCTTTTTTGTACAACAAAAAAAAATCTTTTGTTATTATCATATCATGTCCACTCCTTCATCAAATAATTATTAAAATTAAACAATGGATAAAAAGTTTAGGTGGTAAAATTTTCCTAAGGAAGAGAAATGGGTTCCTTAATTGAATTTCTAGTTGAAAAAGTTCAGGCATCCAAACAGAATATACTGAATGTCAGTTTGAAAGTTTTCATAATATAATGAAAACCTTTTCAGTCTTGATAACCTTGAAAGTGGTGTCTTGTTCAACACAGTTTGCAGCTTCTAGCGCCTCATTGAGGTTCCTGTTCATAGGGGTTAGCATTGGTTTTGAAGAAACATTGATTGGCCAAACTTCATATCCCAAACAAACAGGACTAATAATTAAGTTTGAGACAAAGTCATCTATGAACAAAAAATCAAGAAAAAATGAGGCAATTGAAGAACTTAGTGAATATAGGGAGGATTGTAAGCAAAATTGCCAAATAACATTTAAGCTCACAGAATTTGCTGCTTGACTCTCCTAGTCAATAGTGCAAACAGCTAAAGAAAGTGGAGTGAAAATAGCCTAACAAACAGAAATATGAATCAATAGACAGCAAATAAGATAACTTGGGAAAAACTCCTAACTTTTTAAACTATCCAATCAATCCAAACATTGCATCTAGAACAAAAAACCCAGTGGTTGGATCACCTTTGTGGGGGTAAGATCAGCTCCATTTAGTGATAGAGATCAAGAATAACACTAGCAACAAAACTTTTAATAACATTTGTTAATTCGTAAAGAGATTAAGATAAACTTTCCACCAGTAGTTATCATATAGCAAGTAACATCCTTCTTAAGCTTTTTTTTCATTGCAAAACTTCTTTCATTATGTGCCAAATTATGCAGAATTCTTTCTGTGAGACAACACTTTGCAGCTAACTTAAGGTCCTTAACTTCCAATAACCTTTTGGGAATTGCAAAATCGTTACAGCTAACTTGGAAGGCAAGTTATTTGACATTCAATATTAACAGAACATGAAAGTAGTTAATCATATTAACTATTATAACTTAAAAAAGGTAAACAATTAAAAGTTAAAAGAAATGAGAGAGAATTATTTTAGATGTATTTAGACTATAGTCCTACCAACTTGCTTTAAGCAACATTAAATTGACTTAAAACTACTTCAAAAGATTCTTTAGGTGTGACCCTAAAACTTTAGATGCATCCATGTCCTACAACAGCATGAACCTATACTTCAAGAACAAAAGCAAATTTATTAGAAGCATATGGGTAAGTTTAAAAATGCAGGTATCTAATATTATGCACAACAATTCAAAAAACCTTTGACATTTGGATATTATAACTTGTAATCATACTTCTCAAATCCTAAATAAGGTCATGCATTGCAAAATGTATAGCTTAACTTAAAATCAATCCCGCAATTATCAAGAAAGATTCATTTCCAATTACCACCAACTTAATGTCAATAACAGTACAATAACTAAACTTTCAATGATGCAGATAAAAGTATACAATAACTCAAAAACGCAACTTGCAGCATCCTTATAAAAAAACTGAAGAGAAAAACAAAAGAATAGAAAAAATAGACATGCATAGGAGTCTGATAGTAAAAACATATAGAAATGGACATGCATTGAAGTGTAGTTACCCGTGCAACACACAAGGTAACTTTATTTATTTTATTGTATAATTAAATTAAGTTAAAATAATTATTTAATTAAAACCAGAAATTCTGCATTTTTAATATTACTGAGTAAGTGAGTATGTATTATTGAAGTAACAAACTTGACAAAACAGTGAATATCATTCCAAAGCCCTCCTTTCCTTTCAATCGATTGATGTCTTGATCAATTTCAAAGCATTACAAAGAGTTGAGACCCCAAACTATTTCTCATATTGGCACTCATTCAGAACTCAAATGACACTCACATCCTTACAAAAACACCCCACTTGATTACTCCACATTCCATATTGACAACCATTTCCTTCCTGTTACTACCTATAAAATTGAACCAAAATTTTATCACATCTAGAATTTTATAACACTCCTCAATTGTCATTTTGTCATTACAATTTGGGGATTGTCAAGGAAAGTAACTCTGTTTTGATTAGTGGAGCACTCTTCCTGCTAATGACGTGTCAATTTTTCAGGCTCAAAAATATCTATACTGAAAGTTAACGATAACTTCTTTTTATTAAACCACGAATCCCTTTCCAGGATTAATCGCACTATTTTTACATAAGAATAAATTAAAGAGGGCTCCCTCATGTTCTGGGTTAAAGGAAGTAACCTCCTCACCCTTTTAAGTTCCAAAAAAATCTTGTCATATAATTGTGTATAAAATGAATGTAATTCTTACTAAACAACCCTATTTAAATATTTTCCTAAAAAAATGGTACGGCCTATTATGTTTAATTTTGATTTCATTATACAAATGATGATTGAAGTAAAAGCCCACCCATTTCATAACCCGTTTAAAAAAAATCAAATGCCAAAAAATAAGCTCGCGAAATGCTTAAATAGTACACTAAGATTTGAAATAGGCTTACGACTATGAAAAGCATTAGCTTAAATTCGCATCATAAATCATGCAAGGCAATTGCTTTATTATAAGGAATATTTAAATAAACTCATAGCTAACTAAATGCACAACTAATTGGTCATAAAGGTTATAAGGCTTAACTCCAAGAGCAGAGAAGGACTAATTGCACTGATAAAAATCATTTCAACAAACTGCTAGCTTGATAATGATTTGAGATTATCTCGTAAAAAGATCGAGAAGCCTTTATATTGATTACACTGCCTTGTGATCAAATTAAGGACTCAAAATTATTAACTACAACCATCATAATTATAATGGTTACAATTCAGAGTTACATTCTTTTTTGAGTCTGAGTCAGGCCAAAGGTGAAGGAAAACAAAAGAATCAAAAGCCTCAAAGGCTCTTAAGTAGTTTCAAGGTCTTGTCAATATGTTTTTCCGGTTGGAACTTATTGTTGTATATAACCTGAACCAACCCATTTTTTTTTATTTTTGTCAAGAGCACAAGTCTCTCTCACAGGAAAGGCTCCTAAGAAATCACCTAGCAGTCCCCCACTCTTTCCTCACCTTGTTACCCTTATGACCCAACAACGTAAATGTCATTTTGTACTTTTTTGCAAATGCTTGCATTCCATGCAATGCATTCAATACATAAATAATAGGTTAATTGCAAATAAATTGCAGTGAAACTTCTATTTTTACCTTGTGAGATGAAGGATCATCACCACATATGCCAACAACCTCTGTTCATACTTTCTTGAACTTCTCATGTGTATCCTTGAAAGTGCAAGGGTGTAATTTTAAAAAATAACAATATGACTATATCAGTAGTACAATGGTAAGGGGCAATGTTAATTAAGTTATTTAGCACAAACTGCACAGTATTAGATCCATTGGTGTAAAAGAAAGATAATAATAGGGCAATGCTCAGTAGAGATATAAAGGTGAAGATATCCACCTGAACTTGACACTGTAGTGACTGAATGTAATTGTTTATCTCATTTAGGACAATTACTTTACCAAATACTTGAACAGATTCTAAAATGGAAAAAAAGAGAAGAAAAAAGAAAGCAGAAGCAATAGTCTAGCATTGATTTTGAAGAATTATGTTTACCCTGTTACATCAAGGGACTAAATCTGGAAGAATTTTCATCCTCTCTCTAATATTATCTCTTTTTGCCTGCCAATGCAAGGGTTGTGAGCGACATGCTCCTAAAGAAATAATAAATAGAAAAAATTTTAAATTTAAATACTTTTCATTTGTGTCTTGATCTGGAAACACCTCTTCCATCATGCAAAGCTTATTGAAGATAGGAAATATAATAAGAGAGAAGTGAATTACTGTCTTTGTAACACGGTGGCTATCGTTAGCTCGGCCCCTTCTTTCTCACACATGTAAATATCCTTGCTTAGGTGGCTCAGAAGGTTTAGCACTTTGTTCAACAAAATTGTTAATTGATGTTGAACTTGCATCTGCTTCAGCTTCTTCAAACCACCATCATCATCCAAGGATCGTCCTAATTTTATATGCTTAATGCTAGAATCATTCTATTCATCAAAGGTAAGTCCACAGTAAAAGCACCGTGAATAGAAAATTATAATCCTAATTACTTACGCTAATTTCTAGTAAAAGTAAACTTCTTTTGTACATTTAATCATTCTTTTCTCTAGACATCTTTACAGAAAAATAGGGCTATTATCAATTCATTCCATAAGTGATTAATGTCGTCAAATATCATGCAAGTATTAGTTATTACACAATATACACAATTTACATGTTTTCACAATGGACATGGAGTTGTCACAATACTATTTCTCAAAGACCAAGGATGATCATTGGTTTTCACTTCAATATTTACCCTAAAGGAGAAAGCTTTTCTAAAACTACTTTGCAGCACCCACTACGAATTACTAACCTGGTCAAGAGAGGAAAATGATGCTTCATGATATTTTTTTTCCCTTTCTGGTGCATGCAGAAGATACCACATTTAGAATGGTAATGGAAGAGGTGGAACCTTCAGCAGAAATTGCTTTATGGCAGGATTTAGATAGAGCACCTACTGCTAACAATAGCACATTTTTTCCCTGTCATACATAGTAAGTAAAACAATCATATGTAACTTGAGCAATTTCATCTACGTTTGATATTTGATAATAATTTTTCCTGTTGCACTTAAAAACTTAAGTGGCATTGTTTTCAGCCAAAACACACTAATTTATCTTCCTACCTCCCATATGGGACCAGGAATTTCCTTCATGAGAGACTGAAGCAGAACATCATGGTGAGAAGAAAGAGATTCACCTAAAATGTAACATCCTGGGACTGCCTGCAAAATTGACAAGTGTCTCCACAAATCAACATGGGTCTTTTCAGCGTGCTTTTTCCTCACTCACACGCATCCTAGGAAACTTCCCAGGAGGTCATCTATCCCACAATTACTCCAGGTCAAGCACGTTTAACCATGGAATTCTTATGTTCTAGGCTCCCGAAAAGAAGTTGCAACTTGTCGATATGGTTATGCCTAATCAATTTCTTTAAGGCTTTAAGCTATCCTTAACTATGCAGTCTCATACCTGTACAGTCTCTGAATCCCTCTCATTCCAGTGCGTATTCAGTTCATTCATGGGACCCTTCACCTAGAAGCCTGCCAGAAGCCGCTTATTAATTCTTTCACTTTAGCACTGGCGACCACTCCCCGTCCTCGTCGGCCCCGGGACACTACATGCCCACAACTTCCGCTTGGTTCGTCCCCGAACCACACCGTACTGGGAGAAGTCCCGTCTCTAATACCATTTGATGGTAGATACTAATAAGGCTCTTGGTAGTTCATGTAAGGCTGATAATATGGTGGGGCTGGCATAGGTGGATAGTAGCCATGAGGCATGTACGAATGATGCTGATAATATGGTGGATAGTTGTCTTGGCTGCCTTCAAATGATATACCAATACCAAAATCACTAAAGGATTGTGATACACTAGATGAGGAAGAATCATCCATCATAGTATTTTCACGCCTTCTGTTTTTCCTAGGTTGTGATCCACCTCTACTACTACCACCGATTATATCATCAGAAGGATCTATATCTGTCTCCATCCTATAATTTGTCATGTCAATCATGAGATTTTGATCACTTCTGAAGTATGGCGTTTCCTGAAAAGAATGATACAACCCTTCACCTCCTCCTTGACTTTGTTCGGTATTACCACCACTACCAGTGTTATTACTTGGTGGACTTGATCCACTATCATGTCCTTGACTAGGTGTTTCACTTGAATCTGAATCATCCCCACCAGTTATTCCTTCACCATCATCATCAGAATCAATAGGGAGTCATTCTGAGTTTTGGATCCCATCCAATAATGGTCCATCTCTCTCCTCAAGCCATAGAGATAAAGGATCTTCGTCCTGAAATATATAATCAAGATTGTAGCTAGCATCAATCTCTTCTTGACTTCTCCTCATAAGGTCTCACTTTCTCAACTTCATGTTGTAAAATGTAAAAACAAGTTTATGTAATTTTTGGTACTTCAATCTATTTCTCGTCTTTGTATGAATATAGCTAAATGTACTCCAATTTCTTTCACAATTAGAAGCTGAAGTTGTTTGGCTGAGAACTTTTATAGCTATGCGTTGAAGTTCAGGAGTACAAGATCCATATATCATCCACCATTCAGCTGATCAAATAAATGATTGTTCATTATTATGTATATTAATAAAAAAATAAAAGGTAAAAAACATCTTGCACTTACACATCAAACACCAAAAACTACAAAATCTTACCATGATTCATTTGTGACCAAGCTCTTTGAGCTTGTGTTATATCAAATGTCTCTTTCTTATCTCGAAAAAGTAACAACTACAAGTACCAATGATTCATATAAGTCTTCAAAAATTATAAGTTTCTAAACATTAACGTATCACAATTTGGTTCTTAGATGACCAATTATGATATATTCCAAAATCTTAACTGCAAATTAATTCACCTGGTTGATAGTTTTGATTTGATTATTAATGTTTGCCTCCAATTTGCTTATCACTTTTGTAGTTCCATCCAAGGTTTCCCTTACTATGTCTCTTCCATGTTCAACTCCAAATTGAAATTGAGGATTGAGAAAATAACCTTATGAATAAAAAAATAATAATTAGCATCTCAAAATCAAATATAAGTCTTTAGAAAAAAAAATAAAATTAAATATATTGATATACCTGCAGCATGCAAGTCAGAATACATGAAGAACCATCTTTTGTCAATGATATCATTATATTGAGTGTAATAACAACATTTTTTTTGAATGGATTGTTTTGCTCTATTAATTGCTTCATAAACAAAGCTCATTGTTGGTTTGTCATCACCATCCACCAATCTCAAAACCTTGACAATTGACTCAAATACCTTTATAATATCACTGGCCTTACTCCAAAAATCTTTGCTCAAAATAATTTTTTTAGCTTCATATGCATATCCTGATTTCTCCTTTCCCCACTTAGATTTCCAAATTCCTCATACTCAAACATATTCCTCAAAGCATGTTTTTGCTTCACAATTAATTCAACCTGCAAAAACTGTGTTGCAAAATGAGTGATTACTAGACGAATAATTTTCCTGCCACCTGTATACTTCTTCGTAAGATTTACTGTCCAAATGTGGTTGTAGATAAACAAAGTCACTTTCTTTGCATCTTCTAGTATTTTTTAGACATTAGATTTTTTTTCAATATCTTCTAAGCATAAATCTAAGCAATGAGCTACACATGCAGACCAATAAAGATGTGATATTTTCTCCATCAATTTTATACCAATAGCTTTTAGTGTCTTCTCATTATCAGTGACCACTTGAACAACATTATCTTCTTCGACTTCTTCCACAACTTTATCAAGAAGCTTCAAGTAATAATCAGTGTTTCTATTAGGAACATTAGAAGCATCAATAGATTTTAAGAACACTGTTCCATTATTGCAATACACTAGAAAATGCATAATGTGCATGTGATTTATGTTATTTGTCCAGCCATCACACATTATTGTCACTCCCATTTCCTTCCATGTTGGTTTAAGTTCATCATCTATATGTTGTTTCATAGACTGATATTTTTTTTCCATGTAAACCTCTGAAACCTCATAAGAAGTAGGGAATTTAACTCTTGGTCCCAACTCTGCAGTTTCAGTGAGTAAAATGTGTAGCCATGGAGAATTGCATAAATTCATAAGAAGCCGCTCATATATTATCAATTTAGAGATTGTTGCTACTAACTTATTTCTCAGTGTTTTCATCATATTTGTATTAATTTTGGTCTATTTTATACTTTTACTTTTAGCTAAATCAACATCCACTGACCACAATCGGCGTTCAAGATCGCTTGGTTAATGTTGACGAGAAGCTCTGCTACTGCCACTGGCATGAGAGCTGCCTCCACCTTCATATATAGAATCTAATCTTCCAGTTTGTTGTCTAAACCTTTGCCTGTCTTCCCATTGTCTCTGTGATACAATGCTTTCTTCAGTAACTTGCCTTATAACTCTGTCTTCATTAAGAAAATCTTCAATATTATCATCTTCATCTCTTCTTAAACGTGCCACAAGTTCTTCTTTTCTCTTTTTGAAGTCTATTTTCTTTACTTTATTATCCAACAAAAGCTTCATCATATTTTCTCTGACAAAAGTTGAGACCCTAGCACAACCCTTGACTTCTCCTTGCATGTGTGCAAGATGTTCTTTCAACCGAGTAATTCCACATGTTAACACTCTACCATAGAATTTGCATTGCACATTATTTCTAATTTTACTAGGTACAAATCTTTCAAAGTGCTAACCAATATCTTCACTTAGAGCACCTTCTGCTTTACCTGTTAGAAATTCTTTTCTTTGTGGCATTGTTTAACCAACCTACATATAAACAAATATGTGTTTGTAATTTTTTTTTAAAAAAAATCAATGATAAATTATATAATTAAAACTTAAATATTATAACATATGCTTCAAGCTAATTCATAAAAATTGTTCACTCATCTAATTTCTCCATTCCATCCCTCATTTCCCCCCCCACCCACGTCTCCCTCTCCTACCTACCCACACCCACGCCCCCCACTTTGATTTCCCATCCCCCTCCCGATTTTTTGATTTTCTCGATTTTCTCGATTCCCCTCACTCTAATTTCCCATTCCCCCCGTACCTACGCCCATGCCCCCTTCCGATTTCCCCATCCCCGCACCTACCCACACCCCCGCCCCCTCCCCTCGATTTCCCCATCTCCCCACGCCCCTCCGATTTTCCCCACCCCCACCTATCCACACCCCGCCCCTTCCCTTCCGATTTCCCCATCCACCCCTCTATTTTTTCCCATCTCCCTCCCTCCCCCATTTCCCCCTCCTTTGTTTATGAGTTTCTCCTCTTTCCCGTTCCCCGTCCCTCACCCCCCGCTCTCAGCCATGGGCCACCACGGCCGTCCATGGACCCTTCACCGTCCCTCACTTCCTCACCTCTCTGTTTCATCAAGAACACTGAACACCCACGGCCCACCCACAACAACACCCACATGCCACACCCACACTCACAGCCACACCTCTAAATAGACATAAATCACTAAATCAACTATGAATTTGATGGGTTACCTGAGGTTGAGGGCTGAATTGGAGATCACAAAACAGAGGTTGGAGGTTCAAATCGACCTAAGATGCGGCAACATGAGCTCCTTCTTTAACAGATCTGAAGACAAGAAGCGTTTTTTACTCTCTCAAGGTTAGGCTTTCGTTCGAGTTGATTTGATGTGTGTTTTTTACTTTTTATACTGAAAAAGTTTGAAAGAAACGGGGTTGAAAAATCGAACAGAGGAGTGTTGCGATTGAACTGCAACACCATTCCGTTGCGGCCGTCATGCGTGATTGTCAAACTCAGCCATGTCGCCGACTGAAGCGGAAACGGCGGCTGCCACGACAGTTTTGTCGCGGCCGCTACAATGATCTCTTTCTGAGATTTAAAACCTTGGTTATTACCTTCCAACTCATGGCGTCCTTTTCCCCTTCATATATAGAAAGATGAAAATGCCCCCGATCATAAGCAGTCCTACCAAACCTGACACAACCCCTATAATTATTCTATTCAATTTATCCCCGGCCTTGCCCCTGCCACCCGATTCCCGTGGAGGAGGCAGAGGGTGGTGGCCGCTGGTGACGGCGGAGGACTTGACGGATGAGAGGATGTGCAATTGGTCATAGGAGTCGGAGTCGGAGGAAAGGCGATGGAGTTAGTTTTCGGCGGCCGAGAGGACATGGTTAGAGAAGTTACCGACGTGAGGTAAGAAACAAGGGTTTTGACTTTTGTAAGTGTTGGAAAAACGTGTGTAAAAGAGAGCGAGCGGGATTAGGATTCGAGAGATTATATGGGATTTGATTTGAGTTTGAGGAGATAATGGTGGAAATGTGGTGTTTTTATGTTGGTGGACCCAGTTGTGGTGTTATTGAGTCACTTACTTACCGCCGAGTTAGTGACTCACTCTTTGCAAATGCAAAAATGGAAACATTTTAACAAACTGCGTAGGGAAGATTCTGATGGGTGTTGACACGCGTAGGGAAGATTCTACTAGGTGTTGACGCGGAGGTTCGACACTTCAACTGTTTTGTTGTTTTTGTTTCTTCAGTTCGCAATCGCATCAGATCCTCTGTCGTTTCACTTGTTTCCTCTTGCATTTCGGCCTTCTTTCGGACCACACCACAACATGTTGTCTGAAGCCAGTTGTTTCTTTTAGCAGGAAAATTATAAATCTGTCACCCTTAATTACACATATAATATCAACTACAACTATTCGAAAATTTTCCACCATTAATTAGGAATATATATAATTTCATCCCCCGATTTTTATTAATTGAGTTAATTAGAAAATAAATAATTTTTTTTGGCATGATAGGAAAGAAATAGTTGAGATGAGTTTTATCATAAATTAAAAATTGATGTTTTAAATTTTTTCTCTTTTTTTTTTTTATTAGCCTTCATTTCATTTATTTATGGTATAAATTGATTGCATATCCTTTTTTGCACTTCAATTTTATTAATTTTTAATTATTATTATTTAATTATTTAAAACAAAAATATTAATAATATAATTTTAAATAATCATTTGACTTTTTTTACGATGTATTCTCACAAGTTCGACTTTCATTTGAACTACCTATAAAACTAATCGTCATTCGAATCTGGAACACAAAGGTTAGAATCTTCAAAAGATTTTGAACATCAATGTGTTCTTATAATATTTAAAATAAATATATTAATTTAATCCCTTAAATCATATTTAGACAATAATTTAATTTTTAAATCAATTTATAAATTAATACTTATTTTGTATTATATATAATCAAATTGATATCTAAAATCTCTAAAGAACTAATTTAATGTCCTAAATATTTTTTAGGACCAATTTGAATATTTCCTCTTTATATATCTTGTTTCCTTTCATAAATGTTTTATAAATGTTTGACTCAAAAACTCTTTCCTTTTAGATACAGATACATAGTTGTAATCAAATTAAATACTGATACATAGTTACTCTTCATTTTGATGCAGGAATCATGTTTAAATATTTTTATTTTAAATTGGCTTTAAATGAAAAAAAAGCTTATAGATTGACTCAATGACAACAATATTACACAACATCAACAAAAAGATTTTGAATTTTGATAATGGGCTTCCTAATAATTTAGGAGATATTTTATAATATATAATAATTATGAATCCAAAATGTTTCAGTAGGGATATCAATTACAATGATACGATTTTTTTTAATATTATAAATATTTAAACAGGAAATAAGTCTAACAATTTTTATGAAAAAAATAAAAAATATGCCCTATTTACAAAAATAAAAAATAAAATATTTCCACGACTTTGTGATCATAAAATATTGTTATAATAGTACTTTACCCAAACTTAGATACACATAATGGCCAAGAATATATATATATATATATATATATATATATATATATATATATATATATATATATATATATATATAACTATTATTTCTATTTCATTTATTTTTGTTTTCCATAATAAAGGCACATGACTATGATATAAATAATGCAGTATTTATCGCAGAGCAGATAGATTTGGTCGCATAATTTACATGTAAATCATTTAAGTTCTTTACCATGCAATTTTAATTGTTACTTCACTTACTTATAAATACAAAAACTTATAAATTGTATATAAAAACTTTTATTTTCAAATATAAAAATTTAAGATAAGTGTTTTTTTTTTACATTGCAATTGTGAGATAATAATTAGATAAAATTTTCGACGACTCAAATTTGAATCATTGATACTGTAGTTAAAGTTCGTTTGGAGTCTAAATCTATTTATACAATAATTAATTATTATTGGGTAATAAGTGTATTTTTAATATGATTTACACAAGGTGTTAATATTTTTTTATTTTTTTGGTGGCACACAACATTTTGATATTAAATAAAGAACAATATAAATATATATCAAAGAATAAAGTGTCTATACCTGCGTAAAAGTTTGTCTCCTCACATAACTAGTTGATAACCCATTCCATATTTTCCATGAAATATCCGCTACCAACTCAAGCAAAATTATGTGGAGCTTGTTTTTTAGGCAATGGATTTGAGGTAGTCAGTTAATCACCATTCTTGCATAGGAGAACATGTCAAAAGTTAACGTACGAAAGCATAAGGAGAGAGAGAGAGAAAGAGAGAGAGAGAGAGAGAACGACGGTAAACTCCCACCCGCGCTTGTGGACTGAAAAGGATCAAATGCAGCTCTAATTTTCGATTTCCCCACACAAACTGTAGTCCAGAATTTGATCCTAATTCTATGAGGATGTATGCCACTCCACTATTAACTTCCATAATGAATTAATTACCTACGTGTTAAAAAGAGGGAACCCGAAACATGGAGGAGATATAAAATTGATGCACTTTAAAGAAGAAAAATAAAGTAGGTTGATATCACATTTAAACCTAAAATTTTAAAAGTATTAAACTCTTAAATCCATCTAATTATAAAATTCTCACTTTACTTATTATTTTTTTATATGAAACTTCTTTAACCAATAAATACACTTATAACTCACATTAAAATTTCCAACCTTTCAATCTTCTCTTACTCTATGAACCATTGGCCCTTTGTTCTTTGGATATCTTATCACCCTACTACAATCTAAAAAGCAATTTCAAATTGTTAGAGATAAAAATCATTTTTTACTCATACCTCTCTCCTTGCTCTCCTCATTTCTTAGCACAAAGTCTGAGTAAAACACATACTTTGCCCAGATTTCAAGTGGTCCTTATTAACTCATATTCTAACATAAAAATGCCGAAGTCATTTTTTTCCCTTCTCCAGTAAACAGAGGAGTTTCTTGGACGAAATCACCAAGGATTGACCCCTGCCTTGCCAGCATCAGAAAAGGACCAATGATTTTTTTTTTAAAAAAATCTAACTTGAAACATCTTTGCAAATGAGGATTGTTTGCCATATCGATCAATAGCCATCTTGGCATCTTGTATTATTGTTTCGTTGAAAGGGCCTAACTAAACTCTCTTTTTAAGTCATAAAACCACAATACTTTTTTTAAAAAAAGAAAAACCACAATACCTTAGAACCCCTTTTTTGCCTCCTCTAAAATTCCATCATTAACGATAGATATCGTGACATAAACTACCTAGCGAGCAACTTGAAGTAGCACATATAAAATAAACAGGAAGAGATGTAATTAAGCACCAAATTGAGAAGAATACCACGATGGCACGACTTGTAAGTTAAAGAAATTTTGCTACCCACCCAACTTTAAACCTTTGCTCTACCCTTGTACTTACAACATCCAACCATGACAGTTCTTGGTTTACTAGCACGGAGAATTAAACAGCAGTATTATTTGTCTATTAAAAATATTTTAATTTTTTTAATATTTTCAAATTTATTTTATATTTTACAAAAATATTATAATTATATACAATTGATTTGATATTTCTCTCATGTAAATCTATAATATAAATACGATGACATATTTTAGATGTATGAATAACATTATCTGAAAATTAAAACTAAAAATTATGAACGAAGTAATTTAATCTTTACTAATTGAATTATTTATTTCACCTTTTGAATTGTATGTCAAATGTCATAGCATAATTATAGTGGTCTTTTTAAATGAATTGCAATTAATTATATTATAGGTTGTCTTGAAATTACTTTAGCAATATTTTCATTTTGCAGGTATTGAACAAAATCTACTTGTGGTCCTTTACCAACAAAAAATGGACTAAAAAAGTGCAGCTTATGCAGTCTTTCATCAAGTTTGAACTCGGGATAATTTTGATGCTTTTGGATAATGTATATGTATGTCATTATAGACAACTTATTTCCTTATGTATGATTTTATATTTTGGTGTATATTTCCTATTATTATGAAAAACTCAATTATCTAATGTTCAAGTTATTAAGAATTGAGAAGCGCAATGTTATTACAGATTCTTACTATTTTTACACTTCTACACAATTAAAAAATATGTATTAAAAGTTCTCATAATAAATCATTTTTTTTGAATAATTAAAAAAATAGTTAAAGTTAAGAAATAGATTTGTGTCTCACATGTGTCAATAGAATGAATTTTTAAATAAATAAGAGACAATAATTTGAGAAAGAGAGTCAATATTTATAGAGAAAAAAAATATTTTTCGAATGAATATTTTTAAAGAGATTGAATATTTTATTTAAAAATTTTCTCTCTAGAAAAATAATTTTTCAACTTTTGTAGAGAGAAATAATTTTACAGAAATTTTTTATAAAAGAAAAATATTCAGAGATAATTTTTTTAGACAGATAAAAATTGTAATGAAAGATATTTTAAATTGATTTTTTGTTAAGTTTTTGTCATTATTTTTTTATTAAAATATTAATTATGTTAAGTTTTTGGACTAAAGAGTAAAATGGTAAAAAACATTTCCTAAACCTTCTATTTCCTTCCCCTCTTATATTTCACACTCCCAACCAAGGAGGAGGGTAAACTTCCTATTTCCTTCCCTTCTTTTCCCTTTAAACCCTTCCCTTTCCCTTCCCTCTAGACTTCCAAACACAGCCTTAGTGGGAAAATTATAAATCTGTCACCCTTAATTACGCATATAATATCAACTACAACTATTCGAAAATTTTCCACCATTAATTAGGTATATATATAATTTCATCCCCCGATTTTTATTAAGTGAGTTAATTAGAAAATAAATAATTTTTTTGGCATGATAGGAAAGAAATAGTTGAGATGAGTTTTATCATAAATTAAAAATTGATGTTTTTATTTTTTTTATTAGCCTTCATTTCATTTATTTATGGTATACATTGATTGCATATCCTTTTTTGCACTTCAATTTTATTAATTTTTAATTTTTTTTTATTTAATTATTTAAAACAAAAATATTAATAATATAATTTTAAATAATCATTCGACTTTTTTTATGATATATTTTCACAAATTCGACTCATTTGAACCATCTATAAAACTAATCCTTGTTCGACCTCCGAAACACAAAGGTTAGAATCTTCAAAAGATTTTGAACATCAATGTGTTCTTATAATATTTAAAATAAATATATTAATTTAATCCCTTAAATCATATTTAGACAATAATTTAATTTTTAAATCGACTTATAAATTAATACTTATTTTGTATTATATATAATCAAATTGATATCTAAAATCTCTAAAGAACTAATTCAATGTCCTAAATATTTTTTAGGACCAATTTGAATATTTCCTCTTCATATATCTTGTTTCCTTTCATAAATGTTTGACTCAAAAACTCTTTCCTTTTAGATACAGATACATAGTTGTAATCACATTAAATACTGATACATAGTTACTCTTCATTTTGATGCAGGAATCATGTTTAAATATTTTTATTTTAAATTGGTTTTAAATGAAAAAAAAGGCTTATAGATTGACTCAATGACAACAATATTACACAACATCAACAAAAAGATTTTGAATTTTGATAATGGGCTTCCTAATAATTTAGGAGATATTTTATAATATATAATAATTATGAATCCAAAATGTTTCAGCAGGGATATCAATTACAATGATACGATTTTTTTAATATTATAAATATTTAAACAGGAAATAAGTCTAACAATTTTTATGAAAAAAATAAAAAATATGCCCTATTTACAAAAATAAAAAATAAAATATTTCCACGACTTTGTGATCATAAAATATTGTTATAATAGTACTTTACCCAAACTTAGATACACATAATGGCTATATATATATATATATATATATATATGAATCGATTCATTTACGTCAAGATAAATCTTTTTCGACTTACACTCATTTTTAATCGTTAGATCTACTTTCATCTAATGGTTAAGATAATTTCAATAAAAGTAACCATTAGATGAAAATAAATCTAATGATTGAAAATAAGTGTAAGTCAAAAAAAAAACTTACACCTACAGTAAGTTGATCCTCCTCATATATATATATATATAACTATTATTTCTATTTCATTTATTTTTGTTTTCCATAATAAAGGCACATGACTATGATATAAATAATGCAAAAAGTATTTATCGCAGAGCGATAGATTTGGTCGCATAATTTACATGTAAATCATTTAAGTTCTTTACCATGCAATTTTAATTGTTACTTCACTTACTTATAAATACAAAAACTTATAAATTGTATATAAAAACTTTTAATTTCAAATATAAAAATTTAAGATAAGTGTTTTTTTTTTCACATTGCAATTGTGAGATAATAATTAGATGAAGTTTTTGACGACTCAAAATTTGAATCATTGATACTGTAGTTAAAGTTCGTTTGGAGTCGAAATCTATTTACATAATAATTAATTATTATTGGATAATAAGTATATTTTTAATATGATTTACACAAGGTGTTAATATTTTTTTTTTATTTTTTTGGTGGCACACAACATTTTGATATTAAATAAAGAACAATATAAATATATATCAAATGAAGAATAAAGTATCTATACCTGCCTAAAAGTTTGTCTCCTCACATAACTAGTTGATAGCCCATTCCATATTTTCCATGAAATATCCGCTACCAACTCAAGCAAAATTATGTGGAGCTTGTTTTTTAGGCAATGGATTTGAGGTAGTCAGTTAATCACCATTCTTGCATAGGAGAACATGTCAAAAGTTAACGTACGAAAGCATAAGGAGAGAGAGAGAGAGAGAGAGAGAGAGAGAACGACGGTAAACTCCCACCCGCGCTTGTGGACTGAAAAGGATTAAATGCAGCTCTAATTTTCGATTTCCCCACACAAACTGTAGTCCAGAATTTGATCCTAATTCTATGAGGATGTATGCCACTCCACTATTAACTTCCATAATGAATTAATTACCCCCGTGTTAAAAAGAGGGAACCCGAAACATGGAGGAGATATAAAATTAAAGCACTTTAAAGAAGAAAAATAAAGTAGGTTGATATCACATTTAAACCTAAAATTTTAAAAGTATTAAACTCTTAAATCCATCTAATTATAAAATTCTCACTTTACCTATTATTTTTTTATATGAAACTTCTTTAACCAATAAATACACTTATAACTCACATTAAAATTTCCAACCTTTCAATCTTCTCTTACTCTATGAACCATTGGCCCTTTGTTCTTTGGATATCTTATCACCCTACTACAATCTAAAAAGCAATTCCAATTTGTTAGAGATAAAAATCATTTTTTACTCATACCTCTCTCCTTGCTCTCCTCATTTCTTAGCACAAAGTCTGAGTAAAACACATACTTTGCCCAGATTTCAAGTGGTCCTTATTAACTCATATTCTAACATAAAAATGCCGAAGTCATTTTTTTCCCTTCTCCAGTAAATAGAGGAGTTTCTTGGACGAAATCACCAAGGATTGACCCCTGCCTTGCCAGCATCAGAAAAGGACCAATGATTTTTTTTTAAAAAAAATCTAACTTGAAACATCTTTGCAAATGAGGATTGTTTGCCATATCGATCAATAGCCATCTTGGCATCTTGTATTATTGTTTCGTTGAAAGGGCCTAACCAAACTCTCTTTTTAAGTCATAAAACCACAATACTTTAAAAAAAAAAAAAGAAAAACCACAATACTTTAGAACTCCTTTTTTGCCTCCTCTAAAATTCCATCATTAACGATAGATATCGTGACATAAACTACCTAGCGAGCAACTTGAAGTAGCACATACAAAATAAACAGGAAGAGATGTAATTAAGCACCAAATTGAGAAGAATACCACGATGGCACGACTTGTAAGTTAAAGAAATTTTGCTACCCACCCAACTTTAAACCTTTGCTCTACCCTTGTACTTACAACATCCAACCATGACAGTTCTTGGTTTACTAGCACTGAGAATTAAACGGCAGTGTTATTTGTCCATTAAAAATATTTTAATTTTTTTAATATATTCATAAATTTATTTTATATCTTACAAAAATATTATAATTATATACAATTTGATTTGATATTTTTCTCATGTAAAACTATAATATAAATACGATGACATATTTTAGATGTATGAATAACATTATCTAAAAATTAAAACTAAAAATTATGAACGAAGTAATTTAATCTTTACTAATTGAATTTGTGAGAGAGAATCGTTAGTTAGCAATTAGGAAGTTAGTTATAACTGTATTAAGTCAGTTATTCTCTAACTATAAATGACTTCCTATATATACATGTATTCCTCTGTAATGAGAAAGTAAGATCTCGTCTTATCAATTCTTCAGTAAAGGTTTCGTTTCATTTTCTTCTTTCACTTTCTGTTTTTCGTTATCCAGTCTTGCCCTGATACCTTACATGGTATCAGAGCTTGATTCCATGGCTTCCCAAAATTCTTCTCAGAATTCAATATAAGATTCATCTTCTTTTGTTCTTCATACTTTTTCGAATCCAGTTTCAATTAAACTTGATGAAGTTAATTTCTTACCTTGGAAACAGCAAGCATTAGCAACCATAAAAGGATACAAACTTCACAAATATATTACAGGAGCATCGATTCCCAAGAAGTTTGCTACACCAGAAGATGAAGAAAATGGAGCAATCAGTGATGAATTTCTAAATTGGGAGCAACAAGATCAGCTCCTGTTATCTTGGTTGTTGTCATCAATGAGTAAGAGTTTCACAACTCGCATGGTGGGATATGAGTTTTCTCATCAAGTCTGGAAACGTTTGGAAGAATTCTTTTCTTCACATTTTTGTGCAAAGGTAAGACAACTTAAGCTTCAGTTGAGAAATACAAAGAAACAAGCTTTTATAAATTTGTACCTTCTTGAAATCAAGAAGATTGTGGACACTTTAGCATCAATTGGTGCACCTGTTGATGAAGCTGATCATATAGAAGCAATCTTGGATGGATTAACTGAAGAGTATGAGGCATTTGTCACATCAGTTACATCAAGAACTGATCCCTTCTCAGTAGGACAGATTGAAGCTCTTCTCGTGGCATAAGAAGAGAGAATTGAGCGGTTTAGGAAAACAGATAACAATTTGATTCAGGCAAATGTAACTCAGTTTCAACAGTTTAGTCAACAGCAACAAAAAAATGGCAATTTCAGACCTCAAGGATTCTTTTACAGTGATCAAGCAAGATTCAATTCAAGTTCTCGAAATCAAAGTTTTTCAAGTTTTGGAGAGGTAGATTTGGTCGTGGAAGTGGTAGATTCAATAAACCATACTGTCAATTGTGTGGGAAAACTGGACATTTTTCTCTAAATTGCTGGCATAGGTTTGATCCTAATTTTACTGGTAATTCTGGATATGGTAATTTTCCTGGTAATTAATTCGATCCGCTCGACTGCAGTATCGGTTCAAATCAAGTTCAGAATAATAGATACTCTGCCTCACATAGTGTTCCTAATGCCAATCTTTCTATGAGTAACATGAGTAATATGCTTGCTGCACCTGCTACATTGTTTGATCCAAATTGGTACCCATATTCTGGTACTACACACCACATGACACCTAAATCTTCAAATATGATGCAGAAGGTGGAATATAGTGGTCATGACAAAGTTCTCGTTGGGAATGGATCAGGTTTGTCTATTATGCATGTAGGAAATTTTGAATTCACTTCCAGTTCCAATCCAAAATCCTTCTTCTTAAATAATCTGTTACATGTACCCCAAATCACTAAAAACCTGTTAAGTGTATCTCAATTTGCTAGAGATAATGATGTATATTTTGAGTTTCACCCTAACACTTGTTTTGTGAAATCTCAGGTTACCAAGGAGACAATTCTCCAAGGAACCCTTAGACATGGACTTTATGTCTTTGACAGCCTGCATCCAGTTTCTTCAAATCATCAAATTATTTCCAATCTTGCCTCAACCAAGTCAAATTTAGATTTTCAAATATGGCATTCAAGACTTGGACACCCTGCTTCTCAAGTAGTTCTTAGAGTCTTAAAATCTTGTAATTTGGATATTCCTTTTGATAATTCGTTTACTGTATGTTCTGCATGTTGTATGGGTAAATCCCATCAATCACCATTTTCAGTTTCTAAGTCTGTATATCATTCTCCCCTTGAACTTGTATATAGTGATGTTTGGGGTCCAGCCCCTCTTAATTCAATAAATGGAGCAAGATATTATGTGCACTTTATAGATGCCTATTCTAAGTATACTTGGATTTATCTTTTACATAGTAAATCTCAAGTATTCTCTGTATTTCTGAATTTTAAACAACTAGCTAAATTGCAGCTAGGAACAAAGTTAAAAGCTATTCAAACTAATAATGGCAGAGAATATCTTGCTCTATTCAAATACCTTGAGTCAAATGGAATTGTTCACAGAATGTCATGCCCTTACATTCATCAGCAAAATGGAAGTGCTGAACGAAAATATAGATATATTGCTGAAGTAGGCTTAACTTTGCATGTTGCATCATCTTTACCATTATCCTACTAGGGTCATGCTTTCCTTACTGCCACTCAATTAATCAATTCTCTTCCTACTCCTCTTCTTATGAATTTATCTCCCACAGAAATTCTTTTTCACAGAAAGCCCTTGTATGACACTTTTCGAGTTTTTGGGTGTGCATGTTATCCTCTTCTTAGACTCTACAATCAACACAAGTTTGAGTTTAAGTCTCAACAATGTGTCTTTTTAGGGTATGCAACACAACATAGAGGCTATCAATGCTTAACACCCTCAGGGAAAATTGTTATTAGCAGAAATGTTATTTTTGATGAGCATCTGTTTCCATTCAAGTTTAATCCTACTGGTTTCACTCAAAATTCTCATTTTGTCATTGAGTCCTCACATCAGTCTTATGTTCCTGTGATACCACTGCTTACTCAGAATTCTATACATCATAGTACTCATACTGTATTTAATTCTCCTACTATTGTTAATATCACTAATGATTTGCTTGCTCAAGCATATGATTAGCAAAACACTACTGCTGTAACTCAGTCTGGTTCATCAGTTCCAATTTCTGTTTCTCTAAATGTTGATTCTGTTCATCCCACTAACTCAACACTAGTCAACATTCATCCTATGACTACCAGGGCAAAGGCTGGAATCTACAAACCTAAGGCTTTTTCAGCTTCATTAGAACCTGCTTCTGTTAAGCAAGCATTATCTCAACCTTATTGAAAACAAGCAATGGATGATGAATACATTGCTTTGATGAGAAATAATACCTGGTCTATAGTTGATCTTCCTAAAGACAGAGTTCCTATTGGCAGTAAATGGATCTTTAAGGTTAAGTATAATTCAGATGGATCACTACAGAAGTATAAAGCCAGGTTAGTAGCAAAGGGATTCAATCAAAAGGCTGGTTTTGATTATAATGATACGTTTAGCCCTGTTGTCAAGCCAGCTTCCATTCGAATTGTTCTGACATTGGCTTTGTTCAATAATTGGCCAATTCACCAATTAGACATCAATAATGCCTTTTTGAATGGAGACTTACAAGAAGAAGTATACATGCTTCAACCATAGGGTTATGAAATTGGGAATGGCAATCAAGTTTGCAAGCTGTCCAAGGCTTTATATGGTCTAAAACAGGCTCCTCAGGCCTGGTTTCAAAAGTTGTTATCTGCTCTATATGGTTTTGGTTTTATCTCTACAAAATCAGATGTTTCCATTTTTACAAGGATCACTCCTACTTCTACAGTATTAATTCTCATTTATGTAGATGATATTCTTATCACAGGCACTTCTTCTTCAGTTATTACAGATCTAATCCGAAGACTCCATGCATTATTTGTCCTTAAGGATATGGGTCAGTTACATTAGTTTATTGGAATTGAAGTTCAACCCACTATCTCTGGTGGTTTATTGTTATCTCAGACTAAGTACATTCACGATCTTCTTGCTAAAGCCAAAATGAATGGCTGCAAACCATATCACACTCCTATGACAGCAAACTTGAAACTCTCAGCAACTGGTAGCATTCCTTTTTCTGATTCGAGTCTTTACCGATCTGTGGTTGGTAACTTGCAGTATATTACAATTATGAGACCTGAGTTAGCTTATTGTGTCAACAGAGTTTGCCAATTTATGCAAACTCCCCTTGAATCTCATTGGAAAACTGTCAAAAGAATCCTTCGCTATTTGTCAGCCATTTCATATGCTGGTTTGCACCTTCAAAAACCAAAAACACTAGACTTAATTGGATTTAATGACTCAAATTGAGGCTATGATCCTGATGACAAGAAATCAACTTCAGGTTTTTGTGTTTATTTTGGCTCAAATCCGGTTAGTTGGTGCTCCAAGAAACAACATGTTGTCTCTAGGTCTAGCACAGAGGCTGAATACTGCAGCATTGCTCTTCTAGTTGCTGAGTTAACTTGGATGAAGTCCTTACTGCATGAGTTACACGTACCTTTACCAGCTCCACCAATGGTATACTGTGATAATTTGAGTGTTGTTCTACTTGCAGCTAATCCTATTCTTCATTCCAGAACCAAGCATTTTGAAATTGACCTGTACTTTGTTCGTGATCATGTGGTTACTGGCATAATTCGTATTAGCCATATTTCAACATATGCTCAAGTTGCAGATATTTTAACCAAGGCCATTTCTAGCTCTCAGTTCCATACTTTTCGAGACAAACTCAGAGTTGGAACTCAACCACTGCTGAGTTTGAGAGGGGATGTGAGAGAGAATGGTTAATTAGCAATTAGGAAGTTAGTTATAACTGTATTAAGTCAGTTATTCTCTAACTATAAATGACTTCCTATATATACATGTATTCCTCTGTAATGAGAAAGTAAGATCTCGTCTTATCAATTCTTCAGTAAATGTTTCGTTTCATTTTCTTCTTTCACTTTCTGTTTTTCGTTATCCAGTCTTGCCCTGATACCTTACAAAATTATTTATTTCACCTTTTGAATTCGCTTTAATGAAGGTTTTTTTTTAAATAAAAAAAAAAGATGATTATGGTCGAAATTTATGAAGCACAGACATAAATATAAGATACGACACGAATACAGAAACATATTAAATCCAAAAATTATAGACTACCTAACACGATATATATATATATATATATAAATTGTAAAATTTAAGAAAAATATTTATAATTCATTAGAGGTAGAAGAAACGGTTCAACCGATTGAGTTGGCTTAAACCCGCTATATTTTTTTGAGTTGAATTCAAGATTTCAACCTACTTTTAATTTCCAACTCAACCTTGAACCCGCCTCGCTTAACCCGCTAGTTAAGCGAAGCGGTGCGAGTAATATGTCGAGTTGAGTTTTTTTAAAAAAAAGTGTTACATATTGTTTTTATTATTTGTGTTTGTGATATTTTTATGGGTATGATACTAAATTTATTTTATTTTTTTATTTTTTTTAATCTCTATAAATTATAATTTTTTTATTTTTAAATTTTTATGATTTTTTTTATTTTTTATACATTTTATTTTATTTTTTATGATCAACTCACTTATTTTTTTTTATTTTTTTTATGCGGCCAACCCGCCAACCCACACTAAAGCAGGTGGGTTAACTCTTCCAACCTATTTTTCAAAACGTAACAATTATGCTTAACCCGCCCCACCCCGCTCCGTATTTTTGTGGGTTGAATGCGGGGATGAATGGCAGACAAAAAAATTAATAAAAATCACCTCTATAATTCATTAATATCATTTTTATAAATTTAAATATTTACAATATCTTAATATATGTCATATATGTCGAATATTTACTATTTAGTAAGCTCCCTCCTAAAAAATATAGAATATAATTTTTATTGACATATTCTAAAAAATTTCATAAATTAATTTCTCCTAATAGAACTAACTATATATAAGTACATGTACATCTAAAAAAAATTAACTAGAGAAAATATTGATGTGAGGTAAGTTTCGGTGACAACGAAATAGATGGCTTGATATAAACAAAGATAGAAAGAGTAGATAAAAATAATTGCGTGTGAAAAAAAACTTAAAAGTTTAATAGTGATGTGTGAAAAGATAAAATTTAAAATATTAGTATGTGAAAATAAATAATTGAGATGTCATTATGTGATTAAATTTAAATGAATTATGAGCTTATTAATTGAATATTAATAAAATTATTTTTTTTAAAAAATATTAATAAGTTATATTTAAATTGTATTTTAAATGTGTTTAAATTAATTCAAAATATATTTAAATTAAAAATAATAATTTTTTTAATATAATATATTTAAACATACAAAATATATATATTGTATAAATATTTTTATATAAATAAATATTCGACACGCAGATATGTCCGTATTTCATAGGTCAAAATCATTCATATCAAGTTGTCGTGTCTCAACTGCTTATGGCGAAAAGTAGCACTGGGGCTCATATTGAATAATGAAATGGATAGCTCAGCTAGTAGCCTACTACTGTCCTACACAATAACAACTCATGATGAGAGCCATTATTCGACATTTCGACCTGGCATGTTGATTGTTGAACACCAAATAATTATACACAGTCTGAAATGAAACAATTACTTAAAAAATGCTTAAATATATTTTTATCCATTATAATATAGTGATTTTTTTTTTTGTCCTCTATTTTTCAAACTTTTCAAACGAATCTCTCAAATTTATTTATTTTTTCATTTTCCGTTGGTTCTTTCGTTATTTTACCATTTGAAATAGACGTTATCTATTTAAGTAGATGCTTATGTAGTTACTTCGATTCCTACATGACGTGTGACGTGATTCTCGTTATCCTACGTGATAAATAAATATGTGGTGGAGAATTTTAGAGGAAATTAGAGCATACTTTTCCGTGTGATAACCCTGTGTTTAAAATTTGACCCGTTCTATTAATTTCACTCAGAATAGGTTTATATTTTAAAAATTAGTTTCATTATTATTTTTCAAGTTAAGTTCTTGTTATACTTCAACTTATCTAAACCCATTTTATTATTTTAAACCTTATATATATCTTTTATAATTAATTATAAATAATAACATTTATTAATTTAAATTAATAATTTTTTAATAACATAATAATATATTTATATTAATATTATTTATTTTAAAATATATATTATATAATATACATTAATTTTAATTTTTCATTTATATAAATTTATGACTTAATTAAGTATAATGTTTAAATTTATACATAATATTTATATATTAGATTGACTCAATTTAGATTTGGTCATTGTCATGTCATCATCAGATCAAATTTAAATATAAGAAAATGGTCTAATTTAAATATCAAAGTAGATTCGAGTCAAGCTAAACTCGTTCTATATATACACATACTTGTTAAGATCTTTGTTTATACAATATCATCATACACTAAACACACCCAAAATTCTCCATTGCCTCTGCACTTATTCCAAAATTGTTTGTGAAATTGAGGGTCGTAGACGAAGAATTGAAGATTACATCAAACAATTTGGAGAACGAAGGCATGAAATTCATATCTTATGAGTTGTGGGTTGAAGGTAATGTCCCAATCCTGGTTCATATTGTTATTCTTTTGGGTTGTAAATGTATCTATTTTGGGAGTATCATCTAAGGTGAGAAAGACATCCAAGTTGATAAGAACAGTACCATCCAATTGGGGCATCACCAAAACAATCTCTTCGGATTATCTTTCATTCACGAGGTAAGCTTCATTATCCTTTAGTTCATGTAATCATCCATCTCATCAACGGCTATCTCCAACAGCTAATTATGTCCACCTAAGCCTCTATATAGTATGCTACATGCATTTAACGACTATTTTTAATGGTGAGGTAATGGAAGGACAAACAAGGAATGAAATTTTTTTTAAGAGACTCGTTTGAAAAATTTTAAAAATTAGGGACCAAAATAGAAAATTGTTATATTTTAGAGGACAAAAACATATTTAATAAAAAAATTGTGTGAGGGGTTCAACCAAAGTCGCACCATTTATTTGGTAATGTAATTTCAAATCATGAAAAATGTCATTTAATTGTAAATATTTTTTATTTGAGATCCTCACTTTTTCTTTTGTTTTTTTAGATTATGCAAAATCTTATAGGAATGATATACAGAAAAACTCATGCGTAACCTATTATTTTTGGGACCTACAAGTTTGGTACATGAATTGCTTGCGTATTTTCTTTCTTCGAACATAACATTATTATGTCCTTAGAAAAATGAGAGAATTTAATTAAATATTTACCAAAGATAAAAAACACAAAAAAGCTAAACTACTAAATTAGTCTTTAAAAGATTTCACTTATTTTTTTAATTAATCTTTAACCAATTATTTACACAGCAAAAAAGTCGTAATCCATTTCCAATATGACCAACCACGGTAGAGTTTTGGCAGAAATAAAATAGTTCTTTGTAAAATTTAAACTAATATGTAATCCTTTGATATCTTTTAGTGACTAAGATTTAACGTTGTTGGAACTAATTTACATTGCAATAATCTTTTAAAAGAACCAGTTTAAATTTTAAAATGACTTTAAAAATATTAAAAGATTATGGAACATGTTTATATCTTTCAAAGACCTATTTACTCTCTTACACTGACTAATTATAGTTTGCTCTAAAATAAACTAACGTAATGCCAATGGGGTTGGTCACCTAATGACCTTTTGCTCATAATAACAATATGACTTGAGTTTAAATTTTGAAATCCTTCGTCAATAGGCAATTTATAATCTCATTACAAATTCTCTATGAGGTTGATGTCATTAAAATGGAGAGAATCTCCTCTCATATTAATTTATTTTGTTTGTAAAAAAAAATTAATGTAAGTTATCATTTTCAAATTATTTTCTTATTCCATTTTATGATTAAATAAAACATAAAAAGTTGAAACAAGTTTTTATGGAGTAATGTTGTCAAAATATCTAAGATAAAATTATAAGCGTTAATGACAAAAGATGGCGATAATAAAGTAATACATGTGTTTCATGTTAGGAGTGTAAATTAGTTTGGATAACCCGACCAATTCGACCAATCTTAACTGAACCAATTAGATTAGTTTGGTTTTGTTCGAATATGTTGATTGGTTCAGACAAAATCCGAATCGAATGAGGCTTAATTGATTTGGTTATCGGGTTGAAAGTTTTAAATCTGATAACTGAATCATTAAAACTTTCAACCCGATAACCAAATCAATTAAGCCTCATTCGATTCAGATTTTATCTGAACCATATATATATATATATATATATATATATTAACTCTGTTCTATTTTTCAAAGGTATTAAGTCTTAAACAAACATTTTGGAGCACAGTACAAAAAATCACACATCCATGTTCTATCTACTCTCTGGACTCTACTGTAAGACTCATCCACATTTAAACATTCCACATCCTTCTTCAATCTTCAACTTCTTTCTAATCTTCATTCCACACTTCTATTCAACAACATGAAGCGCCCACTACTCCCCACTCCACCATTTTCACATTTTCACATTTTCCCCTCTATTCTCTGCGCACTGCACTTCTGCCCTCTACCTTTCCCCGCCGCTCACAGTTGCTCTCTGCTTGTCGCTACTCATCGCCTCTCTCTACTTGATGATCGCCGCTCACCAATCGGTAAGTCTTCTTTCTCCTATAGATCTAACCAATAAGATTATTGTCTAATAGATCTGTCATTTATCCTATAGTTTTCTTCTAATTTGGGTCTTTTATCTAGTAAGTCTTCTTTACTTAGTTGTTGATTGAGAAAATTTGGCAGCTGGATTTTGTGCTCTACTATGGCAGATTCATAGGGTTTTCACTCATTCAAGTATGAACTACTTTTCGTGGTTGATGAAGATGTACGTCTTTGTCCTTGCGTGAACACCAAAAACTACATGTAAACTATTAATTATTATTGTCAAGCTGAGGTGAGAAATGACTTCTCTATTTTGTTTATCTAGATTTCCTTCAAATTGTAAAGGTATAGTTGCAAGGTCATTTGAGCCTGATAAGTCAATGCTTCTCCCTCAATTTTCAACTCAACATTAAAAAGATACTTGTTAGGTTTATTAGGCTAATTTTTGTGTAAAAAAAAACAGTCAATCCGACCACCTGAATCGAACCAATTTGTAAATATTCGGTTCAGTTTGGTTCGGATTTAACTATCAAAAAATCAAAAAATTAAACCAAACCAAACTAAACCAATTGATTTTGATTAGTTAGATTTATTTTTTTCTCAAGAACCGAACCAAACAGACCCGATTACACCCATATTTCACGTTAGTGGGGCATTGTAATGGCTCTCGTAGCTCACAAGTATCTATTGTTCTCTTAGATGCGGTGTATGCGGTGATGCAGAATAGATTATAATTATTTATGATTTTGATAATTTAAGATTTTATAGATAATTATATTATTTAGAGATTTCATCTTTCCATATTAAATAAGGATTTTATCTATTTTAGGATTTTAGTTTTAATGAGATTCTATCCAAAACTTAAATCTTATCATTAGTTAGTTATATTAAGATTTTGAATTAAAATAGAAATAGTTTTTTTTATCTATTTTAGTTATAATTGATTTCTTTTGTAAAAGGGCTATACATACCTTACTATCAAATTTTAGAAGATGGTGGTTGTTAATTATTAATTATTGAATTTAATATATTATATTCTTACTTCAAGACAGAGTCTCTTGACACCGAGTGCCCTTGGAACCCCAATGGTTATTTGTTTTCTTCTTCCATTGGTCCTACATCATGCAGTGAACGTTGATTGATTGTCCCAATGTGTCCTTTCAAATTTTCAGTTGCCTTGAATGACGTTTGTCGTTATGCTTATTTTGTTTTTCCATTCATGATGGTAAACACTTATACGATGCACAAAGTCGTTGATAGATGTTACCTAGTTGATCCTGTCAGTAGTCATATGCTTGTCTCAAAGATTAATTCATGTATGTGTAAGTATGAACAAATTCAGACTGTGAAATTGCGAATGACTCATTAAATCAGTTATAGTTTGTTTGATGGTATCTACTGCTTGGATAATTATAGTAATTATAGAGTTAATATATGCAACAAACCCCAACTTCTGGAAGGAATGCATTTATTAAATAAAAGATTGACGTAGGTACTACCTATTACTTTGATGATTTATGATAGCTCGTTGGATCTCACGGTTGTGCCGATGATGCATCATTCAAATTTTTGCCCTATCAACTTTCAATGGTAGGATAGTGACATATCATGGTGGTGATGGGTGACGGAGAATTAATGTTCGATTTTGAAAAGGGAACCTGAGAAATGACTACCATATCCAAGGAAGACAGCAAGTGTGCAAATTACCCAATCTTAACACCTGGAGGTAGTGACAATAAATAATAATATCAAGATTATTGAGTCTCGTAATTGAAATGAGAACAATCTAAATCTTTTAATGAGGATAAATTGAAGGGCAAGTCTGATGCAAGCAGTCACGATAATTTCAGCTCCAATAACGTATATTTAAGTTGTTTTAGGTAAAAAAAACTCGTAATTAGACCTTGGGTTGAGTCGATCAGTCTGTCTTTGGTGTGCACCGATTGACTCGTCCTTTCTACCAGTGATGCACTCCTAGCCTAAATTAACTGGGTCGTGCTTCCGACGCTGTTACTTTAAAGAAATTAGAGTGTTTAAAATAAGCCTACAATTTGTATACATTTATACATGTAGATGGAAAAGTAAACAAATAATAAATAAGTCAGCAAAAATCAAATTTAACATATTTGAGTAAAATAAAAGAAAATGTGTACCAACATGTGTAAGTCTGAAATGAAATGAGTTCGAGTCTCTTAAATATGTGATTCTAGATTCGATTCTAGAATTTATACATATAAAAATAATACTATTAAGATAGATATCCATTTAAGTATTTGATTATATATTGAAAGATTAGTCTTTTAATTATCAGATGAGAGATACTTTAAGAAATCAAGAAAGAAAAAGAAAATGCATAATTCTTGGTATTTGAATCTTAAAAACAAATTCGTGTAGGAAATATTACGTGGGTTAATTATATTATAAACAATACCAAAAAATTAACAAAATTAAATTAGAATTTATCAAGACTTATTGTTAATTGTTTAATAAATTAAAGTGATTAATATTAGCCATCCATCTAAGAATTTCTTTTAGCTGCATCTAATAACAAAATCAACTCATCATTATGATAAAAATTACAACAATACACTCGTAGGGATAATATATTCATTTATTGAGAGCGTAATAACACGTTTTCAAAAAAAAGTTTGACTTTTGTTTAATTGTATATTGAAATATTAATTTCTTATTTATTGAATATAAATATTTAAAAAAATAAAAAAAATGACTTTTTATATAATTATCATCATAATTAAATCTTATTAATGATATGACAAAATAAGATTAAATAATAATAATAAATCAAAATTAAATCTAATACTTCTAATTAAATGTGAATAGACAAAATAAAGATTAATTAATTAAAATCTGAATTAAATAAAAAAGTTGTTAACGTGTGCCTTAAAAATACAACAATTTTTTTTTAAATAACATTCATTATTTATTACTTAAAAAATATTAAATATTTTTAAAATAATAAATACTTATACCATTTATTCAATAATTTTTTTTTTCTTTAACATATATCTACGTTAACAAAATTTAATAAAATATTATTCAATTGACATTACTTTAAAAAAGTGAAATCAAAATTATTATTATATATTATATTATATTATATTATATTATATTATATTATAAATAGACAAATCAAAGTGTTAATAGTTACTACATATCAATTTAAGCATTAATTTAATAAAGTTGACAATTAATTTGAAGATTTTAAATTTAAATCGTACCACACCAAATAAATTTTATTAAATCAAATTAAATGCTCTTATATTAACTTATTACACAAATTATTCTGTCAACTTTAAAACTTTTGTTTCTAGAATTGAAATATAAATAAAAAAATAATGTGATGATCAAAGATTGAAACCACAACAACTGCAATAGATTGAAACCATCCCCAAAGCAACTGCAATAGATTGAAACCACAGTAGAAAAGAAATAGAAATTCCACGTCAATTTGTGAAAGTGCAAGTTGAAACTGACATAGAAAGTGAGAAAAAAAATAAAATAACCATTACCATATGCTCATTGACAAGCACACCAAGCGAAAAACCTAACGGTCATACCGTTCCTGGATTGAATCATTCTTACGTCTTCTGTCCCCTTCGATTCATTATTTTCAATCAAATTTCGTTCCAATTTATCATCCCATTCCACGATCCCCTACCTCAGAGTGCTCAATTTGTTTTGATGGGTTGGGGGCAGAGAAGAAAATTGGGGTGCGTTTGGTTCGGATTGATTTGAATTGACTTTTTGTTATTCGTAATTGCAATGAGCATGGCGAACCAGGTGACAGTGAGAGACCTCGTCGAGGAAGCCAAGAAACGGATTGTCATCCTGGTCGTATGCGTCGTCGGACTCTCTTATCTCATGTCCTGTGAGTTTCTCTTCAATATAATTATTACAAGCTTTTCGTTTGGGTCCATAATCGTTTGGGTTGAGGGTGTGTTTTCTCTTTTATTCAACTTAAATTGAGAGCATCTATGTATTAGTTTGGTTAGCCCTTTTAAGTTTCAACTTTCAACAGCTTTTCATGGTTTTGCTAATCAAATACTAAAGTTTTTAACGCCTCATAGTTATTATTACATTGCTAGCTTTGCAAAGAATCGTAGGATAAAAGTGCATGTTTTACATCTTAATCTGCGCTACATGATTTTTATAGCAGAATGGTTTGGAAAACTAATTTTAAGACCTAGGATAACTTGTTTATCAGTATTATGATATGACAAAATGCTTTGGACCTGTCTTATAGGAGGAGTGACGTTCAAAGGTTTTCAGTGGAGAAAGTTTTGCTAGAATCAATTTATTACTCGTTGCTCTTAGAAAGCGAAATATAGATACCTTGTCAAGTTAGGAACATTGGATGTTTGTTTAACCAATAATTTTGCATGCTTAATCCTCATGATACATACAGAGTGATGTTTAAATTATTGTGTTGCTACAGTTTTCACGATGTTGATGAGGATGTTGTGCTCGATCTGTAACCATACAAGACAAGATAAGATTAGGAATGAATGCATTAGAGAGAAAGCAAAGGTAGCACCTATTGTGAAAAAGATGGTAGAATCTCGCCTTAGGTGGTTTGGACATGTAAAGAGAAGACCCTTAGAAGCCTCGGTAAGAAGAGTAGATCAGGTGGAGGATAGTCCAATAGCTAGAGGCAGAAGGAGACTAAGAAAGACTATAGATGAAACAATTAAAAAAGATTTAGATTTAAATTTGGCATTTTTGAAGACTTAGTTTTTTGGTAGGGCACAATGGTGTCGTTTGATCCATGTAACCGACCCCACCTAGTGGGAAAAGGCTTGGTTGTTGTTGTGCAATTTCACGATCAAAGAGTAGCTGGAGTTTTCTTTTATTTTTCTTTAAGATTCCTACTTTCTTTTTTGTTTTTGTTGGCAATATGATACTAGCCAAAATGACACAGAATGGAAGCATGACAAGTTGAAAACAATTCGGGTTAGCTATCATTCTAGCTAGAACCTAGAAAGAACTAGGTAGAAGCTCAAGAATTTACTACACACAAGGGAAATCCTTGTTAATTGTCATAATATTCAGACAAGAAGGTGTGTGTGTTGTATCTTGTGTTGCAGACTCTTTTATAGACATGATAAGAAACTTGAGTGAAAACTGAAAAGTGAACAATCTTCTAAAACATTTGTAATCCATATAGAATACAGCAATCTAATCCTACCATAATTACTTTGAAATTACCTAAAATAAATAAACCTCCTAAAATAGTTGCTATGAAAATCACATCAATATCGTTAAAAATCAATATATAATTATATTTGACCCCCTTTATTGTGCATTGCAAACCCAAAGTCTTTTTTTCCTCCTTTCTGGACCCTGAATATACGTGTGTAGTCTCATATCTGATGGAATTTATGGTCTGTTTCTCTGTTACCTTTCCTCCTTACGCATTTGTTTGTGCTTGATTTTGTTTAAGAGAGATAAGCAAAAGAGAACTATAATTATATTTAAGTATTTTATAGCAGTGGAAGCTTAACAAATAATAATCCTGGGACCATGTTAGGTTTGAATTAGGGATATATAAAGAAAGTAAAATGGGGTTCAGGTCAGTCTAGGATTTGGCATTTTTGAATTAATTTTTGAAGGGGAGAGGGACACCTTAGCAGATTTGGTTTTATTCAAAAGCTTTGGCATTTTTCTAAAATATGAATAGAGAGAGCCAAAGGCAAAAAATGGAAGCTCCTAAAATCTTACCAAACTATTTGATCTTTCAATGATACCAAACCAGCCCTGCAGTTTGGTTCAGTTTCATCACTTTGATCAGCTTGGTTTGGTTCCTTGAACACCCCTACTTTTGTGTTCATTTGGTAACAAGAAATTTTGTTGATGCCAACTCATGTCACCAAGCTAATGCCTCATTCCTCAACACCTAGAAAACTATGTACATCAAGAAGATGCCACTTGTTAATTTATAGCAACATGTCTTTTTAAGGTCTTGGTCTTTGGTTTATTTTCTTTTGCTTTCATTTCAGTGACAAGCTCCTCAGTTTGGGTCAACTTGCCAGCTGCAGCCTCCTTAATTATCATTCTCCGCTATTTATCACTTGATTTTGAAATGAAGAGAAAAGCTGCAACATATAACAATAAAGCAGGCTCCACCAGTGTTCAGTCTTCAAAGAAGCCTCTTGAAAATCCTAAAGTTGTTGCAAAGTTTGAGTGGAGAGCAAAAGTGAATTCTCCTGTTGTTGAGGATGCAATTGATCACTTCACCAGACATCTAGTTTCTGAGTGGGTGACAGACCTGTGGTACTCTCGCTTAACACCAGACAGAGAGGGTCCTGAGGAGTTGGTGCAAATAATAAATGGTGTTCTTGGGGAAATTTCAGGACGCATGAAAAATATAAATCTGATTGATTTTTTGATAAGGTTCTTAGTTTCATTTTTTGTCCATGATTTTTCTTTATTTTGGATTGTAAGTTGATTGACTGGGGTATTAAATTTTTTTTTTTTTGGTTCAGGGATCTTATTAATCTCATTTGCACACACTTGGAGCTGTTTCGTGCTGCTCACTCAAAGATTGAAAAACAACATACAGGTTCATTAACAATTGAATGTCGAGATATGGAACTAAAGATTGTCTTGGCTGCTGAGAACAAATTGCATCCTGCTTTATTTTCTGCTGAAGCTGAGCATAAGGTTTTCCACTTTATTGTTTTATATGCATGCATTGAGTAATCAGGAATTTAGTCTTCATCCGTGGGCCATGATTTTGTTCTTGCATTTTCTATTTTGGGTTATAATGCTGTGTGTATTCTTAATTTGCAGGTTTTGCAGCATCTGATGAATGGTCTTATGTCTGCCACTTTCAAGTCTGAGGATTTGCAATGTTCTTTCTTTCGATATACTGTCAGGGAGCTTCTTGCATGTGCTGTAATGCGACCTGTCCTAAATTTAGCTAATCCAAGGTATCTGTTTTCTTCCATTTTGCTTAATTTTTTTTGTATGTTTTTGCTCTCATTTTCCCTGTTTTCTGCTGGCAGATTTATTAATGAAAGAATTGAATCTGTAGTCGTTAACAAGACCAAGGTTAATAAGGGGGCTGCCGTAACTCAAGAGGCACCTGACACTAAAGCAGATGAGTTGCAGACTTCGTCTGACCATTTTTCCAAGTGTTTAGATCCTTCTGCTACTGGTGTTGAGCTTGTACAGCTAAGAAATGGTCAATCTCAATCCAGAAATGCAAAGTCATCTGCAGAAAATAATGCCCATGATAATTTTAATAAAGATCCATTGCTTGCAATCGATGCTCGATCTTCCCGTTCATGGAACTCATTGCCTGCAAAATCCCAAACTAATGATGACCAAGGTATTCAACGACATCGCTCAGGAGGAGAGTGGGGAGATATCTTAGATGTCATCTCTCGCAGAAAGACCCAAGCCCTTGCTCCAGAACATTTTGAGAACATGTGGACAAAGGGGAAAAATTACAAGAAAAAGGATGGCGAGAACCAGTCAAATGAGCAAGTCCCGCAGCATCCTGTGGTAGGGAAATCGCTAATGGTAGATCATATGAAGGCAATATCTGGACCCAAAGAAAAAGACACTAATTCCAAGCTTAATCCCTCTAAGGGAAGCTGCATTAATTCTGGATACAGCAGTCGGTTCCCTGTTGAAAATGCACCCTTTCATGCAGACAAGAATGGATCAACTAGTTCTCCAGTTACCTCGTATATAGATGATGAGCACAACCACATGCATATGCAGATGGGTGAATCAGAGAGCAGTACTTCTTATACTTCTGAAGATGATGAAACTACTGCTGTCACTGGTCTTGATTCCCCTGGAACTAAGGTTTGGGATGGAAGAACTAATAGAAGCCAGGCTGTTTCTTACGTTCATCACCCACTTGAAAATTTTGATAATCATGGTACAAAGAAGAGGAATAAGAGCCGATCTCGCTATCTGAGATTACCCAAGACCCAATCTGGCAGTAAAAGGTCTAGGCCAAGCGGTCATAACATACATATGTGGCAGGAAGTTGAGAGAACAAGCTTTTTATCTGGAGATGGTCAAGACATACTTAATTCTTCAAAATCACATGTAAATTCTGAGGACTCCAGTGATGATGTTGATATTGAAAGTTTGGGTAGAATTTATAGTGGAGCAGCAGCCTCTTCTTCAGCATCCTCTATTTCTAAATCAGAATCTTGTGGTTTGGCTGTTAATCCCCTGAAAAGTTCATCTGTGGTAGATTCCTTTTTCAAGCTGAGATGTGAGGTACTTAGATGGTGCTCTGTGGCTCCTTTAATCAATAATGACTTAGTTCATATACTAATATGCTTGTATATGAAAAATGTGTAAGCTAACTTACTGCTGCAGGTCTTAGGTGCAAATATCGTGAAGAGTGGCTCAAGGACATTTGCTGTTTACTCCGTATCTGTTACAGATGTAAATAATAACACTTGGTCAATTAAAAGAAGGTGCTAAGGCTTCTGCTATGTCTTTCATCGATGTTTCTAAGGATATTTTTCAATCTGATATTGTCTTCACATGTTTCTTGTTTTCTTTCTTTCTTTTTTTGGCTTACATTATTGTTTATTTTTCAAGGTTTCGTCATTTTGAGGAGCTACATCGACGCCTGAAAGAGTTCCCCGAGTATAATCTTCATTTGCCACCAAAACATTTTCTGTCAACAGGTTTAGATGTACCTGTCATTCAAGAGCGGTGTGAATTGTTGGATAAATATTTGAAGGTCAATTTAACTCTCACTGTTTTTGTTAAACACTTACATTTCTTTGGTTCCTCCCGCTACCCAATACTGTGGCATTATAACACACTTTGGTAGAAATTTTGTGTGGTTTCTCCTTTTCTTTTGTGGTGTCTACATTATTGCTTAAGACATCATTTTCTGGTTCCTAATTGTTAATTTGGCTAATTGGTAGGTTTGCATTATTAATGAATTGGTTCCATTAGCTAATTGGTCAACTTTCATTCTTAATAAACTCAATTTTCTCTATGGAGGAATAAATTATCTGTACTGTGATAATACTGGAATCATCCATATTTTGTTACCAGCAGGATAGATATTGGATATGAGTGCACCTCTATTTTGAGATAGCACTTCCTTTTTCATCTGTTGTATAGCATTGTTTTCCTCTTTTTGCTAACAAATTTCATCGATTCTTCCAATATTTTATTGACTCATGGTTTATTGGCCCTCAGCAACTTATGCAGCTACCAACAGTTTCAGAATCAATTGAAGTATGGGACTTTTTGAGTGTTGACTCTCAGGTCTGATTTCTTGTCCAACAGTTTCTTCCCCTCAGTTGCAAAAAGTTTTTTTTTTTTTTAAATATTATCTGGCTTATCTCTTATTATTATATTATATTATATTGCAGACATACATATTCTCGAATTCATTTTCTATCATGGAAACGTTATCAGGTGACTCATGGTTGATGGAGAATATTGAACATACATAATTTTATTTTTTTTCACTCCTTTTGACATCTCTTGCATTTCTGTGTTTATTGAAAACTACCCTAGTTGGCCTGGATGCTAAGCCATCTGAGAAGACTAAAAGCACTTCCAACTTTTCTTCACCTTCAAGTCACACTTTTGCCTCTCAGAGAGAAAACTATAGTTCTGAAAGTAAAGAGGCTGTTTTGCAAACGAGAAATAATGTTGTGGCTGATGGATTAAGGTCAAAAGTAAATGGCATGCCTCTTTCTCTACCAAAAAAGAATGCGCAGGAACCTAGAAAGTCATTTGACAATTCTGGCGGTAATACAGATATTAGAGCATGGAAGAGTGCACCTTCTCCCAATAACTTGGAGAAGACAGTGAAAGGAAGAGATAGTTCAGAGGAGGTGTCTGATGTGCACCATGATACTTCTGATACGCTTCCAACAGAGGTCATGAAGACAAATCTAAATCTTTAGTTCTGGATTTATTTTTATTCTTTAATTTTTAGGAATAGATGATGTAACTTTTTTATTGTTCCATTATGTCATTTGACAGAGAAATGATTATATTGGATTGTCGATATTGTTCTTCTTAGATTAATATATGCATGATGGCATCTTGGTTCTGATTAATATAATTCTTCCACGCAGTGGGTGCCACCAAATTTGAGTGTACCAATATTGGATCTGGTTGATGTTATCTTCCAGCTTCAAGATGGTGGATGGATTAGGTAATTTTCAAAATTATATTTATTTCACCTTAAACATATGTTGTTTAATTATAACTTCCACATGTACACTCAGATCTGCTTACAATACACGGCTTGTGTACATTTCAGGCGGAAGGCTTTTTGGGTTGCTAAACAAATTTTACAACTAGGAATGGGTGATGCCTTTGATGATTGGTTGATAGAGAAAATCCAGCTTCTCCGTAAGGGATCAGTGATTGCTTCAGGGGTCAGGCGAGTTGAGCAAGTAATCTTCTGACCCATTTATTATTCAAAATTTGTGATGTTCTGGAAACTCTCCTCATCATTTAATGTTTTTTTTACTTTGATGAAATGCTATATTTCTGTTCCTTATATTATACAACCCTGATAATCTTTCCAGGCAATAATACAGTTTTAACTTTTAATTTGTATGATGGGGCAGAATACCGAGTACAGTGCTTAGATAAGTATATGATGTACTGATGAGGTATTGTGACTACAACTTTAATAGATACTCTGGCCTGATGGAATATTCATAACCAAGCATCCAAATCGACGACGACCACCACCACCTACTGGTCCATCTCAGAATTCACCTCATGGCCATCAATCTACAGAAGGTTCTTCTCCGAGGATGGATGATGAGCAGCAACAGGAGGCAGATCGGCGTGCGAAGTTTGTATATGAGCTAATGATTGGTAATACCTGTTATACTGTTCTCATTTATCTTCAGAATTGAGACTATTCAATATCCTTATAATTCTATAAAAAAAAATAATACTTAAGCCTCCCACCCCCTTCCCTGTAGATCATGCACCACCAGCAATTGTAGGTCTTGTTGGTCGGAAGGAGTATGAGCAGTGTGCTAGGGATCTATATTTTTTTCTTCAGGTAATTTCTGTCTAAATGTATTGAAGTTGTCCAAAGAAGCTTCTTGTGTTCATCTGTTAATTTTCTGGTGCTGTTGGTAGTTGCAACATTTCCACTTGATCTTTATGATGCTGAACATCGCATTCCAATTTAGAATTTACTTGGCTTTACTTGGAGCATCATCATATATTTTATGGTACAGGTACTAGTACTACTATGATTAGATCTGTCCATTCTGCTTGTTCAACTAATAGTTAATATCACCATTTTCCTAACGTTTCAGGTTAACTGTTTTCCTGTGGGATTCTTAGCTGAAATTTGTTGGTGTCATTTTCATACAAATGCTTTTCTTATTGAAAACCTCACTTGTGTAATCAAGATATTGAACTATTTTTTAATTAAGAGTAGCAATCTATTGAGCGATGGTTGATTAGAATTTGCAATGTATAGAATGTTAAGATGTTATTGGGATGTAGCAATCTGTTGTGGTGACAGGAGTGGATTACTGTTCCTTGAGGTTTATAATTCCTTTTGGCACTACGAGACCATTTCTCTTATTGAGTCCATGACATAATTTAGCATTCCTTCTTGCAGTCATCTGTTTGCTTAAAGCAGCTGGCTTTTGACCTCCTTGAGCTGCTGCTGTTGTCAGCATTTCCAGAACTAGATGATGTATTCAAGCAGCTGCATGAAGAGAAGCACAAATTTGGTGAGTTCAGAACAAAGTGAATATTATAATTTTCAGCTGAGGCACGAAGAAACAATGGTGTGGATGTCATGTCTTCGAAGTTAAATTTTTGTTTTGTGAATGTTCTGGTTGCCCCATTTGTCTCTGCAACCTGGCTTCCATCTCTTTCTGTCTTTTGATGAGTTGAAGGCAATTCAATTTTTCAATTTACCAAGTCTGGTTTTGTAATTAATTTTGGCGTCTTTAGGGAACCATTTGTAAATTCTGAGGTTAATGCAATTATTTCAATATTCTTTTTTGGCTAAAGTTTTCTCAAGCTAACTCCTGTCTAGTTTAGATAACTGCGCCTGACTGCCAGGGCTGCTCTAGCAAGTGATCCATCGATTGTGAGAAAGCACTTATTAAACGGATTATTAGTGAGATCATTAACCGTTGGGAAACTTTATACTGGAAGCTCCTAGTTTGTGGTCTCGCAACAAAATTCAGATATTCCTCTGCATTTTGTACTGCTTTCTCCCTTGCAAAGCATTATTAAGTGAAGTATAACGAAGTTTATAATTATTATTTTAACGTGAAAAAAAACGAAGTATAACAAAGTTTAACTCATGATTATTTAAACCGGAGAAACTTATACACACAAACTTAATTTAGGTCTCACACAGAAATTTATATGACTTAATAAGAAATAATGATTGAGACAGAAGAGATGTGCCGTCTAATATACACCCTATGCACCTTACAATAACAACCTTTGATTTATGGTTATAATATCTGAAGGGTTAGATTTCATCACTTGTAACCTGAACAACAGGTTACATACCCATCAGATCTGTCTCTTTGCACCACCACTTTTGTCGGCCTAACTCAGCTACTAACAAACAGAACTGCCATCACCTTTGTCGTGCTGCTCATCACCCCTCTTGTCTCTGGCTGCTGTGCTGCCTCACCAACCCCAATCGTCACCGGATATGGGCAGCCCTGACCACCCCACCCCACCCCAATCACCATGCGAGATTAACAATGATGAGCAGTGAACGTGGTGGGTGGTCCACGACGGCAGATCTGGACACCATCAACCCAGATCTACGACCCACAACCCATGCCACCGCGAGCCAGTCTTCGATGTTGTCACGCCATAGCGAGCCGACCACCGTCGCTAATATTAGACGACCCCCACCACCACCACCCCCACCCACCCCCATCGCCACGCGAGATTAACGAGGATGAGAAGTGAACGCGGTGGGTGGTCTACGACGGCAGATCTGACCACCACTAACCCAGATCTACAACCCATAACCCATGCCACACGAGTCGGTCTTCGACGTTGTCACGCCATCGTGAGCCGACCACCGTCGCACCACTAGAACCACCACTTATGACCTCAACCCTCTGCATCGAAGCTGAACCCTCTGATAAAAGCATAGGGATTGTGGTGTAAGGTTTGTGTTTGTTTGGGTTCTGGTTTGGGACGTGGTTGGCCAAGGTTTAGTGGAGGTTGTTCACGGTGGAGGACGCGGGGGTTGGTGGAGGTTGCACGACTCTGGTACAGCGGTGTAGGGGTGTAAGCAGGTAACAAGGTCAAGGGCCATGGTGGACATGAGATCTACGACTTCACCATCTTGGGAGCAAGCCCGTTGACACCACAAGCAGGATTTCGCGACCAACAGCATGGTCGAAGCCAAGCAGTCGATTGCCCAACGACTGACTGGGCGGTGACTCAAGTAGTGAATGGAGGTGAGGCTGAGCTATAGACTTTGGTGACCGGCTGAATAAGTATATAACCTATAACTATAAGTAGTTTTTAAGGTGTATGATACACCATAAATTGATAAGGTGTATATTAGCATCCGTCCAAAAGAGATTGTAATTTGGAGAATTTTATGATATTCATCTCTTTTTTTAGGATAGAATAGTGAAGTATTTTATTGACTATTAATTATTTTTAAATATTTATTATTAAATTAATATTTAATGAATATTTTACAATTCATCCTAATTATCATAAAAATTCACTTGTAAGTTAGTTTTGCTTATTGTTACAACAATCTCGAAGGGATACTCGCAACGAGTGTGACAACTGAATTTATAAACAAAATTTAGAGAAGTTTCACCAACTTTATTTGGTAAGGGAAATGTTGAAACCCCCCTTTTTAAAGGAAAACATTAAACAGCCCAGCTCTTTTGTATCACGGTGAGGCCGGATTTCTATTTCAAACGTGATAGTTTTTTATTTTCAATTTTATTATATTTTAAATAAATGCTTGTTACTAATTAGAGTATGGTCGAGCTCTCTCTGGGCTTTGGAACCCAGGACATGCAGCCTACTCTTTTTTAAATGAAAATGTATGCTTAACCAAAATCAAGTTTGGGGAGCTTGTGTATTGAGAAAGGGTAGAAATTGAATCCCATTGTATCCATAATGTGTATCTATATAACCCTAAAACAAGTTGTGCGAATTACAGTAACTCAGACATATTAAATTTATTCCATAACATAAGCAAATGCAGGAATGATAAACAAATAATAAAATAAAATTAAAATATTTACAAATTAAAGGGAATTAAAAAAAAAACCAAAGACTAAATTAGAAAATATATAATTTTGACTTAACTTTCAACTAACATATTTCTTAACTATAATGAAAAGTTAAAAAATAACGTAATTTTTTTTAAAATAAGTATGAATTAGTTGATTTTAATTAACAAATAATTAAAATGTTCAAAGAAAAATTTGTTTAGCAATATATCAATTTAAACAAGCATCGTGCCATCAAACAATGAAATAAACAAAGAAAGCCAAAAGAGTGATAAAGAAATAAGCAAAATTCAAATCAAACCAATTCAAGAAGTTAAAATTTTATTTTATTATTTTTCTGTATTTTAGATATTTTATCATTTTAATTTTTTTGTGCTTTTGTGTTTTTGTCAATTTTTAGTATTATTTGTAATTTTATCGTTTTATTTTTTTAGAAGTCCTTACCTAATTCCTATTTATTTACTTAGTTATATTACTATTCTTTCTAATCTAAACTAATCCAACCCGAACAAATCTATTTGCAGTTGCACAGAAAAAATTATTTTAAAATATATTTATCTCTTAAATGAATAAATAATAGTGTATAATTTATTTTGGAAGAATTCTTGCATACATGATCGTATTTTAAAATATTAATTTTTTTATCAAATGAAAGATATTCTAAAAAATTTAAAAAAATATATTCACTTTTAATTTAATTTAAAATACAATTATTAAGATTTTAAACTACTAACATTTAATAATAAATATATTTTTATTTAATCACTTTAAAATAAACTCACCCAGCCTTATCCGCAACGACACTAACCCAACTGAGACTAACCGACCCCAATGAAACAAAATAAGTCCTGTGTGTGACTTGACTCTGGTTGTGAACAACGACGGGGAAGGCAGAGGGCAGAACAGTGCAGTACTGCAGTCGGGTGTGGTGATTGGAAGCTTCATGCGGTGGCTTGGCGATAGTTCGCTGGTTGTTCTTGTGTGAGTGATGTGTACTGTGAGGAGTGTGATGGTGAAGATGTGTTTTGGGTTTCTGTATACAGAGCTCAAGCCAAAACAAGTAAGGTCACCGGATATGTATCCAAGAATTTCATCAAATCATTCACGGCATATACATACAAAGAGCACTAAACAAGAATCATGATCAACAGCAGTCATACAACTCACAGTCACAAAGAACATTAAATATATATATTGTATTAGCAATCTTACTTGACTGTGATGACCAAATTTCTCTATACTACCCCAGCTCCTAAAGAATTTTTAACAACCAAATGTCTCCTCCTGCTCTCCCTTTCTCTTCTCCAAAAACAACCATACGAATGCCCAACATTAAAAAACTAAATTCACAGCTTACTAGTTACTTAAAATGTTCCTGCGCATTCGGTTAGTTTAAGAGCCAATACAGGTTCTCATTCTAATACTCTAAACCTCGACTAACGTCCAATTCGCTGAACTTTTTATTCATGAAAATGCTCTTCACAATTTTTTGGAGTCGCATCAAACCACATTAAACGTGGAACATGCTGGAGAAATTAAATTCTTAAATTTAATAAACAACAAATTCGAAATAAAGAACAATGTGACCTATATTGATTGGGGTTATAAGCAACCGACTATAATGCTTTAGCGCACCTGAAATTACTTTCTACGCCTCAATAGTTCAAAAATTGTTGCATTTTGTCGCGACCGGGATCGCAGCGAAATAACAACTTAAATTACAAAATTTTAAAAGGAGTCGCCACCAATTTTATCTTTTATTGGAAAAAATTGAAAAACTTAAAAAAGTGGTCTGTATTAAAAAAAAACTCAGGTTCGGAAGTCTAATTATGCATTGGGCTGGGGACTTAACCTCACAAAGATCCTAATACATCCGTCCTAAGACGTTACCTTAAATCAGTTGTACAAATTTTTATAACTTTTAAAAATATTTATTTTACTCATTTTATTAAAAAATAAAAAATAAAAACTAAACAAACAAATAAATTAAAATTTAATTTTAGCTTGACAGAATAAGGATTCTCGCTCCTACGTCTTCTACAAGGGTGCGATGAAAATTAATGCCCACGCGTTCTTTAAAAAGCGATTGTGGGTTATTTATTTTTAATTTCAAAATATTTTTGTTTTGAAAATTTATTTGATTTTTTTTATTATTGAAAAGAAAGAATTATCAATTCGTCATGGCTCGACAATTAAAAATTACAGGATTAACAAGTTTGTCAGAAAGCTTAGTTAATCCTGTTTTATATATTTTTTTAATAAGACTCAAACATTCGATTCTATATTTAAAAAAAAGAATTATCAAGCTGTCACAACTTAGATGATTTTTAAAAATACAAGATTAACAAGCTGTCACAGCTCAGCTAATCCCATTTTATTATTTCTCAACAAGACTCAAACATTTGACTCCTCTTTTAAAAATGAACCATCAAGCTGTCACAACTCGGATGATTTTAAAAGATACAAGATTAACAAATTGTCGCAACTCAGCTAATCTTTTTTAATTCCTTTTTTAGAAAACCAATCAAACAAAACAAAACATTTTTTTTTTAATAAAGGAGTCAAGTATTAGCATTTTTTTTATCAACTACTAAAGACTCAAATAATAAATAAGAAAACAAACACAAAAGAATTGCTAGTACAAAATAAAATAAAACCCAAAGAAAGAAAGTAAGAAAAACCTGCTAACTAAAAATAAACCCATTTCACGGATTAAACAAAATTGTAAGTCAGACCCATTTTAGCTTCTTTATTTTTTGTTTACTAAACTAACAACACCAACCACACACACACAAAATCAGAAGACCATCTCTTTTAAACAAATAAAAAATGAATAAAGAATAAAGTAAAGAAGGAAAAGCTTCTGGTTCCAGGAAATGAAACGAAAAGGAGAAGGGGAGGCTCACCTCCCCACCAGCAGAACCGACGGTGGCTGGCGTAGGCACCTCGAGGCAGCACGGCGGACGACGTGGACAGGGGCGCTGGTGGGGCTCTGGCGCTGGGTCGCGGTTCACGGCGGAGGAGGCTTGCGTGGAGGACGACTGGGCGTGAGGAGCGGGATGCGACAACAGCGGCTGGACGGCGGGATTCTGGTGCGAAACGGCGTGGTCTGGTTCAGATCTGTTTTTCCTGGAAGGGAGGATGCTGGATCTAGTGCGGAACGACGGAGCTTGTGGTGCGGCGTGGGTGGCGGTTCGCTTGGTTGTTGGGCGATTCTGGTTTCTGGTTATTTTTGTAGGTGAGGCAAGGATGGAGTTCAATGATGGCTTGGGTGAAGGGCGTGGTTTCGTTGACGGCACGAGAGAAGAGGGGTGATGATTTACGGGTTCTAGCTATGGTGGGAGGCCGGTTTCCGGGTGGAGGGATTGTGGTGGACTCGCGTGGCTCGGAGGGGTGGTTCACGGGCCGGTTGGACGATGGAGTGGGGGTCCGTGGTTGGTCACGTGGGGAGGCGAGAGAAGCGGGGATGGTGTGCTTTGGGGGGGAAGCCGCAAAGTGATGGAGGTTGCGGCTGGGAACGAAGGGAGCCGCGGTGGTGGATTTGGGGTGGTCTGGAGGTTTCTGTGGGGTACGGTAGTGTTCTAGTTGGGAGGATGGTGGTGCGGCGTGGTCACGGCTGTGGTTGCACGGTGGTTCTGTGGCCGGATCTGTGGTGGAGGCCGGGACTCGTGAATGGTGACGAAAATGGAAAAAAGGAGAAGAGGGTGAGTGGCTTGATGGTTTTGCAAGGGTTCTGGTTATGGGGGAAAGAATGGAGAGTGGTGAGGTTTGGGTAATGGTGGCTATGATGAGTTCAAAGTGGTGGTTGTGAGGATTTGAAGGCTGAGAAAAGATGAGACTTTGGGTGATATTGAGGTGATGATGAAAAATTATGAAAATTGGAAGTAGAAACTTTTGGTGGTGAATCTGGAATGCCTCCCGTGTGCGTTGGAAGAGAAAAAAAAATGGAGGAAGAAAAATCATATGGCCCCCCTATTACTTCTCTGTTTTATCATGAAAAGCCAGAGAAAGAAAAAATGTTGTGTGTGTATGTCGTGCAGCCATGCGTAAAGTGAGAGTGAGTGGACACAATGCAGCCTTTTGGTGTTGTTGGGTGTGTACGTGAAAAGGGAAATGAAATTTTTCGTGGGTGTGTGGGCTGTAGCAAGTGAAGGACGTGAAAGTAGTGGGGAGGGTGTACTGCAATAGTGTATGAAAAGCACAATGCATGGCCAGAAAAGGAAAAAGAGAAAAGGATAAAAAAAGCAAAATGTCCCATTCTTAGGGATGGCAACGGGGGGGCGGGCGCGTAGTAGCCCCGTCTCCCGCCCCCATGCATAATATCCGCCTCGTCCCCGCCCCCATATCCGTGCGGCATTCGTTTATTATTCTCCATGGGTAAATCGGATACCCGCGATATCCGCAGATATTAAATAAATTATAAATAAAATTAATAAATTAATAAATAAAATAAAATAAATTAAAAAAAGTATAATATAATAATATTTTAATTTATATTATAAGATTTTTAATAATTTTATATAAAAAAATTATTTTTTTTCGCGGCATACCATGTACGGAAACTACCCACTGCCTTGCCCCGCTTATTAAACGGGGATAACTTAAACGGGTATTTATACCCACGGAGGAAATTAAACGGGTATTACCCGTCACCGTCACGGATATTATCCGCGGCACTGCACTACTGCATGGTAAAATTGCCATCCCTACCCATTCTAAAAAATGAAAAAAACAAAAGGGAGAGGGAAGAAGGCTGCAACGGCAGCCTCCTTTTTCTTTATTGTTATTTTTTTTATTTTTTATTTTGTAATCACAATACCTATTGGGTTAAACAAAATCTTGGGCCAAACAAGAAAAGAAATGGGCTAAACCAACAAAGAACACTTTTTGGCATGATTAAATTTTTCTTTTTATTTGTTTTTTTTTTAAAAATTTAATGACCCGGACAAAATTGGGTGTTCACAGTTGCCCCTCTTTACTTGTTTCTTACTAGAGACTATGAATAACAATAGTTTTTTATATTATCGTCGTAAAAAACAAGTAAAGACGTGAACTTAAATTTTGTCCGGTAATGCATGGGGTAATGTGAATGGACAAAGCAAAGATGTTGATTGGAAACCAGTGAGCTCAAATGCGGATCTACGAGCTGTCGCAGCGTCGCAAATTCTACCAAGGTGAAGCTCAGCGTAAAGCTAGAGATGTTACCGTATTGTCAATAAACTGTCGCAGCTCAATTGACGTTTATTTTTTTAAAAAAAGAACTTAAATGATATTGAGTGACCTTGTGATTCGAAATCGTAAAAGACAATGGGTTTGTTCCTAAAGACAATGGGCTTGACCCCGAAGCCAATGGGCTTGGCCTAAACTTTGAAATGGCAGTGGACTCAACAATAATTTACGAGTATGTCGTCACAAATCGTTAATCCTACCAGTGGGGTTTCAAGCTCAACAGAAAGCCGTAGAGCACGCCACCGTATTGTCAATAAGTATCGTCATGAGCTCAATTGACGTTTATTGATTAAAAGAATTTTTTTTCTTTATTTTTTTTAATTAATTTTTTTTAATTTTGAAATAATTCTGGGTGACCTCGTGACCTGGAATTGTAAAAGGCAATGGGTTTGACCCGAAATTTAAGGGACAGTGGGCTTGGTCCAGAATTTAAAAAGCAGTGGGCTTGGCCCGGAATTTAAAATGCAGTGGACTTGGCCCAGAATTTAAAAGACAATGGGCTTGGCTCGGAATTTAAAAGACAATGGGCTTTTGTGTCCCGAAATTTAAAATACAGTGGGCTTATGTGTCCCGAAATTTAAAATGCAGTGGGCTTCTGAGTCCCAAAATTTAAATGCAGTGGGCCTCTGTGTCTCGAAATTTAAAATGCAATGGACCTCTGTGCCCCGAAATTTAAAATGCAGTGGGCTTCTGAGTCTCGAAAATGAAATGCAGTGGGCTTCTGTGTCCCGAAACTTAAATGCAGTGGGCCTCTGTGTCCCGAAAATAAAATACAGTGGGCTTTTGTGTCCCGAAAATGAAATGCAATGGGCTTCTGTGTCCCGAAAATTAAAATGCAATGGGCCTCTGTGTCCCGAAATTTGAAATGCAATGGGCTTTTGTGTCCCGAAACTTAAATACAGTAGGCCTCTGTGTCCCGAAAATGAAATGCAGTGGACTTCTATGTCCCGAAATTTAAATAACAGTGAGCTTCTATGTCCCGAAAATTAAAATGCAATGGGCCTCTGTGTCCTGAAAATGAAATGCAGTGGGCTTCTGTGTCCCGAAAATGAAATGCAATAGGCCTCTGTGTCCCGAAATTTGAAATGCAGTGGGCTTCTGTGTCCCGAAACTTAAATGCAATGGGCTTCTGTGTCCCGAAAATTAAAATACAATGGGCCTCTGTGTCCCGAAATTTGAAATACAGTGGGCTTCTATGTCCCGAAACTTAAATGCAATGGGCTTCTGTGTCCGAAATTTAAATAACAGTGGACTTTTGTGTCCCGAAAATGAAATGCAATGGGCTTCTGTGTCCCGAAAATTAAAAGACAATGGGCTTGGCCTAAAAGATTTTTTTTTCTTTCTTCTCCTTCTTCTTCTTTTCTTCTTCTTTTTCTTCTTTTCTTTTTTTTTTTTCTTTTTCTTTTTCTTCTTTTCTTTTTTTTTTTTCTTTTTCTTCTTTTCTTTTTTTTTTCTTTTAGGAAAGATCATTAAGTCATGGACCTAAATGTCATCAAGTCAAGGGCTTAAGATTATTATTTATTTATTTATTTTTATTATTTTTTAAAAGGGAGATCATTAGGCCATGGACCAAAAAAAGTTTTTGTGAAAGTTACCAAGCCAACGACTTGGAAATTTTTTTTTTGACACTTCATCAAGTCATGGACCTAGATTTTTTTATTTTATTTATTCTTTAAAAAAAACCTTTGTCTGTTCTTTTATAGTGAAGCTTAGCGTGAAAGCCAAAGACGTCACTTTCAAAGCTGTTGTAACTTATTATCTCATGAAAAGATGTTGTACTGTTCATTCATGCAACTCAAAATCTAAAGGTCCTGTCAATAGATTGAAAACATCATATCAAAAGCCTTTTATTTGTATACTTGATACCAATTGCTTCCTAAAAAAAACCTTGATCCACCGAACCCAGGAGCAGGCTTTTGCAAACTAGGACTTATCAGCTTGTCTCAAATTCCTTAGAAACTTCAAACATTGGGTACCTTCCCTTTCAAGTTTGCTCATTAGGAACACAGTCCCTCTCTTCTTCCTAGCTCTCTTCAAAATCTTCACTTCTATTTCTTCCTTTCTTTCTTTTTCGGATACCCCTTGATTCTGGGTTATCTCCTGGGATAACATCTCCTTTTCAATTAGAACTTACGAGTTCTTTTTGGTCTGAATTACTCATCAGGGAGCTACCATTAGATGGTCAAATCATGGTGTTGTACTCATATTCACCTTACTTGAAGCATTACGTAACAGACAGACATGAATTCAAAAGGTACAACAAAAAAAGAACAATTTCCAGATTGATCTTGGGAGTTTGACTACAGAAAGAGTATTTACAAAGGAAGAGTATATGGAAAAAGACACAAAAATGGTATGGGATTTAAAAAAAGGTGTTGCCCCAGTATAGATTGGTTCGACCTTTATGAAAGTCAACCTACTGGGCATTATGGTCGATGATTTACATCAAGCCAAATTAAATCAAAGAAAAATTTGCCCCAGTGTAAGTCAAATCAAACCGAATTGAAAAATTGCCCCAGTCTAGGTCAAATTGAACCGAAAATAAATTTGTCCCAGTTTAGAACTGAATTGAATAGGGCAGACACCCCAATGACCATAAGACTTGCTTTAGTGTAGGTCAAATTGAACCAAGGAAAAATTTTGCCCCAGTTTGGAATCTAATTGAACAGGGCGGAAACTTGTCCTATTGTAAGACCAAGATGAACCTAAAAAATGATATCCCAGTGTAGGCTAAACCGAGCTAGAAAAAATTGCTCTAGTGTAGAGCTAGCTCGAACAGGGTAGAAACCTGCTCCTGGGTAAGTCCCATTTTTCTTTTTATTATTTTTTTTAAAAGAAGCAACGAACTAGATATTTAGACGAGCATAACCTTTTGTCTCAAAATTAAAACTTATGAAAATAAAAGCAATCATTCATTAATCAAAATGGACTTTTTAAGGGTTGTAACATGGCCAAGGTTAGTAGTTATAAAATGAAAGATATAAGGCTCAAACAAGTATTTAAGGGTTGGATGAGACCAAGGATCCTTATTTAAAATTGAACCTTGTCAACTGCTTTTCAATCTTCAAGTACATTTTTCTCTTATTATTCTTCATTCCTTCCTTTTTTCTTTTCGCTTCAATCATTCACCTTTGTCATGAATCATTTCATTTTCTTTCTTCTTTCTTTCCTTTCTCTCTTTCATTTTATTTTTTTCAAAAGAAATTTTTCATTTTATGCACCTTTCACCTTTTCTTCCCTTTTTTATTATGCTTAAAAGAAATACCGTGATAATCAACATTTGTTTTGTGTTATCCCCTAGTGTAGGGGTGGTCCTTGTCCAGGGTTTGTCGAAAAAAACTTTTAGGCTCAAAAAGGGATAACGAGAGATAATGAAGTTATGAATTTTGTGAAGGAGAGAGAAAGATGGCTAATCTTCATTTCAAATCTTGCTTGCTCATTTTCATAAATTTTAATTTAGAGACAAATTATTGTGCACAACAAGTAAATACTCATTTGCTCCATTTTATTTTTCCAATTGACTGATTCCTTTTTTTTTTCTTTTTGTCTTTTTTTTTTGCCTTAGAAAAGGGTACCTGTACACGTGGGCTTCATGACCACCAAAAGTGTTTTTTCTGGAATAAGAATCCAATGGGATCCGAACCAAAAGAAATAAAGTAAAGGAAATGAAAGAGTGACAAGAAAGAAATGATAAGAACATGAGTGCCAAGAATGTTGGGATCCATGCAAATCTATTACATTAATGTTTCAAGAGAGTTTAAATAAGTTTAAGCATCACAAAAGTCTAAGATGACAATCAAATCAAATTAAACGCCTCAAATCTCCAATTGTTCAGAAGTTTCGAGTTGCTGAAGGCGCTTGGTATAGACAGGATGAGTTAGGATATATGAACGCGGCGAAGGAACTTGGTATGAGGTCTGGTAAGCACTGACTTCTGATTCTTCCTCCATCGTCGGTTCCACCATCTTAGGAAAGCTACTTTCTGTATCTTCAGCAGGTAACTTACCTAATCTTTCAAGGTTCTCAATCCTTTCTCCTGCCAAAATTAAGTCAGAAAAATTCTCATAGGCAACCCTGCCATCAACCCAATAAAAGGGGCTCCTAAGGTCCCCATGAAGTACGAGCTCATCTCTGACGAAGTCAATGGTGGTTGAACTTGGGCTGCCAACATTCTCCATCTTTGAGCATATTGCTTGAAAATCTCATCACTCTTCTTTTGCATTGCTCTTAGCTGTTCTCGGGTAGGTGCAGTGTCGATGTTGAATCGATATTGCCCTAAGAATAGATTTGTCAAATCATCCCAGCAAGAAATTCTCGAATGGTCAAGTTGCATATACTATTCCAAAGCTGGCCTAGTCAGGGTTTCATGAAAGAAATTGATTAGAAATTTCTGATCACGTGACCAAATGGCCATTTTGGTGATGTAAGTCTTCAGATGAAACTTTGGATTGGTGCTTCCATCGTACTTTGAGAAGTCTGGAATTTCAAAGTCCTTAGGGATATTGACTTCGGCCTCCGGGCACAGTTCATTGATTCCCACTGAATCATGCAAGTTAGGGCCTTGAATGGCTTTAATTTGTGCTTGCATCTTCCCAATCAATTCATCTCTTGATTTTTCTCTTTCTGAGTTACTATTCAAGAATATATTCACTGACTGTTCCTGAGCAACTTTTGCATTGTTATCCTCCCCTTCAGGACTTCTGTTCATGGAACCATCCCCTTGATTTGTATTTGCTCCAGCACCGACAAGAGTTCCATTTGTTGTTCTAAGGGTCTCGATTAACTATCTCAGTAAATTCTCGACCCTTGATTGTCCTTCTGCCATTGCATCAATTCTTTTCCTCATTTTATCCATCTCTCGACCCAAATTTCTCTCTGAATTTGACATCTGTTGCAGCCTAGTTTGCGACCTTGTCATGTAGGACCGGGTTTGTGCGATCTGCGTTTTCCGAAGACGAGTAACGGTTCAAGTTTTATTTTTATTTTATTTAAAAAAACAGAAAACATTAAATGAGATTTTTTTTTATTTTTTTTATTTTTATTTTTATTTTTTAAAAAACATGAATATATATAAGAATGCATGATGAAAAAATAATAATACAAAAATGAAAGATGTGAGGAGAAGATAAAGAATAACTATGCTCCCTTTTGTGTCCTAATGAGATTGCCCTAAATTTGGGGAGTTCTACCATAAAGATCTATGAGTCTTTCTGATTCGTGATAACTCTCATTGGGTGACTTTACTATTCTAAAGGTCTCTAGAGCTAAGTCCTATTTCATAATGTTGACCACAAACAATGGATAAACCACCAAGTGCGGGACACTTATGAAGAAGGCACACTCTAGATGAGGTTTTCGCGATAACCAAACAGGATGTACATCCAAAATGGCTACCACTACGCAACCTCTACCTAACTTATGTTTCACTCAGACCCGGGTATAGGGTCCACTCGAATATGTGTGAGAAACGTGCAACTACAGTGTGTGTAAGGAGCATACAAATCTTTATATTCTAATAAAACAAACACAAAACAAATTCCCAAGAATCCTCTATCCTAAAGTTTTCATAATAACATAAAATCACAGTTAAAATAATTAATAAACAAATTAAACAAAGAAAGAAAAACAAAATAAAACAAAAAAGGGTAAAACACACAAATAAACGTCACAAAAAAATGCACAACCAACTTGCAAAGGCTTGACTCTCAACATCCCCAGTGGAGTCGCCAACTGTCGTGACCGGGATCGTGGCAGAATAACGACTTAAATTACAAAATTTTAAAAGGAGTCGCCACCAATTTTATCTTTTATTGGGAAAAATTGGAAAACCTAAAAAAGTGGTCTGTATTAAAAAAAAACTCAGGTTCGGGAGTCTAATTATGTACAGGAAAGGGTGAGAACTTAACCTCACAGCACCCCTAATACATCCGTCCTAAGACGGTTACCTTAAATCAGTTGTGCAAATTTTTATAACTTTTAAAAATATTTATTTTACCCATTTTATTAAAAAATAAAAAATAAAAACTAAACAAACAAATTAATTAAAATTTAATTTTGGCTTGACAGAATAAGGATTCTGCTCCTACGTACCCTCGGGTGCAATGAGGAATTCAAAGCCACGACGTTCTTTAGAAAACGATTGTAGGTTATTTATTTTTAATTTTGAAAATATTTTTGTTTTGAAAATTTATTTGATTTTTTTTTATTATTGAAAAGAAAGAATTATAAAACTGTCGCAACTCAGACAATTCTAAAAATTACAGGATTAACAAGCTGCCGCAGCTTAGCTAATCCTGTTTTATGGACTTGCTATGTTTAGGCATATTAGAATTTAGTCTGTTGTGCACTTCCTTGTCTCTTGATTGAGATGATGGGAAAGGAATGCATGACTTGCTGTAGGTTGAATGTTGATAGCTACTTTTGTTATGCAGTTACATGATGTTGAGGACCTTTCCCTACTCAATATGTAATGTTACGTGTGTACAAGAAACTATGACTTCTCCTAGGCGTATTGTGTTAGGAAAATAGGAATTCTTTTGTGAGGAGATCAAAGGATTTTGGAAAATCGATCTTCTGGAGAAAGAAATAGTTAGTGTAAGTTAGGTTCGTGAAGCAGTTTGGAAGCGGACAACTTACGAGAGATTACACTGTGGAGGCAGAATGAAGAAGTTTGGACTGGAAGCTGTTAAGATTCGTAAATTTGCTTGTCTTGCTTGAATGGTGTGCATTGTGTGACTCTTTGTGTTTGGCTTCCGAAGGGAGGCAATATTGTTTGAAATAATTACGTTTGTTTTATTGTGTTATGTTTGGTCTGTCTTCGGAGAAGGACACCGGCTCGTGGCAGACGTACACATATGAGCGTAGGGTAAGACCATCGAAGTATGGTTGCGATCGCAGGAGAAATATGAAGGATAGCTCATGTGACAATTCACCAAGATCAGAGGACCGCACAGTAATGAGAATTGGAAATTGTGGTTTAAAATCTATTGAAGGAAAGTCAAACTTGGGATAACCATGGACTACCTAGATTCCAAAGGAGGAATAATGAAAAAGCTAACAAGTTAAACGAGAACTACGTTCATGGGTACCGACAAAGTAACAACAACGCCAACCCGTAGGGAAAGTGCTAGTAGTAGTAGATCCAATCAGACCTCAACATTTGGAGATCTAAACAAGGGAAGTTACGCCTCAAATGACGATCCGATAATCGTGCTGTATAATTCAGGGGGTAACCCTTTCCTTTTACAATTTGTGACTGTATGGATCATTTGGATTCATCTGTATCTTTCTTATCTTTGACGTAGTTGTTTCCATTTCTGTTACTAAGACTTATCGTTGACACTTAAGTTTGTTTAATCTATCCTATTTCTGCTAAAGATTGAACCTTTTGTTGATCTATCTTGCTTACCAAGAATCATACCTATTAGATTTCATGATTTCAGAGATTGATCAGTTATTTTCTGGTCATTATCTGCTAGAGCGTTCGATAAGAACCTTAGTGATTTTCGAAACTAAGGCTTTTGAGTTCGTAACCAAAGAAAGTTGAAGCGTTGTGAGGGAAAGGAAATCCAAGGATACGTGTTACCTTTTGTAGAGGACAAAAGAAAAGGGAATATGACTGTCACCATTGTAGTCAGTAAGTTTCTTGTAATGAACTACAGTGCTGTCAGTTAAGGAGAAGAATGGGACATCTCAGTGAGATGAACCCCATCGTCAAATGAACGAGATTATGATCAAGGGTGAGTATCCTCGGAGAAAGATGTACGTCCTGGTCATCATTAAATTCGCGGGAGATTGAGAATGTCCCCGAAATGATTTCGAATGCGCTATGGGCATTATGGGTGTCTCGTGATGCCGTTCGGAATAACAAATCCTCTTGTCGTATTCATGAGTGACATGAATTGTATCTTTTGTCCTTACCTAGAATAGAATTGTCATTGTCATTAATGATGACATTCTGATCTATTCTCGAAAATATGGAGATACACGTTGGACATCTCGGCATAGTTTTCCTGACTTTAAAAGAGAGAGAGTAAATGCCAAAGTATCAGAGTACAAATTCTTAATTGAGAAGGTTCAGTTTTGGATCATGAAATTCCAAACGGAGGGATTGTTGTGGATTCCCAAGAGATTGAAGCAGTTCTTCAAAAGGAAAGATCGGAGACCGTAAAAGAGACATATAGCTGGTGGAATTAGTTAGTTTTATCGAAGAAGACACATAGATTGAAGGAGTATCAATGGATCCTCCAAGATAGCCGGATATTTTGCTCAGTTTGCAAGAAGAGAATCAAAACTTCTATGGACTAATGCGTGTGAAGAAAGGTTTTAAAGGTCGAGGAGACATTCGAATGCTTGTCAGATTTGGTTCTACCTAATCCCAGGGAACTGTTTGGAGAATTTTATGCTTCACAGTAAAATCTAGGATATGTGTTCATGCAAGGTTGGGAAAGTTGTGACTTACACCTCAGGGTAGTTGAGGACGCATTGAGAATTGCCTAACTCACGGTTTGGTGCTAGCCGTAGTTAAAATTTCTCTGAGAATATGGAGACACTTGCTACGATCAACGCCTTTAGCAATCACAAGGACCTGAAGTACCCATTCGATAAAAAAAAAAAAAGGGCTGAACATGAGACAGGAAAGGTGATTAGAGTTTTGAAGGAGTATGACGTCTAGTTTCAGTGTCGTCCTGTCAGGGTCACTAATAAACCCACTCCAAAAATTCTTTGGACTATATCAAATTTCGTTTCGGGTTTGGTTCAATAGCTTGTCAACAGATTCTGTCATCATTTCTTTCTAAATCTCCATGATATCTTTCATATGTCACGGTTGCGAAAGTATGTCACCGATCCAGCCACGTCATCAAACTAAGTCCGGTGCAATTCAGAGAGAGTCTGATTTATGAGAAACTTCTCGTGAAGATTGAGAATAGAAGAATAAAGCAACGCAAAGATATAGAGATCGCATTGGTAAGGGTGATCTAAATTGACGTAACTAGAGACACAATCTGAGGGTAAGAAAATAAGATGAAGAAACATGTTAATGTTTGATCTAAGGGATGAAAATTTCGAGGACGAAATCTCTATTTGAAGGGGAGTGTTGTAACATCCCGAAAATTAATAATTTCAGAATAAATGATCATTTTACAATATTTTGGATTTTCTAGAATTTTTTTGGATTTTTTTGAGAACGTAGAATATTTTAATATATTCCTCGTTTTAACGTCTTGTATTGAGTGAGAATCGCCGAGGTCGCTGTAACGCTCCGGAAACTAATTATTTCGCCGCCAATAGTCATTTTCTAGTATTTGTGATTTATGGAAATTTTTCTGGAATTTTCCGGAACTGACGAATATTTTAATATATTTCTCGTTTTGCGTGAAACTCGAGCAGACTCGGGAAAACGGCTGTAGTGTTTCAAAAATTGAAAAATTATATGACGAATAGTCATTTTATAATATTTGTAAATTTTGAAAATTTTCTGGAAATTTTTCGGAACTGTCGAATATTTTAATATATTCCTCGTTTTGCGTGCCCACTGAGCAGAACAAAAAAAACGCAATGTTTTCTTTGAGAACCTTGGACTATGGACATGTCGACGAGGGATCTTACTAAACCCGAGACTTGACACAGTTTACGAGGTTTCATAATTTTCGAGAAATTCTAACAGATAGAAATAAATCAATACAGCGAAAAATTCATTTGTCAGATTAATTAAATACTGACTTCTGTCAACTGTAACTATTATCCATTGGATAATAGTGTGTAATAAAAATTTTATCACATTATCCTAATGTAATCTACTTTATGTCAACTCTATCTACTTTAATTCAAATTTAATGGTTAAATAATCAAAGCTTCCTTAAGAAGCTTTGACCCAACCATTGACCCATGTGCTTTAGCTTCCTTTAGAAGCCAATTCCTCACCCACTCCTCTCTCTCTTTCACGTCTGCAGCAGCCACTAGGGGGATGAATTGATTTCAATTATCCAAATATTACACTTAATTCATTTATCACCAAAAACACCTTTTTCTCTCCATTTACGTTATTCTTCTTCTTCTTCCTTCTTCAACATTTCTTTTTCTCCTCTCTTGCACACTCAACGTCCAGCAGCCCTCCTCCACTCAAACTTCTCAAAATCTTCATCTAAATACATATTCTTAATCTCCTCACCATTCCAAACACCTTTCCCTCTTGGAGCTTCTTGAGATTCCATCATCTCCACCATTTTCTTCAAGCTCCAACTTTGAATATTTTTGGGTAAGTTCAAGACCACTCTTCTTTCCCTCTCATTTTCGTGCTCATGGTCTCTTCTATGACCACTCATGCTTCATTTTTCCAAGCCTTGGTATTTATTCTAACAAGTTACCATTTTTAAGGATTTTGGAGGCCAAATCCGAAAATTCCAATGAGGATTCTTGGAGTTCTTCTTGATTTCTTCACTTAGGTAAGAGGGAGACTACTCACTTCAACCACTTATGGTGGTGAGAAGACTTTGTGTGTGTGTTGATGGAGCAATCCATCCTTATATGCTCTTTGTATACTTGCTTGAATTATAAATTTTGTATGATTTAGTATTCTTGAATTTGATTGATACTTGATTATGTTATTGAATATGTTTGATATATTAATTGTGCTTGATCATGTTGGGGTTGCTAAATGAAAAATTTAGAGTTTCCTACCTCAACATGGTGCCACGATTTTGACTAGAAGTTAGGGAGGAGAATTAATTTTGTATACAAGTGAAATAAGACTCATGTAATCAAAAATTGAATTGATAGTATTAACACTAATGAATGGAAGACTTTGAGAGTTTAATACCCAAGATGGGTGCCACGGTTTTGGTCTTGGTAAAAAGACAAATGGATTGATTTTGATGATCTAAATTTTAGTGAATTAAGAGTGTAACATATAATGTGATAATTGTGACCTTAGATTGATTTGTTGTATATAATGGTATGTTGGATTGGATTATGTGAATTGGAAATGGAAGAAAAACATTTGGGAACCTCTCTTGGTGGGCTACGGTTTTTAGGGTGAAAATTGGATAAATTATGGTTAATGTGTAACAAGCATTAGACTAGAATTAATCAAGTGCCAAAATAAAATTTAATGGAAGAAAAGTTTGAGATTGAAGCCTAAATGATGGCTACGGTTTTGAGGCATAAAGATTAGGGTTCTTGGTGAGCTAATTTGATAAGTGAACACTTAAATGAATTAAGGGAATGACATGTAGTATGATGACTTGAGAGAATTTGGGATTGTAACTATTGTGAGGCCACGGCCTCTAGGGCAAGTTTTAGGTAAGTATGTGGTTTGGATAATTTGGAAGCATAAGTGATTAGGTAATTAGAAACCTATGTAATAAATGGACAACTAATAAATTGGAAGAATTTGGTATAGTCAAGACTTCATAAATTTTAGAAGACTAAGAATGAGACCATTGTAAAACTTAAGGTGATTCTAAGTGAGTGAAGAACAAGAGGGTGTGAGGCTTAATAGCTTAATTAATTTACAAGTTATAGGAAATCTGAGTTGCCTTGGAATATTAAGCTAGTTGCAAGAATTGGATTTGGTCATGAACCTTGAAAAGAAGAATAAATTCTAAGTTAGGATTCATAATGAACCTAATAATGCATTAATTGACTTGATATTGATATTATGTTATTATGGGTCCATGTGAGTGACCATGTATACATTGATGCTTATATTGGCCTAAATGTGGCATATTATGAGATTGTATAAAATTGTGGATCATACATGTGTATGCATAGTATCTTATGCATTGTGATTGTCCTTGTGATTTTGAAAGGCTAGTTGCCAGGAGATTGAACACACCTTAGTGCGGGTGCGAATAGACAAGTGTAGGTCACTTGTTGACCTTGGGGCGTCGGGGTGCGGGTTCCTCGCAATGGGAGGTTGGTAGCTCTCTGCCGTGGGGTAGAAACGATGCAAACGCACCGATCGATCCACCGAGACACATCCCCCATATCGCGATCTAGTGAAGAATGTCGTGCAATGCCATGATTGTGCACAATTTGATTTATAGCACTGGCCTCGGCAGCCGAGTCACAGACATGTCTCCTGATCTTTCTCTCCGATTGTTTGGGTTTAGCTCCATGGAGTAGGACTTTGGGAAAGCATGCATATGAACTATGATATATTCTGTCATTATTAATGTTTAATTTCTGTAACTATGACTGACCTGATTATTATTACTGTGATGATTGTCTGATTGTTGTGCTGATTCTTGGAAATACTATTGTGATATGTCTGCTATTGCCTGTTGTTGTTCTACTTTGCTATAAATATCGTTGTTATTATTAATTCTTATTATTGCTTACAATTGAATTGCTTTTATGACAAATTCCGTTGTTGCCGTTATAAAATATATGAACTGTATTGCTTTATGGGCGCTCATGTGGTGTCGTTTTCTTACTGCCGCAATGGTAATGAAGGATGGGTGTCTCACCTCTTTCCTATATCCTTGTATATTTGTTTTATACTTATATTGATAAAAGATCGTGAGGAAGATAAGGAGGGACCACACCTTGGTTGATTGGATTGGGCGTTTGGACAAGGTTTCTTCGGCTACGTACGAGTGCAGTTGCGTGGAGGCATTGATGCTTGACTTGTTGACTGGGACTCCGAGCGTCGTATGTGTATATGGGGTTGCGGCTTTGTCTGCTAATAGTACCTATCCCTGAGCCACTACTTTTCCCCCTTTTAGTGTTTTATTCCCGCTGTATTTTATTGGACTCTGTAATTATTATATTTTATGTCATCGGTGATTTGTGTAAATTGACTATATATGTATATATATAAGAGATATGATTTTATTTCAGTGGTTGCATCATGGCTTGAATATATTTATATTTCATTCGAGGCTCATATTTTCTACCTATGCAAATTGTCAAAAAAAAAAATATAGACTCTTGAGAATTTAAATTACTGTTATCATGACTGTGACACACTTGAATTTAGTAACTATGGTGTAATGACGATTATGCTCTGGTTGCTACATCAAGGGGTGTTACAGAAGCAGGGATGGTGTGCTGGTTGGGGAAGCCGCAGTGATGGAGGTTGCGGCTGGGAACGAAAGGAGCCGCGGTGGTGGATTTGGGGTGGTCTGGAGGTTTCTGTGGGGTACGGTAGTGTTCTAGTTGGGAGGATGGTGGTGCGGCGTGGTCACGGCTATGGTTGCACGGTGGTTTTGTGGTCGGATCTGTGGTGGAGGCCGGGCTCGTGAATGGTGACGAAAATGGAAAAAGGGAGAAGAGGGTGAGTGGCTTGATGGTTTTGCAAGGGTTCTGGTTATGGGGGAAAGAATAGAGAGTGGTGAGGTTTGGGTAATGGTGGCTATGATGAGTTCAAAGTGGTGGTTGTGAGGATTTGAAGGCTGAGAAAAGATGAGACTTTGGGTGATATTGAGGTGATGATGAAAAATTATGAAAATTGGAAGTAGAAACTTTTGTGGTGAATTTGGAATGCCTCCCGTGTGCGTTGGAAGAGAAAAAAAAATGGAGGAAGAAAAATCATATGGCCCCCCTATTACTTCTCTGTTTTATCATGAAAAGCCATAGAAAAAACCAATGTTGTGTGTGTGTGTGGTGCAGCCATGCGTAAAGTGAGAGTGAGTGGAGACAATGCAGCCTTTTGGTGTTGCTGGGTGTGTACGTGAAAAGGGAAATGAAATTTTTCGTGGGTGTGTGGGCTGTAGCAAGTGAAGGACGTGAAAGTAGTGGGGAGGGTGTGCTGCAATAGTGTATGAAAAGCACAATGCATGGCTAGAAAAGGAAAAAGAGAAAAGGATAAAAAAAGCAAAATGTCCCATTCTAAAAAATGAAAAAAAACAAAAGGGAGAGGGGAGGAAGGCTGCAACGGCAGCCTCCTTTTTCTTTATTGTTATTTTTTTATTTTTTATTTTGTAATCATAATACCTATTGGGTTAAACAAAAATCTTGGGCCAAACAAGAAAAGAAATGGGCTAAACCAACAAAGAAATGGGTGTTCACACATTTTTTGACATAAAATTCAATAACACAATTCAAACTTCAATATAGGCAAAACTGATACAGATAATAAAATTCTTAGCACAACGGCAAAACATATGAAATACAGCAGGCTCAAACTGAAGAAATTCAAATGCACAAGTGTTACTCCAGAAGCTCATGAAGATTAGCGATACTGAGTGAGTACAAGAATTTTTCAACAAGATCAGCAAATTCGCACACCCTATGGATCTCCAACAACCTCTAATTTCCACTTAAAAGTGATGAAGTCAATGACAAGGTGAGGACAGTCAGCAAATACGTTTATACATAAACCATACTTCAAACACAACCTTAAAACTGCCTTTGACATCAGGAACGTGATTTGTAATAGGATTATGTTCTTCTGATGCATACATATTACCTATGTTGAGTAAGAACAGAATCTAAGCCAATGAATGACAAATCATGCAAGAGAAAACCAGGTTACTCAAACAGCCTTACCATAATTCAGTAAATTATGGCTCATTATGTACCATAATATCAAAACTCATGCTGAATGCCTAAAATGATAAGCAAAAATATAGATGTCAAAAACGCTCACTGAACAACCAAAAAGTCTTACAATCTTTCATATGTTAAAAATATAAATATATAATCCAACTACATATTAAAGGAAATGAAAATTGAGTGTTCCATAGAGCTTGGCCTGAATATAAAAACCTTGGAATCCTATAATTCAGTACCCCGTCAGAAAACGATCTTTCAAAGCCTTAGGCAGTGGCAGCCGCTCCCCTCTTCCTGGGTGCAGCTTCGGTGCCTGATTCAAAACCCCCCAAAAGGATCATATTAACAACATTAACCTACACACCAAAAAATAACTCAATTGAAAAAAAAAAAACTTAGGAAGTGAGTCAAAGTACCTTCTCTGAAGCCGCTCTTGAATCTGCGAGGCACGTGACGCAAGTACCTCATCCTACCAGTCCCAGTGGTCTTTCTCCTAATTGCCTTCACACTCCAGTTATCTGAAATCGTTAAAACACCATAAATAAATAAATAAGAAACAATACAAAATCAAAATTGAGTTTTGACACACAAAAAAAAGGCCATAACATTGCGTATAATAAGCAGCAAAATCGGTAGACTTACATTTTCTCTTGCGGGCAGCGGGGAAAGCGCAGGCGGCGCAGCGACTCTTTTGGAGGTGAAAGCTGCGGCGGCCACACCTCACACAGAGAGTGTGGGTCTTGTTCCTCCTCTTACCGAAGCTTCCCGTCCCCTTCCCCTGCATTCACTCCATTCAAAATTAGCATACCAAAAACACCACCTCCGAGCATGGATATTGGATCCATAGAGAGAGAGAGAGAGTGAGGGTGAGAAAAAGAGGTTACCATTGAAGCAGAAACCCTAGATGCAGCAGAACAGAGGAGAAAGAAGCTATGTGGCTGAAGAAGGCGTCGCCAGGCAAAAAAGAAATTTATATGTGCTGAACTGAAAACAAAAAGGGTTTTAGGGTTATCTGATCAAGCCCATACTGTGTGGTAAGCAATTGTGCTTTTTTATTTCATTTTGGTGCAGGCCTATTTTAAACAAACGATATCATAGGTTACCCAGGCTTGTCTAAACTCAGCCATCTATGACATGACAGGCCCAAAAAATAGAGGATAATCCAAATTGAAAATCAGAAGAGATAGAATATGTCAATTGAAAACCATTATGATTGGACTAACAGTGAGAGCTTAGTGTAATTTGTATGAAGTTATAAGTTTAATTTTTATTATCATCAATGTATTAAAAAAATAATTATTCAATTGTAAAATGTTAAATGTCTATAATTTTTTTTATCAAAATTATTATTAAAATAAGTTGACATTATTATTAACTTTATGATCAAGGACAAATGGTAATCTAAATTAAAAATCACAATAGATATAATTATTCAATTGAAAAATGCTAAATAGCTTTTGAATCCTAAGATTTTTGCTGTTAAATAATTTATAATTTTATTATTAATTTTTGTAATAATAGTTTACTCTACAACAATAATAATAATAATAATTTTTGAGTCATGAGTCATTAGCATAAAATAAAGTTGGCACAAAAAGTTATTTTAGAAATAATAATAATATTTTTATTTTTTTTCCACATAATTTTTTATATTATTTTTTATATTATTAATTATATCACTTTCTTTCTATTATTTTTTTTGTTTAATCATAATCATTCATTAAAAAATAATATAAAAATTAGTGTATTACAAAAAATGATGTGATATTATTATTATTTTTTTAGTAAAAAAAAAAAAACGGAAATATTATCATAGTAAATTGGAGAATCCGTGTAACTAAACGGGATTCTCCCGCCATGGGAGTGGCGCGAAGATTCCATTCCTTTCGCTTCGCTGGGCCTGAAGGAAGGGGAAATGGCGGCAATTAATAAGAGTTGTAAGCAAACCATCCACTGAGTGAAGGTATGGATGCGAAAGAAGGAAACCCGAAATTCCCAGCGTTCCCTTTCAAACCCTACTCCATCCAGATAGATTTCATGAATGCCCTTTATCAATCTCTCAACCAAGGTGGCGTCTCCATGTTGGAAAGCCCAACTGGTAAGACCCCCCCGAATTATTCTATTTCCATTCTTCCTCTTTTTTTTTTTAATTATTTGTTTTGGGGTTGATGATTAATTTGGTCATTGTTACTTCCATTTTTTATAGTTACTATGCTATTTGTGAATTTTTGCGGTCTTATCTGCATTATTAGATTTCGGTTAAGCAACCCCATTTCATTTCATTTTGTTTTGTTTTGTTTTGTTCATTCGTAAAATGAGTTTAATTTGATGTGATTATGTTGGAACTTGGAACAGGTACTGGGAAGACTATGAGTGTCATTTGCAGTGCATTGCAATGGGTGCTTGATCTGAGGCAACGGCAGGAATCACAGGAAGCAGGGTGTGTGTGTGGTAAGGATCAAGCAAATGATGGCGGGCTTGGTTCAGATGATGAACCTGATTGGATGAGAAACTTTGTTGTAAACAAAGACCAGCAAGTAAAAGAGGACAAAATAAAAAATAACAAGGACAAGTTTGGCTCTCTGTTAGGAAATCCTAATAATAGTAATAAGAAGAAGAACAAGGATAGTTATAAAGACTCTCCTATTGAAAAAGGGTGTGAGAGTTTGCAAAAGAAAATTGATGCAGTGGATGTTAGTGATAAGGAGTTTTTACTGGAAGAATATGAGAGTGAAGATGAGGAAGCTCTCGGTAGTGTGACCTCAAAGAGGAAGGCTAATAAAAGCATCTTTACTTCATCCAGTGAAGATGAGTCTGATGATGATGACAAGGAGGAGAAGGAGAAGAAGTTCAAGGTTTATTTCTGTAGTCGAACGCATTCACAGCTTTCACAGTTCATAAAGGAGTTACAAAAGACAGTTTTTGCTAATGAGATGAATGTTGTGAGTTTAGGCTCCAGGAAAAATCTTTGCATTAATGAAGGTTTGGAGTTTACTTAATTAGGAAGATTCTTTTTATTTCTCCTTTTGATTTCCTTTGTTTATTTGTTGAAGCTGAAGTAGCTAATAATAAATGTCTATACCCATGATTTTGTTGCATGTTTTCCAGAAGTACTAGCACTTGGAAACTCCACACGCATAAATGAGCGATGTTTGGAGCTCCAGAAAAAAAAGAAAAATGAAGCTACAAAAATTAAGGTGTGTGGAGTTTGGATTTTAGGCTATGGCCTATAGGTCTGTTGCCATTCTTCAAAAAATGCCATGTAGAATCTTAATCTTGAGAATGGTTTGCCACCTTTTCTTCATTCTAGTGGATAATATTTGTGATACAACGCCGCATGCTTGACTCTTTCTTCAGTAATAGACAGGTGAATTTTCATGTGTATTCTCTGTTAAGAATGAGAAGTTTGTGCTAAAGTTCTTATTTCTTAAGGATGCATGATTTTTCCATTTCCATGAACATAGCTCCTTGTACATAATTATATTCCTTCATTTACTTTATTTTGCTGGGAAGTGGGAGGATATATGTTAAGGAACCTTCAGTAATTGGTGCTTCTACATGTTCGGCAATTTACAAATTGGTCTGTTTGCATGTCTGAAGAACTAAGAAAAATAGTTCTATTTAGAAATATAAAATTGAAGATGAAACCATAGGTATTACTAACTTCTATGCTAAATGTCTAATTGTGCTACTAAGTATCCTGCTCAGTACTCACTACCTAGTGTTAGTAAAACACTTTTGCAATTGAATAAGATAGTAGAGAGTCTAGACACTAATGTCTCTTGAACAATGGTGGTTCTGACTTGCAGAACTTAAGAGTAGGTGCAGGGGTACGCAGAACAAAGGCCTCTTCTGGTTGCCCAATGCTTAGCAAACATAGACTACAACAAGAATTCAGGAATGAGGTATCTCATCAAGGGCCCTTGGATATTGAAGATCTTGCTAACCTTGGAAGAACTTTGGGAACTTGTCCATACTATGGCTCTAGAAGCATGGTTTTGAGAGCTGATCTTGTTGTCCTACCATATCAATCTCTTTTGTCAAAATCATCTCGTGAGGCACTTGGTCTGAATTTGAAATCGAATATTGTTATAATAGATGAGGCTCATAATTTAGCTGATTCGCTCATCAGCATGTATGACTCCAAAATCACTTTATCACAGGTATCCTTGTCATTTCTATACCTTCATTGAAGTATTACCAGTGTCTTTTAAAAGCTAGTATAGACTTGCAATTTGCATTTGCATAGGCCATTTTGGGATACTATTTCTTTTTGGGAATGAAGTCGTACTACAACTTGAACCTTGGAACTCTACTTCAATTTCCAGCCTCCCTAATCATCTGAGCTAAGCCAAGGTTTGATTAGGGATGATTGGTTTGAACTTTGAAAAGCCTTTCAAACAAAGGGACATTAATGATCTGGAGACAGTCAACAGGCAATTAGTGTAGCTTAAGTGGTAGACCTCACACAAGTTATTTCTTGATTTTGACACCCATATTTTGGATATTTAATTTTATTTTTCCATTAATTATTAGATGGTTGTTCTCTATTTGTACAGCTGGAGAATGTGCATTGCCATGTGGAGCGGTACTTTTTGAGATTCCGGAATCTTTTGGGACCTGCTAATCGGAGATATATTCAAACTCTGATGGTCCTCACACAAGCTTTCCTCCGAGTGCTACTCAATGAGAAGAATGGATATCTCGTAGATTCTTGCCATGGTATAGAACAGGATTCTGAAGAAAGTAGAGCCTCTGATTTTACTATGGCCATCAATGATTTTTTCTTTGAGCTAAATATAGACAATATCAACTTCGTCAAATTGTTAAAGTATATAAAGGAAAGTAATATCATGCACAAGGTGAATCTTGCTACCAAATATATACATTTTCTTCTGACAGAGTGCCACGAGATGCTTCTGAATTTTCTGTTTTTGTCATTTTGATGTCAAAATGTACTTGATTTTCCAGGTTAGTAGTTATGGAGAAAAGCTGGCTACCATGGAGAAGATATCAGCACTTGATAAAATTTGGGAACATGGTGAGGAGGGAAGCTGTCAGTCTGCTTTCCAGGCATTAGCTGACATATTGCAATCACTGACAAACAATGATAGTGATGGAAGGATAATCATTTCCAGGTCTAGATCAACGAGCTTCAGGAAACACGGAGGATACATTAAATATGTTATGCTCAGTGGGGAGAAGATTTTCTCTGAGGTTTGCTAGATACTGTTGCCTTAATAGAAAGGACTTTATAGCTTAACTTTCTTTCCTAACCAATACTGAACAAGAAAATAACACTCTAACTTTCTCTAGATTGTAGATCAAGCACATGCTGTTCTATTAGTAGGGGGAACACTTCAACCTATAGAAGAGACAAGGGAGCGACTCTTTCCATGGTTACCACCAAATCAGTTACATTTCTTTTCATGTGGTCATATTGTCCCTCCAGATAGCATTATGCCAATAGCAGTTTCCCGTGGCCCTTCTGGCCGCTCCTTTGATTTTAGCTATGGCTCCAGGAGCTCACCAGACATGGTGAGTATATCATTGTTCTCATCTATCGTTCTTCAGTAGTTTCTTCTGAAATATTAATTGTGGAAAATGACTGATTATGCTGTATCTTGTGCTTTATAGATGCGAGAGCTAGGTCTTTTGTTATGTAATTTGGTGACGGTGGTTCCTGAAGGAATTGTAGTCTTCTTCCCTTCTTTTGATTATGAAGGTAGAGTCTATGAAAACTGGGAGTCTTCTGGCATCCTTGAAAGGATTACAAAGAGGAAGCGTGTCTTTAGAGAGCCTAGAAATAATATGGATGTTGAATCTGTTCTCAAGGAATATAAAGATACCATTTGTACATTATCAAGTATGAATTCAGAAATAAACCAAGCATCTCATAGTGGTGCAATACTCCTTGCTGTTGTTGGTGCAAAGATATCTGAAGGGATCAACTTAAGTGATGGGATGGGTCGATGCATAGTCATGGTTGGACTGCCATATGCTAGCCCATCTGACATTGAGTTGTTGGAGAGGGTAAAGCATATTGAAGGTTTTAGAAATTCAAAGTCCCTTGAAAATCCTAGATTTTATGCCAATTATGATGTATACAGTGGAGATGTACAAGGTGGTTTTGACATCTTAAGAAGTTGCAGTCACAGAGGAAAAGAGTACTATGAGAATCTCTGCATGAAAGCTGTAAATCAATCAATAGGTGCGTAACTACAATAACCCCTAAAGGATAATTCTATGGAGTATAGATCTCTCAAGAGGTTGAGCACTCATTGGTGGATTTGATTTTTCATTTGATCTCTCACTGGTTTAAATTGTTATTTGTTTGTTAACAAATTAAGATAAGAGTCTCAAGATGCATCTTACAGTGAGATCAGAGTTCAACCTCCTGGGAGATCCATCTCTTCATAGAATCACACATATCTGAAAGACTATTTTCAAGCCTGGTAGACCGTAGACCATATCAATGGTTTACTAGTACTTATGTCTCACATACATGAAGGTGCAACCAGGAAATCCAAGGTCCACAGCTCATGCATCTTTACTGGATTTCCTGTCTCTTGTGCATTCTATACCTATGGCACGTGTCCGCATCTTAATGAGTTTTCCACTAACCTTTCACTGATATATGTATGTTTATTGTTTTAGGTAGAGCAATCCGTCACATTAATGACTATGCAGCAATTTTGTTGGTTGACACAAGGTATGCATCCGATTCCTCAAAAAGGAGCTTTTCCCACCCAGTCACCAAGCTCCCACAGTGGATAAAAGAGCGTCTTGTTTGTTCTACCAATAACTATGGTGAAGTACATAGATTGCTGCATCAGTTTTTCAAATTCAAAAAGAGATGCTACCAATAGTCACTGCAGCAGATCTTATAAATTCCTGATTTCCATTATTCATTTATAAAGCCGTCCTCATTCGGTTTTAATACTTTTTCACTTCATTAATACTCTTTACAAAAGAAAATTGAAATTGGGCAGAGTGATAATAGGGAGAAGGCTATCATGGACCCAAACATTTGTTTGGGTCCATAGATGAATCACCTTTTTTTATCTGACAGTATCTATATGCAGATTTGTGTGTATGTAAAAATTATTAGTTAAAATCTATAAGTTCTTTGTATCTACAATTTATTTTTAAAAAAAGATTGATTTGACTAAATTTTTGTGTAAATTTGAGTGTTATTAGTTGAATCTAACTTTTTAATCTCAGTTATTGATTTATTTTATCAATAAATCAATGGCTGATTTGTGCTTCGTGGGGTGGTTCATGTCAGAATTCTCTGCAGTGACAGTTGAAGTTGTTTCTTAAGCAAAAAGACAGGTAAGGTACGAGCTTTGAATTAGTTAGCAGATCAAAACTTGCATACTCTAGTTTGTGCAGTTGACATTTATTCATTTTCATCAGCGGAGCCCATGGGATAGATACAGCTCTTTATCTGCGTTTGCATGCAAGCCTAAAAAATTACTGTTGTTCTACTCTGATGTTGTACGCTTACCTTTTTTTAAAAAAAAATGGGGAGGGGTTCCTGTATGTAATATTTTATCTTCAGTTATAAACGAGTACTGATGGGGAGCTCATATTGGTTATCTGATCCTACTCTAGATAAAAACTTAGACCGTCTTTGGCAGCAATATGTACAACAGGTTAATTTGACTTTCATCATCACAGATGGCTCATAGCCTCGTAGCCATTTACTAGCCGATTTTGCGATCTATGAATGTGTCATAAACATTCAAGATGCAGATTAATTGAGTTAGCTGCCACTTTTAAAACTAAAGAATGCTGGTCACGGGCCAGTGTGGTGTTAGATATTTTACATGCATCCAACCAACCGATTTTGACGCCCAGGTTTCAATATAACTTATCCTTGGTTTATGTTCATATGGGACTTGAGCAAAATCACAAATTATGGGACCTGAGACTGAGGCTTGTCCCTTCTTTCCTATCATTAGCATCAAGTCTAATTTAAACAATACATGGGGTTCTCTGACTGTTCCTTGAAATGTTTCATTAAGAATTACACAGTTCATCTTTAATATCAGTCTGGCAAATCTCCATGGGAATTCTCATTAAAGATATATGTAATTTTAGCACTTATAATCCGTGTTTGTGCTCCCAAAGTTATGTCAGTTGCCAGAGTTCAGTAGCTCTCCTTACAGGGCAAAGTTTTTCAGGAAAGAAACAGATATTTGCCAATCTCTTGCAAGTGCAGTCGCTTTAACTTCATAACTTTGGACAGAGGTGGGTGGAGGAATTAAAACACTGGCAAGTGTCCGATAGTGACCTCAGTCCATGAAATGGAATGCACTCCTCTCAGTGCCAACTTGACTACAGAATGGGGACCATGCATCTCTTTCTTTCAAAATATATAAGGATTTCTCCTTCACAAGCCCTAGGAACAGATGATAATTAAGGATGTTAAGCACCAACTTAACCGGGATTGGAATGTGAGCATGTGTGCCATTAATTATTCTCAGTGATCCTATAATGAATTTTCTGTTAAAAGCAGTGGCTAAATCTGCATTGGAGGTGCATTCATTATTTAATGTAGTTCCAAAAAGTTAAAATCAAGTGGCATGACAAAACACATAGGCCTCAAAAACTCAATTAAGGACTATTCGGTTTAGGGGTCCCAAGGTTTCAAATTTGGCTAACAAGAAGTAAGCACGCAAGTTCTTGTTTTAATCTTTTAGCCACCCACTACTTTCAAATACATTAATATTCGTGATAATTTAGACACCAAAATCCTCAAACTTGTAATCTTTCTTTAAATATATCTTTAACCCAAAGAGGAACAACCACCATATTAGCAGACAAAATCTATACAAGGTCTTGGGCCCCAAAAATGCTTTAGCTCTCTGATATGATAATTTTCATATTATCATATGGTCACCAGCTTTGAGCTTTAATGTTTGAGAGAGAAAGAGAAGGGGGGGTTTGAAAGGGACAGGGAGCATGGGAGTAGACAAAAGGGTAGGGTTGAAACCTATACAGTGCTTTTGTCTTTTGGTAACCATAAGAAACTAGTTACCATCTGCACGTCTCTATTTGTGAATCTGAATCAGGACAAAATTGGAGATTACACAAGAACTACAGCAGATTAAAACTATGTCTACTCTTGAAGACACAGCCACTTGGAGAAAGCCTCGGCCTTTCACAGTAGAACCACAAATGCTGCTAAGAGAAACCATTCGCAAGACCAAGGTTTTCTTTCACAAAAGCCTCCGAAATTTCAGGTCTTTCTTCTTTGGAGGGTACCAAAAACTTCCCAGATCTCTTTCCTTCAATCTATTCCTTCATAGAAGTGGCAATGCAAGAACTTACACAAGTGACCGGTTTTACAATGAGTTTTATGATCACTTGCAGTCTGACCTGAGCAGAATAAAGAGGCTTGGTAACAATAACATATCCATGTCAAAAGAGCCAGCAATGGAAGATGATGCATATACTGGAAGCTTCATGAGTTTTGCCAAGCAAAGTCCACAAAAGAGCATTCATGAAGACATAGCAAAAGAGAAGAAGAACAAAGGGAGCTCACAAATGGGAAAAAAGGAGGATTTAAATTCACAAAACATGAATGAGGGAGCTCATGTTTTAGCACAAAAGATGAAGGAATTGGATATGATGGAGGCGGGTGATCTTGAGCATGTACTAGACATAGAAGAGGCACTGCACTACTATTCTCGCCTTAAAAGCCCTGTCTATTTAGATATTGTGGACAAGTTTTTCATGGACATGCACTCACAGTTCTGTGTTCCACATCCCTCTGTCAGCATCAGACCCTCAAAGTCAAAGGGAAGACTTGGCTCAATCCGGCTGTAGATATAATCACAATCAAAGGATGTTCTAGTGTATAGGAAATCTGTTTTATTTCACTATTTTGTGCCCCTTATTTTCCTTTTTCCAGTGTGCTGTATGATTGAGTTTGTTTGGTTTAATTCGCCCTATTTAGAGCTTTCTTCTTTTTTACTACTATATGGTTATTGCTTGAATTGAATCCATATTATTCATTCATCGATAATGATTTCTTACAATATTAGAATCTCTAACTTTCCTGTTTGCCAATTTTCCCATTTTGCAAACTTTTAAATCTTCAGTTTCTTTCTCAAAGATACTTGGATAATAATAGACTTTCAACTTTTGTTTAGTTATTTGATAAGAATGTTAGAAAAACAAAAACGTATTTTAAAATTTCTGACTAGTGACTACTCCAGACTTTACAGTTGGCAATTAAAATGTAATGTATACAAACATAAGGGGGGGAGTGAGGCAGCGTCCCTTCTTGGCAACACTGTCATGCAACCTTTGAACAATTGAGACGAATCTGGCCCATAGGCAGTGTCAAGACCCGGAGATCTGAGAGTTTCATCATTGCCAGGGCGAAATCTCTATGGAACAAAGTAGGATCGAATGCATATGCTTTAACCCAATGCTTTGTTCCTTCCCCTTCCATTAGCTGCTGATCAGCATAGAGGATTCCTCTACCTTGCAATAGGCTGCGGTAGTATATCATCCCAAAATCTGATCGACGTTGCTCAAAGTCCATAGCCATCCCTGGCTCTTCAACTGAGGAAGAAGGTGAGCCTTTGGGGGTAGTTGACTTAAATGCTGTTGATGAAGGTGAGCCATGGGAACTATATCGTAATGCTGAAGAGGACAATGCATTACTGTAACTGCATCTTGATCTTAGTAGGTTTAGAAATTCGATATCTAGAGAAGGGTCAGGTTCATTAGTTCCAGTGAAGTTATAGAGACGGTCTTGGAAGAATTTGCAGTGGATTACCCCAATGCTGTGGGCACCTGGAAGGAAAGAATGAACAGACTAAGCCATCCATCGATAATGGACAATTACACAAGAACCAAATAGCAGCAAAAGCAGAAACCAAAGGCATATCCAAACACTCACCCTAAATTGATCAAAGAACCCAGCTAATTAAGAAGGCCATGAGTGGATTGATACCAACTAATCTGGTATAATAGTACTAAGCACAAATTTAACCAATAAATATATCCTATCTACGTTTTGGATTCCATACTTCCAATAATTAATGGCAAACAAATATCAAGGCATTAGTGTGGTTGTGTATGGGAATGATTTAGGTCCTAAATGCCTGATGCTGAAATATACAATTTCTTTGTGCTGAGGGAAGAGGCATCCTATGTCAGCTGCTTCAATATCATGAAACTTGAACAGATTATAAGACCAAAGGCTTTGTTTCACATTAGGACAAACAGAAGGGGAAAGAATAACTAGAAATTAACCTAGGAGAGTGACCATCTCTCTTTCATCGAACCCCCTTGTTTTAAAGGATGCAAGAGTTTGGGATAAATCACCATACGGTGAAGGAAGCTCGAAGGTTGCAATGTCAGAGAAAGAGTTGGAACCGTCTCTCCTTCCTGTGTTTAACGGATAGAATGGGCCACCAGCCTGAAATACACAGTTCTAAATCATGTTCCAGAGTATATCACACACACATAATGATAGGAAGAAAGAGTGGAGAAAATATATTACCAGAGCCACACAGTCTCTTGCTGCCAGTACAAGAATATCAGCACAGGAAACAACCCCAGGGCATGCTTCTTCAAGCTTGGATTTGATGGTCTCGATTACATCAAAACCTTTGAGACTTCGGTTAGGAGGCGACTCTTTCTCTGAATCAATGTAATCATCATCATCCAACAAAAGAGAAGCATCACATCCCTGAAGCAAACCCAATTCAAATCAACACAATTCAGTTAACAACATGAGAACTCCTTATACTGACCCAACATTCATAGAAAAAGTAAAAAACAACAAATTAATAAATTTCACTTTGAAAATCAAATTTCCATAAATGTGGCTTAGGAGAAGCATCTAAAACTTGATTACCAAGACCAACACAAATTTCTCCGAGAAAGTGTTGAAGGGAGATCAGAATTAGTTGAGTCCAAACACGCCTCAGAACTAGAAAAAGCACAACAACTTAAGAGAAAATAAGCAATGGAAACCATCAACCAGAAGAACAATTAGGAAATGGAAATTCAATTTCATATCAGAAAAATAAAAAACAAAAGGCAATTCAGTAATCTGCATTTTGAAAAATCATGTAAAACTTGATGGTCAAGACCAATTCAAGATGACCCAGATGAAATTTCCTCAAGAAAACACTGCTGAAGAGAGATCAAAATCGCAGAAACAAGCCCAGTTAAACCATGAACCAGAAAAGGCATCCTTTTATATATATATATATATATATATATATATATATATATATATGTATATATAATAACGAGAAAAGGCATAAAAAATGAACCTGAATGAAGCAATCATGGAAAGCAAGACGAATGAGAGCAGGAACCAAAGTGGGTGTAGAGCGATAAAGATGGTGAATTGTGGCGCGAACAATGCGCTCTGCGTGGGGGCAAGAATTGCGGTAGAAATCGTATTGAAGGTCAAGGGAGTAAGATTCAGAAGAAGAATGATGGTGGTGGTGATGGTTCTTGGCAGATAATGAGACGGTGCGATTAGAAAAGGATTCTAAGGGAACGAAAGGTGAATGAGAGGTAGAGGAGGTGTTGGGGTTGTTACTGTTGGTGTGATTGTGATTTTGGAAAGAGAGCACGAGGCACAACACAAACAAGTGCAAGCTCATCTTGGGCATGGGAATTTGTTCCATGTTCAATATTAAAAATGCCATCTTTCTCTCAGTTGGCTATTGGCTATGGCTTCCGTGAGTGAAACAAGCCCCAGTTGCAGAGTTCCCCGCTGAATGACAAGATGAAGAAGAATGGCGGGAAAAAGTTTGTTGGTCCGTTCGGTGTGAAAGTAACGGGACTGTTATCTATTCATGAATTTTAGGGCTTTGTTTTGTATGATTTTGTCAGCAATGATTTTGAGAGAATTATCGTTTAGTGCTTCAATTTATAAATTACATATTATTTTTAATCTCATATTTATTTATTTTTTAATTTATTTTTCAAATAAATACTCTTAACCATAATATATATATACATATTTACAAAAGAAAGATAATTTAAATGAGAAAAGAGTTTAACTTTAGGTCATAAAAGTATATTTCAATGAAACTAAAGAAAAATTCCGTGTGTATATATCTATAAATTTAAAGATTTAGTGTCTCAATTAAGACCAATTTAAGATATATTGTTACATTATTTTTTTATTTATATGTGATAAGGTTACAATGTTTATCGATTATATAGAATAATGTTAAAAAGTTTCCCGATTTGAGATCTTGCTTAAGTTCTAAATTGAAGGTTAATATATAATCTAATTCAATCAACACTTGAGATGATTATGCAAGATGAGAGTATATGCTCCTTATTCTAACATATAATGTTTGTTATATATTCTTTGGCTATAAAAAAAAAAATCAAATTCCTTATTTTTTATAATATGAAAGATCTTCCTTTTTTTTTTCCATGCTTTCTAACAATTTTTTTAAATTAATTCTCAAACCTTTTTTTGTTTCATTAATGTATTCCAAACCGTTTAGCGAATGAGTTGTGGAACAATTTGTTAACAAGCATATATAAACATAAGTATGTACTTTCTTTAATTAATTATTTAATTTTCTTTCTATGTTCTTGCTTAGTCTATGAACATGTTTCACGACTACATGAAATGATATTAAAATGTTTTATCTTTTAATTTCTTCCATGCTTTCTCTTAACATTTTTTGTTAGTTTCATTGATATATTGCAGACTATTTAATAAGTATGAATATAGGACAAATTGATTAGGAATGAAACGTTTATATACTTAGGCTATAAATTGCCCAAAGTATGAAAGCTTTTCACATCATATCTTATAGTTATTTTTCTTATGAATTGCTCTATAAAGGAAGTGAATCAACACCGGAAACCCAAATGACCTAATTATTTCAATTAAGAAAGCGAATTTGTAAATTTTATTATTAATCCATGACCACTTGTCGGTAAAAAAATAAGGACCCGAATCATTTTAACAAGTGAACAATATAACAATACTTATGTAGCAAAGAGTATAAAATAAAATAAAATAACAAAATACCTATAGATGATCATGCTCATGACTTGACAAAATTTATTTAGTAAAATGGAGTTTTTGCATCAATCCAAAAAAGAAAAGTTATTAATTTATTTTAATAATAAATCAATAACTAATTTGTACTTGATTCATTTATAAATTATTTTGGAGGTAATCCGTATTAGACATTCTCTTCTATAAATATCATCAAACTACAAATCTAGGCCATTTCAATGATTCAAACTCAAAAAGAGGAAACCGACATCTGGCTTGGCACTTCTAGCAACAAAATGACAAAGTAATTAATCACATGGTTTTAAATTTATACAAATATGAAAATGATTAATTCCTCTAGTAAAAGCTGCACATATATAAACCATAATGGGCAAGAGAGGGCAATACAGGAGAAGGGAAAAAAATGATTAGAGAAAGACACAATACAAAAACAATGTTAGTAATTATGAAGCTGAAAGAAGAACCATCAAGTGCATGGTGCGGAATCTTTGGTGGGCAGTGGCGATGGCAAAAGCATGATGAGCCTGGGAATAAATCTCGCAGCTTTGGAGCTTCTTCACATCGTTGAGGAATCCAACCAATTATGCACAGAGCTTGCTTGACAGTTTGGTTAAGGAGAATGGTTTGGTTAGAGGTGAAAAGGGGCGTCTGAGTGTTGATACGCCTTTGGAAGGAAATGACATGAACTAAAGCATGTCATCCAATTGTCACGAAAGATGCCACCTAGAAGCCAAGACACTCTAGTAACTCTACTAACTGTGTGAAAACTGTGATTACGGTATTAACTATTTTATTAACGATTAAAAATGTAATGACCGGTTTTAAATTTTTTTTTTTATGTAAGGACTAAATTTAAAATAACTATAAACTTTAGGGACTAAAATTATATGTTAACATAAAATTATTTATAAAATATGTTAATATTACACCTAAATTAAAAGTTTAGCCTCAATCAATTGAATTATAAGTTCATTGACTCTAATTATCACTTTTTATTTTAAAATAACTTTTTCATTCTTTTTTATGCACACTTTGCATTTTTTTCTAGTGGGTTTAAAAGCAACAAATTAGAAAAATTCAAAAAAAAAATTTAACTTTCGTGTGCACTATTGTATATTAGTTAACCAAAATTTCGTTATGGTGAGAAGAACTATAATTATGTTATTGCAACAAGTCGCTTTCAACCATGCATCTCTGAAAGCATTTTATGCTCTAACTGCTGAGTGTGTTTCAGATTCACTTTGAGCATCTCAATCATCTATTCCCGGAGTCTTTTATTTGCATATAAATATTGGACAACAGTATTCACCCTGAGACAAAAACAAAATTGGCCTGAAATAAGCAATTCTTAGGTATGCCTGGAATTTCAGGTTTTCAAACATGGTAAAAAAACTGAGCCAACCCTAGAGGATTGTGATGCGATATTGAATATCATCTCACTAGATTGAGATGCCTTGAGTCAGTTAGTGATTTTGAAGAAAATTAAGGGATGGAAGGAAAAGCTAATATCTAAAAGCAGTAAGCAAATCTTTATATAAAGGTAATGGCTCAAGCTATCCCTAGTTATTCCATAGTTTGGTTTAAAATTCATATAATTTCTTTACCAATTGGAAACAATAATGATTAAGTTTTGCTAGAGTGATGTTAGAAAATACATTGAATCAATTGGGAAAAGTAATGTTGGCCAAAAGAGAGCGGAGGTATGGGGTTTAGAGATGAGTTTAATTTGGCTATGCTAGCTAAGTAGGGCTGGAGGCTTATGCTAGATACACTACTTGCTCGTATTATTCGACTAGGTATTACCAATCTAGTTAAATATTTCTTGATACTAATCCTTTTTGGAGGAGCACGATGGACTGTAGGAAGATTTTGGAGATGGGTGCAGTGTTTAGTTTGGGTTCTAGATTCTCAACATATGGAATGAGCTTCCAAATTTTCAAATCTCTCAACCACGCTTTAACATAGGAAATGGAAAAAAGATTTAGTTCGTGATCTATTTAACCCAAATCATGTAGCGAGTTTTAAATATCCCTGTTGCTATGGGTGGAAATAGATCAGGAGACATATCAAGCTTATGGTTTAACTTATTTTTGACATACTTGAGACAAGTCTATTCAGTAAATAAGTCAAGTTTAAATTTTTAGAAAAACATATTTAATTATGTCGATTAAGGTTTAGGCTTTTTGAAAAAGTCTATTTGACCTATTAGGTGTTAAAAATATAATAAAATCATTTATGTGACTCTACAAGTTTTTGGAAGAGATTATTCATAACATGATATCAAAGAATCAATAACCAAGTGGTCATGTATTCGATCTTTACTGCCTGGTTCTATTAAATAAAATTTGAATATAAGCACATGATAAAGATGAATTTGTTCATTATCTACATTTCAAACTCAAAGAGCTCTTACGTGAAGGAACGTGTTACAGATATAATAAAATTATTTATATATCCTTACCAAATAACTTAAACTTTTAGAAGAGAAAGTTCATGACATTAAGCTAGCCTATTTATTTTTATTTATATATAATTGAGAACTTATAATACTTACATAATTTATTAATTATATATTAATATAATATATTTGGTTTATACATAATACAATAATTTCATTAAAAGTTTAAAGGTCATACCTATTTAAAAATTAAAAAAAGTTTAAGTTTTTTATATAAAAGCCTTCATATAATATAAGTCTTTAAATAAATTTTCGGATTAGTTTAAGCTTTTAAATTTTCATAAACAAGTTATGTCGAACCTAAAAAAAAATTAGATAACAGATTAGGTTCATGCTAACATTTTACAAATTAAGCCTAAACCTATTTTAGGTAAAGCTTAGCTTAGCCTATCTTATTTCCACCCCTACCTCTTGCACATTATTTTCGTGATGATTTGGTCTCATGATAATGTATTTTTGTGAAGGCAGCTACAAATTGTATTGGTTAGACTTTATATAGCAACATGTCCAATGTGGTTGGGCATGTATTTTGTGAAGGGAGCTCCACCTTCATGCGGCATGGCGTTTCCTATGTATGACACACACATAATCTAATTTTCATCCACTTCTGTTTCTTTCACGTGGTAAGGTCTTTTATGATAATTTTCACTAATTAAAGTCCTTTTATTGTTTAAATTGAAATGGTTGCGGAGGGAAAAATCTAATATTGGCACTAAAACATTAACTTCATTGATCTTTAATTGATGACATGTCATTAAAAATATATATTACTAACATCTAATTTTAATTTGTCACGTGAGGTTATGGTGGTTTACAGTGGCTTAATTAGGGTTGGTAATGAGCCGAGTCAGCTTGTGAATATGATTGCAGCTTGATTCATTAATAGCTCAATGAGTTAAAAATTTTGGCTTGTTTCTTAAATGAACTAAGTTTGAGCTTTCTATTATTCAACTCATTATCTCGTATGTTAGTTTGATATATATTTTAAATTTTAATAATAATAATAATAATAATAATAATAATATATTTAAAATTAATAAATATTAGTATTTTTTTCTAACTATATTATTTTTAACTAAATATATACAAAAAAATACAAATTCGAGACTAAGGGTTCAAGAGTAGTATTGATCCTTAAATAGAATAATTAGGCTTTAAAAGAACTTCGAGAAAATTATTTGTAAATATTCTAGATATTTATTAAAGATATCTACATATATTTACTAAAAATAATTTAAAAATTAGGTGGGAAAGGTTTTAGAATTCGATCTCTACCATACACTTGGTTATATCTCCACCTTCTACTCTTATTTATTAAGCATGTGAAGCAACAATAAATATGTGATAATCAGTTTCTAAACTGAATTTTCCCCTACGAGTCAAGTTTGAAGTCCAAGCTCGATAATAAATATCGAGCTAATAAAATAAACTCAATTTCTTATTAAATTAAGTTTAACTAAAATTTTACTCAACTCAACCTAACTCATTTTTAGAAGAAATGGTTATTGGTGGAGTTGTTGGTGAGTTCAGTTATGTGTAAGGTGTGATTTGGAGAGTTGGATTGTATTTCAAGTACTTATAAATCTTCAAAGAGCAAGTCCTAACCAACCAAATTAGCAACATGCAAATCTAATGAAATATAACCAGATGAGTCAATGGCATAATAAACAAAGTGAAATATCTAAATGCTCCTTCCTAACAAAGTGAGCTAAAAGGGGAAACAAATATCTAAATGCTCATTCCTTCCTTTGAGTACATAGTTCATCATATTTACTATACTTACTTTTGATGTTGATCTTTCATCCTTGGTAAATCATTCAATAAGTGCATTGATTCATGTACAGATACCAGAGGATTGAACATATCGGGAAAAGAAGGCTTGACATCTTTTTAAAGTAGTTTCTTAATGATGGAGTTGTTTTCTCATTAAACTTCTATTATCTTGCTTCGGGACATTTGTGTTCTAAGTTTAGTGGAAAAGAACTTTCATATCGTATTATATCAAATCAGGTCAAAGGGTAAATTTTATAGTATATGAAAGCTTCAAAACGTATTTCACATATAAGAATTACCACTAGTTCATATGTAAGCAAAAAAATCATTAAGGATTTCTCCAATTGCATTTTGTATCATTTTTTTGGCCTTTTCCATATCCGTGTTAGTTGAAGATGAGGAGTTGCGGCTTTTAAAGAAGCGGTGGTTTAAACTGATGATGAGGAACTTAATCTTAAGTGGTCTACACTTGCACCTGACCAAGGAGTAATAACTATTCTGTTTAAGGAGAAATTAATACTTTTAAACACGCATGGATTCACATACTGACATGTGCTTGTTCTATCTGTATATAGAACGATTCCAATCCTCTAGCATGAACTCATTGCACAAGCAACTGAAAATGTATGTGCTACTAAGTTCTTATTTCATAACCCTGCTGCATTTCTGAAACCATCTTCTGTGCTAATAATTGTTGATTTTGTTGAGTTCCCATTTACGATCTCAATCAAATTCTTCATCTGTGCTAATATATATATATATATATATATATATATATATATATATATATATATATATATATATATATATATATATATATATATATATATATATATTTTTTTACATATATATATGACGTCCCGTACTTTAGTTTTTTAAAAAAATTTATACCACGTATTCGTATCCATACCAAGTGTCGATACCACACTCGTATCCATGCAACGTAGGTTTCCAGCAAATGATTGACAGGATGTCGACTTTAAAAGCAACTAGAATTGTGGAGCAGTGGAAATTAATAGTGGGATAAAAGAAAGCGAAGCGACTCATGTTCAAGAAAGAAATGAGCACGTGGGAGTGAAAAATAGATGTTCACGTGGTTTTTTAACCTAGTTTTTACTCTGAGTGATTAATTTTGATCCAATAGTTATTATTGAACCCTCTCACTCTTTACAATAACATTTCCCTCTCATGTGATAGGCCCTTATATATTGAAACTTTTAAATTTTAAATTCTTCATTGATAAAATTTTAAATTCTAAAAACCATATTATGTGTATAAGTAACAAAAGATTGAAATCATTATTAAATTAATTAATAATAGTTTTTTTTATCATTTGTTTTCTACAAAGGTATATTCAAATTTATTGTTTTTTAACAATTTCTTTTCTTAAAAGGCATTTGTAAAGGGTCCTAACCTGACTACAATTATTGGTGTATATGAGGGATCATTTTGCAAAAACTTATATTGATAGTTGAAAGATGTAACTTAAAAGTATATGAAAGTATTTCAAAAGTATCCGATACGGTACATGTCGAATACCAATACAACAACCATCACATAATTTGTATTTCATTCATTTCCGTTTCTCACATGATAAGCTTTTCTATGATACCTTTTACTAATTAAAGTCCTTTTATTGATTAAATTGAAATGGTTATGGAGAGAAAATTTTAATATCGAGGCCAAAACAATGCACTGATGTTTAATGTTAATTTGATGACATGTCATTAAAAAATATATATTAGTGACATGTAATTTTGATTTGCTACATAAACTTATTCTAGTGACCGGAAATTACTTGAGGTACTTGATTAAAAAAAAAAAAAGATGAGGTTCTGAATTGGTTGGAAGATAAAAGTTATTTAAACTATGCTTTACAAGTATAGTACTAGAGAAAAATAACCTCAAGGTGTCTCATTTAAATTAGTAACCAGCAGATGAAACCAAAACATTATGCTCCTTTAAACGTTTCTGGAAATGAGCTAAACGGGTTTGTAACTGCATGATGCCAGCAGCCTTCTGAGACAGAATGGCATTTAGTCTTGTTATATAATCATCCAGCTGATTCCCTGGTTGATCTGCTTCAACCAAGAGGTTCATTTCCTGCAAATGTAGAGCATACAGAAATCTGAATATATAATTTAAAAAAGAAAAAAAAAAAACTATGGACTTCCCACTACGCCTTGGGAGGATGCAGTGGCAAGAACAGTGTTCAGGAATGCATTTTTCTGTTCTAGGGAATAATACAGAAACAATGGGCAGCATGCAAGAAGATATTCAACAAATTGAAACTGGGCAGCACGCAAGACGATATTCAACAAATTGAAACTTGGTATATATATCTAAGTGCTCAATTTCTACTATGATGCTACTATGCGCACACTTTTTGTTCATGCTACTCATGAACGATTCTCCGAAGTACCTGCACTGCTCTTTCAAGGATACTTACACACAATATTTTAAGTTCTGTCATCATATTCATCGAAGACCATCCCCAATAATGAAAAAGAGAGAAAGTAACTTGATGAGAAGCCAAGTTTTGGGTGACCCACCATTTTATATAACACCATCTACACAACTAGCCACAAGTTTCAAAGGTTTTATGCATGGCACAGTTGCATACTTGCCAAACATTTATAAGAACGAATAACATGCTCAAGGAATAATAGAGCCAATTTAAATACCTCTCGAACAATATTCATGGTCTCCTCTACTTGTTTTCGGTGAGCATTTACGAGGTCTTCTTCTTCCTGAAATTATTATATATGCTTTTACTCTAGGTTTTGTAAGCATGAAGCAAAGCCATTCCCTTAGTAGTCAGTAGTTTTACCTGTAAGAGGGCATTTAAATCATCATCTGAATGTGCAGTTTTAGGTTCAACTTTTGGGAGGTCCTTCCATTTGATCTGACCATTGGGTTTCTTCAATTTGTCATCTGTTGCACCATATGGCTCTATCTTTCCATTTTTCTTCCATGATGGTTTCACCTGTTCATAGTACTCTTCAGGAGGACTAAATTCGTCCCCATCATTTTCTTCAGGCCATGTATCAGCTGTGCGATCCCCATAGGCAGATGCAGTAACTGAAGATAAGGGAATAGTAGTTGATTCTTTAAGGTTGAAATTTGAAGATAAAACATCCTTCTTAGAATTGTTCCCTTTTGATAGGCTTTTTACCCTGCATTTTCATTCAGTTTGTAACAGCAAAACCATAAGTATTCAGTTTCGCACACATCAGTAGTTACGCAAGGCGTGGGTGGTTTGAAGGAGTGGGGGATAATCAACAACAGAAAATTATTGTTTTTTATGGTAGAAAATTCATTGTTACCTGTCAGCATATCTTAATGTGTTGAGAGTATGTTCGCATGAACCAGAGCTTGGTGATATGCATGATATCATAACAGTGCGGGAATCACCAACAAATGAATCCCTCAAAACTTCAGTCAATTTACTACCTCTGAATGGGATGTGTCCCTGGTCATTATCAAGAGCTCTAATGCATTCCTTAAGGGCGAGCAAGCTCTTATTGATCTCAGCACCTTCTATTCTGCATCATATAATTTGGAACACCGGACCAAACAAACAAATTTATTAAGAGGGATAAGAAGGGCAAATATGCGATATTGTTAATAGTAAAATATATGTCTTTCACAATTTCCCCTTTCAGCTCCTTGCAACATACCTTGTCTGTTTGTCATTATCTGTGGTATCTGCTCCACGTTCACTTCCAGCAAGATCTATGAAGGAGAGCTTGCCAACAACACGGGGAGGTTTGGATCCATTGCCATCAGCTGACCTCTTGATAGCAAGCTGAAGTATTGCATGTGACCGTGAAGATTCCTCATTTGCACCCGTGGTGCCAGTAGTTCTTGTGGCATTACCTTGCTCAATCAGTTCCTTGATGGTCTCTACATCCGATACTCGGTACTCTTGCAAACCGACAATGCAAACTTGCTGCTTACCATCCTCCCTCATGCATAGTTTTCTGCAGAAGTACAACATTACACCTCAAAAATACAGAGATTATAGGTGCAAACAAGAAGAATCAAATGACTCACTTTCGATCATTAAGGAGATCAAAAAGCTTCCCACCATATATTTCAAAGAAACTCACAAACAACTGAAATCCCTGGTTCCTATAAGTATGATGCATCAATGTCAAGATGTCCCTTGATGCTTTAAGAGGCAGTGGCTTCATTGTGTAAGTTTTCCCACTTCCTAGATAGGCAGAAAATGGTATTTAGAAGTTCACTAAGTATATATAACTTGAAGAAACATGCCAGTAATAGTGCAAGCCAACAAAATCATTTTGGCATGAAATATAATAACAGCCACAGAAGAATCAAGATTTACCTTCACAGAATTCAATAATTTTGCTTTGACATAAAACAAGTGTAGACATAATGAAAACATTTGGGAATATCTATCACATTACCCACACTATAAACTACAAACCATCAATGACCCAAGAAGATGACCATCTACAGTAGTAATTAAACAAGTGAATAACAGAAAGTTTAAGAATCATATACTATCATGACGAACATGATTTTTTTTCGAAAATGAAAAGAAAAATTAGAAATTCCAAAGCCGACACATGATATGAAGTTCATTCTCAAATAGGCATTATCTGACTTGTCCTAACGCAGGCTGTAATAGCAACTAAATCAGATTTGAGAGGCTTATAACCTGTTTGCCCATATGCAAAGCAAGTTGCCTTAGTGCGTTGAAAGATTATTGGAACTATCGGCTCCACTGTTTCACGATACACCTAAGGAAATCAAAAATTAAAGTTACATAAGTAGGGCTATATATTGTTGATTCATTCTCTTCAATTGAACATTTAACTGCATTATAGTTACCTCATCATTTGTAACCTCTTCATTCAAGACAGCATCAAAAACAAATTCATGCTTCTCAACATACTGAGTTAGGTCAACCTGTAAAGCATTTAGATTTTAAAATCTTCAAATATAGAACATTTATTATAATATCATACCAAAAACTTGTCATATGCACTGACTTGTGAGAAAATAAGTGGGTAAATATTAATAACTGAGAAGTTATTGGATATGTAGCACATTGCTAAAACACTAGGTCTCATGACTTATTATCTTTATATATACTATTTCTAGAAAGCTTCTTTAATTATAACATAAAGATAATTACACACTGCAGAGTTAAGAGCATCGCTTGTCCATATAAATTTTAACCCTATATAGATTCTCTGCACTGTTTTTAAGTCACACATTTCAGATTCTGCAAGAGAAAGATTTAAAAATATCAGATATGTTGGGCAGCTTCATTCTCAATTTCTTAGTTCTCATGAGTCATTCCAACTGCTTAATCTTACATTTCTCATAGTTAAGGACAATTATACAACATTAGAACCATGGATTTCTATCGCCTATTACACTCACCTTAAGTTTAGTCTCATGCACTGTCAAAGAATTGGAAACACTCTCTATAATATCTTCCTCATGCTTGGCTAATTCCTTCTTATTAAGGGGTCTTTTGCGAACCTGCATTAAAAGAGTAAGATGCCAAAGTTAGAACAAAATTAAAATTCAAGTATCGACAAATTTCAATTCTCATTTCCAGATACTAGAAAGATTTACAATGCTGGGAATTATGTTATTGCTAATGCAGTTTTTGAGTAAAAGCTTCAAATTTACTAGCAAGCAGTCAGCAAAATATTTTAAGTGGAAAATGAATCTACAAGCTTCAATTAAAAATGAAACATTGACAGTATATTGAAATATAAGAAAGAACATACCACAACTTTAATCTTTGCTACAGAACTAGATTTCTCTTTGTCTGCAGAAAGATTATTCAATATGTTGTTTTCAGAAGTACGAGCTCTGCCAGTCTGTTTGCTCAAAATGTAAGGTTCAGAATCATCCAAGCTACCACAGGTGGCATCAAATACATTGGAGGCCGGCATCTACCAGGATAGACAGATTACAAGCAATTATATAAGCTACATTTCCCATGTTTATTAACTCACAAAGAGAAAATGAAAGATCAACCATCCTAGTTCAAAGATGCAATGTAAGCATTACTCATAACCGAATAAGATTAAATGATAATTCTAGAGCAACAAAGCCCAGAAATCAAATAATTTTTTTTTTTAGCTAGAAATGCAGTAAAAATGTAAATAACCTCAGGAAGAAGCTCTGTATCAAATGAGTGGAGATCCAAGAGGCCAGGGCTGAAATCACCGGGTGAATCTTCTTCACCATTTTTCTTCTTCAGCGTGGAGGGCTCCATGTAATACTCATTTCCTCCATTGAAGCTCCTCTGCGCATTCCTATACATTCTGGCTCCCCCACCGTACAAGTTGTAGTCCTCCTGCTATTGCTCCCATTCCAAACACAAAGCACCACATCCAATCAAAATGCATTACAATTTACAAATCAAGTTCCAATACGAGATCGTTACTGGAGCATCACCACAGTATTCAGATTATAAAAGCAACAAAAAAAAAATCAAGTGGTAGTTGTGACCAGTAAATGCATTATTCAAGTGAAGTTGTTGAATACTAGGGCAAAAAAGAAAAATAAAATAGAAATTGAAATTAGATTTTGATTTCCTGACGATAAAGAAGGGAACCTGAAGAGGAGGAATGGGATTAGAAGAGGACTGGAGGTGTTGAAGGCCTGCGGACTGAAGCCACCTGCCATTGGAGGAGGCATCGAGAAAGTTGTCAGAGTACTGGCGGTGGTGGTGCAACCCCGCCGCACCAGATCCCTGCCCTTGCCTGTTCATCTTCTCTCTCCAAACCGATCGGAACACAAGCTCGTCCACTTCAATGGAGTCTGCAGTGAAATGATCGAATGAGCCTTTTTGAATTTTTTTGAACAAGGAAGACGATGCTTCCGCACTTGTTCCCTTGAAACGACGACGTAGATGTGGGTCCCGCGTTTTTTTTTATTTTATCCCATCATCGCCCACCGCCTCTCACATGGGTGGAGGCCACGGTGTGGCCTTCTAGTCTATTTATCATTATTTTAAAAATTGAATTGGAAGTTAAATCAATTTTTAAATTATGATTTGATTGATTTATTAATTAATTTTTTTTTAAATTATGATAAATTATGATTAAATCAAAAAATATTTGAATAAAAAATATAATTAATTTATAATTTAAATGGTTTAGTCAATCAATTTGATCTGATTTTAAAATCATTGCTATTTATCCGTGCTTTGGCTCCTTCACGTTCAAAAATTCTGCCACCTTTCAGGAGTTTATGAGATCATGCCACGTGTCTTCATCATGCACTGTGTTAATTTTTTTCCCTAAAATCTTCGCTTTTGGTCGTAATGGAATGTTTGTTAGTTGATGGCAACAACACATGGGTGAAATTTGAGGCCCACGGTTTTCGGCTTTCCGGGCTTCTCTCCGCCTGTTTGGGTGGTTGTCTGCTTTTTCATTAAGCAGTCGAAAAGCAAGAAACAGGTTCCCATAGTTGGAGGGAGACGTTTGTTGTGGGTTGGGTTAGGTGTACCAAATATTTATATTGATGGGTCTTTTTTTTTTGTCATTATATTGATGGGTCCAAATCAATAGAAGAATCGGCTATTGCATACGGTCATGTAGTCCAAAATTGTACTTGAGTCCATCGAAGATCAAAGCCCAATAAATAGTGGGCTATATTGGGTTATATCAAACCACTCCAATGACAAGAACACTGTATATTTTCAGCACAAAAAACTAAAAAACTAATGTTGTTTACAAAAACTTTTATCACAAATCTATATGAATATTATTGTTAATTATTGATGGCATTACACCGACTAATTATAAGACTTATAAATTCAAGCTCTCATCCCAGTCAAATTAGTTTATGTATATATCTGTTCCATTTCCATATGGAATTTAAAGCCAAGAGAATCGAGAATTTTCAATAACCAGAACAAAATCAATGTATCATATGTTGTCAAAAAAAAAAAAAAGAATCAATATATCATAGAAGCAACCTTACTAATAGGGAAAATTAATGCTAAATGCCATTCAGAGTAATATTTAAGGTTAAAATGTAAAATAAAAAAAAAGTCCTTCTAACTTTGGGATCATTTAAAAAAAACCTCTCTATGCTTTCAAAGTCTCTAACTTGACACCTTAAACTCTCAAAATAGTGTAATTTAAACTTTATGTTAACTAACGAAAACAGTATCATGTGCAATCACGTGATTTATTTTATACTAAACCTCACCCAAGTTCACCTAACATGAATGAAAATTACATATCTCTCATCTCCAAATCTCATACCCAATTATGCTTGTGTTTACCAAAACGAAGAATGTTTCCCCAAATCCCTCACCGAATGCCTTTGTCTCATTCATTTGGTCGATTCCCAGGGAATGAATGGAGTTTATGAGGGTTGTGTATTGTGTTCCATTTGAGATTGTAAGGGTATTAGAGATAATTTTTTTTGGCTTAGTAGCATGTTTAGTGGGAACCTCTTTCATCGTAGAAAGAATTCATGGCTCCCCGAGGAGTATGTGAGTAAATCCACTTTACACTTGGTAAGCTTCTTTTAAAAAAAAAATGGGATATAAAATATTGCAATTTATTCTCTTATAATTTAATTTGATTGGAAATTCAATAATTTTGTATTTTCTAAGACTCTCAAAATTTACAGCTTGCAGCTTTTGATTTTTCCAGTAATTTATGTTTCTAGTGGATTGACATCTTAGTCTTCTGATGATTCCATAACTTTTATCTAAAATATTTGCATTTGCATGTGATGTGAAACTCTAAATGTTGAGTTTTTCTTTGTGCTACCATCCTAGGTGATGTAACTTTCCACCCAGAGTACTTAACATATTAGCATAATGTCTAGCTTATAAAATGACAATGTTGATCATTCAAAAGTTTCTTTATCTTTTGAGTTATGTATAAGGCTTTTTAGATTTGGTTCAAGTTATGTGAGTCATTTATCATTGTTTTTGCATACAAAACACCAGTTGTGCGGTACTTTTCAGCTTAAAGCCAATATATTTATGTATCCTCTTATATCTAGTCAAGACATTTACCCACTATAGCTAAATGTGCTAATAAATAGTTTTGGCTGAATCAAGAAGAATATATTAAATATGGAAGATTACATACCATTATTTTTTTTAGGTCCATAAGGTATATAACTTTTAGATCATGGGCTAATAAGGTTTAATTAAATTTCTAATATGATTTGAAGGTTATTATCCAAAGTAATGTTCAGTACACATCATGTACAACAAGGTTTTCATAATGCCAGTATGTATCGTCCACCCTGCTTTATAGAATTATCTTGTATATTACATAATGTTTAGGAGTGCATAAATAGTAAGAATATTGATTCAAACAAAGTTTCAAATGAATAAATTATCTATTCGATTACAAGGATATCTTTTAAAAGTAATTTTCTTTTACATGCTGAATTCTAAGGAGTTAGTAGGATCTGAATTTTGATCTGATCATTGTTTGCACCTACATGCTAAGGATTTGTTTAGCAAACAAACACCATTTTTTGTTAACGTGGCCATTTTATAGGTACTAATGTTGGAGTTATATAGGTACTCTAGTCAAAAAGTACCTATATACAATATCCTTTTTTTTTTGCTATAAATCTAAGTTAAGAACTTGGTTTAGTCAATTTACTTATTATAGCCTTAGCGATAAAATGAAACAAAAAAAAAAAGATTACTTCTCTGTCTCTTTCTCTCTACTGATATACATATTCTCAAGTGTTTGATTTCAATTTGTTATTTATGTTCTGTTGTAAGATATAATTTACATTTCAAGCTTCCTTGTCTATTATGTCAGGTATATACCATCTGCGAAGGGGTGTCCTCTTCAACTAGAGCTTCCAAGTGGAGAGATCACCAAGACTAAAACCTTTATATCTGTAGTTATTTATCTCACATTCAATGTTGGCAACATTGTTTGGTTGTGCGACTATGGGTAGATCGCAACTATAAGGACTTCATGAACAAAAACATACCTAAGAATGAGATTCTTTGACTATTGAAATGCCTTAGTGAGGAATAAGGAAGCAATGGTGAACGAGCTGAAAAGTTGAAAGAATAGAGAAAATTTTGATTTTTTGCTAGTGCTAAGTTGGTGTTTAATAATTGGTGTTATGATGCTATATCTGTGGTAGGTTGAAAGGGTTGAGGATAAGATTGGGTTATGCACTTTGCATAAAGGGCATATATGGTGTTTGGTTTGGGATAGATATTTGTGGGTAAGGTAGGTTGGTACTAGCAATTTAAGTTAGGTACTGAAATGAATGATTTTGGTGTGTATGTAATTTTATAATGACAATAATCTATAGTTTTGTGAAATGAAATGAATGATTTTGTTCACATACAATTTTTTTATTTGCATTCTTTTGCTTTCATTCTTTTGATAAGTAAAAAAATGATGATGAAATGAAAGAAAAAAACAAATGATTTGCATAATTGAAAGAAAACAAGATTGAATTATGATGGACTGAGAAGTAAATTAAGATGTACAGAGAAACTATGATGGACTAAGAACATAACTTTTGGGTAAAGCTCCTGATAATAGAACCAAAACTACATCACTAAACTAATACCAGTAGCATACAAAACCAATACTAGTAGCATACGAAAACATGTATTATACCTAAAATTGAGTTGCATAATAGCAATATGAACAATATACGAAAATTATTTATGAATAATTACATAAGACCTTTACAGAAAAAACTCATAAAAAAAAAAGAATAATCCCACAAACTTAGAATCCCAAACAAAGATCATTACATCTTACTTATTTGCCGAAATAGAAGCATCACAAAATACCATTACACAAATCCCAAAAAATATCATTACATTAATCCCATAAACCTAGTTTGGCCTTGAAGAAGTGCTAACTATTTCTGCAAGGGCTTCTGCAGACTCTGGCATCTTCTTACTCTTGCTTTTCTTGTATACTCTACAATTTGAGTTAATTGGACCCTTGCATTTCTTAGCATTGTGTCCACTACTTCCACAGTTCTTATATTTAATAGTTTAGCCTTTCGTACTAACCTTGTAAGGATTCATTAGTTCATCAATTGCCTTCTTTCTAGCCTTTTTAGGTCTTCTAGGTGCACTCTTGTAATATAGAGGCTTAACAAGATCTCATTCTGTTTGTGGTTATTCCTCTTCTCCTAGAACTAGTTCGATTATAGGATCACATGCCTTCATAAAAGTTTTAGTTGAGAAATATGCATTTACATAATTATCAGGTATGTCTCTCATTTTATAGATGCATGCCATAACGTGCTCACATGGGATTCCAGTTAAATCCTATTTCATACACCCATAAGTATACTTGTTCAAATCCACCACTGGTGTGGTGTGGATTATGATTAAAATTTAGAATGAAAATCAGTTGCCAAGTTCCACAAAAAATAAAAACCTTGCAACCAGTTGTAGTTAGCAAGGGTCGATCCACAGAGAACTAATTCAATTAACACTATAATTTGAATCCTAATTTAAAGACTCAAAAATAGTAAACAATAAAACGGAGATTTTGTTTGTTAAAATTAAAAACAGATATTGAATCCAAAACAAAAACAGCAAATATGATTTGAAAAATCAATTAAAAGACAATGGTTAAGAGATGGAATCCACCACTAGATTTATATGATTATGCTAGCCCACATATCCTTTATACCAACATGATCAATTATGCTTTTATGTGATTGTGAGATTAATTCTCTATTTTCCTTAAGTTTTGGTTGATTCAGCAACCACTCAAATCAATCCCTAATCAATAGTTATTTGTAAAGCAACTGCTCTTACACCTACTTATTGATTACATTAAGATTTAGAAAACCAATCACACTAAGATCCAATCTCACACCGGGATTAAATTACTTAGATCATATGTGTGGTGTCCCGGGGTTGATGAGGGCGGGGAGTGGACGCCGGTGCGAATTGAAGCATGTACAATGGGCGGCTCCTGGCATGCTTCTAGGCGAAGGGTCCCATGAATGAACTGAATACGCACCGGAATGAGAGGGATTCGGAGGCGTACGGGTATGGGACTGCATAGTTGAGGATGGCTTAAAGGAATTGATTAGGCGTAACCATATCAACAAGTTGCAACTTCTTTTCGGGAGCCTAGAACATAAGAACTCCATTGTTAAGCGTGCTTGACCTGGAGCAATTGTGGGATGGGTGACCTCCTGGGAAGTTTCCTAAGATGCGTGTGAGTGAGGACAAAACATGCTGAAAAGACCTGTGTTGGTTTCTGGAGACATTCGTCAATCCTGCAGGCAGTCCCGGGATGTTACAATATGCCTCACTAGTCCTACCACCGCAACCACGCATAGCAATCCTAGTTTTATCACTTTCGAAATTGTCAAAGAGTATAAAAACCTTTATACCAAATTAAGAACAGAAACATATGAATAAAAACACAATTATATTGATATAAAGAAATATGCAAGAATCACATAATCAAAACTCGGGTTTCATCTTCCCTTAACCATATAAAAAAACTAGTCACACATGGTAAATTCAAAATCAAAAGAATAACATAAGAAAAACATTGTCAAGAATAGAAGTGCAGAAAAAACCTAAAGATCAAACTAGTTTCCAAAGGTTGGGGATGATTGATCTCTGATTGCTCGAACCCAAGACTCCAATCTTCGATCCAATCTCCTTCTCTCTTGTTCTTGGTCTTCTCCTCAGCCTCCTGGCAGTTCCTCAGTCCAGACTCTCTTTTTAGAACCCTAGGCAACCCTATTTATAACTTTAGAAACCTTATGCATCATTAAAATTAGAATATGATGTTCTGATGCGACGACACGGGTCGTGTCGTTTGACACGGGGTAGCCCGTGTCAAGTTCTGGTAATAAAAATTCAAGTATTTTGCAAGTCAGAGAGAAACACGGCCTACCCCGTATTAAATGACACGGGACGTGTTGATGGTCAATGCTCAAAACTGGATCCTCTTGTGAAGACAGAGATGTACACGGCCTACCCCGTGTCATATGACACGGGCCGTGTTGTTGGTCAGGTCCATGTTGAAAATCCAGAGAAGGACACGCCCACCTCGTGTCATGTGACACGGTCGTGTCACTTACTTTCTTTAAATTCCTCTCTTCTTTTGCTTCTAGGGATGATATTAATTTCCTGAAAAACACAATGCAATTATGAGTGCTTATAAACATACATAAGCATAGTTTCACAATAAAAATCCAATTAAACTTCATATCCAGAAACTTAGCTAAAAGTTAACAATTAAACATATATGAAGTCCAATTAGATCAAACATATGACACTCAAGATATGAAAATAATCGACAAATCAAATACTCCCACACTTAGCCTTTTTTCACTCTTGGGCAAAACATAAGACCGAACCAGGGAACAAAGAAAAACAAAAACAAAACTAAAAATTTTAAAAGATTCAATTTTCAATGATATTCAAGAAAGGCAAAAATTTGTAATTAAGAAGAGCAAGAAAAGATTCAAGGGGTCAAAACATTTAAAAGATAACAAATCTTCACATCTCAAACCAACAAGCAAGGTATCTTCAATTTGAAAAGCATTAATCAAGAATGATAGATCCTCACAAGATACACTCTCAATCTCTCAAGTGTTTACAAAGTAAGTATTTCACTCAATTCATCCCATGAAAAATATACTACCATAAGCTTGCTTATCTTCTACTTCTCTACTACTCAAACACATGCATACAAAAATCAAGAGGTCTTTATTCAAGGTTGTAATGGGCCAAGGTAAGGGAAGGAAATAGTATAGATATGGCAAGATAAGTACTCAAGAGAATAAAAGAACATTAGGGAGGAACTCAAATGACAAATAATAAGCATGAAATTTTCTCTCAATTCCATATAATGCACATTCTCTTCACATGTTCCCTTCCTTTTTCTTTCTTTTCTTTTACAACCTTTCTTGTATTTATTCTTCTTCTTTGCATTTTTTTTTCAACAACACTTTGCATTTTGCATATCAAGGATACAACCCCCACATTTGTACTATGCATTATCCACAAGCAAAAGAGCTCCTCCAATGAAAATGAACCAATATTCTCTCATTCCCTAAAGTAAGGTAAAATCATAGTTTTTCATACAAGGCATATAATGAGCTAAGACAAAGAATAGACAAATAGGCTCAAAGGGGTTAGTCAAAGGAAAATGATGCAAAGTTAGCTATTTGACCAAAGTAGTTAATCAATAAAGAAGGCCTCAATCATGTTCATGCATGCAAGTGAAAATGTAGCCTCAAAAAGAATCAAAGCAAGTTCTAGAGTGATCAAATCACATGAGTGAAAATCACACAAGAAAAAAGAGAATGGTATTAATGCTAAATTCATCCATCAATAGGCTCAAAATCTCATAAGGTATGTATCTATCAATTTCAATCCACCAATCAAACATCCAAAACCAAATATGTCAAATTCAAGACGGAAGAAGAAATTTGTAAATCATAACCCTGAATTTCACTTACTTCAAACTTAAACATCACAAATCTCAAAACATCATTGGAAATTAATCAAAAACACACTTTTTTTCAAAAACATAATCAAATAAAAATTAAAATAGAAAATAGAATGTAAACTCCTCCCCACACTTAAATTCTACATTGTCCTCAATGTAAAGCTCAAAAGAAAATAATCATCAATTACTCCAGGACAAGTAAAATAAAAGAAAGAGAGAAGAAACATCCTTATCAAATGAAGAGACTTCCACCAGGGTCCCATTGCTTGAAATGTAATGACCAACTTATGCTTGAAGTTGCATGAGAGCTTCCACCGAGGTCCCATTGACCCTCCCTTATTCCTTTGGCTTCACCACTGGAATGCAATATGTGTACTTTATCAACTTCATTTGCACCATTGTTTATGTTGGACCAAGGTCCAAAAACAAAATCCACAGTAGTGACTGTCATCCTGTGTTCTTCTCCCCCCTTTAAAAATTCTTCAGTGACCTGCAATTCCATCTCCCTTTGGGTCTTAGATTCTGCAACTGCGTCAAGAACATTGTTGATGGATCCTTCAAAACTCTTAGCTGTTGCGTAAACAGAATCATCAACTTTCAAGTATGCAAAAATCTCATTACAAATAGCACATTTCATATCACCGTCACAATCAATACATGAGTGGCAATGAATAGAATTATTGAAACCAATAAAATCAAGAAATTCATCACATAACTCATCATAACTTTCCTCCACTATAATAGGAAGGGGTTCAAGAATACTTACCTTAGGGGCCTTAAAGTTTTGCCCTTCCTCATTTACCTCTTTAGTCTCTTGATCTTTCTCTTCAGTGGCTTGTAGAGGAGAAGTAGGTTCACTTAACAACTTATCACTTCACGATGTGATATCACTAACATTTTCCTCCACATTCACTTCCGATGGTGATGGAAGTTTTTCAGTAAATAAGCTTTGCACCTTGCTTAATTCTGTGGTTAACTGCCCTATTAGGTTTTGCAGGTTGTTAACTGAGGCTTTTGTTTCTTCTTGAAACTAAATGTTGTTAGTGGTCATTTGCCTCATTAGCTCCTCAATTGAAGGTTCAGGTTGCCTTGGTGTTTGAGCTTGCTGTGGTCTTGGGGGAAAATGTGCTTGCCTCTGCTGAAATCCTAGATGTTCATAAGCTGGAGGTTGATTTTGGGGATGTATTCCATAGCTCAAGTTAGGATGATCCCACCACCCCGGATTATATGTGTTGGAGTAGGAGTTGTAGTTGTTGGAAGGTTCATAATATCCTCCTACTTCATTTTCCTCTACATTTGTGTCCACTTGGAAAGTGTGACACATATCAGTGATATGTCCGGGTGATAAGCAAATCTCACAAGCATGTATTGGTGCTTTCCCCATATCTATTAATCGCGTCACCAATGATTGAAGGACATTAGCACCTATAAGACACTTAGAAACAATAAATTAAAAATTAAAAATAAAACAAAAATAGAGTCAAAAATAGGAAACAAATTAATAGCGCAATTGGATAATTAGTTCCCCGGTAACGGCGCCAAAATTTGGTGTGGTGTGGATTGTGATTAAAATTTGGAATGAAAATCAGTTGTCAAGTTCCACCAAAAATAAAAACTTTGCAACTAGTTGTAGTTAGCAAGAGTCGATCCACAGAGAACTAATTCAATTAACACTATAATTTGAATCCTAATTTAAAGACTCAAAAATAGTAAACTATAAAATGGGAATTTTGTTTGTTAAAATTAAAAACAGATATTGAATCCAAAACAAAAACAGTAAATATGATTTGAAAAATCAATGAAAAGACAATGGTTAAGAGATGGAATCCACCACTAGATTTATATGATTATGTTAGCCCACATATCCTTTATACCAACATGATCAATTATACTTTTATGTGATTGTGAGATTAATTCTCTATTTTCCTTAAGTTTTGGTTGATTCAGCAACTGCTCAAATCAATCCCTAATCAATAGTTATTTGTAAAGTAACTGTTTTTACACCTACTTATTGATTGCATTAAGATTTAGAAAACCAATCACATTAAGATCCAATCTCACACCGGGATTAAATTACTTAGATCATATGTCTCACTAGTCCTACCACCGCAAATCACAAGATAGCAATCCTAGTTTTACCACTTTCGAAATTGGCAAAGAGTATAAAAACCTTTATACCAAATTAAGAACAGAAACATATGAATAAAAATACAATTGTATTGATATAAAGAAATATGCAAGAATCACATAATCAAAACTAGGGTTTCATCTTCCCTTAACCAAATAAGAAAACTAGTCACACATGGCAAATTCAAAACCAAAAGAATAACAGAAGAAAAACATTGTCAAGAATAGAAGTGCAGAAGAAAATTAAAGATCAAACTAGTTTTCAAAGGTTGGGGATGATTGATCTCTGATTGCTCAAACCCGAGACTCCAATCTTCGATCCAATCTCCTTTTCCCTTATTCTTGGTCTTCTCCTCAGCCTCCTGGCAGTTCCCCGGTCCAGACTCTCTTTTTAGAACCCTAGGCAACCCTATTTATAACTTTAGAAACCTTGTGCATCATTAAAATTCGAATCTGATGTTCTGATGCAACGACACGGGCCGTGTCGACACGGCCTACCCTGTGTCAGGTTCTGGTAACAAAAATTCAAGCATTTTGCAAGTCAGAGAGAAACACGGCCCACCTTGTGTTAAATGACACGGGACGTGTTAATGGTCAATGCTCAAAATTGGATCCTCTTGTGAAGACAGAGATGTACACGGCCTGCCCCGTGTCATATGACACAGGCCGTGTTGTTGGTCAGGTCCATGTTGAAAATCCAGAGAAGGACACGGCCCATCCCGTGTCATGTGACACGGGTCGTGTCACTTACTTACTTTAAATTCCTCTCTCTTTCTTTGCTTCTAGAGGTGATATTGATCTCTTGAAAAACACAATGCAATTATGAGTGCTTATAAATATACTTAAGCATAGTTTCACAATAAAAATCCGATTAAACTTCATATCCAGAAACTTAGCTAAAAGTTAACAATTAAACATATATGAAGTCCAATTAGATCAAACATATGACACTCAAGATATGAAAATAATCGACAGATCAACCACCCTTGTAGCTTGATTTGAACTATCCACCTCAAACCTCTGATCTCCATTCATGTAACAAATTATACATGTTGCAGCATGTTTTGATTTCTCAAGCTTGGTTTGGATCCTTGGATAAATTGGACCCTTGTATTTGGTCTTTATTTGCCACATATCTCTTCATCAGCATCCTTCTAATGATTTCACACATTGTGAGAATGAGTTTATCTTTAGCTTCTAGAATAAAGGAATTGAAGGTCTCAGCTATGTTGTTCTGTAGAATATTAGACTTGGTTATGGGATTGAAAGCATGCATAGACCATTGTGAAAGTGTAAACTTTCTCATCCATGCAGCTGTAAATGAGTCCAATCTTTTCATAATCCGCATATGATAATCAAACTCAAATTTTGTGGTTGCCCTTACTACATTTCAAAGTTCATCTTTCAAGGCTTTTCCTTTGAACTTTATCTTGAAATTGGCATAGAGATGTCTCACATAGAACCTATTTTCACGGCCTAATACTTTCAATGTCTTTGTCAGTCCCTAAAATAATAGCAAAATGTCATATACTAATATGAATTACAATTGAATAAAATTAAAACTAATGACAGTAAATATATATAAACTAAAAACACAAATATAAACTAATGACATATATCAGCCACTTTTAACCCAAAAGATAACAAACATATAAACTATTGACATATAAACCAAAAGCACAAATTTTAGCCAATGACAACAAACATATAAACCAAAAGCACAAATTTTAGCCTATGGCAGAAAACATATCAATACAACACAAATATAATAGCAAATCAATAGAATTCAGTTCTTAACAATAGAATACTAACCTTTTGTTGATTAGACATTATCACCCACCTTTTTTCTATCCTCAAGCAATAGTTGAATGACCCACTGCCAACTATCCTTGCATATGAAATTAGGTACATATTATCATTGGCATCTTTCCCTACTGCACACAATAGTTGTCCCCCAAACTTTCGCTTAAGGAAGCACCCATCCACATATATGATTGGTTTACAAGTGGACAAGAAACCCTTCTTGTATGCATCTAGACTTACATATAACCTCTGAAACAATAAAGCTTCAAGTTTTAAGAGCATTTTGCTTCCAGGATTGTGCTGTCTAATGGCAGCACAGTAGTTCCATAAATTTGGAAATTGTTCAGTATGGTTACCTTCAATTGACTCTAAAGTAAATTTCTTAGTTCCGTAAGCTTGATACTTGAAGACCTTCATACTTCGATCTTTTTCCACGTAGTTTGTAAATGTTATTGGCTTCTAATCAGGCTTGTCTCTTATATGTATTTATTTGACAACCACCTTGCATTGACCTTAGTATTCTCTCTTGTCCATCAACAATTGTGCTTAAGATGGTAAAATAACTTAATTTGGAAAGCATCTCCATTTTGAGTCTGTGATGCATGTATCTTCCAATCGTAATTTTTTTTGCACTTAACTGTGATTCTAGTAGACTTATTCTTAGTATAGTCAAAATCTATACCATTCTCAATGACATACTGTTTCAGTGCCTTCCTGTACACTCTAAAATTAGCAAACCTTAATCCAACTACCAAGTTAGTTTTTTTTTTTTACATATCTATTTTTTCATTGAACTCAAGGAACCTTAGCCTTTGAGCCTCTTCATTAGAACCATCAAGACTTTTTAACTCATTGCTATCTTAATAATCTAAAAGGCATTAACCATCTCATTTCTCAACATCTTCAATAGGTTGACTGCTTACAGGTTGTTAAGTGCTTGGTTTTGTTTTCCTTCCTTTCTTTTCATCTTTCTTACTATATTTCTTCCTTTGAACTATAGATTTTCTCTTCATTCCTCTAGTACTATCTTGGGTCACAATTTCAAGTGCTATAATTTCCTGTGTGTCATTTTGGGTTTGCTGATAGTCATCATAAGTCTGCTGAGTCTGTCCAATCTCTTCATGGGTCTGTCCAACATCTCTATAGGTCTGCCCATCATCTCTATGTGTTTGCGCACCTTCTTCTTCATTCATCCAGGTCTTAACCTCATCACAACAGCTTTAGGAGTAATTTTTTCACATAATAAGTCTAGATTTTCCACATCACTGTATGAAAATCACATCCAGCCAAGTTTATATATGCCTCTTCCTCTTCAGCTTCTTCTTCCTCTTCTTGGTCTTTTTCCTCCCTATATGAATATTCCTTATGAACATTAGCTTGTTATAGTGATGGAAGTGAAGTAACTATTAGGTCAAGCACCTCTACATTTGTCTCCACCACATGGTCAACATATAGTTGTAGCAAAGTTACTTCCTTTCTTTTAAATCTCTCAATTACTCTTAATACATATGCATCATTATCAAACAATTTAAGTTCTTGTATCTCCTCATCTTCAAATTTATACCATACTTTGAAATCATTCTTCTACCCATTTTTTCTTCATGTGCTGCACAAAATAGGGTACAAATTTGTTATCAAAGTCCTCATATGATTAACTTTCCGCTCCTTTATAATGCATTACTGGTGTATTTATAATGTTCCCCCAATGTTAAAGTCTATGTTGATCTTCATAGTCCCCATTTCGGTAGCTTGCAAAAATAAGAAATTGACATTATTGAAGGAGTGAACCACATGCTAATACAAAAGACAAATACATAAAGATTCTTGTATAGAACCACACACTAACATATATGTTTACAACAGAACAACAGAAAACAATTGTACACTTCCCTAAAGATTCCCCTATAGCACAAAGATTCTCCCTATTCCATTAACCCCCAACATTGATACAATACTAACCAAAATAAATGAACCCACACCCCTCATTTATCACCTTGCATTCATCTAAACCATGTTCATCAAAATAACAAATTTTGTTACCAATAGTGAGAACAAAATGACATACCTTGTGGCCCTTGTCCAATTCCCATAGGTACTGAAATCAAGCACTTATGCTAATTGGTGCTATATGAGGGTGTTTTTTTTTCCAATAAATCGTAGTATCTAAGAGCACATGAGCCTTAATGTGTGAGACGAAGTGACTGTTAATTGGTGAGATTAAGTGAACTTAGGTGAGGTCAATGTAAAATAAATCACGTGACTGCACGTCATACTGTTTTTGTTAGTGAAACTAAAAGGACACTAATAGAAGGCTTAAGTTACACTATTTAGGGAGTTTAAAGTGACAAGTTAGATACTTTGAAAATATAGGTTTTTTTTTTTAAATGACCACAAAGTTGGAGGGAGTTTTTTGCATTTTGACCAATTTCTAATTTAAAGAGATAAAATAAGTTAAAATGGTTAATAAAAACTATTCAAATTTTAATTAAAAAGAATGACTATCTAATTTTATTTAACAGTCAAAATTACCATTAATGAAATCTTCAATCCTCCACATATTTTTCTCTGCTTTTTCAAACACTTTCCTTTCTAAACCATTGCCTCTCCAAATCAGACCAAACACATCAACATTAATATTTTTGTTATCATCACCACTTTCTTATGTAAAAAATTTCATTTTAACATATTTAGGTGAATCTCCTTTTATCGATGGCCATGTCGATAAATGGTATGCTTGTTGTCCATATACGCAGTGCCAGTAATAGTGGCAATAATGGCATCGGTGGTCATGCTCACTTGTATTGGTAGAAATAGGTTAGGCGACCCGTCTAGGACTTATGACATGGCCTATTTAAGGCCTAGTCTAGCCTGACTCGTTTAATTAAAAGATCATGTCAAGATTTTTTAAAAAAACCTATTTAGTTAAACAGGTCAGGCTTTAGGCCTTTGGAAAAGCCTTTTAGGCCTAGTAGGCTGACTTATTTTAATTATATATATTATGAAATTTTAATATTTATGTAATATAATTAATTTAATAAATAATATAATATTTTGTAAAAGTCTAAATCTATTAGTCTATATAAAAGTTTAGGCATATTATTCTATCCCGTTAGCTTATTTAGAGGTAGGTCTGTTAGTCTATTTAAATGTCTTATTAATCTATCTTGTTGGCTTATTTAGAAGTAGGTTTGTTAGCTTATTTAAATATTTTATTACAAAGTAAGCTTTTAAATTAGCTTTTAAGGTAGACTAGGTTTTTAAAAAGGTCAGATAAGGTCTTGAAAATTGGCTTATGTTAAGTAAATAGGTTAGACTCAAGCCTTATATTTGAGAAACAAGTCAGACCCCTTTAAGGTAATGTCTAACCTGACCTGATCCATTTCTATCCCCACTCACATGGTTGCCGTCGTAAATGGTAATGTAGAGTTACAACCTTCTAGGGTTATCACCAATTTGGGTTTGAAAGGTGTTGGTGATAGTATCAAAGTTAGAGATTTAAATAACGAAAGAAATGGTGTGGAATTGCAAAAGTTCCACTTCGGGAAAGGAAATGTAGACGCCATTTCTTACAATAAGAAATATGTAAATTAAAAAAGGTTGTGATTTAAATGTAAATTTCTATATGAAATTAAGAAAGGGTGTGGAATTTCAAAAGTCTATGACTTAGTCCATGGTGTCAATGTAAGAAATGGTCCATTGACAAAAAATAATAATAATGTAAGAAATGATCCCTAAATTTGTTTGGGGAAGGAATTGGCATTTTTGTATATGAAGAAAGTGGTAGCTGGGTTCGTAATGATTTAGGGTGATGTCAAACGTGGTAGAAGGGTTAACTTCATTAAAATAATTTTTACTATTAAATAAAATTAAATAATCATTCTCTTTAATTAAAAACTTAAATGATTTTTTAATTATGTTAACTTATTTTATCTCTTAAATGAAATATTATCCCTTAATACGTCTTAACATTAATTTTCCCTTACTAATAAGCTGATTAACGATACAGAAAGATAGATGTGTAAATTGGTTCGGATAACCTGACCACCAATTGAAAATAAGTGTAAGAAAAAAGACTTACACTGATGTAAGCTGATCCCCCTTCATATATATATATATATATATATATATATATATATATATATATATATATATATATATATATATATATATATATAGGATCTTACTTCATGAGAGGAGTATTTATTATGAGAGGATGAGATGAGTGAATCTTGACCATTGAATCTTACATGAATGGTCAAGATTAGAAAATATAAATGCACGTGTGACTTTTTAAGTGGTCACATGACCTTTAAGAACTTTTTTAATCTTGATCATCCATGTATGGTTGTATGGTCAAGATTTACTCTTCTCACCCTCTTACAATAACCACTCATCTCACTAGATATTTCCCATATATATATATATATATATATATATATATATATATATATATATATATATATATATTGTAATTTATGCTAACATGTGTTCACTGTTTCACGAGTAAGTTTTAGTAAGTTCATCAATTTACACATCTATTTTCTTGCAGCCATCATGAACAAGTCACCATAATCAACTAGAGACCCTAGCCACCATGACCTACAACCAAAGACCTCCAAGAAGAAGCCTCTAGTCATCATGACCCATAGCCCCTGAGAACTCCCACCCCCACCTACCCTACCTTGATAATTGCAGGATGAGACACTAAGGTGCTGAGGCTAGAATCGTAGATTTGCGGGGGAGAGCTCATCGCTTATACAATCATCACCCCTAGCAGAGTGGTCATCACTCAATCGCTCACATAGTCGCACAATCTACAGTCATGAGCTCAAGTCTCGCACAATACGCACCAAAGGAATAGCATAGCAAGAACAAAGTTGGAGGATCGAAGATGACATGATTTGAAGTCGTCGTTCTTCAGTGTGGTTAAGTAGTGATGGATGATTAAAGATGATAGTTTGGCTCGAGAAAAACTTTTGATTAAATATATAGATATCTTGACAAAAATTGGCTTGCTGCTTTGCTATTTCATTTTGACAAAAACCCCTTACCGTCACAGGCTCGCGACGTCGTAGCTCACCGCAAATCTACTTCGCCGCTCGGGCCACTCGCCGTCACAAATGGCCACCACTCTACTACTCTCGGTCCTCACCGAAGTTTGGAAATATCTTGTGAGTGTCACTACTCATTTGTGTTCTCTCAGTGTTCTCAATCACAATTTCCTAATAAATTACAGTTAATTAAGAAAAAAAATTAAATGTGCCTCTTAATTGATAATTTTTTGTATTAATAATTAATAATATTTTATTAATAGAATTTGGGATATATATAGAAAGGATAGAGATTATTTGAGTCAACTTTTTACATGTCATATAGATAATCAAGCTAAGAATACTTGAAGTTTTGAACTCTAGTATTAACCGTGACTGTACCTCAACTAAAAATATTTTTTTGTTATAAAAAATAATTATTTAACTTATTTTTATGTAAAAAAAAAAGTCAATCAATCACTTAAATCAAATTAATTTATAAATATTTAATTCAATTTAATTTAAATTTTTTAATAAAAAATACAAAAATCAAATAAAATTAAACTAATTAATTTTAATTAATTTAAATTTATTTTTCTTTAAATCGAATCATTCCATCCAATTACAGAGAAAGGTATGTATTTGTGAATAACGAGTACTCAAAGTGCCAAACTCGGCACCACAACATTTCTCTTCCGCAAAAGGTGTCAAACAGAATATTCTCTCCGAAATGGAATCGAACTTTCTACATCTCGTGACTTGTGTGTCATGTCACCGACTCGAACTTAGTCAGATTAGACGTTGTCGAATTTTCTGGAAACCACACTGAAAGTCCCATATCCCATTCTCCCCCCAAATTTCCTAATATATCAAGCAACGCCAGACAACCCCCGCAGCATTCGGCATTCGCCTCCGTTGATCCGTACAATTATAAATAAACTCTCTTTTTTCTTTCTCTCTTACTGTTGCTCCTTGCTTCACTTGGGCATTTTCGCAAACACATTATCGCGATGGCTGAAGATGGCGCTGTCACCCTCTACAACAGCACCGTTATCACCGATCCCAAGCAGAACCCATATTCCTTCAAGGTGGGAGTGGCCCAAACCCTCCGAGGAGGAGCCATTCTCGAAGTCTCAAACCCACAACAAGCCAAGAACGCCGAAGAAGCAGGTGCCTGCGCCATCACCGTTTCGGACCCAATACGCTCCGGCATTTCCCGCATGCCCGATCCATCCCTCATCAAAGAGATCAAGCGCGTCGTCTCAATCCCCGTTTTGGCGAGTGCCCGCGTTGGGCACTTCGTAGAAGCCCAGATTCTCGAAGCCATTGGCGTCGATTACATCGACGAAAGCGAGGTGCTTGCTGTAGCAGACGACCGAAACCACATCAACAAGCACAATTTTAGATGCCCTTTTATGTGTGGGTCTCGAAACCTCGGAGAAGCCCTTAGGAGGATCGGGGAAGGCGCGGCAATGATAAGGACTCAAGGGGATTTGGTGGGTTCTGGAAACATTGCAGAAACTGTAAGGAACGTGAGGTCTGTGATGGGGGACATAAGGGTTCTGAGTAACATGGATGAAGATGAGGTCTTCGCTTTCGCGAAGAATATAGAAGCGCCTTACGATCTCGTGGTGCAAACGAAGCAAATGGGTAGGTTACCCGTTGCGCATTTTGCTGCTGGAGGCATTGTGACACCTGCGGATGCGGCTTTGATGATGCAGTTGGGGTGTGATGGGGTTTTCGTGGGATCCGAGGTTTTTGATTGCTCGGATCCGTTCAACCGAGTTAGGGGTATAATTCAGGCTGTTAGACACTACAATGATCCTCATGTGTTGGTTGAAATTAGCTCTGGCTTGGGCTTGGATGAGGCCATGGCTGGTCTCAATCTTGGTGATGACAGGATTGAGCCATTTCGTGGTGTAGATGTCTAATCTAAATCATTTAGTAGTCATGTATTCTATTACTCTTTTTTTTTATATAGAACGCTTAAATTTGTATCAGTGAGGATTATATATGTTGTCAAGCATACGAGTATTTTTCTGATAGTATAGAGAAAATGCTTCTTCTGTTTTACTGCTCTAGTTGCTCTGAATATTGGTTGATCTTAATAGGCCTTACCTTGCACCTCTTTGCTCTGAATTCCTGAGACAAATTGGAATAAATTGGATTTTGTGTGTGAAATTTGGAACGAATTGGTTTTTTTTTTTTTGGTTTGACATTTGTTAATTTTAAGTTGATGACCGTAACATACCATAACCAATTGTTCTTCTATCAACCCCAGCTCTCCAAACGTGTAGGCTTCACAATCATGCATAGAAGAAGAAGAAGAATAAATATTTGGCAATTACATTAAGTAATCATGATCAAATATACAATATTTGGCAATTACATCTAGTAAAGGTTATCAAATATCAAAGCTGAATTTTAATTATTTTTTATCACACCTGTTAATCGAATGTGTTTTCCCATTATCATGTCTCCAGCAAAAACATGGGGAGGAGTAATTCTCTTAGATTGTTTCCTGCATTTGAATTCTTCCATTGTCAAACATTAACCTTAGTGTAATCTCATAAGCAGCAAATATGGCACCATTCACTACAAACGCCCTAGCAACTGCAGTTCCTAGACCACGCCATAGCACAGCGTATCCTTCTTCTTGAATGCTCTTTTTGAAGCAATCAAAAATGCCTTTGTATTTCAGTGAGGATGGTGTTTGAGCCTGTAGTCTTGTCTTTATAACATCAAAAGGGTAGCAAGAAATCCAACTGGCTACCCCAGCTGATCCTCCCGCGATTAACAATGTATTCACGCTCTCTTGACCATTTTTTCTGCAACCTGGGTGAAGTCTTTCCCTCATGTATTCGTATGTCCAGAAGTACAAACCATGGGAAGGCGCATCCCTGATCACAGTGATGCCAAGTCCTCGATAGATGCCTTGAAGGCCCTCCTTTTTCCATATATTTTTAGCCACCCTTACAGGACCTTTTTGGGATTGTGTCGACTGGCCTTTTTCCTGAAGCTGGAGTCGAATCTTAACCAACTCCACAGGGGAAAGCAAAAAACTTTGGAGAGCACCGGCACCAACTCCTGCTAAAGCAATACCCTTGTAGGAAGGAGGGTCTTTAGCAGAAACAGATGAGTCAAATGCCCTTGAGAGAACTGCATAAGTTTGGAAAACCATAGCGTTCTGCTACCAAAATACAAAAGAATAATCAGTATGAGATAATGAACTTTAGTTGCGGTTACATTTGATATTAAGGATTTGAGTTCTTGTGGTGAAGACGAACAAAATAAACAATTAAAAGGAATAGGCCAATCTTCTGGGTTTCTCTTTCTTCTCCATTGACATCAAATAATACCATTCCTTTGAAGTTCCAATAGCCTGAATGGCCTGTGGCTATGGCCCAATGGCACCCACCAACTTTAAGTGATGTTAGTTCCACGCCCTGTACTCGTTCCCCCACCATGGCCAAAAGATTCACATGCACACTGGCCCTCGCGGACACGATAGGTGGGTGAACAAAAATGGTTTAAAGCATCTCATTGATTTGGCATCATGGGCATGGCAAATGAAAATTTATTGCTGGCACAGTTTAGTTTGATGCTAGTGTCACAATTATGGAGTCACAAAAGATCAAAACTTTCGTAAGTCTTTGAATGACTAACTGTCTTGTAAATCAATTATCTATAGAGCGCAATTATAATTTTGTATGACCTCATCGTGAAATTAACATTACTTTTGGGGTGACAAGGGGAGTACAAGCCATCTTCATCTCCTACCTAATACAGACAGGCATTTAAACGTAGGCAGATCACTATAAGTTAACACCGCTATTGGCTTAGTTCAATATTGCTTGAATTGGATAAAGGTGGGTTTGACTTAGTGAGTCCTTATCCTAATGATTCTTCAACAATCTAAAAGCAAAAAAGATTCATATGATTCTATTTCGGATCATGATTCTCTCATGTTCTTGAATAACATGAGAGCAATGACCAAGATGTATCCGCCATAAGTTTTTTCCAATTGCATCTATCAGATGAAAATTTAGAACCATACAGCATACCAAAATCGTAAAAGAAAAAAAAGATGGGCAGGTTGAGGATGTATTGTGAAACAATTTACATGCAACATCATGTTAATAAGATGCAATTGGAAATCAAGGATAAACTCGCATAGGATCCAATTCCCTTAAATTCCACTGCAATTTGGGAGGGTGTATCTGCTCTGCATCTAAACTTAAGAGACAAAAAAGAGGAGAGGAAAATAACGTAAACACAGACACAGATGAGGAATGAGAGCAAAAAATGACCTGAAAAGTAACGGAGGCCAATGGTGAGCCCATGCCACGGTACAAAGAAGTTGGTCCTTCCCTGGACACCATATGTTTAAGGATGGTGAAGGCAGAGCCGGTGTTTGAGATCTGTTGCCTGATGCGGATGGTGTCCAGTGGATGACCACAGATTACAGCAGCAATGCCTCCAAAGCCTCCTGCTACAAACTCTCTACCCCAACTGTTTGCAATAAATTCTGGCCAGAAATCCATTTTCTGCTTGCTCTCATTCCAGCTCAAATCACCTGTGGATGAGATTGAGAACGTCCCAAAACTTAAAATCAGATTGTTGCTGTTGCTCACAGTCACATCACGGATCAAATTGCACTATTATGATACTATGCACCACTCTCTATCAGTTATACAGGACAGACCCAAAATTAGCATTCAAGTTGCCTCAGAATTCCTGTGAAGACTTGCTAATGGAATTTTGTTTTCTCTGCTCTACAACTCTTGAAAATAGAACAAGCTATTCAGCTAAAACGCATTTCTTTGGTTATTATATCGAAAACTCCGATCTTTATCATTAACCCCTTTACATTTCTATCAACTTTCACGTCTTTTCACCTCTCATTTCTTGAGAGAAAGAAGGAAAGATAGAAAAATGGACAACCCCAACCTCACTTTTCGATTATAGGCCAAAACAGAAGCTACCGGTTGCAATTTCGTTTGCTATTTTGAAGTGCAAATAAAAGGCCAACGTGCCCTTTCATGACGACCAATCCAATCTCCCCACGTGCACGGTGCAGCAATAGATACTCTACATGTGGAAAACCTCAATCATGCCCCCATGAATTTGCTTTCTTCCTAGTGTTCACCTACTTTTTCAAACGGAAAATAATGTTTTTTAGATTTTTTTTCATCTTACCTAATTTTTTATCGAGCAGTGCTATTTCATTGAAAGAATTTCTACAAATTCATCGTGGAAGGACGTGTCACGTAGAGAATTTTATAAATTTGAAACATTCAATTAAGTATATTAAATTAATTAATATTTAATATTTTTATCAAGTATTATATCACATAATTAAAAATATAATTTTTTAAAAAATATTAAATATTAATTAATTTGATATACTCAATTTAAATATTTCAGATTTAAATAAAAAAATTTATATTATATGTTTTTCAACCTTCTTCAAGTTAAATTGTGTAATAAAAAATTATAAAAAAAAAGAAACTCAGTTATACATATAACTAATTCATAAATTTTTTTGAAATTGATTTTGTGATAACTAGCATTTTTTTTTTTATTACACTTTTTAATAATTATAATTAAGTGAAAAAAATAATAATATAATTATTAATATACTGAATTATGTAAAAAAATAATGTAAAAAAATACTAATATAAAAAAATGATGATTTTTTTCAAATTTTATGGTGCACCCAATTGAAATTGGTTTCAGTGCCTCCACGGAAACAAAAGGACATAGTGACTGAGGGAAATTCAGTGCACGGGAAAAGATAATTTTATCTACAAATTGTTGGAAACCTGATGAAATGATAAAAGCCTTGAGCCTTGAAGCAGGGGTGCAATAGGAGCTTTGGACCCCAAGATGCTCTATAACTAACTATATATATACGGGTAAAGTAAATTAAAAACAAAAAACAAAAACATTTGAAGTCTTAGAAAATTTAGCAGGGAGGAGGGAGGCTTAAGCTTAAGGTTGGAGGTGAGCCAAATCAACTTATAAATTACTTCTAATTTGATTTGTTAATAGTTTAATAAATTAAACTTATGAGTTAATGAACTGAGTTTGATATGAGAATTTGAATTCATTTATTAAATGAGTTAAGTTTGAATTTTTTTATATTCGACTTAATAAATTGTAAGTTAACTTGATATATATATATATATATATATATGAGGACTTTTTCTCTTACATTCATTTTTAATAAATTGTGAGTTAACTTAAAGGTATGTGTGTGTATATATATATAATTATTTTTTTTTTTTAATAAAATTATGATTGAAGACATAGTTAAATATGTTAATGATTATTTGGTTAAACTCTTAGATTTTTCAGAATGTAAATTTATTGGTTGGTTAGATGAAATGTTTTGAGATAAATTATAAATATTTTAGATTATGGTGTGTTAGTAATGATTAATTAATGTGACTTGTTAATGTGGTATTATATGTATGCTATATAAATTATGTTGAAAGTAGGTTATGAACTTATGGCTAAATACCTTAACTTATTAAGCATACAAGGCTTAATTTATACCTAACTCGAGCTACTTCATTGAGCTCAAGCTGCTCGTGAGCTTATAGTAAGTTGAGTTTGAACCAAAAAATTAAACTCACTTCTTATCGAGTCTGAGCTTAAGTTGAGCATATTATCATCGAGCTGAGCCTAAGTTATGCCAAGCTCGGCTCAATCGGTTCACTTCTACCTCTATTGTTCAACTCATTAGTTCGTAAGTTAACTTGATATATAAATGTATATTTAATTTTATTTTTTTATTATTAAACTCTTTTTTATTTGATATATAAAAAGTTTTTTAAAAAATTATTCAACATAGGATTCGAGTTTGGCTTATTAAGTTCAAGTAGAGCTAAGAGTGAACCGAGCTTAATCTACAAAAATAGACTCACTTTCTTATTGAGTTGAGCATGAGTTAAGCCTATATTTGTCGAGCTAAGTTTGAACTAGACTTGACTTGGCTCACTTTCACCCCTATTTAAGCCTCATTAAAGTAGCGATACATGAGTCGTCGCCCCTATATAATAATAATAATAATAATAATAATAATAATAATAATAATAATAATAATAATAATAATAATAATTTTGTTTGTATAGCTAACACTATTTTTTTTAATCATTCATGCACTAATATAATAATATTTTAAGACATTAAAATTTGATTTTACACCTATGTATTTTAAGTTAGTTATAAATATGTAATTGAATTTTAAGAATTAAGTCTAATTATTATGTTTGATTGTTGAATATTTAAATAGAATCAATACATATATTTAATATATTTAATTTTCTAATTTATTTTTATAATTTAATTTATATGCATTGTACTGACATCCAATAATGTGTATCCACATCATTTGATGAATTTAACATTTGATATAAGTTTCAATTCATTAAATGATACGATAACACATCATTAGATAACAATATAATTTTTTTTTACAAATCAAACTCTTATTTTTAAAATTTACCCTACTTTATTTATTTGATGTCATTATCATATTTCTTTATTGTTTTCATTTTTTTGCGCTTTATTTTGTGCATGATGTTATAGTGGAAGAGAATTTGAAGTTTTTAATACAGGAAAACTTAAAACTCTTGAATCATTTTGTTTGATCATTTATATTTTAAAAAAATCTGTTAAAAAATTTGACATTATATATTTTAATCTTTGATAAATTTTATAATATGAAAAAGTGTCATACTTAACTTTATTAAAAGTATAATATATTTTATTTTTAGGGAAGATTTATTGTCAATCTTATTTATTTATTGTCACTCTTCCTTAATTAATATTTTTTTGGATTTTTAAAGATGTTTTTATTAAATAAATAGTTAAATTTAACATATTTATTAATTAATAGAAAGACATTTTTAAAAGAAAGAGCTTGGTTGCTCAACTTGTAAGGACCTCTGTAATTAATTTCAAGATCTTAAGAATTTCTCTTAATAATCTATTATCTAATGATAAAAAAATTAATAATTTTTATATTTTTATATTAAATAATATATATATTTTTTATATTATATTTAATATTATTTATTATATATATATTTTTATTATTATTTTTTTAGTCAATTATATTTTTTAAAAATAATGTAAATAATAATATAATTTTAAAATAGAGTATAAAACTAACATTTTTTAAAATTTAATTAGACTGAAGTGATAATTAACCCTCTCAAATTTTAAAATAGTAAAATTATTTAAAATATTAGCTTTTATAGTATGACGCCTTCAATAATTAATTTCTGGATCATGCTGCCTTGGTGGAGCACAAGTGCGTTGCAGACATCTTTCGTCTTTTTATGTCAAGTAGGGCTAGATTCTGTTCAGGAAGGCTGAAAGTTACAGGTTTGTTAGGCAGAGTGTGACGTCACCACCATTGCCCCGCAGAAAGTGTTGTATTTGCTTGTGAAAACGAAGTTTCTGGACTGACATTGTTGAATTCACTTTCTACGAGAAAAAAACACAAATGCTTTTGTTTGGATGCAGAGAAAAAATAAGAGAAGAGAAAATAGAAAGAGAGAAAATAAAAAAATATGTTTTCTCTTCGTATATTTGGATAAAGAGAAAATAGAAAGAAAATAAAAGTTGTATAAAAATATGAGATAGAAAAAATTATAAACAAATAAAATTACTTATATATCTTTATTGTTGTAAGATAAAAATATTATATTTTTATTTAATCTCTTGTTTTTATAAATTACATGAATAAATATTGATTATAAATTTTAATTTAATATTAAAATTTAAAATTTAATTTAAATATATTATTTAATGAAAAGAGTTGTGATTAAGTATTTATAATTATATAATATTTTTTATTAAAAATATTTTGTAATTAATTATTTATAATTTTATAATATTTTTAAAAAATGTAAATTAAAAAAAATTGACCCCCACGGATTCCCCACCCCTATACCCCAGTGCCCCACGCGTTAAAAATTGACCCCCTCCCCCCACAAAGGATTCCCCATGCTTTCCCCACCCCTATACCCTAGAGCCCCCTTCCTCACCTTTTTCCTATTTCAACATACAATCAGAACCACTCTCCATTATTCTTCATCTCCATGACTCTTCCTTGATCTCGTCGCACCTCCTCCGTCTCCAATCTTCAAGTAATGGGCAACCTCTATTTTTTTTTTGTCAATTTTGGTAAATCTCTATTTTTATTATTCACTCTCCATCCTTCACCTTCGACAACCCAAATCATCACTCTATTTTTTTTTGCTTGGACAACGAGCTTGGTTCGACGGTTGGGTTGAGGACGGTGAGGGGTTGCTCGAACGGTGGTGCGAGATCACGGTTTGGTGGTTGGGCTTGCGGATCTGGGCGGTGAACATGATTCGTGGGTCGCGGTGACGGAGCCGGTGGGTGGTGGCGCACAGTTCGCTAGTTGACGGGGAGGTTGCGACGGTGGTCTCCAGTGGTGAGTGAACGACGTGCGGCCTGGGTCCCAGATCTGGTTTCAGATCCGCGGGTTGCAGATCCGCGTGTATGGTTTGTAGGATGGGTCGTTCTGGTTTGCATGAGCAGAGGAGGAAGACGCAGGGAAGGAGAAGGGTATAACCGTCATTTGAGTTATTTTCTCTCCTCTTTTGATGTTTTCTTCGCTGTTTAGCAGAGAAAATATTATGGTGGGTCCCACACTAATTTTTTTCTTTCTTATCAATTTTCTCTTTACAACCAAACAAGAGAAAATAGAATATTCTTCTCATTTTCTCTCCTCCTATTTTCTTTCTGCTTATTTTCTCTTAAAACAAACAAAGGGAAAACTAAAAGGAGGAAAAATATTAGATGCTTTTGATTTGGATAAATCTTTATATTTTTATATCAAATAATATATATTTTTTTATATTTTATTTAATATTATTTATTATATATATATTTTTTTTACTTAATTATATTTTTTTAAAAAATATAAATAATATTTATATATTTTTAAAAATATAAATAATATTTATTTATTTATATACTATGAACACAGAAGAAATAAAACAAAGACAATTTGATTTTTTAATTTAATTTTTTATATATTTTTAATATTATTTAGCATATATATATTTTTTTTTTTATTAAATTATATATTCTTAAAAATATAAATAATACATACATTCCAAAAATATATATATGATTAACTTTATCCAACCAAAGAACTGCTCTTTTGAATTTTTTAAATTGGAGACATTAAATTACTGAATACCAATCTTTATTTTAGAGTATTTTTTATTTACACATCATATTTTATACATTACTTGTATATTTTTATTTTTTAAAACAATAAAAAAAAAGATAATTGTATTCAAAATATATTTGTCTTATTTTATTTAAAAAATATAATGTAAAAATAATGTAGAGAAAATAATATATAATATCAATATTGTTTATTTTAAGTTTGTAGTGTTCAAATTGAATAGTACCAACTCCATTAGTATTTTTTGTTTTTTCTTTCAGTCGTGATCCAATCATGATTATCGGGGAGGGGTTGGAGACTTGATTACTCAACATTTGTGGGTAACTTGATGTCATCTTAGGAAGGAAAAGAACTATTTTTAGGACTTAAAAGTTAAAACTACTTGAGGCTTATATATCAATTTGATTGTTATGTAATTCGGAGCCGTTTATAATATGGTTGTTGTATGGGTACAACAAGTATTTTACAGCCTATAGCCAGTTTCATTGGTTTTATTAATATTTTAAGTGAGTCTAATTACCATGTTATCCTTTATTATTTAATCCTTATTTTTGTTTTATTGCACAATAGTCCCTGGTATTTTAAAATGCCCTGAGACTCTCTCATACACTAAGAGTGTGTTTGGAATGAATAAAAATAAGAAATGATTTGATTTGATTTAATTTGAATTGATTTGATTTAATTTAAAAATCAAATTTTGTGTTTGGAACTTAAAAAAAAAGATTTGAATTGATTTATAAATCAAATTTTGTGTTTGGAATTTATTAAAATAAGAATTGATTTGATTTAATTTTATTAGTTTACATTTTAATCCTTATGAGAGGTAGTTAGAGATAGTTATTAAGGGTAAAATAGTCCATTTCAAATCAAATCAAATCCTAACAAATTCTATCAAAATTGATGAAATTTTTAAAACAAAAAGAATGAAATCCATATGATTTTAGAAATCAAATTATTTTTTATTTTTTAACATTCCAAACACAAAATTTAATTAATTTTGATTATTACAAATCAAATCATTTCCTATTTTATTATATTCCAAACACACCTTTATTCCTTGCGCACATATGAAAAATGCAGATTGGGTAGTGGCTGCGCCGGCAACCGCTCTAGCACCGTCCTCCGGCAAGGACCCACTTGCTCACTGCGTCGCTACTCACGAGGCATTGACCTGTGCTCACAACAACCACCACCCACTGCATCACTGGCACAACGACGGCTGAAGGCGTCACTTCTCACCACGACCACCCAGTGCGCTGCTCACCGGCCACAGCGAACTGAAAGTCACAGATTGAGTAAGCCAACTCCTCAATCTGCAGTCTGTTTTGCCTTAGTGTAGAATAAAATATGTGGGCACTTCCTAATATATTGGTGAAATCCCTGGCTTCGGATTTAGGGATAACCCATAGACGTAGTTATAAATAAACCTATGGTAATGGCAACACCGTCATTTCAGGGCACTCTTACAAGTTGAGTCATTTGTGGTGCCCAGGTTACAGGATTGATTCACTGCTGCCTCCAATAGTTATATAATATATTTATATTGTATAAATAAATAAAAGGGGTGTGGCATGGAGAGGAATGTGAAATGCAGCGTAAGCCATGTTAGGATATTATAGGAATGTGTACACTGGAAGAGGGAGGAGGCCAAGAGTTACGCGTTTCAAATGATCTGAGGGGGATGGGGGAAAAAAATGATACTCTGTTGATTTATCATATAAAAATACGGTGTCCCGTATTGCAAATATGTCAAAACAAACTACCTCAGTTGTAATTTATAATCCGCCAACAGATCTATTTTTGAAATGGGTTACCAGTAAGTAATATGAGCCATAGATCTTATTTTGCTCATGATCAACGGTGACATTTGCTTGTTGTATCAATACTGTTAACAACCTTTGCTTGTTGTATTGAAAACGGGACCATGTTATTCACATGGAGGCGTTTAGCATACAATAATCATGGGTTGTTGTATGTATACAATCAGCCATTTTCACTATTAATCACCGGTTTTCCGGATTTGTGTGTTTTTTTTTTTTACTTTTATCCTTTCTGTCTTTTTATTTATTTATTTGTTGAGATTATGTGTAAATTTGTGTACATATAAATATTATCAATTTAAAAAAAAGGTTGATTTGAGTTTATATGTGAATCTAATTATATATAAATATTATCAGTTAAAATTTATAAAATATTTTATATATATAGTTATTTATAAAAAAAATGATTTAAGTTTTGTGTGTTCGAACTTAAATATATATATAAATATTACTAATTAAAAATTATATAATTTTTTATATGTGCATTTATCTTTTTTTTAAAAAAAAAGGCTAAACGAATTATAGGTAACCAATTTGCACTTTGCAAAGATAAACAGTACACACTGGTTGTGGTTGTTGTATTGAAGACGGAGCCTATTCACATAAGTTAACTCATATCACATATAAGTTATTCCTTTCTTTTCATCCAACTCTTGATGTCTAGAGTATGGATAAGGAAAATATAATTACATATATACGAGTGTGTATAGAATTTGAATTGTTTACAAAAACATTTTAATGAAATAAGAGTCTTATTAAATGGCTTATAGAATAATATGCGAGGAGCACTTGTATACATTATGATTACACTATGAAAAATTGAAAACAGGGTAATAAGTACATTTCATAAGCAAACTATGAGCAATTATAACTTTCTCACTTCTCGTGGATGTCCAAATGGAGCTGATGGAAATTCCAATAGCTGGAATTTAGTATACGTGTCTGCAGCAAAAGAAAAAGCTATTTTACTCCAAAAATTTATGGCTCTGAAAGCAGGAAAGGGATCTGAAGTTATATCAAGAACTCATAAATAATAGTAAAAGGCTGATTTTACCTTTATACATATAAAAATTATAGAATATTGTTATCGTGAATGAAGTTGATATAATAAGAAATGACCTTGCATATAAATGAAGAGAAGGTGTTCAACATGAAGAGTATTAATGCAAGACTGGAATGTACTGGGAAGGGATAAAATTTGGGAAGGTTAAAAAACAGGAGTGTTTTTTTTATTTTGGTTACAAGACCAAGTGAGATTTAATTGTACGCTTCCTTTGCGAGAAAATAAGGGAAGAATTGAAAATGAGTAGAGCTTGCCCAGTTAATAGTGGATGATATGACGGGTGCCTCCATGCCCCGCCTGGTTAATTTGTTTATTATATTAGATTTTGTTCCCTTTTTTGGGCCATCATTGTTTAAAAAAATTGAGTAGATATGTTAATTTTTGAGACCACATAATAATAAACAGACCTAGCAAGCCTGCAAATAAACGAATGAGGGATTAGGTGCTCTGTAACTGCAACAACAGCAAGAGAGCCATTCATTAATTCAACCACCGTGGCCATGGCGTTTCTAAGCCTCAAATACACCGTCAACACGCCTTTATCTTCTTCTAATTTTTGTTCTTCGACCAAATCTTCTTCCTATAACTTTCGACAACCCTTTACTATCCATTGCTGCTTTTTCTCACTCCTCTACCTCTTCTGCCGACCCGTCACTTTCAGAGGCAGGTTGTTTGTATGGTTCCCGAGGAGGAGAAGTTGAGTCATCGTTCCCCTCTTGATTTTCCAATTGTAAGCCTCTCTCTAATTTCCGTCAATTTGAGTTCTAGTGTCTGTTTTGATTTGGTTGCAGTTTCGAGGAAACTAGATATTTTTTAATAATAATTTATGTTTTTACTTAATTTTTTTATTAATTTTTTTAATTATTAAATAAAAAATATTAAATATTTTTTATATTTTAAAAATATTAAATATATTTATTTTTTTATTTAATATTTTTTATTTAATATTAAAATAATTAAATAGAAGAATATAATATTAATCTTCTCACATTTGTTCTTCTACCTTTCAACTTTATATTAGATTTCGCTTATGGTCGTTTTGACTTAATTATGATCCGCCTATAAATTAAATTTATTTATACAAGATTTAATTAGCACGTATTTGAATGAATAATAACTAAATAAATATGTATTTAAATAATTTATTAAATAATTTTATATTATAATAATTAAATATAATATTTCACGTTATAATAATTAGACATAATATTTTGTATCATAATAATTAGATATATAATTTTACGTTATAATAATTATACATAATATTTAAAATTTTAAATGACCTAAAAAAATTATTCAAAAAATTAATCTTTCATATTTTTATATAAATTAATTTAATAACCTAAATCAGACATATTTATTTTTTTATTTATACTTTTATTATTATCTTAACTCTAAAATTAATCGATTAAAATGCCCCTACTAACATTCTAACTCGTCTTCATCGAATAATTATCAAACGATTGACTTCGAACCTCGAACAGAGAACAGAACAGAATACTGTCTTCTTGGTTTCAAATAATTAAATTGGTGAAGTTCAATTTGCATGCTTTAGGGCACTGACAATGACTTGCAAGCTTACTACGCCCGAGGATAATTATTGCATAGTATTAAGGTGTTCACATATCTATTTTTTTGGGTTCAGTTCTGTAATTTTTTTTTGCCAACCCAAACCAACTATTTAATAAGTTAGTTTATGTAAGTACTTTCATCTCTTCCCTCCCCTCCCCACTCAACAATTTTGTTTCCCTCTTATAAAGCAATATTACATATGGTTAGGTAGCATACTGATGTATGTTTTCCACTTCTCCACTTTTTGTGCGCTTATACCATCATTTTGATGGTCCTGGATTTCCAGTTTAAGATGCAACTTCGATGTTGATTGGATTATTTATAGTGAATTGACAGACAAATGTAGTTTTCAATTGATTGTATATTCTGTAAGGAAGCTAAATATGGTTAGGTCTGATTTTCAAATGTGGCACGCTTGTTTTCTATGCATTTAGTACTAAACTTGTCATTTTTTATTGCAACTTTAGTTACTAGAATGATTGACAAAACTTTCCAACATGACCTCCCATACATGTCAAATGTTTGGAGAACTTACGGAAGTCTTTAACAGCCAACAAGAGTTGGAAAAGCTATGACAAATGTTCTCGATTATATTAGTTTTTGAATCATGTTAATTAAGGGTGTGGTTTTTTTGGGCTTCAAAAAAATAAAAAATAAAAAAACTGATTATTGTTTTGACAACTCGGAAAAATATATTTCACAAGCATTTGGATCCATTAATACAACATTCATTCATTGCAACCATATATATAAATCCAATTCAATTCATACAATTATAAAAATAAAATTAATGGATTAGGTCAAATTTTACTATTGGTAAAAAAAAAAATTATAAGATGAATAAGAGGTACTTGAACCAAGAACTTGTATTCCTTAATGAAGGCTGAGTATAAAGAAATCTCCTTAACGGATGTTAGAGATCTTGCCAAATGGATGGTGGGAATGTAGTGTTAGAACTTTTTCACTCCTAAGATATTTACATTGAACTTTCTAGAGTTCCTATAAAACCTAACAGATATTTAGAAGGGTATAGAATTTTCTTAAACTCTCATGGTGCATAAAAGTTTCAGTTGAAATAATATTTTTAAATATTATTACTTTTTGAATTTCAATTGTACATGTATGATTTACGTTATATGAGCTTGTCAATAACTACTTTCTTATAATAAAGCTAAATTATAATAAATAAATTTATCCTAATATAATAATCAAATATGTCTTAATAACAAAAATATAGAAATAAATCAAATCTTTCATAATAACAGAAATAAGGAAATAAATCAAATCTGTCATAAAATATCATTTATGATACTCTAAAATATTTTAAGATACAATAAAGATATTTTTTAGATATTCTAATACTCCTCCTCAAGCTAAAGCTTCCTAAGCTTGAGTTTGTAACAATTAAATAATTTGATAGTGCGATAATGACTAAGACAAACGGAGACAGTGCTAGTGCATCTAGACAGACGGAGATGGGGTCAGTGCATTTGGGACAAAGAGCTAGGGCCAGAACATCTAGGACAAAGAGTTGAGCTAATGTGAGTCATAACCAACATAAGTTATCATCGAAATGATCTTCGATGGGAAGATAAGTCACCACTAATATGATTCATCTGTGGGAGATGAGTCACTACCGGAATGATCGTCGGTGGGGAGAGAAACCATTGGTATGATCCATTAGTGGGAAAATAATGGCATGACAAACACTGACATTGAAGTATATGTAGAGATGTATTTATTCCTATTCTTTCCTTCAATGAGGGCAGTGGCAACGACAACAATGAAGGCTTATTGAAACCCAGCAATGAAGGTTGGCTCTAAACCCAGCGATGAAGGTTGATTGAAACCCAACGATGAAGATTAACTCTAAACCTAACTACGAAGGCTGACTCTAAACCCAGCGATGAAAGTTGGTTTGATCAATAATGAAGGCTGATTGAAACCAAACGATGAAGGTTAACTCTAAACCTAGAGATGAAGGCTAACTCTAAACCCAACGATGAAAGTCGGTTTGATAAATAATGAAGGCTGATTAAAACCCAACGATGAAGTCTGGTTGAAACCTAACAATGAAGGTTGGCTCTAAACCCAACGATAAAAGTTAGTTTAATCAACAATGAAGGCTGATTATAGTGAAAACAACAAAAGCTCTGAAATTGAGAGCAACAAAACTAAATCTTGGTATGATGGTGGTGAATAATGCTAAGGAGTTCCAAAAACTCTACACTGCGAACCCAGTGATGAAAAATGACTCTAAACCCAAGAATGAAATCTGGTATGATCAACAATGAAGGCTGATTGAAACTCATCGATGAAGGCTGACTCTAAACTCAACTATATAGACTGATCTGATCAACGATGAAGACTGATTGAAACTCAGCAATAAAGGCTGATTGAAACACATGGATGAAGGCTAACTCTAAACCCAACGATGAAAGCTGGTCTGATCAGCAATGAAGACTGATTGAATCTCAACGATGAAGGTTGGCTCTAAACCTAGTGATGAAAGCTGGTCTGATTAGCAATGAAGATTGATTACAACGAAAACAACAGAGACTTTGAGATCGAGAGCAACAAAACTAAATCTTGGTATGATGGTGGTGTATAATGCTAAGGAGTTCCAAGAATTGTACACCGCGAACCCAACGATGAAGGTTAGCTCTAAACCAAGTGATGAAAGCTAGTTTGATAAGCAATGAAAGCTGATTGAAACTCAGCAATGAAGGCTGACTCTAAACCCAATGATGAAAGCTGGTCTGATCAGTAATGAAGGTCGATTACAACGGAAACAACAAAGGCTCTGAGATCGGGAGCAACAAAACTAAATCTTGGTATGATGATAGTGAATAATGCTAAGGAGTTCTAAGAACTCTACATCATGAAAAGGAGAAATTCTTCTCAAGGTGGATACCATAGTTTTAATACCATGTTGGAAGAATATTTCTAAATATTGTTATTTCTTGAATTTCAATTGTACATATAACATTATATATGTTTCTGTCAATAACTACTTGCTTAGAATAGAGTTAAATTACATAAAATAAATAAGTCCAAATACAAGAATCAAATTTATCCTAAAAACAGAAATAAAGAAATAAATCAAACATGTCCTAATAACGAAAATAAAGAAATAAATCAAATCTGTCTTAAGAGATCATTTATAATACTCTAAAATACTTCAAGATATAATAAAAATATTTTGATATATTTTTCAAACATTATCTAAAACCTTTCAGAGTGTTTTAAAAAAGTTCTATAAGATTCTAAGACCTACCAATGAGTTCTATAATGTTCCTCAAAATTTTACAATAATTTAGAGAGTCATAGATTTTTCTCCAATGTTTTAGATTTCTCTAGACAACAAGTCTTTGTGCAAAGAACTAACCCAATGCAATGAGCGTCCAAAAAAGGCATAACATAACATAATGCTAGGGTGAGATCAATGGGGTCATAAGACAAATGGGGTACGCTAGCAAGTAGATTAAGATTGGGGGTGAATGTCTTATATTGAAATCACATGTGATAAATTTTAGACAAGAAATAGGGTGAATTTTAAAGATAGATAATAAATGAGAGAGAACAAAGTAGGAATGAATTTTAGAGAAAAAAATAAAATGAATTTTGAAGTAAGAAAAGCAAGTAATAAGTAAGTGAGAGAAAAATCAAAACAAGTTTTTAAAATATAATATGATTTTAAATGGATGAATCTCATCTCCATACAAAAAAAAAACGATTAACAAATAAGTTGGATATTTATTTATGGGCTTTGCTAGGCAGCTAGAGCAGTGTGGCACGCAAGTGTCCCAGCTAATGGAAAAATAGAAATGAACCCCGCTATGGGACTGCCTCATTGTACATGCTCCAGTACTATCTGAGATGGTTATTCCCGATACATCTAGCTTTTTCCTTTATTTATCAAATAGATTAATTAGATTTTATTAGTACTTTTTTAACGGATCATGAATAGATTAATAGTTGTTTTTAACCCATCAATTATTATCCAATTCAAAATCTATCAACATCCATCTATTTGACACCCATAATTAAATGATTTGAGTTTTAAGAAAAATCATATGCATCATTTCATATTAATGGTTAAATCCATTGAATAAGTGGTTAATGAATTTATAATTAACTATAATTAATTAATTAATTTCATTTAAAAATTAACTGTTGGATTGATCATCACTAATGTGCCGGTCGATCTGCATTTTTTATTTCATTTATTTGATTATATTATTTGTTTAATAATATTTATTGCATTATTACTTTTCAATGCTACCTAAATGAAAAAAGTTAATGTAAATTATTCAATTTTTGTGAATTATCAAGAGAGTTGTATCAATTGTAACGGTTAGTATAAGCAGGTGAATAGAAAAAATTACAATTTTACCCTTTTCTAATTATAGAGTTAAATAAATATTGATAATAATTTTAGAAAATAAAAGTTGGATACCAAATCTCCCAATTCCCATTACAATAATAATAGACAATAGTTATAGATTAATAACGCGTGTTACCGTACTGACCCGAGTTTTAATTCTTCCAGTACAGTGGTATTTTTTTTTCCCCAACTATTAAATATAATAAAAAAAATTACTACTCACACATCAATACCACGCATTTATCTATGTGATAAAATTAAAATATGTCTAAAAAATAATATAAATTTAATTATAATTAATTGGTATAAACTGTACAACAACAACAACCAAGCCTTTTCTCACTAGTAGGTAGATTAAATTACTGGATCGACGACGCTTATTGTATTCTATCATGAACCAAGTTTTCGGAAAAGCCATTCAAATCTAGATCTTTTTAACCGTTTCACCTATAGTCTTTTCTTGGTCTTCCTTTACCTCTAAATATTGGGCTATTCTCCATCCGATCTACTCTTCTTACAGAGCTTCTAAGGGTCTTTCTCCTTACATGTCCAAACCACCTAAGGCGAGATTCTCCCATCTTTTCCACAATAAAGTCTTCTACCTTTCTACTTTCTCTCTAATGATTCATTCTTAATCCTATCTTGTCTAGTATGGCACACATCCAACACAACATCCTCATCTCCGCGACACCGATCTTGTGCTTTCTTGTTGACTTTTTACCGCCCAACATTCAATACCATACAACATTACGGGCCTTATAATGTGCGATAAAATTTACCCTTAAGCTCAGAAAGACTTTCCTATCACAAATAACTCCCCGAAGACACCTCCATTTCATCCATCCAAATTGAATCCTATGGTTTACATCTCCTTCTATCTCTCCATCATTTTGTATGATGGATCCAAGATACTTAAACTGTAACTTGTGGTATGGTATGATCTCCAATTTTTACCCCTAAGCTAGCATTAGCATGTTTCTTACCGAACTTACATTCCATATACTTTCGTCTTACTCCCGCTAGACGAAAGCCATGTTCTTCCAAAGCCCGTCTACATAACTCTAGCTTCCCGTTTATTTCCTCTCTCGACTCTCCAACTAAGACTATATCATCCGCAAAAACACGCATTGTGGCACTTGGGTCTTGGATATGCGCAATAACACATCCAAGACCAAGGTAAAAGATAAGGACTAAAGTGACCCAGGTGCATCTCCCATAGTTATAGTAACTCTTCTCGTGACCCCACTCGGTGCTCTCACACCGGTTTAACCTCATCATACATATCTTGGATTGCTTATAAGCAATACTGAACTCTTTTTCTTCTCCAAAGCCTTCCACAAGACTTCTCTCGATCTCTATCGTAGGCTTTTTCCAGGATCAATGAAAACCATGTGTAGGTCTTTTTTGCTTCCTCCAATACTGCTCCGTCAATCTTCGTAGAAGATAGATTGCCTACTGGTTGACCTCCTGCGCGTAAACCAAATCATTGATCTCCGAAATATGAGTCTCTTGTCTTAGTCTCCTTTCAATGACTCTTTCCCATAACTTCATAGTATGACTCATGAGCTTAATCCTCCGTAATTTGCATTTTGTATATCTCCCTTATTCTTATAAATAGGGATTAAAGTGTTTCTCCTCCATTCATTCGCATCTTCTTAGACCTCAATATCTCGTTAAACAATTTTCAGTAAGCCAACTTATACCTTTATCTCCTGTGACTTCCATATCTCAATAGGTATATTATCCGGTCCAACCGTTTTTTCATTATCCATCCTCTTCAACGCTTCTTTTACCTCAAACTCCCGAATTCTACGATAAAATGTTTTATTTTGGTCTTCCTCTCTACAGTGTTTAGAATGTCTCGAGCCCCAACGCCCGTGTGTTCCTCATTAAATAACTTGTGAAAATAACCCTTCCATCGATCTTTGATGTCTTGTTCGTAACCAAGACTTTACCCTCTTCATCCTTAATGCATTTCACTTGATCCAGGTCTCTTTGTCTTCATTTCCTACTTTTAGCAAGCTTGTAGATATACCTTTCTCCGTCTTTGGTGAACGATTGATATAACCCATTAAACGCTTTAGGCTTTTGCTCATTCACCGCTTCTTAGTATCTTTTTAGGCTGCCTTATATTTTTCCCAATTTTCATCATTTTTACACACGTGCGAGCTTTTATAACATTCCCTTTTAACCTTAACCTTATCTTGTACACTTGTGTCCCACCACCAAGATTCTTTATCCTTGGGTCCAAAGCCCCTTGATTCACCGAGTCCTGCCCTTGGCGTAGACTATACACACACCATATCATCAGTATATTTTTTTCTTAAGAAACAAAGCAGCTAAATTTGGAAGGTTATTCAATGAAAAAATTTCTTTTAACTTGTGTTTAGATGTTTTTTCATTAACGGAACGGAACGGAATAGGTGAGGATGGATCAGAAAAGAAAGGAATGGGATGAAACATAGTTCTCCCTTTGGAAGATTCATTAACGGAATGAAACGGAACATGTGTTCCCCCCATTCCACTTTAATTTTGAGAAAAACAAATATTAGACATTTGAGAGAAAGAGAAGAAAAATGATTCCCTATGTATTCCATTTCATTTCTATACATTTTAAAACTTCCAAACACAAAAACTTATTTCCGTTCCTCTCATTTTCTTTCTGTTCCTTCCATTACCTGTCATTCAAACATAGTGTTAAAATCTTTAAAATAAATAAATATATATATATACATATTCACTCTTAATTTAATAAAATACATTACAATCTTAACTCACTAAATAATTTAATAATCTTACTTTAACAAACTCAGTTTTAGAAAAAAAAATCCTTGATCAATAATTCAATATAGTAAAAAACTGAGGCAATGACATGCACTTGCAAGACAAAGCCAACGAATTGGAATTGACTCAAGGATCAGATATCAATTAGAGAAAATGTTAAGCTGTTGCCAGGAGGTGAGAGCATAATAGAATTGATAATTAAAATTTCGCAAGCCAAACCAGTATTTACTAGAACAAGTCTCTGCCAAAGCCACAACAACACTAAATAGATGTGTAATTATCAGAATCCAGGTGGGACACACCGACACACAGTAAACAAAACAAGTAACTTATTGCGCTTACATCATGACATGCCTAGGTTCAGTACTAACATCGGCAATAAGGTAGGCCACAATAAGAGATGTCCTCACGGTAACAATTATTATAAATACAGAGCTCAATAATGGATGTATACGGTTATAATGATAAAGAGCCCTCATTTCTTTCCACTTTTCTTGAGCCCGGAACCTCCAAAATTTCCCTTCTGTTGCGCCTTGGCTTTCAACTCCTTTAGCGCCTGTTCAATGTATGCAACAGAATTAAGTATAAACAGCATCTTTATTCAAACAAATCAACTGAATGTAGTATGCACAAAATTACAATACAATAGCTGACCTTCTCCTCTTCCTTTTTCTTCTGAATGTTAGCCACGTCAACCTACAAAACAACGATACAAATAAATAGTAAGGTCACAACCAGATTCAAAAGTTGATATAAGGCTGTGTATGTGTGTGTAAATGCAACCGGGCAAGACGAAGTCATGTACCAATCATGGTTGAAACTAACATTTCACAACAAACAAACAATTGAAGGCATATTGCAACAGTTCATGCATGGGACTCATTGGAGATCACACTTCAAACTTCAAAGAACCATCATCGTAAACTCAAATAGTTTATTCTAAATGAAACCACCAAGTAAATTTCCTACGACTATTTGCTTGCAATTCCTTTTACCCATTTCTATTTGGGCGTAGAATGAGGAAGAAGTGGTAAACAGTACAATTTACTCATAAAAGTAATTGACTAGGGTAAAAAATGGTAAAAGGAAACGAGCTAATATCGCCATCAAACTCCAATTCATCTGGAAGACTGATCAAGAACAATACATAGCACATGATTAAAAATATTAAAAAAACAGAGCAGCATTTCACATAAAACATTACCTTAGCACAAATCGACCCAAACAATTATGCACGTCCAGAAACAAAATTAAGAAACCAAAAGTTCATGTCCTTTGCCACAGCAATGCACTATGGCATCAGGCCAAGGAAAATAATAAGACATGTTTATGAAGTCAACCAGAGGACATATAGGGTGATTCATGGCAGGCATCTCAAGTTCCACTCTTAAAATTGGTCAATAGAGGTAACCAATTCCTCGTTCTAGGATTTCAATTTAATGGATCATTAGACAACTGAACTCCACATGAATATCAAGATGCCAGGCTATAAGATCAAACCTTTGGAAAGTTTTATATAAAAAACCCCCAACAATCAAACCAAGCCCAAACCTCACACTTCTCCATTCCCTCTTTCCTTAAACTTATTCTCAAACCAAAGTGCATCAACCTTGAAAATTCTGTTCTTTCACCACACCAATTTAAATATAATAAAAAAATTGAAATAAACAAAACTCCAAAAGGATTTCAATGATATACCTCGTCGTAATCTTTCTTATCAGACTTGGGTTTCTTCAAAGGCTTAGCTTTTCCACCTAAAATCCCAAATAAATAAATAAATAATAATCAATTAGATGAATTGCAAAATCAATATCATTAATCGTTATTAACAGATCTAAATTTTAGGGTTCACGTTAAAAGAAAGAACTTCATGTTTAAGAAGAATCAACGGAATCTGAGAAATCAGGAGTTTTGGACGACGGAGATAGAAGAATCATGGTACCTTGCTTGGACGACATGATTGCGCTGTAGAGCTAGGGTTCGGTCCGAAACCAGAAACGACAGAGAAAGTAACCGCACACGACACGACCCGACCTTACCCTCGCCTAACAATCTCCCTTCCGCGCATTCGCTTTTATATATAGTGCGAAACCAGGAGCACCTTTCCCATCCATAAAAAAATAATAAATTATCAAAAAAATTATTTTGAAAAACTTAATTATAATTTTATTTTTCTTGAATATTAAATTTTGATTTGGTGGTTTTCATTGTGACAATGAAGCACTGTAATTTTTAAAGTAATATAATCAAATTTTTGCATCAGATTAATATTCGATATATATATATATATATCTTTTTCACTTTTTCACGTAACAAAGTTAATAAAAGGAAAATTACATCATTAATTTCTAAATTTTATCTACTTCAATTAAAAGTTGCAATTTTTGAGGAAGAAGAATTTTACCTTTATCTTAGCATTAAATTAAATTGACATATTAATTTAAAATGTATGAGGATAAAATTGTAACAAGAGAATTAAATTTAAATAAAATTAAGAAAATCAAAAGTGTACTAAACAGTAATAGTAAAAGTGAATTATGATTCATGCAAATTTTATTTACAATATCGTCGTTTGAATTACGTGAGCAATTGCAATGTAATTAAAAAAAATCAAAAGTGTAATTAAGTAAATAAAAACAACATTGTGTTAGGTAGGTCAAGTTAATAGAAAAATGTTATATCATCAAATTTTATTCTATATCTAATAGAAAAAGGAAAAAGAATGTATTGTCGTATCAATAAAATAATGTTACATTACCATCAAATTGGTAGAAAATTTAATTGTATCAATTTTAAAATAAGTGAAGATAAGGAATAAACTTGTCAGTATTCTTGAGCTCCGTCTCCAGTGAATAGTGATAAGTGAAGCAACCCAAGTTCACTCCGAAGTTCCAAAAACTTTGCTAAAGGATCCGTTTTAGAATTTTACAGGTCCATATGCCTTCATTTTGTTTAGGAAGAGTAGAACATTGTTTTCAAATTTAACTACTTGCAATTGCAATGGAGTACCACCAATCTTTGATAGAACAAGAAACCCATTTGATACACTGAATAGGAGTGTTTTTGCCTAGTGCCCCATGAATGGGGACAACCTATCAACAGACGCCAATGTGCAACCATTGACAGCATCGTCTTACTTTTGATGCTATTCACTTACATTACTGCCAGGCACATCTATGATGATAATGTTGTTTCCGGGTGTTGAAAATGGCAGAGCATGCAACGGATTGAGCCATGTGAGTTCTAAGATGAGCAAAGTTCATAGGGAAAGAAAGAAAGAGAGATTGAAATTCTCAGAGAGAATGAATGAACTCAACTAATTTTGTTGTACAGGTTACAAAAAATATATATAGAAAGAACTTACAAGCTGTGTACCAGCTAATCAAAAAAAAAAAAAAAAACTAACTAACTAACTCCTTAGTTAAATAACTAACTAACTCCTTAGTTAAATAACTAACTAAACAGAAATTGATAAACAACTAAACAGAAAGTTGTTGTATGTTAACATTAATTTCAAGTTATTTTATGTATGTTAAGCATGCCAAGCTTGGAATGTAATTTCAAATGAACCGGGTGCAACGGTTTGGTGAGTATGTCGACAATTTGGTCATGAGTATCAATAGGAAATAAGTGCAAAGACCACTGAACCTTCTCACGGACGATTAATGTGACAATCCATCTCAATGTGTTTCGTCCGTTCATGAAAAACGGGGTTGGAACGATGTACAAAGCGGTGATTATCACGAGCAAAGAATAGAACGGAGTGAGGAATCTGCAGATCCTGGAGCAGAAAAAGCGTACCATCATACTGCTTCACAGTGGCCACGCCTCAAGGCTTTACTGATTTTTCGACAGAAAGAACGTGATACTAAGGATTGTTTCTTGCTTTTCCAAGAGATGAGTGCATCACCAAGATAAAAACAAAAACCAGAAATGGAACGACGGGTATCGGGACAAGCTCCCCAATCCGAATCAGCAAAGCCCTTGAGGACAAGAGAAGATTGTGCTGGAAAAAATAGACCAAGACCTGGGGAGGTTTTAACATACTTGAGGACCCATAATGCAGCTTGAAGATGAACTGATGTGAGACAGTCAAGAAACTGACTTAGCCTACTAACAGCATAGCAAATATCGGGTCTGCTATGTGTAAGATAAAGCAAACGACCCAATAATCTTCTGTAAGTAAACGGATCAGCAATTGGTGTGCCAGAAGTCTTGCTCAACTTTAAATTAGGATCCATAGGAGTGGTACATGGTTTGGATCCAAGTAATCCAGCATCATTGAGTAAATCCAGAGCATATTTTCGTTGATAGAGAGTGAGGCCACTGGTGGATCTGGCTATCTCAAAACCAAGAAAAAACTTCAGCTCACCTAAATCCTTAATCTGAATTGTTGATCCAGAATACGTTTAATACTACTGATTTCAGCAAGATCATTCCCACCTAATACCAAATCATCAACATAAACTAATATGGCTGTGAAACCTGATGAATTGGATTTAGTGAACAAAGAATAATCAGCCTTGGATTGTACATAACCACTAGCTAAAAGTGTGGTAGTCAACTTAGCATTCCATTGACGGCTTGCTTGCTTCAAGCCATAAAGAGACTTAGTTAATTTGCAAACTAAAGTTGGATCAGTCACATTGAGACCAGGAGGAACCTTCATATAAACTTCTTCACTCAAGTCCCCATGAAGAAATGCTGTATTGACATCTAATTGATGTAGAAACCAACCAAGAGAAGAAGCTAAAGCTAAAAATAACCGAATAGTGGTCATCTTGACAACTGGACTAAAAGTCTCCATATAATCCAATCCAGCAGTCTGAGTAAAACATTTTGCTACCAAACGGGCTTTATGTCTTTCAACTGTGCCATCAGCTTGATATTTAATCTTGAACACCCATTTGCAGCCTATAGCCTTCTTGTGAGGTGGCAAATGAGTAATAACCCAAGTATGGTTTTTGTTCAAAGCATTTAGTTCAGCTGAGATTGCTTCCTGCCAGCAATTATGCTTGATTGCAGTCTCATAGGAATCAGGTTCACTGCTGGAAGTAACAGCTAGAGAAAAGCATTTATGTTTAGATGATAACTTGTCATATGTATCATAAGCTGATAAAGGATACCTGACAGTACTTGATGAAGAAAGTGCTGAGTTGTTGGCTGGAGTTTGGGTAAGAAAACAGTGGTAGTCTTGAAGATAATCAGGCTGTTTTCGGGTCCTATGAGGATACCTATTATGTGGTACAGGGGTAGCAGAACTAGGTGATTCAGCAGAGGATAATGGCGCAGGAAATTCAGATGCAGAAGAATCAAGTGAAGAGAGCATCTGACTTTGATCAGGGTGGACTAAAGTTGTGTGAGGTAAGATAGAATTATCCAAAGATGCAGGAGATGATGAAGAAATGGGTGGTTGAGGAGATGATGAACAACTAAGCCAATCAAAATTGTATGATTGTGTGGGAGGAATGTTAGATGATGCAGTAGGTGCAGAATGAAGGAGATCAGATTCATTTGCCATATAAGGAAAAATGTGCTCATAAAAATTCACATTCCTGGATACAAAAATTTCTTTAGTCTTCAAGTCAAATAACAAATATCCCTTGACCCCTGGTTTGAAGCCTAAATGGATGCATTTTCGAGCTCTACTATCAAGTTTTTGCCTATGACCAACTAAGGTAGTGGCAAAAGAAAGACAACCAAATACCCTTAGAGAAGTAAAGTCAGGTAAGTGATTATAAAGAACTTGGTAAGGAGACTTATTGGACAAAAAAGGAGTAGTTAATCTGTTAATGAGGTAAATGGCATGGGCTGCAGCATGTGTCCAAAAAACCTTTGGGAGAGAAGAGTGGAAAAGTAGAGCTCGAGTAATGGCTAGAATGTGTTGGTGTTTCCTCTCTACAATCCCATTTTGTTGTGGAGTTTCCACACATGATGTTTGATGAACTATCCCTTTACTAGAGTAATATTGAGTTAATTGAAACTCATACCCATTATCAGACCTAATCCCTTTAACTTTTGTATCAAATTGTGTCTCAACATAGGAAATAAAATTTTTAATGAGCTGCTGTGTTTCAGATTTAAGTTTCATGAAATATAACCAAGTATACCTACTAGCATCATCAATAATAGTCAAGAAGTATTTGTGTCCCATCATGGAAGGTGAAGAAATTGGACCCCAAATATCCATATGTAGTAAATCAAAGGACTTCTCAGAAACTGAAATACTGTTTGGGAAAGGTAATCTTCTTTGTTTTGATAGATGACAAGTATTACAGGGATTGGAATTTTGTATACAATCAATGAAAGGAAAGATTTTATGTAAATCAACTAGTTTTTGATGAGAAGGATGACCTAACCTTAAATGCCACTTATTACATGTATAGGAATTGAAAACATGAACAGAATGTAAAGGTTTTACATGATCAGGAGGCAATGTGAAAGTGGTCTTTGGATTGAAAAGGTATAGGCCAGCCTGCAACTCAGCTATACCAATCTTCTTCAAGCTGATTTTGTCCTGTATATGACAGAAGAAATCATCAAAAACACATTGGCAATTCAGGAACTGAGTTAACTTCGAAACAGAAACTAGATTGCATGAGAAGTTTGGAATATATAGCACATCAAGCAAGTATATTTCTTCAGAGAAAAATACTGTCCCTACTATTTCAGTTATGACTCGGGTACCATCAGGAAGTCTAACTGAAATAGGTTTAATTTTCTTATGACAGTGAAATAATTCAAGAGAATTGCATACGTGATCAGTGGCTCCTGTGTCCAGTATCCAGGAATTAGACTTACCATGACCATTTATAGTACAAATGATACCTATTTTGTGTACAGGTGTGGAGACAATCTGATTAGCAGCAGGACTGTGTGATGTAGCACCAGTAGCACTTTGTAGCAAGGCTAGGATAGCTCGATGCTGATCTGGAGTGAAACCAAGTGTGTGACCTTCTTCATGCTGCTTAGAGGATGAATTAGCTGAACCAATAGCAACATTATACACTGAACCATCAGAATTTTCATCTTCAATATCTTGATTTGTCACAAAATTACTTGCTGATTTTTTATAATGAGGAGGGTAGCCATGTTTCTTATAACATGTGTCTATCATATGCCCTACTTTGTTACAGTAGGTGCATATTTTCCTTTTTCCTCTTCCTCCTTGATTCCTTCCACCACCATAGTTTCCTCTTCCAGAGTTTCCCCTACCACCATTGCTTCTTCCTTGACTATTTGCATTAGAGAAATTGGCTAACACACGAGTCTCTTCCAGGTGAGGATTCATTTGCCTTTCCTGTTGAGTCAACATGGAATACACCTTGTTGATACTTGGTAGAGGATCCATTAGCATCACTTGAGATCTAACACCAGAATATTATTCATTAAGGCCCTTCAAAAACCTTATTACATAATTGGTTTCTCTATATGATTTCATGATTGTAATCAAGGTGCAGGTACAGGGAACGGTGCACAAACATGAAGGAATGGGTTGAAAGCCTTCCAGTTCTTCCCAAATTCCTCTCAGTTTAGTAAAGTATGCAGTCACAGAATCATCACCTTGTCTCAACGTATATAAATCCTCTTGTAAGTCACTGATTCGGTAAACATCTCCTTGATAGTGTCTTTCACGCAATTCTTTCCATACTTCTTCAACATTATCTGACCAACGAATACTATGTCTAATGGAAATTTCCAAGGAATGCTTGATCCAGGAAAGAACTAAGGTATTACATCTATCCCAATACCAAAAATTTGAGTGATCAATTGCAGGTTTTCGGATTGCTCCATTCACAAAGCCAACCTTATTCTTTGTTTTTAAAGCCATAAGCATGTCTTTGGACCAATCATGATAATTCCTACCATCTAACAGAGGAGTCACAAGAATCGAACCCGGATTCTCCCCAGGATGTAGGTAAAAAGGATTCACTGATGGATCTACGACAGCATTATTAGGGTTCACAACATTGTTACTCACTGTGTTCACATTCATAGCATCTGTATTCACGACTTCCTCAGCCATTACAGTGGTTCACAACAATCAAGAACTCACCAGATGAAAGAAAGAAAATAGCCAAAACGGAAGATCGAAGTAGAAATGCAATGCAGAGAACGAAGAACAAGATCGATCGGTTTAAAGCACTCGTTCAGAGAAAGAAGGAGTCGAACAATGAAATAGATCACAAGAAATACCTTGATTGGTCAAGAATCAACCAAAAAGAAATCCAGAGTAGCAGCAGCGATATGCAGAGCCCCTAGGATAGGGGCTCTGATACCATGTTGAAAATGGCAGAGCATGCAACGGATTGAGCCATGTGAGCTCTAAGATGAGCAAAGTTCATAGGGAAAGAGAGAAAGGGAGATTGAAATTCTCAGAGAGAATGAATGAACTCAACTAACTTTGTTGTACAGGTTACAAAAAATATATATAGAAAGAACTTACAAGCTGTGTACCAGCTAATCAAAAAAAAAAAACTAACTAACTAACTCCTTAGTTAAATAACTAACTAAACAGAAATTGATAAACAACTAAACAGAAAGTTGTTGTATGTTAACACCGGGATTCAGGTAGCAAATTTTAAGGTTGGGAAATTATTCTCATGTTAGTCCTCTTGAATCTTCATATTAAAATTAAAATTCGTAGTATTGACTATTGAGGATTCCCACCAGTACAGCAATGCTACGACTTCTCAGCAAGAATAATCAAATAGTTATGAATTAATTCTCAATAAAATGAAGTGGAAGCAGGTGGCTTTATCAATGCACTCATCAAATTGTTTTACAAAGTGGCACATTTACCTGCTAAGAAATTATTTTGAAACGACAATAAATGCATATATGAGGAGAATCTTAACTATTAATTTAAGTTATTTTAATTTATGTAAATATGTTTGAAATTAATGATGAATATTATCACGGAAGTATGATATAATTTCTCTTTATCTATCATCCATAACAGAGAGTGTTACAAAATTTAAGTTATATTTAATGCATCTGATAGTATAAGATATGATAGTATAAGGTAATAGGATAAAATATGATAGTATAAACAAACTGATAAATTTTTAAACTATCAAACATTTGATGCACATAGCATAAATAACTTGATAGTATATGTAACTATTTACTATGATCATACTACCATTCACCTTCTTCACCATCTCACTTTTTTTTATTTTTTTTTTCGACGTAACACTTTTTTAATTACCACTCTTCTTAGCACCAAAGTCATCATCTTCCTGAGTTCTAATTCTCAAATTGATTTAAATTTGGTTTTAAGGTTTATAGAATTCACAATTTCTTGATTGACCATTAAGGGTTTTTTTCGGATGTCAAAATTTGAGGGTTTTTTTTTTCTCTGTAAATGTGATTTACATTGGCATGTTTGGGAATTGTAAATTTTGAACAAGAGAGAATCTAAATATTTGTGATGCAAAGTAAGACCAATAACCTTGCACACCTAATTTACAGTACTCTATCGATTGATTCTAAGTTTAGCAGTCACTTGTGAAGCTGAGCAATCTCTACTATTACTTTTAACAGATAATGTTGTTTCGATTTTATCAAATTCTTCAAAACAAGAAGACTGTTGGGGGGGGAGTTTCCTTGTTGAACTGTAATTTGTGAACGATTCTTCCCACTTTGCCATCTTGTCAACTCCTATCAAATCAGTGAAACTAATGGCCAATGGAGACGGAACCCAAATTGATTGTTGCTGCGTGGGAACGTTGAGTAAAAACGGTGCATAGTTGTTTTAGCTTCTTCACACATAGGATAAAATTATCTATTTACAAATTCCTCATATATAATGGCAAAATTAGCCACTGTAAATGAAGGTTCCCTTTCCACCATTAATGATGAATTTGATGTTCTTCATAAAGGTCCCCTTTCCACCATTAATGACAAATCAAAGCTCTTGGGTCGCTGTAAATCCCATGGTGGTGGTGGTTTGCTGGAGTTTGGAGAGTTCGACCATGGTCGTGGTGGTCTGGCAGTGGTCTTATGGTGACTGGAAAGAATAGTCCTGGTGAGGATAGGGTGGGGTTGGTGGTAGTAGGGTGATCCTGGCAGATAAAGAGGTTAGAGTGGGAGAGATGATGTTGAAGGATAGGGTGAGAATAATTATCTTATCAGGTCTTATCATGGGATGAAGGAGAGGATAAAGTTATCATATAAGAATAGGATAAAAATAGTTGATCGGATTTAATTATTCTATCATGTGTCAGCACCAAACACATGTTAAGACCTGATAGTATAAGTTTATATTATCATATATTTTTTGTACGATGTGTCAAACACAGCCTTATGGAATATTTTTCTTGTTTGTTACCGGGCAATTCTGTCTTGTACATATTGGCATGAATTTATAAGGTCATCAATAGTGCCTGCCTTATATTGGCATTTAGGACCATTGTAGAATTGTATCCAAAGATAGTCAAAAGTCCACTATTTAGGCAAGGGTCCGGAAAACTATGAAACGGGCATTGAGGTGCTGCACTTACGTAAACATTTTGTGTTGAGGGTGACTTGAGGTAACGTGCAAGGTCCTCCCAGTATTGTGTGTATCTCTAGGTGACAAAATCTATGCCATCTAATATAGCATCCCCAAGAGGGCGTGAAGATGAACTACCACCTAAGAAATTGTTCCACAGGTAATCGAAAACATTTTTAGCATCCTCAGAAGAAGTCAGATGGTATGCCCCCATCTCCTCGTCCAATCGAGAGCATCACCTTGATCCCTTGCTTCTGGAAACTTCTGATATCTGAGCTAACAAAAGTGCACCCATTTGAAGAAGGATCACAATGACCAACCAGGTTGATTTATGGGGTTTGGCCATTTCCAAATGTGTTAAGGAAGGCTATGTTTACATAGGAGTACTTTCCGGTTGCACACATATTTCGGCAAGAATGCCCTCATCGCTGTTTTGACCCCAGTAAACACCAATCTCTTCTTGGGAGATGTCAAGCAAGATGAAAAATAAGAAAGCAATGAGTGGTGCAGAGGAAAACTGAAGATTAATTTTGATAATCTATGTTTATGTATGATCACCTAATATCTTCAAAGTTCAAACAAATTTAGGAGATGTAATAAAGTGGCAGGAGCATGTGTATTCACCATTTTCCTCCTTCCCTTAGGGATACACCTATATCAACTTCATATGTCTTGTAAACTCTTGTTGCTCAAAGCTCTGGAAGTACACAACCAATTACATAAGTCTACTATGGTGCTATCTTTGAACTCATCATCTAACCTTTCACAGAACCTATTTTGTCAACATATAGCCAAGCCTTAGGCATGCATAATCCAAAAAGAAACAACTCCTACCACAATGAATTTCTTGTTGCAATTTGCCCAAAATATCCACCTTTTTACAAGGCATTCTTATAGATAGAGTAGTATTGTATTGTTTTCTTTCCTCTATGTGTATGTTTGGTTAAACTTAAATGATGAGAAATAATCACTTATTTTTCTAACGTTATCTCAAAAAGTTTTGGATTATAAGTTATTTTTAATACAAAATAAACTAATTCAAACACACATTAAGTTCTCGACAAATAAGAGTATTAGAGTTGCGAGAGTCCCTTAGCTACTCTGACCTCATTTCATCCTTAGTTCATTTATCATTTTCGGGTCATCCCCAGTGCGACCCTAATAATGCATTTAATTGCAATATATTTTTTTTTGGTACAAGTATTAGCCAAAAAAAGAAAGACTTGAGGTAGTTACGGACTCATATAATGAGTAAGCATAACATGTTCTAAAATCATAACTCTCTTTTGGATTGAGAGTGAAACGATATGACCGTTCCATACAAGATTTATTCATAGATCAAACACACATTTTCTCTTTAAGAGACAGCTTGCTTTCATTGCGACACTTCATTCGAGTGTTGCAATATTAATCTTGGAGTACTATTCTTGTTTTCAACGTAATAGTGTCAACTTTCATGCATTGAACTTGCTATATTAATTTTGAATTATTTTTTTTGTGCAATATTAATATGGAGTTTGCATGCTTTCTTCTTAAATTGTAAAAAGTTCAAACCTTGACAGATTTTTAATCAAAATAACAGAATACTGTTCACCTCAACAAATAAAGAAAGTGAATTTGATCTTTTGCATAATACAGATTATAGTATTATCTTTAGAGGAGCTTTTCCTTCATCTTGTGTGCTTTTACAATTTGGTTGTTTATGTAAATTTAAGGTGGCATTTGATTTGTTTTTTTTTTTTGTTTTTTTTTCAGTTGACCTGTTTTTACTAACAATACAAAAACATCACATTTTTTATCTTTTTCATGTTTTCAAATTTTTGTGAAAAAAAGGCAAAAACAAAAAAGAAATTCATTATTTCATTTAGAAAAGTTTAAAAACAAGAAATGTAGCATTTTTATAATTATTAATAAAGATATATCAACTGAAAATGAAAACAAAAAATAAATCAAATGCTACTTGATTTGCAGTGATTTATTCTCTCCGTATAGTAGTCCCAATAAAACTATTCCCAAATTAATTTAATGAATTCGTTATTTATCTTTCTCACTTTAGATCTTTTTTTAGTTTCTTTAACTAGAGTATCTCACAGACATTACTGTGAAACTAATCTTTAAAGCACTGTCTAAGAGGTCTCACTATTTGTCTTTTTTAGAATTTGACCTTTAGAATTATATAAATATATTGATGAGATTTTTTTAATGTAATATTGTGTTGCTTGTCATTTTCACCTAACATAGTTTTTTTTTCTAGAGTAGTATTTAGATTTGATTCTACTTCATTTAAAAATTGCAATAATATAAAAAACGATTCTACCTTAGCATGAAATTGATATTAATTTAAAATGCAAGAGGATTAAATCCTAACAAGAACCAACTTAGCATTGATCTAAGTGGTAATCGGGCTTGGATACCTTATACACGTGGTTAGGAGTTCAATTCCTGATAGGTTAATTTTAAAATTATGGAGAATTTTATAATAATCATATAATATATAAAAAGAAGGTACATATTTTCAAATCATAACATGTGTTACTCTGACATGATAGTATATGTATAAAATGTTGTCATGTGACAAATACGTACTCCAAATAACTGTCATGTGGCATATCATGCTACAATTTAAATAAAAAATGCAAATGTGTCGCCACATTAAAAAAATCATGTCACACTAATTTTTTTTAAAGACTAGACAATAAATAAAAATTGGAATTTATTTATTAACATTATAAATTATTAAGTTTTGAAAAAAAAAAGCTCACGAAAAAATATAGAAACATGAAATAATGATGAAATGAAAAAGATTCATTGAATGGAAATTTGAAGACCCATTGATGCCCTTCTGGATTGAGCTTCTGGCACCGAATTTGAAGTTCATATCCATAAAAGTCCATCTCCTCAAAATATTATAGTACGATGGCTACCATCCAGATCCTCGTTTCCTTCATCGTTTTCGGTTGATGGGTCTTCATCCCTGAAAAGAATTAAGCTTTTGTGTACGACGACATCGAGATTCCCATTTCCTTCATCGTTTTCGGTTGATTGATCTTGATCCTTGAAAAGGATTAAGCTTCTAGGTATAACGACATCAATGGGTCTTCATCTTCTCAAAGTTCATTTTTTGTCTCTGAATCATAGAAAGAACAAGCAACGGGACCTTCAACATATACTCAAAGTTCATATCAGAGTTCATCTCGGATTACCACTCTATTTCACCACATACTCATTTCTCCACCTTCACCTTCACCTTCGCCTTTAGAAGAACTGTTTCTAATTACCTTCACCTAGAACGAACGAATGAAGAAGAGGTAATTAATTTATTTTCTAAAAATGCCTATAAATTAGTTAATTGATGGATTGCATTTGAGGTTCAATTTTTTTTTTCCAAAATTCAATTTTTATTTGATTGATTCTGTTTTTATTCTAATCAATTATGATACTTTTAATATGGAAAATAATGATCACTAATTTTATTTTTCAATCACAATATTGCTGCTAATTAAATTTGGAAATGTTTCAATCACTTATTTTAAATTTAAATTGATTTTCATCTAATCAAATATGAAAAAATATTAATTATGCATTTATTCTGAGTCAAATATGAAAAGTTTTTGTTAAATATTTAGGTTAAATAATTTGGTAATTATCCGAATTGATTTGAAATTTATTTTTCCTGATTGGTAAACTTTATAACCAAATATTATGTTGCTAATTTAATTGCTACACTCAAATTATTACTTAATACATAATTATAATTGTAATTGTAATTTCCAATAAAGGAAGACCATTTAAGACATTTGTCATGCCATTTAAGACATTTAGTGCACGGTCAAATTTTTTCTTTGTAGGTAATTTAGTATTTGGTATTTATTGTATACACGGTCAAATTCTTTCTTTGTACCTAATCTCTTTTTGTACATAATAATTAGTTTTATTTATTTGAATCATTATTATTGTTTTGATATGTAATGAATATAATAATACTTTTTGAATCATATTGTTTTGCATGTGATATCATTAAAATGCATATAAAAAGTTTGGGTGACAGTTTCTTATGTATTGTTTGTTTTATGGTTTTTTTCTTTTTATGTTTTAGAGTGAATTCGTCTCATAACTTCTGAAAATTCTCATTACGATTTATGTTTTATCTTATATATTTCTTTCTAATTTGCCCTTCTTGCTATCCTTTATTTTAGTTAATATTTATTTGTTTCCATGCGTATATTGCAAGGGGATAATTATTATTAAGTTGTTCAACTATTTCTTTTTTAGTAATATGTATCTTTATTGCATATTTTAAATTTGATATTTAATTTGTGAAATTTCACTAAGTGATAATATTAATGTTGAATACATGTCTTTCACTACATGTCTTTCATTTGTTTTCCTGATTTAATTCCTTTTATTTTATCTATTATTTATTATAATATATAAAAATGATTGTTTTGAGAGATCTCTTTTATCGCTATTTGATTTTATTTATTTTTTAATTAAATTTTTCTAATGATGTGAAACAAAAATATCAACCATATTATTATCTATTTGTAGAGCTAAGTGACTGAAAACAATTTTGACAAAAGCTTCTTATGTAACACTCTCCTTAGGGCATCACATTTCTGACTACTAACTCCCAATCTGAAAATGATTTCATAAAAGGTTTGAGTTATAAAAGGGTGAGTTTTAAAATTTCTTTTCATCAAAGGCAGAAACATAAACTTATTGAAATCCATAAATATTATTGAAAATATATTTAATATAAAATATTGACACCAATGAATATTCAACAATTTAAAGAGACATATAAAACTAACAGAAAACTCTCTCTGTTTTAACAGTAGCAAACTCCATCACGGGTCCTACTTAATAGTACGGTACAACACTAACGATAAAAAAAACTCTACATACGTATTCTGTTGTGTATCCATCTTGATGCATCAGACATCTGTTCTACATCTGTTCTTTGTCCTCAGACATCTCTTCTTTGTCAACACTATAAGTTATACAATCTGGAAATGTCATTCTCTGATGTTGTCTTCGATCTCAGAGTATTTATCTCCCGTATGTCTAAGACAACTCGTTCCATCTACTATTTAATTTTAATAATACAAACACAGTAAAACAATATAACATAGAGGTGAGATCACCTACACCAATACCAACATGGTAGCACAAAGATAACACAACAACATATCATACAGATATATTATACCATCAACATTAATCAATTATCATTATCAAATCATTTATCAATTCAATTATCAATCAATATTTATGGTGATGCCCTCATCATTATCCAGTTATCATCATCATCATCATTCAAGTATTCAAAACAATTGTCATAGCCAATATTCCTCAATTAATATATTATACGGATATAAATGCTCATATTCATGCATGCGCACATAGACTCAATGTCCTACTCCATGGAGCTAATACTCAGTTCAGAGAAGTCAATCCGAAAGATCTGTCTGTACCAAAATACCTCAGACCAAGTGCTATAATCCTCATTTTGATTTTTGCACATCTAGCATATACACGACAGTCTTTACGAGATCATGATTAAGAATAGTGTCTCGGTCAGGATCATTGGTGTGTTGCATCGGTCTAACCTACGGGAAGAAGCGCGACCAACCACCCGTGTAAGCAACCCGCACCCCGATGCCCCCAAGGTCAACAAGTGACTTACACTACGCATATCGCACCCACTCAAGAGGTGTACGTCTCTCCTAGGCAAATAGCCTCATACAGTCCCTCGGACCTTTCCAATGCATGTTCAATGCACCAATGCCAATCATATACAAAATTTATCATTTTCTCATACAGTGTCCATACACTAGTTCATGCATATAAAATGTACCAATGCCAATCACAGGAAAAATTCACCATTTCATATTCAGGGTCCACACATTGGCCTATTCTCAGTTTAATTTCATAATCTCAAAATTAGGGTCCACACACTGGCCCAACAGTAATCATACTATATTTTTAACAGTGAAATCATATTATCGCGTTTTCATATTCATAAAACACTTTCATCGTGTTTTCACAATTGCGTAACATTTCTGTTACATTTTCATAATTTCGCAACACTTCAGTTACGTTTTCAAATTACGTATTGATTTTTCAACATTTTCTCAATCGCGTAAAAATATTTACACGTTACTCAAATCGCGTAGCGATTTTCTACCATTTTCACAATCGCGTAACTTAAAAATTATTCTTTTAAGTCGCGTAAACCATTTTCCATCATTTTCAAAATATTTCAACACTTTCCAAATTGCATAGCTTAAAAATCACATTTTTAAGATACGTAAAACATTTTTCATCATTTTACAACCACGTATAATATTCCTTAATATTCCAAACATTATTTTGGACTTCCAAACAAATCAATATCATTTCTAACATCATTTTTCCATTATGAAAAATATTTCTCAACCTTCAAAAAATTTCATTTCCACTTTTCTCAAAATATTATGACTTTGTACTTCCTTTTTCATATTTTCTTACTCAAGAAAATATTTTTCCACATTTCTTTACTCAAGAAGTCTTTTTCCACAACATAATCCACAAAAGAATCCTTTTCTAAAATATAATCCACATGTTTCAAATCTTAAAATTTTACTAACGCTCTCCAAAACCTAAAGAATGAGTTATACGTTAGAAAATATCAAATCACTATTATATTCTTCATTTTTCTCAAATCAATTCTCTTCAAAATAAATTGAGGTGTGTTTGAACCTCTCTTTTCCATTTACATACTGAAATTCATTTCTTAAGTGATAAAACACCCTGATTTCCTTTCCAAAAATCCTTGTACTAAATCATTTTGTTCAAACATTTTGTTTCATAAAACCAAAACTATTCTAGTCTCTCAAAACACCGTGGAGTCTTTGGCCATTGAAGCCATCAAATACTTTTTATTTTAAGTTGATATGGTTTTACACAAACAAAACCATTAAAAATTCCTTAACAAAAACCGTGAGCACTTGGTCTTTGAAATCAAATCATTTGTTCATTTTTCACTTTCTTTGCAAATCTTTAAAATCATTAACTCATTGCTCTTTTCATTTAAAACTCTTGTTTAGTAAAATACTTGAACACTTTTTACACAAAATAAATTAATAAAAATCCTTCTAAAACGTGTTCATGTACTATTTGAAAGATAAACCCTTTGTTTATTTTCCTTGTTTTTCTAAACATCTCATTTCATCATTCATGAAAATATTAATTTGTGACACCTATCGTGAGGTGTCTTGGCCAAAATTCACCATTTTCTAGGGACCAAAAATTAATTTCCTTGTTCTTGAAAAATTTCAACATAAACCCTCGTCACGGGTATGAAAACCGTAGCCCTCTTCCTTTGGCCATTGAAGCCAAAAATTGATTTCTTTTCCATCATCTCATCATGGCATACATATACATAATTTCAACATATTCTCATTATGCATATTATAAGCTTGCATATTATAAGCATACCATATAAGCCATAAAATCATGCAAAGCATATAAACAACATAAACACCCACAAATTATTACATGACCATGGATATGAATCCTCACATGGATTCACCATCCATCAAATACACAAACCATCTCTCACCACCATACTTGGTTGGTAAGATGAATCTCCCTCTTACCTCTTGAAAATCCTCAAAAGCTCCTTGTTTTGCTTCTCTTTCCAAGTCCTTCACCACCAAAGGCTTCTCAAATACAAAACAAAACATATATTTATTAGTAAATCAAGCTTGAACAAGATAAACCATGGACCAAACATGGCTTAGAACCTTGAAAATCAAAAGAAAAGTGAAGATTAACAAACTTCACCAATAAAGCTCCAATCTTTAGCTTGAAGAACAAGGTTGAAGATGAATGATTTAGAGAAAGTCTCCAATATGAAAGTTGCTTAGAAAATCATGTAGATTCAAGATCTATGGTTGGATGAAATTAAAAGAGCCTGGAGAGTGGTTTTGGGTATCTTGGCCGAATGGTTCCTCTTGAAGAACAAAGATAGAATTTTTAATTTTTGTGAGGGAAAGGCTTCTTAGACTTGGTTAAGGTAAAGAATGAAGTGAAAACACTTGGTTTCCCTTCCTATCAATTTCGTGGAGCTCCTTGGAAAAATCCCTAAAAAATCATAAACAAATCTTAAAATCAATAACAAGTAAAAGAATAGGTAAACCATGATTCAAGCATGGCTTATAAAATCAAAACTAAAAGATTGGGTGAAGAAATATGAACTTTACCCTTTTTGATAGAAACTTGAAGCTTGGATTTGAAACTCAAGATGAATGATTTTGTAAAAACACTTAACTAGAGATGTTCTTAGAATGATGTAAGGATTCAAGAAATAAGGTTGGATAAATTTTTGAGTGATGGAGGGTAATTAGAGTGCTTGGCCGAAACTAGAGGAGAAGAGAAATGGAGAGAAAGCTTTGATAACTTAGCTTCTTGAATTTGATCAATAATGATCAAAATGGAGTAATAATGGTCTTGAAACCATTCTATGCTCTTAAGCACTCACCAAAACCATCCCCCCCTCCATGCATTCTCCTAAGAGTGCAAATAATTCAATTATGATGCATAATTGACTAAGACACCTAATAATGGTCATAAAGCTTTTCTTTAGCTCCAAAATGAAGCACAAAACCGTCCCCCCTCCATGCATGCATTCCATAATGTTGTCATCTTTTTCAAGCCACCATTTAGAGCATTTTAGGCCATTGATTAGATCAATGGTTAGGATTAAGGTAGACTTTTGATTAGAAGACTTAATCTAGGCCATTAGATCTTTCTCCTTAAAATTCTAGCCATTAGATCCATCTCCAAAAATAAAGGGTCAAGATAACTCCTTCTTACTTTTAATCCAAGGGTCATAATTAGTCATAGTCATTTTAGAAGATCAAATCTCCACCATTGATTAAATCCAAATCCAATGGTTATAAATGATCCATCTCCACTATTGATTTAATCCAAATCCAACGGTCACAAATGGTCCTAGCCACTTTATAAGATCAAATCTCCACCCTTGATTTAATTCTTCATCAAATGGTTGTAAATGGTCATAGCCATTTTATTAGACTAATCCTACACCGTTGATTAAATCGACGGTTGATATCAAAGTCTTCAATATTAGACTTGCTTCCTATTGGTCCGTCAAAAGAATTAAACTTGCTTCCTATTAGTTCATCAAAAGTTGTCATAACCACTATTGTTGACTTAAGCTGTATAATTTCTATTTTTATCTGCTAAAACCCCATGAAAGAATATATTTACTGTATTTTTATCGCCTAATAATTAAATACAGTACAAAACACAGTACAAGAAATTTTATAAAACTATTTCCGGATTCAAGTTTAGTAAGATCTCCCGTCTTCGTCTAAATAATACATATTTTTCTATCCGCAGAAAAATTTTCATGTTTTGGGACTCACCCCGGGCCCACGTAGGACCACTGGGACCCACAAACAGCCCAAAATCAACCAGATAACCATAAAAATTTATAATCATCTACAAAAATCACAATATTAGAAAACGTATGAAAATCAAATCAGATTGTTAAAAATAATTAACAGTCAAGAGAAATAAATACTTAAAGATTTTTTCCGGCCTGAAAATTATTATTTTCTTGACACGGAGTAAATCACTCAAAACGATCAAATACGCTAACGGAATATTCAAAATAATTTTACAGTATACAGAAATCACTAAACAGTAGAATTCTGTTAACTGTCAAAATTACTGTCAACTATTTATGAAGTTTGGGGTGTTACAATACTCCCCCTCTAAAAAGAAATTTCGTCCTCGAAATTTGATAAACCTGATTTCACATCCTCAGAATAAATATGAATATTACTCTTTTATCTTGTTTTTCAGTTCCCATATTACACCTTCACTTATATCGTTCCAAACGATTCTAACCAATGAAATTTCTTTGCCTCTCATTCAACTTCTCCTGATCAAACAGATATCTCAGATTCCTATAATTACTATAAATATTGAATGTTACTCCATAAAGAAAGCATATCCATACTTCTAATACAAACACAACATCTACCAACTTCCATTCATGCGTAGAAAAACTTTTCTCAAGTGACTTCAATTTTCTAAAATCATACCTTACAACTCTTCTATGCACATATCTTGAACTCCGATATAATGCGTCACTGTTCCCCTCTAATGGTTCACTGGAATTAGACAAAACTAATACTAGAGAAGTACTTCAAACATATTTCAACTCTTAAAATTTTTTCTTATATGCATCAGTCTATACGAACGCTTAATTCTTTCAAGTAAGCTAGGTAAGAAGTCCTACGATCTTAGAAATTTTTCAGTATTCTCATTACTGTGTTTAATTTTTCTTACTAAAAAACTACTTCAACCTTTGAAGGATCCACCACGCTTCCGCTGCGTCACTCTGATACTATGACATGGATATAGATAGGAATATCCTTTCTTGTAAAATATTCTTTCTTGCAAATTGCGATACATGAAAAACATTGTGAAGGTCAGAAAGAAAAAGAATAGCGAAACTATTTGATATGTTACCAGACATATCCAACAAAGAATTTGATATTGCCTAATTTTAAGAACGATTTTTTCTGAAATACTAACACTTTATTGAGACAATCTCATAGGATATGGTTGGAAAATAACCAATCCGTTTCAAAGATCATATCTGTTTATGAAAGAAATAAACAAATCAAACTAACACAAAGTTTTGATCTATAACCACAATTTGAATAACTTGAGTAGCTCGATCGGCTAAGAATAGAAACAGAAGTAAACAAATCAGAGGCTAACGAATAACTCTATCATATAATTGATCCACACAATCATATGCCATAAAGAATAGGTAAAGAATCACCTTCTGCAGTACAGTCTCCCTTGTTTAGGTCTTCAACTCAGAACACTCCCGTTCCATTTGATGTATCGACTCTCCCTACTACCTGAGATTTTACTAGCAGAAAACTCTGTTTTCAGTGGAACACAATATCTGGAAATGTGTCCAAACTTTTCACAAATTGTTTCCTTGACGTACAGTCCTTCATTAAGTACCTTCTTTCACATCACTTACTGTTTCTGGTTTCTCAATGGTCGTAAATACATTTCCCGTTGAAATCAATTACTTTCCTAATATCCCTAAGAAGAAATACCAGGTTCCAAAATTACGAAATCTTATATTCTAAGATTGATTCTCTTCCATCAGATCCTGAACTTCAAATTCCAGTTCCCGCTATTCTCGATTCTCTATTCCTGCAGTCATCCTTCCATATTGCTTTCGTAGTTGCAACTGCATTACTAGTAACATGTTCTGCTTCCACACACGTACATCTACCATGAGCCATTTCCTTTCAGAAATCAAAAACACAGAGAACATAACACAAGTAAAATAGACCTAACCACAAAATATAAAAAACATAAACACCCACAAATTATTACATGACCATGGATATGAATCCTCACATGGATTCACCATCCATCAAATACACAAACCATCTCTCACCACCATACTTGGTTAGTGAGATGAATCTCCCTCTTACCTCTTGAAGATCCTCAAAAGCTCCTTATTTTGCTTCTCTTTCCAAGTCCTTCACCACCAAGGGATTCTCAAATACAAAACAAAACATATATTTATTAGTAAATCAAGCTTGAACAAGATAAACCATGGACCAAACATGGCTTAGAACCTTAAAAATCAAAAGAAAAGTGAAGATTAACAAACTTCACCAATAAAGCTCCAATCTTTAGCTTGAAGAACAAGGTTGAAGATGAATGATTTAGAGAAAGTCTCCAACATGAAAGTTGCTTAGAAAATCATGTAGATTCAAGATCTATGGTTGGATGAAATTAAAAGAGCTTGGAGAGTAATTTTGGGTATCTTGGCCGAATGGTTCCTCTTGAAGAACAAAGATAGAATTTTTAATTTTTGTGAGGGAAAGGCTTCTTAGACTTAGTTAAGGTAAAGAATGAAGTGAAAACACTTGGTTTCTCTTCCTATCAATTTTGTGGAGCTCCTTGGAAAAATCCCTAAAAAATCATAAACAAATCTTAAAATCAATAACAAGTAAAAGAATAGGTAAACCATGATTCAAGCATGACTTATAAAATCAAAACTAAAAGATTGGGTGAAGAAATATGAACTTTACCCTTTTTGATAGAAACTTGAAGCTTGGATTTGAAACTCAAGATGAATGATTTTGTAAAAACACTTAACTAGAGATGTTCTTAGAATGATGTAAGGATTCAAGAAATAAAGTTGGATAAAATTTTTGAGTGATGGAGGGTAATCTTAGAGTGCTTGGCCGAAACTAGAGGAGAAGAGAAATGGAGAGAAAGCTTTGATAACTTTGCTTCTTGAATTTGATCAATAATGATCAAAATGGAGTAATAATGGTCTTGAAACCATTCTATGCTCTTAAGCACTCACCAAAACCGTCCCCCCTCCATGCATTCTCCTAAGAGTGAAAATAATTTAATTATGATGCATAATTGACTAAGACACCTAATAATGGTCATAAAGCTTTTCTTTAGCTCCAAAATGAAGCACAAAACCGTCCCCCCTCCATGCATACATTCCATAATGTTGTCTTCTTTTTCAAGCCACCATTTAGAGCATTTTAGGCCATTGATTAGATCAATGGTTAGGATTAAGGTAGACTTTTGATTAGAAGACTTAATCTAGGCCATTAGATCTTTCTCCTTAAAATTCTAGCCATTAGATCCACCTCCAAAAATAAAGGGTCAAGATTACTCCTTCTTACTTTTAATCCAAGGGTCATAATTAGTCATAGCCATTTTAGAAGATCAAATCTCCACCATTGATTAAATCCAAATCCAACGATCACAAATGGTCCTAGCCACTTTATAAGATCAAATCTCCACCCTTGATTTAATTCTTCATCCAATGGTTGTAAATGGTCATAGCCATTTTATTAGACTAATCCTACACCGTTGATTAAATCGACAGTTGAAATCAAAGTCTTCAATATTAGACTTGCTTCCTATTGGTCCGTCAAAAGAATTAAACTTGCTTCCTATTGGTCCGTCAAAAGTTGTCATAACCACTATTGTTGACTTAAGCTGTATAATTTCTATTTTTATTTGCTAAAACCCCACGAAATAATATATTTACTGTATTTTTATCGTCTGATAATTAAATACAGTACAAAACACAGTACAAGAAATTTTCTAAAACTGTTTCCGGATTCAGGTTTAGTAAGATCCCCCGTCTCCGTCTAAACAGTACAAATTTTTCTATCCGCAAAAAAAATTTCATGTTTTGGGACTCACCCCGGGCCCACGTAGGACTATTGGGACCCACAAATACCTCAAAAACAACCAGATAACCATAAAAATTTATAATCATTCACAAAAATCATAAATATTAGAAAACGTATGAAAATCAAATCAGATTGTTAAAAATAATTACAGTCAAGAGAAATAAATACTTAAAGATTTTTCCCGACCTGAAAATTATTATTTTCTTGACACGGAGTAAATCACTCAAAACGATCAAATACTGTTGACGGAATACTCAAAATAATTTTACAAGATCTGTGAAATCACTAAACGATAGAATTAATTATTAATCGTCAAAATTACTGTCAACTATTTAGGAAGTTTGGAGTGTTACATCTTATATGATCTTTGTTTTCCAAATTTGCTTCCTTTTATTTTATCTATTATTTATTAAATATATATAGTGATTGTTTCATTATGTGAATTGTCTTATGCCTTAATTTTATTATATATTAATTTTTTTCATACTATTTGTTATTTATAGAATTTTACAATACAAAGTGTAGTGGTTGTCTATTGTTGTATTTCTTCTGTAGTTATAATTATATTTATAGATTTATATAATTATAATGTATATATTTTATTTAATATGATTACTTTTATTTATAATTGTATTTATTCTTTTTTTTAATTCATTTTTCATCGCGTGCATCACACAGGTGCAAAATATAATTAAAATATAAAAACCGAACTTCAGTAAAATTAGAATGACAAAAGTATAATTAATAATAGTTTAGAACACACCTCTGGAAAAGAATCTAACACGGAGAACCCCACCAGTACAATGATGCTAGTAGTTCAGCTAAATGAAGTGTTAGTATATAAGTATACTCATCTAATTGTGTTCATGATGGAACATTTATCTGCCATAATTTGTGGAAATTGATACATTATTTATGGAATGACAATCTTGTCTGCTACTAGGCGACCCTGACTCTTCCACAACCACATACACAAAGAATGCCGGCTGCTTTGGTTGACCAATTTGGATAGTATCATTTGATAGGAAAGAAACAACATCTTGCATGGTAGGTCTGTCTGTTGGATGATCTTGTACGCACATGAGGCCAATATGAATACATCTCAGTACTTCATCGGAACTGCAAGATTCATTTAATGATGGATCTATCAGCTCTAGAGCTCTACCGTTATTCCATAGTTGCCAGGCCTAAAAGAATGGCAACATCCAGAAAGATACTCTTAGTTGAGTTGAATATTGAATTTGATGAAGAAGTTACTTGTGAACTTACATGTCCTATGAGATTGAATGGTTGATTTGACTGGATGCAACTATTATTCTTCATCCCACTAAGAATCTCAAGTAGTAGCACACCAAAGCTGAATACATCTGTTTTGACTGACACAACACCATTGATTGCATACTCAGGAGACATATAACCACTGACAAAAAAAAAGGGTGAATGTTAGGCTGTTAGCATTCAAAGATAGTTGGAAGTTGTAGAGAAAATACTAACAACACTTGATTGTTTATACTTACTATGTTCCAACAACTCTATTTGTGTTTTCTTCCGATCCTTTGAATCCAAATATTCTAGCCATGCCAAAGTCAGATATTTTAGGATTCATTCCTTCATCAAGCAGTATATTGCTTGCCTTCAAGTCCCGATGTATAACCTTTAGTCTTGAATATTTGTGCAAATAAATAAGTCCTTGAGCAATGCCTTCAATGATGTTGAGGCGTTTTTTCCAATCTAGTTCATTCTTTCTACTTGCATCTGTTTCAAAAGTAAGAATGAATATCAGTAATCGAACACAAACTTAACATATCCATAGTTTATTAGGATAGAAGATGACCTACCAAACAAATATAAGTCTAAGCTCTTGTTGGACATGTATTCATAAACTAGTATTCTTTCATCTCTTTGGATGCAGAACCCTAAAAGCCTCACAAGATTAGTGTGCTGAAGTTTGGCCATAATATTAGCTTCATTCTTGAACTCCACTAGCCCTTGGCCTGAGCTTTTGGAAAGTCTTTTTATTGCAATTTCTTGCCCATCAATTAATTTTCCCTGAAATTATCATGATATCAAGCGCATATCAAGATAGTTTCAATTTAAGTATGTGACAATGACATTACCTTATAGACAGGACCAAAACCACCCTCTCCTAACTTATTATCAGTCGAGAAATTGTTTGTGGCAGCAATGATATTTTCCAAATTGAAGATTTCAATCTCGTTGCTTGTCGTTCCCTCTTTCATAATCTTTTTTGCTTTGCCATAAACCTGGGAAAGTATAGCATTACCTCCAACTTCAAGCAACAGTTTCGTTCGCTTCATTTTTCGATCCACTGATGAAATCATATGGAAGTACATAAGTTATAAATCAGAATAACTTAATCAAGAATTCCTTTAAGCAATTACCTTCTGCTTTGTACTTTCTCCATAAGACATAGCATAAGTAGCAGAACAGAGCTGCTGCAAGAGCTGCTCCAACACCAGTGATAAGCCATATCCACCACTTGTTTTCTGCAACTTATAAGAAGAAAATTTGCAACTATACGAAAATGATTGTACAATTTCAGACGGAGGTTGGAAGGTCTTTATGAGTTTTCAAGGCAAAATCCCAGATAGACATTTCTACTCATACTAATAATTAGCATCTCCTATGTGCTATTCATTGTGAAAGCTTCCTTTTGGTATATTATTTGTAATCTACAAATTATAATTGTTGGTGCTGAAATGCTCAACCAACCACACTTAAGAATATATGCGAGAGTAAATATGAAATATTGAATTTCATCTAGCACAACAAAATAACAGGGTATTCAACATGAAAGTGTTATTTACTAACCTATTTATTTTGTACACAAACATCCAAAACAACATAATCAGCTAGCAAATTGGGAAACTGGACATACCATTTCGTTTAACAACGTAAACTCGCTGCAAATTTGACCCAGAAGCTCTAATGAACCTTGTCCCTTTACTCCATAATTGGCATCCAGTATTGTTAACAAAATTTAGAGGGGCATAAGCGTCACAGGAACAGTTGTTCCTACATATAGCCTCACAGCACTGCCTGCCAATGCTCTCGCTTTCAGAAACCATGAAACCAGCTGTGGCCATGTAGCCCGAACGTTCAACAAAACCATTGTCATGCCTTCTGCATTCAGATTGTCTTTGCAGTGTGCAAAGAGAATTTTCTAAAATCGTTTTACTATATCCACTCTCTTTATCATCGTACCTTGACCAAAGCATCACACCTCCGTAGTTAGAAGACTTTCTTATCATAGGCAAGATTTGAGAGGTTAAAAAATCAGCTGGAACATAGCCACTTGCAGCTGCGGTTGGAGATGCAGGCAACCCCAAAAATATTTTCCCCGCTTTTAATGATGCACTCCACTGTTTCCATGAATTGAAAAGGTTATCAACATTACCCTCGCTGTATTGACAGAGAGGTTTGTTGTAGAATTGTATCCAAACATAGTCAAAAAGCCCTGTCCCAAGGGCTTTGCCAAGTGCACTATCAGGAAATAAGCATTGAGGTGATGCACTTAAGTAGACATTTTTTGTTCTTGTGCTATGTGACTTGAGGTAACGTGCAAGGTCTTCCCAATATTGTGTGGAGGTGGAGCCTCCTATTGCAAAATCTATGCCATCTAATATGGCATCTCCTAGTGGGCGTGAAGATGAGTTGCCCCCCAAGAAATTGTGCCACAAGTAATCAGAAACATTTTTAGCATCCTCAGAGGAAGCTAGAGAGTAACTCAAACTTGCACCTCCTATAGATAGCATCACCTTGATCCCGTGCTTTTGGCAGTTTCTAATGTCTCTGCCAACTAAAGTACAGTTGTCCGTAACAGGGTCACAATGCCCTGCAAGGAAGACTTTAGGGGCTTGACCATTTCCAAATTTGTAAAGGAAGGCTATGTTTACATAGGAGTACTTCCCAGTTGCACATGCTTCTGTTAAGTTCCCCTCGTCGCCGTATTGACCCCAGTAAATGGCAATGTCATCGGAGTGTGTAGTGATTGGCAGGACGAGGACTAGGAAGGTGAGGAAGAGTACAGAGGAAGGGTGAAGAACCCTGGTCATCTCGCTTAAAGTCCATTTGGGTTATGTTTCCTTCCTTCCACTTATATAACCCAAAATATTGAAATCTCAAACAATTGACTTGCCACGCGTTTAGATTTCCATATGGATACAACCTACAGGGCCATGCAAGGAGGAATACGTTTTCTACTCAAATTTGTGTAGATTAAATTAATTAACAAGTGACACATTATTATTTTTAATATAAAATAATTATATAATACAAAAATTTATGAAATTATTAAATATTTGGTTAATTTAATCTACATAATTAGATAAACAAGTTTTACCTAAGTTTTTTTCTCATATAAGGTAGGTATGTTGTGACAGGCAACGCGTTTTGATTTCTGTTATGTTCGTCTTGAAGTCTGAAGTCTAGGAACTTGTAAATTACTCGTTGTTTTCATCAAGAAAGACAAAATGTTGACATTTCGTTCTGTAGAAAATAGCAGTGAAGTGGAAGTAGGTGTTTTAATGAATGCGCTCATCTAATTCTTATACATATACGTGGCACATTCATCTACCATCCATAATGGAAAGTGTTATATACTTTGTGGAAAATTTTTCTTCCACATTCACATTGATAATGAATGCTGGCTGCTTTGGTTGAGCAAGTTAGATAGTTTCATTTGATAAAGAAGAAAGAAGAGACAACTTTTAGCATGGTAGGTCTATCTTTTGCACAATTTTGTACGCACAGTATGCTAATATGCATACATCTGAATAGTACTTCACTAGAAGTGCATGATTCATTTATTCTGGGGTCCATTAGCTCTAGAGCTCTCTACCTTCGTTTCACAGCTGCCATGCCTAAATGAATCCCATCCTCATAGACATTGTCAACTAGTAAATTAGAATTTAAATTTGATGAACCAGTTATTAAGGAAACTTACATATCTTATGAGATTGAGTGCAAAATCTGAATGATAGCAGTTATTATTATTCTTGCCACTAGAATCTCTAGCAGTAATACACCAAAGTTGAAAATATCTGTTTTTATCGACACCACACCATTCATTGCATACTCGGTAGACATCACTGAAGTAATGATATAAATCAATAAGTTTTAGCATTTAAGACTAAAAAAAGTCATATCGAAAACACTAACATTGTATGGCTATTTTACGTGCTTACTGTGTTCCTCCAACAATTCTTTTTTTTTTTTTTTAAGATCTTTTTAGACTTAATATTCTAGCCATGCCAATATCCGATATTTTTGGATTCATTTCGTCATCAAGCAATATATTGCTAGCCTTAAAGTCACGATGTATCACTTTTAGTCTTGAATGAAGACAAATGGTAATGATGAGAGTTATGTGAGAAAGTTTTACTTGAGACTACTATTACCCTTAATTTATGTGAAGATAAGGAATAAACTTGTCAGTATTTATGGGCTCCATCTCAAGAGTGAATAGTGATAACTGATAAGGTGAGTTACCGAAGTTGACTCCAAAGTCTCAGAAACTTTGCTAGAGGACCCGTTTTAGAAATTTACAGGCCATAAGCCTTCATTTCCGCTTGGGAAGAGTAGAACATTGTTTCAAGAAGTTTAACTTCTTGAAATGGACTGTCACCAATTAGAACATTGTTTCAAGAAGTTTAACTTCTTGAAATGGACTGTCACCAATCTTTGACAGAACAAAAAACCCTTTTGAAGTGCAATGTGGAAGCTGAGGAAAAGGAAAAAAGAAGAAGAAGAAGAAGGACTCTGCATCTCCTCCGAGGTCCATGAAAGGTAATTAAACAGGGAAATGAACAAGCAGTTGGTGGGTACCACCTGCTGGCTCAATGCCCCATGAATGGGGACAAACTATCAACAGATGCCTATGTGCTACCATTGACAGCATCAAATAGTTGTGAATTAGTTCTCAATAAAATGAAGTGGAAGTAAGTGGCTTTATCAATGCACTCATCTAATTGTTTTACAAAATGGCACATTCATCTGCCATCCATAACAGAAAGTGTTAAATAATTTATGGAATATATATCTTGGTTGTTACAAGGCAATTTTGACTTGTCCATATCACATTGATGAAGAATGCTGGCTGCTTTGGCTGACTAAGCAGGATAGTATCATATAATAAAAGAGAGACAACATAAAAAATAGTAGGTCTATCTGTTGCAAGGTCTTGCACGCATAGTAGGCCAATATGCATACATCTCAGTACTTCATTAGGAGTACGTGTTTCATTTAATCCAAAAGGAAATGGTAGGGAAACAATATTTAATAGATCAAATTCACTTTCTTTATTTGTTGAGGTAAACAATATTTTATTATTTTGATTAAAAAAATTTATCAAGGGTTTAAACTTTTTACAATTTAAGAAGAAAGCATGCAACTCAGATTAATATAGCAAGTTCAATGCATTAAAGTTGACACTACGTTGAAAACTAGAACAGTACTCCAAGATTAATATAGCAACTAGAGAAATGATTTACTCTCTTACTCAATTTTTTTACTAATTTTTTTAATTATTAAATAACAAAAAATATTAAATACTTTTTATATTTTTAAAATATTAGATATATTTATTTTTTTATTTAATATTTTTTTTATTTAATATTAAGAAAATTATTGAAAAAAATTTGTAAGAGAATATAACATTACTCAAGACATTATTAGGGTAGCAATGAGGATGACCCAAAAATGAGCTAAGGATGAAGTAAGGTCAAAGAAGCCATTAAGAGTCTCTCGTAATCCAGCACACTTATCTCTCGAGGACACCGCCTGTACAGGAAGAAGAAAACACTACTACTCTACAAGAGTGCCTTGTAAAAATGTGTATCTTTTTTGGGCAGATAGCAATAAGAAATTCATTGAGGTAGGAGTTGTTTGTTTTTGGATTATGCATGCTGACGGCTTGGCTATATGTTGACAAAACAGGTTCAGTCAAGGGATATAGACAATGAGTTCAAAGATAGCACCATACCATAGGCCATAGTAGACTTAAATATCGGTTGTCCACTTCCACAGAGTTTTGAGCAAAAAGAGTTTACTACACATGAAGTTGACATGGGTGTATCCTAAAGGGGAAGGAGGAAAATGGTGAACACACAGTTCAACTCCACCCACTTTATTACATCTCCTTAATTTGTTTGAACTTTGAAGATATTGGGTGATCAAACAGAAACATAGATGATCAGAATTAATCTTCAGTGTTCCTATGCACTGCTACTCATTGCTTTCCTACTTTTGGTCCTGCTTTGTCCCTCCCAAGCTGAAGAGATTGGCATTTAATGGGGTCAAAACAGCGATGAGGGCAGTCTTGCCGAAACATGTGCAACCGGAAAGTACTCCTATGTAAACATAGATTACCTTGACACATTCAGAAATGGCCAAGCCCAAGAAATTCACCTGGGAGGTCATTGTGATCCTTCTTCAAATGGGTGCACTTTTATTAGCTCAGATATCAGAAGCAAGGGATCAAGGTGTTACTCTCGATTAGAGGAGTAGGGCCATTGAACCCGATTCTTGCAGAGGATGCTAAACATTTTTCTGATTACTTGTTGAACAATTTCTTAGGTGGTAACTCATCTTCACGCCCACTTGGGGATGCCATATTAGATGGCATAGATTTTGTCACCGAGAGCTACTCAATAAACTGGGAGGACCTTGCACGTTACCTCAAGTAATCCCCAACACAAAACTTTTACTTAAGTGCAGCAGCTCAATGCCCGTTTTAACAATTTTTGGGACTCTACCCTTGCTAGTGGACTTTTTTACAATCTTTGGATACAGTTCTTCGGCAGTCCTGAATGGCAATATAAGGATGGCAATACTACTGACCTTATAAATACATGGAACCAATGGACCATGTTAAAAGTGAGGAAAATATTTTTGGGGTTGCCAGCATCTCCAACGACGGATAAGATCTGGCTATATTCCTGCTAATTTGTTAAATTCTCGGATCCTTCCAATCATAAGGAAGTCGCCTAACTATGGAGGCATATCAAGATACTATGATAGACTGAGTGGATATAGTGATTCCATCACAAGTCTCTGTGCAGACAGAAAAATCCTCCTCAATGCAGTAGCCGTGACATCAACTTCGTGGAAGATTTTGGTTACATGTCAATGCCTAGCTTCAGGGTTGATGAAAGTCAGGAAATTAGGCACCAATGCTGCGAGGTTATATGCCGGAACAATTGTTCTTGTGATGCCTATGCACCAACAAATTATGCTACCAACACTGGATGTCAGATATGGAGTAAATAGACCTTCAACAGATCTACAGGGTCAAATGGGCAGAAAATCTATGTTGCTAGTAAAAGTAAGTCCTGTTTGACCCTTGTTTTTTAGTCTGTTCTGCAACTTTTGTTTTACTCAATGCAATTTCTATCTTTTTTTTTTTATTCTTTTTTTGGGCCAGGACAAACATAAATGTAGAAGAGTCGAGACATATATTCTCATTTTATTTTTAATTTTTTTAATTTTATATAAGTATAATTTTTTTATATATATAGATAAATTAATAAATTTATAATAATAAAAAATGAAATTTATATAATATTATTGAATAATTATTTAATTATATATAAAAAAGTATTTAAAAATACTAATAATAAAAAAATCACTTAACATTTTTGAAATATGAAAACTTGATTTTACTCTTACTATTTAAAATTCCTGAATCCCTTAGTTAAGCAGGGAACAAGAGGCCAAGAACACAGGCCTGAGACACACCTGAGCAAATTGATGTATGTTTTTATTGTTTGGTTTTTTTATTAAGAATTTGAAATTGGGCTGCTACTGTTTTTCTTTCTATTTTGAGCCTAACTTGTTAAAAAAAAAAGTGTTTTGTTTTTTTTAAAAAAAATTGCAATCGGGCCTTTTAAGATGAAACTGAAAAAATTTGAAAAAAAATACGAAAAAAGAAAAAAAATAATTGAATTTTTTTTAGAAATAAAATGAATTAACTGAGTTGTAACAACTTATTAATTTTATAACTTTTAAAATCATTTAAGTTGTGACAGCTTGATAATTTATTTTTTAAAATAAATATCAAATAAAATATTTGAGTCTTGTTGAGAAAGAATAAAATAGGATTAACTAAGCTGCGACAGCTTGTTAATCCTGCAACTTTTAGAATCATCTAAGTTGTGACAGCTTGATGATTCAAACTTTTTTTTTAAATATAAAAAAAATCAAATGAATTTTCAAAACAAGAATCTTTTCAAAATTAAAAATAACCAACACATAAGATTTTTTCTAAAGAACGACGTGCCTTTGAATTTCTCATTGTATTTGAGGATATGACATGCCTTTGAATTCTTCATTGTATCCGAGAATACGTAGGAACATAATCTCTATTCTGTCAAGCCAAAATTAAATTTTCATAATTATTTGTTTGTTAGTTTATATTTTAATAAATGAGTAAAATAAATATTTTTAAGAGTTATAAAAATTTACACAACTGATTTAAGGTAACCGTCTTAGGGCAAATGTATTAGGGGTGCTGTGGGGTTAAGTCTCTACTCTTTCCTGTGCATAATTAGACTTCTGAATCTGAATCTTTGAACGTAAACTATCTTTTTTAGGTTTTTCAATTTTTCTTAATAAAAATAAAATTGATGGCGACTCCAGTTCTTTTTCTAAATCTATTTATTTTTTGCCGCTCCCGCCGCGATCCCAGTCGTGACACTCATGACGTGCAGTATAAAGATACGCCATAAAAACTATGCATACAAGTATGTCCTCATTTGTTATTATATTTCTTTTATCTTTGCATGATTTTGTTGTATTTTGGTTTTTGGACAGACGATCCTTTGATAATGGTCCTTCAGGGGTTTCTTGACTTCTTTACCTTGATGGTTTTCTTGAAGTTTAAAAAAATAAAAAAAAAATAAAAAAAATATTTCTTAATTTCAAACTTTTCTGACAACAGTAAGCCTACCCATATAGGTTCTATCATTACTTTTTCCATTCTTTTCTTATTTAAATACTTCATTCTCTTAACTTTCCTCCAAGTCATAATCATTCAGAGGGAAGGTGAAATTATGGGACTTTATGTTCGTAAACTTTCAAACGTTTGTGTTTTTTGTGGGTTAAGTTATGGGAAGAGTTTAGAGTTTGTAAGTGTAACTAACGCTCTTGGTCGAACATTTGCTGCGAAGAATATTTATTTTGTATATGGGGGAGGTTGCCATAGGTTAATAGGGATTGTATCACTTGCTGCTTATATAGGAGACAGTCAGGTTTTAGGTATCATTTTTGGACCTTTAACTCAAAAAAACATCATTGGAAAGATAATTGGGGAGGAACTTAAGGTATCATCTATGCATGCACGAATGAAGACAATGCTTGACAACTCTGATACACTCATTGCCTTACCAGGTGGTTTTGGTACTTTGGAAGAAATTTTTCAAATTGTCTATTGGGCCCAACTGAACATCCACCATAAACCTATTGGTTTGTTGAATGTTAATAAATTTTTTTATCTTTTGTTATTTTTTCTTAACAAAGTTGTGGAACAAAAATTTATAACACCTTCGACAAGACAACTTCTTATCTCTGCTTCCACTATTGAAGAGCTGATTGATAAATTAGAAGTTTTTTTTATGAACCTGATAAAGCAATAACTCAGATAGATTAATCTGCAAGAAGCAGTGAGGGAAGCAACATGAAAAGAAAGCCAGATCTGACACTTCATCTTTAATTTTTTCTTTACTTTTAGTTTTATTTATCATACTTTATTTCTGTATAAATTTGTGTCAGGTCTTTCTTTTCAATAATTGCCATTACAAGTAAACTCTTCTATCTCTATTTGGTTTTACTCATCTATATTTTAACATTGCGGACAATGTTGTGATCTGGTTGGGGGGGAAGGATAGTTGAAAAAAAAATTGAGAAGTATGATATGATTGTCAGTAACTTACTAAACCAATTAAGGAAGACAGAGTAAGGAGTAAATTTTGCTCTTGAGACGCATCTTAATTGAGGAAGTATATTTATTGATATGATTTTCAGAGACCTATTCATAGTAACACCAATTAAGGATGGCAGAGTAAGGAGTAAATTTTGTCCTTGAGGTAATTTTACTCTTGAGATGCATCTTAGTTAAGGAAATAATTGTTTTAGAAGTAGCAGAAAGCATATCTTGGGTCATAGCATAAATTGTCTTCTTTCTTAAAAATCACATGCTTGGATATAAATGTTGAAATGGTGGATTGAGAATGATAGAAATATTCCTTGTGAGATTTTGAGCCTATTGATGAATGGATTGAACATTTGTACCATTCTCTTCTTTCTTGTGTAATTTTCGCTCATGGAATTGTTACTTTAGAACTTGCTTTGATTCTTTTTTAGGCTACTTTTTCACATGAATACATAAACATGATTGAGGCATTTTTCTTCAAATAGCTACTTTAACTAAATAGCCAACCTTGTATATTTTCCTTTGTTTAACCTCTTTGAGCTTATTTGACCATTCATTGTTTCTATCCCATTATGTACCTTAAATGAAAAATCATGTTCTTACCCTACCTCAGGGAATAAGAGAACATTAGCTTTGTCATTGGATGAGTTCTTGAATAAGTGTGAGGGTGTGTGTGCAAAATGGTTGATGAAAAAAAGGAAAGAGTGGTTAATTAAAAAAAAATATGTATATTTATGAAAAAAAAACAAATGTGTAAAGAAGTGTCAACAAGGTAAAAAGGGAAAAGAATATATAAAGGAAATTTGTATTAGGAGAAGTTGGGATGAACTTTCATGTTTGTTAATTGAACTCAACTCTCACACTCTTTTATTCTCTTTGGTTTTTAACTTGTCAAATCCATATTACCACATTCCTTTACCTTGACCCCATTACAACCTTGAATAAAGTCCTCATGATTTGTGTGTGCATGTGTTCTGAGTAGTGGAGAAGTAGAAGATAAGCAAACTTATAGTAGTGCAATTTTTCATAGGTTGAATTGAGTGAAATACCTACCTTTTTAACGCTTGAAAAATTGAGAGTGAATCTTGTGAGGAACTATCATTCTTGATTCGTTCTTTTCAACTAAAGTTTCCTTACTTATTGGTTTGAGATGTGAAGAAATGTTACATCATTAATGTTTTGATCCCATGAATGACTGGTTACTTTTCTTGATTCATTGAATCCTCTAGAGTTTTTAGTTTTTGAGTCTGTATCGTTTTTCTTTGTTCCCTAGTTTTTGTCTTATGTATTTTTGCCCGGGAGTGCAAAAGTTTAGTATGGGAGAATTTAATAACAATATATTTTACTCAATTTATAATTCTCTCACTAGGCTTCTTAAGGTTCAATTTGGCTTAATTACGTCGATTTTGTCACATTTTATGAAATTGAGCTTAATTGGATCATTGAAGAAATTATTACTTGAATTATCATTAACTTGGGTGATTGCATTCTTAAGTAAACTAGTCACACTTTGAGTTGCAATTATATGATTAATGTGATTCTGGTCTTGTTGGAAAGTTAAGATAATTCTCTAATAACTATTCACTTGATAGCAAGAGGCACATTGATAGCAATATATTTCATTCATTGTATAATCTTCTCACTTGACTTTTTCAGTAAACTGGCTATAATTTGAGTTACAAATATCCGATAGATGTGATTTTAGTCTTGTTTTAAAGCTAAGACAAATTTCTACAACTTTTATGAAGACCTCAAGATCTGGAACACACATTTGGATAACTCAAATTGGAGTTGAAGCAAACTCTAGAGTTTTGAACCTGACAAGTTGATCTCTATGCAGTCATTAGGCTATAGCTCGGGCTATAGGAGTTCAACAATTCTGAAATTTTGACAATGGAAGGTTAAGACCCATATCTACAACTTTCATGAAGAACACAAGAGCCAGTTCAGAAGTCTTAAAGGTGATATTGGGCTTGGAATTTAGAATAGAGAAGCTGAAGTTGTGCCTGACATATGTACAGTAATTGGGCCATATCTTGGGCTGTAGGTGATATTTTTAGCTAAAACTGGCGGCTATGGAAATTTAAGATAATTTCTTAGAACTTTCATGAAGGCCACTTGATAAGGAAATGACTTTTGCCATGAGCTCAGAGCAGAAATATTTCAGAGACAAGAATCTCTATAATTTCAGCTCATTCATCATCATCAAGCAACTATTTTGACATTTACATCTCATCATCAAACAACTCCATTGTCTTCTTGTACTCCTTAAGCTCTATAAAAGGGAGTTTGGGTGCTCATTCAGATCATCTTTGATCTTAGTTTAGTTTATGATATTATATTATTTATTTTTCTTGTTGTAGTTTTCTTTGTTCTAAATTGAAATTATGTTCATCTTTTTCTTCCTATCTCTTTCTTTCTTCTTGTTCATGAGTAACTAATTTTCATTTTGCTTGGGTGAAAGGGTGAAGCTTTTGGTAATAAGTTGAGGTTAGATTAATTTCTTTCTTGTGCTTAAATGATATATTTTTAAGTGATCATTATATGTGTTGTATGTTGTTTCTAATCAATTTAGAAACTCTTCTTGTATATTGAAGAGCTTGATTCATTATAGACAAGACGTTGACATAGTAGATGCTAGAGACCATTTACAAGTGTTGGTGGATAATTAAAGGAATCATAATATGATTACATGTATAATCTAAATTGAACTTTGAATGTTAAATCTTCCGATTGGAACCTCCATTATGTGTGATTTCAATTGAATTATAAAAAGAAATAATCGTATCTTTAATTTATTATCAAGAATGGATCTCCTAACCCAAGCTAATCCTTTTCATCTGTGAACAACTTTTATCACATTTAGTATTGTGACAAATCTACTCCTTACCTCAAAGATTTTTTCTTCATCAATTTCCTGTAGATCGACCTCAGACTCCAAAGAATATATTACTTGAAAAAACCTGCACTTGTGTTTGAAACTTTTAATTCCCATTAGTCACTCCCTTAGTGAATTCCAGAAAGAGAATCAATCGAATTTAGTCGTTCTTTAGCAGTGTGTAATGTAGCAAAAAGTGTTGTCTGAGATCTTCCTATCCTGTAACGGATTTTGCTCATAAGGTAACGAACCAACGAAGAGTGTCCTTCTTTAAAAAGAAGGGGAAGACACTGCATAGAAATTTTGGGGAATCCTCATGGAGCTACATGGACTGAGTGTAGGTGTCCAAGTGTTCCTGGGGATCTGTTGTTCTGTCATAAGGTTCCAAGTTGGACGGAGGTTTAAAACTCCTTTGGACCCTGTACGCCATTAACTCATCTGAGAATTATTATTGTTGGCAGCTGGGGGCCGGGTTATTGTTTCCAATAACCTCGATGTCGGCGTGTCGTGCTCCTTGCCTATTGTGGGCTGCATTCTGGCCTCCATCATCATTCTCCGCCCGCACAGATCTTTCGAGATCTTCTAACCGACGATGATATTTGTCCAACTGGCGTCATTGGTCATTGATCAATGCTGTTTGTTGGCGCAACAGTTCTTGAAGATCGTTCCTCGTCATTTTTTATTCAACGTTATCCTCATAGTGGGACTCGTGATCTGCATCATTGTTTGAGGGCCCCAGGTGGGCATGCACAGGGATCTTGGTCCTTTGAACAACATTGTTGGCTCTTTTTCCAGGAAAAACAAGTCTGTCTCGAACAAAGACCCTTCGTGAAGGGTTAGGACTTTAGCCAAAAACCGAAGTCTCGTGAACCTCGTTAAGAGTCTCAACGACAACAAGCCGACTCTTAGTAGCAGAGGTTTCAACGTGTACTGGCAGTGGAACAGATAGAGGATCGCGTTGTGCCGCTAGGCCCTGTCCTTGAATAGGGACAACGCGCGCATCACTTCCTTTCCTTGGGTTTTGTCTTGTGCTCACCATGGTTGAAGTGAGATTAGAAGTTTATCAGGTTCTCATAAACGGCGCTAATGTTCCCACGGATTCAAGGTGTGTCGAGATAGGCACTAATGTTCTGAAGTGGATTCAAAGGTGTGCATGAGATAGGCACGTCAAGGTGGTTTCCTCCTCCTAGAGTGGTTTAAATCCTCCTAAATTAGTTTAGGCTTAGCACGAGAGCGTATCGAACCGATGGGGTGGGTATATCATCTACAAAAGGAACTCCAACGCTTAAGTCAGGTAGTGCACAAGTAGAGTTTATACAGTGAAATAACATATACCTGATTATGGTGACTTAACCTGGTATTTATAGAGCATGACTAGAATCGTAATACAATCTGTATTAAATGTATGTATTTAGGATTGATATCCTAGTAGAAATTATCATCCCATTATTGTTGGGGTAAATCCTTATAAATTAGGAATTTAAATATAAAAGTTACTTAGCAATCTGAGAAAGTTATAGGTCCTATAATATCGTATAATGATGATTGACAGTTGCAGATATTTAGGAATATATCATCTGCATAAGTCTATCAGTTTTGATACTATGACCCAATGCTACTCTACGTGCATGGCTTTGGAGTTCGGACTAGAGCTGCCAAATGGGGTAGAGTCTGGCAATGCATGTGTCGGGTTGATTCACTAGACGAGATCCCAGATCACGGTCCAGAATAAGACCTATTTTTATTAGGAACAATTCAATCATATATTTATAGAAATTCTAATTTTGATGCTATTCCTAACACTTAAGTTCGTGCTTTGCATGTTTTTCGTTTGCCTTCTAGTTGTTTTAGGGTAGGTTTTGCGTACTGACCTGCATAGCGTTTGTTGCTTTCCTCAGGTACGTTCTTGCTCTCCTGCCAACCACCAAGAAAAAAAATGATGCATTGAGCAGAACAAAAGTTACAGAATAGATTAAAAAAAAGGTTCAAACAGGACTTACCTTTATTAACAACATAAACTTTTCGCACATTTGACCAAGAAGATCTGTTAAAGGATGACTCTTTACTCCATATCTAACATCCAGTGTTGGTAGCATATTAGTTGTTATTTAGTAATGGAAACCATGTCCTCGTGGGAATTTGTTAGTGGATAAGCATTACAAGAACAATTATTCTGGCATGTAACCTCGAGGCCTTTGAGGGAGCTCGAGAACCCCCAATGGAGGACCTCGGTGCCTAATTTCAATTTTGGGATCAACTTTCATCAACCCTAAAGCTAGGCATTGATATGTAACCAAAATCTTCCATGAAGTTGATGTCACGGTTATTGCATTGAGGATGGTTTTGCTGTCTGCACAGAGACTTGTGATGGAATCACTATATCCACTCAGTCTATCATAGTATCTTGACCACAACATTACGCCTCCGTAGTTAGTCATCTTCTTTATGATTAGAGCTGTCAAAAAGGCCCAGTCTACCCCATCAAGCCTTAGCCCACGTGGGCTAGGGCCAAAAAGCCCACAGGGATAAAAAGCTCACAAGACAAAAAAGCTCAGATCATGCAAAAGATTGCTGGTAAAATGATATGAAAGCCCATGGCCAAGTAGGGCTAGGGCTGGCCCACGGGTTGACCCACTAATTAAAAAAAATGATCCTTCTATTTAATAGGCTGGCCCTAGCCCACCCGATGGGCCAACCCTATGAAAAAACAAAATTATCAATGTCATAAACTAAATTAGAAAGATAAGTAAAATCACATTACTAACATTAGCTATAGTCCTAAAACAGTTAATTTGAATTAATTTAATAGCACAGAACAACAGAGGCAAGTTCCAGTAGTCACTTTATTGTTGTGCTCAACTCAAATTTAGACCACATACCTTTGATCCGCAAGTTTGCTAAGTCTTATTCATATATCTCCAAGATACTATCAGCCGGTCAGATATTAAGAATAGATTAAACACTATTTTTGGTCTTAGGATTTTTTTCGATTGCATACTCACGACCACAATAATTGCACACAGCCTTTTCAATGCCAACTCAAATTGTTAAATGAGTTTGCTTGGTCATGCTTTATTGGCTTCTATACAAGGAGCAAAAAGGTTATTATTGAGCTTGACTTGTCTTTACCACTTTTTGTAAAGAATTTCCAAACATTAGAGATTTCTTTCTTAGTTGACTCAATACTTGCAGACACTACAGGAGTAGTTTTAAAAACAACTTCATCATCCATATTGAGAGTCTTACTCACAGACTCCATAATACAATTTTTTAACTCCTAGACATTGAAACAAACAAAAATATATAAAAAAAATAAGAATAAGCAAATCAAGTAAAGATGGGTAATTATAAAACACATAATATAGTAAATAAGGGATTAAAATAACACATTGTCATTATAAACTATCAACGATCAATATTTGCAGGTGTAAATTCAAGAAGATTTTTTTATTTTTAGGAAAGAAAGAAAGGGTACAAATCCTTATATAGCACTAAATATTTACATTGCTACAAGGACAAACACTCTCCCCACTGAGGATTAATACAATATACGCATACACATAATGTGCAAAGGAAGAAGCATCTCTTAAAAAATAAGAAACTAAAAACTATCAAGAACAAAGGGGAGAAATTGCTTGACAAGCACACATGAAAGAAGTTGAAGATAAAGCATTAAAGAGGTAAAGGGAGCAGTTGCCCAAAAGCTACTATGTAATACACCCCCTGCAGTTCCAATACAACTCTTAACAAAGTCATGCAAAATCAAAGGTATGATAAAAAAAAGAAAAGAGAGAGCTAAAGGGACTAAACACCAAAAATGAAAGTGCTGCATGATGAGAAAAGGAAAGGAGAAGGATTGAAAACCAAAAATGGTGTGAGAAAAAAACAATACAATCAATCACGGTGGCTCATGGTGAAATCACACTTCTTGGTTACTGAAGAGGAATGGGAAATGTACAAGGAAGTCTGAATTCCACATATTTAGGAGTTCAAATGAATGAGGAACAGGGTTTTTACCTTCAACTGGATATTAGGAGATGTATGATGAAGATCAAGAACAGTTTAGTTTCCAGGAAATTTTTCTCCTTGCTTCATTTTCCCTGTGTTTCTCTGTTTCTTGTTTTTTTTAGAAATCTCTCTGCTTTCCTCTCGATTTCCAACTTCTCGTCACACTGCCTACCCCGATACCCCTCACCCAACCAATCTCTCTGCTTTCTACTAGTTGTTTCAAAATCTTTCCTCACCTTCTCTGAAGCCAACCCTCTCGATTCTCACATTCTTTCTTATATAGCCAAACTCCTTGAAATCCAACCTTGAAATTGTGACTTTGGAAACAAGGGAAGGATATACACAGTAGTCTTCATTGATAAGAAAAAAAAAGAAAGCAATCATTTTTAGTTTTTAGCATTGAAGAATTGGTTTATTTTGGTGCTTAAAGAAGTTCATCTCCTCTACACTGAAAGAAAAGAATCATTACCATGAGCATGACTTAAAACACAACATTCAGTCATGGAGAAATTCAAAAAATAAAAATAGAAAGCGCAAATTAGAATTATACTCAAAATGGGAAGAAACATGCCAAGCCAACCCAAACACTATACCCTTAGCCAAATTTGTGTTAAGCATATGTTGGCTATAGTTACAACTTACAATCATTTTCTATAGCGGAGTATTAAATGTAACTGGAGGATCAAAGCTCACTAGTATCACCATTATCTACAAACTAATCAAAGTTCATAATACATTCGACAAAGTAGAAATTTGAACATAATAGCAAGCAACCAGGCAGTCATCGACTAAGTTTGACATAGAAATCATCAAATAAAAAAAAAAAAAAGAAAATAAATAATCAAATCAAATTATAAAAAATTCGAGAATATACAAAATCACTCTATCATGAACAAGATCAAACTCCAATGAATTACATAAACTTATCTACAATCAAAATCAACATTTAAATAAAAATAGAGAAACAGTGGGAAAAAGAAAAAAGCTAACCAAGAAGAGCAGGTATGGCGCAAGAAGCAACTGGCTTAAGGGACTTCTCGACCTCGACAAGGCATATACGGTAATTTCTGACGATGGAGAGCCTGCTGTGGTAGCAAAAGCGAGGAATGTCGACGCCAGCAATCTTACACGCTTGAAGAACGGTCATTCCCTTAGGGATTTTCACGAGGTAACCGTCGACGAACACCTCAATGGCATCGCCTGGGTTCGGGAAGTGGACCCCACGCCGGCGATCGGAGTCCGGAGATGGAGGTCGGCCGGCGGGGGTTTAGAAACAAGGGAAAGATATACACGGCTTGTAGGAAAGCAAGGTTTGAAGATGGAGGCTAAAGAGAGAGATACCCTTAGCAAGAGAATGGTGAATGGGAATCTACTCACTATGGGACCATTATCTACAAACTAATCACAACCAGACAAGATAAGGTTTTGTCCCAATTTATAGGGTTGACCTTGTAGACAGCCCAGTCCTAACCTACTCTAAGGTGGGGCTTCGTGGGTCAAGGGCTAAAAAGCCCTACTATGAAATGGGCTAATAAAATAAATGGTCCTATGTAAAATTTAGTGGGCTATCCCATGTTTAACCCAAATTGACAGCTCTACTTATGATTGGAAGAATTTGAGAATTCAACAATTCAACAGGAATATAGCCAGATCCATGCTCATCCAGAGATGCTGGCAACCCAAAAATATTTTCCCCACTTTTAACATTGTCCATTGGTTCCATATATTTATAAGGTCAGTAGTATTGCCATCCTTATATTGGCATTAAGGACTACCGAAGAACTGTACCCAAAGATAATCAAAAAGTCCAGTAGCAAAGATAGATTCCCTAAAACTGATAAACGGGCATCGAGGTGCTCTTGAGTAAATTTTGTGTGTTGAGGATGACTTAAGGTAACGTGTAAGGTGCTCCTTGTATAGTGAGTAGTTTTCGGTGACAATATCTATGCCCTCTAATATGGCAATGGCATCCCCAAGTGTGCGTGAAGATGAGTTACCACCTAAGAAACTGTGCCACAAGTAATCAGAAAAAATGTTTAGAATCCTCTGCAAGAAGCGGATTGAAATCCCCCACTTCTCTAATGGAGAGCATCACCTTGATCCCTTGCTTCTGGCAATATCTGATATCTGAGCTAATAAAAGTGCACCCATTTGAAGAAGGATCACAATGGGCTCCCAAGTGAGTTTCTGGGGCTTGGCCATTTCCAAATGCGTGAAGGAAGGCTATGTTTACATAGGAGTACTTTCCAGTTGCACATGTTTCAGCAAGACTTCCCTCATCTCTGTTTTGACCCCAGTAAACGCCAATCTCTTCAGCTTGGGAGGTTTCAAGCAGGATCAAAAATAGGAAAGCAATGAGTGGTGAAGAGGAAGACGGAAGAATTCTGGTCATCTATGTTTCTGTATGATCACCCAATATCTTCGAAGTTCAAACAAATTGAGGAGATGTAATGAAAGTGGTAGAAGCTGTACTGTGTGTTCACCATTTTCTTCCTTCCCTTTGGGATACACCCCATGTCAACTTCATATCTGTAGTAAACTCTTGTTGCTCAAAACTCCATACAAGTGGACAACCGATTATTTAAGTCTACTAGGGCCTATGGTATGGTGCTATCTTTGTACTATTCGTCTATCCCTTGATATAACCTGTTTTGTCAACATATAGCCGAGCCTTCAGCATGCATAATCCAAAGAAACAACTCCTACCAAGTTGAATTTCTTATTGCAATTTGCCCAAAAGATCCACCCTTTTATCGAGAGATAAGTGTGCTGGAGTTACGAGAGAATCTTAATGACTACGTACCTTGACCTGACTTCATCCATAGTTCATTTTTGGGTTATCCACAATGCCACCTTGATAATGCATCGAGCTGCAATGTTAATTTTGGAGGGTTATAGTTTTCAATGTTGTGTCAACTTCTATGCATTGAACTTGCTATGTTAATCTCGACTTGGATATTGAAATTTGCACATCATTCATCTTACATCAATTTTATATTATTACATTTTAGATAATAAAACAAAAAAAATACACATTTTAACACACAATCTTTTTACTTTTATTTCTCAAACAAGCAAAATGTAAATGTGATGTAATAATTTTGATGTTTAAATATCATTTCCCATATGAAGTTTGCATGTTTTCTTCTTAAATTGTAAAAAGTTTGAGCAATTCTATTCACACATAAAAAATTTTATATCAACTTTACATTATACTTGTTTGAAAAAATAAAGATAAAGAAATAATGTATTAAAATATGTATTTTTCTTAATTATTTTATTACCTAAAAAAGAAGTGATGTAAAAATAATGTAAATTTTTTTATATGCAAATATCATCATTACTCCAAAAGTTTAAACCCATGATAAATTTGTTAATCAAAATAATAAAATATTGTTTTCCTCAGCAATAATATAAATAATGTTAAAAAATAATTTTTATTTAATAAAAATACGCTTGGATGGGAGTAATGATAGACTTAAAATATAAAAATTCTTTGTTTTAAGGGGTAGCTTAGAATTCCCTTGAAAAATATTTTCTTAAAATATTTATTTAAGGGGTAGTTTAGAATTCCCTTAAAAAAGTATAAAAAAATTCTTTGTTTTAAATATTATTAACGTCCACAAAAATAACATGCTCTTCGTTTAACTTCTGATCAAAACTGTCCTTTTCGTAAAAACTTTTAATATTTTGTTCTTACTTTGTTTTTTTTTTTCTTCATTATGCTAAAGATATTTTTATATTAGCTTTCACGTTAATCAAAATTTATTTATTTTTTCAAAATCTTTAATGGTAGACTTCTCATAACACCAAATACATTTTACGGAATTAATTTTTTAAACATTAGCTCAAAATTTAAATTAAATACTAAATAGTGAAAACAAATAACACACCTCTTTAATCACTAATTCTAACATCTTATCTTGGGTTATGTTTGGTATCCTCGAAGAAAAAAAGGGAAAAGAACATGATATAAAAGAAAGGAAAGGAAAAAAAGACATAAATGGAAGAGTTATCCTTCTTTTATTTGATATTATCTAATAAAAAAGAAAGGAATTTTTTTTTATTTGTTTAATTTTATGAAAAGAAAAGAATAGAATTGTATGTAAATGAATAACAATATATGTAAATATATAATGGAACTTACAAAATTCTTTTATTTCATTTCCTTTTCTTCATTTCCATTCAAGAGGAGGAATATGAAAAATGATGAAACTCATAAAAATATTATCCCTCAAATTCAATTTTTTTTTTCTATTCTAAAATGTGATATTATATAAAAAAAATTCTTACTTAAACTTAAAACTATAATTAAGTATGTATTAATCAAAGTTAATATTTTTATAAATTTTTATAAAATTAATTATGTATGATCAAAGATATATAAAAATATTAAATTTTATTAATTAATGCACTCAATTAAATACTCTAAATTTAAACAAAAATTTTTCTCATATAAGAGATGATACTCTATCTATATTCTCTTTCTTTCCTTTCACTCCTTAAATATAATACGAGGTTAAAGGTAAGAGTCTCAAAAGTAAACCAAACCCACTGCGGTCAAAACAGCCTCATATAGAAGTGATTAGTTATCACTAGCGCATAGATTTTAAAAGCAATGGGCGCTCCTAGAGAGTGGGTATTGGGAGGTTAGCCCTAAACCAATTGCCACATAGCAAACAGTTTTGTTATTTCCCCAAAGCTAAACCCCCAACCACGTTTTTTCTGCCTTTTGCCCCTTCATCTGAATGTAAATCCTATGCACCCACAGTTTTCTGAGGTAGTTGTCCACCTGTCCTAGCTTGGAGTTTGAAACTAACAAAATCTAGTAAACAACTTAATTAAAAACAACTTCAAATTAAGATAGATCCGTAATTACGGGACTATTTTCCTTTTCTTTTGTTTCTACAACGCTGTTATATTCACATTAAAAACTTCACATCATTATAAATTTTGAGATAACAATATGTATTATTTGGTTAATGGGAAAATATTTGGATACCACAAAATCGTATTCGAATATTATCATGTTAATCAAACAATACATGTTTACCCAAAATTTGTATCTCAATAACTCGTGTATAAAAATTCTGGTGTGGTAAATCATTTTTATTGTTTTTATAATCTAAAAGTACAAGCAAAGTACATACTATACTAGTGAACAAACAAGCAAACAGAAGAAAAACAAGTGGCGGAGGATGGGCAACACTTCAATGCTTTGGCACTAGTCTCGACTTTCAAGCTCGGAATCCACAAAGGCATTTTGAAAAATAATCCTTGCATTGACTTATAAATTTTTAACAAGTTTTTATGTAAGTTATTAAATAATATTTTAATTTCACTATAAGTTCTTCTAGATAGTTTAAAACAGTTCACATTGAAATATATAAAGTATTTGTAAAACAAAGTGAATGCAACTATCATTGTTCTGTATTTTATTGCCTATGTTCGGCAAGGTTCATTCTTTTTTTGGTATCTTTATTTTCTTGTTATATATTTGGCAAAGCTTTCTTTGGTTTTTGTTGCTTACCAAAATGAGTTGTCGATAAGCCCGATGTTGGCAGCAACAAGGCCCAAGTGTTGGTAGCAGTCGTTTCAGAGTGAGGGCTATTTGTTTGTATATATCTTGGGTATCTCATGTCACCCACATTAAGCAATTGCAGTTTTTACAGTTTGTTACATTGGAGACAGCTTTGAAGGGTAGGTCTGAGCACACCAGCTGATCAGTAGTTCGCTACATTTGAATCTAATTCTCTCTGCCATTCCCCCACTCCTTCCTGTCTTTCTCTTCTTCTCTTTTCTTAGGTGAAAACAAAAACAAAAAAATTCACTTCCTCATCACCAACATGAATCCTCTTCTGTCTTGCAATTTCCCTCACCAATAAGAGAGTAGCCATGGTATGCTCTCTCTCTCTTGTTTGTGTTGTGACAATAATTGGTTGGAATGAGAAGAAGGGTAGGGGGAGCTTGAGGGAAGAGTATAGCTGGGACAATGGTTACTGATTTGCTCATTGTTTCTTCTCTTTTTGTTAATTAATGTTCAGCTAGCTAATTTACTTTATATTAGCAAATTGTACTCAACATAATAATATTATGCATTATGATGACATATAGTACAATGTGAGAATGTTAACATGGCAACTGATTACAATTTTAATCGTGTTTGCCTTTACTTTTGCAGATCCTAATGCCCCTAATGCTGCGTTCACTGGTGAGGCTGGCAACAGCACTAGTGTGTGAACCTACAGCCACTCTGACAACCATTCTCTATTACGCCAATCTGCTTCCCCGCAATCTTAACTTGGAGCGATTAGTGCGACGCGAATTTCTTCATCAAGAAAACCATTTCTTCCATATTCTCATCACTATGTTGAGGTGTGTCTGGTAGTTAGCATGTTGGGTTCAGGTGTTTCATAAAGCCTGGATATTATTAGTTTGTTGAAGAAGAGGTATCAAATGTGAAAATTGAGAGAACCAATTAATGCGTGTACTTTTTGAGGCACTCCATGTGGTAGCACAGTGAGAATTGTTGAAGGGGCATGTACCCATGCCTTAAGCGTAGATGTTTGATGTTTCCGTAGACATATTCTTTTCTGTTCCCCTCATCATGGATTCATGGTTTTTTCTTTTTCTATTTTAGCTTACTTATTAATCCACATGCATTGTGGATTTCATCAACATGAGGATATTATTTTCTGCCGAAAGTTTTGTTATTTTTGGAATTACATGTTTCTATGTATAAAATGTTTAAGCAATTTTCACGAGTTGATATTTTCAATAAATTTTCAACTGGCAGCTACCTTGGCTATGATCCAACTGATTTCTCACGACAATACTTCTCGATCGCCCTAATGTATCTTCAAAATTTTATAATTAAAATACCACCAAAAAATTATAATTAGAATTTTAATATTTAAATTATTTACGTTTAATGATTAGTCATGGTTTTTCTTCTTTTGTTTTTTCGCGGCGGGGCTAGGGGGGTCAATGTCAGTCACTCATACACCTGTTCTTGGTCGAGTGGGGATTAATTTAGCAAGCCCAACAAAAAATCTAGACACAAAGGTGCACGACTGCTGTAGGTAAAAAAGATAAAATAAAAGGCGCGTGTAAGACTCCCCTGGGCCTAGTCCTTAATTGCTCTCTGTTTAATTGTGAATGAAAGGGTTACCCAAGCCTTTCAGCCCATCTTATACGATCGGACCTGAGCTTGTTTTCTCTAATTTACTAAGTTCAAGGCTTCCCTACTTGACCCCTTTGCAAGTCTACGCTCTAGTACTAAAAAAGGCCAACTTTTAGCCCAACTGTTTTTGTAGCTATCTGGGCTGTTTTGTAGGATCGTTAACTGTCCAGGTGAGATAGCCATGGTGCGTTCGCAGGTGCTTGAAAGACTGAATGCCAATACCTAGGCGTTGTAGACCAAAAAAAAGAAAGACTGAATAACAATACAACATTATGGGCTATCACTTGTTCATGCTTCAATAAGAGCATCAAAATCAAATAATCGATCTTCAAAACTGGGTAGGTAGGTGAAATGAGACCAATTTAAAATCTTTTATGATTAGTAACAAATTAAAACAATAATAACAAAGTTTTTTTCACTTAATAAAATTAGTTGTATAAATTAAATGATGTTATTATATTCTATTATAAATTATATCTTTAAAAAAAAAAAAACAATTTATATTTAAGTTATTTTTAATAATTTTATTTATAATTTTTTTTGTCTCTCTCTATATCTAATTATTGGTTTATTATCTATTTGATCTACTATTCTTATTAGGATTTTTAATATTTTTTCTCTCACATGATCAAATCATATAAAACGAGATTCTATCATCTTTTTCATTATAAGTGCTATCTCTACATTCTCTCTAATAAATTTATTTTTTATCATATTTTATCTTGTATATCTACTTATTCAACATAACATTTTTATTGGGCATATGCTCTTGTTAACTTTGTACAACCAAACATTAAGCACTGTAAAGTATTACAGGTCTTATAATTGTATGTTAAAATATGTGTTTTGTTGCCCCAAGTGTTAGCATACGTTTACAATTTTTCAACTGACAAGAAACAAAATTTTTAACTAGGCATAATCAACTCACTAAACTATAAATGTGCTCCCAATATGTTGAGAACCAACCCACTGCCAGCTGCTCATGTGAGAAATTTTGCTCCTTGCTGAGCAAGGAGCTTGCTAGTCTAAAAGCTAACTTTCCAAATAGTTGAAACTTGAAACTAGCACTTCTTTGAATCTTTTGCACCAAAATCTACGTTTATTAGGCAAATGACATTATGATCTGCTTAAATCTTCCGAAAGCTAAAGACATTCCGCGGCTGTAGTTTTGACTTTTGACTATACCAGAGATTCCATTTGGATTTTGGAGTAGGTGAGCTGGTATTATTTGCTTTGCCCCAAAAGTTTTCTTCTTATCTCCTTTTATCAGGTAGCATTTCCTTCTTACATCTAACATACCTAAGTATCTTAAATTCTTAATTCATTCTTATGTTAACACCGACCTACTAAATGCTTTCTAATTAACTTCATCAAAATTCTGTCTGTGTGTTTATGTGTTCGTGATTTTTATTTCTCATTTGGCAGGGAATTACTATTTTGAATCATGAGGGCACCGGTGAACCTAGCATCAATAAGATGTTTAAAAAGTGTACCTAAGGTGGGTGAGGCACGTGGATTTGAAGATTCGTTCCAGCAACACCACCACCCCTTTTAATTTGATGCACATGAAATTAACCTGGCCAAATAGTAACTTTTTCTATTGCTACTTTTCATTTTTTGTCTCCCTCACTCGATCATTCTCAATTCCAAATGGCAATTAACTACTCGTTCAGTGCAGGATGACTTACTACAGTGCTCTTTATTTTTATTTTTCCTAAAGCAATACTATATTTCAATATTTGTGTTATAGGTTATAGAATTCCATGTTCAAATGTGCCTTCAAAAGATTATATTCCCCATAAAGATACATCATACATGGCCAATGTGCATTTGTTAATTGTTACTTCGATGACTTTGCTCCACCAAATGTCACTACCGCTGCTGTGAGACTGGTAAGCGTATTTTAATTTCACTCTTTTCGCTGTCAGGTTGTTGATACCGTCCACCGTTTTCACAGGTTTTTGTTTTTTAGTCAATGAAGAAAGTTCTTTTATTTTTTCTTGTTTTGATAATCAGAAGAAAATTAATGTAAACTGTACATATGATGTAAGAGAGTTGAATATCCAATTTTGTTTAAGTTTTTTTGAAAAAAAAAATGGAAAAGGGGGGAGGAGAAATAAAGTAGTTCAATTATCATGACTTAACTTTCAAGTTTAATTATTGACTCAATAAGAGTTTCAATGCTTAATAAATATTATTTTTTTAAAAAAAAGGAGAAAAAATATGAATATATTTTTAATGAAAAATTATGATTTAATTTTCTTAAAAAATAATTCAAAGATGTGTTTTTAGTGAAGAATCGTGATTTGATATTCTTAAAAAATTAATTCAAGATTTAAAAGAAAAAACTTCATAAAATATTATGATAGTTCAATTAAAAAGAAAAATAGGGATATGCTTCAATGAGAAATCATGATTTGATATTCTTGAAAAATAAGGAATATACTTTTAATAAGAAAGCATGATTTGATTTTCTTAAAAAACAATTAAAAGATGTGATACTCTTAAAAAATAAATTTAATATTTAAAAGGAAAGACTCGAAATAAGAGATTGTGATGGTTCAATAAAAAAGAAAAGGGAGAATGTGTTTTAAATGAGAGATTATGATTAGATTTTCTTAAAATAAATAAATCATAGAATAATTTAAGAGGTTAATTTTGTTGAGAGTTTTTGTGATCAATTATCATTTAATTGATTGATATTTACATGAGAATTAATGTTTAATAATCGTTTATAAATAGAACATTTACACATTCACAATGAGACAATTACACACAATTACATGCAATAGGAGAGTTTGTCACATGAAGAGTTAGAGTTAGAGGTAGAGATTATGAGAAAGTAAAAAGTGTGTGTGAGTTAACTAAATAGAAGTTCTTGATTTCTTTCATTGCCAAGAGGAACGTTCTCTTATTATACATTATTCAAGTTTGTGTTGAACTAGATACTGATGAAGTTAATTTTATGTGTTATCATATTCCAGTAATATGTTATAATTATATTGTTAAATGCATTTTGATATTTGCTTGGTCTTAGTTGAATTTTGTTTTTTTTATTTTCTCTTTTCAACCAAAAGCTTTATATATATATATATATATATATATATATATATATATATATATATATATATATATGGGGATCGGTTTATACACAGTAAGTGTTTTTTTTGACTTACATTCATTTTCAATTATTAAATCTACTTTTATCTAATGATTGAGATTATTTCATTAAAAGTAATCATTAGATGAAAGTGAATCTAACAAATTTGAAAATGAGTATAAGTTAAAAAAAACTTATACTTGATATAAGTTGATCCTCGCCTATATATATATATATATATATATATATATATATATATATATATATATATATTCTCCTTTTACTTCTTCAACATGAACTACTACAATTAACTCACACACACTCTTCACCACGCTATATCACATTCATCATTTTTGTTCTTATGTGACTTTGGATTTTTTGGAATTAAATTGAATTTGAATTAATAAGATAAAGTTCATTCCTATTTTTTTATCAATTCAGGCTACATGGCATGTTTATGTATTATTGGTGTATATTTTAATTGACTATCAAATGTTGTCTTGAAAATTAAATGAGTTGTAACAAATTGTTGATTTGAAAATTTTGAATTTTTTTTAAGTATTATTTGAATTATAATCGTTTATAGGTGATGTCTCAAGCGTGACGCCGAACTTCACCTTTCAAGAATTAATTGAATTAACTAAGTCATGACAGTTTGTTAATTCAAATTTTAAAAATTAATTTTTTAAAAAAATAAAAAAGACAATTTTTTTTAAAAATGATTAAAAATAACTAACTCACAATCGTTTTTCTAAAAAACGTGATTTTAAATTTCTCATTGCACCCAGGAGTACGTAAGAACCAAATCTCTATTCTGTCAAATCAAAATTAAATTTTCATAATTTATCCCTTAATTTCTTTTCTATTTTTTTAAAAAGGATAAGATAAATATTTCTAAATGTTATGAAATTTTTTTTCCATGATTAACTAAGGTAACCATTTTAATACGAATGTATTAAAGGTGCTGTGAGATTAAGTTTTCACTATTTCTTATATATAATCGATTCCCGAATCTAATTTATTTTAAAAGATCAGTTTTTCTTAAAATAATTTTTTTCTAATTTTTTTGACTTAAATAAAATTAGTAACAATTTTATTTCATTCTTTAATAATTTATTTTTTACCACGATCCTGATGGTTACAAAAAGAAAGAGAGTGGTTAAAAAATAAGATAAATCCATATATAAATGATCGAGTTATTACACGTAATTAAAATATTACGTGAGTAAAAATAGACATCTTTAAAATAATAATGAAATGACTCAAACTATTTATAAACTCTCCTAAGAACAAACTTCTCAACTTAGCTCATATTTAATTATTTTTTATACAGAATTACACATGGTTTCAGCTGCACTCTTTTGGCCGCAAGAATTGTCTCCCTGGCAGCAAATTGCGTGAACTTTATAGGCATCTAAAATTTTGTTTAAAGTGAGAGCCAGTTTTGGCAAAACCTCTTGTATGTTATTCATGTGACACACTTGATAAGCCATCATTTAGTATGTCCAACCCTAACAGAACCTTATAACAAGGTAACCTGAAATCGTGCCCAAAAGTTCCCACGCTTTTGAACTTTGCATTGGTTATATGGGCATAAGCAGCAGCTCAAGTATGCTTGGCAACTAAGCAAAGTGATCATTAAAAAAAGAATATAGCATAATTTAAGAATAAAGAAGAAGGAGCAAGTCAAGGGTCACGCACCTGGGAGGCTAGCTCACAGCTGTGCCCGTGTTGTAGAAAGCAGTAAGCATCTTTTCAGCAAGTCACCACGCAATTTCACTCTGTTTAATTTGGATAGGATCCTCTTTTGTTAATTAAAAATAAGAGAGAATTTTGTTGGTCAAAAATACATATTTTTTATATATTACATGTAATATTTGTAATTATTTTTATCTTCTATCATATATATTACATGTGATATATAATAAAAATATATATTTTTAACCAATAAAATCTTCTTTTATTTTTAATTAACTGGAGATGATACAATGCGTTTAACTTCTCTCTCAGATCAAATGAAGGAGCACGCAAACGCAACTCACTCACCACCAATGTGACTTTTTCCTTTCCTTTCTGAATATTATAATGATTACTGAAGAAGAAATGAAGAACATTTGATTCAATTAATGAATATGCCCTGCTTGTGCCTGGCCCCACATTTCCCGCCTCAAATGTACGCTAAAGTATGGCAGACCGTTGTCGTTGCTTGTGACACCCTTTTTTTTTTACATCCCTTTCCAGTGATTCCCTCCCCGGAGACAGCCAGCAATCAAGTTCAAGTAGGCCAACAACTTGAAATAACTAAAATGATCTGGATAAATTAAAATTAAAGTTGTGATAATTATTCTTCCATTTATCAAAATAATATTACACATTTATTCATGTAATGTTAGCAATTCAATTTTGTATTATTATATAGAGTACTCGTACATTATACCTTGGTGTTATGTTATGCTTGTGGTTTAGCTCCTAATAAATAAGAGTGCCAAATGGTTGTCAACAAGTTGGAAGCATTAATCATGATAACCAACATACGATTCATTGATTATTATTATTTCTTTCTGTACCTTTTGTAAGTGTAATCTAATTGCCAATTTTCTTATGTAGTTGATAGTTCATGGCCAAAATTAAAAAGTTGATAGATTAGTTCTATGTAGACCCTTAATTTGAGCGATCTACTGCACATCTTGTCTTCTTATCCTAAAACTTGAGGATAATTCCATGGGTATGTTCTTATTTATTCTTCTCAAAGAAAACGAAAATGACTGTACTTTGTAAATTATTATTTATTATTTATTATAGGCCTTTCCCTCTGAATTGATGGATATATATTTTCTAAAACAATTACAATAAAGGTAATTATTTCAAGTGGGAAAAAAGAATAGAGAGATGAAGTGGATTTTTTTTTTTTTTGGTGCTGATGAAGTGGATGTTTGTTAATAGTACAAACGTAGATTAACAGGAACCACATTATCCTAATTGCACTTCTTTTATCTTATTTTTTATTGTTACGTACTACTAGTAGTAAAGATCGGAACTTGTAGAGCTATAAATAAATTTCAATACTTCAACAATGCCATTTTATCTCTTTCTCAGGAAAGAAAAAAAAAAGAAAAAAAATGCCACTCTACAAAAGCTGTTTTTTATTATTATTATTATTTTTTCCTTCTTATCCACATTTTACAGTGTAACAAATTGACAGCTAAATTCATAACTGTATATCTTCCCAAGTTTTTGACAGCCTCCTTTTAACCGTCAAAAAGGTTCCAGTTAAAACCGTTTCAGACCAATCTGCCACTGGTCTCACACTTTGGCTTCTCTGTCGGTAATTTTGGAACTTCCATCATTAACCAACCACATCCTAAATACGCGCGCAAATATATAAAGGCTTATTGCGGCAGAAACATCACATGAACTTGAGCTTCTTTTCTTGGTGCCAATTTATACATTCTGCATTGACCAATACGCTCTCTCTTTGTTCCATAAAATCGCATTTGCGTTGGTTTTTTGTTATAAATTTCAGACACCCTTCGTTGCTTATTCCTCTGTGATTGACACCCTTTTTCTCTCTGTTGCTAAATTTTCTTCCTTTTTTTCCCTCTCAGCTCTCTGGGTTTCCTTGTTGGTAATCCATAAACTGTTTTTTTCGCCCTTTTGCGTGATACTCGGGTCTTTTTTCTTGTCTCTTTCTTCGTGAGTTTCAGGTTTTATCTCTTCAGAAGAGCTTCACTTTTACCCAATCTCATTCTCTCCCTGGAGTTCTGGGTTGGGTTTCTCTCTTTGTAAGAGCTCCATTTCTTTTCTTTGAGGTCTCCTGATTGCTGATTCTTGGCGTAACTCTATGTTCTTCTCAATTTAGAGTTAATATATAACCAGAACATAGCCACAAAGATACACTCATTTTCCCTTTTCTGCCAACCTGGTCTCTTCAGATTCTCGGAGACAAATGTTTCAGTGGTTATTGAAGCCCAAATTCTATTCAAAATGGTACAACACTAACCCAGAGTCTGTTACTCTTCTTCTCACAACTTTGCCTTTTGTTTTCCTGGAAGATCTTGTTTTCTAATTTTGTTTTGGAAAAAACAGCAAATCGTACGTAAAGTTTTTAAATACGAGGTTAGAGATGATACAAAAGAAGAGGAACGCAGTGCAGAAGTTTTTGAAGAGTGACATCTCCGAGCTTCTTAGGAATGGCCATGACTACGATGCATATAGAAGGGTAATTTTTTCATTGAAGTTCGGAATTTTGCAGATGTTTATTCATTTAGTTAACTTCTATTTCCCTCGAGGGGAAAAAAAGTAAATAAAGATGATAGCCAACACATATGTTAACTCTTTGCACTTGAAGCAGGCTGAAGGGCTTCTGTTGGAGCAAAATATGTCATCCTGCTATGAACTCATTGCAAAGTTTATTGGATGCATATCAGATCATCTTCAAAACCTAACTAAGCAGAGGCATGCTTCTGAGCTTCTCTACATATGGACTAGAATATTCTTCTGTTTTTGTTTTTTCTCGTGTTTCCTTTTGTTGGGATGGAGAGGGGCTGCAGTTCTTTATATTTGTAGCTGACTTACTCATTGAATTATGTCTCATACATACATAAAATAGCATGATTTTCTTTGTTTTGAATTCTTGCCTATTATTATGGATTGTCCCACTCAAAATGCATGCCTCTTCTTACATATATGAAATATCCTCTTATTTACACTAATTTAATCAACTATTCACCTGTTGAATCTCTGTTTGTATAACGAACCTGTTTTATCTAGTTTTCAATGGCGATGCGAATGCTCTAAATCTTTTCACATCTGGTGATGATCTTGAAAACCAACAAGGCCACCAAAAGATGTATACAAGTAAAAGTGTCGGACTAAATTAATGAAAGAGTCATGATATTTGCACATTGAAATGTTTACATCATTTCTAAATCTTTACTTGTTTGGAAAAATAAATAAAAAGAGAACGTGTTGAAATGTATTTTTTTCTTATTTTATTATCTAAAAATAATAATATAAAAATAATGTAAGTTTTTTATGTACAAATATGTATATTTTGATGGAAGGTTTTGAAAGAAAAAAAAATAAAAAGATTTATTTTTTTATTTTTAAATTAAGATAATTATAAAATATTTATAAAAATAAATAAATGATCATTAAAAATTATATAATTATCTTTCATTTTATGTCTTCATTTTAAAAAAAAAATCTCTAATATAAAAAGTATTCATTCAAAATAAAGAACAAATCATTTTTTTCCTTTCTCTCTAAAACTCAAACTCCCAAACAATCCATGGAACTAGAGGGTTTATTGATTGAATATTGGGCCTTTGTTTTAAATTACATATGTCTGTGACTTCTATTTTATACTTTGTTATCTACAAGGCATTAACCGGAGTTTATCATGACAATCTTTCAATCTTCTTAAATAGGGATTGCCCTGATGAATGCAAGGAAGCTGTACCATCATTGATGTATGCTGCAGCAAGATTTGCTGATCTGCCAGAATTGCGTGCCCTCAGAACTTTGTTTACAGAGAAATTTGGGAATTCTCTTGAACCTTTTATAAGTAAAGAGGTAAACCAATAACTCCACTCTTATAGCACATACTTATTCATAAGTCATATTCATAACTCTTGTTGATTACTAAGAAAAATTATTTTCTTGAGGATATCTTTGTTTCTAACACTTAAATAATTACTTTATCTTAGTTTGTTGAGAAGTTGAGGCGAGATCCTCCTACGGGAGAAATGAAGATTCGGTTATTACACTATATAGCACAAGAGTTCTCTATAGAGTGGGATGGCAAGGCTTTGGAGCAAGGCCTTTATACACAGCCGTCATTACGTGAAGTAAGTCTTCACATTGACTCGTTTGCTATGGATAAAATGGAGCATTTGTTTTAGCAGAAATATGAATTAGAATTGGTAATTAGAAGTACACTAACATATTTTAATCCTAAAAGGTAGAGGCAGTTTTCAGTGACTTCTCCACAATCTCCAATTGATTAGATGGCTTCCTGCATTAAGATTTAATATAACTACTAATGAAATGATGCTGCTGGTTGCAGGAGAGGCCTAAGCTTGATAAAATAGACAACCTAGTCACTGGGAGAAAACACACAGATGGAAGAGACCACAATACAACCAAAGGAAAGGAAAGAGACACCCTATCTCAAGGAAGGGAGGATTTCAATGGTGACTCATGGAGGCACCAAAGCAGTAGTGATGATGAAACAAGTACAGACATGTCATCCTTGGATGGCCAAAAGGCTAGTTCAAGTTCATTGGGAAGCACATCTGAGGATGAAGTAGAAATCAAGAGGCCATTATCCTATTGGCGTGTTCCACCCCCTTACCTCAAACAAAAAACAAAGAAAGGTGAAAGCAATTTAAAGAAAACAACAGATTCTGAAGCTCTACCAGAAATGGAGTCAAACCATGATCTTCATAAACCGGTTGTGCAAGAAAAGCCAATACCAAGATCAGTAAGGAGGAGACCTGTCAAATCAATACCTGGCAATGACACTGTTTCTGATTCTAAAACTTATGATGCTGCAAAACTAGATTCAGGTGGAATCAAATCAGGCAAAGGAAAAGCTTATCCATCTCAACAACCAGAATACGATGCTGGCCAAAACAGAAAGCATACAAGATCATATGTCAGAGCAACATCTCTTCCTACTGAACCCACAACTGCAGCGGAAATATCAAAAGGGCATGCACGATCAATTTCCTTAGATCCAGAAATGCGGGGTGGCGCAGGGTGGGTGCATCCTAATCTACCCGATTATGATGACTTGGCAGCTCGTCTTGCAGCTCTCAGAGGGAGATAGAAGAAACAGCTTGGACAAGCATGAGAACTTTCTCATTCTTTATTGTTTGGCTATTCTTTTATGTTAACAACCATAGTCATACGGTATAGGCGATTCTTATATCCTGTCTCAGCATCTATAACCATGACAGATAGTTTCTTTGGCTCATGTCCATTTTTATCTTTATACCTGAAGTTTAGGATTTCAATCACATTCGTTTGTAAATTTGCAATGATGTCAGATTATACGGTCACCCTCATGGACCTAGATTTCTATATATGTATATAAGAATTTAATAATTTGATGCTAAATGCAAGAAATTCAAACTTTGTTTCCACCAAACTAAGCAGAACTTCGTCCCCTTTAATGCATTTCCTTTTTCATGATGAAACTAATCAAAATTTAGAATTTTTTAAACAGAAAATTAATTAGTTTTCATGCCAATTTGGAGTGAAGGTTTCCTTTTACTCTGTCTGTGAGAGACTAAACATCCCAAATCCCAGTTGTCTGTTGCTACAAGCCATCCCATAGTCAATATGAATGGTACATGTAACATGTTAGTATTTCCGATTATATGCATACATTTTTGAAGAAGAAAAAGAAAAGAAATTTGTTTGAATTCCACAAGCAAATTGGATATTAGCCTTTAAATATTAAAGTTAATATTTAATACTAGTGAAAGGAAGTTTCAGCAGGTAAATTTTTTTTTATTTTAATAAATTATTATTTACTATCTAAACCTTTTACTTATGTTATTTATTTTTGAGTCCTATGCCACCCACCTCCAACCCCTCCGTCACCCCCACTCCATCGGAAATTCCCATCACAACCATCGCTGGCCAAGAACGAACCCGGAGCCAAATCCCAACTGCTTCAGTCCCAAAATCCCCACACAAGTTGAACACATGCGTTAGTCATTCCATGGTTCTCAGGGAAGGAACTAGAGTGGCCAAACCTGAGAGAGGCGGTTTATTGGCGGCGAAAGACAGCAGCTGCAGCGTGTGACTCGTCGGAGGCAGGAGGATTCGGTGGTCTGGATTCGTTGGTCATGGTGGACGGCGGCTAGAATTCGCGAGGCAGGGCTCGGTTTGGGGGTTACCGATTCGCGTGGTTGCAGATCTGGTGGCGGTGGTTGCAGATCCAGTGGCGGTGATGGCAGATCTGGTGACTGGGTTCTGGCGGCGATGGGGTGAGGGAGGACCGAACGCTCGGCGGGGCTCGGTTTGGGGGTGACTGGTTCCCGTGGTTGCAGATTCGGTGGCGGTGGCTGTAGATCCGGTGACTGGGTTCCGGCGACGATGGGGTGAGGGAGAACGGAGCACGATGGATGAAGGAGGGAGAATGGGATAGAATTGTAAATACCGAACACAATAATATAAAATTTTGAGGGATCAAGATGGATATTACATATTGTATTAAAATGACCTCTTGTTAAGTTAACAGGTACAACATTATAGTGTTTGTTTAGATTACAGTTGGTAAACTTAAGTTTAGTTGAAAGTGTGTTTATAAACTTAAATTTAGTTAAAAATAAGTTTGCAGTAACTAGTTTATATTTAGAAATTTTTGTTTCAAAAATGAGTTGAAACAACAATTTTAACATAAAAGCAAGAATTTCTTGCTTTTGCTCAACGTACATTTGAGTGAAAAATTTGTTGAAGCAAACTTGAAAAAATAATTGCCAAACAACAGGACACTCCATTCAAGGCTCGAACATCAGTTTTGATATTTCTAACTGAAAATCAAACATGCACTAGTCATTGATCAAAATTTATAATAAGTCAACGGTGGATGATGGTCTGAACTACCATACTCCACAAAAAATGTGGAGTATAAAACTTTCTATTCTTAAATTATACTAATTGAAAACACTATTTTTAATCAAATCAAATTAATTTAATTTAAATTAAATTAAATTATTTTTTATTTTTTCATTCTAAAAACAATTTCAGAGTATATTTAGAATATAAAAAATAAAAAATAATTTAATTTATGAATTAAATTTAATTAAATTTTATATTTAAAATATTAAAAAATAAAAAATAATTTAACTCTTAAAATTTTATGAATTTTATTTTTTTTATTTTAAAAATTTTATTAAATTTAATAAGATTTATTAAAATTTAATTTAATTTAAAATGAATAAATTATTTTATCTTTAATAATTATTATTAATTATCTTTTATAAAGATAAAAATATAAAATAATAAAATTAAATCAAATTAATTATTATTTTAATAAATTCTAAACACATAATTTAATTTTTAAAATTAATTTAAATTTTATTTTTTAATAAATTTATATATAAAATTTAATTTTTAAATTAAATTAAATTAAATTATTTTTAATTTTAATTGATTCCAAACAATATTTTGATCATTTACTCCAATTTGATTATTTATTTGAATTAAAATTTGAAGCAAATAAAATAATGCAAACAGTTTAGTTTATGAATATGAAGTTCAGTTCATGGGCTGGTGCCCGGTTAGGTTATGTCAATCCCCCTTAATTAATCACTATTCTTTAATCTAATCTAATCCCAAATCCCAAGTTTATCTGATAAATCCCAAGTTTGACTTTCTTGCGTGGTCTGTCTCATTCGCCTGTCTTTTGCCCAAGGTCTTGAAAAATGAAAACTACTGTACTGAGGAATTTCTCTATGTTATTATTATATTATGAGTTTGGTTTATTAGGAAAATTGTGAGGTATTTATTAAATATTAAATTTATAATAAAAAATTGATAGAAATATATTTTTTTAGATAATTATTTTTAATATTTATTTTATGATTAATTTAAAAATAAATGTTATTAATATTTTTTTTAAAATATATGAAATAAATTAATATTAAAGTAAAAATTTAAAAAATTATATTATTAACATTTTTTATAATAAATATTTAAAAATAATTAATAATTAATTAAATATTTAATAATTCATTCGTCTTACAAAACTCTTGAAAAAAAAAGATGAGTACAGTAGAAATTCCCACTGTAGTACGAACTTATCACACCCAAAACGATACCGTTACGTTGCCTTAATCATGACGCTGTTCAGCGGGCCTCACTGGGTTGCGCTTTACAGCTTTTCCTCCTTTGTTCTCCGAAAAAAGTCAGATTCTGTCTCTCTCTAAATCTCTCTAGGCTGCTTCACGTTCAATTGTTGATGATCATTCTTGCTCTCGATCAATCCCAATAATCCCAATTGACTCAGAAGATGGGTTGCACCCAATCGAAGATCGAGAACGAAGAAGCAGTGGCACGCTGCAAGGAGCGCAAGCACTTCATGAAGCAGGCCGTCTCCACCCGTAATGCCTTCGCCGCCGCCCACTTCTCCTACGCCACCTACCTCAAGAGCACAGGCGCCGCCCTCACCGACTTCGCCCAAGGCGAGGTCCAAAACCCCCAATTCTCCTCCTCCTCCACCTCCGCCACCTCCGCCATCCCCGTCATCGGAGCCCAACAACCCTTCCAGAATCTCCCTCCCCCTCCCCCCCTCCCCCGGTCGATTTCCCCACCTCTCCTCCTCTCAAGCGTGCCTCCACAATGCCCGAGATGATGAAGATCGCCAACCCCGAATCCAACCCCGTCGGAACCATCATCGAAGAGGAGGAGGAGGAGCAAGACATCGAGTTGGAGAATGATGGCTCCTTGAGGAGGAGAAGGAGAAGCAGCAGAAGCAGTAGTAGAATTGGGAGTAAGGCTGTGGAGGAAGAAGAAGAAGAAGAAGAGGCTGCTCGGCCTCCTATTCCTCCTCCTTCGAAACAACGTCAACCACAACCAGAGACTCATCATCATGTGGAGACACATGATCTTCACGTGCCGCAGACGCAGAACTCTGCTTGGGAGTATTTCTTTCCGTCCGCGGAGAACGTGCCAGGGACAAGCTTGAAGTATGCAGAAGAAGTAGAACAAGAACATCACCTGGATAAGGAGGAGGAAATTCAGAGGAAGGTGTTTGAAGAGAAGCCCCTTAGAGGAGGAGTGGATGATCATGGTGTTGTTAACGAGGTTATTGGAAGTGAGAGGGATGATGAGCCTGTGCTCCCCTTGCCGAATGAAGTGGTGGAGCCACCGGCACAGCCTCCTGCTATGGCTGTGGCGGCATCATCGGGGAAGCCACTGAAGAAGGGGAAGCAGGCGCCAAGTTCCGTGGAGGGTAAAAGGAAACAGAGTGTCAATCTGATGCAGATCTTTAATGATCTGGATGACCATTTTCTCAAGGCTTCCGAGAGTGCTCATGAGGTTTCAAAGATGCTTGAGGCCACCCGCTTGCACTATCACTCCAATTTTGCTGATAATAGAGGTAATGAATGATGACCTTGATAGCTTTCATTCTGTTTGGTGTTTCTCACCTTCAATCTTGACATTATATATTGAGTAATTATACTGGCCATTACTTTTAACTAATGAACTTACAAGTACTTCTAGCTTTAAGTAATTATGCTGGTGATCACTTCGTAGGTTTTGTACTAATGGTAGCTAGTTTTTTTTTTTTTTTCTGGTTTATATATATATAAACTGCTTGTCCATAGTATTTCTTCTTACCTTCTGTATATATAATCCTTCATTTTGAATTGTAATTATACTTTTTTCTTTTGGCAGGACACATTGATCACTCTGCAAGGGTGATGCGAGTTATTACATGGAATCGATCCTTCAGAGGAATACCTAATTTGGAAGATGGAAAAGATGATGTTGAATCAGAGGAGCAAGAAACTCATGCTTCGGTCTTGGACAAGTTGCTAGCTTGGGAAAAGAAACTTTACGATGAAGTCAAGGTAAGTTGAGTCAAGGGTTATGTGATAGGAGTTTTATTTGCCATATTTTCCTATTTAAATTCTAATAATTTTCTTATACATTCAATCATGTAGCTGCAAGTAGGTCCACATAAATATATATAATTGCTATGAAAATATCTATTTCTTTTGTCTGATTGTCCTTTTTTTGTAACATCCCAAAAAATAAAAATAAAATTTGTCCTTCATGCTAATAATTTAGAATAAGTATTGATAACTTTCGTAGAACTTTAGGTCTTTCATTTTACCTTTAGTTATACATTCTTGGATTCACTATCCATGTGAGTTGAGTTTCTAATAATGAAAGTTTAATTAAATTCATTTCCCTCAACATGAATGCTCAAAGGAAAAGGGTTAGAGGGTCAACTTAGGTTTAAATTTTTTTTATGAGAGTCTTAGGAAGAAGGAAAAGATTATACAGAAATTAAATTTTAAGGAGGATTTACTAAGAAATTAGTTTATTAAGAGTAATTAGAATGATAAAATATTAAGTAATAGAATCATGATACAACTTACAGGTCTTTTACTTACAAAACATGGGAGTTAATTCCTTGAGTTACCATAATATATCCTAAACCTTTTAATTAAGATAGACATGTTAGGGGAGGTTCGAAGCACATAAATTGAACTTAAGTGATCTTATTGTAAGTGGAATGGAGGGAGAGTAACTAAGATAAACTTAACCCCATTAAGCCAAGTTCTTTTTCAATAAGATTACATCTCCCTACCTATCACCATCTTAGTGGAGAAGGGCTTACCTACCACCAACACAGTAGAGAGAGACGATGCTCTCTTCCACCCACGCCACTAATCTTTCCTCCCATTTTGTCTCTCCCCACTAACTCGTCATTCTCTCTTCAATTTTTTTGCAAATACTGATGAGAGCAAAATATCCATGACCAAGTGTATTGGAAGCTTTGCATGTCTAGGATTTAGTCACCATTTTACCTTGTGATAGAAGCAAAAGTTGAACTGGAAACTGTGGGCTAATGAGCTAGAAACATACACATTTCATGGTGCTTGGTGGTTGAAGGGGCGGCGCTAGTGCTGGTTGAAGGAGATCCTAGGTTCTGGTGGAAGTAGTAAAGTCATACATCATTCTATTTATACTTTTGAAGGTAAATAATTAAGAATTATTAACTGCATTCATATGAAACTCTGCATATAAGATGTTCTTCTTCTCATAAATTCTGTTTATAGGTTGATATTGTACCTTGAAGTTTCTACATGCTGTGCTAGGTTTGCTTAGAAAATGATGGAATGAGTTCTTGAATTGTATGCCTAGAAGGTGCGGCTTTAGTAATTTATGTTCTTAATTGTTTACTGAGGTCAGAAACCTCATTCTTTGTATTCTATTTTACTGCTGGGCATATTTGAAGGAAGTGGTTTGAAATGCAGTAACAGAGCAGTAATGAGGAGTTCATGTTCTGCTTTAGGAGTTTCTTGTGTTCTTTATGTGAGATAAACCGTCCCCTGCTGTATAGCAAAAATCTGTACTATAAAGCAATCTTTTATGATCATGAATTGTGGACTTGCCAGCTGCATAATTGTATTTATGTATCAGCTCCGCCCCCTTGAACTACAAACATATGTATTTTGGATTAAGTTAAGTGTGGATGCTTCATGTATATTGTCATGTTGTACATTAATAATTATTGCATGTCCACATGTTATTTGAATTCTCTAGGAGTAAAGACCTGAGACCAGTAGGGAATAAGTTGTGGTGACAATAGGAAATGGATTCATAATTGCGTTTATCAGTAGCAAATTTTACTGTCCAAATATTCTACTGCAATAGGAAGGGAGTGGTTACTTGGTCCACTACCACTTAAGTACCTTCAACCTGAGAGCGTAGACCAGAAATTGATGACCGATATGGTATAGAAGAATAAATTCTTTTTGAATAATATACAGGTGTGATTCCTAAATGAAACCTTGGTATGTAAAGTATGTATATATTCTAGGACACCTTGCTCCTGCCTTGGAGTATTAATTAGTTAGTGAATAAAACTTTAAATAATAGAACACTTTTTGTAAGTAGAATAATTTTGTACAGACCAGTTAGTCTAATAATGGGTATTCATTAAGTAGTGAAATGGAACTTGATAAAGTCTCTAACAAAGAGTTTTTCTCAAGTCAAAGAATATGGCTATTTGGATTGAATTCTAAAAGATCTAGTATTATACGAGAATTTGTGACAAATGAAGGGAACTTCTTGGAGTTTAACCTCAAAGGATAGAGATTTTGGCTAACTAAATTAGGAGCAAAATATGATTATGGGGGGCAACTCCCTTAACCCCCTTCCACGTATTATTTCTTAGTTCATTAAATCAAGAGTCATAACATAATTTAATAAAGTTCTATGGAAATCCATTTACATATATCACATTTTGTTAAAAGCAAAATTCCAAATTTTGTTCTAAGAATCATAGGACACGTCTTTTCAATAAAATTCCTCAAGGATCTATTTATTAGAAGTAGGCTTTACATTTTTTTTTCAGAATATTGTGTAATGCTTTGGTTCTCAAGTACTAGACCATTTTAATAAAATTTTGCTAGCATAGTGTAAGTGAACCTTAGATGTTACATTTTTACCAGTCTATCTTTTGCTTAGTTTTGAGTTGCATGCAGCCGTACATATTTCTTGTTCTGTTCTGAATTTTGCAGCTGAATGTTGTTTGATAGGCTGGTGAGCTAATGAAATTTGAGTACCAGAGAAAGGTTGCAACACTTAACAAGCTAAAAAAGAGAGGTACCAACTCTGATGCATTGGAGAAAGCTAAAGCAACAGTCAGTCATTTGCATACAAGATACATTGTAGATATGCAATCCTTGGATTCAACGGTCTCAGAGATTAACCGTTTACGTGACCAACAGTTGTACCCAAGACTTGTTCAGCTTGTTGATGAGTGAGTTATAATGTAAAAAGATTAGTATTTATAATTATATATGGCTGATCTTGTATCCATGCAGAAGTGTTTTGCAATTTAGATCACTAATATACTATATTATGAATTCTTTTTAATTCAGACATTTATAGATGAATTTTTTTGTGCTTTGGAAACTTTAAAATTATGAAGGAAAATGACAAGATTTACTTTCTGTACACAACTGTAATATGAGATCAGATTTTAATAGAACTGGCAACGTGCCCATAGGCTGCTTGAATTTTTAAGTGTTAGTTCCAGTTAAGATTACTGCTGTTTCTACTTTTTTTTTATAGATATGCATATGTACTTGCAATAGCAGATAGTTTGATCTTTAAATACAACATCAAAACCCTTTTCTTTTGGATAAAAAAATGTTGATTTGTGTTAAATTAGTTAAATTGGCTGGCTTTCTAAATATAGCTGATTGGATTTTGGATAAATTCTGACACCCGTGCTCTAAAGTGCTGCTTCATTCTTGCCATCTGTTCTATCCATCTTATACATTCATCTCATCTCTAGTTATTCATCAATTTAACAGGACAGTTTTTTCAGAAATGATGTTATGTAACTCATGTTTTCTTTTTGCAATTAATTTATGCAATATGCAATTTACTTGATCCTGAATTTCCTTAATACTATATCTCAATTTTCTAAAACAGTCCACTCATCAAATTCTTGTTTACTTGGCTTATGTAATTTGTGCAATGTCAAGGGATCTCTTTGATTGAAAGGTTCAAACTACTATTTTTTTCTCTTTCCACATTTTCGGGATGCTACTTTATTCTGGTCATTGATGTTTCACTGTTAGCAGAATGTATCAAACCCTTAGGGAAAAAAAAATCCTTAGAAGATAATAGTCTTCTACATCTATCATACTTGTGTCGTGTTTCAACTCACGATTGAATCTTTCTTCAACAAAGCTGTATAGTAATGTCATCTCAGCAGCACTAGAGCCCAGATCTGTACAAATGCACAAACACATGAATGCATAAACAAACTTCTCTGCTGATATTAATGTCTTTCGATGGACTGCAGGATGGCCGCTATGTGGGGAATCATGCAAGGCCACCATGAGAAGCAGTCAGGTATTGTGACATTACTGAGATCGCTGGACATTTCCCAGTCTCCTACTGAAACAAGTGAACACCATCATGATCGAACGTACCAGCTACTGATTGTTGTGCAAGAGTGGCAGTCACAATTTGAGAAGTTAGTAAACAATCAAAAGGGATATATAAAGGCCCTAAACAATTGGTTAAAACTAAATCTTATCCCTATCGAGAGCAATTTGAAGGAAAAGGTTTCTTCACCCCCAAGAGTTAGAAGTCCCCCCATACAAAGCCTTCTCCTTGCTTGGCATGATTGTCTTGAGAAACTTCCTGATGAGCTTGGTAGGACAGCCATAGCCAACTTTGCTGCTGTGATAGATACTATTTTCCAACAGCAAGAACAAGAGGTGGTTTTGAAGAGAAAATGCGAGGAGACACGAAAGGAGCTTGCTCGCAAAACCAGGCAATTTGAAGACTGGTACAACAAGTATATGCAAAAGAAAATACCAGATGAGGTTGATCCAGATACGACACAAGGTAATAATGATCCTGATGAGGCTGTTACAGAGAAGCGTTTTTTGGTTGAACAAGTGAAGAGGAGGTTGGATGATGAGGAAGAAGCCTATGCAAAGCAGTGCCTACAGGTGAGGCAAAAATCATTGGGAAGTCTCAAAAATCGCCTGCCAGAACTCTTTAGGGCTATGTCGGATTTTTCTCTTGAATGTTTCAAAATGTACTGCCAATTAAGGTCCATATCACAGAATCAAAATTTAGGCCAGAGCTCATCATGAGAATTGTTTTGTGTATTTAAGCTTTTATTTTATTTTTTTTCTGGGTAAAATATATTTATATTGGTTGTGTTATATATAATATTATACTTGTTCTTGATATCCCTTGATTGGGGGTGACAAATGGTGATGTAAAATAAACTGACTTTGAATTATCGTATAAATTGCAGAATTTGTAAGTTGAATGGATTGATGTCCATGATATATTGTGAAAATATCAATTTTTTTACTTTGTAGAAATTTGATTATACCTTATGCTTTTAGCCTTTCAATTGCGAATCTGTGGTTAGTGTAAATATCCTCATATCATTTGAACATGTAGCTGGCCGAAAGAAAATGTTTGATTAATATTTATAAACAATTATACTGATGGCTGGCATAAAAAATATCATGTTACAGAAAATTTCTTTTGCCGTCCACCTCATAGCTAAGCAGTAAGGTCATGCAGGAGGAACAAAGATCTTGCTGTGATATTACAATATTAATTGCCTCAGTTAGATAAGGGAGCTGATAATCATGAATTCATGATGCTCTACTTAATTACTAATTGTGAAATAGAAAACCGTGGAAAGAATTTATATGATGTTTTAGATTGTGTATTTACTAATCAGGCTTATTCCTAAAGGTCTGTGCAGAATATATTGGGAATTCCTAGGGCGCTTTGCACTTTCTGCTTTGAGTTTTTTTTTTTACCATCACTTTCTGCTTTGATGTGCATTCTTCGTACAGGCAAATCGAATGTGTCCTTGTGTTAAATAGCATTGAAATGTATTACAACTATAGAAGTAGGACTAGATCAACTGAAGCTTGTAATAAGTTTTCATTATGTGTGAACTTCTTTACAAACAATGCCTCATGCAGCTCGAAAGAAAAACAATCGGAACAAGACTCCAAACTAGAAGTGAATTACATGGGGAACCTTTTCATAGTTCAGGTTATTCAGAGGTTGATGTATCAAACATGGAAGTCAAGGACACCTTGTTACCATTGGTTATCCTGTGACTTGATTACATGGGAATGTCAAGCTGAGCAACAGAAAAATTTTCTCCTTCTATCTTGCATTTCATTGTTCAAATTCATCCCTGTAGGCTTTGGGGGAAAAGCTCTTGCTAGTCTCCTAGCTGCATTTAGCAGACACGAACAACCACTTAATACTGCTGCTTTATGATGTCAAACTAACTCTTAGAGGAAAATAATTGATGACCCACCAATTCGAATAGGTCAAAGTGTTTAAATGACGTTCAGCATTTACCTATTTCATAAAAAAGCTCATTGATGTTCTCTGCAGTCATAGCAGATGTTTCCATGTAGAACATTCCATTCTCTTGAGCAAATTGCTCCCCTTCCTGCAATAGAAATTAAGAGAAAGTAAGACAGAAACAAAAACGAAGTTGAAACACCAGAGAGATGGTATTCTGTGGCAGACTGCAATTATATAACGTGGTCCACAATCCTGTTAAGGGAAAAAATTGCACTTGCAAATGAAGAATATAATGCCATAGAATAAACTGCATCTTTGTAAGGTACTAACTGTGATATGTTTTCAAATGGAGAAGTGTAAAAGGAAAGGAAAAAACTGGGTAAGAAATGAGAAGCAAAAAAATTTAGGACTGGATTGCTTGTTGGTTACTCCCACATAGTTTTCATTCCATGCATTTAGAAAAACAATCTACTTTTTTTCTATTCCAAGGAAAAAGAAAGGAGTTGAGGAACAGAATGGGAAGATGATCTCAACAATACCTCAGTTTCAACCTCCCTCTTTGGCTCCAAGTCAGATTTGTTTGCTACCAATGCCATCACCAACTTTTGACTTCCTACAAGTGGTTATGGTTTTACTATAGTGAGACAGGAATTAAACGCTTGAATATGAACTTCGCTTTTATTCATCAAAATAGGAAAAAGAGGAAGAAAAGTCTGGTGGTGGAACTATGCATCATGTAAAAATAAACATTATGAATGTGTAACTGCAGAGATCAATAAATAGTTGTTATGGAAACTGTGATGAGAGATACAAAGCATGCTATTTATGTCCAAAAACACTTAAGTGAATGACTTATGAGTGGCTGGTTTTGAAGAGTTTTCAGGCACAAACATAAGTTGCAGCAATAAGTTTTTAGCAAAATAAATATATGAATAAAACAAAATAAAAGAAAAAGAAAGAACGAAGAGCTGAAGCAATAAGTACTCAAGGCATAAGTACCAAGGCTTCTGCTAAGAGCCAACTGGTAGACAAAAACAATGCAGCAATTTTTATTTACTGTATTCCAGGCATTACCATGTCTTTGCAATTCTTGAACCCATTTTTTGGCTCTAACAAATGTATCCTGGGAAAAAAAGGTAAGATAACTACAGTTAGAAAAGGTTTTAAGATTTATGTGAATGAAAGAAATATGAAATTATGGTAGTGTTACATATTCGCTTAGTATAGGTTTCTAATGAAGTATTAGTAACCTTGCTTTTACTGTTTTCCTTCTTCAAAGTGAGGCTACAGACAGAATTCAAGAGCAAAGGGAACAAACATGATGCACGCAACTACATTTTTCCCCTGACAAGTATTATGGCCTGTAGACAAGCATCCCAGAAGTTAAACCTACTTGCACATTGTAATTTATATCAAGTTAGGAAGGATTTTTAATTTTTTTTGAATTGCATTTTCTTAGAGGCCAAAGTTCCTGTTATATTGTTCTATCACTGTATTTACAGTGCAGAATACTAATATTTCTCTCAAGCTTATCTAAGATTATGACCTGGAATGACTGGGCAATGTCATTCTGGCAACTTTTGGCTACTTCTAACAGAAAGAATGGTCCAGGAATGCAGAGCATTACAAATTCTTTATCAAATTTTGTCATGATTTCAACAATATTGCAAGAAAAGCCAAGTTTTATATGTTTTAGATTTTAGAGAGTTATAACATCACAACTTCTACTGGATCCACTGGTAAACCATACTAACACTGGAATTGCAGAATGCTTTTAAATTTAACAAACTGAATACTTACAATGCTTGACATGTCATATACAACAATTGCTGCTGCTGCGCCACGGTAGTACATAGGAGCCAAACTATGATATCTTTCTTGTCCTGCTGTGTCCCATATGTCAAACTTTACAGTAGCTTCAGATAATGATAATATTTGAGTGAAAAAAGCTGCTCCTACAGTTGGTTCCTGTATGTAGATTAATGTCAAGGTTCCTAAACTATAATGGCTGCTGTGTTGTCCGTTCACTGATATGAAAGAAGAAAGCAACTTTTGATTAATGAAATCAAATGGAAGTAAACCTGGTTATGAAAGAATTGGCCTTTTACAAATCTTAATGCTAAACTGGTCTTTCCAGTTCCCATGTCCCCAAGAAGCACCTACAAGAAGAAAAAAAATGGTGCATATAAGCATGAAGCTTTTCCTAGATGATACATCTTATATCATATAAGGTCTTACGCAAAGTTATTATCCAAAATAGAGTTACTTAGCACACTGTATTAGATCACGCTAAGGACCATTATGTATGAGCAATCTGTCATAAAGCATCTTAGAAAGAAGCCAAGTTATTTGTAAACAACAGTGTCTCCTGCGACATACAATTGAAGGAAAAATATAGGATGCTTTCTGTCAAAGTTCGATGCTCACATTGGTTCCACAGCAAATGCAAGTATTCCTATGACAATGTATACAATCAAAGTCACATTTCATTCATCTAATTTGGGCGCATTCATAATTCTGCTGGTGTGCTGCAACTTTATATAAATAAACAGTAATTGGATTCATATTAAAATCATCAGCAATCTTAACTCTATAGAAAATGATGAGACAAAAACCAGCTCTCAGATAGTCAGATTAGATGTGGCGCTCCTGTATAAGAAAATGATGAGGCCCATAGAAGTTGTGCTCTATCAATCTGTAAGCCTGATCTTAGTAAACATATTTTTTTAGATGAAAACTAACCAAATAAATTGCAAATTTGATTGCGTGACACTTGCTGTTTTTATATGAATTTCTGTATCTAATAATCAGACCTGAAGTCCTATGAAAGAAGCACATCAGGAGATTCCGTGGTCCACTATCACAATGAAAAGTTGGCCAAATTACACGAACCAAATATCTTTGGTTGAATCATCCTGAATGTTGATCTTATTCTGTTACTATTTCATACTTATTAGTTATTAACAATCTATTCATATAAATTTTCTTCCAATCACAGTAATTATTTCTTCATTCATGTAACGGACATGTAAAAATATCTGATAATGTATAAATAATGACTGATACCCGGTATACCAAAAAAAAAAAAAAACTCTGATACCTGAAAGAAAAAGAAAAATAAAGATAAAATTCAAGTTCAAGATACAAGGCAAGACATACACCCACCAGCTTGGCTTGGATGATCTTATTCCCAATTCCAAGCCTTGCCATACCGCTATATTGAACAAAATTGTAGATGTTACAGAAAAGGAAGAGAATTTTATGATGAAGGAGGAACCAATAGCTAAATTTCTTTGGGAACTAGACGCAGAACAAGGTTGACTGGTAGTTTTGTTTAGCGTTGACTGGTAGTTAGTCCAACTTTTGTAACCCTCCACATTTGGAAGGCTTGCTTCTATATAAATCTTTCGGGGTTGATCTTCTCCACTAGAAAGTATTCTCGTATGTCAATAACTATTGGATCTTATGTGGCCCACAATTACTGCAAACATACGCTAACTTGAGGCATGCCGTTGCCACTAGCTCAAGCAGCAATTCTTCCTTATCCAATGTGCATTATAGATTATACAGCTCAATTATTTTGAGTTAATTTAATTTTTATATTTAACTGCAATAGCTAATCTATATGACGGTAAATTGTACAATAATAATAATAATAACTAAATATTTTTTCATTAAGTACGGTTGATTACATAGATCAAATGATTTGATTAAAATATATAATATGAAATTGTGTTTAATAAAGAATATATTTTGTTGTAACAATTTTTTTTTATAAAATTTTTTAAAAATATTTTGAGATATTAAGATAAAATTGATTAAAGTAGAATAATTAAGTTATTGAGCATTATTTTGAAAAAAAAAATTAGATTATTTTAAAGGTTCAGAAGTTTGTCCATTCTCACTCTTACCCGTTGAGCAAACTCAATTATCAAATGAAATTAATTTTTTAGTAATTTATTATAACTTTATATTATTTTTAGTAATTTATTATGTAAAAATATTTTTTAAAAATATTTAAATAAAATTAATTATCTTAAAATTTTTTTTAATTAATATATTTAAATATAAAATTAATTTTATTATAATTAATTAAAAAAATTAATTATACAATTAATCAATTATTGAAATAAGATTTTTTTCTTAACAAATCCAAAAACACCTTTATTTGCTTTTAACAGTTAGAATATTATGAAACAGCAAAATCCATTCTAACTTGTACTTTTAAGCATAAGAAGGTTGAGAGCAATTAGTCAATTACAACTAAAGAATAAAGAGAATCACATATCTTGTATCAAAAAAAGAAGGAAAAAAAAGAAGAAAAAATAGTTTATGTGTGTTTAAGATAGTTGTAAAAATATAATTATTTTAATAATTAATTATGATATAATTTATTTTATTATAATCAGATTATAATAAAATTAATTTTATATTTGAATATGTTAGCTGAAAAATATGATCACTCAATTTTGTCCAAATATTTTTTTAAAATAAAAAAAAACAAAAAAACAGGGGACTTACGAAATATCAGAGAATGAGGAGGGTATTTGTTTCTTTTTTCTTTTGTTTGATATTATGCAGGGACGGGGATGAAGGCAGAGGAGCGACGGCGCGAGCCTATCTGGCCCGCAATGGTTCACGTTGACGGCGCCGGTTCTAGTCCGGCGAGGCAGGAGTTGCAGTTTGACGGGCTTTGAGCACGACACGGCTGGCTCCAATGCAAAGCTCGACGACAGTTTTCGAGTGTAGCGCGACTTCGCGACGTGCCGGCACGGGACTGGGCAGATCGGCACGGGACTGGGCAGATCGGCACGACTCTGAGCAGGTCGCAGCTAGCAACGACAAGCGCGTGTGGCGCAGCAGGGTAGTCTGACGGCAAGGCTGGATCTGGTGGGCTCGGACCTGGGTCGCGGTGCCAGCGTGGAGTGAAGACGGCGTCGCGTCTTCTGGTGCGATGGAGGATGGTGAAGACTTGGGGCGTGGGTTCTGGTTATATAAGGATGTAAAGGGTTGTGTTTTGGATTTGCATGAGACTTTGTTTGTTGGAGGTTGAAGGTGGTGGGGGTGTTTTGAGATGGGGTAGTGGAAGAAGATGATGGTGATATGGTGGTGCTTTGGGTGGTTACGGTGAGTAATGGTTATGGAAGATGGTAGGCTGAAGGATGAATGTTGTAGAGAAGAGGATGATGGTGATAGAAAATGGTGGAGTGAAAGCTGGATGGGTAGATGTTGGTGAAGGAAAACGTGAATGGTAGGGGCTATAAGTGAACCAAATCTGACAAAGTAAATGGAAAATGTGTGTAAGCTGAAATTTGCAGGTTTCGGTCAGGTACCAAAGTCTGGTCAAAAAGTGATTTTCTGTGTGTGGGTTATAGATTAATATAGGAGGGGATTATGGTGAAGAGTTTGAGTTAAAGTGATATTAGGATTAGTCTAGGATGATGAATTGGGATTTGTTTAGGATGAGTGTTGGGGTTGGTTTAGGATAAGTTTAAGATAGGCGATGGAATTTGATTAGATAAGTTTGTTTATGATGAGTTTGAGTTGTATTAGAATGGGTCAATGGGTTAATGGGTCGGGTTATGGATTGATGGGATTTGGTTAGGATAATGGGTTAATAGGTTGGATCATGGGTTATGGATTAATGGGCTAATGGACTAATGAGTTACTGAAAGATTAAACCTTTTTTTCTTCTTCTTCTTTTCTTTTATTATTTTTTTTATTTTACAAAAATACCCGGACAAAATTGGGTATTCACAGTTGCCCCTCTTTACTTATTTCTTACTAGATAAAAAGAATAACCGCAACTTTTCATTTTATCATGGTAAAGAACGAATAAAGACATGAACTCAAATTTTGTCTAGGAAAAACAAAAAACAAAACAATGTGAGAACAAAAAGATGAAGAGCGATGCGCTTGGAAATAAAAAGCAGAGAGATAATGGGCTACCGCGTCCCTGGGTATCTACATCCCGAAAGAAGACAATGGGTATCTGCGTCTCAAAAATTAAAAAAAAATAATGGACATCTGCATCCCGAAAAAAGACGATGGGCATCTATGTCCCGAAAAGCAATAATAGGCATCTATGTCTCGAAAATTTAAAACAATGGGCATCTGCGTCCTGAAAATTAAAGACAATAGACATCTGCGTCCTGAAAAAAATAATGGATATCTATGTCCCGAAAATTAAAGACAATTGACATATACATCCCGAAAATTAAAGAAAATAGACATCTACGTCCCGAAAGAAGACAATGGACATATACGTTCCGAAAAGACTTTTTTTTTCTTCTTCCTTTTTTATTTATTTTAATACCTGAAAAAAAAAACATTTGAACCAATGCTAATCTTGGAAAACTTTGACCAATCAAACACATGTTCCCGTGTTTCTCTTCATCAGATCTTTCACTTGGGCTCGGAATCCCCTGGACTTGCTCTTTTTCCTCTTTCATATTTTCTTCTATCTTTTCTTTTTATTTTACTTTGACACTTTTTTCTCCTTGACGATGAAAACTTGTAATTATTTTCAACAAATGTAGCAATACAAACTATTCTTTGAGCTAATGAAATCTTTTAATCCAACACAATCATTTAAGGATTGTTGTATAATTGTCAAAATCTAATTGTTGACCTTAAATTTATGTTATTTGAGACATAACTTAATGAATAACATTCATTTATGAATGGATAGAAATCTGTTGAATAAACAAACTTCCTTTTCATTATCGACTTGTACATGCACTTTTGGTAAAACACATGCTTGAAAGATGAAAGTATAGAAACAAAAGAAAATTGCAAAAAAAAAAAAAATTGCCCCTGTATTGGTTCCTTGTTTTTCCTTCAATTGACCCCCTGCAATTGCTTGATAATTCAACCATTGTCTCTGTTGCTACTTTCTTCAGCACATTTTTCCCTTAATCTTTCAACAATTTTGCCTCAGTATAGCCAATTGGATGCAAATAAAAATTGTCCCAATTTGGTGACTATGTCAAGGAGCTTCAGATCTTCTTTCTTTGAGATTTTGCCTATTTATTTGTCTTAACTTTTGTTTAGGTTGCCCTTTCGGGTTTTCAACCAAACGGACTCTTTTTCTTTCTTTATATATATATATATATATATATATATATATATATATATATATATATATATATATATATATATATATATATTATTGCTCTAACTTTTGTTTAGGCTTGCCTTTTCTCGGTTTTCAACCTAACGATGGCGCAAAGTGGGGCAAACTGTGATTTGTTAGTGGGGCAAACTGTGATTTGTTAGTGTGAGGGCTGTAACACCCTGAATTTCCTATCTCTTAAACAATAATTTTGACAGTTAACAGAATTTTACTGTTTAGTAATTTCTCGTGTCTTGTAAAATTATTTTGTTTATTCCATCAGCGTATTTGATCGTTTTGAGTGATTTACTCCGTGTCGGAAAATCATAATTTTCGGTAGGAGAAAATCTTTAAATATTTATTTATTTCTCTTGACTGTTAATTATTTTTAATAATCTGACTTGATTTTCATACGTTTTCTAATATTTGTGATTGTTGTGGATGATTATGAATTTTTTTGACTGTATGTGGGCCCAGGTGACCTTACATGGGCCCAGGTGGGTTCCGCAAAGTAAAAATTTTTTTACGTATAAAAAAATTTGCACTGTTTAGACTTTTGCTATAAATAAGGATCTTACTAAACCCGAATCCTAAACGCTTTCTAAAATTTTCTTATATCAGTGTTTTGTCTCGTATTTATTTATCGGACGATAAAAATACAGTAAATATAATCTTTCGTGGGGTTTTAGCAGATAAAAATAGAAATTATATTGCTTAAGTCAACATTGGTGGTTTGGATATCCACCATTAATTTAATTAACAATGGAGACTTGATCTTGATTTAATCAACGGTGGAGATTTGACCATTAAAAGTAAATAGGATTATTTATAACTGTTAGATGGAGATTAAATCAATGGTAGAGATTTGGTCTCAAAAAGTGACAAAGACCATTTATGACCATTGGATGAATAATTATAATCAAGGGTGAAGATTTGGTCTTGTAAAGTATGCTGCCATTTATAACCATTGGATTTGGATTTAATCAATGGTGGAGAATTAGTCTTAAAAATTAGCAAAGGCTAATTATGACCCTTGGATTAAAAGTAAGAAGGAGTAATCTTGACCCTTAATTTTGGAGACACATCTAATGGTTAGAATTTAAAGGAAAAAAATCCAATGGCCTAGATTAAGTCTTCTAAATCAAAAGTCTTCCTAAATCCTAACCATTGAATTAATTAATGGCCTAAAATGCTCTAAATAATGGTTTGAAAAAGATGACAACATTATTGCATACAAAATGGAGGAAGGGGACGGTTTTGGATTGTTTAGAAGACAAAGAAAAAGCTTTATGACCATTATTACATATCATGGTCAATATTACATCATCCTTGATTATGATTTCCTTGTTTGCATCCTTAGGAAATTTCTTGGAGGGAGGCCAAAATTATTTCTGTAACACCCCTTTGGAGGATGTCACACATAAAAGAAAATAAAAGAAATAGAAATAAAATCTACCCAAGTTGTAAAACATTTGATAAATATTATTACGGGTTGAAAAAAAAATAATTCCCGATGTATTAAATATGTAACAAAAAGATAATGCGGAAAATACGAAATAAAAAAAAACATCATTACTTGATAATATACATATCGTTAAGTTATAAAAAATCATACAAATAATTTACAACTAAGACTACAACTATTTAAACAGAGAACAATTGAAAGAAAGCAATAAAAGAGTTAATATATACGACATACGCCGACGCGCCTAAAAAAAAATCATCATGGTTATCTAATCCTCGATGGATCACTCTCGGTCCGAAAATGATCATCTGGGAGATAGATATCCCTGATGTCTCGACACATGGCGATAACGGGATCGCGCGGTCGATACGATGCTTATCTCACTAGGCTCAGGGGTTTTCAAAGACCCCAATAACGCCTAATGGATAAGGGTAACTCTAAGTGCGAAATAACGTCGTCGTCATAATCGGATCTCCATCAAACTGATGACGTAGAATCACAGTCATACGTCCAGCATAGGTAACAGAAGCACGATCTCCTCGCAAATGCCAAGCCAGATCACCTCCATGGAATACCAGCTCTACGAATCCCAAAAATGCAGGCGTCGCCATCCCACACAATCAATCCAGAGGATATGGATGATCGGATGGTTCTTGCTCGTAAAACTGATCGTCGGCTTGTTGACCTTCCTCTTCCTCAGGGTACACGATCTCAAGAGGTTGTTCCTCTTCTTCCTCTTCAAACTCTTTACCGCATAAAATAAATAGATAATAGACACATACAATAAAGAGGTAAGACAACATAAAATCATCACAACATGGCAAATAAGAAGACGACAAATAACAATTACACAGTTCATACAATATAAAGTAAGCTATAACAGTAATTCATATTAGATATCCTAATGTTTAAACATTATAGACATAACACATATAGAGAAAATCACACGTATAAATCAATCTCACAGATAAGATAAGATAAGAAATAGACAACTAACATAAAAATTATCGATAAATATAAATAGAGAAAATGTAAGAACATCCAAGATATTACCAGATAAAGATAAATGAGAAAATGGAATATTATCCAAGATATAATCAAATACACCAAAACACAACCCTACTCCATGGAGCTAAACCCAAACAGATATCGAGAGAAATGACTTGCAAAATCTATTAGTACCACTGGCTGCGCGCCAACCAACTATTACGCGATCACACGCGTTGCGTCAATAGCCTACGACACTTAATCGAATCTACCATCCAGGCGTAGTATAGTTCACGATCTCCCGTGGCACTATAGCAATGTACTACTAGACTTTACAAACCTCGATTAAATATAGTGAATGTCGAGTACATTAGTGTGCTATCGCTTACTTTGATTTCTGTTTACCAAATGAAATAACTCATTCACACGTGGATCCCGTACACTAAAGTCTCCAAGTTTATTAGAACAATAAACCACACTACACTTATCGCATCGACAACACGATGTAATTCGTCTCGTCAACCCAAAACACCAAAAATTGGCATAAAGACAAAACGTAATTCCAAATATATGAAATTACGAAAATGCCCTCAAGATAAAAATATACCCTCAATGGCAAAAAGCCTGTACGGGTTCACTTTTTCCCGACAGCGAAATAACCTCAAAAGCACATGACGGGTTCACATTTTCCCGACAAATGGGAAAATGATTCGAAAATTAAATATAATAACGGTCAATCGCGTAGAAATTTTATCGCGTTTTTGAAATCTCGTCGTTTTTACAAACGTTTAAAAATCGGGTAAAGATATTTTTCTCGTTTTTAAAATCGCGTAGCATTTTTAATACGTTTTCTCAATCGCGTAGAATTTTTAAATCATTTTCTTATTCGAATGCCTTTAAAATTACTTGTTTAAACAGATAGAAATAGTACTTAGTACATTTAAACTACGTTGAATAATTTTTCATACCGCATACTGTCATTAGGATATTGTTACTATCTTATAGGTTCATTTTTACTAAAAATTGACAGTATTTTGTTTAGAAACTTATAATAATGGTTTTTCTAAATTTTCCATAAAATTTCTGTTTACCTAATTTTTAACCATTTCATTAAATTCTTTTTGAAATCTCTAACATGCTTCAAAACCAAAAGTGAGCTATATGTTAGAAAATTTCTTAATATTACTGTATTTCCTTCCTAATGATAAACTTATGAATTTTTAACCCTTTAAACTTACTTCTAATAAATTGGTTCCTCCAAAAATCATTATAGAAAATTTCTTTTTAACTTGTATTGTCTCTTTTTGATTGAAAAATGTTTAGAATCAAGTTTTAGAAATCATGATTACCTATAGTGGCATGTTGGCCAAATTTCGTAAAACTTTTTCATTTGATTTCCAAAATGTCTTTCACCTTTTAAATCATGTCAAACGTATTATATTGTCTAAGTTCATTAAAGCATTTTAGAAAATAGTTAACAATAGTCAATTTAATCCTTTAGGCATGTTGGCCCAAAATACTAAGTTTTTACCATTTAATTTCTAAATGCATTTTCTTTGATCAAATCAATTTGAAACTTTCTTGATTCTCCTAGGTTAATTAAGTTACACTTTAGGAAAAATCAAGAGAACATTTTGGTCCTCACACTTTGGCATTGCCGTGAGCTAAGGAATGTGTTCTTTGGAACACTCATGCAATCTTACACATGTTATTCACATCCTATGGCTTATCATATATTTCTAACACATGCATTATATCTCTAACATATACAAAATATTTCTAACACATGCAAAATATTTCTAACACATAAAACCTAAATTAAAGCTTGTAGACATGTTCTCAAAAGCTAATAGACATGCAAAATTATTACAATTACCAAATAAGAAAGCTACTAACACATAACACTTAAGCTACTAGCAACCACAAAAATTAACAAACACACATCAATAAACACACCACAACCGAATCCTTATGGATTCTACAAAACAACCCATCTTCTTACCACCATCAAGGATGATAAGAATTGTCTTCCTCTTACCTTAAATGAAGACAAAAAGCTTGCTTTCTCACCTCCTAGGTCACGGTTTTCACTCCACCAAACACCTAAAAATTTCAAACAAAACCTACATGTTACTAACCATGAAAAAGAAGCTAAACCATGGAAAAATCATGGCTTAGAACTTTGAAAAAGAATAGAGAAAAGAAAAGCATGAAATTTCACCTTCTAGGTAAAACTTTCAAGGTTGGTTTCCAAGCCTTAGATGGAAGAATTTGAAGAAACTTCCAACTACAAAGGTTCTTAGAATGGTGTTTAGATTAAGGAAACTTGGTTAGAAAAATTTTTGGATGGTTGGATGGTGTAGTTTGTGTCTTGGCCGAATGGAAGGAAGAAAATGGACAAGAATGGTGGCTAGGGTTCTTGATGAGAGAGAAGAGAGAAAAGTGATGAAGACAAAGTGATTTTTGGTCCTTCCTCCTTCACTTGGCCGTAGCTCTCTAAGGGCATGCAAGGTGGCTCCTTGCTTGGCTTCATCCAAGCCATTGGATGAATCAAAGGCCAAGATCAAGCCTTGGTGAGCAAGCCTAATTCTCATTGGTTGGTTCCCGGTGACTCACCTGGCTTAGTCACACTGTGTAATAAATGTTCTTTGAGTCACTTTTTAGAAGTTTGAGTCGAGTCACTTGTTCTGAAAGTTCTACACTTTTACGGTGATTAATTAAGCTACCGATCTAACTGTTTCTGCTAATTGTGGGTCCCGCATAATATTTCCTGGTCCATCATTACTAAAACATCTTGACTAATAAAATAATATTATAATAATATAAAATTATTTTATTTGACGCTTAAATCCTAAAAATTAAAAGATTATTTTTAGCCTCATTCAGAATCGGGTTAAGTAAGATCCCCCAATTCTAAATAATAAAATAAGATTTCACCGGCCCTAAAATATTATTTTCCCGCTCGAAGCAAATCACACAAAAAGTTCATATAAAATCACAGACAGATTTTTCGGCATTAAATCAAGAAGAAAACAATTAAAAATCAGACAAAAAAAAAAGAAGACGTTCGGGACGTAACGGTCATTTTCCCATTTTTTCCCACAACGTAGGTAATTATTCAAAACGTTCAAATAAAATATCCAAAGAAGATTATTTAGGCGTATATCTTTCAAAAAATTAATACAAGAAATTTAATCGAGAAAAATTTTTATTTTTCCGTCTTCAAGAAATACGTAAAACGATCAAATAAAATTTGAACCTCAGTATTATCGTAGTTGTTTTCATACAAAATTCAAGAACAGAAAAATAGGGACACAGCGGTCATTCATATAAAAGCATGAAAAACAGAAAACAGTACATTCAGAATATTTTCTAAAAATTGGGGCGTTACAATTTCATGCATTATCACCTTTTCTTTCAATTATTCTAGTAACTTGTCTATCACTCAAAAAAAAAAAAATAATCCACTCTTCACTTTCCATCACACTCCACGGCCATGCACTTGAGAAAGAGGACATTTCATTTCATTGTCTTCACTTTGTGACAAAAGGAAGCTATCATCTTTTAATGTAAAACTTAGTCAATTTTAGTGACTTTGCACATGTAACCTATAGTCATCATCCTATTCAATATCTATTAAAGCTATCAAATAATTCTCACTTTCTCTCTTCTTGATATCCCACGGTCATACACTCAAAAGTAGGAGACAATACTCATTTATTCATTTCACTTATTCAATTGCTCATCATTCTATCCAAAGAACCAAGAACCAATACAAGAAATTCTCTTATCTTCTCTTCTCCTCTATGTTTCGGCCATGACCATCAAGAACACCTTCCATCACTTTTTAATTTTATCCAACCATAGATCTTGAATCTACATGATATTCTAAACAACTTTCATGTTGGAGATTTTCTCTAAATCATTCATCTTCATGAACTTTCTTCAAGATCCAAGTTATGGGGTATTTATGGTGAAGTGTAAGGAAACTTCATTTCTTCTCTTCTTTTCATGATCTAAACTATGTTTGATCCATGATTCCTCTTAATCAAGCTTAGTATACTAATTTTTATGTATTTTGTTTTGTATTTGAGAAGCCCTTGGTGGTGAAGGACTTGGAAAAAGAAGCAAAACAAAGAGCTTTTGAGGATCTTCAAGAGGTAAGAGGGAGATCCATCTCACCAACCAAGTATGATGGTGAGAGATTGTCTTATATTTGATCGATAGTGAATCCATATGAGAATTCATATCCATGGTTATGTAATTATTTGTGGGTGTTTATGTGTTTGATTTATTTGTTCATGCTTTGTATGATTTGCATGATTTATTGCTTTTGATTATGGCATGCTTATGGTAGCTTATAGATATATATATGATGAAATATGTATGTGTATATCATGATTTGATGATGGAAAAGAAATTAATTTTTAGCTCCAATGGCCAAAGAAAGAGTGGTCACGGTTTTGACACTCATGATTAGAGATTCATGTTGAAATTTTTCAAGAACAAAGGAATTAATTTTGATCCCTAGAAACATGGTGAATTTCGGTCAAGACACCTCAAAATAGGTGTTCATAAATTAATATTTTCATGAATGATGGAAATGATTTTTTTTAAAGATAATGGAAAATAAACAAAGGATTTGTTTTTCCAATAGTACATGAACACAGTTTTGAAGGATTTTTTTATTGATTGATTTTGTGTAAAAAGTTCCTAAGTGTTTACTAATTATGATTTCGAAAAAAAAATGAAACGGGCAAATGTTGATTTTAAGGATTTGCAAAGAAAGTGAAAAAAAAGAATTTGCAAAGAAAGTGAAAATGAATTTGAACAAATGGGTTTAGTTTTTATGACCATGAATCACACGGTTTTGAAAACGAAATTTTAATGGTTTTGTTTGTGTAAAATCATATCAATTTAGAAGGAAAAATATTTGATAGTTTCAATAATATCCACATTTTAGAAGGTTTGTAATGCCTTGGTTTTATAAAATAAAATAATTTTCAAAGTAGAAATACAGTTTGGTTTAATACAAGGATTTTGGAAAGGGAATCAGAGTGTTTTATCACTTGAGAGAATAGAAACTTTCGTAACGGAAAACAAAGAGAGGTTAAAAACGTTTGAATTTCAATTTATTTTAAGGAAGGTTGATTTTGGAAATGATTTGGGAAAAATGGATAATATAATGATATTTTAAAAATTTACTAACGTATAACTGATTTTCGAGTTTTGAAGTACGTTAAGAAATTCTTAAAGTTTGAAACATTGATTTAAATTAATTGAAAAGTGATTTTGTGGGTTATATTTGAAAAAGAATTTCTTGAGTAAAGAACTGTGGAAAAAGATTTTCTTAAGTAAGAAAATATATTAAATGAAGTATAAAGTTATATTATTTTGAGAAAAGTTGAAAAAGAATTTTTGAAGGTTAAGAAATATTTTCTGTAATGGAATTGTGTTAAAAATATTTTACGTATCTTAAAAATGATTTGAAATACAGTAAAATATTTCTACGCGATTTGAATTACGTTTAAATATTTTACATAATTTGAACTACTATTGAAAAATCAATATGTGATTTAAAAGTGATAGAATATTTTTACGTGATTGTGAAAATGACGAAAAATCATTATGTGATTTGGAAAGTGTTTTAAATATTTTGAAAATGATGGAAAATCATTTACTCGACTTAAAAGAATGATTTTTAAGTTACGCGATTTTGAAACAAATGAAAAATACTATGCGATTTGAGAAACGTATGTTTTTACGCGATTGAGAAAAACATTGAAAAATTTGTACGTGGTTTAAAAGTCAACAATGAAGAGTTGTGGTATTTTGAAAACGTAACAGAAATATTACGCGATTGTGAAAATACGGTAAAAGTGTTTTACAACTATGAAAACATGATAACATGATTTTGTTATTGAAAAATACAGTATGATTACTGTAAAACCAGTGTATGGATACTGTTTGTGAAAACAACGAGTTTTGTCTATTATTGGCACGTGGTGCATTTTAGATGCATTGGAAAAAAAAATATGCGTTGAGACATATGATTTAATTGAACAAACGAATTTGAAAAGAATGGCCCTTGTGGTTGACTTTGACTGATATATTCGTGTATTGTATAAACTATATCTGAGAAATTATGAGATATACCTATGATTGGTATTATACCTATGATTGGTATTTGGTGCATTATACATGCATTGGAATGGTCCGATGAGGACTGGATATGGCTGATTACCTAGGAGAAACACACCTCTTGAGTGGGTGCGATATGCGTAGTGTAAGTCACTTGTTGACCTTGAGGGTATCGGGGTGCGGGTTGCTTACACGGGTGGTTGGTCGCGCTTCTTCTCGTAGGTTAGACCGATGCAACACACCGATGATCCTGACCGAGACACTATTCTTATTCAAGATCGATAAAGACTGTCGTGTATATGCTTAGATGTGCAAAATCAAAATGAGGATTATAGACGTGGTCCGAGGCATGTGGTACCGCAGATCTTTTCGATCATTTCTCCGACCTGAGTTTAGCTCAATGGAGTAGGAAATCGAGTTTTGTGTACATGCATAATCTGAACACTTATATTTGTATGATATATTAATTGAGGAATATTGGCTATGACAACTATTTTGAATACTTGATTGATATATGATTGGATGATGATAGTTGATTAATATTGAATATATTATTGGAAGTCTGGTATGATATCCCTGTATGATATTGTTGTTTGTGTTGTCTCTATGCTGCCATGTTGGTATTGGTATAGGTGATCTCACCTCTTTGTTATGTTGTTTCTTTATGTACGTCTCAGACTTGTTAAAATCAAATAATAGAAGGATCGAGTTTCTTAGACATAACGAGCGATGGATACTCTAAGATTGGTGACAACAATAAGGAGTGGACATTCAGGACTCGAAGGTGTGCAGTGTTGACAAAGGAACAAATGTCGATGCATCAAGATGGATAGAAAAAGGAATAAGTATGTTAAAGTTTCTCGTTAGTGTTGTCATCGTCTTATTAAGTAGGACCACATGCAGATTTCTTCTTGTTAAAAAAAAGAGTCTGTTAGTTTTATATTTCTCTTTAAATTGTTAAATATTAAGTGATGTTTGTTATATGATTTTAAATCAGTTAAATCTATTTTTCCGTATTACTTATGAATTTCAGAAAGTTTATGTTTCAGCAAGAAAGAAATTTTAAAACCCATATTTTATAACTCAAGCTTTGTGTGAACTTCTTTTCGACATGATTATGAGTCGAGTCGCGATATCTGCTGGGAGGGTACATTCTGAGGCTTTCCTAACGTTCCTCTAATGGGTACTCAAGGATACATTAACTACAACCTCACTTTGGCATTGCGACAACTTGGCTATCTCATGATGGGACTATTTTCGGAATTTGAAACCACTCCTTTTATTTATGACATGGAGACAAAATGTACTGAGGCACTCAGAAAGGTCCGAGACGCTTGGAAGAAAGTCATCAGAAAAGGTAGAGAACTGGGTGTCAAAAGCTATAAAGTCAAAGAAAGCTACAGGCAGTGGGTCAATGACCGGGCTCAAGAAGTCAAGTTACCCTTCAAAATTTCAACTAGTAAATCTTTGCCTCTGACTCCGATAGAAGATGAAGAAGTAAAGGAAAATAAAAGTTGATCTTTGAAGGGAAATAAAAGTTAGACATTTGAGGGGAAGAGATAATAAATGATTCTCCATGTATTCTGTTTCTTTTCTATATATTTTAAAACTCTAAAATAATGGAAGTTATTTTCTTTCCCCATATTCCCTTCTCTTCTACTCATTCTTTTTTTCTTTCCCTTATTACCTATTTTCTAAACATAAAGATAAAAAAAGAATTATTTTTATGTATTAAATTATTAAAATATATATAAAATAATTAAAAAAATTATTTAATTGAAACAAAATAATATTTACATATGAATATATAAAAAATAATCTATAATTTAAAATCATAAATTAAGTTTTAACATTATAAAAAATTAAAAATTAAAATACATTAAATTTCATAAAAAAAAATTAACACTAATTTTACCTGACATGAAAATATTATTACAATAGTTTTTTTCGAAAAAGATTAAAACTATTTGATTCGGAAATAATTCAACCCAAACGTGTTCACAGAGAATCACATATCATATCAGACACCAAGTACATGAACGGTACACAAAATAGGAAGCCCCCACCACAATTTCCCACAGCAAAACAAAAAACCCATTAACGAGCATTCAAACAAAAACTGAAAAACCCTTCATCTACGTAGTAGTAATAGTAGTAGTACATACCCTTTTCAATGCAATGTTCATGAAAAACATCAAAAAGTCTTAAACTTTCTTTATAACCCCCTTTGTATTGTAACCAAGCAAATCATCTCTTCAACTGCAATCACAGTTCACGTTCTTAAGGAAAAGCCATGGCAGTGGCACACTCATACTCAAAGCATCCTCAAAACTACGTCGTTTTTTTACCACTCTACAGAGTTAGTACCCGCCGTTGCTGGGTGACCTTCACCGTGGGCCTGCTGCTGTGCCTTGCCGGCGTGTTCATATTTTGGCCGTCGGATCCTGAGGTGAAGATCGTGCGGCTGAAGGTGAAGCGGGTGAAGGTGCACCCTCTGCCGCCAATCAGCGCGGACCTGTGGATGTCGGTGACGGTGAGGGTGCACAACGCTGACGTGTACTGGATGGAGTTGACGGAGGTTGACGTCGGGGTGAGGTATAGGGGGAAGAAGCTGGGTCACGTGGAATCCGAGGGCTGGCACGTGAGGGGTTTGGGTACCTGCCACGTGTTTGGTGACCTGGAGTTTAGTGGGCTGCCTTCGCCTGATGTGGTTCATTTGCTGGAGGACCTCGCCAAGGGTAGGGTAAACTTTCATGCTGTTACAGAGGTTACGGGCCAACTGGGCCTTCTCTTCTTTCACCTCCCTCTCACTTTTAAGGTATTATTATTATTATTAATTAAATTAATCAGGTTTAACTATTATTTAATATTCAGTTTTCCTAATGCTTTGAATTTTCTGATGCTCTGTGTCTTGTAATATCCCAACAGGCAATACTGTCATGTGAGGTTTTGGTCAATACAAAAAATCATTCAATCGTTTATCAACATTGTCTCCACAAGGTAAGTTTACACTGTTTTATTGTTGGCCTTAGATTGTGTTTAGATATTTTTTTATTAATAAACAGAATAAAATATATAGATAGATTGAAAAAAAAAAATAAAAAATAAATATAATTATTTTTTTTCTTATTTAAAAGATTAATAAAAAAATAGAATAAAAATGATTTTATTTTAATTTTGAAAAAAATAAAAAAATTAAACTTTTAAAGAAAAAAAAAAAAATATTTTTACATGTATTCTTTTAATTTCATATATATTTTAAAATTTTTAAATAAAAAAATTATTTTGATTCTTCTAATTCTCTTTCTTTTTCCTCATTATTTATCATCCGTAAGATTAGTGGGTTTGTAACTTGTAATACAGTCTGTTGATATTGCCTTGTCAATGAATTTGCTTCTCTTATACTCACTCTGTTTATGATTTCAATGATGAACTGAAGGACTGACCACTCAAGCTATTCAACCATGGGGCGAAGGCTCAAAAGATGTTAGTCTTCCTCGAAATGTATATATATATATATAATTAAGTTTGGATACATCAACGTGAAGCGCCACAAATTGTAAGATGATATATTATTATTTGTAGCTAGTGCCCCAATTGCAATGCTTGTATTATTATGATCATTATTGTAACGGTGGATAGAGATTCAATCATGAAAATAACCATGTTTTCAATCAGAATTTTAACAAAAAGGTTAATTTTCAGTCATCAAGGATTTCATTAGCAACGCTGAAAAAGAAGAAAAAAAAAAAGGAGAATAAGATGAATGAAAATGAGAATGCAGAAAATAATTTTCTTCTCTCTTATTGGGATATTAATTATAAAAAAAGGAAATATTTTCAATGCACCTGTAAAATGGTTAAGCATTGATGCTTAGTGTAGGTCGACCGTTGATATGGAATCAAAATTGATCAACGGCTAATAGAAATCACCAATCACCTGTAAAACACACACACACACACAAAATAATTTTGTGAGGTCAAATAAGAGGGATTAAACATATTTTAGGTAGACGAAAGAAATTATTAAGTAAAATAACAAAGACTAATGTTTTTAAAAATAAATAAACAATTTTAACTTATAAATTATTTAAATATTAACTCAATACAACTTTACCTGTAACATAAGGTAATTTTGGGGGAGGATTAATGCTCAAAAGCATTTTAGGTGTATGTTAAACGTCACAGGAAAAGCAAAATGTAAATGCAGAAAAAGATACAAAATTCACGCATTCATCTAATATAAATATTACTTCCAACTCCTAATTTTTACTTTCAGTTCTGTTACTTGCACTTAAACCAATAACATTTCTCACAAGTCTCATAAAAGTTTAAACTCTCATCACCACATTCATTTTTCGTTTTCTTTTTTTCTATTTTTTTTCTCCTCCCAATCAAATAATCAATGGCCCACATAACTTCTTCTGTGCAAGAATCGTTTCAGTTTTACTTTATTCTTCATCCACTTTATGTTCTTCCATTATTTCCAAAGGATACTAGTAGCTCTCCTTTGAGTTAGGGTGTTCAAGGCCGAAGAGGCAGCATGGTGTGGTGGGGAATGGAAACTAGAAACAATAATAAGAGTGATGAGGAAAGACCGGAAGAAAGTGGGCCAACAGGTTGGGTGACACACAGTAACATTATTACTACAGTAACTACAGTACTGCACCACTGTACTAAATGGTCTGTTTAAAACATGAAAATGACCGCGCATAACATTAAAATAGTTGACCAAAAATTAATAATTGATGTGTAAAATTATTGTTTTGTGTAAATTTACAGAAGAACTTAATATTATTCTTCACAAATTTATAGTTGATCTTATAATATATGAAAGCGATATAACGATTTATCTGTTAGTATATAATATTATATACTTATTGAGAATGAACGGCAAGACTTAAGAATAGGAATGTCATCCGCGTAGGGTCGGGGCAGCCTCTCCGCTCCCTGCCTTCGCACGTCAACTTTTTTCTTGTCTTGGGTCTTGTTCTCTATGAATCACGGACACGCTGAATATGGCCCAGGCGTTCTTCTGTGCAAGAATCGTTTCAGTTTTACTTCTATTCTTCATCCACTTTATGTTCTCCATTAAAAAGATTATTTTTTTCAAAGGGTACTAATAGCTCTCGTTCAACACTTCTTAGGACATGTTCAAGGCCGAAGAGGCAGCATGGTGTGGTGGGGAATGGAAACTAGAAACAATAATAACGATGAGGAAAGACCGGAAAAAAAAAATTAGTTTATTTAGGTTAACGTTGACACAGTAGTAACTCACTTTCTCACACAACGTAACTACAGTTTCACATACTGCATTTTAAGTTTTATCTTTTCACACGCCACTGTTACTTTTAAGTTTTCTCTTTTCAAAATACTATTTTCATCTACTCTTTCTACCGCGCATAACATTAAAATAGTTATTCTCTACCAAAAATTAATTATTAGATGTGTAAAATTTTTGATTATGTAAATTTATGTTCATTTTTTAAGAACTTATTATAATAAATATTCTATATACAAATATTAAAATATTATAAATCTTATAATATATGAAAGGATATTAATGAATTATGAATTTTTTCCGAAATTATATATATATATATATATATATATATACAGATATATATATATATATACTTACATATATATATATATGTCATCCGCTACAATTTTTGAGGGTCCGGTGCAGCCTCTCCGCTCGCTCTCCGTCTCGCACCTCAACTTTTTCCTTGCCTCTGGTCCTGTTCCCCATTAGGAGAAAATTTTTCTCTATTTTCATTCTTCAATTCTCGTGAATACTTGCGAGAATTTCTCTTGATATCAAAAAAAAAAAAAAAAATTATAAAATAAATTATTTTAATATTTTTAATTTTAAATAAATAAAAAATTTAATAAAAGATAAAATTATTAAGATACATATATTTAATTATATATATATTATAAAGAATATTTTAAAAATTTAATAGAGACGGGAATCCCGCGAGATAGGGAATATGGTTCCCGTCTCTGTCCCTAAATATATCATAGAGAGATTTTTCTTTTCGTCTTCATCTTTGCTGAGAGAAAAATCTCATATTTAGAAGTCCATTCGAGATAATTTCTACGAAAATCCCTGTTTAGCGAGAAATTTTGCCATTCTACTTAAGAAGCATGTCAAATTGAACCCTTGCACAATTGAAAGGAGCAAATAAAGGGTTAAACAGATTTAGAATTTAAAATTATGTCCTTAAAATCGCACGCTCAAGCACCGACCAAGGTTTATTTATGGTGGTCCTACACTGAACCAAAAAAACTTGTGCACCGAAAAAATAAAAATTCCTCAAATTGTTGCTTATTTCCTGTGTTATCATTTGTTTTGTACTCCCTAAGGACCCGAAAATGCAAAAAGTATTCTTGCGGAAATATATTGTTTATAACATTCTGGCACATCAAATACATAGGTTAGGACTTAGCAGTTTGATTTCTATTCATTATTTATCTTTCCCCAAAGTAACTTACTGCACAAGCCACGCCCCATGTGACTACTTATATTATTTACAGCCACGAAACAATTTCAAGAAGTCATATAATTGCAATTTCAATTGCTGACATCCTGAGAAATTTTTAATATTGCTAGATTATAGCGTTCAAGCCTTTATCTTGATCCTATCCTATTATAAGTGCATGCTGAGGTGGTGGTGACGAGTTGGAGAAAAAGAAGAGGGGCAGGGGGGTCATACAGTCATTGTATAAATAGCCTTAGTTCATGCACTTCAAACACCTTGGTCCACTAAACCATTTTATACTCCCTAGGTTCTCTGTTCTATACACCATGAACCTTGAAAATTGCCACTGTCTACGCACCACAAAAAACAGCAGTTGGCCAAGTTATGAGAGAATTGGCTACGATCCCATTGTGTGTGTCAATGAACTTGTGATCAGATTGAAGATGGCAAGCTGGAGAACGTTGTGGAGGAAGATCAAGAGGGAAAAGAGGAGATTTTTCAGCTCTTCACATGTGGTTCATGTCCAATACGATCCAAGCTCCTACTTACAGAACTTCGATGATGGCTATTCCACTGACCCTGATAATGTTTCTCGGTCATTCTCAGCTCGATTTGCAGCGCCCTCCAAGATTTTTGAGAAGAATGATGAAGTGATGGATGATGGAGAATTGGAGATAAATGATAAGAGCAGCATGGTGTAATTTTGAGTGCTTTTGGACTCAAAATTTAATTTTTCCGATGAATTATGATGTAGTTGTACATTGTTTTAGCCATCTTGTTAATCTCTTTTGACTGCTTGATGTTATAAAAGTGATGTTCTCTCTGATGTTTACATTTCTTCTTTTTTCTGTCATCAACTTTTCTTCTTTTTCATCTTTTTCCTTTTGTGTAGTTGATGATAGAATTTCTTCCCATTGGTGCTTGGATTGGCCGTTTGACTCATTAGCTAAAACTTTTGAGTCAGCTTGGTGTCAATCCAAGTGCATAGAACTGCATTTACTATATCATTAAAGAAGCAACTCATCATAAGCAGAGCTATAGTATTTGTTCCTGATTGCTTAAGATTAGGACATTGCAACATTGCCAATGGTTATAATTAAAAAGAACATTTAACCTCCAAATGGAGTTGATATCATTTCCTTCTCAGTTGTAGCTTAATAATTAACCTGAGATTAAATTGTTTTATTTCCTCCCTGTAAGGATTTTATATGCTTGAGGTTGAGCACTATAGTCTTTACTCCTCTATGGTCTAATATTGCAAGATAGTGATATAATAGGATATCATTATTTCTCTTGCAGAAAATTCCTCAACTGTTGATCAACCAACAAAATCATTAAAGAACTTGTACGGTGGTCCACTAACTACTGATCTTTTTGGACCACTATGTCTGCCTACCCAGAAAAAGCAGTAACTGCAACAACCATGTGCTATGTGAACACGATGTGCTAGTGCTATCCAACCATACTTCACTTGTCTCTCTTGGAATTTGTTTCCTCTTTCTTTCCACCTATCTTCTCTTATTTTTCCCCCATCTGAGTCTGCTATTTAATGTTAGAAAGTAATCAAGAGAGAAACTGAGCAAAAATAGAAATAGCGAAAGCTATGGTAGCTTTTTTCTTGCATCCTAATTCGTTAACACTTTTACCTTACCTATCACTGAAGGGTTTCAGACCGGTGCAGTGGGGCTCATGGAATTTAATGGTTGTCCTTGTGCTACCATACCTTCTTATATACTTTGGACCAAGCTGTCTGACAATAAATGTCTCAAATTCACCAGTCAATTAGGTGTCAAGTGAGGGGCTCTCAAATTAGAGACAAAGCCTCACTTGAGTCCTCAATAAATTTACTACACAATTAAGAACCAAGTAAAGCTTTCTGAGAGATCAAAATCCAATTGTTTGTCTCTATCTGCAATGCTTCTATGTGAAACTCATACTATAAAATTAGGTGCAAGAAAGAAAACAACACAACCAAATCGCTGCTGATATAAATGTAACGGAAAACCTTATAATTTTGGCTCACCTGCCATTATAATTGGCAGCTCATGGGCTCACCCGCTATTGTTAGTTGGCAGCTGCAGCAGCCCCACCAGAATTACCATGATTATTGACTTTGTGGAAGGACATGGAACATCTACTCTATGCCCCACCCTGTACCAATCGAACCACACTCGAGTGACAATGGCATGCATGATTGCTATGTACATACATACATTTTTGGATTGGTGGTAGCCTCAATTACTCTAGAAACCTAACCTTGTACGTCATAGGCAAGCTAACAAGCTCCAATAGTAAACAGTTAGTCTAGCCAAGTGGTCTGATGCACATGGCTAAAAACTGAATCAGATGTTTACCTGAAAAAATTCAATCAAATATCAAACAAGTAAGTAGTAAAATGCTTAAATTTTTATCTTTTGTTAAATTTAAATAATTTAAAGATTTTTGTAGAATATTTATGATGTTTACCATATTTTCAGTAGGTGGCTAATATGTCACAAATTGCACTCTACATTTTTACTCGTATCATAAAAATGAAAAAGTGAATTTAAATATCATTTTCTCCTATCTCTACTGCATTGATTCGATTAGAAACTTTTTTTTTTTGGGGCTAGTCCAAACATATTCATGCTTATTCTTTTATTTTGGGTATTCTATATGTTTGTATATATCATAATTTATTATAAATTCAAATAAGAGAGAAATCAATCTAGATAGATACGCTTACTGCTCAAGCATTTGAAACAAATATTTTATAAACAATATTTTGTTTTGAATAATTATACTTTCTGTAAAATACATGATTTTCAAATAAGTCGCAGGGATTTTTTATTTTTATTTGTTCACTTGGTCCTCTAAAATTTGGTTACTTTTCAATTGAGTCCAAGTCCAAATCACACGAGTCTGATGCGGCTGATGTTTTATTGATGTGGCTAATGCCTAGTGGTTTGTTTAGACTCGATTGAAAATTTTACCAAAAAAATGGTCAAAATTGAATAATTTAGTTTTTAAGGACCTAATTAAAAACGTGTATTTTAATATTTATCAAGAGTGCCTTTTTAGTTTTATCATTCAATGTAATTTATTTTCAATTACTTTTTGTTGATGTATCTAAATATGTAGTATAGTTTCAACTATTTTTTTAATTTTAAATTTTGAATTCGCTATTTTAAAGAAAGTCTTATTTAATCATCAATCCGATTCGAAATTGTTTTGAGTAATTACTATGTACCAAATTTTTTTTTATAGGGATAGCCAATGCAGCTACTCCAGCTACAGCAAGAAAATTTCTTACATCCCATTGGGAACAATTATTAATTGGTTAATTCTACAACACACTGTTTATTTTCTATTTTTTTAGTGATGTACAATACACTGAAAATTATATTATATGAATACATTATAACATCTTTTTCTTACATCCATTGAGAACAATTATTAATTGGTTAATTTGACAATACACTATTTTTTTTTTTATGTACATTACACTATAAATTATAGTGTATGAATATATTATTAAAAGGAGTTAGGGTAGTCATAAACTCATGTCATGAGTGAGCATGATTTATTTTTGAATTCAAACTTCTTTTGAATAAGGAATAAAATGGTATAATTCTCTCTCTCTCGTAAAATTTATCTAAAGATTAAATACACAAGTCTTTTCTGTGAGAGACAGAATTTGCTTCTACATTATAACATCTTTTATCATTGAAATTTTGTATTTACAAAATATACACGCATATAATTTTTTCAGTTGAGTAAAGTAAAACTATTTTATATTTTTTCCCTTCTTTTTTATAATGGTCCACATATTTGCTAAAAAATTCAACGGTAAAAATACTATATAGTGTATTATAGAGTTAGTTGTTACCATTACCCAAAAAAATTGAGCGCAATTGTTCACCGAATCACCAAGCAAGTTATAATCCTTGCCAGATTCAAATGTACCAAATAAAGTTTTATTATCATCTTGGCGAAATGTCACCTATTTTCATATAATATATGCAAGTTCCAAATGACCATATTAAGTGTTCAAACCTTATAGCCTGTATCGAGAAATTCTCATGTTAGGCATCCGTTAACATGTGTGTGGCTGCGTCACTTGGGCATCAAATTAGGTAATCAGTGAGCACTGCCCACGCATTCATTAAATTATCAAATATATTAGGTAGTAATATATATATATAATATAACATATATATATATATATATATATATGCCTAATTCAACTGTGAATTCAAATCAACCAAGGTCCTCAAGGATTAAAATAAAGTAAAAAAAACAAATAAGAATTTACAATAAAGTTATTTGCGAGCAGATACTTGCCCAAAGGGGAAAAGGAGGATATAGCAAGTACTGAAGCAGCCAGAGCTACATCAAGGAGATGCCGCATACGACAACCACTACATAAATACTGCAATCTATAAAAATACCTCTAATGGCCTGGTAAGCAACCAAACCTCTCTCCAAGAGTTTTACTGCATCTCCCCAACTGTGCCCATCTCCATGAGCTTCAACTCTTTCTCCCTCAGTTTCTTCTGAGACTCTTGCCTTTTCACGGTATAGGCGAGCAAGCACAATTGTAACATCAGTTAACAAGACTATGTAAAGAGGCCTTGAGGCCACAATACTCTCTGAAATCATGTAAAAGAAAACTACCAGCAATGCTATTATCAGAGAACTGAGGGCACGTGTGGTCTCAGAAGCTAAAATGCAGGAATTCAGCTCTCTTGAAGAGAAAAAAGTAGGCTTATGCCAGCCAGGTGTCTTTAGCTGCTTTGTGTCAGGTGCTGCATTTTGAGCTCTTGACGTGACTGAAGATGGTTTTATTTTGGCACCATCACCCTCAGACACTTGACGGCTTACTTCTGAAATAGTATCAGAATCCAGTATTAGAGGTTCCACTTCACTTTTGTTGTCAAAATTGTCAAAATTTGAATACTTAAATCCAGCCTGGTGTTTTAGCCGTGAGGAAGAAATTGTGGCATCATGTTTATCTTCAGCACCGCCTGAAAATGCCAACGAACCCAATTAAATGCAAATAAGCAATATGTAGATTCCAACATAAAAGTAGTGCCTTTTTCGTGACAATAAAACAATTAAAGTTATGTTTAGATATTTAATAATTAATAGAATAAAATAAAATGAGATAAAAAAGATAAAATAGAATGAAATAAGATAAAAATATTATTTTATTATTTGAATATTTTATGATGAAATAAATAAAATTATGATTTAATTATTTGTGAAGTTAATAGAATGGTAAAGTTATAACTTTAATTTTTAATGAGGAAGAAAATTACCATTCTATTATATTTTCATACCTTCAAATTGGAGAAACGAAAATTAATAGCTTTTGGTGGGATGATATGGAATTTACCCACCTACTTCTATTCAATTTTATTTTTTTTAACATAATTAAATAATGAAACATATTTTTATTTCATTTTATTCTCCTTTATTCCACTCAATCTCACCAATCCAAACATAACTTAAGTGACTGCAAAAATAGTAGTGGCAGAAAATTATTTGCTAAGAGGAATATCAATGTAAACATATATCTTTAATTTTGCCAGGCAGCTTGGTGATACTAAAAGGAGCACAGATAAACAATATTACATCTCTCCGAGAAATACCGGTTACAGAGTTGCAGAGTCTTACTTGTTCATAACTTGATTCCTTGAAGATACTGTTAAAACCACTTTACAAGGAAGGTCTGTGTAGTCATTGTAAATATTGATACTCCTAGATATACTATTCCATAACCATAAAATTTACAGTTGTAGAGGTGATTTCTTTCCACGTGATCTCCTTCGTTTCCTTCATGCTATCCATTCATTCAAATTTTCCCTTTTATTTTTTAATTTCCTATTTTTATTCCTTTTTCCTTTTATTCTTGGCATTCAAAGACTGGAAATCAAATTAAAGAAAACTATGAATAAATAAAAATAAAAATTAAAGAAAACTAAAGCATGAAACATATGATTAGGACAGAATTGAGTATCAATCACATTTTGCCATAGACCATAGTAACAATGTCACATGTTTCTTATAATAAGTAAAGCTATCTACACAAACAAAATTCTTTTTTTCCCAGTGTCATTAGATAATAATGTAACCTCCAATCAAGCACAATAATGATGCAATCTCACAGGAATGGAACCCTTTATAAAATTATGCATATCCAACCAACCAACCAACCAACCAGAGAAAAATGAAAAACAATGGGTACGGTGGTACCAGTGTGTTCTTCGTGGTAATCGGAATAAAATGCAGGGGATAATGAGTGAGGGCGGGAATGGCGAGGGGGAAGATGATCATCAGTGTGGTCTGATTCTGAATGGTAAGACAAGGATTGGGCATGACGAGGAGGTTGGCGATGGGTTGGGGACGACGTCGTAGAAGTTGGTGTTGGAGGAAGGGTATGGATCCGACCCGTGATTAAGGCCATGCGATCCGACCCTCTCTCTGCAATCCTTCGTCTTCTCTCCTCCTTCCCTCCTCCATTGACATTGTTGCTCGCCATCTCTCTCTCTCTCTCTTCCTCTGTTCTCTTCTCTCTGCTTTTCTCTCTGTGCGCCTCTGAAATTGTCTTTCTGGTATTTCTGTTACGAGAATCTTTTAGCATGCCGCAGGTCCCGGAAACGACGTCGTTTGACAAGGCCTTTTCTATTTCTTCTAATTTTTAATGGCCACATCTCAATATACAATTAATTTATTTTTTTTCTTCTTTATAACAATATAGAATTAATTTTGCCTAAACATTTGCACACTTAGATTGAGTATTTAAGTTTTATAAAGAGTTCAATTTTAAAGTGGGGCTATAGGCACTCTTTTTTGTCTATTTATATTCATTTTTAATTACTTAAGACTTACCTAAAATAATTTTCATTAATTTATATATATTTATTAATTCAAACATTTTACTATTTATATCTAACTTTTTATAAATTTAAAATATTTATTTCATCTATTATTTAATTTTTTTTTCTTGACCTTGAAATCTAACAATTTTCTACTCCATTAAAATTCTAAACAGAAAAATTATTATTCTACAAAAATGTTTTAATTCAAATTTCTTGTTATTTATATTTTTAGTTACGTATATATACTTTGCCTTACCAAAAAAAAATTCGTATATCCTCTATAAATTTAATATATACTTAGTTTATTACTTTATTTTATTTATTATTATTAATTAGAATATGCTTTCTTTATGTACCAAAAAATTAGAATATACTTACATATTTGTAAAAAAAAGAATAAACTTCCATATAAAAGGCAATAACTACTTCTAAAAAAATTTTAAATAACAAAAATATTAAAATTGAAAAAATAAATTACAAAAAATAAATGTTAGATCTATTAAATTGTCAGAATTTACTTAAATATCTAATTACTTGAAAAATATTAATATTATTAATTTTTTAAATGTAATAAAAATGTATTTTAAAGTTGTAAATTATATTAACAAATCCTTTTATATTAGATAAAAAATATTTTTATAACTGTTACGTAAATTACTGGAAATTATTTTATTATATTTTATTGATATATTATAAAATAAAAAACCTAAGAAAATATCATTTTTCATATATTAAAACATTGAATATAACTTTGATGACTAAATTAAGAATATTATAAATATAAATATATTTTTTAATTGAAAAAATATAAACATATTAATTTTTTTTCATATTTAAATGTTATATTATAAAAGTGGTTCGTGACTTTTGAGATGATTATCATCAGTAAAAATAAAGAAAAAACATATTTTTAATTAAATAAATTGAAAGTAAAAAACAATAAACAAAAAGAAATCAGGGAAAAAAAAGAGAAAATATTATTATATAATTAAATTTTTATTTGTATGAATAAAAATTAATTTTTTTTAAAATATATATTAGAAATTTAATTAAATAATAAATTGTCAAGAATAAGTAATAAAAAATTTAACTTATTAAAGACATAAATTAATGAAGGTCAATTTAGGTAATTAAAGTTTTAAACAATTAAAATGGAGTGTTAATAGGTAAATAGGAGTGTCAATAGCACTATCCTTAATTTTATTACAATTTTCATAAATCTTTTAGTTTAATTTTGATACATTGTCAATGTAAAAAATTTTACACTATTAATCAATCATATATTATTATATGTATTATTTTTTATATAATAATTGTAAAAGTCAAATATTTTTCATGATATGTTAATAAATAATTAATTAATAGTGTAAACAAATTTTACATTAATAATACATATAAATTAAATCATAATTTTTTTTACACTTTTATCCAACAATATATTATTACGTTAGAGTAAAATAGTTTAATCTCTTAAATTGTTTTTTTTTTATTGTGATCAAGTGGTGTTAGGTTAGTTTATGCTCATTTCAACTAATTCATCTCTCTAATCCAATCAATAACATATTATCTATGTCAAAACTAAAATATTTACAAAAATATTTTTTGTAATTTGACTCTAAAAAATTATCATAACTTATTTGAATTACTTACTTATACATTACATGTTCATCTATCATTACTCTAATCCTTAAGATTACATCTCTTAAATAATTACTACTATAGTGAAATTGTCAAAGTTCTTTAATGATATAACAACATATAAAGAGTAAAACCTTTCATAAATAAATTTAACTTTGTTATATTGTTAATGTAAAAAGAGTTTTATCCTTATATTTAATAATGTGTTAATATATTATTTAATGAATTTAAAATGTGATGTCATGTAATTGTTAGTACTTAATATAGTTAAACAAATTCAACGACGTGTCAAGATAAAATCAAATGATAATATAAAAATATTTTACACTAGTAAAATATTAAAATTTAACTCTTACAAATTAATAAATATATATTATTTTACATGTAATACAACATTAATTAATAACATTGGGGATGCAAAGATAGAAAAATCGAAAAAATACTTACTTGATTTGATTAAAATTGATTTGATTTCATTAAAATTATAATTGATTTGATTTAATTTTAAAATCAATTATCATATTTGAAACTTTTTATAAAATAAATATAATTTGAATTAACTTGTAATTTTTTTTTTTTATGTTTGGAACACTTTATCCATAACTATAATAGGTAGAAATGGTAAATAAATAAGGACAAAATTATCAATTCAAATTCAAATAATTAGAAATTAAATTAACTCAAATTCATTCAAATCCAATTAAAATTAAATATATTTTTAAATACACTCAAATTAAATTAAAAAATTTCAAAATAAAATTAATTATAATTTTAAAACTTTATAAACAAAGAATTTAATTTATAAATCAAATAATTTCTTAAAATTAATCATTCCAAACATGCGTTGCCATCTCCGTACCTGTTAATTTTTTATATATATATATCCATCTCTCTAATAATTTAATAAGTAAAGTTACTCACATACATTTTTACCTATAATATTTTATATTTACACAATTTTTATTATTTGATTATAATTTATTTTACTTAAACTTTTTATATTTATATTCTAATTCTGTTACATATATAAAGATGTGACAGATATACACTCAAGTATGTATAAGTAACATTTTTCTTTTCTAATAAGTTGACAATATTCTTAAAAGAAAGAATCTACTGATCATCATATCAACGGCCAAAAATAGTTAATCGTGCAATTACAATTGGATTTTGCTCAAAATTTATGCGTTGTGTTTACGACACTTGATTTCTAGTTAAAATATATTTCATGAGTTCATAATTTGAATTTACTTAATGCTAGTGTGATCTATAAAATGTTTTATTGCTCATTGATCTTAATTTGGTCTTCAATATATCAATTTTGTTTCAGAATTGTATGTTTAGTATAAATGTATCTTGAAGTTTCAGACATTTTAGGTGTCTTGGTACTATTTAAAATTATCATATCGAACCGTAGCCTTAAAATTTTATTGATTATATTTCTTCCAACAAAAAAACTATTTGATTACATTCAAAAACAAACATAAGTGACGATTTATAGACTTCGAAAGCACATTTTTTATTTTTTCCATAGTGAAGCAAACAAGTTTACCATTGAGTTAATTACCAGTTGACCCTGTCAATTAGGGTTGACTCGTTCGTCATATTAAATTAGAAAAACAAGGACATTAATTTCTAGATGCATTGAAAAAAATGTGTACTTTAAGAGTATTGACCAAATAAATATATTATTAGTAAATGTGTGTTAAGAATATATTTTTTATTATATTTTTTTTTATTGAATTGTGTCATATATTAAAATATAAATTTAATTACACGTTAATTAAAATTAATTGTATATTTTAATGCATAACGTGAATTAATAAAAGAGAATGTGTTAAAAAATGTGATAAAAAATATGTTCATAATATTTTTCTTATTATTATTGTAAAAAAATGTGTACTTTATAATTATAATAATGCTATCAAATAAATATAATTAGTTTATGAGTTTGATTTTAATGCATTAACAATATAAATTTTTTTACACTACTTACTAATAAAGTTTTATTATATATGTGATTTTTAAAATAATTATTATGAGTGTTAAATATTTTTAATAATGTAACAATATATAATTAAAGAATAATATAATTTTTTTACAGTAATAATGTATTTAAATTAATTCTTTAATTTATTTGTTTATTTTTAAATGAAATATTCTTTAATCGTTTGTAATTAATGTTATCATATATGATCGATCACAAACGATTAAAGAACTCTCCTATTAAAAAAAAACTGAACAAATAAACTAACAAAGGTAAGAGTGCTAGGGAGCCCTGCTTTTAAAGCTTGGGACTTTTCAATGCATGTGTATTAAGCACTATTTTTATATTTTAAATAAATTAAAATTTTTATAATCCACACAATTACCTATACATGAATTTATCTGGGCAAGGCCATGCCGTTGTTATTCTCTGTGTTCTATTTCCCTTAAGGTAAAGTGCGATTCGAACCCAAGTATCTAAATTCGAAAGTGAAATATTTCGCTTTTTACCGTCTGGACTAGCCATGGCCGTCGATGTTACGGATAAGAAGGCCGCTTTTTTAGGTGAAAAAGAATATTCACCCAAATACCAAATTTAGCATACTCTAAACAGAGATTTTTAGATACACCGAAAGTAAAATATTTTCTTACTCTATATTATTAAATAGATGTCACATTAAATTTATGAATTATTTTTATCTTTAACTTAAATTATATTTTAATATAATTATTAAAGTGTAGTTAAAAATATAATTTAAATAAGAGATAAAATAATTTATAAATCTTAAGTAATACATATTTAATGATACAAAATAAAAAAATATTATTTTTCTATATACACCTAAAAATTTCTCACTGTAGACATTATATTCGAGGAAAGTAAGCCATAGTTAGTCATCTATATAATTGTTGAATCTTGGCTTTAATTTCGAGAATCTCCAAAAGTATTCACAATGAACATTTATTGCGAAAAAGGGCAAAAAATATATTAAAAGCATATATTTCTATACATGAAAAAAGGAAAAGTAGACTATGCACATTGATTTGTTTCCAAATTCCATTAGATTGAGTGATTCAACCTCCTATCTGATTTTTTTTATTTTTTTTCATTTTTAAGGAAAGCATAAGGGAAATAAAGGTTGTCTCAATCCAAAAGCAATCAATACATACGATAACAGTCAACCACAAAATCTAACTAATAACGTCAAATATTCCATCAATTATCAAATACAAAATTCATATTAACGTTATATTGCAAAACTAAATTAACCATTCATCTTTACCCGTAAGTTTATGTTTTTTCAGTTTAATGTTTACCCATGAGTTTCAAAGCAAGCGCATTTAAATGCATCTAAAGCATCTAGCTATTTACCAAAAAAAGAAAATTATTGGTAATAGTATAAGCTATTATTACTATTCTTATTTGTTTTTGCTAACTCATTCATATCTTTTAAAAATAAGGCATTGCTGAAAAAGAGAAACAATCTCCCATTTACTCTTCAGATTTGTGAGAAATGGTAAAAGATTAAGGTCTTAGTAAAAAGGCCACGTCCATTGAATCAAATTCTAGTTTTAAATGGGATTTGGTAAGAAGCATGATTCTCAAGCAAGTCCCATGTTTTTCACCAAATTCTATCCTGATTCCTAAATGCATTTTGAGAAGGACATAAAACCTTGATTTGTCAAATATTTTTATCATTATCCTCGTTTTATTTATAAACAACACTCCTCACCTGAACCTGTTCACTCATATCCCCATTAGCATTTAGCAAAACAGCTATCGGACGGCCAGCACCAAATATGCCCAAGAAGATCCAAAAATCCCTTCAAGACTACCTCTCCAAGATCAAAAGTCCTCGCTCACAAATCCAATTACCCTCTAAGAAATGGATCCTCTCTGGCTGCAAGCATCCCCGGACCCCTTCTTTTGCCATGGACGACAAGAAAAACAACAATAACAAGGATGATGAAGCCACGCTAGCAGATATTGATCGCTTTCTCTTCGAGAATTTCAAGTCTCTATACCTCAAAGACGATGAAGAATCTGATGATAATGACAATAACAGTAAAAGGGTCTCTGAAGAAGAAAGCCATGACCATGACAAAGCTCCAAAACTAGGAGGCCCCATCTTGTTCGAGGAACCACCATTAGATCTATGTGGCTCTAACCGGTTCTTCACGACACGCAGCTTCTCGGGCTCGTTGATGGAGACAACCACAGGTGACGAAGCAGGATCAAGCTCAACAACCTCAAACACAATAACATCCTCAAATTTCCATGCAAAGGATCAGGCGCTTCCCGATAACTGTGTCGCCGTGTTGGCGTGCTCGCCGAGTCCCTACAAGGACTTCCAACGATCCATGCATAGCATGGTGGAAGCCAGGTTGAGGAACCATGAGAGGGTGGATTGGGATTTCATGGAGGAGCTCTTGTTTTGTTACATAAATATGAACGAGAAGAAGTCCTACAAGTTCATACTTAGTGCTTTTGTGGATTTAATCACTGTCATGCGGCAGCGTTCGGAGAAGCCTCCTGCATCGGCAAAGCCACGGAGCGTTCGAACTGTTAAGATTGGTAGGGAGGTGATGAAGAAGACAAAAGAAGTAACGTTAGAATTTGGGTCCCCATAAATTTTTCATGTCAAAGGAAAAATGCCTGCGGAGACGAGATTAAAGAATAAAGATAATAAAAAGATTGAAAGATCTTAGATACTTAGATTTGAGAAGGTTTTTTTTTTTTTTAATTTATGTTTTTTTCTCCTAAGGATTTGCGTGCAAATAAGATGTGTATTATACTATTATATGAATTTGAGTGTTCTTGAAAAAAAAAAGAAAGCGTACTTTGTTGATGGTTTAAACATTTAACTAATTGACTTAAAATGCAAAGAATTAATTGTAGAAAATTTATTAACTTTTAGTCTTTTACTAGACTACTTCTAATTATCACATGACAGTTTTTTTAAATTACAAAAAAGTTTTTGTCACTAAAATTATTTCTTTCCCACTTCTTCTCCATTGCACTCCCGCATTTACCTGTTAGTTATTTTTTCGTTCTCGTCTTTTAATTTTAGTCAAATTTAGGAATGGTAAAATTATCTGTACTTGTGGAGATCTGTAAGAATTACTAGCGATAAAGTGGAAGATGGGAACTTGTTTAATAAATGAGGGCGGGAACGAGAATTATAATATCCGTCCTGCACGGTATCCATAAAACTCGTTAAGTATTTTTTTATTTAATATATATCATATATTATGATTTTTTTTTTTTTTAACTTTGAAATGAGATAGAAATACATATATTATTATTTTTATAATACCAACTTGCGTTAGTCCAAGTGACAATGGGCTTGAGCACCTTAAGCATGTAGTCAGGAGTTTGATTTCTGACTCATGTGTATGGAGAAAAAATACAATTGAGCGATCGTCGTCTACTTTAACTAAACAAGATCATTATAGATTAGTACTTTTTTCTTCCTAGGCGAAAGATATTGAGAGAAAGTACAAAAAAAAAATGAACCTATAATGATAAAACTTTTTAAAAAATATATACTATTTATATAATAATTATTTATGTAAATTACTTATTACGAAATATAATTGAATTTAATTTATTATTTATAATATTCTTTTAATTTTATAAAAATTTTATATTATTGAATAAAATTATAATATGTAATATTAAAATTTATTTTTTTAAATATTTTTTTATAATTTTTAAAATTTTATTTTAAATTATTAACTATTCATAAATACTTTCGTAAATATTTTATTTATTCACAAAAATCATAAACGAATAACCACGATAAAAACAGGGACAGAAACAAGAGAAACGCCCCCCGCCCCGCCCAGCCCAGCCCAGCCCAGCCCAGCCCAGCATCATTGCCATTCCTAGTCAAACTGTGCGTGTCTGCTGTTTTGTGGGCATGTGGCAATTTTTTAATTGAGTGGCTGATACACATGGCTTGCATCATCTTCTTTTTTTTTATTCTTTTATTCTTTTATTTTTAATTTTGTCTTTTTCTTCTTTTATTCTTTGTATTATATGTTTTCATATCCTTCTTTTAAGATTTATAAATATAAATGGGTGAGACTATTTATATTTTACTATGTTCTATTTTTTATTTTTAATTGTATTTTTAAAATTTACCGTTAATTTCTTTAAAAAGTCCAATTCTTTTTTATATTTCAATAGTCTCACCCTATATAAATATATATAAAACAAATTATCTATTATTTATTATATCTCATATTAATAAATATATTACTACTAAAATACTAAATTTTGAATATTTTTTTATACTCTATAATAATTTGTTAATTTTTTTTATTTTCTGCTTGAGTATTCTACAAGTATTTATATGAGACAAATTTTTTGGACACTATATCCTAACTTTGAATGATAAAAATAGCCACATGTGCGAGAATATTTTCCCTGATGGGCGGTGGATGAATACATGTCTAATAAATGGGGTGAGTGCATGAACCATAACACTCGTCCAGCAACTTCTCGTAACATGTAATTTTTTATTTAATATATTATGTATATTATAATTTTTTTCTTCTTCACCTTAAGATGAGATAAATAAGATATACAAATTTGTGAATTCAATTGTCAATTAATTAAATAATGTATAATTATATAAAAAAATAGACAATATAAAATTTAGAAGACAAAAATATTTTGTGAAACTCACTTATAAGTATACTAGTTTTATATGTTTTAAAACTCAATAACTCAACGTCTTGAAGTTAGTCTTTCATGCATACTAACTTCTTAATGGAGGTTTTTTGTACATATACGATAAGTTAAATGCACATAATTTTATAAATTTGGGGAGTTGAGTTACTAAATTTTTAACTACATAATTTTTTTTGTAATTGATTCAGAAGGGGTTATATTCATTTTAACCTTAAAATTTTGTAGTTTTCAATGAGATATATTGTTGTTATTGAAATTTATACTTTCACTAAATACGATATATTGAGCTAAGTTGATATATACCCGAACATATAATAACTTAAAAAAGATTAAAAGTTCTTACAAAATGAATCAATCTTCCTTGATTAAATAAACATTTCTCATGTTTAATTGATTATTTCAGGCAATATCTTCGGCCAAAAACTGTTGTGCAAATCACGACGGTACAAATCAGAGAAGTCCTATATGTAATTAAACCTTCATCCGCTTCAACAACCCATTCTTTTTTCCTGATTATATATATACAATATATACAGAGGAGGAATTCATTTACACTTAATATAATTAAAAAAGACTTACATTTAATCTTATATTTTTTATTTTATTTTGATATTATGACTACTATATATAGAAAAAAGATTCATTTACATTTAATATAAATAAAAAAGATTTATATTTAATTTATCTTTTATTTTATTTTGATCTTATGACTACAATTTATCTCACTAAATAATTACATAATCAAAATAAAATAAAAGGTATATAAAGATTAGGTATAAGTCTTTTTATTTACACTAAGTGTAAGTAAATCTCTCTCTATCTATATCTCTATATATATATATATATATATATATATATATATATATATATATATATATATATATATATATATATTTATCTATATATATTATTTCATTAAAAGAGATTATGAATCTAACAGTTAAAAATGAGTGTACGTCAAAAAACTTTCACTCTTGATCCTCTTATTATATATATATATATATATAGGATCTTTTACATAAGTATAAGTCTTTTTTCGCTTACACCTATTTTCAACGTTAATTTCACTTTCATCTAATAGTTGAAAGTATTTCATTAAAGATAACTATTGAATAAAAATAGATTTAACAACTAAAAATAAATATAAAAAAAAAATTAATTTAAAAATAAATATAAAAAATATAATATTATATTATATATAATATATATATATATCTCATTCATATATAAAATTATGAGCTGATCCAAGTTACTGAAGCTATATTCTACAATAGTGGCATTGAGCTCATACAAGTTACTGAAGCCCTTCACCGTCCTATTATAGTAGTTTTTGCTGAACAATCCTTTAATGTGCATTAGTAATTAATAATGGATTTAACTCGTTAGTTCACTAGGTATACATATTCTTATTATTATTCATAACTTTTGGTATTTTTTGAATATTCTCACACTTTTTGAGTGAGAGATTAATCCTATTTGAGGTATTGAGGCAATTTCTTTCATTGTTTGTTTGTATTATTATTCATAATTTGGCTTGATTTGTTGTGCATGAGTAATTAACAATGAATTTAATTTTAGAGAAATGATAGCATCAAAAAAATCAGAGAAATCATAAATAATCGTTAAAAAAAACTAGCTTAACATTTCTCTTAGTTATTATTTAAGGATAAAAAAAGACTAAAAAGACATGAGCATTAAATATTTTTTAAAATTTCAAAATTTCCTTTGTATTTTTTATTTCATATTTAATATATTAGAAGGATTATCACCTTATTTAAAAAAAAAAAAAATCAATACTATAATATGATAATGTATTGTAATATTATTAAAAATGAGTTTGACTATTACACCCATAAGAAATAGAATCTGACTACTATAACTATAAGACTAAATTATTTAATTATATGTTAACACATTATTTTTTTTTATATTATATATTATATTAGAAAAAACCTTTTACATAGATCAAAACTTTTGTTTTTGGACTTTTACATAAATCAAAACTAAACTCATTAATAATTCCAACAAAAATGGTAAAAAAAAAAAGAAGAGTAAGCCATAAGAGACTAAGCCCTAACCAAGGTAAAGTTTAAAACCAAGGCCCATAATAATAACAAGCCCAAACCAATAAAAATCTGAGGAAAACAAATGGAAAACCTAAAAAGTAGATATTATATATATATATATATATATAAGAAAAGAAAAGCACGAGTGCATGACCAATTGACCGTTCAGCAGAGAGCTCCGGAGAAGATATTTCTAGAAGCATACTGGTGACATCTTTAAGAGTAGGAAGTGGGACCAACCAAACAGTTTGTTTTTTTTTTTTGGCCTGTGAGATCTAAATTGCTAATTTAACAATTGGAAAGGTCATCAAAGAAATTTAAAACCTAAACTGCAAAATTCCACAGCAGCCCCACCCAATCTCTCTTTCTGTTTATATGTTGTTTTGAGAGTTGTGAGCATAAGTTTTATTAAGATTGTTCCAGAACCTCACAAACAAAACCCCTTTTCTTCCTTCTTTTTTTTTTTCTCCTCCCTTCTCTTCTGGATAGCTACGCCAACGCCAGGTAAAACCCTATTCCATCATCCCTCCGATTCATGCATCTTCCTTCACCTTCAAGATCCGTGCCTTCCTGCTCTTAGATTTAAGCATTTTCTCTACAATTCGCCCACTTGCTGTGTAATGATTGTTGGCATTCATTGCAATTTTCGATTCCTCTTTCGTAGTGCTTGGTCTGATTCAATTTTGATGGAACGGATTTGATTTGGTTTCCGGTGCTCAGCTTCTATGGATTACCCATGTTTTTGTTTTTGTTTTTTTGTTTTTATTGAAAGAAGAGATTGATTTTGTTTTGGCGAACTAAATGCTTATATATCTTAGTATTATCCAAGTTATTAAATTACTGTTTTATTTGATTGTCCTTATTATTATATATAATATATAATATAATATGAGCTGCTGCCTAAGGCATTTAATTTAGGGAGAATTAATGACAAGAACCGGTAAGAATACAAACCTAATGGCAATTAATCATTCCGAATGGTCCTTGCGGTTATGGGAATGGTTATTGGTCCTTCACTTTTAATTTTGTATTATTAACGATCTTTTCTGATAATTCTCCCTTTATTTTATTGTTTTTCCAATTTTTTGGTGCAACTGCAAGCCCTTTCTGTTTTCTCATGTTTTTCTTTTAGTCTTAAAAAAAAAAAAACCGTTATCCAGATGTAAATGTGGCGGATTTATTTTCTTTTTCCAGATTTTCGTTTTGGCTGGCGGATCAAATTTTAATTCACAAACATGAGCGTGGTTGGTTTTGATTTCGGTAACGAGAGCTGCATTGTTGCGGTTGCAAGGCAGAGGGGGATTGATGTTGTGCTCAATGACGAGTCCAAGCGTGAAACTCCTGCTGTTGTATGCTTTGGTGACAAGCAACGCTTCATTGGCACTGCTGGGGCCGCATCCACTATGATGAACCCCAAGAATTCAATCTCACAGATTAAGAGACTAATTGGCAGACAATTTTCTGACCCCGAATTGCAGTGGGATCTCAAGTCATTGCCTTTTCTTGTCACGGAAGGCCCTGATGGATATCCATTAATTCATGCACGCTACTTGGGTGAAGCTAAAGCATTTACCCCTACCCAAGTCTTTGGAATGATGTTGTCAAATCTTAAAGAAATAGCCGAGAAAAATCTCAATGCGGCCGTCGTTGATTGTTGCATTGGAATCCCTGTTTATTTTACTGATCTTCAGAGGAGGGCAGTCTTGGATGCAGCCACGATTGCTGGTTTGCACCCGCTTCGCCTGATTCATGAAACAACCGCAACTGCCCTGGCCTATGGGATTTATAAGACTGATCTTCCTGAAAATGATCAGCTGAATGTTGCCTTTGTCGACATTGGACATGCTAGCATGCAAGTGTGCATTGCTGGCTTCAAAAAGGGGCAGCTGAAAGTACTGGCTCATTCATATGATAGGTCTCTGGGTGGTAGAGATTTCGATGAGGTTTTGTTCCATCACTTTGCTGCGAAATTTAAGGAGGAGTACAAGATTGATGTTTTCCAGAATGCTAGGGCTTGTCTAAGGCTCAGGGCTGCTTGTGAGAAGCTGAAGAAGGTGCTTAGTGCAAATCCTGAGGCACCTCTGAACATTGAGTGCTTAATGGATGAGAAGGATGTCAGGGGCTTCATCAAGCGTGATGAGTTTGAGCAACTAAGTCTTCCAATTTTGGAACGTGTGAAGGGACCTTTGGAGAAGGCACTTGCTGAAGCAGGTCTGACAGTTGAAAATGTACACATAGTTGAGGTGATTGGTTCAGGTTCTCGTGTACCAGCTATAAACAAAATATTGACAGAGTTTTTCAAAAAGGAGCCTAGGCGGACAATGAATGCTAGTGAGTGCATCGCCAGGGGTTGTGCCTTGGAATGTGCAATTCTTAGTCCAACGTTTAAAGTACGAGAGTTTCAGGTAAAAGTTTCTTCCATTGGACTGTCTTCTATTTCAGCTCAAAGACCCTCTCATATGTTACAGTTGGTTGTGTAAGCTTGTTTGGTTATTGTTTCCAGTACTCTTATTCAGTGCAAAACTGCTCAAGTATTTAGGAATACGAACTTTAGCATTTGTTATGCTATTTTAATTACTTATCTCTGGTATCTGCCTCTGTTTAGGCCTTCAGGAATTTTGCATTTCAGTTTATTTTGTGCTTTTTTAATTGCTATGTCCTTGCAGTGAATTGTTCATATACTAAGTTTTCCATCTGGTATGATGTTACTTTTTTATTTCATAATGTGTAGGTCAACGAAAGCCTTCCTTTCTCGATTTCTCTTTCATGGAAAGGTTCTGGTCCAGATGCACAAGATAGTGGACCAGATAATCAGCTAAGTACCCTTGTTTTCCCCAAGGGCAATCCCATACCAAGTATCAAGGCATTGACATTCTACAGGTCAGGAACATTTTCTGTTGATGTACAATATGGTGATGTGAGTGGGCTCCAAACACCTGCTAAGATCAGCGCATATACCGTAAGTCAGTTTCCAAGTTTCTTCATTCTTTACTACATTTTTTTTCGAACAAAACTTGGCTCCAACCGTGGGAGGAGGGAACTCCCTCCAATCCCATTTAATATGTTGTCATGTGTCCATTAACTCAATTAAATGGGATTGGAAGTAACACATGGCAATAGATCCCAGGGTTGGAGCCAAGTTTTGTTCCTTTTTTTTTTTCCCCTCTTGGCTGTCCTCTGACTCTGAAGTATATGCAGATTGGTCCTTTCCAAACTACAAAAAGTGAAAAGGCAAAGGTCAAAGTTAAAGTTCGTTTGAATCTGCATGGAATTGTATCTGTTGAGTCGGCAACTGTAAGTCTTTTCAGGTTTTGGTGATTACTTATTTTTCTTGCCTGCCATAACCTCTCTTGCGAGCTTATGGTAGTAAACCAGAGAGCATTGTTCCTGTGATCTAACAACTTTTGCTTGTTTTCTTTAGCTCTTGGAAGAGGAAGAAGTTGAGGTTCCAGTTTCCAAAGAATCAGTTGGAGAAAATACCAAGATGGACACTGATGAAGCTCCTGCTGATGCTGCTGCACCTCCAACCTCCAATGACAGTGATGTTAATATGCAAGATGCAAAGGCTAGTGCTGGTACCCCTGGGGTTGAAAATGGTACTCCTGAGACTGGAGATAAGCCTGTGCAAATGGATACTGATACCAAGGTTGGTACTGTTGAAAGGAATATTTAAGCATATGCGTGAAATGTATTGATTTCAATTCTTTATACCATTGTTGAATTTTGTGACATTAATTGTTTTTGTTATTTTATTTTGAGCTTGTTATGGTTTTATGTGGCTTTCTGTCTGCATTGGAGCTTTTGACAATGTAAAATCAGCTGCTTATTTTTATAGGTATTCACATCAAAAAGGTTCTAGGTGGTAGTTTTTTTTTTGTTTGGGGGGAGGGGGTGGGGTTGAGATCTTGAATGTATTATCACTAAGTAGTTTTTGTTGATAAAGATGATAGTACCACAGTTTATGTTGTTTAAACAAACTGAAAAAACATTTTCCAGAAGAGTTTTGCAAATATAACCTTATTGTTAAGTTTTATTATGGTATTTGTGTGTGTTTGTGTCATACCGTGATGATTTACTTACATGATTTCCTGCTTCAGCTTATACATAAATCTTACGCATCCTATGGATATACTGTCATGCACAATCTTATAATCAAGCATGCATATTATGTACTCTGCTTGTTGGATTTTGTGCTTCAATTAGAGTTGTCCAGCATGCACAATCTTTAACTGATAAATCTTATCCCATTGCTGTTGTAGGTTCAGGCTCCAAAGAAAAAGGTTAAGAAAACTAACATTCCTGTAGCAGAGTTAGTTTATGGAGCAATGGCACCTGTGGATGTCCAGAAAGCTGTAGAGAAGGAGTTTGAAATGGCTTTGCAAGATCGTGTGATGGAAGAAACAAAAGACAAGAAAAATGCAGTTGAAGCTTATGTTTATGACATAAGAAACAAGGTGGGTGTTTTCTTTTTTCTTCTCTTACCCAAGGTCAAACCATCAAATGCAAAATGCCTGTCATTTGATGATTGCTGAAACTAATTTTTCTGTTACCATTTCAGCTTAATGACAAATACCAAGATTTTGTCACTGCGTCAGAGAGGGAAGTTTTTATTGCTAAACTTCAGGAGGTGGAAGACTGGCTATATGAGGAGGGCGAAGATGAAACTAAAGGTGTATATATTGCCAAACTTGAAGAACTCAAAAAGGTAAGAAGTTTTGGGGATAAGAGAATCCCTTCAAACTGTAAAATTGTTCAAAGAAAAAGGGATTAGAGAATCCCTGTTGCTGTTACCCTTTCTGTGTTTGTATGCACAAACATAAGTGGCGGGAAATATTTCCATGCTAGTTTTATGCTTGCAATCTTAATGGAGATTTATGTGATTATGTGATTGCAGCAAGGTGATCCAGTTGAAGAGCGTTACAAAGAATACATGGAGAGGGGTACAGTAATTGATCAGTTCATCTATTGTATAAATAGTTACAGAGAAGTTGCAATGTCAAATGATCCCAGATTTGATCACATTGACATCAACGAGAAACAGAAGGTAATTGCTCGTCAATTTTCTTGCCCTTGTTTCTTTAATGGTTGCCGTTTAATCTGAAATTGTTTTTCTTTTTATGTGTTTGTAGGTCTTAAATGACTGTGTTGAAGCTGAGAACTGGCTTAGGGAGAAGAAGCAACAGCAGGACTCACTTCCAAAACATGCCAACGCTGTACTCTTGTCAGCTGAAATAAGAAGGAAAGCTGAGGCTGTTGATAGGTATTTGTTTTAATCCTTGCTGTGGGTAGATGGGATTCAGGTTATTTAGGTTTTTGTTGTCCCTTGCTGTGGCCTTGCTAAATGTATTTATATAAATCAGTCGAGTTGGGGAAATACTAGCTGTCACTTGTGAACTTCTTGAGATACATCTTGGATTCTTATCATTATTCCTTTTTTGTTTGTCAATTGTTCATCTATGTTTTATGTTTGACGTATATATTTTTTTAATAGGTTCTGTAAGCCGATTATGACAAAACCAAGGCCAGCCAAGCCAGCTACTCCACCAACACCAGCAACCCCACCTCCTCAGGGTGGTGAGCAGCAGCAAACTCAGGGGGATGCTAATTCTAATGCTGACACTAATGAGAATGCAGGGTATAGCGGTAGTCAGGTCCCACCAGCGTCTACTGAACCAACGGAGACTGATAAGTCACAGAACGCAGGCTCTGCATAATTTTTGTTGTTGGTTTCTAAGACTATAGTCTCTACTACCTTTTGTATAAGCATATGAATATGAATTGGGCCTGAGAGAAGAGGCTTGGGTGGGTTGACAGTGAGTGGCTACTGGAATGTTTGGTGTGGAGCCCTCTCTGTTTGTTGGTTGGTTGGTTGATTACGTAAGTTTTAATTAATATTATGGTGGTCTTTGGAATCCGGATTTTTTCACAAAAGGGTTTTGAAGAGAAAACAATGATGTGTGGTCTGCCTTCCCAAACCCAGTGGGAATAGGCCAAATTTACGTTCTGTAGGTTTATAGATTATTTGTGTACGATTTCTAACAGTTGAATTATAATGTTTGTTTCCCATTTAATACTTCAATTTCACTCTCCGTGGCATTATAACTTTCCATTATTTTTTTTTCTTTTGTTTCGTCTTGTACTTTAATCTGTTAGGCCATTTTGTGAATCTTCTTGAGTTTATCCCTTTAAATGGAGTTGGAAGTAAATTCAGTGTGGTTTAATTAGATAACACGCCTAGGGAAGGCATTGTGCATGATTTGTTGAACTAAGGGGAGAGATGAAGCATTCCTTGATTTGATAGAGTTAAAATTTGATTGTGTTTTTTATTCTGACGTCATTTTTAGGAAAGATTTTGTTGAAAACAATTAATTTTTCATGTATTTTATTTAATACAAGATTTTTTTATTCTTTTTCGTTACCTGGCCGGGACCTATGTGAGGTCTAAGGGATCCTCACTTGGGAGTGGGGAGTATATTTTAACTTTTAACCAAGATAATTTCACGGGACTATTTAATACAAGTTTTAATAATTGTCAAACCTTTCATTATTGAAAATACATACTAATAATAAAGAATTTAAATAATTTTATTATATATTTTATATTCTATTATACTTTTATGTTCTATAAAATTTTAGTTATACTGTGTCTTCTCATTAAAGTTTAGATTTTGTTACCTGATTTCATTTGTAATAATATAATATTCATAGTTTTATATTCATACTCACCAAAAAAAGAAGTTACATATTCATAATTTTTAAATTTTTAAATTTAAGTGCATTATTAATTTGTAAAGTTGATTTCATGTGAAAAAATGATTGGTTGTTGTTATTGTATTAATTTAAGGGTTGAAAAGAAAATTCAAACCTCGGTCAGTGAGTATAGTGTTGTAATCAATATATTGTGTAAATTTGATCTACCTCCTAAATATAATATAAGAGAAATGATTTATCCTCATATCTAATCTTTTTATTAATTTTTTTAATTATTAAATAAAAAAAATATTGAATTTTTTTTATGTTCTCAAAACATGACATGCATTTGCTTTTTTATTTAATTCTTTCTTCATTTAGTATTAAGATAATTATTAGGATGATTGAATAGGAGGATATAAGATTACTCTACAATCACTTAGAAGGCTAAACGCATTCCTTCTGGTTCTCCATTCAATGTTCCTTCTAGACTTAAGGTATGTCCGACTAAATATTTGTTGTAAGTGTATTTGTAATTTTAAAAAAATAAGAAATAATTTGATTTGTAAATTAATTTTTGTATTTAAAATGTTAAAAAATAAAAAATAATTTAATTTAAGAGTATTTTGGTTTGATTTTTGTTTTCATTTTCAATTTATATATTTTCACTAATAATTACAAAAATATTGACTTGTTTTTACTTTGTTTCTTGTTTCAAATTTTTGTGAAAGAAATAGTAAAAATAATTTTTTTTTTTTCATTATTTCTTTTATAAAATTTTGAAAATAGGAAACAAAATGAATAAAGATAATATTTTTATAATCATTAATGAAAACATATAAACTGAAAATAAAAATAAAAAAACAAACCAAACACCCTTAAAATTTTATGGATTTTATTTATTTTTATTTAAAAATTGTATTAAATTTGACATAATTTAATTTGATTTGAAATAAATAATTTTCTTAATAACTACCTCTAACTACTTCTCATAAGAGAAAAAATATTAAATAATAAAATCAAATCAAATCAATTCACATTTTAATAAATCAAAACAGAAAATTTAATTTCTAAATCAATTCAATTTTTATTTTTTAATAAATTCCAAACACAAAAAATTGATTTATAAATCAGATCAAATAAAATCATTTTCAATTTTAATTAATTCTAAACACTTCCTCAATGATTTAAAGGTACTTTTTTTTTAAAAAAAAAAAAAAAGAAATTGTAACATTCATAAATCTGAAAGGTCATTTGACTAAATTAGTGATGTTAGAAGTCAAACCTTGAACCACATCACCTTAAAAAATTGAAAAAAAATGAAAAAGAAAAACCCCAAAAAGAAGAAAATAAATTGTTTAGTTTGAATTATATGAATCAGCAGAGTGATGTTATAAATACCCACAAAAGTGGCAAAACCATAAGAAATTGTTTGAATAAGGATCAGAAACCTATAAGCCTTCCTCTATTACTAATGGATTTCTGTTCTTGTAGTGATACTCGAATTAACATAAATTGACCCCCTTTCACTTGACAAACACAGTGATGGGATGTTTGACTAGAGTAGGAAAGCTTCAACAAGGGTAATGGAGGGAAGTGAAGACAAAAAAGGTAAGGAGGACAAATTTTGTTGGTGGAGATTACAAGAACTGCAAAAATAGCATCCATCAACTACGAATAAACCTGAAGCAAACCTAGCAATAAACTTCATATTAAAAAGCAACAATATACAACTACTTAAAAAATAAGCAATATATTAGACAGGCATTGAGCACAATTCTGAACATAGTACAGGTAATGCGGTTGGACCATCCAGTTCTGGTTCCGGTAAAATGCAACATTCATGGCAAAAGTATTGCCTCACAAGTCACAAGAAAAATTGCAAGGGGCAAAATGCCTCAAATATGATACAACAGCTAGCTGTCTACATTCTATCTTACACAATAATGGGAACAGTTGGGAACTATAACTCACATAACATCACATACCATTCTCACCAGAATCATCATTCTCCCCATCAGCTCTCTGCTGTAATTTTGAGATTTCACTCTGCACTCTCTCTAAAATCTGCCTCTTCTGTGTTTCCAAGTCCTTATGGAAATCCATCCTCATCTTTTCCAGTTCCACCATCTGCTGCCTTTTACTATTTTCAACCTTCTCATATATCTCACTGAATTTCTGAATGGAATCAGCAAGCAATCTGAATGAAGAAGCTTCATCACTGTCCCTTGCATACCTTCTTTTCTTTGGTCGAAGTCCATCTGAACGTTCTTCACCAGTAGATTCTGAATTCTCAGGACTATCCCTCATTTCATCCAACACATTTGCACGGTTTAAATAAACTCTAGGGTTCATAAAAACATACTCTCCTGAGTCCAGACCACAAGAAAGACCTGCTTGTTGTGGCGGAGAAGACATTAGCTTATCCATCCTGTTAAAATAAACCCATTTGCAAGTTCCACCACCCATTTTTTCTAATTTAGCCTTCTCCTTTTTGTATTTTTTCTTCAATGTATCTAGGCGATTTCTACACTGATTATCTGTCCTTTCAATTTTTGAAACTTCTGATACCTTTTCTGCAACTTCTTGCCACTCCTCAGACCGAAGACTCTTCCTTCCATGTTGAAGAAACCTATCTCCCCAAGCATCAAGAAGAACTAATGTCTCATGCTCAGTCCAGTCAGTAAGGGAATTCCTACCACCAAAAGATGGTTTAGGGGCTGAGGTAGCTGCAGCTGATGTTGCTGGTACATGGGGTGCAAATTCATAAGTCGAAATCAAACTCTTCAACTTTCGCTTTTTTGGGTGCCACTCTAAATCATCTTCAACCGTCGTGGCATAAATTTCTCGCTTAGCATCATCATCATTGTCATCATCATCATTGTTACCATCATTTTCATCCCCATCCCCATCCTTGTCCTCATCACCTTCCTCATCATTGTTGTGATCAACATTCTTTTGGGAAAGATGTATACTGTTACTTTGATAAACATCATCATCATCATCATCATCATCTTCCTCTCCTAACTGTTCTTCATCTTCTTCATCCTCGTCATCATTATTATCTTCTGCATACTCATTTGCAACTGGTTGAGAATATGGAGAACTCCTTACTGGAAGTCTCCTATGACTCAGATAACCATAACCCTGGTGGTGATTAACCCCATATATGTTAGGGGTATACCTTGCATCATCCTCAGTGCCATCCATTAAGAAAGAGCTTACAATTGCTAGGAAATTAAAGCCAGAGAACTAATATTTCCCTCAAAAAAGTGGTTCCTGGCTTTGAATAATAAAGTTGTCAAATTACCAGTGACTTGGCTCTTAAAAAGCAAGACTACCAACTCATACACAACATATCCCAAAATTTACCTCCAATATCCAATCTCTCAAACCATATAGATAATTGTTCCAGATTCAATTTTGCTTCAATAGAAAACACAATTTTCTTCTATGAAATCACCCGTTTTCTTTCTTTCTAAAAGGAAATTGGGAAACTTATTTGGCACAAATCACTGATGCACTTAGCCCCAATTCCCATTTATTTTTCAGTTTTCATCACTGTGTCATCAGATAAAATATCTATGTGACAAAGACAAGCCATAATTTATCAATCCAGGCAAAACCCCAAAATTCATCTGTTCAAATCAAATTACAAGAAAATGAGGAGACATCACTCTTACCTAAAAGAAGACAATTTTCCAGAAATGGAAAAAACAAAATTCAAATTCACAAACTTTTCCCTCTGAAGAGCTCGCAGGGGATGCAAAGTTTGTAAATTTCAAACAGACTGAAGAGAAATCCAAGATGAAAAAGGGTGGATGGACTGAAAAAGCAGAACAAGAAATGGCAGAGGATACCTGTCAAGATAGAACTTAGAAGATAGTTGCTGCTAATGTACGCCGGATGTGTTCACTTTACAACATATTTCATTTTATTTTAATTTTCTTTGCTTTTCTCTGTAATTTAACAAAAATTATTTTTTAATACCTAGAATACGTACGACACTCAAAGTCTCACAGTTATCGTAAAAATGAATATATTAATATAAATGTGAGTGTTTAAATAACAAAATTTATAATTTAATATGAGTTTTGCATTAATGTGTATGTAACTATTTATCGTTGTTGATATTTTAATATACAACAATAATAAATATATATATATATTATTTTATATTTATATAATTTTTAATTTATTATCATCTAATTATAATTAGGCTCATTATATTTTTTACACATTTATACTTTTATTCTGTTATATATCTATGAATAATATGTTCCTAAAATGATGTATAGAAAGCATTATTATTTAATGTTAAGACTTAGAATAATATTTGATAAACACAAATACTAAGTGCATCACCTTGTATATGTGAATGATATTGGGTAACATTAATACTAAAACCATGTTTAGAAAAGATTTTAGTGCATTTGTCTGTACTTTTCTTTTAAGAAAAGTATTTTTTATTATAAAAAATTCTAAAATATAGACATATGTTTAAATAAGATTTTAAAAAAAGTAGAATTTATAATTTATTTTACTTTTTTAAAAGTTAAAATATATTATTTTTTAAAATAATTAATTATAAAGATATACGATATAAAATAAAATAAGTAAAAAGTGTTTTTAATAAATGTATTTAAATGTAAAACAACTTTTATTTTTCTTAAAAATAATTAATTAGTTATATTATTTTATAATCACTTTTTAAAAGTTTATTCCAATACACTATATTTCAAGAAAAATAATTATTTATTTTTTAAATTTTTTCAAAATTTTTGTGATTATAAATTATTTTTAATAAAAAATAAAAAATTAATTTAAACCCCACATAATTTTTTTTTATTTTTAAAAATTTTTATAAACGAATATTTTTTTCTGAAATACTAATTCAATCATGCCGCTTAGTCTTAAGGGGGCATTATTCCAAGTCTGGGACCCGCATATCACGTGGCCCATTCTAAACTGTTAATCTGGAGCTTAGGTTCGTGAAGTATCCTACTTCCTGTCTCAGTGTCTTGCACGTAAAAGACTGCAATGCCGAGAATATACGTATATTCTACAATATATGTTGGTGTACGCCTGTACTGTACGTATTTCATTTGTAGCTCTCTATCATGAGGGTGAGATCAAATGAGAGAAAGAGCATTACATTGGAAGGCTCACTGCTTCACTGTTTCTCTGATTCTGATGCATGCAAGAGGTAAAATACTAGAATGTCTGATCAAATGAAAGAAGAAAGAAGAAAGAAGAAAGAAGAGAAGAGTGATAGAGGGAAGTACTAAGCTAGTTGTGTTCTTTGCTGCTGAATGAGGCTTCTGCATTTGGGTTTGTCTCGGATTGAAGAAAACTAGGTGGGTTCACAGTAAATTTGTCTCCTTTGTACTCTTTGATTCTGACCCATCACATGCATTCTTGTTTTGTTTTCTCGAAATGGTTCCGGAGTTCATTTTGAATAATGTGTAGTGGCTTTTCATGGAAAAAAAAAAAAGAGACTTGTTTATGCTTTTATGAGATTGCTTAATCAGCTATTGTATCGGAGGCTGTATAAGCTGATTTCCCCACTGTTTTTCTGAGCGTTTGAAAAATTCTCTGCTGAAAACAAAATGATCTTTTGCAATTGCAGGCTTGAATTATCTAATTGTGGCATTCTTCTTAGGAGTCGTTTTGGTTGCTGCACTTTTATGTGTTTGTTTGTTGTATCATCTGCACAACTGTCTTGTTACTTTGGAGCTTCCAAATGTATCAACTGCAGTTTTTTCATCCATTTTTTTTAAGAAAAACCAATCCTTTTTCCTGATTAGCCGGGAAACTTTAATAACCCAGTAGACTCTAGATATTCAAGGAATTGTTTTGATTTCCTTTTGGGGCTTTCCATGTCTCCGAGTTGCTTGATCATGGTTCATAAATTTTATATTTTTACATTGAGATTGAACTTTGAAACATTATACTGTCGATAATGTATTTGGAAAAGCTTTTATTTAGATAAGTTGCATAAGTTCCCAGGAGCTCCGGGATCCTAAATTTGACACTTTAGAATGGAAATTTAGATTCTAGTCTTGCTCTTCGTGCAGCAAATATTTTTTTTTATTAGGAGTGGAGATTAATACTCTTTCTTTTAATAGTTTGGAGCTGTAAAAATTATCATTGGTAGTGCGTGTTCTTTTTGGGTAAAGAAATATTTGCTAAAATGTCCTTGTACTACTAATCTTTGCCAAAATTCGAAGAAGAGAAAACGATCATATTTGGAAGATTTGTGGTCTCATGGCTGATTCTTCTGATTCGTCTTTACCTAGTGATACATTAAGCCTAAGACAATTAAGCTACTCATTTTTGCGCACCTCTGGTTCTAGGGTGGGGGTTGGTGCGAAAGTTCTACCGGATTCTCAATCAATTTGGAGCCCTACTTCTCCTCTGGATTGCAGACTCTTCTCAAATCTTAGCAACCCGTTTGGCATCAATTCTTCTAGACCATCATTGGTTGTGCGTGTTCTTTTTGGGTAAAGAAATATTTGCTAAAATGTTAATCATTGCCAAAATTTGAAAGTTCAATTTCCACTTGTAATATCTGTGTACCTTGAAAATAGCTGCTTGTGTGACCTAATAAGCAAGCAAATTTTCATGTCTTGTTTGGTATTTGTTGTGAATTTGATCGTGATTTTTTTTATGTAGATTTAATATAATTCAATTTTCTTTAGCTTTTTAAATTTGGTGCTGTGAGGAAACCATGGTTTCTTCCTTTTAAATGGAATAGGACATTAGATAATGCTGAAGAAGAGAAAATTATCATATTTGGAATATTTGTGGTCTCATGGCTGATTCTTCTGATTCCTCTTTACCTAGTGATACATTAAGACAATTAAGCTACCCATTTTTGCACACCTCTGGTTCTAGGGTGGGGGTTGGTGCGAAAATTTTACCGGATTCTCAATCAGTTTGGAGCCCTACTTCTCCTCTGGATTGCAGACTCTTCTCAAATCTTAGCAACCCGTTTGGCATCAATTCTTCTAGACCATCATTCCAAAGTGGGCAAAAGAAGCAGTTGGATTGCAGTAAAGTAGGCCTTGGCATCATAAATTCACTTGTTAATGACACCAAACTTAATGGGGAGATCCTTGGTATATTTCAGAGGAAAAATATAGTCTTTGGACCACAGGTGAAGACTGGCATCCTTAAATTCTCGAAGAATAGCCATGTATCTCTTGTGTTTTATTTGAAACCCAACTCCTTGCCCAAAAACTATACAATTTCACTTCCTTCTGAAACCAAAAATTCCAAATCTGAAGTGGTACGCTTTGATGATGTCTCTAAAAGTAAAGAGTTCAATTGGGAATCTGAAGCTTTCCCTGATTCCACGAGGCCTTCCTCTTCGTTAATCAACTCAAATCAAAACACCAATTTGGGAATCAATGATTGTTGTGTAGGAAATGCATCTCCTGTAATGAGTTTGCCTCCAGTGACAGGCAGAAGTTCTCAAGTAGATTAATCTTTGAAAACTAAATCAAGTTCACTTCCAATATCCATTGATTTTAGTAATGGATATATAGGCTTCCTCTCTGCAAAAGAAATAGAGTTTTCTGAGGATTATACTTGTATAATTTCTCATGGTCCAAACCCCAAGCGAACACATATCTTTGGTGACTGTATTTTGGAATGTCACAAAAATGATCTTACCCAGTTCAGCAAGAAGGAAGAACCTGCTTCTCTCAGATCCTCTCAAGTTTCTACGTTTTCAGAAGGATCAGCTCCTTATCCTTCTGACAACATTTTGAGCTTTTGTTACTCATGCAAGAAGAAATTGGAAGAGGGGGAAGACATTTACATATACAGGTTTGTTCCAAACATCTCACTTTACTATTATTTCTTCAGTCAATTCAGAAACATTAGTTGCAATTTATTACTTTATTGTATACTTGCAGAGGTGAGAAAGCATTTTGTAGTTTTAACTGTCGCTCTGAGGACATTTTTGCTGAGGAGGAGTTGGAGAAAATTGATACCAACTCGGCAGAAAGCTCTCCTGACTCAAGTTACCATGATCTCTTTCTCATGGGTCTGCTTGTGTCCAAATAACATGCTTCCTTTACTTTCTTGAAAGACCATATCCCAAGTGATGAAATTGTTGCAAAGGTAAAGATGTGGATCACTTTATTTACAAACAGCTGCCTGTGTGAATTTATTTGTGAGCTGGTTGTCAAGAACCAATTTTTCATGGTTCAATGAGTCATAGCTATAAAAGCTTAGTTTTCTCTCTCGTGAAAACTCTTAATTGTATCAGTTTGTCTTAGTTTTATAAAGAGCTTGGTCATCTTGTCATCTGATTTTTCATAGCAATAAATTCTGCCCAAGTTACCATTTCTTCTGTTGCTGCTTTGATCATCCTCATTGTTTCGAGGCTTTGCTCTCCTTTTTCTTAGACAAACAGATCCACAACAGGCGTGGTTAGCATTGATACATTTCACTCGGAAGATTGGAGAACCTAAGGAAGAATATTCTGACGTTGTAAATATAATGCTATTTGAACTACTTGATTGTTTATGCAGAAACAAGCATGAGCTCGACTATTAGTTGTACGTATCAAAAGACTAGCCCTTTATGTTTGGATAACAGGTAATGGGAGTAACGGAAAGGAAATGGGGGGAACAGAAATAAGTTTTTGTGTTTAGAAGTTTTAAAATGCATAAGAATGGAACAGAAGACATGAGGAATCATTTTTCCCCTCTTCCCCTCAAATGTCTAATTTTTGTTCTCCCCAAAATTGAGGTGGAATGGAGGGAATACATGTTTCATTCCGTTCTATTAATGAATCTTCCAAACAAAGAGGGAGGGAATTATGTTCCATTCTATTCTTTTCCTTTCCGATCTATCCCTACCTATTCCGTTCCGTTCTGTTAATGAAAAAATATCCAAACACAGGGTTAATACAAGTGCACCTTATTTTTTTTGGCCATTATCTGAATGCACCAAGGCTGTGTGTGCCTTTTTGCCTTGGAAATGGGTTTCTTTGATGCCATGGCTGAATCTGATACTGATCTACTGATCTCAGGAATGGATAGAAGGAGAATTCTTGAAAAGTTAATTGAGTTCATCTGTTAAACTTTAGAAATAGATTAATTTAATTACTATTTACTCAAAGACAGTTTTCCACTTTTGATGTTATTTCCAATTTCCAAAAATAGACTTGCTCTTTGGACTATGTAGTTTGAACTGCATCGTACCAAGTTTCCCCTATGAAGCAGAGTTAAGTTGGATACGCATCTCTTAGTTGCTACTCTTATATATCTTATGAAACTAAGAATCTTACTCAATTAAAACTGAAAGTTGATAAAATATTTAGATATAATGTTTGTTTAGATACATCCTATTTTTAACATTGTCCTCTCTTTCTGTTTTATTCTCTCTGATTTGGTAAATTCTTTTTGTTAATCTCTGGTTGACAAGGAACCAAAATTATTTTTTTTTAATCGAAAAAATAGACTCAATTCTTAAATTTACAAATAAAAAAAAATCTTAAATTTATATAACTAGGAGCAAATAAGAGAATCCAACGGCCCCTATGTAGATTACTTTCCAAACTGTAAAATGTAAATTATAATAATCCAAACTTATGAATGTGGCCACATATTTTTAACCAATGAGAACCCTGAAATGAAAATTACATAAACCATTTAGCCTATGACGTGGCATCCCATTGTTCGTGGCTTTAGGATAAGGTTATCCCTTGCCAACTTGCTTGTCGAATTTTTAATGGTGAAATAAAAAAGAAAAGTGCATGATCTAGATTACAGATACAATTACAGTACATGGACCTACGTCGGTAAAAGGATAAGGAAAATGTTATATACATAAACATATATAACATTTTTAAACATACTTCTCATCAACAAAAATTGGACTGAAATATGTTAAGGATAAAAAGGGTGAGAGAGAGGAGAAAATAGATCATGATCATTAAACGTGAAATATGGAGAACAAATACTGTCTAATACTAAAGGACTGCCACATTGGACCGATTGCTCTTGATAATTTTTTTTATTTTCAAACATACATTAATACATGGTATATACCATTATGATAATAAAGCAAGTCCTAATAATATTGGAAAACTGTAATAATTTTTTTTCCTTATCATATGTATCTTCTTGTGTTATCTTATTTGATGCACCAAAGAGATCCTGAATGAATGACTCAAACTTTCGAAGCATAGAATAATCACTATTACTAATTAACTAGTGATTCGAATAATATGATCATTTTGGGTGGGTGTTCCACTGCAACATTGGAAGCGGAAACTGAAACTGAAATACAAAGCAACAGAGCGAGGTTTGACCCTGTGAGTGTGTGTGAGTGTCACAACTTTATCAACCAAACATGGGCTTTGTGGCGGGGAGTTCTTGCTTCTTGCATTCTCCACCCTTACCTTGTTCTTCTCCACCCAGAAATGCACACACCAAAACCAAGTTACGAGCTCCCATGGCATCCTCCTGCTTGCGCCAACAGCAGCACCCAAATGATAGTGGCACTTTCTGCAACAAGAGGACAGTTCTGTTGATGGGTATCACTGTTCTTCCACTTCTGGGATTGAGAGCCAGAGCTATTGAAGGATTTGTCACAAGTAAGTTCAATTCAAGATACTTATGCTTTCACTATTCATATTTGTGGAGCTTCATGGATGAATGGGTCTTCCTTGTGACTCCCCTTTTTGACCAAAGCTTCACTCTGTCTTGTATGAATCTTGAAATCAGTGTCCTTATTCTTTTCAATTTAGGAATCTTTCACTTCTTGCCAAATCAATTGCACTGACTTTGGAAAAATTGCAGTTTTTTTTTTCTAGTGCTTTAAACACTAAATAAGTGAGTGACTGGAGGTCTAAGAGATATAACAGAGATTCATTGCAGGTGATGATTTACTCACACCATAACTCCCTATTGGTGGTTGAAGATAGCATAAAATGAAATGAGGACAATCTTTGTCTTGTTTCTACTGTGCTGATAAAAATTTCAAATACTTGTTTGTTTCCTTACCAAAGCAGAAGTGGCTTTCAACTTATTCATATGCTTGTTCTTTATTTTTGCATATAGAACATCATAAAATATATAGAAGTTGCATTCCTTTTCCTTGACGATGAAATAAGACTTTCAAATGTCAGTTTTTAGCACAGCACAGTCTCTAGCTGATTTGTTACTTTATTTGTTCTTTATGCTTGTCATTTGTGCTATATTACCATACAGATTTGTGTCTGTTACTTTAAAATGAATAGCTGATTTGTTCATTATTTTTCCCATTACAATAACATTAGAGCTACATAAATATGGCAAAAAGAAGTTTCCATCTTTTCCTTTATGGACCCTGTTAAATATTAGCATACAAAATTTAGTCCTTGCTTCTTAGTTTGTATTATTTGTAGATTTCTCACAAGGTCTACCCCCTACTTCCCTAGGAGAAAACAAAATTTCAGGGACTGCCTTTTTTTGGGATGTAGACTAATATTTGTTACTTTTTTTAACTGTTTCATAAAGCATTGCAGTCTTCTTCCTCTTCTTTTAATGTAGTAACTTGCGTAATTATTCATTCTCCTTTCAGAAGAAAGTGAGGTGAAGACACCAGAGGACAACCAGAAAGCAGAGGTGACTTGCTGTTAGTTAAGATACAAATCATGAATAGTAAATTGTTAACTATCATATTTGTCCTTGGGATGTTCAAAATTTTCTAAACTGCGTAGCTTCTATGGCCAGACAGCACCTGAAAAGGACAGACCATCCAATTCCGTTCTGTCTCTCCTGAATGGAATTGGAATATTTTCTTCTGGTGTGCTGGGTGCTCTCTATGCATTGGCTCAGAAAGAAAAGACCACTGCTGTTGTTACAATAGAAACAGTAAGCGTCTATGCATCCTTACTAGTCTTCGAAACTGATAAGACATGTTTTGGCCTTGAGGAATGTTTCTTCTAAACAAACTTGTTTTAAAAGAAGGGAAATCAGCAAGTATCCTTCCCTTTCTCTTCTTATTGAAGGAATGAACATCATTGGTGTCTCTCCATCTAATTTGATTTTGAATGAGTATTTTGTTTTTCAGAAAGAAAAATTCACTTTTATGATGTGTTTGTGGTTAATTTATTATGTTTTAAGCCATGTATTTTACTGGTCAATGTGCACAGATAAGCAGCAAACTGAAGGAAAAGGAAGATCTGATTGTTTCCTTGAAGAGGAACTATGAATCCAAGTTACTGAATGAACAGGAGGAACGAACCAAGCAACTTAGAAAGGCAAAGGAAGAGCAACAAGCTTTGATAAACAAACTAAGTTCTGCAAACAGTACCATCACCCGCTTAGGCCAGGAGGTCAAAAGTGAGAAAAAAATGCTTGAGGAGCTGAAACTTCAAATTGACAGTCTTGAAACTAAGCTTTCAAAGACTGATGCAGACAAGAAGGACCTTGAAAAAAATTTGAAAGAAAAGTTGGATTCTATTGACATTTTACAGGAGAGAATTAATCAGCTGAATTTGGACCTCAAGGACAAAGACAATGTTGTTCAGAATCTACGTTCATCTCTTGCAGAAAAGGAGTTGGAGTTGAGGAATTTGACTTTTACCTACAAGCAAACTAAGGATGACTTATCCAATGTTCAATTGCAAATTCAAGGGTTGAAAGGTGAACTGCTGAAAAGCCGAGAGGATGTAGAAGCAAAAGATTCCGTGGTGAATGAACTAAATTCAAGAGTAAGTTCCTTAACTCTTGAGAATGATGATTATAGGAGGAAGTATGATGCCATGAAGAAGGAATACAATGACCTAAGGTTGACTGCTGAAAAGAAGGCTGCTTTGGAAGCTAACCTTTTAAGAGAAAAAGAAGAGGAGCTTCGTCAGCTAAAGGATCAGCTTGAACTTGCCCTAAGTGAAGCAAGCAGAAACCAGGTCATCATTGATGATTTAACCCAAGAAAGAGAAAATTTAAAAGAGTCTCTGGAGAACGAATCTAAGAAAGTGAATAACTTGAAGTATGAACTCCAAATCACTCAGGAGAATCTTGGAAAATCAAGAAACGCGGCTTCTGTATTGGAAAAACAACTAAATGAGTCAAACAAACTGCAGAAAGAGCTTGAGGTTGAGCTCTCTAAGCTTTCATCTGAGCTCACTGAAGTTAGAGAGTCACTACAAAGGAGCCTTGATGATGCAAAACACGGGACAGAAATACTAGCCAATGAGCTTACGACAACCAAGGAACATTTGAAGAAAACACAAGCAGAGCTGCAAAGTATGTCCCATGAACTGACAGCTGCTCTTGAAAACCGTGATAGCCTACAAAGAGAAGTAAATGACATCTACAAAAGGGCTGAGACTGCAGCTGAGGATTTGAAAGAAGAGAAAAAGTTGGTTGCTTCTTTGAACAAAGACCTACAAGCTTTGGAGAAGCAAGTCTCAAAAGACAATGAGGCCCGAAGATCTCTTGAAAAGGAAGTGGAGAAGGCTACCAAATCACTAGATGAAATGAACCAAAATGCAGTTATCCTCTCTACTAATCTAGAGAAGGCTAATTCTCTTATTGCTAGTCTTGAAAACGAGAAAGAGGCACTCTACAAGTCCCTTACAGAGGAAAAAAATGCATCCAAAGAGGCCCAGGAAAACATTGAAGATGCTCAAAACCTCATCAAGAGACTTGGCAAGGAAAGAGAGAATTTAGAGAACAAAGGAAATAAACTTGGGGAGGAATTGGCTGCTGCCAAGGGTGAGATATTGCGGTTAAGGAGTCAGATCAATTCTTCAGAAGTTGCTGTTAATAATGTGCAAGTGCAGAAAGATGAAGTTAAAAGTGAAAGCAAGGTAACTACTACTTTGAATGAGAAACTGCAGAAAAATGAAGGTGAAAGCAAGGTCACCGTAAATGCGCGGAAGAATAGCAGAAGAAGAAAGGCTAACCCCCAATGATATAGAGAACCTGAACAGCTTTATTTTATTTTCTTTTTCTTTTTTCCTTTTCCAATGAGGAGATTGATATTCTGTAATATCTTTTTGGAAGGCACTTGAGTTGATGTTGGACTTTATTCTGATGCAAACGTGTATCTATGTTCCAATATAATTATTGTTGTTGTACAAATGAGATGAGACAAAGGAGGGATGGAATGAAATCAAATGGAGAGATCATTTGTAAATGGGAATAGGAATTCTTGAGAATGCAGTTCTTGTGTTTCTCAAAAGCGTTAGATTTAGAGTCTAGTTTTCAAGTTTCTGCTAAGCTAATGATACTACTGCTTTGATGAGATGATTTTCATTAAAATGGATAAAAGAAAATAACAGATACACACGACCACAGTGGGAGTCGAACCCACGACCTTTTGATCCGAAGTCAAACGCGCTAATCCACTGCGCTATGCGGTCTAATGTATGATTCCAAAAGCATATAATATAAAGTCGTACTATTTACTTATTTTGTTTATTTACGTCCTCGAAGTTAGTTAAATAACTTAATAAATAACGCCTTCAACCAATAGCAAAATGGCAGGTAGGTAACCGTAACACTCCTCATTCAAAGTAAAGTCCAGCTGTTTTACCATTTTTCTTTTTTGTTTTTTTTTTAAATCAACGTTTTGTTTTAAGTAATATTTTAAACCTTGAAATATTGAGTTTTTATATTGACTTTGTTTTTAAATGGTTAATAAGTTACATCATTTGTAAGTTCAAAAAATTTTAGTCTATCCAAAAGGGCAAGAATTGAGTTTTACATCAATTTAGCCCTTAAGACCTGAGAAATTTAATTGAATCAGATTAAAATATTTGATATGATGAATTGATATAAATAAATTCTAAAAATTAAAGTAATACAAATATAATTATTTATATATTATAACATTAATCTACTCTTTCTTCGGATGAGTTGTTATCTGTGTGGAAATGGAACTAAGTCAACTCGTCATTTCTACATGGAGTGTCCGTACGTTGTGAATGCATCTTACATTTTGTCCAACTCGGTTCTTGGTGCTAACTCAGTAAGTTTAGATTGGTTTGAGTTTTGCTCATGCTTTTTTACAGGGTTGAATGCCTAGGAGAGCGAAGAAGTGAGTATGGTTTGGCATGGGGCTTGGGGGGAACGAAATATGGTATGGAATGGGAAATCATTGAAACCAGCATCTACTGTCAAGAAAAATGCAGCTATGAACCTTATATCGTAAGAAAAAAAAAAAGGATAATAAATAAAAAAACACTTAAAGCCTATAATTACAGGTAAAGTGAAAGGGTGCATCTTGTATCCGTGCATAGTAGAAGCTACCGTGCTTATATTCCTAGAACTTGTAATAGGGTTTACTGATGATCTGGCCTCTTTTACTCAAATTTATATTTTCGACATAAGAATGCATCTTACATTATTAAATTCGAAAATTTTATATTACTGTATATATAAAAATAACTATACCATATACTTAATATATACACCTTCAACTCTAAATTAGCACTAATAATTTACAATTTTATATTAATAAATAATGAATAATTTATTTTAAATTTTTAACATAATAAATAATAAATAGATATGCCGTGCGTTTAATGGGTAGAAATACTATTCTACCAAAAAGAGCATTTGGTAAAGGCACCACACAATACAACGCTAACCATAACCAAAACGACTAATTAGAGAACTAAACGACATATTCAGTCTCAACTTCACGCTTAGCGCACGTCTCTGTAATTCTTCCAAATTTTTCATCTCTCGCCATTGCCGGAGAAAAGTACTAAAATTTTCTCGCGTGGATCTTCATCTCCAACAATTAGTTCTTTCCGGCGAGTTCCCACAATCTGAGACCCCCCTTCCTGCCGGAATTTTATCTGCTGCTTCATCGGAATCTCACTGTTTATCCCATCTTGCAAGAAAGTAGGAATCTTCCCGTCCCCCGTCCTTCAATTTCTTATAAGATTCATCGAACATGAACTCTTTTGACTTTAGATTTCTTATGTTGATTTTCTTTTTCGCCTTCAACAGTTATCGCTTCCAGAATCCAGATCTGAGTGCACATGACATGAACCATTGGTTTGAATTTTGCAAGCTTGATTTGGGTTTTAAGCTGCTTTCAGATAACTGGGGGCTCTAAATCTGATAGCTTTTGTCGAATGACGAGTGGCGTGGCTTCAATTGTTGAGATTTGAGTAACTGGGTCGACGCTAGTGGCTGCCATAACTGAGAAAGTTTAAGAATTGGGTTTTGATTCGTTTAAGGAAATCTTTTAGGGGAAGATTTTGGAGAGGAATAGGTGTTTGTGACGGCGTCATGTTCTATGGTGCGGTGGTATGGGACCCTTGGCTTATTGTTGCTCAGATTGTTTGTCTTCAGTGCTTGTACTATATCACTCTGGGATTTTTTTTGTCCATACTTATTGGAACTCGCGTGTCTCGGATGAGCCTTGTGTATTTCTTTGACTATGTTACTATCACTACCTCCACCGTTACTGGTTGGTGTGTTATTGCTTCATTTCTGCTCAGTTCACTTGCAGGGTAATTGTTCTATTCCACCTTATTTACTCTAATCAGTTTATTAAAATCCTAATGCATGAATTTGTAATTAGCTATATTAGGTTGCTGATTATATTCAGATCGGGGGAGCTAGAAGGGTTTTGTTGGGTGGCCAAAGTAGAAATTTGTTTAGGAAATAATTGAAGAAAAACAGAGTATGGTGTTGTTGAACTGTTGAAGGGAAACAAACATACTTATGGGTCAAAATATTGTAAATATAATTTTTTACCATTATGTTGCACTGGTTGCAGTGTCTTGTAATAAAGAGGAGGCAGTCTTCATGCCTTAAATCTTCCCACTATTCTATCATCCTCTATAAATACCTAATGCTTTCTCATTTTACATGACTGAGTGGGAAAGATTATGAAATTGGATGAGTATGTATTCAGAAGTGCAAGTAAGACCATGCATTACTGGTTAAAATTAGCATTATTATGTCAGTAATTTAACCTATAGCCCACAATAATATCATTACTGATAACAAGAGAAAATTTATTTATTTATTTTTTGGTGGGAAATAATATCTTTCCTCTTTTGTTTGTTTGTTTGTTTGTTTGTTTTAGCAGCTTAATGTCCACAAGCTTATAAATCGGTGTTCATTCTTAAATCTGTTTGTTTTCATTGCGTTGGATTAATTGTGCTTTATTCGAGAATTTGTAAAGAAACAAAAAGTTAAGCTTTGACCCTTTGAGATAGATGTGGCTTTATTTCGGAGACTCCATGTGTCTCTTTCTTTGTGTTCTGTAATTATTTTGTGTGGGATGAAGGAACCAAGAGAGGCATTCTTAGCTGCTATGGCTCCTATGTACTTTTGGCTTGTCAACTGAAATTATGTAGTAGCTCCACGTTGTTCTGACGCCACTATCGGTTTTATGCAGGGCTGTATATATGCTTTATTTGATTGAAAGATCAAAGAAGTGCTTGGATTTTTCAGCCACTCTGTACATCATCCATCTTTTTATATGCATTGTGTATGGGGGTTGGCCCTCTTCTATAACGTGGTGGATTGTGAATAGTACTGGAATTGCAGTGATGGATTTGCTAGGTGAATATCTGTGTATCAAGCGGGAACGCCGGGAGATACAAATACCACGATATCGTTCAAGTAAGAACTCTCTCTTTTATGGATGTTTGCCTGGCTACTTGGACACATGCCATTTGAAGATTTGTTTGTCTGGGATATATTATACGTTGTGCTATGTCCTTTTTCCTTGTATGTTTTTACTTATTTCTGAAGCTTGAATATATGTTCAGACTGTCAAAGTTTATGTTAGGCAAGCATTTAACTTCATCTTGTTGTGCTGACTGTTCTTTGCTTTCTTTCTCTTGTTTCTTGCTTTCTTTCCCTTTGGAATATTTGTTGAGGAACATGGCAAGAGCCAGATAGGATAGAGAGATTGTGAGAGAATGAAAGTTGAATCTGGCAAGAGCCAGAGAGAAAATTGAGAGAAATCTGAAATTGATTGAATGGAAAGTTGTGTGATACACAGCCAATCTGTTGCTTATATAAGGGAGAAAGTAACAAGCTAGTAACTAATCATGCTAACCCAGCTATCTACTCTAACTAATATCAATGATAGGAACCCCAAAAGGAGGCCGATGCCGACTAAGATATATTCTAGAAGGGGGCAGCCAAATACAAGAGCTGCAACTAATTGATGAGCTGGCAGAGAGAGAAAATAATGTGAGAATTCTGTTGAGAGTGAATGGAGGGAAACGTGAGTGGGGGAGAAATATATGTGGGTGTTGGTTAGATTAGAGGGTAGGCTGGAATTAGGCTTGGACTTGGGAGAGAATTGAGCACTCTCTAATTTGCTCATCCTTGTTTTTCTATTTTCTTTCTGCATTCCTCAAAGCTATAACAGCATTTCCTGGATTGATATTATCTTGATATCAACCAGAAGCTCATCAATATATCAGTGTTTTATCCATTTTTCTGTTCTTAATTTTCTGGTACCAATCAATTGGTATCAAAGCTGTACGTCCTGGGAACTTGAATGGTCAATACCAGAGCAACCATGGAGTCACGACTGGAAATAGTGGAGGGGAGTTTGATGGAAGGCTTGAAGACGCAGGACAGAACGGAGGCTCTTCTGGACAAGATCATCCGCTTGATCAAGGCGAGAAACAATAGAGGTGCAAGAGGACGAATGCGGTACAGGCGGCAATCCTCATGGCGCGATGATGAAGGAAACGAAGACAGTGAACCGAGAAGCAGGGCAGGCTCGGAGAGAAGAGAGGGAGTTGACAGGGACAGGTCGTTGGAAATTGGTGGTGGTTGGAGCAGAAGTGTCAGTGGACGCTATGAGGGTGGTGGTCTTGGGCAAGAAGGGTGGTGGCTTGGGCAATGGCTGCGACGGACGCTACGAGGGTGGTGGCTGGGATGAGTCGGAGGAGAGACACCAGGTGGATGGGTCGTCTACTGCAACTGAGGTGGCGAATTCATGCACTTCGGCCAAGCCTCCACTGCCAAAACCTCCAGATCTACTTCCTCGTCCGACAATTGAGGGACAGGAAGTTGAGATGCAAGCAAACATGGCTGCTGCAACCAGAAGCATCGTGAATGAGGAAGAGAAAGAAGGAGGGCAAGAATGGGATTACAGAAATTGAAGCCATTTTGTGACCTAATGGGCCAAGCCCAATTGAATGAGCAAATGATATGGGTCTTAAAGATGAAGGCAGAGAGAAAATTGCAAGGGTTAAGCTCATTTTCTGAGTTAAGGGGCCAGGCCCAATTCACTAAAGAAGGAGACCAAGCCTTTTGGGAAGGAATTGGGCTAAGAAGATGGAGTTCAACAGTGACCCAACCCTTTAAAATCACTACAATTGACCCTGGGCCATTGCCAAATTTGCAAACTGAAGCTGAGAGGAGTGTTTCAGTAACATCCAATGTTATCCACCCTCTGGTTGATAAGTGCAAAACAGAACAGCAAACATCGTGCAACCCAGCAAGGCCTTCACCACCGCTTGAACCGCCAGACGTGGTCCACTATGAGGAGGCTGACCCCAAGCTAAAATGTTATGTTGGAGAATATATGGAGTCCATATTGTACAAGCTCCTCGTGGTTACAGATTATAATGTGGCAGCTGCACAGTAAGGCATTGTTTACATTGATGAAGTTGATAAAATTACCAAAAAAACTGAGAGCCTTAATATCAGTAGAGATATCTTTGGTGAAGGTGTTCAGCAGGCATTATTGAAGATGCTTGAGGGAACAGTTGTCAATGTTCCTGAGAAGGGAGCTCAAAAACATCCTAGAGGTGATAATATTCAGATTGACACAAAGAATATACTTTTCATTTGTGGAGGAGCATTTGTTGACTTAGAGAAAACAATCTCAGAAAGGCGTCAAGAGTCTTCTATTGGATTTGGGGCACCCGTACGTGCAAACATGAGGACAGGTGGTGTCACAGATGCTGCTATCGCATCATCATTATTAGGAACTGTTGAAAGTAGTGATCTTATTGCATATGGTTTAATACCTGAATTTGTTGGGCGGTTTCCTATCCTTGTCAGTTTGTCAGCTTTAACTGAAAATCAACTCATTCAGGTCCTCACAGAGCAAAAGAATGCTCTAGGGAAGCAATACAAGAAGATGTTCCAAATGAATGGAGTAAAGCTGCATTTTACAGAAAACGCTCAAAGATCAATTGCAAGGAAAGCAATACCTAAAAATACCTGTGCTTGGGGCTTACAATCAATATTAGAGATTTTTGGACAGAAAGCAGTGGGAAGACTACCCTTGCACTCCATGCTATTGCCGAAGTGCAGAAGTTAGGAGGGAATGCAATGCTTGTTGATGCTGAGCATGCTTTTGATCCAGCATATTCTAAAGTATTAGGAGTGGATGTAGAAAATTTGATTGTTTGCCAACCTGATCATGGAGAGATGGCTCTTGAGATCGCAGATTGTTTGTGTAGATCTGGCGCCATAGATCTCATTTATGTGGATTCTGTCTCAGCTCTCACTCCACTAGCAGAAATTGAAGGTGAGATTGGAATGCAGCAAATAGGATTGCAGGCTCGTCTTATGAGCCAAGCTTTGCGTAAGATGTCTGGAAATGCCTCTAAGGCTGGTTGTACTCTTATATTTTTTAATCAAATAAGATATAAGATTGTTGTCTATTATGGAAATCCAAAAGTGACAAGTGGTGGAATTGCATTGAAGTTCTTTGCATCACTTCGACTAGAAGTTCGTCCTACAGGGAAGATAAAGTTTGCTAAAGGAGATGAAGAAATTGGCCTTAAAGTCCGTGTAAGAGTGCAAAAGAGCATTTGGTATCAAAACTAAGAGATATTGATTAAATGGCGAGACTTGCCCGAATTTGAAAGTTCCTGAGAACCTATGACTTCAATCCAAGAACAATTTCCTAAGTTTCACCTTGAGGACAAGTTGAGTCTTTTGGGAGGAAATGTTGATAGGAACCCTAAAAGGAGGTCGATGCTGACTAAGATATATTCTAGAAGGGGGGAGCCAAATACAAGAGCTGCAACTAATTGATGAGCTGGCAGAGAGAGAAAGTGATGTGAGAATTCTGTTGAGAGTGATTCTGTTGAGAGTGAATGGAGGGAAACGTGAGTGGGGGAGAAATATATGTGGGTGTTGGTTAGCTTAGAGGGTAGGCTGGAATTAGGGTTGGACTTGGGAGAGAATTGAGCACTCTCTAATTTGCTCATCCTTGTTTTTCTGTTTTCTGTCTTCATTCCTCGAAGCTGTAACAACATTTCCTGGATTGATATTATCTTGATATAAACCAGAAGCTCATCAATATATCAGTGTTTTATCTATTTTTCTGTTCTTAATTTTCTGGTACCTATCAATCAACTAATGTGGTAATATATGTAATACCCTGGAAAACATGTTAGGCTTGTAAACGGTTACCGAGGTAGCCTAATGCTTGCTTAACATGTCTGATGAGTTTTTGTGACTTTCTAAGCCTGTTTAGTCATTTTGTTGTAGCATTATGTGTGAAATATAGCTATTATTAGCCCCGTAATTGACTTAAACCGCTTAGTTAATGGAAATAAGTGTGGAGAACTTGTTTCTAGGTCACAAATGTGTTGAAGAAGGTGTAGTTAAAATTTGAGATTTATCGGAGTTAGTTTAGTATTTTTAAACATACTGGTTGTGTGTTTTAATGCATGATTGACTAGCAGTTGATATGGAAAATGGTGGTTTTGGTGCGACAAGATTGACTAACAGTTAAAAAGATTGACTAGTAGTTAAAATGGTGGTTTTGGTTTTAATGCATGATTGACTAGCAGTTAAAATGATTGACTAGCATATTTTAAACTTGTTGGCCTTAAAAAAATTAGATTTGGTGAAATCCAAGTGTTTTTAGCAGATTGAGAATTTGACACATGGTCACTTAAGTGACCAAAGTCTCTCACGGCTGCCTTTATATTAAGGCATAAGATGAGATATTGGTATCTCATATTTTTCACTCTTTTTCTCATCTTCTCTCACAGTTGCAAAAGGAGAGGAAAGGGAGAATCAAGCAAGGGAGGAGAAAGAGGAGGAAAGGAAAATGAAGGGGAAAGCTAAGGCTTCATCATCCTCACCATCTTTGATCCAAGAGGTAGGGGTTTTGTGTTTCTTCCATCTTCTTTTCGTCCATTTTTACCATTATGCATATGTGGTGCATAATAGGTCATCTTGGATGATAGAGTTGTTTGGAGTGTTTTTCTTGCTTGGATGAATTTCTTTGGTTGTTTTTGACTTGTTCATGGAATCAGTTTGAGTTAGAAACTTGGAACTTGTCATTTGAACCTTTAAGGCTAAAAGGGAGGAAGTTAGGTCATGATTTGTGATTTGATCCAATAATCTGAGTTGGTGATTTATGATTCCTTTATGTTAGTGAACTTGTTAGGGGTTTAAAATCACCCAGAAATTGGATTGAAAGGGTTGAATTTGGTTTTGGTTTTGGTTACCAATGGAACAGTAACCAGCTTCTTGCAGAATTTTGTAGAACCAGTCAGCGCCTAAGCGCTAGGAGTTGGGCGCTCAAGCACCCAATGACCAGAAAATGTGGCGTGCTGCAATGCACTCAGTGCCTGAGTGCTGAGACTTGAGCGCCAAAGCGCGCGTCGAGCGCCTAAGCGTTGGGACCTAGCACCTAAGCGTTGGAAACAGGGAACAACAGGCAATGGTTCTACCACTTGAGCGCTTGAGCGCCTAGTTGGGAGCGCTTGAGCGCTGGGTGACCAGAAACTTGTGTAAGTTTCTTTTGAAGGGAATTGGATTCCCATTTGCTTGGGATCACTCTTTTATGTCTTTTAAAGTGTGACGAGGCATTAATAGGTGTAGTTCAAGGAGGAATTACTATCTAGTATATGTGAGGAAGGTGTGAGACCTTAGGCAACCAATAGTTTGGAAGTGCCATAGATTAAATGCCTAGACTTTTGATTCACATAGGATTGATTTTTATTATCACTTGTGATGATGATGTGTGATGGGAATAGCACATAGGGTGAGTATGTGAGTATTCTAAGTTGATAGTTGGAAAAACCTTGTGGAGGAGGATGGACACGTTTAAGGGCATTGGTTATGAACTTGTGTAGGTGAGTATCCGATGTGGCGTTGAATGTGTGTTAAATATCACTTTGCATGTTTTTTCACACACTTGCTATTTCCACATATCTGTGAATGGTATGAGATAGTAACAGTACACTCATTGTTGTGAGATGGAATAGTCCATTCGTTATCAGGTAGTGTTTTAAGGTTGGAGCCTCACTTCTCAGAGAAGTAAGAAGGAATTGTAGTTCTTGGAAATAGTTGAGTTTCATGACATTGCACCAACACTATTTTTACTACATTGCATAATCATTGTCTTAGGACATGTTTAGACATACACGTATAACATTACATGCATTGCATTTGCATGGTAATTGTATGAGCAGTTACCTTAATCGATGATATTTACGATTGTATGGGCAGTTGTGTAATATTATTGATAGTAATGTTCTGAGGTTACGGTTATAATTTGCCTTGTGAATATTACATAAGTTGTATACTAATATCCTTATGGCATTGAGCAGAGGCTCATTGATCTCATGTAGATGCAATTTAATGATTATAGTTTGATTTATTCATTGTTGTGGATAAATGCTGGTATTGTAATGCTTATATTGAGAAATTGTGATTTCTCACCCCGTTTGTATTTCCATGTAAATTCAGGCCTAAGTATATCAAAAAGAAAGAGGAAGACGTTTGAAGACGCATAGTATAAATGCTCTTTTAGGCTAACTTTGTATATATTTTATATTTGTTTAGTTTGTGCGAGGTTGTGTATAACAGTACACTCTTTTGAGGCTGCGATGTATATTTATATATAGATAACTGATAGATAACATGGCTCTCCATAATGATTTATTTATTTGAATGTTATGGATATAGTTGAAGTAGCATGACTAGTGTTGGTTGTTCATATATATTTGTTAGATTATCGGAATAACAATATTGGGATGTTACAATATATGGTAATATTTATGCTCAGAGGGCCATGACATTAATTTATGCATTATGTTTTATATTGCCATTTCAATTTGCTGATCTTATTGTAAACTGTAAAAGTTGCTGTGTTTCTGAGTTAACATCATTCGTTAATTAAGATTTTTCCTTCCAATACAATTTTTCTTGTATATTTAGATTATGTGGACATTATGATGTGTTGGACAGCAGTCGGGTTTATGTACTGCCAAATATTGGTTGATTATTCCTGTGATTTAATACAGTTGAGTTCCTTGCAGATGTTTGATTGGCAGAAGTAACTTGAGTCTTGAATTTAAGAAAGGAGTTGTGTTACGGGATGGAAACAGCTTTTGTTTCTAAACATTGGATGATCTCCAAGATAGAGCCCACGAAGTGCATAATTCTATTATGCCATTGAAAGACCTACATTTCCTTTCTATTCTTTAGTTGCAGTAGGAGTTGAAATATAGATATCCAGACAGAGACTAGGTACATAATTTTTCAGGAAACTCTGAAAGTCTTGATGTAAGTTATTCTTATTGTTTTTCTTTTTTCCCCCTTTAGTTTTGGTTAAGGTAATGCGTTAAGTTGATGGAGCTTCTATTCTTTTTACCCTTTTATGAGTTTCGGATCTGTTTAAAATCTTGGAAATATATGTTAGTTATGTGCCATTACTTTTAATGGGGTTGTTATATCAGATAGCAGAATGAACCTCTTAGGCAGACTTGTTTTTTAACTTCTTTATTGATTGATAAATTTGCACCACAAATCTGTGGTTGGTCTTCCTCTATATAGTTTAGTTGCAAGTGTTACTTTGTCAGTCACTATAGTTCGCAACCAATAATCGAACTTGTAAAAATCCTGTATATGAAAAGAATGTGCATCGTATGGTTTACCTTGATAAATATCTGAATTGGCTTTTGTTGACTTAGTAAGATATGAATATTCTCCTTGCCTTGAAATGTTAATCCTTTTATGTGGCTGATCGATTTCTGAGGCATCAAGTCGCCATGAGTGTTGTACCCTTGATGATAATATTTCATCATTTCCTACGTTAAAGGAATGAGATCTGCCCGTCAAAAAAAGGGAATGAGATCTAAACCACACTGTTCGTGTATTCATCCCGAGTGATGGGAATAAAGCTTGTTTAAGTAAAATTACATGAGAAACTACTTGATTTACACGTAGGCATTGGAGTCTGTGCTTCTGCTAACGATCGTTTCTCTTATGTTAAAGTGGCCTAATTTTCATAGAGGAATGCTTCTAACATATTTTTTTCAATACATTTTTTTTTATTATGTTATATTTTACACTCATTTTAAAGTGTGACTTGTAACTTGTTAAATGAAAAAAGTTGAAGATATTTTCTCCATTTTTTTTATTTTATTTTGTTTTTATTTACTTAGTTAAGGGAGCAATTTTTTCTTAATTTGTCTTTTAGCAATATATCTTTCTTTCTTTTAATTCACTTGGTGCATATTAAGCCACTTTTTTATTTTTAAAAAAACTTTGTTTTAGTTGATAAAATGAAATAAAATAAAATACATCATAGAAATAAAGTTATTTTCTCCTATAGGAAAGTCATTTTTTATGGCAACTTTTTTTTATTCACTTGGTAATCGGTGGCTAATTTTTTTAATCTTGAAATAACTTATTTTTTTATTCACTTAGTTAGTAAGCAATTTTTCTTTTTTTAGCATTTTTTTCTTTTTTTTTATTCACTTGGTGCCTAATAGGCCTTTTTTTTATCTTTTCTAAAAAATATATTTTGAAAAAATAAAATAAAATAAAATACACCAATAATAAAAATACTTTTTACAATATATAGATATAAAAACATTTTGTATTTAACAAGTTAATATAAGTCAAAACTTATTTTATCAACTTAGTGTAAAATAAATAGTAAAAAAATTAAGTCTGGCTTGTTCCAACGATTTGTACAATTTTATAAAGTATAACAATGAATCCTAATTTGTAATGGCAACTTACATAAAAAATAGGTCTTTCATATAATTTTTTTTTTTAGCTTCGGAGGCACCACTTACACTTTATTTAATTTTCCAAATACAATTTTTTTAATACCACAGTTAAAAAATCAATAAAAAAACAACTTTAAAGTAAACGTGAAATGTATTCTAATAATAGAGAGTGAATTAAAAAAAGGTGTGTGAAAGAATGTATTGATAGGCTTCTTCATTTTCATATTGACGTAATCCTTAGGGCAGAATGGAAAGAGCAATGCAATAATAGTCGAACAATTACTAATGTAGTTCCATGAGTTTGAATTGAAAAAAAAAAAAATAAAGAAGAAGAAAGAAAGAAAGAAAGAAAGAATATAGTCACGACAGAAATTGTGCACAATTTTTTGACCGAAAAGTTGTGTAAAGGGAGAACAGTCGAAGACCAGTCTTCTATTCTTTCTTTGTTCTTAAAATATATATTCATATTTATCACTCAATGTCCACACTCCACAGGAATAAAGTCATCACAACATATCTCGCTTGGATGCTCTTCCCTCTAACAAAAGACAAAAATGAACAAAATTAACATCCTGGGATAAGAAACACTCTTCTGAAAGAACCAAGACCTTGATTTTCAGGGTTTCTACTAAAACAAGGTAGACTGTCTGAGGTAGGCCAAAAAGTTCCAAAGGTTGGAGTTTTCTTCAACTGCCAAAAGTTGGAAGGCGTTACTCATAACATCTTTTTTCCTATGCCTTTGAAATTCATTTATGGAAATCAAGGCTGAGCTTTCCAGGAGGATGAAATGTCAGCCACAGCTTCTGCCACTGTGAGATAGACTCCTTTCAACCCAAAGGAATCCAAAATATTTGACTGATGTAACTTTTCCATCACATTTCCAACAGGATTTGCCAACACAACCTGCAGCAATCAGTTATAAAAATGTAAAGATTAGAAAGAAAACTGGGGGAAGTCTTTAGGCCTCCTGAAATGTTACAATTAGTATCTATACGTACCTGAAGTGATCTTTTCTCAAGCATCTTTCTAAGTTCACATAAAGTGTCGATCCCACTAGTGTCTATGGCTGTGATAGCTGAAAAAATGATATTGTTAAGTTAAAACGATCCCAAAACTTAGATAACAAATTTTGTAAGTCAAATGAAATACGTACCTGTCATGTCTAAAATTATGCACTTCAATATACTTTCCTTGTTTGCTTCTATGCGCTCTTCATCTTCTCGAACCCATCTCAGAATCCTGTAGCAGGAGAAGTTCTCAATTAGTTGGAATCTTGGAATCATTCAGAAAACGCCTCTGATTAATCTCTGCAATGTGCTAAACTTCACAAATTGACACATGTACATATCGCCTTATCTAACCTTTCTTGCAGGTAAGTTGAATTAGCAAAGTAGATGGGAGACTCAACAGCCAAAATGAGAAATGAAGGAATCCTTAAAGCTTCTCTATATTGGTTTAGGTTGTGGAATATTGGCGTCCCTGGTATATTCCCCAAAACCAGTGTGTTTGGCCGAGAGACATGAAGCAGGATCTTTAAGACTGATATTGCCACCTGAAGATTTTGGCCAAGTCAGTTGGTATTAATCACATAGCATTATATTTTTAGCTTTGTAATAACAGGAAACAGATTAATGAATTATAAGCTTACCGCTATTCCAAGGCCTAAAGGCACTGAAATGAACAGAACACCAAAAAAGGAGCACAAACAGGCCAAGAAATCAAGCTTGTCAACCTTCCACAATTTATATGCAGCTTGATAATCTATTAGCCCAATCACAGCAGTGATGATAATGGCTGCTAAGACAAAATTTGGTGTGTAATAGAACAGAGGCATGAGAAACAGAAGGGTCACAAGAACTGCTGAAGCCATGATTATATTTGAGACTGCTGTCTGTGCTCCGGCATTATAGTTAACAGCTGATCGAGAAAAGGATCCTGCAAGTTTATTTTTAAATAAGAACGGAGATTTTCTCAAAATTTCCCTGTCTGCGATAAGTAACTAATAATCGTATGGTCAAATAAGAGAAGAATCATTGCCTGTTGTGACATAGCATGAAGAACAAGAACCAGCTATGTTCATAAGACCAATGGCCATCATTTCTTTGTTTCCATCCACCTGGTAGTTCTTAAGTGCAGCAAATGTTCTTCCTACTGCAATTCCTTCCTGAAACAGAAGTAAGTGGCAGTTGAGTTATATGGTATATTTTAGTCTGTGACTGTGTGTTGATGCTAAGCCTAAGTAGGAGACCATGTTATTTAAAACAGGTAATTCTAGTAAAATTTTCAGTGACCAATAATGTTTCTAGGTTTGGGACAGCTTACGGTGAGAGATAAGATCCCAGTTACAATTCCAGTTTTGATAGCAAGAGCCAAATAAGGACCATTTAAGTATATCATGTTTGATGATGGTGGATTAAGGCCCTTTGGCAATTCACCAATCTGCAGAGAAAAAGACAGAAAAAAATAAAGTTATTAGGAAGAAAACTTATATTTGCAAATCTCGTGTGTTATAAAAAAAAAACAAAAGGTAGAGTGTCCTTTCTTACAATTGCAATTTTGTGGACCTTATTCCTCAGAAGAAAGACTAAAATGGTCGACAGAATAACTGATGTCAATGGGGCAGCTGCTGAAACCCAGAATAATTTTGGTTTCTTCAAGCTCTGTTGCAATCATTCAGAATTTTCAGATCTTAAGAAGTAGATGAATTGCCAAATCAAAGAACAGTAGCATATCTATATGTGTATGCAAGATAGAGAATCTTACAATGTGCCTTGCTGTCAGAAGGAAGGCTAGGAAGCCGAATCCCAGTAGAATGGTTTGCCATGACCACTGCACAAGTTACTCAAAAATTTTAATGAACATACATGTGATTAAGCTTACATTTGCATCACTAGGACAAATACGTATTTTCATTTACATTTGCTATTCCAATCATGATAGAATTAGAAAAAGGAAGAAAAATTTTTTTGATAAGAAGTTGGAATCTGATCCCTTAATATAGTAGTCAAAGAAAAAAATATCTACAAAAAATAACTAGCTTTCGGTTAGCAATCACTTAGTGTCCAATGTAGTGTTAATTCTTATTTCTTAAAACAGAATCAGTGCACCACCCAAAAAAAGAAAAAGAAAAAGAAAAACAGAATCAGTGCTATCAGAATGTTTTAATGAGTTTTGTGGTGGGGATTTTTTTTCTTCCCTAATGCAGCTTTACTCTTCTGACTATTATTAGCCTTCAGATATAAAAGATGCAAAACAGTAATTATAAAATATCAAAATATTATTTTGTGGCCGTCCTTTGTTTTTTAATATCTCAACTTTGTCTGCAACTTACATTTTACATTTTAAAAAACAGAAGTAAAACTGGAATAAAATATCAAAATCAAAATATACCTCGTCTCTTTGCTTGAAAACAGAGATGAGTACAGGTATTATTTGCATCTTGCTGGTGAAGTGAACTATTCCAAGCAAACCTTTCAGCTGCTGCAGTGACACAATGATCGCTGCACCGGCCATGAAACCCACTAGCGTTGGCTTTGAGAGAAAATCAATTACAAAGCCTAACCTGTATAGACCGTCAAAGGTTATTTTTAATCATAAAATATAAATATATAACTAACTAATGTAAGTAGCCTTCAAATAACCGTAGAAATTCCTAATTTCTACTTTATTAAAATACTATATATATATATATATATATATATATATATATATATATATCCATTTTCTGAAAAAAAAAACATTTTATGGCCAGTTTTTTTTTTCCTCTTTTTTTTTTCACATAGTAATGTATGTTCTACGTTAAGTGAGGCATGATATTATGCTAATTCCTTTTAAAATATTAAAAATAAAAAAATCAAAGGATGCATGATTAATACCTTAATATACCCAGAGAAGATTGGAACAAACCAGCAAAGAAAGTGGCAGTGAAAGCCAATTTAAGATAGAGAATTGAATCTTGAGTATAAGAAACTGTCTCGCTCAACATTGATCCCATGACCAAAGATGCAATTGAAACAGGACCAACACCAAGATGTCTAGAACTCCCAAGCAGGGAATATATCAATGGGGGCACAAAACTGGAATCTGCATGGTATTTCGTACCAGTTGAAACGTTACTCCAGATTAAAAGATTGACCACATATATTTACAACAACTCAATGCCATGCAGAAACAGAGGATACTAACATAATCCAACAATAGGTGGCAAGTTTGCAAGCTTAGCATAACTGATTCCCTGCAAAGAAGAGATAAATTTCAAGTTTTTGGGGAGTCCCATCCCATGATATATTAACTTATACTCTTCAAAAATGAATTGCTCTCTATGGAATTTATATAGTTTATAAAGTAATATTCTGCAGAATGACTGGGCACAAAGATGGTATGCATGCATCAGAAAAGTGAAGAGTTTTGTTTTTGTAACCTGAGGAATGGCAAGGCTAGCAATGGTGAGACCAGAGACGATGTCAGAGCGGAGAAGGGCAAGGTTGTAATCAGGGGCCCATTGGAAAATGGGGAAGAGGTATTGAAGAGCTAGGAGTAACTTCATGAACCAAGTTTGGTTCTTGAACCTGTAGAGAGGGTCATCTGGGAAGAAAATCTCAGAGAGCCTATGCCTGAGTTTCTGGAGTGTGGTGCGCTCTGGTGGCAACCGAACCTTGTGGATTTCCAATGGTGGCATTGGTATCTCAGCTTGGATTTTGATGGTGGTTGTGGTGCCATGGCAAACAAAGTGATCAACTCTATTGGAGTTCACACCCATTGCTGTGCCTATGCACTGCAGAACCATCCCACTCGATTTTACTCTGAAGAACAAAGACAGCGTGGCTTTGAATTTATAGAGAGAGGGAAAACCATGAAACCTCGACAGAGGTGGCATGTGTCCGTCGTGTGGAGGTTATTGTTGGGAAGCTGTCGTCATTGGAACATTGTAGGGGCAGTTTAGTCACTTCGTTTAATTTTTTATTTTATTACACATTTGTTTATTTTTTATTTAGTGAAAAGTTGTTTACATAATCACTCATTTATCTTTTGATAAATCATTAAGAGTGTTTGACTTTTTAGGCAGATGTTGTTATAGTTAAATTTGCTTTACTTCATATAAGATAAGTTAGTAGAATATATTATAATTTTATTAATTATTTAACATAAATATTATATTGTATAAGTTTATTTATTTTAATGAATAAATTATTCGATGTGAGATTATGTTTCATTAAGTTTTGATGTATATATTTATTTAAATAATTTTTTATTACAACTCTAAATATTCGTATACCTTCAATCTCATCATATAAGATCTTATTATATCATGTGTATTATTATCAAATGAGCTCATATGATGATGCATGATTGAATAATAATAGATTAAATTAAAGTTTTGGTCCTTATACTGTATATTTATTTTTAATTTATTTTTTTTTTTTCAAATCAATCATCATATTTATAAAAAATATATAAAATAGTCATTGTCATTAATTTTTGTTATAATATCGTGATAATACCATTAGTTGATTAACAAAATAAGTATTTTTTTCACTAATAAGAGTTCCATTAGATGTTCATTTTCTTTGTAAAACATTAAATAAGTGTTCATTCATTATAATATGTATTTATTTCTTTTGAGTAAATATTCTTTTGTCAATATGTGCTTCCTCATTCTATAATAGATATTATGTTTATTTCTACTTAGTAAGACTTTTTTGGCCAATAAGTATTCTTTTAAATACTTTTTTTTTTTTTATCAAATGTATAATAGAGACTAAATTAACGGTATTAAAACAAAAATTAGTAGCTGAAACTATTTTAAAACTTTTATAAGTGTAAGAATTGAATTGAAAATAAAAAAATTATAAAAACTAAATTAAAAATGAGTAAAAATTATAGGGATTAAACTTTAATTTAACTATAATAATATTATGGTAAATTAAAATTAAATCATTTATTTATTTCCTTAGTTTTTTTAATCATATTTTTATTTATTTGAAAAAAAAATTACAAGAGAAATATAAGAAGAAAATAAAAAATAATTCACTTATCAGTTGTTTAAATCACATAAAAAATAGAGAAATAAAAAATGATTAAATTATAAATTATACATGACGTTTGATTGAGATTATATTTTAAGGGAAAATAGTTTTAAACCAATTTTTTTCTCTTTTGGGTAGTAGTTTTTAAATCCAAAAGTTTTATATATTTATGTTTTAATTGTGCATTTAAGTTGTTTCTAATTTTGGAGAGATTGGTTTTGTTAAAGGTGAATTCTCTAATACCTCCTACACTTTTGGAGGAATATAAGATTACTCCATAATAATTAACATAATGGGATTCCAGATTTTGATATCCAAATTTAAATTTTCAAAAAACTCCAAAATCTTATAATGAAAACATATACTTATCATAAAAAAATAAAGACATAAATGTTATTTTTTTGTACCTTTTGAAATTTGAACAATTTTATTCCTCAACCTCATAACTGTTAAGCAGTTTTTTTTTATGATAAACATATACTTAGAAGTTGCTAATTGAAAGGAAACCTTTCAAAATTCAAAAAAAAATTGTGGAAGTTTGTAAAATTAGCAGGCTAATCCCTTGCAATATAATAAAAAATGCGGATTGACCAGTAATAAAGATAGAACAAATTCAACTATATATCTAATCATTAAGGAGTGTGGTTTAAAAATTTCTTTTATATTAAAATTAAAGTAAAATAGTTTTCACATACTAGTTCTTACAATACTTTGTTGTTAAAAAATTATATAAAGTTAAACTTCAATTCTAGTTTAGACTACAAATATTATTGTAAAAAATAGTTTCCTCAACAAAACTCATAATTTATTTACTAAATATAAACAATTTAATTATCAAAACTAACAATTTTAATTTAAACTTCTATTCTCAAAACAATATGGGTGTTTTTTTTTTTTTTGGAAAAACTTTAAAAACTCTTTTGTACTATACGTGATGTACACTTTGGTCATGTTACTTCAAAAATATGCAAAATGAACTTGTTACTTTGCGTTTTATGTATAGAATTATAAAATGGTAACAGACGTTAGTTTTTAGATTGAAATGCGCACGTGCACGTCTCAATTTTTGAGTGTCAAACGTAGTATTCTTCTTCCTCTCGACGCAGCAACGCAGCCATAAAGGAAACACCTTGAGCAACATCTTCATCATGATCTGCAGTGCACAAGCAAGGAGACAACGAGCTCTTTCTTCTTTCTCGCAACACTGCAACACAGCCATGGAGGAAACAACTTATGGGTTTCGATTGCAGTCACTGAAACAATCACCAATCTTGTCGGATTTCACGCGAAAATGAATCGGCAACAAGAATAGAAGAAGCCTACGATGGCTCGAGGGAAAAAAAATATGTCACTTTCATGACGATTTGCAGCGACCCGAGAGAGGCAGATCTGTCATTTAATGGCGAATGACCAAACTCCATTCAAAAATTTTCTGCAAATTTTTTGAGATTGGATAGTAAAAATTGAAACTCCAAATTTTTCAAGCCCTAAATCCTGATATTCGCATGTGGAAATTGAAACCCTCAATTTTTTTATCCTTTCATCCCAAATTTTTCAACCTTTCAGTTATGGATTTCTAGGATTTAGAGTTGAGTAAGAGGAAGAAGAAGATCGCGTTTGACATTCAAGATTTGAGACGTGCATGTGCACATTTCCATCCAAAAACTAACGTATGTTACCATTTTATAGTTTTCTGCACAAAACGTAAAGTAATATGTCCATTTTACACATTTTTTAAATAACATAACCAAAATACACGTCACGTATAATACAAGATATTTTTTTTTAATTTTTCCTTTTTTTAAAATAGTTTTTGGTCTTTGATCAAAGTATCTCAATATAAATTACTATGAGATTAATCTCTCAGATATTGTCATGACTAGGAAGTCTTCTCAGTTGTTATCTTCTCCAAAGTTTGAATCAACATTAATGTATAATTCCTAAACATGATTTCACAAAGAGGGAAAGATTATTGCATTTTAAGAACACTAATGTTAGAAGATAATAATGTGTTTCCTAACGTTGGCCCAATGGGCATGAGGAAATGTAAGTTGGAACAAGAAACAATTTCAAATTCTTGGTATAACTTGGGATAAAAAAAATAAAAAAAAATCTTGGTATAAGTTTATAACTTTGTCCCTGTATCCTGTCCATGTGAATATGAAATTGAAGGCAAAATTATATAAATTTTAAATTATTTATTTCACCACTCTTTTCTGTCACAACATCACATACATATTATTTTTAGCACTTGATACCGGCTTGTGTAATATATAAGTTGAGAAAATGAAATACTAGAATGACGAAGTGACATATTCCTACTTGGATTTGGATATGTCAGATCATATAATTGTAAAAAATGTTTTAGTAATAATGGAATTTAGAAAAGTTTTATAGGGCCATCACTCATCACCACCTTTGATGGACTGTGAAAATAATCAATTCACCATAAAAAACATATTACTTAATACGTATTTAGAATAATTATAAAAATTTAATTATTTCAATAATTAATTATTGTATAATTTTTTTTTTGTTATAATTGATTATGGTCATTTATAAAAATAAGTCAAGCTTAAGGGTGATCGAACAAGAAGTAAGTCAGGACGATCTACAACCTCTCAGTTTGGTCATCTGTAAAGATAGGTCAAACTTAAGGGTGACCGAACGAGAGGTAGGACAAATAGGACGGTCTGTAAAGATGGTCAAACTTAAGGGTGACCGAACGAGAGGTAGGATAGGACAGTCCAGATTATAATAGAATCAGTATGTTTGGATATGTTAGCTAAAAAACGATTTTAAGTTAATCTGTTTTATTTAGATAATATAAAAAATTATTTTTATGTATTAAATTACTAAAATATATATATATGATTAAAAAATTATTTGATTAAGGATAAAATAGTATTTACATATCAAAGTGTAAAGAATAATTTATAATCTATAATTATAAACTGAAATTTTAACATTATGAAAAAAAATTATAATGCATTAAATTTCGTATAAAAATTAAAATTAATTTTGTCAAATATGTTATAACATTGTTAAAATAATTTTTTTATGAAAAAAAAAAATTATTTGGTTGAGAAATAATTTTAACCAAACATACTTTTAATCTTAATCGATATTGGAGATTACCAAAAAAGCTACGGTATTAGTGTGTTAGTTGGTGTGATGGCCTAGCTATAATGAAAGACGTAGCCCCTCTCTTGGTCATCATGACGAGCTTCCAGTTCCTGCCAATGTGTATGGCTGTTCACTTACCTCTCATTGCCTTATAAGGATTTCACAATTCCACAAACATTCATATTTTAATTAACACGCCATTTGACTTGACTAGTTCACAAATTGTACATGAATACTTACATTTTTTAATACAATATTATTTTGTAAATATAAAGAAAGTAATATTTCCAGGCAACTTGAATTTTAAGATGCAAAAACATAGCTTGCTTTTTGTGAATAATGAGGGATCAAACACAGATCATCAAAACTACACAAAATAAAATATGGATATTCATGTTGGTGATTCATGCTCATTATTTGATCAAAATACCGGCATTGGTTACTATATTGGTGTAATTCTTCATAGACTACTAGAGGTTACTATACTTGCTAGTCTTTCGGATCAAGGTTAACTTATTTCACATTGAATTTAGCAAGAAAAATAAGATAAGATTTTTTTAAAATGAAATTATTTTGAAAGTAAGTAAAAAAAAGATATATTTACACTTAATTTAATAAAGTGAATGGAAATCTCAATTTATTAAATAATTTAAAAATAAATATATTCTTACTTATTATATTTTCGTCCTAGGGTTTAGGGGGATACCATAAAAAACTACTGCCATTTTATTCTATATATGCGTTGCCCTTTCCATCAAATTTTAGTTTTCATGGTCATTGGTTTTGTCTGTTTCTTCCCTTTTAGGTCCCTCATCAAATCCTTTAGTCTCCTTTTTTCATGATTATAACATTATTCATATTATAATTATAATTATAATTATATTAAAACTTGTGACCTTATATTTCATCTCTTCCAATCACATATAAATTTTAACGTACAAACAAGCAAAAAGTTACGATTAGTAAATAGTTTTTATACCATTTATTTATTTATTTGTAATAACAAATAAAATAAATCAAGTAAATTGACAAATCAATATTTATGTGATTATTTAATTTTTTTCTAATTATTTAAATAACAATAAAATGAAAAGTAAATTTACGTGTACACCTATAAAGACTTTACTATTATTAATGCATATATATTATCTACATATATAGGCTAAAACTTTTTGAATTAAAGTGCCATGTATTGTTAGTATAAAAGATTTATATTAATATTTATTAATATTTTTATTTTTTATTTTTATTTTATTTCTTCTGTTTATTTTTATGTGTTCATTTAAGAATCTTGATTTATTTAATATTATCTGTCCATTTAAAAAACTAAATAGTATTTATTGGTCTTTTTTTAACTTTATGCTCATCTTTTATTATCTCCATTAAATTCAATAAATACATATCTATTAGTTTGTCAAAAACGAAGAGAAAATTATTAGAGCATGAGATTATGAAAAGGGGGACAGAATGTAAGATTAATGAATTTAGAGGGAGAGAGAGAATGTCAAATCAATGAAGATTGAGAGGAAGAGAGAAAATATTAACTAAGTTAGAAAATGTAACTTAATCATGTTAAATCATATTTTTTTTATTCAGCATATTTAACAACTTTTTAAATATATGCTCATTAATCGGACAGATAAAAGTAGACAAATAAAGTAATTAATAAGATAAATAAATAATAATAAATATTGATTTATCAAAATATTAATAAATATTAATGTAAAATTTTTTTACATTGACAATGCATACCAATTAAATTCAAACTTTTTAATCAGCTATTATTTTTATATATTGTTCGTTTATATTTTCCAAAGAGAATTGACATTACTTGCGATAAGCTTATTGAGAATTATCATATATATATATATAGAGGGAGGATCAACTTACACCAGTATAAATTTTTTTTCTTTTACACTCATTTTCAGTTGTTAGATTTATTTCATAATGGTTATCTTTACTTGAAATAATCTCAATCATTAGATGAAAGTGGAACTAACGGTTAAAAATGAGTGTATTACACCTACAGAGATATATATATATATATATATTTACCCAGTGAGAGGAATTATTGTGAGAGGGTGAGATGAGTAAATTTTGCCCATACAACCATATATGGATGGTCAATATTAAAAGTTACTTAAAGGTGATGTGACACTTTAAAAAAGTCACATGTATTTATGTTCTAATCTTGACCATTCATATAAGATCCAATGGTCAAGATTCACTCCTCTCACCTTCTCATAATAAATATTCCTCTCACCTGACACTTTCATATATATATATAGAGAGAGTTTATCAGGTGAGAGGAGTATTTATTGTGAGAGGGTGAGATGAGTAAATCTTGACCATTGGATCTTACATGAATGGTCAAGATTAGAACATAAATGCATATGACTTTTTTAAGTGATCACATGATCTTTAAGTAACTTTTAATCTTGACCATCCGTATATAGTTGTATGGTCAAGATTCACTCCTCTCACTCTCTCACAATAATTACTCCTCTCACTAGATATGTCTTTATATATATATATATATATATATATATATATATATATATATATATGTTTTTTCTGTATTTTTTTATTTTTCAAGATATCAATATCTCTCCATGCTTAATAATTAATATTTCATCACGTGTCTTAATTAATTAAAATATAAATATAATATTTAAGTTTCAATCAAGTAGTAAATGTTGTTCTTGTAAAACTACAAGATATTGAGAGAATTTCTATTAATTAGTTATCTTTATTCACTTATTATTTTTAATTTTTAGTTATTTTCACTTACATCCATACTACTTCTCTGATCCGTTTGGATAGCGGAATTAGAATTGAAATATATAATTTTATTTTTAACCTCAATTCTTTCAGAATTAGAATTGATCCAGAATCTTAAATTTTATATTTGAAATTGTCAAAGAATTATGATAAGAAATTGTAATTCTAAATATAACTATAATTTTATTATTTAAAAGTATGATCTAAAACATTAAAAATATTTTAAAAATTAAAATTAATAAAAAAATATTCATACAATAATATTTTTATAATATAATAGTCATATTTTTTTCATAAAGAAATTTTTATAAATATAAAAATAATTTTCTATATAAATATAAAATCTCAATAAATATGATTGTTCATAAATAAATGTGGAGAGAGAGAGAGTTTAATTTTTAAATTATAAAATTAACAATTCTTAAGATATATGTTAAGAATTGAGAAATGTTTAATTTAATTATTTTTCAATTTTATGAAATTGGTTTATAAAATTACAATTTTAATTTTAAATGACATTTCAAATATAAAAATTAAAATTAATAGATCAAATTCTAATTCTAAATTCTAATCACATGCTCAATTCTAAGAATCAAAAAGTAACTTATCCGTATATGGCCATTCAATTAGCACCGTGTAGCAAATCCTAGCTTTATGCCAAAAGATAAATTCCATCCTTGCTTACATGAAGGTTAATAGAAATAAAAATCAATTCAATACTCTCGTTTTCAAAAGAGTTAGCATACATAGTCGATTTTTTTTATCATAATAATTGTATGATCTAAGTTTACATTTGAATACAGAAATCCTTCATTTCCATAACTCTCACCCTTAACTTATTTCTTTTTTAAAAGAAAAAAAAGGTTCAATCACTCTCTATTCTCTTTATAGTAAGGTTTTAAAAATTGGTCCTATCAATAAAATGATGAAGGGACTGATTCAAAGTTTAATGATTCAACTGTAGTTGAATCAATGTGTGTGTGTATATATATATATATCAATTTATTAATTTTTATATACATAAATTATGAGAGTTTATTATTTTAAGTTATTTTTGTATCTAAGATTAGAACATTATTCTATTTAATATGAAGTGTATATGTAAAAATATTAAAATAACAAAATTTAAAATAATTATATGAAAATATTAATTACTAATAGATTGTCCAACAATACATAAACACAATACAATATTTTTTATATCAAGACCAACAATAACACAAAATCCATATAACATAATAAAAGATCCAATAATTATACAAGCAAGTGGAATAGTTTAGTGGTTTATTGCAAACTTCTACATGCAAGGTACTTGAGTTAGTCTCACTTTTGGAACATTTGGCTATTTTTACATGTAAAAATAGCTTAAACCGTCGAACCTGTTGAATCGTGACCGATTAACTACTTAATCGGTTCACTCCGTTTATTGACGGTTTACCAATTTAAAGACTAGTTCTTGAGTTTCCAATTCTGAGAATGTAACCGGACTAGCTATATGATTGATTTACAGTCGAACTGGTAGGAACAAGTTAAAACACTGCTTTATAGACGCACCATACCAGTCACCATCATCACACCACTCCAACGCACAAAATAAACTTGTTTAGCAATATATATTAAACTTGAAACTTATCCAAACAAGAGCCCAATTAGGTAATGAAGTCACCACACAAAATTGATTGTGCTTCTTAATAGTCTTACATCTTCTGTCTTAATATTTCAGGTACGATTTATATATTTGTTGGGTCATTTCACTTAATGTCAATTGATTTTAGGTTAAAATCTCACATGGTATCAGAGTTAAGATCTCATTTTTGTCGCTTACTTCGTTAGGCTTGTTCCTTCCTACTTTGATAGGCTCGCTTGTTTCGTCTAGACATCTGTGGAAATGGTGTTAAGAGTCTCATATCGTCTGCCTCAATCTTTCAGGTGTTGTTTATATATTTGTTTGGTCACTCTACTTAACGTCAATTCGCCTACTAAGCTTGCTTATCTTGCATATTTCAATAGGAACAAGTCAGAACACTACTTTATAGATGCACCACACCAGTCATCACAGTCACACCACTCTAACGCACATAGGGATGGCAACGGGGCCGGGGCAGATAGTAGCTCCCCACTCCCTGCTCCCGCCGATAAATATCTGTCTCCACCCTCGCCTCCGTATCCGCACAGGTACTCGTTTTTTATTTTTCCACGGGTAGATGAGTACCCATGGATATCCACGGGTATCAAAAAATTTACGAAAAAAAAATCAAAAAAAATAAAAATCAGAACTCTGGCTAGCCATGGATATCCTCCCCAAGTTAGCGTCGCAAGTCGCAACAGTATTATCCTCAACCAACCAGCCAACGTGTTTTTCATTTCTCCACGGGTAGATGAGTACCCACGGATATCCACAGGTAACAAAAAATTTACAAAAAATAAAAAAAATCAGAAAAAATAAAAATCAGAACTCTGGCCAGCCATGGATATCCTCCCCAAGTTGGCGTCGCAAGTCGCAACAGTATCATCCTCAACCAGTCAGCCAGCGTTGCAGCTCGCAGCCTCTCGTTCATCATGGCGAAACCGGATCTGGAAGGCAGAAAACCAGATCTGGAAGGTTGGGATGGTCATAACCATCTAGGAGGTTGGGATGGGAGAAACCAGATCTGGAAGGTTGGGATGGTCACAACGTTCTGGAAGGTTGGGATGGGAGAAACCAGATTTGGAAGGCAGAAAATCATATCTGTTGCTCGCGAACTCAGTGGAGTTCGTCATGGCGGTTTCTAGTTCCCGGAGAACACCACGTGCGGCGGTGGAGTTCAGCTCGTCGACGGCGTCCAGGCACGTGTCCTGGTCTGTGATCGCAGCGCTGAGCCAAGTCTCAACGTCATCGATCTCTGCAGGCAAGAGGACTTTTCCGGCATCGAAGTTACCGAGTGAGAAGAGCTCGGCATCAGCGCGAAGCTTGGAAGGGAAGGTTGAGAGCTTGGAGAGTTTGCCACGCAGAGGGAGAGCTTGAAGAGTAGCTTGGGGTTGGACGGTTGGTGGTGTTGGATTTGGGACTGTAGATCAACCGGGAGTTTTTTTTGTAGTGAGGGTTTTTTTTGTAATTTCATGTAGGGATATTTTTATAATTTTACTTGCGGGTATCCGCGGGTACGAGGGTAACCACCCTCGCCCCCGTCCTGTTTATTAAACAGGATAAGAAATAAACAGATACCCGTACCCACGGGAGAATGATCACGGATATTACCCGTCCCGTCACGGGTATTACCCGCGAGTACCTACGAGGACGGGCAGCATTGTCATCCCTAAACGCACAAAACAATAAGCAAAAGAATTCGGCATCTTCTTGGCAAAGTAGTTCTTTGTGTAACACAAAACAACAGTCTACCGAGATAGTTCATGTGTAATAAGTAAAATAAGTCACCTCATGTACCCAAAAAAACAAAGTCAACTCGTGTAAACTGTTTGGTAAATCAAGAAAACTGTTATTTTTGGTGATTGGGCTTTATAACTTATTCACCTTCTTTTCCTTTTTCACCTTTTGAATCAAAAACAAAAAACTCTTCCATGCTATGAAGAACCAACCTTAAAAAGTCATTTTCCTTTTGGCTCTTCTAATGAGGCAAGTGCGTGAGAAGTGGCTTGGCAAGCGTGTCTTATGAAGATCCTCTTCCAATGTGGCAACATTGCTGCAGGACCCAATTCGCTGGATATATCCACACACACGAAGAACAAATTCTCCAAATTCTACGGATGCTATTTAAAAATCAAGAGAAGGCTGCAGTTTATAGATGTCTTTTACAATCCCTGCATCTCTTTTTTCTTTTTTGTACAGAAAGGATAGGCAGGTAAGCCTAATCTCTCGGTCCAGGCTTAAGAGAAGCCTTTCCTAGATGCTGGCTGCAGTAGGATGCGTCCCCTTCTTATTATTGGGATTATTCAGGTTCAAAATATGGATCGTTTAAACAGAATAAATAGAAGTCAATTTCAGAAGCTGCACAGTTATTTATGGTTTTGTTTATACAAGTTGAGGTCGAAATGGCAACTAGTGCTTGCCTTGTCAGATTGAACTCTCACTTTGACCTTTATAGCCCCATCTTTTGACTGAAATGGGTCAAACAAATTTAGACCTACCGTTAACCCAGATATGTTCTTCTTTATGCAGATATATCAAACCGTGAAGACAGAAACAACATACATAGTAGTTTTTAGAGCAAATAGCAAGTAAGGTTAGGTTTGGTTAGAAGAATGTTACAGGTTATGCATTAATGGGAGGCAATAGTACCCCACCCCATCTATATTCCCACTTTGAAGATTCACCATTGGAAGGTTTACACCTGGGTTGCTGCTTATAAAGGTAATAAAAGAATTTATTTTTGTGATTCCACCCATAATTTGGCCACAGATTTTAATGGTTTCAGGATCACTTAGATTATTCATAAAATCGATACCATGATGCCACCACTAATTCCATCACTCCTTTTAGCAGTAAAGGGTTCTCTTTGATTGGAACTCTGTCCATATCTCTTAAAACTGTAAATTCTTTCTATGGAAAATCATTATTCATAGCCCCAACGACTATTCCTTGTGGGACAGTTGAAATTGTTGAGAATTGTGGATACATCACGTAACGGAATAACAAAATTCTCACCAAAGATCCATGCGAAAAAGAAGTCATGAAACGTGATTTTCCAGTTTACCTCTTGAAGCCTGACGAAAAGCGAATCGAGCAAATCACAAGTACCGAAACAGCAATGATGTCTCTACGTAATCCACATGAACAGACTTGAAAAAACGTCCAATGTCTGCAGTCTTAGAGTCTCACCTCTCTACAACAGTGCTAGCTGTGAAGAGAAGAGAAATATGTCACTCTCTCACTTATTGTTTCTGTCAAGTGCGGTTAGAGTTTTTTTTTTTTATACGTGCATTGACAGTCCCTTAGCAGTACTATTTATAATAGTTGTTGCCTTATGCGAATGAGAGTAGCAGTAGGTAAGTTGTGCAACCCTAGGCTCATCTATTATGAGTCTGGCCCATGACTGAATCATGGTCCAACTTGGATCCTTATTGCTCCAACCAAGTCTGTTCTAAGTGTGCGACCCTGTAGGTTCTCATGACGTTGGCAATAATATTAAAGTCTCATTTTAATATTATAAGCAGTGAGCACATCACTGCTACCTAAGTAATGAGAATGTCAGTGATTTGACATAACCTTTTTGTGATCAATGTTACTGTTTAGTTTAGTCCCTTTGTTCAGATATTTAGATTGAACACAAGACATGGAATGTGTCACCCTTGTATAGTTTAATCTTCTATTTCCCGATACTTGAGTAGACGTAGAAAAAACAAATGAGTTCAATATCTTATATGGACTCATTTAAGCATTACCATACATTTCGTGGCCTCACTCAATCAGGGAGCCCGAAGATATCACTCATGTTATGTAGGAGAGACAAATCTCATCTAGGTCACTCACATCCCTCTGCATGATTCGTGGTATGTCCAATAACTAACTTTATAATCACCTTGTTACAAATGACGTTTGATGACATTAAAACATGCAACTCCTCATGTAGGAATCGTAGTAATTTCAAGTCAAAAGATCACATATATCATTATCACTATGAGAATCACTTATGACACTCACGTAACGATCCATGCAGCGTTCTCATGGCGGGTTAGTCCAATACATCATTACTCTAATATGTACTTATATGAAGACTTGATATCTCATATCCATGACCCGTGAGATGTGGCCATCAGTCTACGCACATACTAGTTTCAATGCATTATTGTCGTCCTAATTAACAATAATACTTGACTAGGGACATTTAAAAATAATATTCTATTTCTATCCGATAGGATCTCACGATCAAGTCATTCATTCGATGTCCTATAGCATCGAACTTACTATTCCGAGGACTTTATTATGTATATCATAAATAACACAATAAATGAAATGTCTCATATATTAAATAAATAGTATAATACAATGTATGTAAGACGGTCAAAATAAATTGGCTTCCAGGACATACACCAACAGAAACTTGAAAGTTGTGGAAATTGAATAGTTAATAATAAACTCGATAACAAGAACAAGTTGTACTCCTAGTTAGCAACATAATGGTCATTCATATAAGGCTACTTAAAAGCGTTTATTTTAGGTTAAATTAATCTATAGCTCCTTATAATTTGGGTGATATTTTAAATAGGTCCTTATAGTTTAAAAATTTCTAATTGGTTCCCTATAGTTGTAAAAAATTGTAATTGGATCCCTACCGTCATCTCTCTGTCCTCCCCTTTGTTACAACTTGCGTGCCCATCACGTGTTACAACTATAGGGACCCAATTAAAAACTTTTAAACTATAGAGACCTATTTAAAATATTACCTAAATTATAGAGACTTACAGATTAATTTAACCTTAAATAAAAAGTACTATATTAAAAAACACTTCCAAACTAACAATTATAATAACTTATCGGTTAAATAATATTTTAAATTAAGAAACTAAGTATGTTACTTAATAAGAGTATGTAGTCCAGTGATAAAATGTATTATATGATAAGTTTTGTTTATTAGGTAATGTTTTCAAATCCTACAAGTTACATTTTTCAGGTTTTAATTTAAAAAAAAAATTGGTCAACTGAGTCAACCGGTCTAAGTACATCATAGGGTCACCTAAGTTTGACTGGTTCATTGCAAAGAACCATTACATGCAAGGACTAGACCAACTCAAAGGTTAGGTCTCGAGTTTTTCGACCGAATTGACCAAACCGTTTTGATACGTACAACTATGCATTTTCACCACATAAGTCTCTCAAAGATATAAAGTGTTACCAAGTTTGTCCTTATGGAGGACTAATGTGGGGGCAACAAAAGGACGAATGTGGTGATGTTTTATATCTTTAAAAGACTTATTTGAAAGACTAATGCGTTGACACTGTAATATTTGGAGAACCAATTTAAAAGTTTACTCTTATTATTATTATATTTTAGTATGGAGAAAGTTTAGAGTTAGGAGAAGCACTTTACATCTCAAAAGTCTGGTCAAATCACTAAATTCAACAAGGTACAATAGGATTACAAATCACATGATAATGAAAATTTTAAGATTTAAACACAAGTTATGTAGTTGTTATGAGCAGAAGGTCGACCGAGCTAACTCCCATTGACAATATGTATTATATTATATAAGAATTCAAGTTTTGATAATTTATTATATTTTTTTAATTTGCATATTAAAGTAAATTTAATATAATTAAGGTGATGTATATAAAACAAATAAGAAATTTAACCTATGAACTCGTGAAAAAAATAGTAACACTTCCCCGGCCCGCCATCCACAAACCAACATATTTTTGTAGGGTGTACTTGATAATATGTTGGGTGTACTTGATGGAATCAAATTCTCTTGTCTCTTTTTAATTAAATGTTGATAATTTATATTTTATTTATTTTAAAAATTTTAATTATTAATTTAAAATCTATAATAATTGATATCTTAATTATTAATTTTTTTATCAACATTTAATGGTAGAACCATAAAAAATGACATAAAAAGGAAACAAAAAATTTAGGTTAAATTAATCTGCAGGTCCCGATGACGTACCTAGACCAGTTGGATTGGTTAACCTGATTTTTTTTTTAAAATTAAAACCTAAAAAATGTAACTTGTAGGATTTGAAAACATTACCTAATAAACAAAACTTATCATAGAATACATTTTATCACTAGACCACATACTCTTATTAAGTAACATACTTAATTTCTTAATTTAAAATATTATCTAACTAATAAGTCATTATAATTGTTAGTTTGGAAGTGTTTTTTAATATAATACTTTTTAGTTACGGCTAAATTAATCTGTAGATCCTTATAGTTTGGGTGATATTTTAAATAAACCACTATAATTTAAAAGTTTTTAATTAGGTCTCTATAGTTATAACACGTGACAGGTACGTGGGTAATTTGTTAACAGAAGGGTGGATGGAGAAATGATGACAGAGATCTAATTACAAATTTTTACAATTATAGGGACCCAATTAAAAACTTTTAAACTATAAGCATATATTTAAAATATCGCTCAAACTATAAGGACTTGCAAATTAATTTAACCTTTATTTTATCAATAAAACTTTTTTAATACAAGTACATAGACTGAATGGCCATTCATAAGGATCCAGTTCATGGCTTAAATTTAGGTAGATGAATAATTGTTTCCTTCCTTTTGCTAATAAGTTGCTTCCTTCCTTAATATAACACTACAAGAAAACAACGATTTTGCAGCGGATTTTTTGCGGTGGATTCGAATCTGTTACAATTGCGGCGGATTTTTTGTGGCAGAGTCAAATCCTCCGCAATTGCGGTGGATTTTGTGACGGATTAAAATTTGTTTCAATTTGTGACGGATCCTGCGGTAGATTAAATTGTGACAGATTTTTGCAGTGAATTTTTTGCCACCAAATTTCTCAGGTGACTTTCTAGCGTAATTTTTTTTTTCGGATAAAAAAAATTTACGGAGGATAAATCTGCCACAATTTAAAAAAAAATACAGCAGAAAAATCTGCAGCAAAATAGATCAGTATAATTAAAATTCCAAAAAAATATTAAAACAATTTGTCATTAAATCTGCCGCAAATCTAAATTTAAATTTGCGACTGAAAAATTCACCGCAAAATTTGATAAGTATAATAAAAAATTATAAATAAAATATTAAAATAATTTGCGGCAGAAAAATTCACCGCAAATTATGCATGATTCAATTCAAAAAAAACATTTGCGGCAAATTTTTCTCACCGCAAAAAATCACGCAAAATTAAATCTACTTCATCTTCTTCCTTCTGCCATTTTCATTTTTTAGATGGCATTCTTTCTCTAATTATCTCTCCTCTCTCCCTTCCCCTTTCTCACTTCCCCTTTCAAGATAAAAGCTTCTGTGAGCAACCTTTGTCATCTTCAAGACCTTGAGGTAGGGGGAAAACCTTGTTCTTGACTCACTTTCCTATTCTTTTCATCTTGTTCTTAAGTTGTGACTTGATGTGGGAATTGGGATTTTGAGTTGTTTTTGCTTGTTTTGGCTTGAATCTTGTTAGAAAACTTGAGAATAACATGATTTGGTTTGCTAGAGGCATGAGAACAGTTTTTCATTACTTGTATACGTTGATTTTCCATTTGAAATGAGAATTTGGAGTTTTAAGTTTTGAATAACCAAGGATGAGATTTATAGTGTTTTGATCCATTTTTAGCGAAATCTTTTGGTGTTTTATGTTCCATTCATGTTTGTGAACTTGTTTGAGACTTAAACTCACCTAGAAATTGGATTGGAGTGGCCAAAATCCAAGATTTTGGCCAATGGAACCGTAACTACGGTTCTGTAAACCTTCTGTCCCAGGAACACGACCCGTGTCCGAATACACGGGGGGGTCGTGTCCCTCTCTGCAAGTGCAAATCTAGTGGAAATGTGCAGACAGAGAAGGACACGCCCCCCTGGTGTAAAATTACATAGCTCGTGTAGAAAGATATAATGAGAATTAGCTTTTGTGCTCTCATGAAAGTTGTAACTCTTTCTCTTAACTTTTCAAGGACACCTAATTCAGCTCATTTCGACATACATAGCTCAAGTTATGCTCATTTTACTGAGCAAAGGTCAAGAGTTGAAATTGAGAAAAATGCTAAAATATTGTTTTGGGAAAAATTAGCTTTCCTAAGTGTGGGGACCTTTCTTGCATGCATTTATAAGTGTGATGAGACCTTAGTAAGAGTGTTTAATAAAGTGTATTCGTGATGCATGTAAATCAATTGTTATCCTAATAGATAAGTTTAAAGATTAATTGATGAACAGATATGATTGGAAATATTTGAAATTGTGACAATTGTTAGGAATCTATTGAATGTAATAAATGAAATAGAATGATGCTCCTTTTTAAAGAAGGCTACAGCTAGTTCAGGTGCAAAAGAGATTTCTAACTTAACTTATATTTAAAAAACACATCAAGGTGACTCTTATTAGAAAGGTGGTTTCGAGAGTTTCAAGTATGTATCAATTTTTATTCCTCATAATTATGTTTGTTTGTCTTGTAATAGTGCAATTTTTTTAAACTTTAACGTTTTTTTACATAATTTTTTTTGAAGGGTTATGTTTGGTGGATGCCTCAGTATCATAACCATATGCGGAAGGCATATAATAGTCGTAGTTCAAAGAGACTATCAGGTTTGTTGGGGCAGGCACGCAACTTAAATGAAAGACCTTTTTGGATTGGAGAAGGCATATGGGAAGACTTATGCAGGCACTGTGCTAGTAGCATGTATAAGAAGAAATGTCAACAAGCAAAGATGAGTCGTGCTTCTGACACTGGTGGATGCTTGCAAACTAGTGGTTGCATTTCTACAGGCACCCATGTGCAGAAATTGGTAACTATTATCGCCAGTTGTTTAGTAATATGTTTTATTATTTTGTTATTAACTTTTTTTCTCATTATTACAGGCTAAGACTTTGGATAGAGAGCCCACAGTTGATGAGACATTTTGTCACGTACATTTGAGGAAAGAAGACTGTACTACATGGGTTTCTACAAAAGTTAAGGATTTATATGTTAGTATTTCTTTAGAAATTATTGCCTTTAATATTACAATCATTTTATAACAATAACCATAACAAGTTTTTTATTTCCATCCTTAGGAGGAATTCAAAACAAAGGAATCAGAACAATCTTCTCAATGCTTAAATGAAGAAGGGGCATCTGGTACACAAATGACCAGTTGAGAGCTTTGGATTAAAACTGTTGGCGGTCCTAAGAAGGGTCGTATTTATGGCCATAGTTCTCAAGCATCTATTTATGATCCTGAAGATTCATCTTCCTCAAGGCCTGTATCGAGTCAAGTTCCTGAGCACGTTATTAATCAAGTTAAGTCATAGCTGTAATATTTTTTATTAATTGATTTTTGTATTTTGATAGATGTAGTTAATCATTTTATTTTTCATATTTTTGGTTAATTCATTATTCGTGAAATGAATTGATGAGTTTATGTTTACATATATTAATCAGTTAATGGAGCGATTGCGAAGAAGAGATGTTAGATCGGGTTCAAATAGATTCAACAAAAATGGAGCGAAAAGGGCAATAACGTGAGGCAAAGTGAAAATGCGATTTGAACAATACCAGCATCAACAGAACCAAATGATTAAGGAGCTGAAATCATATGTACAAGCCGTTGGCACTCAACCAAGCTAACAATTACAACTAACAGAAGAAGATAATCAGAACAAAAGATGATCATGATGAAGATGACAATGATAATGAAGATTATTAAACTTTGTATTTGAACAAACTTTGTATGCGATTTGTTATGTTTGTTTTATGGATTGATTAAATGCATTGACAGGTTGAAATTGATGTCTGAGTAGATTTTTTATATTGGGATTTTGAATATTCAATTTAATTTTTTTTAATATTCAAAAAAATTTGCGGCGGGTTTTGCTACGAAAATATCAGCCGCAAATTTGGGTAGATTTTTGCGGCAGATAATCCGCCTCAAAATCCTTCGCAAATTGAAAAATTCGCCGCAAATTAGCGACGGAAAAGTCCGCTACAAATCAGGCGTGAAAAAATCCGCTGCAAAATCCGCAGCAAATTAGCGGAAGAAAAATCCGCCGCAAATTAGCCCTTTTCTGACAACTATTCTGATATGTTACCGGAGAGTTTTGTGGTGGATTTGCAGCGAAAAAATCCGCTGCAAATTTGCGGCAAAAATTAAAATCCACAGCAAACTATATTGCGTCGACTATATTTCTGCGGACTAGGCTAATCATTGCAAATAATAATTTGCGGCGGATTTTAAGTGATTTGCGGCGGATTTATCCTTCGCAAATCTCCTTTTTTCTTGTAGTGTAAAGCAAACATTCTCTCAATATTTCTGCATAATTTTTTTTTCTTGCTACCAATTTCTTTTTCACAAATTTATTTTCCATGAAAACATGCAAATGGTTAAGCAAATTGAAGAAAGTTGAGTAGTACTTGTCTTAGCCCCTTTGTTCAGAATCAGAGAGTCAAAAAGTTTCTCCAAGCTCAACTGTGAATCCTGTTCTCACGTTAATATGTCAAGAGCCACTAATGTTTGTGAGGCAAGATAGATCTTTTGACTTGGGTCGAACACTAGCTACATTGAGTAGATTCTGATGTTTCATCTGTTTACTCAATTCAAAAACTGAAGAGAGAAGAGACAGACCTGTATACGCGGCAAGAGGAAGTTGCGTTTGATTGCTGCCCGGAAATCGATTGTACAGTATAAGGATAAATTGTTGTACAAGATTTATAAGGTATCCACAATTGATGGATCATATAATTAGCCAATTCAAAAGGAACAAAATGGTGGACCAGGTGCAATTACCTTTCTCTTTAGAACAATTTTGAAAGGTTCTCCGCATACTGTGAGATAAAAAAGGTTTGATGGGAATACATGGCTTGCCATCAATGACAGCTGAATTGGAGATAGCAATTTGTTATTGTAGGTCAGCGTTGAGGTCCTAATTCTTACACATCACCCCCCTAGATTTTGTTTAGCTGAAAGGAATTTGGTTCTTCCTTTGCAAATGGTCTAACATAGATTTCTCTAAAGCCACTGCTTTCTATAGCACTGAATGAAAATTTAATCAAAGCATCTCTTGTGGGTAGGAGCAAGAACAAAACTTCTTTTGTGCACTGAGTATTCTTAATAATACTTTGATTTAAAGTATATAACAAGGATTTGTTAACAAGGCTGCGTCAAAAGCAAAAAAACTAGAAATTGATTCCCACATAACAAAATGTACATAGAATTATTACCATCAACTATCTGGATACTTTTAGCTATAATAACAAAACATTTTCTAATACAAAGAATGGTCACTTCAGATACAAATTAGCATAGCCACAAAATTTAATTAATGGCAAAACTTTTGGACTCAAAATTTCTTATTGTTTTCAAAAAGTTGGAGACGGTTCTCTCCCTATTTTCAATTGAATCTATTAAAGAGAGAAGTCCGTAAGTGGAAACCTAGTGTGATTATTGACTTGATTAATCATTAAAAAAAAGTTTTAGCTGTTAAATTTCTTGGTGGTCTGCTATATGAATCTCTCATTAACAGTAACCTCAACTCAACTTTTTTGCTGCTTTTTCCTTTTAGACCCCGGACCTTGGTTGTTGTAAGAAAGGGCAAGAGGCCAGAGAAGGGCTCAATAGTAACGCTCTGAAGCCTAATTAGTTCGTAGTTAGTTTCTTCTGATGTAAGCAATACACTAGGCATGAGGAAGAAGCCATGCTAGTGCCAACTGCCAAGTCGTGATATTTATGGAATTACACGAGATTGACTTGAACCATACTCAAATAGAACATACATAACAAGAAAATTAGTTCCATTGCTTAGGGCCACAAAGAAACATGAATGGAATACACACTCCTGTCACATAGCAAGACACAAATGCTCAATACACGATTAGAAGTACTAGCTAGGAAACCGGTTATGGTATTTTAGTGCTTGACTAGGGTCATTCCTTATTCTAAGGGATGAACGTGAAGGGACATAGAGGAAGCTTTGAGAAATTTGGTAAGTGGAGGAGTTTATTCTTGGAATATACCATCTGGCTACTGCACTTCTTTAGTAATTTCCTAGTTATAATGATTTCCAGATCGATTAAATTTTGGTTTCCCTAAAACCAGGGGCTGCTCCTCTTATTTCTTGTTTTTAAGTAAATGAGGTATATGACCTATAGGAAGGAATGATAAGCTAAAGTGTAAGTAAAATGGCTTGGTTAAATCATGAGGTGTGGTTCAGTACTTTAGTTGATCAACCGAGCTTTAACCCTCTGTTTGTTTGAAGAGAAAATGCGTGGAAAGAAAATGAGAGGAATATACAATTTTCTCTCGTTTGAATGTGCAGAGAAAATAGAAAAGAGAAAAAAAAAACACGTGGGACCCAAGTATAATGTTTTCTCCTCTGTAATGCGAAGAAAATGGGGAGATTGAGAGATAGTCACCGGAAATGACTATTCTACCCCCACTCCATCTTCTTCCCTCTCGTCGTCGGTGCTGTCTCTCCTCCGGCACTGCTGTCGTCGCCGCTCCGACGTCCTCTCGCTCGTCACCACCTGCAGTCAGATCCAGCCGTTGTCGCTACCACTGTCGATCAAATCCGGTCGGCTGCACGCAGCAGAGATCGTCAAACGCGCGCTCGCCGTCTCACGTCAGGCTTACGCTCCTGCAATCCTCGCCTTTGCACCGCACAACTCCATCGCATTGCGTCTGTGGGACTATGGGGGAAGGGGACATTGGAGGTGGGGGAACGAGAAGGGAAAGGAGAAGGGAACGTTGGGGGTGGGGGAAGGGGAAGGGAACGTTAGGGGTGAGACAAATGGGAAGGGAACGATGGGATGTGAGAGGAAAATTGACATTTTTTTTTATATATATATTAAAATATATTTAATAAAATTTAATATAAATATTATATAATTATAAATAATAAATCAAAAAGATTTATTAAATAAATAATTTCAAATCAAATTTTTATAATTTAGTGTTAATAAATTAAAATTTTGTAATTAATATTTAATATAAAATTATTTTTTAAAAAATTTATAAAAAAAATGTTTATAGATTACTATAATTTTAAAAATGTTTAATTAAAAAATATAATAATATATTTATATTTCATTATACATTTAATAAGGGTAAATATGTTATTTTATATAATTATATATTATATTCTTTTTTTTTATTCAACTCTCATTTTCTTTTTTTTTTTCTTTTTTCATCTAAATAATAAAAGAAAAAATATATTTTTTCTTTATTTTTTTTCCTCTCTATTTTCTCTCCTCATCCAAACAAAGCAGAGTGGGCAAACTTTATTTGCAATGTAGGGTTCAAAACTCACTGGAAGCATTTTGTGGCCAAGGCCAAACCAATTATTGAATAGAAATTAATTCGATACCCAAAGAACGAAGGGTGCAAGGACACCTCGTGGTGTTGTTAGAAAAACAACAAAAAAGAACCTGGTTAAAATTCTATCATTAGATCAAGCAGTTCCAAAAGAACTTCGTGTTACTTGAATTAAGGCTTTCGAATTGCTTCTCTCCATTGAGTATTGACTCTAGGGGGCCATGTCATGCTCTTGTAGAAAATACGCTCTTGTCTTATTGAGAAAACTACGTTAGGATAAAACTTAGATTTATTTTTTTATTTATATATTTATTTTATTAATTAAATTATAATATGTGTATATTTTTTTTTAAAAAAATAAAATAAAAAATATTAATAAATACATATTATAACTTAATTAATAAAATAGATATAATAAATATAAAAAAATAAATTTAAATTTTATTCACACATTAATGATGATGAAAAAAGTGGTATAGCCTATGAAACTTTATTTTGATACTATATATGATGTGGTTTCTATCTTAAGCAAGTGAACATTATATATTGTGTATTACTCATCATATTATCAGTATTAATATGATAAATTGTAATTGATAATGATTATTTTTAAAATTATTATAATTGATATAATATATAATTAATTTAATTTAATATATAATTATAATTTATTATTTTTTATACAACTGTTTTTTATATAAATAAAAATTAATTTTCTTATATTTATTTATTAAAAATATATATATATTATTAATATTTATTTTTTAATTTTATTTTTAACTTGATATTAGATAATGTAAACTTTCATCCAATTTTAGATATTTTTTCCTATTTCTTTCGGGTACTGTGGCCTTTCTCCACTTTCTGCATGTGTTCTGCGCCTCCTCCAGCGTGCGTGGCTTTTGTTTTGACCATTGTGCACTATCTCGATTTCCGTGCAACACATCCAATCGCAGCTTCTGTTTTGTGCACAACATTTAATCTCGTTTTCCGCCTTACACGTCCAATCGCAGCCGTTTGGTCTCGTTTTCTCTGCCTCTTCTACTGGTATTTTTAGCTCTGCTACTTGAGTTTATTGACGTGGCATCAAATATTTCTTAAGATTTTTTTTAAAGATTTTTATATTTTTGAGATTTTTTTCAGTTTAATTTTGAAAATTTAATTTTTTTTATTTTTCTTAATATAATAGAGAAATTAAATATTATTTAATCTTTTCAATTATGTTTACTACCTTTTTTATTATTAATCTTATGTCTCTCATTAAACATCTATTTTTTAATTCTGATAATACATATTCTGTTTTATCAATCACATCAAATAATACTAAATGATATTTTGACTTTATTTACTGTAATCATATGACATCCGCATCTCAATCATTTTTATCATTGTCTATTAATGACATTGCACATTTTATACACACAGTCGGTGAATCTCTTATGAATATTAGTCATAAGAGTTCTATCTCTTTACTCACTCTTAACTTACTTGATGCATATCTCATTCACAAATTAAACTTTAATTTCATTTCTGTTGGTCAACTATGTGTAACCTTAGTTATGAAATCATATTTTTTCTTCTGGTTGTCGTGTGCAAAATCCACGGACATGATAAGTCATAGAGACTGGATGTAAAGTTAGAAGGTTGTTTGAGCTCACCAACCTTTATCTTACTGCTGCCTCAAATTTTTGTACAGCATCTACCTTCATCTAACTGTGGCACCAACGTCTTGCTCATAGTTCTCTATGAAAATTGTGTCTCTTCTTATCTCAAGGGGTTCTAGGTTCGGTCAATAATGAGTCTTTTCATTATACTTCTTGTCAAACTGCTAAACAATATGTCATTTCCTTCAATAAAAATACATCTATTTCTAAATATCATTTTGATATTTTGCACTCAAATGTTTGGGGCCCTGTCCCTACACCAACTATGAAAAATAATCGATATTTTGTAATATTTATTGATAATTTTTCTTGTTTTACTTAGATATATTTAATAAAAAATCGTTTAAAACTTCCTCAAATTTACATTAATTTTGCTACTATGATCAAAACTTATTTCTCAAAAATAATTAAAGTTTTTCGTTGTATAATGCTTCTAAATAGCGTGATTCAAAACTTTTCACCTTTCTTGCTGAAAAAGACACACTTTCCGAGTTTTCTTGTCCTGTTATATCTCAGCAAAATGGTCGTGCTGAAAGAAAACATCATCATATCATTGACTTTGTCCGAGCTATGCTCATCTCCTTCTCTTGTCTTGAACGTACTTGGGGTGAAGCCGCTCTCAACGTTATCTATGTCATCAACCGTCTTCCTTCCTCTATTCTGGGTAATGTATCTCCCTTTGAACGTCTCCATCATACTTGTCCAGATTATAAATCTTTTAAAGTTTTTGTTGTGTTTGTTTTATTCTTCTTCAACTTCATGCGTACACTAAACTTGAGCCTAGAGCATGTCTCTGTTGTTTTTTTTTTTTTTGTTATGGCACTAAACATAAGGGTTATCGCTATTATGATCCAATCTCTCAACGCATTCATATCTCCCGTCATGTCATAATCTGGGAAGACACCATGTTCTCCTCACTCTCAAAGTTCAAGTCATTTACTTCCACTTCGACTCCATTTTTTACTAACCCCTTTGTTGATCTCTTTCCTAGTGATTTTGATGCAGATTCCTCCAGTGAGCTTTCAGTAACTTCCTATATTTCAGCCACTCCCGATGACGCTATTCCAAACGTAGATCCTGCACTTGTCATTGCACCCTCTCTTCATTCTGAGCGTCCAACTAGGGTAAGAACTCAGTCTATCTATCTTCATGATTATCATTGTTTTTCTACCATACTTCACTTACATGAACCTCAGTCCTATCAAGAAGCCTCCACAAATCCTCATTGGCAACATGCTATGCAATAAGAGTTATAGGCTTTGGAGAACAGTAATACTTAGGACCTTGTTGATTCTCCTCCTGGTAAGGCACTTGTGAGATGTAAATGGATGTTCAAGATCAAGACTCGTTCTAATGGATCTATTGAGCGATATAAAGCTTGTTTGGTTGCCAAAGGTTTCACTCAAGAATATGACATTGATTATGAGGAAACTTTTGCACCTATTGCTTGTATCACTTCAGTTCGTACTCTCCTTGCTATTGCAACCACTTAGAAATGGACTTTAAATCAGATGAATGTGAAATGCCTTTCTTAATGGTGATTTAGAAGAAGAAGTTTATATGTGTCCGCCTCCTGGTTACACTTGTCTACCAAATAAGGTTTGCCATCTTCGAAAGGCTTTATATGGTCTCAAACAAGCACCTCGAGCCTGGTTTGCCAAGTTTCACAATACTATCAGTCAGTTTAGTTTTTCCTCCAATGCACATGATTCTGTATTGTTTACTCGCAAGATAGAGGTACTGTTATGTTACTTCTCTATATTAATGATATGATTATTATTGGTGATGATACTACAGATATTACTGAGCTTAAACAATTCTTGAGTCAGCATTTTGAGATGAAAAATCTTAGACCTGTCACTTACTTTTTGGGACTTGAAATACTTTCTTCTGTTGATGGTATTTTTTTGTATCAAACTAAATATGTCTCAGATCTTATCTCTCGAGCCGGTCTCTCCGATAGTCGCACCGAGTCCACTCCTCTAGAACCTAATGTCAAATTTATACATCTGGATGATACTATACTAGATAATTCTACTCTCTATCGGCAGTTGGTTGGTAGTTTAATTTATCTTATTGTTACTCATCTAGATATTTCATATGTTATTCATCTAGTTAGTCAGTTATGTTAGCTCCGCGCACTACTCATTATGATGTTGTTCTACGTATTATACGGTATATAAAAAGAACTCTATTTCATGGACTTCATTTTTCAGCCAACTCCTCCTTGATTCTCCAAACTTGTTCTGATGCTAATTAGGGTGTAGATCCCATTGACCGACGATCCACCACTGGCTATTGTATCTTTCTTCGTGAAGCACTTATTTCATGGAAAAACAAAAAATAAACTTTAACTGCACGTTCCAGTACTGAAGCAGAATATCAGGCACTAGTTGACATCACATCTGAGATACTTTTGTTACGTTGGCTTCTTGAAGACTTGAGTTTTTCTCAGTCCTCTTCTACTACTCTTCACTGTGATAATAGGAATGTTATTTAGATTCTCACAATGATATTTTTCATGAGTGCACTAAGCATACTCTTCACTGTGATAATAGGAGTGTTATTTAGATTCTCACAATAATATTTTTCATGAGTCACTTAATATTGAGATCGATTCTTTTCATGCACATTCTTTGTCTTATATCTTATCCATCTGCATCTCTTTGATTAGCCATTTGATCTGTTTACCAAAGCTCATCATCCTATCCGTTTTCGCACTCTGATTTTTAAATTCAAGTTAGTTTCTTCTATACCTACTTAAGTTTGAAGGAGGATGTTAGCTTGATAAATTGTAATTGATCACGATTATTTTTAAAATGATTATAATTGATATAGTAAATAATTAGTTTGATTTAGTACATAATTATAATTTATTATTTTCTTTTTTGTATAATTGTTTTCTTTTATAATAAAAATTAATTTTCCTATATTTATTCATTTAGAAATATACACAAATTATCAATATTTATTTTATTTTTAACTATAAGGATACATTTTTAATATGATGTAATGTAATTATCCCGAAAAGTTATGTTAATACTTGACAATAATGATTCCATCGAATTCCCTTTTTAATGAACTTCGAATAGTTCATAGTGTACAACTATATAAAGTCGACTGTTAAGAAAGCACTTTTCTGCCAGTATGTGGAGAAATGAGTGAGAATTGAAAGATATATAAAATGCCATGTTGTATTCCTTATAATTTGTATTTAGCTATCTTTCTTTTTATCCCAGGAAAAATCTCTAACTCGACATACGCCTAAAACAACACCCACTCTGATCTTCCCCTGAAAGTTAACTTTGAGGATGTAGAAAGCAAAACCACGTGTTATATGCCAGTAAAATCATAGTGGTGAAGGAACTGAAGCTTGAAACCATGGTTTTGACTTAAAAGTAGCTAGGGTTGATATGGTGCCATTGGACATTTGTGTTATCATTCGAATAAAATACAAAGTCAGCACTTGTACATGTGCATGAAATTATGGTCAAAATGACAGCAATTATATTTACCAAATGAACACCGCTGGGAAGTGTTTGTTGAGGATAGCAAACTAGTTTTTGTCTACCTCAGTGCCTCTAATCATTTTATCATTTGCTTTACACCTCTTGTTTCTTCTCACTTATATGTGATCCTCGCTTAAGCTTATTGATAGAGAATCATTTATTCTTTGAATTTCCTTCAACAAAATAGTATCAAAATCAATAGTTCGATTAGATAAATATTTGAAGATAATGGTTGATATTCAAATTTGTACCTAACTCATGTTGTGAAGCATTGACCAAGACTTAAGTATTGATTTGTAATCTTGTAAATATTTAAAAATGACTTCTTCTTAAGAGAGAACATGCTAATATTAAAACTTAAAAGAAAAAATATTAAAAATTCAATGTGAATATTAAAATTTTATATTAATAAAAATGAGTTAAGTAAAGATCATATAAATAAGAAGATGTATAAATTCATTGTTATGTAATTTTTTACTTTAATCCATTAATAAAAACCTCTCTAACTATTGAACTCCTAGACCTCTTACCAAGGAAGGAAGATGATCGGTTTTTATAATCAGTCAGATATGGAAAGTGCAACTCCATTTGTGCTGAATTTATATTTTCTTAATTAATTCACTTTTACACTTTGTGAAGTAATGACACTCATGGCTCTACTAATGCTACAATACAACCTCCTTGGTTATGGTGCTATTATAAGTTAAGCAACCTATTACTAGACCATATTATAAGTTAAGTAACCTATTACTAGACCAAATTGACTCTTCTTTACCCGAACGGGTCGACTCGTCAAAAAAAGGGTTCCACCATTAATAGACTATATGAGTTTCAAAAACTTGTGATGTGTAGCGTTTTCTTCAACAATTTTTACCCAAAAACAAAACCTAGTGAGATTTGAGCATAACCAAGTATTAAAATGAATTATTTAAGCGTTATTGATTGAGAATGAAAAACAAAACTGGGTCTTCATTTTAACGAGTTGCAGACGGAAAAAAAAAAAATTGAAAAACTAGGTGGTGAGAGGACTGTCGCCAGCGAGGTCCCGTGCGATGAGGATTGGCTATCCCATGTCAGGTTTGCTCCGGTGGAGGAGGAAACACCATGCCCTCCGCTTTCATTGCTAGATCCGGCAGCCTGAGGCCATGGAAGTACTCGTTCATCAAACCCAATCTATGGGGGTTAAGAGGAAAAGACTAGCTTTGAACCCCCATTCTTCAAAACCTCTGCACCGCCACTGCATCTTCACCCGAAGAACCACCATCCAACCCCTGTCTCAGCCAACATCAACCAGTCAAATCACCCCTGCGTTCATGAGCCTTCCACTACTGTCGCTCCCAACCGCACCAGCCACTGTCCATCCCCTGTGCCGTCAGAGCTACCGCTCAAACCTGAGCCAAGCCCTTCTTTTGATCCTCAATTTTTCAGGCTTATGCTTGGAGTCGGATTTTAACCGGATTCTACAATGAAGAAAGTCATATGGATTTTAACTTTTACTTGCTAAGCAATTAATCAGTCATCAATTCCTACCATTGATGGGAATTTTAGTCAATCCAATGGTTATTATATAAGGTGCTTCCATGCTCCCTAACAACCACGGAGCATGTTAGATGCTGCCCTATTTCATGATCATCTTTTCATCGAACACATCTTGTGCCTTTCATTTGCTAGAAGAAAGAATGCATAAAAAATTTGTAAAGACGTTCGTGGTGATGATTGATGATTCTATGGACATGCTGGTCAATCATCAGCAAACGAATTCATCTTGGTACTTGGGGTTTTCGTATTTTCTGCTAATGGTAGCAAATAGCAATAATCGTCTTTGCAAAGCAGCCCGTGACTTCCCAAATACTACCTTTTCCTTTGAAGAAGAGGAAAGGAGTGGAAGGCGAAAAAATGCTAATACATTTCCATGTTCCAAAAAGGAATGTTATTTCTACATTATTTTTTATGTATTATTTTATATTATTATTTTTATATAATAAAATAAAAAAATATAATTTTAAAAATATATTATTTTTTCATTTTTTAATAAAATAAGTGTAATTAAAAAGTATAAAATAATATTGTGTAAATATCATTTTCTTTTATTTAATCAACTCGGTTAGTTGTCATAATGTTAAAATTGAAAAGTCTCTTTATGTTAAGGAAAATTCTTATATGTGGTGGATCTTATACCTTTGATAGTTGTATAGAACCCATATAATAAGTACAAAATACATATATACAATGGTTGTAATATGTGTGGAGGAAAAAAGTTTTCTTCTTGGATGATATAAGAATCCCTCCTATACTCGTGTGTTGTCATGTCAGGCTAGATTGAGCTACACTTGATCAAGACTTTCTTTGCAATCCTTAATGAAAAATTCTTAGCTATCTACCATATTATCTTTTAGTAGATACTTTATTTAAACTGTCAATATATGTAAAAAAGATGGGTAACGCTTTTAAATTTTCATTAAATCTATATATAAGTCTGTATGAAAAAGGAAAAAAGATAATAAAAATTTTTCATCCTTGATAGGCACTTCTTATCTCTTTTTTTCCATGTATTTTATATTTTGTATTGTTTGATCAAAAAACAAAACTTCATCACATATAATGTAAAGATAGGGTGAAAGAGAATCAACTTATCTTGAACTAGATTTTTTTTTGAACTTGCTATATTTTTCAATTAAGTAAAAATAAAAGCAAATCCAACCTAACTAATTAATAATAATTTAGGAGTGTTAAAATAATTCTAATGAAAGTTAGTAAACTGATGAAATTAAGGATAAAATTTAAGTAAAATTCCTTATATACTATTATGCTATTCTCTTATTAAATTATAACATGTATCTTATTTTTTTGGTACATTAGTGACACTTTATCACCCTTTCAAATGTAACATCGTTATCTCACTTTAGTCCAATATTCCTTTTTCCTTCATTGACTGGCACCTCTCCCTCTCCATCCTAAGCTTCATCTATTTTCCTACGCTCCTACCCACGCACTAGCTTACGCCACTACTGCACACTATGATCTCTCCCACGACCATTGGCTTCTTAGCCTCAATGCTGACTTTGTCATCCATCGAAAATGCTCAAGCACTGCCTCCATCCAACAATGGCATTGTTCCTTCGGTGACGAGAGAAATCGTGCTTGGCAATCAACGAGCTCAAGAGGTAGCTACTCATTTCCTTAGTGAAGCTCCTCCCCTCAATGTCAATGGACCAAAGGTTGACAATGGTGCTCCAACTGGTTTTGATTCCAATGGTAAGGGTTTTGCATATACTTTTTTTAGGTTTTGCTTTATAATGTGTAGTGGTGGCATAAAGCTAGGGCGTGGGTGGGAGCGTAAGAAAGTATATGAGAGCTTGGAGTGGAGAGGGAGAGGTACCTCTTTATGAAATAACAGACTAAAGTGAGATAATGGTGTTACAATTTCGACCGGTGAACCAGTGAACTGGCTAGTCAACTAGTCCGAGCAAGCATTCAGATTGGTTTTGCAGTTGATTCGGTAAAAACCAAGTTGAACCAGCCGAGTTTTGTTAAACCCGATGACTTAAAGGCACTCAGATGGTTCACTCAACTGAAAAAAACAAATGGCCACTTGTCCCTCTTGTAACATTCCGAAAAATACATATTTGATTATAAATCATCGTTTTATAATATTCCATGATTTTAGGAATTTTTGCTTGATTTTTCTTAGAAGAGAATATTTTAATATATTCCTCGTTTTTGTTCAAGTGTGTTTAGAAGAGAGTATAACCTCTTTATATGAGAATTGCTCGAGACCAGGGTTTTACTATTAAATAACACCCATCATAGGTCATTCATATTAAATTGATTATTTCACCATGATATATTAATAATACATAGTCATTTTCTAATATTTGTGATTTATGAGAATTTTAAATACAAATTTTTAACATTAGTCAATATCGAGAGAAGAATATTTTAATATATTTTATGACCCAAAACAAAATATCATCCAATTCTATGAAACGTTAAATTGAGCACTATAGAGAAGAATAATAATATCCGATAGTGGATATATATATTCATGTATAGTAAATATGCTTCAAAAATTAGAAAAAATATATGCATGAAAGGATAGTCGTTTTATAATATTTGCAATTTTTGAGAATTTAATACATATCTCATAATTTTCTCCCACTAACCCAAAACAACAAAAGACTTAACTAAACCCATTTTAATATATTCCTCCAACGTTTTTTGGTTAGTGGATCGCTAACATATTTTACGTAGCAACATGCTCAATCGGAGGAAACGCGATGTATTCTCTAACAACCGATATATTTTAGAACCTTGGACTATGGATAAGTCGACGGAAGGATCTTACTAAATATACTCTCTACAGGCCAGATTAAATTTCTCACCATATTTGAGGTTTCGCACATTTTAGGAAATCCTTTTGACACTCTTCCAAGCGTAAATACAATTAAATCAAGTAGATTTTCGGTCGTCGGGAAAAATTCATCCTGAATAACCAATGACAATTAAATCTCACATATAATCTTTAAGTCCAGTAAATATCTATTATCTATTGGACAATAGTGTGTAATAAAAATACTTATCACATTATCCTAATCATTTCAATCTTTTACATCATTTTGATGTCAAATCTACCTATCACCCTTTAATTCAAATTTAAAAGTTAAATATCCTTTCAATATATCCTCTTTGAGACAATCCAAGAGTACCACGTGACCTATCTCGATAGATTTGGATGCCTATGAATTAGGTCTTCCAAAGGAAGCCAATTTTTGTCACTCAATTCTCTCTCTCACGTACGTGGTCTGCAGCCCACTCAAAGTGAAAGAGTTAATTCCAATATCCTAATATTACAACTAAAGGCAATATCACCAAAAGCACATTTCTTCTTCCTTTTTACGTTTCTTTTAGTCTTCTTCTTTCTCCATTCAACCATTTCTTTTTTAACATCTTCCAAGTTCACCACACGTCCAGCCTCCCTCCTTTAGACCCCAACCTTCATAAAAATTTACTTCAACCATATTTTCTTAATCTCCTACTCCTCCTCATCATCTTTTGTGCTTGGAGTTTTCAAGAAAGCTTCCATCTTCAACCATTTCTCAAGCTTTGAAGGTGAGCTCCATAGCTTCCTCAAAGGAGATGAAAATTTTCAGATCACTTGCCTTCTCATTTCATTAGAGATGGTTCTGGTTTTCTCTCCTTAATAGATTTTGTGGTCATTTTCTTCTTCTTTTTATCACGAACATCGGGAAGCATGACATACCATTACATTGTTCTAACTTGGACCACATTTTCTAGGGATTTTGGAGCTTAAAATCCGAAAATCAAGTGCTCTTGGGATTTTTCTTGGTTCTTCATCTTGGTAAGAGGAAGATTAATCCTCCTCAACCTCTTTAGCAACTAGGAATCTCGTATTTGATTTTTGGAAGAAAAACCACATGGTGGTTGTTCTTGAAAATTGCTTGAAATTGGTTTTCTTGAATGCTATTTTAATCTAGCTTTGAGTAGTTGATTGAGTGGTTAATTATTCATGTAATTTTGTGGTTGATATCCATGCTTGCTTGCTGAAAATTCTGGTGCTTTGGAATCCCTTGAATGTGCCACGGTTTTGGCTCTGTTTTGGGGCTGTTTTTGGGCTGGAAAATGAATGCAAATGATGCTTAAATTTTGATCAATGTAAGGCTAATTAAATCAAGTAGTTAAGGGTGATTAAAGTGGACAAAATTTTAACTAATCTTCTTTGGACCATTACATGTGCCACGGTTTTCATCTCCTACTACGTTTTATCCAATGTTTTCATTGGGCTGGAAAATGAATGCAAATGATGCTTAAATTTTGATCAATGTAAGGCTAATTAAATCAAGTAGTTAAGGGTGATTAAAGTGGACAAAATTACCACTGGTTTCTTCTACGGATGCTCTAGCTCTCCCATCACAATCTTGGATTCAAAATCACTTGGTTTCCTCCTCAGGCTGGACCATCGTGCCACGGTTTTGGCTCCACCATATTTTCAAAACAAGGAGCTAGGAGCGTACCTTGTTTCTTTCTTATTCTTATTCTTAAGAAAATGAATGCAATTGATGCTTAAATTTTGATCAATGCAAGGCTAATTAAATCAAGTAGTTAAGGTTGATTTAAGAGGACAAAATTCTGGTTGTTGAACCTTGGTGAGTGCCACTTTTGAGAAACAATTAAGAGCATTTCAATTTGGTTAAAATTGTGTCAAGAATAATGCTAGGTGAATTAAGTAAAGGAAGACTTTCACCAACTAGTGAGAAGAAAATTGGTAACCTAGGACCCTATGGTGTGCCACGGTTTTGAGGGCTTGAAGGAGGGGAAAAGATAACAAATTTGAAATGTCAAGACTTGAATTAATCAAGTAACTAAATGTAGAATTAATAGTAGGAAACTTGCAACAAATAATTCTTATGATGGAGTGTGGTTAAGACTTAGGAAATGTGCTAAATTTGGAGGGTAATTGTAAGAATCAAATACACATGAAACATTTAATACACATTGGATCAAAATAACAAGTAAATGGACCTAATGATGTGAACATGATTTATTTGAAACCTTGGGAAGACCATGACCTCTAGGTGAAAATTTGAGTTAAGATTTCATAACCCAATACTAGGATTACAAGTAATCAAAGAATACAAGAGCTTAAGGACTTCATAAACCTTAATGAACCAATGAGATAATTTTCATAAGACTTAGAGATTTTAGAAATCCATAATGGACCTAAATTATGTTCCTTGAATTATAAATTGATATTATGTTGATATTGAGTTCTTTTTGGATGCAAATTTAATTATTGCACTCTCTTGATCAATTATGGTATATTATGAATTTGTATGAGATTGTGGATCATACATGAGCATTATTTTGCAAGTGTCTTAATATAAATTGTGATGTTCCAGAAAAATTACCAAAATTAATAAATATTAAAATAAAAATTTTTGGTAAAAAAATGGGAATTTTTGGCCTCGTGGGTCCCACGCTCCCCCACGCTCCAGAAGCCGCGACTGGGCTTCGTCACGGAACAGCTTCAAGTTTGCTGGTAAACGGGTCACGCGAGGAGATTGAACACAAAGCCAGATTTTCCGCGGGTATTCCCACCACGAGGTGAGAAGACATAGTGATCCATCATGGTCTGGTGATTATGACCAACGGGGTTCTGTCGGGGTGCGGGTCCCCCACAATGGGTATGTTGGTAGCTCCTTATGCCCTAATCCAATTTTGAGGAGTGAAAAACGAGATCAAGAAAGGATTTGAAAAAACGATCTTGGTTCGGTTTTCTTCACAAAACAGGTTCAATTCGGTTTAATCGTGATCTAGTGTAACAATATGAACAATAGCCCTCAGTCAATTTTAAAGCCAGGCCGAATTCGAAGATTTCACGAGAAAAAAATATTGATATTAATACCTTAATTAGGCTCTCGATGGAAATTAAATGACCATAAAACAGAATTGATCATATTTAAGATACATATAAGTCTCCCCGATCTTTCTCTCCGATCCATGATTCTTCTGTTTGAGTCTAGCTCCATGGAGTAGGAAATTGAATGTCCTGTGTCCATGCATCATGAGATATTCGACATATAAAAATTATTGTTTACATGATATTTATTAAATAACCCAACTCATCATAGGATATTATGAATTATTCATTACCTCTATCTATGATTGCTTGATACAACATTAATTGATCTGTTTAAAAGCTTATTTATTACCTTTATATGCTTTCAACGTGGGCGTTATGCGCATTCGATTGGTTCTTGGTTGATTCGATAAAAACCAAGTTGAACCAAATAGTTTTGTTGGTACTTGAGTGTAGGATATCTTACCTCTTTCCTCTTATAGGGAAATTAAGCTTCTATTACTTGAAGAAAACCCAAGCCATGTGCACCTTATTTCGTGATCGAAGACGACGTGTTGAATTTTAGATATATTTAAAAGAAATTTTTATTTTGAGCCACCCGGCTAACTTGACTTTACTTTTTTATTGACTTGGTCAATAACAAAAAGCTTGTCATGACGATTTTTGGCTATGAATATTAACCCGCGCGGATTTTGGGGAGATGTGCGTCGACCTTTTCTCTCGGAGGGCGGAGTGTTGGCACATCAACCTAAACTCCGACCGTTGTGTGTAATGTGGGAGACGTGTTACCCCTACCCAAACCCCTTCTTCCCTCTCTTCCTCACTTGCTCTTCCCCTTCCGCCATGAGGCACCTGGCCCCCCGTCCCCACTTGCTCACAATTTTTCGCCTCCCCGCTCCCCGAATCCCCGATACCGGTTTTACAAAAACAAAAAATTGGAACGGAAAAAGCACGAGATGTGGGGTCCCCTTAGATTACTACACCCCGCGGAGGATTCGTGTGATTCCACCGCTCGGGATCTCCGTCCCGCGCCTCTGTGGTTCCTATGGATGAGTCCTCGGATGAGAAAGATCTCGATCTTAGATGAGGGTTCTCCCGATGATCCCGAATCGGTCCCTTTTGATTTGAGAGAAGGGGGCGATGATCATTGGTGGCTACACGATGACGCCGCTTCTGCTGCTGGCCGTGCGTTCGGTGTTTTTGGGGCACCTCGATGTATCTTCCTTTTGATTTGGGTTACTGTATGGATCGATTTTGTATATGATTTCCTTTATTCGTGGGTATAGTTTTGCTTTTTTTTTTTATGATTGTTACTTTGAGGTTTTTTTTTTGTGATTTATTTGAAACAGTTGTATTAAATTCTATATATATATATATGCATGCTATTCAAATAAAAATTTCTATGTATTGTTTTATTCGTTTTTTATCCGCACTCAGTAGTATCATTATTATTATTATAAAAAAAAAAAAATATTACCAATTTTTTGCTCATTTGGTTAAACATTAATTAAAATGAAATTATATTCTTAATCGTTGTTTTATTTAATTTCCGCATTTAAATACTTTATTTTAATGTTTTTTGACGTTCCCTCCCAAAAAGGGGCGTTACACCTCTTATAGGGGAAATTAAGAACATAGATCTGGAAATAGAGAATGAGAAGAAAACCCAAGCCAATCACACCTTATGTCGTGAAACACATGAGAACTGAGAGAGAACAATCGTATTGATATTTTAGTATATATTTAAAAGAAGTTTTTATTTTGAGACCCACCTATTAACTTGACTTTAACTTTTTTACTATTTGACTTGGTCAATAACAAAAAGTTTGTCATGACTTTCGATTTAGTTTTTTTCTTGATTTTTGGCCATGAACGTTAAAGGTGACGTCTTGATTTTTGGCCATAAATGTTAAAGAGGTGACGTTCCTATTTTCCAAAAATTTAAAAAAAAAAGCGTTCATATTTTTTTTATTATAAAATCATAGAATCTCTTTTCGAGAGTTAATATTATTTTTTGAGAAAAAGACAGAGAATACATTGTAAATTCAAATAATATTTTTATATACAAAGAACACTAATATAGAAAGAGTTTCTAGGTTATTTTATCTTAGGGGCGACGTTGTTGATACACTGTTTACACAGAAAGAAGCTGAGTTACGAATCGTCTTAAAGAGAATAACTTAATTCATGACTCAACCCACAATTCTCAAGTTTTTGATTAATAATTTTTTTTCTTTTCAGATTTCAAGGTAATATCTTCTATAATTTTAAGATGATTTTTTTTGTTCTGCCATAGAGATTGAAAATAAGTCTGTTACTAATACTAATAACAACAACCACAAACCTTTCAAGTTCAAGGGTCTATTTTTTAAGAGATGGAAAAGTAAGAAATTCTTTTATATTACTACAAAAAAGGTTGCTTATTCTCTCATTACAACTAAGTATGGATAAGTTGAACCACCTACTGCTGAAAACACAAAAGAAATTGAAAATTAGTAATATGATGACTTTATATGCAAGAATTATATTTTGAATGTTTTGGGTGATGAATTGTATGATTATTATTCTTCGTATAAGACTGCTAAGGATGTTTGGGATGCTTTGCAAAAGAAATGTGATACTGAAGAGGCTGGGTCAAAGAAATATGTTGTTAGCTGTTTTATGAAGTATCAAATGGTTGAAGAAAAATATGTTGTTTCCCAATCCTATGAATTCCAGAAAATTACTCATGAAGTTTTGTCTGAAGGTATGTAAATTGATGAACAATTTCAAGTTGCTGTGATGATTGACAAACTGCCACTAAGCTAGAATAATTTCAAGAAGTATCTGCGCCACAAATCGAAGGAGTTTTCAATAGAAAGCCTGATCGTCAAACTCAGGGTTGAGGAGGAGGCTCAGAAACAAAATTCGAAAGATGATGTTTTTGTTGTTTCAAACAACAGCAATAAAACTCCAGCACACTTGAAGCCAAAGAGGAAGAATATGAAGTCGAACCACAACCAAAACTAGAACCAAAGGTATAACCAGAATAAGAACATGAACAACCAGAACAGGAACAATAATGGACCCCCTTTAAGGCAACAAACACACAATAATAATCAGTTTATATGTTATGCTTACAATAGACCTTATCATATGGCTCGAAATTGCAGGAATCGCCTTCCTACAGTTCATGTTAATGTGATTGAAAATGAGCCACTTATGGCTATGATTACTAAAATCAATATGATTCCTGGTTCTGAAGGGTGGTGGGCAGATTCAGGCGTAGCTCACCATGTGTGCTTTGATCATTCCTTATTCAAGACTTATTCTGAAGTTAATGATGTAATAGTGTTGTTGGGTGATTCCCATACCACTAAGGTAGCTGGAATTAGAACTGTGGAATTGAAGTTTACTTCTAGAAAGACATTTCTTCTAAAGGATGTCTTGCATACTCCAGAAATGAGGAAAAATCTTGTTTCTAATTTTCTACTTAACAAGGCTGAGTTTCTTCAAAACATTGGTTCTGATCAGTATATCATTACTAAAAATGGATCATTTGTTGGTAAAGGTTATGCTTGTGATGGTATATTCAAGCTTAATGTTGAGATGAATAAAATTATATCTTCTTCTTATATTGTTAGTACTTTTAATGTTTGACCTGCTAGACTCTATCATGTTAATAAAAAGCTAATTAAAAATATGAGTGATTTAGGTATTATTCTTAAAGTACAACTAGAGGACTACAACAAATGTGAATCATGTAGTCAAACAAAAATAACCAAGACTTCACACAAATCTGTAAAACGAGAATCAGAACCTCTTAATTTGATTAATTTTGATATTTGTGAATATAATGGTATTTTAACCAGAAACGGGAAAATGTATTTTATTATTTTTATAGATGATTATTCAAATTATACCTATGTTTATTAGATGCATCATAAAAGTGAAGCTCTTGGTATATTTAGAGTGTTTATGAATAAAATAGAAAATCACTTTGGGAAATTTCATAGTGATAGAGGTACAAAATATAACTCTATTGAATTTAATAAGTTGTATCAAGCACTTGGAATTATTCATGAAGTAATTGCACCTTATTCGCCTAAAATGAATGGAAAAGTTGAACGAAAATAAAGAACACTATATGAGCTTGTTGTAGCTATTTTATTGAATTTTGGTGCATCTTTTCTTTGATGGGGAGAAATTCTCCTAATTGTTTGCTATGTTTTGAATAGAGTTCCTAATTCAAAAACTAGTGTTTCACCTATTGAATTATGGCTAAATAGAAAACCAAATGTTTCATATTTTAGAATATGAGGTTGTTTGACTTATGTGCGAATACCAGATTCTAAAAGATTTAAACTAGCAAGTAGAGCATATGAATGTGTTTTCATTGGATATGCATTAAATAATAAGGTATATAGGTTCTTTGATATTTAAAATAAAGTGATTATTGAATCACTTGATGCTGATTTCTTTGAGTACAAGTTTCCGTTTAAATCTAAAATTAGTGGGGGTTCTATAGAAAATGTTGTTGCTAATGAGCCAATGTTGTCGAAGGGTAAAGAATCATCTAATACTAAAATTGAGTTAAGAAGAAGTATAAGACCTAAAATATCAAAAGATTTTGGGCCTGATTTTTATGCTTTTACTTTAGAAGGAGATCCTATTTCTTTAGAATTGACATATAAATTTACTGATTCTGTGTTTTGGCGAAAAACTGTGAATGATAAAATGGATTATTTGCAATCTAATAAAACGTGGAAACTTCTTGATTTGCCTTATGGCTATAAGCCTATTGGTTATAAATGGGTACCAAAATAAAATTAAAGGCTGATGGTTATGTAAAAAAAATACAAAGCTAGACTTGTAGTTAGAGGCTTTAAGCAAAGAGAAAATATAAATTTTTTCGATACCTATTCTCCTGTCGCTAGAATAACTTCGATTCGTGTTCTATTTGCTATTGTTGTTATGCATAACTTGATTGTACATCAGATGGATGTTAAAACAGTTTTTTTAAATGATGACTTGGATGAGGAAATTTATATGGACCAGCCTAAAGGATTTATTATTCCTGGACAAGAACATAAGGTATGTAAATTAAAAAAAATCGTTATATGGTCTTAAGCAAGCACCTAAGCAATGACATGGTAAATTTGACTCCCTTGTTATTAGTTATGGTTTCAGAATAAATGAAAGTGATAAGTGTATTTATTACAAGCTTGTTGGTAATGTGTGCACTATGATATGCTTATATGTGGATGATCTATTAATATTTGGTACAAATATTAGTATTTTAATGAAGTGAAAAATACACTTAACAAAAATTTTGATATGAAAGATCTTGGAGAGGCTAATGTTATTCTTGCAATTAAAATAATAAGGACAAGTAATGGCATTTCGTTGGATCAATCTCTTTACATTGAAAATATGTTACGTAGATATATTATTTTGATTGCAAACCTGTTTGCTCTCCTTATGATCCTAGTGTTAAATTATTTAAGAACACTGGTGAAAACATTAGGCAATCTAAGTATGCTAGTATTATTGGGAGTCTTTGTTATGTCACTGATTGTACCTGACCCGATATTGCATATGTTGTTGGAGTTCTTTGTAGATTTACTAATTGTCCTAATGAAGAACATTGGTTTGCTGTTGGAAGGCTTGTGTGTTACTTAAAAAGAACTATGAACCTAAGCTTATACTATCAGAGGTTTCCCATTGTCTTTGAAGGATTCAGCGATACTGATTGGAATATCATTTCAAATGATTCAAAAGCAACTAGTGGATACATTTTTAGTATCATTGGAGGAGTTGTTTCTTGGAAGTAAAAGAAACAAGCTATTCTAACTCAATTCACTATGGAGTCAGAACTTATTATTCTGGCTACCACTAGTGAGAAAACTAGTTGGTTGAGGAATTTGCTAGCAGATACTCCTTTATGGGAATGACCTACGCTGGCTGTTTTAATCCACTGTGGCTATCTCAGTTGTTTAGAACCGTTATTACAATGGCAATAGCCAACATATACGTTGAAAACACAACACTGTAAGAGAATATCTTTCTACAGGTGTTGTGAGAATGAATTATGTTCAATCTTGTGAGAATATTGCCGATCCTTTGACAAAAGGATTAACACGTGAAAAAGTGTGGAATACTTCGAAAGGAATGAGACTAAAGTATATGAATAAATGAGTCAATAATGATGGTAACCCAACTTATTGAGTGAAGATCTCACAAAAAGGTTCAATGGGAAAAACAAATCATTAGTGATATACATAGAATCATACAATTTTACATGAGGTTTTTATACTCCAAATCCATTCTCATACCATGATATTTTGAAGCGATGGAAAATGTTGAGTTTATTAAAACTCTTAATGAGAACTACAGCTAAAGTAAGGTGTTTTGCTACAAAAGCACTCTTGATAGTCTTATCTATGTATATGTAAATGTGAGGTCGCGTTCTATAAAAATTTGGCAAATTCTTTAGAGCATATATTAGAACTGGGATAGAAGCACATGGTTGAAAATTGTTGGCTTTAGAATTGCATGCTAACAAGATTGTGTATGATATTTATTGTTTGTATATCTTAGAATGATAGTTCAAGGTTAATTCACTATATATTCTTATACACTGGTAGGACTGTCACTAGACAAAGGTTCAAATTCAAAGAACACTTTTGTTGATGCACAAGCCTTGACTGTGTCTTTCTCAAAGTTTTGTTTTTATTCTTTTAAATATAAATGGAGAATTGTTGATATTTTAATATATATTTAAAAGAAATTTTTATTTTGAAACCCACCTATTAACTTGATTTTATCTTTTTTACTATTTGACTTGGTCAATAGAAAGTTTGGCATGACTTTCTGTTTAGTTTTTCCCTTGATATTTGGCCATGAATGTTAAAGGTAACATATTGATTTTTGGACATAAACATTAAAGAGGTAACGTTCCTATTTTCTAAAAACTAAAAAAAATGTTCATATTTTTTTTATTATAAAATTATGAAAATTCTCTTTGGGAGTTAATATTATTTTTTGAGAGAAAGATAAAGAATATACTGTAAATTCAAACAGTATTCGTATATGCAATGAACATTGATACAAAGATAGTTTCTGAGTTATTTTATCTTAAAAGAGACATTATTAATACATTGCTTGTACATAAAAAAAAATTACAAATTATCTTAAAAAGAACAACTTAATTCGTGACCCAATTAACAATTCTAAAATTTCTTGTCAATAATTTTTTTTAAAATTTTTTTTGTCTCAATATCTTCTACAAATCACCACCACCTCGCCTTTGCACTCGTCCCAATCTGTCGTCCTCACACTAATCCATCGCACCACACCTCAGTCTTCACCTTAACCACATAAATTTTGGGATCTTTTCTTGGCCTCACCATTTAGCTTTATGTAGTGTAAAAGAGCGGGTTAAATTTCATTCTACTAAGGTTCCTTTCACCTATCCATTTTGTTGTGGCAAATAGAAGTGCCAAAATTTTAAACCATTTGGTATTTTCAAGATTACTGTAGTGTAAAAAAGAGCGGGTTACATTCGAGTATGTTTCGGTACACTCGTTTCTTGGCTTTTGTCGAGTCTCTATTCCTTTCCTCTTTGTGTGCGACACAAGACTGGCAGGTGATAGACTCGAGGCAGGAGATAGGGTTTTGTCTCACATTTGGGCTCAATAAAAGATCTCACACCAAATAACCAATAACTAATTTATTGTCACTATTTGTTTATAGTTTTTATGAGGGTTAGCAATTAGTTTAGACTAAAGGAGGACATCTTAGCCCAATAAAAAATAGAAATAAAGTAACCAAGTATTAATTTTATTTGTAATTATTTTATTTATATTAAATATATATAAAAATTATTTTATTTGTGTCGCTCAACCAGTCAATCAAGTGACCAAGTGTCCTAAATAATTATGGGTGTTACATTTAAAAGGGTAACAAAGTGGCACTAACAGTGATGGACACAGAAAAATAAGGTAACGAGAGTAAAGATAATATACAAGTATAAAAAATATTTTAAATGAAAAAAATATATTAATACATAATAATAAAAAATTAATTTATAATTGTTCTTTTCATGATATAAATAATTTTTTTATTATTAATATTATTAAATATTTTTTTATTTATATATGTATAAATGATCTTGATATTCAATTATGTAGTATAAAGTTTAAAAAAATATTATAAAAATTTTAATTTTTCTTATAATAAATTTATTTACTTACACATTATATGAGATAAAGTTAAAAATATAAAAAGTATAAATATTAAATAATTATTATAAATAATAAAAATTTCTTAAAGTGATAGAGACATGTGTCTCTATTATTATATAAATGTATCTATTCTTACAAATGTATATATATATATAGGATTAAAGAAAAATTGCTAAATTTGGTGGGGCATGTATCCCCACATTTTAATGAATGGATCCGTGTAGACACTAATGTATAAAAAATAAAGATATGTTATAATTTAATAGGAGAGCAACACAACCAGAATATAAGGAAGTTTGCCTAAGTTTTATCCTTCAAGTAAAGTAGTAAACCAAAGTTTGGTTTGGTCTATTATTGTCCAGTTCAACTTTTGCGGGTTGGGGGAAAAAACACTTCACTGGACTTGGCTTAACCTAATAAACAAGCATTTTTTTTTTGGTCTTGAAACAATGATCAAGTAAGATAAAATTCTCCTGAACCCGACCCGACATACGAAGAACAGCCCAATTCAGACACTGTCTTTCACGACCAAAAAAAAGAAAGACGCTATGTTTTATCTTTCCATCGCTCTTCTTCGTTTTCTGTAAAATCGTGGACGGGATGGGCAGTTTAACCTAAACATGAACCGCACAGCGTAAGCTTCTGACTTATAATTCCTTCAACTTTGAAGCCACGAATTAGGATTTTAGGACTACGCTCAAGTTTCCAAATCTGCTGCTTTGGAATTCAGTCTCAGAGACAAAGGTATCTTTACCTGATTCCCCCGTGCTCCTTCTCAATATTGAATTTTCTCACTTTATTTTTGGTAAGTAAGTAGATTGCAAAGCAAGGGATTTGGTATTTCCATTTCCTCCATAATTTTTTTTGTTCAATGTACCGTGTATTGTTGAATTTCATTATAAAACAATTGTCACAATGCGATTTGCGGCTTATGTGCGATAGATACCTTTTTCTTCTCTTTTCCTTTTTTTGATTATGTCGTCATTTTCCAATAGTTAATCTTTAATTTCACATGATGCTTATTATTATTATTATTATTATGATGTTGTTGTTGTTGTTGTTCTTCAACCAGTTGACCAACCATGATTCGAAATGGTTGCATTGTATCCCAAGGGAGTGCTCCTGTGAATTATAGGCCATGCAAGCGTGTCATGCCTTGCATATCTGTCTTCTGTTCCAGTTCTCTAATGTCTGCTAAAGTTGCTGTCTCAAACATCCGGAGTTCTTGGGGACATAATTTAGAATGTAAATCCTGGTTGCCAACAGGTACATGGCATGCTTTAGTTTTTTGTCAACTCGTTCACTTTTTCATTAATTAAAAAAGAATAATTATGATTTAACTTATTGAGGTTATGACTTATGAGACTATAATTTGATTTTCCCCTGCTCTGCAACTTCTGAAAATATTGCATTTAAAAAAAAAATCTACATATTTATTCCCTTCAAATGGTGTTTAGGGAAAAAAAAAAAAAACCCTCAATGCCTCAATGGCCTTGGTGTAATATATTATTAAATCTTATACTGTTAAATAACATCTGATTGGGGTTATAAATATGATGTTTTGTATTGGAATTCTGAAGAATGGGATTGAATTCACTGAATGAAAATTAGGCTATGTTTGGATATTTAGTAAGTGATGGAATGGAATGGAATGGGATGAGATGGGATGGGATGGAATGTGAAAAAAGTACCATTCCATTGTTTGGATATTTTAGGATGGAATGGAGTAAAATTACCATTCAATTGTTTGGGAAGTAGTTGATTTTTGGTGGGATGGGATGGTATTCATACTAAAAAAGATGATTCCATCCCATACCCCCCAAATTGGGGGGAAAAAAATTGATGGTTTTTTGTGAGATGGGATGGAATCCATTCCACCCACTCCCATCCCATTCCATCCTTTTTTAACATAACCAAACAATGGAACATATATCTATTCCATTCCATTCCACTCAATACCACCAATCCAAACGAACCCTAATTACTGAGCCAATCATTGTGATGCCTTATATACACACACTGATGAGAGATAGAACAAGAACTGACTAACTAGTAACCGACTCAACCAATAACAGTCCTCCAGGTGTAACTACCTACAGTTAGTTTAACTAACTAAAACTACCATCTACCATATAAAGTATTCTTCATACAATACAAGAGGTCTACTTGTTGCAAAGATCCATTGCGATAACTAGTCTGATTTCAGTCTATGCAATCTTTGCAACAAGTATTCTCGATGATTTTATTTTCTAACAGTATATAAAATCTTTATGTGATAGGAATGACATTCTCAAACATGTCTGCTGCATCAAGCCTAATTTTAAGCGGGGGTCAAAATCTTCTGTTTCGTACAATCCCTGCATTACCCAGGCGGCAAAGGTCTTGTATGACCCCTCAAGCATCGAAGGATGTCCCATCTAGTTTCCGTTATCCTCCAATGACCAAAAAACCAAGATGGTGGTGGAGAACATTAGCATGCCTCCCTTACCTCATGCCTCTCCATGAGACATGGATGTATGCTGAGACAGCATACAATCTTCACCCGTTTTTGGAATACTTTGAATTCTGGACATACCCTTTTCTTGAAGCAATTGGGAGGCTGCCTAGCTGGTTTCTCATGGCATACTTTTTCGTTGCATATCTTGGAATTGTGAGGAGAAAAGAATGGCCTCACTTCTTCAGATTTCATGTTGTGATGGGAATGTTATTGGAGATTGCCCTGCAGGTTATAGGGACTGTGAGCCGTTGGATGCCCCTGTCAGTCTACTGGGGTAAACTGGGAATGCATTTCTGGACTGCTGTATCATTTGCGTATCTCTTCACTGTCTTGGAGTCTATAAGGTGTGCTCTTGTGGGTATGTATGCTGATATCCCTTTTATCTGTGACGCAGCATATATCCAAATACCATATGATTAAGGAGGAAGATGTAAGGAAGTTTACCTTCACATTTCCATTGCTTTTTGTTGTGTCACAGTTTTTGTTGAGAAGAAATGAAGAATGAGTAATCTGTTTGTGATTGTTTATGTCAAAAAACATCTGTTTGAGATTTCCCTTATGCACATTTTATTTATATGGATTGAGTTTATCTGTATTCTCAGGGTTCAATCTTTTTTTTTTCTTTGACATTCGCTTCTACCGATTCCTATTACAAAGGCGCATTACCTTTTTATAGTCTTTACGTAGAGATGGTAATTTTAAACATACCCATGAACTTGTTTAATCCACAAAATTACTGAGAAATTTGAGATTGATAGGACACTGCCGATTAATAGTTTATAACATGATTTAATTTGGGGGCAAACTAGAGATTATTTACCCGTGGTGTGATTCAAGTTCTGTTCATCTTCATTTTAATCCCTGACAACATAGCAAAATTGGTCATATTAGTCTTTTACATCAAACACTTTTTAATCAAGGATCTATTTAACTATACAGATGATAGTTTCAGAGACTAATATACTTATTTCTTCAAGTCAAGAACTAATATAATTGGTATTAATAACTTCATAAACTAAAATGAGAGTTTACTGTTGCTTATGCTTCATCCTTACACACACGCTTTTAAATTAATGGGAAAGTAAAGAGAGTTGTGGCCTTCTGGGTGGAAGTGGCAATGTGTACAAATTTCTTGTTGGAATACCAACATACCTTACATTATGTTTGGATGACAGGTAATGGAGGGAACAGAAAGAAAATAAGGGGAACGGAAATAAGTTTCTGTATTTGAGAATTTTAAAATACATAGGAACGGAACGGAACATATGGAGAATCATTCCCCCTCTCTTCCTCTCAAATGTGTAATTTTTGTTTCCCCCAAAATTGAGATGAAATGAGGAAAACACATGTTCTGTTCCATTTCGTTAATGAATCTTCCAAACAAAGAGGAGAAAACTATGTTTCATTCTATTTCATTCCTTTCCAATTCATCCCTACTTATTTTATTCCGTTCCGTTCATAAAAAAGTATCCAAACACAGGGTTAAGCGTCTCCTGTACATCATCTTTTTCGCCGACATATTGTATATTGCACTATGGTGCCATTTAACATAGACTACCGGGTCAATGGACCAGTGGTCGACCATGTTATGGGAGCCGTTAGATTAAATGAGAGAGACATCAACGGTGAATGGCAAGCACCGGTTATCTGCTGACCAGGTTAAAGTTATTTTGCAAATATAACCCCTGAAATCCTGTATTTGCATGTAATTAAATGCAGAACCAAAATTGTATACTGGTACATAGATTGTATTTGAATCTCGTATTTGAGCAAGTGTTCTCTAAATCTCTTATTTGAACGGAATCAGTCAATCAGAACTATGCACACAGATTGTATTTGTGTGTATAACAATTTGTGTGTATAATATGTATGATGAGCAAGTGTTCTTTTTTTGCAGAGTGGGATTGTGTTTTAGGCTCCTTTATAGACTTATCAGTTGTTATACATGATTCCATCGCTGGCCGAGTGGGCAAAAATTATCTAGAAATGAACTAAACTGTTAAACCACATTGAATTGAAACAAAAAATGCCAAACCTATTAGAACCATTTTTTTCAATTTGGTTTTTTTTCCAATTCATTTATCACTTTACCGGATGTGGTTTGGTGCACCAGTTTTAAAAAATTAAGAAAACCAAACTTCTTTATTCCAAAGCTTCCAGAGCGTGAGCGACGAGAGCAACAGAGAACCATGACGGCGCCAATATCTTTGTCGATGACGAGAACAATAGCATACTTATTCAGGGCAACGATAACGGTGGCGATGAGTGACAGTGGTGGCAAGCAACGGTGAGAAGACGCCGACGATGGCGAGCGACGGTGGCGGTGAGCGTTGTGTCACTGCTGATGAAGTGTGTGGCGACGCAGTAGAGGAACATGGAAGGGCCATTGTAGAAATGTCATTCTGTATGCTTTCTTGCTTGGGTTGCCGAAAATACATATCAAAAGAAAGTGTTCTGTGACGAAATTGATGGATCTAAGCTTCAATTTGGTGGATCTGAGTTTTTTCTTTCATTTTCTCTGTAATTTTCTTGCTCTATTTTCAGTGTTCTGAAGCAGAAAGCTTTGTTGTAACGTGGTAGAAGAGATTGTTGGGTGTCTCTATATATTGGGCTTCTTTGAACATGGTAACCCATAAGACAACATGGAGGTTTGGTATTCGTCATCACAAAAAGAATGTGCTAGAAATGAAATATTGATAAATACAGGGACCAAATTATCAAGTTGAAAAACCAGTAACTACAAGTTATTAGGTTTTTTTTTACTAAACTGTCATTGATGGTAAAATTATTTATTAAAATGTCACTATTTTAAAATTATATACTAAAATGTCATCATTTTATTCAGCGTGACATTTTTTATTTTATTTTTTCTGTTCACGTAGATAACGTCATCCACGCTGACATTTTCACGTAGATAACGCCAAAACGTTTAGAGTTATCCATTAGATAAAGTTATCCACGTTGGCGTTTTTACGTTGATAACGCCAAAACATTTGAAGTTATCCACTATATAACGCTTCTCTTTGGAGTTATCTATTAGATAAAGTCAAATGTTTTTGAGTTATCTACGCAGACAGAAAAAAAAAATAAAAAAATGTCACACTACATTTTGTATTAATTATAATGACATATATTATATATGTTTCTTAGTTGAACATTGCATAGTGGAAGTTTGGTTGAACTACTGACGCTACATCGGGTTTCTGTATGGCAGCCCTTTGAGAATCTGCTGAGCAGCTCTTACATTCATTGCAGGAGGTTGAACTGTGTGTTGGCTTGTAGAAACGAAGTCCTCAGAATGTCGAAGTCGTATCTGGGTACTCGCTAACCCAATCCTCCTTCTACGTCGTATCCCCTATTCGTTGGACTCCTCGAGTGACCTTGGAATGTCATTTGCTACTAGAGCTAGATGAAGTTGTTTCATTGTAATGCGATCATGCTCCTGTAATGAATGTAAGATTTACTTAGCAGATTCTCGAAGGACCACTATACTAAAACCCGATATAGCGTCAGTAGTTCAACCAAACTGTCACTCTACAATATTCGATTAATAAATAAATATAACATATGTCATTACAATCAATACAAAATGTCATCATTTTATCCAACATAACATTTTTTTTGTTAACATAAATAACGACATCCACATTGGCGCTTCTATGTTAATAAATTCAAAGTATTTAAAGTTATCCACTAAATAGCGTCAAGCGCTTTAGAATTGTCTATGCAGATAAAAAAAATCACACTAAACAAAAAAATAACATTTTAATATATAATTTCAAAAACGTAATATTTTGATAAATAACTTAACCATCATGGTAAAAAAATGTAAGTTATTGAGGTGGTCCACCATGGGGTGCCTCGACCATATGGTCCACGTTAAATGACACTGGGTCAGTTTAATATGGACCTCCTAGTCGAAGGTCCATGATAGGACTTTTGACTTTACCCATAATCATGGGTAAATTTTTAACTAATTGTATTTGTAAATGAGTCCTTATATTTGGTTTTATTATCCAAATTGCTTCTTCTTCCTCATAGCCCTCCTCCTCCACCGACAACCCCAACCACCACCGTCAGCCATAGCCATCGAGCACCACCAAAGTCTCCGCCGCGCGTCAGCCCTCCGCCACAGTCACAAGCCAACGCCGATAGATCGTGCCTCGAACCAGATCCGTGCATCCAGCACCACTGCGCCACCACACCTTCTCCCTTTATCTCAGATCTGCACCGTGCGCCACCCAATGTAGCCGCACGCCACAGTCGTCAGCGTCCATGCCATAAGCCAACTCCATCCACTATGCCAATGCCCATCAACCCAAATATGTGAAAAAGGGTCGTTTCCCTTCGCCATGCGCACCACCGCACGAGCTGCCACCGCTCCACACTCGACTTTTGTCTAGATTCGGCCACCTTTCTACCGCTGTTGAAGCCGCGCACCAGCGCGCCCCGTCACCAACGCGCCACCGTGACTGGACCAGATCCCGTCGCCTGAAGCCGCACCAGCCATCAAAACTGGGACCTCCGAGATCGTCCCACCTTGCGCCGTCCTCCACCCCGCACAAAACGAGCCAAACCGCCGCATGTCATAGCGACACAGTCTCCACGCTGTGCGGCGAGCCAAGCCCACGTCGTCTCTGCTAGTGCTCCACTGTCCTGAGCTCCATCGTAACCCCCTTCCCTTTTTTTCCTCTTTCTCATAACCTCCGGTGCTCCACCATTGATCTTGATTGTGGTTGTGTTGTGGTTGTTGTATAATTTTCTTTTGTTAAAAGAATAATTTTGTAATTATCAATATTACATATTAACTTATTTATCAGGTTATAGGTCATTGATCTTGACTATTCATTTTAATTTTTATGCATCTAACATTTAATATAGCAAGGATCATGAATGGATCCTAAATTGAAGAGTCCATGTCAAAACGACCCACACCATTGCACTATTAGTTTCCTGGTTGGATGGGAGAATGTTTCGATTTGTTATTATTATTATTTGTTTTTCTGGTTGCAAGGGAATCTTCCAATTGAACAGTTTAATACATCGAACTGATACTCTGGGTTCTATTTGTTCTATCGGCTAGGCCCATCAGTGTCCAAGTGGGTTAATACACAAGTTGAACTCTCGAGTTTCATTTTTATGAATGCAACGCTTCTTTGTTTTTTACACAATTGCGTCTCTTTTAAACATTGATTAATAAATACAATTTAATGTGCATTTGTTTTTAATAACACTTTCATCATTAGGTTTTGACTTGTATAATAAGCAAAGAGCTATTAAGCCACCCACATATAGCATGTATAGTAGATAATGTCTAATATGGATCACTTTGTAAGTGATTCATGAATGGATGATGACTTTTGATCCATTGATTTATTATTAAAATAAATCAATGACTCAAATTAAAAAGACATATTTTAACTAATAACATTCATATTACCACAGAAATTTAGTTAGATTATTATTATTTTTTATAAATAATCATATATAAATAATTTATAAATTTAAATTAATAATTTTTTCAAAAATATAGATTTAAATATAAATACTGTCAATTAAAAAAAATAAATGATCTATTAATGAACTCAAATTTATTGAGTCCATATTAACATTCCCTGTATAGTAAAATGGCATGCAAACTCACATGGCAATCAGTCCCCAAGGATAATACATTTACGTTAGAGATGTTAATATTATGAATACAGTTTTTGCAGAAGATTACAAGTGCGTTTTAAGTTATCTTGCATTGTATTTGAGTTATAATTATAGAATATATAATAAAATTGAATGTAATTAAAATTAAAATGTCTAGCGTAGGAGAAGTAAACGATAACAAAGTCCAGAAAAATAGAGGCTGAATTTATAATTTAATCAAATGAGTTAAAGTTATCAGCTACTTAAAAATACAAAATAAGAAAACCTACATTCAAAGATTTATTTAACTAGTTTATTACAGTGAATAAACAAATAATTACTAAAGAGAATTATTCAGTTTATTTGGAATTAAACAAAACAATTTTTTAAAGGTGTTTTATCTAGTACCCATTAACTTGGAAGGGTTTAAGAACCCTTCTTAATTGGACCAAACATAATGAGATAAGTGTTTATCTTAAGTTTACGTCATTAATGAGAGTATCTAACTTGTTAGTTTTATTATAAAGTCCTTAATATTTTTCTCCTTATATAATGGCCCCATAGGTTCTTTTAATAATTTTAAAAAGTTGACTTCATCTCATTATGAATCAACTCTGTTGATCTTCTTTACCTGAAACTCCATGTCTGAACTCCAATTCTTGCCTAAGCGTAAATCATTTTTTTTTTGTAGTGCCAACAAATAACCTAAATCGGTGATGTTGTTCCCGATCTTGTAGTGAATATGAGCTTCCAACGACTCTCGATTAAAATTGAATTTGTTTACAAAATTTAATTTCATGGACTCTAGTGATGTATGAAGACAAACATAAAATGCTTCAATAATCACCAAACAATTTTCTCGTAGTACGCTTGGTTCCAACTATCAGAAAACTAATTAGAAAACATTGAAGGAACAATAGACAAGTCCCAAATTCTCAATAACAATAACTTAAATCTAGTTAGCAAAATTATATATAAAAAAAGAAAACAAATGCTTACAAAACCATAATGGTTGAAGAAATTAGAAGTAAAAGGAAGAGAAAAGGAAGTGATTGGTAAATTGAACACAAACTAGATCAGGCACACCTCCTAAACATTTAAGGACTTGACCATCACGCTCAACAGCCTGAAAGACAAATAAAAGATACTTGAATGCTTAATTGTGAATGAAACAAATTTAAGAAACTTGAGAGAGAGAGTTGTTGAGGAGATGAAGAACATTCACGTCCTTGAATGCAAAGAAGGACTTCGATTAGTGAAGAAATTTATTTTCTCTGGGGTAATTAAATTTGATTACCATTCAAGTAGGAACTGGAGTTCAAATATAAAGTTTTAGGTGAAAAAGATCAACATGATTGCTTTGTAATGGAGATGAGGTTAACTTTTTAAAATTATAAAAAAAAACCCATGGAACCATTATAAAAAAAGAAAAATATCAGGAACTTTATAATAAAACCAACAAGTTAGATAATTTCATTAATGGCGTAGACTTAAGGTGAACATTTGTCTCATTATACTTGGTCCAACTAAGAAAGATTGTTAAACCCTTCCAAGTTAATGAATACTAAAGAAAGTACCTCTAATCAAACGTACCCATTATGGTGCGAAGTGCTAACAATGTGCTTGATGACTAATGGTGGTAGTGACATGCTTGCCATGGTGGCTTATTGGGCCTCGCAGTTTACATTGTCAATTTGTTACAAGACTCAAAATAATAATTTAATGTGCTCTCTTTGGTACCCATTAAGAACTCTTCTTAGTTGGACCAAGCATAATGAGACAAGTGTTCTTAAGTTCACGTTATTAATGAAATTATATAACTTGTTGGTTTTATTATAAAGTCCTTGATATTTTTCTATTTTTATAATGGTCTCATGGGTTTTTTAATAATTTAAAAAATTTAACCTCATCCCCATTACGAAGCAATCATGTTGATCTTCTTCACTTAAAACTTTATATCTGAACTCTAATTCTTGCCTAAACGCTAATCAAATTTAATTACTCCAGAGAAAGCAAATTTCTTCACTAATCAAAGCCTTTTTTGGCATTCAAGGACGCAAACGTTCTTTATCTGCTCAACAACTCAAAGTCTCTCTCTCTCTCTCTCTCTCTCTCTCCCTTGGTTTTCTTAAATTTGTATCATTCACAATTAAGCATTCAAGTATCTTTTATTTGTCTTTCAGGCTGTTGAGCATGTTGTTCAAGTTCAACATTTAAGAGGTATGCTTGATCCAGTTTGTGTTCAATTTACCAATCATTTTCTCTTCTCTTTTTTTTACTTCTAATTTCTTCAACCATTATGGTTTTGTAAGCATTTGTTATTTTTATTTTAATTCTGCTAACCAGATTTAAATTATTGTTATTAAGAATTTGAGACTTGTCTATTGTTCCTTCAATGTTTTCCAATTAGTTTTTTGGTAGTTGAAACCAAGGGTGCTACTACAAAATTGTTTGGTGATTATTGAAGCATTTTTTGTTTGTCTCCATACATCACTAAAGCCCATGAAATTAAATTATGGAGACAAACTCAAATTTAATCGAGGGCCGTTAGGAGCTCATATTCACTACAAGATCGAGAACAACATTGTCGATTCAGGTTGTCTATTGGTACTATTAAAAAAGTTTGATTAGCGTTTAAGTAAGAACTTGAGTTTAGACATGAAATTTCAAGTGAAAAAGATCAACACGACTATTTTGTAATGGAGATGAAGTTAACTTTTTAAAATTATTAAAAGAATCTATGAGGCCATTATACAAGGAAAAAAATATTAAGGAATTTATAATAAAACTAACAAGTTGGACAATTTCATGAATGACTTAGACTTAAGGTGAACAATTGTCTCGTTATGTTTGATCTAACTAAGAAGGTTTCTAAATCCTTCAAAAGGTAATGGATACAAGAGAAAACACCTTATTAGATCTCCTCCGTCAATTTATCATCTTTATTTCCTCTACCAAAGATGCCCACCCCTATCCGGTGCGACAACGCACAGGACAGTGCCCCTCCCAGTGGCATTATCGTAAATCCGTGCTTTAACTGCAAAGCACCACTCCCTCTTTCTTCTTCCCCATCGATGCCATCATATCTACACTCTGCTCTTCTACAATATAATATAACCTCGTCGCCTTCCCCTCTTTCTCTGAGCTCGATCTCTTGGGCTCTTCGAATTCGGTTCCTGATCTCCGGCGAAGGTTATCGATTCAAATCTAGTTAGTTCTTCAATCTGCAGAAATGGTGAGCTTCCTCTTCTATCTGTTCTATCGCGAACGCTTCAGCCTTCTCAACAACCTTAGATCTGGAGCGAACTCGCTTCGATTTCATGTTTTTCCATTTGCTCTCTACTATTCGAATTTCAATCGCTTCTGTATCTGTAACTTGAAAAACGCGAGGCTCTTGATTTTGCTTATTTTAGTTCATGCGATTTCAATTCCTATGGGATCTAATGCGGAATTGTGCATTGACTCGTTTTTGTTTGTTTCTTTATTTGTTACTTGCTTTTGCAGCCTCTCAGACTCGAGATCAAGGTACGGTTGATTTGGCTTTCGATTCGAGGTTTGTTTGTGTTTGGTTGCCGAGAAATGTTTGATATCTGTGAATTAGATTTCTCAGCAACCAAGCATGTTGCAGGTGTTTAGCTTTCTGGCTTCTTTAACTGACGAGTTTTTGTAATATTTGATCAGCGAAAGCTTGCGCAAAGATCAGAAAGAGTAAAATCTGTGGATCTACATCCAACAGAACCATGGTAATGCCTTGTCCTTGGCTGTGTTGTGTCATTTTGTCTCTGGAATTATTTTATGATGATATAAAGCTAAAGTTAAAACCGGCTTTCTAATTTGTTGCTCATTACGAATATCTGAAATTGATTCCATCATTCGGTATTTCTCAAGTGTGGCATCTATAAGGATAGTTTGTGAGCATTTTGTCACTAGTGGTGGTGTTTGCTATATGGGAATACTGTTGACATTGTTTTCTTACTGAGGAGATTAGAAAGATTGGTGAATAATTGATAGATACTTGGACGTTTTGCTGAATTGTGTGATGTTACCATCATTAATGCAGGATTCTGGCAAGTTTATACTCTGGAACTGTCTGTATCTGGAACTACCAATCTCAGGTATGTCAATTTTTATTTCAAATGTTTTTTATTGTTATAACGTATAAGGGACTGAATTGAGAAATGTAATGGTGGATTCCTATATGGTGGCACTTGAGTCAGACACGGGTGTTTGTTGATTGATCTACAAACAAGCCACCTTTTGCATGGTGCCTATATGTAAGGAGCTGCTGATTCATGAATGAAGCGGCCTATTTATTATGGCTTCCTTCAAATTTCAAGCAGCCGCATATTCTCTTTCTTTTATAAAAAAAAAAAAGTGTATACCTATGTTACTTGAAAGCATTGTTCAAAATGTTGTGCTCTGCTAACATATTCTGATTTATAATTTTATATAGCTTTATACTGATCTTAGGTTAAGAGATAAATTAAACTTTTTCCTTCATATAATAACTGGTCCTTTTAAACTTCTGACTTGTGATGTGATATGTGGAATGATTTTCCTTTTGTGTTTTTGCATGCATCTATTCAAAATGACCCATAAGAATAGTCAAATTCATAATTATGGACCTAGTTTGGGGATGGCTACCCTGTGTTATTTAGCCTAGGCCTTGCGTGTAGACTCACATGCATACCTATGCACGCAAAAAGGAGTGAGTGCTGCATTATTGATTGGACATACTGTATGAAGTTAGGGAGAGTTTTACTCAGTACATACAGCAAGTTTCTAACAGGATCAACAAACAAATTTGTAGTTACTGTATAGTCAACCTATATAGCATGTCATTTTTAAAAGAAACAAAAAATGAATTGAATGGCTCATTTAGTGATCTTTTATGTTGAAGAATAGTTAGAAATTACTGTAGTATTTCGTACTCCGAAGTAGATTGAGAATGGGTAGTTGTGTGAAATGTGTACCCTGGTAAATTGATATGAATAAATGCCCAAGAGCCTTAGATAAGTGGCACCAAGTTCCTTTGGAACCTGTTTGATCCCATCTCGCTCCCACACCAGGTCATAGACCTCCTTTGTAACAAAAATAACAAAAAAAAATGATATGAAATTATGAATAAATTTTGTTTCATTAAACCAATTATTTAGTTGCTGCAAAATGACAAATACCCACTCAATGTTGAAGAAAGGCTAGTAGCCACTCCTATTTGACTGAAATTGATAGTCTCAGTGTCCCATGTTTGGGAAGAGTATTTTAGATGTAATTCTGTCCTTTTGAATATTCTGGATGTCCTTATATTTTTGTTAGTTGAGCTGTTTGAGGCATGTTTTCATGGCTTGATGAAATGTGTGCATTTGTAGATTTAAAATCAGTATTGACTTTGGGCTTTTGCCGCTCTTATGTACCCAAAAAAAATATCAGCATTGGCTTAGAATAATTTTACTCTTGTACTTAGTTTTGTACATTCTGCATGTTGTATTTTGCCGGATCTCGTGAACTGAGTGAGGCATATTCTTCTTGATTTTTCCATCATAACATCATGTTCTCCCTGTAATCACTTATGTTTTCATAGATTGTGATGCATTCTATATGTATTTATAGATTGGTATTAAAAGATGACAGCCTCTAACTCTCCTGTTCCTATATTTAAATTCTTCACAAGCCTTTCTACTTCAAATGGATCATTATTAGTTTCTATGGAGATTCGCTTGTGCAATTAATTTTAATTTTTTTTTATTCTATTTCAGACCATGGCCAAGTCTTTTGAGGTTACTGAGTTACCAGGTACGTGAACCTTTTTCGGTCTGTTTGTTTCATTGTTTATATATCTGCCTCTCTTGCAGCCATTCTCTTTCTTTGTATATTTCATGGGTCTCATATACAGCATGATTTTGCAGTTAGGTCAGCCAAGTTTATTGCACGCAAACAGTGGGTTGTTGCTGGAGCAGATGATATGTTTATTCGTGCATATAATTACAACACAATGGATAAAGTTAAAGTATTTGAGGCACATACAGATTACATTAGGTGTGTGGCCGTTCATCCTACCCTTCCTTATGTGCTGTCATCATCTGATGATATGCTCATAAAGCTTTGGGATTGGGAAAAGGGCTGGGTATGTACCCAGATATTTGAGGGACATTCTCATTATGTCATGCAAGTGACATTTAATCCTAAAGACACAAACACCTTTGCCAGTGCATCTCTTGATCGCACCATAAAGGTATACATGTGTTCCTTTTGCCAGTTGTTTCCGGCTTTTTCTTTGTGTATTTCCATGTACCTAAGATATAATGCATCAATGCTATTATTATCTTCCCTTGCAGATTTGGAATCTTGGCTCTCCTGACCCCAATTTTACATTGGATGCCCATCAGAAAGGAGTGAATTGTGTTGATTACTTTACAGGTGGTGACAAACCTTATCTAATTACTGGTTCTGATGATCACACTGCCAAGGTTTGCTTTCTATTATTTGTTTTCTTTACTCTTCCCTTTTGATTTGTTTGCCTGTATATAGATATGGGTAGGAATTATTACATGGATTAAACCTATGAAACAGGTATGGGATTATCAGACCAAAAGTTGTGTCCAGACTCTAGAAGGTCACACACACAATGTTTCTGCGGTTTGCTTTCATCCTGAACTTCCTATAATCATTACTGGCTCTGAGGATGGTACAGTGCGCATATGGCATTCAACAACTTATAGGTAATTTGAGATTCACAGAATACCGAGTTGTGAGCTTTATCTTTTTCTTATTCTATTTGGCACATTCCTCTTGCTTTTTTGTCCCGTTGTCATCACTCTCTTATAGGAACTTGGCTTTGATTGACTTTTGATCTAAGAGAACAAGGCCTTATGCCAGTATGTCTTTTTGTTTTTCAAAAATTATGATATTGTTGTTCACTTGTTGCTTCTTCACCTGTCTTTTAATGCTGTGTTTTCATTAAAAAATTAGTAAGAGTTCTTTTGGTGACTATGATGCCTGTATTTGATGTTCACTTGAGATAGTGCTGAAATTGTGACTAGCGGACTGGAGAGTGTTGTCTAATTCTTCTATTTGTATTTTTTTTCCATGTTACACTTTTTTAAGTTTGTACCAAAATTAGTTTGAAGTATATTTGAGATTATGGATATGTTCTAGTCATTCTAAAATTTTATGATGGTTTAATCTGCTTGCAGGCTTGAGAACACATTGAACTATGGTCTTGAAAGAGTTTGGGCTATCGGATACCTGAAGGGTTCACGTCGGTGAGTCTTTTTTTGGATAAAATTTCTGCAAATAATTTGAGTCTCATATTTCTTAGGCCCTTGAATCATGTTGAGTGAGACAGTAGTGTCAAGTCTTGCTTCAATAATGAAGTCTTCATATCTGTTTAGATTGCTGATTAGAGAACTCTTTATTTTCTCCTTATGTATCATGCAAACTTGTTTGCTTTAATCTCTCCAAAGATGCAGAATCTCCTTTACTTTTTCTTTTCTTGAAGCTTCAGAGTGTCTCTTTTCAATCCTTCTTCATAACCTAAATTACCAAAACATCTTTCTCTGCAGGGTTGTGATCGGCTATGATGAAGGTACTATTATGGTCAAACTTGGTCGAGAAGAACCTGTGGCCAGCATGGACAACAGTGGGAAAATTATTTGGGCTAAGCATAATGAAATTCAGACTGTCAATATAAGGAGTGTAGGAGCAGATGTGGAGGTATGGGCTCAATTTTACCCTTTTTGGCTGTATAATATGCGAGCAAGAAGTGAAAACTTGTTTTTCTTTAGTGACACAAACAAGTAATATGCTTTTTAGATTGCCGATGGAGAAAGGTTACCTTTAGCTGTTAAGGAGTTGGGCACCTGTGATCTCTACCCACAAGTGAGTTAACATCCTTCTTAATATTATGTTGCATTCTTTTGCTTTACTTCTCTATTTTGTATAATTTATGCTCACATTATGCAACCCTTGATGGATTTTAGGAAACAGGCATATTTACATTATTTAGCAAATCAGACATTTTGGTATACTCATCCTGGCTTCTTTGTTACTGTGGTTCATGCCATATATTTTACATTTTTCTTGAACCCTGGCCAATTTTATTTATTTATTTATTTAATTTAATTTTTTTATTTTTATGGATTTGTATGCTAAAAGCTTGTTGTTGCTTTATAGGATTAAATTGGTTATCATCTCTTTGGGCCATTCTCCTCTAGATCTTATGTAAACTGGGTATAGATGAGTATTTGTTTAAATAAATATGGGCTTTATTATGTAATGTTAGACATTCAAATTCAAAGTTAACGACAAGAACTAGTTGGTATTTGGGAACTATTCTTTTGTAGTCTTCAATCTATATTGAAAGAAATGAGCTTTAAAATAATAATCCTTCCTTTGGGTTCAATTATCACCACTAGTTGTTGTTTCTTCATGTATGTTGTGACTGGTGACTGACTAGTGATTTGCTTTATATTCAGAGTTTAAGGCACAATCCAAATGGAAGGTTTGTTGTTGTATGTGGAGATGGTGAGTATATTATATACACTGCTTTGGCATGGAGAAATAGGTCATTTGGTTCAGCACTGGAATTTGTTTGGTCTTCGGATGGAGAATATGCTGTGAGAGAAAGTACATCAAAGATTAAAATTTTCAGCAAAAATTTCCAGGTTTGTATTTCATTTTGAATTTGAATTTATTTACTCTTTCATTTAATACTTTGTCTAATGTGGAAAGTGATGGTGACAACCAACAAATTCTTAATATTTCTTAAAAGGGCAAGCAAACTGGGTCCTGCCATTGATTTACTGTTTATGACAAGAAGCATGTAATAAAACTGTTGGAATCCGATTGGAATCCGTGTGGATTCATGTGAAGCTGAATCCGTGTGGATTTGTGCTTTGTTTCTTAGGAATACTATTTTAGGAATATATATATTTTTGTGTGTAATTAGGAATAATAAATGTAATCTCCTATACCAAGAAATTACAACATAGGAGATATTCTGTTTTCTAAAGTTAATATTAGGGTAGTTAAGTTGTTTCCTAAAATAGGACTAAGACCTTTTGTATATATTCTCTGTGATTGATTCAAGGAAGATATAACACAATTATACAAAATCTTATTCTCTGATATGGTATCAGAGCAGTTCCGATCAGGGACTGCTCCTGGTTTCCGCTGAAGACACCGTTTGTCTAAACCTTCTTGGTCTTCATTGCTGTCGCAACCCTAATCCTAATTGGCCTTCATTGCCAATCGGTTCCATTTTTTTTCTCACAACCGCCGTCAAGAAGTCTCAAAACCTGTTCTTCCTTATTCCTTGTCTCTACCTTGCTTCACCCAAAAGCCCATCTAAATTGTTTCCGCTGCTGATCGAATATGTCACACGAAGAGGTAAAAGAAATAGGAGATGTCCAGACTCAGCATCCTGGAGAATTGCAGAACATTCATTCTACATATAGGTTGAATGGAAAAAATTACCTAAAGTGGTCTCAACTGGTTCACACGATGCTAAAGGGAAAAGGCAAGTTGAGCCACCTAACAGGTACTGGACCTAACAAGGGAAGTTCTAAGTTTGCAGCATGGGATGAAGAGGATTCCATGATCATGGCTTGGCTATGGAATTCGATGGCCCCAGAAATTAGTGATACTTGCATGTTCCTCAACACTGCTAAGGAGATTTGGGATGCAGTGGAACAAACATATTCCAAAGCCAAAGATGCTACCCAAGTATATGACTTAAAGGTGAAAATAGTGGCAGCAAAGCAAGGGAACAAAACTGTTACAGAATATGTTAATCAACTGAAGTCTCTATGGATGGAGCTAGATCACTATAGGGTGATCAAAACTCAATGTTCTGCTGATGCAGCAGTCCTCAAGGAATTTATTGAACAAGACAGGGTCTATGATTTTTTAGTTGGCCTGAATCTAGAGTTTGATCAAGTCAGAATTCAGATTCTGGGAAAACAAGAACTTCCATGTCTCAATGAAGTGGTGGCTATGGTGTGAAGTGAAGAGAGCAGAAGGAGCTTAATGTTGGACACTCCACCTATAGAGAGTTCAGCCATGGTGGCTGAACATCTTAAACATGATCCAGTGGAGAAAAGGAAGGATGGTCTGTTGTGTACCTATTGTAACAAGACAGGACATATAAGAGAAATGCTGGAAACTGCATGGAAAGCCTCCTAGTCGTGAATGGAGTAAAAAGGGGGGATTTTCACGAAAAAGTGGATCTGTTCATATGGCTGCTGCAGAAAACAGTGAAGAAAACAACTCAGAATCCAAATCTGAATTCACAAGTCTCAACCAGGAAGAGATAAACAAGATGAGAGCTTTCTTCACCAGCCTTGACAAACCATCAGGTACTTCAGGTACTTGTTTTTTTTATAAAAGAAGAAATTTATAGATAGAAAAAGAGAGAATTACAAACAAAAAGGAGGATAAGGGATCCTCCTATTACAAATGTAATGGATAGAAAAACAAAAAGAGAGAATCAATGTAACATAGCTTCCCAATCCCTCATCATATTTGTAAGGGATACCCCATTAAAAAGACCATGAGCTTTACACCAAGTAGACGCCAACCGCCTAGTCTTATCCCTAATTAAGTTGAGAACGGAAGAAACACCCTTGAAAATTCGAGAATTTCGCTCGAGCCAGATGCACCAAATTGTAGCATAAATAGCACATTGCCACAAAAATTTAGCCTCTTTCCTTCTACCAAAACCATAGAAGTTAACCATCAAAAATTGATCTAAAGATCGAGGACACACCCAATATTCGCCATAAATGCCAAACAAGGACTACCATAAAGAGCTGGCAGCAGAGCGATGTAAGAACAGGTGAGATACTGATTCTGAACATATACCACACATAACACACATATCAGGGGAAAGGGCCTTATGAGGCCTACTTCAGGTACTTGTACTTTGGCATATTCAGGTAAGCTTTCATTTTCATTTGGTGTAAATGTCTCAGAACCACCTTCTACACCTTCTATCCTAGGCTTCCTAGATTCAGGTGCCACAGACCACGTGACACCCTTATCCAAACACTTCTCCACATACTCATCTTGTCCCAGCACCAAGAAAATTGTTACAGCTAATGGAACTCTTGTAACTGTAGCAAGCCTAGGTGATATCCTCATAAACCCATCTCTAACCCTAATAAATGTTCTCCATGTCCCAAAATTATCCACCAACCTTGTCTCTATACAAAAACTTACAAAGGATTTATTTTGTAAGGTAATTTTTGATAGTAGTGATTGTGTATTTCAGGACAAGGATTCGAAGAGGACGATTGGACGTGCTAGAGAATGGAATGGTCTTTACTACTTTAAGGAATCAAATCTGCCCAGCAAGAACAGTCTTCCTCATTCCTTCATGTCCGAATCTATTTTATCCAACAAAGGAGAAGATTTTTCTTTATCACTGTAGGTTAGGACATCCTTCTTTTAGGACTGTCAAAATTTTGTTCCCTTCTCTATTTACCAAATTGGATGTTGAGAGTTTTCATTGTGAGGTGTGTGAGCTTGCTAAACACACAAGTGTGTACCCTTTCCTATCAGCAATAACAGAAGTTCTTCTCCCTTTTATCTTATTCATTCAGATGTATGGGGTCCCTCTAATGTTCCAAGTGTGTCTGGTGCTCGTTGGTTTGTAACCTTTATTGATGATTGTACTAGGGTTACTTGGATTTTTCTACTTAAACATAAATTTGAAGTAAGTACTGTTTTACCAAATTTCTTTTCTATGGTAAAAAATCAGTTTGGTGTGAATATCAAGAGACTTAGATATGATAATGCCAAAGACTACTTTAATCAAATCCTTACTCCCTTCTGTCATAAAGAGGGAATTATCCATGAGTCTTCTTGTGTCAAAACACCACAACAGAATGGGATTGCTAAAGTCCTATGGAGGTCCTTTCTTCTTTTTACCCAAATATATCCACTACCAACAATCTCAAACCTAGGATCTTTGGTTGTGTGTCTTTTGTTCATATCCATAGTCAAGATAGAGGGAAACTTGATCCACGAGCTCTACGATGTGTTTTTGTTGGGTATTCCTCCACTCAAAAGGGCTATAAATGTTATCATCCTCTATAAAAAAATTCTGTGTCTTGGGATGTTACCTTCAATGAGCAAGAAACCTTTTTTCCTAAACCTTATCTTCAGGGGGAGAATCTTAGGGAAGATAAGGATGACTGTCTTAATTTCCCTGGTCTCCCTAACCTTTCTGTGCAGCCTAAACCTGACCCCAATACTTTGGACCAACCTTAGTTTGACCCCAAGTTCAATGAAGCCATTCAACTTGATGATAGATTTAAAAAAGGTTTGGTGTACTCCAGGAAGTCTAAGGCCATTCCAGAATCTAAACAGATCCAAGAATCTGACTCAACTCCTTCTCATGAGGTAACAATTTCTGAATTACATACTGTTGAAAGAGAGAAAAGAGAGAGACATATGAAGAAACCGTGTGTATCAACTACACAACAGAGGCTGAATATATACTCAATAAGTAATAACTAATTGCACAATTTACATGATGTGGGACTAACAGTTGTACTACTAATTACACCTAATTACATATGTTTCTAATTACACCTAATTACATATGTTTCTAACACTCCCCCTCAAGCTGGAGCATATAAATCATATGCACCAAGCTTGTTACACAAATAACTTATTCGTGGACCTCTCAGGGACTTGGTGAAGACATCTGCTAGTGATCATTTGAGTTGACAAAGTTTGTGGTGATGTCTTCTGATAGAATCTTTTCCCTGATGAAATGACAGTCAACCTCAATATGTTTGGTCCTTTCATGAAACACTGGATTGGAAACTATATGCAAAGCAGCTTGATTGTCACACGAGTGTCATTTTCATAACCTCATCAAATTGAAGTTCTTTGAGGAGTTGTTTCAACCAAATGAGTTCACAAGTGACTGAGGCCATAACTCGGTATTCCTTCTGCACTAGATCTTGCAACTACATTTTGCTTCTTACTTTTCCAGAAACTAGGTTGCCTCCAATGAGTACACAATACCCGGTAAGTGGATCGTCTGTCAATAGGAGAACCCGCCCAATCAAAGATCGAGTATCCAACGACCTGAGTATGTCCCTTATCTTCATAGAGGAGGCCTTTTCCAGAGCTGCTTTAATATACTTTAGGATGCGAATCACTGCATCCCAATGTGCATCACAAGGTGAATTTAGAAACTGACTTACCACACTAACCGCAAAGGAGATGTCAGACGGGTAACAGTGAGGTAATTCAGTTTTCTAACTAACCTTCTGTATCTTCCTAGATCCGAGAATAGCTCCCCCTGATTTGGTAAAAGTTTAGCATTCGGATCCATAGGAGTGTCGACAGGCTTTGCATTCAATGCACTGTTTCCTCAAGAATGTCCATGGCATACTTCTTCTGTGAAATTACTATACCATCATTGGATTGTGCCACTTCTATTCCCAAGAAGTATCGAAGTTTGCCAAGATCTTTGGTCTGAAAGTGATGACCAAGATATTGTTTTACCTGAATTATGCCATGGTGATCACTGCCAGTGATAACAATGTCGTCGACATATACAATCAAATAAATACACCCTTGAGCTGAATGGCGATAGAAGACAGAGTGGTCAGCCTCATTGCGTGTCATACCAAATTGCTGAACTATAGTACTAAATCGGCCAAACCAAGCCCTAGGAGACTGTTTAAGGCCATACAAAGATTTGTGAAGACGACAAACTAGTCCAGAAGACTCCCCCTGAGCAACAAACCCTGGTGGTTGCTCCGTGTAAACCTCTTCTTCTAGATCACCATGGAGAAAAGCATTTTTGATGTCCAACTGATGAAGGGGCCAGTGGCGAATAGCAGCCATTGACAGAAAAAGTCTAACCGAAGCCATCTTCGCCACGTAGAAAGTATCCCCATAATCCAAGCCAAAAATCTGGGTATATCCTTTGGCCACCGGGCAGACGAGCCTTGAGGCGATCAATCTTACCATCATGGCCAACCTTGACCGTATAAATCCACCGACAAGCTGACCTACCACGAGACTTCCCGGGAGGAAGAGGAACAAGTTCCCAAATACTACTGCTCTGAAGGGCACACATCTCATCGATCATAGCTTGTCTCCACCCAGGATGAGATAAAGCGTCACCTGGAGAGTTGGGAATAGACACAGAAGACAAGGAAGAAAGGCAAGCATAATGCGAAGAAGATAGGCGATGATAACTCAAATTAACATAATGAGGAGAAGGGTTACGAGTAGACTGTATACCTTTTCGGAGAGCAATGGGAGGGTCAGGAAGCAGTGCCAGAGCTGGTAAAGGAAGTGGTATCGGAGGAGAGTCCACATTGACCTCTGCAACTTCTGGTGGAGTGTGTGGTGGCCGACGATGATAGACCTGTAAGGGACGAATAGTAGTGGTGGTGTGCTCAACATAGGGGGTTAGAGGTGCAGCAGACTCAACAGAGATAAGAGGAAGAGGGACGGGTAAGACCTCAGAGATAGGCTCAAGAGTCGACGAAGGAGACTGGAAGAAGGGAACAGACTCAAAGAAGGTAACATCAGCTGAGATGAGGTAACGTCGGAGATCAGGGGAAAAACAACGATAACCTTTTTGGGACCGATGGTAACCAAGAAAAACACACTTAATAGATTAGGCGGAAAGTTTATCAAGACCAGGAGTGAGATTATGAACAAAACAAGTAGACCCAAATATACGAGGTGGTAGGGAATGCAGAGGTTGATGGGGATATAAAATAGAGTAAGGGACCTGGTGATCAAGCACAGAGGAGGGCATACGGTTAATCAGATAATAGGCAGTAAGAACTGCATCGCCCCAGAAGCGAAAAGGAACATTACCATGAAGTAAAAGGGTCCGAGTTGTTTCTACGAGATGTCGGTTTTTACATTCAGCAATCCCATTTTGTTGAGGGGTATGGGCACAAGAGGTTTGGTGAAGAATGCCATGAGAAGCCATAAAGGATTGAAATGGTTGAGACAAATACTCACGGGCATTATCACTACGCAAACTACGTATAGGAACACCAAATTGAGTTTTAATTTCATGATAAAAGTTTTGAAATATGGAAAACAACTCAGACCGATTTTGCATAAAAAATAACCAAGTGCAACGAGAGTAATCATCAATGAAGGTGACAAAATATCTGGATCCTAGAGTAGAAACAGTACGACTAGGACCCCAAACATCAGAATGTACTAAAGCAAAAGGAGAAGATGCTCGACTGCTGATTTTACCAGGAAACGGACTACGGGTGTGTTTTCCTAGTTGACATGACTCACAAGGGAGACTAGACAACTTAGAGAGGCTAGGCACCAATTTGTGGAGTTTAGGAAGGCTAGGATGACCCAACTGCGCATGGATGGTGAGAGGGGAATCCTTGACAGCGCAAACACGAGAAGGGTTGGAGAGCTGGTAGAGGCCATGGGACTCACATCCGGTGCCAAGTATCCGTCCCGAACTCTGGTCCTGCAGAATGACAGAGTCTTTAGTAAAGGTAATCATACAATCAAGAGACCAGGTCAAACGACTAATGGAAAGCAAATTAAAAGGAGACCCAGGAACATAAAGGACAGAGTCTACTGAAAGGGAAGGGAGGGGATAGGTAGTGCCGATCCCTTGGGATTGAGACTTGGAACCATTTGCTAAAGTGACAGCAGACAAATAACCATTGTGAGAAAGGTTGGAGAAAAGAGTCTTATTACCAGAAATGTGGTTAGTTGCACCAGAATCAAGAACCCAAGTACCAATGGATGGGGAACGAGAGAGACAAGCAAATGAAGTACCAATATGTGCAACAGAGGCAGTGGAACTAGAGATCTGATGTTGCTCACATCACTTCAGAAAGTCGGCATAGGCAGTTGTTGGAGTAGAGAAACCGAGGACTTACATTGTGCAAACCACTGTAAAAAATCTGCATACTCAGCCTTCGGGGCGTCCTTAGAGCTAGCTGAGGAGGTAGAACTAGCCATGAATCAGTAAGCAACAACCAAACAGTACCTAAATGCACCAAATCAAAAAGGGGGGGTCGTGACAAACGGTCACGAACACAAAAGGCGAGGGCAGATCTATACAGAAGAGAGAAAGGCGATCACGGCGATACAAACGGCGGCCTGTGGGGGTGGCTTACGTGCCGTCACGCGCCGAAAAACGGGTCGCGCGGTGGATGTTTGGCAGCGGCAAAGGGCGGCGCATGGGGGCGCATCCCGGCCGGTCGGCGGGAGACGGTTCCGATGGTGTGGTCGGCGGCCGGAAAGGAGGCGGCGGACAGCGGCGGACGGCGGTGGCAGCGGCGAACAGGGAGAAAAAGAGGCCGGAAAGACGTCACGGCAAGGGAGAAAGGTCGGCAAACCCAAGGGAAACACGGTTGGCACCTGAGAGCAAGGCTCACCGGGGCGTGCACTATAGGATTTCCTCTCTTTAGGTTTGTAGATACCATGTTGAAAGAGAGAAGAGAGAGAGACATGAAGAAACCGTGTGTTTCAACTACACAACGGAAGCTGAATATATACTCAATAAGTAATAACTAATTACACAATTTACATGATGTGGGACTAACAGTTGTACTACTAATTACACTTAATTACATATGTTTCTAATTACACCTAATTACATATGTTTCCAACACATACTTTACAGGATGCAACCTTTTTGCCCACCTCACAGGATGAAACCTAGACTCAACTTACTAAAGATGACCTTGATGACCTTGATCTTCCAATTGCCCTTAGAAAAGGAACCAAAAAAAGCACCAAACAACCTTTATATCCTCTCTCAAATTATCTCTCATTTAGAAACTTCTCACTAACCTATAAAACCTTCCTTGTAAACCTAAACACCACCTTCATACCCACTACTCTTTTTGAGGCTTTGACCAATGAAAAATGGAAGCAAGCCATGGATCTAGAGATGGAAGCACTAGAGAAAAATAAAACTTGGGAGCTTGTTTCTTTACTAGCAGGAAAACGGCCACTTGGGTGTAAGTGGGTGTACACGGTAAAATACAAAGCTGATGGGTCAATTGAAAGGTACAAAGCAAGATTAGTTGCAAAAGGGTTCACACAAACTTATGGGATTGATTATTCAGAAACTTTTGCTCCAGTTGCTAAAATGAATACTGTTTGAGTGATCCTATCCCTTGCTGCCAACCGTGGCTGAGAACTACAACAATTTGATGTGAAGAATGCCTTCTTGCATGGGGAATTTGAGGAGGAGATTTATACGGAAATGCCACCAGGATATGAGAGGAAGATGACTGCTAGCACAGTTTGCAAGTTAAAAAAGGCCTTGTATGGGCTGAAACAATCACCTAGGGCCTGGTTTGGAAGGTTTACTAGAGTTATGACAGCTTTGGGCTACAAGCAAAATCAAGGGGATCATACACTGTTTATCAAACACTCTGAGTCAGGGGGAGTTACTTTTCTGTTAGTGTATGTGGATGACATTATATTGACTGGAGATAATAGGAAAGAACAAGAGACCTTGAGTCAGTGTTTGGCCAAGGAATTTGAGATCAAAACCTTGGGAAAACTGAAATATTTTTTGGGGATTGAAGTGGCATACTCCAGGAAAGGGATCTTTATATCCCAGTAGAAATACATCACTGATTTGCTCAAGGAAACAGGCAAAACAGCTTGTAAACCTGTGAGCACACCTGTGGAATCGAGCATAAAGTTGGGAAATGCAGAAGAAGATGTTGCAGTTGATAAGGAGATGTATCAACGCTTGGTAGGCAAGCTCATATATTTATCCCACACCAGACCAGATATTGCTTATGGAGTGAGCTTGATCAGTCAATTCATGCACAGCCCAAGAGAGGTCCATTTACTGGCAACCCATAGAATTCTGCTTTATCTCAAGGGAACTCCAGGAAGAGGAATTTTGTTTAAACGAAATGGAAATATGACACTTGAAGCATATACTGATGCTAACTACGCAGGGTCAATTGTTGATAGGAGATCAACTATCGGGTATTGCACTTTTCTTGGAGGAAATCTTGTGACTTGGAAAAGCAAAAAACAAAGTGTAGTAGCACGTTCTAGTGCTGAAGCATAATTCCGTGCTATGGCACAAGGTGTATGTGAACTACTTTGGCTTAAAATCGTTCTAGAAGATTTGAAGATTAAGTGGGAAGAACCTATGAGGCTCTACTGTGACAAGAAATCAACAATCAACATAGCCCACAACCCGGTTCAACATGATAGAACTAAACACATTGAGGTGGATAGGCATTTTATCAAGGAGAAGCTTGATAGTGACTTGATATGCACCCTATATGTGCCCACTCAAGGACAACTTGCAGACGTCCTCACCAAGGGATTAAATAGCTTCTCATTTGAAAGAATCATATCCAAGTTGGGAATGGAAAATACCATTTCACCAGCTTGAGGGGGAGTGTTGGAATCCGATTGGAATCCGTGTGGATTCATGTGAAGCTGAATCCGTGTGGATTTGTGTTTTGTGAGGCTCTACTGTGACAATAAATCAGCAATCAACATAGCTCACAACCCGGTTCAACATAATAGAACTAAACACATTGAGGTGGATAGGCATTTTATCAAGGAGAAGCTTGATAGTGGCTTGATATGCACCCCATATGTGCCCACTCAAGGACAACTTGCAGACGTCCTCACCAACGGATTAAATAGCTTCTCATTTGAAAGAATCATATCCAAGCTGGGAATGGAAAATACCTATTCACCAGCTTGAAGGGGAGTGTTGGAATCCGTGTGGATTCATGTGAAGCTGAATCCGTGTGGATTTGTGCTTTGTTTCTTAGGAATGCTATTTTAGGAATGTATATATTTTTGTGTGTAATTAGGAATAATAAATGTAATCTCCTATATCAAGGAATTACAGCATAGGAGATATTTTGTTTCCTAAAGATAATATTAGGGTAGTTAAGTTGTTTCCTAAAATAGGACTAAGACATTTTGTATATATTCTCTGTGACTGATTCAAGGAAGATATAACACAATTATACAAAACCTTTTTCTCTGATAAAAACTATGCCGGCTATTAATTTTGCGCTAGAAAATCATTATGTCTGACAAGCAAGTCGGGGAATCTGCTTCCAACACTGCGACATTTTATTTTTTTTTATTGCCTAAATTGGTTCTCAAAACTAAAATTCCCTCATTGTTTTAACTGTCTGCTTAATGAAATAAGTTTTCTCTAGGGAAATTTTAATTGGAGTTGAAATTATGTGTATTTCAGGAAAAGAAGAGTATCCGACCAACATATTCGGCTGAACGAATATTTGGTGGCACTGTACTGGCAATGTGCTCAAATGATTTCATCTGCTTTTATGATTGGGCTGAATGCAGGTTGATTCGTCGCATTGATGTTAATGTGAAAGTAAGTGCTTTCATGAGGTGACATATAGTTTTCTGCTTTTTTTCTTCCTATTCCTTGTTAATTTTGTTAATTTTCATTGTGTCAGAACCTCTACTGGGCTGATAGTGGTGATTTAGTGACAATTGCTAGTGATACATCATTCTACATCTTGAAGTACAATGTGAGGATTCTGAATAACTTAATCCTTTTCATTTTCATACAGTTTTTGACTTTCTCGAAGAGCATTATTTTTTTCCTACATTTTCGGTTGAATGAATATTTGGTGGCACTTTACTGGTGAAGCACAGTAAACATTTTAACTTCCGCTGTTGCAGCGTGATGTTGTTGCATCATATTTTGATAGTGGAAGACCTGTAGATGAGCAAGGTTTTGAAGATGCCTTCGAGCTCCTTCATGAAATGAATGAACGTGTCAGGACAGGGATCTGGGTTGGGGATTGTTTTATCTACAACAATTCCTCTTGGAGGCTTAATTACTGTGTTGGTGGTGAGGTATTAACTCTTTTCCCTTTTGGGTTCAAAAGAACTGCATATTTATTTATTGAGCTCTTTGTAATCATCTTCTACTTGTCTTGATGAATTTCTTCTTTTATCGAAAAAAAATATATTTATTGAACTACGAGGATCATACAAAGGCCTCTTGATGCATAACATTATGAATTTAGGTAACTACAATGTTTCATTTGGACCGTCCTATGTACTTGTTGGGATATCTTGCCAGCCAAAGTAGGGTCTATTTGATAGACAAAGAGTTCAAGTAAGTGGACCGTTTGTCTGCATTATTCAAAATCTGTTGATGCAGTAATCTTAATCACTTTTCTTTTTCTTGATTGGTTTTCTCAGTGTTATGGGATACACTCTGCTTTTAAGCTTGATTGAGTACAAGACTCTTGTGATGCGTGGTGATTTGGAAAGGGCCAATGAAGTTCTACCATCAATTCCTAAAGAGCATCATAACAGGTAGTAGTTACTTTGGGATACTTTGTAAATTGTAACAGAATGATTTTTTTTCCTTTCATCATTTGGAAATTATGTTTGATATGTTTTAAGAACAAGAAATGCTTTTTGTAAGAGAGTTATGCTTTATATAATTATGTAAATCTACTTACCAAAAAAAAATGTATATCTAGATAATTATTATGCACTACATGCCCTTTCTATTTTTTTCAAGAAAAGTTCTGGTCTGATCCCATGAGGAAAAATGTCAACCTGCTGAGAAATGGAAGTGGATCTTTTGTGGCTGACCAGAGAGTCTTTTGACAATTGACACTCATATAGTCATAAGTTGTTTGTTTGTTTATGAATGGCACTTTGCTTCTTGCCCACTTTGATGTGTTATTCTGGACTCTACCCAGTCTTCTTGCTTGCTCATTCTTCATCATTGCTTGACATGCTTTTATGATATTAATTTGTAATCTTGTGTGAATACTTATTACATGTTCTTTTGCCTGTCTCCTTGATTTAGAATATTGTTCTATTGGCCATATGGTGTTTACTAGGAGTTATGTTCTTAAGTTTTTGGTGCTCAGATGTCATATGCATCCTAATTGCAATTATATGCTTGTTTTATGGTAGTGTGGCTCGTTTCCTGGAATCACGAGGGATGATAGAGGATGCTCTTGAAGTAGCTACTGACCCTGACTACAGGTTTGATCTAGCCATACAGCTTGGAAGATTAGAGGTTGCTAAGGTAAGAAGGTCATATGTGCATGCAAGGAGTATCACCTGACTTGTAAAATTTTATGACTTGGGTATCTAATTTTCTTCATTTCTTGTTTGAATGAGTTTGACTTGTCAGTTTATATTGTGAGTAATGTTCATCCTCTCTTTTTGCAGGGTATTGCCACGGAAGTGCAGAGTGAGTCTAAATGGAAGCAGTTGGGAGAATTAGCCATGTCTACTGGAAAGGTGTTTTTCTTTGTCAAATGAATCTTCATTTTTTTGTGATTTCTGTAACAATTGGCTGAATTAAATTCCTAAATATCCATTATCTAATCTATTAAAGTGAGCGCCCTGATGATTTGCTGCTGAAAATGACTATGTGTACAAGATGGATATAGGCCTTCTTGAAGCTTCTCAGATGCAAGAGGCTTTTGAGGTTTTAATTAGTGCCAAATTAATATAGTTTTGTTGAATAATTGTGCCGTTTAGAAGTTGTGTTCAGATGCTTTGTGCTATGTTTGGATGGATGGAGTGGAGTGGTTAGTAATGGAGTGAAGTGGTAAAAGGAACTCAACCCATTGTTTGGGAGTTTTTTAAGTAATAGCGTGGAATGGTTAAGGAGGGAACCCATACCACTCCTTATCACTCAAACTCCCAAATTTTAATACCCTCCAATTTGGGAGGTTTGGAATGTAATATTTCCCTCTTTTTTACTTTTAAATTGCCATTGACAATACCCTCAGCACTCTAACCTTTTTTTTTAAATTTTTTTGGTGATTCACTCTATCCTTTTTGCTGCAACCACATAATTAAAAGGGTAGTATTGGAAGCTAAACTTGCAATCCACTCCACTAGTCATCATTGTGACTTCCTAACAATGGTGAGGGGCTTCCCTCCATTGCTTCATTAAAACTTCCAAACAATAGAATAGTATTCTTTTACCTTTCAACCCAATCCCATTCCAAAATCCAAACTACTCCATTATGAATCACTACGCTCCATCCCCTTCAAAACTCCAAACATAGCCTTGGGTTCTACATTCTGATTCTAGTGCATGATTAGGATGTTGATATTTATTTTATTGTTGTCACAATCAGTAATGATTCTGGCGGCATTTGATGTTGATTGTTGTTGCCTTGTTGGGTATTTCTCTTGTTCCATTGCAGCTCACTGTATTATCTGTTCTTGCAGTTAGAAATGGCTGAGGAGTGTTTAAAGCATGCAATGGATTTGAGTGGGTTGTTGCTGCTATATTCTTCTCTAGGAGATGCAGAAGGAATATCAAAACTTGCAACTCTTGCTAAAGAGCAAGGGAAGAACAATGTCGCATTCCTTTGCTTATTTATGTTGGGTAAACTTGAAGACTGCCTTCATCTGTTGGTAGAAAGGTAATCTTCTACACAGTTGTGCTCTTTTCATTTATGACATTACTGGCAGAAAAAGAGAGGGGGGGGGGGGATTGATTAGACTGCAGTTAGATGTAAGCTGAGTTATGCCTTTGGCAGCAATCGGATTCCTGAGGCTGCTTTAATGGCTCGATCTTATCTCCCAAGCAAGGTCTCAGAGATAGTGGCAATCTGGAGAAAAGATCTCCATAAGGTAGTTTCTTATTCAGATCTGTCATTTACTTATAATGGAACTGCCTGACATCTATGTTGTGCACATGATATTGTGGGTAGGAACTTCCATTCTCATTCCATTGCCTTGGCCAGGGATTCTTATCATGTTGACAGATGGCATGTGGATTAAAAATAGATTATATATTTCTTATATTATTTGTTAATATGCACAGGTTAATCCAAAAGCTGCTGAATCATTGGCTGATCCTGAGGAGTATCCTAATTTGTTTGAAGATTGGCAAGTTGCACTTGCTGTTGAATCTAAAGCTGCAGAAACAAGGTCAGAGTGAGGAAATGCGTATTTTCTTTCATGCATCTTGCAGCTTTGATAATTTGTGTACTAAACTTCTCCAACAAATGCTTTTTACTAACTTATGTTGTTCTTTTATTTTAGGGGTGTTTACCCTCCTGCGGAGGAATACGTCAACTATGCTGATAAATCACATGTTACCCTTGTTGAAGCTTTCAGAAACATGCAGATCGAAGAAGGGGAGCAGCCTCTTGAGAATGGGGACTCTAATCATGAGGTATACTAAATATAGGGCTTACACACAAATTATCAAAATGTTCTCATAAACTAAATGATATTGTATTTTTTCGCTGCTACAGAAAGAATAATCTATAACCTCAATTGATTGTTAGTTTTAGACTGTTGCTTTATGTTGTTTATATGTCCTTTTGTCGTAGTTAACTGAACAAAATGGAGAAGAGGACTATACAGAGGAACATGAGGAACAAAATGGAGAGGAAGGAAGCCAAGAGGAGGCAGTTGTGGTGGATGCCGATTCTACAGATGGTGCAGTCCTCATTAATGGTAACGAGGCTGACGAAGAGTGGGGTACAAATAATGAAGGAGCCCCGTCAGCCTAAAAGCAATTGGTTGGGGCGGTGTGAAAATCGAAATTTTGTCTCTGGTGATTAATTGTTTCTGCAGTGCCATTTCTAACTCCCATTTTGACAACTAGCTGTTTTTTTCTACCACCTGAGTCCTACCAATTCTAGTTTTATTCTTTTACTGTATCATATACTTTACTACAATTAGGCTGTATATTTGGAAATTAGGGAGGAAATTATAAAATTACGTCCATTGTCAGTAGTAAATCATATTGACCAATTTACAGAACTCTCATGACCTATTTTTCATAATTTTGTACGGCGTTTGGGCTTAGGATTTTGTAACATTTTGTTGCTCGACCAATCATGTGGGTATAATTAATGCTAAACGTTTCCTGTAAACCTTTTCTGGTGCGTAAGATGATCTTTGTTTTATTGCATGCTAGCTGTCCCCCCAAAATAAAAATGTTATTGTAGATATCTGGCTTTCAGTATTCGTCCTGGATAAACCTTTTGTCTTTTAATATAATTTCTTGCTTCTATTTACTTTGCAAACTGTTTCTACGTAATTTCTACCCTTACCATAATATTTACCTCAATTATGAATTTCTCTTCCAAAAATCTATTTTCCATTTTAAATTTGGTTTGATTAGTTGGCTCTTCGTCCTCACTTAAATATTCTACTTTGATGACCGTGCTTGCACCACACCACTAGGTCCCATCAAGACAGTCGGTTCCAGCTCCTGGGATATTTATCTAAGGTCAGGATAGAACTCATGTATTGCATTGGGTTCAACATACTGGCCTTGCATTTGTTTTGAATGTGAAAATCAGTAGCTGGGACTGTTTTTACTAATATAAAAACATCACTAATATGTTTTCCTATAACAAAAGTAAGTCCTAATATGTAATCGAAAAACTTTTTTCAGTTGCTGATGTAAGCAAATGATTTTATTACTTGGTGGATATAGAAAATGATTATATCCACTACTTTTTCTAAAATATTATTTTTCACACTATTTTTAAATTGTTGTGATTAAGTGAGAGAAAGTGATGTAATTAATGGTATGAAAAGTAATATAAAAAATGATTAAGAGAAAAAATTGATGACAATATCATTAATGAGTGGAGATATACCCTTTTTTGGGTTTGATAAACCACTTATCTTCTGCATTTAATTTGGTTGCTTGCACAAAGTGTTTATTAAACAATCTCGATTTTCTTATTACATTATTTTTTCACATTATTTTTTACACTACTTCTCATATTATTAATTATATCACTTTCTTTCCATCACTAGGTCTCACTGATTGTGTCATCTGCATATATCTGCCTGCACTGCATGTTTTTGGACGTATAAGCGTTATATTTTTCAAGTGTTATCATTTTCATTTTCTTTAATGTAAAATGCAGGTTTCCTCGAGGGACCATGATAAGAGATTCTATGGACCGGTTGTTTCTATTTCCTGGTTTTGTAATGTGTAGTGCACTGAATTTTGTGATTTTGCACGTGGTATAACAATATTCCATAGGGTCAATTAGTTACAATTTACTAGAGCTTACAGCACATTTTTTTTAGGCTTTTACCTCAATGTTCTCGTGCTACTGTGAATGTTGTAAAGTTGAACTAGAGACGGATGCCCGTGCAAATTTTAATGGCATGCCCTATTTTGTAGTTGAATTGGGGAAATTTTAATGTATTGAGGGAATGGGTTAGTTACAAGAGGCTTATGTATCAATTTCAGGCAGCTGTCAAGTGCAAAGATTTAGGAGTAGGAAGTGGTCTTCCTTATCGTGCAGACCCACGCTCAGCATATGCAGTAGATTTTTTGGCGGTTATGCCTTTGGTCAATATAAGAGATATCTTCAGTGGATTATTTGATTGAATTGTTTAATAGATTAATGATCTTGGACAATTAGTCTACACTTCAAAATATTGGCATCTAGGTCTTTGATTTATCACAATTGAAAGGATTGGACGTTCTGTGTTCTAAGTCTTCATTTTTTTTACTTTTGCTTTCACTTGTTGAGTTCCCTTCATGATTATCATGAAATCATATGGTAATGTTAATGTACATGCCTTTTAAGTAGAAACTTTTTTTCCCAAGTTCAGTTAAGATGAGTGTACAAGGCACTATTCCATTTTCACATAATTTGTTTATTCCTTTGACATAATGTAGTATTTAAGGAAGTTTTCCATAAAATTTAAATTCATGTTTGTAATGTTTTTTTTGTTAATTTTCGGTATGTATATTATTTGACTGATTATTGTACAGTATGTGATTTGATACATGAATTAATTAGTAAATTTATTTTCTATTAATATTATTATCTATTGTGTTATATGATTCTTGGATGATCTTATATTTTTTGTTATTCTTTATTATATTTTAAATATCTATTATAAATGATTTGTAAATTTAAATTTTTTCTCATATGAATTAACAAAAAACAAAATTTCAATTGATAGATTAATGTAAAAACTAAAAATAAAAATTTTTAATTTTAAAACATAATCTTAATTTTTATAACAATTTAATTTTGTTAATAAACAATAATAATATATTTTAACCGTGCAACGCACGGGTAAATGTCCTAGTTGTAAACATTGATGATTAATAGAGAAAATAACGATTTGATTCTTCCCCAATGTTGCTTCTGTTGACAAGATGTTCTTGCATGTTCTTCAACTTCTATGGTGTTTTGCAGAGGGTTTTATTTTATAGAAAAAAATAGTCTAAAATTTTTCTTATAAAATGTGATAATGTTTTCCAAGGATTTTATGCATTTGTAGATTGACCAACATTCCCATGATCCACGAATAGGTTAGTTCGCAGCCATAATCTATTCAAGTTTTATTTTTGAGGAAAAAAAATCAGATAAACGTCCTTGATACGCTTCATTGTATGATTTAATAATATATCAATTTCTTGAAACTAAACAATAAAAAATATTTTTATAAATATCTTAATACTAGCGTAGTTGACTTGTCATTAATTGTATTGAAAAGATATATTAGTTGAAGTATATATAAATTAACGAAGTCTATTTTTTTTTTTTGATGGTAAGTCCAAATTTAGCAATGGAAGCTGGTAGATAAAATAAATATTTGATAATAAAATTATGGTATGTCTGATAAAGTTAAAAAATGTTAACACTTGTCAAGTAACTAGTGATGGCAGATTTTATCACAAAATTTGTGATGAATAAAAATATTTTTCACTTTACTAAATGTTAAATGTGTAATAAAATATTTTCAAAGTTTAATTTTTAGTTTTTGACTTACATATTTTCGAAGTTTAATTTAATAAAATATAAGTTTTATTAAGGCATTTGTTAAAGAAATTAAAATAAAATTTTTAGATAAAAAAATTAATATTTACCTTATTTTCATCTATTTTTTTTTTAATTTTTTAACAAGTGCATTTAGTAAAACTTATAAAATAAATAAAATTATATTATATTAGAATAAAACTAATATCATCATGTATTAATTTTCTCATCTGATATTATGTAATAATTGAAATTTAGGATATGTATAATGAAAGTGGCTAAAAATTTGGTCTATATATACATGGGTTTTTGATCAATCTGCTTTCAGTGGTAAAAATATTTATCAAATTATCATTTTTATAAAACTATTTACCCAAATATCACCCTTTTTGTTACGCTGAAATTTTTTAATATTGTCTGTGCCACGTAAGATACGCCAGAACACTTGGCGTATTCAACGTGGATACACCAAAACACTTGGTGTATCTTACATGGATACGCTAAACGTTCTGGCGTATCCTACATTAACCCCTGTAACTCCTCCTCCCCTTTCCCTCCTACGACAACTTCCTTCATTTTTTAAATTTTCACCTTCTCTCTAGATTTCACTTTCTCTAAACTTTCTCTCGAACTCTCCTTTGACTGTAATTTGTGAGAGAATTATATTTGTAAAGTATTTCTATTATTGGATTATTAATATTATTGTTATATATATTGTTGAATATTTTAATTGTTAGAATTATTGTTTATGTTTTTGAGTTATTATATTAATTATGTTTTGTATATTTGTTTTATTGTTAGAATTATTGTTTATGTTTTTTAGTTTCTATATTAATTATATATTGTATATTTGTTTTATTGTTAGAATAATTGAGTTTTATTATTGATTATTATTATTGATTATTATTATTATTATTATTATTATTAATTGTGTATTTATTATGTTTTATTGTTATTTAGTAGGCTTTTGAATTTGTTTGTACAAAATTTAATTGTTTGTGATGTTATTATTTAGAAATGTAAGATGACCAAACACCTTGTTATTCTCATTTACTACAATGGGAGAACGTATGAAAGTGAAGAGGGTCTAATGTATAAAGGTTCTCATATCAAGTCTATCATGATTCAACGTGATACGACTATTGAGCTTTTAAAAAGGAGAATTCATTTAAAATTAAGGCTCCAAGAAAATCAAATTGTGTCTAATGTTGTGTACAGATTTTCACAATAGAGTAATATTCTAAGATGGATAACTCTTCCATTAGAATATGATGAAGACGTTGCTTGCATAATTGATTGCGTTGATCAGTGATGTGACCACTGAGGCGGCATCTTTTTTGTCACAAGATATTGACTATATTAGCAAACTAAGGCATGAAATTGACAGAAAATAAAAACTCATCTGGAAAAGAATCATTGATAGGTGTGCTATCAAAAGGTGAGTCTGTTGTAAGTCTGGACAAATGATTTGCGACAACATTTTTAGCTTTTTTCTTATCTTTTATTGTGATGATGAATTCTTGAAGCAACAAAATTCACCGTATCAACTTAGGTTTGGCATCCTACTTAGACATTAAATATCTAACAGCAGCATGATCAGTGAAAATAATAGTAGAAGAACCAATTAAATGAGCTCAAAATTTGTCCAATGCAAAAATTACAGCAAGTAGTTCTTTTTCAGTAGTGGTGTAATTTATTTGTGCACTATTTAAAGTTCTACTTGCTTAGCAAATCACATGAGGCTTACCTTCCTTTCTTTGGCCTAAAACAACGCCAACAGTAAAATCGCTTGCATCACACATTAATTCAAAAGGCAAAGACTAGCCAGTGGATTGCATGATAGGAGCTGATGTCAGAAGACCAATTAATTTTTCAAAACATTTTTGGCATTCTTAAGTCCAATCAAATGATGCATCTTTTATCAGAAGATTGCATAATGGTCTAGATATGATACTAAAGTCCTTAATGAATTTTTGATAAAATCATGCATGTCCTAAAAAGGAACGAACTTCTCTGACTGTTTTTAGGGAAAACAAATGAGCAATTAATTCAACTTTGGCCTTATCAACTTCAACTCTTTCAGAAGATATCACATGACCTAACACAATTCCTGAGGTAACCATGTAATGACATTTTTTCTAATTTAAAACAAATCTTTTTTCTTCACATCTTTTAAGAACTTTATCCAAATTATCAAGACAAATTTCAAAAGAATTTCCTAAAACTATCAGATCATCCATGAAAACCTCTAAATAATGCTCAATCATGTCACTAAAAATACTTAGCATGCATCTTTAAAAAGTTGTTGGAGCATTACAAAGACCAAAATGTATTCTTCTATATGCAAAAGTGTCAAAGGAGTACGTAAAAGTAGTCTTTTCTTGATTCTCTAATGCAATTGGTATTTGATTATTCCCTAAATAACCATAAAAAAAACAACAGTAGGGATGTCCAGCTACTCTTTCTATAATTTGATCAAGAAATGGTAAGGGGAAATGATATTTCCTAGTGGCTGCATTCAATTTTTTAAAATCAATACACATACACCAACTAGATGAAACTCGCGTAGGTATTAACTCACCTTTTTCATTTTCAACCATTGTTATTCCAGATTTCTTAGGCACAACTTGTGTAAGACTTACCCACTGGCTATCGGAAATAGGGTAATTAATTCTAACACCAAGTAATTTAATAACTTCAGCCCTAACTATCTTTTTCATGTGTGGATTTAATCTGCTATGATGTTGTTGTGATGTTTTAACAGTATCCTCTAAATGTATTCTATGTGTACAAATTAATGGATTAATGTCTTTTATATCTGTTAATGTCCATCCAATTGCATTTTTATGCCTTTTAAGTACTTCTATCAACATACTTTCTTGTTCTTCAATAAGGATTGATGAAATTACTACTTGAAAGCTTTGGTCTTCTCTCAAAAATGTGTACTTCAACCCAGCAGGTAATGACTTTAGTTCCAGTGTGGGTACTTCTTCATGAATATTATCATTCATCGGTTGTAACTCTTCGAATCTCGGCTTCCATCCCTTATATTCCATTGCCTGTGTACAATCAAGTAAAGAACATATTTCAGAAATATCATCATCTACTTGTGTACCTGAATCAAATGAATTAATTAAACAAACTTCTAATGGGTCAGAAGAACTCCTTTTTAGAAGATGATCATGTACAATGGACTCAATCTTGTCAGCTTCCTCATTTTCATCATTGACTTCATGTGGTTGCTTGCATATGTTGAAAACATGAATCTCAAGTATCATGTTTCTAAATGTTAATCACTTCATTTCTACAATTTATCAAAGCATTAGATGTTGCTAAAAATGAACGACCTAAAATAACAAGAATTGACTTGGACCTATTAACCATAGGTTCAGTTTCCAAGATAATAAAATCCACAGGATAAGTGAATTTATCAACTTGTACTAACACATCTTCCATTATTCCTTTTGGAATTTTAATTGATCTATCAGCAAGTAGAAGAGTTATAGAAGTTAGTTTTAACTCACACAGATTGAGTTGTTGATAAACTGAATATGAAAACAAATTAACACTAGCACCAAGATCAAGTAAAGCTTGATCAATTTTATGTTCTCCAATAATGCATGAAACCGTAGGACAACTAAGGTTTTTATGTTTCAAAACATTATTGCCTTGAATAATGGAACTTACCTGTTCGGTCAAAAAGGCATTCTTTTTACATTTAATTTCCTTTTAACAGTGCATAAGTCCTTCAAAAATTTGGCATAAGAAGGAAACTGTTTAATAGCATCTAACAATAGAATATTGATCTTCACTTGTTTAAAAATTTCAAAAATTTCAGTTTGGTGGTCCAATTTCCTTGGTTTGCTTAATGCTTGAGGAAATAAGGGTGGAGGAGACGAGAGTTTAGTCTCATTTTGGGCAGATGGCTTATCAACCTCTTCCTTATCTTGGGGAATTGATTCACCATCTTTCTTACAAAGTTCAGAAATTTCTTTTTCAACAACTTTTCCACTCCTAAGAGTTATCACAGAATTGACTTGATTTATTTGTTGGTTTTTTGAACTACCCTCATTTAGACTATACTGACCTTTGAAATTCGGTTGATGTTAAGAAGGAAATTTTCCTTTCTCGTGAATGATGAGTGCAGAAGTAAGTTTGAAAAAAGTGTCTTTTATGTCAATTATAGTTTAAGTGTTTTATTTATTGATGGTCTCTTACTTTTCTATGAATGCATTCAATATTCCTTCAAGGTTTTTCCTATATGGTGGGACATAAGGTGCATATCTTTGAGAATTTTGAGAATCCTGTTATTCCTAAGGAGATGGTGGTTGCATAAATTATGTTTGATTATTATTCTTCCAACTGAAATTCGGGTGATTTCTCCATCCCGGATTGTAAGAATTTAAAAAAGAAGAAGTGAATGACTTTATAAAATTGTTCATTACATTTACTTGCTCATGCACAACTTCTTTAAAAATGGGAATATTAGGGCATTCATTTGTTGAGTGTCCTAATTCATCACTGACTGCGGGATTTAAAGATGCAAACCCAAGTGCAGGTTGTCTCAAGTAGTAAATTTCTCGAGAGTCCGAGGTCGATCCACAGGGAATTGATGAAGAAAAATTAATTGAGGTAAAAAGAGGATTTGTCATAACACCAAAAGTAATAAAATAAGTTCACAAATGAATTTAAGGGCTTGCTTGGGTTAGGAGATCCACTCTTGGTAATAAATTAAAGATAAGATTATTTCTCTTTTTAACTCAATTGAAATCCACACACAACATGAGGTTCCAATCGGAAAATATAACATTCAAAGTTCAATTATATATGTAATCATATTATGATTCCTTTAATTATCTACCAACATTTGTAAATAAGTTCAAGCATTCACTCTCCTATTGTCTACAATAAATCAAGATCTCCATTAACAAAGAAGGTTTCTAAATACAACACATATAATATTCATTTAATAATATATCATTTAAGTACAAGAAATAAAATAATCTAACCTTATTTCATTACCAAGAGCTTCACTCTTTCACCCAAGCAAGATGAAGATTTAGTTACTCATGGATAAGAAGAAAGAAAAAGAGAAGAAGAGAAAGATGAACATGACTTCAATTTAGAACAAGAAAAAATTACAACAAAGAAAAACAATAAACAAGTATAACCTTAACTTCTACAAACTAAGCCTAACACCAAGTGCCCCAAATGGTCAGCCAATGGTGCCTTTTATAGAGGATTAGGGATACAAAATGACAAAGGGGCTGATTAGGGGTAGGTGGGATGAGTGGATGAATATGGAGAATGCCAAATGGTGAGGATAAGAGTGAAAAATCATTGAGATTTCTTGTCTCCGAAATCATTCATTGCTTAAGTTATTGATTTCGTCATTTTCAAGCCAAGTGGTCTTCATGAAAGTTCTAGGAAATTGTCTAAGCTTTTCAATGGCTCTGGAATCACCTAAAAATTCATCCTACAGCCCAAGATATGACCCAATTACTACAAACTGTTTAGGCCCGGGTTTCAGTACCTCTGTTTTGACTTTCGGACCCAATATCACCATCAAGGAGCCCGAATCAAGTTTTGTGTTCAACATGAAAGTTTTAGATCTAGGTTCAAATGTCCAAATTTCAGCCCAAGATAATTCTTGCAGCCCGAGTTATGCTCGATTCGTACACTGCGTTCGGGTTTCGGACACAAAACTCATGTTATGTCTTCCAAGCCCAATTAGCTCTACTAGATGTCTAATTGAGACTTTGAACTCTTCATCAAAGTTGTAGAGCTCTCTTTATCTTTCCTACAAGGTAAAATTCATAATTATCAGACATTTAGAACTTAAGATATGACCGAAATACGAAACAACAGTAAGACCAAAATAAGATTGAAAAAATCAATTAAGTCCAATTGAGTCAAACTTACAAAACATAACTAGACTTAATCAATTAAGTACATGGAGAGTGTAAATGACTAAAAATGAGGGTTTATTAATATATAAAATATGTGATTATCAAATTCTCCCACACTTAGCTTTTTTCACTCCTGGGCAAAACACATAAGACCAAAGTTAGGAGACAAAGAAAAATGACACAGACTCAAAAGCTAAAAACTCTAAAAGGCTTGATGAAGCAAGAAGAGCAATAAGAAATTCAAGGGATCAAAGCATTAATGAGGTAACATTTCTTCACATCTCAAACCAACAAGCAAGGAAACTTCAGTTGAAAAGAATGAATCAAGAATGATAGATCCTCACAGAATTCACTCTCAATTTCTCAAGTGCTTAAAAGGTAAGTATTTCACTCTAGTCAACCCATGAACAATTGTACTACCATAAGCTTGCTTATCTTCTACTTCTCCGCTACTCATAACACATGCATACAAAAATCAAGAGGACTTTATTCAAGGTTGTAATGGGGTCATGGTAAATGAGAGGGAATAATATGGATATGAAAAGATAAATACCAAAGAGAATAAAAGAGCATTATGGTATAGTTAGAGTGGAAAAAATGTTTGAGAACATTCATCATAAAGGACAATCACTAATATTTGACTAATGTTTTGTTAAAGATCAATCCCAAATTGGTGAATTGAATTCATTGTTAGACTTGAATATTCTTCTTTTCTTCCTATTGTTTCCAAGTATCCACCTTTATTTTGATAATCCTTTGATTGCAACGGTGGTCAATAAAATTTTTTTTTGGATCATTTTGCACACACACCCCCACACTTGTTCAAGAACAAGGTCAATGTTCTCTTATTCCCTAAGGTTGGGTAAAAACATGTTTTTTTTTTAGTTTTTCTTTTTCTTTTCTTTTTTCTTTTTTTTTTTTATTTTTTTTTTTTTTTTAATTTTTTTTTCTTTTTTTTAAAGAATGAAATGAGCTTAAAACAAGGAATGGTCAAACAAGTTCACATGGTCACACAATGAAAACTATACAAGGATGGCTATTTGGTCAAAGTAGCTATTTCAAAATGCCTCAATCATATTAATGTATGCATGTGAAAATGAAGCCTAAAAAAGAATCAAAGCAAGTTCTAGAGTAACAATTCCATGAGTAAAAATCACTCAAGAAAGAAGAGAATGATACAGATATTCAATCCATTCATCAATAGGCTCAAAATCTCACAAGGCATATTTTTATCATTCTCTATCCACCAATTCAACATCCATAACCAAGCATGTGAAATTTAAGAAAAAAGATAATTTATTCAATCATGCTATGATTCCTGAATTTCAATTGCTTCCAAGGATGTGAGAGTGCATTCACTTGAATCTTTCAAAGGAAATCAAAAGACAAAACTTTGTTACTTCCACAAATCAATACTAATTAATTACTACCCTAACTAAGATGCGTCTCAAGAGTAATAAATTATTTTCAAAATTTACTCCTTACTCTGCTATCACTAATTGGTTTTACTATGAATAGGTTTCTGACAGTCATATCACTAAACATACTTCCCAATTTAGATACGTCTCAGAAGTAAAATTACTCCTTACTCTGCCATCATTCATTGGTTTAATAAGTCCATAACAATCATATCATACTTCTCAAAAAGGAAAAGAAAAAAAATTTTGGTAGTCAACTATCCTTCCCCCCCAACTAGATCACAACATTGTCCTCAATGTTAAAATATAGATGAGTAAAGGATAGAAGATCTTACCTGTTAGAGAAATTTGACACAAACAAAAAAAAAATACGATAAATAAAATCAAAGGTATTAAAGATGAAGTGTCGATCTGACTTTCTTTTCTTCTTTGCTTTCCTCGTTTCTTCTTCTGTTGACCAATCTATCGAGCTAATACCTTATCAGTGTACATACTCAAAAGCTTCTAATTTATCAATGAGCTCATCAATAGTGAAAGCGAGAGATAAGAAGTTTTCTTCAAGGAGTGATAAATTTACGTTCCACAATGACTTTGTCAAGAAAAAATAACAAAAAATCAAAGAAATTATTAACATTCAACAAACCAATGGGTTTATGATGGATGTTCAGTTCGGCCCAAGAGACAATTTGAAAAATTTCTTCCGAAGTACCAAAATCACCTGGTAAGGCAATGAATGCATCAGAGTTCTCAAGCATTTTTTTTCATTCGTCCATGCATAGATGTTACCTGAATTTCTTCTCTAATTGTCCTTCCAGTGATGTTCTGTTGAGCTAAAGGTTTAGGAATGACACCTGAAACCTGACTGCCTCCTATATGTACAGCAAGTGATACAGCCCCCATTAACCCACGACAACCTCCCCCATATACAAGATGAATATTCTTCGTAGCAAGTGATCGACCAAGAGTGCTAGCTGCGTTTACAAACTCTAAACCCTTCCCATAACTTGACCCACAAAAAACACAGATATTTTTAAATTGACGAACAGAAACACCTTCCATTTCTATTCTCACCTTCCCTTTGATTGATTCTGAGATAGAGGAAAGTTAAGAAAATTGAGTGTTTAAATAGGAAAAAGAAAGGAAAGGGTAATAATTGCACCTATAAGGGTAGGTTGGCTGTTGTCAGAAGAATTTGAAATTAAGGAACACAAAATCTTTTTTTTTTTTTTGTTTTTTGTTTTTATTTTACTTCAAGAAAACCATCAGGGTAAAGAAGTCTAGAAACTCCTGAAGGACCCTGCTCAAAGGATCGTCTGTCCAAAACCAAAATATAGCAAAATCATACAAAGATAAAAGAAATATAATAGCAAATGATGACATACCTGTATGTACAGCTTTCATGGCGTATCTTTATACTGCGCGTCATGAGTGCAATAGTGGCATATCTTTATACTGCGTGTCACCAGTGTAGTAGACACTCATGAATTTTTTTAAGGACTAGCGTGCAAAGGTCCACCCGAGTCAATGACGGGTCAGCCAAAGGCTGGGGCTCCACAACTAATTAAAGCCATGGTACTCCTTCCGGATCGCCCTTGTTCAAACATTTTTTTTCTTTTTTTTTCTTTTTTTTTTTTTGGATTTTTTTTTGAAAGATGACATGAAGAAGAAGAAGATGATATGTACAGATTGTTATGGATATGACTCACATCTGCCTTTGGTTTAACGTCCAGTAACGGCTTAAACGCCTTCTATGAGTCGAGGATAAGCTTCCCATATAATTTTCTTATAAATTAGCAAACAAGGTTTTTTAGAGTCAGATTCCCAAGACTGTAGCGTTTTTCTTCATCCTTGAAGAGATTCCACAAATTAAGAAGTTCACGATGCACCAATCCACAAGAATGCGTCTCAAGAGTCAATAAGATATCATCTAATGACTCCTTACTCAGTTCATTCTTAATGAAAAAAATTTTATCTTCTCTATTTGCGGAAACTATCCCCAAAGTACGACATCGCTTGTTACAATTCCATCGTCCACATTTGTAACAGACTTGTAACCTTTTTGCTCTTCTCCTTTTAGAATACGAACTTCTTCCAAGACCTGGCATGTATGAGTCAAATGAAATTGAAGACGCACTTGCTAGTCGGACCTTTGCTTCAATTATCCAGCGTACATCTTCTGGCATACCTTTGTGCATTAACAATCTCAATCTTTCACATCAAACTTTGTAGATTTTTTTCAGAGCATTTAGAGGGAGAGAAGGAAAATGTTTTCTCAGGTTTGAAAGAATGACATCCATTTTAAGGAAGAAGAAGGATTCAGTTATTTTGGAAAACTGAAAAACAAACCGACTTGGGAGTCATGGAGTACCGTATCCGCCACTTAATCGGCAACACAAAGAACTGCAAAAACAAGGCAACAAAATTAGAGTGAATTCTATTCATAATAAGGATAAAAAAGAGAGATGAATTCTACCTCATTAACTTGGTTTTCCAGAAATGGTTTGAGCCTTTGTCCATTAACTTTAAACACATTACCATTCCTAGGATTCTCAATATCGACGGCTCCATGAGGATACACGTGTTTGACAACAAAAGGACCACTCCATCTAGATCTTAAATTTCCAGGGAATAGGTGCAGACGAGAATTATAAAGCAGAACTTTTTGACCAATTTCAAAAGATTTTCTCAAAATTGTCTTGTCATGAAAAGCTTTTGTTTTGGCTTTATCAATCTTTGAGTTCTCATATGCATCATTTCTCAATTCCTCAAGTTCATTTAATTGCAATTTGCGTATCTTGCAAGCATCATCAAGATTTAGATTGAAAGCTTTAATGGCCCAAAATGCTTTATGTTCTAATTCTACAGGCAAGTGACAAAGTTTTCCATAGACTAACCGATATGATGACATGCCCAAAGATGTTTTGAAAGCAGTACAGTAAGCCCAAAGTGCATCGTTTAGTCTTAAAGACCAATCTTTATGATTTGGGTTAACTGCTTTTTCCAAAATTTGTTTAATCTCCCTATTTGCCAATTCAACTTATCCACTTGTCTGAGGGTGATAAGGGGTGGTAATTTTATGTGTAATACCATATTTCTTCATTAAAGATTCAAATAGTTTATTGCAAAAATGCGTTCCCCCATCACTTATGATAGCTCGAGGGATTCCAAATCGACACAAGATATTTTCTTTTAAAAATTTGAGAACAGTTTTATGATCATTATGTCGGCATGGAATCGCCCAATCCATTTTGAAACATAATCAACTGCAATCAAAATATACACAAATCCAAATGAAGATGGAAATGGACCCATGAAATCAATTCCCCAACAATAAAAAATTTCAATGACAAGGATAGAGTTCAGAGGCATCATGTTTCTTTTTGAAATTGAGCCCAACTTTTCACAATTTTCACAACTTTTGCAAAAAGTATAGCAGTCCTTAAATAAAGTGGGCCAATAAAATCCACACTGCAAGATTTTCGCAGCTGTTTTCTTTGAAGAAAAGTGACCTCCACATGCATCCGAGTGACAAAATTTAATGACACTACCTACCTCACTGTAGGGCACACATTTCCGAAAGATTTGATCAGCATAATATTTGAACAAGTATGGTCATCCCAATAAAAATTTTCACCTCAAAAAATTTCCTTCTATCTTGGTGCGTCCATTGAGGCGGCATCTTTCCTGTTACAAGAAAGTTGACTATGTTAGCAAACCAAGGCATGAAATTGACACAAAATAAAAATTCATCAAGAAAAGAATCATTGATAGGTGTGCTATCAAAAGGTGAGCCTATTGTAAGTCTGGACAAATGATCAGCGACAACATTTTCGGCTCCTTTCTTATCTTTTATTATGATGTTGAATTCTTGAAGCAACAAGATCCACCGTATCAATCTTGGTTTGGCATTCTGCTTAGACATCAAATATCTAACAGCAGAATGATCGGTGAAAATCACAATAGAAGAGCCAATTAAGTAAGATCGAAATTTGTCCAGTGCAAAAATTATAGCAAGTAGTTCTTTTTCAGTAGTGGTGTAATTCATTTGTGCACTGTTTAAAGTTCTACTTGCGTAACAAATCACATGAGGCTTACCTTCCTTTCTTTGGCCTAAAACAGCGCCCACAATAAAATCACTAGCATCACACATTAACTCAAAAAGTAAGGACCAGTCAGGAGATTGCATGATAGGAGTAGATGTCAGAAGACCAATTAATTTTTCAAAAGATTTTTGACATTCTTGTGTCCAATCAAATGGTGCATCTTTCAATAGAAGATTACATAATGGTCTAGATATAGCACTAAAGTCCTTAATGAATCTTCTGTAAAATTCCACATGTCCTAAAAAGGAACGAACTTCTCTGACTGTTTTTGGGGAAGGCAAATGAGCAATTAATTCAACTTTGGCCTTATCAACTTCAATTCCTTTAGAATAAATCACATGACCTAACACTATTCCTGAGGTAACCATGTAATGACATTTTTCCCAATTTAGCACAAATCCTTTTTCTTCGCATCTTTTGAGAACTTTTTCTAAATTATCAAGACAATTTTCAAAAGAATTTTCAAAAACTGTCAAATCATCCATGAAAACCTCTAAATAATGCTCAATCATGTCACTAAAAATGCTTAACATGCATCTTTGAAATGTTGTCGGAGCATTACAAAGGTCAAAAGACATTCTTCTATATGCAAAAGTACCAAAGGGACATGTAAAAGTGGTCTTTTCTTGATCTTCCAATGCAATTGGTATTTGATTATAACTTTCTTGTTCTTCAGTAAGAGACGAGGATATTACCACTGGAAAGTTTTGCTTTTCTCCCAAAAATATGTACTTCAACCCAGCAGGTAATGGCTTTAGTTCCAGTATGGGTACTTCTTCATGGGCATTATCATTCATGGGTTTTAGCTCTTCAAATCTTGGTTTCCTTCCCTTGTACTCCATTGCCTGTGTACAATCAAGCAAAGAACATATTTCAGAGATATCATCTTCTAATTGCATGCCTGAATCCAATGAATTGACTAAACAAATTTCTAATGGGTCAGAAGAACTCTTTGTTTGAAGATGATCATCTATAATGACTTCAATTCCTTCAACTTCCTCTTTTTCATCAAGGACTTCCTGTGGTTGCTTGCACATGTTAAAAACATTAAGCTCTAGTGTCATGTTTCCAAATGTTAGCTTCACCACTCCATTTCTGCAATTTATTAAAGCATTAGATGTTGCTAAAAATGGATGGCCTAAAATAACAGGAATTGACTTGCAACTATCAACCATAGGTTCAGTATCCAAGACAATAAAATCCACAGAATATATGAATTTATCAACTTGAAACCAACACATCTTCCACTATTCCTCTTGGAATTTTAATTGATCTATCTGTAAGTAGAAGAGTTACAGAAGTTGGTTTTAACTCACCTAAGTTGAGTTGCTGATAAACTGAATATGGAAGCAAATTGACACTAGCACTAAGATCAAGTAAAGCTTTTTCAATTTTATGTTCTCTAATAATGCATGAAACTGTAGGACAACCAGGGTCTTTATATTTCAACGCATTATTATTTTGAAGAATGGAGCTTACCTGTTCTGCCAAAAATGCTTTCTTTTTAACATTTAATTTCCTTTTAACAGTGCACAAGTCCTTCAAATATTTGGCATAAGAAGGAATCTGTTTGATAGCATCTAATAGAGGAATATTGATTTTCACTTGTTTCAAAATTTCAAAAATTTCAATGCGGTGGTCCAATTTCTTTGGGTTATTCAATGCTTGAGGGAATGGGGGTGAAGGCGAGAGTTTGGTCGCCTTTTGGTCAACTTCTTTATTTTTTTGGGGAATTGGTTCATCTTCTTTTTCACAAGGTTCAGGAATTTGTTTTTCAACAACTTTTTCACTCCTAAGAGTTATCACTGACTTGACTTGGTCCATTTGTTGGTTTTCTGAACTCCCCTCATTTAGACTGTACTGACCTTTGGGATTTGGTTGAGGTTGAGAAGGAAATTTTCCTTTCTCATGAATGGTGAGAGCAGAAGTAAGTTTAGCAAGAGTGTCTTTTATGTCATTCATGGTTTGATTGTTTTATTTATTAATGGTCTCTTGCTTTTCTATGAATGCATGCAGTGTTTCCTCAAAGTTTTTCCTATATGGTGGGACATAAGGTGCATATCCTTGAGAATTTTGAGAGTCTTGTTGTGCCTGAGGAGGTGGTGGTTGCATGAATTGTGACTGAGTATTGTTCCTCCAACTGAAGTTCGGGTGATTTCTCCATCCCGGATTGTATGTATCTGAAAAAGAAGAAGTAAATGGCTTTTTAAAACTATTCATTGCATTTACTTGCTCATGTACAACTTCTTTAAAAATAGGAATGTTAGGACATTCATATGTTGGGTGCCCTAAGTCATCACAAATGCCACAAATTTCTTCATTTTGCACAGATTTGATTTCTTTTGCTTTTCTTAATTCCATGGCTTCCACCTTTCTGGCTAAACTGGCAAACCTAGCATTTAGATCTTCCTCTTGACTAAGGTGATATTTTCCTTTATTAGCACTTGCAAGATTAGATCTAATTAAATTTTCAGAAGTGTTAGTACTATGCCAATATTGAGAATTTTCAAATAACCTGGTTCAAATAGTCTAAAGCTTCATCAGGTTCTTTATCAAGAAACTCACCATTGCACATTCTTTCCACAAATTGTTTAGTTTCAGGAGTTAAACCTTCATAAAAGAAGCTTATAGTGCGCCATTTTTCAAAACCATGATGTGGGCAAGAATTTAACAAATCTTTAAATCGTTCCTAACATTGAAAATATGCTTCATTTGAATTTTAGAAAAAATTTTGGATTTGTCTTTTCAAAGCATTAGTTTTATGTGTTGGAAAAAATTTCTTTAAGAACTCACCTTGCATTTCTTGCCATGTGCCAATTGATCTTGGTTTCAAAGTGTTAATCCAAGATTTTGCTTTATCTTTTAAAGAAAAAAGAAACAATTTAAGCTTAACAATCTCTTCAGTGCAATTTTGATCATTGAAGGCAATACATACTTCCTCAAATTCTTTCAGATGTAAATATAGACTTTCAGATTCTAAACCATGAAAATTGGGAAGTAAAGAAATCATACCTGGTTTGAATCTAAAATTATTGGCATTGAGTGGAAAGATAAAACATGATGGACTAGAATTTCGAGGTGGTTGCAAATATTCACGCATGGTTCGCAATGGTTGATTTTTTGGTTCATCATGTACACTTTCATTGTCAGCTATTGTGTCAATTGTGTGTGATTGTGATTCAAACAAGTCAATATATAAAGTATCAGAATTAATTTTAACTAAACGACCATAATTTAAATCACGATACCAATTAAGCATAAATACATAAATAACTAAAAATAAATAAACAAAAAATAATGTACAAGCTGGCGATGTAACCCACCATTAAATATTAACAAGGATGTGGTAGAAACCAACCACAAAAAATATATATATAACAAAGGTGGGGTAATAAACCAACTACCCAAAAATAAAAATAAAAATAAAAATAAAAATAAAAAGAAAGTGCGAAAAAATAAATAACAGAAAAGTAAAAGGGAGAGTTTTTCCCACTAAGTTAGTACGTAAAATAAAAGGGAGAGTTACCTCCACTGACGAAAAAAATGACGAAAATAAAAAAAAAATTAAAAAGCAAAAATAAATGACATAAATATAAAAGTTAGAAAGTTAATATGTTAGCAAGTTAGTAAGTTAGAGAGTTAGTAAAAAAACAAGGATCAATGCCGATCTTTTGCTCCGGTGAGGAGAAGAGAGAATAGATTTTGTTAAAGAAAACAAACCTCAATAAATCAAAACTTCAAATCAAGTCCCCGTGTAACGGCGCCAAAAACTTGACTGGGGATTTAAAGATGCAAACCCAAGTGCGGGTTATCTCAAGTAGTAAATTTCTGAGTCCGAGGTCGATCCACAGGAATTGATGAAGAAAAATTAATTGAGGTAAGAAGAGGATTTGTCATAACACCAAAAGTAATAAAATAAGTTCACAAATGAATTTAAGGGCTTGCTTGGGTTAGGAGATCCACTCTTGGTAATAAATTAAAGATAAGATTATTTCTCTTTTTAACTCAATTGAAATCCACACACAACGGAGGTTCCAATCGGAAAATATAACATTCAAAGTTCAATTATATATGTAATCGTATTATGATTCCTTTAATTATCTACCAACATTTGTAAATGAGTTCAAGCATTCACTATGTCAATCCTATTGTCTACAATAAATCAAGATCTCCATTAACAAAGAAGGTTTCTAAATTGATTGGAAATAAAATACAACACATATAATGTTCATTTAATAATATATCATTTAAGCACAAGAAATAAAATAATCTAACCTTATTTCATTACCAAGAGCTTCACTCTTTCACCCAAGCAAGATGAAAATTTAGTTACTCATGGATAAGAAGAACGAAAGAGAGAAGAAAAGAAAGATGAACATGACTTCAATTTAGAACAAGAGAAAATTACAACAAAGGAAAACAGTAAACAAGCATAACCTTAACTTCTACAAACTAAGCCTAACACCAAGTGCCCCAAATGGTCAGCCAATGGTGCCTTTTATAGAGGATTAGGGATACAAAATGATAAAGGGGCTGATTAGGGGTAGGTGGGATGAGTGGATGAATGATGTAGAATGCCAAATGGTGAAGATAAGAGTGAAAAATCATTGAGATTTCTTGTCTCTGAAATCATTCATTGATTTCGTCATTTTCGAGCCAAGTGGTCTTCATGAAAATTCTAGGAAATTGTCTAAGCTTTCGAATGGCTCTAGAATCACCCAAAAATTCGTCCTACAGCCCAAAATATGACCCAATTACTACAAACTGTTCAGGCCCAGTTTCAGCACCTCTGTTTTGACTTTCAGACCCAATATCACCATCAAGGAGCCCGAATCAAGCTTTGTGTTCAACATGAAAGTTTTAGATCTGGGTCTTAACTTTCAAATATACAAATTTCAGCCCAAGATAATTCTTGTAGCCCGAGTTATGATTTGATTATTGTACACTGTTTAGGTTTCAGATACAAAACTCGTGTTCTGTCTTCCAAGCCCAATTAGCTCCACTAGATGTCTGATTGAGACTTTGAGCTCTTCATTAAAGTTGTAGAGCTCTTTCTTATCTTTCCTACAAGGTAAAATTCATAATTATCAGACATTTAGAACTCAAGATATGGTCGAAATACAGAAACAGCGTAAGACCAAAATGGTACTGAAAAAATCAATTAAGTCCAATTTGAGTCCAAACTTACAAAACATAACTAGACTTAATCAATTAAGTACATGGAGAGTGTAAATGACTAAAAATAAGGGTTTATTAATGTATAAAATATATGATCATCAATCACAAATACCACAAATTTCTTTATTTTTCATAAATTTGACTTTTTTTACTTTCCCAATTCCATAGATTCAACCTTTCTAGCCAAACTAGCATATCTTGCATTTAGATCTTCTTCTTGACTAAGATGATATTTTCCTTTACCACCATTTGCAAGGTTATATCTAGTTGAATTTTCAGAAGGATTAGTACCATGCCAAGATTGAGAATTTTTAGCCAAATGATTTAAATAATCTAAAGTTTTTTCGGGTTCTTTATCAAGAAACTCGTCATTACACATCGTTTCTATAAATTGTTTGATTTCAGGTGTTAAATTCAAAACCATGATGTGGGCAAGAATTTAACAAATCTTTAAAACGTTCTCAACTTTGAAAATAGGCTTCATTTGAATTTTGGAAAAAAAATTAGATTTGTCTTTTCAAAGCATTAGTTTTATGTGTTAGAAAAAATTTCTTTAAAAGCTCACCTTACATTTCTTGTCATGTGTCAATTGATCTAAGTTTCAAAGCGTTAAGTTAAGTTTTTACTTTATCTTTCAAAGAAAAAAAAAACAATTTAAGCTTAACAATTTCTTCAGTGCAATTTTGATCATTGAAAGCAATACAAACTTCTTCAAATTCTTTTAGATGTAAATATAGACTTTCAGATTCTAAACCATGAAAATTAAGAAGTAAATCATACCCGGCTTAAATATAAAATTATTAGCAGTGAGTGGAAAGATAAAACATAATGGACTAGAATTTCGAGGTGGTTGCAAATATGCACGTATAGTTTGCAACGGTTGATTTTCTTGTTCATCATGTATACTTTCATTTTCAGCTTATTGTGTTTGAATTTCTAGTTCAACATGTGCACCTTCAATTTCAGTCATTGTGTCAATTGTGTGTGACTGTGATTCAAACAAATCAATATATAAAGTACCAGGATTAATTTTAACCAAACGACTAGAATTTGAATCACGATACCAGTTAAGCATAAATAAGTGACATAAAATAAAAATAATGTACAAGTAGGTAAGTCAGAAAATAAAAATAAATGACATAAATAAAAAGTTAGATAACAAAATAAATAACATAAATAAAATGTTAGATAGCGTAAATAAATAACATAAATAAAAGTTAGTAAGTTAGTAAGCATAAAGCGTAAATAAAAAAATAAAAGCAGAAAGCGTAAATAAATAAAAAAAAAATAAAAAACAAAAATTAAAAAAATTAAAAAAACGTAAATAAATGATGTAAATAAAAAAAAAAAATTAAAAAACAAAAATAAATGACATAAATATAAAAGTTGAAGTTAAAAAATATAAATAAATGACATAAAAAATAAATGACAAAAAATAAATGATAGAAAAATAAATGACGGAAAATAAATGACGAAAAAAATAAATAAGTTAGTATATTAGTAAGTTAGTAAATATAAATAAATGACAAAAAAATTAAAAAATTAAAAAGTTAGTAAGTTACAAGAGTAAAGATGGATATACAAGATGATAAATATACAAGATGATGGATATACAAGATGATAAATATATAAGATGATGAAAAGAGAACCTCAATAAATTAAATCCTCAAAACAAGTTCTCGACAACGGCGCCAAAAACTTGATGAGATAATTAAAAGTTTCAAACTCAAGTACATGTTGTTTCAAGTAGTAAATTTTTGGGAGTCTGAGGTCGATCCACAGGGAATTGATGAAGAGAAATTATTTGAGGTAAAGAGCAGATTTGTCACAATACTAAAGGTGATAAAAGTTGATCACAGATGAAAAAGATTTGCTTGGGTTAGAGATCCACTCTTGGTAATAAATTAAAGACAAGATTATTTCTTTTTATAACTCAATTGAAATCATACATAATGAAGGTTCCAATCGGAAGATTTAACATTCAAAGTTCAATTTAGATTATACATGTAATCATATTATGGTTCTAATTATTATCTACCAATACTTGTAAATGGTCTCAAGCATCCATTGTGCCAACGTCTTGTATACAATGAATCAATATCTTTATTATACAAGAAGAGTTTCTAAATTAATCGGAAACAACATACAATACGTATAAAGATCACATAAAAATATGTCATTCAAGTACAAGAAGGAAATTAATCTAACCTCAACTTATTACTAAGAGCTTCACCGTTTCACCCAAACAAAATGAAAATTAGATACTCATGAATCAAGAAGAAAGAAAGAAAGAAGAAGATAATGATGAACATAACTTCAATTAAGAACAATAGAAAACTACACAAAAGAAATAATTAACATACAAACATGAAAGTAAACTCTAAGCTAACACCACAAAATGATCAGCCCTTCCTCCTTTTTATAGAGCTAGAGGAACATAAAATGCCAAAGGAGTTGATGGATGATGAGAAGTAAATGCCAAAATAGATGATGAATAGGCTGAAATTATAGAGTTTCTTGTCTACGAAATATCTCTGCTCTTAGCTCATGGCATGCATCAGAATCCCATCAAGTGGTCTTCATAAAAGTTCTAGGAAATTGTCTCAGCTTTCCATAGCCACTGAGTTTAGCCAAATCCACTAACTACAACCCAAGATATGGCCCAATTACTGCTCATGGGTTAGGCCCAATTACTGCTCATGGGTTAGGCCCAACTTCAGCATCTCTATTTTGAATTTCAAGCCCAATATCACCTTCAAGTAATCCGAACTAGCTTTTGTATTCTTCATGAAAGTTGTAGATATGGGTCTTAACCTTCCACTGTCAAAATTTTAGAATTGTTGAACTCCTATAGCCCAATATATAGCCTAATGAGTGCATAAAGGTCAAGCTGTCAAGTTCAAAACTCTAGATTTTGCTTCAACTCTAATTTGAGTTATCCAAACGTGTGTATCCGGTCTTGAGGCTTTCATGAAAGTTGTAAAAATTTGTCTTAGCTTTAAAATAAGACCAAAATCATATCCATTGGATATTTAAAACTCAAATTATAGCCAGTTTACCAAAAAAGCTAAGTAAGAAGATTATACAATGAATGAAATATATTGCTATCAATGTGACTCTTGCTATCAAGTGAATAGTTATTAGAGATTTATCTAAACTTTTCAACAAGACCAAAATCACATTAATTAGATAATTGTAACTCAAATTATGGCCACTTTACTTAAGCATGCAATCACCCAAATTAATGATAATTCAAGCAATAATTTCTTTAATGATCCAATTAAGCTTAATTTCATAAAATGTGACAAAATTAACTTAATTAAGCCAAATTGAACCTTAAAAAGCCTAATGAAAGGATTATAAAATGAATAAAATACATTGTTATCAATTAGCATCCTAACTTAACTTTTATGGAGTTGTATGTCGAGACAGAAACAAGTGAGCATAATGAGCATGCTGAAGCTCCTTCTGAAACAGGGTTACAAGCTGGTCCTTTTAATCTTGTCGAATCATTGTACCCTATCAACACTCAATTCTCCATGACACATGCTCCCGTCCTAGTATAATCTCAAGAAGTTGGTATGTCTGTAATGGCTGAAGGGAGCTCATTTAGGTTGGACCTTGAAACCAATAACCTGCTTATGACAGATGCATTATCTGACACAAGCGATGATGAAGGGGAGATGCCTGGAGGTGAAGATATAGACACTGACTTAGAAGAAGATCAATCTGGCCCTGAAGTAAATATACAACAACTAGTCCCTCCATTGATCGTTGCTCCTGAATCTACGTATGTGCCTCCATGCCCTCAGTTTTCTGAAATCAATTGGGATGCACTGAATATACCTGATAATCTACCTGAATTAGATTCTCGTGGTATTTGGAGTCCAGATAAAGAATTATATGTTTGGTTATAATTTCCTTCTAAAGATGCTGTCAATTTGGCCCTAAAACATTATTCCATTATTAGACATCAGAATTACAAGATTGATGATTCTGATACACAACGGCTAACTGTTAAGTGTTCCAGAGCTGCTAATGATTGTAATTAGAGGGTTAGGGGCATTCTAAGCAAGAAATCAAACATGTGAGAAATTAGAAAATATAATGGACCTCATAACTGTGCCAACCCAGCTATGTCAGAAGATCATCAGAAGTTAGACTCTTATATGATCTGTTCTTGCATTCTGGAGATGGTTAAGCAAAAACCCGATGTATTTGTATGCTTAATTATTGAAAGGGTTTGATGTCAATTCAGATATGACGTGTCCTATCGAAAAGCTTAGAAGGCAAAACAAATTGTCATTGTGAAGGTATTTGGAGATTGAGATAAATCTTATGCGGTATTGCCTAGATGGTTACTTGCCATGCAAAGAGACATGTCAGGCACAGTGGTAGAGTTGCAAACTGTTGATTATGTCGAGGCCAATAGAGTTGACTGTTCAAAACTTGTATTCCATCGTTTATTTTAGACATTCAAACCATGTGTTGTTGGATTCCAATACTACAAGCCCATTATTCAGATTGGCGACACTCATTTGTATAGTAAATATGTCATAAACTATTAATTGCAACAACACAGGATGACAATAGAAAACCTTTGCCCATTGCATTTGCCATTGTTGAAGGGGAAACAAAGAATGCTTGGAGTTAGTTCTTAGCCTTGATTTGAACACATGTCATACAACAATAGGGTTTGTGCTTGATATCTGATCGACATCAAGGCATCATACAGTCAGTGTTGAATCCATATTTGGGATGACAACCACCACATACACATCATATTTTCTGCATTCGACATATTAATTGGTAGTAATTTTAATAGCGCCTTTCACAATCTGGCCCTAAAGAAATATCTGATTAACACAGGTAGTTAAACATTTCACATTATTTATGAGTTTACTATACTAGTTATCAAACTACAATTTAGTTGCTAACACTGACTCATTCAATATTTTAATATCAGGGTATGAACCAATGACATACAAATTTGAGGCTAGGTTGGAAAAGTTGACCGCTATTCCCGAAATGGCAAATTAGATTAATTTGATTCCAAAAGAACAATGGAATTTAACATATGATAGTGACCACAGATTTGGTCATATGACGACGAACTTATCTGAGTGTATGAATAGGGTGTTGAAAGGTGACAGAAACCTACCAATAACAGCACTTGTTTATATGACATATTACAAATTGGTAGAGTACTTTGTTAATCGAAAGGATGACGCAAACGAGAAACTTGTTGATGGGGTAGACTGGTTTGATGATTTTATGAAAAGCTGGAATGTCAACGTGTTCAAGACAAGCTCTCACTAAGTTTGTCGATTTGATATACAGTCAACCAGATTTTTTGGTCGAAGAGGCAGTCAACCTTATAACACAGCATGGTGGAGTTAAATATTCCCTAAACCTTCAAGAAGGCACGTGTGACTGTGGCCTATTTCAAGCATTGCATTTCCCTTGCTCTCGTGCAATAACAGTATGTTCTTCCAGGAGACTTGACGTTTTTCAATATGTGCATAGTATTTACAAAATTTATACTTTGTACAAGGTGTATGAGGTTAATTAGGGTATCATTAAGGATGAACCATGGTGACCACTAGCTCTGGCGATTATATTGATACTCAATCGTTAATTGCTTCGATTTAAAGGTCGACCTAAATCAACTCGACTTAGAAATGAGATGGATTGGCGCAAACTAGAACTGGGACAAAAATGTAGAAAATGTGGTGAATTTGGACATAACTCTCGTAGTTGTCGTCGTGGTGGATCGACTTCTTTGGGGAATAACTAAACAGGACCATCTACTTAATTAAGACATAATTTAATACCCATTGTATTGTAATGGATGACTATCTATATGTAACTGAAGATTTTCAGTGTCTAATTTGATAATTTACGTGATTATTTTTTATTAATATCATTTTGATATTGTGCTTTTACTGGTGTCTATTAATTTATGCTTGATACACTCATGTTTAATATGTATATTTGATTCTATAGTATGTTTTATTATTTGAAGACTTACCCAATGTTCTTGCCTGTTGCCTGATTACAGCATGAGACATGGCATTCCACTTGCTCCTAGGCCTAGAGGACCCGTCAGTACTGGAGTTGTAGGAGTTTCATGTTTCACAACATATATGGCAAGGAAGACCAGATCATCATTTGCGTGTCAGACGTGCCCATAAATTCAGACATATGGACCCAGATGAACGGATACTATCATATCTGGAGCTGGCTGGTTTCGCGGGAGTTGCCCACATGGGATATTGCACCATTGATCACTCCCTGATTACGACATTAGTTGAGAGATGGCGGCTCGAGACACATACATCCTATATGCCCATTGGAGAGTGCACTATCACATTGGAGGACATAACTATTATTTTGGGACTTCCTATTGACGGCGATGTAGTTACTGGCCGTACATCCCATCGAGATTGGATGCAGCTATGTCAGACCTCGTTAGGATCGCAGCCGCCTGAGTCATACGTATCAGGTGGACGTATTGATATGTCGTGGCTCTGGAGCGCATTTCGCAGGCGACTTACCTAGGCTGACGAAGCTGATTACATGATATAGTGTGCACGGGCGTATATACTTCGGTTGATCGGGGGATTGCTATTTCCTGACCATTCTGGTAAACACGTGCACACGATGTTCTTTCCTCTGTTGGAGGACTTTATCGTTACTGAGAGATACAACTGGGGATCTGTGGTCTTGGCCTATTTGTACAGAGAGCAGTGCAAGGCCATGGACTACAACGTGCACGAGATTGGAGGTACTTGCATACTGTTGCAGTATTGGGTATGACACAGATTTTCACCCCTTGTCCCTACACTTGTTGATGATACTGATCCTGTCCTTGTGGCTGCCTACGTTGCTTCCCGTGGTCCCCTAAATCCACTGGAATTTCAGTGAGTTTCTCAACATATCTGTACATTAGTTTGTTATATATACTTCTTGTGTTGACATCATATGACCTTGACATATATATATATATATGGCATAAACATAAAGTGTTGATTGAAACCCCAATGAGGGCGCTTCTGTATTACCGTCGGTTCTTTGATCAGATGAAGAGTGATGAGGTCAGTATCTATTTACATTGATTTAAAAAAGTTAATTTGTCTTGCTTTCTAATTCTTTATACAATTGTAATTGCAGATAACATGACGACCATATACAGATGAGATTGTGGCTTCACTGCTAGCATTCTGTGTCGCTGGTAGAGACATTATTCTGGCAGTGATTCTACTTATCTTTTTCCACATTGTTGAGTGACACCAGCCAGACAGGGTGATGCGTCAGTTTGGTCTGGACCAACCAATACCACAGAGACCACACTAACCTGACGAGTTGCACTCGATTACATTGGTCAGACGACACGACGAGGATTGGCGAGCCACACACCTTGCACACATAGCCATCTGGGACAGTCAGAGGGAATGGTGTGTTATTGGTTGGCCTCTGGAAGCTCCTCTTACTACGCAGTCAGAGTACATGCGCTGTACAGATGGATTACCAGGCGTTGGATTTCCCGAACTGATGCATCCATTGGGTTTGTGATAAGCTTTTTACCAATATGTTCTACTATTTGTTTTGTGCATTTTATATTTTGTATTGCTAATGACGTGTTATATCTATATCTTAGGCTGACATTGCAGAGAACGTCCATGCATCGGCCAGGAATCCTAGTTCGGGATTTAGTATGGCTAGCCTTCAACAGTCCATGGAAGACATCTTATCTTCAGTAAAGGAGCATGATCGCATCACATTGGATCACCTTCGTCCAGCTCCTCCTACAGATGAGATTCCCGGACCATCCAAGCAGTCCGATGAACAGAGGTCGCGCCGTAAACGAAAAGGGTTAGCGAGTACTCGATCACGACTATAACTTCCAGATGACTCTGGTTCTTCTGTTGTGCCTAGTACTCAGCCACCGCCCACTTCTACTGCTACTTACTCACTATCTCAGCCACCACCTCTATTGTACCTGCCATATCCAGGTTATCCACCATCTACAGCATACCAATCACCTACTTACCCTTACCCACCATATCCTTATACCTTTATCCTTACATCGTCATTTCCATATCCACCGTATATGGGTTACCCACCATATCCTCACCCATTACAACTAGGACCTTCTTTTGATCCCCTCACAAACCACCACATTCTGACCCTAACCCTTCTCATTGATGTATATGTACCATATTTTATTACATTTGTTTAATTTGGGATGACTGTATGCATATGTACCAGATTTTTCTGTTATGCTTATGCATCTTATATGTGTTTTGTTGATATGAAATTCAATATATATAAATATGTTTCATTATACATGATGAATTATTTTTGGTAACGTCTAATTTTTAAGGAAAATTCTGTCAATTTTTTTGTAAAATCAGAATGTTTAAACTATTAAAGTTAATTGATTTTGTTAAGCTCGCTTGACTAGTATTCTAGCCCATCAATTTAAAGTGTAAAACTTAATTACAATACGTTAAGGGTGCTCATTGCTAGATTTGGTTAAGTTTAACTTCATAATTTCATAAACTCAATTTTTTAAACCTGAGCTCACCTTAGATTTAATTGAGTCAAAAATTTTAACTTAAGCATACTAAAATTCAGAAGCTTTACTTGAGTTACTATGTCAAAATGGTAATTTTGCCATACCAATTTATTGAAGCCAAATTTCAAATTATTCAGTCGGTCATTTTCGAATTCGATTTATTCGGCATGTAAATTTTCGGGTTGGTATTTTCCTAACCCAACCCAAATTTCATTTAAATTTTACGTATGTTAAAAAGCGAAGCAATTACCCATCCAGGCTATATATGTTTCGGGCTAGCATTTTGCTAGCCCAGCTCATTCATTTTGTCGAGTTATTCGAGCCGACCCATCAGACTTGACTCATTTTGACACAACAAGTCACGTGTGTTGGATACGCTAGAACGCTTAGTGTATTCAATGTGAAAATGCCAGAACACTTGACATATCTTACGTGGATATGCCAAACGTTTTGACGTATTCACGTTAAATACGCTAAGCGTTCTGACGTATCCTATATGACACAAATAATATTAAAAAATTTTAACATGACAAAAATGATGACATTTGAATAAATAATTTTAAAAAAATAATAATTTAATAAATATTTTTGTCACTAAAGACAGATTGATCACAAACCCATATATATACATACATATTAGTGCACATAAAATATTAAAAAAGGAGATGTGGGTGCAGCAGTGTCTGTGTGAGCATATCGCTGCCGCTACCGTCTTCTTCGTTCACCGTGTTAGGGTTTGCACTTTGCAGAGTTCCAATTTTGCCTTCATTTCTTCACACTCTCACCCACTCACTCTTCGGAGCTACAAATTATCCTTTTTTTCGATCAATAAATCCACCGATACAATTGAGTCTTGCAATTCTTCTATACCTTTCCTTTGTTTCCCTGTAAGTCTCTTTTCCCTCTTTAATCATTTTATTTTAGTAGTTGATTTGTTCGCGCTGGGCACTGGAACAATTCGTATTACTATATGATAACCATTTCTCTGTTTTCTTTGATCCCTTTGATTATTTATGGTTTAAAGTTTGCAAACTTAGCGCTGAGTTTATAGTGGCTCAAGTTATGATATTTGATAAATTGTTCCTTTATGGAAATGGATTTGATTTAAATGTTTTCTTAGTTGTCAATTTATTATCACAAAATGTTCAAACAAAATACAAACTCATATATTGGTTCTGAATACCACAAAATGTTTATGAATTGTGCCATTTTGTAGCATATGTTACTAATCAAATGCTTCTATAAAGTAAAAACTGTGTAGAAAGTGTAGAATGCTTAAACATCTATACATCATCAGTATGACAAGTCTAAATAGATGACCAACATAATTCTATTAATTGAAAGCAATTGTACGGAGGTTTAAATTTAGCTCCAAAAATATGTTTACATCTATGGAGTCATGCCTTTCCCGAAGTCATCATCTAACTTTTGGTAGACAGGACAGGACCAAATTGTTGTAAGATATGAATGATGTTTTAAGGTGTACATAACAGGAATACTCTAGGTGCTGGTGTTTACTAAGCTTTCCATAATCTTCTCAGGAAAAAACCAAATTGGTTACTTAGTGAATTTCATATTGATAGGATAGGATCCCTGGTCTTGCCTGTGTGTGTGATGGCATCTGTGTGTTATTTGCCCGGTATGTGGTATTTCTGTGCTAATGTTTGACATGTTCTGAGGCTTTTTAGCATGTGTATGTGAATTTCTAATACATATACCATCATTCATATAGCTTGTATTACGCATATTACTTTGAATTTTGTACTTTAATGAAAACCACACTTTCCTGATTGCAGCTATTGTTGTACTCAAACTTGGAGAAATAGAATTTCTTAAGTTGTAGTTGATATATTGATTTCTTTCTTCAATGGGGGATTCTGAGAATGCCCTTCCACCTTCAAAGAAAAGGGCTGCTGGAAGGGAGCTCACTCGAGATACTCCTCTTGATGATGAGGAAGATACCTCTGAGCTTGAGGCTGGAACTTTCAAGAGGGCCAGCGATGAGGTTCTGGCGACCAGAAGAATAGTCAAAGTTCGACGCCAACAGACTAATTCTGCTCCTTCTTCAAACCCTTTTGCTGCAGTACGCTTGGTTGCTCCTACCGAATCCAGTGCTAATCCTGGTGAAGCTACTACTGAAAGACAATCAGCTGGTGAGAAGACTGTTGCAGATGATTCAAAAGATAGTGATGGTATAACCAAAGACTCTGAGAAAGCTAAAGATGAGGAAAGTAAGCAGTCAGAGAACAAAACTCATAAGGTGGAGGATAAATCTGCTGCAAATAAGGATACTGCAGAAGAAAGCAATGCAGATGAGAAGCATGCAGAGGAGAGTAATGGTGACAAATCTGAGGTAGATAATGAACAAAGTAAGGATAGCAATAAAAGTGAAAATGTGGATCATAAGGATGCTCCTGATAAGGAGAGTGCCAGTGAGGTTGATAAAGAACAATCTAAGGATGATAATGATACTCAGAACGATGATAAGAAAGAAAACAGTGTCAACATGGATAAGAAAGATAACAAAGTTGAAAGTGAAGAGCCAAGTGCTGAAGGTGGCACTTTGAAGTCATTTCAACAGCTTTCAAGTAGTCAAAATGCCTTCACTGGTCTTGCTGGAACTGGATTTTCTACTTCCTTATTTTCCTTTGGGTCTATATCAAATGATGGGTCTGCTTTGGGTTGTGGGTCTGGTTCTATTTTTGGAATGAAAGATGACAAGCCTCTTGGTCTAGGTTTATCCAACAATGGAAGTTCTGGTTTTGGGGTGTCAGGGGCATCTGCTGTTTCTAAGAGCGAGGGAAGTGGTTTCTCAACACTGCAGGAAGTTGTCGTTGAAACTGGTGAAGAAAATGAGGAAGTGGTTTTTAATGCAGATTCAGTGTTGTTTGAATTTGTGGATGGAAGTTGGAAGGAACGAGGAAAGGGTGAACTGAAGGTCAATGTAACTAGTGGAACGGAAAAAGCCAGACTTCTTATGAGGTCTAGGGGAAATTACAGGTTGATTTTAAATGCACGTCTTTATCCTGATATGAAGCTTACAAATATGGACAAGAAAGGTGTTACTTTTGCCTGCATCAATAGTGCCACTGAAGGGAAACGTGGTCTTTCAACATTTGCCTTGAAGTTCAAGGATGGGTCCATAGTGGAGGAGTTTAAAGCCGCTGTCATCGCACACAAGTGTGAGACATCAACAGTTCAGAAGACCTCAGAAAATTCTTCCAAGGCTTTTGATGTTTGAGGTATATGCCACACTGATGCACCCGATACTCCATTTTCTCTCAAAGTCTGTCTTCTTAGTTGTTCTGTTCCTTTACGAAGAGAAAATTTGCTGTTCAGAATCAGTTTTCTTATGCCTTTGTGTGGCTGAGTCTATCATATTTGAGACTAGTTGTATTTTAATTTGAGTCAAATGTCGAAGTTATAAAGGAACTTAATTTTGGATAGATCTTGGATTTAGACTACATAGTCTTAGCTCTGGAACACTGGAACGTTGAATAATACTATTAGGCTACGTTTGGTGGATATGATAAGAAAGACCTGATAGTATTAGCTAATACTATCAGGTCTTTTCAGGTGTTTGGTGGGTTAAGTTGATAGTATAATTAAATCAGGTCTTTTCAGGTGTTTGGTGGGTTAAGTTGATAGTATAATTAAATCAGATCAAATATTCTTATCCTACTCTAACCTGATTAATCTATCATCTCTCCTACCCCTAATTAGACCTGATAGGATATCCCTTTTCAATTTATCCCTCAACATCAAGTTTGTTCTTCTATGCTGAAGTTCCTCTATGTTCATCATTCTCTTTCAGCCTCTTCCACCGCCAAGGCCACACATCCATACACCATCATCGGACCACCACCACCGGACCACCTTGCCAAATCACCACCACCAGACCACCACTCTCTGACCACCACTGCCATCGCCTGAGTTGCGAGAGGGCGTTGCAGTGGGTTTTGGGGGGGCGGGGAGGACAAGACCATGGATCTGGCCGATTCGTGCCAGTCTAGAAACAGATTCGGGTTAGCCAGAGAAACCGGTGATGCAATTTGCCACCACCATGACCCGTGACCTCCACACGCCGCGAACGCCATCAAACTTCACTTGGACCATGGACAGCGTCAGATCTGGCCCCTATGGCCAGATTTTCCGACTTGATAACTTCATTGTCCAGTGCCAGAAATAACTAGGCCAAAGGACACTACACCGACTGCGGAGCGTTGTGAAACAGTAGAAGGCCTTTGACAAGGTCTCTCTCCCTCTACCCTTTCCCTGCTTCAAGGTCTTTGTTCTCACCTCCTTTTCTTTGCTTTGAATCCCAAAAGAAAAATATCCCAGTCATCGAAGCAAGGGAGGAGTCTGCCGTCGAAACGGATTTGCTTGGAAACATTGTGAGCAATTTCTGGTGAGAACCCACAATTGTTTATGAGGTAGGAAACTGTAAATGAGTGCTCTGTAGTTCAGAGAGAATGTTAATAGAAAGTTCGCAAAAATAAGATTCAAATTTGGAGTTGGTGGTTGTATTCTTATGAAAACCTTCAGATAGAGAAGGGTTTTGGAGCGTTGGGAACTCAACATGAGCTTTGGTGTTCAAGGAAGCGTTTTGTGATTTGGAAATTGGAAGTATCACAACCTACAGTGATGAGCAATGGCGATGAAGGTTAATTTCATATATTAACTTTATTTTCTGGTTAATTATGTATTAACTTTATCACTTTAAAAAAAAAAGAACTCCCCATGAAGATTTTGTTTTTTTTTTCATACTTCCTCCTCCACACAAATTTAAGAAATTTATTTTTGAATGAAGCCTTCTTTGATATTTAATACGGTTCCCTCTTACATAAAATGAAAGGTTAAATTAAATTTTTCTTTATTATAGTTTCTCTTTATTTTAATTTAATTTTTATAATTTTTTTATCTTTAAATTAATTTTTACACTTATAAATATTTTTCAAAATAATCCATATTATCATGTTTTAAGGAGGAACAACTTGCTATGGTGGAATTGAGTAAGAAGTTGAAGGAGACGATGAGGAAGATGAAGGGTAATATAGTCACAGTAGATAGTTACGTATACTATCAAGTTACTTATACTATGTGTCTTAAATATTTAATAGTATAAAAATTTATTAATTTATTTATACTATTAAATCTTATTCAATTATCTTATCATATCTTATATTATTAATTGCATCAAACATAACCTTACTTCCTATTAAAACTGAAGTGTATTGAAAAATGAACAATCTGAACAATTCATAAGGTTAGGTGGTATATATGCCACGCTGAATGAATGCAAGTGGTTTAACTAACATATCAGTATATCACTAACCAAGCATAACCGAATACAAACTGATCTAACTAACCATAACCATAACCATAACCATAACCATGGTTATCAAATCATGAATTGAATCGCATCGGGAGTCAAAACGTATTGTGAATTGTAACATTCATGATCAATTATTAATGTAACATAAGATATATTTTTAACATAATAAATTTGTAAAACTATGTATAAAAATTGAATAATTTATTTATTTCATTTTCTATATATATTAATTATTGAGATTTTTTCATAATGTTCTCTCTCTCAAAATAATTAATTACTATATACTTGAGTAAAAAAATAATTACTATTTATTAGAACCTTAATTATTGTTGTTTTTTTCCATAATTTTCTCTCTCAACATTAATTACTATTTACTAGAATTTGTATTAAAAGAGTAATGCTTATATCTTCTTACTCAATTATCTTAATAATCATTCTACTACTAAATAAAGAAAGTATTAAATGAAAAAGTAAATACATTCAATGTCTTAGAAATATAAAAATTATTCAATATTTTCTTTATTTAATAATTAAGAAGATTAGTAGGAAGATTGGGTAGGAGGATAAATCATTTCTCGTATTAGAAACCTTAATTTTTTTTTCTAGCCGCCCCTTTAGTTTCTCTTTCCTCTGCTGTTGATCAACTCAGATCTACATATCTGAGGTGTGTTTCACCTCCCATCGACCCCACCACCCTCATCGATCTGGTCATCCAACCATCAGATTTAGATTCTTTCAATTTTTTTTAAGTGATCAAGTAAAAGAAAAAAATAAATACAAAGAAAGTTATTAATAGGACCTAGTTACAATGTGTAAATTTTTTTTTATAATTTTTATATTTATCTCTCTCTTCTACTTGATCACTTGAAAAATAAATAAAAAATAAGAGGATCCAAATCCTCCGGCCACCACCCTCACCTTAGGGCTTACAATGACTGTGTTGTTCTGGTTCTATTTTTAGAATGAAAATGAGGGTTCTGGTCTGGGACTCTGGATTTATCCAAGTTCTGTTTGTAGGAGCTTAGGAGAGTTGTATAAAGTTAAAACTGGTTAAGAAAATGATGAGGGATGTTGTAAAGTTGAAAAAGGTTAAGAAAATGAGAGTACATTTTTTGGCAGATTTTTTTTTTAATCTAGATTATGTATATACATTGTTAAATTTAATAGCAAGTTTATGAGAATTTCAATTACAGGTTTTGAATCCACGTCCTTACCTGATACAGCTCACAATCACTTTAGGTATAGGTTTTATAACGTTTGCCTTAAATTTGCTGAGAGGTTTGGATAGGAACACAGTTTCCTCGGCCTGAAATATTTCAAATTTATGTATCTCATATTGAAGATTTTATAGCCTCGTCAAAGTATAAGAATTCTTGACCAATGAACCCTAAACCTCATATTTAAAAAAAATGGTCTTTTAAAATGAGATTAAGTTGAAAACTCTGATTATGCATATGAAAAGGTAGAAATTTAATTTCATTGCACTCTTAATATATTGATTTTAAACCGATTATCTTAAAATTAGTTGTATAAATTTTATTAATCATAAAAATATTTATTTTATCCTTTTTGTTTAAGCAAATAAATGAGAAAGATAAAAGATACCAAATGAAAAAAAGAAAAAGAAAAAAAAAAGGCGTTCATAATGTGAAAAAGGGAAAAAGACTTTTCCCGGAAAAGTATATAGATAGAGAAAAAAAATTTACTCATTATCTTTCAATATTTTTTATTCCCGAAAAGGCTGAAATTCTTTTACGCATTGAAACATTATAACCAGAATTGGATATCACCCCAAGAAATTATGTCACTAACGAATATTGCAAGATAGCATGTTTGACCTGGTAGCTTGCATCTCCATTTTATGCTCAAGAGTGACTACGGCATGATCCATGTCGGATGACAATTTTATACGCTAGTCATGGATCACAATTTTATTTATGGGAGTGGGTATTCACGAGTAATATTTGTGATGAGAATAAATAATGCATGTTTAATTTTTTTCATAAATATAAATATTTGTTTATATTATCTTCCGTTTAATAAATAGATAGGAGCAGGAGTAATTCTTTTCATACCCACAAGTACTCGTAAATAAAATTATCAAAATATTTTTATATAAAATTATTAAAAAAAACTTTGTTATTATTCAAATATTACCAAAATATTATTTTTTTGAATTTTATTTTATTTTTTTAAATTTATTAAGTACTCACGGGTATTCGTAGATATTTATTTATCTGTGGAAAAATAATAAACGAATATTCATGCAGATATGAAGATAAAAGTAGGGACGAATATTATCTGCATGGAGTGCGGGTGGCTACTACCAGTTCCCGCCCCGCCCCGCCCCGCCCCATTGTCATCCCTAGATCCATGAGACCAACCAATCACCACTTGAAAATAAATCAAAATATTTCTTTCTTGACATTTTAGTCTCCATGTTATTTATTTTCCTTACACTCTCGAATATATATATATATATATATATATATATATATATATATATATATATATATATAAATGAGGGGAGATCAGTTTATACTGGTGTAAGTTTTTTTTAACTTACATTCATTTTTCAACCGTTAGTTCAACTTTCATTTAATGGTTGAGATTATTTCGTTAAAAGTAACCATTAGATGAAAATAGATCTAACAAACGACTAAAAATAAATGTAAGAAAAAATTAACTTACACCTGGTGTAAATTGATTCTCCCTATATATATATATATATATATATATTTTTATATATAAAATATAAAAAGTTAAAAAAAATAAATTACATTAAATTTATTTATCATAAAAAAAAATTTACTCTCTAATATTTTATATTTTATATGTAAAAATAATATATTACAACTAAGAATTTCTCTTCCTACTCATGCCACTACCAAACAAGACCCACTGCAATGACGTACAAATTACAATAATTACGTTCGACCAATGACATTAGATTTGAACAGATTAATCATCATGAACACTCAGTATTAGACTTTAATCCCCTTCTTCGTTTTCTTATCTTTTTCTTCATTGCTATTACTTGTTTATTTTCCATCCTCTTCTAACTTTCATTTTTCTTCACTTTTTCCTTGATTAACTAAACCCAAAAAAAAAAAAGAAGAAAAAAAGAAAAGAAACACTACCTAAAATCTAAGACCAGACCCAAAGTAAAAGCACGCAAGACTCATAATCCCATCACTCAAACATAATGCATATTGGAAAATGTTCCCTCATCTATCCAAGGAGTGGTCTTCGAAGAGTCCCAAATCGATCATCTAGTAGTTTGATGGTTGGAGACGAGGTAGAGTTCAGCCAAGACACTCCGACCAATCAGTCTCTAAGTTAAGGCAGTCATACAGGTAAGAGTAGAGAAGAATGAACATGTCTAACTTAAGTTGTCATGCCGATTTATATAAAGATCCGGAGGACTGACTCTCTAGATACTTTCCGCTAAGGCCATTTAAGATTATGAACGTTATTGTGAACACCCAATTTTGTCCGGGACATTTTGTAAATAAAAAAAGTTAAAAGAAAAAAAAAAGACTCAATGGCCTATTATCCAACATATCGACCCAGTAGCTAGCTCATAAATCACTATCCTACCCATTTACCTATTTATCCATTAAACCATAACCCATTAACCCATAACCCGATCTATTGACCTACAATCCATGATCCAACCCAATTCCAAAGACTTATCCTAAACTAACTCCAAAACTCATCCTAAACAAACCTACTCTAAACCAACCATAACACATCCTAAACAGATTATGACCTATCATCTTAAACAAACTCTAATCACACTATAACTCAAACACTTAGCCTAATCCCTCTATAAAAACACATAATTCACATACAAAAAGAAAAACTTTGGGGCCTAAGCATTCTCAGCTTTAATACTTTTTGCTTCATTCACGTAGCTCTCCCTGGCAAAAGCCTCACCTTCATCTTCTATTCCAAATAAAAAAACTGAGTCAATTCACTTCAAAACCGAGTCAACTTGCTACCATCTTCATAACCCCACCACTATTCATCGTCATTTTCCTCACAATTACACCCCCCACTATTACCACCAAATAAACTTTTCCTCTGCCACCCAACAACACCTTCAACAACCCTCATCCTTATTCCATAACCACCCAAAAAATCACAATCTCCAAAGAACCATACATCATCCTTAACCACCACACAACTTATATAGCTGGTGTGGTGTGGATTGTGATTAAAATTTAGAATGAAAATCAGTTACCAAGTTCCACCAAAAATAAAAACATTGCAACCAGTTGTAGTTAGCAAGGGTCGATTCACGGAGAACTAATTCAATTAACACTATAAGTTGAATCCTAATTTAAACACTCAAAAATAGTAAACAATAAAACGGGGGTTTTGTTTGTTGAAATAAAAAACAGAAATTGAATCCAAAACAAAAACAGTAAATATAATTTGGAAAATCAATTAAAAGACAATGGTTAAGAGATGAAATCTACCACTAGATTTATATGATTATGCTAACCCACATATCCTTTATACCAACATGGTCAATTATGTTTTTATGTGATTGTGAGATTAATTCTCTGTTTTCCTTAAGTTTTAGTTAATTCAGCTACTGCTCAAATCAATCCCTAATCAATAATTATTTGTAAAGCAACCACTCTTACACCTACTTATTAATTGCATTAAGATTTAGAAAACTAATCACACTAAGATCCAATCTCACACCGGGATTAAATTACTTAGATCATATGTCTCACTAGTCCTACCATCGCAACCGCGCATAGCAATCCTAGTTTTACCACTTTCGAAATTGGCAAAGAGTATAAAAACCTTTATACTAAATTAAGAACAGAAACATATGAATAAAAACACAATTGTATTGAAAATATGCAAGGATCACATAATCAAAACTAGGGTTTCATCTTCTCTTAACCATATAAGAAAACTAGCCACACATGACAAATTCAAAACCAAAAGAATAACAGAAGAAAAACATTGTCAAGAATAGAAGTGTAGAAGAAAACTAAAGATCAAACTAGTTTCCAAAGGTTGGGGATGATTGATCTCCAATTGCTCGAACCCGAGACTCCAATCTTCGATCCAATCTCCTTCTCCCTTGTTCTTGGTCTTCTCCTTAGCCTCTTGGCAGTTTCCCAGTCCAAACTCCTCTTTATGACCCTAGGCAATCTTATTTATAACTTTGGATACCTAACACATCATTAGAATTCGTATCTAATATTCTGATGCGATGACACGGGCCGTGTCATTTGACACGGCCTACCCCGTGTCAGGTTCTGATAACACAAATTCAAGTATTTTGCAAGTCAGAGAGAAACACGGTCCACCCCGTGTCATGTAACACGGGCCGTGTTGATGGTAAATGCTCAAAACTGGATCCTCTTGTGAAGACAGAGATGTACACGGCCTACCCCGTGTCATATGACACGGGCCGTGTTGTTGGTCAAGTCCATGTTGAAAATCCAGAGAAGGACACGGCCCACCCTGTGTCATGTGACACGGGCCGTGTCACTTACTTTCTTTAAATTCCTCTCTCTTTCTTTGCTTCTAGGGGTGATATTGATCTCCTGAAAAACACAATGCAATTATGAGTGCTTATAAACACACTTAAGCATAGTTTCAATATAAAGATCCGATTAAACTTTATATCCAGAAACTTAGCTAAAAGTTAACAGTTAAGCACACATGAAGTCCAATTAGATCAAATATAGGACACTCAAGATATAGAGACAATCGACAGATCAAATACCCCCACACTTAGCTTTTTGCACTCCTGGGTAAAACATAAGACTGAACCAGGGAACAAAGAAAAACAAAAACAAAAGTAAAAACTTTAAAAGGCTCAATTTTCAATGATATTCAAGAAAGACCAAAAATTGTAAGCAAGAAGAGCAAGAAAAGATTCAAGGGGTCAAAATATTCAAGAGATAACAAATCTTCACATCTCAAACTAATAAGCAAGGTATCTTCAATTTGAAAAGCATGAATCAATAATGATAGATCCTCACAAGATACACTCTCAATCTCTCAAGTATTTACAAGGTAAGTATCTCACTCAATTCAGCCCATGAAAAATGCACTACCATAAGCTTGCTTATCTTCTACTTCTCCACTACTCAAACACATGCACACACAAATCAAAAGAACTTTATTCAACGTTGTAATGGGGCCAAGGTAAGGGAAGGAAATAATATGGATATAGTAAGATAAATACCAAAGAGAATGAAAGAATATTGGGGAGGAACTCAAATGACAAATAACAAGCATGAAAATGTTTCCCCAATTCTATATAATGCACATTCTCTTCACATATTCCTTTCATTTTTCTTTCTTTCCTTTTACAACCTTTCTTGCATTTATTCTTTTTTTTTTCAACCAACACTTTGCATATTGTACATCAAGAACACAACCCCCACACTTGTACTATACATTGCCCACAAGTAAAAGAGCTCCTCCAATGAAAATGAACCAATATTCTCTCATTCCCTAAGGTAAGGTAAAATCATGATTTTTCACATAAGGCATATAATGAGCTAAGACAAAGAATAGGCAATAGGCTCAAGGGGTTAATCAAAGGAAGATGATGCCAGGTTAGCTATTTGGTCAAAGTAGTTACTCAAGAAAGAATAAAGAAGGCCTCAATCATGTTTATGCATGCAAGTGAAAATGTAGCCTCAAAAAGAATCAAAGCAAGTTCTAGAGTGATCAAATGACATGAGTGAAAATCACACAAGAAAAAAGAGAATGGCATAAATGTTAAAATCTCACAAGGTATGCATCTATCAATCTTAATCCACCAATCAAATATCCAAAGCCAAGCATGTCAAATTCAAGACAGAAGAAGAAATTTATAAAACACACCCTTGAACTTCAATTGCTTCAAACTCATAGGCCTCACAAATCTCAAAACATCATTGGAAATCAATCAAAAACACATTTTTTTTAAAAACAGAATTAAAAAAATTAAAACAGAAAGTAGAATATAAACTCCTCCCCACACTTAAATTCTACATTGTCCTTAATGTAAAGCTCAAAAGAAAAATAATATCCATCAAAATCATCAATTAAACCAGGACAAGTAAAATAAAAGAAAGAGAGAAGAAACATCCTTATCAAATGAGGAGGTCTCCATTATTTGAAACATCATGAGAACAGTCACCACGGTCCCATATCTTGAAGTGTAATGACCAAGTTAAACTTGAAGTAGCATAAGAGTTTTCACCGTTGGGGTCCCATTGGTTCTCCTTAATTTCTTTAGAATTCACTAAAGCGCTATCACTTGGATCCCAAGCTTTCTGATGTCCCCTTGAAATTTGTAGCAAGCTCTCCTCCTGTTCAGCAAGGAGGTTCTTGGTCACGAACACAGAAAGTTATTTATCATCCACTGAGTATGCATACTTCCAATGTTCGGATAACGACTTCTGCTCCATCTCCCTTTGTGTCTTAGATTCTGCAACTATGTCATGGTTATTATTGATAGATCCTTCAATATTATTAGTTGCTGCATGAACAGAATCATCAACTTTCAAGTATACAGAAATCTCAGCACAAATAGTACAAGTCATATCGCCATCACAATCAGCACATGCATTGCTAAGGATAGAATCATTGAAACTAATAAGATCAGGAAATTCAACACACAATTCAGCATAAGTTCCCTCAACTAATTTAGCAAGTAAATCAATATGAAAAACAGAATGCTCCTCCACGGGATGCTTCATAGCATAAAAAATATTAAACTGAACAATTGAGTCTCCAAACTCCATGGATAGAGTTCCTGCATGCACATCTATTTTGATCCTCGTTGTTTTGAGGAATGGCCTCCCTAGAATGAGTGGAGCCTTGTTGGATGGAGACTCCCCTTCCATCTCCAGAACATAGAAATCTGCAGGAAAGATGACCTCATCAACCTTCACTAAAACATCTTTAATCAACGCAACTGGACGCGTAGTGCTCCTATTAGTCAGCTGGATCACTATACCTATAGAGTGCAAAGGGCCAAGTCCAAGAGAGTTAAAAATAGACATAGGCATTATATTAATAGAAGCACCTAAATCTAGCATGACATGCTCAAATCTATAATTGCCTATAACACATGGAATGGTAAAAGTCCCTGGATCTTTGCATTTCTGAGGCATAGGTTGAATGAGGGCTGAAATATTTTAGTTCATATTAATTCTCTCATCACCCTTCATCCGCCTCCTCTGGGTGCATACTTCCTTAAGAAACTTGGCATATTTTGAGATTTGCTTAATTGCATCCAGCAAAGGAATATTGACTTCTACTTTCCTGAAAGTCTCAAGAACATCTCTATCCTTTTCACCCTCATCTTTCTTGCTCTTCACTAGCCGACTAGGGAATGGAGCCTTAGTGATATGCTTAGGATGTAGTTTAGGGATACTTACCTTGGGGGCCTTGGAGTGTTGCCCCTCTTCATTTACCTCCTTAGGCTCTTACTCTTTCTCTTTAGTAGCTTGTGAGAGAGATGAAAGTTCTTCTAACCTCTTTACACTTCGCAATGTGACAACACTCATATTTTCCCTCGGATTCACATTTGGTTGTGAGGGAAGTCTCCCAGAAAGTTGGCTCTGAACTTTGTTGATCTCTGTGGCCAATTGCCCCACTTGGTTTTGTAAGTTATGAATGGTGGCCTTTGTCTCTTGCTGAAACTGAATATTATTAGTGGCCATTTGCTTCACCAACTCCTCTAGTGAAGGCTCAGATTGCCTAGGAGCTTGAACTTGTTGATGCCTCAGAGGAAAAGGTGCTTGCCTCTGCTGAAATCTTGGAGGTCCATAGGTTAGAGGTTGATTCTGGGGATGCTTTCCATAGCTCAAGTTAGGATGATCCTTCCACCGCAGATTATATGAGTTCGAGTAGGGGTTGTAGTTGTTAGAAGGTCCAGAATATCCCCCTACTATTTTTACCTCCTTATTTGTGTCCTCTTGAAGAGTGGAACACATATCAGTGGGATGTCCTGAAGAACAACAAATCCCACAAGCATTCACCGCTGCTTTTCCATTGTCCATTAACCGCTGAACCATGGCAGTCAACTGGGTCATTTGTTGTTGCATACTGACCGTTTCTACCTCTTTTACTGCTCGCACTCCAGTATCATTTCGAGTGAAAAATTGTTGAGTGTTCGCAGCCATTCTTGAGATCAAATTTCTGGCCTCTTGAGGAGTCTTATCAACCAATGCTCCTCCACTAGCAGCATCAATCATATTACGATCCGTCACTAGCAGACCCTCATAGAAGTACTGAATCAAAAGTTGTTCATTAATTTGATGTTGAGGGCAACTAGCACATAGCCTCTTAAACCGCTCCCAGTAATCATGAAGTGATTCCCCATGCCTTTGCTGGATGCCGCAGATTTATTTTTGAATGGTTGCGACCTTTGAGGCAGGGAAATATCTGTCTAGGAAAGCTCGAGCCATATCCTGCCATGTTTGGATGGATCCGGGTGGCAAGTAGTATAGCCACTCCTTTGCAGAATCTTTCAAAGAGAATGAGAATGCCCTTAGCTTGACTTGATCCACTGGAATTCTTGCAGGCTTCATGCTAGAGCACACCACATGGATTTCCTTCAGGTACTTGTTGGGGTCCTCTCCGGCTAATCCATTGAAAGATGGTAAAAGATGGATCAAGCCAGACTTTAACTCAAATGCCTCCTCATTTACTGGAATTTCTATGCATAGAGGCTGTTGATCTACATTTGGAGCACCCAACATCCTTAGAGTAGATTCTGCCATCACCACTTCTTCAGGTGTCTCCTCAGATATCTCAGAATTTGATAGATCTATGTGGCGGGCAGCTTCGATGTCAGCAGGTGTGAATTGAAGAGGAAACTGTGAGCTGACTTGTTCAAAGTAATGCCTTAGGTTCCTCAATTGCTCGTTTACGTCACCACTGGACATGAACACCTGCAAAATAGTCGGAAAGGAGGAAGAAGAGAATTAAAAAAAATTGAAATAAAAACAGAGTGAAAAAAATAGGAAACAAACTAATAGTGCAATTGAACAATTAGCTCCACGGCAACGGCGCCAAAATTTTGGTGTGGTATGGATTGTGATTAAAATTTAGAATAAAAATCAATTGCCAAATTCCACCAAAAATAAAAACATTGCAACCATTTGTAGTTAGAAAGGGTCGATCTACAGAGAACTAATTCAATTAACACTATAAGTTGAATCCTAATTTAAACACTAAAAAATAGTAAACAATAAAACGGGGGTTTTGTTTGTTGAAATAAAAAACAGAAATTGAATCCAAAACAAAAGCAGTAAATATAATTTGGAAAATCAATTAAAAGACAATGGTTAAGAGATGGAATCTATCACTAGATTTATATGATTATGCTAACCCACATATCCTTTATACCAACATGGTCAATTATGTTTTTATGTGATTGTGAGATTAATTCTCTGTTTTCTTTAAGTTTTGGTTAATTCAGCAACCACTCAAATCAATCCCTAATCAATAATTATTTGTAAAGTAACCACTCTTACACCTACTTATTAATTGCATTAAGATTTAGAAAACTAATCACATTAAGATCCAATCTCACACCGGGATTAAATTACTTAGATCATATGCCTCACTAGTCCTACCACGGCAACCGCGCATAGCAATCCTAGTTTTACCACTTTCGAAATTGGCAAAGAGTATAAAAACCTTTATACTAAATTAAGAACAAAAACATATGAATAAAAACACAATTGTATTGAAAATATGCAAGGATCACATAATCAAAACTAGGGTTTCATCTTCTCTTAACCATATAAGAAAACTAGCCACACATGACAAATTCAAAACTAAAAGAATAACAGAAGAAAAACATTGTCAAGAATAGAAGTGTAGAAGAAAACTAAAGATCAAACTAGTTTCCAAAAGTTGGGGATGATTGATCTCCAATTGCTCAAACCCGAGACTCCAATCTTCGATCCAATCTCCTTCTCCCTTGTTCTTGGTCTTCTCCTTAGCTTCTTGGCAGTTTCCCAGTCCAGACTCCTCTTTATGACCCTAGGCAATCTTATTTATAACTTTGGATACCTAACACATCATTAGAATTCGTATCTAATGTTTTGATGCGATGACACGGGCCGTGACAGGTTCGATAACACAAATTCAAGTGTTTTGCAAGTCAGAGAGAAACACGGCCCACCCCGTGTCATGTGACACGGGCCGTGTTGATGGTCAATGCTCAAAACTGGATCCTCTTGTGAAGACAGAGATGTACACGGCCTACCTCGTGTCATATGACACGGGCTGTGTTGTTGGTCAGGTCCATGTTGAAAATACAAAGAAGGACACGGCCCACCCCGTGTCATGTGACACGGGCCGTGTCACTTACTTTCTTTAAATTCCTCTCTCTTTCTTTGCTTCTAGGGGTGATATTGATCTCCTGAAAAACACAATGCAATTATGAGTGCTTATAAACACACTTAAGCATAGTTTCACAATAAAGATTCGATTAAACTTTATATCCAGAAACTTAGCTAAAAGTTAACAATTAAGCACGCATGAAGTCTAATTAGATCAAATATAAGACACTCAAGATATAGAGATAATCGACAGATCAATAGCCATCATTCAACAACCACCAGTCGTCGACCACACCGTTTCTAGCAGCCACCACCGCCCGTCAACTCTGCTCGCGAACTACGTGCCGTCCCTGCCACCCACGAGTCGTCCGTGCTGGATTAGATCAGAAACCACTTGCGACCCGCATCTGTCGAACCAGTCCCTCGTCTGAACCAAGAGCAGAACCTGTCAGCACCCACGAACCAGATTTGACCACGACTCGCGTTCCAGCCAGAAAACGCCCAGATCGGACAAGCAACCCGCACCTCCACGTCGAACCAGATACCGTCGCCACTTGCTGCGCCTCTGTCCCTGGTCACTGCCGGTCGTCGTTTGCTCTGTTGGTCCCCTTGTTGGTCTCTGCAAAGAAGCATCACAGAGCAAGAAGAAACAAATAACCCCCTCCCTTTTTTTTAATTTTCATAAGCTGTTCTTTTTTTTTTTTTAGTTAAAGGGTAGTGGGCTTAAAGTAACTAATTGAGGCCAGAAAGAAAAAAAAGGATTAAAAAAAATGAAAAAGGTAAAAAAATAAATATAAAACTACAAAGTAAAAATATAAAAATAATTAAATATTTTTTAAAAAAAACGAAAGAAATTAATTAGAGTTGTGACAACTTGTTAATCTTGTAACTATTTTGAATCATTTGAGTTGTGACAACCTAATGATTTAAATTATTTTAAGATAAATTACTATTTAATAAAGATTCAAAATTCATTATTATTATTATTATTATTTTCTTTTTTAAGGTAATTTAAGATTAAAAAAAATCTCATTTAAATAAATAATTAGTGGTTGACGTCTCTAGCGTGACGCAAGATTCACCTATTCAAACCATAATTTGATTAACAGAGTCGCGGCGACCTGTTAATTCAAATTTTTATAAAAATAGAAAAATTAAATTTTCTCTTTAAATAAAATCAACCAACCCACACTTATTTTCTAAAGAACTACGTGACTTTGAGTTTCTCATTACACCTGAGGGTACGTAGGAGCAGAATTTTTATTCTGTCAAGCCAAATTTTAAATTTTCACAAAATTATTTGTTTTGTTTAGTTTTTTTTTTAATAAAAGGGGTAAAACAAATATATTATGAGATTACTAAGTTTTGCATAACTAATTTAGGGTAACCGTTTTAGGATGGATGTGTTAGAGGTGTTGTGGGGTTAAGTCTCTACCATTCCCTATGCATAACCGACTCTCGAATTCGATCTAGTTTCAAAGACCATTTTCTAAAAAGGTTTTCTAATTTTTCCTAATTTAAATAAAATTGGTGGCGACTCCTATTTATATATTTTGTTTCGCAGCTCCCGCCGCGATCACGGTCGCGACAAATGGCGACTCCATTGGGGATGTTTGAGAGTCAAGCCCGTATAAGTTGGTTGTGCCAAATTTTGTGATCTCTATGTATTTTGTGATCTCCATTGGCGACTCCATTTGTGATCTCCAAGAAAGAAATTTTTAAACCCACGTTTTTAACTCAAACCTTTTATGAAAACATTTTTAGATTATGAGTCGGGAGTCGGACATGTGATACCCTAGGGAGGGTGTTACATTAGTTGGTATCAGAGCTTAAGGTTTAAGTGTCAGAGCACGGTTTGAGTCTTTTGGGGTTTGTGGTTAGGTCTGTTTTGCTTGTGTTGTGTTCTCTGTGTTATTGTTTTCCGAAAGGAAACAATATTGTTTATAATGGATATTAGATCCATTGTATTTCGATCCGCACGCCACGAGAAGAAAAAAAAAAGGAAATGGCTCAGGATAGTTGTACGTATGTGGAAGTGGAACATGTTACTAGTAATGCAACTGCAACTGCAGGAGCTAAAGGAGCTACGGGAGCAATGGGAGCAACGTGGAAGGATGACTGTAGGAACAAAGGACCGCTGTTCAGTGGGAAAGAAAAGAAAGTTGAAGTTCAGGATCTGATGGAAGAGAATCAGTCTTGGAATATAAGATTTCAAAATTTTGGAACCTGATATTTTTAAGGATATTGGAAAGTAATTGATTTCAACGGAAGATGTATTTACAACCATTGAGGAAACCAAAGGCAGTAACTGATGTGAAAAAAGGTACTTAATGAAGGAATGTACGTCAAGGAAACAAACGTTTATTTGAAATGGTTACATCTGGTTTCCATTTTATTTTGATTCGTCCGTCTTTGAAGAAAAGAAATGACTCGTGATAGACGTACGCGTGTGGAAGCGAGACATAATGGTGGTGATATGACTACAACTTTGGAAGTAATACAAACAGTGGCTGAAGCAATTATACAGCAAACTCAGAAGATTGTTCATGACAAAATTGATTTCTTAAGCTAAGATTTTGTTAGAGTTGAATCAGTCTCAGGATGAGAGACCCTATAACGTTGGACTATATTGGTTACGAAAAAGGGAAAATCGTAAGGTCAAGCGATTCCAATAGAAAAAGTACTTGCAATCTCCAAGAAGTCAACAACAACAACAATCTTGTGGAGAAAGTACTAGTAATGACAGGTTTAGTTTGACTGTGACAGCTGCACCGAAATGCAAGAAGTGTGGAAAGGGGCACTTAACGAAAGATTTTACGTTAAGGAAATAATTTGTTTCAAGTGCAGAAAGAGTTCCAATGAAAATAGAGTTTTCTGTTAGTAAAATCTCAGATAGTAGAGAAAGTTGTTACTCTAAATGGAACGGGAGTGTTCTGAGCGGAAGATTTAAACAATGGAGATTACGTCATTGGAGCTAATCCTATAAACCCTACTGAATATTTCTATGAATAACCTATTCCTTATGACATATGATTGAGTAGATCAAATATATGTTAGAGTTATTCGTTATCCTCTGATTTGTTTAATTCTGTTTCTATTTATAGCCGATCGAGCTACTCAAGTTATTCAAATCATTATTATAGATCAAATCTTTGTGTTAGTTTGATCTGTCGTTCAAAATTTTTATGTAGGTTGATCTGTTTCCTAAACAGATGTGATCTTTCAAAACTTAAAACTTTGTGTTAGTTTGATCTATTTTATAAATAGACGTGATCTTTGAAAATGGATTGGTTATTTTCCAACCATATCCTATGAGATTGTCTCAATACAGTATTAGTATTTCAGAAAAACTCATTCCTGAAAATCAGGCAAAATCAAATTCTTGTTGAATATGTTTGGTAACATATTAGATCACTTTGCTACCTTTTCTTCCTAAACCTCTATAATGTTCTTTCATATATTGCATTTGCAAGAAAGAATATTTTGCAAGAAAGGATATTCCTATTTAAAATCCATGTCATAGTATTTGATATAATGTGGTAGAAAGGAGAACTCGGTTAGTGAGACGTTTCCTGTTAAAGAAGCTAAAGCTGGAGAATAAAGTGATATGAGGATAAGAAAATTTTAAGTAATACATTACATTAGTTGGAAGTTATCTGAGAAAAACTATTCTAGGCATGAATGAAGGATGGTAACCGCTGTATTGATATCAGAGAATTCATTCTTGAAGATCGAGTTACATCCAATTCCTTGCTGGATATGTTCGATAACATATTCGATTCGTTTTGTTCTTTTCCATGATGTTTTCTTTCATCTACTGCATTTGAAGAAATATATTGCAAGAGAGAATATTCCTATTTATATCCAGATCAGAGTATCAAAGTGGCGCAGTGGAAGCGTGGTGGATTCTTCAAAAATTGAAGAAGTCTGTCTATGGGAAAAGTTAAGACAGTAATGGAAAACCGTAGAAAAAAAAATTATTAAGATATTTGTTTGATCAAGAGAAGTGAACAAGAGATAAAAAAGAACTTTCAATGGTTTAGAATCGTTTGGAATAACGTAAGAGGTGAAACTACATGGGAGCTGAAGAAGAAAGATAAAGGAATAATGTCATTATTTATTCCGAGAGTGTGAAAATCATGGTCATGAAATTTCGAGGACGAAATTTACGTAAAGAGGAAGTATTGTAACACCCCAAATTTCCGTATCTCTTAAAGAGTAATTTTGTCAGTTAACAATTTTACTGTTTAGTAATTTCTGTGCACTGTAAAATTATTTTGTTTATTCCTTCAGCGTATTTGATCGTTTTGAGTGATTTACTCCGTGTCAGGAAAATAAAAAATTTCGGGCCGAGGAAAACTTTACGTAATTTAATTTTTACCGTTAGGTAATTATTTTATGTAATCTGATTTGATATTTGTGCATTTTATAATTTTTGTGATTTTTGTGGATGATTATGAAATTTTTCCTGTCTGTGGGCCCAAAAAGTATGTAGGGCCAATTGGGTCCCACAAAGTGAAAAAATTTTCTACGCATAGAAAAATTTGTACTGTTTAGACGGAGACAGGGGATCTTACTAAACCTGAATCCGGAAACAGTTTTAGAAAATTTCTTGTACTGTGTTTTGTACTGTATTTAATTATCGGATGATAAAAATACAGTAAAAATATTATTTATAGAATACAAGAATAAATATTATCTTTAGCGTAGTCAACAAAGAGAGCTTGACTTGATTTATACCCTTGGATGAGAATACTTAGTTTGAATATTAACCATTGATTTAATCAAAGGTTAAGAAACAAACTTAATAAAGAAAGCGCTTGGATAATAACCATTGATTTAATCAATGGTGTGAGAATAAACTTAGTTAGGAAGGCTTTGATATCAATATAGATGTAATCAAAGGTGTAGAATTGGTCTTGAAAAATGACAAAGACCATTTATAACCATTGGATTTAGATTAAATCAAGGGTGGAGATTTAATCTTAAAAAGTAACAAAGACATTTATGGCCAATTGGATGAAGAATCAATCAATGGTGGAGATTTGGTCTTCTAAAGTAGAAAGACTAATTAGGACCCTTGGATTTAAAGTTTGAAGAAAGCGAATCTTGTGCCCTTAATTTTGGAGACACATCTAAAGTTTAGAATTTAAAGGAGAAAAATCCAATGGCTTAGATTTAGTCTTCTAAAATTAAAAATCTACCTAAATCATAACCATTGAATTAATCAATGGCTAGAAATGCTTCAAATGGTGGCAAATAATGAAGACAACTTTATTGAATGCATTATGAAGAGAAGGTGATGGTTTTGGAGTGTTTAAGACAAAGAGACAAGCTTTATGTCGTTTTTTGCGTGTCTTGGTCGAGTTAGGCATCATAATGGCTTACTTTTGATTTTTGCACTCAAGAAGAATGCAAGAAGGGGGGCACGGTTTTGGTCTGATTTTGAGAGCTTTGAAGACCATTATTAGCTATCTTGGTCATTATTGATCATTCTTGATCATCTTTGTCTCCTCCAAAAGCAAAAAAACTTCATCAAACTTTTCTCTCCACCTCTCCTCCAAGCAAGTTTTGGCCATGACCATCAAGAACACCCTCCATCACTCAAAAATTTCATCCAACTTGATTTTCTAAACCTAAACACCATTCTAAGAACATCTCTAGTTATGAGTTTTTCCAAAATCATTCATCTTGATCTTCAAATTCAAGCTTCAAGTTTCTATCAAAAATCAAAAATTTCATCTTTGTGCTTCAAGAGAAACCATTCGGTTATCTACCCTAAAATCACCATCCAATCTCTTTTAATTTCATCCAACCTTGGATCTTGAATCTCCATGATATTCTAAGCAACTTTCATGTTGGAGATTTTCTCTAAATCATTCATCTTCAAGGAGTTTCTTCAAGATCCATGTTATTGGGTTTTTGAGGTGAAGTATAAGGAAACTTCATTTTCTTTTCTCTTTTTCATAATCTAAACCATGTTTGATCCATGGTTCCTCTTAATCAAGCTTAGTATACTAATTTCTATGTATTTTGTTTTGTATTTGAGAAGCCCTTGGTGGTGAAGGACTTGGAAAAAGAAACAAATCAAGAAGCTTTGGAGGATCTTCAAGAGGTAAGAGGGAGATCCATCTCACCAACCAAGCATGGTGGTGAGAGATGGTATTTTATTTGATGGATGTGGAATCCATGTGAGGATTCATATCCATGGTCATGTAATTAATTTGTGGGTGTTTATGAGCTTTGATTAATTTTCTATGCTTGATATGCTTTGCATGATTTTCTAGCTTTGATGATATGCTTGATATGCTATACATGCTTTTATTGCTTTGATTATGGTATGCTTATAATATATATTTGAATATATATGTATATGCCATGATTTAATGATGGAAAGAAAATTAATTCTTGGCTCCAATGGCCAAAGAATGACTACAGTTTTGGCACCCAAGGTTAGGGTTCTATGTTGAAATTTTTCAAGAACAAGGGAATTAATTTTTGATCCCTAGAACATGGTGAATTTTGGTCAAGACACCTCAAGATAGGTGTTCACAAAATTAATATTTTCTTGAATGATGAAAATGGATGTTTAGAAAAGTAAGGAAAATAAACAAAGAATTTATTTTTCAAAGAGTACATGAATATGGTTTTAGAAGGATTTTTATTGATTTATTTTGTGTAAAAAGTTTCTAAGTGTTTAACTAAGCATGAGATTTAAATGAAAATAACAATGATGATTTTAAGGATTTGCAAAGAAAGTGAAAAATTGAAAATGAACAAATGATTTGATTTTCAAAGACTATGAGTCTTACGTTTTTATAAAGGATTTTTAATGGTTTTGTTTGTGTAAAACCATATCAATTTAAAAGAAACAATATTTGATGGTTTCAATAGTCATGTCGCGTTTTTTAAGGCTTGTAATGCCTTGATTTTTATGAACAAAGTGAATTTCAAAGTGGAAACGTAACTGGATTTAATACAAGGATTTTGGAAAGGGAATCAGAGCGTTTATCACTTGAGAAAAATCAAGTTTTTGTAAACGAAAATATTTTCAAACTTCAATTTATTTTGAAGAAGGTTGTGTTTGGAAATGATTTGGGAAAATGAAGAATATAATGGTATTTTGAAAATTTACTAACGTATAACTTATTTTCAAGTTTTGAAATACATTAGAAAATGTTAAGTTTTATCGTTAGTGTTATACCGTCTTTATTTAGTAGGACCTTGTCATGGGGTTTGCTTCTTGTTAAAAAAAAAAAGAGTCACATTAGTTTTATATTTCTCTTTAAGTTGTTAAATATTAATTGGTGTCAATATTGTATATGAATCTGTTTCAATATATGTTTTTCAGTATTACATATGAATTCCAGTAAGTTTATATTTCAACAAGAAAGAAATTTTTAAACCCACGTTTTTAACTCAAACCTTTTATGAAAACATTTTTAGATTATGAGTCGGGAGTCGGACATGTGATACCCTAGGGAGGGTGTTACATTATGCATCTCATGAATCTCATTCATTTCATTTCATCTCAGTATTTTTGTTTGGTGTTACTGTGCTCAACATCATTGCGCGACCAAGGAAAGAAGACACCAATCAAACCCGATTTCATAACACAAGGGCTCGAACAAAGCTTGCAGCGATGGCAGCTAAGAACGAAGGAAGGAATCTGAGTGTGGAAGTAGATGAGATGAAAGAAAGGATAAATGAAATGACAGAGTCTTAGAGAAGAATGGAGGAAATGTTGTCGGCCATGAGGGAGACCCTCACTTTGATAGGGACAACTGGTGGTATAGGAGTAACTGGGGCACACTTGTACCCACCAAATGTTACTTCCATGAGAGCAAACCCTAGGGCCACCACTGGGATGCCTTTTGTGGGAGGAACATCAAATACTACATCACTAGTAATTCCTATCGGAGAAGGGTATCGTTCGTCAAAGGATATCACTGCTAAGAAAGGATTCTAACAGAAAAAGAACGAACCTGAAGTGAATTATATCTAGCATCAACAGACCTTTAGACCTCGATATTCCTCACAATACCTAACTCATCAAGCACCATATAACCATAACCTTCATTTGCCATACCATGCACCTACACCTCCTTATTATCTTCTACACCAAATTATACTAACCACAAACATCACCCCAACTCCACAATTCCAAATCAACAATGTTCTCATACCTCAACCATATTGCCCAATCTATACCCAATACCTACCCCCACCTTCACAAAACTTCCCAAATCACCCACAACCTTTGTCAAACTTTCAAAATCAAGGCCGCTCTCGCCCTCGAAACCTACTCCCTTTCCCAAAACTATCCATTTCAAATGCAGATTTATTCTAAAGGCTGTTTGATACTCACCTCATCTCAGGAAATCTGATATGTCCCTTAGAACCACCATTCCCAGCAGGGTATAATCTGAGTTTAACTTGCAAATACCACATGGATGCCGCAGGGCACTCAATTGAAGATTGTGAATCCTTCAAGATTGCAGTAAGGAAACTAATTGCTTATGGGAAACTTGACATTGAAGAAATAGTTAGACCCAGTATGATTAACAACTAGTGATAATTAGTGATGTTGGACTCATGATAACTTTCTTGAAATATTAATGTAATGAATTTGCATGGGTACATTGTTTCCTTTTATCACTTTGTCTTTCTTGATAATTATTTTCTTTCATTTCTTTAAAGCGTCTTTCTTGATAATTCTCAGTTGAGTCCGCATGTGTAAGTGTCTTTGCAAAAATAAAATATAAAAAAAAGAGCTTATAAGTAATCACTTGGTGTGCACTATCTTTTTGTCTCAAAGTTAAAGTTTTCAAAATAAACAATCATGATTTGAAAATGAAGACTGGCCATTTTTCTCTATCTTTTACAAAATTTCATCATTTTTATCCCTTGTTACCCCTTTTGAGCTTGATTTTTTTTAATAAACCTTGGATAAGGATCACTCCTATACTAGGGGATAGCATGAAACAAAGGTTGATTGTCATGATGAATATTCTGAAGCATAATGGAAAAGGAAGAAAAGGTGAAAAGGACAAGAAGTAAAAATAAAAAAATGATGAAAAAAAAGCAAAAAAAAAAGAGAAGTGAAAGGAGGATGAAAGAAAATGAAATGAAATAGAAAAGAAAAGGAGAATAATAAGATAAAAGTGTTTGAAAGTGAAAAAACAGTTGATGAAGTTTAATGATCCTTAGTCTCATTCCACCCTCAAACACTTGTTTGAGCTTTATATCTTTCCTTTCATAACCTCTGGCCTTGACCATGTTACAAGCATCAAAAAGTCCATTCTGATCAATGAAGGGTTGTTGTCATTTTCGTTAACTTTAATTTTGAAACAAAGGTTACGCTTATCTAAGTATTTAGTTCATTGCTCCTAAAAAAATGAAAATGAAAAGAAAAAAAAAGAGACTTACACTAGGACAAATTTATACCCCGCTCGACTCGATTCTAAACTAGCACAATTTTTCCTTCCTGTCCTAGATTGGGAAAAAATTTTCTTCGGTTCAATGTGGCCCTCTACTAGGACAAGTTTGTACCCCGTTCGACTCGGCTCTAAACTGAGGTAATTTTTCCTTGGTTCAATATGTCTTAGGCAAATCTTTTAGTTGCTAGGATAGGTCTTGGTCCTACTCAATTCAGTCCTAAACAGGGGCAAATTTCTCTTCGGTTCAATTTTGCTTGATATAGATGTTCAACAGAAGTAAACCCTTGGCCATAATGTTTAGTAGGCAACTAAAGATTGGTCTCATGAAGGTCAAATCTATTCGTATCGGGTTAACACCTTTTTGGATCTCATATCATCATTTGTGTCTTTTCGTGTAGTCAAACTTCCAAGACCAATCTTGAAGTTGTTTACCCAGTAAGTTCCTTTTATGTCGTACTTTTGAATTTATGTATGTCTGTTGCGTAATGTTTCAATTAAGGTGAATAAAGTACAACATTATGATTTGACCATCTGATAGCAATCCCGTGATGAACAATTCAGATTGAAAAGAACTTAGAAGTTTCAATTAAAGGGGAAAATGATATCCCAAGGGATAATCCAAAAATAAAAGGTATCTAAGCAAAAAAGGAAAAAGAGTCTGAAAGGGAGGTTTAAGCAAAAGTTAGGGCAAATAAATTAGAATTACTTAAACTGGGGCAATTTTGTTTACATTGAATTGGCCACACTGGGACAATTTTTTTTTTTGAAGAATTAAGGAGGAATTGAAGGAAGTAGCAACAAAGACAGCGATGGAGTCATCAGGTCATTACAGGAAATCAATGATCAAGGAACAAATACTGGGGCAAAAATTTTCTCGCAAAGACTTTGTTGAAGAAAATCCTCTCACTTCTCAAAAGGGGAGTTAAGAGCGAAAAAAATGAAGAAAAAATGAAAAAAAAAGGAAAATGAGGTCAAGAGGATTTCCAAACGAGTCGAAGTGTCGATGAAGAAAAACACATGAACAAAGGTTTGATTGGTCAAAGCTTTTCAAGGTTAGCATTGGTCTGAATATTTTTACATCATCTTGCATTTACAAGGCATTAAAATAAAATTAAAAAAGAAAGAAAGAAAGAAAGAAAAAGAAAAAAGGAGAAAAAGAAAAAAGAGAGAAAAAAAAAAAGAAGAAAATCTTTTCGGGACGTAGATGCCCATTGTCTTTAATTTTCGGGACGTACATGCCCATTGTCTTTTATTTTCAGGACGTAGACGCCAATTGTCTTTAATTTTTTGGGACGTAGATGTCCATTGTCTTTAATTTTCGGGACGAAAATGCTCATTGTCTTTTTCGGGATGTAGACGCCCATTGTCTTTAATTTTTGGGACGTAGATGCCCATTGTCTTTAATTTTCAGGACAGAGATGCCCATTGTCTTTTTCGGGATGTAGATGCCCATTGTCTTTAATTTTTAGGACGTAAATGCCCATTATCTTTAATTTTTGGGATATAGATGCCCATTGTTTAATTTTTGAGACGTAGATGCCTATTGTCTTTAATTTTCGGGACGAAGATGCCCATTGTCTTTTTTGGGACGTAGATGCCTATTGTCTTTTTCGGGACGTAGATGTCCATTATCTTTTCGGGACGTAGATGCCCATTATCTTTAATTTTCGGGACGGAGATGCCCATTGTATTTTTTGGGACGTAGATGCCCATTGTCTTTTTTGGGGCATAGATGCCCATTGTTTTTAATTTTCAAGACGTAGATGCCCATTGTCTTTAATTTTCCGGACGTAAATACCCATTGTCTTTAATTTTCGGGACGTAGATGCCCATTGTTTAATTTTCGAGACGTACATGCCCATTGTCTGTAATTTTCGGGAAGTAAATGCCCATTATTTAATTTTCGGGATGTAGATGCCCATTGTCTTTAATTTTTGAGATGTAGATGCCTATTGTCTTTTTTTTTCGGGACGTAGATGCCCATGGTCTTTTTCGGGACGTAGATGCCCATTGCCTTTAATTTTTGGGACGTAGATGCCCATTACCTTTAATTTTCGGGACATAGATGCCCATTGTCTTTTAATTTTCGGGATGCAGTAGCCCATTATCTTTCTCCATTTATCTTTGAGCGCATCACTCTTCACATTTTCATTCTCACATTGTTTTCTGTTTCTCCCGAATAAAATTTTGGTTCATTTCTTTACTCGTTTCTCACTATAATAAAATGAAAAGCTGCGGTTATTGTTTTTATCTAGTAAGAAACAAGTAAAGAGGGGCAACTGTGAACACCTAATTTTTTCCTGGCATTTTGTAAATAAAAAAAGTTAAAAGAAAAAAAGGACTCAATGGCCCATTATCCAACATATCGACCCAATATCCAGCTTATAAACCACTATCCTTCCTATTTACCCATTGAATCATAACCCATTAACCCATAACTTGACCCATTGACTCACAATCCATGATCCAACCCAATTCCAACACTTATCCTAAACTAACTCCAAAACTCATCTTAAACAAATCTACCCTAAACCAACCATAACACATCCTGAGCAGATTGTAGCCTATCATCTTAAACAAACTCTAATCACACTATAACTCAAACACTTAGCCTAATCCCTCTATAAAAGCACATAATTCACACACAAAAAGAAAAACTTTGGAGCCTAAGCATTCTCAGCTTTAATACTTTTTGCTTCATTCACGTAGCTCTCCCGGCAAAAGCCTCACCTTCATCTTCTATTCCAAAAAAGATTGTTGTATGAGTCAACTCACTTCAAAACCGAGTCAACTTGCTACCATCTTCACAACCCCACCACTATTCATCGTCATCTTCCTCACAATTACACCCTACCACTATTACCACTAAATAAACTTCTTCCTCTCGCCACCCAACAACACCTTCAACAACCCTCATCCTTATTCCATAACCACCCAAAAATCACCATCTCCAAAGAACCATACATCATCCTTAACCACCACACAACTTATATAGCCACCATTTAACAACCACCAGTCGTCGACCACACCGTTTCCAGCAGCCACCACTGCCCGTCAACTCCGCTCGTGAACTACGTGTCGTCCCTGCCACCCATGAGTCGTTCGTGCTGGATCAGATTGGAAACCACCTGCGACCCGCATCCGTCGAACCAGTCCCTCGTCCGAACTAGGAGAAGAACTCGCCGGCACCCACGAACCAGATTCAACCACGACTCGCGTTCCAGCAGGAAAACACCCAGATCGGACAAGCAACCCGCACCTCCACGCCGAACCAGATACCGTCGCCACTCGCTGCGCCTCTGTCCCTGGTCACCGCCGGTCGTCGTTTGCTCTGTTGGTCCCCTGGTTGGTCTCTGCAAAGAAGCATCACAGAGCAAGAAAAAACAAATAACTCGTTCCCTTTTTTTAATTTTCGTAAGCTGCTCTTCTTTATTTTTTTTTAGTTAAAGGGTAGTGGGCTTAAAGTAACTAACTTGGGCCAGAAAGAAAAAAAAGGATTTAAAAAAATGAAAAAGGTAAAAAAAATAAATATAAAACTACAAAGTAAAAATATAAAAATAATTAAATGTTTTTTTAAAAAGAACGAAACAGAATTAACCGAGTTGTGACAGCTTGTTAATCTTGTAACTATTTTGAATCATTTGAGTTGTGACAACCTAATGATTCAAATTATTTTAAGATAAATTACTATTTAATAAAGATTCAAAATTTATTATTATTATTATTATTATTATTATTATTATTATTATTATTATTATTATTATTATTATTATTATGTTTCTTTTTTTCTAGGCAATTTTAGATAAAAAAAATCTCATTTAAATAAGTGATTAGTGGATAACGTCTCTAGTGTGACGCAAGATTCACCTATTCAAACCTTAATTTGATTAACAGAGTCGTGACGACCTGTTAATTCAAATTTTTTATAAAAATAAAATTACGTGACTTTGAGTTCCTCATTGCATCTGAGGGTACGTAGGAGTAAAATTTTTATTCTGTCAAGCCAAATTTTAAATTTTCACAAAATTATTTGTTTTCTTTAGTTTTTTTTTAATAAAAGGGGTAAAACAAATATATTATGAGATTACTAAGTTTTGAATAACTAATTTAGGGTAACCGTTTTAGGACGGATGTGTTATGGGTGCTATGGGGTTAAGTCTTTGCCCTTCTCTATGCATAAGTAACTCCCGAATTTGATCTGGTTTCAAAGACCATTTTCTAAAAAGGTTTTCTAATTTTTCCTAATTTAGATAAAATTGGTGGTGATTCCTATTTATTTATTTTGTTTCGCTGCTCCCGCCTCGATCACATTCGCGATAGTTATGTCTAATCATTATGGCGCAAAGATGTTATATATAGTCATTATGGTGCAAAGGCGTTATATATAATCATTATGGCCCCAGGTCGTTATGTCTGTTGGTGGGTCGTATTAAACATGTCTTTATCGAGTTCAGATATATATTGGTTGGACCTTGTAGAAATGAGTCTAGCTTATGGTCGGATGCTAATTAGGCCAATACGGTCCACAGCCCCCAGCTTGGTCATATGTGAAGATGAGCTGAGTTTATGAGTGACCAGATATCAATTGGGTCGGGACAGTCCACAGCCCCCCCTGTAACACCCTCCCTAGGGTATCACATGTTCTACTCCCGACTCATAATCTGAAAATGTTTTCATAAAAGGTTTGAGTTAAAAACGTGGGTTTAAAAATTTCTTTCTTGTTGAAATATAAACTTACTGAAATTCATATGTAATACTGAAAAACATATATTGAAACAGATTCATATACAATATTGACACCAATTAATATTTAACAACTTAAAGAGAAATATAAAACTAACAGACTCTTTTTTTTAACAGTAGCAAACCCCATGACGGGTCCTACTTAATAACACGACAACACTAACGTTAAAACTTAACATACTTATTCTCATTGTGTATCCATCTTGTTGCATCGTACATCCGTTCTACATCCGTTCTTTGTCAACACCGTACACCTTCGAGTCCCGAATGTACACTCCTTATTGTTGTCACTCATCTCGTGAGTATTCATTGCGCCTGTTATGTCTAAGACAACTCATTCTTTCTACTTGTTTAATTTTAACAATACGTATACAAAAAAACAACATAACAAAGAGGTGAGATCACCTACACCAATACCAACACTGGCAAAAGACAGAGATAACACAAGCAAGAATATCATACATACAGGATATCATATCAAACTTCCAATAATATATTCAATATTAATCAACTATCATCATCAAATCATTTATCAATTCAATTATCATAAACAACAATTACGATAATGTCCTAATTATCATCATCATCATCCAAGTATTCAAAACAATTGTCATACCAATATTCCTCAATTAATATATCACACGATATAAATGTTCGATTATGCATGTACACAAGACTCGATTTCCTACTCCATGGAGCTAAAACTCAGGTCGGAGAAATGATCGAAAAGATCTCACGGTACCACGTGCCTCGGACCACGTGCTTTAATTCTCATTTCAATTTTTGCACATCTAAGCACATACACGACAGTTTTATCGATCTTGATTAAGAATAGTGTCTCGGTCCAGATCATCGGTGTGTTGCATCGGTCTAACCTACGGGAAGAAGCGCGACCAACCACCCGTGTAGGCAACCCGCACCCGATGCCCCCAAGGTCAACAAGTGACCTACACTACGCATATCGCACTCACTCAAGAGGTGTGTTTCTCCTAGCAATCAGCCATATCCAATCCTCATCGGACTATTCCAATGCATGTATAATGCACCAAATCCAATCATAGACAAATATGTCATTTTCTCACCGGTTCAACAAGAATCATAATCAGTACTTTCAACAAATAAAATCAAGTTATCACGTTTTCATAGTTGTAAAACACTTTTACCGTATTTTCACAATCGCGTAACATTTACGTTACGTTTCACAATCCAAAACGTTTACATTATGTTTTCACAATACCATAACACTTCTCTTATATTTTCACAATACCGTAACACTCTTGTTACGTTTTTAAAATTTTAAAACGTTTTTATTACGTTTTCACAATACCGTAACACTACTGTTACATTTACAAAATTTCGTAACATTTCTGTTACGTTTTCAAAATGTTGCAACTCTTCTGTTGCACTTTTAAACCACGTATTAATTTTTAACGTTTTTCTCAATCTCATAAAAACATACGTTTCTCAAATCGCATGGTATTTTTCCACTGTTTCAAAATTGCGTAACTTAAAAATCATTCTTTTACGTCACGTAAATCATTTATATCATTCTCAAAATATTTAAAATACTTTCCAAATCTCATAACAATTTTCTATCATTTTCACAATCACGTAAAAATATTCTCACTATTCAAATTACGTAGTGATTTTTTTAACAATATTTCAATCACAAAAAATATTTAAACGCTTTCCAAATCGTGTAGAAATATTTAAACATTTTTCAAATCGCGTAGAAATATTTTCTTGTATTTCAAATTGTTTTTAAGATAATGTAAAATGTTTTTCAACATTTTTCAATCACATAAAATATTCCTCAATATTCCAAACATTATTTTGACTTAAATAAATCAATATCATTTTTAACACATTGTTCAAAATTGCGTAGCTTAAAAATCACGTTTTTAAGATACGTAAAACATTTTTCATCACAATTTCATTCCAGAAAATACTTCTTAACCTTCAAAAATTCATTTTCAACTTTTCTCAAAATAATATAACTTTATATTTCATTTAATATATTTTCTTACTCAAGAAAATATTTTTCCACAGTTCTTTACTCAAGAAATTCTTTTTCAAAATATACTTCACAAAAATCACTATTCCATTGATGTAAATCAACGTTTCAAAACTTAACATTTTCTAACGTATTTCAAAACTTGAAAATAAGTTATACGTTAATAAATTTTCAAAATACCATTATATTCTTCATTTTCCCAAATCATTTCCAAACACAACCTTCTTCAAAATAAATTGAAGTTCGAAAACATTTTCGTTTACAAAAACTTGATTTTTCTCAAGTGATAAACGCTCTGATTCCCTTTCCAAAATCCTTGTATTAAATCCAGTTACGTTTCCACTTTGAAATTCACTTTGTTCATAAAAAAAATCAAGGCATTTCAAGTCTTCAAAAACGTGGACATGACTATTGAAAATCATCAAAACATTTTTTTTTCTAAATCAATATGGTTTTACACAAACAAAACCATTAAAGCCATCAAATACTTTTCCTTTTAAATTGATATGGTTTTACACAAACAAAACCATTAAAATTTTGTTTTTCAAAATCGAAATACCAATGGTTATAAAACCAAACCCATTTGTTCAAATTCATTTTTTACTTTCTTTACAAATTCTTTTTCACTTTCTTTGCAAATCCTTAAAATCAACGTTTGCCCGTTTTCATTCAAAACTCATGTTTAGAAAAACACTTAGGATCTTTTTACACAAAATAAATCAATAAAAATTCCTCCAAAAATTATATTCTTGTTCTCTTGGAAAACAAATCCTTTGTTTATTTTCCTTACTCTTCAAATCATCCATTTTCATCTTTCATGAAAATATTAATTTGTGAACACCTATTTTGAGGTGTCTTGTTCGAAATCCACCATGTTCTAAGTACTCAAAAATCAATTCTTTTGTTCTTGAAAATTTTCAACATGAACCCTAATCAAGGGCATCAAAACCGTAGCTCTTCCTTGGCTATTGGAGCCAAAAATTAATTTACTTTCCACCATCAAGTCATGACATATACATATATATTTCATCATAAATAATATAAGCATACCATCAAAGCCATAAAAGCATGTATAGCATTTCAAGCATATCATCAAAGCTATAAAATCATGCAAAACATATCAAGCATAGAAAATTAATCAAAGCTCATAAACACCCACAAATTAATTACATGACCATGGATATGAATCCTCACATGGATTCCACATCCATCAAATAAAATACCATCTCTCACCACCATGCTTGGTTGGTGAGATGGATCTCCTCTTACCTCTTGAAGATCCTCAAAAGCTTCTTGATTTGCTTCTTTTTCCAAGTCCTTCATCACCAAGAGCTTCTCAAATACAAAACAAAATACATAGAAATTAGTATACTAAGCTTGATTAAGAGGAACCATGGATCAAACATGGCTTAGATCATGAAAAAGAGAGAAGAAAATGAAGTTTCCTTACACTTCACCATAAATACCCCATAACTTTGATCTTGAAGAAACTCCTTGAAGATGAATGATTTAGAAAAATCTCCAACATGAAAGTTGCTTAGAACATCATGTAGATTCAAGATCTATGGTTGAATGAAATTAAAAGAGCTTGGATGGTGGTTGTAGGTAGTATGACCGAATGGTGTATTTTGAAGAACAAAGATGAAATTTTTGATTTTTGATAGAAAGTTGAAGCTTGGATTTGAAGCTCAAGATGAATGATTTTGGAAAAACTCATAACTGTAGAGATGTTCTTAACGAATGATGTTTAGGTTTAGAAAATCAAGTTGGATGAAATTTTTGAGTGATGAAAGGTGCTTCTTGGAGGGCTTGGCCAAAATCTAGAGAAGAAAGGAGATGGAGAGAAAATTTTCTAAGTTTCCTTGAAAATGAATCAATGAAGGCCAAGGAAGAACAATAATGACTAAAGCGTGCAATTATGGTCTTCCAAACTCCTTCATGCAGCACCAAATTCGTAGTCCCCCTTCTTGCATTCTTCTTGAGTGCAAAAAAATCAAAAGTAAGCCATTATGATGTCTAACTTGACCAAGACATGCAAAAATGACATAAAACTTGTTTCTTTGTCTTCTAAACACTCCAAAACCATCACTTTCTCTTCATAATGCATTCAATAAAGTTGTCTTCATTATTTGCCACCATTTGAAGCATTTCTAGCCATTGATTAATTCAATGGTTAGGATTTAGGTAGATTTTTAATTTTAGAAGACTAAATCTGCGCCATTGGATTTTTCTCCTTTAAATTCTAAATTTTAGATGTGTCTCCAAAATTAATGGTTAAGATTGCTTCTTCAAACTTTAAATCCAAGGGTCCTAATTAGTCTTTCTTTTTTAGAAGACCAAATCTCCACCATTGATTAATTCTTCATCCAATGGTCATAAATGGTCTTTGTTACTTTTTAAGATTAAATCTCCACCCTTGATTTAATCTAAATCCAATGGTTATAAATGGTCTTTTCATTTTTTCAAGACCAATTCTACACCTTTGATTGCATCTATGGTTGATATCAAAGTCTTCCTAACTAAGCTTATTCTCACACCATTGATTAAATCAATGGTTATTATCCAAGCGCTTTTTATTAAGTTTGTTTTTAACCTTTGATTAAATCAATGGTTAATATTCAAACTAAGTATTCTCATCCAAGGGTATAGATCAAGTCAAGCTCTCTTTGTTGACTACGCAGATAATATTTATTCTCAGATCCTACAAATAATATTTTTACTTGTATTTTTATCATCCGATAATTAAATACGATAAAACATAAGACAATAAATTTTCTAAAACTGTTTCCTGATTCAGGTTTAGTAAGATCCCTGTCTCCGTCTAAACAAGACAAATTTTTCTATGCGTAGAAAAATTTTTGCTTTCTTGAGACCCACACAGGGCCCACGTATAGCCACCTGGCCCATACCCCTTGCGGGGCCCACAAATAGGAAAAATTTCAAAATCATCCACAAAAATCACAAAAATTATAAAATGCACAAATATCAAATCAGATTACGTAAAATAATTACCAACGGTAAAAATTAAATTACGTAAGGTTTTCCCCGGCCCGAAAATTTTTATTTTCCTGACACGGAGTAAATCACTCAAAACGATCAAATACGCTGACGGAATAAACAAAATAATTTTACAGTGCACAGAAATTACTAAACAGTAAAATTCTGTTAACTGTCAAAATTACTGTTTAAGAGATACGGAAATTTGGGGTGTTACAATACTCCCCCTCTTTACAGAAATTTCGTCCTCGAAATTTCATGACCATGGTTTCACACCCTCAGAATAAATAATGACATTATTCCTTTATCTTTTCTTCAGTTCCCATGTAGTTTCACCTCTTACGTTATTCCAAACGATTTTAAACCATTGAAAGTTCTTTATCTCTTGTTCGCTTCTCCTGATCAAACAAATATCTCAATATTTTTTTTTCTACGATTTTCCATTACCGTCTTAACTTTTCCCATAGACAGACTTTTTCAACATTTTGAAGAATCCACCACGCTTCCACTGCGCCACTTTGATACTCTGATCTGGATATACATAGGAATATTCTCTCTTGCAAAATATTCCTTCAATTGCAGTAGATGAAAGAAAACATCATGGAAAAGAACAAAACAAATCGAATATGTTATCGAACATATCCAGCAAAGAATTGGATGTAACTCGATCTTCAAGAATGAATTCTCTGATACCAATACAGCGGCTACCAACCTTCATTCATGCCTAGAATAGTTTTTCTCAGATAACTTCCAATTAATGTAATGTATTACTTAAAATTTTCTCATCCTCATATCACTTTATTCTTCAGCTTTAGCTCTTACCAGGAAATGTCTCACTAACCGAGTTCTCCTTTCAACCACATTTTATACCAGATACTATGACATGGATGTTAAATAGGAATATCCTTTCTTGCAAAATATTCTTTCTTGCAAATGTAATATATGAAAGAACATTATAGAGGTTTAGGAAGAAAAGGTAGTGAAATGATCTAATATGTTACCAAACATATTCAACAAGAATTTGATTTTGCCTGATTTTCAAGAATGAGTTTTTCTGAAATACTAACACTGTATTGAGACAATCTCATAGGATATGGTTGGAAAATAACCAATCCATTTTCAAATATCATGTCTGTTTATGAAACAGATCAAACTAACACAAAGTTTTGAGTTTTGAAAGATCACATCTGTTTAGGAAACAGATCAACCTACATAAAAATTTTGAACGACAGATCAAACTAACCCAAAGATTTGATCCATAACAACAATTTGAATAACTTGAGTAGCTCGATCGGCTAAGAATAGAAACAGAAGTAAACAAATCAGAGGATTACGAATAACTCTAACATATAATTGATCTACTCAATTGTATGCCATAAGGAATAGGTTATTCACAGAAATATTCAATATGGTTTATAGGATTAGCTCCAATGACACAATCTCCATTGTTTAAATCTTTCGCTCCGAACACTCCCGTTCCATTCAGAACAACGACTTTCCCTACTATCTGAGATTTTACTAACAGAAAACTCTATTTTTATTGGAACTCTTTCTGCACTTGAAACAAATTATTTCCTTAACGTAAAATCTTTCGTTAAGTGCCCCCTTCCATACTTCTTACATTTCGGTGCAGATGTCACAGTCAAACTAAACCTGCCATTCTAGTACTTTCTCCACAAGATTGTTGTTGTTGTTGACTTTTTGGAGATTGCACGTACATTTTCTGTTGGAATCGCTTGACCTTACGATTTCCCCTTTTTCATAACCAATATAGTCCAACATTACAGGGTCTCTCATCCTGAGATTGATTCAACTCTAACAAAATCTTAGCTTAAGAAATCAATTCTTGTCGTGGAACAATCTTCTGAGTTTGCTGTATAATTGCTTCAGCCACTGTTTGTATTACTTTCAAAGTTGCAGTCATATCATCACCATTATGTTTCGTTTTCACACGCGTACGTCTATCACGAGTCTTTTCTTTTCTTCAAAGATGGACGAATCAAAATAAAATGGAAACCAGATTTAACCATTTCAAATAAACTTTTATTTTCTTGACGTACATTCCTTCATTAAGTACTTTCTTTCACATCAGTTACTGCCTTTGGTTTCCTCAATGGTTGTAAATACATCTTCCGTCGAAATCAATCACTTTTCCAATATTCCTAAGAAAACACCAAGTTCCAAAATTACGAAATCTTATATTCCAAGACTGATTCTCTTCTATCAAATCTTGAACTTCAACTTTCATTTTCCCACTGAACAGCAGTCCTTTGTTCCTGCAGTCATCCTTCCACGTTGCTCCCGTTGCTCTCGTAACTGTAACTGCATTACTAGTAACATGTTCTACTTCCACACAAGTACAACTATCCCGAGCCATTTTTTTTTTCTCGAGGCGTGCGGATCGAAATACAATGGATCTGATATCCATTATAAACAACATTGTTTCCTTTCAGAAAACAATAACATAGAGAACACAACACAAGCAAAATAGACCTAACCACAAACCCCAAAAGACTCAAACCGTGCTCTGATACCAACTAATGTAACACCCTCCCTAGGGTATCACATGTTCTACTCCCGACTCATAATCTGAAAATGTTTTCATAAAAGGTTTGAGTTAAAAACGTGGGTTTAAAAATTTCTTTCTTGTTGAAATATAAACTTACTGAAATTCATATGTAATACTGAAAAACATATATTGAAACAGATTCATATACAATATTGACACCAATTAATATTTAACAACTTAAAGAGAAATATAAAACTAACAGACTCTTTTTTTTTTTTAACAGTAGCAAACCCCATGACGGGTCCTACTTAATAGCACGGTACAACACTAACGTTAAAACTTAACATACTTATTCTGCATTTGTGTATCCATCTTGTTGCATCAGACATCTGTTCTACATCTGTTCTTTGTCAACACTGCACACCTTCGAGTCCTGAATGTCCACTCCTTATTGTTGTCACCCATCTCAGAGTATTCATCGCCCGTTATGTCTAAGACAACTCATTCTTTCTACTGTTTAATTTTAACAATACAGACACAGCAAGACAACATAACAAAGAGGTGAGATCACCTACACCAATACCAACATGGCAGCACAGAGATAACACAAGCAAAGAATATCATACGGGGATATCATATCAAACTTCCAATAATATATTCAATATTAATCAACTATCATCATCAAATCATTTATCAATTCAATTATCATAAACAACAATTACGATAATGTCCTAATTATCATCATCATCATCCAAGTATTCAAAACAATTGTCATAGCCAATATTCCTCAATTAATATATCACACAGATATAAATGTTCGATTATGCATGTACACAAGACTCGATTTCCTACTCCATGGAGCTAAAACTCAGGTCGGAGAAATGATCGAAAAGATCTGCACGGTACCACGTGCCTCGACCACGTGCTTTAATTCTCATTTCAATTTTTGCACATCTAGCACATACACGACGGTCTTTATCGAGATCTTGATTAAGAATAGTGTCTCGGGTCGGATCATCGGTGTGTTGCATCGGTCTAACCTACGGGAAGAAGCGCGACCAACCACCCGTGTAGGCAACCCGCACCCCGATGCCCCCCAAGGTCAACAAGTGACCTACACTACGCATATCGCACCCACTCAAGAGGTGTGTTTCTCCTAGGCAATCACCATATCCAAATCTCATCTGACCATTCCAATGCATGTATAATGCACCAAATCCAATCATAGACAAATATGTCATTTTCTCACCTGGTTCAACAAGAATCATATCAGTACTTTCAACAAATAAAATCAAGTTATCACGTTTTCATAGTTGTAAAACACTTTTACCGTATTTTCACAATCGCGTAACATTTCGTTACGCTTTCACAATCCAAAACGTTTCGTTATGTTTTCACAATACCATAACACTTCTCTTATATTTTCACAATACCGTAACACTTTTGTTACGTTTTTAAAATTTTAAAACGTTTTATTACGTTTTCAAAATACCGTAACACTATCTTGTTACATTTTACAAAATTTCGTAACATTTCAAGTTACGTTTTCAAAATGTTGCAAACTCTTCTTCATTGCACTTTTAAACCACGTATTAATTTTTAACGCTTTTTCTCAATCTCATAAAAACATACGCTTTCTCAAATCGCATGGTATTTTTCCACTGCTTCAAAATTGCGTAACTTAAAAATCATTCTTTTACGCCACGTAAATCATTTCTATCATTCTCAAAATATTTAAAATACTTTCCAAATCTCATAACAATTTTCTATCATTTTCACAATCACGTAAAAATATTCTCATCACTATTCAAATTACGTAGTGATTTTTTTAACAATATTTCAATCAGCGTAAAATATTTAAACGCTTTCCAAATCGTGTAGAAATATTTAAACATTTTTCAAATCGCGTAGAAATATTTTATCGTATTTCAAATTGTTTTTAAGATACGTAAAATGTTTTTCAACATTTTTCAATCACATAAAATATTCCTCAATATTCCAAACATTATTTTGGACTTAAATAAATCAATATCATTTTTAACACATTGTTCAAAATTGCGTAGCTTAAAAATCACGTTTTTAAGATACGTAAAACATTTTTCATCACAATTTCATTCTAAAAATACTTTTAACCTTCAAAAATTCATTTTCAACTTTTCTCAAAATAATATAACTTTATATTTCATTTAATATATTTTCTTACTCAAGAAAATATTTTTCCACAGTTCTTTACTCAAGAAATTCTTTTTCAAAATATACTTCACAAAAATCACTATTCCATTGATGTAAATCAACGTTTCAAAACTTAACATTTTCTAACGTATTTCAAAACTTGAAAATAAGTTATAACGTTAGAAATTTTCAAAATACCATTATATTCTTCATTTTCCCAAATCATTTCCAAACACAACCTTCTTCAAAATAAATTGAAGTTCAAAACATTTTCGCTTACAAAAACTTGATTTTTCACAAGTGATAAACGCCTGATTCCCTTTCCAAAATCCTTGTATTAAATCCATTCGTTTCCACTTTGAAATTCACTTTGTTCATAAAAAAATCAAGGCATTTCAAGTCTTCAAAAACGTGGACATGACTATTGAAAATCATCAAAACATTTTTTTTTTCTAAATCAATATGGTTTTACACAAACAAAACCATTAAAGCCATCAAATACTTTTCCTTTTAAATTGATATGGTTTTACACAAACAAAACCATTAAAATTTTGTTTTTCAAAATCGAAATACCAATGGTTATAAAACCAAACTCATTTGTTCAAATTCATTTTTTACTTTCTTTACAAATTCTTTTTCACTTTCTTTGCAAATCCTTAAAATCAACGTTTGCCCGTTTTCATTCAAAACTCATGTTTAGAAAAACACTTAGGATCTTTTTACACAAAATAAATCAATAAAAATTCCTCTAAAAATTATATTCTTGTTCTCTTGGAAAACAAATCCTTTGTTTATTTTCCTTACTCTTCAAATCATCCATTTTCATCTTTCATGAAAATATTAATTTGTGAACACCTATTTTGAGGTGTCTTGTTCGAAATCCACCATGTTCTAAGTACTCAAAAATCAATTCTTTTGTTCTTGAAAATTTTCAACATGAACCCTAATCAAGGGCATCAAAACCGTAGCTCTTCCTTGGCTATTGGAGCCAAAAATTAATTTACTTTCCACCATCAAGTCATGGCATATACATATATATTTCATCATAAATAATATAAGCATACCATCAAAGCCATAAAAGCATGTATAGCATTTCAAGCATATCATCAAAGCTATAAAATCATGCAAAGCATATCAAGCATAGAAAATTAATCAAAGCTCATAAACACCCACAAATTAATTACATGACCATGGATATGAATCCTCACATGGATTCCACATCCATCAAATAAAATACCATCTCTCACCACCATGCTTGGTTGGTGAGATGGATCTCCCTCTTACCTCTTGAAGATCCTCAAAAGCTTCTTGATTTGCTTCTTTTTTCAAGTCCTTCATCACCAAGAACTTCTCAAATACAAAACAAAATACATAGAAATTAGTATACTAAGCTTGATTAAGAGGAACCATGGATCAAACATGGCTTAGATCATGAAAAAGAGAGAAGAAAATGAAGTTTCCTTACACTTCACCATAAATACCCCATAACTTTGATCTTGAAGAAACTCCTTGAAGATGAATGATTTAGAGAAAATCTCCAACATGAAAGTTGCTTAGAACATCATGTAGATTCAAGATCTATGGTTGGATGAAATTAAAAGAGCTTGGATGGTGGTTTTAGGTAGTATGACCGAATGGTGTATTTTGAAGAACAAAGATGAAATTTTTGATTTTTGATAGAAAGTTGAAGCTTGGATTTGAAGCTCAAGATGAATGATTTTGGAAAAACTCATAACTAGAGATGTTCTTAGAATGATGTTTAGGTTTAGAAAATCAAGTTGGATGAAATTTTTGAGTGATAAAAGGTGCTCTTGGAGGGCTTGGCCAAAATCTAGAGAAGAAAGGAGATGGAGAGAAAATTTTCTAAGTTTCCTTCTTGAAAATGAATCAATGAAGACCAAGGAAGACAATAATGACTAAAGCATGCAATTATGGTCTTCCAAACTCCTTCATGCAGCACAAATTCGTAGTCCCCCCTTCTTGCATTCTTCTTGAGTGCAAAAAAATCAAAAGTAAGCCATTATGATGTCTAACTTGACCAAGACATGCAAAAAATGACATAAAGCTTGTTTTTTGTCTTCTAAACACTCCAAAACCATCACTTTCTCTTCATAACGCATTCAATAAAGTTGTCTTCATTATTTGCCACCATTTGAAGCATTTCTAGCCATTGATTAATTCAATGGTTAGGATTTAGGTAGATTTTTAATTTTAGAAGACTAAATCTAAGCCATTGGATTTTTCTCCTTTAAATTCTAAATTTTAGATGTGTCTCCAAAATTAATTTAAGATTGCTTCTTCAAACTTTAAATCCAAGGGTCCTAATTACTTTCTACTTTAGAAGACCAAATCTCCACCATTGATTAATTCTTCATCCAATGGTCATAAATGGTCTTTGTTACTTTTTAAGATTAAATCTCCACCCTTGATTTAATCTAAATCCAATGGTTATAAATGGTCTTTGTCATTTTTCAAGACCAATTCTACACCTTTGATTGCATCTATGGTTGATATCAAAGCCTTCCTAACTAAACTTATTCTCACACCATTGATTAAATCAATGGTTATTATCCAAGCTTCTTTATTAAGTTTGTTTAACCCTTTGATTAAATCAATGGTTAATATTCAAACTAAGTATTCTCATCCAAGGGTATAGATCAAGTCAAGCTCTCTTTGTTGACTACGCAAATAATATTTATTCTTGTATCCTACAAATAATATTTTTACTTGTATTTTTATCATCCGATAATTAAATACAAGACAAAACATAAGACAATAAATTTTCTAAAATCTGTTTCCTGATTCGGGTTTAGTAAGATCCCCCTCGTCTCCGTCTAAACAAGACAAATTTTTCTATGCGTAGAAAAATTTTTGCTTTCTGGGACCCACACAGGCCCACGTATAGCCACATTGGCCCACATACTTTTTATGGGGCCCACAAATAGGAAAAATTTCAAAATCATCCACAAAAATCACAAAAATTATAAAATGCACAAATATCAAATCGAGTTACGTAAAATAATTACCAACGGTAAAAATTAAATTACGTAAGGTTTTCCCTACCAAAATTTTTATTTTCCGACACGGAGTAAATCACTCAAAACGATCAAATACGCTGACGGAATAAACAAAATAATTTTACAATTACGAAAATTACTAAACAAGAAAATTACATTAATCATCAAAATTACTGTTTAAGAGATACGGAAATTTGGGGTGTTACACCCCCAGCTTGGGCAATCAGTAATGATAGCCCGAGCTTGTATTATATTGTTTATTCTTATCCAAGCTTATGAATCTGGATGGTCTATAACCCCCCAACTTGGACAATCAGTGATGATAGTCTGAGCTTGTATTACTTTTTATTCTTATCCAAGCTTATGAATCTGGACGGTCTACAACTTCCCAGTTTGGGTAAATCACAAAGTGAATGGTCGAGTTTTTCCGAGCTCTTTGTAATTTTTTAAGCTTCGTCCCTGGGTAACCTTCCGATGTGAGTGGTGAGGTATTTTGTGTATGTATTTTCCCGACCCTGGCTATGAATTTTCTAGACCTGATCTAATCTTGAGTTTCTTCGATTTAGGTCAGTCTTCAAATGCATCATGGTCACCTCAGAACTTTTTCCGAGCTTGGCTGACTTTATACATATGGTTTTCTCAATTAGTATCTCGATTTAATCATGATCTAGGTTTCTCCTCAAGCTTGGTCGATTGAATCAGCATTGAACCGAACATGGCATTGATACTCGCAATCTGTTTGAGGTTAGTATCTACTGTAGGTCTACATTAGCTCAGGGCTGGCATCGACTTGGAGACAGTTTCGGCTTGAAGCCGGTCATCAACTCGAGGCTAGCATCAGCCAGGGGCCGGTTACTTCATCAGTTCAAGAATGACATCGGCTGGAGGCTGGTTACTTCATCAGCTCGAGGCTGGCATCAGCCGAAGGGCCAATTACTTTGCTCGGGGCCTTTCATCAACTTTGTACTAGCATCGGTCATGGGCCGGTTACTTAGCTCGGGGCCATTCATCAGTTTTGTGTTGGCATCGATAGTGGGCTGGTTACTTGACTCGAGACCTTTCATCAACTTTGTGCTAGCATCGACCAGAGGCTGGTTACCTCATCAGCTCGGGGCTAACATCGGCTGGGGGCGGTTACTTCATCAGCTCGGGGCTAGCATTAGCTCAGGGCCGAACATCAGCTCGGGGTCGGCATCGGCTCGGGGCTGGTTTCATCTTCTCGAGTTTTCGGGGCCTTCGCTTGGACTTCCCAAGGGTTTTTTATCATCTCGAGTTTTCGGGGCATTCGTTTGGAATTTTTCAAGAATTTGTTGAGGGTTTAATCTAGCTTGTCTTGATCCTGCCATGTGAGTAATTTTGATAATAATATGTAATTGAAATAAATAAAAATAAGTTTCCATACCTCGGTAAGTTTGGTTGTGCCGAGATGTGATAAGATTATTCTTCTATGTTATAAGCCTTCTAGATTTCATACGTCAGAAAAACTTCATGATCCCTACTTTGTTAAAGAAAAGCTTGACAATTTTACAACTCAGAACTATGAACTCGGGAACTTCAAATCTTGGCTTTTAAGCTGAAAGCAATTTATTAACATTTGATGTCGCTAACGCCCCTCTTGCAATCATAATAACTAGTTCCTTATGACTTTATGAGTTATAGAATGAATGTCCTTTTGAAGTCGTTATCTCCAGGAATGCCAATAATCACCACGTAATATATATGACTATTAAGTAAATTATCCCCTTCTAAATTTCAAAACCTTTCACTAAATGAGAATGAATAAGTTGGAAATAACAACACATGAGTGATAAAAGATGGCAATAAATTGTATGAGTGATAAAAGATGGCAATAAATTGTATGTTATGCAATTAAATCGATGAAGAAATGGTAACAATTAATGTCAAGCAAATGGCAATCTACATTTATGAGTTTTGATGGCATATTCTTAGTAATATTCAAATTTTAAATTGAATTGTAGTTAATCCAATGCATTGACAACAATAAAGTTATGCCAATAATATTAGTGACCATTAATTGTATTCATATAAATAAAAATGAATGTCAAATAAATGGTTGTTAATCACAAGGTATTTATTATTAAATTGATGTCGTGCCAATAAATTAATATCAAAGAGTTTTAAAAAAATTAGCATCAAAGACAAGCAATATATGTGATTAAAATGGTAACTGAAACAAACACATTAATGACTTGACTGACTTCCCTTAGATATCATGTGTGAATTAGCATAGTAATATTTATCATGTATAAACCTTGTGGATTTGCTCATAGATTATCCTAAGAATTTGCAGAAAACGTGAGGTCATGTCTTGCACAAGATTTGTGTCTGGATCTTCACACATGTCATGTACATGCTCTTGGGGTAATGGCAACATGCAACTACAAGACTTATTTTTTTGCTTAGAATGTTATTAAAACAAGAGAAATCAAGCAGAGAGAGTTAGAATCTAACATAATAAATTACGTTAGTAAGAAAAACTTCATCATTCTATGTCAATAGGGAAGATTAACAATTAGAGAAATTTAATTACAACCCTACAAGAAATTAATTCTAATTTAAAAGAGATATCATGTCAATTCAGGACATTAATGAAAATAAATACTTAGTCAATAGATGTTACATATATTAAGTAATAATGCTAATTCATGTCATAGTTTAATAGAAATTAAGGCCACGTGTTTATATAAAAAGTAATAAGTAATGAAAATTAATAAGGAGTGAATAAATATATCCAATCATTCTTTGGATTCTTCTTCATACAGTGGTCTTAGATTTTATGCAACACAAGGCATAGCATGTACACTGTTCAAAAAATAAGAAACTTTAAGCAGGTTACTCCTTGGAGATATCAATCAATATTATTAGAATGAATAAGTTTTAAGAGATTTAATTTCAGCAAGCAAATAAAAGGAATATATAATGCCAAAAGAAAAAAGAATGATATATACAATGGTAATCTCCTTTTAAATACCATTAATGCCATAACGTTCTTGTTGCCATTTAGGGATGGCAATGGGGTGGGATGGGGGCGAATAGTGCTTCTTCCGCTCCCGTTCCATTTATTTTGCAGGTATCCATTTATGATCCTTACGGGTAGATAGAATATTCACGAATATCCGCAGGTATATGCGGGTATTTGATATTTTAAAATAAAATTATAAAAATTATAAAACAAACATAAATAAAATAAATTTTAATATCACATATTACAATTTTGTTTAACAATATAAGATTCTTACAAAATTAAAATATTATTATAAATAACAAACTAAATCCAATTATATTTTATAATAATTAGTTTACATAAATAACTATTACATAAATAGTATATATTTTTTCAACAAATTTTATCATTATGGATTCATTTAATAAAAATATTATTTTAAAATAATAAAATATAACAAATATTTTCATCTCATCTCAAAATTAAAAAGAAAAAGAATTATAATATATGATATATATTAAATAAAATATATATACTAAACTGATTTGACTATGCATCTACCTGGGTTGAGAGACTCGTCTATAATCTTTGTCCCCGCTTTATTTATTAAACGAGTATCCATCCCCTGTCCCGTCACGAATAATCCTCACAAATCCTCGCAAGTACAAATAATTTTACCATACCTATTACTATTAAAAGATATAAATATCGACTTGCAGCCATTATTTATAAAAACAACAAACAAATAAAGAGCCTGCACATCTTATAAAATTATTAGTCATGTCATGCCTAATCGCCCAAGTATTTGTATTTGCAATGTACTATCAGTAACTTTACGTTATACTTTGAGACATGTCAATTAATAGTGACCAGTGCAAATTTTCTTAATTACGTTATACTTTGAACGTTCATTTGGTTTTTTTTTTTTACACAAATAGAAAGGATCATTGAATAACAATAATGAAGAATAAATTTGAAATAGACAATAAAAAATGGGGAGAAAAATAAACAGATTTTTAATATTAAGGTAAAATACCAGTTACATAAAAAATTAAATAAAATATTAAGACGCATAAGAATTTCTTTCTTAATATATCAAGGGAATATCTTAAATACTAATCAAAATCATATATTTCTTAGTAAATCACAAGCAGCAATGTTTTAACATTTCAGGCATAAAACAAAAGTAGGGATACCTTTTTTAAATTAAAAAAAATAAAGCAAAAGGATAAACAAGAGCAGACAAAGGAAATATATAAGCAAAGATGTGATGTTTTTTTGAACGAAATTAGCATCAAATTGCATCAGCGTACCTACCTCAAAAAAATGATGGTAGAAGAGTACACTTATAGAATATAGATGTTAAGGGTGAATAGAGAAAAGTGAGGGACACAAATTAGATGTTCTCATAGGATATCCAATGTCAGTGGTGTTACTTGGACGGAGACAAACCGATTATGACCATGAGAATTGTCGAACAAAAGATTCTAGTTAAACTGGTCATGAGAATATCGTCAAAGAGATGCATGTAACAACAATGTGAATGTGACTTGTGGTATTCCTGTGGGTTGAGAGAGTTTTATCTCTTCCTACATACAGCGCCAGATGATCTGTCCTCTACTTGAGGGGTGGTTGTCGGAGAGCTCCAAGTCGATCATCTAGTAGTTCGATGGTTGGAGATGAGGTGGAGCTCCGCCAAGACACTCTGACCGACTAGTCTCCTAGCCGATACAGTGGTACATGTAAGAGTATAGAAGAATGAACATGTCTGACTTAAGCTGCCAGACCAGTTTATATAGAGATTCGGAAGATTGATTCTCCAGACACTTTCTGTTAAGGTTATTTAGGATTCTGAACGTTATGTCTAGTCACTATGGCGCAAAGACGTTATGTATAGTTATTATGGCGCAAAGACGAGATGTATAATCATTATGACGCAAGGTCGTTATGTCTGTTGGTGGGTTGTATTGAGCACGTCTTTATCGAGCCGTTATGTCTGTTGCTTTCTTTTTCTTATTTTCATATTTTTTTGGTGCAACTATTTTCTTATTTTCTTCCTAACTTTACAGTTCTTTCTAGGGCTGCACATGGGTCGGGTTGGTTCGGGTTTGGGTAAAAAATCAAAACAAATTAGATGAAGTTGGGTCGGGTCGCTTCGGGTCGGGTTTGAATTTTTTTTCAAGTAACTAGAACCAAAATCGGGTTGGTTCAAGTCAGATAATCGGATTGTTCAAATTTGTAAACAGAGAGGGCACAAAGGATTATATTGACGAGAATGGAACTCACAAATCAAACTTGTGAAATGAAACCCAAGCATCTCAATAACGATTATATTGATGAGATTCATAACTAAAAATCAAACCAATGTATTCCCAATATACAAATCATCACTCACAAATCAACATGATTCATGTTTCCAGTGAACAACAAGGAAAGCTTGTTTGTATCATAGAGATTCAAGAATTAAACAAGGAAAGCTATACTATAAATTGAACTAATTTGGCTTTAATCAATGATTTTTTTTTGTTTTTTACCATATTTCAAACCCAAATAAGTTAACTTAAGCTATCAGCAAACTAAAATCATAACTAATAAAAATAAAAAGGATAAAACAAAATAAAATGGAAAAAAAGGGAAACAGATGGGAGGGGTTCTGCGAATCTGGAGGCGTGGTGCAGAGGTTGCGGCTGGAGGGGTGGCCGCACGGTGCCATAGCGCGGTGGCTGTGCAGGGGAAGACGATGATGGTGACGTGCGGCGGCTCAAGCGACTGAGGGGTTTGGTTATAGATCTGGTCACGGTGCTCTAGTACGGCAACGAAGAAGCCGAATCTGGATTGATTGGCTCGTGGATCTAGTGGTTGAGTTATAGATCTGGGTGAGAGAAGTGGTGGATCTAGGCAGTGGCGCAGCTTGAGTTGAAGCTCGCGGTGGCTGGGTCGTGTGTGGTGGTTTGTGTGCAGAGGTGTCAGTGTGGATATGGCTTTTGGCATAAGGGGGTTGGTCCAACGGTGGTGGAGGTCTGATGGGTTGGTGGGTTGTGATGGTGGCAGAGAAAGGTGGTGACGTGGTGGCCAGAGTTGCTGGTGGCTTGGTGACGCAAATGAAGGTGGCAAGAAGGAGGGCTAAGGTTCAAGAACGTGGAAGAGGAACTGGGAAATCAGAAATGAAAGTGAAGGAAGAAAGGAATAAGGAAATCAGAAATGATCAAATGAAAGTGAACTGGAGTTTCTATGTAAAATGTTGGCACAAAACGACAGTGTTTAACTTCAGGTCATCGGATAATCGAGTCGAGTTCACGTGTTGTATTTGTGAACCCATCACCGGAACTAACCATTAATCAAGTTAATTGGATTTGACTCGATCTGACCAAATGACCAAAATCAACTCGAAAATACAAAGTTGAATTGAGCCGGGTTGATCGAGTTGAGTTGACCCATGTGCAACCCTAATTATTGTAACATTCATTACCTCTTTTATTATTATTATTTATTTTTTTAATCATAATAATAATTGAAAGTCATTTTTGTATTTATTTTTCTTTGCATTTAATGTAATTGTGAAAAGAAAAGAGAGTGCACTCTGTTTTTCTAAATAACGAGACTATACTTTGAAATAAAATAGTCATTTTTTTTAAATAAATAAATAATTGTGTATCAATTATTAATTTAATAAAGTATATTATAATTTTAATTTACTAAATAATTTAAAGATAATTACATCTTTATTTATTTATTTTAAAGATAAATTTATTTTAAAAGAATTATTTTTCACTTTTGAAAAGACTTGTATGCCCAATTAATTTATTTTGAAAAAAAAAAACTACATGTTATCAAATGTGAATAACGCATAAAACAAAATCTTAACATACTTTTTTTTTCTTTTTTTGCTGACGAAAATCTTAACATAAACTTGAATCACCTCGAGTTGGATAATAAAATAAATATTCGTAAAATAAAAAGATCGTACAAACTTTGAAAGAAATTCATAAACATAAACGAAATAAAATTATCCAATTTTTTTTTTAAAAAAAAGTAGCGTTGAAACAAGTAATCAATATCGATATTATCTATACTAATAGATAAACGGAATTTCTTCTATTTGGTTTCTAAAGTTGTCTTTTCTATTTTACCATTAGATTTATATTAAACACAAAAAAGATAATAAAAAATAAAAAATAAAATTGTATTTTTATATTGACAATCTTTACTCTTATTTACTTAAAAATATAATTGTATAATAATAATTTTTTTACCCTCACCGAAACTAATTATAAAGAGAGTAGTTTCCTTTTTAAAGAATGCATGAAAATAAAAAGGCGAATTACCAGGCACGCTAGTACTATTAATTTCCATTAATTCCTTGGATATATATCGAGGAAAGTAGGAATAGATTTAAACAGGTAGAACTGTAGGACGACCGTTCAAGCAGATATATCAAGACATTAGACATCTCCAGTAGCAGAGCGCAAACAAGCGATCAGGTAAACCCTTTTTCTTGCAGGCCTCATATAATATGGACTTGTATAGTTTGGGTCCATCATTGATCAGTATGTTTCACAGTTTCAGCCATTAAATGTTAAGAAAAAAATATGAATTCAATCTATTTAGAAGGTTAATTTGCACTTGAATTTTTTTTTATACAACTTTTTTTTTGTCAAAAAAGGTACATAGAAAAATATTAGTAATATATCACTTCTATACTAATCTTTCATATATATATATAAGAAATATTTATTGTTACTTATTTGTGTTTATTATCATTTTTATTAAATGATCTTTAATTTTATTTTGATTTAATAATTCAAAATAGTCCACTTAATAAAAAATTAATAGAATAGGAGTGACAATAAATACTATTCTGTATATGTAATATAATTAGAGATTAGTTGTGTATAAAGTGAAGTGAGTCCAATTATATTAAAATAGTAAAAATTGTACAAACGTAATGTCATATATGTGTTAGTATGTGTGAGTAACATTGTTGTTATAAAGAATGGAACTAGCTTGAGCTACAAGCTTTAAGAGTTGGGTGGGCAGTGCTTTTTCTGTCATCATCGTCAACTTCGTTGCGAATACATATTTATGATTCCTATTAGTAGAAGGGTATTCACAGATACATGTGAATATATTTAATAATTTAAAATAAAATTTTAAAAATGAGTTTAATTTTTAATACATTATCAATGTAAAATTTTTACACTACCAACCAATTAGACATTACTATATATATGATTTTTTATATAATTATTATGATAGTTAAACATTTTTATGACATAGCAATGCATGATTAAATGAACTAGTAATTTTTTTTATAATGATAGTGTATTCAAATTAAATCATTTAAAAATCACGAAAGGAAAATACAAATAAAATAAATTTTTACGTCACATATCACAACTTTATTAACAACTTAATATTTTTGTAAAATTAAAAGAATATCACAGATAACATATTAAGTTCAATTATATTTTGTAATAATTAATTATATAAATAATTATTACATCAATGATATATGTTTTTTTTTACAATTTTTATCATTATGAGTTCATTGTAAAATAAGAAGAAAATATATTTTCATCTCATCTTAAAGTAAAAGAGAAAAAAAAATTATAATATATGTTGTATATTAAATGAAAAAAAAGTCATTAGGATTGAGTTAGTAGTAAGAGGTTTGGGTAGTTTGCATGAAGTCATAGGTTCAAACATTATTATTGCCTTTGTACCAAAAAAAATGAAAAAAAAATATTTTACGGGTTCACGGGTGCCCACATCAGAGATACTATGGGGAAAATTAATGTCAAGGATTTTTAAAGAGCAATATTTAATTTAAAGGGATAAACAAATTTAAAATTATTAAGAAGGACCATTCACTTTTTAATAAGAGAGAATGACCATTTAATTTTATATAATAGACAATAATACCTTTAATAAGTGACTATTAGTTGTCTTTTATTGAATGATCATTAGTTGTTACTGAATGATTAATAATTTTAAACTAAGTTCTATACGAAAAAAATTTGCAAATGATTACTGTTTCTTACTAAGTGGTCATTTGTTGCTATTGAGTAACTAATGTTTCAAATGAAATTCAATAAATAAAATAAATGAAATAGAAAGAAACTTGAGAATGACTATTACCTTCAATTGAGCAGTCATTAGTTGTCACTAAGTGACTAATAATTTTAAGTTAAGTTCTATATGAATGACATTTGTAAATGGTTACTTCTTCTTATTAACTGGTCATTTATCTTCATTGAGTGACTAACATTTCAAATGAAGTTCAATATATAAAATACATGAAATTGTGAATGACTATTGCCTTTTGTTGAGTAGTTATTAGTTGACACTGAGTGACTGACTGATTCAAATTAAGTTTTATATGAAAAAAAGTTTGTGAATAATTACTGCTTTTTATTGAATAATCATTTATTATTATTGAGTGTTTAACGTTTCACATGAAGTTCAATATATAAAATACATGAAATTAAGAAGAAATTTACAAATAATTATTGTCTTTTATAAATTGGTTATTTGTTATCATCGAGCAACTAACAATTTCAAATTAAGTTCTATATAAAATAAACTCGCGAATGTTTATTACTTCATATTGAGTGGTCATTTGTTGTCTTTAAGTAATTAACTTTTTAAATGAAAATTTCATTAAGAATAATTTTGACTATTAAGTAAAATTAAATAATCATTCTCTTTAATTAAAATTTGAATGATCATTCTTAATAATTTTAATTTTTTATCTCTTTAAATTAAATATTATTTTTTGATGGCTCTTATCATTAATTTTTTCAATACTATAATACATGCTCTTACATCTATTTATTAAACAACTACCTGTCTTTCGTCACATCGCAAGCAATCCTAATCCCTACGTATACAGGCACAATTATTTTTGATATCTCTATGCAAGCTCGTACACGCTCTTTTTTTATCAAACCCAAAGAGAACAAAATTTTTCAAAATGTATTTTGAAAAATATTTGCATAAACTTAATATATTGTAAATAAGTATTACAATTAATAGATAATTGTTATAGTTAATTATAATTATCAAATTATTAATTGAATTTTGTTAAGAAAGCTAAAATAATAAGTTTTAAATGAAAATAAAATAGTTAATGATTTAATACATTGAAAACTAAACATCACAAAATTAAGAGACTCGAATTCTTGATAGTTCGAATAGAATAGACTCAGATCTCTTAAACGTGTGATATTGAATTTGATATTAAAATTTATGTATATAAAAATATAATCATATCTTGAGAAATTTATTTTTTATCTATTTAAGGATAATATGGAAAACCAAAAAATGCATTGAAAACTAAACAAATGTAACTTTTTATTTAAAATTTTTTATTTTGAACTTATTTATCAAGTACTCATCTTTATTTTTATTAATTAATAGATAATTATCATAATTCATTATAATTAGATTTAATCAATAATTATCATAAGTGGATAGATTTTTGAAATTCCAAAGCAACAACCTTGGAGATACAAACGGCCATTGAGATTTTAATGCACCTAAGTCTCGTTTAAAATCTCACTCTCTTCCCTTCACATCGACAGTCAACACAGTTGAGTTGAAAAAATTCTCTTTCTGAGAGAAAATCTTGGAGAGAGAGTATCACTCCCATTTTCTATCTCTCTTCCTCGTTCTTCTATCGAGACAGAAACAGAAGGAGTGGTGTCGTGCGTCCGTGACGTTTCCATCAATCCAGTAAATAATTTTTTTTATTTACAAAAATATTTTCAAAAATTAAAAAAATCAATTCATAATCGTTTTTATAAACAATAACGTGATTTTGAATTTTTCATTACATCTGAAAATATATATAGAAATAGAATTTCAATTCACAAGTTAAAATTAAATTTTCATAATTTATTTATTAATTTCTTTTTTTATCTTTTATAAAGGTATAAAACAAATATTTTTAAGAGTTATAAAAAATATATAATTGATTTAAAGTAATCGTCTTTGAATCGGATGTATTAGAGGTGTTGTGTGATTAAGCCTCTATTATTCCCTATATATAAATAGACTTCTGAATCTGAATCTTTAAACGTGGACTATCTTTTTTAAGTTTTTTAATTTTTTTGAATAAAAATAAAATTGTAACGACTCTTATTTTTTAAAATTTAAGTCATTATTTCACCGCGATCTCGGTTGCTACATATCCTAAAGTTTATGTGTATGAAAATGAAGTCATATATCAGGAGATTCGTTTCTTACCTATTTGAGAATTGTAGGAGAAACAAAAAAAATACATTGAAAATTAAGAAAATGTAACTTTTTATTTAAAATTTTCTATTTGAACTGATTTATCAAGTACTCATCTTTATCTTTATTGATTAATAGATAATTATCATAATTCATTATAATTAGATTTAATCAATAATTATCATAAGTGAAAAGATTTTTGAAATCCCAAAGCAACAACCTTGGAGATACAAACGGCCATTGAGATTTGAATGCACCTAAGTCTCGTTTAAAATCTCACTCTCTCTCTTTCTATCTCTCTTCCTCGTTCTTCTAACGAGACAGAAACAGAAACAGAAACAGAAGGAGTGGTGTCGTGCGTCCCTGACGTCTCCATCAATCCAGTAAGTAGTAAGTAGGCATGGATTTAATATCACAGTTGCCAGAACCCATCCTTCACGACATTCTGCGTCGTCTCCCTACAAGGGAAGTTGTGCGAACTTGTGTTTTGTCAAAGGCATGGAGACTCATAGAAGCTCGAACCCCTTTTCTTCGTTTCAATGAAGTTGACTTCTGCTGCCGTGGCCTTCCATATGATAAAGAAACAATGTTTAGCTATGTAGATAAGCGTTTGGTTCATAACAAGTTGGCTCCTTTTTTGGAAGAATTCAAGTTGCGTTTGCACACTTACGACCCTGACCCTGAGTGTCATGACTCTGTTCGTGTGGACACGTGGTTAAAGCATGTCATCAAGGGAATCCAAGTACTTGTACTTGATTTTGATGTTAAGGGTTACATTTTGCCCCCGTTTGTGTTCCATTGTGAGACACTAACTGTGTTGAGATTATATAGGTGTGAGTTGGATGCTTGTGGACAGATTTGGCTTCCTAAACTAGAAAAACTTTGTATTTACTTTCTTGATGTGGACCAAGATATTGTTGAATGGTTGATACATGGATACCCTTTGCTCAAGAATGTTACAATCTGCGCCTGCAACAAGTTAACTAGTGTTCAAGTTACAAGTCTTGCTGCTAAGCTCCAATTCTTTGCTGTAAACTCCTGCCAGAATCTCAGGAATGTTGAAATCCAGTCCCCAAATCTTCAACACTTTGAGTATGCCCAGCTTGATCAGCCTTGTTGTGACCTTAACTTGGCTCTTTTAGGCACTATAAAGCAGCTGTTTTTGGGGTCAGCTAAAATCCAAAGTTCTTGTCTTCAGCAGCAGGTTTCTAGATGTCAGGAATTGTACCTTAGCAAAATTGATGGGTTTGAAGGTACCAATATTTCAAGCCAAATGCTGAGGAAGTTAACTATTGCGCACTGCACGAATATGAAAGAGGTGGTTCAGATCAATTGTCCAAATTTGCAATCACTTGTGTACATTGGGAATCAATTGCCATTTCATTCGATGAGTAATTTGATTTTCCTGCATGATATCAGAATTGATATTAGCATTTACGGTCTTCATACTGTTTGGTATAATCAATTGAAGGACTTTTTTAAAAAGCTTGGTTCTAACAGAGAGTTCATCAAACAGGTTGCAATTTATGCGGGTGCTAAGGCAAGTGAATGCATTTTTTTTCCCTTTTTTCATTGCAAATTTTTATGCGTGTAACTATAAATGCTTTTAAAAATTTGTAATGGTCACTTGGAGCAAATCACATCATTGATCAATCTTTGTTTATCATGACAATTTCAGGATCTTTTCATTGTGGATGGGTTAATGGTATTCATGATTACTGAACTTTATGACATTGAGGATTTGTTACCAACACGTATAGTTTTTTTATCATCAATATCAAATTCTCTGAGATTAAATTATATCTGCAACTGGGTGAAGGGTTTGTGTAGAACTACCAAAGTGGTTCATTGCAACAACAACAATTTCTCTGAGGTACTGACTATTTTCATTGCCTTTTCATTAATTAAGTTCACAAATCTAGAGCATTTGGATCATGTGGTGGTTTTAGATTTCAATATTATGCTTTCTGTGAGTTTCCCCCCTTAATAATGCATCAATGGCAGTTCTTATTTGAGAAGTTATCAAGAATTGGAGCAGAGGCAAACTGCTGCCAAGATACAAAATATAAATGTTGGCGGCACTATTTATGCACTGTCAAGAAGGATTTGATCAGCAACATTATTCCAGCTGCGTTGAGATCCCAACAGTTTGATCAATATCAAATTACTAGTATTATATTAGAGTGGACAAATCAGGTAATGAAAATAAAAAATAAAAAATCTCACTTTATGTTTTGTAGGTTAAGTTTTTTATGCATGTTCTAATTCCAGAGTGTTTAATTCTATTCCTATTTCAGATGCCAGATGTTATTAATTTGGGACTTTTTGTGTAGGTTTGACAACATTTCTTTTTGTTAGTTGCATTAGCATTTGCTGTCAATCACAGTAGCCAATTATCAATTTAAACCTGTCTTCAGTTTCTTGGGACAAATGTTGTTGAATAGTCCTCTTCATGTACAAATGACAATAATGTTTCTTTTTTCCATTTCCCCTTATGTTTTACTTTTAAATAAGGCTTTGTCTTCAGGAGATGTTTTCAGTGCTCCCAATAAATTTCAGAGCATTGCTTCTCCAAGTAGTTTATGTGGTTGATTTTGTGTTAAAATTGATCAACAACTCTTATTTTTTACCTGTAACCTGAATAAGTGGTAACCTTATGCAATCGGTTACTACAAGCATAGTCCCTGGAAAATACTTGTTACGCTTGGCTTATGAGCCTCTTAACACGTAAGAAGATTACCTAGTTGGGTTTCTTCAATGAAATATACTTGTTAGTTGTTACGCTTGGCTTCTGAGCTTCTACCATTCAGAAGTTCTTTTATGAATGTTTTCTTTTGATCTCTTCCTTATTTTACGTTGTTAATATATAGAGGAAAACTGGCCTCTCATTCCTGTGACAATTTATTATTCTCCTCTATTGCAGGCATACAAATTATCTCAAAATTATTATATTTTATTTTGGTCTGAATTCGTAATGGATCAGTACCTTCTCAATCTGCATTTTGTATTTAAATTATGTGTCTGTGCTTTTCTTGTGCAAATATTTTGCTTGTTCCCATGAATGGGCTTTTACTCGGACTGCTTTTACTCTTCATTGACTAGGTCACATGCATGTTTGTTTTCGGTTACAATCCACAATAATTTTCTTTATATTTTTTAATGCATAATTTCCCTCTTACTCTTGGATGCTTGAGCATTTTGTGCAGTTGTTACTTCATTAAATCTACGTAGCTACTTTTATCTAATTTCTTATTTTTTTCGTACTTATGTTATGTGCTGCTAATAACTATTACAGGCCTATCTCGACTCAAAAAGGCAGCTCTTGCAAGGTTGAGTGCTCTTAATAAGAGCCTCAAAGTTGCAAAATCTGGTGTCAGGAAGAGGAAAATACAGGTTGTGAAAGTCCATGGTAGGAAGTGAATTGAGAAGAGTTATATTGCGGCCAACTTTCGATTTTGTCCCTTTATAGTTTGGAGAAGAGTTATATTATCTCAATGTTCTCATGCCATCGTGAATGTAAAAAAGTTGAACAAGAGATGAATGCCCGTTCAAATTTTACTCAGTTTTTTCCCATTTAAATCCTATGTATCTGCTTGGATTCTAAACATGGATGATTAATAGAGAAAATAATTATTCTTCTCTAGTGTTGCTTCTGTTGACCAGATTAAATCTGTTTAGGATAATTATGTTGAACTAACTTGTGATTTCTGCTGCAATCTATTTACCATTAAAAAAAAAAAAACTGAAGTTATAGGGATTAGGCCAGAAGCAGATAACTTCAAGAACAATGGATTTGGGCCTCCAACAGCAAAATGGAAAAATGGAAAGGAACTTGTGAAACTACTGATAACTTGTTTTTTTAATTAAATTGTTATTAATGATAAAATTATTTATCAAATTATTATACTTTTGAATTTATATACTAAATTATCATATTTTTTTTGTGAACACTGAATTTTATTTTATTTTTTTTTAAATACTACATAAATAGCGTCGAAACTGTTGACGCTTTCCTCACAATTACGCCAAAACGCCATAAGGTACGAGTCGGGTTACAAGTTTGGAAAGTGTCAATTTGCATAAACTCAACTTACTCAAATAACTTTTTTTTTTTTTTATAAAAGTCAATTAGTCATTGTAGTATTTCAAGTTGTTTTCCTCTAACTTTTATATATTGTCAATTAAGTTTATGTGTAAATACTGTGGTTAAATTGAGAGTGTGATTAAGAAAATATTAATAAAAACTCATGAAGCATCTAACGGATTATTGTGATGAAAATCTAATGAATCACTTGGATGACAAAGAGTATGTTGAGAAAATTAAAAATGAAGTAAATGACTATATGAATCCATATACTATATGTGATGACATTAACTTTAGTTGACTAATATAATTTGTTGTTTATGACTTTTAAGATTTATTAACTTACTTTAGATTATTTCAAACTTATGTTAACTTAAAGATTTGTTATATTTATTTATCTTATTTGAGATTTATTATGTTTGTATAATCCTATTTATGTGATTTTTAGTTTATTTAAAACATATGTAATTTTTAATTAAGATGTGTTATGGGTAATAGATTTTTAATTTCATATTTCGATAATTATTTTAACAGAGAAAATAAATTTTCTTAATGTAGTCATACTCATGAATTTAATCTAATCTAACTCACCCTTAAATAAATCTATTGAAGAGAAAAATTTATTCAGACTCAATCCAACTCAATCCGCTAGTTTGATAAGCGAATCAGTTTCAATTTTTTTGCAAAATCCACTAAACCTGTGAGTCTGAGTCTGATACCCTTAGGTTATGTTTAGTGCGTCGTATAAAGAGGACATGATAGTATAAGTTAATACTATCAAGCTTTATCAAGCGTTTGGTATGTCCACCTAATAAGATAGTTAAATTCAGCCAAAGTTTTTTATTTCACTCTAATAGTATAATATTATCCTCCTTATAACCCCATGATATAACCTAATAAGATTTACATCTCACTACTACCTCCACTTTTAATATTTCTAAATTAAGTAATTAGGATTAAAAATCTAGAAACATTATCAATGAAAACATAAAAAGATTTATTATTTTTAAAATTAAATTATTATTGTTATTATTATTATTATTATTATTATTATTATTATTATTATTATTATTATTATTATTGAGGGTGATTTCAATAGTGGTTTGACAAGCAAAATGTGATGGTAAAAAATGTTAAGGATAATATAGTCATAGTAAATAATTACATACACTATCAAGTTATTTCTATTAAATACACTAAATATTTGATAGTATAAGAGCTTATCAGCTTATTTATATTATCAAATTTTATCCTATTGAAATACTATTATGCTTTATATTATCAAATGCATAAAACGTAGCCTTAATTTCTACCAAACGAACAGCTGAATCATTCCCAATACTTTTTTTTTAATTTTTGTTGGGTCAATTGGCTGCTCTGTCCAAAAAGTTAAATCTAAAACAGATTAACAGTTTCCATAAAATTATTTATTACATAATACTGAGTTATAATTCTATTTTTGAAATATCACCACTCCTATGTGCAAAAATTTTTTTCAAGAACTTTTTTTTAATATAAGTTTCAATTAATGAGATCATGTAGCACAAACTCTGGCATTGTACAACTTTCTAAAAGCAAAGTTTTCATCAGATTCCAATAATAGTCAATCACCAATTAAAATTGAAGAAAGCTTAACAATGTAGCGTGTAAAATAGGCTATATACAACTGAGATGCATGTAAGCTATCCAGACAAATTGAGATAGGAAATAATAGGAAACTAATTATTTTACAACTCAAATTTATAATTTTTAAAAAAATTCAAATAAGTGGTAAAGACATTTAAAATAAGTAGTAATTTTAATTATTTATATGATATTTTTTTTGATATACATAATAAATTTAAATTTAAATTTACCATAAAATAATAAATATTATTACTTATCATCGTCATTAATCACTATATTTGTATAAGATGTGATAAATTTTAATTTTAATTCATTATATATAATAAAAAAATCATTTATAATCAATTAAAATCACTATTTGTCTTATAAGTATTCATTATTTATATGTAATATATCAAAATTATTTATTTTAAATTATACAAATAACATGATAAAAAATAGAGCTGTAGCGAAAAAGCTAGATAGGGGTTTCGCTAACTTGCAATGGCGCATGGCCTTCCCAAAAGCCTTGATGGAAGTTCTTTGTCGCCTCCATTCGGACTACAACCTAATCCTTCTCCGTTTTGGTGGATTACCCCAAGCTCGGGGTCCTAGACCTTTCGTTTTGAGGCAGCTTGGATTGTTCATGACCAGTATCATAAGGTAGTTAAGGATGCGTGGAAGGAGGAAAGAGATCGGCCTTATAATGCTTTGGTAAAAGTCAGGGATGCATCTATCCAATTTAATCAGGAGGTTTTTGGGAATATTTTCAACAAGAAAAGAAGCATTGAGGCACATTTGAAAGGGATTCAAAGAACCCTTGAAAGAGTGGACTCTTTGGCTCTTGTGATTCTTGAAAAAGAGCTACAACAAGAGTATAATCAGATCTTGTTCCAAGAAGAGCTTTACTGGTATCAAAAATCAAGAGAGCAATGGGTAAAGCTAGGTGATAAAAATACTGCTTTCTTCCATGCTCAGACGATTATTAGGAGGAAGAGGAATAAAATCCATGGTTTGACTCTTCCTAATGGCATTTGGACATCAGATGATATTACCTTACAGGAGGAAGCTCTAAAATATTTTAAATCTTTATTTTGTTCTCCTCATCAAAGTGGCTCAATTTCTTTCCATATTTCTAAGATGCCTCGTTTAGATGATGATGACATTCACCATCTCACTAAATTGGTGACCAAAGATGAAGTTTCTAAAGCTCTTAGTTCAATGAAGCCTTACAAAGCCTCGGGGCTAGATGGTTTTCAAGGTATCTTCCTTAAACAATATTGGCATGTGATTGGAGATGATATCTGGAAGCTTGTCAAGGAAGCCTTTGAAACAGGATATTTTGATCCAGCCATTGCAGAAACTCTAATTGCTCTTATTCTGAAAACTGATACCCCAGGTAATTTTAAAGAATTTCGCCCAATTAGTCTATGTAACACCATTTATAAGATCATTACTAAGGTGATGGTTAATAGACTTCGTCCCCTTTTGGATGATATTATCGGACCCTTCCAAAGTAGCTTTCTCCCAGGAAGAGGCACGTCTGATAATGCCATCATTCTTCAAGAGATATTTCATGGGATGCATCGCTCTAAGAAGAAGTATGGTGATGTTGCTTACAAAATTGATTTGGAAAAAGCATATGATCATGTTGACTGGAACTTTTTAAAGAATTGTCTTCAAGATTTTGGTTTTCCCTCAATTACTGTGAAGCTAATCATGCACTGTGTTACCTCTTCATCTTTATCAATTCTTTGGAATGGCAAAAGGCTCCCTAACTTTACACCTACAAGGGGCTTAAGACAAGGGGATCCTTTATTCCCTTATTTGTTTGTTATTTGCATGGAAAAACTATCGTTGGCTATATCTGAGGAGGTTAGTAGGAAGAAATGGCTGCCTATAAAGGTGTCTAAAAATGGTCCTTGTATTTCGCATTTGTTCTTTGCCGATGATGTATTATTGTTCACTAAAGCCAAGAGCTCTCAAGCAAGATTAATAGCTGACCTTTTTGACAGCTTCAGTAAAGCTTCAAGCTTGAAAGTTAATCTGTCAAAATCTCGAGCTTTCTATTCTACAGGGGTAGCTTGGACCAAGATAGAAAAATTCACATCTATCTCTTCCATAACATGCACCACCACCCTGGACAAATATCTCGGCTTTCCAGTCATCAAAGGGAGAACTAAAAAAGGTGATTTTGAATTTATAATAGAGAAAATAAATAGACGATTGGCTTCTTGGAAACATCGCTTCCTCAATAAGGCAGGAAGGTTGGCACTTGCTACCTTTGTGTTGTCCTCTATCCCCTCCTACTACATACAAATTTTTTGGCTTCCACAAAGCATTTGTTCTTTGGTTGACAGGATTACTCGCCAGTTTATCTGGAAGGGTGTCTCAAACAGAGGCCTTCATTTGGTAGGATGGGACAAAGTTACTCTGCCCAAGAAAGAGGGTGGTCTAGACGTGCGGATGGCAAGAGAAACCAACACAGCTTTTCTGGGCAAATTAGTTTGGGATTTGTAGCAAAACTCTGATAAGCTCTGGGTAAAAGTCATTAAATGCAAGTATGTTAAGAATGGGAGGTTCATGGATGGGGGTAGGCAACCAAGCTCTGTTATTTGGAACTCTATTTCCAAAGCTAAAACAATACTCAAGAGTGGCTATGGTATAAGATTTGGAGCTGGTAATATTTCCTTCTGGTTTGACTCCTGGACGAAGCATGACCCTCTCTGTAATTATGTTGACTATGTGGATATCCAAGACACTGAGGTTATGGTCAAAGATGTTGTCAGCAATTCTGTTTGGCATTTGGAGAGGCTGGTGACATGAATCCCAGGGCATATTCAAGATGAACTTTCCAACATGCATGTACACATTAATTCTCAGGTGGAGGATACTCTCATATAGGAGGAAAATATTGATGGCTTTTATACCACAAAAACAGGTTTCTCTTGGTTACTGAAAATGAGACAAACTACGGCCCTAGTTCAAAGGAGCTGGACTTGGATCTGGAAGTTGCAGGCGCCTGAAAATGTGAAATTTCTTATTTGGTTGGCTTGCCATAATGCTACCCCGACAGCTTCTATGTTACACCACCGAGGGATTTCTCAAACCAGTACCTGTCAGCGTTGCCTTTTGGAGGAGGAGTCCTTTATGCACTGTGTCCGTGATTGCCCTCTCTCCAAACAATTGTGGCATGCCCTTGGTTTTAACAGTAATGATTTTACTCAGGAAATGGATCTTCATGTTTGGCTGAGAAATGGAGTTAGTGGGCCCAAGGTGGCTCTGTTCTTGGTGTGTCTTTGGTGGTCTTGGAGGGGCCGAAACCAACACTGTATTGGCAACGAAAAAATCCCTCTCCACAAGTTGGTTTCTACAACTGTCTCTCTTGCTAATATTATTAACCTCAACTTCTGTAATCAATATAACAATGTGCATTTGGAAAGGTGGGTTTGGTGGCATTCCTCTCAGGATTCTTACACAGTCCTTAATGTGGATGGTAGCAATCTTGGCAACCCTGACAGAGCTGGGTTTGGAGGCTTAATTCGCAACTCTGATGGTGCTTGGATTGCTGGCTACATTGGTCACTCTAATATTACTCATGTTGAGATTTTAGCCATTTTGCATGGCCTTACTTTAGCTTGGAATATGGGCTTAGAAACATCACTTGTTATACTAATTCTCAGACCGCTCTCAATTTGATCACCTCTAAAGTATCTACGTTCCACAAATACGCATCCCTCATTCAAGACATTCGGCAAAAACTCTCCTTGAATTGGACTGTGAAGATGGAGCATACTCTTAGAGAAGGGAACTCTTGTGCTGATTTTTTGGCTAAGGAGGGAGCCTCCAACAAAGACCGGATGAAGTTTTATGCCACTCCCCCAACTAGTCTCTTTAGTTTGCTGTTAGCAGACCTCTCGGGTGGCCTTTCTTAGATTTTAGTCTCTTCTTTGTTTTGTTTTTGCATCCCACTATCAAAAAAAATATCACTGGACAAACTGCAAGCAAGCGGCGCCACATGAATAGATATCATTACATTATCACCTTTTTAAAGAACACAGTGGTATGTACCACCGTGGTCCATTTTTCATTTTTGTGTTGAGAAATTCCAGAGCTTCAAGAAAATCGAAATAATAATGCAAGCTATCCATTTCTATAAACGAAAAAATGCAAAAGGCAGCATTGATGGTGACAACTTAGAGGTTGAATATCACATGCGTTTCATTGGTAACCATCCAAGTACCACAACTAGTCATGCTAATAAGGAAACAAATTGACAGGTTCAACAAAGAAAAAAAAGAAAACAAATCGACAGAACTAATTTTACTTTCAATATAAGGAGGCCAATTCCAAAAGTTATTTGCATTTGTTTGACACCTACAAGATTTCACCCTGATGAGAGTGTCCAAACCTGTACAGATAAAAAAGCAAAGTTTCCATCAGATTCTGATAATAATTAATCACCAATTAAGATTTGAGAAAGCTTAACAACGTAGCGTATAAAACAGGTTATAAGCAAGTGATATGATGGCATCATTATAATGTATTTTGAAATATGACTACTCACTCTCATGATTAATGCGATTATACACACCAGTCTTTCACCGTTCCTGTCCTTGTTCACCTTTCCAAAGTTGTCCTATGATAACCTTGAATGTCTTCCAACGCTCATCCTTCTCCTCAGGAATCCTCACTTTAACCCCATGGATGTTGTAGAGAATTTGCCCAATCATATTTTGGGCCCTTAATAGTGCTCCAGCCAGCATATCACTTGATTCCGGAACAGTCATACTCAAACCATTCCAAATAAAATCCAAATCCATGATGGAATCAAAGATAATCTTCTCCAGTTCTTCCTCCTCAAAGGCACCGAAGGCCAATTCAGCTTTTAGCTTCTTCTCAGACATAGACATTATGTTGCTAGTTATATCCACCACATTCAAAAACTTATCAATAACTATGCTTTTCTGCTCCTTGTTGTAAACATATGCTAAGCTCTCGATCTTGGTCTTCAAGTCTTGAATCTTTAAATCACTTCCAGCCATGGAAACCAGAAATTTCACCAACACCTTGGAGATCTGAATCCCAACGTAAATCAGTTTCTCGTTCAGATTATTCCATTCAATGCTCTGTTCATGCTGCTCTTGCAGCGACTGTACTAGGGTTTTCCTCCTTGTGTTTTGGGACTCATTTTGTAACTCTTGTTTGAATTCACCAAGGAAAGCCTTGGTGGTAGCAATCAACTTTTCAGCAATTATCTCATTCACCGCGTATTCTGGAATATATTCAGGGAGTTCTCCAGGTTCTTCTAGCTTCTTCAACAAATTTTCGTACCTTATCTCAAAGTTCTTGCTCACGTACCTTTCGTGAAAACCAAGAACCTTCTCACACCACGAGATAGGTAGCAGCAAGCGCTGCAAGCTGTATTTGTACAGATCTGTCTCCAGATCTTTCTTGCTGAGCTTCCATCCTTCCAGTTCATCCAAGAGTTGGTAGGGTCGTTCCTCCTCTCCTTCATTTGATATCGATAGCGCAACCAACTCCTCCAATCTCTTGAGCTTCACGTTCACGTCAACCATCTTGCCACTCAATTCCTCAGCCAGATCCATTATTCTTGGATGAGGGTCACAAGCTTCAAAGAATTTGGAAGGAAATGAAATATAAAGGTTTCAGTATAGGGTAAGCTTCTAGAAGCTTCTGGACAGCTGCCACGAAATTAATATAGAGCCAGAGAGACGCCTTGTTTGTTTGGATGAGGAAAGAAAAAGAGAAGAAAGGCAATGGAAATAAGACAAAATGGACAGAAAAGTAAATTTCATTTTTTATGTGTTAATGTTTTGGATGAAGACAAAATAGAAAGAAAGAATTAGAACTAAAAAAATGAGATTAAGAAGTTATAATTATGTAAAATGACATGTATGCTTTTCTTATATTGAGATACTAACATATATTATTTTTATTTTATATCTCTAACATGATTTATTTTATAAATGATATAAATTAATTTTATAATAAAAGTTAATCACAAAGTCTTTAGCTAAAAAAAACCCACAAAGTCTTAAGTTTTGTTTAATAAAAATATAAATTAGTTCATATAATATTTTAACATAAATTATTTAAATAATCTTTTTTTGTCACAATAATAATATTTTACATACTACTTTCATCACACATTTTTTTACATTTTTTATAATAAAATAAAAAAATATACTTTTTAATATATAATCTTTTTTTTTATTAAAAACAAGTAAAACGTAATCAAAAGCGTAACAAAAAAGTGTGCAGCATTCATTTTCTACCTTTTTAACCCCTCTCTATCTCTCCTTGTTCCATTCAATAAAATTGAACCTGGTGATGCTTATGAGTTTGCACGACAAAGGAACAAATTCATGTGGACATTTAGGGTCCATTTTCAACCCCTTCTATCTAAGGTTATAAATATTTTTTGATAATAGTAGATGATTTTTCTAGACTTACTTGAATTTGTCTTATAAAAAATAAAAGTGAAACAAGATCTAATTTTCAAAAATTCATCTTAAGAATGGAAAATCAATTTGATACTAAGATCAAAATTCTCCCAAGTAACAATGGAAAGGAATTCCTAATAAATGATTTTTATTATAATAAAAGTATTATGCACCACACTATTTGTGTGAAAACACCTCAACAAAATAGTAATGTTGAGCAAAAACACCAACACATTTTAAATGTGACCCGTGCCTTTATTTTTCAATCACATTTACCTCTTAAATTCTGGTCATTTGCCATTATTCATGCAGTTCATATTATTATCAGAACTCCCTCTCCATTACTTTCTTATAAGACACCGTATGAACATCTATTTGCAAAACTACCAGATTTGACACAATTAAGGGTATTAGGGTGCCTTTCCTGTGCTAATACCCTTTCAGTCAACAAGACCAAATTTACTCCAAGGTCACGTAAAAGTGTTTTTCTTGGGCACAAGGAGGGAATAAAGGAGTACGTTTTGTTTGATTTGGATTCACGGAATATCCACATATCACGTAATCTTGTCTTTTTATTTTAAAAAAAAAATCTTTTTCTTTTGCAGCTTTGTCTAATATACACCATTCTTTAAAAGATATATGATGTATTTTGTGAATCATAATCATTAATTGTGTTAAAAAATACATCAATGATTATGATGAATGATCTATAACTTATTGATCAATTCTATTTTTTTTTTCAAATTATACAATCACAGTAAATATTATCAATTAAAATTTATAAAATTTTTAACATGCACAATTATGATTTTAGGAAAAAAATATTTTTTAAAAATATTATTATATGTAAATATTACCAATTAAAATATGATAATATTTTTCTATTAGTTAAAATCGATAACATTATCAATTTTATATATATATATATATATATATATATGAATCCTTACACACCTACACAGAGAACACTATAAGGATTTTTTTAAAAAAATTATTGTGTGTAAATATTACAAGTTAAAATTTGTAGAATTTTTAATATACACAGTATTTATTAAAAAAAATATAAGGATTAGTACAGTTTAAACTGATATTATTTTAACTGATATTATTTACACAGTTATATAATTTTTAAAAAAATGAACAATATAACCTGAGAAAAAAAGGTGGTGGCGGCGGACGGTGGCCAGAGGCGACAAATGGTGGGCGACGGTGGACAGTACTGGTGTTGGTAGTGGACGGCAACCGATGGCCGGCGACGATAGATAGTGATCGACAACACCAGTGGTAATGGTGATGTGCAAAAAAAAACATAAAACTAAAAAAAATAAAACTGTGAAAAAAAAAAAAAAAGAAACTTGAAAAAAATGTTATTATAAATAAAATAGAAAGTGTATTATACACTCTAACATAATAGAGTGTATATTAGCAACAATCTTCCTTATGCTTGTCAAACTGAAAATGCACATTTTTGCAATAAAAATCATGCGGGAAGGCAATCCAAATTTTTAAAAGAAAAAAATTGAAAAACTCTTAAAATTTTCAAAACAATATGCAAAAATCAAATTAAGCTTTGTAGTCGATTATATACAAGAAATGATGATTGAATCTCATTATACATCAAACATATTAATTGAAAATGATTATTTTAAAATTAATTGTGTGAATTTAATAAATTAATCATATTAAATTTACTCCTTAACGAGTAAACAAAAATAAGTATCAATAATCACAATATTTATAAGTAAAATAAAAAAATGTATAAAAATATTTACAAGCCAAGTTACATAAAATAAAATCAATAAATTGTAAAAATTTAATTTTGACTTGTGCAAAAAAAGAATTTTAACTTCTACATATTTTCAAATGTAATGAACAATTCAAAATTACGTTATTTTTTTACAAAAGAAGTGTGAATTGTATAATTTTAATTAATTAAAAAATATATTTAAAACAAGTTATTAATAAAAAATAATTTAAATAAAAACAACATATTAACTGGCATAACTGTCCAAGCAACAAAGTCGATAACATAACAAAGTGACATATATATATATATATATATATATATAAGAGAAATTTTTTTAATGATTAATAATTTTAAAAAACTAATAAAACTAACATCTTATTTAATATTTTTTTTTGTCATCCGGTTAAAGTTGAGTGTCGACAGTAATCATTTTGCTTGTCCTTCCAAGTAAAAATGATAAGCAAAATAAATCACGCAACTAATTTTGTTCAAATCATCTTTTTTTAAAAGTAAAAGATTTTAACACCAATAAAGAAAGATAACTGGCATTCAAAGCCATAAGCAAACAAAATATGAACTTTTTTTAAAAATCTTTTTGAAAACTTGCATAATAATTTTATTTTAAAGAAACCCTATAAGGCAAGTGAGATAATTAAAGATATGCAAGGTTGATACTTGAAACGAGTGAGATAAAGATCCCTAGAATTGGTACTTGTAACTGATGAGAAAAAAAAATGCTAAGATTAGAACCCCAAAACTAGCGAGAAAAAAATCTACGGGATTAGAATATGTAACTTGTGAGAAAAAAGATCTACGAGATTAAAACCTGTAACTGGTGATGTAAAGAAAACCATATGGTTAGAACCTATAACTTGTAGAAGTAAAGAAAAATAAGGTATTAGAACCGGTAACTATTGAGATAAATAAATTACGAAATTTGAATATGTAAATGGTGAGATAAAGAAAATTACGATAATTAAACCTGTCATCATGAGATAAAAAAATCACCAAGTTTAAAACAGTAACTAATAAGATAAAAAAACTACAAGATTTGAACCTGACAAATTGTAGCAATGTAGCGTATAAAATAGGTTATATGCAATTCACATGCATGTAAGCTATCCAGACAAATTGAGATAGGAAACAATGGGTTTTTTTTATCAAAGTAGTGTTATTTTAAAATCTATTTATCAAATTGGGGTAATTTTAAAATTATTTATCAATTTGAGCTTTTTGCACCACATGATGAGATATTATATTTTTTTTTTTTTTTTACACGTTGTCAAAGAACAACTTTCTCTGTACTCACATCTCATCAACTTCGAGTAAATAAATTTAATATTATTTTAATAAAAAAATAAAATAGTAACTTGAAATTACTTTTCCAGAATCCTCCCTATCGAAAATCAAATTTAATATTATTTTAATTAAAAAGTGAATGAAGATCCATTCCTCTTTCGATTTTCTTTAGAAGAATCAAATTTATTATTATTTAAATGAAAAAGTGAAGGACAACTCTAAGTTCGCTTTTTCGATTGTCAATCACATCACGTCCCCACATGCAGAAGAATCAAATTTAATATTATTTTAATTAAAAAAGTGAAAGAACAACTTCTGTCTATCAATCACGTCAAAACATAATCAAATTTAATATTATTTTAATTAAAAAGTGAATGAGTAACTGCAAGTTGTTTTTTTTAGATTTTCTCCAAAATTGAATTTATTATTATTTTTAAAGGAAAAAAGATTATTTTATACTTATTTTGAAGGTATAAATACAAATATTTTTTAAAAAATATTAAATTTAATGAGAAAAAATAAAAAAAATATATAATAAATAACATTAAATAAAATATATAATGTTCACCATACATGTCTTAAAAGCGTGAGAGGCAAGTACTAATTTCGCTATATACCAACTAAATTATATGGACACTAACCTGTTTGTTGTGGAAGTTCACTAATAGATAATGATGATGCAATTGGAGAAGCCATAACAACAGGAGAAGCCAAGCCAACAACATCAAAATCACCCTCAACTTCAGTGTCAAACGAATCACCATCAGGAATTTCACCTTCATCTTCATCTTCACTGGACACCATTGTTAGGTCTCTATTCCAATCTTCATCATCATCTGAAAGCCCAATGTAGGCATCAGATTGACCACAACATGGTGCAACAGTATTCTCATCAACATGGTGTACATGTAATGATGAATAACAAATATCAATCACCAATATCATAGTATCGATCAAAAGCTTGATCATGTGTCAACATATTCATCATCAAATATTTCAAAATATTTGCTTTTATTTCGAGTATCAAAAATTTATATGTAAGACTAGAAATGATTTGATGAGATTGAAGGTTTAATTTAGCATGAATCTTTCTCTTTAACATCTGATAACTGATATCGCGTTTAATTTGAATTGGCTTAGTCGCCTTCGAATGTGAGCCCTTGTGGCCCTTCAAACTTTCTACCATTTGAATAAAGGAAAACAACAAATTGACTCATTTTTAGAATGAAATTGAAGAATGTCTAAAATTTGTGAGAGACAAGAGAGAAGGGAAGAGTGAACTTGGGTTGATTTAAATAGAGAAAGCATCAGTTAAGGGAGGAGCAAAATTAAATTTACGAAGGTGACTAAAAAGAGCAACTCCAAGTTGTTCTTTCACTTTTTTATTAAAATAATATTAAATTTGATTCTTCTATGTGTGTAAGTACCATCTGGAAAGAGCAATTTGGAGTTGCTTTTTTATTTTAATAATAATAAATTTGATTCTTCTAGCCACGAGGAGTAATGGAGAGAATCAAAAGAAAGCAAGTTACAGTCTTTCATCACTTTTTAATTAAAATAATATTAAATTTGATTCAACAGTTAAAGTCCTATTAAAATAATATTAAATTTAATTCCAACGCTCATCGCTGCAAATACTTAACGTAATACAATTGTAAAGAAGCAATTTGGAGTTGCTTTTCACTTTTTCATTTAAATAATAATAAATTTGATTCTAGAGAATCTAAAAAGAAAGAACTGCTCCATTCACATTTTTAATTAAAATAGTATTAAATTTGATTAATTTTGACTCAGCAACCCTGATACCATCTTGAGTCCGAAAGAAAGCAACTTAGAGGATGTGATGTGATTGACAAATTGGAAAGAGCAACTTAGAGTTGCTCCTTCACTTTTTTATTTAAATAATAATAAATTTGATTCTTCTGACCTGATAGAGAGAAATCTAAAAAAAGCTGCTTGATTCTTCAATTTTTTTTTAATTAAAATAATATTAAATTTGATTCATGCACGTGATTGATAAGAGATGATGATTGCCAATAATTCCAAGTCCACCACTTTTTTATTAAAATAATATTAAATTTCTTTACTTCGGAAATTGATGAGGCGTAAGACAGAGAATGTGTAAAGAACAACTCCAAGTTGCTCTTTACATGACGTGACAAAAAATAAAATAAAATATAAAATCCTTTCTCAGCGTATCAAAAAGAACCCCAAATTAATAAATAATTTTAAAATTACCCTAATTTGATAAATAGATTTTAAAATAACACTACTTTGGTCAAAAACCCAGTAAACAATATATATCACTAGACAAATTGTCCAGCGAGCGGCACCACATGATTAGATATAATCACTTTATTAGCTTTTTAAAGAACACAGTGGTATGTACCACTACGGTCCATTTTTCATTTTTGTGCTGAGAAATTCCAGAACTTCTAGAAAATCAAAATAATAATGCAAGCTATCCATTTCTATAAACGAAAAAAATGCAAAAGACACCATTGATGGCGACAACTTAGAGGTTGAATATGCATAAATTCGCTTCATTGGTAACCATCAAAGTACCACAACTAGTCATGCTAATAAGAAACAAATTGACAGATTCAGCAAAGAAAACAAGAAAACAAATCGACAGAACTAATTTTACTTTCAATATAAGGAGGCCAATTCCAAAAGTTATTTGTATTTGTTTGACACACAAGATTTCACCTACATAGTCGGCTTACCATCACTTTATGGAAACATACACTTCACCCTGATGACAGTGTCCAAATCTGTAAAGATAAACAAGCAAAGTTTCATTTTGCACCCAAAAAAAAAAAAACAAAGTTTCCATCACATTCTAATAATAATTAATCACCCATCAAGATCGGAGAAAGCTTATCAGTGTAGCATATAAAACTAAATTTTTTTGTATACATATATGTATATATCTTATATACACTCATATAAGATGAGTCTCAATCTATAACGAAATTCATTCTATGTGAATGTATGTAAAATAGATACATATATATACAAAAATTTCTCGTATAAAACAGATTATAAGCAAGTAACATCATGACATCGTTATAAAGTATTTTGAAAATATGACTACTCACTCTCATGAATGCGATCATACACCAGTCTTTCATCCTTCATGTCCTTCACCTCTGCACAGTTGTCCTATGATAACCTTGACTCTCTTCCAACGCTCATCCTCCTCCTCAGGAATCCTCACTTTAACCCCATGGATGTTGTAGAGAATTTGCCCAATCACATTTTGGGCCCTTACTAGTGCTCCAGCAAGCATACCACTTGAGTCCGGAACAGTCATACCACTCCAAATAAAATCCAAATCCATGATGGACTCAAGGATCATCTTCTCCAGTTCTTTCTCCTCAGAAGCCTTGAAGGCCAATTCAGGTTTTACGTTCATCTCAGACATCATGTTGATTGCCATATCCACCACATTCACAAACTTATCAGTAACCGTGCTTTTCTCCTCGTAAACATAAGCTAAGCTCTCGATCTTTCTCCGCAAGCGTGGAATCTTTAAATCACTTCCAGCCATGGAAACCAGAAACTTGAGCAACACCTTGGAGATCTGAATTCCAACGTAAATCAGTTTCTCATTCAGATTATTCCATTCAAAATTATGTTCATGCTGCTGTTGCAGCCACTGTACCAAGTTTTTCCTCCATGTGTACTGCGACTCGAATTTCTGCAACTCCTGTTTGAATTCACCAAGGAAAGCCTTGGTGGTAGCAAGCAACTTTTCAGCAATCCTCTCCTTCACTACACATTCTTGAACTTCTTCAGATTTTTTTAGCATCTTAACCAAGTTTTGGTACCTACATCCGAAGTTCATGGTGAGGTAACTTTCGTGATAATCAAGACCCTCCTCACACATGCGGATACTTCGCAGCAAGTCCTGCAATCTGTAATGGTACACATCTGTCCTCAGATCTTTCTTCCTGAGCATCCATTCTTCCAGTCTTTCCAAGTTTTGTTGGCGTTGTTCTACAGTTAATTGCCTAGCCGAACCCGACTCGAATTCCAAAAGCTTGAGCTCGACGTTCACGTTATCAATCTTCATTATGAGTTCCATATCTTGAGTTATCAGAGTCAGAGCCATTGAGAATTTCTTGGATGAGGATTGAGAATTTGGAAGGAAATGGAGTATGAAGGAATCAATACACCCTCTTTTTTCAGTATAGCTGGCATACCTCTACAAGCTTCTGGAGAGCTGCCACATCATGCCACTCTAACCTTGTTTGGACAAGGAGAGAAAATTAAAATAAAGAAAACTAGCTTTTTGCAAGCGATTTCATGTCAGGCATGAAATTAAAGGATGAATTGGCCTACACGTCTGAGCAAGAAGAAATGTGGGAGAAGCTGATTCTTGAAGTTATAATAGATCTGGACTTTGTTTTTAACGCTCAGACGGTTCCGGAAACAATTAGGAAAGGTGGATGGAGCAAGATTAAGGCTCCAAAATGTGATGGGCCAAACTCTATACAATATCCAACTGCTTAAAGTGAGAGTTAATACCCGGGGTTCCTAAGGATAAAGATGAAGGGTGGAAAACAGTTAAGCTGAAAATACGTGAATTGTGAAATAATTGGAGTTAAAAGATGAATAGTTGGAGTACATACCCTATATACAAATACTCACATTTTAAATTCTTAATAAACATTTTGTAATACACAATACTCATAATCTTGTAATACACATTTTGCCTTTCAATTCCATGCACTTTTAAATAAGCATTTTGTAATACATAAATACTCAGAATGTTGTCATCCACATTTTGCCTTTCAATTCTATGCACTTTTTGGTTTCAATTTTTATATATATTTTTGCTACATATTTATTAGCTTATGCATATCAATGTCACATTTTAAAAGCAGTAGACATGACATGAGTTTGCAAGTTTCATGTCAGGCATGAGATTAAAAGATGAATTGGCCTGCATGTCTGAGCAGGAAGAAATGCGAGAGAAGCTGATTCATGAAGCTATAATGGATCTGGACTTTGTTCTTAGCGCTCAAACGGCTCCGGAAACAACTAGGAAGGTGGATGGAGCAAGATTAAGGCTTCAAAGTGTGATTGGCCAAATTCTATACAATATCTAGCTACTTAAAGTGAAAGAAATACTAGGGTTCCTAAGGACAAGGATGAAGGCTGGAAAATAGTGAGACTGAAAATACGTGAATTTTGGAATAATTGGAGTTGAAAGATGAATAGTCGGAGTACATACCATATACACAAATAGTCACATTTTTAATTCTTGATAAACATTTTGTAATACACAAATATTCAAAAATCAGAATCTTGTAATACACATTTTGCCTTTCAATTCCATGCACTTTTAGATAAACATTTTGTAATACACAAATACTCATAATCTTGTAATACACATTTTGCCTTTCAATTCCGTGCACTTTGTGTTTCAATTTTTATATATATTTTTGCAACATATTTATTAGCTTATGCATATCCATGTCACATTTTAAAAGTAGTAGACATATGACACGACAGTCCTCATAAAATTGGCTTGGAAATCAAATCAGTACTAATTTGAATAATGTCAAGCAAATAATAAAAAGTCTTATATAGTTAAGTCAGTCTTTTACTTAAATTCGGTAGCTTTCTTTTGCTGACTCACGTACACAAATCTATAGTCGTAGACATATCCAATAGCCTATGGAAGTTGATTTCTTTAACTGACTCGTGCATAAACCTATAGCCACAGACATGTACAATAACTTGAGGAAGTTGATTTGTCTTTCTATCAGATAGGAAACATTGCAAATTAACCCAATAACATGGTGATATGTTCTTATTTAGTTAACGCTTTTTTCTTTTGTTAAGGGGGGCTCAACTTTGGATCCAATCTTTGACGTCATTGTACAACAGATTTGTTTGATTTTGTGAATTTTTACAAATAATTAAGTTTTAGCCTACCTAGTGTTTATCAAACATTAAAATCTTTAAAAGAAATAATTTGTAAGGAGACATAGCCAAGATAAATATGAAGGTTCTGAAGTATAATGTTCATTGTTTTTTGGTACATTTGAAGTGAGCTTCATTTCTTCTAACATAAACAATTGATGCATTGGTTGGGAAGGGAAGGAGAGGTTCCCAGGGCAGTGGAAGGGGCTCTTTTGTTTATGGTGGGGCACAGGTAATGGGGGTTGCTAGAAATGTGGGTGCTAGTCACAGTGATCCAAACTTCCCAGCCAATCCAGCCTTCTTGCCGTGTTAGCATCCACATAGCTGACTTTATGAAAATTTTGGATCCAATCTACTTATTGCAACTTCTGATGCTTGAATACAATTTTCTCATGCAAAAGTAGAAGTTGTACATCAATATCTTGTGAAAGATCAAGTAGTTATATTATTTATTGTTATAGATGGATACTTTGACCTTGAAGGCTCTGATTTATTAACGCCCCTTGTTTTTCTTGTGTTTGAAGTCTTTTCAGAACAAGATTAAGCAATTATTTTATATATTTATTCATTTTTTTAAGCTTGTTAATGAGTTTTTCTAATTTTGATTAGGCTTTGGTGGAAGGCAGTCATGCAGTTTGGGGGAAGCATCATGGTGGTACAGGAGTTCCTGTTGTTGGTATGTCATTCCCTGGATATGTTGCTCAACCTCAACTTGGTTTGGGAAACTCTGAAATGACATGGTACGCATATAAACTTTTGAATTTATATTGGTTGTTGAATGTTGAAAAATGTTTGATCAGCTAATTTAGTGGCCAACTCGCGTCTTTAGTGCCATAGTCATGTTTGCAATCTCTCTCTCTCTCTCTCTTTATCTTGTATATTATATGTAAGGACAATCTATATCGATGTCAACAAATCATGATAACATAAATATTTTGGAAAGGATCATGCAAGAATGTCTCATTTGTTGTTAAATGAGTTCCTTTTTCTGAAAAAAAATATCTTTGATTCCTTTTAGTTCCTTTGTATTAACACATGTAGTAATTACTTCCTTCTCTGGTTTAGGCTACCAGTCTTGGCTGGTGCTGCTGGAGCTTTAGGGCCTACATGCTGGTCGCTATACCTCGTTCTTAATGGTGCTTTCACTCGACAATCAGGACAAACCTCTACAATGGGTACTTCAAGGTTGGACGAGTTTTATAGCATTGATATGATTTCATATTGTTATCAACATTTCCTTTTCAATATTGCTGTAGTGTATTGTTAGTTTATTGATTTCTTTAATGTTATTGAACCTTTGCAGCAAGGAAAATAATGCTAATAAAGCTAATAATGAATTGAAGCCACCACAGAGATATGGTAAAACATTAATATTCCTTTTCCCTTGATATTTTTTTACCCATCGCCATTGGTTACTAACATTTTCATTTCGGATTTATCTATATGTGAACCTTGTAAGTGATGACTTTGGACAATGGCAGAATAAACTACGAAGGCAAGTTTGACTACAAAACCATCATTTAATAGTTTATTTATTATTTTGTTTGTGTGCTTAAACATGGTACTCATTACTACTGTTTCTTTTACTGATCTTTTACTTTGGGTGCAAGGGGTGGTTTGTAGGGAAGTGGGGAATGCACATCTTGGTTACTACCGGCACGTTTGTGTATTAGATATATAATTTCAATGAATGTTGTTTATGCTCTATGCAGATATTCAGAGATGAATTTTGGTCAGCGAAGTATTACATAGGATGCAACTTATTTCAAATAAGTAGGTAAAGGTTCGTTATTCTCACTGGTCCCGTTGGATTTAAGAGTAACAAGGTGGATTATGCTAAAGGTTTTCTAAGTTTCTTATCACAACATGCAAACTAGTCAAAGTCAGTTTTGAGGACTCCAGACACAACACGTGCTGCCTCACTTTACTATGTTGTAGATGTTTATATCATAAACTCTCAGGTAAATCAGGTTTAAATTATTTATTAGGTAGTAGAATATAAGTGCCTTGTGAGCGTGGAAGTTGGAATGAGCCTATCAGTTTAGCCCACCCCACCTAGTGGATAAGGCTTTATTGTTGTCGTTGTATAATATAACATTTGCTGCATCCATTGTTAGAAGTGTGCATATATGGCTTGAAAGAAATATAAGGTAATGATAAATTTGTTTCATCATGTTGTAAATGTTATTATGACGTTGTTATAGATTATTTGTTGACACAGTTGAAATATGTTATTTTCTCTAATTTGGACTCTTCTTCATATTATCTTGAAGTTCTTAGCTTATCACATTTCTAGTATCCTCACTTCTCTGATGACTCTTATATGTTACTTTAAGATGTTTGAATTTCGACCTAACCTATTCAGTTTTCTTTATTAGTAAAAGATAAGATTTTGTGCATGTTGTAAGAAAAAATTTATTGCCTTTTAACATCTTGACAGAATTGTCGAAGCTACACAGCCTAGTTGTTACTTATGTTTAGAGTCATTGAATTAACTGTAGAAATATTCTTCAAAATTTGAAACTAATGCTAATTTGCAAAATGGTGAACAGGGATTGGGAGAAACGTTTGGACGGGTGACTATAGAAGCGACGACGTTTGGTCTCCCGGTATGACTACCAACTTGCTTTCCCCTGGTTTATCTCATGTATTTGGATGACAGATAAAGACTACCAACTTGCTTTCCCTGGTTTATCTCTCTTCCTCTCAAACGCCCAATTTTTGTAAAATTGAGGTGACACATATTCCGTTAATTCCATTAATGTTGGTAGTTTCATTCTTCAAAAAACATATATGTGTTTTCATTTTCAAAATATTGTTATTTATTTGAGTTTGAAATGTAAAATTAGTTGTCCTTAGACTGCTGTTGTGTTGGCCATTCCTGTGTCGCAATACTTGATGTTATTAACTGTCAGAGTTAAGGTTCCTTCCTTGAATACCCTGCATGCACATCCTGTTATACAAGTAACATTCCATCTATATAGAAAGGTTTACGAAATATCATAACCCCAAACTAGATTTTCTCTTGAAACTCGTCGTAATGATAAACTATTACTGAAGCATACCAATGTAACACGAGCCTAAAAGTAAAAGCCATTGGCTTCTGCCAAAAAATAGCCTTTCAAGGAGAAAAAAAAGTAGTTGAAGTTGTGGCGTCTCCAAGTATGTTGTTTGTCTCTAGAAATCAGTAATTGTATACTGTCATTGAAAATAATGAGGTGAGGGTAGCTAGATTTCAGTGAACTTTCATTTAGTGCCTCCCACTTAAGATAAGAAGAATACTAACTTGGCTCTTTTTCCCTTTCTGTTTAGTAACTTCGCTCTAATTATAAAGACGTTGTAATTATATTGGGGATGAATCCAGTGAGGGACAGGTTTTCTTAGCTTTGCTTCTTTTTTGAATGGAGTAGCTCTCCTCTCCATAAGTTTTTTGTAATAAAAAAAATGTATCTTCAAATAAGCAGAGATATTTCTTTGCATATAACTATTAACACCAAAAAATAAGCGACCTCGACTGGAGTTAGCCGATGCGAGAATCAGCCGATGTAAATGATTAGCTTATACAAGATGTAGCTGGGACATACGTTAGCCAATAAAGAAGTAGCTGATATGCTAATGGAAAAGGTGGAGAAGGATTCCACTAAGCGTGGACATTGGTGCATGATTGAGTTACTTAAAGTTGGGTAAGCTTCGTTAGACTTAGAAAACTATTTGAAATGGCCTTTTGAGCAAGATAATCGAAGATTTATTAAGGGTCAACACAATCCCCTTAAAGATAGGAACAATTGCCAACTAATGAGCTGAATGTTAGAATTGTTTATGAGCATATAAACATTAAAGGATTAGCAACAACCCAATTTTCTTGTGATTCCTGAAATTTATGATGGTGAGTATCTTCTCAGTTGAAGTATTCATTGAATCTAAACATTAACTTAGTCAAGGGAAGGTATGTTGTTAACTACTTGTGAGAACATGAGTTTATGGGTAGAAAGTGGCAAATAGTGTGTTTAGGTTAGTAACAGCTACATTTTAACCTATAAATAGTGGAGAATTGCAATTGTATAGATATGACACAACCAACACACAAATCCCTTATAGCTTATTACTTTCTTTACATTTTCAGCTTACTTTTTTTGTTTATTGCCTTTACATTTTTTCATCAAAATTTCGCCATTTGTTTTACACTAGTGTTTAAAAGTTATTTCTGTGTCTCTATCTAACTATAAGTTTTTTTTAATCATTTTGGGAACCTATAATCGAGGGACAAAATCCCTGCGTCAATGTTTATCGTTTGTTTGTTACGGAATCAAGAAATTTGCGAGTTATTCGATTTGTTTCGACTAATTGATTCAGAATATTTATTCGCTAACAATAATACATTGAAAATTAAAACCATAGGCATTTTATTGGTTTTATGTCATTATAAGGATTTTCCCACATACTTAAAAATGGAGGTAAATATCTAAAGATGAATTATTTTATAAAAAAATTATATCAAGTACTCATTCTGAATTTTTTTTTAACTCATTTTCAAAGATGCATCAAACCGACTGGCTATCGAAAAACATTTGAACATTTGACAAATTGCATGTGGTTGGTTTTAACTTCTAACTTTAAACATCGATTCACAGTGTTCCACACATATCCAGAGAACTCTAATATACTTATCCCCACACACCTGAGTTCACACATTCTTTCGCAATAAACAAATCGAGGATTGCGATCCCTGAGAGCAATATGTGGGAGATAGCATGAAGTTACTTTGATAGGTAATGGAGGTACTGAAAGATTTGTGTTGCCTTTCACTATTATTACTAATAAAATAATGATGACCATGGCAAAATTTATTATCGCAATCCATTACTTTCCATGGCTAGACTCGCCCACTTTCATGTTCTGCATAGAATAGAACTCAGGATAGAAGCGAATTTGATTTGGTCCTTGTAAAAGAAAAAAAAATGTATTTAAACAATGGCACACACTCAGAATGAAATATATGGCATACACTCAGAATGCCATATTCTAAATATATGGCATACATAGAATTAAATAATGGGATTTCTTTTACATCAAGAAGTTCTTACCCCTTGGATATTCTAAATAGCTCAGCTACCAAAAAAGACCAGAGACATTGTGATTTTAAGAAAAACCGTAGCAGAAATTTTCTCCATATATAAAAGCTGTTTGAAACTAATTTTTAAGAAGCTCTAAGAAATAGCGTTTTTGTAAGTTCTTTTTAGAGTTTTTACAAAAATCATAAGTTAAGTTCATGTTTGTTTCAACTTAGTGTGTGTTTGGGATAGTTGTGAAAGCTTGATTATTTCAATAATCGATTATTTCAATAATTAAGCTGTAAAAACTTGATTATTTTAATAATCGATTATGCTTGGATATGTTAGTTGAAAAACGATTTTAAGTTAATCTGTTTCGTTTTGATAATATGAAAAAAATCACTTTTATGTATTAAATTACTAAAATAGGTATAGAATGATTAAAAAAATTATTTGATTGATTAAAAAATTATTTGATTAAGGACAAAATGGTATTTATATCTCAAAGTGTAAAGAATAATCTATAATCTAAAATCATAAACTGAAATTTCAGCATTATGAAAAAAAGCTGTTAGAATACATTGAATTTCGTGTAAAAAGTAAAGCTAAATTTAACAAACATGTTCAATTACTATTATAACAGCTTTTTTTATAAAGCAACATATGTTGAGAGTGAGAATAATCTTTCCCAAACACCCCCTTAGATTAGCTTAAATTAGCTTTTTTGAGGGAAAAAAGTTATTTTAACAAATTGCTCAATCACAAGACAAAATTAAACTTTTCACTTTTGTATGCAAAATTCAATGTAAAATAAAAGCTTTTTAAAGCTAATTTTTATAATACTTTGAGATTAAAACTTATGATTATAGAATTATAGATTATTCTTTACATTTTGATATGTAAATACCATTTTATCCTTAATTAAATAACTTTTTTAATCATTTTATACCTATTTTGATAATTTAATGCATAAAAGCGATTCTTTTTTATATCAACCAAACGAAATAGATTAATTTAAAATCACTTTTCAGCTAATATATCTAAACATAAAAATAAATCGATTATAATCGATTATAACAAAAAAATTTATACAATAATTGATTATAATCGATTATTGAAATAATCAAAATTTTCACAGCTGAACCAAACACACCCTAATACAATAAGCTTACGTAAACATTATTTTTAAACTACAAAAGTGCTTAGTCTAATAGATAAGTTCCGATAAACTATTCTGAGCTGTATCCAACGGGCTCATAATCCAAGTCCTGCATGTTTTCTCCCCTATAAAATTTCCGTAGCTAAAGGCTTTGAATTCGATTTATGCTAGCGATCTTTTAATGATAAATCATTTGTAGTGTATTGCTCAAAGTTTCTATTGAGTTTTGTGAGATGTCGATCACATTAAAATGAGATAATATTTTCTCTCTAAACATATATGTATTAAAAAAAAGGGAAAACCTCTTAGGTGATTGTTGGAGTAGCGTTATACGTAATACATATCTTGAAAAATGTTAGTCATATTTTTTTATAGAAAATGTTAATCTAAAATGAAGTTGTCTCTAAAGTGATTCACTTTTAATTTGATAAAGTATATTGTGATATTAATCTATTAAATGATCTAAGAGTGAATATACTCTTATTTACTCATTTTAAAGACAAACTTGTTTTAAAGAAGTTTTTTTTTTCTTTTTCTTTTTTATAATTTCTGGTAAAATGATGTGATATACTTGTTGATTCTCATATGAATGAGTGATTTTTATCACCTTATTCCATACAAAGCTACCTTTAAATTCTGTCAAAATTTTGGCAAAAAAAAAATTATAAGTGTATAACATTACTCTTAATTATGTTAAATGAGCACAAGTAATTATACAATTAAAATTCAAGTTGTTGTGGAAAATCTTCATGATAGGGAGTGGAAAGAAAAAGAAAAAGAATGCTAGGCATGACGTTTTTGGGAAACTATCTTTAGGATAGTAATTTTCCACTTGTTGTAGTGCTAGAATATTATATATCCAACTAACGTGTATTAGTCTAAGTGAAAAGAATTAACATGTATTAGTCTAACTGAAAATGATTCGAGTCTTTTAAGTATATGATATTGAGTTTGATCTCGTAATTTATGTATATAAAAACAACACTGTTAAGAAGGTTCTTATTTAAGCACTTGATCATACTTTGAGAGATTAATATTTTATCTATTAAGTTGGGAGATACTCTAAAAAACAAAAAAGAGAATATTGTATACCCACACAAATTTTATGCGTCCACCTTTAACCTCTTAATCCATGCTATATACATAAAACTAATTAATAATTAGATTGAGAAAGAAAATTACCTAACACCGAAGAAGAATCCATATCTACCACCAAAATCAAGGGCATAATGATTTGTGTGTGTAGAAAAGAGAAATTATCATAATTTTCTATATGTGCAAAATTATTGTGGTCTCAATGGAGCAACTACAATACATATAAAATAAGAGTATAACTCTCTTATTGTGATAATAATATAGGTTAATTTATCTATAATGAAAAATATATCACAAGGCCCACAAACCCTAAATAATATTATTCACATAAATTTAAATGCTTATAAGAATCTAATAACAAAATTAATCATAAATAAGCTAAACAATATATGTTCTACAATATTTAACATTCAATTATTTGAGTTTTAAGAAAATTAATGACTATATTAATTCACACATAACAAAAAATTTCAACAGTAGTTGGCTAACAAATAATAAAGAGTTTGCAATCCTCAATATTCTTATAACCAAAACTAACTCCATAGGAAGAGGATTTGAAAAAGATGAAGAACAAGTCTTTATAAAGAAGATGAAGAAAGAAAGAAAAGAAGAACATAAAACATACATTTAAGAGAGAAGGAAACAATATTTATAGTAAATGAGATTTACATTGCATAAGATTTTTTTAAAATAAATTTATCTCTAAATTGAATAAATTAGAATGTATCTATTATTAAAATATTAGTAAGTTAATATTATAATATATTTTAGATTAAATTAATGATTAATATACCATTATTTATTCATTTTTAAAAATATTTTTTAACGTTAATGTGAAACAACACACCTCATCAAAGTGACATAAAATAACTGTAAATTATAAAATTCAATTTAAATTTAAATATAACTATTTTAATAAATAAATATCTATCTCATATTTATTTATTAAGTATATTTTATCTTTAACTAATTACTTACATAATTTCAAACTAATAATTCAGTAAAACTCGCTTCAAAATAATGACACTTAAATTCAAACTCTCCGATCGCAATTCTATTTATTAGTTAATTAGATAATATATTATATAACATGTGTGTCCTTTAACTTCCTCATGCCCTTGCTAAGCACGCCCATACGACTCCTTTGTTTTACCTTTATCATTCTATGCCTTCCTTTCTTCCTACAGCCCTTATGGTTGGCTTTATTTGTATGTCTTTTTTTATCGTATTGTTCGTAGTTAATTTTGGGTTTCAATTCCGTAGTTTATAAAAAAAAAATTGTAATATAAACGCATACGAACAATAATTTGAACAGCTTATAAGCTTGATGTTATTAATTATTATTATGTTATTTTCCTATTTTATATTTATTTTCAAGTTTAAAATGAGTAAATAATAATAATTTTCAAAAAATAAAAACTAAACACTAAAATGAAAAATTCTCTTTATAATAACTAATAGATCGATAGGCACTTACAAGCTTGTTAATCCGCAATTTTTATGTTATTAATTTGATTATATTATTTGTTTAGTAATATATATTACATTATTGTAACTATATATATATATTGCATTATTATTTTTATTGTTACTTAAATAAGGAAGCTAATGTAAGATATTTAATTTTTTGTGAATTATTAAGAGAGTTATAACAGTTGTAGCTATTAAATGTAGAAGGTGAATAAGAGAATATTACAATTTTATATTTTTTAATTAAAATTTAAAAAATATTAGTGACAATTTTGAAAAGTTAAAAGTGAAGATTAAATTTCTCAATTCATATTATAATAGTTATAGATATAGAATATATAAATATAAAAATATTATTATCTTTTTGAATCTTAATTATATTAATTTTTTAAAATTAGATAGTAAAAACTATTTTTATAAATTTTTAATTTTAACATAAATAATTTATTTTTGATCGATTAAAAAATAAATTATTTAAAATATGTAAAAGTTATTGAGATACTTTGATCGTAATATATATATATAGAGAGGATCGATTAATTTATATCAATATAAATTTTTTTTTACTTACACTCATTTTTAGTCGTTAGATCCACTTTTATCTAATAGTTGAGATTATTTCATTAAAAGTAACTATTAGATGAAAGTGAATTTAATGATTAAAAATGAGTGTAAATTAAAAAAGACTTACACTAATATAACCCGATCCCATATATATATATATATAATTTAATCTAACAATATGTATCATTGTATTTTCATATTATCCACGTCTTATAATTGTAGTTGATTATGTGTAATATTTAGGAGTAGCTACCGAATTTGAAAAAGAAAAACATGAGGTTCCCAAAATACCCAAAAAAATTAGAATTTGTTAACTCCTCCAAACGCTTTCTCTTTCGCCTAACCTATTTTTAACTCCTAGTCTTCGCCTTTCAATTGCTGACGACACACTCAAAATCCTGAAAAATCTCCCAAACAATATTCTAGGGTTTCACAGGACGCAACACCTCGGATCCCAATCCCCGCACAATTAACCCTATTCCCCCTTCAATTTTGCTATTTAGGGCTTCGATTCCCCTGGGGGTTTCAATTTGGGGTTTCGCTCCTTCATAAACTCTCAGTTTTTAGGGCCTTTTGCTGTTTTCAATTCACTGAAGAAATTTTGCATATTGGGTTTTGGTTCCTCAGGATTTTTCGTTGTTTTGGTGTTGATTGGTTATTCGGCTGCCCAGAAAGTTTGGGTTTTTCCTTATGACGGTTTTGGTGGTTGGGATTGATTGAAAATTTTCTTTTATTAGTTTCTGCTCTTTTTTTTTTTTTGGATTTTGGTTCCTTTCGGTTGGATTTCTGTTTGGTTCCTCGGAAAGTCTAGGTTTTTGGGGTTTTATCGGGTGTTGCTATTGATGGCTACTGCGGTTGAAGATGTTGAGTACGAGAGTGATCCAGAAGAGGCAAAGAGATCGCTGACAATGCGGAGGAGGCGTGAAGCTAGTGATGATGAGGAAGGTGAAGGAGAGGGCACAGATAAGAGGGAAGATCGTCGGGTCGGGATTGGTTCCGATGATTCAGATGGTGAAGGAGGTGTTGCAGAGTATGATGATGATGATGATGACGAAGAAGAAGAAGAAGAGGAGGAGGTGGATGAGGAGGAAGAGAATGAAGAAATTGAAGAAGAGGTGTATGAGGAGAGGGGTGGGGAAGATGGAGGTGCAAGTGGAGCTGCTGGGGTTGAGGGTTCAGTGGTTGTGGTCAAGGAATCTGATGGTGATGATGTTAGACCCCCTTTGGAAGATTCTGCTGAGGTGCATTCTGAGGAGAAGAAGGAGAATGAACCATTTGCTGTGCCCACAGCTGGAGCATTTTACATGCACGATGACCGTTTCAGGGACAATGCTGGTGCCCGCCACAGGTTTGTTCACTGTTGCTCTCATATTTTACATTGTACAAAATATACCGTAGTGAAATCTGTGCATACAATACAATGTAGTACTACTTGGAGTTGGAATACGTAGTTGAGTTTTAGACTTAGTCATCAAATACCTTGCTTTTCTCTTTTTTTACCCCCTAGGCGGATACGTGATGGAAGGAGACTGTGGGAGTCCAAAGATAACAGGAAATGGGGACATGATAAGTTTGAGGAAATTACTTTGCAGGAAAGGCACTATGAAGAGGTGATGATCTTTAAAATGCTGCGTGGTTAAGCATTCCTTTTACTCCAATTGTCATTTTTCTGAAACAATTCGTTTCTAATGCTTTCTGTATAAAATTTAGGCCAGGAGACCTTCTAAGGGTAATTATCGAGGCGGCCGTGCTAGAAGTCGAGGTCGAGGCACTGATCGCGGAGGATATGTTCAAGGAAACAGGAAAGGATATAATAACAGTAGCAATCAAAGTCTGGTGCCTAATGGTGTTGTGAGAGGGAGAGGACCCCGAAGGTATGAACCTACCTATAAAAGCAATCGTCCAGCACCCCAAGTGCAAAATAAACAGTAAGTATAGACTGTTTTATAAGATTAGCTGGACGCATCACACCTATAATGTTAAGACTTTCTGATAATTATTGTTTTGTTTTCCCAGATTTGGGAAGTCTCTAGAGAAAACTGCACATGTTGGTTCAGAGAGAACTTCCACACCCACTTCCAATATAGAACCTGGCCCTGTGCATACTAGGAAACAAGTGTTTGCTTCAAATTTGAATTCTGCATCCCCCCCGTTTTACCCCTCAGGTTCTTCCAACAAAGAAATTAATCTGACACAAAGAAGGGATGTACAGACTAGCAGCACTAGCAGGAACATTCGCCCTGTTGTTATGGATGAGGGTTTTCCAGTTCAACAAAACAATGCCTTGTTTCGGAGAAAGAATGCTGTTGATACCATCAGCATGGACAAGTTGTACATTGATGAGTCCATTAGTCCAGCTGTTGGAAAGCCTTTGAACAATGTGCATATAGCACCACCAGTATCTTATGGAGTCAATGCTTCTCAATCTCCTCATCCCCGGACTGCTGGGAGGGGTGTAGTGATCCCAGTACAGATGAATTATCAGGCTGCTCCCTCACATAATCAAGTAAATAAAGTTTCTCCAACACAACTCCAGTCTATTCAGAGAAGTTCTGCACCAGGGCGGACTTCAACTTCTGTGCAAGCTACTGCCCCACAGTTGGGCCATCGACCTGGTAGTGGATCTCGATCTTCTTCTCCCCCAAAAACATCTGCATCAATTAATTCATTTGATTCTGGAGAAATGGATGCAGCATCAGAATCAGGTAAATCCAAAGGTGCATTGGTTGGGAAGGGAAGGGGAGGTTCCCAGGGTAGTGGAAAGGGCTCTTTTGTTTATGGTGGGGCACAGGTAATGGGGTCTGCTGGAAATGTGGGTGTTAGTCACGGAGATCCGAACTTCCCAGCCACTCCAGCCTTCTTGCCAGGTTAGTATCTACATTGCTGACTTTGTGGAAATTTTGGATCCAATCTACTTATTGCAACTTCTGATGTTGGAATGCAATTTTCTCATGCAAAAGCAGAAGTTGTAACATCACTATCCTGCAAAAAATCAAGTAGTTATATTATTTGTTGTTTCAGATGGATAGTTTAACCCTGGAAGCTCTAATTTATTAACGCCCCCTTGTTTTTCTTGTGTTTGTAGTCCTTTCAGAACAAGATTAAGCAATTTTTTTATTCATTTACTTTTTTTAGTTTGTTACTAAATTTTAATAATTTTGATTGGGCTTTGTTGGGATGCAGTCATGCAATTTGGGGGGCAGCATCCTGGTGGTATAGGAGTTCCTGCTGTTGGCATGGCATTCCCGGGATATGTTGCTCAGCCTCAACTTGGTTTGGGAAACTCTGAAATGACATGGTACGGATATAAACTTCTGAATTTATATTGGGTTTTGAATGATGTTTGGGGAGCTAAATTGTGTGTATCCAACTTGTATGTTTTAGTGCTGTTGTCATGGTTGCAATCTCTGTCTCGCATATTTTCTATAAGAACAGTCTATATTGATGACAAGAAATCATGATAACAGAAATATTTTGGAAAGGGTCATGCAAGATTGTCTCATTTGCTGTTAAATGAGTTCCTTATAAAATTAAAAAAATTCTCCTTGATTCCTGTGTATTGGAACATGTAGCAATAACTTCCTTCTGTGGTTTAGGCTACCAGTCTTGGCCGGTGCTACTGGGGCTTTAGGGGCTACATACTGTTCACCATACCTTGCTGTTGATGGTGCTTACCCTCGACAACCAGGCCAGACATCTGCAATGGGTACTTCAAGGTTGGTCGAGTTTTATAGCATTAAGATGATTTCATATTATTACCACTATTTCCTTTTCAATATTGCTGTAGCGTATTGTTAGCTTCTTGATTTCTTTATTTGTTATTGAACCTTTGCAGCAAGGAAAATAATGCTAATAAAGCTAATAGTGAATTGAAGCCACCACAGAGATCTGGTAAAACATTCATATTCCTTTTCCTTTGATATTGTTTGCCCATTGCCATTGGTTACTAACATTATCATTTGGGATTTATCTTTCTGTAGAGCTTGTAAGTGATGAGTTTGGACATCGGCAGAATAAACCCCGAAGGCAAGTTGGATTGCAAAACCATCATTTAATAGTTTTGATTATTATTCTTTTCTTTGTGTGCTTAAGCATGGTACTAACTACTACTGCTTCTTTTACTGATCTTTTACTTTGGGTGCTAGGGGTGATTTGTAGGGAAGTTGTGAATGCATATCTTGGTTACTATCGCCACGATTGTGTATTAGATATATAATTTCAATTAACAATGAATGTTGGTTATGCTCTATGCAGATATTCAGAGATGAATTTTGGTCAGTGAAGTATTATATAGAATGCAGCTTGTTTGAAATAAGCAGATAAAGGTTCGTTATTTCCTAATCAATACTTTATGTTTTTATATGGTTGCAATTTTCTGAGTTCTGGTAATTTTGTTATGCAGGCCTTCCTCCAGGCCCTTTGTTCTCCAGCTTTTGTTCTGGAGCACTTTGGGCCGCAATAGGTTTCAAGATTTTTTAGGTAACTACTGAACTTGTATTCTTGAGAATATTTTTAAGTTATTTTATAATTAAGAGGTGTCCTCCAATTTTTTGATCCTTGGACTACACCATTCAACAGAACTACTGAAGAATAATGGGATTTAAAAATTCTTCTTCGGCTTTTGTTTTGCCCGACCCCTTTTTGGCTTATGGGGATTGGGTTAAAAAATTTGGAGATATAGTCTTATTAGGGGAAAGAGTAGGACATGCCTGTTAAAATGCACTTTTAGGTTTGCCTTGGACTTTTTTTGGTACAAAAAATATGTAGGAGAGTTTTCCTTGGACTCATACATCTGTTTCTTTTTTCTCCCCCGTTCTCCATTTTCGTCCTTGCAGTTATATAACGCCTGCTCATGCTGTTCCCCATTTCAGAAGTTATTGCAGCTTGACGGGTGGTAGTTACTTGTTTAATTGTGCGGTAAGAATTATTATGAGCATAGTTAATTGGTACCCTTATAATTGATCTAGAAAAAACTGACAATTGTTGGCATCTTTCCAGGTTTTTCTTGCGATTTGGTTGTTTAGTGAAGCTTGTGAGAACCATAGGCAGGCTTCTCTAGAACTAAGGATATAGAAAAAAGCATGGTTTGTGCAGCAGCTGATTGCATCATGGAGTTAAAAATTTCTCATGTAAATGGTTTTCTTATTCATCTGGTTTGACCTTGTGGTTAAATTATCTACGCTGATGAGACATTTTTAAATATATATATATATATATATATATATATATATATAATATATATATATATATATATATTTTCAAATTCAATTTTTTTTAACCGAAGGGTTTTTTTTTTTTAATTTTGTTTCTTCTATTGTGACTAAAGATGGTGCAGTTTGTTATTATGTTATCTACAGTTCTTGTGCATTATCAAAGGGAATATAATAATGTTGTGGAAAATGATATTCTTATACTTTTTTTGGTGATACACTTTTTTTTATATCATTTTTAAAATGTTGTGATTAAATAAAAGAAAATGATAGAAAAAAAGTGATATGATTGATAATATGAAGAGAAGTATAAAAGATGATGTTAGAGAAAAAAATAATAATAAAATCATAGATGAGACGAAGTCAGTTTTTATTTTGTTGCCTTCAATACTTCTCACACACACCTGCGTCCAACATTTATAATATTCACCATATGATTGGTGCTGACCCCACCAAAACTTTTATACCGACTTAGATACTGCCACCTATACGGATGTGAGGTGAAAGTGTTGTGGCAAGTATTATTCATTTCTGTATAGCCGATTGTTTGTAGTTCGATTAGATCGGGACAGTGTTTACCCTTAAAAATGGCTTAGATGAGTTGTTCGTTGAGCAAATCTTAATTCACGTGAGGACACTGCTACATTAATGGAAGAATGATGAATGTGCATTTTTATATTAGATCTGTCTTAAGTGTTGAATGAAATTGTAATTTTCATAAACTAATAATGTAAGGGCCATATTAGTTAATCCCATTACAGTAATGAGGGAGGATTTAACGGTAAAAGCATTAGTACATAGTCCTTTATTTCATGGTCAGTTGAGCATACATGATGGTACAAGGTGGAAAGCAAATCATTCTACTTTTATTTTATGTCACAAATACAGTGAAGAAATTTCATTAACTTACAGAGAATAGAAATTATGGTGAGCATGAATCATTCACTGCAATCCCTTTTCATGTTAAATGTTTAACAATATAAATGGAGTCCTATTGTCTTTTTAATTATATTAATTAATGAAAATGAATAATAAAAAAAATAAATTTAATTAAATAATAGTAATAGAAATTGAAAGGTGCTTTCATTACTAATATACTCTGACGCGGCATCTCAGCTTGTACATGAAAGTTCTTGCGAGCTAATTATTGACAATAAATCAATTCAATAATAATTCTTGCTTTGGACAGAATACAAAACGATTATTATTTTCGTTGACCAACCTTACACATGTGCGCCGCATGTGCTGCCATTTTCTCTCAGACTCAGACCCCTCTCCCTCTCCTCTGCCATTCTCTTTTGTTGTCAAGGACCCAATTCATTCAAGAATCGTCGTTGACCCCGAAGCACAGATCTTGGAGAACCAACACAGCTTTAAGGCGTTAAAAAGAATCCGTGTAATGCATGCTCTTACCCTCACCTCAAGAATAGGAACCCAATCTCTCTGTTTGTTTGCTAAGAAAATTGCATCATGAACTAAAAAAGTTTTTTTTTTTTTTTTTCCCTTTCAATCTTTCTTTCTTGATAAAAATAGATTCTCACATATGGTAGGAAAGAAGAAGCAATAATGTTGAAAGGAATTATCCCAAAAAGGAAATAAATTTACATGTGGGGTTTCAACTTCCAAGTTGCAAGCTTCTTTAATGATATAGTTTATTAGGAAACTAATGGAGGAGTGCAACAACAGAGGAGAAATTCAAGCAAATTTAACTAGACAGTCTTCATCAAGATCAGGTGGCAGTTTAAAATCTACGTTATCTGGAAGATCAACTCCACAAAATTCTCCTTCATTTCGGCCCCTACATTCTAGCTTAACACCAAGAAGAGAAGCCAAGGGTAGTGTTGTACATGTAGTAAGTGGTGCACAATGGTTTCGGAGCAACCGGTTACTGTTGTGGCTGCTTCTGATTACCCTCTGGGCTTATCTTGGATTTTTTGTTCAGTCCAGGTGGGCACATCGTGATAAGGAGGAGGAAGTTTCAGGCTTTGGAAGCAGACAAAGTAATGCAAACTCTGATTCTGATCAAAGTCAGCATCAAGATTTCATTGCCAATAACAATTCCTTATCTGTTAATAATGAAACAGTTGTGGGGATTGGTAAAACAGTGAATGTAGCTTTGGCCAAGAAAGAAAATGGTGTTCCATCTCAACGGAAAACTAGCTCAAATAAGAGGAGCAGACGGCGTGGTAAGAAAAAACGAAAACCGAAAGTTGAGAGCAGTGGTATAGAGGAGCAGCACCAAGAAATTCCTAAAGGGAATACTACCTATGGATTCCTTGTTGGTCCATTTGGTTCAACCGAGGATAGGATTCTGCAATTGAGTCCTAAGAAGCGTTCTGGAACCTGTAACAGGAAGGGGGACTTTGCACGCCTTGTTTGGTCCAGGAGATTTGTCTTGATATTCCATGAGCTTTCCATGACTGGAGCTCCACTTTCAATGATGGAGTTGGCAACAGAACTTTCGAGTTGTGGAGCCGCTGTTTCAGCTGTTGTGCTTAGTAAGAAGGGTGGTTTGATGCAAGAGCTTGCTAGGAGACAAATCAAGGTGCTGGAAGACAAAGCAGATCTCAGCTTCAAAACTGCAATGAAGGCTGATCTTGTCATTGCTGGATCAGCTGTCTGTGCATCATGGATTGGTATGAACAGATTGGTAAAGTTTCCTTGTGTTATTGTAGTTTTTAGTGTTGGAAAGTGGATGTATTCTCTGGTAAATAATTTTGTACCTCAAGGAAAAAACGCACATCAATGCACAATTAACATCAATTTCTAGCTTTTGAGCAAGGGGATATGCTTGTTAGTTGTTACTCCTTAAAAATTATAGCTTCTGCAAATGAAAGATTAAAAACTTGAATAATACACTTTTGAGGACCTTAGTTTTCTAGATACACATTGCAACAATGTCAGAGGCTTAATTTCATATCCTCATACTAATTCTAAAATTATTGGCATAGGACTTTTACTTCATATATCATGTTATGTAATATATTTAATCTCAGCATCTTACTAACTGGCATTGACAAAGGCTCCTCACCATACCTAGCCTCCTCCATATAAACATAAACTTCTAGCCTTTTAATTATTCCTACGATTGAGAATTGACATAAACGTGGTTAATATTTTACATGGAGGTATGCTTATTTCTTATCAGATCTTCTACCATTATCAAGTTGAAAACTATGATATATATCATGTAGTAGTTTAAAAACAGTCACCATGAGTTTGCAATTCCGTTCTTCTACACATGTTTTATTAGAACACCATTATCTTATTTTTCCAGAACAATATATTGAACATTTTCCTGCTGGTGAAAGTCAAGTTGCTTGGTGGATTATGGAAAACCGACAAGAGTACTTTGATCGTTCAAAGGCTGTCTTGCACAGAGTGAAGATTTTGGTTTTTCTTTCTGAATCACAATTGAAACAATGGCAAAATTGGTGTGACGAAGAAAGCATAAAACTGAGATCCCAGCCTGCACTTGTTCCATTGTCTGTTAATGATGAACTGGCTTTTGTAGCTGGCATTCCGTCTACACTTAATACTCCATCCTTAAGTGCTGAGAAAATGGATGAGAAGAGGAAGCTGTTGCGAGATTCAGTCCGAAGAGAAATGGGCTTGACTGATAGTGATATGCTTGTGATATCTCTGAGCAGCATCAACCCTGGGAAGGGCCAGTTATTACTTCTTGAATCAGCAAGCTCTATAGTAGAACATGGACCATTGCATGATGATAAGAAAAGGAAAAAGTCATCAGATATTGGAGAGTACGTATCTACCCTGGCTAAAAGACATCATATTAGAAAATTGTTGCGATTGTTGAAGGATAGCAGTGTTGCTTTGAATGATACCTCAAGCAAGTCTCTAAGCAGGTTACATGAATCTAAAAATAAAGAATATGGCTGTGTAATATTGTCAGTTTATACATTGCACTAATGATGTATAATGATGTATACTTTTATGTTCACAGAAGAAGGAAAGTGTTGTCCCGCAACAATGGAACAATGGAACAATCTCTCAAAATTCTCATCGGTTCTGTTGGATCTAAGAGTAACAAGGTGGATTATGTTAAAGGTCTTCTAAGTTTCTTATCACAGCATTCAAACTTGTCAAAGTCAGTTTTGTGGACTCCGGCCACAACACGTGTTGCCTCACTTTACTCTGCTGCAGATGTTTATATCATAAACTCTCAGGTAAATCATGTTTAAATTATTTGTTAAGTAGTAGAATATAAGTGCCGTGGAAGCGTGGAAGTTGGATTAAGGCTATTAGTTTAGCCCACCCCACATGTGCGACAAGGCTTTGTTGTTGTTGTATAATATAAGTATTATTACATTTGCTGCTTCCATCATTAGAGTGTGCATATAACTTGAAAGAAATATACTGTAATGACAATTTTTTCATTATGTTGTAAATGTTATTATGACGTTATAGGTTTTTTGTTGACGTAGTTGAAATATGTTATTTTCTCTAATTTGGACTCTTCTTCACATTATTTTGAAGTTCTTAGCTTATCCCATTTCTAGTATCCTCACTTGTCTGATGACTCTCATATGTTATTTTAAGATGCTTGCATTCCGAGCTAACCTGTTGAGTTTTCTTTATCAGTAAAAGATAAAATTTTATGCATGTTGTAAATCAATGAAACTGTTGCAATTAACAAGGAATCCTGTTTTCAGTTCTGTTTTCCATTGCACGTGTAAGAAAAAAAAAAGTTTTGCATTGTAACAATTGACAGAATTGCCTAGACTATACTCAGCTGCTACTCGTGTTTAGTTCCATTGAATTAACTATAGAAATATTCTTCGAAGTGCAAAGCTATTGCTAATTTGCAAAATGGTGTACAGGGATTGGGAGAAACGTTTGGACGGGTGACTATAGAAGCGATGGCATTTGGTCTCCCGGTATGACTCCCAACTTGCTTTGCCCCGGTTTATCTCGTGAAATGACATATGTTGGTAGTGTCATTCTTCGAAATATTGTTACTTTTTTTAGTTTAGAAATGTAAAATTAGTTGTCCTTAGACTGCCTGCAATATTTGATGTGATTAACTATCAGAATTAAGGTTCCTTCCTTGAATACCCTGTTTGTCCTGTTATACAAGTAACCTTTTATCTATATAGAAAGGTTTATGACGTATCATAACCCTAAACTAGATTTCCTCTTTAAACTCGTCATAATGATAAATTGTTACTGAAGCATACCAATGTAACACGAGCCTAAAAGTAAAAGCCCTTGCCTTCTGCTGAAAAATAGCCTTTCAGGGAGAAAAAAAATAAGTTGAAATTGTGGCATCTCCAAGTATGCTGTTCGTCTCTAGAAATCAGTAATTGTATGCTGTTATTGAATATAACTTGAGGTGGGGGTAGCTGGATTTCAGTGAACTTTCATAGAGAACCTCCCACTTTGGATAATAAGAATACTAACTTCTGGCTCTTTTTCCCTTTCTGTTTAGTAGGTTTCTTAGCTTTGCTTCTTTCTATTATTCAGTGAAAGTAGTTGATAATCTCTTTGGTTTTACTTTTATGTCTCTATGAGCATTGTTTCTTGAATGGTAGAAATGAATATTGACAGTTATCTTCCATTTAATCTTATGGAGTAGGTGCTTGGAACAGAAGCTGGGGGAACGCAAGAGATTGTTGAGCACAATGTGACAGGTCTTCTTCATCCTGTTGGACGTCCAGGGAATTATGTCCTTGCACATAATCTCCGGTTTTTACTTGAAAACCGTTTAGCAAGGGAGCAAATGGGGATGGATGGAAGAAAGAAGGTGCAGAGGATGTACTTGAAACAGCACATGTATAGGAAATTTGTAGAGGTTCTTGTTAGGTGCTTGAGAAGCAAATAACTGCTTGGCGCTTGCAAATACTCTCATTCTTTTATTGGATTCAAATCACATAATGCTGTATATAATGTACTGAAAATGTTACTATTCTTGTGCCCAATTTATGAGAAAGATTGCCAGCCCCTCTATTTTCATTTATCAGGAAAATATATGTTATGGCTTTCTGGTAACAAAATTCGTTTGACTTTTGAGTGTGATTTCTAATGCAAAACAATCAACTTACTACTACGTACATATAATAAAATTCGTCTTGCTCAATTGAACAAAACTTGGCTTTATATCTTAGTGAAAATAAATAGCGAGAATGTGTTTCTCCTCCCGCCCTGGTATACTTGATCAAACTACTTACCAGTGTAAAATATTACAATCAGACTCTAAACAGCACGAATAGTTACTCCTCATGGCTTGATTTGTCCTCAACTAGCTCTAGTGAAGGGCTAAATTTAGGCCATATTATGATAAACAGTTAGTCTATTTATTCGTGTGGGTGTTAGTATTGTTGATAATCAAATTATGCATAAATTATTGCAAAATTAGTTACAAGATCGTCTGTGAGGGGTAACCAAATTTGAACAGCCTTTTTCTTTCTTTCTTTTTTTATTTTTTTTTTGTGGTGCTAGTGAACGCTCGAACTGTATGCATGTTAGATTCTTTTTTTTTTTTATTTGTTAACTTCAAAAACACACAGATCATAGAAATTTTTTTCAAACCATTGGATAGAACTTTCCACCGTTTTCACTTTACATGTTCGATCATTTAGTAACATTTTTTTTTTTTGAAAAACATCATTTTTTTTTGGAAAGAGAGAAATTATGTCTCGAGACAAAACTCCAATTACAAGGAGGGACTCTCCACATAAACCTTGCACATCATGGCGTCAACTTTATTAATGGGTAGAGAATTTAACCCATGGTTTCAAGAGAAAATGTGAGGAAAGAAAATGCGAGGAGATAAAATAGGAAGATTTTGACATTTTCTTTTGTTTAGATGAGGAGAGAAGAGGGAAGAAGAAAGAAAAAAAAATGATAGTGGGACTCACTAAAAAATTTTCTCCCCATTTGTGTGAAGAAAATGGGAGAAAGAAAGAGAAATGTTTTAAAATTACACATTTATCTAAACGTACTTACATTTATTAGGTTATAATAATAATAATAAGGACATATTAATTTTTTACATATTTTTTTTTCTTTTCTTTTTTACACAACCAAACAAAAAAAAAATTATATTTCTCATTTCCTTTCTTTTCTTTTTCTTTTGATCCACACAATAGGAGAGGATGTATACTTTTCTCTTCATTTTTTATTTTTTTTCCTTTCATTTTATCTCCAAATCCAAACAAAGGCAAAGAGTGGTGATTAATAAGAAAATTGTTCAAAATGACTATTTAGAAGACCTTAAAAGATAGATAATTATAAGAGATTCTTAAGTGTTTTAAAACAAAAAAAAAACCCCTTGCTATATTTCATTGAATTTGTGTCAAATTAATTATAACATTAAAAATATTAAAATGGGAAACAATAATGACAAAAAAATCTTAAATAAACACGGTCTACCATAATATCTCTTAATCATTCAAATCATTATTTGACATATGTAAAAATATTTATAAAGATTCGTGTATTTCAAATAGAAATTATAGTATGCTCATGAAGCACATTTAATGTATACTCCAAGATGAATTTTCACTATTGATTTTAAACAAATTTACATAAATTTTAAGTCATTAATTTAAAATTAATGATAAAATCTATCTTAAAGTATGCATTTATTATACCCCAAGAATATACAATAATTTTTCATATTTCAAATATGATTCTCACAACTTTATAAATGTTAAATAATGATTTAGTGTGGATGATAGATAATGTTTAACTAAAAATTACTCCAATAACAACCCACAAACTCATGTAACACAAATTCAATAGTATAGAATGGTAGCAACTAAGAATTTCTCGATAAATATAATGTTTATGACTCTATGTTACTGTTTTTTTTACTAAGACTCTATGTTATTGTTAAAAAATGCTAACAACATATTTTTTTATGCACCTCTTTTAATATTTATTTTACTATTGATCTAAAAACATGTATTAATATTATTAATATCTTTCTCTTAATAATTTTTTTAAGTGTATGAAGTGAATCACTAATAAAATAAATATTAAAAAAATATCTAAAAAATGTGTTGTTACCATTCATCTTTTATTGTTTATCATTGAATTGGCTCATCATACTCCTTGGGTATATTCCAATTTCATATGAATCGATCGAAGTCCCCCATAATGGAAAATGAACTTTTGAGCAATGCGTGGGTTTTCATTTTTGTTTATTTTCCGTAATAAACAGAGATATACTCTTATATATATATATATACAGAGAAGCGAATCAATTTATACTAAAAATCGAATAAATTTGAGGTGAAATATTTTTTGATTTACACTCATTTTCAACTATTAGATTTACTTTTATCTAATGGTTATTTTTTAATGAAATAATCTCAATTTTATATGATCAAATATTATCATTAGATGAAAGTGGAATCTAACAGGTTAAAAATAAGTGTAAGTCAAAAAAGACTTACATTGATGTGAAATAATAGCTTAGATTCTCTCTCATATATATATATATATATATATATATAAGTGAATATTAAGTGTGTGTTTGGATTAAAGTTGGTAAACTTAAGTTTGGTTGAAAAAATGTATGTTTGCAAATATAAGTTTAACTAAAAGTGATTTGTAAATGTTTAGAAAATTTTTCACAAATATGATTCTCAAAAGTCTTTTAACAACCCACAAACTCATGCACAAAAGGTATCATGTTGAAGGATTAAAAATTTCCAAACATAATATCACGCTTTATCGAAACTTACAAAATGAACTTTTGAGCAATGATATCCAAACATACTGCTATATATGAGGGATATAGTGAATATTAAATGTCTAGTATGGGTTATTTTCGATTACAGTTGAAATCAGTTTGTGATTATTATTGGCTCGAATGTATACTAAAACCTCATATACGCGATAAACTGAGGCAATAAGGTAGCCACCATAAGGTAATAATCACTGCTTTTAAAAAAAAATGTTCCTCCACCACTAATGACCTTGGTGATAAATGGGAGTGGATTTTTATTTATGAAAATGGAATATTATTAGGGGTGCTCAAATTCAATTTAAACAAGAAATTAAACCGAAAATTGAATTAAAAATTGAAAAACAATAAAAATCGAATAAATTTGATTCTTCTTTGTTTAATTTTTTAAAAATTGATTAGATTAGATTAGTTTTCAATTTTGATTTTCAAATCAATCTAATCTAATATAAATCAATTAACATTATATAATATATTTATATATTATTAAATTTATATTTTTATTTATAATAACTTTAATTTTTAATACATTTATCTAATTTTATATGATCAAATATTATTTTAGACATATAAAATATGTTATTTTATATTTTATTTTTTATTTCTTGTTTTTTATTTTTAATTGGCTAATTTACTTTTAACTTATAACATTTTAAGCTTAAAAAATTTTTGATCAAAAATCGATTAAACCAATCGATTTGAATTTGATTAGTTTTTAGAATATAATCAATTCAATTTAAATCGATGTAAATAATAGCTTAGATTGATTAATTTTTTTACTTAAAACTGATTCAGACTTATCTGTGAATACTCTTACTAAATGTACTGAATAATTCTTGAGCAAAAGATATTTAAGAATCTTTAAGTGACTTTTGTAACAATATTTTAATATCTTTTACATTTATAAGTCTAAAGATCAGAAAGAGCCAAGAGAGCTCGAGAACATACATGCCACGAACAGTCAAGGTTGATCATTTAGATTGGCAGTTTTGTATTGAAGAAAATGTTTCAAAATAATTGCATGATATATGTTTTTGGTTAACTTTTTTATGCTACCAACAGCTAAAAAAAAAATGCACCTTTTGATGCTATCAAAAGTCACAAGCGAAAAGTTTATTCTTGTTGGATCTTTGGTTAATATTAATGTTAATATTATTTAAGTGTTCGCAATGGCTAGTAATTTTTCTCGAACATACTCGCTATAGAATTAAAATAAACACAAAATATCATACATATGCATTTCTTATCAATTTTTTGGCATTTGTATATATATATATATATTATTAAATCCTATCAGAGTTTAGAAGAGGCTCCGTCAATAAAGTGGCATCTGAGGGATCTCTACTAAGAGTCCAAAGAGGAAGGAAGAGGGGCAATGTTTTAAAAATCAAATTGAATTAGACAGTTGAATTGATTAGATTATAAATTGATCATGTCTCTAATTCAAATATTTTTTTATTTAAACACGGTTCAACTATAAATTTAACTAGTTAAACCTAAACTATGATTCTAAGGCTTTATTAGTTCAATTTCCAATTTAATTTTAAAAATATTAGAGGGAAAAGGATAAGAATAAAAGATGTTCCATCGAGGAGAATTAAATCATCTACCAAAAACTTACAAACAAATATTCCAACAAGTGTATTAGGCTCACGGGACCTAAGGGCTTATCAAATTTCTGGCATTTGTATAATTGAACATATAGCAATACGTATTACTTTACCTAAGGGCTTGTGCATACGATTTTATTTGCATAACAAATTATCACATATGTATGTATATTCTACTCCAATATTTGATTCCAATCAATTCACAATCTGCAGCCCCACCCTTAACATGATTTATCTAAACAAATGAGTTTAATTGAATATTTAATAAATTAAACTCAAATAATTCACAAATAACTTATATGTACATAACTATTCTACAAATTACAAATTTTATTGTCTAAAAGATAATGTTTTATGTCTATCTTCGTAAAAAAGTATATCAAATGATATCAGTATATGATTGAATATTCTCATATAGCAAATACATAATAAGTTTGTAAGAGAATTAAAAAAAATTAAACATATAAAAATTAGATAAATAATAAAATTATTGTCACTATAACAAAAAACTTTTTTAGTGGCCATTATTTAGCAGCCATTAACTTATTGCTGGTGAAGGACTTCTCTTATATGATACTCTTCCGGCAATTATTCATTGGCCATTAATAAGGCATCTTGTGGTGGCAATTAAGTAAAATGGCCGGGAAAGGATATATAATTTACGCGGCACACATTTCCCCCCATTTCATTTCTCTTTTTCACAAGATTTTCGCGGCACACACATTTCTCCTTCTCTGCTCGTACTCTCTCACTCTCTCACGCCCAGCTCAAAGCTCACACGAACAATAATAAACGTACCCAAACCAACCTTCGTCAGCAACCAGCGAGCCAGAGCACCGCCGCACCCAAACCCGAGCTTGTCCTGCACCAGATCTGGCCAGCACCAACCACTCCAGACGAGCCCGTCATTCCCCTCGCACGAAGCACCAATCAGAGCATCACAGCGTCACGTGTTCAGCCACGAACCAAAACCACCAGATCTGCAGCCAGGCTCCACAGTCATCGTCACCCCAGATCCGCGCTTCAGCACACGCACCGACACCGTTGCATCACTCAACACAGCAGCAACAATAGCAGTGCCTCGTCCGAGTCCGCCGGAGCCACCATAAGCACCGTGAGTCACCTCCGCTGTCCTCCACCGTGAGCTCCATCCTCAAACCCCTTTTTTCCCTTTCACTCTCTATTTCATTTTTTCACTCTCTATTTTCTTTTACCCATTCACAGTGTTGTCTATTTTTCTTTCTCAGCCACTATGTTGTAAACTGTGTTACTTGTGGTGCTGTTTGCCAACATTGAGGGCAATATCCTCATCGAACGGTGCGTTAAGATCTCTTTCTTTTCTTGCCATTTTCTCTTGCTGTTTCTGATTTATACCAGATCAACATCTCTTCCAAATTTCCCAATTTTCTTATGCAGTTATTAATATCCTTTTATAATTTTCTATGAATTTTGATTTGCTTGTTTTGGATGCTTGAATTCTGATATAATGATATTCCTGTTGGATCCCAATTGAGTTTTGATTTGGGGGTAGTAGGCATAGACTGACATGGCTGTTCTTTCAACTCTAAGAGTGGAATATAGTAAGCAGTACTTGCATCCGTTAAATCCCCACCCCGAACAAATGAGTATCCAGTTAAATAGGATAAGAAGAGTATTGGTGAAGGCTGCTAGGGATGCGATTTTGCAGCTTACGGGTGTTATGGAGCATGGCATGTTTTTGAACATGGCAACCACGGTTATTGTTACAGGTGAACTTGGGGTGACCGTGAAGAATAAGTAAATTGAGTTAAGAATAAGTAGATGGATAGGATGGGGTTGGTGGAGGTAGTTTAATTTGTTAATGTGGACATGGATTCTAACAAATTTAAATGTTACAGTGCTAGAGATATTTATTTAGTGAATGAATGAGGAGAGTTGGTTTTTATTATAAAAGGGAGAGATTTTCCATATTCTAGTTTATGTGGCTCTGAATGAAAATTGCTCGCACTATTTGTTGCTGCATTGATAGTATCTTATATATTGAATTGATCTGCTTCAAATTTTGCTTCTTTTTCCCCTTGAGTAATTCTTGATTAGTAAAATGTATCTGAAATTCAGAAATTATTTTTATCCAATTGAATTTGTTAAATTGATGTTTGGACTTTGGACTATGATAATCTTCTGTTGAATGATCAAAGTCTGCATCTGCTACTTGCCTAAAAATAATGTCTGCATCTCGCAACTAGATTGGTGCTTCTCTTGAGTCTTGACAACAGGGTTTGCAAATATTGTCAACTTTCTTATTTTTCATTTGTTTCTCATAACTTGGTATTTGTACTAGTGAACACAAAAGAGGGTTGATACTTGTTATCCATTCATTGACGTCTTCCTCTATTAATAGGAGACTTCAACTTCATAGATAATTTAACATCTGTCATTAGACCAATACTTCTTGCATTATTAAGGTATTCAAATGTCCAATGACTGTTTTTACGTATTACCTTGTTATAGGAGCACCAATAGAGTGTAAAATTATTAATATTTTATGAGTTTTTCTAACAAGTCAAGGAATTCAAAATAAGAAATTTTGTATAAAATGAAGCCAATATTGAACCCCTGTTGTGCAGTAGCATTCTTCCCTGCTATGAGACCATCTCGATACCCAATCTAAAATATCATGGAGAATGAAAACAATTAATGACTAATCATTTAAAATAGGAAAAAAATTGAAGCCTGTTCTTTTACCAAAAAGAAAAAAAAAATTGAAACCTAACAATAGGAAGATTAATTCTAAATGATCCAATTGAAATTTAAATCTCTTTTAATTAACTCTGCTTGTTAGCAGATTAGACTAGAGAAAGTTCATCTTAAGATGGTCTGATCTAAATATTTGTTGTTCATAAAGATCTGTTAATTGAGTCTATATTATTTGCAAATTAAACATTAGAATCAATTCGATTGTTCTTTGTACTCCGCCAAACATATCAGCACCTATAGAAGCAGAGTGACTTATTTATCGATATATTGACTCTTATTTACTTTGATGAGCTTATTTTTCAATTTATAAAATGCTTGTTTTACATTATAAGGTATTTATTGTTTTTTTTTTAAAAGTAAAGAACAATGTTGGTAGTAAGAAATATACTCTATTAGTCAACAACAAAAAGTCAAAATCTGCTATCAATGAAAATGTGAGGAGCAAGTTCTCTATGACCTACAAATTAATAAGAGACTAGACTTAACTGTATATATTCAATGGAAGTGAAGGTCTCTTGGTTGAACTTCAAAAAGGGGATTGCAGCAACAAGAGCAGGTTTAGGGACATTAACATGATGTTCTGGCTATCAGTAAACAATTAAAAAATCAAAACACAAGGAGGATTATGAATAACTCTCCTCTACAAGGAGGATTATAACATAATAATGTTGGCAAGAAAATTTAAATTGAGGGGCAGTATACATACTAATGATGTCCAGCTACTCTCATTCCTCAAATTTCAAAAAATTCATTTACGAAATACATGATTTCTGTCCATCAACTTATTATAAATTTTATAGCACAAAAATGAGAATCTCTATCTTCATTTATGGGTAGTTTTTTTTTTGTTACAGCTGAGATTGTAGCAGGATCTACAACATGGCTTGGCAGAGGTCTGTCTTATGTCTGTGCACAGAGAAGAGAGAGTGATGATCGTCCCTCTTTTGATTTAACTCCAGCACAGGTAATATTTTTGTGATTTAATTACTGAAGCAGCAATTTGTTGCTCATTTAGTAGTTCTGTTAATGTTCTCTTAAAACTTCCTACAAAACATAAAAGAAATTTTATTCTAGAGTATGTGACATATGTAGTAAGGATGCTTCTTGGCAGTATGTGACATATGTAATAAGGATGCTTCTTGGTTTTTTATTATTAATGACGTAAGCATATTCTAAACTATAATCAATAGACCATATTGCACTTTACACTTGTATGTAAAGATCTACCTTATCAAATAACAAGACAAGTGTTCAATTTTATTCCTGGTTATATGCTCTTTTTCTTGTTTATCTAAATACTTTCTATCTGGTTTGGGCAAGCTGGAAAATCTGGTTGTTGGAGAAAATTTAGTGAATAGAAATAGCTGATAAACTATTCTAAAATTAATCTAAATATTGATTTGTGGATTAATCTAATTTCATAGTGGAAGTTCTGCCATTTCCATTTGGGGCAGTTTTGTGCTTAGGCAGGTAATTCTTGATACTCCATGTCTAGTTTGGTGGTGTTTATCTTTCTGGGTTTCTAGAGGGCTTTGTTCCTGACTTTATTGGTGCAACTGTCTAAATGAAGATGCTGATTTCTTCTCTAATGTGATTTTATTAGACATTAATTAGTTCATTAATTTTCATTTTTTCTTTTAAAAAATCTGTTTCCTTGTCGTTTCAAGAGAGTTTGTTTTCTTGTCATTGCAAAAGACTAAACAAAGGTATTTAAAAAATTAAACGAAGACAAAAGACTCTTTAAATCCAATAATCATTCTAGCAACAATTTAAAACAATTTTTTTTAAAAAAGAATTATTTTTCTAAAAACAAAAATAATTGGGAAAGTCATGGTTGACCTGAAGCCTGTGTTTCTAACTCTGAAGCATGGGTACTCCTCCCAGGGAGGAGTTGTCTCGCATATTGATCCTGCAAACGCAGTGACGGCACGAAGATGCATACAGTAAAGCGGGTCATTAGGTATGCACCGTGCACGTACCCATTTTTTTTTTTTTTTTCAGATTTGGGTACGGCTTATCAGCAGTTGGGTACGGCTTATCGGCACTTGGGTACGGCTCTTCGCCTAGCGGCTTGGAGAACGGCTCGGTGCGGCTCGGCCAATTTTTGGCAAAAACGGTGCCGTTTGACACACAAAATGGCATTTTCTTCGGTTTCGAACCCTTTACCCATTGTTCGGGTCGGCACTCCACCTTCATTCAAGAAACGTTCTCCTTCTACCGAGCAACACAATCTTCACTCTTCATTCTCCATGCGATACGTGCAACTCAAAGACGACGGTAACTCAAGACCCGGCTTCTAACCCCTTCCGAGTCTCTCGCTTCTACACGAGTTTAACGGCAAAACGACCCACTGCGACAGGACCCGGCCCTACGTGACCTAGCCGCACAACCCGGCGCGCGACCCGGTTGTGCGACCAAGCTCCGGCGACCATGGTGGGGACTAAGGAGACGTTTTCGTCTGTTCTCTGCCATCTCGTCGGTCAGTTCTCCACATTCTAAGAGAGGCGGTTCTTAGGTCGAGGATATTCCGTTCTCTTGCCATCTCGTCGAAGTCCGTTCTCCACATTCTAACGGTTCTCGTAAGTCTGCTCTCGATCTCTACCTTCTACTCCTAATGTTTTCACAAGGCTCTGCAAGTGTTGGTGGTGATGGGTCTGGCAGTGGATCTGCCTCTGGTAGTGGCACAACTTCTTCTGCTCCTTTGACTGGAAAATATGCAACTGATATAGCTGAAAATGGTTGTCCTCTTTGGGCTTATGTGACTATATTGCAAAGTAAAAAGCTGGAGGAGGAAATGCAAGTTGGAAATGCAATTTTTGTAATGGAACTTACAAGGGATCTTATTTTAGAGTGAGGTCTCATCTATTAAGGGAAAAAGGACATGGGATTAGCATATGTAATGGTGTGCTAAATGACTATCTTCAAGAAATAAAGCAAATAGAAAGAGAGGCTATTGAGAAGAATGCAAAGCCAGTGCAAATTCCTTTACCTTCTGGCTCTACAAGTTTGAACCCTCCTAGAGTTGATATGTCTTCTGATGGGAGCAAGAGAAGAAGAGGCACCGAGAGTGCAATAGGAAGGGCATTTAATAATGAGGCAAGAGATCATTTGTCATGTGAAATAGCTAGACTATTCTACTCTTATCAAATTTGATATAATTTGTTTGCCATTCAATGTGGCTAGAAATCCTTATTTTGTTAGCTCATTCACATATGTTTAATAAAATACTACCCTTTCGGTTTTCTTCCACCTAGCTACAATGCTATAAGAACTTCAATGTTGCAAAGAGAAAAACCTCACATATTGAGATTACTTCAACCCATCAAAGACACCTGGCCGAGAAAAGGTGTGAGTATAGTGAGTGATGGTTGGACCGATGCACGAGAGAAGACCATTGATTAACTTCATGGTGCATCGGATTCGGGACCTATGTTCTTGAAGGCGGTTGATGGCTCTGGTGAGTTTAAGGACAAACATTATATTGCTAATTTGATTTTGTCAACCATTGATGAGGTTGGGCCAGAAAATGTGGTGCAAATCATTACTGATAATGCACCTGTTTGCAAGGCTGCTAGAGCAATTGTTGAATCCATGCATCCTCATATCTTTTGGTCACCATGTGTGGTGCACACCTTGAACCTTGCTTTGAAAAATATTTGTGCTCCTAAAAATAAAATAATCCAAATAATGAGAGTGTTTATGCTGAGTGTCATTGGATTATTGCTGTTGCTGATGATGCCTTTTTCATTAAGAATTTTATCATGAATCATTCCATGAGGCTAGCCATGTATAATCAATTTGTGCATCCGAAGCTACTTTCTATTCTTTGAGACTAGATTTGCCTTTGATAATTTGATGACCGTCATTGTAATGCTTAAAAGGTTTAGAACTATTAAGCATGGTCTCCAATCTATGGTCATTAGTGAAGAATGGTCTCACTATAGAGAAGATGATGTTCAAAAGGCTCCATTCTGTGAAAGAAACAATTTTGAATGACCTTTGGTGGGATAAAGTTGATTATATTCTAAGCTTTACAAAGCCCATCTATGATATGCTTCGTTCTTGTGACACCGATAAGCCAAACCTTCATTTGATTTATGAGAAATGGGATTCTATGATTGAGCAAGTGAAGCTAGCCATCTATCAACATGAGGAAAAGGATTTGAATCAACATTCATCCTTCTATGGAGTGGTATATGACATCCTAATTTCTAGATGGAATAAAAGTTGCACACCTCTTCATTGCTTGGCTCATTCACTTAATCCTAGGTACATTTAATTAATTTTCAAGTTCCTAGTTCTCTTACTTTTTCTTAGATGGACTTTGGTTTTTGTCTTATAGTAATCACATCTTATATTTTGTATAATAGGTATTATTGTAGACAATGGCTTGAGGAAGCTCCAAAACGAGTCCCCCACATAAGGACAATGAGATTTGTATGGGGAGAAACAAATGCCTAAAGGATTACTTTCCTGATCCTCAAGAAAGGCGTGCGGTCACTTTTGAGTTTGTTAAATTCTCAAGTGGTGAAGAAGAGCTTGGCCAATTTGATTGCTTGCAAGATAGGTGGAACCTGATACCAAAGGAATTGTGGGTCATGTATGGAGCTTCAATCTCCAAACTTCAAACCATTGCCTTGAAGCTCCTTTCACAACCTTCCTCTTCCTCTTGTTGTGAAAGGAATTGGAGCACATATTCCTTTATCCACTCCATGAAAAGGAATAGGCTAAATCCCAAGAGAGCTGAAGATTTAGTTTTTGTCCACACAAATCTTCGTCTTCTCTCAAGGAAGAATAAGAACTATAATGAGGGTGAGACTAAAATGTGGGACATTGATGGAGATGAATGGGATCCATTTGAAGGGGCTAGGATTCTTGAAGTTGCTAGTCTCTCTCTTGATGAACCAGATTTGGAGGCTATTCTTTTCACTGATGATGAGCAAGGAAATGATGAAATTGAGATCATGGGAGTTTGATTTTTGTAATCATCTTTAGAAGTTGTCATGTTGAACAACTTAAATATTGTAATTTCTTATTGTGGATTTGTCTTGGTTGAACAACTTAAGTTCTTTTATATATTTTATGTTGAAATTTGTGTATTTTAATTTGTGTTATGTTATCATATTTTATTGTGTGAGATTTTAGTTTATTATACATATATATATATATATATATATATGTATTATTTATTTTTTTTTTTATATTTTTATATGCTGCATTACGGGCTATACATTGTCTAGTTTTAAAAAATTTTCGTATCCCGTGCCGCATCCGTCAAGGCTCAGTTGATGGTGAATCTGCACCGCACTGCGGATGCAACGTAGGTTTCTAATGGTAATGGTTCAAGTTTCTTTTGCTGGGGTTAGTATCTTGTTCAAGTTGGTTGCAAACGATGGGATGAGCTTGAGCGTTCTCATGGCCTACCGGTCCCTCTTCGCCTCGTCTTTCATTGTTCCTCTTGCCTTCTTCATGGAGAGGTGGCATCTTTTTTATCATAATAGTCTCGTTTTATACCATAAGATTTATTTGCTTTGTGCAACATATATGCAGCATAACATAATGTTTATTCAATTTGAAGCAAAGAATAATGTTTTGGGAAAAAAATGAATCAAAAAAATTAATACTTGATGCCCAAAAGGGAAAGATGATTCTTTTATTTGTATTTATAATCAATTAATTAAGAAAATCATAACCCTTTTACATAATGTCATCGAAAATATGCGATGAAACAGGAAGAGCAAGCCAAAGATCACATCTGGAGTACTCTTTCAAGCATTTCTTTGTGGATTATTTGGGTAAGTTGAATGCATGTTATATATATAATTTAACCCAACTAATTAATTAATGGGATTTTGACTCATGTATGTTGATAAGATAAAGATTGATTTTATTTATATTTGTCCTTAGCAAGTGTATTCTTAGAAATTTAGGAAATCTAAATTAAATATATGAAAAACGTGGAAACTAAAGAGACTTGGAGAGCAAGCAAACTTGGAGACCAAAGAAAATTGCTTGGAGACCAAGAAGGTATTTACTTGGAGACTAAGGAGATTTAGCTATAAATAGAATCAATGGCCTAAGTGTGTGGTGAGACAAGAGAGAACAAGTGATAAAAGAGTTCTTCATTTTATAAGTGTGAGATGTAAAAGAGGTTTTGGACTATGTATAAGTTAGATTTTTAACTCTATTATTATTTTTGTATAGTATTTTTTTCTTAGTGAAGATATTTAATCTCTGAGTTGGATGCAAATATGTGATTTGCCGAACTATGTTAAATTCTTGTATCTCTATGTTCTATATTGTTACCTTGTTAATTAACATCCCCACATTAATTTCCAACATAGTCACAATTTCATGTCCTGTGGATCAAAAAATGAGGGAAAAATTTGCCAGACGTGCATCGAATACGTTGAAACTTGAAACAATTGCAGAAGCTCTTACTTGAGGCCAGTGTTATCAAAAGGCAGCCATGGCGCCGCCATGGCGCCATGGCATGGCGGAAATTAGACAAAACGCCATAGAAAACATATAGCATTGCGGGTTGCACATGGCGGCGCCATGGCGGACGCCATGGAGATGGCGGTGTGGGTATGGCGGACGCCCTAGTAAAATGGCGGATTGGAGGGTACTTTGGGTTTTTTTTTGTTTTAAAAATAAGGGTATTTTAGGCGGTTTTAGGTGGGTTTTTTGTTTCGATATATCTCACCACCAATCACGAGCCCTATTTTCGAAATCCACTCATCGAGCTCTGTCCATCGCACTTCTAAAGGTGCCAAGTGAGTCGTGTTTGACTGTTTCAGCGAGTCACCGGGGCGCAAGAAGCAATTCTCCTACGTTCCTTGTCGCGTCTCTATCTTCTCCGGCGATTTGGAGTGTCTCTGCAATTTCAACGCAAAATACGCCACACCTCCATCTCTGTTTCATTCTTCTCCAAATCTCCAAGTATAAAAGGTTTTGTTTCATTTTTTTTTCTGTTTTCTTTCCATTAGTTTTGCACCCACCCATTAACAACCATCATCCAAAGGATGCTGTTTTTTTTTTTTTCCCCCCCACCCACCATGCGTGTTGTTTTTCTTACCCATCATCCACTCCATTCTTTTCCTTACCCAGTAGGCTTTGTTTGTGCATGCTCTGTAATTTTCCTACTTATTTTAATCTCTATTCTACATCTTCACCTTATTTAGGGTGATGGCAACTACTAATAGGACTGATCCAGTCGGAAGTATTGTCATCCATTAGTGGAGAAAGAGACCAATGACTTGGTTTGCAATTTTTGCGACAAAATTACAAAGGGAGGCATCTCTAGATTAAAATATCATCTCATGGGAAAGAAAGGCAGTGTCAAAGCTTGCCCAAAGTGTCCCAAAGAAATTAAAGAAGAGTTGTGGGCACATTTTAGTGGTAAAAAAAAGTCTGATAGTGCTGAAATGGAAATTGATGTTGTGAGGGCTCTTGACCTTGAAAAATTGACTTTTGGTGAGAGTGAAGAAGAAGAAGGGCTAAGAGATGAAGATGATATACCAACCAGTTCAAGCCACCGCCAAGGAGAGAGGAAAAGAAGACTACCATGAAAGGGCCATTGGATATGTATTGCCAAAAACCCGAAACCGCCATTGAACAAAGGAAAATTGTTTGTGGAAAAACAGTGGGCAAACTAGCATATAGGGATTCTTGTGACAAAGAAGCACGAGCTAGAGTCTTTCAATATATAGTTCGATGGATGTACCAAGTTGGAATTCCATTCAATGTTATTGGTTGCATACTGGATGTTTGACAAATTTCCATGATTATTATTGGACTGTCAACTACAAAAGCTTTAACCATATGATTGAAGCTATTGGAGCCTATGGTCCGAGTTTGAAGCCGATGACTTTTCATGAGGCTAGAGTGGTGTGCCTCAACAAAGAACTTGCATACACATAAAATTTGTTGAAGGGTCATTATGTTCAATGGGCAAAATTTGGTTGCTCCATTATGTCGAGCATGGGAACCGATAGGAAACAAAGAAGCTTAATTAATTTCTTGGTGAACTCTCATGGGACAAAGTTTGTGAGATCTATTGATGGTTCAGTTTGTGAAGACAGTGAAAAGTTGTTTGAGTTATTGGATAGTCTTGTGGATGAGATTGGAGAGGAGAATGTGGTTCAAATCATAACCGATAATGGAAGCAATTATGTTTTAGCAGCAAGATGTTGGAAGAAAAGAGAAAACATCTTTTTTGGACTCCTTGTTCTACCCATTGCATAGATTTAATGTTAGAAGACATTGGGAAGCTTCCTCTAGTAAAGAAGACAATCCAAAGGGCAATCACACTTGTTGGCTTCATCTATAGCCATTCAAGTACCTTAAGCATGTTGAGAAACTTCACAAATAAGAGAGAATTAGTAAGACACGCAGTTACACGCTTTGCTACATCCTTTCTTTCTTTGGAAAGAGTTCATAAAGAAAAAGGCAACCTTAGAAGAATGTTCACCTCGATGAATGGATGACTAACAAGTTGTCTAAGGATGCCAAAGGAAAGAAGGCAACCGAATGTGTATTGAGGCCTTCTTTTTGGAACCATGTGGTTTATACTCTCAAAGTTATGGCTCCACTTGTTCGAGTTCTCATGCTTGTTGACAAGTGAAAGAAAACCATGCATGGGCTATATTTATGAAGCAATGGACAAAGCTAAGGAAGCTATCATGAAGTCATTCAAAAATAATGAAAGCAAATACAAAGATGTATTTGCCATCATTGATAATAGATGGACATGCCAACTTCACCGCCCACTACATGCATCTGCTCACTTCTTGAACCCGGCCTTCTATGACAATCCTTCAATTGAGTTCGATTTGGAGGTCACAAATGGCTTGTATGATTGCATTAGGAGGTTGGTACCAAGCCTAGAGGTGCAACAAAAAATCTTACTTGAGCTACCAAGCTACAAGCAAGCCACCGGCCTCTTTGGAGATCCTTTTGCAATATCACATAGGAAGACCCTTGCACCAAGTGAGAAACTAAGAATAAGCACTAGACTTGTAGTCATATAAATTCTTCTAACTCCTACAATTTTAGGCCCTAAGCTTATAATTTATGTCTTTGTACTTTGTAGCTCAATGGTGGCGTATGTATGGACAATCGCTCCACATATGCAGCAACTAGCCATTAAGATTTTGAGCTTGACATGTAGTGCATCTCTGCGAGCGTAACTTTACGGAGTGCCTTTGAGCATGTAATTGTCATTCTTTCACTTTTGTCTAGCATTCTAGCCTAGTAATCATTTTATTGTGTAGTTAGTAGTTACAATTATTTTTTTTTTCATTATGTTAATGTGCGATTCATACAAAGAAGAGAAATAGGCTTGAGCATCAAAGATTGCATAACTTAGTGTATGTGAAATATAATCGTTGCACTCCATCAACGTTACAATCTTAGGGATGAGATTGACCCAATCTCACTCAATGACATTGATGAGTGTAATGAGTGGCTAATTAGAGAGATAGATGATGAAAATGATGCTAGGAATGAGTTGGTATTTGGAGGTGATGACACTTTAGATTGGCAAACTGTTTATAAGGCTTCAGGGGTTGGAGAGTGCATAATAAATACTAGGCTGCAAACAAGAAAAAGAAAGAAAAGCTCAAGTGGTGCAGCAGCTGCAAGAGCTTCAAAGAAAGGTTCAGCAGCTGCAACTTCAACATCAAAAGGGAAAGGGGTGGTAGTTGAAGATGAAGAAATAGAATTTGAAGACAATCTTGAGGAATCAGAAGAAGAGTTGGAAGAAAATGATTTTGAGGAATCGGAAGGAGAAGAAGAGGGATATGCCACACTAGAAGACAATGAGAGTGATGACTATGTTGAGGAGGAGGAGGAATAGATTCTAAATTTGTGTCAATTTGTCATTTTGTTGTTACTTGCTGGCTGCTGGCTGCTAGTACTTGACTACTTTTTAGTTTTTAGTGACCTAAACCTTATGTTTTGTGTCTTTTGACTTATGACTTGGATAGTTTGATTATGCTTTGAATTTGACTTTGATTATTATAAGTAACATAATGTCATAATCAAAGTCAAATTCAAGAAAAACATAGCATAACAATTAACACATGACAATACCCCAAGTAAATGTAAATCCTATATAGTTCAAATTATATATAACAGTTATACTTTTGATGAATTTTATTTCTTAGAATATATTTTTAATTTTATTGTTCTTGATATATGTTTAGTTTTTTTTTTTAGTATTTTTTGTATATATATATATATTTTTAATATAGCCGCCATGGCTTCCGCCATTGGCCACAACGCCATCTGCCATATTTGTATGGCGGATTTTTGGCTTTCCGCCATGAGCCGCCATCCGCCGTTAATAACACTGCTTGAGGCTTTGGGATAGGATTTGATTATTTTCAATGTGCATAAACTGCTATTTTAACCTTTTTTCAACCCTAAAGGTTGGGGACATCTATAGTTTTTTGTGATATAGTTATGAACATTTGAAAAAAAATATATATTAATGAAAATCTGTTTGGTGTTTAGGAAGCTAGTATTTGTTAGTTAGGGGTGGAAGATTGAACCTAGTTCCCCATATTTGCCTTTGGGGTGTAAAAACAAGTTACTACCTGAGCTATTGCTAAAGTGGGATCTCAATGAAACTTTGATTTCTTTAAGTCTCACTATACGTAACCTTCTAAAGTTTCTTAATGTTGTATTTCTTTAATTTGTTGCATGTATTGCATTATGTTATTTTCATTACTGCTTTTCTAATCCTTGGACACTAGAGTGGGTCAATTATAATGTCAACCTCTTGAATACTTATATACATCCTAGGGCTATATAGAAACAGAAGAAAACTCATTAAACGTCAAATACATGATATATCTCAATGAATTTTTGGCATTCATACACAGAATAAATAGTTTTTGACCTCACCGAAAAAAAAAATGACATTACGTGATTGCAATCTCAGGGCAACCTTAGCACACAATCTGTTTGTGGAAGCAGTGGCTTTGGCAACTGCAACATATGCTACTGCCATGTTCAACCTCATTCCTGGTGCTACCTTCGTCTTAGCCGTCTGTTTTGGATAGGCCCATAATCTCCATCACACCTAATGCTAATGGAACCAGTCCCTTTACTTTTAGTAACACCTAATAATAATTGAATTGAATCCAGGCCCTAGATATGGACCTCAGTTTCACCATGATTCTGTTCTCTAACTATGGTTCTTTGATTAAGAGTATCCCACAGTTGTATTCTATATATTTTCATGGGACTACTGCTTTGCTCAGATTGGAAAGGTTGAACATTGGAACATTAACAGGGAAAGCCAAGGTGCTTGGCACTCTAATGGGAATTGGTGGAGCCATGATCCTCACCTTCTATAAGTGCACAGAGATGCATATCTGGTCAACGCATGTCAATGTGATGCGCCACCTCCAACCACACCACGTGCCTACTAGTCTAATTTGGGGCTGTGCTCTGGCTTTTGGCACTTGTGTGTCCAATTCGATGTGGTTGATAATTCAGGTGACCTTCACTCACTACAAATTTGATATAACTTGTTTTGAAAGAATATAAATGAACCGTTTAACTCTAATACCATCATATTATTATCTTACAAAAATTGCAATATATATCTATCTCGATGAATTAACTATAACTACATCATCACAGCGGAAAATAAATTATGTGATAATAATTTGATGACAAATGAGTTTCTCATAATTTTTCAATTATTATAGAGATGCTGTATCAATGATTGTTACATTCCATATTTTTCTCTTTAATTACATTATACACTGTAGAAGATGTTTACACTATTGTGTGTGATATAGGCTAGGATGACTGAGAAATTTCCTTGGCATTATACAAGTGTGGCTTTGATGTCAGTGATGGCATCCATTCAGTCAGTTATATTTGCCCTTTGCAAGGAAAGAGATTGGAGTCAATGGAAGCTTGGCTGGAATATCAGACTTCTCACTGCAGTTTATACAGCATCGTTTCCTTTACGTGCATACAAGTTATAAGTGCCTTAAATTGAGTCCAAAACCTAATTTAAATTTCTCTCAGCTAATAAATTAACATGTTTTATATGTGCGAATTTGTACTACTAGGGAACAGTGGCTTCTGGACTATGTTGGGTTCTCATTACATGCTGCGTGCGCTTAAAAGGCCCACTCTATGCTTCCATTTTCTACCCTCTCTTCCTTGTCTTAGTGGTTATTGCAGGGTCTCTAGTATTCGATGAAAGGCTCCATTTGGGAAGGTACGTTTAGCATATTTTCCTTTTCTTTGACTGAGTAAATACTATCCATAGAAGGATTAATCATGATGACTTCTGTCTTCAGAATAACAATAAGAAGTCATTTTCTCTTCTTAAAGATTTTTTCTGTTGTTTTGAAAGGCGCATTTGATTAAAACACTGCTCAAAGAATTAATTAGACTGATAATGAATTTTCTATTCCAATGATTTTGTTATATGTTGAAACAAGAAATTTTATCCAATCATTTGTACATTTAAGATGTGATAAGTGTTGATAGTTTGTTATTTTATTGGTAGATTTAAATTTTGAATTATAATTAATGTCAAAATTGTAGAGAGACATGAGATATCTTTGTTTTTAAATAAGAAATTAGGAAAGTCTTATCTTGATAAAGATAATCTGTATCTAGTTATCTTGATAAGGATGTTGGAAACATTGGTGTGAGTACTAGTATTGGAGCTACTGTTTTGGAATCAAACAACAAAACAAAATCACCAACAAAAGAAATTGAACACGAACAAGGAAATATTAAAATGGGTATACCACGAATCGTACAAAATACTGTCCTTAAGAGTTTATCTTCGCCTTACCTGGAGTTATTCTTGATGGAAGTGGTCTCGACGTCTAATTCTCGATGATTAGATGTAGGTTTCCTCAAGAACTCGTCTACACAATGATCCTGGTACACCAAACAACAACACCTCTAGCTCTTAACACCAGAAAACACAACAAAAAGTACAAGGGAGCTCTCTGGTATATGCACAATAGCAAAATAGAGAAAAATAATATGAAGAATAAAGAGAGCAAAGAGAGGCGTGAGAAGTAAGATATGTAACCATATAAGTGTATATAAGGTTTTGGCGTTCTACCCAATGGTGACGTGATGGGGCATGGCGGGGCACGCGTGTGTGTATTAAGGTAAACCCAAATCCACACATCTACCATAATATCATATGGTATTTACTCAAGGACATAGTCTTTATATAAACACTCTTTAAGAGTCTATTTTATTTAATGTGCGACTTAGTCTTAGACAAAACATATACAAAAGCACTCTAAACTCTCAAAACCCAAGTTTAACAAAGGTTAGAGTGTGGGAGTGGTTGATTGTCATGTAAATTATAGTGAACTATAAATAATTGTATTAGATAATTGTTTGAGGTACGAGAATAAGTAAAATGAAATTGTGAGTAATGTTGCGGTAGAGAATTTGCAATTTTGCCTTCAAAAGTTGCATCAGTGAGGATTTGCAACTTTGTTCATAAAAGTTGTATTGGGAAAGAGTTTGTAGCTTTATCCATGCAAAAGTTACATTATAATGTTATTCATAATAGATTTGATTTTTTTTCATCTGTGGATATAGACATATTAGATCGAACTACAATAAATTGTGATTATTTATGATATTTTTTCTTAATTACTCGTACTTATGTAAACACGTGAAGAAGGAGATGAGATATTTTTAATAGTAATTGATATCATTTTTAATAATTACAGCATAGTAGGATCATTATTGATTGTGTTCGGGCTATACATTGTCTTGTGGAGTAAAGGCAAAGAATTGAAGAGCATTGCAGAGCTGAAGCTAACAAAAGGCTCAGTTGAAGGTGAATCATTGGAGATAATAACTACAAATTATGCGGATAATAAAGAGGTAAAAATGACAGTAGCGACGTGAAGTCTCATATTACTACCCATTTTTGCTTCTTGGTGGCAAATGATCATTAATCCAGAGAAGGAAAAGAACAAAATGGAGTTAAAGATGTTTCAAGAGAAGGCAAGGAAGAAAATGAAGTAAAAGAAATAACATTGAACATCACGGACTCGAAACCTATGAACCTAGTGCCTAGTGCACATTGAATTTTCTTATTTTATGCCTATCATCCTAATATTCAATAAAAAAAGTTATATAAAATTTTCCTCATAAACTTTTATAATAATATATGAGTGTGATCATTTAATTTATTTATTTTTAAAATAGACTTATTTGGACAAAAATATAAGAGTGATAATTACTACTGTAGCTCGCACTTGTGTTATCTACAAACTTGCAAAATTTGATGAGGTATAAGTATTTGAAGATCCTTCTGGACTTTCTGGTCCCATTTATATTAGGGTTGCACATAGGTCCGGATTGACCCGATGACCCTACCAACCTAACCTAACACAATATAAAATATCCGAGTAGGTTCGAAACATGGTTAGTTCGGGTTGAACTCGATCAATTCGTCCACTTATTAGTTTGGGTGACGGGTTTAGTAAACTAATCCGATGACTCGACCACTCGAATGAAAACGACGTTGTTTTATGCAGTCCTAAATATCACCTTTGTTTCTGCTTTTCTTTCTGACCTCTCATTTTCTCAATTTCTCTTCTTTTACTTTCCTTTCTCTCTGCAAAATCAAATTCCCAAATCCTTCCCCTAACCTTAAGCGACTCTACTGGCTGTTGTTCCTCAATAGGGGTGGAAATAGACTAAGTCAAGTCATACTTTACCTTAAATAGACCTAACATGTATCATAATTATCAGGTCTGAGTCTGACCTGTGAGCTTGTAATAGACCTATTTTTAAGGCCTGATATGATTTTTTAAAAAGTCTAGTCTGACCTGAAAGTCTATTTAAAGACCTACTTTGCAATAAGCCTTTAAATAGGCTAACAGGCCTAAGCCTTGAAATAGATCAACGGGCCCATTTAAGGTCAATAAGTCTTTGTTATAACTTAACATTCACTTTCTAATTTTATAGATACTCATCACTTTCTTATTCTAGTCTTTGGTCGATGCGGGACTTGGAGATATACTAAGTTACAAAATTATTAGAGGCATATAATTGCAAAACATGAAGATCGAACTTACACTCCTCTAATTGTAACATGAATGCAAGAAAGACTAGAGTTATATTAAATTAGCATCATGATAATAACTGCATGTTTTATAATGAATTGACAAGAAAGATAATACAATAATATTAATAATTGGTGAGGTTAGCATATTATCCTAAGAATTCTACAAACAGTTAAATGAGTTAAACATGAAACATAGTCCAGTAACTTTGGTAACTTTTCGTCAGATTCCTGCAATTAGAGACAAAATAACTGCTCGATTTAACCATAAGGAAATTAAAATAATAATCTTACATATGTTATTAACAAATATATAAACAAGAAATTCAGAACTAAATTGCTAAATGAACTTATTTGTTTTATATTTCTAGAACCAACTTTTTCTTTAGTAGAAGCACGAGTTCGAGTCCTTTCAAATGACGTTACAGTTACAAAGGAAATATAATTCAATGCTGTGAGATATTGCTCCAATTCAGGGTTGTGAGATATAAATAGCATATGTTTTATCTTCATGTTTTGTAATTATATGCTTATAATAATTTTGTAATTTGGTATATCTCTAAATCTTACATCGATTAAAGACTAGAGAAAGAAAGTAATGAGTATCTATAAAAGTATGAAGTGAGTGTTAAATTATTATTTTTATTCTAATAAATATATTATATTAATATATTAATAAATATATTATTTCTATTCTAACTTACTAACTTACATTTTATTTATAAACTTTTATTAAAATTTAATTAAAAATTATATTAATATATTATAATAAATTAATAATTATAATTATAATTTATAATTATTATAATAATATATATTATATTATATATAGTTAAAATAGACCCGACTTTACTTTGCCAGACTTAAAAGGCCTATGAGATGGCCTGAGGTTCGGCCTTTTTAATTAAATAAACTTTTAAAAAAGATTTGGCTTAACTTGTTTAGTAAGGGTCAAACCTTAGGTAGACCAGGTCATAGGCCCTTGATGAGCAACCTAGCCTATTTCCACTCATACTCCTCAATCTCAGGTTTCTCTCTCTTCCGTAAGAGTTCATACACAGAGAATCCTAAGCCATAGGTAGCCATGTCTCTTAGGAAGGTCTTCCACTCCTGCAAATTCTCCAGATCCTTCAAGGAAGCCACTATCCTCGGTGTCGTCGCCAGCGACCGAGACTCTGGCGAGGAACTGTCGTACGGCAATGCATGGTCGACCATGCTGTCAGATCTCCTCAGCGAGATCATAAGCTGAGTCGACACCGCCGAGGACCAACGGCCCCACTGCCAAAACATTGTCACTTATGTCTGCGTCTACAAGCGCTTAAGAGACATCACTCGCGAGATCGTGCATTCCCCTTCTCAAATCGGCAAAATCATTTTCTCATCTTACCTCAAATAGGTGTTATTTCAGAAATCAATATTTTTTTTTGGATATCTATTTTTTTTTCTTTAAATTTTTCTTGAATTAGCTTTTTGATTGATGGGTGTGGCTTGAATGAGGTATCTGTCTATTTTAAGTAATATTTAATTTTTCTTCTAGGTCTGGTTTTGCGTAATGCTGTAATATTTAGTGGGCAATACAGATTACAAAGATTTTTCCCTTATTTATACCTGCTGCAAATGAAGGCTAGATAGTAGATATCTTAGAATTTGTTCGAAAATTTTGAACAACTCGACTACTCGATTTGATCCAATCTGATTGTAATTGGATTGGTTTAGTTCGGGTTACTCGAATTTTCTTTTCAAAATCGACCCAACCCAACTCGACCTCAACTAATTAGTTTGGACTCTTATTTGTTAACAAATTGAATATGAGAAGAAGAAATAGGGTTTCATTGATAAAGCACAAAGCTGAAGATACAAAACTTAGAGTTTGAAGCCAAACATAACAAGACTATATATAGCCAAACAAAGTAAGTAATAAAAGATTATTCTATCCTTAAAGAATAAACATAATATTTCTTAACATCCCTCCTCAAACTCATGATGTTGCTGCAACAAGCATCGAGAGTTTGCCAACTAGAAAGCGAAAAAGAGAAATAGAATGCGACTTAATAAAGAAATTTGCAATCTGTAAAGTAGAAGGAACAAATGAAAATGTAATGGTGTCGTGCTTGAGGTGATGATGAGTAAGATGACAATCAATCTCAATGTGCTTCATTCGCTCATGAAACACGGAGTTGTGAGCAATCTGAATAGAACTTTATAAGAGCAGGATGGGATAAAGAAACTCTCATATCTGCAAGTAACCAACGAAGTCAAACAATCTCTTTGGTAGTAGACGTCATAGCACGATACTCTACTTCCGTGGAAGATTGAGAAACAACAGATTGTTTCTTGCTCTTCCAAGAAATGAGAGAATCACCCAAAAAAGATACAAAAACCAGTAATAGACTTACGATCGGTGGGGTCACTACCATGATCAGCATCAGAGTAGGCACGCAACTCCAAGGATGAGGTAGACGAAAATAAGAGACTCTGAAAGATTATGCCTCAAAAATACCTCAAGATATGAAGAACGACTGCCCAATGAACTGTAGTGGGAGAGTCAACAAACTGGCTAACAATATGAACAACATATGCAATATCTGGATGAGTGATAATGAGATAAACCAATCTGCTAACAATAATGCGATACAAGGTAGGATCAGATAATGGGATACCATCAGAAGAAGAGTACTTTGCATTAAGTTCAATTGGAGTATCAATGGTCTTATTATCAGTAAGTCTTGCACACTCAAGAATATCTTCTACATATTTTGACTGAGAAAGAAGATAACGTCTAGGTGAGTGAGCCACCTCAATACCCAAGAAATAATGTAAGGAACCCAAGTCCTTCATTTCAAACCATCTGGCTAATTCTGTTTTCAAAGCGATAATGTCATCAATATCATCACCAGTAATAATCATATCATCAACATATAAAGAAAGAATGATACTACCTGCAGCAGTACACTTAACAAAGAGAGCAAAATCATGACTACTAGTAGCAAATCCAAGGGAACAAATTACATCAGAAAACTTCTCAAACCAAGCATAAGGTGCTTGTTTGAGACCATATAAGGCTTTCTTGAGCTTGTAAACATACTCAGAACCATGATAAACACCAGGATGAGGTTTCATATAAACCTCTTCTTGAAGATCCCTGTTCAAGAAGGCATTTTTAACATCCAATTGAGACATATGCCATTGACGAACTGAAGCTACTGCAATAAGGGTACGAATAGTAGTCATTTTTGCTACAAGAGCAAAAGTTTCCTCATAATCCATACCATATTGTTGAGAAAAACCATGTGCAACCAACCTAGCTTTGTATCGCTCAACAGACCCATCAGACTTTGTTTTGATTTTATACACCCAGCGACAACCAATCACACTCTTACCAGGAGGTTGAGGAACCAAATCCTAAGTACCTATCTTATGCAAAGCAGAAAGTTCCTCATCCATAGTTTGCTGTCAAAGGGGGTTAAGAATTGTCTTTTGATATGAAGAGGGCTCAGAGAGACAATGAATAGAAGCTAAAAATGATGTAAAAGACTGAGAATAACAAGAATAAACAAAATCTGGTAACTTTGTAGACTTACGTGTGCGAAGGAATTGACGAGGAAGAGGATCCAGAATCTCAGAAGGTGCTTGGGAAACCATAGGAGGAGAATAAGCTTCATGTGTGCTAAAAAGCAAAGTGTCAGTAGCTGCAGAATTGTCAGTGCAAATATGTCGAGTATCATGAGATGACAAATTATCAGAGTCTTCACAGAAATGATCCACACGAATAAGATCTGTTTTAGTGAGGGCATGGGTAGTTGAGGGAATAGAAAAGAAAGGCATATGCTCAAGAAACACAACATAGCGAGACATATAAAGTTTTTGTGTAACAGGATCAAAACAACGATACCCTTTCTTACCTTCCTCATAACCAAGAAAAACACACATAGCAGAACGAGAGGATAACTTGTTACGTTCTACATGAGGACGAAGAACAAAACAAGTACAACCAAAGACTCGAAAGAAAGAATAATCAAGAGTAAAACCATACAACTTTTCAAAATGTGACAAACCTGAGATATGAGAAGAAGGAATAGTATTTATCAAACTCACAGCAATGAGAATAGCTTCACCCCAGAACTCACTAAGAACTGTACCAGAGAACAGGAGAGAATGAGCAGTTTCAACAATATGTCTATGTTTTCTCTCTACAACACCATTTTGCTCAGGAGTGTCAGTACAAGAAGTCTGATGAACAGTTCCATATGAGGCAAGCAACTCACAAAATCTATGAGAAGTATATTCCCCACCCAAATCACACTTAAAGCACTTAATAACAACAGAATGTTGGGTTTAAACAAGTGCTCAAAAGGCCTTATAGATCTCAAAGAATTCAAAATGATATTTCATTAAGTAAATCCAGCAATAACGAGTATAATCATCCATAAAAGAAACATAATATCAGGACCCTCCTTTTGTAACAACAGGGGAAGGTCCCCATACATCAGAATGAATCAAATCAAAAGAAGAATAAGAAATAGAATTACTTCGATTAAATGGTAAAGTAGAAAATTTTGCCAGTTTACATCCACTGCAATCAGAAATATCATGAGTTTGCAAATTTTCCAAAGCCCCTGTGGAAGCCAAAAATCTCAAACAAGAGGCTGACACATGTCCCAAACGAGAATGCCATAAATAAAAACTAGAAGAAGATAGACTCAAAGGAAAAGAAGACAAATCAACACTGGTAGTTGCAGCAACTGGCACTTTTAGCTCATCCAAAATATATAATCCCCCCTTCCTATGGCCTATCCCAATCAGCTTTTGAGATTGTAGATCCTGCACATAATAAGAAGAGAATGAAAAAATGATTAAGTTACCAGAATCACATAACTGACCAACAGAAGCAAGATTTAAGGTAAGTTTCGAAATATGATAAACATTAGATAAAGACAAATTAGGTGTTACAATAGAACCAACACCTGCTAGAGGTATAGGAGTGCCATCAGTAGTTAAGACAGAAACAGAAGACGAAAGGCATACGGAAGCAAATGACGAAGAATCTGGAGACATATGATGTGAAGCTCCAGAATCTAAAACCCAAATAGAAAGTGACATACCTGACGAATTATGAGACAACTGACCTACAGAAGAAGAGGCAGACATAGCTTGCAGTTGTAAAGAGAGAAACTTATGGAATTGTTCAGCCAGAGTACTTAGATCAGGAAAAGGACCTGGGAAAGCGACAGCTGCAGTGTTAGACTGTGGTGGTCTGAATCCGTGTGGTGGTCTGGAACCATATGGTGGTCTTTGAGCATTAGATTGCGGTTGGTTGCCATTTCTCTGTCTCAACTTAGGACACTAAGCCTTCCAATGACCTTTCTGTTTGCAGAAACTATACTCGTCGAAACCAACCCTTGTGAGGGACTTATTCTGATTATCAAAGTGAGGCTTAGAATGTGCTTCTAAAACAGACGGAGTGGGACCAACAATTCCCTTCTCAGAGGAAGACTTAAGACGTATCTCTTCATCCAAGAGCTCACTGACAACAGAGTTAACAGATGGAAGTGGAGAACGATGCAAAATAGAATTTCTGAGTCCTTCAAAGTCACTACGAAGTGCTGTTAAGAATTGTATTAATCGTTGCTATTCTCTACGAGCAATATACGGAGCAAAAGCCTTCAACTCTGCTCATTCTGTAAGAGCCAACTGATCTCAAAAATCTGACATGGCAGAATAAAAGGCTTGAAAACTCATATCTCCCTGTTAGAGAGCTCGTTTGTCATTCTCCAACTGAAACTGTTTGACAAAATTTGACTGTGTAAAGAGCCTCTGCAAATGATCCCAAACCTCTTTTGTTGTTTCATATTTTGCCAATTGTGTACCTATGGAATGCTTAACAGAATTGTTAACTCATGTGATAATCTTTGCATTATTTGCTTCCTAAACATCCAATAAATTTTGATAATCCTGATCTGTTTGCACAGGTTTCACAGAAGTACCACTAACATATCCCCATATCTTTTTACCTTTAAAAAAATTTCGCATTCCATAACTCCAATACGAGTAATTTTTTCCATCCAATCTCACACTCAAAGATTGAAGTGAATCGTCACTAGCCATGATTAAACAATAGAGGAAGAATAATAGAAAAGAAATAGTGAAATACCAGATACACAAGCAGTGAAATGCCAACAGAAGGCCAACCAGAATGCCAACAAAATGTCAATCAAAAGTCTAGAATACCATATGTGCAGCAAAATGCGTAGATTACAGAGCCAAAACGGAAGCCAACGAAAAAGCCCAATCAACGTGCAATGAAAAATCATATTACAGAGAGAATACAATAGAAAACTAGTAGAAAATCATTCATACAGTCACCCAAAACAGAGAAATACCAATGTGCAGTGGAAAAACATAGGAAGTGCAGCGTAAAAACAAAGCACTACCAACCACGGATGGTGATTTTCCAAACGAAATGCGAACGATAGCGAAGAGACAATCCGCGAAAGCTGTAGTTAGGATTAAACTCTCTCCATTGCAAACTTGCTTTGATACCATGTTAACAAATTGAATATGAGAGGAAGGAGGATTTCATTGATAAAGTACAAAGTTAAAAATATAAAACTTAGAGTTTAAAACCAAACATAACAAGGTTATATATAACTAAACAAAGCAAGTAATAGAAGACTATTTTACTTTTAAAGAATAAATATAATATTTTTTAATATTATTTTTTTTAAACTCGACTCGCGTGCAGCCTTAATTTATATATTGTGATACTTGCAAATTATAATCAAAGGGCACAACACCTATTTCACTCTTAAAGCTTTCTCTTTCTTAGTTTCTTCATATATATAATTGTTATTTTTACCATTTTTCTGGTTACATGTTTCTTCTGCTACTACTACTACCTTATTGCCCGTGTACGCTACATTCTTTATTTTTATGCTTTTAATCCTAATTTTATGATGCATGCCCAATTTCTTCAACTCTGGAAGCCCAGTATTATGGCACTTGACTTGGATTTTTCCATCTTGCTTTAAATTGAAAGATTTTCATCCTACCCTATGATCTCTGTCACAAATTAAGACGTACGAAAAACTATGATTAGTGAATTCCCATAGATAATTAAGGTTATATTACGATGTCATTCTCCTTTATGTGTGACGAAGGTACAAGTTGATTGTTTTGTCATTGTAAATTTTAGACATGGCTAGGATATTACTTTAGGATATTGGATTACCTTTGCACGAGCTACGGCATGGAAATGAAATCCAAGTTGTGAAAAATTATTCTATGGAGAATACTATTATCCACTTAATAAGTTTGAGCTTATTAATACATTTATTTAATAGTATTTATATATAAATTTAAATGTATATAAAAATTATTAATTAAAATTTATAAATCTTTTATATTTATAATTATTTATAAAAAAATAATAATTAAATTAAATTTTTGTATAAATTTAAATATTATTAATTAAAATTTATAAAATTTTAACTTTTAATTTAAACTATTAATTTATTTTAATAATAAATCAATAATTCAAAATTAATGACTTATTCATAGACATCTTAAAAAGTCCATATTAGAACAAGATTCACATAAATAGTGGGTTTCTTTTATCATGCTTGCTGAGGACCCCCCTTGTTTATGGACCATTGGATATGTACAAAATTGAATCAAAATGGCTAATTTTAATTACTTGTAACTGGATGAACTGGTAAATGGGTATAAGTAAATAAATTTGATTTGCCACATAAGAAAATTGACTGAGTCCCAAAAATGTGTCCATTAGATTGCCCTCGTCTCCTACTACCAAAATCTCACCCCCGCCGGAGCTTTCGCCTTCCCCATCGCCGAAAAATCACTAGATCTTCCAAACGCAGTGCTACGTCCGAAAAAACCTAAGTTGGAATTTCCCATCGCCGAGAAGGTAAACAGGTGCTTGATTTGAAAATCGAGGTTCCAGAAGACGATGATGCCAAAGATTGCGACGACGATTGCAAGATCGTGAAGCTCGACGCCATGGAATTGCTTGCTGAGCACATCCATTTCTGCGAAATTTGTGGAAAGGGTTTCAGGCGCGATACGAACCTACGAATGCACAGCCGCGTGCACGGGAACCAATTCAAGACGCAGGAAACGTTGGCGAAGCCGTCGGAGGAGGAGGACACAAACATCAGTTGTGACTCTATCGTCGAAAATTTGTGAGAGGAGAAGTAAAGTTGAATTAAGAGAAATGGTCCAAGGGAGAGAAAATTTGAGAAAAAAAAATGTAATCTTGTGGCAGAAATTTTTTTCGGCGTTGGGTGTGTATTTTGTCTTCTAGTAGAAAATGTAGTCTTCTGCCATTATAGTTTTAGTATTCGTTGCATACTGGATGTTTGACAAAATGCGAAGTCCACAATAATGAATATTATTTGGCAAGTTGAGTTGAGTTTTTCTGGTTTCACTGGTCTTTGGGTTCTTTCAGAACATAAAGTCAAATTTGTGCATCAATATCTGGGACTGGTTATAAAGCTTTAATTTGAATATTGTGTTTCTTAGCATGGTAAGTAGATGTTGGTGGTGATTTCCATTTGGTATTGAGTTCAATTTCCTCTTGCTAGTTTGGGGTTGATTTTGATTGTAAAATGTACTCCCGTTTGCTATTGAGTTTAATTTGATAAACATAGATCTTGTTCCAATCTACACTTTGAACAAGAAATTCCGCAAATACACTCTCTACTAGGGGTACTAGGGGTGCCTGCTTGGTGAATTCAGCAGTATTTTTGGATCCGACTCACTTATCATAATATTGGATTGGGTTGAGTTAGGTCGATAAGATTTTTTCATTCAAATTTACTCAACCTAACTCACTCAAGAGTAAAATGAGTTGGGTCAAACACGTAAGTCTAGCATATATATTTTGAAAAAAAAATTCTTAAAAATAATCTAAAATATAAAATCTAACAAAATTAACATCATAAGTCTTAATCTCAAACATAATAAGTCTTAATCTAACAAATTAATAGCATAAGTCTCAATCTTAAATGTAATAGGTCTCAATCTAACAAATTAACACTATAAGTCTAAATCGACCTTACTCAAATATAATAGGTCTCAATCTCAAATAAACTAAACATCATAAGTCAATAAGTACATCACAAATTAATAACTAACAAATCTTATTAAGTCTGAAATAAACTAAACAAAACTAGTCATAACTCAAATAACAAATTAGTTTAACCAATCGAAGTTAGTGTCATCACGCATGTCATATGTATTGACATAATTATTGACTTTACTTTATTTTTTCCATATATTATTTATCATTTAAACGATCTATTGGTTTTTCAATACAACTATCATTTAGATGCGTGAAGAGTCTTATGAACTTATTTTATTTGTTCACTTTGACAATGTCACCACAACGCCTATACTTAAACTTGATTGGAACAACAGAAAAATTAAGAGAAAACATCCTAAAATGCCACCATGGACGTTTAGAATCCATGGATATCTCATAGAATTCTGCACGACGGCGTGCTCTCTTTTCCTCCTTGGTTTACATAATCAACAAGACAATTATCAAATTACATACAAATTTAAACTCAACAATGAAATAATAAGTTTATAAGAATTAGAAAGTCAACTATTAAACCACAAACAGGTAAAAGAATCAATCTTTATAACTTACAATTTCTTCTCTAACAACTCATATATCTAACATACCAAAAAACTATTAACAATTAGTAATTCATTAAACAAATTGAATGAGTTCTACATAATACACTACCAACTTCAAGCTTCTTAATCTCATTCATTTGAACCCTTAAATCAATGGGTTTCTTAATAGTCCTCAACCAGTTTTGAGCATAAATCAATGTTTCAACAGTGGTGAGTTGCAAAGAGTTACGAAAAGGATCAAGAACTCGCTGTCCAATACTGAATGCTGACTCAGATGAAACTGTAGAAATAGAAATTGTTAAGATATCCTTAACAATGAATGAAAGAACATGATACTTCTTTGTCTTTTCTCTCCACCATGTCAGAATATCAAAACTATCAACATCATCCTCCTTGTACTTCTCAAGCTCATTCTTTTTTCACCACATGTTATTTTTTCTTCACTTTCAATATAAACTCAGATTTATAATTGTCATTATCATCATCAATGTCATCATCAACTATAGAAGAAGAAACATCGGATAATATGCAACTAAAATTATTAGCATTAAGAGGAATAAAATGCATTTGTTGTTTATGTTGGCTAAATGACTTTTTACTGAACAACTTGTTAATAGCATCAACTAGAACTACGACTAAACGACATTTTACTAAAAAAATGAGGTGAGTTTCATTTGTGCGAGTTGAACATATTTTAATCTCTTACCCGACCCACACACTGCAAGTTAAAATATTTTTTAGCCTAACTTAACCCGTGAGTCCAACTCACATTTTATAAGTAAAATTGGGTTAAAACACGAAAATTTGCAATTGACCCAATCTATTGGACACTTCTACTCACCACCACCACCAAAATCTTTAGTAAGCCAGGAGATAATACAGGTCTAGGTGATGCTTCCATCTCATATCTGTGTTTGGTATGGTACAATGGGAGATATGTACAAGCTAACTCATTTTCTAACAAAGAGGAAACAAAAAAATGCAAACCCCGCCCAATACTTTTTTATTACAAGTTACCGGTTACTCATGTTGAGTGATTTCTAATAGCAGGTGAAATTTGTTCTTTTAAACGGTATATCTATGATTCATAACTAAGCATAGTATACGAATTAGCCTAAATAATAATAGTTCAAACATGTTAATAAGGTTAAAGGTATCTACCAAAAAGAAAACATACATGAAACTTGCTTGATTGCTTGTTTTGGCAAGTCTCCAATTACGTGAATAGAGATTTGTGGGGACTATGTAACGACCAAACAAAATTAACGAAAGTAAAAAAGAGAAAGAAACGTGCCAGTGCGTGGCGTGACGTGGCAGTGACCCAATAGAGAAAGAATAAGAGTCCATAGAGTATGAAAGATAACATAAAACATGATATGTTAATATATTTGAAAATATAAAATATAATAGTATAAAATCTAATATATAATAATTAAAAATATAGCGATATTTAAAATTATAATAAATTTTTGTATAATAATTTATATATCAAAATTTAATAAATCTAATCTTATTTTTTAAATTTTGATTAAATTATTAATTATTTTAATATATAAAAAATTTAATAAATTAACTTATATTATACAATATTTAAATAAAATTACTAATAAAATCATAATATATTATATTAATTTATCCTTTCAAATTTAATCCAACATCTAAAATCTAATACAGCATCTCAATCCTAATACTTTTCAGCACTCATAGAAAAGTAAGAAAACTAGGAAAAATGAATTGGTTCCTCAGGTGAAAGTGAAATCGAACGAGAGATAGAAAGAAGGAAGCACCAAAAAGACTTTCCAAATTTGTATGACTAATCTAAGCAAATCAACCAAAGAAAACAAAAATCTTGCTCACATTTACATAAACAAAGCAACTATACCACATGTAATTATATATCATGGTCATGCTATGTGGAAGAAATCAAAAACCCAATCTCCTAAATCTCCAAAAGGCAACCTGTTTGGACATGGCCGCTGAACCATTCTGGGCTGTCCAATTTTCTCCAATTACAACTCTTCACATCAAACACAAAACCCATGTGCGCTTCCCCGAACCCGCTTGATCCAATCACCAACACCGCCCCATCAAAAGCTCCAACGTATGCCACGTGGCGTATCTCACCAGGCAACGTCGCTATCTTCTGCCACGTGCAACCCTGCATCGCTATTAAATCACCGCCGCTGCACATGTACATCCTCTCATCGGCATCACCACCGTCCACTAAGGTTCTAGGACACGTGGCGCAATCCAGGAACTCCTCTTCCACGGGCCCCCACTGCCACGTGGCAACGTCAAACGCCTCCGCGCTCCTCTCGAACCGCCCCTGCAACTCCGTCCGGTAACCGCCGACGACGTAGAACCTCCCGCTGCGGAACATCGCCTTGCACTCGTCGCGCTCCGCCGCCATTTCCGGCAGCTGGACCCACACGTCCGCCGCCACGTCGTAAGCTAACGCCGATCTCAGCGCGTTCTTCTCGTCGTCATGTCCGCCAGCGACGTACACCGTCCGGTGAGAATCCGACCCGCACGCGAAGAACATCCGAGGCCTACCCGGCATGTTGGCCCCACGCCGCCACTTCGCCGACATTAAATTATAAATAAACACCGAATTCGAAGCTTTCCACGAATCCGGGTCCAACCCGCCCATCAATACCAGATCGTACCCGACACCCGCCAACTGACAGAACATGGGTAACCCGGATTCGAATTCGGGCGGTAGCGGCAACTCGCTCCAGTTACCCGTTTCCGGTTCAAATACGCTGAGCCGGTAAACCGGGTTCGTCAGCCGTTTAGTCGAACCGGTTCCGCATTTCTCCGGGTCAACCCCTGCTTGAACCATTACTAGGACCTTCTGGGCGTGCCCCGTGCTCCGCCGTTGACGGCGAAACTCCGGCGTTTCAATCTCCGACTTCCACCCTTTGCACACAGATGCAACCGTCGCGAACTGCTGGTACGAAACCCGAATCAGACAGTCTCGGGCTACGTCCTCCGGTAGACCCGAAATTAGCTCCATCATAACAGAAACACCGTGAAAACAAAGATCAACACAGTATATCACCGAATTAACGAACACCCATTAATTGAAATTCCAGAAAGAAAGGAACTTCAAGTGCAAGTTTGCAACTTCATTGAAGATTACGTGGTAGAGAGAAAGAGGGGATTTAAAGAAAGCGGGGGTTTAAGTATTTGATTGAAATTTGAAAAAGAAAGTTTGTGAAGTGAATATATTGAGGTTGTAGAAATGGTGCTATGGACTTACAGGGTTGAGGGTTTGGGCTTTATAGAGGGATGGCACATGGGGGTTGCGATAAGTTTTGAGTGAAAAAGCAATGGGCGTTCTAGAAGGGTTTTGGGAACAGGGACATTTGGCGGTGACCATTAAAAAGCAGGAATGGCCTACCTATCCAATGCAAATGCAATTGGCACTTTATGGATAGCTGTTGCCTTTTAGTTATTTGAATGATTTATAAAATATTTGATCCTTCATTTCATTATTCTTTTTTGTGTCGTTTGCATTACAATAATTGATGTTTCCCATCGCTGTTGATATTTAGTTAATTCAATGAATTATAAATATTTGATTGATTTCATTATTATTTTTCTTTTGTATGCATTATTACAATAACTTATGGTTCCGATCAAAGTTTGCATATTCAACCTCGAGAGGTTTACGTAACCTTGGACAAAAATGAGATGTGTAGATAGGTATATTTTAATGAGTTTGACTTTTAACCTTAATTATGTTAAAATTTTAAAATTATGTAATAAGAAATATTATTGTAAATTTTGTAGTCTAGACATTAATAATTTTTTTAATTAAATTAAAAAGCTAAATTAATTGAAATACACATAAATTAGCTTTTAATACTTCCTAATCGCAATTAAAAAAATATTGGCATGTTGATTTACTGTTTATTTTGCCTCTATATTTCTGGGTGGACTGTATAGAATCTTGCTTGAAGACTGTCACTTACCTTGTTCAGTGATTTATAGTTATATTAAGAAAATGAGCACAGAAGCTTGACATATACCTATTTAATTAGTTGTTAAATTTGTTTAATGATTAACTAATTACAGCTAATTACTTATTGAGGTGGTTGGAGAAATTATAACATTTTTTAATATAATAAATACATATTTTGATATAAATATCTATCATTAATTTTAAATAAATTTATATAAATTTTAAGTTATTTTAAAATTAATGCTATAAATTTATCTTGAAACATATATTTATTGTGTTTTATGACCATATAATAATTTCTACAAGTAGTTGGAATAGATTGATTATTTGTCAAATATATTTAGCTAAGGTTAATGGAATTGACTTTTATGGTGAATATTCTATTCATGATAAATATATGTCGAGTTTAAAAATAAAAATTTCTTATTTCTAAGCAACTTACAATTGTTAGAAATCTTCAAAGAAGTTAGTTGTTTATCTTAATTTTAAAACAGAGAGAGTTTTCTCATACTTTGGACTTCGTTAAGAAAATATATTTAACTAATAAAATACTTATATAATATATAATCAAAGAATTTAAAAGAGCGTTATCATAAATTTTGAATTCCCATTTAATTATGAATGGTTAAGTAATTAAATAATTAAATTAGTTTAACAATTAATTAAGTACGCATTTGTAAAATTTCTGTGTACTTTTTCTTTGTACAACTATCTTTTCAATTCCTTGTTTTGCATTAATGTTTTTTTTAGTTCCATCATCTCGTGTTTAACACTGTAACATGTTTAAAAGAATATGTGAATTTAATATTTTCACTTTATTGCTTTAGAGTTTTATGTTATTTTAATTTACATAGAAATTAAGTTTATTTATACAAAAAAATGTATTGAAATATTATATTAAAATTAATTTTTTAAAGTAGTCGTGAGATGAATTTAAGTGCCACACACAATAGAAGACACCCTTGATCATAAAATTTTAAGATTTTGTCAAGGATTGACTGTTTGGTTTTCGAAGGGTTACAATTGAAAAAGGTTAAAAATAGCTCATCGTCCCATTTTCAAGAACAAATTTATATAATAGAATGATATATATATATATAGGGAGGATTAAGTTATATTAGTATAAATTAATTTTTTTTATATTTATTTTTAATTATTAGATTTATTTTCATCTAATAGTTATTTTTAATGAAATGATCTTAACTATTAGATGAAAGTAGAATTAACGATTAAAAATGAGTGTAAAAAAAAACTTATATTATGTAAGTTGATCCCCTCATATATATATATATAAAGAAATTGTTAACTTTCACATATTGTAAAGGTTAACAATTTTCACATTTTATTTTAGACAAAAAATATATAATCTTTTTTATAAAATAATTTAGAATTAAGAGTATTTTAATACCTTAAAATTATTAAATTTAATAAAAAAGAATATTAATATAGAATTTAATGATAAAAAAATTTGACTCTTTTCATTAAATATAAAAAAATAAAAAAAAAACAAATTTAATTATAAAAGAAATTTTTTTGGTACAAAAATTTATAACATAATTTTATCAAAATATAAGTAATTTATATCGCATATTTCAATGATAGATATAGCTCGTCAAAAAAAAAAATTTGATGCATGCATTATTATTTTTTAACTAAGTATACTTTATTCATATTCTTTTTTAGAATTACGTATGTTATATCCATATTACATATACTATACTTATATTTTTTTAAATTATGAATGTTGAATTATTTTACATTATAAATATGTGAAAATTATTAAATTTAAATTATATACAATAAATTAGGAGCAGGTAAAGAAATACACACAAAAAACAGGTAAAGAAATAACTTCAATAATAAATCTAAATTAAAGTCATTTAATAAGATTTTTTAGATAAGCATATACAACATAAAACCACCTCATTGTAAAGTATTTTGGTAATTAAAAATATTATTTGTATCTCACATCTAATATTTATTAAGAAAATAACGGAACATGACGTGATCAATTAAAAGAATATTTTTTTCCTTTATCTATTTGAAATTTAATTATTTAATAATTGTTCTCATACAAAAAAAATTGAACTGAAATACTAAAAATTACAATTTTTTAATATACGTTATTATTTTGATAATTTTTTTCATGAACATTATAGCTTATGTATTTTTAAATTAATAATTAGAGTCAATAATTAAAATATGTCTCTTTATTAAAATTATATTTCTCTATTCTTTCTCTTTATTAATGTCATGATTTAATATTCTATTTCTTCACTAAATTTGATATTTTGCTAACCTTGAAGGTGTGAAGATTGTTATATATATATATATACTTATACTGGGTCAGTCAATATTAAAGAATATCAATATCCTCCAAATTTTAAGTAAAGAGTATATTTTACAGAATAAAATGCGAAAACATAACTTTTGATAAAAAAAAAAAAGTTTAAGATTATATATATAGAGGGAAGATCAATTAATATTAGTATAAGTCTTTTTTTTTTACACTTATTTTTAACTATTAATTTTATTTTTATCTAATAATTAAGATTATTTTATAAAAAATAATCATTAAATAAAAATAAAACTAACAATTAAAAATAAATATAAAAAATATTTAAACTAATATAAATTAATGTTCCATCATATATATATATATATATATATATATATATATATATATATTTTTACAGAGTAAAATGCGAAAATATAACCTTTGATAAAAAAATTTAAAATTTAAACTTTTATAAAATACAAATACCTACATAAAAAATTATATATATGTAATAACTTATATCTTTAATTTTTTATTATCAATAGTTATAATATGGTATATATTTTAGAAATGTATCCCTCACCTTTAAAGAATCTAAATTCAAACAAAATTAAAAAGGACAACGCCCCTCACTTTTATTTTTGAAATTGTACCTCTCACTCTAAAAAATTTAAATCCTATCTTTACTTATATATATTGGACTACAATTAGACAATTATACCCCCGAAAAAAAAACGGTGTGTAACAGTGCAAGATTTTTGTTTGTTTGTTTATTACAATGGTCTAATTTTGTGATTCTAGCTCGTTGTGTGAATCACATTGATAAAAAAACTCATGCGATATCGAAGACCTCCATACAAGGAGATAGAGACAAAAAAAACCGAGACAAGAATTTTCCTAATTGAAGTGGGTTCCACCTGTTTCAAAGCATGTAAACGTTTTTATGAAAAAAAAAATTTTAAATTCAATGGATTCATTTGATTTTTTTTTAAAATTACATAATTTTGTTAACAGCAATATTTTTTATTTTTTTATAATACCATAGATTTAGACGTGTAAGACTAAGTGTATATTTGGCTTTCAATTGGAAATATGAAACTGATGTTCCAAGCTTTGAACGGAGTGCAAATAACGTTTGACAATTTTTTTTCTAGTTTATTTCAATGTATTTTTTACTCTAACTTACGTTGAATAAAAACAAAAAATTCTTATTTTTATGTTAAAATTATTGTTCTAACTTATTTTTGAAACAAAAATTTCTAAATATAAATTAGTTACTGCAAATTTATTTTTAACTAAACTTAAGTTTATAAACACACTTTCAACTAAATTTAAATTTACCAACTATAATCCAAACACACACTAATCCTTCCTCAAACAAGAAATTACGTCAATCCACCAGATACTTCTAGCAAATTTGGGATTTTACACGGTCTCAGTTTAGCACATGATAATGAACCACGTCTTATTGTTTTTGCTCAACGCATTGTTCATTATTTATTTTGTATTTGAATTAAATGAAGTGTAAAGAACGGATAGAGACGTCATAACATAAGTATTGAAATGAAACTTTTACATAAAATTAGAGTATTTAAGTTTGATGCAATTAATAAATAAATAAATACCTTAAATAAATAGTTTTAATTAATTTTATTAATTAATATTATAATTAATTTAATACACCCAATTTAAATCCTTCAAGATTATAATTTAAGAAATTCTCAATATTGAAATTGAATTGAAGAATCCAAACGGCGTTTGACAACATCGAAATGGCACCGATGTGATGGCAAGTGGGTCCCAAATCCGATGGTGATTCTGATAAGAGAGACTGTAAGGGGAAGTTTGGGGCCAAGCAAACCCAAGAATATCTCGGGAGTCCAAATTCCAAATGCGCGTCTTGAACACAACTTGTACATGCCATTTTCCAGTGTTCTAGAAACTATATGAAGAGTGTGTTCCTTGCCAACGTTCTAGAAACTCAGAAACTGGGAAGAGTTTATTTATGGGCTTATGCCCATCCTAAAATCAATCAACAATGATTATTTTATTATATTTTTTATATCATTTTTTTTATAATTATTTATATTATTTTTTTCATTATTTTTTTTCTTAATCATAATTATTAAAAAATATTAAAAAATATAAAAATAAAAAGTATGGTAATATAATTATTTTTCAAAATCAATATACATATACATATATCAAGAGAAGATATTATTACTCTCTTTATTTATTTTTATCTAGCTTTTTAAAAAATATTTTAATTTAATTTGTCTATCATTTAAAATTTTAAGAATATACTAATTAATTTTTTTTAATTTTACCTCATTTTTTATGGTTGAAGTATAATTTGTGATCAAATACCTGTCAAAGTAAAAGAAAAATCTTATTGGGAAATTATAGATCATTGATGTTTTAGGATAGTGAATGTTGAATAGTAAAGTACTATCAAGTGGGGATTGTGGAATGAGTTGACAAAAAGAAAAGGATAGGATTAACAACGAATGTTTCAAAGAAAGTTTATACAACACCTACTAAGAGAATATGATAACTAAGGCGATTTATTAGTGTGAGGAAATGACCATTAAAGACCTAGTGTGAAAAATGGATAAAATGAAAGATGGTTCAATTCAATAGGATAGAGGAGGGTTGAAAAAAAAAAACTACTGAAAAACAAACTTTATTTTGAATTGAGAGATCCGTGATAGCACCGTTTGACCTATGTATCATAATGTTTTTTAATAAGTAAGGTTGTCCCATTAAATGTTAAGGCATACCATTAGGATCTTAATGAACCTTATAACGGTACATTTAGAAAATTTGCCAAAAAGAACCACTGAACACAGAGCTTTTTAGGTGATGTTGTTTCATCATATCAATTAAGGCAACTATACCATGTTCTACCTATCAAGAGCTTTTTTTTTTAATATTTCATACAAAGCTTATCATTCTTTTATCAAAATATTCTTACATAAATTAATAATAATACGAGATTAAAAATATAAGCACATAAATATATTTTAAATTACTAAATTATAACAACAGCATAAGCTGGATTGTATATGATTGAGCGACTGTGAAGCTTATTAACTGAAACTAAGATGCTGTCAATTAATGAAGACTTATTTACATTCTTTTAGAAATATATAGGTTTCGTTAAAAAGTTTTAAATCATACGAATCTATTTAAAAATTTAATGAATCTATAAAAGCCTAGAAGAATAATTTATACACAATTGAAACTATAATGGTACAGAATTTAACACATGATTGAATAAATAAAAAAACTGAAGTAAATTGTAAGTTACTTACACCCTTTAACTTTCGCGCACATTAAACCCTAGGGTTTGCAAAAGTGTAATTAACTCCTTAGACTTCATCATTTGAACGAAAAACAACTTCCATTAGTAACACCGTTAACTGTTCACAAATTTGTTTCCAGATAAATAAAAGAAAAATATTAACAGAACTCCTCCTCCATGTACGTAGAATCCTTCGAGGTCTCCTCATTGACTTCTCCATTGAAGAACACGCCAGATTTTAAGGAGAAAAAAATGCAATTCCAAAAAACACCCTCTTTAAAGTTTCTGATATGAAGCCCGACGAGAGATATTTCATCTGCAAGGCCAAGGACCATATTGCTAAGTTATGTCCTGAAAAAGTTGAATGGAAGGAAATTAAATTTAATTTATAAATTTAATTTTAATTTAATTTAATTTTTAAAATATTAAAAAATAGATGAAATAATTTAATTTTTAAAATTTTATGAATTTTATTTATTTTGTTTTAAAAATTTAATTAAATTTGATAGGATTTGATTTGATTTAAAATAAATAAAATATTTTATCTTTAATAATTATCTCTAACTACTTTTCATAAGAATTAAAATGTAAAATAATAAAATCAAATTAAATCAATTATCATTTTAATGAATTTTAAACACAAAATTTAATTTATAAATCAATTCAAATCTTATTTTTTAAAAGTTTTAAACACAAAATATGTTAAGTGTTTATTTTTTATTAAAAGTTCTAAATTATTTTTTAATTTTTTAAGATTAATTACGTAAAAATGGGCAAAAAAAGAATCAATTGTTAGGATTGAAGAAAGATGGATGGTTAGGATAACACCCCATCACTTTTCCTGTTAGCAACTTAATGAAAGGTAGAGATTAAAAGACCTGTTGAAATAATTATTATAATTTAATGATTAAATTAAAAAATTTATAATTTATAGTGACTACTTACAAATGGGCAAAGTTTAGAAGGTTATGATGTATTATGAATAATGAATGGTATTATTAATGAAAGATGTTTTTTTGCTCAAATGATAAAGTTTAGGAGTATAACTTATAATTTACCAAAAAAAAAAATCAAATGGCAGCGTATATACAATTGTACATAGTTGTCCTTTCAATAACTATGTAACTAGTATCACTTTTTTAAACATCAATCAATCTATTTACTAATTTTGAATTAAGATTTTGAGTAAAACAAATAAAAATATATTTTATCCCATGTGATTTTAAATATTTCACTATTTCATATGATTTTAAATATTTCACATTGTTGGGTGTTTATAACTACGATAAGAAGTTAATTTGGCCGAGTTAGATTCTTAAAATTTGGCTCGATGTATTTTTTAAGTTGAGTATGCGTTATGTTTCAAATTTGTCCAACCTAACTTGATGCTACATAATGCAGTAAAATTTATAATTTCATAAAAATTAATAACAAAATATAATATATTTTTTAACTTAAATTAATACTTTTTATTGATATAATTTGTTTCAAAATATATATTATATAATTTGTTTCATACTTTTAAAGTTTTATGATTAAGTTATAAATAATATTTATTTTTTTACATTTTATCTAAATATCGGATTAGTCTAATCCTAAACTTATCACTAATTAAATTATTATTAAATTAGGTCTAAATCTAAAATTTAAGTCCAATAAAAATATCAAGTTATGATCAAACTAAAAAAATTCAGCTCAACCTAACTTACGAGCACCTCTAATACATTGTATTCTCAACATGTGTTATTTCTAAGTTTAAAAAAATATTTCGAATTAACTACAATTTTATAACATAAATAATTATAATTGTAATCATTTGTAAAATTAATTTTATAATATGATAATTACACTTAAATATGTTTAATTTATCACTATTCAGTATAAGGTTTAATAATATATAATTTATTAAAAAATCATTTATGATGTAATAATTTTTTAAATTATAATTATTCAAATATTTTTAATTTAAAAACTAAAAAAGTCAACATATATGCGAAGTTCCACTATGACATGACAAGGCAATGCAACACGTTACAGGTCAGGAAATACGTGTAATTTTTGTGCGATAAAAAATTAAATTGACTTTGTACATCTATCACATGAGAAGGCAAAGCAACACGTTACACGTCGGGAAATACGTGTAACTTTTATCCGATAAAAAAATTAAATTGACTTTGTACAGCACATGTCGAGTTGCCTGCCCACAATTAAGGAGAAGATCAGAAGAATAAGCGTGTATTTGTTTCCGATTAAATCAAGGTTACAATAGCTTTTTTTTTTGTTTTCAGCTGTTGCAATATTATACAATGTGTTTGGCAAAAATAATCAAAGCTGTTGATAGTTAACATGTGGTATGGGAACAACTTTTTTAAATCAGCTATTAGTTAGATATTTTTAACAAAAGTTGTTGAAATTATTTTTAACAGTAAAATATAAATATTATTTTATTTTTAATTAAATAATTTTTTAATTAATTAAATATTTTGTTTATATTTATTTTGATAATTTAATGTATAAAAATAATTTTTTATATTATTTATAATTTAAAATTATTTTTTAATTAATATATTTAAATATAATTAATTATTAAAATAATTAAATTTTTATAATTTAATTATTAAAATAATTAATTATTAAAATAATTAAATTTTTATAATTATCCTAAACACGTATTAAGAAAGTGTATATTCATAGAAATTGGCCAAAATCTAGAATGAAAATCCAGTAGGAAAAAAAAAAGAGAGTAAATGAATATCTATTGAAAAAACAAAACAACAAATGTCAACAGCACGTCCTCAGCCAACAAAGAAAATAACGGTCACGTAATTCTTAAAATATTGGTGTTTAAAATATTGAGTCACATAGCCCTATTGTCAGTATCCCAAAGCCAAATTCACCAGATACACATGTTTTCTTTCTTTTATTTTTTTTGACTGCTCTGAAAAATTACATGTTGTTTGAGCAATTCGGGCAAAAAATCGTTTGGGCTCTCTAGTAAATACAATACGTAAGGGAGGTTAAACAAAAAAAAAAACAGAGTAACTCTCCAGCGTAAATATGTAAATTTGATATGTTAATATATTATATACGTAGAAGACTTTATCTGTTTATCATCCTAAAGGAGCTTCTGATTTTAAGGTCGAGTCACGGTTCAATCCTTGTGCTTTAGACCTTGAAAAACAGTTTTGTTGACTCCCAGTCCTGATGCAGATCAGCACCATACATGACGTTTAGTTTTTTCTAGTAGCTTTGGACCAAACATACATTGACCTGATAAATTCAGAATAGTACATAATCATTTAGAAGTTCAAGCTTTTTGAATATGGAAAATTTCTCTATCTCATTTATCAAGTTTGATTAATATCAAATTGGTTGGCCTGATTCAAATTAGTTACTTATTATTATTATTATTATATAATTAAAATAAGGATATAGATTGATGATTCAAATAGTTTATTCGTTCATTGAGTTTGAATTGTAAATATTTATTTATTTATTTAATTCAAATCAAAGTCAAGAGTGTTACTTTTCTCAGGTAAAATGCGTGTCAAATACATACCGAAGCGTACTCTTATAATCATTTTGACTAATTAGGAATACTTTGTTAAACTGAAAAATTGGTCAATAAGATTTCATTATTATTATTATTTTTTGTGATTTGTTTCTACCAAACAGACAGCAGAATCATTTCCAGTTTCCCACTACTATATTTTTATTTTCTTTTTTCTTTTTCAACTGGCTGCTCTGCCTGAAAAAAAAAATTCTTAAAGAGTGTATTTAGAATATAAAAAAATAGGAAATGATTTTATTTATAAATTAAATTTAATTAAATTTTATGTTTAGAATATTTAAAAATAAAAAATAATTTGATTTTTAAAATTTTATAGATTTTATTATTTTTGTTTTATAAATTCTATCAATTTTGATAAGATTTGTCATAATTTGATTTAATGTAAAATAAATAAATTATTTTATCTTTAGTAACTATTTCTAACAATTTTTTATAAGAATTAAAATATAAAATAATAAAATCAAATCAAATCAATTCTGATTTTAATAAATTCTAAATATAAAATTTTATTTTTAAATAAATTCAAATTTTATTTGTTTCAAAGTTTCAAATATAAAATTTAATTTTAAATCAAATCAAATCAATTCAATTTAAATTAAATTAAATTTTTTTATTTTTATCTATTCTAAACATAACAAAAAAATTCACACTTTGAAGAAAGTATTTACTACAGAATACAAAGTGATAATTCTATTTTTGAAGTATCACCATTCCTTTTGTGCTAAATACCTTTTTTCAATGTGTGTTTCCGTCGAATCTTACACAGATTGATGAACAAATGCGATTATTGAGCACATACTCTGGCATTCTGCATCTTTCTAAAAGTAAAGTTTCCATCAGATTCTAATAATAATCATTCACCAATTAAGATTGAAGAAAGCTTAACAAGGTAGCATATAAATCAGGTTATATGCAATTGAGACGCATGTGTGTAAAGATAAGAAATAATATTAATATGTCACCGTTCACCAGATAAATTGCGGTGCGAGCAATGCCACATGAGGCTTTGTCCCAGAATGTTTGGGTTTATTGACGAATTACATTTTTTAATTTAATAATATATATATAAAAGAAAATTTAGATGAATTTTTTAAGTACTTGTAATATTTTTTTAATAAAAAAATGACATATATATATATTTTTCTACGACTTATCAATTAAAACTTTTAAAAAAATAATAATATGATTAAAAATAAAACACATTATTTTTTTATTAGAAAATAGCATTATAAAAACGGAAGGAACTTTACTTAAATTTTATTCACAAAAAATATTAATTAAAATTTGTAAATTTTTTGTATGTAGAATTATTTATAAAAAAAATAATATAATTAAATTTTTATGTGAATCTAAGTGTTATTAATTAAAATCTATAAAGATTTAATTTTTTAATCTTAACCATTAATTAATAAATTAATAATTAAAAATTCATTAGTCTATTCATATACTACTTTACAAGTGGTCCTTATTAGGCATTCCTTACAGGCTACATAACTAGATATCATGGGAGGCTTTTATCATAAACCCAAAATATTTGATTCCATAGATGCATAATCTTTTTTTTTTTTTTTAATTTAATAGAATTTATATGTAAATCTAAGTATATAAAAAAATTATCAATTAAAATAAATAAATTTTTATATGTATATTTATTTATAAAAAAATAATTTAACTAAACTTTTATACAAATCTAAATATTATTAATTAAAATTTATAAAAATTTAATATTTTAATTATAATTATTAATTTATTTTAATAATAAATTAATAATTAAAATATCATTAATTCATTCATCAATCATTTGTAAGTGGTTCATATTAAATATTTCCGACGTCATCACGTTATTACCTTTTTAAAGAACAATTCATTGGTCCATTTTTCATTTTTGGGATGAGAAATTCTAGAGCTTCTAGAAAAGTGAAATAATAATGCAAGCGATAACATCTCTTTAAACGAAAAAATGCAAATTGTACACCATGGATGCTGACAGCTGACAACTTAGAGGGTGAATGTGCTTACATGTGCCACATTGGTAACCCACAAAGTACCACAACTTATTATGCTATTTGCCCACCTTTGCACTACTCGTGATAAGTGGAAAAATCATAATTACACATTTTATTTTCACACACATTTTTTATATTAATAACAGAATTGAAATATAAGTATATAAAAAATAAAATAAATTTTGTCATAATTAAATAATAAAAATTATACAAATATAAAATATGATATGTAAAATGTGTGTATAAAACATTATTATGATGAGAAAAAAAGAAGAAATATACCATGAATAAGACGTAAAAGAAATTATATCGACAGAAATTATATATGGAGGCCAACTCCAAAAGTTCTTTGTATATATTCGATACATAAGATTTTACCTTCATAGTCGGCTTACCATCTCTTCCAAGAGACATACACTTCAACCCGATGACAGTGGCCAAACCTGCACAGATAAATTTTATTTAACCCTTTGGGAAGGATACATCTGTCAGAAAATACTGTAAAAGTAAAACACTAATCTCCAAGACAAAATCTAGGATAAATTGCAGTGTTGATACTCTACATGTATACATCTAGCTTCAAGCCAAATAAACTCTCAGCTTGTATCGATATGTAGCCGCAAAATAATTTTAACAGTTAGATTTCACTATAATGGTAACACCTATGTTAAATACTAATTCATGTTAATCTATATTGATAGTTCAAAAACAGTAAAAGTTAAGCTACTGTCATAATTTTGTAGTTATCAACATATAACAATGTGTTACTAACAAGCAGAGAAGCTTAAAACAGGTGAAAAAGTCGACAAGTAGTTGTGTATACGTAACTGTCATGATATAACAAATGATCTAGTCTAGTGACAATGACATCTGTCCCCTTAAATAAAGGATTATTAAGCTACAAATTTCTAAAATCGCCATGTGCAAGCTCATGACATGATAAAGCTTATGAAATATGATTACTCACTCTCATGAATGCGACCATATACACCAGTCCTTCACCTTTCCAGTATTCCAAAGGCCTTGTCCTGATCCTGGTGCTTCTCCTTACCCAGAATTCCATGATGTACCAGCAGCTGGGAAGATATCACATATATGCAATAAATAAATAAATAAAAATTACAAAACGAATGGTTGAGATTAATGCGAAAGTTAAAACCTGCAATGCTCTGCCTCCAAGAAAGTGTTTTATCCTTTGATGCTAGAGTTTTTTGAACAATTAATCTCAATGGTACATTTAAATAATAAATAATGTTATATCCTCTTATATAATTATTTTAATATTAAATGAAGAAAATATTAAATAAAAAATAAAATATATCTAATATTTTGAGAACATAACATTTAATATTTTTTCATTTAGTAATTAGAAAGATTAATATGAAAATTATGTAGAAAGATAAATCATTTCTCTTAAAGAATTTAAATTGAGTTACAGGGTTATCTTAAAAAAATATTAATGAGATTGTCATGTATGAATATTTGAAATCAATCTTGATGAAAGGGATATATTATTCCTATCACACAATTATTACTCATATGTTAGTATCAATAGGACAACACAACTGTACTTACTAGAGTGACTAAGAATAAAAGTCTCTCCTTGTATATAGAAAAACTCAAACAGACTAAAATTACCCACTATGACAAACTCATATACATGACCTATAAACAAAACTCACAAATGAACAATGCTTAACAACAACAAGCCTAATAACAATACTAATCACAATTTGAACTAAACAAAATTATCTAATAATTTTGATATCTAATTAGAATGAGTTTTATAAAATTATAATATGATTTATACTAGTTCATATAAAATATTATAATATTCTCTCGCTTGAAGGACATAAATCATATTACTTTATTTCAATAAGAAAATAATTCTTCAGATTAATCAAATAATATGTAGTCATAACATGATGTCAAAATTGAGTCAGTACTCTCAATAACTGGTCCAAAATGAGACTACAAACATATTAACAATGCAGAAAATCATACTCGAATGAGTATTGATATCATACAAGCAAGATATTCATATATCGACGACCCAACAAAATGTGATATATGGATAATGAGAGAACACAACAAAATTGCATGTCAATATATGATCAAAGAGCATTTCCTAACAAAATGGTCCAAACATCTGTCCAAGATGCTTTTTGATATTTAATAAAACATCTCAGCACAATAACAAAATGAGACTGAGTCCAAAATGTCTTCACAATATGTCATATACAAATAATAAAATTACACAGATAATAATAATAATAACAATATTATATGACAACGATAATAATAAAAAATAATTGTTTAAGGTCTCAAGACATAATAATAAAATTATGTCATAATAAAATCACAAAACAAACCCCACTAACTCAAAACATTAAAGACCTCACTATACCCATACGAGTTACATAATTAACAAAGAATTTAACAGCTACACCTTTGGTTAGGGGATCTGTAACCATAAACTCTGTAGGGATATGCTCGACACGAGTCAAAAACTCCATAATCTTCTCTCTAACAAACATATATTTGTGTCAAAATGCTTCGAGCGCTTAAAAATATTATTGATTTGAGAAAAACACATTATACTAGAGTTATCACAATATATAGTAAGAGGCCTGTAAATACTCTCCTCAACACGAAACTCAATAATCAAATTTTTCAACTAAACTGCTTGACGTGTAGCCTCATAACAAACTATATACTTTGTCTCCATAGTGGAAGTAGTTGTAAGTGTTTATTTGACACTTTTCCAAGAAACAACTCTTCTTGCCAACATAAAAATATAACTTGATGTGAACTTGTGGTCATTTGGATAACCACTATAATCAGAATCAGAATAGCATATCACCTCAAGGTGATTCGATCTCTTATAGGTAAGCAAATAATTATTAGTACAATGTAGATACCTCATAACTCGCTTTACAACCTGTCAGTGAGCCACACTAGGTTTGCTCAAGTATTTCTCAAGTACACAAATAATAAAAATAATATCAAGATATGTACAAACTTGAGCATACATAAGGCTACCAATAGTGAAAGCATATGAGACCTTCTCCATTTTAGTAACATCTTTATCATTTTGAGGATATTAGGTATTAAAGAATCTTTCACCCTTTTGAATGAGTGTAGTATAAAGATTACACAATTTCATATAAAATTTATTCAAAATGCTTTCTACAATGCTTTTTTTAAGACAAGCCAACGATACTAGATCTGTCATAATGAATCTCAATGGCCAAAACAAAAGAGGCATCACCAAGATCTTTCATATCAAAGTGCGCTGTCAATATCTGCTTAATCTCATACAGAAAACTAATATTATTACTAGCCAACAATATACCATCAACATATAAAACAAAAATGATGAATTTGCTCCCATTAAACTATAGATAAATGCATTGGTCAACAATATTTTTTTTAAAACTAAGAGAGCCAACAATATGATCAAATTTCAAGTACCATTGTCTGGAAGTCTGTTTCAATCCATAAATGGATCTTCTCAATTTACACATCATATGATCTTTATCATCTTCAATAAAATCATCAGGTTGATTCATATACACATTCTCATACAAATCATCATTTAGGAAGGTGGTCTTAACATCTATCTAATAGAATTCTAAATCAAAATAAGCAACCAAGATCATCATAACACAAAAAGGATCTTTAGTGGAGACCAGAGAGAAAGTCTCTTTATAATTAGTGTCTTACCTCTGGTTATATTCATTAACAACAAGTCTGGTCTTATACCTCTTAGTTTCACCTCTGGCCCTATTTGGTCTTAAAGACTCATTCGTAACCAACAATTTTGTAACCAACAGGCAACTCCACCAATTCTCAAATACCATTCTCTCTCGTAGAAGGCAACCCATCCTCCATAGTCACCAACCACTGTCAACTATTAGGACTAGTCATAACCTCTTGAAAAGAAATAGGATCATAATCATCAACTGAGTTAAACTTATGTTCTTGCAGGTACACAACGGAATCTCTGAATCTAGTAGAGTCAGTAGATATAGGAACTGACTCAAATCTTCTAGGTAGAGCCACAACAATATATGGATTCTATGCGTTATTTTTGACTTGTTGAGGGATATTGACATTATCAACAAGATCAACATCATCATCATCGATCAAATGAGATGACACTATCCCTAGAAAGGGAACAATAGGAATAGGAAGGACAACATGCTCATCTCTAAAATCAACAATACATGGCTCCTAAATTCCACCATGCTCTAGGTCTCCTTTAAAAAAAAAAACAGTCCAATCGGATTCAATAACTCTAGTAGTGTGATGGATAATAGAATTTAGAACCCTTTGAGCCAATACAATAGTTAATAAAGAAACCACTAATGACGTTAAGATTAACCTTATTCAACTATGACATTGAATACTTTAAAAGCATATAAAGATTTAGATCTCTTGCGTAGTAAGTGGATTCATTCATACCTAGAGAAATTGTCAATCAGGGTGGTGAAGAATTTTAAAAAATGCCCATAGTAATAGGAGAAATGGGCCTGATAATCACATATTTTATTCATTAAGAAACCCTCATTATTAGTCATTTACACTCTTCATGTACTTAATTGACTGAATTTGATTATGTTTTGTAAGTTTGAACTCGAATCGGACTTAATTGATTTTTCAAAGATTATTTGAGTCTTACACTGCTTTTCGTATTTTGGCCATATCTTGAGTTCTAAATGTCTGATAATTATGAACTTTACCTTGTAGGAAAGATAAAAGAGAGCTCTACAACTTTGATGAAGAGCTCAAAGTCAATTTCAGACATCTAGTGGAGCTAATTGGGCATGGAAATCAGAATACAAGATTTGTGACTGAACCCGAACAAGGTGTAGTAACCAGAACATAATTCGAGTTTGGGTTTATAGAATGGGCTGAAAATTGGTGATCTGAAAGTTAAGACCCATATGTACAACTTTCATGACAAACACAAAACTTGATTCGGGCTCCTTGATGGAGATATTGGGTCTGAAAGTCAAAACAGAGGTGCTGAAACTGGTCCTGAGCAGTCTGTAGTAATTGGGTCATATCTTGGGCTGTAGGACGAATTTTTGGGTGCTTCCAGAGCCATTGGAAAGCTTAGACAATTTCCTAGAACTTTCATGAAGACCACTTGGCTCAAAAATGACGAAATCAATGAGTTCAACAATGAATACTTTCGTAGACAAGGAAGCTCACCTACCAAGTTCACCTACCAAGCTCACCTACCAATCTCACCTACCAAGCTCACCTACTAATTCCACCTACTAATCTCATCTACCCATCTACTACTACTCTGAATCCTCTATAAAAGGAAGCATGTGGAGAGCTCTAAACACAACATACACTTAGTGTTAAAGATAGTTTTTCATAGTTCTTGATATTTTTCCTTCATCAGAATGGAGAAATAAGTCACTTCTAGTCAATCCGGACTCTTGAAGAGATTGTGGCTTGGATTCTTGAGACCTTGGTTATGTAATGTATTTGATTTATATTTGAATTCCTCTTCTCTTCTTCTTCTCGTTCTCTTTAATCTTGAATGCATGAATGGTGATTCTGCTTTATGTTTGATCCGATTTGATCTTGGTTTAAGATTAAGTATTGTGATGAAATTTAGAACTGATTGATCTAAACTAATCACGTAATTGAAGAGGTTAGGTTACTGATTTGTGCCTAGGTTAATTGAATTCGGTGCTTAAATTGACATATATTTACATGAATGGTGCGATTGCAGATTTGTGTTTATCACTTGTCAATTGAATTCGACGATTGCCTAGTATGAATTCTCGATCTGATGCGAGATCTCTGCTAGATCCAAGTTAACCATTCAAATGTATTTTAGGTGTTTGTTGAAAGGTCTATGATTGAATCCACCCAATCTCGATAGATTTCTCAATTGACTGTTTCTTTTAATTGTTATTTCTCTTTAAATCCTGTCACTGCGATCCTTGAACCATCAAAACCCCCTTTTTTTCTAACTTTCACTTGATTTGATCAAATTGCATCTACGATCCTTGAGGAGACGATCCGGTGTTGTTCACTATACTACAAGTTTAGGTAATAACTTCGGTTATAATTTTGATTGAGTTCTACGCTCATCAAAATTTTGGCGCTACTGTTGTCGGGGACCTCGTAGGTGTAATTTTTTCATTTTGAGTAACCTTACTAATTTTTGTTCTTTCTTACCTATTCTAACAGTTATTTTTCATTTACTAACATTGTTCATACCATTCTAACATTTTTATCTTAGCTTTTGAATTTTTCTGATTTAGGAAAAACGGAAAACAAAGATTACATTTTAACTATTGCAATTTTCGAACTGCAACATGCCCAGAATGAGCTGAAACTTGGTTGGTTGAAGGAAAACAGCCTGATAAACAAGACTCACAGTAAACTGTGAGGTCACCCCTGGTTTTTCGAAATTCTATCATTTAGACCACTTTTTCAATTTTTTAATATTTTTTATTGCATTTTCTAGTTTCATTTTTATGTAGATTTTGTTCGTGTTGATTCCATAATTTTTAAAAATGTTTAGAAATATTAACTAGATTTATTTTTGCATATTTTGAGTGTTGTTTAGTGTATTTTGCTTAGTTGCAGTTTTTGTATTTTTGTGCTTTAGTTGATGCATGACTAGGTCCAATCCTGATATCTTGCTTGATCTTGATCCTGAGATTGATAGGACCTTGCATAGATTAATTAGATCTCGTGTGATAAATTCCAGAGTTAATTTCAACCTAATTTTGGGAGTGAACCTGATAACTTAAGTAATCCTGAAATCATGGTGATAACATGCACAATAGAACCCTTTTAAGGAACTTGCTGCTCCTGATGTATCTTACTAATCTTTGTGCATTCAATATCCTGATCTTGATGCAGATTTTGAGTTGAAATCTGGTTTGATACACTTGTTACCAAAGTTTCATGGTCTTGCGGGTGAAGATCCTTATAAGCACCTGAAAGAGTTCCATGTTGTGTGTTCAACCATGAAGCCACAAGGCATCTCTGAGGAACACATCAAGTTAAGGGCATTTCCCTTCTCACTTGTCGATGCAGCCAAAGATTGGTTGTTTTATCTTTCACCAGGTTCACCGAAGTTGGAATGACATGAAGAGATTGTTCCCGGAGAGATTCTTCCCGCCTCGAGAGCCGCTGTAATTAGGAAGGATATATGTGGCATCGTACGTATGTCCGGTGAGACTTTGCATGAATACTTGGGAGAGATTCAAGAAGTTGTGTTCGAGCCGCCTCATCACCAAATTAGTGACCAACTCTTGATTCAATACTTTTATGAGGGCTTGCTTCCAAATGATAGAAGCATGATCGATGCTTTGCCTCGGAGGAGCCTTAGTAGACAAAACTCCCACCGCCGCGAGAGATCCGATAGCAAACATGGCAGCCAATACCCAATACAAGTTGGCTCGGATCATCACCGCAACCGTAAGAGTTAATGAAATTCAAGCATCTCATATGGACCAACAAAGAATGGAACACGACTAGATGAATTGACTTCTTTGGTAAGACAGATAGATAGCGGTGGTCAACAACCACCTATGCAGATGACCGCATCGGTGTGTGGAATTTGCTCTAATTCATCTCATCCTACCGATTCATGCCCTACACTTCGGAAGATGGTTCCGCTTTTCCAGATCAATGTGTTGTCATACTGGTGTTTTTCCGGTAGACCCCAATATCGCAGAACAACAAAGAACAATCTAGATATGATCCATTTTCTAGCACTTATAATCCCTGGTTGGCGAGACCATCCCAATTTGAGATATGGAATCCTAGCCAAAGAACAATGCCCACCACCAAGAAGAATAACAAATTTCACCAAGAATAACAATAATTTAGATACCAAGTCAACAGTCCAAGCAACAAATACCAACAAATACCCCCAGATTCGTATAACAAAGAACTGTTCAAGTGATCATTCATCCACTCCACCGAGCCATCATTGGAAGACCGATGAAACAAATGGCCACAAATAACATTCTGGCCCAAAGCAGAACGTCAACAACATTCGAATTTACAAACTCAAATTGGGCGGTTGGCAACCACCGTGAGCGAGCTAAAGAGTCAAGGTTCTAGCCAATTGCCTTCACAAACAAATAACAATCCAAGAGGCAACGTAAGTGCAATTACCTTGAGAAGTGGCAAAGAAGTTGATGTTCCAACCTTACAAAGAATCGAAATTGACCAAAAACGGCAGAAATGGATAATTCAAATTGTAAATCTGTACATCAAGAAAATTGCAGAGAATTCAGATGTTACCATTCCATTACCTTTTCCAAATAAGATCACACAATCCAAGAGAAAAATGCAAGCAGAAATGGAAAAAGAAGTCATGGAGACATTCAGGAAAGTGGAAATCAATATTCCCTCCTAGATGCAATCAAGCAAATTCCAAAATATGCTAAATTTCTCAAGGAGTTGTGCACTCTTTGAAAGGGGATGAGAAGATCAGCATGGGTAGAAATGTTTCGCAATGATTCTCGCAAGCATGCCACGTAAATGCAAAGATCCTGGAACTTTCACAATTTCTTGCACAATTGGAAACTCTAGATTTGAGCATGCAATGCTAGATTTGGGTGCTTCGATCAATGTCATGCCCATGTCGGTGTATAAGTGTTTAAACATTGGTACTTTGCAACCCACTCGGTATCGTGATTCGCTTGGCAAATAGAGCCACCGCTCATCCCGCATGTGTGTCTTTGGAAGATGTGTTAGTTCGGGTGAATGAGTTGATTTTTCCAGCAGATTTCTACATTCTCGGACATGGAAGATGAGTCTCCAACAAACCATGCTTCATTGATTCTAAGCGACCATTCTCAAGACCGCCAAGACCAAGATAGACGTGCATGTCGGCACCCTTTCTATGGAGTTTGGCGACGATTTGGTACAATTTAACATTTTTGATGCCATGAGACACCCCTAGAGGAGCATTCTGCTTTTCCATGTTGATATGATTGAGATGTTTGGTTGATGATGTCTATACCGATTTATATGCTTGAATTCTCGATATTGTTGACTATCTTGGTTCTGCTTCTCAGATACATGTGCCACTTGTGATGTTGAACCATGTGTCGCATGTGCCGAGATTTATTCTCATTATGAGTAATGATACACTGGCCGATGATGCAACAATTGAGAATGAGAGTCGACTATGCCGAAATTAATGTTGCTTTGAGATAGTTGTTTCAGATCACTTGTTACCTTCCATTGTGCAACCTCCATCTTTGGAGTTGAAGACTTTACTGCACCATCTTAAATATGCATATTTGGGAGATGGTGAGACACTTCCTATGATCATTGCTAAAAACTTACAACCCGATCAAGAAGAAAAGTTACACAGATTTTGAGGCGTAATAGGCAAGCCATCGGATGGACTCTTGCAGATATTCCCGGTATTAGTCCCTCCACATGCATGCATAAGATTTTATTGGAAGAAGGGATCAAACCAGTTAGATGAAATCTAAATCCCCGATTCTAGATGTGGTGAAGAAGGAAGTTACAAAGCTACTTCAAGTCGGCATTATTTATCCCATATCCGACAAATAATGGGTGAGCCCTGCAAGTGGTTCCCAAGAAATCTGGGGTCACAAAGTGGTTGCGAATCGAACAATGAGCTTGTGCCCACACGAGTTCAAAACAGCTTGGCGAGTTTGCATTGATTATAGGCGCTCAACCAGCTACCGAAAAGGATCATTTCCCGCCGCCCTTCATTGATCGATGTTGGAGCGGTTATCAAGCAAGTCACATTATTGTTTCCTGGATGGATATTTGGGCTATTTTCAGATTCATATAGCCCCGTAAGACCAAGAGAAGACTACTTTCACTTGTCCATTTGGCACATTTGCATACAGGAGGATGCCCTTTGGTCTATGCAATGCTCCGTGCACCTTTCGAGGTGTATGGTAAGTATCTTTTCGATTTTTTAGAAAATTGCATGGACGTATTTATGGATGATTTTACTGTCTATGGATCTTCCTTTGATGCATGTTTAGATAGTCTGGCTCAGGTCTTGCATAGATGCATTAAGACTAACCTCGTTCTAAATTTTGAGAAATGTCATTTCATGGTAGAACAAGATATAGTCTTCGGACATGTGATATCTCGTGAGGGTATTGAGGTAGATCCTGCAAAAATAGATGTTATTTCATGCCTATCTTACCCCACATGCGTGCGTGCGGGAGATTCGTTTTTCCTTGGTCATGCGCAGTTTCTATCGACGGTTCATAAAGGATTTCAAAGAAAATTGCACTTCCGCTATCCAACTTACGCAAAAAGATGTGGAGTTTCACTTTGACAAGAAGTGCCAGGATGCCTTCAATCAATTGAAGCAGGCATTGACCAGTACACCTATCATCCAACCGCCGGATTAGACACTTCCATTTGAGCTGATGTGTGATGCCTCTAATTATGCATTGGGAGCTGTTCTTGCACAAAGGGTCGGTAAAGTATCTCATGTCATTTCCTATGCTTCGAGAACTTTAGATCCTGCACAAATCAACTACACCACAACTGAAAAGGAACTTTTAGCAATTGTTTTTGCTTTAGATAAATTTCGATCATATTTGCTTGGTTCCGTAGTGGTTGTGTTTTCGATCATGCAAAGATTGAAGTTTCTCCCGAAAAAGCCCAATGCCAAGCCCCGGTTGATTAGGTGGATGTTGCTCTTCCAGGAGTTTGATATTGAGATCCGTGACAAGAGTGGAGCGAGAATTTGGTGGCTGATCACTTGAGTCGAATTGAAAGGAGGCGATGTTTTTCCCATCCATGATGTTTTCTCGATGAGCAGCTTTTTCAAGCAAGTAAGACAACATCCCTTGGTTTGTCGATTTGATTAATTTCTTGGTTGCTAAAGCAATACCGCACATTTCACTAAGGCTAAGATTGATAAATTGAAAAGTGAGTCAAAGTATTATGTGTTGGATGATCCTTACTTATGGAGATTTTGCAATGACCAAGTAATTAGGAGATGTGTGCCCGATGATGAATTCCATTCCATTCTTAGCTTTTGTCATAAACTTGCATGTGGCGGTCACTTCGGTCCTCAACGGACTGCTAGGAAAGTTTTAGACTCGGATTATATTGGCCCACTCTATTTCATGATGCATATATGTTTTGCAAATCTTGTGATCAATGCCGAGAACAGGGAATACTTCTCGTAGGAATGAAATGCCCCGAAACCCTTGTTATTCTCGTGAGATTTTTGATGTTTGGGGTATTGACTTTATGGGTCCTTTTCCCGTATCATTTGGTTTTGTTTACATTCTCGCTTTGTGGATTATGTATCTAAATGGGTGGAGGCTAAGGCCACTCGACCGATGATTCTAAAGTTGTTGTGGATTTTATTAGATCACGCATTTTCTCAGTAGGTTTGGAGTCCCGAGATCCATCATTAGTGATCAAGGTTCACATTTTTGCAATCGAAGCATGGAGGCTTTGATGAAGAAGTATGGAGTCCAACACAAGGTTTCTACACCCTACCACCCCCAAACCAATGGGCAAGCCGAGGTCTCCAACAGAGAAATTAAGCGATACTCCGTAAGACGCTTCAACCTAACAGAAAGGACTGGAGCAAGAGGCTTGAGGATGCTTTATGGGCTTACCGGACGCTTATAAGACACCAATCGGGATGTCTCCGTATCGGATTATTTTTGAAAAGCCCTCACCCACCGGTGGAAATTGAGCATCGAGCATTCTCAAGGCGGTGAAAAGGTGCAACTTGGACCTAGATCAAGCTGTGTTTGAGAGAGGAAGCTGCAGCTGCAAAGAATTGGAGGAGATCCGCTGGAGGCTTATGAAAGTTCCAAACTTTATAAGGAGAAGACCAAAGCCTTCCATGATAAGTTGATTCCGAGGAAAACATTTGAGATTGGTCAAAAAGTTCTCCTCTATAACTCCCGCTCCGACTCATGCCCGGCAAATTAAGGTCTAGATGGGATGGACCATTTATTGTTACTAATGTTTTTCCTTCCGGTGTCGTTTCGATTAAAAGTGAGGTCACCGCCAAAGCTTTCATCGTAAATGGACACCGCCTCAAACAAGATCATGAACTTCCGAGAATGCGTAAGTGGAGGTGATGAACCTTCTCCATCCGCATTATGAATAAAAAAAAAAAAAAAAAAAAAAGAAAAAAAAAAAAAAAAAAAGAAAAAAAAAAAAAAAAAAAAAAAAATGTGTGCCCGACAATGAGGTAGGTAGTGTCGCTCGAAGCATGTGGAGGTCATTTTTTTTCTTCAATGACAACAACTCATAAAATCTTGCAAGATGGATTTTATTGGCCTACTTTATTAAAGGTCTTTACACCTTTTGCAAAAGCATGGAAATTGGTCAAAAAGTTCTCGCTTTGAGATTATCGTCTCGCACACCTACTCTGGGGACGTAGATATTGAGGATCCTAGGAATGGTACTGCGCTTGTTAATGGACAAAGACTCAACCATTCCCGGAAAACCAAGTTCTTGAGTTCTTTGTGTTGCCTTAAGTGGCGGATACGGACTCGTGACTCTTGAGTTGGTTTATTCTTCGCTTTCCCAAAATAACCGAACCCTTCTTCTCCTTCAAAATGGATGTCATTCTTTCAAACTTGAGAAAACATTTTCCTTCTCTTCCTCAAAATGCTCGAGAAAAATCTACAAAGTTCGATGTGAGAGATTGAGAATGTTAATGCACAAGGGTATGCCAAAGATGTACGCTGGATAATTGAAGCAAAGGTCCACAGCAGTGAGTCCTCAATTTCATTTGACTCATATATGCCCTACCTTGGAAGAAGTTCATATTCTAAAAGGAGAAGAGCAAAAAAGTTACAAGTCTGTCACAAATGTGGACGATGGAACCGTAACAAGCGATGTCGTACTAAGGGGATGGTTTCCGCAAATAGAGAAGATAAAATTTTCTTCATTAAGAATGGATCGAGTAAGGAGTCATTAGATGATATCTTATTGACTCTTGAGACGCATTCTTGTGGATTGGTGCATCGTGAAATTCTTAAATTGTGGAATCTCTTCAAGGATGAAGAACAACGCTACGCTTGGGAATCACTCTAAAAGACTTTTGCCAATTTATAAGAAAATTGGATGGGAAGCTTATCCTCGACTCATAGAAGACGTTTAAGCCGTTCGGACGTTAAACCAGTAGGCGTATGTGAGCCATATCCACAAACAATCAGTACATATCATCTTCTTCTTCTTCTTCATGTCATTTTTCAAAAAAAAAAAAAAAAAAAAAAAAAAAAAAAAAAAAAAAAAAAAACAAAAACAAAAAAATGAAAAAAAAATGTATACTTCTTAGGGTTGGCTTTGGTAACACAAACCGTGAATGGGGAAATGCATGCATCCCGATCCAAATTCTTCTTATTGAAAAACAAAGAAGGTAGATTGTATCCCACATGTGAGGCAAATGGTCAGATTATGGTCACTTGTCCCTTCTGGGAGCCCTATATTGCGCCGGTCTTGAATGGGTCGAATATCATTTGGTCAACAATGCTTTGGCACAAAGCCGAAAGAGCGTAGACTACCTCCATCCCAATCTTAAGTAAGTACACACTCATCTTTCATCAAGTTTTTCTAACAATTTCAAAAAAAAAAAAAAGGACGTGATGTCTATCGCACTCATGACGCCAAAGATAAAGATACGCCATGGAAACTGTACATACAGTATGTCATCATTTTCTATTATCTTTGTATCATTTTGTTGTATTTTGATTTTTGTACAGACGATCCTTTGAGCAGTCCTTCAGGGGGTTTCTAGACTTCTTTACCTTGATGGTTTTTCTTGAAGTAAAAAAAAAAAAAAAAAGATTCTCAGTATCTCTTAATTTCAACCTTTTCTCGACAACACCAACCTACCCTTATAGGTGCAATTATTTCCTTTCCATTCTTTTTCTTATTTAAACACTCCATTTTCCTTCACACTCGTAAACACTCAAAGGGAGGAAGAGTATAGAATGGGGCCTTCTATTCGTAACCTCAAAAATGTCCGTGTTTTTGTGGGTCGAGTTATGGGAAGGGATTAGAGTTTGTAAACGCAGCCTAGCACTCTTGGTCGATCACTTGCTGCGAGGAATATTCATCTTGTATATGGGGAAGGTTGTCGTGGGTTAATGGGGTCAGATCACTTGTCGCCTTTGTACGAGACAAGTTTTAGGTGTCATTCCCGAAACTTTAGCTCAACAAACATCAATGGAAAGACAATTGGGAGGAACTTAAAGTATCATCAATGCATGAACGCATGAAGATAATGCTTGAAAACTCGATGCATTCATTGCCTTACCAGGTAGTTTTGGTACTTTGGAAGAAATTTTTCAAATTGTCTCTTGGTCGAATCGAACATCCACCATAAACCCATTGGTTTGTTGAATGTTAATAATTTCTTTGATCTTTTGTTATTTTTTCTTGACAAAGTCATGGAACAAAATTTATCACTCCTTCTAAGAAGACAACTTCTTATCTCTCGCCTCCACTATTGATGAGCTCATTGATAAATTAGAAGCTTTTGAGTATGTACTGATCGTATTAGCTCGATAGATTGGTCAACAGAAGCAAATAAGGAAGTAACAAGAAACAAGAGCCCGATCTAAACTTTCTTTTAATGGGTTTGATTTAAAAAAAAAAATTGTTGTTGTTTTGTTTAGTATGATATGGTTGTCATGGACTTATTAAACTAATTAGTGATGGCAGAGTAAGGAGTAATTTTACTCTTGAGACGATCTTAATTGGTGGCGAGTAAGGAGTTTTTTAGGTAGTAATTAATTAGTATTGAATTGTAGAAGTACTAACGTTTTCTTGTTTGATTTCTTTTCGTGGTCTGCTAAGACCGACAAATGTGTTTTTTTCTCGCTTAGCGTTGATTCACTTCTTATCGTGTTGTGTTGCTCTTTTCTATCTCTTTCTTTCACATTGAGGACAATGTTACATTAAGTGTGGGGGAGAGATTTTAGCATGTTTCTGTTTCTTTTCTTTTCGTTTGTTAAAAAAATTCAAAAAAAAAATTCAAAAAAAAAAAAAAAAAAAAAAAATAAAAAAATAAAAATAAAAAAAGGGTTCATTGCATGATTGAATAATTTTTCTCCTTCTTGAACTGATATGCTTGGTGATGGATGATTGAATTGATGAATTGAGTTTGATGGATGCATACCTTGTGAGATTTTGAGCCTAATGGATGGATTCAACATTTATGCCATTCTCTTCTTTCAATGTGATTTTCACTCATGTTAATGACCACTCTAGAACTTGCTTTGATTCTTTTTGAGACTACATTTCACTTGCATGCATGAACATGATTGAGGCCCTCTTTCTTAGCTAGTTTAACCAAATAGCCAACCTTGTTTTCAATATGATATCAAGCACTCTTTTGACCTCTCGAAAATTCTCTCGATTCTTGCCAACCTTGATATTTTCCTTTGCTTAACCCCTTTGAGCTTATTTGACCATTCCTTGTTTCTAGCTCATTATGTGCCTTAAATGAAAAATCGTGTTCTTACTGTACCTTAGGGAATAAAAGAACATTAGCCTGGTTAATGGATGAGTTTTTGAACAAGTGTGGGGTGTGTGTACAAAATGGTTGTTGAAAAAAAAAAAGAGTGCCTAAAAAAAAAAAAAAAGAAAAAAAAAAAATGTATGTATATAGTTATGTTCATATATATATAAAAAAAAAAGAGAGAAAAGGATTGGGAAATGAATATGTAAAGGGATATACATTAGAGTTGAGATGAACTTTTATGCTCGTTATTTGAACTCAGCTCTCATTTGCTTTTATTCTCTTTGGTATTTATCTTCTCATATCTATTTTATCCTCTTCTCATTACCTTGACCTCACTACAACCTTGAATAAAGTCCTCATGATTTGTGTGTGCATGTGTTTAGAGTAGTGGAGAAGTAGAAGATAAGCAAGCTTATGGTAGTGCAATTTTCATGGGTTGAATTGAGTGAAATACCTACCTTTAAACACTTGAGAGATTGAGAGGGAATCTTGTGAAGATCCATCATTCTTAATTCATTCTTTTCAATGAAAGTTTCCTTGCATTTTGGTTTGAGATGTGAAGAAATGTTACCTCATTTATGCTTTGATCCCTTGAATTTCTTGTTGCTCTTCTTGCTTCATTGAGTCCTTTAGAGTTTTTAACTTTTAAGTTTGTGTCGTTTGTCTTTGTCTTCTAACTTTAGTTTTATATGTTTTGCCCAGGAGTGCAAAAAGCTAAGTGTGGGGGAATTTGATAATCACATATTTTATTCATTAAGAAACCCTCATTATTAGTCATTTACACTCTTCATGTACTTAATTGACAATTTGATTATGTTTTGTAAGTTTGAACTCGAATCGACTTAATTGATTTTTCAAAGATTATTCGAGTCTTACACTGTTTCTGTATTTTGGCCATATCTTGAGTTCTAAATGTCTGATAATTATGAACTTTACCTTGTAGGAAAGATAAAAGAGAGCTCTACAACTTTGATGAAGAGCTCAAAGTCAATTTCAGACATCTAGTGGAGCTAATTGGGCATGGAAATCAGAATACGGATTTGTGACTGAACCCGAACAAAGTGTGTAGTAACCAGAACATAATTCGAGTTTGGATTTATAGAATGGGCTGAAAATTGGTGATCTGAAAGTTAAGACCCATATGTACAACTTTCATGACAAACACAAAACTTGATTCGGGCTCCTTGATGGAGATATTGGGTCTGAAAGTCAAAACAGAGGTGCTGAAACTGGTCCTAAGCAGTCTGTAGTAATTGGGTCATATCTTGGGCTGTAGGACGAATTTTTGGGTGCTTCCAGAGCCATTGGAAAGCTTAGACAATTTCCTAGAACTTTCATGAAGACCACTTGACTCAAAAATGACGAAATCAATGAGTTCAGCAATGAATACTTTCGTAGACAAGGAAGCTCACCTACCAAGTTCACCTACCAAGCTCACCTACCAATCTCACCTACCAAGCTCACCTACTAATTCCACCTACTAATCTCATCTACCCATCTACTACTACTCTGAATCCTCTATAAAAAGAAGCATGTGGAGAGCTCTAAACACAACATACACTTAGTGTTAAAGATAGTTTTTCATAGTTCTTGTATATTTTTCCTTCATTGTAATGGAGAGCTAAGTCACTTCTAGTCAATTCGGGACTCTTGAAGAGATTGTGGCTTGGATTCTTGAGACCTTGGTTATGTAATGTATTTGATTTATATTTGAATTCCTCTTCTCTTCTTCTTCTTTCTCTTAATCTTGAATGCATGAATGGTGATTCATTTTATGTTTGATCCGATTTGATCTTGGTTTAAGATTAAGTATTGTGATGAAATTTAGAACTGATTGATCTAAACTAATCACGTAATTGAAGAGGTTAGGTTACTGATTTGTGCCTAGGTTAATTGAATTCGGTGCTTAAATTGACATATATTTACATGAATGGTGCGATTGCAATCACTTGTCAATTGAATTCGACGATTGTCTAGTATGAATTCTCGGATCTCGATGCGAGAGATCTCGTAGATCCAAGTTAACCATTCAAATGTATTTCAGGTGTTTGTTGAAAGGTCTATGATTGAATCCACCCAATCTCGGATAGATTTCTGAATTGACACTTTTAATTGTTATTTCTCTTTAAGTCCTCACATCGCGCGATCCTTGAACCATCAAAACCCCCTTTTTTTCTAACTTTCACTTGATTTGATCAAATTGCATCTACAATCCTTGAGGAGACGATCCTGTTGTTCACTATACTACAAGTTTAGGTAATAACTTCGGTTATAATTTTGACTGAGTTCGGCGCTCGTCAGGGCCCACAAAAGTTTGTACAAATCAGTTGTAACATTCCTTCACACCTACTAACCCATTCTTCGTGGCTCTAATAGTTAGCTTCCCTTTTATGCAATCAACACAAGTATATATATAAAGAATATTCTCCTTGATTAACTTCTTTATTTGTTACTTGGAGATATGGTCTAAATGCCTATGCCACAATATAGACAAGACTCTACACACTTATTCCTAATAACATCATCAACATCTAATTGTCGTTGATTAATAGAAAAATGGTCAATATTTAACATATAAAAGTCATTAGACGAAACTTTAGAACTAATAAGAATGGAATCATAAGGTAAGGAAACTCTCTTATCATTAAATCGAAGAGATAGTGCAATTATCCAAAGCAGAGACCGAAAACACGTTCCTTCTTATAGAAGGTACAAAGGTGATGCTTTAAACCTAAAGAATATCCAATATATAGTTTCAAGAAAACAACGCCTATATACTTTATTTTTACGCTAACTTTATTTCATACTATGATAATCAAATTTCCTTTACTTGGCTTTTGGCTATTTATGAACTTTAATAATAAGTTTGTAACACGAGTAATCACATTAATATATAATTAACATTTAACAAGATTAGATTCAAAGTACACTAGAGCTAGGGGTTCATCTTTATTCTCCTCAATCCAATTATTAAACTCTATACAACGAGCCAATTTATAAGTTCCATGGTAGGTTCACGAACACCATTCACACCATCATGTATAGTCTTTGTCAACATAGAGAGGTCACAGGCCCTTATGGATTCACCAATAGCTTTATAAAATTTGTTGGCATTATCTGTTTTACGGATACTCTCCTTAATAGTTTTGTTCATGCTATAATTTATGGTCATGAGACAAATTTTATTGGAATGAGCTCAACCTTCATATTTCACCCAAACCACAGCGAAAGACATATCTATGAGCTTTGGGGCTCATCCATAGCGAGAGCTACATCAACAACAGAGACAACTAGAAATAAATTTATTGACTCAACCTAGTCCTCATAATTGGTCTCACACAACTTTGTCAAAACATTTATTTTCATAAGCTAAGTTGAATCAATATTTTAAAGGGAGATTTTCTTGTTAAACATTTCAATAAATAAGATGAGCAATAACCACAATAGAGCTCTCCCATACAATTAGAATTCTGCCTAAGGGTCCCTAATTACAACACATGAGTAGACTGCCACATACATTAAAATTATATCCCTAAAATTAGTACCGAGAGGATACTAAAAACTTTAAAGACATAACCTTAATACCCTTAATAAATCATCAGAAACTACATTAATAAAGACAAATTGATTGGATAAATGCATTATCAACAAAATAGCACATAGCCAGCGAAGGCGAACTCGCAATTATGAAAGGTGCCCAAAAGCTCCACAACATTTTAAATAATAACTCTCACAACAAAATTGCATAAAGAATAACAAGAAATAATAATATACAATTTTTTACATAGCATTTTATGTACAAAATAGCACCAACTAAAAAACTTCAGTGAGCAAACAATATCAAGTTTGAGTGTACAAATTGTACAATACTCCAAGTAACGTCACAATCATGCTGAAAAAAATTCAGGTCAAAATTTGGAGAGTATACAATAATTTTTAACATTATGCAATATTATATATATACAATATAGTATCAAAAGTATTTAAATAATTAAATGACATCAAGTCCAAGAGTGCATAATATATATCATGTCGAGAAACATCACAATAATACACACAAAAAATTAGAAGCAAAAGAGGAGAGTACAATATATTTTTAACAATTTTAAACTTTATAATTTTTGGAATAAATAATCTAAGGGCATGAAAAAAATAAATAAAAATATCCAAAAATAGTATCAGGCGCGTGGAGTGTATAGCAAAAAATAATAATTAAAAAACCAATTTTATACACCTCTCATGTACCCCCCCACACACTTGAGGTGCGAATGGGCATGACTGGAATACATTGTCTTCCTTATCCGATTACTACAAATCGGGTCACGCAGTCTTCTTTACGGCAAAACGGGTTGCGCGAGTTTTTTCTCTTAATTATATGTTGTTTCATGAGATCTATGCCTCATTCGAATCACAAAACCAGGATCTATAATATCCCTAAGTCAATTTTGAGAAAAAAAATCACAAAAGAAACTAGGTTTTTTGGAGCAAAATCGAGGTCATATTCACAAGACCTAAAACGAAATCACTCAATGGTTTCTTAACCATTTGACACGATTCTTGTGTCTATCAATATGCAATTTAGAGATATGCAATAACCCTATAACAATTTCTAGAATTGATCAAGTAAACATTTGAATCATAAAACTTGAACATTTTAAGGTTCTATGGGTTTGAGTAAAATTCTTTGTCAATTCATAACATTATAATGCAATATACATATTTTTAAATTCAGAATAACTTGATCTACAAAAGCCCTAACTTGATTTTTAAAATTAATTATAAAAACTTTTGAATTGCACATCATATTCGTTAAGGTTTCCAAGTTTCTTCAATTTTAAACTTCATATGATTTTTTTAGGTATAATAGAAAATTAATAATTATAATTAGGATTTAAACTACTATGATACCAATTTCCAGAGTTCCTGGATTAATTAACCCCAAATTATGGCATGCCCAATTAATATAGATTGAGTTATATAGTTACCTTGAAAATATGTCAATGAGATTGTCATGTTTGAATCCTTGAAAGCGATCTAGACGAGAGAAAGATACTATTTCTATCACACAATTGTTCCTCACGTGTCAATATCAATAAGATAATCAATAAGACACTAGAAATTAGAAATAAGAGTTCTCCTTATATATATAATAACTAAAATAGGCTAAATATACCCACTATAGTAAGCTTATATACAAGACTCATAAACAAAAATTACATATGAGCAATGCATAACAACAATAAATCTAATAATAATACTGATCATAATTTATGCTAAACAAATTTTTTTAATAATTTTAACATTTAATTAATCTAAATTTTATAAAATTATAATATGATTATACTAATCCATATAAAATATCCTAACATTAGTTTCTCTTTGTGAATGTAATTTAACTTTCATTTGTCTCTTAACTGTCACCTTAGAATCGTCTATCTTTTCCTGTACCATAAAACGTAGAGTTTCAACTCGAAAAAGCAGCTAGCCATAAAAAGGAAAATTTAACTGGTAGAAAGGACTACAAGAACAACACTCAAGCAAACAGTCAATACTTAAATGCAAAATTGTGATTAATCTGACCGAAATGTAGTATAATGTGCCAAGGCTTATAAATACTTATTTTCATAATATCTTAAAACAAATTAAAAAATGATTCAAAGCTAGAGCTTTTGTAATTATAGTTTAAACCTTCCACCATCTACTTATAATCTGATTTGTATAGTACATTTTTGTTTTGCCTTTCAAATAGGATAAAGAGTGGAGGAAAGTGAAAGTTCTGGTGTTGTTAATCAGGTCTGACTGCTAGCTACCAAGCAGTTACCATTTATTTTAAGTGTCAGATGCCTGAACAGCTCAACATATTAGCATCAATTTGTTAAAGAAAAAATAAAAAAATACGTTTGAGGAAAAATCTCAAAAAATGGGGGAAAAAAACTAAAAGGCCTACTTATTCCATGCAGCAAACTGTTCGATAATGTTTCTTATCTAAACATGGTAATATATGATGAAATTATTAAATTATTAAAATAAGATGCAAATAGTTTAAAGATTGAGGAAAAGAGTAAGAAAGAAAATCGGCACAGCTATTAACTTGTAAAGAATGTTCTAGACTAACATGTGATACTCTGGTGCATTCATCCATAGCATTGGTTTGTAACCCAGCAGGACTTGACAGATCAGCTAATGCATACCACAACTGAGTTGACACCATGAAAGAACCTTAAACACTAAATTTAAAATCAGATTCTTCCTTATTTCAGTTCAAAGTGCAATTTATCCCGGGGCTTCACTATATCCTTATAACATGGTTGCTGGGTCATGAAATTCTAGTGTTGTTTTCTATCTATCCACTAATCCATCACATTTAGAGTCAATGGCACGCAAGGATATCCTATTAACCAATGATCAAACAAAAATGTACTCCACAGGAGGAACATAATGCCATATTGGCAACACGGAGCTTCAGGTCAAAAGCAGTAATGAATGTGAAAAAACTGGTTGGTACTACAGGTTCAAAGAATTCTCTGCATAGCCTTATATAGCATAAAGGCATCACCTAAGCCGAAGGACTTTACATGGAATAAACTAGCCTCACACGTGGCAGTGGTGCTCATGCATAAATTAATTGCCATTATTCTTTTTTGTTTCGTTTATTTTTGTCAGGAAGGCAAATGAAACTAAACAATGTGCAGAGAAATACATTCTAAACACGTGTAACTCCCCTGGAGAAACTAGCTTGATAATTAACAGCTGGCATGTTGCTTACATTGATCAAAAAACAAATCAAGTCCATGCATGATTAAGAGAAACTTTAAACCCACAAAGAAAATGGGACTAAAGGACGCGTAGGCGTGTAGCCAATTTTTTTCTCTACCAGTGAGGTATCAATTGAGAAGTTTATGCTTTAAGTGAAAACTAGCTTAGCCTATCCAGCTGCTCAAAAGAAATGCATAATGCATTTTCAAGTGAATTAATTAAATGACTACGGCAAGATGTTTCATGACCCAGTTATAACATATTATAAGTTAACAAAAATTATGCCTAGCATTCAATTACAGCAGTGAAACATCTGATAGAGTCATAGAGATGACTCAGGTCAGGGTCAGCCATAATTTAGCCTCTCACAACATTTATTACCCTACCTGTATGCCACTTAGGTTTCCCCCACTTAGTTTTGAGTTTGAACTAAATTCTATTAAAGATTATTATTACAAGTTTGCTATTTTGTTAAAGATATAAAATATTTATAAAAATATGAAATATATGTAAAGATATGATAAATATGTTAATGATATAAAAGATTTGTGAGAAACCTGATAAAAATTTGTTTATAATAAGAGACTATGAATGGTTGCTTGTTAAGCAAGAGTTTGTAGGCTATAAATATTTGTATTAGAGAATTGTAACGGTTATGAGAATGAGAATGAGAGTATGAGAGAGATTATCTTGTAAGCCTTCATGATAGATTTATTTTGACAATAGATTTGACTCTTCTCATCTATAAATATAAACATATTTGTCGAATTATGTTAAATTTTGTATGTGATTCATTTATGATACTTTTTTTAATTACTAGTATTTATACATGATTATGAATAAGGGGATGTGATATTTCCCTAACACTTATTTCTTAGTGGATTTGTTGACAGATCAAAAGAAAGGTTGACTAACTATCATTGAGGTATGCATCCTACTAAAAGCCAAGAATCCACTTAGTTCCTAGAGTTGTTAATTATACTGTTAATTTTTTTTTTTATGATCTTATGCAGTTATGCGAATGGATCTTAAATTCATATTAGAAATACTGTAACGTTCTTCACTGTTTCTTTACTTTCTAACTTAAATTCAAATTACTTTAAATAAAAACAAAATCGTGAGATAAGTTCACTACTGAGCATAAAAGTTACAAGGCAACTTTCACCACTGTTTCTTTGCATTGTAACTTTTATGCTCAGACGGGTAAATTTACCTTATGATATGTTGTCCATATGGTTAAATAACCCATCAGAACACTTAAAATGGAACACGGGGGATAGCCACTCCGCAAACCCTGATGAATCCAAATCTAGATGGACATAAAATCTATACTTCTACCGTATTAAACCATAATATATGATCCATGACTCACCAAATCGCGTTGCAATTCCTAGAAACAATATTCTCTACTGTGCACACAAATATGAGGCCTTAGAAACAATATATGATTGCAGTTTGTAAGACAAATTCAGTGGAGGACACGGCCAGAAATTGTGCTAGTACTTCTGGAAAGTCCAAACTAAACAATTCAAGGGAACCCGGGTTTGATACTAAAATTGACTCGAATGAACCTCACGTTCACATGGACGTGGATATTGGAGACAGGAGAAAAAACACAAATTGAATGGATTCGTTCCCACAAATGGATTAACCAAATGAGGCTGAGACACTCACAAGTACCGTAACATGGTGAGCTTGGAGATGTAAGATGCTATCTGTCCGGTCAGTCCACTTGAAGACAAATTCTTGGCTGCATTTCCAATTATATTATCAGTTGTTGGAGTTCAGGAATTCTATGCATGGTTTATTTTCTGAATCAAACTTACAAGGTTTGATGTGATCGATCGTCGTGGGGTTATCTGTAAAAAACATTTCTTTGAGACAGAATAATGCTCGTTACACATTACTTCTTTGTGCAGATGGGAAGTGATATGTGCATATGATAAATGTGAGGTACAGATGTGCAAAGATGATATGTACACAATACAATACAGTACACATCACATTTCTTTGAGAAAGATAAAGCTAGTTACACTCATGTGATTATTTTCTAGTTAGGGAAATTTTTACTTAAACATGGTACATCTAATGAGTTGATCGTTAAATCGTCAACTTACTATTTTTATAGAATATTGTGAAATTAATTGTGAGACACAAAAATTTATGAAAATATTAAATTCTGATTGGCTTAGTGCACTTGACTGTAATACACCATGTTTAGGTAAAAATTTCTCTTCTAGTTATAGGAGAAATTATTGCATAAACCTAGAGCATCCAGTTGGGTGCACTACGTCAATCAGTATTTAATATGTTTATAAAACTTTGTGTCACACAATTAAAAATATAAAATTCTATGAAAATGTTAAGTACTGATTAGTTTAGTACACTTAATTTGAGTACTTCAAGTTTAGGTAAGAATTTCTCCTAGTTATAATAAGATGATAAAAATTGTATAGATATTAGGTGACACGTGTATAAGTGTCTAGCATTATTGCTTTGAGAAATTGGATGCATGTGCATCCACTTTTATTTAAAATAGTTTTTCTTAGGTCATTTATTAAGAAAATTAAAATAGCAAATTTTAACTGAAAACACAATATTTAATGCATTAAAAATTAAAAAACTTACTTTTTATTTAAAATTTATTATTTTAAATTCTTTAACGAGTGTTATTAGCAAAACCCTATTTAAAATTAAAGGCAAATGCTATAGCTTTCAATTTGTCTAACCTAGTTTCTCTCTCCCAATCCTAGGCTACCCCACCACTTAAGAATGTTCAAAACTCAACTCGACCCAATCACTTGGCTAGTTTAAAATAAATTTGATTAAGTTGAGTTTTAAAATTTGGACTCGATATATACTTTGGATAAACTTTTGGGTCACTTTTAAATTAACTCGACTTAACCTAATGTTACATAATATTTTAAGACCTATAATTTTTTTTTGACACTTAAAGATAAATTATAATATTTATTAACTTAAATTAACACCTTATTTATAAATATATTTACATTTATATAATTTATTTAAAAATATAAATAAAAAAGATTCATTAATTATAATTTTTTATTTTTAAAATTTTATAATTTAATTATACATAATATTTAAACTTGTATATTTTATTTAAATCTTGAGTTGGAATTAGGCCAAGCTAAACCTGGTATAACCCAACCCATAAGCTTCCAACCACTTCCTCGCTCCATGTTCTTCTAGTTCGCCACTACAGTTGATCTTTCCCATGCTCTAGTTTGCTCTTCTCTTTGTGATGCCTTGTGGTGTGGCCGATGCCCCTTTCCACTTTCCCTCCTTAGCTTCTCTATTTATGAAAAGACAAAGATCTAGAGTTTTTTTCTGCTCTGTTAATGGGGGTTCAGTCTATGCCTGTAATATTGGCCAATGGGTTGATCTTGTATAGGATTAAACTGAATATTTAAAGGATAAGGTTTGAGAAAGATAAGGATTGAATTTAACCCTGACAAGTTATCATATTTGATTTTTTTTTAATAAAGCGTATCTCTATTTGATCACACGTATCTACCTAAAAAAAGCTAAAAATATGTATTAAAAAAATAAATGCAGTTGTATTTTTCACTTATTTGTATCTTGGGACGTCAAATACAATATACATACATGGAATAAATACGATACATATACATAGAATAATATTTTTAAAATATGACCAAACCAGCTGGTTGAACCGGTTAGACCATGAACTGATTATGTCTCTGATTTGAGCATTTTTTAATTCAATCATGATTCAATCACAAATTTAATCGGTTGAATAAATCGAATAATGATTTGGAGGCCTTACTAGTTCAATTTCCCATCCAATTTTTAAAACATTGCGTGGAACAAATAAAATACACATACGTGTTCGTTTTTAACATATATGTGTGTTATAGATCATACAAGTAAGTTGAAGTGATAAGCAATATTGACTTCTTAAGACGAGAATGTGAGTTCAAAACCTATTAAAATAATTATTGTGAAGAGACCGCATAATTCTTGTATTCTTGCAATCAAACGAGGATTAATACCATAGACAATTCAAATGGACTAAACTTATAAAAATACCTCGTAGTTTCAAAAAAAAAAAAACCCTACAAGGACTCAATTGATGTAGTGAGAATATTAGAGATTTAGAGGAACAAGAATGAGTGTTCCTGGATAGTGCACTTGAAGTTGTGCATATAAGGCGCATAGAAATAACAGGGATGAGAAATTCTCCCTAGAGATACAAAACAAAGCAAAAACGAAACAAAGAAAGTAAAAGAAAGAAAAGCATAACCACATATAATTCATATAAACTACTATGTCCCAAAAATGATGAGCAAGGAAAAATCATAGTTTAAATCCATCCACAAGCACCAAATCCCAGCGAGCAAAGCACAGTGTCGTCCAAAACATTTTTAATAACTCACCTGCAATAATTACATCAAAATTAGGGAAGCATACACCAATTTATAATTAGAGAAGCATACAACATTTTTGTCACGGCAAGAAAATATGGTTTCTTGTTCTAGCACTCTAAAGGGACAGAAAAAAAAAAAAAAAACCAACCCAAGGTCAAATAGTTGGAGCCTTTACCTTGCCCAGGCCCCAGAACTGTAATTCTCTCTCCATTTAGGGAGAAATTAGTAGCTACTAGACCCCTGACTCAATGGGAGATAGCACCCCCATGCCAAAGAATAAATGCTGATGATTTCAAAGGCATGAATTACTAGCAGAGAAAGCAAAGACTAGAAAGAAGCATTCGATAGCAGGGCGAGAATGCTATTAGTGAATAACTATCTTGTCCTAGACTCCAAGTGCATGACTCTAGTCTTTTAAATAGTCCACAAACTGTTTAGACTCTTGGTGCATGACTCTAAACAATTTCATTTAGAGCTAACATTTCACAGAAAAACAAAGTAAGGAATGTACTCCTTCTTGCGGGGTTTCATATATTTCTGAAGTGTTTGTTTCTGGAAAAGGAACACATGCTCACACAGAGAATCCACTGAGCCCTGGGTGGATGCCATTCTCTTTTCCACTTTTCATGCCTCTTCTTATCCTAATCCTGTGAATTCTTTTCTTTATTAGTCGTATACTTAAGGCATCCTTTTGCAATATATAACATAGTTGAAGCAATTGCAATTGGCTATAAATGCCTAAGAACTTCATCTTTATAAAATTTTTATTAGCCGTTAGTCGTTACAATTTGTAGTCCACATCTTTGGTGGGGAATAAGAGAGAAAAAAAATGAAAATAAGAGTGAAAAATGAAGCAGAACAAAGATGAAAGTGAGATAGCTACCAGATTGTTGAATGCCATGACCGAAACAGATATGAAGGCAACAGATAATCCAATCCTCAAGAGAAATCTTGCTGTTGCTTCTTGCATCAAGTCTGCGGAGGAAAAATAAAATAGAAAATTAAAAATACAAAGAAATGGAATATTAAATAGGCGCGGGCCAACAACATAGTACAATCAAAATCCAAACAACACAGTAGAATAATAGTTGAATCAGTAATTAAAATCAAATTATAAATGAGTGAAATGTTTTATTAAAAAAAGTGAAATGACAATTCAATCCAAATGATTAAATAACAATAATCCACAAGTGACGATAGCAAATGGTAGAATAACACGAACATGAAATAGAAATACTGCCGCTGAAAGAGAAAGGTGAAACTAAGGTTTTATGGTAAATACGCTAGCTGTTGCAGTCAACATATACGAATTAATTAATTAAGATTAAGAATAATAATAAAAAAAAAACAAATGGTAACGGGCTGTGTTGTTCACGTTCAGGAAGCATGCTTGTGTGACCAGCTACTTGGTGGGCTGGGTTTGATCCAATTCAAATCAAGTTTTGCATCTCATCATTTAATATTTGTTATTATTTATTAGTACTAAAAATTAAAATGATTTTTTTGAAGTCATGACTTCATTTCATTTTTTTTATTAAAGGATATATCTGAAAATTTCTTAAATTAATTTAAAAAATGATACATAGTGGAATCAACTGTCTAAGGCTATATAAAAATAAACATGTTTAAAATTAAATTTTATTTGGTTAAAAAATAATTCAAAATTGATTCTAATATAAATGTTGTTTTGCTTAAATTTGATTTAAAATTAAAATAAAATATTATATAATATTATATGATGTTTAAAATATTTATAACTAAACATATAATTTTAAAATTAAATTAAAATATATCACACATATATATTAGAATAATAACTAAACAAACTTTTATGATGCACTTATATCAAGCCAGCATTTTCTTTTACTTTAATTAAATGTGCGTTTCTTGCATTCAAAATCTAAAACAATAAATAAGTGCATAATTAATATATATTAGTTTTTAAGAGTTTTTTTAAAAAATATTTTAATAAAAAATTTAATTATAAGTTATTTTAAACACAAAATTAATTAATTTAAGAGCACACACTAAGTAAACTCGATTAGTAGCTTTTCAAACAAAATTTTAAGGTGATGATAATACTAAATTTCACATCATTGAGTCAATGTTTATTGTACTAGTCATACTCTCTCTATTTTTTTTTATTTGTCATTTAAAGAAATAACATGAGTATTAAAAAATAATTTAATAATATTAATTTTAAGAAAAAATAATTATAAAAGATAGTATTATCTTTTATTTTATTAATTAAAAAAAAGAATGTGATTGATCAATAAAAAAAGTAATAAGAAAAAGATAGAAGTTGAATTTTAGAAATTAAATAATTAATAAAATAAGAAAAATAAAGATAAAATTAATATAAAATAATTAATTATGTATTAAAATTTTAAAATGACATCTAATATAAAACATAAAAAACTCTCAAATGAAAACTTAAAAAGAATGCAGGGTGTATATTATATTATTATATGAATTTAATTTTGAGGTATGAATCATACTTGCTCGGGACAATTTCCTCTCACCTATCTCCCCAATCTCCTAGAAGTTCGCAACTTTGTATCACATAGATGAATGAATATATGAATTTACGAATTTAAATTTAAAGAATCTAAAGCAAATGTCTTTGGTCGTTCTTTCATTTGATTATCAGCTCAGCGAGGTCTAAATAGAATATATATTTATGTAAGTAAATGATAATTTCATGGTTTCAGCCGAGAAGCTCACGCGCACACACTTTTCCTACAGCAAGTACGCGATCCTTTCCTTGCTTCTTCTTCACAGTAGGGTTGCTTTGCAGCTCACACAAACGCCACCCCTCTTCTCTCTCTCGACTCTATCATTCACTCTCATAAACCCCACCTCACACTCACTTTCTCTCTTCATTCTCCCCAACAACAACAATGGGTGCTTCCCTGCCCCCCAAGGAGGCCAACCTCTTCAAGCTTATTGTCGTAAGCTTCCATTCTCTCTCTCTTTTTCTTTCGCATTTTTTCTATTTAATTTCCTGCTTGCTTTTCATCGCTCGATCCAGCTTCAACCACTGTGTCATGCTCATTCGATTGCTTCCCCATCTTAAAACCCTAGATTCTGTTCTATATTATAATATAAGCACTTTTTTTTTTACTCTTTCTTTGGTTTCTGAGAATCTGATTCTGGGAGAAATCTCATAGAACCATAGTTTGGGATCTTCAGTTAAATTACGTTGTTGTAATTTCTGATGTCTGGCATGGAGTTTCAGGTCTTCGGGGAATTGATAATTTGGTGCTTTCAAGTTTTAGTTTGTTGCCTCCTCTGTTCTCTTTGTTTTCCCCTGCAACCATAGGAAGCAGTTTCTTACTGTTTGTTTGGTTGTTGAAAATCTGGGACAGAGTTGAAAGGGAGGAAAATTGTAATTTGTAAGTTCTTGCATGGAGTTTCAGGTTTATTAGGGAATTAGGGCAGGTAGAAAATTCAGTACTTTAAAGTTGGAGTTTATTGGCTTCTCTGTATTCTTTGTTTTTCCTTGTGACCTTAGGATGCAGGAAGTTTGAACTGATATCAGCATGAGTGTGGATGTGCTTGTTTGTTTTAATCAATGGGTGTTTGCAGACTACCTGACTTAATCATTTGGCCCGGTGCTGAATACCCAAAATGATAAATTTTGGAAATTGTTAGTGCCTCTTTAAGGGAATAACACAGGAAAGATGAAAGTAGTTTAAGTGAGCTCCTTGCTTTGAATATATTCGACATTGTTCTTGATCCTTCTAATAGGTTTTCTTTTGAGATTTGGTTTTTTCGACGTGAAGAAGTCCATTTATTGCTTACAAGCTTATGTAACTAAGTTTTGATTATATTTCTATCAAGAAAGTAAAAAAAAAAAATTGATTATCTTATGTGAGTGAAATACTATTTGTTTTTTGCGGTGGGGGATAAATGTTATGCGGACTTTATTTGTCCTTGTTCTTGTTGCTGCAGAAATCATATGAAACCAAACAATATAAAAAGGGCCTCAAAGCAGCCGATGCCATTTTGAAAAAATTTCCAGACCATGGAGGTATACTTTTTTTGGTTATTTTTTTTATGCTTTTCCTTATGGCCAATGGACATTTTATTTCCTTTTGTAGTTGTTTACATGAGTCATGAAAGAAATGCAATGATAGTTTTATTTTTTTTATATACAATTTCTCCCTTCTATTTCTCTTCATTCTCATTTGCAGCATATTTTGTTTCTTTGCTCATATTTTTTATTTATGTGTGTGTTCCCCCTTCTGGATGATAGAAACTTTATCGATGAAGGGTTTGACATTAAATTGCATGGATCGTAAGTCTGAAGCATATGAACTTGTTCGTCAAGGATTAAAGGTCTGTGTGTTGCCTTTGATTTTACATCATTTATCAATCTTACAATCATTGTTTGTCAGATGATCCAACCTTAATCTTTGTTCTTGTGCAGAATGACCTCAAAAGTCATGTTTGCTGGCATGTTTATGGTCTCCTTTATCGGTCAGACAGAGAATACAGGGAGGCCATCAAGTGCTACCGAAATGCACTGAAAATAGATCCTGACAATATTGAAATCCTGCGTGACCTATCACTCTTACAGGTAGCATTTTAAATGCCTTTTGCCTCTATTTTCTTCTCTATAGCAGATATAAACTCAGAAAGCCTTTCAATATATATTTATATCAATGGATTTAACTTGGATGTTAGTCTTTTATGCTGGCATGTACTTAAGTCAGAAATCATAATGTTAGAGTCTGTTTTTATTTTAATTACTAAGTTGTCATCTTGTTTTAAACTTCCCATTTCCTATCTCTGAAATTCTGAGAATGAAACTGTGGAAATGACTATTTGTTGTTTCACATTCGGCCCTTCTGTTGCCATTTCAAATTCAGCAGAGTTCTTATGCAGTATTTCTAGAATTATTTATGGCATTTAACTTATGCTGGATTAATAGGAAAGGAGAACGAAAATCTCTTTCTGGTCTCCTTACTTCCCCTTTGGCATTTTAAGTGCACAAAGAAAGGCCATATCATGGGAGGATGCCCTTTTTTATTTATTAACCATAGAGGAAAAAGTTCCATAAACTGTTCCATCAAATATCTGGCCGTAACAATTATTTGATGTTCTATCTCTTGATTGTAATCTGCACATTTAATAATTAGATTACATTTTGCTGAGAAGTCATATGCAACATATACAACAACAACAACCAAGCCTTTTCCCACTAGGTGGGGTCGGCTACATGGATCAAACGACGCCATATGCCCTATCATAAACCAAGTCTTCAGAAATGTCATTCAAATCTAAATCTTTTTTAATAGTTTCACCTATAGCCTTTCTTGGTCTCCCTTTACCTCTAGCTATTAGACTATCCTCCACCTGATCTACTCTTCTTACTGGGGCTTCTAAGGGTCTTCTCCTTACATGCAACATATGACCAAACAAAAAGCAATTGAGAGATGGGTTACATAGAGAAGTTTCTAGAGATGTATGGCAAAAGGCGTTGAGCACATAAATCTGAAACTCTAATTTAAACAAACCTGAAAGTGCCAAGAATAACCCCTAGATAAACAAGAAATATGTAACATAATAATGAAGTACTCAAAATACCCTGCTTTGTGCTGTCTGTATCTCTAAAGTTCAAACACAAATCTCATCTAGTCATTTTAAATCTTAATTATTTGTTAAAGCTGAAGATGCAAGGAGATAATTGTGGGTGAATGACTAGAATTCCTAAACTTGTTATTTTGAGGAGTGAAGCTGAACTAAAATAAACTGATGGCAACAAGGAAGTCCTAATGACATAAGTAAACCCTAGATTAGGCCCTATGGACTATAGTTTAGCCTAACTAGCAAACTGAGTCTGAAAGTACATGAATATACCTGCACACTAAAACTTAATTAATCTTCTAGCTTATTGGACTGGTGACCTTTCATGTGTCGAGTACACTTTCTTCCTTTGGACCAAAAGGAAGAGTTTGATGTCGATTTGGTCTTCCGAAGAGTTGAAAGTTGTCCAAGTATCCCATGCTTGCTATGACATATGTCTAACTCTAAATAGGGCAAAAATTTGAGAGCCTTGCCTGAGCTATTTAACAATGTAAAAGCAAATGATATTGTTTCCTTTGACAGATGTTTAGGTGACCTATCATTCTTTTGGTCTAAATTATCTCCGCCTCATGTAAGAACCATGTGGATAGTTGAACCATGGGTTCAAAATTCGTTAGTTGTGTGCTTGTGTCTTGCATGTTAGGAAAATTTGTGAGAAAGCTTGAGTATATATTCAATAATCTGCTATTTGATAATATTTCTGCCAATACTTTATTCAAAGTTACTTTGAGTAAACAAAAAGCTATTTTTCTAAGTTGAAAAGCTGACTTGGAAGGTGCTTTATCATCCAATACTTTTACTAGGAGCATCCTAGGTTATTGTAAAGACTATTGTAGCTAATTTTCATACAAAATCATCTTGCCCTCACCATGAACTGTAGCAAATAAATGTTCTGCTGTTCTATTGTATTGTGTATCATTTTTCATGAAATATACTTGCATATGAATATATATTCAGTGAATTTATTTTTATGATGTAATTTGTTTTACTCATCTGATGGTGTGTTTTACTCCTCGTTCACAGGCTCAAATGCGAGATTTAACTGGCTTTGTTGAAACAAGGCAACAACTTTTGACTCTGAAGCCAAATCATCGCATGAATTGGATAGGATTTTCTGTTGCCCATCACTTGAACTCTAAGTATGATTTGGATTTATGTTGAATTAAATGTTTTTCCAGTTGATGACAGCTTGAACTGCCTTTATATGAATTGTTAGTAACAAGTCGGTCTTAGAACTGTATTTTTCTGTTTGCCATTGTTTCTTCTGTATTATGGATGTCCTTGACACTATATTTAATTGGAAGTTCGCCCCTATTGTACTTTCTTCTCTCCTTTTCAATAATACTTCTTTTTCTGTTAAAAAAATGTAATTGGCAGTTGTGTGGTTTTTTTTGCAATAGATTCCTTAATTTTAGGATATATAGGAGTAAGTACCTGAGATAGGGGGAGGGAAGGGGAGGGAGAGGATCAAACCCACAACATCAAGCACATCCTGATCTCAAAGACCAGGACGAGTGCCATGTGAGCTGTTAGCTCGTTGACATATATTATCCCTCTTTCCTTTATATCCTAATGGGTTCCTAGAGATATGGTCTTGAGCTCAACTTGTTACTAAGTCAATGCATAAATATTGAATCTTTCATTGTTCACAAACATTAATCATGGTATTCTCATTAGTCACTATTTACTGTCATATTTATGAGTTTGCATATTTCTAATGTGGTATTGGAACGTTGTGATCAATTTTGTTGTCATGTCATGTGTCAAAAACTGGATTTTGATACTTTATAATCTGGTTGTGTATAAATAATGTTAATGGATCACATAATTTTCTTTAAAAAAATGTGACAAGAATGAAGTTGTTGTGTAATATATGTCTCATTCAACGGATGATTTGGTTTGAGGAACTGGTCGGAGAATACTTGCTTTTAGGGAATGGTATGTTTACCCAAAAGGTCCTTCACTGGTGTAAACATGTAATTTGTGTGTTTGTGAGCTTTCATTTCCTTTAGTTACTGAAGTCTACACTTTGAAGCTTTGGATCATGTCGGTACTCTAGCTTTGCCATTATTATAAATAGTTGTTATTCAAATAGCATAATTTTGTTCTTTTGGTAGTTTGTAGTAATGACCTTTTGAATATGTAACAGTGCATCCAAGGCTGTTGAAATTTTGGAAGCTTATGAAGGGACTTTAGAAGATGATTATCCTCCAGAAAATGAACGGTGTGAGCATGGGGAAATGCTTTTATATAAGGTTTTTCTCTGGCAGCGTGTCTACAGCTGTTTCTAATGCATAATGCTTATTCACATATTTGGTGCTTGATGTAACTTTTACCTTAATTAGCTTTTTGTATACACAGTAAAAATTTGAGTTGGCTACTTGGTTTTTACTTTTGCATATCAGAATTTTGCATATAACCTGTAATATTTACTTCAAAACTGTATGAGGGGATCTCGTAAACTTGAACTGCTATGCTTGAAACCAATATTGTAAAACCCGGACTGGCAATCCAGTGATCCAGTTCCCTGGCCGGTCTGTTTAGACATGCTGACCATTTTTGGTCAAACCCAGTGACATGGGTAAAACCTAGTCAACATGGATGGTTTGTGATTTTTTTGGCTGTACAGCCAAACTGGCAATTTAGTGAACTGACCTCCTGAATGAGTCGACCCTTGGTGCAAAAATTGCCTGTTTAAAAATAAGTCCAAAAAGTGCAGGAGTTGCTGTCTAGTAAGCGTCTTGGTATTAGTGACATCTCTGAGGCAGTATGCGCCTGGAAAATGGCATATTTGTGTACCGGATAATCACAGAAACCCCAACAGTAGATGGAGCAAATGATAATACCCATTATTAATTTTCCGGTTGATCCCTAAGTGAAGTTCATGTAATTTGAAGCTTCTGTCAATTAGAATATGATCAGACCCTTTGTAGGGTTAGTGTAATTGAAATTCTCTTTGGCATTTATGTGATGCTTCTTTAAATGCCGATGGGAGCTGGTATCCACTATGGCTTTATAAAACAAATGGAAAATTTTCCATTTTTATTCCAAAATTAAAGATTTTGGAAAATATCCAACTCTTGTCAAATTACATTTTGTTGAATGTGAATCATTTTGCTGTCACTTCTACTTATGGATGTTCAAGAATATGAAATCTTTCTGATGGTTTGGATGCTGATATTATTTTTCCCTGCGTTGGTGCTATTATTTTTGTCCAGATCTCTTTGTTAGAGGAATGTGGATTTCTTGACAGAGCTCTAGAGGAGTTGCGCAAAAAAGAATCAAAAATTGTATGTAGGTTTTATTTACCTGGATAATTTGATAATGTAACTTATTATACATCATATAATAACTTGTTTCTGATTATCTCCCTTTAGGTTGATAAGCTTGCATATAAAGAACAAGAGGTTTCGCTTTTAGTGAAGCTTGGTCACTTAGAAGAAGGCGAAACTTTGTACTGGGCATTACTTTCCATGAATCCTGATAATTATAGGTGATCTTTTTGGCCACTTATAAAGTTTATATTTGCAAAGTCTTTCTAGATGTTATTCTTTTTTATGTTTTTCCCGTTAGTTTCCCTTTTTTTTTTTTTGGGTTTTAGCCTTGATGGTTTATTTTGCACACTTCTAGTTTCTCAATAAAATTATTCTCATACACAAAGATTCTGTTTTAATGACTCATTGTGTTTCAAATGCTGACATGACATGCATGTTGGCTAAGGTTGCTCTAATTTATGCTTCACGTTATCATTACTGTTGCTTTTACTCCCCCATCACCATTTTCTTATGACACGTGACCTAAATATATGTATTTTTTTGTTTTACTTGTCATAACTTTTTATCTTGATTAGTTTTTGTTGATCCTTTATGCTGTGAATCTATTGGACATTCTTCTGTTCTTATTTTGAAAATTATATTTATTCTATTGTTATAGTAGGTTATCTGGATGCCAATGTGTCTTTCGAGTTTAAAAAGTTATAGGGACATGTTTATTAAAAAAAAATTGCTGGGATATTTCTTGTTGAAAGACTTCTTTACTTAAATTTGTTTTGGATGTAAAAAGAAATTTTATTACAGTGAAAAGAGTTAAGGGAGGATGAGATATCCTCCAAAACATAAAAATTAGGCTTCTTCTTTACTCAATTATACCAGATCATTTGAGTTCTTTCTGCTTATCAGATACTTTCTTCCAGTGGATGTTCAGTTATACAGTTATCTATCTTAAAAGTCCATAGGCTAGTTCACGCTGAAGCTGATAACTGAATCCAATTATTACTTGGAGCTAGTTAACTTATCAGCACCCAAGTAATTGAAAAGAGGGCACTAAATATTTTGTTTCAAGATATCATATACCTCATAATTTTGAAATAGTTATTGTTGAATTGGAGGGTTTTAGGTAAGGAAGGAGGAAAAGAGAGAATAGAGATTTAGAATAATATGAGATTGATATTGATTTGATGTGACGATAATGTGATACAAAAGACAAACTTTATAGTCCTATTTATACTAATACCAGACTCCTAATCTTAATTAAATAAGGAAACAAATCATGAAATAATGAATAGGAAATAACTCTTATGAGATCGTCTAAGATTCTCTAAAATATTTTAAGATACAATAAAGATATTATAAGATATTTTTCAAATATTCTAATACTCCCCATCAAGCTAAAGCTTCCTAAGCTTGAGCTTGTTACAATTAAACACACTAAAAGAAAATGCACTATATATATATAGGGAGTGTATTTGGTGAGAGAAATGTTTATTGTAAGAGGTGAGATGAGTGAATGTTGACCATTGGATCTTACATGAATGGTCAAGATTAGAACATAAATGCATTTGAATTTTTTAAGTGGTCACATGACTTTTAAGTAACTTTTAATCTTAACCATCTATGTATATATAAAACATGCCTAGTGGCTGGGATAAACGGAGACGGTGGGTAGCAACTATTTATGGGATGGACATGGAGATGAGGCCAGTGCATTTGGGATAAACAGAAACGGGGCTAGTGCATCTGGGACAAAGAGCTTAGGCTAGAGTGAGTGATAACCAACATAAGTAACCATCGGGATTATCATCGACGGGAAAAGAAGTTCCCAGTAGTATGATTCATCTGTTGGAGAGAAGTCACCATCAAAATGATCGTCAACGGGAAGAGAAGTCACCACTAGTATGATTCATTTGTGGGAGAGAAGTCATGACAAACACCAGCATTGAAGTATAAGTTGAGATGGATTTATTCTTATTCTCCCCCTTAGTGCTATGTTAGCATTGAAAAAGAGCCAAACAGTAGCCAAAACCAAAGATAACCACCACAAAGAATGCCGATAACAACAATCACACCAACTAAGAAACAACGATTTAAGCGACAAATACGGCAGAATGCAGCCCAAAGATGCCAAACAACCACATGGAGGCTGCGAACAGAGGCTATGGGGGCTGGGCCTCACCGGAGATGGTGCGGTGAGCATGGAGGTGAAAAAACCCACTGAAGAAGGTGAATTGCCACTGACAACCACGAACAAGGGTGGTTGGAAAGGTCGCCAGAAAAGGGATTGACAGTGGCAAATGCAATGGCGGAGATGAACCACAGAAGTGCATATATGGGATGGCTGCCACGGTGGGAGAGTGAAAGTGATGGTAGAAAGATATAGAAAGAGGGTGCCGAAAGGAGAACACGACAACGAGAGGCGGCTAATCGGAGTTCTAGATTTTTTGGGAACTCGACAGCGGAATAGTGACTGAACAGGTTTTAGAGGATGGTACTGCTCTGATACCATGTTAAATTGGAGGGTTTTAGGTAAGGAAGGAGGAAAAGAGAGAATATAGACTTAGAATAATATGAGATTGATATTGATTTGATGTGACAATAATGTGATACAAAAGACAAACTCAGTAGTTCTATTTATACTAATACTAGACTCATAATCTTAATTAAATAAGGAAACAAATCATGAAATAATGAATAGGAAATAACTCCTATGAGATCATATAAGATTCTCTAAAATATTCTAAGATACAATAAAGATATTATAAGATATTTTTCAGATATTCTAACAGTTATATTCAAAGTTATCTAGTTTTTGGAGCTTTGTAAATGGCCCTGTAGTTTTAATATATTTATCTTGGCCACTTTCTTTTGCTGTTGATATGTCTAAGTTTGCTACTGGAAACTTTATTGAGTACCTGTGCATAATGAGTATTCGTTGTTTGCCTAATATCTTACAGTGGAAGGGTGGGTTTTGCTATAAGTTAGATCTTCTAATTTTTTAGAGAAATTATCTGTGTTATTTTTAATAAGTCACCAGTTTAATGGATGAGCAAATAATTTTGGTTCAGTTGCCTTAATTTTTGTTTTATTTGGGTTTCTTTGGTTTGATAAACTATCTAGGTTGTATTTGATTTTTTCTACGATATCGCTGATTGTCTTTTATGAAGGCCTTAAAATATGTGTTGGGTTATAGGGTTTTCTGGTTGTTTTAATAATGTGTGATAATTGTATAATTACTCCCTTTCTAAGTAGTTCATCTGGATTTTATTTTGTCTACAATATTGCTGACATCTTGTAGAAGTTAAATTATAGTTCATGATTCATGTTACCATTCAGATACTATGAAGGTCTCCAAAAATGCGTTGGGTTGTATTCAGAAAATGGCCAGTTCTCTCCTGATGAAATAGATCGGTTAGATTCCTTGTACAAAACACTTGGGCAGCAATATAAGTGGTCTTCCGCTGTTAAGGTAATGCAGTTTATTGTTGTAGTTATATATACTTTTTGTTTAATATCTTGCCTTAATGTATCACAATTATCACTTAATTGCTATTTTGCTATATTATATGTGTAAAAGGAGATATGTCTGTGTCTTTGTATCACTTGTGACATTTTCACTAATTGCTTTCTCTGGAAATGGGTTTTACCATATAAAGATTGCATTATTGCCATTCTTTTTCTTAGGAGGCAGGCATTTCATTATTTCTTGCTTAATAGAGAATGTTGGCAAAACTTGAATGGAATGTCCATTACCTTAGTAATTGTGGTCATAGTGTTATTGTGTTTTCATCCCTTCTATAACCGTTTTATATAATGCATTGTAAATAAGTAATCCTGGTTTTGGTGACCTCTTCATAGATCAGTGTAAGTCCATCTTCTAGAATATTATATTTTATAGACATGCTTGGTGTTCCACTGGTAAACTTCCTATCAAAATTAGTAGTACTGTTGGAGTGCACATTTTTTTTTTAATGAAATTCATTCTTCATTGGATCTATTTGTTTGCCAGAGAATACCACTAGATTTTCTAGAAGGTGACAAATTTCGAGAAGCAGCAGATAGTTATATTAGGCCTCTCCTAACTAAGGTATATTCAAAATTCATTTTTCATATCATTATGCCTAGTTTAGTTGTTTCAAAATTTATTCAGATTTCTTTTGGTGATGTTTCTAGGGAGTTCCATCTCTGTTCTCTGATCTTTCTTCTTTGTACAATCACCCTGGGAAGGTCAGTTTTATCATTTACATTTCTATCATTGAAATAGTTTGGGACCTGCCTTCATATTATACAATAAGTTATTGTATAATATGGTGCCAGAAAATGCTGTTTCTATGGGTTCTGATTTTTTCATTCTCTTTTTCTCAAACGTTGTCCAGGCAGACATTTTGGAACAACTTATTCTTGAGTTAGAGCATTCGATTAAGACGTCAGGCCAATATCCTGGGAGGTAAGATATACTTGTTAACTTTTGTGTTGTAGCACATGAATTGAGTAAATGTTCTTGTGGTGCAAATGTCATCTTTGAACTCTCTTGGTTAACTCTTGAATGAAGAAAGAGAAGAAAACTGCAATCCAAACAAACTTGTTCATTATCGTTGCATATCAGTAATTGAAATTCCCTTGGAACAACCATGAACAGAGCACCATAGACTCTGGTGTGCTCAGTGCTCTTCACAACCCCTTCTTCAAACTTCGAACTCCGTTGTTCGGAGCAACCCTCCTTTTTTCACAAGTCTGTGCTCTGCTCTGTTTGTGAAAAGAGGAGGGTTATTGCGAACAGGGACGTATGCAAAAAATGTTTAATGAAGGGACTGAAAATCATGAATCATATTATTAAATATAGAAAAAAAAAATTTAAGTTAACAAATAAAGATGTATTTACCCTTAAATTATTTAGTAATTTAAGATCAAAATGTATTATTTTAAATTAAGGGTAGATACTTTTATTTACTCACTTTAGAAGAGCATTTTCTTTTTATTAAATAGGAAGTTTTATGAATAAAGTGAAAAAAGAATAAAAAATATATTCATATTAGATATTAAATGCATCACGCCTCTACATCATGATTCATAGGCAAAATAAAGTTTTTATATATTTAGATTTTAAAAAAGGGAAAAGATTGAAACTGAAAGTGAGAGGAGTGAATATGTTAATTTATTATATGAAGATTAAAAATAATAGAAAGATGAGTTGAAATTGTAATATCAATGTATATAAAATAATCATGAATCACATGTCAAATACATATCAAGTATAAATTCTTTTAACTTCACCATTTTTATCTTTGGAATAATTATACTAACCTTCTCTAAGGTTAATGTTTATTATATTGACACCCTTCTTGTTTGAAATATTACTCATACCTCCCTTGCTTTGTATTTTCAATGGAACTTTATGTAATATTCGTACATCAAGTAGGGGAGGTATGTGTAATTTCATAAACAAAGAAGGATGTTAAATTGTAATAACAATACATAAAATTAGGGATGTTAGTATAATTTTTAAATAAGAGTGTAAATGTAATAAAAACTAATTTTATGGAAGATCAATGTAATTATCCCTTTATCTTTAAATAAATTAGATTAAATTATTAATACATAAAAATAAATTTGCTGAGAAGAGGGGGGGCCAAGGCCCATGCTCGCCCCACCTTGAATCTGTCTCTGGCTGCGAACAAGGGAGTTCGAAGTTCGAACAAGGGGCTGTGAAGAGTACTGAGCACACCAGAGTCACTGGAATACAACTGGGTTGCTGGAAAATGGCCTGGTTTGGCTGTTAAAAATGGTGGGCTAGAGGGTTTGGTTGAATGGCATTTGAAGCTCAAAAGACAGGTGGAGGCACATAGTTTTGGTCGAAGGAGAGGGATTTAAACCCTAAAACACTTCCGACCCAAAAAAGGAGATGAAATCACGAAATTCTCCTAAAAAAAACAGGTGGGAAACTACATAAAGGGTGTGCAAAGCTGAGATTTTACAGCCAACACAGAGTTGCAGCCACGATGGCTGCTATAGCGGCTGCGATTTGCTGCGATAGCTGCTACTGAAAAGCGCAACGCGATGCAGATCGTGTAGCAGGGAGGCTGCGACGGCACGATAGCGGCGTGATTTGCCACTATTAACTATCCTGCCTTATATTTGTTACTCTGGAGTTCTTTTCTTATACTGTATATTAACTAACCATTGTTTATCTTTTATACAGGGTGGAAAAAGAACTGCCTTCAACTCTTTTGTGGACTTTATTTTTATTGGCTCAGGTCGGTGGCTATTCTTAATGATTTTAGATTCATTTTTCTCCCCCTCCCCTTTTTTTCACTTAAAAAAACTTGTACTGGTGCAGCATTATGACAGGCGGGGCCAATATGAAATTGCTCTTTCTAAAATTGATGAGGCTATAGAACATACACCTACTGTCATTGATCTATATTCTGTCAAGGTTTGCTTATACCTATCAATACTTCTCTGCTTGTTCTGGGATTAGTTCATTTCATTGTAGTCCTTTTTCTGTTATATTATAAAGCTTTGTATTCTGGCTAACAAACCAGAACATGGTTGTCAAATCGGGATTCGAATCGTGAATTGGAAGACCTATTTTCCGAATCGTGAATTGAATCGTATCATGAATCGTAAGATTCATGACCAATAATTACAAATAGCATAAAATATATTTTCACATAAAGAAATATTTAAAACATCTAGATATTAGTATTTTGAAGTCAAATAACTCACTACATAGCCAATAAATTGAAATATAAACCAATATTCAAGATCAATGATCATCATTGTAGATATAATAAACCAATATAAACCTAATACATAATCGTGTGGGAGAAAAGGAGTAAAGGGCAAAGTGACAAAATGTGAGAGAGGCAGAGAGTGGGGACCAATATTAGGTCATTGTTTCTTTAATATTATTGTTTGGGATTGATGAGAGGGAAAGATTCAGCACTTTCCCTCCAAGCCCATAAAAAAATTTGCAAAAAAACCCTAAAAAATGGGTTTTCAGAACCAGGTCGCGCAAAACCAGGCCCGTTTTCGTGCGCGACCCGTTTTGTCTTTGCGCAACCCGTTCTGCTGCTTCTGCTTGTGCGTTCTGCAGCTTCTGCTTGCGCGACCATTCTGAAGCTCCTAACCTGCGCGACCCGTTTCTGCGAACGTGACCCGTTTCTGTAAACACGACCCGTCTCTGCGAGAATCGAACGAATTGCGGCAGATTCGCGATTCTTGCGATTCCACTGCGATTCAACCGATTCGCAGTGCGATTCTGAGACGAAAACGATACACCAACCGATCTATATTGCTGGAGGGCCGACTCGTATCGAATCGAATTGCGATTCTTACTTACGATACTGATAACACTGGACTAGAATACAACTACAAATTAAATGACATTTAACTCTGGTTTGGGCTGGTTAACTTTAAGAATTTCTATGTAGCACAAATAATTTGAGCAGAAAGCCATACTGTGAGTTCATTTAATGTAAACTATTAGTCATTGTTAGAATTTCACATCTGGTGGGCTTAGTTACATAAGTTACTGGCTCGTCCAATTTTGTGTTTCTGTGCAAAACCTTTGTTCTAAATAGCATTTTTCTTTTAGTTCTTGCCTTTTGACCTTGCAGTTTAGAACATGTTGCTTAGCTCATTTTAGAATGCTCAAATGCCAAACATTTATTTACTTCTATGGTAAAAAATATATATATGTATATAAAGATAATATATTTTGTTTTCTGCACTATAAATCATAGTTTTTAAATATTAAAAATTTAAATATTACAGAAGAAAACACTTTAGTTCTATTTTTCTTTGAAAAAATAGTGATATCTAATAATATCATAAAGAAGTACTTAAATGCATGCCACAGAGACTGTATAATTAATTTTTTTAAGTATAATGTAATTTTAAAGATTTAGGGTTTCAAGAGAGGGAGCGTACGTACATACTGAATTGAATAGGGTTCAATATCACCCTGTAATATGCTTAGACTAGTATTTTGGTTGTTTTTGAACCATTATGCAAAAGAAAAATTGCATGAAGTTTGAGTAAAAACTTATCTTTTCCCATTCAGGCTGCACAGGACCCAACTAGACTCGGTCACAACTTAGCTGGTTTTCCAAACAGCAGAATCGTCAGAATCATTTGTCTGAAATCGGAATAGTATAAATTAGCATCACTGTGGTGATTTTGATGATTTATGTTATTATGGCAATCGCCGATTCTTATAAGCAATCTGAACTGTCATCTTTGAAAATCTAATTGAATGGTATGATTCTGATAACCATGGTTTTAAGCCATGTTTTACTGCATATCATTCATATCAATGTGAAGATGTCAAAGAATATGGAGATATTTGTCCAATATTCCAACAAGAAGCTTTGCTATACTAGGGTAAAAAATGTTACTATACAAAAATCAATTTAAGTTTGATGATTAAATCACTTGTGGGCCAAGTGTGTGTGCGTGAGACTACAGATGGGTAAAATTGAGTTTAAACTAAATTTGGAATTAGTGAGGATTTCCCCAACAGTCAATAGCATAATTGATTTTTGCTTGTCTTTGTATAACAGAGTCGGATACTGAAACATGCCGGTGATTTGGCTGCTGCTGCTGCATTTGCAGATGAAGCTAGATGTATGGATCTTGCTGATCGTTATGTTAATAGTGAATGTGTTAAGCGCATGCTACAGGCTGATCAGGTTTTTATCTATCTTTCCATTATATTTGAATGTCAGCCACACGGGCATTGCTAGTGTGGCTTTCTCGTTTGCCTTTTCTGACTCTGCTTTATTTATCTTTTCCCTTGATACCAAGGTGGCTTTGGCAGAAAAAACTGCTGTATTGTTCACAAAAGATGGGGATCAACACAACAACCTTCATGACATGCAGTGCATGTGGTCGGTATATAATGATGTTTTAATATTCTGCACTATCCAATAGATATTGTGGTTTAATTTCTTAGCGCATATTGTAACATCTATCTTTGGAAGGTATGAGCTTGCCTCTGGTGAAAGCTATTTCCGCCAGGGTGATCTTGGACAGGCACTCAAGAAATTTTTAGCAGTGGAGAAGCATTATGCAGATATTACTGAAGACCAATTTGATTTTCATTCATACTGCTTAAGGAAAATGACTCTGCGTACTTATGTGGAAATGCTTAAATTTCAAGACCGATTGCACTCGCATGTATATTTTCATAAAGCAGCAGCTGGAGCTATCAGGTGAATATCATGTTGTCTTCTGTTGGTATACTGCATGAGTTGTTATGCTTATTAAGTGTTGTGCTGTGCTTTGGCTAACTGGGTTCTGCACTTGTGGGAGTTAAAAGCCCTTCACTCGTACATTTGAGGTGCAATGTGTATTGTTTTTATTTTTATTTTTTCTTTGTTATTTCTCTGCCTCACAGCCCTTGTGAGGCCAGGAGTTTTCTTATGTATACTGAAACTTTGGTGTGGCTTTATAGTATTTTGGTCTAAACAGCACTCCTCAAGGACTGCTATAACTGTTCAGCCTTAATTAATATTGGTAATATAAGTAAAGCAATTTACTTCGGATCTTGTATTTATGATCTCATGGTTGTAACACTTTGAGCTGCAGATGTTATATTAAGTTGCATGATTCTCCCCCAAAGTCTACAGCCGAGGAAGATGATGATATGTCAAAGTTGCTTCCTTCTCAGAAAAAGAAGATGAGACAAAAACAGAGAAAAGCAGAAGCAAGAGCTAAGAAAGTACTGTAGTCATTTCTATAGCTTCTGTGGAACTTGATGTGGGAAAGGTACTCAGTACTCATCCTATTGTTTTATTTTTTTAGGAGGCTGAAGAAAAGAATGAAGAGTTAAGTGCCAGTGGGGTATCAAAGCCTGGGAAACGGCATGTAAAACCTGTTGATCCTGATCCACATGGGAAGAAGTTGTTGCAGGTTGAATTTTAATACGCTTAGTGTCCATTGGGATTATTATTTGGCTGTGTTTTAAATTTTCATTTAGTGCACTGAATAATTCTCATTGAGTTCATATAGAACATGAGTAACTATAGGTACCATTCTGGTGGTTCCCGCCATGCATGTTGGCATTTTGGATCTTGGCAGAAAACTCTAACTATCGAAGATCATCTAAGGATGTTCTGTGAGTGACAGACCAAGAGTACGGGTTGTCAAAAGTCAAAAGGGTTTTAGAAATGCACAATACAGAGAATAATTTTTTCCCCTGCTCATTATGATTCAGGATTATGGTGTTGCAAGGCCCCTTGCATAGCTTTTGGTATATATGAGTTGATAGAGTTTATATTCATTATGTAAATTTGAAAGCTAATATTCTTAGTGTTTGTCTGTAATTTTTTAAATTCAAATAGCATTTTTCTTTGAATAAAAAAATATGAAATTGACGAGGTTGGCTAGTTAAAATGCTATATTGAACAGATTAACACCAACCTTCGCTGTTTAATTATGTGCAAGTCATATTTCACAAACTGTTTAAAACAGTATAATGCATAGAAGTGTCAGGTTTATCAAACACTAATTTTAATGTCAGTGTTTCTGCAAAAATTCATTTTAAACATTCACCTGTGATTTTTCTGTTATACTATATTTATTATAATTGTTAAGACTGAGATAGACTTGTTTCTTGTGGGTTTTTCTCTACTTAGGTTGAAGATCCACTGTTGGAAGCCACAAAATACTTGAAGTTGCTGCAGAAGAATTCACCTGATTCATTGGAGACACACTTGCTCTCTTTTGAATTATATACAAGAAAGCAGAAGATTTTGCTTGCCTTTCAGGTATTTCTCTGTTAAATGGGGAGCCCAGTAACTTCTTTTATCTGGCATCTTGTTCATTGCTAAGTAATGGTGTCAGGCTAGTAATTGACTTGGGTAAACAGTTGATCATGTCTTCCAAGCACATTACAAGTGTTTGAGGCAGCTCTATTTTGTGACTCGACAATTAATGTCAATTGTAGCTCTGATTATTTGAATAATTCTATTTGCATATCTTGTGAGATTATATTATACTTCTTTGTGTTATAAAAAATATTACACTCGTTTGTTTTATCAAAAAAATATTACAGTTATTTGTTCTTTATCATTTTAGACTAAGATGCCAGTTAAATGTGTTTTCCCCTGTATCTTGAGTTGTAGGCTGTAAAACAGTTACTGAGGTTGGATGCTGAGCACCCTGATTCTCATCGTTGCTTGGTATGTTTTCTCTTCTGAAGAACAATATAATTCCATGTTACTGGGATTAGAAAGTTTACTTTTTTAATATTTAAATCAAAATAATAACACAAATTAATTTCATCATTGCCTACAAGGCATGTTTTTAAAATTATTAGGCAGATTAGGTAATCAGAAGAAAAAAAAAATCCTTTGAATTCGGTACCAGTTTCTCCCGGTCTGTTATTCAATTTCTTTGTTCTCATTTTTAGGGTTTATTGTCCTCTTTATTCTTGTGATTTCTTCTTTCCTCCATCAAACACACCCAAAAAGGGGGAAGGGGTTGGGGGGGGGGGGGGGAAAAAAACCTTCTTTTTCTGCTGGCATTTATTTCAGTCCATATATTGCAGATTAAGTTCTTCCATAAAGTGGGATCCATGAATGCTCCTGTGACTGACAGTGAGAAACTGATTTGGAGTGTCCTAGAAGCTGAGCGCCCAACTATTAGGTTCTTGATGCAATTGTTTTTACTTTTTCCCTGTTATTTTTTTTGGAGGCTGATATTTACAATTCTTTTATTCATTTTATGATTATAATTTATTTTTAACTATATATGTTCATTCCTTTTTTGCAGTCAGCTGCATGAGAAATCTCTGTTTGAGGCAAACGACTCTTTCCTTGTAAAGCATAAAGGTCATAGTGAAAATTATCATCAACCTGACAACGCATATATTTCAAGCTTCTTTATGAAGATTTCTTATTTTGTTTGTGTTGTTTGCAGATTCTTTGATGCATAGAGTGGCTTTTGCAGAAATCTTGTACATTTTGGATTCAAACAGTAAGTCTGAGGCTGTCAAGTTGATTGGAGGGTCAACAAATAACTTTGTGCCAAGGTAATGCTTTATAACATTTTAAGCATCATGCTATTAAGCACACACAGCACATTTCTTGTGTATCACTCTGTTCATCGTGTTTCTGACACTGTTGTGCATGCTGCCATGTCTGTTAAGTATTGTATTAAGAAAGCATTTTCTTTACGGCTCCGACACAGCTTGACAAACTGTGACTGAGAAAGCTTGCTGGAATTCATCATCTCACCCCACTTGGGGGGGGGTGTGGAGCTTGCTTGCTGACCTCATTAATAGTAGAGAGGACTTGGTTTGATTGTTTTAGAGAGAGAAATTAATAGTATAGAGTAATGGGAAAGAATAGGTTCGACAACAAGCGACCCCTTTGCTCAGATAAAGATGAGATTGTGAGTGGGTGAGATACAACCACCCTCCAGTTTTTGGGGAAGAAGATAAATTGGAGGAGAGGTTTCTCCCTGAAGTGCTTAAGAGGCCTCTTGTCTTGTTTCTAATCTTAATTCTTTTAAAATGGTTGCCGAGTGTCCCCCCCCCCCCCCCCCCCCCCCAGAAAGAGGGGAAATCAAAATGGAAATGAGGGGCAAGAGGCAAAAATGAAATAAGTACTAGATCAAATAAAGCATAACAGATTACTAACAAAAATGTATAAAAAATCCTAAAAAATAAGGAAATTAAAAAAAAAATGAAAAAGAAGCGGGTTCTTGTATATTTTCCTATGTTTATCTTGTCCTATAATTTTTGGACTTTGTCGTGTCGGTGTACATGTTTGTGTCAGTGTATGTGCTTCACAGGCTTAATCTATTTGTTTCCCTTCTAGATTCATTTTTGGCTTTCAAATCTGAGTAATGGCAATATTGAATCTTTCAATAATATGTTCTGCTAGAAATGGAGCACTCGGACCAATCAAGGAATGGAAACTTAAAGACTGTATTGCAGTTCACAAACTTCTTGGAACAGTACTTGTTGACCCGGATGCTGCATTGAGTAAGTATAACTGGGACTTCTGGCTCTGGGTTGCGTGATTAATTTTTCTGTTGGTTGTCCTTAAGGACAAGTGCATATGAAAATTTTTAGTACGTGATATTGGACATATATGATGCTTAAGGTTTCCGAGAATAACTCGTATTTGGGTTCATTTTCCTATGCCAAAGTTTTCTGCCCCTTGGAGATTAAAAAATTACTGATTGCGCTGAAGCAAACAAGATTTTCTTTTTTTAAGGAAAAGAGATAAAGGAGATGAAAATTGTTTGCTAAAACATTGTTTTAGTTATTGTTAATATTTTTTTCACTATTCTGGGATGGGGTCAATGGCCTTCAAAACTATGGTGGGGTGTAGTGATGGTCTTTCAACTATTTTGGGACGGGGTCAATGTCCTTCAAAACACAGTTTGACGGTTTTAATTTTGATATAGCATTTAACTTTTGGGTAGGAAATTTTGGCACATAAATTTCTTAAAATCTTTACTAAATTTTGTGCTGTTCACTATTTATTTTTCATTCCCTTTTCTTATTTCTATTTCACTATTTTTAATGGTGCATCACAAGATTAATTCTATACACTTTGCAGGATGGAAAGTGCGTTGTGCTGAGTACTTCCCTTATTCTACATACTTTGAAGGCAGCCTCAGCTCTACCTCTCCCAACTCGGTTTTCAATCAGTTATGTAAGAACTCTGAAAATGAGAGCCCTAACTATTCACTGGGTGGTGAAAATATGGGCTCCATCACATCAAATGGGAAACTAGAGGCATTTAAAGATCTCACTATCTAAGTTGAACGCATCCATGAGGCTAACAGATACCCAAGTTTACCCAGTCTGGATGCTTGGTAAACTGAACTGCATTTGACACTCCCAGAAACGACTGTGTTGCAGTTTGCAGCAACAAGGGTCACAGTTTTGGTGCGGGTTATGGCAAATTCTACACACGTCACTCTGATGTACTTTCTTTGCACGAGTTTTTCCTCTCCCAACTGTGAAATGTATTTCCGTTTGCAATTGTGTATAATTTTACCTCAATTATGCGTTAGAACTGAATTTTTTAGTTGTTCACCCCATTTTCCTGAGAGGTGGTAGATGGGGCTCCATGGATTTGCACCATGTACGAGGTTATCATTTTGGTCGTTGGGAGAGCTACAGAATTTTAGGTTTCTGGTCCTGCTTCCGGCCAACATAAATATACGGAGAGCATGTTGTACCTTTCTTATTTTATTGCCTTATTTATCATGTATACACATAAAATTATGTGAAAATTTTGCTACTGGATGCTAAAATGACTACCTTAATTTCGGATGAATGTAGTAAATTTTTTTGGGGCTTAGTGCTGTTGTATTATAGCTAGAGGTGGCTATGCGGGCTGGTTCGGTATGCACGAGTTCGGTCTGGAACGGACCATAGTTAGGCAGATTGGTGCGAGTTAGCCTGCAAAATAAATGGACTAGCAATTTGTTAGTCTGCCCCTATCTTGTGTTGGGCTGCGGACCTCGTGGGCTGGTTTGTGGCCTGCTCTCCTGTTTTTTTTTTTTTTTGCCTTTTAAATAGCATAAAACATAAAATAATATCTAATTTTTTAAAATGTAGTTTAGAAAAATTAAAATCTAACTTTCCTATTAAATTCAACTCAAAAATGTCATTTTCAATTAAATAATACAATGCAAGTTATTATTGTTATGTAACAAATTAAAATATCATATACTTATTTTCATCAATCAACATATTATATTACATTAATTAGAAATTTTAAATTATTTTAATTTAATTGGGCTAGTAAGTATTGACTCAACTGTCAAGTCTTAAAAAAAAATTAATCAGGCTCGTAGATTGGTCTACAAGTCCGCGGAGTAAAATCCATTTTCAACCATGAATTGAAATGGATTGGGTTAATAAGCCCACGTCTAAACAAACCAGCATTTTACTTGGTCCTAATCGGTGTGGGGTGGTGTCATGGTTGAGTTAGCAGGGAAGGTGGAAGGTGGCCTCGATGAGGAGGAACTTGTCGTTGGAGTTGCAGAGGCGAATTGAGAGGGAGGAGAAGTTTGAATGAGTTACCATTTTCTGGCAATGGCTCTGATCGAGTGAGAAGAGGCAGAGCAAGGAGGAGATGAATTTGACAGCTTGTCGGAGATGGGAACTTTCGGTGGTTGATTCCAGTGAGTTCTGAACGGTTTTGGATTTTCAGTGAAGTCTTCATCACCTAGTTTGGTTCTTAGTGGTTGTTGTGGAGAAAATCCATTTTCGGTGGAGGAAAAATGAATATTCCGATGAGATCCAATAGCTATTCTGGTAGAGAAGAAAACCTTTTACCTTTAATGAGAGGTAAAAGTCCAAGGTGCACCCATGCTTCATAACTGAGCAGGGTGCATTGTAGACGCAGTAAGCTTATGATGAACATTGTGTTTTGATGTTCAAACGTTCTCTTATCCTCTTATGATACATTTGCTTGTACACTTTTTTGAACATATTTTTGTGTACATTCACATTTTGTATTTTGGAAATCTTTCTCTCATGATTCTTGTATGTTAGTAACATCTTGATCCCAAGTTTAAGGTTAATCAAGCTTTATCTCATGGGATCTTGTTTTGCAGCATGTTCCGCTTCTCATCTTTCATTGGTTATTAGTATTACATCTTCTATTTGGTTATTAAAAAAAGTCTGATTTGATTTCTCAGCTTCTAGGTTTGAGTGAGTTGACTAAAAGGGGGAGCATGGCTAGTTATTTTCTAGGCTGAATGTGCATAAAATTATGTAGTTTCAATGCCGTCCAATATATTTGAGGGAAAAAAATTACTAGACCGAAAAAAAAAAAACCTTACACGTCATGTAAAGTATTTATAATTTTTGGATCATTTAAAAGAAGTTATAATGTGGTTAATAGTGTTATCTTATGTTTGGAAAGGAATATGTAGTGTAAGTATCCATGTATAGCTCCTAAAAATACGATCTTAAGCTATGCTTACTTGAATAGGTAAAAAATCAAATGGGGAGTAAAAATATATTGATATAGAAAATTTTGATTTTTACTCATCGTAATGTTTGGTAGAGTAAAAACTCACTTTCTACTTACCGAGTAGCCAAAATAAATACGAAAAAATATAAATGAATTACAATCCACCTTAACGTTTAAAATTTCAAACAATTACCAAACGAGTTACGCGACATAGTCCGGAGGCCGTAGCACGGATGTACGTCTGAGTAGTGTTCATCTCAAACTAATCCCAATCTCATGCGGGTCTCACCTAAACTTACTCTCATAAATAATTGAATATGCATGCACCAAGGATGATCTGGGTGCCAATCCAGGCTTTTTTGGTTTTGCCTTACCAAACAGATCTAATCTTCTTTTTTCTTTCTTGTCCCTAATTATATTCCCCCAATAGAAAAGCAATGACGAGTAAAAGAATAAATCTCTCTATTAATTGATAATATTGGTTTTTAATTCGAGGAACATACTTGAAAGCAGAAGGGAAAATAAAAATAAAGCACAAGACTTCCATAAAATAACATGATTTGTTGCCTGAAAATTGCCATATTCTTCGAGTTCAATTAGTGTGCCAAAATATTAGTTGAAACATCACACTTGATGTAAGCCTTCCGTTGAGGCTTGTGATATCCCCTGATTTTGAAATAACAACTTCCTTTTCCAAACTTTTTGTACCCCAGATAAAAATAGACACAGCTGACACTTCCACATCCATCAATAGGGAAACATACCGACAGAACACTTACAAGCTATATAAGTATTGAATATTTAGATCCTACCATTTGTCACATTGATATTTTCTTCATAACTAAATTGCAAGCAGTAAGTAGCGGCTCCACAGACAGTAGTAATAATATATGGCTTCAATCACAGCAAAATATTTATGGCAGAACTTCCTCAACAAGTGTTTGGAGAATATTTCCAGACAGCTTAAGCTTATTTTAAAACTTCAAATTCAAGACAAATAAACATTTTCATTATATTTTGTTTTGTATATAATATATATGTACACATGGAGAACTGCTAGCTGAAGAAAGATTTGAAATGGGACATGTAGCCTAGTTTTCTAGAAAACAAGACTTAATATGTAAAATCGGGGGAAAGGTGCCAATATTGCATCTATCTTCGGCTCTCAGATCACACATAAATCACTGTTGAAAGCAGACTCCAAATATTTGATGTAAACTTGAAAACTGCAAATTCCTTAGGGATGTGCCTTCAGGAAAGCAATTCCTAGCACCTTCAATTGCATACCACCACTGGCTGGCTGATTTTGCACCCATTCTCATCTACTGCTGACTGGAGTCCCTGGCAGAAGGTGACACTCCACTACTTGTACCAACTTCATTTTTACAAAGTGGACAGGATGCATTTATCTTTAACCATTTGTCAATACACTCTACGTGAAAGACATGAAAGCAAGGTAACTCCCGAAGCTCATCATCATCTACATATTTTGCCAAGCAAATGCAACAAACCTGCAACGAATTTAAGAAAGCTATTGAAATAAATTGAATATTACATTCAAATATAGTCAAACTCAAACCTATATTTAAATGAGTCATTCTCCACACTGAAGGCACATCAATCATAAAAATAGCTTTAGATTCAAATCCCTTTAAACACTTACATTTACATTCTACTTAAATCTGAAATTATTTTATTTACTCTTTTATTGGCTGGTTTCTTATTATTTGTTAGGTCTTTTCCACAATTGCACAATAGGATTTTGCATGGTTTGCCGAGTCATAATACAAAAAGCTGCAAATAAATCTACTAGCCTACTAGTCTTCAGGAGCTCCATATATATATATATTGCGAGAGGGGGAGGGGCAGGCCGGAAGGGATTATTACCTGTTATTATTGAAAATTCACTACTTATTAAAGGAAGGTCAATACAAATTTAACCCCAACCTGATATTGCCTCAAGTATTTTTTTTTATTTTTTCTATCAAACATATAGCCAACTATATACTTACAGCATCTTCTCCTGATATCAACCGTTCCTTTTCTGTCCCGGCGGCCAGAATTCCACCTTCATCTATAGCTGTATTGACATCCTGAACACCGCCATTTTCATTTTCCTTCATTTTGAACTTGTAGATTGGCAGAGCATTAATAGATTCTACTGAGGCTCCTCTATTTTGAGAAAAATCCTCCCGAATGCCCAAAACAGAAATTATGCAAGGTAGGCAACAACAAATTGTTGCACACAGTATAAATGGCATGGCATATCCAATGCAGCTAAAGGTAAGAAACACTATACATAACCTGCACACAAGGAAGACTAAAATATTTGAAGACTTGGGAAAGTGAAATACTAGTAGTGCAAATATGTTGCGTATGACAGATACCTATACAATTTTGGAGCATCAGAAGGAGAAGTGTGACCTCCAAAGATCCACACATTGCCTACAACAAACCAAACTGCAAAGAAGCAATCCAAGGCCATCTTGAAATGGTCTACTAATCCATTAAACCTGAAATTTTTCAGCGTATTTATCAGCTTAGTGCACTAGTCATTGATTAAACATGGATAGAATCAGACGGGGTAAAGGGTTCGAGTTTTGTATTAACTTGAACTAGACATTCAATAACTCAGGAAATAAGGTGTATAAATTCGACATATATGATAAATTTCCCCTTCTCCCCAGTCCCGAAATATTAATAGAAGCTCACAAGATGGTTCCCCTTTGTAACGAATTTCTCTGCTTAGTGCACTACATTGATTAAATGTGGATGAAATCAGAAAAGGGGGGGGGTGTGGGTAGTTAAGGATTTTATATTAACTTGAATTTGACAATAAATAACTTTGGAGGAAACAAGGTGTTGAAAATTTTGACAGATTTCCCCTTCTCCACAGGCCCCACGCATTAAAAGAAGCTCACATGGTGTACAGGCCTTAGTAGAGGTGTTCATAGAAAGGTTAATATGGTTTAAGGCTCAAATTTGAACTGAAGTGACTATCCTTGGATATTGCATAGATTTACTGAATGGAATTCAGTTAGTGAATATGCTTGGAATCAACCTGACTGACCACGTCAAGTGTGGTTTGAGTCGTTTGACTTAGTTCATTTCATTTGGTTTGAGCTAGTTGTATAATTCATCACAAATATAAAATTCATAGAAGTTACAACTTGGCAAATATATGTGAGATCAACAGTGCTGTAAAATGAAAGAGAGAGAGTAAAAAAAAAGGACTAATATTTCCATGGTAAACATTAAGAAAGACTTCATCACCTAAATTCTACAACGATTTTCACCAATATGATATATTACTAACAACAATAAAGTGAGAACATGAGATGGCTTCATCCATCCCCTCCTCTATTTGGTTAGGGTTCTAAGAATCTGACTCATGTTCATATTCTGTCTGCAAGGACCTTTTGATTTGGGTCAGTCTAGCTCTAGTTGAGAACACATTATACAGCATTTTGCTCTACAGTTATTCCCCCCCCCCCCCAAAACTACTTTTAAACCCTTCCCCTCATCCAAATGATCAAGAAATCTATATACTTAATAAAGCCAGATTCCTAAACCCACCAAATGAAACTAAGTGTCCAAGATTCAAAACTACTAGTTGAGAACCTTTTGATTTGGGTCAGTCTAGCTCTAGAACACATTACACAGCATTTTGCTCTACAGTTATTCCCCCCCCCCCCCCCCCCAAAACTACTTTTAAACCCTTCCCCTCATCCAAATGATCAAGAAATCTATATACTTAATAAAGCCAGATTCAGTACCAACTAAACCCAGGTAAGGTTTCACCAAATGAAACTAAGTGTCCAAGATTCAAAACCATTTTACGGTCTGGTTCTGGTATATCACTACATGCTCAAACACATGATTGTGATTTTGACGATTTATAATTTATACCAACTCAAAGAGGAAATGTAAGATCTGAAATTATTGTTACAAAAAATAAAAAATCTCAAGACTAGTAAATTTTAGGAATTTCAATCAATGACCAAAATAATCATCTTCTTTATACAAAAGAATACAAAGACTCAGAGCAAAGAAATGAAGAAAAGAGAAAGAGGAAAAAAAAAAAAAGAAAGTGGCAGGAAAGAAACAATCTATAATGTGGATATAACATGCTGTGATGGAAGTACGGAACAATAATTTCTATTTTTTCTTCTTCCTTTTAATGTAATGCTCTCCAATGAAAGATCAGGCACCGTAATTTAGAAATGGACACAAAAATAAATAAATGTCATAACCATCAAAACAATAGATGAGTACCAGAGCTTCTTAAAAAAATGCATACCTAGAACTAAAGGCTCCAGGAATTCTAGCACTTCTTGTGGCTGATTCTGTAGCATGACCATTCTCTTCGTCTGAAACATGAGCAACAGAGATGGCAGTATAAGAAGAAGGTTCTGAAGGGTTGCTTCCAGACGATTCTTGAGATGGTTGAGAGGTATCTTGTTCAGTACTTTGATTATGGTTTCGATATCGCCAGTAAAGAATAGGAAGTGTAGCAACACAACCAGATGCATAACCCACAATCCATGCAAATAATGGGGCTTGGGGATTTTCATTTCTGGATAGTGACAAGACAACAATAGATGCTATGATCTGACTCAAAGTGACAACAAGCTCAACAGAAATCCATAGTCCAGAATTTAGTGGGTTCCTTCTACGATGACCATACCCCTCACCTCTTCTTGTCGACGAGGAATTTCTATAATTAAATCTGGATGCAGAAAAAGAAGATGTTTGATGAGTGGGGACTTGTGTGCTGCCATTTAGTTGATCTTCATTCTGGTGTATATGCATTTCAGGGTGCTGGTCATTGTGAGATGAGCTGGATAAAGCTTCATCATTCCTTGTAATATCAATTATGTGCTGATGAACATTGTGGGTTTCCAGCTGCTCCATCAGCAAAAGATATTGATCGGTTTGGGTGTTCCTATTTCGTTCCGGATTGGTAACATCCATCTAAATTAGTCAACCAAAGTAGAACACAATAATACATAGATTGGCAGAAACAAGGTTTCCAAGCTGCACCTTCTAATTTGCTTCCCAATCATCAATCTGCTCTAATATGCTAAATCAAAGTGAAACAAGATCCTTGCAGCACTTTGCACCACACGTTGTAAAGGGTTGAATTTTTGTCCTGTTTAAGTAACCACAGGCAGTTAATTTTATACATTAAAGACTTATTACTGTGCATAACCTGTTTCCAACACAAGCTATATCTTGAAAGTGATAAGACAAAAGAAAATAAATGTTGCTTTCTCTTCAATTCCTACGAGGTCTCACAATTGGTAAGATGATCATCATAACACCAGCTTACCAATACACAAGGAACGTTATAATAAGATATTGAGGTACTTGCAAGAGTGCTGCTGCTATCTTTTTACAATAATAAATCATTTTAAATGTTACTACATAAAGAAGATCTTGTTTCTATGAAGCGATAACAATAGAATACCAAGAATCTTAGGGTTCAAAAGTCTTAAATGTAATGCCAAAAGCAGTAAAGTAAGAGTGTGAGTTAAGCATACACAAAATGGATAAACTGGAAGGACCTAGCATCACCCATGAACAAGACATTAGGAACTAAATCTATTCTTACAGTTAGGTAACAGTGAACACAAAAACAAAACGGTCTCAGAGAAACAGAAACCTAGTCATTCCAAATTCCAAGTTAAACCCACAACATAAATTTGAAATACCTGACTAAATACAAAAGGTATTTCATTTCATCTATCTCATTCAGGCAACCCAGCGATCCAAAAATAAAAAATAAAAATAAAACCTTTTGACATTCCAAACCTATTAAATCGTAACGAAATCTTAAAACAACTTAGGATTCCTCAAATTATTAAAAAAAAAAAAAGAGAGAAAAAGAAAAAGACCCAACTTTACAAAGACCATGAAACCCCAATTGAAAAATCAAAGGCTAACATTTGAGACATTTTGGAATTGAGAAGTGTGAAGAAGAAAATCTGCACCTGATTGAGCTGAACAATTGATATGAGAGATGGGTTCGAAGCTCAGAGCCGTTTCTTTTCCTTCTAATTTTCCACTTTTCCCAAAAAACTGAAGAACATCCAGCAATGTTTCAGCGAGAGATAGAGAAAGGAAGGTGAAATATTGAAATCAGATGTGAGCCGGAGTGGTGACCTTGGGGCTTCCACACCGTCCGATGGAAGTGACGTTTGATCAGACGACGGAGAATCCACCTGATGCGAATAGGGATCGAAGCTTTATATTCACCTTATTTTGTTGGGGGCAGAAAGTGGGGTCAATTTGCTACTTTATGATTTTGATCAATTTAGTTATCAGTGTTGTTATTTTATTTCTATTTTCATTTGAGAGAATAATATTTTTGTCAACTTATTTTTTTTCTTATACAATGAGAATTATGTCCGAATTAGAGTTAATATTCTGGAGACTACTTCCCTTAAACGCGACCCAGTTTAAGAATTAGGCTTTCATACGTAATTTTTATGTTATAAATTGAAGTTTAGGTGACAATTATTTTAGTCACATAGGCATTCAAATCAAATAATAATAAAAACTCATTTTTTTTAATCTAAAAAAGCACTAGTTTTTCAAATATAAAGTCTACGGTACTTTGAATGAAGATTATTAAAGTTCAAGTAATAAAAAAGTTTTATGATAGTTTATTTTTATATTTTTAACTTATAAATAAGTGGTTTTTTCCTAATATGTTCAAATAAATTTTAACATCTGTATCAATTCTATTTGATTTATATATTTTGTATTAACATATAAATTGTTATGATGTAGAATTAGATGTGTACCTGAAATAAGCACGTACGATGGTTTCTTCCTTACACAGTTTCTACCAAGCGTATTGAACTAGGAGTGAGATCTGAAAGCTGACGTTCCAACGCTCAAGTTAAGAAGTCAAGACAAGAGGTTTATATAATAAGATCACAAATACTTGTTTAGGGTTACTTAGCTGATATTTATAGAGGTTGAAAAGATACGTCCTCATAATAGAGAGATACGTTTCCATAATAGTTGCAGGAGAAGATATGTTTCTTATTTAGTCATCAAGAATCCCTATATTATTGGAATATTGGTATGACAATTATGGTATTATTATTCTGTAAGATCATGATTGACAATTATGAGATCTTATAAGACTCATCCTTTACACGAATCTTTCAGTAAAGATGTTACTATCTAATACCGAGTTCTCATGATAAGCAAGCTCAGCTAAGGGCATGGAAGACGGACCACGACATTTGGTGCGCCAGTCTAGACTACAAGTTGGGAGTCCAGATTACGGTCAAGATATTAGTTTTGAAAAGAACCTGCGGTGCATAATAGATATAAAGATCTCCCAAAGGCCGAGGTCCAAGTACCGAGGTCCATACTTGTGAAGTATCTTCAGGGTTGGCATGTGTCATCATCCCGTCATGTGAGGTATGTTCTTTGCCCTTGTGCATGGCTTCACAAGGTTTTTGTCTTTTCTCATAGCTTGTAGCAGATTGAGCTTCTTTCTTGGGAAACTGCTACTTTAACTTTATTGGGAATTAAAGACCCTTTAAGAGGATGTCAGTTTTGCGCTGTTTTCCAACTGTACAATTCCCAGATGTCCAATCAGAAATGGGGAACATTAAAATGTGACTTACTTCATGCGATCAGTTCGATTTTCTTAGGACCAATCAGAATGTTTCAGACTTTCTATAAATAGGGAAAATTTGTATTGAGGCTGGCATTCTTCTCATCGCATCCTTCTTACTTTGTAGCTCTGTTTGAGAGTATCTTTTTTTCAGAGAATGACTTCCTTTTCATTTTCTGCATTTTTAAGGAGGGTTTTGCCTTCTGCGCGAATGATCATCCTGTTTTTCCCTAAATCTTTGAAGGTTTTCTCCTTTTTTGCAAACAAAACTTCTAACTGGTATCTTTCTCTCTCAGCGTAAAGATGACAGTTATATTTCTCTCTCAGCATACGATGGTGTGTTTGATCTACGCTCTATCGCTGGGAAGATTTGTAATACCTGTTGTGTTGGATGGAGACACTCGGGGAAACATAGCCTACATTTCTCCTCATTTCCGAGAACTTGGCAGGTGCTTTGTTTCAACTTTTGGAAGGTCCTCTAAGGATGCTAGAATATGCATGAGAGACTATTGAAATTGCTCTATGATTTGAAGCAATTTGGGGTGATCATGAAACTGGTTAGGGTTCCGGTAGAATGATCTCTTCATGAAAGGTTGTGTCACATCCAACAAAGGAGAGTGCACCACGATCTTTATTATTACTATGAATGAGGTAGTGAAAAAGAATAGGTGGTAATTCTGGAGTCCGGCAGCAGTGCTTTGTTCCAGTTTGCAAAAGTTTTTCAAAACTTATCCATTTTTTCAAGAGGTCGTTTCACAGGGAAAAGACTGATGTTGGTTCCGGAGGAACTGTGGATGTGATATGACCTAGGATGCCTGTGACGGTAATGTTTGTTCCTTCCTCCGGGTTCTCAAGTGGCTGATTTTTCCTTATAAATTTCATGTTTTAATATTTTCTTTTCCCTCTTCACTTGATGTATGACGATGTTTGAAATGAGAAAATATCAATAAAAAATTCTTTTATCTCAAGTTTGTTGTATTTTCTTGTTTCTATTTCTTTCTTTTTCTTTTTTTTTCCTCTGTTCATAATCTTTATCTTTGATCGGGGTAAGTCCAATACTTACTTTGGAGTAACGCTATCATGCCCCCAATTTAGTGCTTGGCTTGAATAACCAACATAGCAAGCTTCAAATCCTTCGTCCGAGGTATTTGTACTGAGAGAAATTGTAACTTCAATTAATTGTTGACTTTTGTTCGATAGTCGTGGTTCGAACTAAAAATCCTTAACTAAAAAGGTCATCCCAATTTCAGCTGGGGTTTCGACTAAATATCCAGACTTATCCTTCAAATGTTGCGTGATGCCTGAGTTGTTGTGCAACTGTTTTTTCGACTGCTTCAACAGCAATGAGGGCCATGTGGCGCATTCTAATCGGATGGATGTGCCTAGTGCTTTGCGCGCAATAATGAGCACCTTTTTGAAAATTGGGTTATGGGGATGAGAATGCCCCATAACCATTTAGCCTTTATAAATAGGGGTTAGAGGTCCATTATTCTTCCTTTACTGTTTCTGAGTATTCTTCTAAGAATTTTGGGGTGTCAAAGTGATTGTGTGGTGTTCTTCATCTGTTTCCAGCCTTCCACATTCATTTCCAACCTTCAATATTCATTTCTAGTCTTGCACCTACTACACTTTCTACTCATATAAGGTATGTTTCTATTCTGACTCCATTGTTATCTTCTTTTTTTTATTGTTCCTACTATTGTTAGGTAGTAGAGTAGTCATGTGCTCCATATTGGAATGCATTTCTGTCTTCTATTTTTCTCGAAATAAAGTTAGGATTTTTTAGCCTCCACAAAAGGTGTTGCCCCCTCAGAATACCATCTCTACTGCGCCAAACGTGGCGATGGTGTCCTTCTGGGGTTTCGTACCTTGGAAGGAAGGGAGGCTAGTCTGTGGGTGTGAATTACTTCGTTCGCCCCTTTTTGTGTCCAAATCTTTGAATTATCTGATTCTGACAATCACTTACTGGTCTCTATCGGTGTTCTCATGATCTTTATGGCAAAAAGAAGGAGAAGAGTTAGACCTTAGACTCCAGTTCTCGCATTCCATGATCTGGTCGAAGATGACCCAATCTACACAGGGCGCGGTCTAGGAATAATATATCCATGGGTTAGAGACGATGTCTGGGACCGTCTTTCTGACTTCTTTTCCGAGCACGTGCTTAGGAGTCGTTGGATTACTTGCATCTGACAGAGAAGAAAGTTCGGGATAGAGAGTTTCAAGTTTTGTGCCTGGATAGCAATGAGAGGGTGTGTTCATGCCGAGATGCAAGATCACATTTTATGTTATTGTATGAACCCTTTTTTTGTCAAACTAAGGCTCAGTCTTCCCTTTTCTGACTTCCAGATAGCGGTTCTCTGTACCTTGCACACAGCTCCAACCCAGATTCATCTAAATGTTTAGGGGTATATTATTGCTTTTGAAAGATTTTGTCAAATAATAGGGCTACAGCATTCGAAAAATGTTTTCTTCTACTTTTACACACAATTGAGTTCCTAGGGTTCGGCAGCCTAGAAAAATTGGCTTTCTATTCAATCTAGGCCTAGCCGCAAGTCCTTCGATGTCTTTCAAGACAGTTTTAAGGGCTTCAAAACCAAATTCTTCAAGCTCATAGGGGCGGAGGGATATCATCCTTTTTTTTTTCTGAAAGCTGAAGGAGAGCCAGAGTTCCCATTATATTGGAAACCAGATGCTTGGAGCATGCCTGATGTACTACTTGAAAAAGAAGAGAGTGATCTTACTCCAGACGAGCTTCACTACGTTAAGTTCATAACCCGGTATGCCGAGGACCACAGACTTATCAACATCAGAGATGTCCTCAACACCCATGGTGATGATTTTCTCCTTGCTTTGTTAGATAGGAGCTAGGATATTATTACCCTTAGTCCACCTTAGGTTTTTGCACTTTGATTTTCACATACTTGTTGTTTCATTTTTCTAACTTTGGTTTTGTTTTTTTGTCTTCTTTCAGTAAGCAATATGTCTTCAGGATCTTCACTTGTTGCCTTGAAGGCTTCAAGAGCCAAGAGAAGTGGGGCAGGGTCCTCCAATGTTCCTGCACCTGTTGCACCACCAACCTTTAACTGTGGTATTGTAATTGAGAAGCCTACTGGTCAACTAGACTCTCCTATTCATACTCTTCAAGGGAGAAAAAGGAAAGTCGTTGAGGACTCCACTGACCGGGGTAAGAGGACGACTTCGGAGGGTGGTCGTGCAGAATGTGAGGACCCAATGCCTATAATCACTGGGCATTCGGATGCTGGGCCGTTTATTGACAAACAACTTTTGAGTGAAGAGGTGATAAAGCACGTTTCTGAACTCAACATCCCTCAAACTCTTGCCAAACTTCAAACCTTTGCCATCCAGACTGCTATTGAAGCTCGAATGCTTGAAAGAAGCATCATGAATACTAATTAGAAGATAGTGGAGAAGTTCAAAGCTGTGGAAGTGGAGGCTTCCCGGAAACTTTATGCCGCCCTCAAACTGAATGAAGATGCTTAAGCGCGGATCACCGATTTGGAACAAAAATTGGTTGATTCTGATTCTTCCAGAATGAGAGAAAATTCTGAAGCCAACAGGACCATTGCCACCCTTGAGGCCCGTATAGAGAATTTAGAAAAAGACGTTGAGGAACTGGATCAAATCTCCACCAACATTGGGGGAGAACATTTCCAAAATGTTGTGGCTCAAATCTAGCGTTTTAATCCTGGCATTACTCTTAATCTGGAAAGCCTAAACTCTGAGATGATTTTCTATGATGGAAAACTTGTTTTGGCGGAGGAGCTTTCTCTTGCTAATTCAAATACTGCTCTGGACCCTGCTCAAATCCCGGAAGGTGGTGAAGCCACGACCTGAGTTTTTCTTGTTTTCTTCCTCTTGCCCCTTGTATGGGGCATTAAATTTTTGTAAAGACAATTACCTCGGTAACTAGGGTTTTTAATTTATGTACTTTTGTTTTTTTTCTTTGCCTTGTTTATTTATTTGTTTTCCACGGTCCATTTTAGGTCCAACGCCCATTATGGTATTTACTATAACCATTTGTGAACTTAGGAAAAATAATTTTTCGTAGAAGAAAAAATCATGGTCTGGGATCTTACACCCATAACACCAAGTGCTTGGCATTCCACTTGATATAGGTAAAAATAACGCCATAGTCTATAGTCCAACACTTATAATATCAAGTTCTCAGAACTTTGGACTTAGGCAAAAATAACACCTTAGTCCCTAGTCCAATGTCTATTATATGAAGCATTCAAAATTTTGGACTTAGGCAAAAATAACACCTTAGCCTAGGGTTTAATGTCCAAGAAGACTTGGCGCTTAAGATCCCTTTTGCCTTAGGCATATATTATTATTGGACCTTACTCAAGGTCTTTCGTTAACCATAAGAGGTCTTTTGGGATCCCACTTAGCTTAGGTATAAAAAAGGACCACAGATGTAAATTCGCACTGCCTCTTAATTTCTTAACCGTAAAATGGTCGATGCCAAGTATCGAGGATGAGTGTTGATCCTCTAACCAAAGCGTCTTTGTGAGTTTGGTGCATTATTCCTTTTGACTTGGGCTTTGTAATGTGTCTTATGTAGAAAGTAATGTCTGAATAACTCTGTTTTATTAATAACTTGAGGGACAAAAGTCTGTGCAGGGCATACGATTCAAAATTGGGACAGATTAAACGTTAGTTCACTAAAAGACTAGGCCGTTGTAGGCGTCTAGCTATAGTATTTTCTAAATTTATCTGCATTCTAATAGTTTTTTATCTCCTTGCTAGTCAATGTTTCCAATATGTAAGCTCATTTGTCAATACTGATGATGATATGGTAGAGGCCTTCCCAGTTAGGGGCTAATTTCCCTTGGGAGGCATTTTTCCCTCTTATGTCTACCCTCTTGAGTACTAAGTCTCCTAGTTGGAACTTCTTTGGAACCACCTTTAAGTTGTACATGATCGTTGTCCTTTGCTTAAGGGTCACATCGCGGATATGGGCCACCCGTCTTCTTTCCTCGATTAAGTCTAGGTATTCCTTGATCGGACCGGGTTACTGTCGGATGAAAATTGCTGATAACGCTAACTTAGTTCCCCTATCTCTACCGGAATCATTGCTTCACACCCATAGGTGAGTTTGAAATAAGTTTCACCTGTGGTAGAATGGGGCATAGTCTGGTAGGCCTAGAGAACATGGTCAAGTTGTTCTGCCCAGTTTCCCTTAGCTTCGTCTAACATTCTTTTGATTCCCCGTACAATAATCGTGTTAGCGGCTTCGGCCTATCCATTCATTTTAGGATTCTCAACAGAACTGCAGTGGTGCTTTATTTTTAACCCGGCCAACAACTCTTTAAAACTTATATTCTTGAACTGGGTTTCGTTGTTCGTTACGATGGACTCTGGAACTCCAAACTTGGTGATAATGTGGCGCCAAGTGAACTTCTGAATCTATGCTGAAGTGATCGTGACCAAGGGTTCTGCCTCGATCTATTTCGTAAAATAGTCCACTGCTACCACCAAGTATTTAAACTGACCTAAGGCTTGGGGAAACGAGCCTAATATGTCATTTCCCTATCTATAGAAGGGTCAGGGTTTCGACATCGTGGATAGCTCTTTTGAGGGAGCTTGATAATGGTCTGAGTGACGTTGACACTTGTCACAGATTCGGACATGTGCATGAGAATCAGCCTCCATCATTGGTCAGTAGTACCCCGCCTTTAGTGCTTTTAAGGCTACAGCTTTACCCCCATATGGTGTTCATAACTTCCCTCATGAACATCGGTCAGGACATACTCTACTTCCTTCGAAGTGAGACATTTAAGGAGAGGAGATGGAAAACCACGCCAGTATAGCTGACCGTTATAAATGGTATACCTCACTACTGTCTTGATCAGCTTAGAGGCTTCTTTGGGGTCTGAAGATGTAGTTCTAGACTGTAGATACTCCATGATGAGGGTGATCCAAGAATCTTCCTTCTCTTCCACTTGAAAAATAGTGTGCTCTGTAATGGAGGGCTGAGAAAGGGTTTCTTGGACTACTTACCGGTTATTACCAGGGCTTTTGATACTGACAAGTTTAGACAAAAGGTCTATGCTAGAGTTCTACTCTATCGGAATGTGTTTAATCTTTGCCTCCTCAAAGATCTTAAGGAGTTCATGTACTTTAACTAAATATCTCTACAGAAGAGGCTCTTTGACTTGGTACTCACCTTTGATTTGGGAGGTTGCGAATTGAGAATCGCTACAAAGCATGATCCTGGTTGCTCCTATATCTTTGGTCATTACCAGTCCGACAATACATGCTTCGTATTCTGCCTGATTATTCGAGGTTGGGAACTCGAACTTTAAAGATTGCTCTAGTGTCAGCCCTTCTTAATTTTTTAGGATTACCCCAGCACCACTTCCCTTGAGATTCGAGGAACCATCAACAAAGATGGTCCAAGAAATTCCCTTCAAGTCGCTGTGGTCCGATGTAAGTTCTACCAAGAAGTAGGATAACACTTAGGCTTTTATTGCGAGTCGTGGTTCATATGCGATTCTGAACTCTGAAAGTTCAATTGACCAAGTGATCATTCTCCTTGCTAAATCCGACTTATGTAACATTTGATGAATGGGTTGATCCGTTCTAACTACCATTGGATGATACTGAAAGTATTGTCGCAGTCTCCTTGTCGCAGTGATCAAAGTGAAGGCAACTTTCTCCACTTTCTGATATCGAAGCTCGGGGCCTTGCAGAACCCTACTTACGAAGTATACTAGCTTTTGTCCTTCGTCCGTCTCTCGGATTAGCATTGAGCTTATGACCTCTTCGTGGACTGAGAGGTATAAGTATCGCATCTCACCAGGTTCTGGTCTTATCAAAATTGGGGGAGAAGACAGAAGGTTCTTCAAAGATAAGAAGACATCTTCGCATTCCTGGGTCCAATCAAAATTCTTCCTTTTCTTGAGTAGATTGAATAGAGGATGAGATTTATAGGTCGTCTTAGCAAGAAATCTTATGAGAGCTGCTGTCATGCCGGTGAGTTATTGTACTTCTTTAACACTCTGAGGGCTTCTCATATTGAGTATTGTTGATACCTAATTTTGTCCATAAAATTTTTATTTTTGATGTCTAATCAAGGACTAATAACAATGTGTTAAATGATGTTTAACTATAACATTTTGAACATATTTTTTTTATTTTCAAGTTTTATTTGTTTCTATCTTATTTTCATCATTGCTTTTTCTTTTATTAAGAAAAACAAAATTTTTATTATAGCCCAAAGCAAAAAAAAAAAATCAAAACAAAAAGAATAAAAAGGCAAAGGCAAAAAAACATAGATGTTATTTGTTTTTCTATCTTTAGAAGGAAACAAATTTGTGTTTTCTGCTTCTTGGGTTCTTTTTCTTTTCCTGGCCTTACACTACCCATGCACTACCACTACACTACACACACAACATTGCGGAGGGGACAATGTTACTTTTTTTCCACTCACCCTTACGTCCTTCACCTGCTGTTGCACACACCCACCCACTAAATTTTAGACAACACCATGGCAGAGAAGGAGAAGGCTCTTGGCTCCCATTTTCTTTTGGCAGTATTACCAGCAGCTGCCTCACTTTCTCACAGAGGCAACGTTCACCTCCTGAGGTTCCTAATTCTTCCAAGCATAAAAGACAACACAACAGGAGACACCCACTCCTCTCTCTAGGGGATAACTGACCACAACACACAAATTCCTAGGAACCTCATATTCATCATTCTCATTTTTTATCTCATATTCACCACTCTCCATTCTCACGAACCTACATAGACTACAACATCCCAACACATATTGGCTCTTCCCCCAGCTTCCTAATTTTTCATCTTCTTCAACCTCTTTCACTCATTTCACCACTCCATCACCAACCTCACCCAAGCCTCCACCATTCATCAACCCAAGTCTCCACCTCCATAACCACCCACAAACTTCAACTCACCTTCGTCACCACCATTAACAACCACTTACCACCCCGCAGAGCAGAACCCGTGCAGCAACCCAGATCCAACCACCATAACCATGCCACCAGATCTGAGCCCGCACTGGAACCCAACCACCGCTAACCCGGTGCCTCCGCCTCGTCCTACTGGCACCGTCGAGTCCCCATACCGCACTGCCACCGTTCGTTCAGCTTGTAGGGAGTGATATTTCTCTTCTTCCTCTTGTTTCATCTTTTTCCAGAACCAGTTTATTGCTTCTTTTCTTTTCTTTGTTTTTAATTAGTTTTCAAACTAAAAGTCTGATTATTTGTTTTGTTAATTTGGTAAAAGGAAGAATATGGTTAAATGGGCCTAGAATGCATTAATTTTGTGAATGTATTGTTTCTAAACGTTTTGTGTCTTGGGCTTGGGCTTAGGATTTAAATGTATAGTTCTATTTATATTAAAATGGAGGTCCAAATGAATAAAAATGAAAAAGTAGTAAAAAAAATAAAGAATGGAAAATAAAAATAATTTTAAGAAAAATAAAATAGGATTAGCTGAGTTGTGACAGCTTGTTAATCTTGTAACTTTTAGAATCATCTGAGTTGTGACAACTTGATGATTCATTTTTTTTCCTAAGCATAAGAAAAAACCAATCAAATAGATTTTCAAAACAAAGATCTTTTTTTAAAAAAAAACTTTGTTGTTAATATTATCTTCTTAGTTATTGATTTTACGATCTTTTTTAAAAATTAAATAAATAAACAAAATAATATCTTTGAACTTTATTGAGAATAATAAAAGGAGATTAACTGAGTTGTGACAACTTGTTAATCCCATGACTTTTTTGAATCATTTGAGTTGTGACAACTTGATGATTCAAGTTTTAAAATAAAAAATTAATAAAATAAAATAATTAAACCCCTTAGAGAAGAATAAAAATGAGATTAACTGAGTTGTGACAACTTGTTAATCCTATAACTTTTACAATCATCTAAGTTGTAACAACTTGATGATTCAAATGTTTTCAAAATTAAAAATAATTAACCAATAATCGAATTTTCTACGAACTACGTAACTTTGAGTTTTTCACTGTACCCGAGGATACGTAGGAGCAGAATTTCTATTCTGTCAAGCCAAAAATTAAATTTTCATAATTTAGTTGTTTCTTTTCTTTCTTTCCTTAAAAAAATAAAATAAAATAAATAGTTACAAAGTCTTTTTGAAAAGGGTAAAATAAAAAATACTTGAGATTATTAAAATTTGCATAACTAACTTAAGATACCGTTCTTGGAATGAGCAGTATAGGGTGCTAACATCTTCCCTACCTGTAATTGACTCCCGAACCAAAAGTCATTTTCTAAAAGACCAATTTTCCTAATTAAAGGATTTTTCTAATGTTTTTTTAATTTAAATAAACATTAGTGGCGACTCCATTGATTTTCAAATCCTTATATTTTTTTGTTGTCCCGTCGCGATCTCGGTTTCGACAAGTACGACTTGACACTTATCATGATTAGCCTCAATTCCACGGTGAGTTTGCATAAATCTTAAGAATTTACCAGTCTGGACCTCGAAGGTGCACTTTTCTAGGTTTAGCCTCATATTGTACTTTTGGACCTATGCAAATACCCCTTCAAGGTTTGTCATGTGCGATCTACCATGTGGAGTTTTCACTATCATGTCATCGATGTAGACTTTCAGCATCTTCCCCACTTGGTTCTTAAAGACCCTATTTATCATCCTCTGATAGGTGACTCATGCATTTTTTTAATCCGAATGACATAACCCTATAGCAGTAGCTCGCCTTGTTAGTGATAAAGGCAATTTTATCATCGTCTCTGGGATACATCAGAATCTGGTTATATTTGAAGTAAGCATCCATAAATGATAATCATCTAAAGCCTAATGAGTTATCCACTAATTTATCCACATTGGGAAGCGGGTAAGGATCCTTTGGGTAGGCTTTGTTCAAATCTATATAATCCTGGCACATTATTTTTTTCCCATTTGATTTTTTCACTAGGACCACATTAGATAGTCACGTGGTATAAGGAATTTCCCTGATGAAATTGCCACTCAATAGCTCCTTAACCTGTTTTTCAATGACTTGTTGTCTCTTTGGACCGACTTTTCTTTTCCTCTAAGCAACCGGCTTGGCGTCTTCCCTAATAGATAGGCAGTGACAAATAAAACCAAGATCGAGCCCCCGGCATATCGGATGATTTCCATGCAAAAAGATCCTTATTCTTTAATAAAAGCTCCATCAATTGTTGTTTTTCTTCTTTTTCTAAGTGCGCTCCAATCTTGGTAACCTGATTAGGCTTGGCTCCGAGTTGGAGAGGCTGCAACTCGCCCCCACGTCGGGGTCCAGTACCACAGATCTCTTCTCTGACATCTAGCTTGGTCATAAGTATATTCACTTAGTCTAGAACTGGGCCAGGGATAATAGATTTTAATTTTCTGGGAACCTATAAATTCTTAGGCTCTCATTATAGCACTTTTGGGCTGCAACTTGGTCTTCTTTTACAGTGACCACGTCGTTGTTCTTGTTAGGAAACTTCATTACCAGATGGGTGGTAGAGACCACAGCACCGAGGGCATTTAGAGCAGGGTGGCCCAAGATAATGTTGTAGGCCGAAGGACAATCCACAACCAAGAACCTTACCTTGACCGTCTTGAAAAGTTTGGAGGATCCTAGGGTTAAATGAGTTTCATCGTATCCTACCATGGTGATTTTCTCACCTGTGAAACCTGTTAATTCCTCATCATAGGTAGCCAACTCTGACCGCGGGAGTTCTAATTTCTGGTAGAGATCCATAAACATGATATATGTTGAACTTCCTTGATCTACAAAAATATGGCGGACCTCGACATTGGAAATTATACCTGAAATGACTAGTGGGTCATCATGATCTGGAATAATTTCGCCGTAGTCCTCATCCGAGAAAATAATGGAAGGTGTCTTCTTTTCTGTAGTTCGTGATCTAGACACGGAATGGGAAACATTGAAAACTGTCATCCTATGAGCTTTCTTCCGAGCTTTATTTGATGACCCTCCACCAGCAAATCCTCCAGCGACAGTGTTGATCATTTTGTTAGGTTCAGAACGATGGTCATCATCATCATTAGGTGGAGCATCCCTGTTCTTATCCTACCGGTCATTGTGATCCCAGTGAGGTAGAGTCTGGGATTTTCTCCTTGGACTTCGGGTTCTTCTTCTGTGGTGAGGAGACAGACTTCATCGTTTGTCTTTTCTACGCCTACCACGATGTTCATCATTCTGGATATGGAGGATATATTATTGTAATCGTCCGGTCTTGATCAGGAACTCGATGACATTGTGCAGTTGGTAGCAGTCTTTAGTATCATGGTCATAACCTTTATGCCATGTGCAATGCTTTGAGTGGTCCTTCTGCTTGTGCTTCTTAATGGGGGTGGCCTCCGAATATTATGAAATTCAGTCTGTATCACCTCCTTTAAGATTGTTTCTCGTGGGGTGTTCAAAGGAGTATACTCAAAATACCTTTTCTGGGGTGGACTACCTTTGGAACGCCAAGACCATGACGAATCATGAGTAGGCTTCTGATGAGGGAGCTCATCTTTATCTCATCTCCTCTGGTCCTTTGTTACTTCTTCGATGTTGACATACTTTTGGGATCGTCTCTGAAACTCACCCAAGTTCTCTGCCTTCTCTTTTACCAGAGATACAAAAAACTCAGAACCCACTCGGAGGTCGCTTCTGGCATAATGAAAGGCTATCTTGTCATCGAAGTTTTTCACATTAGTGCATGCCACCATAAATCGCCTTACATAATCACGGAGGGTCTCATTTCATCCTTAGCGAACCTTGGCCATGGATTCGACGAATTTGGGTTGCTCATTGCTAGTGGTGTATTGGAGCAGGAACCGTTATTTTAGATCTGACTAGTCCACCACAGACCTTCATGGTAAGCCAAAGAACTACTTGAGGGCTCCCTTTTTGAGGGAAAAAGGGAAAACACGATATAACAACTCCATAGATCCTCCGTGAAAACACATAGATTATTCAAAGGAATTTACATGCTCCTGGGGATCCATGGTTCCATCATAAATCTCCAAGTTTGCTGGGAACTTAAAGTTTTGGGAACGTGGTACTCCATAAGTTGATCAGAAAATGGGTGTTCTTAGATGTTGTGGTTCAGGTTATTATTTCCAACATTGGACACTGTAGTATCAACATGAACCCTCATTTGGTTATTTACCACGTTATACCCTCCGTCACGACGGTGTGATATGGGTTGGTTTTCATACATAGCTTGTTGCATGTCCTCCAACCTTTGATACTGCTCATTTAGCATAACTGTGTTGTTGCAACATGTCTTGGAATTGATGTTGGGATATATAGGACTGATTTAGGCATTCAGAGTGAGACGCATGATCGTCAGCTTCATTATTTGGCATTCCTAAGCACAGGTGTACTGGGATTCTACATTCTTGAACATTAATGTTGCCTCCTGAATGCGAGATTTAAGGATGCAAACCCAAGTGCATGTTGTCTCAAGTAATAAATTTCTTGGGAGTCCAAGGTCGATCCACAGGGAATTGATGAAGAAAAATTAATTGAGGTAAAAAAATGATTTGTCACAACACCAAAAGTAATAAAAGATGTTCACAAATGAATTTAAGAACTTGTTTGAGTTAGGAGATCCACTCTTGGTAATAAATTAAAGGCAAGATTATTTCTCTTTATAACTCAATTGAAATTCACACACAGCAGAGGTTCCAATCGAAAAATATAATATTCAAAGTTCAATTATATATGTAATCATATTATGATTCCTTTAATTATCTACCAACATTTGTAAATGAGTTCAAGAATTCACTGTGTCAATCCTATTGTCTATAATAAATCAAGATCTCCATTATACAAAGAATGTTTCTAAATTGATTGGAAACAAAATACAACACATGTCCATTTGATAATATATCATTTAAGCACAAGAAATAGAATAATCTAACTTTATTTCATTACCAAGAGCTTCACTCTTTCACCCAAGCAAGATGAGGATTTAGTTACTCATAGACAAGAATAAAGAAAGAGAGAAGAAGAGAAAGATGAACATAGCTTCAATTTAGAGCAAGAGAAAATTACAACAAAGGAAAACAATAAACAAGCATAACCATAACTTCTAAAAACTAAGCCTAACACCCAAGAGCACCAAATGATTAGCCAATGGTACCTTTTATAGAGGATTAGGGATATAAAATGACAAGGGGGCTGATTAAGAGTAGGTGGATGAGTGGGTGAATGAGTGAAAAATGTCAAATGGTGAGTTGGTGAGTGGAAAATTATTGAGATTCTTTGTCTCCGAAATCATTCAGTGCTGATCTCATGGATGCCATCAGAATGAAGTAACATGGTCTTCATAACAGTTGTAGCATTTTGTCTCAGCTTTCCAATGCCACCAAAATCAACTAAAAATTCGTCCTACAGCCCAAGATATGACCCAATTACTGCAAGGCCTAGTTTCAGCACCTCTGTTTTGAATTCCAAACCCAATATCACCTTCAAGCTGTCTGAATGAGCTCTTGTGTTCTTCATGAAAGTTATAGATATGAGTCTTAATTTGAAATGTCTAAAATTCAGCCCAAGATAATTCTTACAAATTTGAGTTATGCTCGATTATCATGACACATTGTTCGTGTTCCAATCACAAAACTTGTGCTCTGACTTCCAAGCCCATTTAGCTTCACTAGATGTCCGAATTTTACCTGGAGCTCTTCATGAAAGTTGTAGAGCTCTCTCTTATCTTTTCTACAAGGTAAGATACATAATTATTACACATCTAGAACTCAAGATATGACTGAAATACAGAAACAGTGTAAGACCCAAATAATGCTGAAAAAAATCAATTAAGTCTAATTTGAGTCCAAACTTACAAAATATAACCAAGCTCAATCAATTAAGTACATGAAGAGTATAAATGACTAAAAATGAGGGTTTATTAATGTATAAAATATGTGATTATCAAATTCCGCCACACTTAGCTTTTTGCACTCCTGGACAAAACACATAAGATCAAAGTTAGGAAACAAAAAAAAAAGCATAGACTCAAAAGCTAAAAACTCTAAAAGACTCGATGAAGCAAGAAGAGCAATAAGAAATTCAAGGGATCAAAGCATTAGTGAGGTAACATTTCTTCACATCTCAAACTAACAAGTAAGGAAACTTCAGTTGAAAAGAATGAATCAAGAATGATAGATCCTCACAGAATTCACTCTCAATCTCTCAAGTGTTTAAAAAGTAAGTATTTCACTCTATTCAACCCATGAACAATTGCACTGCCATAAGCTTGCTTATCTTCTACTTCTCCGCTACTCAAAATACATGCATACAAAAATCAAGAAGACTTTATTCAAGGTTCTAATGGGGTCATGGTAAAGGAGATGGGATAATATGGATATGAGAAGATAAATACCAACGAGAATAGAAAAGCATTATGGTACAGTTAGAGTGGAGAAAATATTTGAGAACATTCATCATAAAGGACAATCACCAATATTTAACTAATGTTTTGTTGAAGATTAATCACAAATTGGTGAATTGAATTCATTGTTAGGCCTGATCCTTCTCATTTTCTTCATGTTGTTTCCAAGCATTCACCTTTATTCTACACTCTAATAATTCTTTGATTACAACAGTGGTCAGTTCTTTTTTTTTTTATCATTTTGCGCACACACCCTCACACTTATTCAAGAACAAAGCCAATGCTCTTTTATTCCCTAAGGTTAGGTAAAACATTTTTTTAAGACATGTAATGAGCTAAAAACAAGGAATGGTCAAATAAGCTAAAAGGGGTTACACAAGGGAAAATATACAAGGATGGCTATTTGGTCAAAGTAGCTATTTCAAAATACCTCAATCATATTTATGTATGCATGTGAAAATGTAGCCTAAAAAAGAATCAAAGCAAGTTCTAGAGTAACAACTCCATGAGTGAAAATCACACAAGAAAGAAGAGAATGGTACAGATATTCAATCTATTAATCAATAGGCTCAAAATCTCACAAGGTGTATTTCTATCACTCTCAATGCACCATATCAACATTCATATTCAAGCTTGTGATTTTTAATAAAGAAGACAATTTATGCTAAGATCCAAGAATCTATTTGCTACTTCTGCACAAAATAATTATCTCCTCAACTAAGATGCGTCTCAAGAATAAAATTACCTCCAAGGCAAAATTTACTCCTTACTCAGTCATCCTTAATTAGTTTTACTATGAATAAGTTTCTGATAGTCATATCACTAAACATATTTCCCAATTTAGATGCATCTCAGAAGTAAAATTACTCCTTACTATGCCATCTTTCATTAGTTTAGTAAGTTCATGACAATCATATCATACTTCCAAAAAAAAAACTTCTTTGGTCAACTATCCTTCCCCCCCAACTAGGTCACAACAGTGTCCTCAATGTTAAAAAATAGATGAGTAAAAGATAGAAGATATTACCTGTTGGAGAAATCTGACACAAATTTAAACAAAAACAAAGTACGATAAATAAAATCTAAGGTAAAGAAAAGTTATAAATGAAGTGTCAGATTTGGCTTTCTTTTCATCCTGCTTCTTTCATTGCTTCTTGCAACCAATCTATCTGAGCTATTGCTTGGTCAGTTTATAAACAAAAGCTTCTAATTTATCAATCAGCTTATCAATAGTGGAAGCAAAGATAAGAAGTTGTCTTGCCGAAGGTGTGATAAATTTCTGTTCCACAGCATGGTCAAGAAAAAGTAACAAAATATTAAAGAAATTATTTACATTCAACAAGCTTATGGGTTTATGATGGATGTTCAGTTGGGCCCAAGAGACAATTTGAAAAACTTCTTCCAAGGTACCAAAATCACCTAGTAAGGCAATGAATGCATCAGAGTTTTCAAGCATTATCTTCATTCGTTCATGCATTGATGATACCTTAAGTTCCTCTCCAATTGTCTTTTTAGTGATGTTCTGTTGAGCTAAAGGTTCAGGAATGACACCTAAAACCTAACTGTCTCCTATATATGCAGCAAGTGATACAGCCCCCATTAACCCACGGCAACCTCCCCCATATACAAGATGAATATTCCTCGCAGCAAGTGATCGATCAAGGGTGGTAGCTACTTTTACAAACTCTAAACCCTTCCCATACTTAGACCCACAAAATACACATATATTTTTAAGTTGACGAACAAAAACACCTTCTATTTCTATACTCACCTTCCCCTTGAATGATTCTGAGTTGGAAGAAAATAGATAAAATAGAGTGTTTAAATAGGAAAAAGAATGGAAAGGATAATAATAGCACCTATAAGGGTAGGTTGATTGTTGTCAGAAAAGTTTGAAATTAAGAAACACATAATTTTTTTTTGTTTTTTTTTTGTTTTTGACTTCAAGAAAACCATCAGGGTAAAGAAGTCTAGAAACCCCTGACGGACCCTGCTGAAAGGATCGTTTGTCCAAAACCAAAATATAGCAAAATCATACAAAGATAAAAGAAATATAATAGCAAATAATGACATACCTTTATGTACAGTTTTCATGACGTATCTTTATACTGCGCGTCATGAGTGCAGTAGTGGCATATCTTTATACTGCGTGTCACCAGTGCAGTAGACACTCACGTCCGTTTATTCGAAGAAAAGAGAAAGAAGAAACTATCGTGGGTTTCTATCCTGGGTCTGGAACCTGGAGAGCTCACACTTGGGCTCGTAACATTAATAAAGATGCTAAAATCTAAAACTTATAATGTCCAAGATCCAGAACGTCCCATCCCAGGGCACTGAGAGCCCCTTCTAATAAAAGAGAGGATCAAGCTCTGATGCCTCATACGCATTGGCAGCCGCGAGTTACTTCTCACTAATAACTAGAGTAGGACGCTTCTGCCTGTCCATCAACTCCACAGTGCCTAAATAGTAAACATTGGGTTATGGAGTGCGGCTCTCTACAGAGTATGGTACACGAACTTTTTTAAGGACCAGCGTGCAAAGGTCCACTTGAGTCAATGACTGGTCAGCCAAAGGCTGGGGCTCCACAACTAATTAAAATCATGGTACTCTTTCTGGATCGCCCTTGTTCAAACATTTTTTTTTTCTATTTTTTAATATTTTTTTTTGCTTTTTTTTTATAGAAAACATGAAGAAGAAAAAGATAATATGTACAAATTGTTGTGGATATGACTCACATCTACCTCTGGTTTCACGTCCAGTAATGGCTTAAACACCTTCTATGAGTCAAGGATAAGCTTCCCATCCAATTTTCTTATAAATTGGCAAACAGGGTCTTTTAGAGTCAGATTCCCAAGACTGTAGCGTTTTTCTTCATCTTTGAAGAGATTCCACAAATTAAGAAGTTCACGATACACCAATCCACAAGAATGCGTCTCAAGAGTCAATAAGATATCATCTAATGACTCCTTACTCAGTCCATTCTTAATGAAGAAAATTTTATCTTCTCTGTTTGTGGAAACCATCCCCAAAGAACGGCATCGCTTATTACAATACCATCGTCCATATTTGTGACAAACTTGTAACCTTTTTACTCTTCTCTTTTTAGAATACGAACTTCTTCCAAGACCTGGCATGTATGGGTCAAATGAAATTGAAGACTCACCTACTAGTCGGACCTTTGCTTCAATTATCTATCGTACATCTTCTGATATACCCTTGTGCATTAACAGTCTCAATCTTTCACATTTAACTTTGTAGATTTTTTCAGAGTATTTTGAGGGAGAGAAGGAAAATATTTTCTTAGGTTTGAAAGAATGACATCTTAAACGAAAAGAATGATTTAGTTATTTTGGGAAACTGAAAAACAAACCGACTTGAGAGTCATGGAGTACCGTTATCTGTCACTTAACCGACAACATAAAGAACTGCAAAAACAAGGCAACAAAATTAGAGTGAATTCTATTCATAACAAGGATCAAAAAGAGAGATGAATTCTACCTCATCAACTTGGTTTTCCATAAATAGTTTGAGCCTTTGTCCATTGACTTTAAACACATTACCATTCATAGGATTCTCAATATCTATGGCCCCATGAGGATACACATGTTTGACAACAAAATAGCCACTCCACCTAGATCTCAATTTTCCAGGGAATAGGTGCAGGCGAGAATTATAAAGTAGAACTTTTTGACCAATTTTAAAATATTTTCTCAAAATTGTCTTGTCATGAAAATTTTTTGTTCTGGCTTTATAAATCTTTGAGTTCTCATATGCATCATTTCTCAATTCCTCAAGTTTATTTAATTGTAATTTGCGTATCTTGCAAGTATAATTAAGATTTAGATTAAAAGCTTTAATGGCTCAAAATGCTTTATATTCTAATTCTACATGCAAGTGATAAGGTTTTTCATAGACTAACCGATAGGGTGACATACCCAAAGATGTTTTGAAAGCAGTACGGTAAGCCCAAAGTGCATCGTTTAGTCTTAAAGATCAATCTTTACGATTTGGGTTAACCATTTTTTTCAAAATTTGTTTAATCTCTCTATTTGCTAATTCAACTTGTCCACTTATCTGAGAGTGATAAGAGGTGTCAATTTTGTGTGTAATACCATATTTTTTCATTAAAGATTCAAATGGTTTATTGCAAAAATGTATTCTCCCATCACTGATGATAGCTTAAGGGATTCCAAATCGACACAAGATATTTTTTTATAAAATTTTAAGAACAGCTTTATGATCATTGCGTCGGCATGGAATCGCCTCAATCTATTTTGAGACATAATCAACTGCAACCAAAATATACACAAATCCAAATGAGGATGAAAATGGACCCATGAAATCAATTCTCCAACAATCAAAAATTTCAATGACAAGGAAGTGGTTCAGAGGCATCATGTTTCTTTTTAAAATTGAACTCATTTTTTGACAATTTTCATAACTTTTGTAAAAAGTATAGCAGTCCTTAAATAAAGTGGGTCAATAAAATCCACACTACAAGATTTTCGCAGTTGTTTTCTTTGAAGAAAAATGACCTCCATATGCTTCTGAGTGACAAAATTTAATGACACTACCTACCTCATTGTTGAGCACACATCTCTGAAAGATTTGGTCAGGACAATATTTGAACAAGTATGGGTCATCCCAATAAAAAATTTTCACCTCTGTCAAATTTTTTTTTTATCTTGGTGCATCCATTGAGGCGGCATTTTTCCTGTTACAAGAAAATTGACTATGTTAGCAAACCAAGGCATGAAATTGACAGAAAATAAAAATTCATCAAGAAAAGAATCATTGATGGGTGTGCTATCAAAAGGTGATCCTATTAGAAGTCTGGACAAATGATCAGCGACAACATTTTCGGCTCTTTTCTTATCTTTTATTGTGATGTTGAATTCTTGAAGCAACAAGATCCATCGTATCAATCTTGGTTTGGCATCCTGCTTAGACATCAAATATCTAACAGCAGCATGATTAATGAAAATCACAATAGAAGAACTAATTAAGTAAGATCAAAATTTATCCAAAGGCAAAAATTACAAAGAAGTAGTTCTTTTTCAAGTAGTGGTGTAATTCATTTGTGTACTATTTAAAGTTCTACTTGCGTAACAAATCACATGAGACTTACCTTCCTTTTTTGGCCTAAAACAACGTCCACAGCATAATCACTAGCATCACACATTAACTCAAAAGGCAAAGACCAAATCGAGATTGCATGATAAAGGCGATGTCGAAGACCAATTAATTTTTCAAAAGATTTTTGACATTCTTGAGTCCAATCAAATGGTGCATCTTTCAACAGAAGACTACATAATGGTCTAGATATGACACTAAAGTCCTTTATGAATCTTCTGTAAAATCCTGCATGTCCTAAAAAGGAACGAACTTCTCTGACTATTTTTTGGGAAGGCAAATGAGCAATTAATTCAACTTTGGCCTTATCAACTTCAATTCCTTTAGAAGATATCACATGACCTAACACTATTCTTGAGGTAACCATGTAATGACATTTTTCCTAATTTAATACAAATCATTTTTCTTCGCATCTTTTAAGAACTTTTTCCAAATTATCAAGACAATTTTCAAAAGAATTTTCAAAAACTGTCAGATCATCTATGAAAACCTCTAAATAATGCTCAATCATGTCACTAAAAATGCTTAACATGTATTTTTGAAATGTTACTAAAGCATTACAAACGCCAAAAGACATTCTTCTATATGCAAAAGTACTAAAGGGACATGTAAAAGTGGTCTTTTCTTGATCTTCCAATGCAATTGGTATTTGATTATAACCTGAAAAACAATCAAGAAAACAATAGTATTGATGTCATGCTACCCTTTCCAGAATTTGATCAAGAAATGGCGAGGGGAAATGATCTTTTCTAGTAGCAGCATTTAATTTTCTAAAATCAATACACATACACCAACTAGATGAGATTCGCGTAGGTATTAATTCACCTTTATCATTTTCAATCACTGTTATTCCAGATTTCTTAGGCACAACTTGTGTAGGGCTTACCCATTGACTATCAGAGATATAATAGATAATTCCAACATCAAACAATTTAAAGACTTCAGCTCTAACTACCTCTTTCATGTGTGGATTTAATCTTCTTTGAGGTTGTTGAGAAGTTTTAGCATTATCCTCTAAATGTATTCTATGTGTACAAATTAATAGATTAATACCTTTTATGCCCTTTAATGTCCATCAAATTGTACTTTTATGCCTTTTAAGTACTTCTGTTAACATACCTTCTTGTTCTTTAGTAAAATACGATGAAATTACCACTGGAAAGTTTTGTTCTTCTCCAAAAAATGTGTACTTCAACCCAGCGGGTAATGGCTTTAGTTCTGGTGTTGGTACTTCTTCATAGACATTATCATTCATGGGTTTTAGCTCTTCAAATCTTGGCTTCCATCCCTTGTACTTCATTACCTGTGTACAATCAAGTAAAGAGCATATTTCAGAGATATCATCTTCTAGTTGCATGCCTAACTTAAATGAATTGACTAAACAAATTTCTAATGGGTCAGAAGAACTCCTTGTTTGAAGATGATCATTTATAATGGCTTCAATTCCTTCAATTTCCTCCTTTTCATCAAGGACTTCTTGTGGTTGCTTGCACATGTTAAAAACATTGAGCTCTAGTGTCATGTTTCCAAATGTTAGCTTCACCACTTCATTTCTGCAATTTATCAAAGCATTTGATGTTGCTAAAAATGGACGGTGTAACACCCTCCCTAGGGTATCACATGTCTGACTTCCGACTCATAATCTGAAAATGTTTTCATAAAAGGTTTGAGTTAAAAACGTGGGTTTAAAAAAAAAATTCTTTCTTGCTGAAATATAAACTTACTTGTAATCCTAAGTATTACCGAAAATATATTTAAACTAATTCATATACAACATTGACACCAATTAATATTTCACAATTTAAAGAGAAATATAAAATTAACAGACTCTTTTTTTTTTTTTTTTACGATGCAAGAAGAGACCCATGACGGGTCCTACTTAATAGCAGACGTACAACAACACTAACGTTAAAACTTAACATACTCATTCCTTATCTTGTATCCAAATTTTGTTGCATCGTAACTCTACTCCTTGTCTACTCGTAACACCTTCGAACTTGAGACAATGCCACTCTTCAATGTTTTCATCAATCTCTCGAGTGTCCATCGCCCGTTATGTCTAAGACAACTCATTCTTTCTACTTGTTTAATTTTAACAATACGTATTACAAAGAAGACAACATAACAAAGAGGTGAGATCACCTACACCAATACCAACATGTAAGGCAAAGACAGAGATAACACAAGCAAGAATATTTTACAGGGATATCATATCAAACTTCCAATAATATATTCAATATTAATCAACTATCATCATCAAATCATTTATCAATTCAATTATTATAAACAACAATTACGATAATGTCCTAATTATCATCATCATCATCCAAGTATTGAAAACAATTGTCATAGCCAATATTCCTCAATTAATATATCACACGATATAAATGTTCAGATTATGCATGTACACAAGACTCGATTTCCTACTCCATGGAGCTAAAACTCGGTCGGAGAAATGATCGAAAAGATCTGCACGGCACCACATGCCTCGGACCACGTGCTATAATCCTCATTTTGATTTTGCACATCTAGCATATACACGACGGTCTTTATCGATCTTGATTAAGAATAGTGTCTCGGCCCGGATCATCGGTGTGTTGCATCGGTCTAACCTACGGAAGAAGCGCGACCAACCACCCATGTAGGCAACCCGCACCCCGATGCCCCCAAGGTCAACAAGTGACCTACACTACGCATATCGCACCCACTCAAGAGGTGTGTTTCTCCTAGGCAATCAGCCATATCCAAATTCTCATCTGGACCATTCCAATGCATGTATAATGCACCAAATCCAATCAAATATGTCATTTTCTCACAAACAAAGTGTATGGACACCGGTTCAACAAGATCATATCAGTACTTTCAACAAATAAAATCATGTTATCACGCTTTCATAGTTGTAAAACACTTTTACCATATTTTCACAATCGCGTAACATTTCATTTATGTTTTCACAATCCAAAACTTTTCTCATTATGTTTTCACAATACCATAACACTTCTTTTATATTTTCACAATACCGTAACATTTTTGTTACGTTTTAAAATTCCAAAACGTTTTATTACGTTTTTACAATCTTTAATACTCATCAAGTTACGTTTACAAAATTTCGTAACATTTCTGTTACGTTTTCAAAATGTTGTAACTCTTCTGTTGCACTTTTAAACCACGTACTAATTTTTAACGTTTTTCTCAATCGCGTAAAAACATACGTTTCTCAAATCGCATAGTATTTTTCCACTGTTTCAAAATCGCGTAACTTAAAAATCATTCTTTTACGTCACGTAAATCATTTTCTATCATTCTCAAAATATTTAAAATACTTTCCAAATCTCATAACAATGTTGTATCATTTTCACAATCACGTAAAAATATTTTATCACTATTCAAATCACGTAGTGATTTTTCAACAATATTTCAGTCTCGTAAAATATTTAAACGCTTTTCAAATCGTGTAGAAATATTTAAACATTTTTCAAATCGCGTAGAAATATTTTACTGTATTTCAAATTGTTTTTAAGATACGTAAAATATTTTTCAACATTTTTCAAGCACATAAAATATTCCTCAATATTACAAACATTATTTTGGACTTAAATAAATCAATATCATTTTTAACACATTGTTCAAAATTGTAGAGCTTAAAAATCACGCTTTTAAGATACGTAAAACATTTTTCATCACAATTTCATTGCAGAAAAAATACTTCTTAACCTTCAAAAATTCCTCTTCAACTTTTTTCAAAATAATATAACTTTATATTTCATTTAATATATTTTCTTACTCAAGAAAATATTTTTCCACAGATCTTTACTCAAGAAATTCTTTTTCAAAATATACTTCACGTAAATCACTTTTCCATTGATGTAAATCAACGTTTCAAAACTTAACATTTTTCTAACGTATTTCAAAACTTGAAAATAAGTTATACGTTAGTAAATTTTCAAAACACCATTATATTCTCCATTTTTCCCAAATCATTTCCAAACACAACCTTCTTCAAAATAAATTGCAGTTCAAAACATTTTCGCTTACAAAAACTTGATTTTCTCAAGTGATAAACGCTGATTCCCTTTCCAAAATCCTTTGTATTAAATCCAGTTACGTTTCCACTTTGAAATTCACTTTGTTCATAAAACCAAAATTATTCCAACCTCCAAAAATCATAGAGTCTTTGGCCATTGAAGCCATCAAATATTTTCCTCCTAAATTGATATGGTTTTACACAAACAAAACCATTAAAAATTCTTTATTTTCAAAATCGAAATACCGATGGTCATAAAAACCAAACCCATTTGTTCAAATTCATTTTTACTTTCCTTACAAATCCTTTTTCACTTTCTTTGCAAATCCTTAAAATTATCATTACTATTTTCATTTAAATCTCATGTTTAGTAAAACACTTAGAAACTTTTTACACAAAATAAATCAATAAAAATCCTTTTAAAACCGTATTCATGTACTCTTTGAAAAATAAATTCTTTGTTTATTTTCCATACTCTTCAAATCATCCATTTTCATCTTTCATGAAAATATTAATTTGTGAACACCTATTTTGAGGTGTCTTGTTCGAAATCCACCATGTTTTAAGTACTCAAAAATCAATTCTTTTGTTCTTGAAAATTTTCAACATGAACCCTAATCAAGGGCATCAAAATCGTAGCTCTTCCTTGGCTATTGGAGCCAAAAATCAATTTCCTTTCCACCATCAAGTCATGGCATATACATATATATTTCATCATAAATAATATAAGCATACCATCAAAGTCATAAAAGCATGTATAGCATATCAAGTATATCATCAAAGCTATAAAATCATGCAAAGCATATCAAGCATAGAAAATTAATCAAAGCTCATAAACACCCACAAATTAATTACATGACCATGGATATGAATCCTCACATGGATTCCACATCCATCAAATAAAATACCATCTCTCACCACCATGCTTGGTTGGTGAGATGGATCTCCCTCTTACCTCTTGAAGATCCTCCAAAGCTTCTTGATTTGTTTCTTTTTCCAAGTCCTTCACCACCAAGGGCTTCTCAAATACAAAACAAAACACAAGTTAATTAACATATCAAGCTTGATTAAGAGGAACCATGGATCAAACATGGCTTAGATCATGAAAAAGAGAGACGAAAATGAAGTTTCCTTATACTTCACCTCAAAAACCCAATAACTTTGATCTTGAAGAAACTCCTTGAAGATGAATGATTTAGAAGAAATCTTCAACATGAAAGTTGCTTAGAATATCATGGAGATTCAAGATCTAAGGTTGGATGAAATTAAAAGAGATTGGATGGTGATTTTAGGGTAGATAACCGAATGGTTTCTCTTGAAGAACAAAGATGAAATTTTTGATTTTTGATAGAAACTTGAAGCTTGGATTTGAAGATCAAGATGAATGATTTTGGAAAAACTCATAACTAGAGATGTTCTTAGAATGGTGTTTAGGTTTAGAAAATCAAGTTGGATGAAATTTTTGAGTGATGGAGGGTGTTCTTGATGGTCATGGCCAAAACTTGCTTGGAGGAGAGGTGGAGAGAAAAGTTTGATGAGTTTTTGCTTTTGGAGGAGACAAAGATGATCAAGAATGATCAATAATGACCAAGATAGCTAATAATGGTCTTCAAAGCTCTCAAAATCAGACCAAAATTCGTAGCCCCCCCCTTCTTGCATTCTTCTTGAGTGCAAATTGATCAATAATGATCAATTATGATGAAACATTGACCAAGATCACTAATAATGACATAAAACTTTTTCTTTGGCCTAAAAAGGCTACTCAAAATTGTCTCATCCTTCCTATTGCTTATTTAAAATGTGACAAATTTTACTAGCCATTATTTGAAGCCATTTAAGCCATTGATTAGATCAATGGTTAGGATTTAAGTAGACTTTTGATTAGAAGACTTAATCTAGGTCATTGGATCTTTCTCCTTTAAATTCTAACCATTAGATGTGTCTCCAAAATTAATGGTTAAGATTGCTCCTTCTAACTTTTAATCCAAGGGTCATAATTAGTCTTTGTCATTTTTTAAGACTAAATCTTCACCATTAATTAAATTTACATCCAATGGTCATAAATGGTCCTTGTTACTTTACAAGACCAAATCTCCTCCCTTGATTAATTCTTCATCCAATGGTCATAAATGGTCTTTGTCACTTTATGAGACTAAATCTTCATCCTTGATCAATTCTAAATCCAATGGTTATAAATGGTCATACCATTTTATTAAACTTATCCTACACCGTTGATTAAATCAAGATCAAGTCTTTACCGGATTGATTAAATCTACGGTTGATATTCAAGTCTTCAATAGTAGAAGACTTGCTTCCAATTGGTCCGTCAAAAGTTGTCATAACCACTAATGTTGACTTAATAGAATAATATTTATTTTTATCTGCTAAAAACCCCACAAAAGATTATATTTACTGTATTTTTATCATCCGATAAATAAATACAGTACAAAACACAGTACAAGAAATTTTCTAAAAGCTGTTTTCCTGATTCAGGTTTAGTAAGATCCTCGCTCCGTCTAAACAAGACAAATTTTTCTATTAGAAAATTTTTTTTTGCTTTTATGACCCACCTGGGCCCATATATAGTCAAAAAATATAATCATCCACAAAAATCACAAAATTTATAAAATGCACAAATATCAAATCAGATTACGTAAAATAATTACCTAACGGTAAAAATTAAATTACGTAAAGTTTTCCCCGGCCCGAAAATTTTTATTTTCCTGACACGGAGTAAATCACTCAAAACAATCAAAAACGCTGATGGAATAAACAAAATAATTTTACAGTGCACAGAAATTACTAAACAGTAAAATTCTGTTAACTGTTAAAATTACTGTTTAAGAGATATGGAAATTTTGGGGTGTTACAATACTCCCCCTCTTTACAGAAATTTCGTCCTCGAAATTTCATGACCATGATTTCACACTCTCGGAATAAATAATGACATTATTCCTTTTATCTTTTCTTCATTCCCATGTAGTTTCATCTCTTACGTTATTCCAAACGATTCTAAACCATTGAAAGTTCTTTATCTCTTGTTCACTTCCCCCGATCAAACAAATATCTCAATAATAATTTTTTTTTTTTCTACTAAGCTCTCCATTACCGTCTTAACTTTTCCCCATAGACAGACTTCTTCAATTTTTGAAGAATCCACCACGCTTCCACTACTGGCACTTTGATACTCGACCTGGATATACATGTAGGAATATTCTCTCTTGCAAAATATATTCCTTCAATTGCAGATAGATGAAAGAAAACATCATGGAAAAGAACAAAACGAATCGAATATGTTATCGAACATATCCAAAGAAGGAATCGGATGTAACTCGATCTTCAAGAATGAATTCTCTCGATATCAATACATGCGGTTACCATCCTTCATTCATGCCTAGAATAGTTTTTCTCGGATAACTTCCAACTAATGTAATGTATTACTTAAAATTTTCTTATCCTCATATCACTTTATTCTCCAAATTTTAGCTTTTTAACAGGAAACGTCTCACTAACTGAGTTCTCCTTTCTACCACATTATATCAAATACTATGACATGGATTTTAAATAGGAATATCCTTTCTTGCAAAATATTCTTTCTTGCAAATGCAATATATGAAAGAACATTATAGAGGTTTAGGAAGAAAAGGTAGCAAAATTATCTAATATGTTACTAAACATATTCAACAAGAATTTGATTTTGCCTGATTTTCAAGAATGAGTTTTTTTTTTTCTGAAATACTAACACTGTATTGAGACAATCTCATAGGATATGGTTGGAAAATAACCAATCCATTTTCAAAGATCATGTCTGTTTATGAAACAGATCAAACTAACACAAAATTTTGAACGACAGATCAAACTAACACCAAGATTTGATCTATAACAATGATTTGAATAACTTAAGTAGCCCGATCGGCTAAGAATAGAAACAGAAGAAAACAAATCAGAGGATTACGAATAACTCTAACATATAATTGATCTACTCAATCATATGCCATAAGGAATAGGTTATTCACAGAAATATTCAGTGTGGTTTATAGGATTAGCTCCAATGACACAATCTCCATTGTTTAAATCTTCCGCTCCGAACACTTCCTACTACCTGAAATTTTACTAACAGAAAACTCTGTTTTCATTGGAACTCCATTTTCAAAGATTGTGTTCCAAACTTCCCGCACTTAAAACAAATTATTTCCTTGGACGTACAATCTTTCGTTAAGTGTCCCTTTCCACACTTCTTACATTTCGGTGCAAATGTCACAGTCAAACTAAACCTGCCATTCTAGTACTTTCTCCACAAGATTGTTGTTGTTGTTGACTTCTTGGAGATTGCAAGTACCTTTTCTATTGGAATCGCTTGACCTTACGATTTTCCCTTTTTCGTAACCAATATAGTCCAACGTTATAGGGTCTCTCATCCTGAGACTGATTCAACTCTAACAAAATCTTAGCTTAAGAAATCAATTCTTGCTGCGGAACAATCTTCGAGTTTGTTTGTATAATTGCTTCACCCATTGTTTATTACTTCCAAAGTTGCGGTCATATCACCACCATTATGTCTCGCTTCCACACGCGTACGTCTATCACGAGTCATTTCTTTTCTTCAAAGATGGACGAATCAAAATAAAATGGAAACCAGATGTAACCATTTCAAATAAACGTTTGGTTCCTTGACGTACATTCCTTCATTAAGTACCTTTTTTCACATCAATTCTTGCGCTTTTGGTTTCCTCAATGGTTGTAAATACATTTTCCGTCGAAATCAATTACTTTCCAATATCCTTAAAAATATCGGATTCCAAAATTTTGAAATCTTATATTCCAAGACTGATTCTCTTCCATCAGATCCTGAACTTCAACTTTCTTTTCTTTCCCACTGAACAGCGGTCCTTTGTTCCTACAGTCATCCTTCCACGTTGCTCCCATTGCTCCCGTAGCTCCTTTAGCTCGTTTAGCTCCTGCAGTTGCAGCTGCATTACTAGTAATATGTTCCACTTCCACATACGTACAACTATCCTGAGCTATTTCCTTTTTTTTTCTTCTTGTGGCGTGCGGATCGAAATACAATGGATCTAATATCCATTATAAACAATATTGTTTCCTTTCGGAAAACAATAACACAGAGAACACAACACAAGCAAAACAGACCTAACCACAAACCCCAAAAGACTCAAACCGTGCTCTGATACCAACTAATGTAACACCCTCCCTAGGGTATCACATGTCCGACTTCCTCATAATCTGAAAATGTTTTCATAAAAGGTTTGAGTTAAAAACGTGGGTTTAAAAAAAAAAATTCTTTCTTCTTTGAAATATAAACTTACTGTAATCCATAAGTATTCTTGAAAATATATTTAAACTAATTCATATACAACATTGACACCAATTAATATTTCACAATTTAAAGAGAAATATAAAATTAACAGACTCTTTTTTTTTTTACAGTAGCAGACCCCATGACGGGTCCTACTTAATAGCACGGTACAACACTAACGTTAAAACTTAACATACTCATTCCTTATCTTGTATCCAAACATGTTGCATCAGAACTCTACTCCTTGTCTACTCGAACACCTTCGAACTTGAGACAGCCCACTCTTCAATGTTTTCATCAATCTCTCGAGTGTCCATCGCCAAGTTATGTCTAAGACAACTCATTCTTTCTACTTGTTTAATTTTAACAATACGATACAAAAAAAGACAACATAACAAAGAGGTGAGATCACCTACACCAATACCAACATGGCGGTACAGAGATAACACAAGCAACAATATTTTACAGGGGATATCATATCAAACTTCCAATAATATATTCAATATTAATCAACTATCATCATCAAATCATTTATCAATTCAATTATTATAAACAACAATTACGATAATGTCCTAATTATCATCATCATCATCCAAGTATTGAAAACAATTGTCATAGCCAATATTCCTCAATTAATATATCACACGATATAAATGTTCGATTATGCATGTACACAAGACTCGATTTCCTACTCCATGGAGCTAAAACTCGGTCGGAGAAATGATCGAAAAGATCTGCATTGGTACACATGCCTCGACCACGTGCTTATAATCCTCATTTTGATTTTGCACATCTAGCATATACACGACTGCGATCTTTATCGATCTTGATTAAGAATAGTGTCTCGGTCCGGATCATCGGTGTGTTGCATCGGTCTAACCTACGGGAAGAAGCGCGACCAACCACCCATGTAGGCAACCCGCACCCGATGCCCCCAAGGTCAACAAGTGACCTACACTACGCATATCGCACCCACTCAAGAGGTGTGTTTCTCCTAGGCAATCACCATATCCAAATTCTCATCTGGACCATTCCAATGCATGTATAATGCACCAAATCCAATCAAATATGTCATTTTCTCACAAACAAGTGTATGACACTGGGTTCAACAATGTCATCTTGTACTTTCAACAATGAAAATCATGTTATCACGTTTTCATAGTTGTAAAACACTTTTACCATATTTTCACAATCGCGTAACATTTACATTATGTTTTCACAATCCAAAAACTTTTCTGTTATGTTTTCACAATACCATAACACTTCTTTTATATTTTCACAATACCGTAACATTTTTGTTACGTTTTAAAATTCCAAAACGTTTTATTACGTTTTTACAATCTTGTAACACTATTACGTTTACAAAATTTCGTAACATTTCATTACGTTTTCAAAATGTTGTAACTCTTCTTACATTGCACTTTTTTTAAACCACGTACTAATTTTTAACGCTTTTCTCAATCGCGTAAAAACATACGTTTCTCAAATCGCATAGTATTTTTCCACTGTTTCAAAATCGCGTAACTTAAAAATCATTCTTTTACGTCCACGTAAATCATTTTCTATCATTCTCAAAATATTTAAAATACTTTCCAAATCTCATAACAATGTTGTATCATTTTCACAATCACGTAAAAATATTTTATCACTATTCAAATCACGTAGTGATTTTTCAACAATATTTCAATCTCAAATAAAATATTTAAACGCTTTTCAAATCGTGTAGAAATATTTAAACATTTTTCAAATCGCGTAGAAATATTTTATTGTATTTCAAATTGTTTTTAAGATACGTAAAATATTTTTCAACATTTTTCAAGCACATAAAATATTCCTCAATATTACAAACATTATTTTGGACTTAAATAAATCAATATCATTTTTAACACATTGTTCAAAATTGCGTAGCTTAAAAATCACGCTTTTTAAGATCGTAAAACATTTTTCATCACAATTTCATTCTGCAAAATACTTTTAACCTTCAAAAATTCCTCTTCAACTTTTTTCAAAATAATATAACTTTATATTTCATTTAATATATTTTCTTACTCAAGAAAATATTTTTCCACAGATCTTTACTCAAAAATTCTTTTTCAAAATATACTTCACGTAAATCACTTTTCCATTGATGTAAATCAACGTTTCAAAACTTAACATTTTTCTAACGTATTTCAAAACTTGAAAATAAGTTATAATGCGTTAGTAAATTTTCAAAACACCATTATATTCTCCATTTTTCCCAAATCATTTCCAAACACAACCTTCTTCAAAATAAATTGCAGTTCAAAACATTTTCGTTTACAAAAACTTGATTTTCTCAAGTGATAAACGCCTGATTCCTTTCCAAAATCCTTTGTATTAAATCCAGTTACGTTTCCACTTTGAAATTCACTTTGTTCATAAAACCAAAATTATTCCAACCTCCAAAAATCATAGAGTCTTTGGCCATTGAAGCCATCAAATATTTTCCTCCTAAATTGATATGGTTTTACACAAACAAAACCATTAAAAATTCTTTATTTTCAAAATCGAAATACCGATGGTCATAAAAACCAAACCCATTTGTTCAAATTCATTTTTACTTTCCTTACAAATCCTTTTTCACTTTCTTTGCAAATCCTTAAAATTATCATTACTATTTTCATTTAAATCTCATGTTTAGTAAAACACTTAGAAACTTTTTACAAAAATAAATCAATAAAAATCCTTTTAAAACCGTATTCATGTACTCTTTGAAAAATAAATTCTTTGTTTATTTTCCATACTCTTCAAATCATCCATTTTCATCTTTCATGAAAATATTAATTTGTGAACACCTATTTTGAGGTGTCTTGTTCGAAATCCACCATGTTTTAAGTACTCAAAAATCAATTCTTTTGTTCTTGAAAATTTTCAACATGAACCCTAATCAAGGGCATCAAAATCGTAGCTCTTCCTTGGCTATTGGAGCCAAAAATCAATTTCCTTTCCACCATCAAGTCATGGCATATACATATATATTTCATCATAAATAATATAAGCATACCATCAAAGCCATAAAAGCATGTATAGCATATCAAGTATATCATCAAAGCTATAAAATCATGCAAAGCATATCAAGCATAGAAAATTAATCAAAGCTCATAAACACCCACAAATTAATTACATGACCATGGATATGAATCCTCACATGGATTCCACATCCATCAAATAAAATACCATCTCTCACCACCATGCTTGGTTGGTGAGATGATCTCCTCTTACCTCTTGAAGATCCTCCAAAGCTTCTTGATTTGTTTCTTTTTCCAAGTCCTTCACCACCAAGGGCTTCTCAAATACAAAACAAAACACAAGTTAATTAACATATCAAGCTTGATTAAGAGGAACCATGGATCAAACATGGCTTAGATCATGAAAAGAGAGACGAAAATGAAGTTTCCTTATACTTCACCTCAAAAACCCAATAACTTTGATCTTGAAGAAACTCCTTGAAGATGAATGATTTAGAAGAAATCTTCAACATGAAAGTTGCTTAGAATATCATGGAGATTCAAGATCTAAGGTTGGATGAAATTAAAAGAGATTGGATGGTGATTTTAGGGTAGATAACCGAATGGTTTCTCTTGAAGAACAAAGATGAAATTTTTGATTTTTGATAGAAACTTGAAGCTTGGATTTGAAGATCAAGATGAATGATTTTGGAAAAACTCATAACTAGAGATGTTCTTAGAATGGTGTTTAGGTTTAGAAAATCAAGTTGGAGGAAATTTTTGAGTGATGGAGGGTGTTCTTGATGGTCATGGCCAAAACTTGCTTGGAGGAGAGGTGGAGAGAAAAGTTTGATGAGTTTTTGCTTTTGGAGGAGACAAAGATGATCAAGAATGATCAATAATGACCAAGATAGCTAATAATGGTCTTCAAAGCTCTCAAAATCAGACCAAAATTCGTAGCCCCCCTTCTTGCATTCTTCTTGAGTGCAAATTGATCAATAATGATCAATTATGATGAAAACATTGACCAAGATCACTAATAATGACATAAAACTTTTTCTTTGGCCTAAAAAGGCTACTCAAAATTGTCTCATCCTTCCTATTGCTTATTTAAAATGTGACAAATTTTACTAGCCATTATTTGAAGCCATTTAAGCCATTGATTAGATCAATGGTTAGGATTTAAGTAGACTTTTGATTAGAAGACTTAATCTAGGTCATTGGATCTTTCTCCTTTAAATTCTAACCATTAGATGTGTCTCCAAAATTAATGGTTAAGATTGCTCCTTCTAACTTTTAATCCAAGGGTCATAATTAGTCTTTGTCATTTTTTAAGACTAAATCTTCACCATTAATTAAATTTACATCCAATGGTCATAAATGGTCCTTGTTACTTTACAAGACCAAATCTCCTCCTTGATTAATTCTTCATCCAATGGTCATAAATGGTGCTTTGTCACTTTATGAGACTAAATCTTCATCCTTGATCAATTCTAAATCCAATGGTTATAAATGGTCATACCATTTTATTAAACTTATCCTACACCGTTGATTAAATCAAGATCAAGTCTTTACCGTTGATTAAATCTACGGTTGATATTCAAGTCTTCAATAGTAGAAGACTTGCTTCCAATTGGTCCGTCAAAAGTTGTCATAACCACTAATGTTGACTTAATAGAATAATATTTATTTTTATCTGCTAAAAACCCCACAAAAGATTATATTTACTGTATTTTTATCATCCGATAAATAAATACAGTACAAAACACAGTACAAGAAATTTTCTAAAACTGTTTCCGGATTCAGGTTTAGTAAGATCCCCTGTCTCCGTCTAAACAGTACAAATTTTTCTATGCGTAGAAAATTTTTTTGCTTTGCGGGACCCACCTGGGCCCATATATAGTCAAAAAAATATAATCATCCACAAAAATCACAAAATTTATAAAATGCACAAATATCAAATCAGATTACGTAAAATAATTACCTAACGGTAAAAATTAAATTACGTAAAGTTTTCCCTACCAAAATTTTTATTTTCCGACACGCTGAGTAAATCACTCAAAACAATCAAAAACGCTGATGGAATAAACAAAATAATTTTACAAAGGCACGAAATTACTAAACAAGAAAATTAATTAACCTGTTAAAATTACTGTTTAAGAGATATGGAAATTTTGGGGTGTTACAGACGGCCTAAAATAACAGGAATTGACTTGCAACTATCAACTATAGGTTCAGTATCCAAGACAATAAAATCCACAGGATATATGAATTTATCAACTTGAACTAACACATTTTTTACTATTCCTCTTGGAATTTTAATTGATATATCAGTAAGTAGAAGAGTTACAGAAGTTGGTTTTAACTCACCCAAGTTGAGTTGCTGATAAACTGAATATGGAAGCAAATTGACACTAGCACCAAGATCAAGTAAAGCTTTTTCAATTTTATGTTCTCCAATAATGCATGAAACTGTAGGACAACTAGGGTCTTTATATTTCAACGCATTATTATTCTGAAGAATGGAGCTTACCTGTTCATCCAAAAATGCTTTTTTTTCATATTTAGTTTCCTTTTAACAGTGCACAAGTCCTTCAAATATTTGGCATAAGAAGGAATCTGTTTGATAGCATCTAACAGAAGAGTATTGATCTTTACATGTTTCAAAATTTCAAAAATTTCAGTGTGGTAGTCCAATTTCTTTGAATTATTCAATGCTTGAGGAAATGGGGGTGAAGACAAGAGTTTAGTCTCCTTTTGGTCAGCTTATTCATTTTCTTGGGCAATTGGTTCATCTTCTTTCTCACAAGGTTCAGGAATTTGTTTTTCAACAACCTTTCCACTCCTAAGAGTTATCACTGACTTGACTTGGTCCATTTGTTGGTTTTCTAAACTCTCTTCATTTAAACTGTACTGACCTTTGGGATTTGGTTGAGGTTGAGAAGGAAATGTTCCTTTCTCGTGAATTGTGAGTGCAGAAGAAAGTTTAGCAAGAGTGTCTTTTATGTCATTCATGGTTTGATTGTTTTGTTTATTAATGGCCTCTTGCTTTTCTATGAATACATGCAATGTTTGTTTAAGGTTTTTCCTATATAGTGGGACATAAGGTGCATAGCCTTGAGAATTTTGAGAGTCCTGTTGTGCCTAAGGAGGTGGTGGTTGCACAAATTGTGATTGATTATTATTTCTCCAGTTGAAGTTCGGGTGATTTCTCCATTCTGGATTGTATGTATCTAAAAAAGAAGAAGTAAATGACTTTTTAGAATTATTCATTGCATTTACTTGCTCATGTATAATTTCTTTAAAAATATGAATATTAGGACATTCATGTGTTGAGTGTCCTAAGTTATCACAAATGCCATAAATTTCTTCATTTTGCACAAATTTGATTTCTTTTGCTTTTCTTAATTCCATGGCTTCAACCTTTCTAATCAAACTAGCAAACCTAGCATTTAGATCTTCCTCTTGACTAAGGTGATATTTTCCTTTATTAGCACTTACAAGGTTAGATCTAATTGAATTTTTAGAAGGGTTAGTACCATGCTAAGATTGAGAATTTTTAGCCAACTGGTTTAAATAGTCTAAAGCTTCATCAGGTTCTTTATCAAGAAACTCACCATTGCACATTGTTTCCACAAATTATTTGGTTTCAGGTGTTAAACCTTCATAAAAGAAACTTATAGTGCACCATTTTTCAAAATCATGATGTGGGCAAGAATTTAACAAATCACCGTTCCCAACATTGAAAATATACTTCATTTGAATTTTGGGAAAAATTTTGGATTTGTCTTTTCATAGCATTGGTTTTATGTGTTAAAAAAATTTTCTTTAAGAACTCACCTTGCATTTCTTGTCATGTGCCAATTGATCTTGGTTTCAAAGTGTTAAGCCAAGATTTTGCTTTATCTTTTAAAGAAAAAGGAAACAATTTAAGTTTAACAATCTCTTCAGTGCAATTTTGGTCATTGAAAACAATATATACTTCCTCAAATTCTTTCAGATATAAATATGGACTTTCAGATTCTAAACCATAAAAATTAGGAAGTAAAGAAATCATACCTGACTTAAATCTAAAATTGTTGGTGTTGAGTGGAAAGATAAAATATGATGGACTAGAATTTCGAGATGGTTGCAAATATTCATGCATGGTTCGCAATGGTTGATTTTCATGTTTATCATGTACACTTTCATTTTCAGTCATTGTGTCAATTGTGTGTGATTGTGATTCAAACAAATCAATATATAAAGTACCAGGATTAATTTTAACTAAACGACCAAAATTTAAATCACGATACCAATTAAGCATAAATAAATTACTTAAAATAGAAAAAATAATGTACAAGTCGACAGTTTACACTAGCCATTAAATATTAACAAGGATGTAGTATAAACCAACCACCCAATAAATATTAACAGGTAAAAAGTTAGATAACTGATAAAGTAAAAAGTTAGATAGTTAGAGAGTTAATAATTAATAAGTTAGAAAGTACAGAAAGTAAAATACGTAAAATAAAGTGTAGAAAGTAAATTACAAAAATTAAATTTAAAATATGAAAACCGAGAGAGGCAGAGCCCCACCAGAGCCGGCAAAAGAAAAGAGAAGAAGAAAGATTATTTCGTTATGTTAGAAAATAATAATAAATAACAGAAATTAAAAAGTCGAGAAGCGAGAAAATAAATGACGTAAATTAAAAGTTAGAGTGCGAGAAAATAAAAGTTAGTAAGCAGAAAATAAATGACATAAATTAAAAGTTAGTAAGTAGAAAATAAATGATATAAATTAAAAGTTAGAAAGTTAGTATGTTAGCAAGTTAGTAGGTTAGTAAGTTAGATAGTTAGAAAGTTAGAGAGTTAGTAAAGAAACCAAAGGATCGGCAAGCCGATCTTTTTCTCTGATGAGGGAGAAGAGAGAATAGATTTTATTAAAGAAAGAACCTCAATAAATTAAAACTTTTAATCAAGTCCCCAGCAACGGTGCCAAAAACTTGACTGCGGGATTTAAAGGATGCAAACCCAAGTGCAGGTTGTCTCAAGTAATAAATTTCTCGGGAGTTCGAGGTCGATCCACAGGGAATTGATGAAGAAAAATTAATTGAGATAAGAAAAGGATTTGTCACAACACCAAAAGTAATAAAAGATGTTCAAAAATGAATTTAAGAACTTGCTTGGATTAGGAGATCCACTCTTGTTAATAAATTAAAGGCAAAATTATTTCTCTTTATAACTCAATTGAAATCCACACACAACGGAGGTTCCAATCGAAAAATATAACATTCAAAGTTCAATTATAAATGTAATCATATTATGATTCCTTTAACAATCTACCAATATTTGTAAATGAGTTCAAACATTCACTGTGCCAATCTTATTGTCTACAATAAATCAAGACCTCCATTATACAAAGAAGGTTTCTAAATTGATTGGAATCAAAATACAACACATATAATGTCCATTTAATAATATATCATTTAAGCACAAGAAATAGAATAATCTAACCTTATTTCATTACCAAGAGCTTCACTCTTTCACCCAAGTAAGATGAAGATTTAGTTACTCATAGACAAGAAGAAAGAAAGAGAGAAGAAGGGAAAGATGAACATAATTTCAATTTAGAGCAAGAGAAAATTACAACAAAGAAAAACAATAAACAAGCATAACCATAACTTCTAAAAACTAAGCCTAACACCCAAGAGCACCAAATGATTAGCCAATAATGCCTTTTATAGAGGATTAGGGGTACAAAATGACAAGGGGGCTGATTAAGAGTAGGTGGATGAGTGGATGAATGAGTGGAAAATGCCAAATGGTGAGTTGGTGAGTGGAAAATTATTGAGATTCTTTATCTCTAAAATCATTCAGTGCTGATCTCATAGATGCCATCAGAATGAAGCAATGTGGTCTTCATGAAAGTTGTAGCATTTTGTCTCAGCTTTCCAATGCCACTAAGATCAACTAAAAATTCATCCTACAGCCCAAGATATGACCCAATTACAATAGACTATTCAGGCCCAGTTTCAACACCTCTGTTTTAACTTCTAGACCCAATATCACCTCCAAGCTATCCGAATGAGCTCTTGTGTTCTTCATGAAAGTTGTAGATATGAGTCTTAACTTTCAAATGTTCAAATTTCAGCCCAAGATACTTCCTACAGCCCAAGTTATACTCTGATTACTGCACATTGTTCAGGTTCCAATCACAAAACTCGTGCTTTGACTTCCATGCCCATTTAGCTTCACTAGATGTCCGAATTTTACCTAAAGCTCTTATGAAAGTTGTAGAGCTCTCTCTTATCTTTCCTACAAGGTAAGATACATAATTATTACACATCTAGAACTCAAGATATGGTTGAAATACAAAAATAGTGTAAGATCCAAATAATGCTGAAAAAAATCAATTAAGTCTAATTTGAGTCCAAACTTACAAAATATAACCAAGTTCAATCAATTAAGTACATGAAGAGTGTAAATAACTAAAAATGAGAGTTTATTAATGTATAAAATATGTGATTATCACCTCTTTGGGCTGGGATCCCAAGTCTATCTCTTACAGAAACCCTACGCGATGGGTTAGGACTTTCATCAGAGATCGACGTGAAGTGCCCATCGCGTTGGTTTTCTGCGTTGAGTGTCTGGTTTCTTACAGTGGAGGTTTCAACGACAGATGGTGGGACAAGTTGAGGAGGGCATTGCATAACGGGATCTTGCCTTTGGATACCAGAGGTTTGCGCAACGTCTTTTCTTGAGTTTTGTCTCGTATTCACCATGATTAGGTGGGGTTAGAAGTTTACGGTTCACACAGATGGCGTCAATGTTCTGATGTAGAACTAGAGGTGTACCTGAGATAGGCACGTACGGTGGTTTCCTCCTTGCACAGCTGCTACTAAGCGTATTAAACCAGGGGGTGGGTACCTGCAAAAAGATTCCAATGATTAAGTCAGGTAGTGCATAAATAGGGTTTATGTAATGAGATCACAGATACCTGTTTAGGGTAACTTAACCTGATATTTATAGATGTTGGAAAGATACATCATCATAATAGAGAGATGCGTTCTCATAATAGTTGCAAGAGCAGATATGTTCCTTATTTAGTCATCGAGAATCCCTATATTATCGTAATATTAGTATGACAGTTATGGTGCTATTATTCCTTAAGATCATGATTGACAATTATGAGATCTTATAATATTCATCCTTTGTGCAGATCTTTCGATAAAGTTGTTACTATCCAATACTGAGTTCTCAGGATAAGCAAGCTCGGCCAAGGGCGTGAAAGATGGACCACGACATTTGGTGCACTGGTCTGGACTATAGGTTGGGAGTCAGGATTACGATCCAGAACATAAACTTATAATGAAGATCTTTATAAAATTTTAATATTATTATAACAATTAAATTTAATATTTCCCTATAGAAGGAGCGAGAGTTATTTTATAACCATTTGATGTTTTTTTTAAAAAAAAGTTATTATCAATCATCTATTATATTATACAAAGTCCCGTTCATGCAGTAGCAGAAAATCTTAGATGACATCTTTTCCTTAATCTATTTTCCTTCCAAATTTCCAGTCATCATTGATGACCAATCAATTTTTATTTAATTTTGCATTTTTTTAATTTTATTATATTATATTATTTTCTTTAAATCATATAATTGTTATATATAATTATATATAATATATAAAGAGAATATACATATATTCATATTTTGACATATGTTATTATGACATGAAATAATATGTTTAAAAATTTGTCATGTGACATCACATGTTGCAATTAAAAAAATGTGTATATGTATCGTCAGGTTAAATTAAATTTATTATTCACACATACAAATATAAAAACTTATAATCACATATTAATTATCTTGACATATAAAAAAAAATCTCACATATCTTTAGTTAGTCATGTTATTAATTATTTTTATTAGTATTAAAATCTCAAAATTTTCGTAAGTGTCGATAATCATATATATGTTATATACGTCTTGTCACCCTAAATTAATCAATTATATTTTCAAATTACTATATTTATTCATATATAATTATTCTATATTATTTAGAAAACTACAATATATATATCATACAAGAGTGAAAATTTTGCATAAAAATATAATAAAATTAATTAAATGTAATTTATTAGAAAAAAAATAAAAAATTTATTAAGTATTTTTTTAAACTAAGAAAATATATTATATTTTTTATATACTCTTAATAATAAGTTGATAAACCATCCAAATAAATAAATACATAAAAATTAATATTAAAAGAAAAAAAAAAACCATAGTATCAAAAATTGAAATTATCTAAAATTATATAAATTAATTATTTAATAGAGTCATATAAAAAAAAAAATATTTATTGAAATGAACTACATAACATCATTATCATAGTACGAGAAGAATCAGTTAATGAAAACCAAAAAAATAATTTTAAGTGAATTGATTGTAGACCTTACTAATTATAACTTAATAAAATTCATCTAAACTATTCTAGATATCATATCTTTAGATTAAGTATTTTTTATTATAATATTTTTTAATTTATCTTATACATTATACAAGTATAAAACATTAATTTTTATTAATAATGTTGTGATTAATGTTTTCCATTTTCCAATACTCTTTTTTTTTCACAACATAATCCATTAAACACCCCTATTAATTTGGAGTTTGTTCCAATGTAGTTCATTTAATCTCTCTCATTCAATGCTATCTGATTACAATGATTTCAATAAAGTTTGTTTATTTAAAATTGTAAATATGAATAAATGGTTAACAATTCACCATCACCATCTCATTGCTTTGTTTACACACAGAAGATTACCCTCTCTTCCATCCTTATCTCATCATGTTTTCAAAATTTTTTATCAAAAAGATTTTACAAGAGAAATCCTGACCAATCAAATACATTTGGAACCAAAACTTATCAAACCAAAACTTATCAAATAAGCTTCGTGCCTCATTCCTTTTTCTTTTTAGAAAATAAAACTACTTCATAGTCCATAATCATTGATTGTACTTAAGCAATTGATGTCCTTTTAAAGTTTGCAAAACTCATTTTGGTTGTGGTTTAAAGTAAATAATTAATAGAGAAAATGAGATAAAAAGAGAGACGCATACGAAGAATTTTAAGTATGGTGGACGGTTAGTTAGGGGATTGTGTTGACGACACAGTAAGATATGTTGGGTCAATGCAAATGGGCTTTATACTTGGTATATGAAATGCTGTTATTATCTTCTGATGTTTACCAAATGAATGCTGCACGATAGGGTCATTCAACTATTTCATGTGTAGTGTAGGTAGAGAATTAGAAAGATTCCTTACCATTGCTTTGTTCAATGCAAGGAAAAGAGTACAACTACGCATTGAAGTGGAAAGCTTTCGCTAATAGTAGAGATATAGTATTAAATAGAGATCATTGTTGTGATTGATTCATTTGTTTGCAATATGTTCAAGCAACGACAGGTTGGAGAACATGTGAAATTTCATGATGAACCTATAGGTCCCAAATTTACAAAATGTTACAATGAAAAAATATACTTAACTTAGAGAAATGACATTTTAAATGATTTAGATAAATTTGATTAAGTTATAATTAATGAAGTTTACAGTGAAATTCACTCAAAAATATTTTTTTTTGTTTTCATTAACCAGCTCTTCTTGTGCTATGACAACCAAGTTATATAATTTATTTCAATAAATATTTCTTTTATATGACCTCTCAATAAATAATTAGTTTATATAGTTTTAGATAATTTCAATTTTTGATTCTATAATTTTTTCTTTTAATATTAATTTTTATATATTTATTTATTTGGATGTTTTATCAACTTATTATTAAGAGTATAACAAAAAAAATTACTATATTTTTTAGTTTAAAAAATATTTAATAAATTCTTAGTTTCCTCATAATACATTACATTTAATTAATTTTATTATATTTTCATGCAAATTTGTATTCTTATGTGATGTATATATTGAAGTTTTCTAAATAATATAGAATAATTATATATGAATAAATATGGTAATTTGAAGATATAATTGATTAATCTAGGGTGACAATATATATATAATAGAGATGGTATCTAATACCTACAAAAATTTTGGGCTTTTAAGGTCAATAAAAACAATTAATAACATGATCAACAAAATATAGGAGATTTTTTTTTTAATATGAATTAATATACAAAAGTATATATGTCAAGGTAATTAATATGTGATTATAATTTTTTATATTTGTATGTGTGAGCAATAAATTTAATTTAGACCTGACGACACATGTACACATTCTTTTAAAATTACAACATGTGATGCCACATGATAGTTATTGGGATAATGTATTTGCCACATGACAAATTTTTAAATATGTTATTTCATGTCATAATATGAAGACATGTATCTTTTCTATATGTATTACTATATTTTGCACATGTGCGATGCATGAGATAAATTAATTAAATGATAAAAATAAATATAATTATATAAAAATAATTTTATTAAACAAAATATGTATAATAATTCATCAAGAAAAATAAAATTTATAAGTTTAGTTTAAAAATACAAAAAAAAAATTTTATTATAATTTCATGAAAAATTTTCACTCCAATATAAATATTATATAATTTAAATATAAATTGTTATAAAACGACCTACAAGCCTTAAAAAATATTTATAATATTAAAAAATCTTTGTCTTCTAAATGAACAATTTAATCCAATAATTTTATAAAAAATATTTTTAATAAATTAACTTGATTGAAAATCACATATAAATTAATTCAATTTATATAAGTCAAGTGATAAACAATTTTATGATGACAAAATCTCATTGTATTTAAGGATCCTCATGAGAACTATCTTATTTGGAGACTCGAAAATGTGAACAGGATAAAAATGCTCCCGATACAGGTGTCGGGATAGGGACGAGAGTCGTATTCTCTGCCCCACAAGATTTTCGTATCGAAAAATTACTAAATTATTTATATTGATTGTATTATATAGTGTGTGTCTTTGTGTATGTGTGTATTAATACTTTATTTCTTTTACTATTTTCAATATGTATTTTTGTATATTGAATTTAAATAAAAAAATATCTCTATGAAGTAATTACAATAATTTTCGTTGTACTTGTGTGATGCATTGGATATGATTTAATAAATTGAAAAACTAATAAAAATATTTAATAATTTTAGAAAATAATATTCAAATGTAATATAATAAACAAAATTTGAAAAAAAATTATGAAATTGGGAATATAAGTTATATTATTTTTAACCACATATCAATGATATATTAAAATCATCTTATAAAACAAAATTATGAAGAAAATATGAAAATATATTTTTAAAATTGACAATTTGTAACATTACTTTTATATAAATATAATGAACAACAACATTATTTATGTCCACGTGCTATGCATGAGGTTAATTAAGAATTGAGTTATAAAAATAAATATAATAAAATAATTTTATTAAATGAAATATATATACATATGTACAAAAAAAAATAAATATATAGACAAAATTATCTAATATTAAAAATTTAATACTTAATTGTTTTACTAATTATTTTTATATATTACATGTTTATTCTTGATATACCTTTATTTTAAATAGTAACATAGGATGTCACATGATATTTATTGAGATCAGTGTATTTATCATATAACAAATTTTTAAACATATTGTTTCAAGTCAAAATGGCATATGTCGAATATGAAGGCGTTTACTTTCTTTTTATATATTATATGATCATCTTTATATATTATTATTATTATTATTATTATTATTATTATTATTATTATTATTATTATTATTATTATTATTATTATTATTATTATTATTATTAATTTTACTATATGTTTATTTATTTGGATGTTTTATTAACTTATTATTAAGAGTGTTTAAAAAATACTTAATAAATTCTTAGTTTCCTCATAATAAATAATTATATTTAATTAATTTTACTTAATAAATTAGTTATTCCATGTCATAATTAATAATGTACATAAAGATAAGTGCTAGTTTCTTACTCCCCATGATATATTATTGTGATCACGATTTTGATATATGAAAATTTTTAAATACGTTATTCCACGTATAATGCACATTCTATGAAGTATGTATTATTACAAGATTTTGTACTAGTGCGAAACATAGGTAAATTTAAGAATTAAATGATAAAAATAAATATAATTTAAATAAAAATAATTTTATTAAATGAAAATATATGTAATAATTCATAAAGAAAAAATATTTATAAGTTTATTTTAAAAATACAAAATATTTTCATAAAATGATTTTATTCTAATATAAATATTAAAGAATTTAAATATGTAATATTAAAAAACAACTTATATGCTTAAAAAATTATAAAACTAAAATATTTTTAGTTTCAAAACGTACTTGAGAAGAAAAGTTTTTGTACCCTAAGCACATATAGTCTAAAAACTAAAATATGTGATAAAATCTTATAAAACAAAAAAAATCATGTAAACTATTATTTTCTGTTAGTTTAATTTTTATATTTTTTTTTCATTTGATTTGTATTTTTTATTCTTTCTTTGCATATGTAATTTTAATAATATTATTCTTTTTTAAGGAGTTTGCATTAACATTCTAACATATTGAGTTTTTAGTATTTGAATATGTGTCATCGACGTATACAAACATGTCAGTGTTGTATTAAAAAAAAACAAGATATTTCTCTTTTTAAGGGATGAAAGAAGTTTTTTTAATTGTATAAAATATTTTGATTATTATTTTTACTTATTTGAGAAGTTATACTTTTTTTCTTATTTTTTTTTTATTTGGTTATTGAATTTTAATTTTTTAATTATTATTTGATTTTTGTACATGTAGTATTTTCTTTATCACATGTCTCATGTTGTCATATTAGATCATATATAGTAAAAAATGACCACATAAGATGACATATGATAGAATATTAGTTACTCTACTTGTCACATAACAATAAAGTAATGTAATTACTTGTTGACTAGGATGACACTTGACAAAATTAGAGGTCATATATTTTTGGCCAAGTTATGATTTATTTAATGAGATGAATTTGATATTTAGAGAATTTTTAGTTTACTAAATGAATTAATTTGAATAATAATTGGAAGAAATTCTACATTAATTGCAAAAATTTACTAATTTCAAAGATCATTGATCTCATTGGTTCACACTCGATTAGACCTCTCAATTTAATGTTGCTTGTACCTGAGGACCAAAAGGTAATTCTTCTATTTCTTATCTTTTTTTTCATTTTTGTTTTTTATTTTGTTTTTGCTTATTCATTTTTTTATTTGATTTTTGTAACAAAAATGATGATTATTCTTTATGTAAGAAATGAGAGGCATGTTTATATATATAATTGACTCATGTATCACCAACCAACAATATGTCATGTCTTATAATTGTCAGCATAATTTATTTTTAATGATAATGACAATTATGGTAATTGATTGGATGATTTTTACATGATTTGAATCTAAAATTATGAAAGGGAATTAGTAGAGAAAATTACATTAATTTATTCCCCAAATTATGAAAAAAAAATTAAGAAGATAAATTGAAACTGATATTTAATGTTAACTACAATATATATTAGGAAATTAGCTAAATTACATTATAAATTGTAAAAACTTACAAATATATATTCTTTCAGATCAAAATAGTTTGATTTATCGCACAAAATATTAATTAATTCTTAATTCTCCCATTAATCAATATATCTACAATTGATTTGTTGACAAAAAACTAGAAAGAAGCATAAATTAGTCTTCTACAATAATGGAAATAATAATTGAAAATAATTCTATTATAAATTTGAAATTTTATTAATTATAGAGATTGACAATTGATGGTCTTTGATAAAAATAACAAAGCTACTTTGAATAATGTCCTAACCTTTCAACTACTCTCACTCCCAACCTAGAGGTTACCGGAAGTCCGCCGCCACTAGTCACTGCTCATCCGCTTTAGCAGCTGTCACTCTCAGGTACAATTTCTTCTATGTTCTTATTCTTCTTTCTCAACTCCCCTCCCTATCTCTATTTTTACATAACTTTGATTTGTTCATAAGGTCATGAGTCTCTTACATTACTCATTGGTAAGATTCGTAAGACTACATATATCAGATCTATGAGAGGAAGATCAAGTTTTTGTTTTGACAAAAAAGAAGACCAATATGTATTTTAGGATTTTAATATAGTATTCTATTTTGTTAGAAATTTTAGGTTTCAAAATGTTCTTTTATTTCGTCCAAAGAATAAATATTTCTATGTTACATCATACTTTTATATTTCATTAAAAAAAGTAGATTTTTTTTCTATTACCAGAAAACTGAGAAAAATAAAACCATAAAGTTGAAATGTAATTTTGATTTAGAATTATTTGATTTTTATTAATTAATTTTTTTTGTAATGTGGCATTAGCCGCATCACTTTACATGTAAAAAAAAAAATTACATCAGATGACACATGATAAAAATTTAGTTTTGCTATTTGTCACATGTCGTCAAATTAAATTATGTACTTGTTGACAAGGAAGACACATGACAACTTTTTAATCTATGTACATTCTCTTTATATATTAATTATATTATTATTATATGATGATATATGATGATATGATCATTATATTATATATTATATATGTTTTTCTTAGTTTAAAAAACACTTAATAAATTCTCAATTTCTTCATATTAATTTACATTTAATTAATTTTACTATTTTTTTGTGAAAAATATTTACTCTTGTGTGATGCATATATTGAATTTTTTAAATAATATAGAATAATTATATATGAATAAATATAGTAATTCAAAAATATAATTAATTAATTTAAGGTGTTAATACATATATAGCAGAGATGATATCGACATTTATGAAATTTTTAGGATTTTAAAATCAATAAAAACAATCAATAACGTGATCAAGTAAATATAGTAGAATTTTTTTGAATATGAATTAATATGTAAATGTATATATGTCAAGGTAATTAATATGTGATTGTAAATTTCTATGTTTATATGTGTGGATATTAAATTTAATTTTAAAAGATCAATAAAAATAATTAATAACGCATTAATTAAAGATATGTGAAATTTTTTTAAATTTTTTTGAATAAGAATTAATATGCAAATGTATATATGTCAATGTAATTAATATGTAATTATAAATTTTTATATTTATATGTGTGAATAATAAATTTAATTTAGACTTAGCAACTTATATATACTTTTTTTTTAAAATTTTAACATAAAATGTCATATTGTAATTATTGAGATAATATATTTGGTATATAATAAATTTTTAAATATGTTATATTTTATATCAAAATGATACATATTAAAATATAAAGATACGTACTTTCTGATTTTAATTGCTGGGTTTTTTTTTTCTCCCTACAGGTATTTATCATTGTGTTTTGGTGGTTGTTTGCCTTTTCTAGGGTGATATTTTTACTAGCAGAGGTCAATGGCATTCGAGTTTTTGCAATGATTGGTTTTTAGCGAACTGTATGATATTATAGTTTTGTGGTGCCGTTCTTCATGTATTTGAATTTCCTGTAATTTACCTGCTATGGCTGCGACATCAAGATTGGATCTGAGCATAATATCTGGAAGGTTAAAGTCAGAGAAGTTTATAGAGTATGCCAAATTCGTATGAGCCAGGGCAGAAGGACATGATATGGATATTATGACCTTTTTGTTGGATATAGTTTATCAATGTATAAAGACAATTATTCTATAATGTTAATGCATTTTTAATTTTTATATTTTTAAATTTTATAATATAATGTAATTTTCTTTAAATAATGCTATGATTAATGTTTCCCTTTTTTCAATAATATTTTCTATTCCCAAAACCATTCCACCGTCTATATATACTTTTATTTTATTTTTTTTTTATCATCTCATTTTATTTTAGATTATGTTTGAATTGGTGAGATTGAGTGAAATAAAAGAAAATGAAATAAAATAAAAATAAGTTCTATTATTTAGTTATATTAAAAAAATAAAATGAGATGAAAGTAGATGAGATGAATTTATTTCATTCCACAAAAAAATATCAATTTTTTTCCTCCTTAATTTAGAAGGTATGAGATAAAATAGAATGATAACTTTCTTTCTTACAAAAAAAAAGTTATAATTCTTACCATTCTATCTACTTTTTCAAATAATGAAATGATAACTTTATATCATTTCATCTTAAAATATTTAAACAATAAAATAATATTTTTATCTCATTCTATTTTATTTTATTAATTATTAAATATTCAAACATAATATTAATTTAATTAGATTTATAAATGATATCCAATGGCTCTCAAACATAACATTAACATTATCCCATCCTCATTGATCGATTAATTAATAGATACCTCATTCCAATATTTTGTATTTTTTTCTACAAAACCATTGAATATCCCAATTGTACTATTCTTTCAAGCATTGAAACCGAAACCTATATTATTTCATATTTCTTATCTATTTATTATTATATTTGTTGGACCGTAGGGGGTGCCCAAGAGCAGGGAGATCTCCATCAATGAATTAAGTGAAGAACCACATAAATGAACGATTTTATATGTATCACATTGACCCAAAACCTTAAGACATTAGGTCTATGTGGTAATTTTCCACTTATATAGCTTTTTTTAACTTGTCATTCTTTAACAATGTGGGACTTCAACACGCACACTTGAATTTCTAACATTCTCCCCAAGTGCGAGTCCACAGGGACATCACACACAAAGGACACTTTTTTTTTTTTCCCTCGAGTGGATTAACGGTCCAACGGTCTTGTCCCAAAGTTGGCTTTATTTCTCTAATGGGATGGGCTACTTGATAACACCAACAACCGTGATAAAGATACTTTCTCACCCAAACTTAAACCAACATCAAGATTGTCCACACCAATATCTGTTCAAACCGAACCATCGGCTTCGATACCACTGTTGTTGGCCAGGGCAGGGGTGCCCAAGATCAGAGGAGATCACCATCAATGAGTTAAGTGAAGAACCACATAAATGGACTTGACACCACATCTTGACCAGTGTTGAAGTCCCACATTGTTAAAGAATGGACAAGTTAAAGGCTATATAAGTGGAAAAGACCCATAGACCTAATGCCTTAAGGTTTTGGGTCAAGATGTGGTGTCAAGTTCATTTATGTGGTTCTTCACTTAATTCATTGATGGAGATCTCCCCCGCTCTTCAATTTTTTCTACGGTCCAACAAAGTGAGATCGAAAATAATAATGGTTCGGCTTAGATGAGGAGTTTGGTATGGACGGTGATTGATGGATCCATGTGGAGAGTCCCTTGTGTCGAAAGTCTTCCTAGCGATGTAGAGACTAGGCGGCGTGTTCCGTTGTAGTCCACGGACACCACATATCTCCATATTAGTATGATATTGTCCACTTTGGGCCTAAGTCTTCATGGATTTGCTCTTGAGATTTTACCCCAAAAGGCCTCATACTAATAGAGATATATGTCCATAAACTTATATCACATTGACTGATTCTTTCACCTCTAGCCCATATGTGGGACTTTGGTCGCATTCCCAACAATATTTTTATTATATATTATATAAAGAACAGTATATACGTTAGTGGAAAATGTTAAGCGGCATGTTTTTGTGAATTTGGTTTCCTTCCAAAAATTTTAGTCACCATTATTGACTAATCGGATTTCATAATAATTTTCATTTTTTTCTTTGTTTTAGTTGATTTTCTCAAGTTAATGCTTTATGGAAAATGATAGGTGACATGATTTGGTGAATTTGGTTTCCATTCAAAATTTCAGCCTCCTACACTAACCAATCATCATTAAAAAAGACAGGTGATGCCTTCGTGAAAAATGGTATGTGATATTATATTATAAACTCAATTTCCCTACAAAAATTATTCTATTTTTTTTTTCATGTATTAGTATATTATATTATATAAAACATAAGTGATGTCTTAATAGGAAATGGTAAGTGGCATCATATGTTTAACTCAATTTTTTTTTTTCTGAATTTTCAGCCTACCTCAATGAGTGATGCTTGTTTATTTGTCTTACTCTTATATCTTCTTTCCTTTTTAACAAAAGAAATTATCTTAATTTTAATTTTTTAATGTACTCATATGTTATCTATATTATATTATATAAAACACAAATAATATCTTAATAGAAAATAGTATATGGCACAACCAATGCGTGTTAATTTAAATAGAAGGTGTTCGAGTTTTTAAGCATGTGACATTGTATTCGATCTCATGTTTTATGTATATGAAAATAATATCATTAAAAAAAGTTCACACTTAAACTCCTAACTATATTTCGAGAGATTAACCTTTCACCTATTAAGTAAAAAGATATTTTGAAAAATCAAAAACTAAAAATGGTACGTGCACATATTCTTATCTCAATTTCCCTTGAAGATTTCAGTCTATCTCAACCAATGTTTGTTCATTCTTTTATCATATATCTTCTATCTTTTATAATAAAAAAATATTTTAATTGTAATTTCTTTAATGTAGTTATCCATTATATTATATAAAATACATGTGACATTTTAGTAAAAAATGCTATATGGTATCATATTCTTAACTTAATTTTATTTTTTCAAAAGTTGTACATAATTTCGATTAAATTAAATTGCTTTTATATTTATTTTACAAGTTTTCTTTTTATTATTCTAAACATTAATTAGTTATAAATCACTTATTTAAATGTAACAATAATGAAGAATTAAAAATAAAATATTATTAATTAATATGTATAAACATATTTTCTCTTTTTGTTAAATTAATTATAGAAAATTACATTCTTAATATTTAACTAACTCATGCATTACACGGAAAATTCGACTAGCTTGTTTATCAAATAGTTACAAATTTAAATAAAATATTTAAATTATAAAAATATAATTATTGTTGTTCAAAATTGAGGTTATAGTTTTACATAATCAAATTATCATTTAGAATATCAATGTGTGTTAGGTCAAGTAGAAGATATTTGTGTTTTTTAAGCACATAATTTTGTGTTCAATACTAAAATTTATGTGTTTAAAAATAATAATATTAGAAAGAATCTCTGCTTAAATATCTGATAATAACTCAAAAAATTAATCTCTCACATATTATACGAGGAAATACTTTAAAAAACTAAAAAAATATTTCCATCTCGAATGCCATTTCGAATGACAACGCCTCAAGGTATATATTTCTTACAAAACAGCACATTTACAATGTCTGGATAGTGTTATATTTTTTTACTTACAAATTTATGGCAATTGAGAAATAGTATTCCTTCCGTCCCATTATTTTTTTATATTTTTACAATGATTAAAAACAAAATTGAATAGCCTCAAATATAAAAAAATATAATGTAACGACTAAACTATCATTCCTCTCACTTTATTAATTCTTTTTATTAATATCACGTGGTATAATAAATTCTCTCTCTATTAAAAAGAATAAAGTTGAAAAAAATAAATTAATATTTTCAAATAATAAATAAATTATAAAAAATCAAAAAAAAAAAACAGCTATGAAGTAACGGATTACAATTTAATGGACAGAATAATGTAAGAAATTTACTTTGTAGGTTTTTCATCAATTAAGCTCCACTTGGGTCTCGCAGCCGATCATCTCTCCAAACGAGTCCATCTCAGCAAAAAAAAAGAACGGTGACACTTTGAGCTTGAATAATGTATTTTAGGCTTTGATCCTAGGCTCGATTAAAGCCCAAAATGAAGTGTAGCAAAAAACGCCTAAAACAGAAAAAACCACAAATGAAGCAAACAGGCTAGTCTCAAATAAGGCCAAAGTAGACCATTTCTGTTAATGGGCAGTTGAAGAAATGGACCATTTTAGCATTTTAGTTGTAATGGGATGTCGGCACACAATCCATTACAACTATAAAATTTTAAAAACATATTATAGAATGAATACTGAATTATAACACAGTAATTATTTGTTTTTCCCCCTTATTGATTCCATGTGAAATAATTAACGTGTACATATATACATTTTTTAGCATCCCAAAACCCTAGTAGTTTTCTGTTAGTGAAAAGTCATTTGTTAGAGTATAATTTATATACAATTGAATTGATTTGGGTTTGAATGAACTTTCAAGGATTAAGCTGTAAGAACAATGTGACCCAGTGATGTGCCAGGGGACAACTGCCATCACGTGTGACTCAATGTGTGGCTATGCTGTGAATCTCATGCCCATGTCGAAGTCATGGGAAACATCTGCTCGGTTGGGGAGGGACATTTGCTTTAATTAACAAGGTTTATGGAGCAGTTGGTTTATATATATATATATGTTCTGATGTTCACCTAGCACATTCCGGAGACAGATGCTTCTGCTATATATCTTGTATAAAGAGGACTAGTAGCAACATAGCAACCATGTCCCAAAGTGGCCCCTATATGTATATTCTTGAAGATGAGTCTTCATATATAATGGTTGTAGAATGCCTATATGGTATTTGCTGCAAAATCAATTAAAATTTTGATGTGGATAATCAGATTAATAATATAGCATTAACGTTCCTGGTTCGAAATGGGTTCCAAATCTTCTCATTGATTATTTTTATTGGATACGAAGTATAATATCATTTTATAAGGTCTGCAACAAGCGAATTTAGTAATTTACTTAGCTGAGATCCCTTTTTAAAAGTTTCAACTGAAAGGATTGAAAATTTTCACTTGCATCCCTCATACATACCAACGAAATTTTGAAGTTTTTTATCTTTGATATCTCTGTGAAATATCAAGAAAAAACCATCAGATTTGGTTTTGACAAGACAGATAATAGTGTCGTTTAATTGATGTAGCAAATCTCACTTAATAGAAAAATGCTTTAATTGTTATGTATTATTTATTGTTGTTATATCTGTATGAAATAAAATCAAAATTATTATACGTAGCAGCCCCTTGGGTACGTTCACTAGCCCTTATATCCACATCATGTGTGCAAGCTTCAAAACGCTCTATGGTTTCAAACATGCTTGGTTCCATCGTTTTCAAAGAATCTCTTCTTCACATTGGTTTTATCCAAAGTAGACCTGACCCTTCTATGTTTGAACAATGGTAGTAGTTCTACTTTTATATGTTGATGACATATTGCTCACATCCTCGTCTATAGCCCTTCTCGACATCATTGTAGCTATAAGTTACAGCAGGAGTTTGCTATGAAGGATCTAGGGTCACTGGATCACTGCATTACCTGGGCCTTCAAAACCCAACACAATTCTGATGGTGTTCTCCTCCACTTAAGGTATGCTATGGAACTCCTGCAATGTATTTGAGTCTAGCGGTGCACTTCATTATTGGTAACTTATATACAACTATTAATTTAAAAATGAATGATACTGGGAAAAAAAACGATTATTTTTATGCATGCATGGCTCATATGTATATATAGACGTACATGACTTGTTGTAAATTGTTATGCAAATTAGATAAGATAAGACAAAGATTAAAAAATACATACTTTCAAACACTTGAATAACAGTTTACTCTTTCAACACAAACCTAGCTAATAGCTTTTTGCTCCGTTACTGCTCAGACATTTTTGAAATCTGGAACTATAACACCCAAAACTAGTAATTTGCCATGCGAACTTGCCTAAAGTGGAAGCTATAATTTCCAATTGTTACATGATGCGAATAATTTGCTTGGAAGTCACGCGCTAATTACATCAGGCTGACTAGTGACTATATTAAATTAATGTGGGGGAACAGGTACTTTAATTTTTCTTAGGGCAGTGGGTCTTCCCTTGCGATTACCAACAACAACTGAAACTATCAAACACTTTAGAGTGAAACATTTGCTTTGACAAAAAAAAAAAAAGAAGAAACATGTGCTATTGACCGAAAAAAAAAGTGAAACATGTGCCAAAGTCTAAAGATACCTTTGTTCTAGCCCTAACCATAAGACATTGTCTCCTTGATAAGTTTTGAAAACTAATTAATTTATCTCTGTCCTTAAGACAATGTATCTTCCATCAGGCAACTTGCTCTGATTAAGTCTGTTTCTCTCTGACATTATATATATATATATATTTATTGTTCAGTTAAGTATCAGCTAAAATATTAAATTGTACTTAATTAAGATCCATATCCACTTGCACTCATGGAAGTATTATGTCATGTGGGCGTATTGAAATCTGTATACGCTTGATTTATTGCTTGTACTTGGCGAAACATCAATCATGTAACAACATCCATAAATTATTAGACTTGAAATAAAATTATTAATTAAAACGTCCTTTGCAATTCAAGGAATATATCGATTGTTTCAATACAAAAAACAAGTTAGATTTGTCTTAAATAGAATTCAGGTCATAATGGAGCCGTTAGCAAGCATTATTCATCAGTTTAAAATAACTAGCACTACTTTATGTGAAAACATATTTATTCTAATTCTTTTAGTTACATAATTGGCAGTGGCATCCATAATTGTGCATATATTCCCCAATTGGGCTTGATCGTAAAGTTTATAATACGTGCTAATCACTAAAGATCCTTGGTTTCTTTGTTTGAAACCATTATTAGGGATAGTAGTTTCAACTTTGAAGCGCGAACATGATATTTGGGTGATTAAAGTTTCAAAATGTATACTTAGATATCTTCTTTTATACTTTTCTGTCTACTCCTTCTACTACATGGTATCCCAATTCCCATATAGCATGCTCCCAAATGTTTGGCATGAATATTACGAGCCATACAACTACATGATTTGAATGGCATTAAGGAGCATTTAACAATAGCTTGAAATCTCGCATTCATCTGACCTTCTTCCTTTTGAAAGAAATATGCAAAAGGACTATCAAGAGGTTTTGAGACACGAAAAGTTGTTATGGTTCCAAAAATCTCGCGAAAAATGAGTGAAGATTGGTGGCCGCAATACGAAATTTTTTCATGCTCAAACTATTATCCGGAGACGTCGAAATCGTATCAATGGTCTTTTCATCGATGATATTTGGTGTTCTGATAATGAAATGCTAAAAAGGAAAGCTCATGGTTATTTCAAAACTCTTTTTTGCTCCAATGATAGTTGTCAGCCAAATGCTTTGAGGCTTACTCTTTTTCCTCGTCTTAATTAGTGCTACTGCTTGCAATACTTTACTTAAGCCAGTCACAAAAAAGGAAGTCTTTGATGCTTTATTTGGTATGGATTCTTATAAGGCTCCAGGCCCGAATGGATTTCAACTTTTTTTCTTCAAACAGTATTGGGATGTGGTGGGGGATGACATTTGGAATGTGGTCAAGGATGCTTTCGTCATAGGTTCTTTTGATTCTAAACTTGCAGAGACTTTAATTGTTTTAATTCCTAAGATGGACTTGCTAACTCGTCTAAAAGAGCTAAGATCGATTAGCCTTTGTAATGTGGTGTTCAAATTAATAACCAAGGTCTTGGTTAATAGATGTGCCCTTTCTTGAATGAGGTTATTGGTCCTCTCCAGAGTAGCTTTATCCCTAGAAGAGGAACCTCTGAGAATGCCATTATTGCCCAGGAAGTCATACATTATATGCAACGTGCCAAAGATAAAAAAAGGTATTCTTCTTTTTAAAATGGATCTTGCGAAAGCTTATGATAGAATTAATTGGGACTTCCTGCGTATCACCTTGTATGAGTTTGGTTTTCCTGAAACTAGTATTAGCTTAATCATGCATTGTGTTTCTTCTTCCTTTCTATCCATGGTGTGGAATGGCTCTAGGTTGCCGGATTTTGCTCCTAATAGAGGGTTACGACAAGGTGACCCCATTTCTCCTTACTTATTTATTTTATGCATGGAGAAACTTGCTCTTTCAATATCGGAGAAAGTTAATTCTGATTCTTGGTTGCCGGTGAAAATTTCGGAAAGAGGCCCTGCAATTTCTCATTTATTTTTTGTTGATGACTGCTTACTATTTGTTAAGGCTAAAGTTTCACATGTTCAACTTGTCACAGATGTCCTTCATGACTTTTGCCTTGCTTCTGGTCTTAAAGTTAATCTTGATAAGTCCAAAGCTATGAGTTCTAGGAATGTGTCTAGGAGAAAGTGTGATAAATTCACAGTCATTTCGTCTATCCGATTTACCACGAATCTTGGAAAGTACATTGGTTTCCCTCTATTGACAGGTAGAGTTAAGAAGCAGGACTTTACTTATATTGTCGAGAACTTAAACTCTAGATTGGCGGGCTGGAAGAATCTGTTGCTAAATAAGGTTGGTCGTCTCACTTTGATTAATTCAGTTCTTACTGTTGTTCCTAGTTATCCGATGCAAATCATGTGGATTCCTAGAGGTATTTGTGATACTATTGATGTTACTATTCGCAGGTTCCTCTGGCAAAAGAATACCGATCATGCTCGTAGTTTTCCCTTGGTGAAGTGGGATATGGTTACTCAGCCTAAGGGTATGGGGGGTCTTGGCATTCGAAGAGCTCAGCTTTGTAATATTGCTCTGCTAGGCAAGTTAGTTTGGAGTCTTACTTGCAAGAAAGATAAATTATGGGTACAAATTCTCTCTAATAAAGATCTTAGAGGCTCCTCCCTTCTTTCAACTGTGGGTAGGATTGGAGATTCTTACACATGGAGATCTATTATCAAGACTATGGGTGCTTTTAAGGATGGTTATCGTTATAAAGTGGGACATGAGTTTATTTCTTTCTAGTTTGATAGATGGCTTGACGAGGGTTGTTTATGTGATCAAGTTCCTTTTGTGGATACTCAAGATGCTTATTTTCTGATTTCTGATGTGTACGACAACCAGGCTTGGCAGTTTAATAAGTTAGCTACAATTATCCCTCCTAATATTGCTCTTTTAATCCAAGCAACTCCAATGCCTCACAATTGTAACATCCAAGATTTAATTGTTTGGGCTGTGGAAACTTCTAGCATGTATTTAGTGAAGTCTGGTTACTCTTGGCTTCTTAACCGAGATAACATTCATGACACTGAGCGTGATAATTGGATGTGGTTGTGGAAGATTCCTGCTCTGGAAAAGTTATGTTTTTTCCTTGAGTTGGTCTGGCATGACGCTCTCCCCACAGGTGCCATAAGAGCCAGAAGGAAGTTGACTCTTGACCCTTCTTGTGGTCGTTGTGCTTGCCCCCTTAAAGATGTGTTACACTGCCTTCGTGACTGTCCTAAAGCCAAAAGGATATGGGACTGGTTGGGTCTTTCTACAACTGACCGTTTCTTTTCCTCTAACATAAGTGAGTGGATTCTTTCCTTTATTCATGGCTCCTCTTCTAGTACTTTCCTTGCTGGTATTTGGTGGGTTGGTATTTGGTGGATTTGGTGAGCTCGTAATGAGGAGCTTTTATCCTCTAGTATTTGGACTGAGTATGAGCTTATCAGGAAAATATACATGATGATGGAGGATATGCGCATAGCTTTTTATAGCTCTGGTTTCAATCTTCCCCGCAGTATGCACCTTGTGTGTTGGGAAAAACCTCCTCAAGGTTTTTTCAAACTAAATGTTGATGGTAGTTCGCTGGGTAATTCGGGTAGAGCTGGTTATGGTGGGCTAATAAGAAATAGCGATGGGGAATGGATCTGCGGTTTCTCTAGCTTTATTGGTATCACTTCAAATCTTCAAGCCGAACTGCTTGCAATCTTTAAAGGTCTTCGTCTAGCTTTGAATCAGAGGTGTAGTTTGCTAATTTGTCACTCAGATTCTCAAGAAGCTCTCCACTTGATATCTAATGAAACATCATTGTTTCATAAATATGCTTGCATTATTGAGGATATTAAGCTCTTATTATCTTGTAATTGGTCTGTGAAGATGGAGCATACTTTGAGGGAGGGTAATTCCTGTACTGATTGGTTTGTTAAAAATGGTTCAAAGAATGATTTCTCCTTCAAGATCTGAACGCTGCCTCCACGAGAGATAAGTCCTATGCTTCTTGTTGATGTATGAGTATTCCCCTCATTAGAAATTAGTCTGGCTTTTTCTTTTTTCTCTTCTATTGTTCCAAAAAAAAAAAACAGGGTGCAAATATTATTCTTCATCTCTAATTGTTCACATTTCAAGCATGTTTAGTAGGTGTCAAATTGTAGTAACGGGGGGAAAAATAATATACCAAAATAGACTCGTGTTATGTCTTGATGACTTGTTAAATTCATTCTTACCTTTTCATTATCTACTTTCCCCCCAGAAATAGCTTTTCCCGTCTTATAAAGTTTTCTAACATTATGGAAAGCTCTCAGAGATTCCATATATGATTCAACATGGTATTTATTTCTTGTAGGTTGAGTCTACTAGTTTTCCTCGTGGTGACTCATAGGTGCTCTTTAAGTGTTACATAATTTTAACCTTACTATTACATGTGTATGTGTGTGTCTCTATATATATATATATAAACAGCATTCCATAAGCGTTTCATTTACCATATATGGGTAAAACAAAGACAATCACATATTTACATTATGAATTGTGCTTTTATATATATATATATAGAGGGAGGATCAGTTTACACCAGTGTAAGTCTTTTTTGACTTACATTTATTTTCAACCGTTAGATGTACTTTCATCTAATGGTTATTTTTAATGAAATAATCTCAACCATTAGATGAAAGTAAATCTAACGATTGAAAATGAGTATAAGTCAAAAAAACTTACACTTTGGTGTAGAACTGATCCTCCTCATATATATATATATATATATATATATATATATAGAGAGAGAGAGAGAGAGAGAGAGAGAGAGAGAGAGAGAGAGAGAGATCACCCATCAAATTATTTTTGCTTTGCAAAATTTGTGACCTAAATTAACAGGTGTTGAACTCGATTTGTTTGGTTATCTCGTGTACTCAAAGGTGAGAGAATCTTTAACATTAATCTCAACGCATATTACGGTAGTGCATGAAGTGGTAATTATGATTTCTGAATTTTGATAGGTAACCTGGCTCCCGCATTTGTAACTTTCTTGAGTCCCCACTCCCCAACTGTTTCCTGGACCTAGGGATGGTTTAGTTTGAATGATATGATTTCTGGGGAGAGAATCTTGCATAAACCTGAAATATTCAGTTGAATGTATCAGATTAATCAATACTTAATATTTTTTATAATTTTTTATATTATACAATTAAAATTATAAAAATCTATAAAAATATTAAGTATTAATTGACGTGTTACACTCAATTTAAGTGTTCAACAATAATTTTTTTTTACTGTGATCCTTCACAGTCCAGAAAAAATTTGCCTGGGTCCTACCTACTTGGCCATTTCATTCTCTTGCTCCCTTGCAGTATCATCAACATGATGCTCATATATCACATGCATTGTGGCATGACATTGGTCATCATCGTCTAATATTTGCTCATACATACGTATGTTCCGAAAATAGATGACCATATCAAATTTCATCTTTAATCCTTTACTATTCACTGAAAAAAAATAATATTAATTATGATAGATTATTAATTTTTTAGTGAAAGTAAATATAACTTGAAAAATATTAATAACATATTTTTTCATATACATCTCTCACATATGTTTTAATGACAAAATCAAAATATATATATATATATATATATATATATATATATATATATATAAATAAAGTTAAACTAAAATCACGTGATAAAAATTATGTAAATATAAAGTGATATCTGTGTAAGCAAATTATTGATCTAATTTACTGGTAAGATAAGTAAAAAAAGAAAAACCTACTTACATTACACATGCACATGTGATTGTATATTTACATAATCGTGCACCTTCTTCTGTAACCCTACCTAGGTATAAGTTGTAGCAAATAGCCCCCTCAATCAAGCAAATCACATGGCATGTTCCCAGTCAGCTAATCAAACGGCCATGATCAAATCTCAAAAAATCACAAGGCAGCAGCAGTCGTTGGATATGTGTCCCATATCCAACTTATGGTGCTGGCCTCTGTTGGTGGTTTTGCTAGGGGACAAGTTGTCCCCACAATTGTTTCTCATGTGACCGACCATTTCGCCTTACTTGACCTGTCATTGCTCCCACTATGTCCTTTCCATTCACTTTGTATATATATAACTAAGCCCTTTCTTCCATATACAAAATCATTGATCTTTCACCAAATATATATTCTGATCCAAAAGAGAAAAAGTTATTGCCAAAAACAAAAGTTAGTGAGTTTGATACCCTGACCAGCTGAGAAATGGCCAAAGAAGGTCTTGGACTTGAAATCACTGAGCTAAGGTTGGGTCTGCCCGGTGGGGAGCCTATAAGTGTGGCGAATAAGAATGAGAAGAAGAGGGTGTTCTCCGACATTGATGGTGGTGGATACGAAAACAGCTGCTCCGGTGACCAGAAAGTTGAGACGAAGAATCAAGTGGTGGGGTGGCCTCCTGTGTGCTCCTACCGGAAGAAGAACAGCATGAATGAAGCTTCAAAAATGTACGTGAAGGTTAGCATGGACGGGGCTCCCTTCTTGCGTAAAATTGATCTGGGTATGCATAAGGGATACTTGGAGTTAGCCTTGGCTTTGGAGAAGCTCTTTGGTTGCTATGGAATGGGTGAGTTACATTTTCCTTTTAATTTCTTGTGCACCATTTTTAAATCTTTCTAATTATTATTTGTGACATGATTCGTTTCATGCTAGGGTAAATATGGCCAAGAAAGAGACATGCAAAAAAACATAGGTGGATAATTCATATGTATGCAAAATAACACATTAATTTTGCATCTAGTACTCGAAGTATATAATATTAATTTGTATATGCTTGTCTTAATTTTAACCCCCCTCCTTTTTATTCCATCATGAAAATAAAATTGGAAAACTAAACTAATAATTTTCAACATTACTTTCTTTCTGTGTTTCTTTATCTTGATAATGATCATAGGTCTTGACCCTTCGTAATTACTATTAAAGAGTAAATTTAGGTTTGATTAGCAGCATTGGCGCTTCATGAACTTAATACAACCTTAAATTAGATGATGCTTATGTAAGTTAAATGTGTTGACCGGCAGATACTTAATACAACATAAGGGTTCTGAAGAATCTTAACTTAATTTTAAAAATAATCCTAGAAAGAATGGGCACGAGTAAAATAATTTCGAGGAGAGAGATAGAAGGACAAAGTGGGAGACCAAGTGTATATATAATAAGTAGACATTCTCCTTATTACGTGATGGCGTGCAGCTAGTGTATATATAAAGTTGCACTGCTCTCTTCAGGACAAGAATTAAGTACAAAATATATTATACTACATATAAATTAATTATTCATAAACACTCAATTAGAATAGGCTGAATGGGAACCAAACTCCCCAAAAAGCACAAATTAATATTTTGAGTAATGACAATTAGTATTTGTTTGCAAAAAATTGTTGGCAGGGGAGGCGTTGAAGGATGTGGACAATTCTGAACACGTTCCCATTTATGTGGACAAAGATGGTGACTGGATGCTGGTTGGAGATGTCCCTTGGGAGTAAGTCCTTCTGGCCCCTCCCTCCTTATATTTTATTATTTCTTTAAGATATGTTTTATATTTGTTTTGGAGAAAAATAGGTTATCTTATCTATGCTGTAATAGTTAAATTTATTGAATTTAATCCAAGATGATAAGTTTAATTCTTATAGCAAAGATTGAATATATTCATTTATACTAAATACAATATTTTTTAATCAAACTCAGATTTAATTAGTTCAATAACACATAATAACCAACTAGATCATTACATGCACCAACTCAACAAAATATATATCCCACATAGACATGTGGCTAGAAAAAAAAAATCGTTATATTTAGGTTCAAAACTCGAGTATATCTTCAAACCTAATATGTGAGCATCAAATTATACGGCCTATACTTTTTGTATATATACGTATCTAATTTTAAGATTTAGTAAAGATATTTTAAAAAGTAATACCAATATAAATTTACGTTATCCTTCTCAAAACATATAGTAATTGCCACCCATCACTATACCAGTAATAACTACCATAAGCACAAAAATAAAAATAAAAAAAAAAAATCTTAGTATGAAGGACTGCTTTTTTTTTTGGGGGAGGGGGGGGGGTGGAAGCATCTATTTATGTTTTCAAAGACAAAAATGATAATCGTGTAAAATACGAGTCAAGTAAACCAGAAATACTTCTGTCTATTGTTATTAGAGTCAACTTCCCGTGTTTACTGAGCTAAGCCACCATACAGTTTATGGTATATCTACTGCCAACTATGATTCCATGTTTGAAAACCATGTGCCACGGAAATTTCGTTTACTTGCCTAGCTACTTTGATGTACTATCATTACTGTGTATATATAAGGTGCTTACGTGCTAATTACTTAACTACTAAAGATGCATGCGTGGTTTACAATCTAATCAATCAACTAAGGTAGTTGTCCCATAGATTTAAATGGCATATATATCCAAGTTGCCCCAAAAAATTGAAATACGAATAAGTTTGCCAAAATCATTTTGTAGTCCACAAAAACGCACTTGACTAGATATGTGTTAAATAAGTTGTCAATTGACCTAATTAAGTCCAACCTATGGTTTCTATGCCAAATATCGTGTGTGTGTGTGTGTATAATGAAAATCGACAATTTTTTGTGATACCGACAATATATTGGACCGCATACAGCCGACATGCGTGAATCCCTCGTTATAATGTTCAGCACATCAAATCGGGAAGAGGGAAACAATCATCCATAATGGCCTACCCTGAAAAAGGCAAAGCCATTATTGCTAGATTGGATAAATCAAAATAAAGAAAGGGGGGGGGGGGGGGGGGGGAGGCATCTTAGCTGGCCACATTTCCGAGAATGATCAAATGTCCCATGAAAATTATATGAACTTTTCAAAACAAACGATAAATTAATAAGTAAATCATGATGATGATAATCATATTTTTATTTAAAAGCTATACTAATTTTCTTTTTTGTGATGTAAAACTTATATACAGCCAATTGAAATAACTTATTATGTTTAATCATGAAGCGGTACTTTTGCAGAATGTTTATTGAGTCATGCAAGAGGCTGAGGATTATGAAGAGATCTGATGCGAAGGGCTTCGGTCTGCAACCAAAAGGATCTTTAAAGGGATTCATAGAAGGCGTGGCAAAGTGAAACATAGAGATGAAACAATGATGTTAGGCTTCTAATTAATGTCGTGCACGTTTTGATGATCATCATTCCAAATTTATGTTGTCGTTTTATTATATTTGAGTAAGCATGCCTTTATAGTTTGATGTATGAATCAGACTTCTGTTTATGTTAAGGCTTAATAATGAAAGACATATAGGACCTTATTTAATTAAATAGGGAAAACTCATCGTTTGAGATTAATGTTTTGCTATATTTGTTCAATTGCAGTTCACTACAGTAAAACTTTATTGTATCAGTCCATTTTTTTATTACTAATTCCACTTCATCTCTGTTACTTCACTCAAACTCTTTCCTTTTATTATTTTCAAAAATTGGTATAGTAAAGCGCTATATTAAGTTGTTCACGTAAAAAGAGACAAAAATAAAGAGTTGAAATAAGAAAAGAAGTTTAAAAAAAATTGAAATACAAAAAGGGATTAAAAAGAAAATGAGGGATTAGGTTAAACAAGTATTCTTTTGTCCTCCACCTGACTCTCCACCTCCGTTTGTAAGTGATATGCATGAATATCCCACATTTTTACTAATGTCAATTATGTTGATAATTATTGATTTGCTGCCACAAGACAGGCACTAATGCTTCCTTACAAGAAATAATTAGGGGAAGAAAGGTTTGAACAATTCTAAAGATATTACTTGTAGGAGGACGTAATAGTATCATTTCGCTTCTAAAAGAATCAGCCTTATAATTAAAGGGTACATGTAGAGATATCCTAATTAAAAAAGAAACCTAAAAATTATATGAATATATAAAAGAACGACAAGGTAAATTTATTTTCTTTAACCGAATTAAATATCGTAAATAGTCTTATTCACTTCAGTTTGCAAAGCACTTAATTAAATCTTGTGTTTAAATATAATTGTAATTTAAGATTCGATTGTCTTTGAAATTGTAGACAAATTGATCTAAGTAGCTAGTAAAATTGTTCTGATGTAGAATCAGAGGATACCTGAAAAGACACGTGTATGATAGTTTCTTCCTCCTCGTGCGACTGTTGCCATCGTGAATTTTGAATAGGGAGGTTGGATATCTGTAAAAAGATTTCAATGCTCAAGTTAGATGATGTACTAAGAGGGAATACACAGTATGATTTTCAATTACCTTGCTAAAATAGTATATCCTGATATTTGTAGTGCATATGCGGTGTCTTTGAGCATTCGTCGCAGAGTGCAGGTACATTGCGATCGTGGCCTGACGAAATGGGGTGCCTCCTCCCACGATCGTTCAGGCAGAGCCCTGACGGAGGGTGCCTCCCTCTCACTATCGTCTAGGAAGATCCTTAGAATCTCGGAGCTGTCGCGTTAGTGACCACCCACCTTTTGCAGGCAATTATGGTCCCTACACTCTAAAGGTCATAATGGCAGGTGTCAAAATCCGCATAGATCTATGGAGTATTGTTGAGAAATACGACTAGTACCTGTGTACGATTATCTTACCGGGGTGCATACTTCGGAGCCTGATAATGTACATGTTGGATTTGACCTTTAAGGACGAGATTCCGAACTATAGTCCAAAACAAAAATGATAAGGAGAAGCACTCATGCAAGTCATCTGTCATTCTAGAAGGTCTAAACCATATGGTGTAGCAAAAGTTGTTTTTCCATCTCTAAGTTTTAGAATAGAACTTAAGTATGGTTGTCAACTAATGTTGGTAAAAGACTTAAGAGAGAATCTATTATCTTTTAATAAATAAAAAATATTATAGTAAACATCATAAACCTGTGGAAGAATATTTCTAGTTCATGAACTGTATGTATATTTGTTTCTCACAACAGGTGCACATGATTTTCTTCTTTTGGCCATTTGAAGGGCTGCACATGATAAGAGCGCAAAAACCGAGCTCTATCTTAATCCTAAATGCAGAATCTTATTTGTATTCGAACGACACCTAAATTAATAATTAATAATAATAATAATAATAATAATTATTATTATTATTATTATTATTATTATTATTATTATAAAACACACTAACTATTAACTATAACCCACCATTTTTAAATCAATTCAGACACAAAGCAGTTGGATAACATCTGACAATTTATTTTAGTCTACTAAAATCAGCAATGTAGTTACATAAATCAAAAATAATTTACTTGATTGTTAATGTTGCATCAAATGTTTAGTCAAAAACTATAGTTATTGGTTGAAATGCAAATTTTATTATTTTATTTTATGATAGCATATGCGCACACTCCTGCATCTACAATGTGCGACAGGTCGGCCTATGAACTTTGCACTGTACACATGACATATTGTCCAGCTAGATTGTTAAGCATTTTTTATGTGTACCTATACGTACATCAAATTCAAGGATAATTGCTAATTTCCCATAAAACTAATATTAATAATGAATTAAATTAAAGATTTTTCTAATAAATATCCTAAGAACTCTTATTAAAGAATATAAAATATAAAGTTTTGCATGAAAATTATAGCTTTTCAATTCTTAGTATATTGAATATTCTATTTTTTATGAAAAAAAAATTATTTTGAATCTTTAATAAGTATACTTAGAACACTTTCTTAACAAAATCCTTAAATTAATAGCTTACACTTAGTACAATTTGTTTAACGTTATTGATATCACCCTATCAATTTATATTCAATTCATGATATTACATACACAAACACATGCACGAGTACTGATAAGCTGCACGCATGGCTATCAAGTATCAACGTTCTAGGGTCTAAATTGCCTGCGCTGCACCGAAATTATTTCTCCGATATTAACTTATTATATAGGTATCGAAAATTAAACTATATAAATGTAAAGTATCTAATTGAGTATACTAAATTAATTAAAATTTAATATTTTTATAAATTTATGTGTCTTATAATTAATTTTATAAAAATTCATAAAAATATTAAATTTTAATTAATTTAACATATCTAACTCTAATATTTTATGTTTAAGTAAAAATTTCTTTAAGTATGCATGTATTGATTCAGTTCGCATTCTTAGAAATTAGAATGGTTTAATGATTCTGTATTCTGAATATATAACCTGTTGCAAATTATTCAGTTCTTCACTATAAATAATTAAGAATTTATTTATTTTGTCAGAATATTTAAAACTTTCTTGACAGATATTATAAGATTGATATAACTTACATGCAGGAGAAAATATGTTTGTTTGTTAATCAACAGTTAGGAATGATATAACAGTAATAACAGAACCCAAATGTACCTTTTTTTTATTAATTATCAAATATAACTAAAACTCACTTACGTTTATTTTGAATGCACAACGGAAATAATCTACAGTAATTATTTTTCTTCATAAATTGGAAACAAATTCAAATACATAATCATTTATAACTGTGTAAACGTGATTTGAAATTAAGTAGAAATGGAATGAAGACTAGCTGGTAGACTAAAAGTGTGAGCACCGTTGGAACATTTTAGGCTAATTTCTATCAAACTTACGTATATCTAATTAGTCTTATCAAGTAATCAAATTGCATCTGATCTGTTTCCCTCAGAATGCTAAAAATCACGGTACTGCTTATTTGTCTTGATGCGTGCTTCTCAATAAAAGGTCTGGGTTAAAACCTCCCTAACCTAGTTTCACTATATATTGAGAGAGAGAGAGAGAGGGAGATCAACCTCTCTCAGGTGACAAAACAATTTAATGACTTTATAGTAACAAAAAAAATAAAGATTCCAAATGGATAAACTAGTTGTGCCCTTTCAAAACAAGAAATGAAGAAACGAATAGAAAATACAAAACATAGGGCCATAGCTAGGCTTCAACACTCTGAGTAATTGCCAGGTGTCTTTTACAACTATTTGGCATGACAAGTTAGCATTGATCTTCCTCTCACCATACCATGTCTATGGGAACTTGGGCTAACCATAAAGCCTATCTAGCTGTTGTCTAGGACACCCATGTGATGAATCTAGGAAGCTAATTTAAGCACAACAACTAGTATTATTATACTTCTAAGTTATAGTACACCACAATAAGAAGAAAAGGGTCCACTGTGCCATCAATTGCCTTCCCTTTTGGGAAGAACAGGGGATGAGCCTTTGAGTTGTGCTTGTCCCAGAGTGAGTATGATGGTGGACTGATAGGTTTCATCTCTTTCTTCCTTGGCTTTGAGTTTCTGTCAAGGATAAGAAATAAGGAACTGATCTCCGCAAGTTGGAACAATAAACCTTCTACTTTGTTGTTGTTGTATTTATTTATTTATTTAATCAATTAATTGTCAAAAGTTAAAACAGAGTTGGTATCTTATTCATGACATGGGGGTATGGTGCCATTATTTAAGGCAGAATTTACTGCCAATTTCAGGAACCAAAAGAATTTTTTCTTTTTAAACTTGACCCACTTTTGAGGCACAATTAACCATTACTAATCCAATTTAATGTTAATTCAGTACCATCATCTTTTTTTTTTTGTTGACAATTAGTACCATCATCTTGAGTACAGGGTTAAATATCAGTTATTTTGAAGGATGACCTCTATGATTCTTTCTAGACATTCAAAGCCTATGATTGCTTTCTCGAAAAATACAGAAAATTCAAACTTGATGGCCATCATTCATGGAAAACTTTTGTTTAAAATATAAATGATTTTGTACAAATGAATGATTCATTAGGCCTAATTATGTATTACACTTTCTCTTCCTCAATGATTAATTTCTTGATTTCTTTTTCTTTTGATGTTTTTTTCTATGTAAAAAGAGTGGGATACACGAATCTTCTTAAAATTTTGAAAAAGATATAAAATGAAAGTACCATTTTTATAAAGTTAGATAAAGTCTATTGTATATTATGTATGCGCACGTCTCTAATTTAGGTATTTGACAAAATTGGAATATAAATATGTAAAAAATATAAATGTATAAAAAATTATGTAAAATCAAATATATTCAGATGATAAAAAATATGTAAATATAAAATAATGTATGTAATTAGTATTATTCTATAACATTTAATTTCTCGCACAAATCAAAAGACATTCTCCATGGTTACGAAGAAATTAAGATAGACATGAGATTTAGGTTTAACGACCACATTCAAAGTAGTAAATGCTCTTTCAATCTCCTTTCTTTTTGCCAATAAATATCGATAACACAAGGTCATGTAATTGTACTTGCAATTCCTGAAATGATGTTTTGCATTTCTTCTCCTTAATTAGGTATTAATTAAGAATAAATAATTCATTCATTTTTAAGTTACAATGCATCAAGTGGAATGACAACTATGAAATTCATAATATTATTTAATATTTTCCAGTAAGTTTCTGTTTCTTTGTTGCCATGATAGCCGAATGTGAAAATATAAACCCACGACATTGATTCCATGTTATATTGTATCCGAATTTGCGGAGAAACCTCAGCAGCTACTGCAGATTGTAGAGGTGGGGTTGACCTTCATGGAGACAAAGTGGATTTTATTATCAACCAAATTTATACTTGGAAATTGGAACAAGTGAATTTCATATCTTTTCAATACCGCAACAAATGTTCATACTTAAATCAGCATCCTTTATCAAACTCATCCAAGTATAATTGGGCTGCAAGTTAATTTGGATCTCTTGCAAACAACCTAAAGCGTTGATCAATAGCTGTCTAGCTCTTACATATTCCTAATGGCTTCTACATAAAATGAATTCCTTTTTGACAGAATATGCTTAAGCTGGAATTGATTTCATTAAGTGTCTTCGTCATGCTTCCATAATCTGTATAATCATGATGGACTGTTTTTTGTTCTTTTCTATTGTACATCGTTATCCATAAGTAGTTTTTTGCCTGCTATAAAAGACTATTGTAAAAGAGAAATCAATCGTGTCATATGAGTCTGTTACGTGACAGGTTATGTGAATACAGAGATAAATACACAAATCTTAAAAATAGGGCCTACATGGTGCGCCAATACAGGTACCCTTGGCAGTTAATTTATGAGGAGCAACTCTCGTGTGACCATGGTCTATACTATGTATGAATGCTTGGCTAAAGAACAGTAGGAATCTCTGCATCTCGATGCTTCTTGTATGGCTAAATATGCAAAGTTTCATTTTAGGTAGAAATGAAAGGTAGGAGAGAGGGATAGTGTCCAACCTTAAATTAATGACCATGACATTTTCCCACCAACTTTGTATATATCCATTAGCTGGAGTGACTACCGTGCGTGGGAGAGGGGCTGTGGTCTTTCCCACCATCCTGGGCTTGGTCAAAATTTTCCCAACTGGTGAAGACAACCATTAACTTTCTACTAACCACCTTAATGACTGGCGAGAAAGGAGAAGAGATGGTTCCGCCTTGAGCATGTTCAGGTAACTTCTGTCCTTCCTGCTTATAAATACATGGAAAAACACTGTTGCGTGTGTTGTCTTCAACTCCCAAGGAAAGATGGGGTCTGCACCACCAGCACAGCAGTAGATGTCATACTATTTCACAAGTTAATCACTTCACTTAATTGTGCAACCCCTATTATAACCCAAACGGTGTTTAATATTTATCTCATCAAACCAAAAAACAACGCAAGTAATTTTTCAACTTTTGGTTTAATAAAAAAGTAGTTAGGAACTCGCAAAAGTGAGAGCTCAAAGTCTCATAATTCAACTAATGTGTGTCAGTCCGAATAGAAGGGATTTGAGTCTCTTAAACATATGATATTGAGTTTGATCTTGAGATTCATGTGTGTTAATATAACATCGTTAGGAAGGTTTTTCGCTCAGACACTTGACTATATCTAGAGAGATTAATCTTTCACCTATCGAGTGAATGAATACTTGGAAAACAAAAAAAAATAATCATAATTCATTTTTTAAAAAAGTAATTCTTAGTTTATTTGTTTTAATTATGTGTTTTTAAGAAAATTAAAAATTACGCTTTTAGAAAATATGGTTTTTATTATTTCCTTATAATAAAAGATAGATAAAGATTGCGGATAAAAATAAAAAAATAAAAAATAGATAGATAAAGATTAAGTTAGAGAACTTGTCTAGATGTGGGAAGTTACTTGAGAGTTCTCTTCATGCTCTTAGGGACTGTAGTAAAGTTCGGGATTTGTGACTTAGATTAGTTTGATTGTCTTGCTGGAATTCTTTCTTTGATTTAAATATTAAGGACTGGGTTCATGCTGGTTTTAGTGACCGCTTTGGCAGGCAGGATATTGGTAAATGACACTTAATTTTTGAGTTTACAGTGTGGCTTGTTTGGATTAATAGAAATCAAGTGATCTTTGGTGATGTCCAGAATATATTCTTTATTGTTCAGCAAAGGGTGGAGGAGACGTATCATGCTAATTTTGGCTTGAATGCTCTTACGGGTAGCAATATTTATATACAATAAAACTTGGGTTGGACTTTTCCTTGTAGTGATTGGATCAAAGTAAATGTTGATGGGTCTTGTTTGCTTGGTAGAAATATTAGTGGTTGTGGTGGTGTTTTACATGATGCTTCTGGGTCTTGGGTTGGTGGCTTTGTGCATAATCTTGGATCCTCTTCTGTTTTACAAGTTGAGATTTGGGGTATATGGTCTGGTCTTGATTTAGCTAAAAAGAAGAGAATCACTCGCCTATGGTTGGAAGCTGACTCTCAAGTTGCTGTGAAGATTGTCAAGGATGGATGCTTTCCTTCTCATCCCTGCTCTGCTATTGTTGCTTCAATTCATCAGATGTTGCAGGATTCAAACTAAGTTGTTAGGATATCTCATGTTTATAGGGAGGGTAATCGCATGGTAGACTGGTTAGCTAATTATTCTCATGGGTTTGGCTTGGGATATCATGTTTTGGAAGCTCCTCCTCATGGTTGTTGCAAGATTCTTCTTAAAGATATAGTTGGTGTTCTTTTTCCTAGAGTTGTTTTAGCTACTTACCAAAAAAAAAAAAAAAGAAGTGTGGGCAAATGTAGCAGCTGATGCACTAATTTCATGGCAAAATAAAATATCAATCAGCAATTAATTCAAATAATGCCAAACAATAAATTATTTCAAAATCCAGTATATTCATTTTGCAAGTTCAGCAACACAGTCATACCCATCATAAATATAAGCAACGTGCAATCCCAAGTTGGTGACAAAGGGATGAGGATCCTCTCCTGTTGCATCCTTCTCAAGCTCCAAATTTCTCAGAAAAATCCTGTTTTTCAAAAAATTAACCATTAAAGGATGGGTTAGAGGGTGGGAGAAGAGGGAATTTGAGGGTAATTTTTCCTATTTTGGAAAAAAGGATCTAATAAAATTATATTTTGTTTAATTGAGAGGATCTCATCCAACCAAAGTGGGCTGAGTTGCATAAATTATCAAGCTCCAAATTTCTCAGAAAAATTGATTCTCAAATACCCTTTAGTTACCTGAGGGAACATATACCTCCCCCCCCCCCCCCCCAAATTAATCTAATAAAATTATATAATTTTGTTTAATTGAACTCCCAACCAAAATGAAATGGAAAACAAGTACAACTGAGTGAATTCAATAAACTGAATACAGTAAAGAAGAAGTACCTGACTTTGAAGATTGGGTTAGCATTTGAGAGAGCTTAGAGCAGTATGATTGGGAAGATAGAAGAGGGAAGTAAGTAGTAACGAGAATTGGAACACAAATGCAATTTACAATAGTTAGAATTGTTATAGGGATGGTTGTTAGTATTTGAACAATAGAAAGAATGCAATATTGTACGCCGACATGGTTGAGATAAGAGATTCAAACTCGCCATTTTTTATGTCTCTCTCTCTCTCTCTCTCTCTGCCAAAGCTGCGAGAGATATCAGCAATGGAGCAGTGGTACGCCTTATATTTGCCACTTTGGTGTAAGTACCAAGAACTGGAATCACATAAGATTAGACGAGGAGGACCGTAGAAATAAAAAAAACTGTTTTTTTTTTGTTTTTGTTTGCAGCAGTTATTTTATTTTATTTTGATGTTTAACATAATGTATTATTTTTTGAAATAATAAAAATATAATTATTTAGTCATAAAAATTGTCATTATTCATGTTAGTTTAGTTTCTTAATGAAATAATTATATTTTGTAATTAAGGTTACTCTTTTATAAAAACATAGTTATTAAAAAATTTTATAAAATAATATAATATAATATTCAATACGACACGTATCAAAAAATTTTTTTTTTTTTATAGATCCATTTGAAGCTGTAGATGACACCAAATTTTTAGGAACAAATGCAATAATATTGTTTCTTCTTGAATAAAATCACGTTAAATTTGCTACAAATCAAACGATTGTGTCAAGAAGCTAAACACGTTCCTCAATCAAAACACGATTGTAAAAAGCATCTTTTTTTTTTTGGTAAAATTGTAAAAAGCATCTTTAATATCTTGTACTGCTATTGTCTACTAAATACTAATAATCAACTTTCTGACATTTGATCAGTAGTTGGCCACTTGCACCCCAGTTAAGTCCCTAGTGGAATAAGCCAAAACCCACAACTAGAATAACCGTTACTACAATACAACACGTGAGTTCAAAATATCCAAGGCGAGATGCCTGATCTTGGGGTACTATCTCAGATTGCTTAGCATGAACCACAGCTAAAGGTTATGACATGTATATACAAAAGATAAGATATTTAGAGAATGGACATGGATAAATGAATGGAAGTTGAAGGAAGGATTAGATTAGACACTAGACAGGTTTTATGTGTTGTTTACATATCAGTTAGAAGTCCCTTGCATTGGCGCGTCAATCATCTTTCAGAACAAAGTTTCAAGCAGTTTTGGTGAAGACAAAGCCGCTACACATTTAAACTGCCACACAGAATTTCATAATGAACATCATGCAAATTAATAGTAAATAGGTCTACGTACTACTAGTTCAAGTTCAAAAATATATATATATAAATAAATGTAGTGAAAGAGATCTTAATATATAGATAATTTTTTCTCTGCTATACCTTGTCTTGTCTGTACTTTGAGCGGACGGCAGTTAGAGGGCAGCCATTGGTATTCAGCTGTAGGTCTTGTAATGCAAGAACTGTGGTTTTCAAATCTGATGCTTTGTAACAGGCATAGTGTTGAAGAGTTGGATTCTGCAATAAACAATTGAGTATCATGCATCCTTTACATCATACATAAGGAAAAATATGAATGAGACACTAACCCATGGGTGGTGTGACTGATTTAATGTCCACCTGGCAAGAAATACAGCTGATGCAGCAATGATAGAGGGAAGGAAATTCAAGAAACCATAGTCCATCAGTGTTAGTTCAGCTAGGTAATTGGCCAGGTACTCCAATTCAAGGCTAGTACCCTGCAAATTTTTCAGTAGTTTAGTAATACAGTAACATTAAACCAAACAATTTGGCATGTTCTGGACCAAGCAGCATAGCCCCAAGATCAATCTTTTCACCTTGTAAGGAGCTTGTGCTGCACGAAGAAACCTCCTAAGAACCAAGAATGTACAAAAACAATTGCATCAAGGATCTCCCAATAACGCATTGAAATTTTCTTTTCATTTTTTTGTATGGATATTATTAATGATAAAAATGCCAACAAGTACCTGAGGAAAGTTATTGTAGTGGGAGCAAAAAGTTTATATTCAGACGACTTTAATACTTGACTCTCCATTGTTAGTACCTGCCACTCACATTATTTATCAATTGCAAAGAATCCAAAAATTACATGCGTAATCTTTTAAAATACTGTTATTATCAACTTTTGCGTAATGACTATGTCAATATACAAAATCCACAGATTTAAGAGTGAATTTGAAATTTTGAATAGCCAAAGAATCTGATGTTAGAGCTTGAGATTCTAAGTTCTCATGTTTATATATACATACATACATATATTGTTGAAACTGCAGTTTTAAATTTCAATGTATAAATTCCTTATTATTTGGCCATTAATAATTTATTGTTGAAAAAGTAGGACATACCTCCGCTTTCGTGTATGTGTTGTCTGTGATGAAGCAGAAATCTTCAATACGCGGGGCATTAATTTCTTCGTACTTGCTTCAATCACAGAAAGCAGAAAACAAATAAACATTTCCAAATACATTACAATAAATGCTACAGATAGATATAATCCTTCAATTGAACTTCGATATTTTTCCTTTCATCTGAAATTTACAAATACTGGTATAAAATTAGAAGTGCTTGAAAAGTAGTAATCATAAAAAATCAAGTAGAGCAAGACTTGTAAGTTGGCTACAGGTTCTGCTTGATGTATACCATAGCATAGTTGTTATAATTGATGTCAATTAGCATAAGAAGCAAATGTCACAAATGTATTAAGTAAACAACACAACATTTCCATCTTTTGCATGCTATCCTTCAAAGCCAAATCCTAATTGTCAAAAGTGTCAAAGACAACTTTCTTGAATGACTCAATGACCATTCATTGATATAGAAAAAGAAGGATATGGTGCACTGTCCTCTCAACAAGAAACATCAAGGTTTAACATGGAAGCATACAACAGCATCAACTCAACTGAGAAACTTAGTTTTAATATCATAATATCATGGATGAAATTACATATGCCCTGTTGAAGAATATGAATGAGAAGGCATGAAGTCAAATTCATTGAACTGAGAACTTACGAGGCAATTAGCATGCATGTGATGCCAAGCAGCTGAAGTCTTTGTCTTTCAATGTAACTTTTGGAGAGAAACCAATCTATAAGATGTACAGCGAGGTAAAGAGTGTCTGGTCCCAATCTGTATTCCTCAGAAATCTAAAAAATAGCATATTAAGAATACAATTTGGTTTCCGAAATATAAAAAAGAAAAAGTTTACTTTGTTTATCTTTTTCTCATAAATGTTAAAGCTACGTCCAACAAGTCTTTAGTGTCAACAACCATAAAAACACTTAATCCTGCAGCTTTAGGATCAGCTAAATTATATTCCTAGATAAGAACTATTTTAGAACGTCCTTGGTCCTCATGGAATCTCTTTGGTTTTACAATACTCTCTTTACTTATACTTTCTATTAACCTGATCACAACTGCATGCTTCTTAATCAATCCTATATTCCTATTCATGTCATTCCTCATCTCCCCTCCCTTGATGGCTTCAATACTAAGTTGAATATTGTCATTTTGTTTTGGGGCATTATGATCCCCATGTCACACATCTTAGATATTTGTATCCTCGTGCATTATGAATGAAGTAACTTCTATTGATAAGCAATGATCTTCATATCTTTTTTCATATTACCACTTCACCATTATCATCTCTGTAACACTTAATTTCTCGTGTCTTACCTTTTACAGTCCAACATTCTGTATTGTATTAGAAAATAAAATGATGCAAACCTCTACAAGCCAATCAACCAGTATCCCACGCATGCTTTGAGTGATATCTCGCTGCACTGTTTCCATAAAGTTAGGATACGGCCTTCTTGCAAGCTGAAAAAAAAAATATTAGACAAAGAAATTAAGACATAAAACAAAATAATAGAAAAACAGATGACAGAAAGGTTATGGACTTAAGGTAATTCTGTATTCCATTTTATATAGAACTAATAGACACCAGGAATCCCACAATGTTTCAATCCAATATAGGATATAGGCTTTATCATGTACATTACAAAGTTTATAACTATCATTTGCTTATTCAGAGCAAGGTTTTTTAGCACCCAACATTCCAGTGCAGCATTTTATCAGCATATATTGGAATAAGGCTTGGTTGTTGTTATTTTACAGTAATAGCCATTGTTGATGAGATATTGACATGAAAACTCTTAAATTCAAAACGTGCTTCATAGTAAAGGGACAACAGGAAAATAAAAGAAATCATCAAGTTGAAAATTTTTCTTAGGAGCTGTGTTACCTTAAATCTTGTTTCCACTATAGGATCCTATGGTCCTAATCAAGAAGTTCAATAGAAGCAAACATGTATATAATTCAAAATCTTTTCACATTGGCTGCACAATCATCTTAAGAAGTTACGATATCGGTCAAATTAAGGATATGCTCCCAATCAGTGCTGATGAGGCGCACCATTTATTTAATGGATGGGGATATATAAAGCTTTTGATATGAAAGGGCTTTTTTTCTTTCCTCTACTCTAGGGGATGTGGAAAGAAGTCAATTCTTAGTCCTAAACATGAAAAAGCTGGCAGAAAAAGTATGAGTATATTTTCCAAACTTTCAAAGCAAGAAAAATTGGTAGAGACAATAAGGCTTTATTGGACAAGAGAAGACTGCTGCATACAATGGCATGACATTTATGACACAAACCTCAGCAACACGCAAGTTGTCGTAGATATCAGTGGCATAGAGGCTGCACAATTGAGGATCTTCAAGATCATCATCTATATCAGTGATGTCTGGATCCTTTAATGCATTCAAAAGTTCAGAAAGGCTACCTTTCTTGGCTGCACCAATTTGTATATGCATGTCAGTACATATATACAACTGAGAAAGAAGACATGAAAAATACATCAACTAAGAAACAATTTCTTTTATTAAGGTCTTGAACAAACTCAATAACCCAATGAAAAGCATTACATTGAATACATAATGACAAACTATTGTCAGTATAATAGGCTTCCCAGAAACATTTGTTTATAATATTAAGAAGGAAACAAATAATCTTCAAATTACTTTGTACAAGAAAGCTGGATTGTTTCAAATATATAGGTTAGCTGTCTTGGAATGACAATTTGCAGTATTATAAGAACTTATGATTCGTGAAGGAATATATTGCAACAGAAAAAAAGATTATATTTAATTTGCAAATCAGGTTCACTAACCAACTTCCTGTCTCTTTTTTGTTAATCAACCAAATATTAGTTTACTCAACTAATATTACTGTCTCCCAAGTTACATGATGTTTTGCTTGAATACCACCATAATAATGTATAATGCACACCAAGAAAACAACTAGATATTTGATTACAAAACAATCTCAGACTTCAGAAGCTCATTTCCCTTCAAACTACATATACTAACTGATTTAGGTTCAGCAGAACCACTCATTAATAATCCTTCATATAGTAGAAACGAGCAACATTTAATATAGTAAAATTGGAGTATTTGAGCAATGCATAGACCATGTCCCACACTAAAGAAGCTTAACATGCAGGGTGGCATATTAATATTACAGACTTGTGGGTAAGAAAATAGACAGAAAAACCTTTTTTCTGAGAAATCAAAGGCTGAGCAGATATTCTAGACGTCTGATTTTCAATCAGACTATCATCCTTGCCACCACAATCATTGGAACTCAGCTGTAGAAGTGCATTGTTTTCCAAATTAATTGAGCACATAGCATCTTCTGATTGAAGTCCTATTTCCGGTAAACTCTTAGCTCTGGAGTCAACTTGAAGTTGTGGTAGCTCCACAGCAACAGAAGGAGCCACTTTGGAAACATTAATTTGACCAGCCTTAGCCAGTTTGCTTTTCTTAGCCTGGCAGTTAGAAAAATTCACTGTTAGGTAAGGAGGATGAGAGTAACTGTCCATGAATGTGACATCAATCCACCAATAAATTTCAAGAAGAAAGGAAACACTTAACAATGATGGGATGGGATAGTTCTTGCTCTAAACAGTTGGAGCTTAGGATATGGATAAAAACCTGAATTTTAGTTGAATTGAAACAACTCCTGTATGTATTTTCACAGCAAACATTAGTAACATCCTGAAGAACAGCCCTCTTTTTACGTAGAGGACATGTATTATCAGAAACTGCTCTTTTTGGATTGGCTCGTAGTGGCTGCTTCTGATTTCGCTGTGATGGCTCCTTCAAAGGGGGGAGCTGTCCAGATGCACGAAAAGCAGCAGCTCGAGCACGAGTCAATCGACCAGAGAGCTCTCCAGCTTTCAACGTGACTTTGTTTTCTTTCTTCATGTCTGCAAGATTCTGTACAACAGAAAACAGTACACACTCTAAATCTTGATGTGTGAATCCTGCAACAAAAATGCCAAATCATGAGAAAAGAAAGCATCAGGAATCCACAATTCTAGTGTTTATTAGTTCACAGATTGAGTATCAAGGAACCAAATGCATGAAAATCCAAGTAAGGAAACAAAAGAGACACATCTATGTACTATTTTTTTTTTTCAAAGTGGCAACATTTTTGAAGCGGATCAGCAATCTGGCATCAAAGAAACACACTTCACTTGGAACTTTTAAGTACTCACATCAATATTCAGCTATTTCCTGGTCCATGTTTTCAAATGCAGAAAGTGAGTAAATTTTTTTATTCTATATGTTATTCGAAATCAAGCATACAATTGGCACACCTTAAATAAGCAACAAAACTGTTTGAATGACATTCAGAATTCAATTTACCTTAAATAACATTAAGCATAAAAGCCCCATAGTGACAAAAGGCACAAAGAGAGTCCACAAATCACTTTTTTTAAAAAAAAAAAAAAACTTCAGAGCAGATCAAGATAACTACATAAGGTCTAATTGAAGCGAAAATACTCATTTAAGGGGGAAAGAATGTTAAAGATTTTATTGACACTGGCTAACATATGAGATCAGGGCCTAACTTATGTTTTCATAACGCAGCTCAGTTTGCCACATGAACTCTTTTTTTTAAAAAAAAAAAAAAATCTTCCATTGAAGTTTCTCAACATAACACAATGAATGTCTCGTCAATGACAGAAATTAAAAAAAAAAAAAAATGGTCACAAGATGCCCAATGAGAGAACCAAATGTTAAAGAAGAAGAGAAGACAAGGAAGAAAGAAGGGTATGCAAATTGAAGCAGGTGTATACAGAGTGCACATCAGAGTTTTGAACAGGTGGGAGGGAAGAAAAAGAAACCCAACAACAATTTCTCAGTAACATGGTTCAGAGGAGGGGAATAAATTAAGCTTTTGCGCAAAGTAATAGGCAGATAAACAACTTTCATTGTCCATGCAAATCAACATTGCAAAATTTCAAATTTTTCAAGGTCAACATTAAAATGTGGGTGAGAAATAGAATGCTCAGTGTTGCTTTTAAGCTCGTTTAAGCTTCCTATTTGAAAGCCATACAAATGTATCCTCTGTTAACCTCCTTTTTTGAGCCAAATTTTTCTTACAGCTTCACAGAAAAACAATTCAAAACTCAGCCTTTCTATTTATATCTTCTCTTTTGTGACATTTTGTAACAAACCCAGCAGAAGAGAAGAAACACAAATCACTAGAAAGCAGCATTATCCACATAGGACTTGAAGAGAATTTCATTTCTTCAAAGACTTGAAATGTAAAAAATAGTACAAAAAGCAAACTTTTTTGGTTTGTTTTATGAGAGGTAAGGTAATGCCAGCATGAAGAATGACCTGGGTCTATCTTGCTAGCTCCACGACCTCCATTGAAGAGAGAGAGAGAGAGAGAGAGAGCTCCAAGTGTTTCTAGGGAGCAGCTGTGGAAGAGGAAGAGAGTGAGCGGGATGTGGTTGTTTAAAATCTTTGTGAAACATTGGAGGAAAAAGAGAAATTAAAAAATGGATTGTTTCAAAGAAATAATAATGTAATGAGGCTCAGTGCTTGACTATTTGACTCAAAAGTTAAAGACAGTTCATGTCTTCGTGATCAAGTGATTTTTGTAAGAAAAAAACTTTTCTCTAACACTTCTACTCTTTTATCCTTTGTTTGGATGTGAAGAGAAAATGAGAAGAGAGAAAATAAAAAGAAAAAAAAAATAGAGAGAACAAAAAATAAAGAGAAAAATATATTTTCTCTCTATTATTTAGATGAAAAAAAAAAAAAGAAAGAAAGAAAGAAAATAAGAATTGAGTAAAAAAATAAAAATATATAATATATAATTATGTAAAATGACATATATATCATTCTTTATATATATATATATATATATATATATATAGGGAGGATCAAGTTATATATCGTGTAAGTTTTTTTTTACTTACACTCATTTTTAGTTGTTAGATCTACTTTTATCTAATGGTTACTTTTAATGAAATAATCTCAATCATTAGATGAAAGTGAATCTAATGATTGAAATAAGTGTAAGTCGAAAAAAAGATTTACATTAATGTAAGCCGTCATTATATATATATATATATATATATATATATATATATTACAATAGACATTAATTTTAAAAATTAAATTAATAAATATTTACGTAAATTATAAAATATAATTACAATTATGTTTAAATAAAAAAATTGTAATTGATTAATATATAATATTTTAATAACATAATAAAAAATATAATTTTGTCACTCATTATTATCCTTATCCCTTTGTCACTCATTATTATTTCTTTCCATAACGTTGACCATTATAAATTCCCAAATGCAGCATATTTTATTTGTTGTTGTGTTAAATTTTGTTTGAGTATGGATTCAAAAAGAGTTAGTCTGGATAGAGAAGGACATAATTGTAAATTAATCATATTTACCTTGTTTATCGAGTTTTCTTCTCAGTATTGCGGAAAAAATTTTTTTGTGGGTCTCATGCGTTTATTTTCTCTCTTTCCTCTTTTCTCTGCTGATCCAAACCGCAGAAAATGTCAAAATTTTTTCCGTTTCTCTCCACTCTGTTTTCTTTCTTCGTATTTTCTCTCAAACCAAACGAAGCATTAATAATTCTTTATTTATTATTTTTAATCTCATTTAATTAAATTAATAGTAACATAAAAATTAATTAAAATGGTTGAAAGGAATAATTAAAAAAAAAGTGATCGTAGTTAAGTTTTGTTCTTTTTTTATTCTCTCCCTATTGAATTTACAGTAAGATTGTTTTCGAGATCTGATCGTTTAAAGTTTCAAAGTATCTATATGTCTTTATGATGTCTCCTCCTAAATGTTAATTTTAAATTAATAAATTAATTTTTTTATGAATTCATTTAAAATCAATGATAAAAAATTTTGTTAGAAGATATATTTATTGTGTTCCATAAACTTATAATAATTTAGATCAAGTCAACTCATGAATTTCACAACTTGATTTGTTATCAATTTTGGTTATCAATTCAATAAGTTAAAAAAATTAGTTAATTTATTAAATAAGTCAGGTTTAAGTTTTTACCTATTCAGTTATATATAAATATATATTTTTTAAAGAATAATAGTAATAGTAATAATATTTTTATTTTTATTTAATATATATTAACATTTTTTTATTATTATATTACTTTAAAATTAAATATGTACAAAAAAAAAAGTTACAAATTTGAACCTAATTTATTGAAATTAAAAAGCTAATTAATGAGCTAATACCAAAACTGGTTCTCCAATATATTAGATATATTTTCAAATATTTTGTACATCAGGCATCTGATTAGTCTTTCAAATATTTTGTACATCAAATTGGTCCTTAAAATCAATTGATGTCTAAAGAGATATTGAGAGACTAAATTGATATTTGTTTTAAACATTAAGAATATATTTATTATTGATTTGATAAAATATATATAAAGATCTTATCTCATTAAATGACGTAGGAAATGATATAATTTTACTTGTTTACTCTAAAGATAAATTTATTTTAAAAAAATATTTTCTAAAAAAAATTATAAAATTAATAATTATTAAATGAGAGAATTCATAATGTTAGCCATACCAGAAGAGGGAAAGATTTGTTGAGTTAATTAATAAAATTCTTAATTACTAAAATAGACATACTCATTTGAGTTGATTAGTAAAAGGTAAAAGAATTTTTTTGTCCATAAAAAAAGGAACGAAGGGTGCTAATTTTGAAATTTTTTTAATTCCCAATGTCTTAAATGTTTGTTTTTTATTTTAAACTCAAATGTATAATCCCATTGTGGGATTCGTGAAACGACACATGAAACATGAAGAGTGGTGCTATAGCGGTTTGCGTTTTATCTGCTCACAATATTCGACCCTTTTTTTTTTTAGCTTTTAAGTTTCAATTTGTTAGAGAATTTTTTTTTAGCTTTTAAATTTCAGTTTGCTAGAGAGTCAGAGTGACCTCACTAACTACGAAATTGTTTTCATTGGATATATATATATATATATATATATATATATATATATATATATATATATATATATATATATATATATATATATAATAGGAATGTAGTGAGAGGATATTTATTGTGAGAGGAGTAAATTTTGGCCATACAACCATATACATAGATGGTCAAGATTAAAAGTTACTTAGAGGTCGTGTGACCATTTAAAAAAGTTACATGTATTTATGTTTTAATCTTGACTATTTATATAAGATTCAATGGTCAAGAATCACTCATCTCATCCTCTCACAATAAATACTCCTCTCACCTGATACACTTCTATATATATATATATATATATGGGACATATCTAGTGAGAGGAGTGGTTATTGTGAGACAGTGAGATGAGTAAATCTTGACCATACAACCATACATTGATGGTCAAGATTAAAAGTTACTTAAAGGTCATGTAACCACTTAAAAAAGTCACATGCACTTATATTCTAATCTTAACCATTCATATAAGATCCAATAGTCAAGATTTATTCTTCTCATCCTCTCATAATAAACACTCATCTCACCCGATACACTTTCTATATATATATATATATATATATGTAATCTTAACCATTCATATAAGATCCAATAATCAAGATTCACTTTTCTCACCCTCTCATAATAAACACTTTTTTCTTACACTTATATATATATATATATATATATATATATATATATATATATATATATATATAAAATTATGTGATTTTTAAATAATTTTTAATTATAATTATTTATATATAATTTAATAGTGAAGATTTATTTCTTATATATATATATATATATTATGTGACTTTTAAATAATTTTTAATTATAATTATTTATGTATAGTTTAATAGTTAATATTTATTTCTTTCATAATAAAGCATACATTCATCTCAATGTATAAAGAGAGTGATTTAACGAATATTCAGTAAAAAAATGATTTAATGAATATAATGTTAGTCTTGAGACTCAAATTTTCATAAATTCATTCAATATACACACATATTAGTAGAGTATTGGGCAAGTCTAATGTGATACATATATATAACACTATTTCCTGGGGAATGCAATATATGTGTGCACATGTTATCGATAGCATACATGTAAGTCATTGTTTTATGAAAACGTTTTTAATGCTTTTAAATGAGTTTAGAATATCAATGTTTCGCAATATTTCACTATTGATTTTATGAAAAAATTAGTTGACTTTGTGAAAAAATCAATCAATGGTCATAGTATTTTACTTACAACCTTGTTAATAGGTTTTCTCTCTCAAATTCTTTTTTCCTCTTTTTTCAGAGCCATTGTTCGTTGGCAGCCATGATTACCGTCGACGTCGACGACTTGGCAGCCACATCACTTCGTTGCCAAGACCCACCAGCGCCATCGAGTGACTTATTTCGTGCCTAAATCATCGCACCACTCATCACCATCAACCTATTGTAACCAAATCCATCACCCACAGCCGACGAACGCTCGAACAAAGGTCAAATTTGAAAACTAAATCTGATAACCCTTAGGTTATGTTTGAAATGAATAAAAATAGGAAATGATTTGATTTGAATTGAATTAAATTGATTTGATTTAAAAATTAAATTTTGTGTTTGGAACTTTTTTTAAAAAATAGGATTTGAATCAAATTTTGTGTTTGGAATTCATTAAAATGAGATTTGATTTTATTATTTTACATTTTAACCCTTATGAAAGGTTGTTAGAGGTAGTTACTAAGGATAAAATAGTCTATTTATTTCAAATCAAATTAAATTCTAACAAATCTTATCAAAATTGATAGAATTTCTAAAACAAAAGGAATGAAATCCATGAGATTTTAAAAATCAAATCATTTCTTATTTTTAAACATTCTAAACACAAAATTTAATTAAATTTAATTTACAAATCAAATCATTTCCTATTTTTTTACATTCCAAACACACTTTTAAGGCCTTGCATTGAGAATTAGGAACAACGGTCAGGAATGCAACCAGATTTGAAAACTAGATCTGAAAACCTTAGTCCCCGCCTTGCATCGAGAACGAGGAACAAAGGGGCACGAAGCTGGGGTGCAGCTCACTAGCCGTGACGTGTGGCGGCGCGGGTCAGACGTGGCTAGTGAGCGGCGTTTCCAACATGAGCTAGTCACTGCCAATGACCCATACTCGCTGTCACAACCCAGATCAAGTCGCTGTCTAGCTCGTCAAATTTGAGGCCCTGTGATAGATAAAGAAGGTTGGGGAACAGTGAAAATGTTAGAAAGAAAAAATTAAAATTTTTTACCTCTTATAACAGATAATTTTGATTAAAACATTAATATTCAAAATTTTAATAAGAGTATTGTAAACAACTCTGTGTTTTATAGTAGATAACATGAAAGATAATTTCCACAAGCATGTTAACGAGCAATACAAATAAAAAAGGAGAGGAGATAAGCGGTTGCTATTAGCAAATAGACAACGTTGAGAAGGGCAGTTGATCGTGGGTGAAAAATGTAAGCTGGATTCCCATGTTTTTCAATCAATTTAAAACCTAAATTTGTGGTCATTAATCTTTTCCCGTATTGTCAATTCAAACGTTGTGGTGTTAGACATAGAAATATGAACGGTAGCTCAAGTAGTGATAGTGAGAACATCCAAATTCAAATTTCTCCATTATGTCATAAACGCACTCTGACTATAGAAGGTTCACAGAGTGGCAAATAGTAGATGGAAGGATGTTTTAAAAGAGTAAAAGACAAAGCAATTAAAAACTTGAAATGTTTTGAAAATTTTGAAACATATACAGGATAAGGAAGATTGAAGGAAACGGGGACAATTTAATATGATTAGCACGTGACTTAGCAGCTTTATGACAGATGTTTGAGTGGCATGTGGCTTATCTATGCCCCACAAGAAGGGCAACAACCCTTCCTCATAAGTCCAAATCCTAACGACCCCCTTTGAATTTTCTCGTTCTAGAATAGCATTGTTTAATTTAACCCCAAAATTTAAACTATGCTTTACTAATCGTAATTTTGAAAGATTAGTGTCCAATTTATTTAAATCCTCTTTTTGGTAACTTGTATACAGAAGACTTGCATGCTAACTCAAAATGACCCATGATAAGAGGTGAATTGTGTAGATCCACAATTAATGCTTCTTCCACGTAAATTTTTTTTTTCTTTTTTGGTGTGTCGTGGACTCTTGGAAGAGAAGTATCATATGGGGATTCAAATCATTTGTCACCTCTTTCTGTCCCCAATCCTCATCCATGTCCTCTTAATTAAAATTTGTCAACTAAGACAAAAATAACACATTATTTGTTATTCATTTAACGTCGTTATGAGTCTGTTAGGGAATAAATTTTAAATTTAAATTTGATAAAAAATTTTTATGTACAAATAAGATTATTTTCTGATGAAATGATATGATAAAAAATAATAAAAAATGTTAATTATAATATAACTTAGTAATAAAAATGATTAAGTTATAATTTGATACAATAAAAATTGACAAGATGACGTTATTTGATAGGAATGATTAAAAGTTAAGTTCTATCGAATCATGCATAAAACTATTGAAGAAAATGAGAGAATAAAAGTATCAAATTATAATTTAATAGAGTATTGACAAAAAGACGTGGTTTCACAAATAATTATTAAAAAGTAAGTTCTGACAAAAGAAGGTGTGCATTGCATTTTGTGAATTTGTGTGTGGTGTGCAGTAGAACTCAAAACGAAAAGTCGTTGAAACGAGTACTGGAAATTGGAAAGGAAAAGAAAAGAGACAAGAGAAGCAAGCATAAGTACGACAATCATTTAGAGGCGGTCCCCTGCTGTTTTGTCGGCATTTGCAAGACTCATCAGATCAAACGCACAAGCAGGATCGTTAAAAATTGGTCAAAGTCGATTTGAATCTAAGTTAGGTTAGTAAAAATATCATAAAATTTAAAATAATCTGAATTAGTCTCCTCAAATATATTAATCCACAACGAATTAAGCGAGTGTCTCATTAACATTAGATAGCAAAATATTAATATAAAACTCATATAATTTAATTTATTTTGTTTTAAAAATAATCTGACTCCAATACACTTAACTCGTTTTTACAGCAATACTCACAGGCACACATAGGGCAAAAGAATGGGTATTTGTAGAATAAGAGTGTCAAAATAAATTAAATATTAAAATAAATAAAATTTTATGTATCGAAATAAATAATTTGATAAAATAAATAAATTAAATTAATAAAATATTAATTTAAAATTTATATAATTCGAATAAATTAAATTTTGAATAAATTAAATTTAAATAAATTAAATTAATTTATTTTTTTAACATTATATAATATTAAATAAATTAAATTAAATTAATAAAATATTAACTTAAAATTTATAGTAATTTAAATAAATCGATTCAAAAATAATTAAATTTAAAATGATCTAACTCAAATAAGTCGAATCGACCCATTTTCACACTTCTAATTATGTCACAAAATGCGTAGCCCACTTTATGAGGTTCTCTGATTTGCGTGAAACATCATCCTATTCCGATTCCTATATCTTCTCCGTCTTCTTCTCCCTAACATATGCATAGCATTTTTCTTCATAGAGTCAGTGTGTGTATCCCCAGGAAAGAACGTACTCACATCACACCATTCAACCTACTTGCCTTGCCTTTCTCCAAAGGAGGAAAGTAAATCCCCATAACCATAATTCAGTACTAGTAGCTTGTAAAGGTGGGAAATTTTCCCTCCTGGAATTCCGGGAATTATTATTGTCTGTTCAGTTCTGCATCCATTGCTCCACCTGCTCTCTTCTTCTGTGCTTGTTTGCGTCAAACATCTTGGAAACTTGAGCCAAAGAATTGTAGAGTGATTCCCATGCTGTATTGCAAAATCATTTACTCCTTCCTTCCTTAATCCCAAGGAAACCAAATCCAAAAAAAATAAAAAAAAAAAGAAGAAGCAATTTTTAACACACACAGAAAGAGAGAGAGAGAGAGAAGAATCAGCTGAGGTTTTTGTGGGTTTGTTACTAACTTGGGTCGGTTGATGTGCTTGTGATATTAGTGGGAAGTGATTGAGAGGTTGGTGAAGGTAAGTCAAAGAAACGTACAAGAAAGAGAGAGAGAGAGAGAGAGAGAGAGAAGAGGAAGGGAAGCGCAGGTTCCGTGAAAAAGGAATAAAAATAAAAGCGTTTCGGCTTTTGGATTTATGTTACAGTTATATATAATGGGGTTGGGGGGTGAGTTGGTGAAGCGTGGCGTTTGAAAGTTAATTTCTTTTGGGTAGGGTATTTAGGTCCAGGGGTTGACGTTTTCTTCTTGGACAAGACCACAGAATTTAATTGGGGTTTGGGTGTTTTGTTTTCACTGCAAATCCAAACCAAAAATTGCACCTTGGTTGAGTTGAGACTTGAGACTTGAGACTTGAGAGGGTTGTGGCGTGGCTGGTGTGGTGAGAGACAGAGACAGAGACAGAGACAGATGGGTTCGTACGGAAATCTCGCAAGGAGGGCTGTGGAAACCGAGATGCCGATTATGGTTCGGGTACTTACAAACCCCTTAATTACCTTTTCTCTTTCGCTTATTGGAATTTTACATGTTTGTGCCTTCCATTGAGTGTTTGGATTCATAATCAAGGTGTGTGTTTGTGTTTGCAGATGCAGGAATTGCTCCGAGGTGCTAAGAATGCTGTGTCTTTGGCCCAGGTCTGTTTTTATTTTATTTTATTTTTCTCTGTTTCCATTTCCAATGCTTTGTTTTATTAATCAAAGTTATAACATCTTGGCGATGATTGTGGAGACAGATTGTGTTTTTTCTGGTTTCCAATGTCTGAATTATAAATTAGTCTGGCTTGGTTTGTGTGTGTCTGTGTAGTCTTAACTCTCTAAGACAAGTTCTTGTGTAGGTTGTTCAGATTTTAGCAATACGTGGGACCCATATGGATCCCACTGTATAGCTGCAATCTATGTGCAAGTGTGTGTTATGGATATATATATATATCCAGAAACGGGATTGGGAGCTGTTTATTTACTCTTCTTGTATTAGGGCATGTTTGGTGCGGGTTTATGACGATTGCAGTCTATATATTATACAACATTTCTTACGACAAACATGAAAAATTTGCTTCCAAATGTCCCAAAATTAAAAAGATGCATATCCAAAACTGATTTAGAAAATTAGACAAGGAAGGGCTACTTGTAATCTAGCTTGTACTGTCTATGTTTCATAACATGGTTTGAACTGTCAATCTCAAGGCCCTAATTTCCAGATTGCCAAAGGTTATTTTATTTTAGACTTCTAAATTTGATTTTGGAACTTATACAGGACCTAGATTGTGAACTAAGAGTGAAAGCTATATAATTTGATTCTGCTTCTGTTGTTACTGATTTTGGTTCATGGTTCTGCATGCTCTTAGTCATCATTTGAAGTTTACTAATCAAGTTTTAGTTTTAACTGCTCTGACCGCTTAGTATTTAACTAACTTTATATGTATTATTTGCCCCTTAATTCTGTCTAAAATGCAATTTGTAATGGGTTTGTTGAAATTTGTCTGCTGTAGGGGGTGGTTTATTGGCAACCTCCAAAGCGAGCATTGGATAAGGTCAAAGAACTTGTGTGGGAGCCTTCTATTAGTCGTTATGGTGCTGATGAAGGTATTCCTGAACTTCGAGCAGCATTAGTGAAAAAGGTAGTCTAGTTTCTTCTTACAACTTGTACTAGTGGGGAACTGTGGCTAGCTGATTGGGGGTTTTTCATTTGGGGATGAAACTTGGGCTTGCATAATTGGTCCTTGACATTGGTGATCTTTCAATTAACTCCTTTGCTTTTGTCATGCAGTTGCGTCATGAAAATAATTTGCACAAATCCTCAGTAATGGTTACAGCAGGTGCCAATCAGGTGATCAATTCCCAGCTATATAATTTTTGTTTTATGTTCATTATTTTGTCATAACATAAAAAAGAGAGCACATGGTTTCTGAAAAAAGTGAAGTGTATAAGCATTTCAGCTTCCATTTTGACTTCTTGTGTTTACCCATTTAAAATATATAAATGCCTTTCTTGCTTGTTTATCTAAAATCTTATTTACAACTGTCATAGTGTAGCTGCTTCTCCTCCCTTTAACTCAAAACATAGTGAACAGGCCAAGTATTTGATAGGAATAGCATGATTTTGTAACTGAAGACTGTACCTTTGATTGTTCGATTCATTGTAGTTTTCACTTTTCAGTTCTTATTTGAATATTTCATCTAATGTAGCTTTTCCAACCTCCTTACCTAAAGAAAGAATGAGTGTGAGATGGGAATAAAAAGGACTTGATTTAGTGCTTTAGATCTATCCATGGTTTCTTAGCAAACTCCTTATTTGTTGGAAACTGCAAGATAGAGTGATTTGAAATGAATTTTCTGGATTGTTATGATCATCTTTTTTTTCCCTGTATAATATTTTTAACTCCTCTTTCCCTTCATTTAGCATCTTTCTTGTCATAGACTAACATTGAATGAGTCAGCATAACAGTTTAGCTCTAGTGTGGTCTGTTATTTTACGCTGTTAGGGTCTCTTTCTTTAACTGGTGATTGAAAACTAATGACTGTTACAGTACTCATTTTGTTTGCTTGATCAGTATAGTTTGATCTTTCAACATAATTATGGTTACTCATTTCGAAACATCTGCAGTGCAGGCATTCGTGAATCTAGTTCTTACTCTCTGTGATGCGGGGGATTCTGTGGTTATGTTTGCTCCTTACTACTTCAATGCATACATGTCCTTCCAGATGACTGGCGTTACCAATATATTAGTGGGTCCTGGTAACCCAGAAACTCTTTATCCTGATGCTGGTAAGACGCCGCATGATCTGGTCACTACAATTTGTTTTTACTGGAATTGGACTAGGAACACAAAGCAAATCTTTGGTTTCTAAGAGCAATTTTTTCCCCTTCCAGGGGGTTTTTATATTTGATCAAGAATTGGGTGGATTAGGTCTGGACTTGTTGAATTCTCAAAAACACTTATAAAACAGGGAACTACTATGCTAAACTAAGCTTGTTGTCAGATACATGTAAACCTCTGGTTTGTCAACCCTCTTCTCAGAAGGTTTCTTGTGCTGCTATAAACTGATGCATGTCCAGTCCTCTTTGGTTTCAAGTTATTGTGAATTACCAAACGGTGGTTAAGTTTACTCCATCCTGTGATTTCTTTTATTGTTAAATCCAAGTAGCACATCCTGTTGAACAACTTTCTACACAACTCTGTCCCTTATGATACATCAAGAATCTTAGAAGACTGTTTGATGTTTATTAGACATTAGTCATTCAAGTGTACACTTTCTTATGGTGTTGGATTTCTTTGTTTAGGCCATTTATCTGAATTTTCTTGATTTTCAGATTGGTTGGAAAGAATATTATCAGAAACTAAACCTGTCCCAAAGCTTGTTACTGTTGTAAATCCAGGCAACCCGACTGGAACCTACATTCCAGAGTCTCTTCTAAAGGTCTCTCTCTCTCTCTCTCTCTCTCTCTCTCTCTCTCTCTCTCTCTCTCTATGGATGTGTGTCTATATGTGTGTGTGAATATACTTACTGTTAGTATGCTTTTAAAAAAGTGTTGCTGAACTTTCTAGAATTTGCCATTTGAGTTTTGTTTCTTTGGTTTCTTCTTGAATCCTCTTGTGCAGCCAATATGCCTGTATTTGACCTCGTAAGATAATATTCCCAATGAATATGTTGACTGATGATAGGGCACAATGACATCGTTTGATCCATGTAGCCGACCCCACCTAGTGGGAAAAAGCTTGGTTGTTGTTGTTGTTGAATATGTTGACTGATCTAAACAATTTTTTTCTTAAGAATTTTGTTTTAAAATTTCTAAGCAAGTGTTCTTTCTTAATTGGCCAGAGGATTTCAGATCTCTGTAAGAATGCTGGCTCTTGGCTTCTTGTTGACAATACATATGAGTAAGTCTTTTAAGTTTTCCCATGCTAATGGAAATTCCGTCATATTTATGAAAGAAAAAAAAAGTCTGAGAGATATGTTTATGTCCTTGTTTTTCTGCTTAGTACCATGACAAGATCATTTAAATAATGGGTTGTATTCATGACAAGAAGTTGTTTGCCCTTGTCAGAGAGATTTGACTAAGTTTTATGTTGGCTGTCAACTGTCTAAAACAACCCTCCTCTTTTATACGGGCTTGGGATTGGCTATGTAAAGATTGGCAAATGGCAACAAAGCACAGCATAGGCAGAGTTTATTCATGACAATTCCTAATTATTTTATGGATAGGTTTTTCAATTTATCATCATTCCAGATTGATTTTTTAATTATTTTTGTTTATATTGCAATCAGCCCCTTTTGTGGTCTCTAAAGTATCCTGATGATATCTTACACTGGTCAGGAAATGCCAAATCAATGTTTAAGCCATTATAGTAGTCTTCACTAAGAGTACCTATCGTTATGAGATTCTCTTACAACTGTTTCTGAATTTTATCGTTTGTATTGCAAGTTTATATTTTAATAATTTCTTTTAACACTGACCCCATACTTGATTTGGAATAGAGTTACATTTCTGGCTTCTCTTTGATGTTCTACTCATGACTACTTCAAGGGAGTTACTATCTCATATATGCAGATGGATTTGGCAACCTTCTTGCATTCTTAGCTTTTTCTTGCACTTCCTCGTATATAAATTTTATTGTATTTGAGGATCTCTTGTCCTCCTCCTAGTTGTACTTCCCCTCTTTTCTCTAATAAATATGCATGCAGGTATTTTATGTACGATGGTCTGAAACACTCTTGTGTGGAGGGAAATCACATTGTTAATATTTTCTCTTTCTCAAAAGCATATGGAATGATGGGATGGCGGGTTGGATATGTAAGTAACACTTCTGATGTCTTTATTTTCATCAGCATGAGAGCCAAGCATTAAACTTGATATGTCCAATTGACCATTTTTGGTGAAACATTGGATTTGTCAACCATGTTATACAACCATTGGAACCTGTAAATAAGCAATGATGTACTGTTGGATTTATGGTATTTATATTCTTTGAAGTCGTTTTGCTTGTAAATTTTCAAGCAATGCAACATAATGTGCAAGGAAGTCTACAAGTCCACAACTTCAGAAGTTATATTTTGGACTAGGTTGTTTTACTTTTTTCATTTTTAATAATTAATATCATTTACTATATTATTATTCTAGTTTGAAAAAGAAAAAGAAGAAACATCCATTATTTTTATTCTGAAGCATAGGGTAAGCTAGTTTGGTAAGAACTGTGATGAATGTTTTATGACAAGTATTTCTTTGCCCCCACCACTTTCTTTTCCAAGTATAAATGATGAAACACAAACCTATATTGCTTCCACTTTATATTCTGGATTATTAGTTTCTTCTCTGCAAAATTTTAGTTACATTTTTCAGTTGCATACTTCATAAATTTTCTCCGCTAATTAATGTTAAAAATCAGCACTGCTAATCTGGAATAAATATTTGATTATTGCAGATAGCATACCCATCTGAAGTAGAAGGGCTTGCTACCCAACTTCTCAAAGTTCAAGACAACATTCCCATCTGTGCTTCAATAATTTCACAATACCTTGCCCTCTACTCCTTAGAAATGGGACCTGAATGGGTTACAGAACGAGTAAAAAGTATTGTCAAGAACAGAGAAATTGTTTTAGAAGCCCTTTCCCCTCTTGGAGAGGGTTCTGTAAAAGGAGGAGAAGGTGCTATATACCTGTGGGCAAAGCTCCCAGAAGGGCATGGTTATGATGATTTTGATGTTGTTCGCTGGCTAGCTAATAGGCATGGGGTTGCTGTAATCCCAGGAAGTGCATGTGGCTCTTCTGGCAATCTTAGAATTTCATTTGGAGGCTTGACGGAGAATGACTGCAAAGCAGCAGCAGAAAGGCTGAAGAAAGGCTTGGAAGAATTGGTTAGAGATGGGTTGGTGCAGGACCAGTAACTTCTAGTACTTCTCCCCAAGCCCTTCAACTCTCCCTGTCCAAAGGGAAACAAGGGGACAAAATAATGGAAAATCTACATAAAGTCCATTTGCCAGTGGAGCAAGATTGCAACCATTTGAATAAATGGAGGATTTATTTTCTACCTGCTTAAGTTGTAGGGTAGCAAGGTTTTATAATTATCATTTTGATAATTCAAACCAGTGGATAGATACATGTACTTTTTTTATATTCATTGAATTCTATTACATGCAAATGTTTTATGCCTCACGATATAAATATATTCCTTTTATTTGTTTTCATATTTATCAAGGATCAGGTGTAATGCTGGTAAAACCTGTACCAAGAGAGGGATGCTATAGTATAACTTTTGTTTGAAGGATAATACTATATGAATAACTTATAAAAGTAATAAAGAGAGACAACATATGCCCAAAGTGATTGAATTACTAGATGTATGCAGAAAAATTCTGATATAAGAGTTTCGAGATAAATTTAAAGACAGAAATAAGTGAGTTCTTATGTGTATTTATACACCACTATAAAATGAGTACAAGTACACCTATATATATTTAGGCACACAACATTTTATAACTGCGTAGTTTTAAATATTTATTCTGTTACCTATGTAGGGATGTGAGCAGATGTGCATTAGCGTGTGTAATAAACATTTTTTTTATATATAAAATAGATAGCTGGTTCATTAGAAAATAGTTATTGTGACTTGTGACTTGTGAGAGGTGCAAGTGTGGAGTAATCACCATTGCTAACAAAAGGGGCATATGGTTTGTGTTTTTGTGGGTGCTGATTGCTGTACACAGAATAAACAAGACCAGCACTAGCAAAACCCTCAAAAGACAAAAGGCTGAAAGTCTTGGGGTGACGGAACTTCTAAAGTCCTTAACGGCTGATTTTTCTTTCCGGCCTCAATATCCACAACCACGTTGATACCAAGAACCGAATGTGAGTTTAGTGGTCCAGGAGTATTTTAAAGCATAGTAAATACATATTTCTACATATATTATCTCACATAATTTTAATTAATTAACTATAAAACCTATCTAATAACAAATTTACATATACTTAACCACTAATTTAAAATGGATTGTAATAATGAGTTACAACTTAATTTTAAAGCAATTATCATCTTACATAAAGAGTTCTCTAAGATTTTTTAAAGTAACTAATTACCACAATTCCTTTTAAATTGGTAGTTAAGTATACATAATTGTTTGGTTAAATAATTTTAACAATTAGTTAATTAATGTTATATAAGATAATACGTGTGTAAGTATAAACAAGTAACATTATTATTTTAAAATGAGTGTCACTCTAAAGTAAAAGTAAATACACTTTTATTAGAGATATCAAAGCATGTTGACTTACTCAGACCCAACAAAAATGAGGTGGGGTGGGGCAACCCCCCTTTGTTTATTAGTTGGTTGAAAATATTAACTGATCTTGTAGTATGAGAAAAATTATTGTATGTTTTTAGGGTAACAATAAATGTATGTTTCAAGAAGATTTTTATTATTAATTTAAATTTTTTGTTTAAAATTTAAGTGTGCTTAAAATCAATGGTAAAGATCTTTTTAGAGCAGTGATCTAAGAACATGTAATAATTTATTGTTTAATGATGAGTTCAGCAAGCTTAAAATAATAGTAAATTGAAGGATTAACGAAGACATTTAGAGCATGAAATTTGTCGAATTATGTGTCAACAAATAATTAGGGCTAAATTCACCTTCAAAACTAAATTAAAGCATAGTAAATACATATTTCTACATATATTATCGCACATAATCTTAATTAATTAACTATAAAACTTATGTAATAACAAATTTACATATACTTAACCACTAATTTAAAATGGATTACTATACTGAATTACAACTTAACTTTAAAGCAATTATCATCTAACATGAAGAGATTTGTAAATTTTTTCAAAGTAACTAATTACCATAATTCCTTTTAAATTGGTAGTTAAGTATATATAATTTTTTTGGCTAAATAATTTTAATAATTAATTAATTAAGATGATATAAGATAATATGTATATAAGTATATACAAGTAGCATTATTATTTTAAAATGAACATGACTATAACGTAAAAGTAAATACACACTTATTAGAGATGTCAAAGCATGTTGATCCACTATGACTCAACACGGGTTAGACAAAAATGGGGCGGGGCATTAGTGGGGTGAAAATACTAACTAATCCTGTTGTATGAGAGAAATTATTGCATGTTTTTAGAGTAATAATAAATGCATGTTTTAAAAAAATCTTCACCATTAATTTAAGTTATTAGAGATGTCAAAGCATGTTAACTCACTATGGCCCAACACGGGTTAGACAAAAATGGGGCGGGGCATGGCAACCACGTTTTTTTTATTAGTGGGGTAAAAATACTAATTAATCTCGTTGTATGAGAAAATTATTGCATGTTTATAGAGTAGTAATAAATGCATGTTTCAAAAAAATCTTCACCTTCAATTCAAGTTTTTTTGTTTAAAATTTAAGTGTACTTGAAATTAATGGTAAAGTTTTTTTTATAACAACCATTTAAGAACATATAATAATTTATTATTTAATGATGAGTTGACTTATTAATCCGCCTAAAATTTAAAAAATAGTGCATTGAAGGATTAAGGAGGACATTTAGAGCATGAATTGAACTATGTATCAACAGATAATTAAGCCTAACTCTACCTTCAAAACTAACTCCAAAAAAAAAAAATTGTTCAAATCATTATAAATTGTATATTGTCATTGTATCCATCCAATGTGACACTTAACACCATAGTATATAATATCTATATCAATTGTCTAAAGCAACGAAATCACTCACTTTGGTCTCTTGTCGAGTGAGTCAATTCCTCTCTTGATATGTTGAATTTCCTTCCGAATTCGCTACATGTCTTCCATGATCTCCTCAAAATAAATCTTCAGCCCTGTTTTTGTCGTAGAGGTCAAATTGACTGACTGTAATTTGGCTGATGGAGCCAACTACATGGTTTTATTTCTCTCCAGTGTCCTTCTTGTGGACTACATTATCATTAAAATCCCATAACTGTGGGCTGGTGGGCCCATGGGACTATCTCACCCTCTCAAATTCAAAATCCACAAAGCCCATCAAAACAAACTAAAGCCGTTACGGCGTTTAAACGTCGTCGTAGAAAGCATAGCAAGAACCAGTTGGCGTGGTTGTTGAGAGAGGTGGTTCGTTGGCGGGTTGCAAGAGCACATGAAGTTGGCGAGAGAATGCGCTCTCGAAGGACTCTATGATACCTCTATCATCTTCTTTGATGGCGCTTTTGCCCAGATCAACAAGTACTCTCTCTCTCTCTCTGCCTTCCATTTTTGTCTTTTTTTTTTGTTTTAATAGTAAAGTTCATGCCTTTGCTTCATAAGCTTTGCATGGGTTTCAATTGTTTTTGTGTTTTTCACATAACCCATTATTGTGATATATATTCAAGTTAATATATTCATTTCAACAAATTTATACTATATGCAAGGGATATGATTATTACTAGTGAATGCATTTAAATTTTTTTTGGAGCTAACTGTGTGCTCAGTTTGTGGGGAACAAACAAAAATTCTTTTGTTAACTAAAGTAACCATTTGGTAATTGGTATATTAGCTCTATCACTACCTGCACCGGTGAATGCAGCAATGTATGAATAAGAAATGAAGATTTAAATGTTGGATCCTACACCATTTGATTAATTATTAATTTATTATGTTTCTCAAGATTACATGTCTTGATATTAATTAATAATGATGGTTGATTATACTTTAGCTTACTTGAACAAGTTGCAATCTATTATGATTTCAGGCACCTGAACACTCTTGATGACCCTTTAATTTTTGTAAAATGGATTAATGTTAAAGAAAGTCCTTTCTGAGGAAACAGAGGTTGTAAAGTAACTAGATGTAGAGAAAAGGGATTTTAAAGAAACCCCCATTGGAAGATGCCCTCCCTCACCCTCAATATCTACTAAATCATCATTTGTTTTTCAACCATTAGATGAGTATCCTACCTCATCAAGTGGTCCCATAGATGTATGGAGGCCACCTAGTAGAGATACTGCAAGTAGAAGACTCACAAAGTCTGGTCAAGTGGGTACTCGAAATCTACACAAGATGGGACTTGGGCTCGAGGTTCTACAAGAACAGGTACAACTGGGCATGGTGCAAAGGCTGGTGGTACAAGTAGGGTTAACTTAGGGGCCCGAGCATCAACTACCGGAAAGAAAGGCACTGTTTCCGGAAAGTCTAGCAAAGTAGATTCAGTTGTAAGTTCTAACTTCTATGAGGCAGTCTGTTGGAGAACATTTTCTGTATCACCTTTCATTGTTTGGAGACGTTGTTTCTAATGATAATTTGGCCAGTGGACCCAACCAAATATCAGTTATTTCCTTGATCTTATAACACCATAATTGAACAAGTTCTTCTTAGCATCCATAGCTAGTTGTCTCCAAGTGTTCATTTAGTATTGGATCCATGGCCAATAGATGAAGTTCTTTTTTCTTTCTTTTGCTTAACCTTTTTTTTTCAATGTATAGAGTTGGGGTTTATGGCAGGTTTTGGTGTCCAAATTACCATCACATTGTGTAGCATCTCTGATTATCAGTTTACCCTTTGCTTATGGCATTCCTATTTAGATATTTTGAGAAACATTTAAGTTCTTATATCTGCTGTCGTGTCCTCACAATTGTGCATGTTATGAATAGAATGGTGATGCTGAAGATGGTAAGTCAAAGAAGGGACAATATGAAGGTCCTGATCCTGAAATGGCAGCAATGCTCGAAAGGGATGTATTAGAAACCTCTACTGGAGTGAGATGGGATGATGTTGTAGGGCTTACTGAAGCCAAAAGACTTCTAGAAGAAGCTGTTGTGCTTCCCTTATGGATGCCTGAATATTAAGAGGTAATCTTGAACAATTTTTACACTTTCTCATAAAAGTAGCTTCCCTAAACCTTACAATCTAATTATTTTTAATAATTGTGGTTTGTATATAACTAATAATTTGGAATTGTGACGTGTATATGATACTCTGTAATTGTTATCATGGTAGTTATTTTTAGACTCTAGTTTGGCAATATGATGAACTACTCTTGCATACAACTCTGTTTTTAATTTGCAACTAAGCGCTGTTTATGAGATTATTATTGCAAAATAAGTTCATGCACATGAATTCGTCTCTTACATCAAGCTCATACGACATGTTGAAATCTGATTGTTTGTTTGGCCTATTCTTTTAAGCAAGCTTTTATTGTATCCACACATTTGAATCTCAGTGAATTAGTTCTGTCTTTGTAAATATTGAAAATTGTTCCATGGAGCTCATTATTTCTGTTCTTGCAGGCAATTAGAAGGCTGTGGAAAGTTGTCCTCATGTTTGGTCCACCAGGAACTGGGAAGACACTTCTTGCTAAAGTAGTCGCTACTGAATGTGGGACCACTTTCTTTAATGTTTCTTCTGCTACTTGAGCTTCTAAATGGGACAGAGAGAGTGAGCGCATGGTGCAATGTTTGTTTGATCTTGCAAGAGCATATGGCACCGAGTACAATTTTCATTGATGAAATTGTTGGAACCAGATCACACGCACGAATGATCACACACTCACTTACATAGTTGTTTAGCAAAGAAAGGAAATTTAGAGAAAGAGAAAAGAATATTCACAATGAAAGAATGCATCGTACTTTATTATTCAATGAATAGGCTATTTATACAACTTCCACATTCTGTTAAATATTACAACTAACCACCGCTTAGCTCTAACTAACACTAACTGCCAAAACCTGAATTAACTAACTTTCAACACACCCCTTTAATTCAGGTTTAATAGAGAAACAACGCCAAGCTTGCTCCTCAGCTCCTTAAACTTCTCTGCTTTCAATGGTTTAGTTAGAATATCTGCAACCTACAAATCTGTTTTGCAGTATTCCAAATTCAGCTTTCCTTTGTTCACCTGATCTCTAAGAAAATGAAATCTGGTTTCAATGTGTTTGCTTCTCCCATGTGCAATTGGGTGTTTTGCTAAGTTGATTGCTGATTTGTTATCAACCAGCAACTTAACTACTCCTGATTCCTTCACTTTCATCTCAACTAGCAATGTATCAAGCCATAAGGCTTGACAAGCACTCATAGAAGCAGCAATATATTTAGCCTCACATGAGGATAAAGCCACCACAGATTCTTTCTTCGAGCCCCAAGAAATTGGTGATTTTCCATACATAAAAACATATCCTGCTGTGCTTTTGCGATCATTTTTATCACCACACCAATCTGAATCAGAAAAACCAAACACTTCAACTTCTGCACTATCACTCCTATTAGGAAATAAAAATCCACAATCCAAAGTTCCCTTCACATATCTCAGTATTCTCTTGGCTGCCAACAGATGAGAGGTTCTTGGACTATCCATGAATCTACTAATCAGACTAACACTAAAAGCTAGATCAGGCTTGGTATTACACAAGTATATGAGAGATCCAACAATCTGTCTGAAGTTTGTGACATCAACAAGCTCCTCACTTCCATCCTTTTCGAGTATCAGACCAATTTCAGCTGGTGTAACAGCTGAATTACATTGGAACATGTTGAATCTCTTCAACAAGTCTGCTGCATACTTACCCTGATGCATAACAATGCCACTCTTTGTTCTTTTAAATTCAATCCCGAGAAAATAGGATAGATGACCCAAATCAGTCATCTCAAATTCCTTCATCATCTTCTTCTTGAATGCTGCAATCTCAGCTTCATTGCTTCCTGTTACAAGTAGATCATCTACATAGAGGCACACAATTAACAAGTCTGTATCAGTGGCAATTTTCACATACACCCCATGCTCAGAGGTGCATTTAGCAAAGCCAATCTGAATTAGAAAATTGTCTATTCTCTTGTTCCAAGCCCGTGGGGCTTGCTTCAAGCCATACAAAGCTTTCTTCAATTTATACACTTTTGCTTCTTGACCAATTGCTACAAAACCAGGAGGTTGAGTAACATAAACTTCTTCCTCAAGTGAACCATTCAAAAATGCAGATTTCACATTCATTTGATACATAGACCAACCTTTCAGACTTGCAAAAGCAACAACCATTCTGATTGTTTCTATTCTTGCAACAGGTGCAAAAACCTCATCATAATCAACTCCAGCTTTCTGTAAAAACCCCTTGGCCACGAGTCTAGCTTTATACTTGATCACATCACCATTTGGATTCACCTTCACTTTGTAAACCCATTTTACTGCTATGGATTTTTTTTGAGGTGGCAAGGGAACAAGTTCCCATGTTTGGTTCTTTTCTATTGACTTCAATTCATCTTCCATAGCACAAATCCACCTTGGATCCTGCATTGCTTCCTCAAAACTGACTGGGTCAGTCTCAGAAAGTAAAGCAAAATGCACTAATTCACCTTCAGAGTTTACTACAGAATCTGACACTATCTCATAATCATGTAATCTTTGTGGAATTTGTCTAACTCTCTAAGATCTCCTTACTTCAGTGGCATCTGTTGTAATGATCTTATCAGCATCAGTGTTGTTAAGATCAACTAACATTCTGGTTGATCTCTTCTCAGTTTCTATGTACCAATTCCAGCTCTTACATTCATCAATCAGAACATCCCTACTTATCACAATTTGTTTATTCCTTGGATTGTATAGCCTGTAACCACCAGTAGAGTGATACCCTAAGAGTACCAATTGCTCTTCTTTGTCATCCAGCTTCTTTCTAAGCTGGTCAGGCACATGTCTAAAGCATTTGGAGCCAAAAACCCAAAAATGAGTCACATCTGGCCTGCTACTTGTCCATGCTTCTTCTGGAGTCATACCAATCAACCTCTTAGTAGGACTCCTATTTAATATGTAGGCAGCAGTAGAAACTACTTCACCCCACAAGTAATTAGGCAGTCTCTTGCTTTTCAGCATACTCCTCACCATGTTCATGATGGTTCTGTTTTTCCTCTCTGCAGTACCATTATGTTGGGGAGTGTACGGAGGTGTCGCTTCATGCACAATGCCTTCTGCATCACAAAACTTCTGAAATTCATCTGAGACATATTCACCCCCTCCATCTGTTCTTAACACCTTTAAGTGATGACCACTTTGCTTTTCAGTCATGGTTTTAAATTTCTTAAACACTTCAAACACCTCATTTTTCCTTTTAATCATATAAATCCACACTCTCCTAGTGAAATCATCAATGAAAGACACGAAATACCTGTTTCCTCCAAGAGACTCAGTTTGAAGAGGTCCACATACATCTGAATAGACCACCTCAAGCTTGTCCTTTGATCTGGTTGGAATCTGCTGCTTAAAGGCATTTCTAGGCTGTTTGCACTCCAAGCACTCCTCACATATTTCATTTGGTATCTGAATCTGTGGAAAGCCATGCACCAAATTATCTTTGTTCAATAGGTTTAGATCCTTGAAATTCAGGTGTCCAAACCTATAATGCCAAAGTCACTCCTCTCTACTGACTGCTGAGGCTAAACATTTATGCTCCAACACTTGGATTCCAACCTTAAAGGTTTTATTCTTGGACAAGTGAGCTTTTAGAATCAATCTCTTGTTATTATCATACACTTTCAGCACATTGTCTTTCATTATCATCACATAACCTTTCTCTAATAATTGACCAAGATTGAGAAGATTACTCTTCATACCAGGCACAAACAGCACATCAGAAATAAAACATTGCTTGCCATCTTTTCTTTTGATCAAAACCTTACCAACTCCTTTTGCATTGAGGGTACTGTCATCAGCAAACTTGACCTTACTCTTCACTGATTTATCAAGACTCACGAACCAATCCCTGCGGCCTGTCATGTGAGTTGAGCAACCAGTGTCCAAATACCAGTAGTTTGGACTGCTCTTATCATCCTTTGTGGTCACCATCAATAGAACTTGGTCTGAATCTTCTTCTTCTTTCTGAGCTAGCTGAGCTTCATCACCACGAGGCTCCCTTCTGATGTTGGTGTAGCACTCATTAGCAAAGTGCCCCCACTTTTGACAATTGTAACATTGAATGTTACTTTTATCAAATTTCTGTCTGCCTCCCCTACCTCGAGAGCCACCAGCACCTCTTCTCTTCTGATTGTTGTCACCATACCTCTTATTAGACTGCCACCTACTAGTGTTATGATTCTGATAGCTCCTCCCTCTATTGTTCTTCCATTTCCCCTTGCCTTTGTTGTTTTTGCTACACTCTCCTGCATTCTTTGAATTAGACTGAGCTTGTAAGGCTTGTTCTGATGCCTTTTCTACACTTCTTTCACTCAATCTTTGTTCATGGGCCTCAAGTGACCCTTGTAGCTCTTCAACTCATAAGACTTCAAGATCTTTTCATTCTTCTATAGCCACAACAATGTGGTCAAATCTTGGTGACATAGTTCTCAAGATCTTTTCAACAATCATCTGATCAGTGAATTTTTAACCACAACCATTCGTCAAATTGGTCAATGACAGCACCCGAGTAAAGTAGCTGGCCATCCCCTCATTGTTCTCCATTTGCTGCAGTTCATATTGTCTCCGAAGAGTTTGAAGCCTCACTTTCTTTAGTTGACCAGCCCCTGCATACGCCTTGTCAAGAATCTCCCATGCTTCCTTTGCTGTTGAAGCTGTGGCAATCCTCTCAAAATTTGTTGCATCTACACACTGATGGAGAATAAACACCGCTTTGCAATCTTTCTTCTTAGCTTCTTTATAAACTCCCTTTTGTGCATTAGTGGAACCTTCACTCAGCTCCTCAAATCCAAATTTCATAGTTTCCCACACATCTTGGAAACAGAAAATCACTTTCATCTGGATACACCATTTGTCATAGTTTTTCCCATCAAGAATGGGAAGATTCACAAGAAAATGACCATTCGAAGAGGTCATGATGGCAGCAAGAAAGCAGCAAGAAACACGGGTTCCCCTAGAACAAACCTTGCTCTTTGATACCAAACTGTTGGAACCAGATCACACGCACGAACGATCACACACTCACTTACAGAGTTGTTTAGCAGAGAAAGGAAATTTAGAGAAAGAGAAAAGAATATTCACAATGAAAGAATGCATCGTACTTTGTTATTCAATGAATAGGCTATTTATACAACTTCCACATTCTGTTACATATTACAACTAACCACCACTCAGCTCTAACTAACACTAACTGCCAAAACCTGAATTAACTAACTTTCAACAGAAATTGATTCTCTATGCAGTGCTAGGGGTTAAGCCTTTGTTGTTCTTTTAGACATCCACCGCACATAGTAGTTTTTGAGACTTGTTTATGTTTCCCCAACATATCTTTTGTTTATGTGGCTTGAACATGTTGTTCCTAGTTCGTGTCTGGTTCATGAAGTAATGGAGATAATGTTTTTCATCTATTGTGACCCATTGGGCTCACTCTTTAATTTGTACTTTCTCTTGGAGTTATGTTGAAATCTAATTGAATTGACTTTTACTTCATTAGGGCATCTGAGGAGCATGAATCATCCAGAAGGGTGAAGTCTGAACTTCTAGTTCAGGTTGATGGTGTAAGCAACAGTGCCACAAATGAAGATGGTAGCCGTAAAATAGTAATGGTTTTGGCAGCTACCAACTTCGCATGGGACATAGATGAGACACTAAGGTTGGTATTTTCTTTTCAGCATTATTTTCTTTACAATTTAAGTTGTAAGTGATAAAAACATGTGATTAGTTTTCTATGTCTGAGATCTCTTTTGATGTACTAGTCTACCCTTTCTGATCTAATTTGATGTTAATGCAATGCAGGAGAAGGCTGGAAAAGCGTATATATATATATATATTCCTCTTCCAAATTTTGAGAGTCGTAAAGAGCTGATCCGGATAAATTTGAAGACTCTGGAGGCAAGTTGTGATGTTTTATGAATTATTTTCTGTCTTGGCCATATAGGATTTCGACCTGATCGTTTCCTTATAATTTTTGCTGTGTAAAGCTGTAATTGATTTCTAGAATTTGAGAATTTACTTTACCAACAAAAAAATGAAATTGAGCATTTAACATGACAATAGTATTGTCTTGTGAATGTCTTCTTTACTAATTATTCATAACCAAAAAAATTTACATTATTATAGCTGATGGTACTTGTCTTGCACCAGGTGGCCCCTGATGTCAATATAGATGAATTGGCTCGCCAGACAGAGGGCTATAGTGGAGATGATTTGACAAACGTCTGTCGCGATGCTTCCTTGAATGGTATGAGGCGTAAGATAGCAGGAAAGACTTGTGATGAAATCAAGAACATGAACATGTCCAAGGATGAGATTTCAAAGGATCCTGTTGCCATGTGCGATTTTGAAGAAGCTCTGGCAAAGGTCCAACGAAGTGTTTCTCAGGCTGACATTGAACGCCATGAGAAGTGCTTTACTGAATTTGGATCAGCATAAAAGACTCGGACACACCAACAATGATAGTGTTGTTTTTACTCTCATTCCCCATTGTTCGGGTAGTTTGCCTTAATTGTTGTTGATATTTCATTTGTTTTCTGACGGTGGTTGATTGTAGTTTTTAAGGTGTTGGAGGGGACTTGAATTGTCAATTTGTATCTACGACCATTGATTTTTTTTTTTTTTTACGACCATTGAATATTGATGTAATGTAATCTGGTATGATTTCAAAGCAGTTATTCTCACTTACTATACTAAACCTGAATGTTTAACTTGCAATTTAGTTATCTTGTAGCCAATGCCAGTGGCCATGTAAATGTGCATATGCAAATAAAACATCAAATACATGTCAAATACGGAATTCAAAACAGTTGAAACTAATTCTGTTTACATTCTAGTAAAAGTTTGCCTTGTGAAAAGAGGATCAGAACCCACCTCAGTTTTGCATATAATGACTTGCATAGGCTAATTGTGTTGTTGTGCTTGTGCAAGTCTAGCACTTTCAACTTGTGTTTTAGCATCAAATTTGGTATATCCGAAGTACTACACGAATTTTGTAGGATGGGATGGCACTAAGGGTGATAAAATTATTCGTACATGTGGAAATATGCGGGAATTACTTGCGATGGAGCGAGAGATGGGTATTCATTTAATAAATGGTGGTGTAATAGAGATTATAAGATATCCATTTCATGCAGATCTTCATGAAATTGCTTAAGATATTTTTTTATTTAATATATATAATATATTATGATTCTTTTTTTTAAAAAAATTTTGAGATGAGATGAAAATACATATATTTATATTATTTTAAAATAAATTTTTTATTGAATGAGCTTATAATGATAAAATTTATTAAAAAATATATACTATTTATGTAATAATTATTTATGTAAACTAATTATTACAAAATATAATTCAATTTAATTTGTTATTTATAATATTATTTTAATTTTGTAAAAATCTTAGATTGTTGAACAAAGTTATAGTATGTAGTGTTAAAGTTTATTTTTTTATATTTTTTTTAACTTTTAAGATTTTATTTTAAATTATTAACTACCCGCGATATACTGTAGATATCCTGTTTACATGAGATCATAAACGGGGAAGACTACCCCCCCACCTCGTCTCGTCTCTCGCCTCGCCCGCTCTACTACCCGCCCGCTACCAAGCTTCCGCTCCATTGTCATCCCTAGAATGATAGTGCATATTTGAGATAACTATAAAAATTTAATTATTTTAATAATTAATTATTTTATAAATTTTTTTGTTATAATCGATTATAATAAAATTAATTTTATATTTGAATATATTAACCGAAAAACGATTTTAAACTAATTTGTTTCGTTTGAATATTAGATAATATAAAAAAAATTATTTTTATGCATTAAATTATTATAATATATATAAAATAATTAAAAAATTATTTAATTAAGAATAAAATAATATTTATATTTTAAAGTGTAAAAAATAATTTAAAATTATAAGTTAAAATTTTCATATTATAAAAAAAATTATCATGCATTAAATTTCATAAAAAAATTAATTTTAATTTTTTTAAACATATAAGAATATTATTATAACGAAAAAATTTAAAAAAAATTACTTAATTAAAAAATAATTCCAACCAAACATATTGTCGTTCTGTCTTTTCTTTCAAATCCATTTGACTAGCTTAAGAATGACGATGCATTCATTAAGTTTGCTTGATCGTGTCGGCATGTAACGGCAATCTCAACACGCCCTTCTATGACTAAAATCGAGATGGCAGAGTTATTTGAATGTCTTCTTTCACTTTTGTTGCTTGGCCAGAAGCCGAAAACCAAAAGCCTTATACGTATACTTTTGATAGATTAGAGAGAAGGTAGCTTTTGAGCTTAATTTTTTTTTATGTTTTGAATTGTATATTGCATTTTTTTATTATCTTATTTACAAAAAAATTCTATGAAGCACGGACACGTCGATTATAAGATGTGTCTGTGTGTTAAATACGTGTTTGTGTCATACATGAGACAATATATATGACACACGCGCGTGTCAATGTTCTAAATGTGTCGATTAAAAAATTATTTTTTCATTTGGATACGTCTTTGACACGCCGAATACTTCTGACACACTTTGATACTTCTGACACGACTAACACTACATTATTAATATTTTTTTAAAAAAAAACTTGGTTATAACTAACGTTCAATTAAAACAGTTTCAGAACTCACCTTTCACATAATGACGTCTGTGCCATTTTTCATATATCAAGATTTTAAGTTTTATCTTTTCACACGTCACTATTAGACTTTTAAGTTTTATCTTTTCACACAACACTATTTTCATCCGTTCCTTCTATCTTTCGTACACATCATCCACTTTGTTGTCACCGAAACTTCATTTCACACCAATATTCCTTCTAGTTATTTTTTTACGCATATAATACTTGGCATGATTAGTTATTAGGAGAAGTTAGTTTAGGAGATTTTTTAGATTATGTCAATAGAAATTATGTTTCATATTTTTTAGGAGGAGAACTTTAGATAAAGAATATTGGATATATGACATATATTAAAATATTATAGATCTTCAAGTTTATAAAAATGATATTAATGAATTATGATTTTTTTTTCTAAAATTTTGAAATTATATATATATATATACGCCATCCAAGTCTCCCTATAATTTTTGTTGGTGTGTTTAGATCCGTTATTAAAATAATGGGTATCAAAGATACGTGTCCGTAAACTAAAGCTAAACTTCATTTATTTTTTTATTTTTTATGTCAATTTTCTATCACTTCAAGAGTGCATTGGGCATATAGTAAAATTCATCACATAACAAACAACTTTTAAAAGATATTTAAGTTTTAAAATTAATTATTATTTAATTTTTAAATTAAATAACCATATTAAGAGGTTATTTAATTTTATAATATGAAAATAAGTAAATAACCACTATCCCTACCTTATTTTTATTTACCCAAACTGTTTTGCCTCATGCTGCCCTGCCTGCCCTAGCGGAAATTAAGAGGGACAAAAATTAAAGAAAATGTTGAGCATTTTGTCTTTCTTTTGTCTCTTAAAAGTTGTTCTCAAGTATCTATTTTCTTTAATTTTATAGTTCTCAAGTATTTTTGTATCTTTTATGTGTGAAACTAATTTTATTTAGAATATTAAGATTATCTTTTACAGTGTGGTTTTACCAACTTGAATCTTTGACATTATAAAGGTTCCTCGACCATTTAAATGACCAAATATTTATTTAAGAAAAAATAAAAAATTGGAAAATGGAAACGGGATTGGTGAACTCAGTCTATATAGGTAAGGTAAGCCATATATATCCCTGCAGGGGAGCTTTTTACACCTTCATTTCAAGCAGTTTTTCATAGGTCACATCGCTTACAAATTACTTCATCAAACTAGGATTGTTTCCCTCTTTCTTCCCAATGGGAACGTTCAAATGGAGAAGTTTTGCTCCTGTTCCTTTTTTGCTCCTCTTCTTCACTCTCTTCACATGCAACCTCCCTGCTACGTCCACACAGTTAATGTCCAGCCCACTACAAGGTATAGATAATATTTTTTTCTGGTCTTCCATAGTAGTCTGCAGGTTGCTCTGTGGATGCCTGATTTAGTTTGCTATATAGATTATATATATATATCTATATATTATATATAATTATATATATATATATATATGGGTAATATAGCTGGGAATTGGATTGGTTTTGATTAATATAGTGTAACTAATAGTTGATATCGTTCTTGGTGGTGTTTGTGCAGATGATAATGATATCTGTAAAATGGTATATTGTGGTAAAGGAGCATGCCACCTTTCTAATGACTTGATCGGTTTTAAATGCGATTGTGACTCTGGTTGGAAGAAGTTTAACATTGGTGCCTTCGAATTCCCCCCCTGCGTTATTCCTAACTGTGAGTGATCTTCTTATTCTTACGCTAGCTATCTATATTTACAGGAAATAAATTAAACAAAAGAAAATAATTTTAAAAGTGTCTTTATATATATATATATATATATAACCATTCCCTTTCGTGAAGAAAGGATATAGATTAAAGAAGAAAGTCAATCTAATCATACAAACAATGTACATTTTACGTTATATAAAACTTGGCCCTCCCACTATATTCATTTTATGGTACATGCAAATATGAATAAATTTCTAATGTAACATACTTTATTTTTAATTGAACGAATACAAAAAAAGGGAAGAAAACATATTTAGGTTCTCGTGTTCATAGTTTTTGCCACCTTAGTTTCTTCTTTAATTTATTGAGCTTATTGTATTTGTCACCATGCTCTTTCTATCTCTCTCTTCTTGTTTGTCTTCACACTATGTTCTTTGGAATAGAGGGCTTAACTTGTCTGTTGCAGAATGTGTGGATTTTATACAATTCTTTATCCTCAACATTACTGTACAATAAGGAGTGCCATTTGCACAAATCAAACATAACATTTGATAACTGGCTCTGCAGGCCTCTGGATAGTTGACTATTATTAATTCGTCCGGTTAACTTCATGCAGAGTCCTTGTCAAATTTCTGCATAAGATTGATTCTGTAGCTAGCATTACTTCTCTAAAATTTTTTGAGGATTACTATTGAAAAAGTCCTATATTTTTTTAATGTAAAGTATGTAACTTCTGTCCTTTCATAATTTTTTCTTTGAAATCATAAGCAATTGTCAAAGTTAAGTACATTAAAAAAACTAACAAGAATTTATAAAAACAAAACAAAACAAAACTCATCAAATGTTGTAAGTGATCTACCGATATATTATTTTTGTAAATGATGTAATGTAAAGAATGCCTAAAATTCACACCAAAATATCCCAAATACCATGGGCATTTAATAGCAATTTCAATCGTTTATAAAAGAAATTAAAAGTTTCCATTTATTCAAAAGAAAAGGATGGTGAATTATGGATGAGAGCTGCAGGTACCTTTGATTTCCGATGTGGTAATGGATCTTCGCCACCCCCGCCACCTCCACCTCCACCTTTTAATTTGTCTGACCGTAAGCTCATCGTTCATTATTGCCTTTATGTTCCTAGCTTATGTTCACTACGTTTGAATTGTTTAACGTTTTGCAGACCAAACTTACGCTTTTACTGTTTTACACAGCTTGTTTGTTGAATTTGTGTGGGGATGGAACCTGTGTGAGAAATGGCTCTGGATTTAGGTGTCAATGTAATGAAGGGTCCGTCAATCTGCTTAAAGATCCAAAGTTGACTTGCTTTAAGAAATGTAAGCTGTTTTTTTTTTTTTCTTTACCTTCTGCTTAGTCTATCTATTTGACTTTTAGTTTATATATACTTCTTTTCATGCTTAGCTTGAACAAGTTGAGTTTGGATACTGTGTTCTGTTTCCAAAAGCGTTACATTCATTTGATATATATGTTTGGATAACTTATTCTCAGTTTCTTTCATTTGCTTTATTGTTTTTGTTTGTAACATAGGCCTACACATTTGATATATGAATGTATACTAGTTATCTTGAGCTTTTAATTTGGGCAGGCGCTTTAGGAGCAGATTGTAGTGGTCTTGATCTTGGGTTCGGCTCCCAAACTCCACCTGCAACACCCTCACCGCCACCTCAAAATTCTGGCTCCCCTGGAACCGGTAACTGCCTAATCCTATTAGTTTTTATAGAAGGCCAGAAAAAAATAATAACATGAAGGTTTTATTTAGATCCTACACTTTGATCTTAAAATCTCAAGTTTAATTTACACATTTTGATTACATAGTGAACATAAATGCTTAGTAACTTTATGTGATTTTTTCAGAATAAATGAATATTGTGGTACTCCAAAAGTATACATGACATTTTATATTAAGTCCTCTATTTATAAATACATTAAATTCATCATTTAAAAATATATACGACATCGAATTCGTCATTACATGACAAAACGAAGGCATAAATTATCATTAAATAACCAATTTGATGTCACTAGCTTATAAGTAGAAAACCATGTGATATCATCTATATCTTTAAAGGATCAAGATAGTATTTATTTGATATTCTTTTAATTAAATAATCACTTATATAATTAAATATCTTAATTTGAGTAATAATCTGTTTTAAAGTAATTAAGAAAAACAAACTTGCACCAAGTTTTTTAAAACTGATGTTACAGATCTAATTTTAAGATTTAATAGCTTTTAGAAGATTGTATGAGGGCAGGTTTCAGACAAAAACACGTTGGAAACTTCTGAAGGTAGAGGGATTGTTAAATCAAAATTATGCAAATGTCAGTTTTATATATGTGCGCATCATTGCATTGATTTAGTTTCTGTATATGACAGGGTTAGGTGAAAAGCTGAACTGCTCAAGGGAACTCCATATGCTAATTATTACAATGATGTTAGCAGCAATATTTCTAAACTGGACTTAAAAGAGAACATTGAAGTGCCGTAAATTTTTCTAATGGAACACTAGATATTTCTAAATAATATAGCTGAATTTGCAGTTCCATTTTCATGCTTCCCTTTTCCATCTCAGTACGCTTTTCATTTACATAGCTTTTCTGCACAGCACATAACACAGCTATTCATATATATAGTAATACTTTCTATTACTACATCATGACTTTATGAGTTTATATTTTGGCTAAAATTTAAAGCGCCGGCCAAATTTGCATGTCTATGTTTATTATGCTGGCATAATTCTTTTTTGTACCGAGATTTTGTTACTATAATTTAAACAAAAAAAAACCTATTCAAATTAACCCCAGTTATTTATTAGATTAAATCTAAATAATGATGATATCATATTTAAACTAAAGGATGCCTTAGAAGCCAAGATTCCATGTTCCTAAGCATCAGTCTAAATTAATCATGACATGGATTATATTGGTATTTAAAAATGTTAAACATTTAGTTATGCTATAATTAATTAAGAATGTTGTTGATGGATATTTAGAGGTGAAAGATTTTTTTTTTATAATTTAACATTTATTTATTTTCTAACTTATTTCCTTTTTATTGTGAATTGATTAATTGCAAATCCATAACATCTGAAAGTTTTTTTAATTCTTTTCGCTTTCTGGCTATTTTTACGGAACAAAAATTTAAGAAAAAAATATTCTTTTTTAATTTCATTCCCTTGAGTTTTTTTCCCCTTATTTTATATTAATAACAAAATTAAATTATCTCTTCCTTATTTTCTTTTGCATGATTCATTCATTTAAACAAACTGTTAACTCTTGGAAAAATCACAGCATCCCCCAGTTCGCGCGCGACACACATTAAGAGCGAAGGAAAATTTATATATATATATATATAAAAAAAGAGTTATTGAAAGTGGTGGTGAAGACTGAAGATAATGCTTGGTGTCTGATTGAATTACTGTATTATGATAAAATATTATAAGAGGATAAGCAAATGGCCACCAAAGGCACTAAGGTGTCCCAACATTTTCTTGATGTTTCCACTTTTATGTTCCCCCTTCTCTAGGGGCCGGGTTTCTATTGAAATGCATAATGATCTGTTGTGTTTTTGGTTGAAAATAGATAGGATATAACTTGGTTTTAATTTTAAGAAGAGTTATTTTTGTTCAACTTTTTTAATCTATTATTATGTATTTATTTTATTATTTATTCATATTATTTAATTAAATTAATAAATATATGACAACATATTAAAAGAGTTAAAGAGAAATAATTCCTCCTAGTTAAATTCTGTTCAAATAGATATATAAAAGAAGAATAAGACAAAATCCAAAGTGGAGAAAACTGTACATAACGCATATTACTGAATCCAAAAGGTCTCTATGTTTCTTGTTTATTAAATTTTTCAAAAGTGCAATTATCACTACGGATAATATAAATTACTAAAAGAGAATCAGTAAGAACGTATTAATTGTTGCCTCATTTAAATATATACTTATGAAAACATGAGGTGCGCGCGATGCCCATATATATGGACACCTTTTTTTCTCCAATACACGTATGCACATATGACATTTCTTTAGTTTGGTCACATGTTAGTTATTCTTAAAATATGCTAATATAATTTATTTAAAAACAAATAAAAAATGCCTTTGCATACAAATCACTTTATATACACACCATGATTGTCAATTATAACGAATGGTGAGGAAATTAAGGAGCTAGCATTTTATTTTATATATTATAAAAAAAAAGCATTTTATTTTATATAGATAATAGAAGATTTTAGGGCACGTATAGCCCTTTCCCAATTAATTCCCAATTAGACCTTTATTTTTTTTCTTTTAATCTAACATCTTAAATGAACACATACTATAATCCTAGGGCAGGGGCGCATAAAGAATTGAACCAGAGCCTCTTGAAGATTCCATGTACATAATATAGCACGTGTTTAGACAATATTTATATATGTATAGGACAAAACTCAATCAAGAATGTTAGATATTCGAATCATTATAAAATTAAGAAACACAAACCTTAATCATAAGGTTGTTATATATATAAGAGATCGGTATATTGTTCACTGAAAACAGAATAGAAAAAATTAAAATTGATTTAGCTAACCCATTTTTTTTTCTAATGACTATAGAGAACCTTAAATTTAAAAAAAGTAAGTGCTTAAGTAAGTCATCCGACACCCATGGGCTAATGAAACGTTGAAAAGCATTAACTAGTTACTTAAATGAAAAGCTAATTTGAAAAAAAAAAAAAAGGAAGAACGAAGAAAAAACGGACCTTGTCCTTGCACGGTAGAAGATAGAATCATAGAACAAAATGGGTCAAATGGCTTGCATGTCCTTCATCAAAAGTTTTGATGGATAAGTTGCAAGTGAGTTCAATGTCTAGTCAATCTTTGATTTCACTTATTATCAGGTACGATGGGAACCATTATATTGGCATGGATCTTCAATCACTTACAGATTGTTGACACATCATGGCAATGGGCTACGTATAGGACGGAAGCTAAACTCAGAGCCCAATTCCATGTTTCCAAACAGGGCATGAGTTAAATGAAAAAAAAAAATTAAAGTGAATTTATTTTTAAAATGAATAAATAAGAGTATATGATTTAATATAAAATGTATCATAATCTTAATCTATTAAAATTTAATAATAAATATATTTTTACTTACTTATTTTAAAAAAAACTCATTTTAAAAAAAATTCATATTCAACCTAAATAGTACTAGTTAACCAGCACTTGTTGAAAAAAATGACCAATCAACCCATTTAAGAAGACTATGCATCATAAAAATGGAAACAAAAAACTATGACCACACAACTTTTAAGAAGACAACAAACTGGGCATAAAAATGCTTGCTTATGCATCATATACGCGCGACTTTAGGTTTTGTACAGAGATGTTTTGATTTTACTTAAGATATAGTCACTAGCTATATAGGACTGTGCAACTCCATGAAGACACTTGAATTCCCCCCTACTGACCTCGCCGTTTTATACCTCAGTATGCCTTCTCCAATTTCGTGGCCTCTATAGCTGCTATGCCGTTACTGTTTGTGACAGAAATGAGAAACCCATTGAATTAATGTTTGCCTCTCCATATATCCGTTTACATTGATGCAAAGTGTTATCGTATGAAAGATGCACTTGCTTAATTATGACATGATATATTTGCAAGGAGACAAATTGGTGATATTGACCTAGATGAACCTTTGTGAGGCAAAGATATAAAAGAACCTAGCTAAAAGTTAATCAAAAGAGGTTGCTTCGTTTTAATTAGTTTGTGGAACAAAGTTATTTTATAAGATCAAATACAAAGTGAAAGCGATCTTTTGATTTGCTAGATCTATGACTAAGAATTGCATGATTAGTTCAACTCAAAAAAAAAAAAAAAGGAATTGCATGATTAGCTCTTTGCTCGTATATTAATAGCAATAAGTAGCTAGGTTCATTAACGAAAACATGTATACAGTGATGGACCTAAAAGTTTTGAATAGTGGAGACAAAATAAAAAACAATATATATATATTTTTTAAATGTTTATATATACAAATAAAAATAATTAAAGATTAATTAATATTTGTTTCATATATATATATATATATATATATATATATATATATATATAAATTATTATATAGCTTTTAACAATTGTGTTTTATAATTTTTAGAGTTAAAAATATATGTTTGTCCATACCATCATTTATAATAAATACTTGATTTATATTTTGTTTCATTATATATAATCAAACAAAATATCAAATCAACTATTTATTATAAATGATGGTATGGACAAACATATATTTTTAACTCTAAAAATTATAAAACACAATTGTTAAAAGCTTTTTTTAACTCAATGGTAATGACACTTAAGTGGGTTTTTAAGGGGTAGCACGGCTAGCAATTGTGGAGCATTTAATTTTCTTTCCCGATTTGAAGCCTGTATGGAGTTCACTCGGGTCTATATGACTTCATGAAATTGGATATCTTGTAAGCATTAACAATCGATGTGTTTCTTCCTATAAAACAGGAGGGCCAACTTTGCTTGCTTCCATTCCGCTTTGTTGGCGTTGGGTTTGCAAATCAGGGAAAATTAAAGTTGACTTCGTAATATTAGGAATTAGGGTTTTGTTGGTATATATTAGGGAGTCATTAATCCTTGACGGGTAATTTTGATTGATCATTCCAAGTACTAAATACATGTAGCCAATAAAACTATTTTGCGCTACAATATTTTAAATTCTATGTGTGGGCCTAAAAAAAGAGAGGGGGAAAACAAAGAAAAGATGTATGATGCATAATTTGTATATAGATATTAAGTAATAAGTGAAAGGCAAGATAAAGATACAGTTTGTCAAAAAAAAAATTGCAATTAATAAATTTTTATTTTTGGTTAAGAAAAATCAAACTATAATATTGTCAAGAACTTCTCAAAATCCATATTAGAATATAAAATACTACAAATTCTATATTGAGCTGTACAAAGCAAGTTTAAGTCCCCCATGTGGGCAACCAACCTATAACCCAAAGATCATATGGCACATCTTACTCCTAAGCTCGAGCGTTCAACTAAATTTTGAATTTGGAGGACTATGGATCGTCATATATAGCAATGTGACACCTACTCTCCACCCCTATCCATCTATGTACATTCGATCAATCGAGTTACCATCCCTAATGTCTTATGACTGGCTTGGAACCCTCATCCACCAACCTACCCGAGCATCCGAGATAAGGAACAACCCCTCCAACCTAGTCCTAGTTACCCACAAGATAGGACGGACCCCCACGACAACTCACCTGACCATGCTAGGCGTCTTATCATCTAGGAGCACAGGTATTCCGCCTTTACCCGTCAAGCTACCCACACTCGAACTAGATACCCTCCGCGACCCAAATTCTAAAAAATAAAAGCATAAAAGAATGGACATGTGTCAACTTGATACACCATAAGGATAACCGGATATCTTCCTTTACCATTGCAATCATGAGAAGGACGCTCACCACGCACCCCAAATGTACCACCATTATCCTCTATATATACTAGTGATCTTATTCTAATTTAGGTGTGTTATCTTTTTGGCCTATATACACTTATACCCACCCTATTCTTGAGTGTTGGGTATTAGAAATGTCAAAGTTAATTTTTTGAAAAATAAAGTGCTTATAATTTTGAGTTTAATTTGTTTACTTATAGGTTCATAATTTATATATACTAAGTTAATTGTATATTTGTATTTTCAATAAATCACCAAGAATTTATTCTTCAATAATTTTAAGGTTAACTTAATTAAGTTTAGGGCTATTTAAGAAGCCTATAAGTATGTATCTTTGTTCAAGAGCAAAGTCAAATGAAGCTAAGTGAAGTAATTTAGATTAAGTTTATAAATTCTTTTTTAGTATTTTTCTTGTTCATATTTTTTAGTATTTTCTTTTTGTGATTTTTTATATTTACACTTTAATTGTTGATCTTAAGCTAATATAACTTAGTTTAGCTATCATTTTCTCACATTGGAGTTATCTTTACATGTACTCCCCCCTCCCACCAATCGTTGCGTTCGGCTAAGCAAGGAGATCTCCAATGTGACTAAGATAGCATAATACCTCCCACCGTGTATTAACCTGGAACATATATGTATGTCAAGCTAGCCAAGCACTGCAATATTCTACTACTCTTTTTGTGAGGTATATATATATATATATATTAGTGTATCAGGTGAGATGAGTGTTTATTATGAGAGAGTGAGAAGAGTGAATTTTGACCATTAGATCTTATATAAATGGTCAAGATTAGAATATAAATGTATGTGACTTTCTTAAGTGGTCACATGACCTTTAAGTAGCTTTTAATCTTGATCATTTATGTATAGTTGTATGATTAAGATTTACTTCTCTCACCCTCTCATAATAACCACTCATTTCACTAGATATGTCCCTATATATATTTATTTACCGTTGTTGCCTTAATGTGACAACAATTTTTTTTTTTCACGTAACCGTGGTAACAAATTTTTTTTACGGCAACATGTTAATTATATGTAGGCATAACTTGAAAATGATTAATAACTTTTATAATAACTGTACGGCAACGTAGTTAGTTATAGTAAATCTTTGTGACAGACCTTTTAGACCTATAATTTTGTTATTTATACACTCATAATATGACATTTAATTTATACTTCTCTTACATTAGTATATAATACATTTATTTTATCTTAGAATATGATATATTTCAATATTCACTCATATTTATACCAGTGTATAATATCTATACCAAATATCAAATTTAATAATACAAAATACATTTTCCTTACACCTATGATTTTGCGACAATATTTTCAGTTACAACTTTCATAGTTTTTTTGTGACAACAGAGTTGCCGTAAAAAAATGAATTTTCCTATAGTTTGTCATGAATAATTGTTTTATTTTTTTGGGTTACAACAGTGATTTTTTTTAAGATTTAATTTAAATGTATTGATATTGTAAAATTTTATATATTATTATTCAATCATATATTATAATATTATAAAAATATTTAATTCTCAAAATAATTACATCAAAAATTATATATGTAATTAGCTAATTATATAAAAGAAATTTATATTAACAGTGTATAAAAAGTATATATATATATATATATATATATATATATATATATATATATATTACACTATATATATTTTCATATATATATATTTCATTATATATATATTTAACGGTTAAAAATGAGTGTAAGTCAAAAAAAAAATTTACATTGATATAAATTGATCTCCCTCATATATATATATATATATATATCTTAACGTATCTCTTGTTGACTTTATTTGATCATATTGATTACTCCAGAAGCTTATCCTTTGTCAACTTATGAACGTAAATTGAGACCGTTATGATGTGTTTATTTTTTTAAAATTTTTTTTCTGCTAATGCAATGATTATTAATATAATAGAGCAGCCATATTATAGCTGCATAGGCTTACGACTGAATATGAGAAAGATGCGACCCAAATAACGTTGAAACGGGAAGCATCTTGCTTTTTTAGTGCCACATTCTTAATCAAAATCATTAGCAGCAAACAGAAGCTAAACAAAGTGGGATTATCTAAAGTCAGGCAGTCTAGACTCAAGACTTTTTGGACTTATTGCGCTTTCTTTGTAAATGAAATTACCATCCCGGTAATTCAAAAATTTAATTTTGATCTAATGTAAAAAAGACAAAGTACATTACTAATAAATAGTATCATATTACATATTTAAAACATATTATTTGTGAAAATTCTCAATTACTACACTAAGTCAATAATGTGATTACTTTTATGCCTTTTTTTGGTACTTGATTACTTTTATGTCTGACAATAGTGTAAAGAATATCAAATTGAAAGTGACGTATCAAATTTAAAATCTTTGAAAAAAAATATTAAAGATTTAATTTTAATATGTTATTAATGTTAAAAAAAAATTATATTATCATTTTAATTTTACTTTCACAAAAACTATTTCGAAAGTTATTTTTTAAATTAAGATGTGGTGTGATTGAGTTATATTATAAAAACTTTACATTGACATATTACATCAAAATTAAACTCAAATGCTAATTAACACTTTTACCTACAGGAATATGAACTTTTGTGATAATTATACCAAGTATTACAATGCTTTTTAATAAACTACATATGTGTAAATTAACCATTAATTATTTAATTATGTGCTTCTCCTTTCATGCATGGTTAATGATTGTGATTAAGATGTTACCCATATTAAAGGAGCTAATTGCCTAAAAATTCGGGTATAATCTGTATTTTCTTCGTATGCAAAACGTCCATGACATAAAAAGAACTAACCATTCTGAACTAAACTCAGCTCTACTCTGTTAATTCATAATTATTTTGGGCAAGAGTAAAATGCAGTGTTCATTCATCCCACTTTAATTTCATATATCTTCCGTACACCTTTTAATCTTAAGAGTTTTATTAATGTGTGACTTAAAAGCATATGTTAAGAAATCAAATATAAATTATTAAATAAAAAGTACAAGTATATTATTATCTTAAAAATTTAAAATGTATTTAATATTTTTTTTCTTTAAGTAATTAATAAAGAGTAATAAATACTATTTTTAATTGTTAACATATTACAATATATTATAAAAATATTTTTAATTGCATTTGAATTTAAGGGTTTTTTTTTTCAGTTTCTCTATATTCGATGACGTCCACTAACATTATACAGTATTTAGTCTTCATTGAGAAAATATCAAAACTTAGCTAGGATATATACGGTATTTGAAAAGAGTTTGGGTCTCATGTGAATATATTTAATTATTTAAATTAACTTTGCCAAATATTAAATTCTAACAGTTAACAATGAAAATATTTCATATTTTCGAATCTCGTAAAGGTATGCATGTTTGAATGAAAAAGAATGACAAAAAAAAATAGAAGAGAGGGAAAGATTTTAATTTTTAATTAAATATTCTTTTGTTGCAGAACTTTGAAAAACGAGGAGAAAAAAATTAAAGAATTATTAATTATATAACCCTTACATATCCTAGTAATTGAAGCCCTAGATCATGGATACATGATATTAAAACATCAATTTATAAACAATAATATGTACCTCTTCAAAACATTTTGATTATAAGATGAATAAACTCCAAGAATCCTTAAAAATGATCATACACAAGTGTGCACTCTAAGAATGTCTTTTCTCCCTTCTCTATGGTCATGTTATTTGATGGGACAATAACCGAATAATTGATCATGTGTTGTGGATATATATATATATATATATATATATATATAAAATGAGGATTAATTTATATCAAGATAAGTTAATTTTTTCTTATATTTATTTTTAATTATTAGTTTTATTTTTATTTAATGATTATTTTTAATGAGATAATCTCAACTATTAGATGAAAATAGAACTAACGATTAAAAATGAGTGTAAAAAAAATAATTTATACTAATATAAACAAATCCCTCCTTGTATATATAATGGCAAAAGTACAGTACAGAGAGAAAAATTATAGCAACCTAACTCCTCGTATAAATTAAGGAATAAAAAGGAAGAAAGTACGTGGTAGAAGAGCACCATTACCTTTTTTTTTTGGGGGAAAAATTTAGGTTTTCAAATCAAATGAAAAGAAGCATTTAGCTTTGGTGATATCATGGGGACAACCCACAATATTGTTTTAGTGCTATCAAACCAGCGATGTTGCTTATGCTGAATATCAATAAGCCAATTTGAGGTACATGGGGACAGGGAAAACACAAATCCAACCGCAAAATACCAAAAGAAACTTTACTGATTTTCTTGGAAATGACCATATATACAAGTGAAAAGCATAGGGGAAATAATCATCCAGTCCACTCATATTTTTTAACTTAGTTATTTTCCTTGCTTAGTTTTTTAATTTGTTGGGGCAGTAAATTAACTTTTACATATGTTGCTCAATTATGTGCTATTTGTCTTCTTCTCTATAAATCTATGATGTTTTGAAAAAAATAATGCTATACCCATCCATTTAGGTCAAAAGAAGTTACAGAACTCTCGCATAGGATATATTATGATAATCAAAATGGTGTAGTATGTCACATCGAAACCCTACATAGAATTAATAAGAATGAGTTTTGTGTTGAGTGTATATTACTGTTGATTGTGTATGTAGGCTTACTCTTTGGTCATGATGCCAACCAACACATATGGCCCTATATATATTGTCCTATAGCGAACGAGAGAGATCAGAACCAAGCTGGAAGAGTTTGATTTATAATGTTCTCTACTTAAAGACAAGACAAAGGCACATGTTGAGGTAGGGGCCCCTTCTATTTGTTTAGCTCCTTTTCGTAATGAGAGGTTGAGATGCCTTTCCTTTCTGCACTTCAGTCATATTGTTAGCAGAGGAGAAGTTGGTCCTTTCCTCTTTTTTTTTTTTTCGTTTTTGTTCTTTCCCTTGTTCATATGTAAAACAATTTATTTTTTTCCTTTATCTCTTCTAATTTTGATTGTTCTACATAATTTTTTAATATAAACTTTATGTTATTTTTTAAATTTTAAACAAGATTAAAAAACAATTAAATATGTGCAAAAACTAATAAAAAGAAAATGGAGGAATAATATATATATATATATAAAATTGATTTCGCTTTCTCAAAATTTCTAAAGTAACACTTAATTAGGTACGGACTATAGATATTCACCCCTCCCTCTGTCTCACTTTCTTTGGTTAAGGGCAACGTTGTCGCCATCTTCCCCAATCCCCACCATCTCTATATATACTCACTACACACAATCATGTTTCTCAGCTCTCATCTTTCGATATACTATGTTTTCTAGCAAGTACTACCACCAATAGCTACAATTGCCCAAGCCCAAAACTCATAATTAGTCCTTTTCCAAATTAGCCACACTACCATTCAAGTAATCACAGAGACACACGCACAACCCCTGGTTCTTTGTCCACTATGCCTTCACTCTCAGATGCCTTTCGAGCTCACCCCGTGCACCTTCACCACAAGCACCCTGACTTCAATTCTCTACATGAACTACCTGATTCTTACGCTTGGACACAACTGGATGATCACCTTTACCCTTCCAATTCTTGCCGGGGTAGTGAGAGCGTGCCCATTATCGATCTCAATGACCCAAATGCATCAAAGCTCATAGGCCATGCATGCAAATCTTGGGGTGTCTTCCAATTGGTAAACCATGGCATCCCCATAAGCTTCTTCACTGACATTCAGTTGGCTGGTCAGACCCTCTTCTCCCTTCCTCCTCACCACAAGCTCAAAGCAGCTCGCTCTCCGGACGGAGTTTCCGGTTACGGCCGCGCACGCATCTCCTCCTTCTTCCCCAAGCTCATGTGGTCTGAGTGCTTCACAATTGTTGGGTCCCCTCTTGAGCATTTCCTCCAACTATGGCCCCAAGACTACGCCAAATACTGGTACCAACAACACACCCTCATGCACGTGTCCTCAATAGTATAACTCATAACTTTAACACAAACATGTTTGGATTATAATTTCCACACCTTAAACTCCATATTGGGGTGTGCAAACTGAATTTTATCTATAAAAATAATATGTTTGGCTTTTTGGCAAAACTATAGTTAGGTTGTGTTTGAATATAATTTTGGATTTCAAATCATGTTGCTTTTCGGTTGGGTAATTTATAAACTATAATCCAAACATGCCTTACCTGGTTTATGTTTTCCTTTTATTTTTTATTTTTTTGTTGTTTGAAAAGAAATAAAGACTTTTTGCTATTTTTTGTGGTGTAGTGATGATGTTACTAATAGCAAAATTATAAGCATATTTTCTTATCCTAATGCAATTAGCAATAATCACAAGGAGAGCAAAGGACCCACCCAGATGATTTTGCAGGAGTGATGAGAATCTATTACACCAAATCCACTTGCTGGTGTTTGTTAGTATTTTGTTCGAATCGAAAGCTCTTTCTTCCCTATTGTTCAATAATGTGCTGATTTTTATAAGGCTTTTTTCGTCTTTTCAGTGATATTGTCGTGCAATACGAAGAAGCCATGAAAAAGCTAGCAGGAAAGCTAATGTGGCTAGTGTTGACTTCCCTGGGTATTTCAAAGGAAGACCTCAAATGGGCTGGCCCAAGAGGTGAATTTAAAGGGGCTTGTGCGGCCTTGCATTTGAATTCCTACCCGAGTTGCCCGGACCCTGATCGGGCCATGGGTCTTGCCCCTCACACCGACTCCACTCTCCTCACAATCCTGTACCAAAGTAGTATCAGCGGGTTGCAGGTTCTTAGGGAAGGTGCTGGGTGGGTCACGGTGCCACCCCTTCCTGGAGGGCTTGTGATCAACGTGGGTGACCTCCTTCACATTTTGTCAAACGGGTTGTACCCGAGCGTGCTCCATCGGGTGCTGGTGAACCGGACCCAGCAGCGGTTCTCAGCTGCCTATCTTTATGGGCCCCCAGGAAATGTTCAAATTTGTCCACATGCAAAGTTAGTAGGTCCTAGTAGGCCTGCCCTTTATCGGCCAGTCACTTGGAACGAGTACCTTGGCACCAAAGCAAAGCATTTCAATAAGGCACTCTCATCGGTTCAGCTTTGTGCACCTATTAATGGTTTGTTCGATGTAAACGAGTCACACAATAACAGTCTACAAGTGGGCTGAATTGCCTTGAACTTTTTTTTATCCTTTCGGGTCCATTTTGTACCTGCCATAAAAGGCAAAAAAATTAAAACACCCATTTTTGGCTTAAATGGAATATGGTGCTTAATCTATTGGTTGTGGTGGGGTACAATCAATAAAGAAGTTGAAGAGGGTATAGATAAGGATAATATTCTTTTAAAGTAAGTAAGTAAATATGTATTTATTATTAAATATTAATAGATTAAGATCGTGAAACACTTTAAATTATATAAGATCGTGATCTACCATTAAGATCATAATGTCTAAAGTGATATTATCTTTAAAGTGAGTAAGTAAGAATATATCTATTCTTAATTTAATTTAAAGTATATTATAATCTTTATCTATTAAAATTAATGATAAATATACATTTATTTAATTATTTTAGAGATAAGTTCACTATCCAATAAATTAATATGGTTGGCTCCAAAAGATATAGAAAGAGGAAAACTCATTCAGAGGATAAGATACATCAAATCATACAAAGAAGGTGGAAACAGAGTCTCAATGACATTTAGTTTGTCTTTGTGGTGAAAGGGAAAGAAAGACTCATCGAATCTAAGAAATGATTTTAAATCATTTTAATATATTTTTTGAGAGTTTTTATAGTATTTTAGTGGGTTTGATACTCATAGTGAATTATCCAGTATTTATTGAATGTTGAATTTATAAATATTTAAAAATAAAATAATCAATAATCAATGAAATATTTGACAATTCATATTAGATATTAAATCATAAAAAAATAAGTATTATAATTTTTTTTATTTTTTTTTAATAATTCTCTTAATTATTAAATAGAAAAATATTAAAATTTTTTTTTGCTTTTAAGATATTAAATATATTTTATTTAATATTTTTTTATTAATGTATACCAGAGAGAGTTGGTTGCTCATGTGTGGAACTCATTGTGGTTTGAGAGAAACCAAATTTGGCGAGGCAAAGCCTTGCGACCATCAGCTCAGGTAGTCACTTCTGCGAAGCTAAACTTAAAGGCATTTCATCTATGCTAATGTCTTCAAAATAAATGTCAATGCAGCTGCGTTTGAGGAGGACATTTTCCTTTCGATATTGGGATAGTGATTAGAGATGACTGGGGAGAGTTCATAGTGGGCAAGTCCATGAAGATACAGGGAGCAGTGTTTCCACACAAGATTGAGCACATAGCAGCCCGTCAAGGTCTGATTTTTGCATGGAATAAATATCTTGAAGGCAATGCCCAGCAAGTGTACAATTGCATCTAGTCTAGGATAATGGCACCATATTGTGGGATATTTTTCTGTACGACTCTTGGTTTGGTCGTCTTAGTTGTGGTTATATCCCACGTACGTGATTGCAATAAGGTTGTGGATTTTTTAGCATATCTTTATCTTACACTAGGCAGATAGATTTAGGAATTTGAATGGAGGATCCTTGGAACATTATTGTTCCTCTTTTATCTTCTGATTTGGTGAATCTATAAAATTCAATAGATAAAAAAAAGTTTTTAATTAAGAAGATGCTTTAAAAAGATATTGTAAAACTCAAATTTAAATATTTAATTCTAGTCATGTACAGGACGCACAACCGCCATTTTTAAAGAATCTCTCCAAGTTGTATATGGTAAAATTTAGTAATTTTCTTAATATTTTATAAAAAATGGTATAATTTATGAATTCATGAGAACCTTATATAAAATCATCGAAGAATGGATTCCACCCGACCAAGTTGTGCTTGCTCATTGAAGCACTGACATGGGCAGTTGTAACAAGTATTTATAGAATAAAACTTGGCTTCAATTATTTTCTTCAAATTCTTCCTTTTAATTCTTTTAATTATTTTTTATTTATTACTTATAATTTTACTTAATTAAATTAATGAATAAAATGAGAGTGATTAAAAAGGTTGAAAAAAAGAGTTAGAGAAAAAAAAAATAGAGCTAAATTTTGTTCTCATTAATATATGGTAAATAAGTGATGGGCGTGGTTGATAAGGAAACCAAAAATAATGCGGAATAAAGTGAGGGAATAATTGTCAACCATTTGGCTTATGAAATAATTGTCTGAAGACGATGTTGTTCTTGTCTCTCAGCAAGACTGCAACCACGTGTTGGTTTCTAGCCTTCCTTAGAACCATAGCAGGTTCCTGTGGAGTGGGGAAGTGGTTGTTGTTGCCATTCTTGACTTAATTTGCTTGCCGTATTGACTTATTAGTTTTTTAAAAATATTTTGGTACCCAATTTATTTTTCTTAAATTTGATATTTAATATGAATTATCAAGTATTTTATTATGTATTAGTTATATTTAATAATTTTTAAATGTTTATTATAAAATTAATAATTAATAAATACTTAATAACTCATCTTAAATAAAATATCATACATATAAAGTTACCATAACAATTCCCTTAATTTCTTTATCATTGTTCAGTTTTCATATGCAGGGAGTGTGAGTGTCCCTACTCTGTTCTATTGGGGTCTTCACCCATGTTTGAAGTTTCTTTCTTTCAAATGATTTGGTTCATTGAATGAAATGAAACACGCTTTTTTTTTTTGGTTTAATGAGGAATATATTATCAATAAGTGAAATTAGATTTTTCACTTGAGATAAATTGCCCTTGCTTTTATTAAATAACAAGTGAAAAACACATGCGGCAAAAGAGAGAGAGAGAAAGTGACACAAAGGCTATTTTGCACTTGACTCAAATAATAAGATGAGATTTGAGTAAAAGTAATAGATTTAATTTTTGTATAAAAGATAAAAATAAAAGTTGGAAAATAAGAAAAAAGAGAAAGAGAATGGGAAAGTACTAATTTATAATGAGAAGGGATCCATTTACACCTAATATAAGTAAAAAAGATTTACACTTAATCTTACACCCTTTAATTATTGTGATCTTTTGATTACGATAAGAGATAAATGATAGCCACAAGATCACAATAAAATAAAGAGTGTAAGATTGAGTGTAAGTCTCTTTTACTTATATTAGGTGTAAGTAGATCCCCTCTCATTTATAATTTATTGATGCTAATTAAACTTAACTTTATATTTACTTTTATCACTTTACACGGGAATGTTGGTTACCTTATATCTATATTATTTATATAAATATTGCATTCTTAAGAGAGAGTAAAAGTTCAAGTCTAAGAAATATCACTTATGGAAAGAGTCTAAACATATTGTTTTATATTTGAAGAGATTAGTTTCATATTTAAAGAGTGTCTAAATAAAAAAAAAGTGTTGAGTACTTTAAGAAACAAAAAAAATTATATAAAAGTAATTTCTCATTTTGATATTTAATTTTCATTTTTTTTAAAATTATATCATTATTAATGACTTATTTATAAATTTAAAGAAAAATATAAAAATAAAATTATAAATACTTTTTACTCTTTAATAATCATTATTTTCAAACACTTATCGACTTTTCATTATATAATTAGAATATATTTTATTAATGTATGCTGGTCAAAGTGAAATAAGTTCAAGTTCTTTAAACATGTAGTTATGGATTTAATCTTAGAATTCATGTACATAGAAACAATTAATTTGTTTTTAGAGATTTTTACAAAAAATAGAATTTGTTTTATGTTTGAATACAATTATAAAATATTTTTTATTTTCTCTCTTTTTTATTACATCTCTCCATAATTGATTTTTTCAAAAAATGCAAAAAACTATTTTTTTAGATTCTGCTTTTTTCAAAATCTTATCCAAACAGTTGTTTATGTTTCATAATTACTTTTTATTTTAATAAAAAAAACACTTTTTTTATTAAGAAAACACAAACAAACGTACTCGAAATATCATTCAAATAGAAAATAATAGAGGAATTTGTAACTTCGTATGATTTTTTATTTATTTTTATTTTCCTCACCTATTGGACTTCTTAAGGTACAACTCAGCAAAAAAAATAAATTCTCCTAATTGTTAATAACTTTTCTCTTACTTATCCATCTTTGTAAATAAGTTGTTAATAACATTCAATTGAGGACAGAGAAGGGAATAGGAAAACAAGAGGGAGGATTTCAATCCCTCCTAAAGAAGAGAGCACAAAAGTTATTTTCTTTATATTTATTTTATTTTCCTCATGGTATTCCAGAACAAAGAAAAATAGCTAATAATCTTGGAGAAAATTAATGTTGTAAGATTACTTCCTTGTTTCATTATTGAGGGTGAAATGTATAGGTCGATTCCATTCTATAAGTAGATTGATCTTATTGGAGTATGATAAGGTGAAATCGTTATAAAACTGATGAGCTTTCTAAGCTTGTAATTTTGTATGGATTTTGTCTTACCACAAAATGCATTACTTAATCGTATTTAATTTCTCATTTTATTTTTAATAAATGCTAAATTACATATTGGTAGAGTGATTGAATTATTTCATCAAAATGATCAATGAATCCTTCCATCTGACAATGACATAAAGGATAAATGAGCTTAACATAAAGATTAGATTGCACCAGTCACCTGTTGATAAAAAAGAAATGGTGCATAATCAATTGACAACAAGAGGATAACGGTATTCCTAAGAAAGCTCTCGTGTTCAAAATTTTCTAGTGTCAATCAGTGTCTTTCCATTTACTGCTCTTCTTTCAGTATGTATTGTACATACGACATTACTATACTAAAGTTAAAGATGGTCATATGTACGTTCATGCACATGGATCATGGACAATGATAATACAGAAAAGTACAAAGCATACAGAATTGGAGCATGATTTAAACAGAAGCTTTAGAAAAAAATTATAAATACGATAGAGTGTATGACATTATAGGTATAATATGCTAAGAATTGCCACACACTGATTTTAGTTTTTAAGAATAATCCGAGTGCATAATTGACACATCTCAATCTCGTGTCGTAGACCTCCCTTTCAATGTGTATAATGTACGCATCAAGCGCAGGAATGGATTTTTTACTAGAAGTTTCGGCTTCAATTTTGAAGAAAAGCAGAGTTTCTTATTGTGCTATGATTACGAATATATGAAATAGGGATGTTTAATATGTACCACTTATAAAATAATTTATGAATGGATTATTACTTTTGATTCATTAATATTTTAAATTAAAAGATATATTTTAATTAGTAATACTTATATTTGTATAAAAATTTAATCAGATTAATTTTTTTATAAATAACTGTATATACAAATAATTTAAAAATTTTAATTAATATTTTTTTATATACTCAAATTTACATATAAATACTGTTAAATTAAAAAAAAGTGATATATTGATAAACACAAATTTATTAAGTACATATTAACATCTCGCCTATGACACAAGATGCTTGATTTAGTTTAGGGATGGCAATTTTACCGCGGCAGACGTGCATTTTTATAAATTTTAATTAATATTTTTAAGTTATCCCCGCTTTAATAAACGAATTAGTTCACGTATAAATACATGTAAATTTTTTTATATAAAATTATTAAAAATCTTATTATATAAATTAAAATATTATTATATTATACTTTTTTTAATTTATTTTATTTTATTTATTAATTTATTAATTTTATTTATAATTTATTTAATACTCGTATCATGGAGGAATAATAACATCTCGCCTATGACACAAGATGCTTGATTTAGTTTATCATAAGTTAGTTTAAAGGACTCCATCACGAGAATGATTGAAGTGCCTAAAAGCAAAAGACAGCTAAATCCCAACTTTGAAAGTAGAACAAAAATAATTGGTGACTTGTGAGGAGCAAAGCCAACGCTCTTTTGTGGTGGAAGTCTTGTTGTTTTTTTTCAATACCGGCGAAATATTTAGGAGCTCAGAACTATACCTGAACTGATTGGTTTTTGTACCTTTGTTGAGCTGCATAATGCAATTAACATAGGCCTATTATGCTCTTTCCAACACAACATAGGACTATAAAACTCTTTCCAATATAACATAATGTAACCCACAATGAGTGTGACACAGTGGTAATTGAATTAAACTTATAAAAGAGGACAATGGTTTGAGTCTTTGAAAAATTATTTGTGAGAAAGGCCTAATTATATTATTTGGTATATGAAGATATCAGTCTCACGTTCAAAAAGAGTGAAGACACCTGAGAAATCAAAAAATATAAAATAAATGCAATACTAATTATTTTGTTGAATTGTTTTTGTCAAATATCAGAATTAAGCTTATTTATCGGCCAGGATATCCGAATAATCTTAAACCACATCAGCTATAGATTGTATGAGCTAGATTTGTATCATGATTTTGTGAATGAGATGTTTTACTTACAACAATCTAATAATAAGACGAATGTTTCATCAAACTTTTCAACACAGCCTCAATAGTCAATATTAAAATTCCAAATCACATTGTCGTGTGAAATCCAAAGTCACCTTGTGAGGACAAGGAGGATTGATTATCTTTTGTTTCCTTTCTCTTTTCTGATCCCACCACACGAGCAGAAAGTCTATGACGATCATATGCAGCATTCGGTGCCAAAAGTAAAAGTAATAATAATAATAATAATAATAATAATAATAATAATAATAATAATAATAATAATAATAATAAAATCATAAAAGCTATGGAATCCTTCGATTATTCGGCCAATGTCTTTTCAAATTGTGAATGACTGCTTTACCTTTCGTATCTAAGGCCTGCATAGTTATCTTAACCTTATCAATGTGATGGAGAGGAATCTCTGAGTGTCTAGAAGGCTCAACCTCCGTGGGTCTATTATTTGATTCCAATGAGAATGGCTCCAAATTCCAAAATCATATCGTTTTCAATTGTTTTTTAGTAATACCTATCGCATGGACTGGCCCCTAATTTGAAGCAACACCAATATAGGATTTTTTTTAAAAAAAAAAGATCCCATAACTTTCTCTTTTGTTTTTGTATCTTCCTTTCTCATACGAGCTTATGAGGTTCCTTCTGCTTCCGCCAGATTATGTAATAGTTACAGAAGATTAGATATTGCACTTAAAATATGAGACTCCTAATTTCTCCAACAAAGAAAGCAACATATAAATTAAGCTCTGACATCGTAGAAGTTTGTGTGATTAGACATTTATAAATTGTCCTTTTACTTTACTTTCGACAGTGTCTCTCATATGGATTAGACTTTTTTTTATATATATAAATATATCAATCTCGTTATTTATCAAATTTAAATATGTTATTTTTTTTAATTCTCTCACAAATTTATATTATATCTTATAAAAATATTATAATTACATATAATTTAATTTAACATATTTTTTAAACAAAAATACAATAAAAAATTATAGATATTTAATTGTGCACTAAACAATTTTTTAAATATATGTGTTGAAGTGTTAATAATATAAGAGATATTTTTAGATTATTATTTTTTCATTAAATAATGGGTCATCATCAAATTTTATATTTTTTTAATTATTAATTAATAATTAACTCATCCACATTCACACATATACATCAACGCACATAATAGAGATTTGATTCCAAGATTTTACAATTGATTGTAAAAGTCTTTATCAATTGAATTAATTAATACCTTCAAATATTGTTAGATTATTAGTGTTATAATACCAATTTTATACTGAATGCTTTTGTTAAAAGTTGTTTGGATTTTTTTTTCATTCAGATTAGGTAGTGTTTTGGTTAGTTTTAAGATACTTTAATAAGGAATTATTTAGATGACCATTGGAATTTTTTAAAAGCATCAATTCATAAGGAATTTTTTTTAATAATATTTGTCTTTGACAGGTTAATAAAGAAGCAATTTTTAGATGACCAATGGAGTGCATCATCAATCATGCATCCACATTTAAACTTGTATCTAGTTGTAATTTTATAAAACGTTAAGCAGGAATTTTGAAAAGAATATGTAATTAATGTTTTAAAAATTGAACTAAAAATTAAACTTAAACTTTTGAATCATGATTTGATTAGTTTAACCTATTAAATTTGTAGTTGAACTGTTATTAAACAAAAGAAATATTCAAACTAAAAATGTAACTAGTTCATGATTTGACCGGTTCAATCAACCATTCTCATCTAATTTTTAAAACATCAAATGAAATTCAAAGTTTTTTTGGTCATCAGGATTTGATTATTTGAGTGAGAGAGAGGAATTGTTGAATCAATATTTTGAGGGTTGAGAGCTTCATTTCATTGGCGGAATATCATTGGAGCGGGGAGGGGCTGCTCCCCCCTCAAAACTCTACTCCCTTATGTATTTATATACATGTCTTTCTTAATTGCAAAAAGGCTTAGTGCATAATACGTTGTAATTTGTAAGTTTTATAGCTATTGGTTTCTAAGTTTAATTTGTTCTAGCTTTCATTTCATATCATCTTTTGAATTAGAATATAGAAATAATTTATTAATGATGATCTTTTATTAGTAAGTCATGTATAAATATCATTATAAGCTTTCATTAAAACTTGAAGTATGCACTAAAATTTAGATTTACTAAAGTGAGAAATACACTTTATAGAGTAAGAAATACACTTTATGGAGTAAAGTGCATATATTGATAACCGTTAATAAGAAAATTAAATATATCTAATGCGGTGACTTTAAAATAAGACAACTTCTCACTCTTAAAATTTTGGTATTTTGATTATTTTTTTAGAATAATGTCCTTAATAAATTGTCAAATAATATTTAAAATTTATTAAATATAATCAATAATTAAGACATGAGTATTCATTAGTTAATATTTTTGTCCCTTCAAAATATTTGTTCAAGTTCCGCCACTGCTTGATTTAACCCAATGACCATCTCTTTAATTGGGTACTAATCAATCCTCAACTTGATTTTGGTGCGGTGTGGTTCCCTTTTTTTGGTTTTTTGGTACAAGTGGTAGTGTTTATTTTGGGTAAGCCTTGTTCTGTCCCAGAAAGGTTTTGTTGGGCCCTTCGTAATTCTGGCCCCCTCATATATCGTAGCTTAGGATTCAAATTACATGTCCCTTCTTCTATCTTCAATTCTGTACGCTTAATAAGATGTTGTTAACTAAACAAAATTTATACATCTCTCGGTTGACAGTATTTTGTTAAGAGACAGAGAATTTGAGTCTTTAATCTATCACAATCTCTCCAAACCTATTATAGTTACAGGGCTTCAGGCAGAGGATGTTCCCACCACCAGTGCCTTTGGGGAATTTTATCATGTACTCTCCATTTGGGACTGAAAACAAAGCAACAGAATAGAAATCTTCATTAGTTCATTTCTACTCCAACATCACTCGGTGATAGGGTGAATGCAGCCTTCATGTGTCCATGCCTGCAAATATGATTCATTAATAAGTTTGCATATCTATTTATATAAAAACTGAAGCGCGGCCTGTGACGCTGCCATCTCAGCCTCTTCATGCCTCCTTTAATTGCCACGTCATCCTTTTCGTGTTGGTGTCAACTTCTCCTTTCTCCTCTAGCGCTGATAGCCTGATATGCTCCTCAAGCCCGCAGAGCTCAATCTTGAACTTATGGATCAGTATGTATCTCCTTTTCTCTACTGTGAATTTCATTCCTGCCTTTGCAGAATTACTACTATATTTTTTTTTCCCTTTTTCAATTAGAACAATGAATGAAGCATTAGCTTACTCAAAATTTTATGATTATTATACTATTACAAAATAATAACATAAATATAACAATGTGGTAGTTATAATAATTTCAATTAAAAAAACTGTTGAACTTGCATCATATTGAACTTTCCATCTCTAATCCCAAAGTACATGGGCAATCCAACGAAGTTGCTACTCCCATTATGCTGTCTAATTTTATGGAGTAATATTATTTACACAATTGCAGCAAACACATTTCTTTTATACTTACTTAGGTTTCAGCATCAAACATACTAACTTTAATTGGATCCAACCCACAACCTTTTCCATATGGCTCAAACAGTCAAATTCTCTTCACATGTTGCACCGTTGTGCAACTAGCAATAACATTTTTCAATTTCATGGGATGATTTCTACAAAAGAAAAAGTGGACATGCTCTTTGTAGGTTCCCTTGTGCATTATTGGGTAGATTATCTATACCTTATAGGTCTACGGTTGTTGTTGAGATAATTTCGGTAAGTGCACCGAATCGCTACAAGTAATATAATGATGAGAAAAGAAATACTGTCTCCAAAGGAATTGTAATCTTTTTATCAACACAAAAGAAAAAGTTGTTTATACTTAAACTGAAAATATGATTTGGTAACTTTGAATTGTATTGGTTTTTAACAAGTACAAAAAGAATGTATTATAAACAGGGTAATTGACAAATTAAAGAATATTTTTGGATTTTGTAAGGAGAAAAAAATTAATCAAGAAAAGTGGCTAGGGTCGAATCTCATTGTTTACCCTCTTATGCTACTGATTAACTCTCAAAACAAGTAGTAACCATGCAATTGAAGTTCCAATCAACATAATTAAGCCAAGATTAACCCCTTGATTCAAAAACCCTTTAACCCAAATCACAACTCCTAATTCCTTCGGTAATTATTGATTCAAGTTAAGCATTAATGACAGTGATTTCATAAAACACATAATTATAATGATATATTCCTATATTCAATCATAATCATGCCAACGTAACTTAGTTCCAGCATTAAAACTAATTTTTCAATTAGAAGAAATACCCACATTCAAACCAATAGTGATCAAATATTGATTAACATTAAGCAAGGAGTAGAGTGTTCAAATACATAAAATTAACTTGTAAGAAAGTATAAAACAGATCACATAAGAGTATCAACAATGTTCATTTGACCCTAGCCTAAAAAGATTTAGGTATTCATGATGGAAGAAGAAGAGATGAGAAAAATCAAACAAATGGAGGAGGAAGAGACCATTGGTCCTTCAAAATCTTGTTCCCAAGCTTGAATAATCAATGGAGATAGAAGAAGATGAAACCTTAGCAGAACTCTGGCAAAAAATCCCCAAAATAGAATTCCCCGTAATATCCAAAAACTGCCTCCTCCATCAAAAGTGTTTTTTGATTTTTATAAAGCTGGCTGAGTAACGGCCATCGCCTCACGATGACCCGTGTCCAGGCAAAGCCCACTTTGGTCTTGAAGATCCTTCATTCATCAGCTCGCCTCGCGATGGTTGTTCCTCACCTTGCCATAGCACGCATGAAAGCTCGCCTTGCCATAGAAGTTCCTCACCTAGCGATAGAACGTTCAAAGCAAAGAACAACTTCTTCCTTCTTCTTAGTTGAATCAAAACCTGTTTCATTCAAAAATTAGAAACTCATCAGCCAGTGAACTCCCAAACTAATCATGCTCAAAAATAATTAAAACTTATCTAATTTCTTCTAAATTTTTTTAATTCTAAACCCACTTTGACATCAAAAACTCACTTGTACTAAAGATTCAACAATTGTATAATCCATTAGGCCTCTATCAAGCTCCAAATATACTTTTCAGTGACATATATACTAAGGATAAAGTGCACATGCTCTTTGTAGACATACAACTAAACATCTTTGTCCTCTTATATTTTTCAAGTCAGTGACTTTTTGTAAACAAATGTTGTAATAATGGCATTTTGTTTGTCCTCCTTTTCAGTATTTTCGGTCATGTATCATTGGCAGAGGTGCCAGATGTTCTAAAATTATCAGAGTTGAGCAGAGGATGCTTTTCTAAAATTATTTTTCTCGCATTCTTCACATGATCTGTATCAACAACCAAATAAGACTTACAGGAGGGGTGACAAGGCACGAAGATTGTAGTATATTGTAACATGGTGGCTAATGAGTCAAAATCATGTAAATATATAGAGGTAATTTGTGATGTAACTAGAGGACATTTCTGTCCATTCATTTATATTTTTGTTATCTTAATCAGTTTAGTTTTTATTTTTCTCTCCCACTAGCTACTACTACCTTTTCAGGTTGTTGACATTATGAAATGAAAAATAATGTTCTCATATCATTTTTTATCTCACATTAGTTTTCATCATATTTTTTTAATGGTTGTGATTAATGGTTGTGGGATGATATCTTTGCTGATACTCGTGAACATCCGATTTGTTATCTCTAACGACACTTTAATTTACTTCAATTACTTATTGTGACGTAGTGGTGGTGGATGGCATAATTGACTTTGAGATTAGGGGTGTTAAAACGCGAGATTCAACTCATTTGGGTTATGATATTTTGGATTGACACACACACACACACACACACACACACACACACACACATATATATATATATATAATATTTTTAACCCGTGCACTCGTTAATTTTGATACAAATCTATTGATTATTAATTTCAATTTTATTTTTTATTTATAAATAATGTGCAATTTTGATATATAATTAGGAATTTTAAAGATAATTATAATAATCATTATTTCTTATAATTTAAAAACGATGGATGACATAATTGACTTTGAGACTAGGGATGTCAAAACAGATTTAGGTTATGTAAATTATGAATCGACATTTTCACACCTATTATATATATATATATATATATATATATATATATATATATATATATATAACGTGCACTCGTTAATTTTGATACAAATCTATTGATTATTAATTTCAATTTTATTTTATTTTTTATTTATAAATAATGTGCAATTTTGATATATAAGTAGGAATTTTAAAGATAATTATAATAATCATTATTTCTTATAATTTAAAAACACATATTAGGCGTTATTTGTCTAAGTTTAACATTACTTTATATTGATTTGTTAGTTTTGTATTAAGAATAAGAATAATGAGACATATAAAAAGTAATAAATATGAACTATAAATAACAATAATAAAACATATTTGAATTTGAAATGTATAACATAATAACACTAAAAAGTTTAAAGCTCAAGAATGTAGTACTTGTGTTTTATACTTTATGAAACGCCTCTTGAAACACAATTCACATGTCCACTTTCTGCCATGATTTGTCATGATGATAACATACTTAAGCCTAAGATTCAACAAATTCAAGAAGAAGAAGAATATATATATATATATATATATATATATATATATATATATATATATATATATATATATATATATATATACCCGTGCACTCATTAATTTTGATACAAATCTATTAATTATTAATTTCAATTTTATTTTATTTTTTATTTATAAATAATGTGCAATTTTGATATATAATTAGGAATTTTAAAGATAATTATAATAATCATTATTTCTTATAATTTAAAAACACATATTAGACGTTATTTGTCTAAGTTTAACATTAATTTATATTGATTTGTTAGTTTTGTATTAAGAATAAGA